>OV815289.1:9786024-14586024 GCA_929108145.2 Limnephilus rhombicus
GCTCATCATATTTTTCTTAAAACATTATAAAATCATTAAAATTAATGTAACAAATGTACAATGAAAATTTAAACTCTTCAAAACAAAAAATAGGACTTAAGAAGTTATATTTTATAAAAACAATATTGGTTCACTTATGAAAATTTGTAAAAATATGGATTTTTTTTTATTTGTGTACATGTATTATAGTACATATCTATGTATGAATGTAGTTAGATTTCCTCCCATGTCTTTTAATTTATGATGACTCATATTAAACCAAGTTCTAGGATGTAAAGAAACCTACTCAAATGCATTAAATTTGTCTGACGTGATTAATTTTTTGTAAAATGAAAGTAAGTAATAAAAATAATAATTACATCTGCATCATGCACCATGACTGATATATTTTATGTATTTCTCTTAACCTCATCTAACCATCTCCAGAAACAGAAGCAACTGTCAATCCCAATGGATGTGGATACAAAATGTTATATTGTAAACAAGTTAAGTTTTGTCGGTTCAGATTCCACTGAAAAATAGGAATAAATTTATTAATACTAATAAAAATATTAAAAAAATGTAAAAAATAAGATCAGAAAGTGCAAGCGGAGTGATAAAGTGTTGTTCCTATCATCAGGGTTGATGTGTAAAACGGCACAATACCCCCAATAAATCTCTTTAATCCTTTTTGCCGCGAAAATCTAAAATCATACTTGAATAATAGGTATTTTAGCAAACCTAACTCCTATAAGTAACTTATAAAAAAAAACAAATGAAATGCTAATTGTTAAAATCTATTTTATATAATAAAAAAACATAAGCACTATTGTCAAAATCCAGAGAGGAAAGTGGGGAAGATTAAATTAGTGAGATAGGTCATGTGTAATCGTTATGTTGAACTGCGTCAAAATTATTAGATTCCGGGTGGACAAATATGTTCTGCAAACGGAAAAATGTACAACACAGATTAAAATACAATTTAAATAACATACTTTAGGAACACTGAAATATCAACCAAAGGAAGTTTCCCACCTGTAATTTTGTTCCAATAAGGAACTCCAGTGAAAAATATTATGGCTTTAAAAAAATATGTTCATATAGACCAAGAAACGCTGATTCTGAATATATAAGTTTTATTTCATAATATTAAATGCAGAGTTTTTAATAAATTATTAAAAAGTGCATTTTTAAACCTCTTCGGAAAACACAGCGTTAAGTTGGCATTACTGAAATGGTTAACCGTGACGTCACAGTTAACCTGTCACCTGTGTATTGTATTGTATTGACATTTGAAATGACTTGAAGTGCACACGTACCTATGCAATTCAACATTTCGTGTTTTTGGTTTATTTTCATACTGTTTATAGAGATTTAGATTAATAATAGTTATTGTGTTTATTGAAACATAATTTAGGCCCTCAACAATTTACGAAAAGGGCTATATTTGGGGACAATCTGCAATAAATGTTGTCTATTTGAGGTTAAAGTCGCGTCATATTTTGACGTTTGTTTTTATGTATTTTCAAATTGTTTTTAGTATAGGGCTTTTTATACAAGTTGTTACACACTCGTCATGATCAGTGTATTATAAATACCAGTGTTTCTGTATGTATTATACATAAAACAATGTACCTACAAAGTAACACCTGACACAAAACACGATGTCACATGTATTTGCAATGAAAGAGATGATTTATTGTTTTTATATTGCACTTTGATTAAATACAATAACAGTAGCGGTGAAATGTGGACATTTTACCAATGTTTTTCTATATTAAAAGCAGTTAATCTTGAATAAAAAACACACCTCACACCTAAAAGTCATTATCCGCCATGATTATTCTGAGTTCTTCACAGTGTTGCCAACAGTTAGAAGTGAAATTTCCCTAGAATTTCACATTTACGCAATTACCTACGTAGCCACCTGATTGTGTAACACTAATCCTGTTATATGTTAATTAATATGATAATTAATTGGAAAGATATCGGAACTTGGTAAATATACTAATAATACCGTGATTTTCCAAATAAAACACTTTTTGCTACGTGAAGTAATAATTTAAAAGTACGAATACACTCACCACTGAATTAGACACTGAATTCCAAATTAAAAAAAAAACACTTTGCAAAATAAAAATCATAAGCAACCCGCCGCTCATTTGTACCAAGCGTGGTATTTTGAAGACCCCCCCCCCCCGAACGTGTCACGTAGTATGGGTACGTTCCCTAATATCATTTTGAGTTGTCAGTGTTAAAAATAACATGGCATGTAAGTACATGAAAAATAATTAAGATTCATAGGAATTCCAAAAAATATATATACGTATATATATAAATAATACCAGTAATACTGTCATATGTAATAAAATTTTGGCCAGAGTTCGAAATTTCCCTAGATTTTGTCCTGATTTCCCTTATCCCTAAAAAATATTTTTCTCCCCTAGATCTAGGGAAATTTTCCTCGACATGACATCACTGATTCAAAATGACAACTTAAAAAGTAAAAAACTATGGGTGGGTGAAGACCACCATAGATACGGTGCGTTTCTGGGAGTCTTTAAAAATTAAAACTTTGACAATTATTTTAACTTTTAAAACTAACTATAAAAATAAAAATGCAGTTATTTAAGTTTGAAGGTCTTTATTCATTAAAAAAAATGGACTGGAGTTCTCTATTACGGGTCCTGTTCTCCCATTTTTCATTCGATCGCGAATTCCCAAAATTCATATTCACACTTATTGCGTCGGAATGCATTGTAAATGTCAAACGAAATTAAAGCAGAAAAATGCAACCAAAACACAAGCTTCCTATTGGTGGAGGTAGTAGCTGGGGACGATAAACAAATCGAAGGGGACTTATGATATCACCAAAGATTCGGTTCACATTGTGGCGATTGAGGATCGGAGTTATACCCGCCTGATTATAACTAAACTATGATACAGAATGTTGACAGATGCACAAATTATAGGTGTTTGAGTGGGCGGTAGGCCAAAGGGAGGGGGTAATTGGGGGATTTCCGGAAAGAACAGAGCGGTTAATTGGAAAAATATTTAGAATGGGACTGAAAGATAAATTAATTTGGTTTTTCAAAATACTAGCATTATTATTTAGGGATTTTCTGATTTCTAGTGCTTCTAAATTATCTAATTTTTTGCTTTTATTATTACGGTGAAGAATTTTAACCCCTGTGTCCTTTAAATTAATGTAACTAATTAATTACTGGAATTATACCCAAAGTCTCTGATTCAAAATTTAGGCGTATTAGATTTGTCAAAGAATTTATATATAAAATTGGAAAAAATCGGTAATTTTATATACATGTAGGATAACAAAAGATTTTTTAAATATTTATATTGAGGGATCAGTAGGATTTATAGGTTCAATTAGGAATTCCACAGAGCCGAACCCTCTGATATGAAAATATCTGGAGTCGGTGAATTACTTCCCATTTTGTCTCTGGTAGGTTGACATGTTGTTCTTGTATTGTTTTGTATTTATAATAGATACTTATAAAGTGCAATTGCAAAGCGTGGATTGACTAGATGACCATTTGGGGAAGTGTGTGAAAGGGTTTAGTTTTTCCTTTGGGGAAAATTTAACCCGGACATTTAAATCTGGTGTGAATAACCAAATTAATTTATCTTTCAGTCCCATTCTAAATATTTTTCCAATTAACCGCTCTGTTCTTTCTGGAAATCCCCCAATGACCCCTACCCCTTTGCCTTCCTCCCACTCAAACACCTAAAATTTGTATATCTGTCAACATTTTGTATCATAGTTTAGCTATAATATTTTCCTGCTGAAGGAAGGGTGCTTCCGAAACCGGTATAGTGTGTATAAAATAAAAGTGGTCTACAACAAATTAATATGTGTTTTTGATTGTAAAAATATATAAATTTGTAATTACTAGCCCAATATGAATTTTGGTGCTTCCCAAAACTCAAATTTTGCTCAAATAAAATCTTCATATTATTTCGAAAACCATTTTTATTTTATTTTAAATGCACATTTACAGTTATACATATAACCAATAATAAAAATACATTATAAACTATTGCTTTTAAGTGTATCTAGTACACTTTATTCTCATGTTCCCTCTGTAACTTCCCCTGCTTACGCGATTTAGCGTTAGCACTGCACTTGTGCACACATATAGAGAAAAACCTTTATCATGTACCTTTGTAACTATTTCTGTTCTCAAACAGGAAACTTAAACAAGCACATGCGAACCCAATCTGGAAAAAAACCTTACTTATGTCCCTACTGCAGCTATTCAAGTTCAGAAAAAAATCTTTATAAAATCATACGCTTACCCAAACTGGAGAAAAACCATATTCGTGTTCCATTTGCAACTACTCATGTTCTCAAATAGGAAATTTAAACAGGCACTTGCGTACTCATTCTGGAGAAAAACCTTATTCATGTCCCTACTTCCGTTATTTATGTTCAGAAAAAAATTCTTTATTATCTCATGCGCTTATCCATACTGGAGAAAAACCTTATTCATGTTCTAATTGCAACTATTCATGTTCCCAAATAGGAAATTTAAAACGGCACATGCGTACTCATTCTGCGGAAAAATCTAATTAATGTTCTAAAACAAAATTTTAAAACTTTTCTCGTATTCTAAAAGGGTAAATCTAAAACATCACCTGTTTACCCACATAGGAGAAAACCTTACTTGTGTTCCAACTTTAGTTATTCATTTTCTCTAAACTGAACTTTCATACCTCACATGCTTTCCCATACTGGAGAAAACCTAATTTATTTTCCGAATTGAACTATTCGTGTTTGATAAAAATAAACGTTGCATGCGTATTTATATTAGAGAAAAACAATAATGTTTTATTTTAATAATATGTATTTATACAACACAACAATACTTCAAAGTGACAGCTGTTTGTTTTTGTTTTGCTCCCGCAAAATTAATTAAAAAAAAACAAAGTTTATAAACTATTACCTCTCTTTACTAATTACTATCGTACAGGGACAAAGATCATACACCTTTTGCCATTTTTTCTTTGAGAAAAAAACAGAGTGAAAGTGTATTTCTTAGTGTTCTGTTTGCAAAGTTTACAAGAGTGTACAAATCTTATCTTGAGATTCAAATACGCATGCAACCTTTTCCCTCCCAGACCCTCCTTCCTATCATACAAAAAAAAAACCAACAATTAAAATCATGAACTTGCAACCTACAATAATTAACGTCATTACAGCGGCGAGAAGTAGGCGTCCCCGGTGCGGGCCAAAACTGTTGGTGAATTACACCAACATTCGCGGCCTGCACACCAATTTAAACTCTGTCCACCACCACCTTTTTTCTCAACGCCCAAACCTACTTTTCCTGTCTGAAACTCAGATAGCTGAGCCTGTAGACACCTCCTATCTGGACTGCCCGGGCTTCACCCTCGCAGGCAAGTTCAGATCTAAAGGAGGTGTCTGTCTCTATAGTCGAGCTGACGTCAACTGTGTGCGACTGTTGAATCTGGAAAACTCCAGATTCGACGTAATGTGGGTACGCGTCAATCTTGCCAGTACGGTAAGATTCTACGCGTATTTATACCGCTCACCGAACCTTAGCGAATCAGACACGTCCGAGCTCTTCAAACACTTAAGCGACACTATTGATGACCTCTTGCCCCGCTACCCTACGGCAGAGTTTGTGGTCCTGGGGGACTTCAATGTTCATAACGAACCTTGGTTGAAGTTCTCAGGATCAACGGACTCGGCTGGACGCCAAGCGGAATCCTTTGCCCTTTGCTACGGATTGGAGCAAATGGTTCAGGAGCCTACAAGGGTTCCTGATGTCCAGACTCACCGTTCCAATCTGTTAGACCTGTTTTTAACTATTGTGCCACACGGTTACAGGATTGAAGTCACAGCGCCTTTAGGATCGTCCGACCACTGCCTGGTGACGACATCAATCCCTGTAAACTTCAGACCACCTAACGAGAGGCTGAAGAGAAAAGTGTGGCACTATAGGTCTGCGGGCACATTTTAATACTTTTCCGTGGTCAGCTGTCTGTTTTCGGACTTCGGATCCCTCAAGATGTGCCCAGGAAATTGGTGAAGTCATCACATCCGCGATGGATGGCTTCATCCAATCTACTGTTAAGGAAACTGGTGTAGGCTCAAAGCCGTGGTTCAGTCGACAATGCGCTGAAGCAGTGCGACGAAAAAACGCGGCTTACCGAGCCTACAACACATCTAGAACTTCCGAAGACAGAACAGCTTACAACAAAATGGCAAAGGAAACCAAGAGATTCATAAATAGGTCAAAATTCGAGCACGACCAGCAGATCAGCAGAAAGCTGACTGCATGCTCGCATGGCAGCAGGCAATTCTGGTCGCTTGCGGGCTCAATAGGTCGCAATTTCTGCAAATCCAGTCTGCCACCTCTTACCAGACCTGACGGCTCACTAGCAAACACCGCCACCGAAAAGGCTAACTTACTAGGTAAAATGTTTGCGGATAACTCAACCCTCGATGACCAAGGTGCTGTCCCGACGTCGGTTCCTCACTGCGGTTTTCGTATGAAAAAGCTGAGGATCCGGCATCGGGAAGTACTCCATGTTTTACGAGGGCTTGATGTTAATAAAGCTAGTGGGCCTGACGGAATACCTGCCCTGGTACTGCAGAGGTGCGCTGCAGAAATAGCTCCAATTTTGACGAAGCTTTTTAAAATGTCCCTGAAGACTGGCTCTGTGCCCTCTGGTTGGAAAAAAGCGGTTATCCATCCTATTCCAAAGAAGGGTGACCAATCCAACCCGGCCAACTACCGCCCCATAGCGATCACATCAGTTCTGTCTAAGGTGATGGAACGTGTGATCAACGACAAACTGCTCACATACCTCGAGAAGAACAAAATTATTAACGACCGTCAATATGGATTCCGGCGGAACCGCTCGTGCGGTGATCTTCTCGCGTATGTGACGCATGTTTGGGGGCGATGCCTGGAACGTTTCGGTGAGACCCAAACGGTTGCACTGGACATCTCCAAGGCTTTTGACCGGGTTTGGCACCGAGGACTTGTCAACAAACTGCATTCTTACGGACTTCCCGCATGCTTGTGTACGTGGATTGCCGACTTCTTGAGGGAGAGGTCGATTCAGACGGTAGTCGATGGTTTCACCTCTTCCTCACACTCGATAAATGCTGGCGTCCCGCAGGGATCGGTTCTGTCTCCGACTTTGTTTTTGTTGCACATCAACGACATTTTGTCGTGTGCACCAATTCACTGTTATGCGGATGACAGTACAGTTCATGATAGCTTTTTGTTTGACAAGCCCCCAAAGGGCTCACAAACTCCAACAGCTCGTAGGGCTTTGAAGCAAAGAATGGACGGTTACCTCGAGAGTGTTTTCTCTTGGGGTAAAAATAATCTCGTTGAATTTAATGTTTCAAAGACCCAATCTTGTTTGATTACGTCTAAAAGGGAACGAAATGAAAATCTAGTCTCTTTCAACGGAAGCAATCTTCCGAACAGGCCCTCCATTGATATGCTTGGTGTAACCCTAAGTGACCAGCTCAGGTATGGGGGCTCCATCGAAGCCAGAGTAAAGTTAGCCTCCCAAAAGCTGGGCGTACTGTACAGGGCCCGCAAATACTTTAATAGTACACAACTGCTAACCTTGTACAAATCACAAGTACGCCCCACGGTTGAATTTGGCAGCCATCTCTGGTCTGGAGCTCCAAAATACCTGAAAAATACCCTCGACTCTGTGCAGAAACGGGCGGTCCGTTTGATAGATTCTCCCATCTTAACAGACGGATTGCAATCTTTAGAGCACAGGCGTCGGGTGGGAATGCTATCCTTGTTCTACCGGTATTACAATGGAAGATGCTCCGAGGAACTAGCATCATTGATTCCTTCGGCACCGGTGCATAGTCGGGAAACACGCCAAACGCGTGCCCAACATTTGTACACGGTTGACATTTGTCACATGAGAACGGGTCGTTTCTTCGACTCGTTCTTGTGTTCAACAGCTCGGCTGTGGAATGATTTGCCGGCCTCTGTGTTTCCTCCTTCCTACAACATGGGTTTCTTCAAGACCAATGTTCATTCCTTCCTCTCCTCAAAAAGACCCTCCACACAGCATCCCAGATGACATAGGCCCTGAGGGAAATTGTTTTCCTCAGGGCCTCCTGTGTGAAGTTAATGAAAAAAAAAAAAGTGATAAAACTAGCGACTTTCAAAATATTTGAGTAATCAAATCATTGTGTTTTTCTTTAAAACATTATGATTGTCTGATTAATAATTTAAAAACAAAATATATTAAATTATACAAATAAAATAATTATACCCCATCTAGCGATAAACATCAACTTATATTAGTCAACTTTTAACAGTCGCCTATCATACTGTTATCACAAAATAAGAATTGTCAACAGATGTCACTACAGTTCATGAACAATCTTTTTAATTAATATCTGTTTATAAAATAAACTCAATTTTGACTAACCGATTAAAATAAGTGAACAAATTTAACAACGTATATTAAAAACACTAGCTACATTAAATTATAAACAACAATATGAAGGCGCAGTGGATCTCCAGCTGCAACTCCTGCGACGTCGTTGCAGATGGAATCAGCTGGTTCTCTGGCCGAGAAAATCGATGTCGAACTCGCTCGCTTTAAGCCAATGTGGGGTGAGATATCCGACACAAAGAAGAGCCTCGAGTTCGCACTAGCAGCCATGTCCGATTCGGAAAAGAGGGTGGAGGCGGTTGAGACGAGACTAGAGACTTTCGACCAGATAGTTTCGGAGGTGGCATCTATTAAGAAGAGCATGGACATCTTCAGGTACGAACTCGACGAGCGGGATCAGCTCTCCCGTATGAAAAACCTTGAAATTAAGAACGTGCCTTGACGAAAAGAGAAAACCTACTCTGCATAGCCCAGAAAATAGGCGAGCAGATTGGTTTCGCACTACAGCCAAAAGATATAGACATCGTGACGCGAGTGGCTATGAAGACGACCCAGGTTAAGCCAATAATCATCCAATTTGCGAGTAGACGGAGGAAAGAGGAATTTCTTGCTCTTTCCAAAAAGGCCAGAAAGATAAGCAGCACCGACCTAAAATATTCGGGACCTGAAACTACAATTTATGTCAACAACCACCTAACAATTAACAATAAAATTCTACTTTCAAAGGTTAAAACCAAAGCACGGGAAGCAGGTTTTAAATTTGTTTGGGTAAAGGATTGCAAGATCTTGGTGAGAAAAAATGAAAATTCAACAGCTTTGTTAGTCAGGAGGGAAGACGACCTCCAGAAAATAACATAAGGAAATACCTACTGCTCATTCGATTATTATTGCATACTCGTCCTTCTCCCTCCACACGCTGTCCTATCCTGCATCTCATATTGCCATTGAATTACGATTATATTTATCATATACGCACATTACCTTATTATATTTTTCTGTTCTCAACTCCTGTCAACTGCAAGATATTCTGTCATTCTGTACTCATCTATTATAATGTACTTGTCATATTTCAAGTATCTATAGGTACATATTACACCTCACATTATGTTCACACATTCTCTGCATATTTTTGTTATTGTCACTAAACTGAAAAAGAGTCCTTGGGGAGCGTTCAAGTATTACATAACACAATTTTTGAAGATTTTTTGACGCCCCCATGTAACGCGCCGTAAACGTTTTCATGTTCAAACCCCCCCCCCCCCCCCCCACCCCCTAAGCGTTACGTAACACCCAAATAACAATTTTTACCTGAAAGTCACAATTAAGTTGCGCAACGTACAGAAATGTCGTTTAAATACCCTTTTTCTTGATTTTATCGCGTTTGCGGCAATAAATAAAACAAGAGATTTCTAACTCGCGATACATTATATACATTTTATTTATTCATATTGTCATTTATGAAAAATATTGAGAATGTTATTATTTTTATCGGCCTTGTATTCCTTCCAGATCTCCATAATTTAACACTGTCTTATCTAGAATAAACCTACATGGTTTTACAACACACACTTTCTTTTACATTAGCTTTAGTGAGGAGGCCCTGAGGAAAGTAATTTCCCTAAGTTTTCCCTGTGGAGCAACACTTTGATTATGATTCGCAAGCTGACTCACAGTGGAGTTAAACCTTTTCCACGTCCCGAATGCAGTTATACAAGTTCTCAAAGGGAAGATTCAAAAATCAACATTATGATTCACAGAAGATAAAAACCATTTTCATGTTTTGAATGCAACTATTTGTATAGTCTAAATGTAAAGGAACCGTTTCCTGGTCTCCCGTTTTGGCGATTAGGCTGGGCCAGCAAGATCACCCGATTTAACCATCCCGGACCTCTTTCTTTGGGGCTACTTGAAGTTTCTGGTTAGGTCTGGTCTCTTAGACAATCGTAGCCCTTAAGGAGAAAATTCCACAGGATTGCGAACAGTTTTCATCGGAAATCTCGCGAAAAGTCATGGAAAATGCGATGAAACGGGCACAAATGTGTATCATCACTGGCGGCAGCCACTTGACGGATATTATCTATTCCACTTAGCATAAAAAATTGTAAAGGTCCAAATAAAGATTTCAATCACTCAAAACCATTCTTTTTATTTAGTAAAAAAGTTCTTCAAAAACATAATTGGATGATTCATTTTGCGCCACCCTGTATAACTATCTACTAGTTCTGTAAACAGTAGTCAACAATGCATGATTATAATTTACCCTCATTTTAAATCAAAACGATTTTTTTTTTCAAATTGCAAGATTAATATTAAAGAATTTAAATATTTACCTTCTTAAAAATAAGCCAATTATATTCTACGTACTTTTTTTATTAATATCGTGTTAAAAATTTTACCAGTTCAAAAAGTTTTATTAAAAAAAAAATTCAGAGGTACCCAAATATGGAAACCTTCAAAATCTAATTAATACACATCAAAACAGAAATAATTTGACAAAATAAAAAAAAGTTACGAAACCTTTATAACCATTCATTTAACGATACTAATTTGAAATATTGAGACCCCCTAGGGCCATAGGGCCTTAGTTTAACGCCAGTTCTATGATTCATTAACGCTAGTTTCAAGTAAACATGTTCTTTAAATGTTTTTATGAGCAATTAAATACTTACAATCGGACCAGGAAAAGGTTTTTCCCCACTATGAGAAAATAGGGTCTCGCCAAATTACTCTTCTGAGATCATGAATAACTGCAGTTGGGATATGAGAAAGGTTTTTCTCCGCAGCGAGAAAACACGTGTCTCGTCAAATTTCTCTTCATAGAACATGAATAATTGCAGTCGGTGTCGTGGGTTGTGTTGTCATTGATGTGCCTGCGCCTTAATGACGGGATTAAACTTTAACTATTAAATTAAAATTAAGGAGGAAACAATTAAAAGAGCTACTCGTCTAAGAAATGATACATTTATTCTTTTGATACAAAAAGGCAGGTGTTAATTGTCAATCTTGTGTTAGTCTTATTATCCTAATTAAATAGTTCTCAAAATAAGAATATAATGCAAAAGTTTTAAATTGTACAGAGTCTGATCACTTCGACGCAGAAGGCGGATCGCGACTGTCCTTGGTAGTGGTGAGATTTCTCCCTCATGTCTCCTTGCTTGAACCTTGAATATTCCTACGGTCGCGGCGGCCTGGAATTCAAAGCAAAAGGTTTATTGCTTTCGTCCGCTTCGCAACAGTCTGAGTTTGCATTTAATTAATTAGCATGTTTCAAAAAAAATGTTTGTCCCCTGCCGACTTTCCAAATTGTATTAGCCCCGTTTGCTGTGTTCTTAAAACTGAATTTAGAGCTCATCGTTTATTACGGTCATCCTGTCCGGTCCATTAAAAAAATTTAAGAACTTTTGTGTTAACCGCCTTATTAACTAGAGAAGTTTGCAGGGAAAGATTGCATGTGTTATAGTATTCTCTGGATTCTGGCCATTAAAAATACCTAAGGATATATCATCCTATCGCTAGTATTTCAAATCATTTATTACTTAACACGAAACAGGTTTTTCTCTACTATGAGTAAGCATGTGCCTCGTGAAACTACTCTTATAAGAACATGAATAACTGCAAGTGGAACACGAAAAATGTTTTTCCCCACTGTAAGTCAGCATGTGTCTTCTCAAATTTCGCCTATCAAAAGACGAATAACTGCAATCGGAACACTTAAAAGGTTTTTCTCCACTGTGATTCCTCATATGTGCCATCAAATTATCTTTACGATAAGATTCATAATTGCAGTCGGGACATGCATAAGGTTTTTCTTCAATGTGAGTAAGCATGTGTCTCGTTAAATTATTCTTACGAGAACATGAATAACTGCAAATACAACAGGAAAAAGGTTTTTCTCCACTGTGAGTCAGCATGTGTGCCCTCAAATTTCTCCTATCAGAATATGAATAACTGCAATCGGAACACGAATAAGGTTTTTCTCCACTGTGAGTAAGCATGTGCCTCGTCAAACTACCCTTTTGAGAACACGAAAAACTGCAATTGGAGCAGGAAAAAGGTTTTTCTCCACTGTGAGTAAGCATGTGCCTCGTCAAAGTACCCTTTTGAGAACATGAATAACTGCAATCGGAACACGAAAAAGGTTTTTCCTCACTGTGAGTCAGAATGTGTGTCCTCAAACTTCCCTTGTAAGTAGATGCATAACTGCAATCAGAACACGAAAAAGGTTTTTCTTCTCTGTGAGTTAGCATGTGCTGCGTCAAACTGCTCTTATAAACACTTGAAAAACTGCAATTGGAACAGGAAAAAGGTTTTTCTTTACTGTGAGTCAGCATGTGTGTCCACAAATTTCCCCTCCGAGAACATGAGTAACTGCAATCGGAACATGAAAAAGGTTTTTCTCCACTGTGAGTAAGCATGTGCTGCGTCAAACTGCTCTTATAAGAACACGAATAACTGCAATCGGAACACGAAAAAGGTTTTTCTCCACTATGAGTCAGCATGTGTCTCCTCAAATTTCCCTTGAGAGTAGATGCATAACTGCAATCGGAACACGAAAAAGGTTTTTCTTCACTGTGAGTTAGCATGTGCTGCGTCAAACTACTCTTATAGGCACTCGAAAAACCGCAATTGGAACAGGAAAAAGGATTTTTCCCACTATGAGACAGATCCGTCAACGAGTCTGAAAAATAACATGAATAAATGTTTAAGTATTAGCAATGTTAATTTTTAAAAATGTTAAATAATACACGAATCGTGATTTACCTGTTGTCTGGGTAAATCTTTGAAAGCGTTTTAGGCATTCCTTTTTAACATCCGGCAGCTCTATGTCAATTTCCATATTAGGAATTCCCTCTCCATCTTCATCTCGGAGTCCTGGTTCTACCTTGAAGCTAACAGTCTTCACTTTAAGGCTACCTAGAAAAACCAAACAACAATCTGTACATAGATATGCCCAACGAAAGCGTGATAAAATTTGAAATCACAGTCGTTCCACAAGTGTCCGTTTGACTTTGTGGACAAACATATTATCTCCTGCCTGAACAAAAATTCAATACGGACAACAAAGGTTTCCGAAAGTCAAAATTTTACATTCAACATTTTAAACATGTGCAATACTGCAATAATGCAACTTACTGGCTTTTTGAGCACTCTCCGCATACTGCAGACATTCCTTCTTTACATCTGGGATGTCAAAATCCATATCCGCATACGACATTTCACCTTCACCTTCTTCCTGGGGACCTATTTCCGTATTGATGGAAACACTCTCTGGGCTTAGTAGATCCATGGCAAGTCCGTGAAAGGGTTATGGACTGTTCGGTTGGACTATTCTGTACGGGAAATAAATATTTGAAATACGGATAAAATTATGACCGAAACTTTGAGGGAAGACCATTGAAAACGGTTGACCGAATCGTCATCATTTGTTAGATTTCAGTAATTAGTATTTAGAATATCGTGTAAATCTCGTTTTGTAGGTTTGGTCGGATTTTTGTACATTGAACACAACCATTGGACAAGGAATTGTTATTGGAATGGGTGAAAAACCTTGTAGTTATACGATGGGAAAAACAGTGTGAAAAGTGTACTTTATAATTAAAAATAGGTGTACTTTGAAATCAGACTTTGTGCAAGTGGATAAAAAAACTAGTTTATATAATAATTTTTAAGGTATGGCAATCTTTTTAATATTTAAAGATTGGTACTCCGGAAAATGTTCAATGTGTGAAGTGTGAAGGAATGCCCCATGAAATATCAGCCGTACCGTAAAAATTACGTACACAAAGTTTTGGAAATCAAAATTAAAATTTTCGTTATTTGTTTTTGGGGTGTTACGCCGTGTTGCGCTACCACCTTCTTTAACCAACGTTTCGGACAGCGTTGCAGTGTCCATCATCAGGGCAGATCTGGTAGATGTGGAACACCCCAAAAACAAATAACGAAAATACTTTTAGCCGTGAAAATCTAAAAATGTATCTGACTTAAATTTAAATGCTAATTTTTCCCTCCATCCCGACTGAAACCGATGTTTCTTGTGGTAATTAAGAAGCGTACTTTTCAAAATTCTATGCCTATTAAAAGTGTAGCGGCTTATGGGTTAATTACCGTAGTTTGCGCTGTCGTGAATCAGACGAACTTTGTCAGAATAGCAAAAAGTTAAACGAAAACTTCGATTACATAACGACAGAACATCTGAAACTCGCAAATGACAGTGACCGACACTTTCATGGTTGTGATCTATGGTTATGTTTAAGGTGTTGCCATTTTTAGAACATTTAATAGGTAGTATTTAGTTTCCTAAAATATTATTTCTTCTCTAATGGCAACTATTTGAATGAAAATAATGGTACTTCCACACCAACGCCAACCTTCCAACTCCGAACTAAGTTCGGAGTTGGAAGGTTGGGCGATCGTGTGGTGGCCACCTAGAGAAACTGCTGCCAACCCACCAACTCCAAACGTTCGAGCCAATCCGAACTCCAAACCAAAATGGCGTACGTCGAAGTAATGGCTGCGGCTACCCTGTATTTCATCACTGCCTACAATTACTATGTAGAGGTAAATAGAAGACGTAAAATAAATAAAAATTGCCGGAAACGAAGATGGTGGATGCTAGCTATCCATCGGAACAGAACAAGGTACAATAAATCTGTATATTCAGGATGAAAAAATAATTATAACCACTAAATACTCTGACGTTTTGCTCATATGTGAACTGTGAAACGGAAAAACATTTTCGCTTTACATTCGATTCCAGATAAATTCGCTGTTTTTGAAAATACTTCTAAATAAAATACTGTCATTGAAAGCAGATGAAATACTGTTTCTGATTTTAGTATAACAATAACATATTATGCAACTAAAAAACTATAATTTATAATAAAAACTTCGATACAGTTTTTAAGTAGCTTACTTACGGTTTTTATCGAGTAGACTGTTATTACTACTTTATACGAAACTAAAAAACATATTTAATTAGACAAAGGTACTATACGAGTTATTGGCACTCCACTTTCTTCGTTTTATATAAAAGTAATTATTAAAAAATTTGCAAACCATGTCAAATATTTAACTAAAGCAAAATGCTGTTATTAGTTCAAAATAAACACAAAATACATTCTATTTCTTACAGCTAACCCAGTAAATATTATAATGTTAGTGCGTAAATATACATAAAGATTTATTCTCTTTCTTACGCTGCTCTAAACATATTTCTCACTGAAATACAAAATGAGATAGGTAACAACTTTTACGAGGCTGTCAAGCTGGGAGATATATTTTCCCAAAAGACTATATGGGTGTTTGCTGTCTGTGAAGAATACCTCCCAAAATTACCCAATACTTTCATTATTGTTTTATGATAAAAGATCAGTGTTATTTGCCTCGAACTAAAAAATCTATTAAAATATTTACAGGGAAACCAACTTTGCAGAACTGCTAGCAGAACCCACTGGAGAATTTTCAAACTTCTGTCGAATGTCGTTCACTGATTTTGAATATTTATTGAACAAAGTAGGACCTTCCATTTCAAAACAAGACACAAACTGCCAAAGTGCGCCTAGCTGTGACTTTAAGATTTCTTGCAACCGGAGACAGTTACATTTCTGGAGTCTACATTTTTTATTCAAAATATCAAGCCAAGTGATTTCACTAATTGTACCTGAAGTTTGTCTGGCAATAAATGAAGCTCTAAAGGAGACAGTCAAGGTGAAAACAACAGTTTATTTATTATATATGAGTAACCCCCATGAGGCCTTTACTAAAGAAGGAATCCAAAAGTTAACAGATTTTTTAAATTATGTTGGTACGTGATTGGAAATTCAATTGTGAATGGAATTTTTTTCCTAGATATTCAATTTTGTCAACAGGTGAGGTAAATGTTATCTAGTTTGTACGCAGGTAATATAAACAAGGCTGATTCATTTTGAAAAATCTTTATTTTTATAGGCTGATGTAAGCATAATGAGTAAGATTAAGAAAGGGACCCTCAGATGGTTTGGGCATGTAGAGCGATTGAACGAAGAAAGTAGTCTAAGAAGAATATCCAATTTGAATGGTAGAAGAAGTCAGGGATGCCCGAGGAAGACATGGCACGATCAAGTGAATCAGATACTTGAGTCGGGCCATGTCAAGTCAGAATAATAGAAGAGTATGTATGAGACGATGTATGAACATGAGTGAGGAAAAGAGTGTGTGCCAAGACCGAGTTGTTTGGCGGTCCGTCCTCTCTGCCTACCCCTGCAGCAATGGCATGATGGTTAGTTAGTTATTTTATTCATTGTAACTTTTTGATGCATACGTATGTAAGATATTCATTTTCTTTGTAGATAATACACTTATTTTGAAAAAATCTTTATCATTATTCATTTTAAGTATTTGATACATACAAACGTAAGATATTTATTTTCTTTTTAAATAATACACAATGTAAGTAATGAAGTAAGAAGTAAAACAAAAAAGAATATTCGATAGGTTAAACGTAACAGTAAAAATAATTTACTGTCATTAAAGCAAAGACTGGAAAACAACACAAAGCTGAAAATGCAATAAACATGTTTAAAAAAATGGCTTGATGAAACACACACTAAACGATTGTGGAATAAATTATTATTTTTATTTCTTCTTCTTCTTCTTGTGCCCTGTCCGTTCAACGGACGTTGGCTATCATGTTGGCTATGCGGACTTTGTTTACTGCAGCCCGGAACAGCTCCACGGTAGACTGGCCATACCACTGTCTCAGGTTTTTCAACCATGAGGTTCTCCTTCTTCCAGGGCCCCGTCTTCCGGCAATCTTTCCCTGCATTATGAGATGCAGGATCTCATACTTCTCTGGATGTCTCATCACATGTCCAAGATATTGAAGTTTTCGGATTTTTATAGTTTTAATTACTTTTCTTTATTCATCCGAACCATAACATCTTCGTTTGTAACCCTGTCCATCCAGCTTATTTTAAGTATTCTTCTGTAGATCCACATCTCGAATGCCTCAAGTCGCCTAATAAGTTCTTCAGTAAGCGTCCATGCTTCCATTCCGTAAAATAATATCGAAAACACGTAGCATCTGACCATTCGCATTCGTAATCCAAGGTTGAGATCATGACTGCAGAACATTTTTTTCATGCGGATAAAGGATGCACGAGCTTGCTCAATGCGGCATTTGATTTCAACTGAAGGATCCCATCTATCATTTACATTGCAGCCCAAGTATACAATACTCTGTACCGTCTCTAGTTTTGTTCCAGCAATATAAAGATTTTAAATTGAAATTAAAACGATTTTTTTAACTTATTTCCACATATTTATTTAACCAGTACCGGTTTCATCCTATTATGGGACATCTTCAGGCTGGCAATTGACATTCTTGAATTTTTATAAAATTTGGTAGGCAGGTACACAATATTAGAGTAGGTACATATGTTTTGGTTATTAAATTAAATAATATTTAATAATATTTACATTGGGAAAAAATATCAAATGAAATAATAATATAACAATGGTCACTACAGCAGAATAATCGACAATTTAATAAATTAAAAATAATGAATTTTCCTGCATATTGACAAACCGGAAAAGAAAAATCAAACTGCACAAAAGAACACCTCACTAATTAGGCAAATCAAAAAAAAAAAAAAAAAAAAAAAAAATTGTCAGATTAAAAAATTATATAATTAAACTACACAACTGTTCGCTAAGGTAAATGTGTCATGAATAAGCATCCGGAACAAAATGTTCAAGAATCATTAATACATACATCGCAAATCAATTAGAATAAAATGTTACCTTAGAGTCTAAGGTAACATTATTCCAAGTAACATTATTCCAATGGATATATTAATGGTGACTGAGCACCATGTTCCAACTGTTTATTCATGACATATTTACGATCAATTTTCTTCGTTAGGCGATTAATTTCTAGTAATTCCAATCTGTCTAATTTCTGTCCCTTTTCACAAATGTGAAGAACCTTGACATCTCTATCCTTGTCAAAAGTATGTTGGTTCTCTAGCAAATGCAAGGCTACGTTCGATAAATCTCCCTTTTGATTTACCCAACATGCGAAATGCTCCTTTATACGGGTTGACACTGCTCTTCCTGTCTGTCCCACGTAACATGCAGGGCAATTCGAGCAATTCACTTGGTAAATTCCAGAGTTCTCCAATTTATCTCTCTTATCCTTATTGTTTATCAATATCTTACCCAAAGAATTCACGCTACAAAAAGCTGTCTTACAATTCTTGTCACTGTCTATCAATTTCGAAACTTTATTTGATACTTTCCCAAGGTATGGTATTTTACTCCATTGTTTTGTTTCTACTTCATTTTCTGGCGTAAGGCCATATGTAATTGAATTTACAGTGAGTTTTTTATTTTTCTTTTTTATTAAATTGTCTACCATTCCGCTATCGTAACCATTATTTACCGCAATAGCTTTGATAACATTCAATTCATCATTGTAATCTACATCATTCAAAGGTACATGTAACAGTCTATGGATTAGACAATGGAATATTGATAATTTGTGTGAGATATGATGTCTCGAAGAGCTGTGGATGATATTATCACTATATGTAGGCTTCCTGTATATCGAAAATTCCAACTTGTTATTAACTATCCTAATTAATACATCTAAAAAGTTGATTCTATCTCCTCCTATCTCCATCGTGAATTGAATCTGTAGTAATTATTAATCTGTAATTATTCTGCTGTAGTGACCATTGTTATATTATTATTTCATTTGATATTTTTTCCCAATGTAAATATTATTAAATATTATTTAATTTAATAACCAAAACATATGTACCTACTCTAATATTGTGTACCTGCCTACCAAATTTTATAAAAATTCTCTAACAAAAGAATGTCAATTGCCAGCCTGAAGATGTCCATAATAGGATGAAACCGGTACTGGTTAAATAAATATGTGGAAATAAGTTAAAAAAATCGTTTTAATTTCAATTTAATACAATATAATTCCACCACGTATAACAGAACAATAAATAAACTCATAAAGATTTTCATCCAATGCGTTATTTTTGCTTATGAGCATGTATTTTGTATTATTTATATTCAGTTCCAGCCCAAAATTCTCACAAGTCTTCACTCCTTGATTCAGCAAAAGTTAAAAATCCTCAATGTTACTTGATAGAAGTACTGTATCATCTGCATAACGTAGGTTGTTCAGAATCTTCCCATTTATAACAAGTCCTTGAGTAGCCTCTTGCAGAGCTTCATTGAATATTTCTTCTGAATATAAGTTGAAGAGCATAGGTGAAAGAATACAACCCTGTTGCACGCCTCTCTTTATTTCTACTTCGTCTGTTAGACATTGCTCTACTCTTACTGCTCCTTTCTGGTTCCAATAAAGATTACCAATTATCCTTATATCTTTATCGTCTATCCCGGAGGTTTTCAGAATTTGAATCATTTTGTCATGTCTAACTCTATCAAATGCTTTAAGGAAGTCAATGAAGCATGCATGTACATTTGTATTCACATCTCTACATCTTTGGATTAGTACTTGAATACTAAATAACGCTTCTCGAGTACCCAACCCATTTCGAAAGCCAAATTGTGTGACACCAATCTTTTCTTCCACTTTGCGATATACGCGTCCATGTATAATTCGCAAAAATATCTTTAATAAGTGGCTCATTAAACTAATTGTGCGGTGGTCACTACATTTTCTTGCTTTTGCTTTCTTAGGGAGAGTAACAAAAGTGGATCGAAGCCAATCTAGTGGAATAATTCCTGTATTATATATTGAGTTGAAGAGACTCGTCAATACAAGGATCCCTTTATTTCCTTTAAGTTTAAGGATTTCAGCCTGTATTCCATCTGGGCCCGCTGCTTTCCCAGTTTTAGAGAGACGAATTGCGTGTTCTACCTCATTTGTTGTGATTGGTGGGCCTGTTGTTATATTTCCCATATCATATTCTGCGCTTCTATTATCATTGAAGAGTTCTGAGATGTAGTTTTTCCATCTTTTTAGTTTTTCGTTAATATCGGTTAGAAGTTTTCCATCTCGGTCCTCCAGTTGCCCTATGTCGGTTTTACGATTTATGCCAGTCAATTCTTTGATTTTCTTGTGCACTTGGAAAATATCATGTTTATCATTGTGGGTTTCAATTATAGCACACTTGAATATGCCAATCAGCTTTTGCTTGCCTAATTTTACTTCGAATTTCTGTTTGGGTTCTTTTGTATTCTTCCATGTTTCGATTTTTGTATTTTCTTCTTACTTCCATGGGGTTTAGTATTTCGTCTGTCATCCATTTCTGTTTATTTTGCGGGTCTCTTCTTTGAATTTTTCCTTTGCAATCTCTGTGATGATTTTCTTTGATTCATTGCAGATGTATTCAATATTTTTGATATTTTCTTCACTATTGTATAGTTGAGTCTGGAGGTCGGCGAATTGTTTTTCTAATATTTGCGTTGCTTTTTTACACAGACCATTATTTTTTAGCTTGTTTTTATCTAATTTCAAAGCCCGTTCTTTTTTAACAATTTTCTTAAAACGCAACCTAAATTCAGCCAGGAGTAGATTACGATCTGATGGTACATCAGCACCCGAGTACGTTTTTGCAGACTTAATCGAGTTCTTGTATCTTTTGTTGATGGTAATATAGTCAATTTGATTTCGTACAATTCTCTGGACTGAGTCTGCTGGCGACTTCCATGTATTTGAAGAATGTATTAGTAACTGCTAATTCGTTTTCTAAGCAGAATTGGCCGATCTCCTCTTTCATTCCTTGTACCGAGACCATGTTCCCCGACAACATCTTCTTCTTTACCCTTACCGATTTTAGCATTAAGATCGCCCATTATTATAGTTATTTCATGTTTTTTTTGTGAAGAAAAGAACTTTCGTTAAATTTTCACAGAAGTTTTCCAATTCTTCTTCTTCACAATCACATGTAGGTGCATAAACTTGAATAATATTAGTATTTACTGTTGATGTTTGAATTTGTATCATAATGATATTCGTCACGGCACCTGCTACGAGGGGTTTGTAACGATAATGCCAACTCCATTTCGATTCCGGGATTTAGTATCACCAGAGTAGTAGACAGTATAGTCGTCTACAGTACATTTTCCCGAATATTTCCATCTCATCTCTCCTATACCAAGTATATTGATATTCAATCTTTGCATTTCTTTTATGGTGTTGTGAATTTTTCCTGGTTGGAGCATACTCCTTACATTCCATGTTCCTATTTTACTCATTTCTTCTTTTCTTTTTATCTTGATAGCAGCTGACCGGGAGATTCTTAGCACCCCTGCCCCATTTAAGGGGCGCCCGTAGTCGGGGCCGTTGTATTTATCAGCCATTACCATGATTTTTCCTGGGAAGATATAATGAGGTAGTTTCCCGTTGCTTTCCTCATCGCAGTATTGCAACCGGTTAGATAAATACGTTATCATCGCTTGCAAAATGTTGATACCAAGCCGTACCGAAGTTACTCTTCTCCGCCTTGATTCAATACTGCCAGGTACTGCTGCCCTCTAGCAGTGGATCTCTCTTAGTCTGACTCCTCATCTGTGACCTGTCTGGCTTGGGAGGCCCTTCTGGTAGTAACACTACCGCCAGCATAGCTCTCAGAGTCCTTGGAATACTCAAGCCTCCTCACCCCGACAAGGTGGAGATCCCATCGAGGAGGTGTTAAACATCCACCTATTTTGAAAGAGATTAACTTATATGTCCCAGACAAGTATACTCGTGGAAGGTCCCATACCCTTTTTTATGCTCCAAAAGCGAGGACTTCTGCCTATCAGAACGCGCCAGTCAACAGTGCGACTGTACTGCTCAACGAGTCTGCATTGACCATCGACATTTTTAACGTAACCTACAGGCAGTTTAACAGTTATCTTTTGACGTATGTCACAAAGTAGTGAAACTGACCTTTTTATTTGTTTTGCTATACTTTTTGTCTAATTTGTAATCTTCTCCATAATGTACTGGTGAATAACCGTTTTACGGAGAACATGGAAAATAAACAAAAAAATAAATAAATAACTAAAATAAAATTCACAACACATACCTAGTATGAAATAAAAGAGACCATAAAATTCACAACACATACCTAGTATGAAATGAAAGAGACGATAAAATTCACAACACATACCTAGTATGAAATAAAAGAGACAATAAAATTCACAACACATACCTAGTATGAAATAAAAGAGACAATAAAAAAATGTTCGCTCTATCAAAATCCACCCGTGTACTGAAAATATTGACAACTACTCCTGTATAAGAAATTGAAAAGACAGAAAACATTAATTAGGAATATGACATTGATACCACTCAAAACAATATTCACATTAAAAAATATTAAATACCCACTCTGCTCAAAAGAAACAACAAATATTTACTATGCACTTAGCCAATGTATAATTGAATATTAACATGGTGGAATATTAACAACTTAAACTTTTTAAGATCAGTAAAGATATTCACAATAAAATTTGTTTATGTATAATAGATAGAATATAAATGAGATCCCTGAGGCGTAAGTGTAGTAAAATCATGTATGATCGTATAAGAAATGTGGAGATCTGCAACAATGCAAAGTTGATGTAAGCATAATGAGTAAGATGAAAGGGACCCTCAGAAGGTTTGGGCATGTAGAGCGAATGAACGAGAAAGTAGTGTAAGAATAGATGACACAAATGTGAATGGTAGAAGAAATCGGGGATGCCCGAGGAAGACATGACACGACCAAGTGAATCAGATACTTGAGTAGGGCCATGTCAAAAGTCAGAATAATAGAAGAGTATAAATGAGACGATGTATGAATGCGAGTGAGGCAAAGAGTGTGTGCCATGACCGAGTTGTTTGGCGATCCGTCCTCTCTGCCTATCCCTGCGTAGAAACAGCGTGATGTTTAGTTAGTTACAATATACAATGGATACAATATCATTTGAAGAGTAGACACAAAATTAGTCTTAATATAATATGTACATATTATACTGATGTGATTCTATAATTCCTCGTCGGATAAACATTCTTCTTGAGATTGGATACAGAATCGTGCTGGAACGGCACTGGGAAGTGAAGACTGGGACTGTGGTGAACATGGTATATTTAAAATATCATTCAAATTTGTGTCTGATATAGGTTGATAGCGAAGTACTGGAATTTTTCCAGTCTTTATGATTTTTTGCGTTTACTATTTGGTAAGTTTTGATTAACAGGTAAACGTGGGATTCTTTGTTGGATTTTTATGCGTTTACTATTTGGTAAGTTTTGATTTACACGTGGGATTCTTTGTTGGATTTTTATGCGCTTTGTTTTTGGCGGTAAATTAATTCTTGGTTTGCCCATGGAAGGAATAATATGACTTCTGGAAGGTCCAGGCTCTGTTTTTGGTGATAAATTAATTCTTGGTTTGCCCATGGAAGGAATAATAATATGACTTCTGGAAGGTCCAGGCTCATCCAAGATTTGTTGCGTAGTTTGTGCATATGGAGACGGTGGTGAAGAGTGTTGTGGCGATGGAATAGTATTATTCAAATCCTGAAGAGAAGTGGGTACAATATATTGTGGAGAGGGAGTTACGTCGACCGATCTTGAGAAACTAGCTTCTATTGGCGATATTGATTGATTTCGAACCACTCCGCCATGCAAACGGCGGAAGCGTGTCTTGTCACGCACACGTCGTAGATTTCATCCATAATGTCCTCTCTCTCCCGTTCAGGTATTTTTCTTAATTTGTTTGCAATAAATTTTGCAAACAAATCGCAGTCGTCCTGTTCTACGCTCTTACTTAAAAATTATTAAGAGTAGTTAAGGCTGACTTAATGTGGACTTGGGCCTCTTGCAGTTCAGGCGGATTTTGTGAGCGCCGACGTCGTGACTCCGGAAGACGGCTCCGTTGTGGGGTTGGTGTGCTGTGGTTTGCATTGCTTGCACTGTCGTCTAAAAACTCTTCATCAATGCTGTATGGTGCTTCATTTTCCTGAAATTAAAAAGAAACTTAATTAATTTACTTTTTTTGTTGCAGATGCCTGTGACTGCTGAGCAATGGCTGGTAAAAAACAATTTTAGTTTTCCGCATTGTTTAGGAGCCATGGATGGGAAGCATATTGTGATGCAAAGTCCTGCTAACAGCGGTTCTAAATATTTCAACTATAAAAAAAAAACTTTTAGTATTGTGTTATTAGCATTGGTAGACAGCAATTACTGTTTTATGTATGCTGATGTAGGCTGCCAGGGTCGTATAAGTGGGTGAAGTTTACAGGCAACTGTAAAGGGTACGCTGTGGCGAAAGATGTGTTTAATTACGTTAAATTTTCCAACTCCTGATCCACTACCTGGAGGGAATAGTGAAATGCCTTACGTGTTTGTAGCTGATGGGGCATTTATTTTTATTTTTATTTAATTTTATTTTTTATTTTATTTATTTAACTTTTATTTTTTTTCCTATGTGTGCTGGACCTCGTCCCTGCTTCATCTTTAGTTACATTATTAATTTTGCAGATCCTTCTCAAATCTATCTGCGCCTCCCCCAATGACATGTGCAGGCTTGAGGTTTGATCACACGACCTTGACTGTCCTTTGTCCTGCCTCTGACTACCCAACGCTGAATTTTCTTTTAGTCTTCAGATATTTTACCCCAAATATTCAGTTAACATTCTTTGAAGCTTCACTGAGTGGTTGGCTATGGGACACGGAAGCTAAGTGTAGTTTATGGTCAGACCGACAGCCATTCACATTTTTTGTTGGTACTTGCCAATTGATTTGAGATTTTTTATTAATTTTTTTTTATTTATTTATTTATTATATATACAAAAGTACAAATTACAATTAGGAAGCTTTGCCTGTCCAACTAGGAAAGTTTCCCGTTCCAGGATAGGCAAATTGACATGTTTAGTTCATATTATACCTGAAATGTACATAAATTACATAACAAAAAACAAAACCAAAAAAAAAAAACAGAAAATTTCATTTTTTTCTGAAGCTAAGGTGTGTAATAAAGAAAATGTATATAAAATATTTAAATATAAGTACACATACATTTTTTTGTGACAAAGTAGAAAAGGAAATCTGGTAGCATATATTATAATCGGATTTACCGAATTGACCTGGTAACATATGTATAATACATTCAGATTTACAAGATGGATGAATTACAAGAACAAGATGGAGGAATTATGTTAAGCTATGTGTTTAGGAGTTTGAACTTTTAATACATAGTACACTTATAGGAGAAACTATATTAAAATTTACAATAATAGATATAATAACGAACGTAATAATCTATATGATTTTATTTTTTTTAGCGATGTAACTACTTACAATGATTTTTGTAATGATTTTTGTAACTACAAATTATTTTCACTGATTTAAAACATGTTTTAAGAATAGTATTATATTATTAGTACGACAGTATGAATATACACTCTCTTGAACTACTCCTGCTAAAATATAAAAACAATAACTATAAATGTAGATAGAAATATAAACTATGAATAATTATAAAATAGTACCAAATTTAGTGCTACTTTGGTGAAATTGGTGCATTACTTCGTACGCCATACATGTTGTGTTATGTAGGTATTATTTATTTATCATAAATCATTACCATTGTAAGGTACCAAGTATCACACAGAGTTAGCGACGTGCATGTCAACGCTTTACAGCGGTGATATACCTACACCAACACGGAGCAGGCAGGCTTCAGGGGCGCATAACCATCAATCCCATGTATAAAAAACATCAGAAAGGATGTCGAAACATTGAACTCAATGAAGTGTGGTAGGAATTTTGGTCTAGTGATCAGGAAAGTTGAGTGATTTTGATTACCAGTTATACAGCATACGTTCACTTTCGACTCTCCCTAAGTTCAGAATCCAATCATTGACTAATTTACGCAGGACGCTTGCACTTTTCAATTTCCAAGAACCGGGTATAAGGTTGAACATTTTTGGACCTAGGTAAGAATATTGTCTTTGAGCAAGGGATGTCATAGTAGCAAGTGGAACTATTGGATTTCTCCCTGCATGTCGGGTGTTGTGATAATGTTCTACGGAGGGGAAGAGGTGACGATATTTGTGTGTGTATAATATAACTTTTCTTATAAATAGTTGCCTCACATCCAGAACTCCTATCTCTTTGAATAAATCATTGCTGGGGTATCTAAATGGTTTTTTAAGTATGACCCTTAGAAGTGATTTCTGTGCTTTGGCTAAGGGGTCCAGTATTGATTTGGTTCATCCTCCCCATCCTAAAGATGCATATTCAAGTAATGAGTTGCACATGGCATAGTACATTAGTTTTAGATCTTTTGCGCATAGAATATTTCTAATAGCCATGAAAAGATGCGTGAGTTTTCTGACCTTTGTGGAGATTGAATCGATATGTTCATTCCATCTCAGATTCTTGTCTACGATAATTCCTAGATATTTTATGCTATCCACATATTCTAAGGTATTGCAATTGCAAGTGTTTGGGTCATTGCAATGGTGTATAATAATTTTTTGAGTTTCTTTTGGTTGTCCCGCTTGAGTTGCACTGAAGCGAATGAATTTAGTTTTGTCAGTGTTGAGAGTGAGAAGATTATTATCTAGCCATTGTTTTACCTTGTTGATACCAATTTCTGAATTATTATGAACTTCATTCCAATTTTTGGCTTCAAATAATAATACTGTGTTATCGGCAAAGGTGATAATATGGTCGGCAAATGAACTGTTACATAATTCATTTATATAGATATTGAATAAAAGAGGTCCTAGAGTGCTTCCTTGAGGTACACCAAAGTTAATATCAGCCGGATCGCTTAGAGTATCGTTAATATTCACTCTTTGGCTCCTATTTTCTATATAACTACCTAACCACTTAAGTAGCTGACCCTGAATGCCGATGCGCTGTAGTTTTTTCAAGAGAATTTTGTGTGAGATAGTGTCGAACGCTTTGGCTAGATCCAAGAAGAGCGCAATGCATTTTCTTCCTCTATCGATATTGTTGGAGATGATTTTCGTCAGGTTTGTAATTGCATTTTCAGTGCTCAATCCTGGTCTGAAGCCATACTGTCTATTGGAAAGGATATTGTTTTTTTCAAGGTAATGACTGAGACGATTCTTTACAATTTTTTCAATAATTTTCGAAATAGAATTGAGCAAAGAAATTGGCCGGTAATTGTGTATCTGCAATTTATCTCCATTTTTGTGAAGCAGTATAACAATAGAGTGTTTTAAATGATTTGGAAATTTTCCGGAATCGAAGCTTAGGTTGGAAATATACGCTATTGGAGTTGCTATGAAGGATTTAATACTTTTTAGCAGAATTGATGAAACGTTATCAGGACCACAAGCATTCGATGACTTGAGTTCGTCAATTATATTTATGACTTCGTTTGAAGTTGTTTGGATATTGTCTAATTTATGACCGAAATTAGAGATTGTTAACTTAGCAAGATCGGATTCTGTTGTATTAAGTTTGTTGAGAATTTTTTTCGCAAGTGTGACTCCCACTGACGTGAAATAATTATTGGCAAAATTCGCAATGATTTTTGGGTCTGAGGTGTTCACGTTATTGATGTTCAGTGATTTAATTTCGGAAGATTTATTTATTTTTGTTTTAGTTATATTGCGAAATGCTTCCCATAAACGTTTTGGAGTACAGTTATTTTCATAAATGATTTTTTTTAATAATTTTCTTTGGCCGATTTTATTAGTTTTTTGCAAAAGTTCCTATATTTTTTGTAATGAGCTTGTACTATAATATTCTCAGGGTACTTATTCGCCTTTTCATGAAGTTGGTTCCTAATGTTAATCGATTTGATAAGGCCAGGGGTGATCCATGGCGTAAGTTTTATTTGTTTATGCGGTATAAGTTTATTGGTTGTATGTTTAGAAATATATGAATGTAATTTAGTGATAAATTCATTCATCGATGAGTCGGCATCAGATTGGTCTAGAACACTTTGCCAGTTTTCTGAGCTCAAGTCCTCAATTAAATTATTATAATTTATTCTTGCAACATGTTTAATTTTAGCAGGATTAAGAGGTTTGTTTTTAAGGCAGAGTGCTGTTGTATAGTGATCTGAGATTGTAGAGTGAAGACAAATAAGTCAACATGGTTAATTTTTTTGACGTTGATGTGGTCAAGACAAGATTTACTCTTGCCCTGCTCACGAGTAGGGCTGATAATTGTCTGAATGAACCCATTTTCGGTTAGTAGACATAGGTAATCGTTGGATTGGCGGTGGTATTCAGTAATTGCATTGATGTTGAGATCGCCTATAATTATTTGTCGTTCTATGTTTTTTGAGCTGTTGATAATTGATTGGAGTTAATTCAGAAAAGTATCAATATTTTGAAAAGAGGGTGATCTGTATATTGCAAAAATACATAGATTATTATTCAATACAATTTTCAGGCAGTTGGCTTGTGATAAGAAAATTTCATCAACTTGAGATTGAAGTCCGTCTCTGATGTATACAACGATTCCGCTAGACTTATTAAGATATAAGTTTGTGTGGTGTTCAGAGTAATTGTGAATAACTTTTGAGGTGTAATCTTTATTCAGCCAGCATTCCGATAAAATTATAACATCGAATTGGTAATTGAACTGATCCAGAAAAATTAAAAAAATCGTCAATATTAGAAATGCTTCTTATATTTTGGTGAATAAGCGCACCATTTATAGTTATTGAGATTGTTCAAATCATCAATGACATTCATGTTAAGATCTATGCCGGAATCATTTCCGGTATCATAATTTAATTGAATCATAAGTATATGTTGGTTGTGTGTTGTATAGAAGTTGGTTTCCGAGTAATATATGATTAAATCCGATTCCAAATGTAGTCACAATGGTAAATGTACTTAATATAAATAATATAGTATAAATGGTGTAGTTAAATGTAGTACTATGAATGAGATAGCAAGAAGTAAAAACAAAATGGTAGTAAGAATTGCGAGATATCAAATTAATTTGAAAACAGTAGTAAATGATACACATATAAGTAATATGTACTAATATAGTATAAAAAATGTAATTAGATATAGTACCATGAAAGAGATAGCAAGAAGCTAAAACTATAATAATAATAAAAATAAGGTAGCAGGAACTGCGTGATAACAAATGAATTCCAGAAAGGTAGTAAATGAAACAAATATGAGACATAAATGCGCGGGTCAAGACATACCTCGAAAGAATAGCCATTAATTCAAATTTATCAAAGCGCAGCCAATTTGCTTTCGTCTGAGATAACAATGGCATTAGTTCCCTCGTTTTTACGAAGATAAATCTGCCCCCGTTTAATACAAAAAAAAGCGATATTGTTTCTCCTTCGCCGCTGTTCGTGTCTTGTACCACAGCTGTTTACCGCGAAATGTTAGTTGTTCTGAAATGAAGATCGGCGAGCAAGAACCAGCTATACCGATGTTGAGGTGTTCAATTTGTCTTCTAGATTCTGTTTGTTTTTGTTGAAAGTTTTTACGTCTGTTAACAGGTGTTCTCTTGCTATGTTCGTTTTGAATTTAACAATGATTTCTCTCGGATGACTATTGTTGTTTTTTTTTGCTGCGCGATTAATGGCATCAATGTCCTTTGTATCAGTGGAGGACTTAGTTGTTTTGCAGATATTGAAAAAAACGTCTTGCAGATTTTCTCCTTTGATTTCTGGGATGCCTCTTATTTCTACGTTGTTCGCTTTGAGTTCCCTTTCCTGCATGTCCACACATTTTTCCAAGACATAAATCCTAGCTTCTAAGGTTGAGTTCTTTTTAGTGAGTTCATCATTCTTTAGTTCGATGTCACGGATTCTAGCCATGAAATCCTCATATTGAGAACTCATAAATTGAATACTTTCAAGTATTTTGTTATTCTGGTCTAGAATATCATTTTGTGTTTTTTCTAGATTAGACGTCTTGTTCATGACTAGATCTTGAATATCTTTAAGATTTGTCGGTGTCTGAGCGGTGAGCGTTGCACTAATATCGGTAACTTTTTTAATCTGCTCCAAAGGTTCAGTATCACTGATTGTCTGCAACGGGCTAGCAACGCCGGGCTTGGCTGTATTGCATTGCTTGCACACTTGTTGGGATCGCCGTTCTTGATTAAGTCGACGATATGTGTTCTCAATAATACCTCCGCAAGCCAAATGAAATGCGCCTTTGCATGCGGCACACGTGAATTTGAACTCATCAGTACGTAGAGTTACTGAGCACACTCGGCAATGCATCTTGAATTAATGTTTTTTTCGTGCTACCCGCGTTAAAACAAATTATACTGTTATAGTTTTGCTATATTAAATTCGGAAGGAACTTTAAATCACTCAGATTTTATAAAAATATTTTAGAACTTTGTAGTACGAACACGTAACACTCCAAGTAACTTTTTAATTTAAGCGTTATAGATTTTAAAATACACTTTACTATGGAGCAAGTTAATATGAACTCGTCACGGGTAATGATTATTGTTGTTGGTTGATTTATTGTATTTTTTATGTTCTCTATTTTATGCAGGTGCTTGCAGGTTTTTTACAGATGCAATTCCGCATCATGGAGTCTCATGAATGAGTTTTTCTTTTGCCCTGTTTAATTTATCTTTGTCTTACCAACCTATTTTTTTGCATTTTGTTTTTCCTGTTAAGCACTTGCATACTGCTTAATAACAACGTATGCATGGACACTGGAGGTCTAGATTCGTTCAAAATAAATAAATGTAGCTTCGTTTAATCAAAAAAATTAGAATCTTGCGAGAGCCTTTAAGGAGTAACCATCAGTTACTTATACCAGGGCGGGTAAGAGGTGGATTACCTCCACTGATGGGGCATTTCCTCTCAGTACCACATGTAATGAAACCATTCCCAGGAAACCATGAGTTTGGTACGCCACAGCGTATATTTAATGAAGAACTTTCGCGGGCACGGGTGAAAATTGAAAACGTTTTTGGAATCATGAGTGCTGTTTTTAGAGTTTTTAGGAAACCAATAGCACTTGACGTTGAAAAGACTTCTTTGATTACAATGACCTGCGTTAGGCTTCACAATTTCTTGAGAAATAGTACGACTTCCCGCCACAGTTACACTCCCCAGGGATCATTTGATACAGTAGTTGATGGAGTAATAGTTCGCCCCGGGACATGGCGGAATGATCCAGAAGGATGTACTGGATTTGTACCTCTTCCTGCTGTGGCTCGCCGATCACCCAACAATGCAGTACAGACTAGGCTAGTTTTTGCCGAATACTTTTACGAGAGGAACAATATGCAAACTTTAGAAAATACGTCACTTATTATATCGCCTAGTATTTATTTTGTGTATTTTTGTACATGTAAGGTACACACAATTGTAATATTATAGTAACTATTATGTTACTTATATTGCCAAGTATTTATTTTGTGTATTTTTGTACATGTAAGGTACACACAATTGTAATATTACAGTAACTATTTGAAGCTATTAATAACTAAACATACAACAAATGATTCTACTTACTTCATTTCCCTCTGTGTGAATGGTGATTTCAGGTTCGTAAACTGAATGTAAAAATCGTTCCATGTAAGAGAACGCAAACCACGAGTGTTGATAAACATTATTAACGCCAGCACCTGAAGCCAAAGAGTCTTTCTTCTTCTTGGCGTGTTTGCGAAACGCCGCCATTAATGATTCTTTTTTTTTTTAGATCGTCCACTTGTTTATTGATGGTATCCGCGATTTTCAACCAAGCATCGTGTAATGACACTTTATTTTTATGCAGGCGATGCTTTGGATTCCATAGCACTGGTTCTGCTTCGTACAATTCCAAAAACAACAATATCAAATCGTTACTCCATTCTGCTGCCATTATGTATTGACGCGAAAAAGATAATAATAATACGTAAACTTCGCAATTCTCAACCCTTGCTTAATACTCTTTAAAATACTGTAAAGCTTCATTCTTATTTTTCAAAAAATAAACATGTGTCATGCAGCTGTGATCATCAACAAAAATGAGGGAATACTTGGATCCTCCTAGGGATATATTATCCATCGGACCACAGATGTCACAGTGTACTACATCCAATAGCTCAGTACTCCTGTTCCCTTCATGAGAAAAAGGCAATCGACTTTGCTTTCCTTTGCAGAACACAATACAGTTCGACTTGTTGATGTTGGCCTTCTCAGACAGTTTAACTCCCACCACAGCATTCTGCATTTTATTCAAGCTATAACTGTTTACATGTCCTAGTCTCCGGTGCCAAACATCTGGAGACTCAGCCACTGCTGCGACCGAACAAGTAAAAAACACGGCACTAAAAGCGTTACATTTTTTTGAACCTTGCGTATTCTTAGAAGATTTATCCATAATAGTGCACTGATTGCGATAGTGGCCAAATTGCTTGCAACCATAACATTTGACGTTTGATTTTCCCTTGACATGATGATTTTACCTTGATGTTGACACTTGCGCATCTCTGCGATCTTTATTAGTCATGGATTGTGGCATAGACTTTACATTCCTTGAACGCTGATTGGACTTATTGCAAAAACACGCAAATGCATTACTAACATCACTGTCTTCTTCCGGTTCCATATCCAACAACTTTGTTTTAATGGCGTCGGTTGTAATTACCATATTTGAATTTTCGATCGCCATTATCATAGGCGCATATCTTTCAGATAAACCAGCTAACATGATAGAACAAATCCATTCGTCGTTTATTCCAAATCCTGTTCCTTGTAATTTCTGAGCCACTTCTACAATCTGTGTCACATACGACGTCATCGAAGTGCAACTTTCTAATCGAATAGATATGAGATTCCTCAGGAGGCTGATTTTTCCACAAAATCCCGAGTCATCAAATAGCATCTTCAATTTATCCCACAATTCTTTCGATGTTCTGACGTTTTTTATATGAACGTAAAGTGCCGGGTCAATTGTCAAGACCAGCTTTGCTCTTGTCTTTGCATCAACTGCATCTGCTGGCTTTTTGGGCTCAGGTTTTATACACAAAACCATTCCTTCCAATACGAGATAATTCTCAGCAGCGAAGCTCCACTCCCAATAGTTCTGGCGACCAATAAGTTTGGGGACGCTAACGAGGTAGTTCGAAATAGACGCCATTATCAGTCACTGACGTTCACTTTTCGAAACGAAGTCCGTTATAACTCAGTTTTTTACTAGACACACTGTCTTTTTGTAAAACACAGAGATTACTGTTCATCAAACTGATAATACTAACAATGAACTCAATAACTGGTAAATTACATGGGTTCCTGGGCCCATAACCTATAATAAAACTCAGCTTGTTTCGTGAGAACAGAAGAGACTTTATTTGCGTGAATACAAAATGACAATCAGTTTGCTATAATTATGGGCCACAAGATGGCGCTAGTAGTAATCTATATTTGGCTATTTATAATAAAAAGGGATCAATTAAAAAGGACAGAGAATCAGACTGAATCGATTCACTCCTAATCATTCTGCCCACGTCTAATATCAAGTCAACAATTTTTGAGGAATGTACAACATTGTTTAATCGAGTAGAAGACTTCTAGACTTACCCATCTTGAACTCTCGTACATTGACTCAATTGTCATTTCACCAAGTCATTTTTTGATAGGGCTCCTCTTATATTAGATCTTGAAACTGTTTGGTTTGAAGTGCCTATGAATTGCTTATCGCGGTGGCAATTGTGACAAAAAATACTTTTTCAGCATTTTGGAATCGATGGAGAAAGCAATATTTAACATTTCCCTCAACAACGTTGAAAGTGACGTCATCAACTTATCAATGTTGAAGATTTGGTGTTATTATGATGGAAATTTTTTAAATCTGCACTTGCCACTAGGACGCATCGATGAATGTCATCCGGGTTCTGACCAAGTCATGCGGGTCAGTGAAGACTGCACGAGAATGATTTTATACCTAGATTTTATATTTATCAATTTTGTCCAATTTAACGCGGTGTCGGTTAGGTACTATGATGGATAATTCTTCCATTATTTGTTTAGTATGTATTAGTTACATACAGCTTATCTTATTTTATGTTTGCTTTGACCTTTTTTGATTTTTAAAAATTTCGTTGATGTTTTATATTAGGGTTTTAGATGAGAGGGGGGGGGGGGGGGAATGTTTGATTTTGAAAAGAGAATAAGCTTATTTCTTAACGGAATGTTATTTATCCAGTGCCAACCTCTCCCTAAACATCGCCTTTTGGAAAAGTATTTGAAATTTGTAACATTGTAAAGAAACTTGAGGTGCATTTATTTTGTAAACAGAAAAAAGATTTGGAGTTTCCTTTTGGAAGCAAGTCGTTAATATTTTTCGTGTACAGATGTCGTTTTTATTTAAATGGAAGCAATAGTTCATCTCGGAAGTACATAATATCGTTTTGTAATTATTCTCTTTTTAGTGGCGATAATTACCTCGAGGTACTCTCTATTACAAGCGAATCTGAAGCTGTATTTCGCAAGTACTTTCGAATGTTCACCGTGTTTGGTGACACGATCTGAATAGCCAGGTTCTTCCCCACCTTCCTCTTACCCATTTCATCCCTCTACCCTCATACTCACAACATGCGCTAATAAGGATTGCAATAGTCTCACTGGCTCCAGACGGTTGGGAGCCGTTGGGATTCTTGTGCGGTATTCACGTTAAAAAATATGAATATTTATTTTGGGTTAACGCTTTGAAGGCTTCTGCAAGAAATCATTAATATAAGTAAATTGTTCGGGAGTGTGATCATAAATGAGTAGGTACCTATTTCACAACTCAATAAACAGAATTTGAAAGATATAAGTAAGTAAGTACGATTCAAGGAGATTTGTATTTTAATCATTATTTAAAGTTATACAAATGAGTTGAATAAGTTTATTATGATTAAAAAATCAATTTTTACTATGAAAGTAGTTACAGAGATATTTTACGTGTTTAGTATTTATTTTTTAGTACTGCATCCGGCATATTAATCGCAAAAAAGGCAAAACAAATACGATTGCTAATCTAAGGTCATAGCCTACCAACGCGTGCAGATTACTGCAGAGTGCAGATGTGCCAATAAGCAGTGCAGGGGTCTACAGACTTATTTGACTTAAAATCATAATGTGGAAAGTAATACAAAAAAATTACCTGAACGCCAAAACGGATTAATTTTTTTTTTTTGGTAGTGTGCTAAAGAATATTGGGGTCTTTGTTTTAGAAACACCAAATCAATGCATTAGAACAGGGGTAGGGAACCTGCGGCCCGCGAGGCCCTTTGGTGCGGCCCGCGGGCACTTTGGGTGCGGCCTGCTGAAAGAACCACAAAAAATTATACAGAACGGGACGATTTTTACACGGTGTTTCAGATACATTTTTAAGACGTTATTATAAAATCGTTACTAGCAAGTAATTTAGATATAAATAAAATCGTAATAAAACCTCCCATTTTACTTTTATTTTAATTTGTTTTTGTGAAACGATAGCGAAATTCCATCGGATCTTTTAATTTTCTTGTACGGGACAGTCCCGATATTTCAGGATTGATGGCAAATCTATTCGGAGGGGAATCTTAGGCAGTCTGTCATCAACATTATTTTCTAGTCATCGTTGCGGAATTAAAGTGGATAGTAAATCAATAAAATCCTATTAATGACAACTACGAAGAAAAGAAAAGTTGAAGCTGAGTGAATCGTGAAATCATTTGAAACTAAATTAAGGCTGTGGAAAGTAACGTGAAAAGAATAACACGACGCATTTTCCAACACTGCAAGGACAAAAGCCTTGTACATCGTTTGAATACGCTGGTAGTTGCGCGAAATTAAGTGAGGCATTTAATGAATGATTTAAGGACGTGAAAAGAGAGCAAATGGATTTCAACATATTTGCCACACCGTTCAACGTCGAACCATCGAATGTGCCTGATAATCTGCAGCACGAAATTATTATGATGAACTAAAAGCTAGATATAAAAATCTCCCCAAATAAAGTCAGGAATCACTGGTTATTGGTTATATTAAGTCAAGCACGCCCCTTAACATTTTGTATATAATACAAACATTAATGCCATAATAATTGCCACACTTCTGGCATAAAAAAATCATTACATGTAATTTATTGTAATTAGTTAAATAAATTTTAAATTATATTGTGGACAATAAATATGCTTCAAAATGTAGAAAAACCATTCACGTAATCAGAGTACAATTTAATTTAAGCTGGTTGACTAGTGGACCCTTATGCATATTCATTTTAAAGGTAACTAACTAACCATCACGCCGTTTCCTCGCAGGGGTAGGCAGAGAGGACGGACCGCCAAACAACTCGGTCTTGGCACACACTCTTTGCCTCACTCACATTCATACATCGTCTCATACATTCTCTTCTATTATTCTGACTTTTGACAAGACCCGACTCAAGTATCTGATTCACTTGATCGTGCCATGTCTTCCTCAGGTGTAAAGGTAAAACCAATATTGTGTACACAATGCAAATTCCTGTTGCAGATTCATCTGCTAACCCTAACGCATTTCAAAGGTAAAACCATTTTGGTGCTCTAGGTTAAGGCTGGGGACTTACAATCCAATTCGCTCTGACGGAAAAACCAATTTTGTGTTCAAAATGCAATGAAAAAATTCCATGTGTGGTTTCTTCTGCTAACGAATTTCGTAGACACCCATTCTCGTTTTTGAAGAGCATTTATAAAATTCTAGTTGCTTTTCTGCTGCCAGTATTAGAAAAATACCATTTTCATGTACCCAGTAAAATAGCTACTAAGTAGTTTTAAGTCTCCGCGTACAGATTCACCCTATTAATGAAACCAGTTTGGTGTTTAGAATGCAAAGAAAGAAATCCAGCTGCGGTTTCATTTTTTGACGCTTTCCTCGTGTTAGAAGTGCATTTATAAAATTCTAGTAGCGTACTTTGTGCTGCCAGACTTGGAGGAAAACCATTTCCATGTTCTGAGGGGGGTTTTAATTCCACGCCTAAAAATTCACTTTATAATTTAAACCAGTTCCGTATTTAGAATGCAACGACAATATTCCAGGTGGGGGTTTATCTCAATAACGCGTTTCGTAAGAAACCATTCTCGGGTGTGAAGTGCAGTTATAAATTTGTAGTTGCATATATGCTGCTAATATTAGAGGAAAAAAATTTCACGTTCTGAGTATAGTTTTGATTCCCCGCGTACAGATTCAACTTGTAATTAAAACCAGTTCTGTGTTAAGAATGCAATGAAAACGCATCAGGTGTGATTTCATTTGCTGACGCATTTTTTTATGTTGGAAGTGCATTTATAAAATTCTAGTTTCATAGTTTATGCTGCCAGAATTAGAAAATAATTCCCCGCAATCTAAATTGAAACTACATCCGTGTTCAGTATCAAAGAAAAATTTCAGTTGTGGTTTCATCTGCTGATGCATCTTGACGGAAACTATTCTCGTGTTCAAAGCGCAGTTATAAAATTCTGATTGCAGCTATTCGAATGTGCCCCCCCCCCTCCCGTGATGGTAATCTGAGTGCGGCCCGCGGGTTAAAGTATGAACATCCATGTGGCCCGCAACGCTAAAAAGGTTCCCCACCCATGCATTAGAAAGAGAATCGATTAAACAAACGGAAACTTAGTCAAGTAAAGTAGACTGCAAAGACAATTATTAAATTCTAATGTTTTATTTTACATCTCTACCTGACTAATGACTCAAATGAGATGTCATGTGTCATGTTTAACATAAGTAGGTTAACAAATTTCAAATTATATAAGTTATGTTTCTGGTTTATTCGAAAGAAAGTTGAAATTTGCGGTTGCATCTGACATTGAAATGTGCGGATATTTAATAAAATAAATTTTATACAGACCAGTGCAATTTTCGAAATACATTTAGTGGTTTCAAAAGTATATGGTTTAGAAATACCTAAAATATTTGTTTAATATGAAGATAATATGGAAGATTTAAAAAGTAAAGAAGACTAATGTTATATGAGTGCGGCAGAGTTAACTTTTGGGGGGCTGGGGATAGCAAGACAACAATTATGAGGAATTTAAAAGCGTAATTGACGATCTGACCGACTCTCCCATCCCCGCTCTGTCAAAACCGAAAAATGTTATCAATTGAAATCATCAAATCGAAACAAATTATTTTGTTGTATCTACAACACAAGTTTGGAAAGAACTTACACTCTTAGTCTGCTCGGATAAATCAGTTTGAATCGGATTGTAAAATGATTCATTAATTGGATCGGTTGTTCTAAACCAATTTAACTCGGTGATGGAAAAATTCGCCAGTTTTACAAGTTTTTATTGAAACATAAATAATATGTCCTACCCCTGTTGTATCAGTAGTTGTTGAGAAAAGTTTATAGATTTTCAAACACGTTTTTCCTGATAAAAGTCCTCCAAGAAAACTTTCAAAAGTAATTTGTTAACTGTTTTTATAATGAGTTATGGAAAAATACGCCAGTTTTACAAGTTTTTATTGAAACATAAATAATATGTGCCTACCCTGTTGTATCAGTAGTTGTTGAGAAAAGTTTATAGATTTTCAAACACGTTTTTCCTGATAAAAGTCCTCCAAGAAAACTTTCAAAAGTAATTTGTTAACTGTTTTTATAATGAGTTGTAAGGCATAATTCAAATCTAATTTACGGTTTTCATATTGTAGCCTTAGTTCGTATTTGTCCAACAGACCATTAGAAATTGTTTATTCTTAATTTATAATTTTAAAGTGGAGATTGAACAAAAACTAAAATGGTCTCTTGGACAAATAAGAACTGAGGCGGCGATTTGGCGGATTTTTGTAAAATTGGTAAGGTAAGGAGAGTCCAGGCCATTAATCAATAAACTAGTAGTTCTGTAAACAGTAGATATCGCGTCCAACAATGCATGTTTATAATTTACTAGCAGACCCGGCCACACGTTGCTGTGGTGAACGAAAAACAACCCCAAAGTGACTATAGTACGGCCCGCCAGCCGCTTTAAATCGCACAAAAATATGTTTTCTTTGAATTTCTCGGCTTTTCTCTAATACAATTTACATGTATTATACATATAAACATTTCTCTTCAATCACTCTGTCTATTGGTGAAAAGCGCATTAAAATCCGTTGCGTAGTTTAAAAGATTAACGCGCACATACATTTTGAGCGACTTCATTTTATACTACGTAATGATTCTCATTTTAAATCAAAACCAAAGTTTTCCTCAACCCTAGAAAGATAACATGCGCTTCCGACCGACGCGTGTACAAGCTTATGTTTCCGAGCCAACGCAGTAGTTGGTCAACACCGCCGAGGGACGACCGCTGCTGTTTGGTTAGTACCACAGTTTTCGTGCAATGACAGCGCATGTTTATCGGAATAAATTCGGTGTTTGGGCTAAATTCCTAAAAAATTAAACTAGTTATTTTTATACTAATTTGGGGTCGGGGAATCCGAATCTGAAAGAATTAGGCGGCGGCAAGCAATATTAACTGAGTTACACGACTTTAAAAATTTTTATACACATACAGGAAAATAGCCATTTTGGAAGCATTTTGATTCCTAGAAAATCAAACTAGTTATTTTTATACTAACTATGGGCCGGGGAATCCGAATCTGAAAGAATTAGGCGGCGGCAAGCAATATTAACTGACTTACACGACTTTAAAATTTTCTATACACACACACATGAAAATAATCATTTCGGAAGTATTTTGACACACTTAGTACAAAGATCATAGAAAAACAAGAAATATACAAAAACATGTGCCGGCAGTGTGACCAGCTCTCAAAAATATTTATCCCTATATCAATATGAAAATAGATAACAGCAGAAAAAACAGCAGAAAAACATACCTTATAAATCGACCAAGACTTCTTCGTCCGTCGTATCCTTGTCAAACTCGCTTGTCTCGAAGGGTTTCTGTCGGATACGCGGATCATATAAGAGTCCAGCTAAGCGGTAAAAGTAACATGGTTTGTGCCCCTTTATACCGCCTGCTCGCGTCCCTAACCTAACGCTAAGTTTGTGTAACATGGTTTGTGCCCCTTTATACCGCCTGCTCGCGTCACGGCAAAAAAACATCCCTGTTTTCAAGTAGTTTAGCGGCTACGCTAGGTTTGTGTAACATGGTTTGTGCCCCTTTATACCGCCTGCTCGCGTCACGGCAAAAAAACATCCCTGTTTTCGAGTAGTTTAGCGGCTACGCTAGGTTTGTGTAACATGGTTTGTGCCCCTTTATACCGCCTGCTCGCGTCACGGCAAAAAAACATCCCTGTTTTCGAGTAGTTTAGCGGCTACGCTAGGTTTGTGTAACATGGTTTGTGCCCCTTTATACCGCCTGCTCGCGTCACGGCAAAAAAACATCCCTGTTTTCAAGTAGTTTAGCAGCTACGCCGGGTTTATGTAACATGGTTTGTGATACAAAAGTGAGTAAAATTTATAATTTATAAAAAATAGGTACTTAAAATATAAACATGTTATTTTACCTTATTAATATTACTGCTTAATGGCAACACTTAATTTTGTGTGGTAAAAACATCTATGTTATCTTGTTTTTCTATGATCTTTGTACTACGTGTGTCAAAATACTTCCGAAATGATTATTTTCATGTGTGTGTGTATAGAAAATTTTAAAGTCGTTTAATTCAGTTAATATTGCTTGCCGCCGCCTAATTCTTTCAGATTCGGATTCCCCGGCCCATAGTTAGTATAAAAATAACTAGTTTGATTTTCTAGGAATCAAAATGCTTCCAAAATGGCTATTTTCCTGTATGTGTATAAAATTTTTTAGTCGTGTAATTCAGTTAATATTGCTTGCCGCCGCCTAATTCTTTCAGATTCGGATTCCCCGACCCCAAATTAGTATAAAAATAACTATTTTTATTTTTTAGGAATTTAGCCCAAACACCGAACTTTAGCCTGTTTATCTTCTGTGTAATTTTTGCATCTGTCCATAACTTTTAATTTTTTCAGTATTAATTGTAATTTGAGAATAATAATATTGTAATTAATTAGTTATAAAGACAAAATACTAAATATGTTACTATTTTATATAAATATATTTTTGTTTTATTTACTTATTAAAACATGTAACACTTGATTGAAGTTATAAAAGAAAGTTAATTTGTTTCATTTTGTTAATAAAACGGTTTTTAAACTGTGCGCCTCTCAGGCGCATGTGTATCGTTTCAATACTAAAAAAATAAGATAATCTTTCTAGGGTTAAAATCACAATAATAATAATAATAACGTTATATTGTATAGCGCAGTTTCGTGTCATTTCACTTCATAAAGAAAAAACAATGACAAGAGAACAAAGATTAACAAGAACAGACAAGAGAACAAAGATTAACAAAAACAATAGCACACAACGACAAAAATAATAAACAATAACGGTGTTTTTGTAGCACAGGACAGAACAATAAACTTTTAAACTAAGATATAATATAAAATGAAACAATGCAACTTTGTATAAACCACTTATAAAATGTAATTATTTATTATAATTACATTTTATAAGTTATTATTTTATTATAATGGATAACCACAAAGTAATAGCTACATTCAAAAATATAAGATATAATATACTAACTTCTGCTAATAAATTCGGACATAAAACATGAAAACTCAATTAGGAGGAAACCGAAACCAAACGATTGCTGGAAAATTAAAAACATGGCTTATTACGTACAAAGAAAATAAGGATTCATGAATGGTATGATTTTTTAAATAATTTTGTTTTTAAAGACCATGTAAATTTAGCCGAATTCTGGATATTAGTAAGAGTTGAGGGAAGTTTATTACAAATAAAAGGGCCATTTACTCGAAAGGAGCGATCATAGTAAATGGATCGATTTGACCTAGAAAGTTCGATTAAACGATGAGAAACATCTCGATCTGCTGACCTTAGAGTAAGCTGTCCCTCGCTTCATTTTTTTTCGGACACATAGTCGGGATATATAGGCTGGCGCCATTCCTAGAAATGCTTTGAAGATCATTAAGCAGATCTTGAACTCTATTCTTTCAGAACACCGAAGGCAATGGAGATGATCCCTTAGAAGCGGAGTTATATGACAGTACATAGATTCACCAAAAATCATTCTCGCCGCAGCATTGAAAACGGACTGTATTCTATTTACAAGACAAGATTGATAGATAGGAAATAAGGCAGTCATATTTTACGTAATTTTTAATTAACATCGTATCAAGAATTATACCAGTTTAATAAGCTTCATTATAAAAAAAATACAGATGCACACAAAAATTAGAAACCTAAAAGATTACTCCAAGATTCCCATACACAAAAACAGACATAATTTGATAAAAGAAAAAATGAACTAAAATCTTTATAACCATTTATGTAACGACACTTATTTTTAAAACTGAACACAACTGTGTAATGTCAGATTTTGGATTCATTGTAGTTAGTTTCAAGCAAGCATATTCTGTAAATGGTTACTAGTGTCGCGAATCTGCGACTCCACTGTAAATTGTCGGTTAAACTAACAGAACAATGCCCTATACAACCCCCGAAGGACCAGTCCCGAAACAACGGTTATACAACAAGTTATACGGGACGATTAAATACCACACACTCGCAAAACCTGATCGATAGTCAGTCGATAGTACAGATCTGTGCTTTGGGAAAATTAGACAAGCCTAGATTGGAAGAAGGAAAATAGAATTCACCGTTGCAGATGGGGCCTCACTGATATCCAATTTGTGGTGTACACTTCACAGTGTTATATTTAAATTTAATATCGTAATTTTCTTACAGCAAGATGTTATGATACATGCGCCCCGTCCAAGATGTTAATTTACACTGAGCTTCAAAAAAGCACACTGTCTTCTCACACATACACCTCTTTTCCTAGCAACAATTGCCTTTTTTCATGGAGACATTTAGGATGGGGATATTAGGTAGGTGGGATAATTTCAGGATTTTGAAATATGCTACACACGAAGTCTGCGAATGCAATTGACCAACCAATCCCATATAATAATGCGCGAACAGATACTAATTTGTCTCATAAAGGTATGCTCATGTGCAGCTAAACACTGTGAGTAAACACGTGTCTCGCCAAATTACTCTGCAGTCGGAACACAAAAAGGTTTTTCTCGTCTGTGAGTCAGCATCCGTCTCTTCAAATATCCACTTTTAGAACATAAATAACTGCAATCGGAACACGATAAAGGAATCTCCACTGTGAGTCAGCACGTGTTTCGTCAAATTATTCTTATGCGAACATGAACTACTTCAAACGGAACTCCTTTTCTCCACTGTAAGTCAGCATGTGTCTCCTCAAATTGCCTCTATTAGAACATGAATAACTGCAATCGGAACACTAAAAAGGTTTTTTACCACTGTGAGTAAGCATATGTCTCGTCAAACTAGTTTTATGAAAATATGAATAGCTGCAAACGGAACACGAAAAAGGTTTTTCTCCACTGTGAGTCAGCATGTGTCTCCTCATATACCTCCCATCAAAACATGAATAACTGCAATCGGAACACGAAAAAGGTCTTTCTTCCCTGTGAGTCAGCGTGTGTCTCCTCAAATTTTTCCTATCAAAACATGAATAACTGCAATCGGAACACGAAAAAGGCTTTTTTCCACCGTGAGTAAGCACGTGTCTCGTCAATTTACTCTTATGAGAACATGAATAACTGCAGTCGAAACACGAAAAGGGTTTTTCTCCACTGTGATACCTCATGTGAGCCTTCAAATTACTCTTGCGAGTAGATGCAAAACTGCAGTCGGAACACGCATAATGTTTTTTTCCACCATAATATGAGCCATCAAATACCTCTTTTGAGAACACGAAAAACTGCAGTTGGAACACGAAAAAGGTTTTTCTACACTGTGAGTCAATATGTGTCTCCTCAAATGTCCCCTATCAAAAAATGATGAACTGCAATTGGAACACGAAAAAGGTTTTTCTCCACTGTGAGTCCGCATGTGTGTCATCAAACGACTCTTACGAGAACACGAATAACTGCAGTCGATACACGAAAAAGGTTTTTCTCCACTATGAGTCCTCATGTGCCTCTTCAAATATGCCCCTTGAGAACATGAATAACTGCAAACGGAACACGAAAAAGATTTTTCTCCATTGTGAGTAAGCATGTGTATCGTCAAACTACTCTTATGAAAACATGAATAACTGCAGTCGAAACACGAAAAACGTTTTTCTCCACAATGAGTCCTCATGTGTCTCTTCAAATATGCCCCTTGAAAACATGAATAACTGCAGTCGGAACACGAAAAAGTTTTTTCTCCACTGTGAGTCAGCATGTGTCTCCTCAAATTTACCATATCAGAAAATGGTGAACTGCAATTGGAACATGAAAAAAGTTTTCTCCACTGTTAGGCAAATCCGCCAATGAGTCTGAAAAATAACACGAATAAATATATAAGTTTAAACATTGTTAATTCAAACGGATGTAAAAAAAGCACGAATCGTTATTTACTTTTTTTGTTATTTGTTTTGGGATGTTATGCCGTATTATTGAAATAATAGATAATACATAATATAATCAACAAACAAGTCCTGCTAAGCCAATTGAATCGGCTTGTCAACAGGTGCTTATATTTTAGTTACATATTTATACATTTTTAAAATTTAAAATTTACATCTTATATCTACAGATACAACATTTTTTCATACATATCAAAATCAATATAAATCTTTTTTTTCCGATAGCCAATTTTTCACCATATATTTAACCTTATTCATAGAATTACATTGCTTTATAGTGTCAGGTAATAAATTAAATATCTTCGGTATGATATATTCAAACGTTCTCTGTCCGTACTTATTGTTAAATTTCGGAACTATTAACTCGTCGTTACGCGTGAATCTAGTGCTGTATTTATGTTCTAATTTCTCTTTATGCTGCGGGGTAAATATATGTTGAATTATAATTTTGTGCCAAAGTATTGCCTTAACAGGTAAAATTTTGGCACTCTGAAACAGCAACGGTTTATTTTGTCTCTGTTTGAAAATATTAGGGACGACCAATAATTTTACAATTGCGTTTTGTACAACTTGCACTTGTTTCAGATTGGTTATAGAAGTATTTCCCCATATTGTTAATCCATATCTTATAATAGATTCTGCTAGTGACATATAAATTATTTTAAGTGTTTCAATTGATAGGAAAAAATTTAATGTGTACATTCTGCCAGCAATCGATCTGAGTCTTTTACAGGTTTTTTTATATGTTTGTCCCATTTAAAAAAACAATCTACAGTAACACCAAGATACACGTATTCCGAAACTAATTCTAAGCTTTCACATTTACAATTAGTTGGAATATTTTTATGAATGCAATTAAAATTATGAGATATAATATTAGGATTAAATTGAAATTTGGCGTTAGGTGATCTTATATGCATTACTTTGGTTTTTTTAGCATTTATTAATAGTCCGCATCATGTGACCATTTACAGAGTTGATTAAAGTCAATTTGCATGAGTTCAATTGCAATTTTTAGATCTTTATGTGATATGACCAATGCCGTATCATCTGCGAATACAAAATGTTTCACAAAAGAGAAAAGTTTTTTCATTATGGTTACATAAATTATATATAGTGTAGGTCCTAATATGGAACCTTGTGGAACTCCTGCAGATACATTTTTTGTTTTACTAAAAGTATTATTTATTTTGATACATATTTTTCTATCTGTAAGATAATCTTTAAATAAATTTAACACATTTCCTCTTATTCCAATTTTTTCTAGTGTTTTAAGCAGTTTTTTTGAGTTAATTGTGTCAAAAGCTTTAGAGTTATCAATAAATATAACAATAACATGTAATTTATTATTCAATTGGTTATTTACGTAATTGGAAAAATCTTGCAGTAGTTTTTCAGTATTTTTTTTTCTTTGGAAACCATATTGACTTGGATCAATGATAGAGAATTTTTCAATATAATTATTTAATTTATTTGATAAAAATTTTTCAAGAATTTTTTCTAATGCTGGTAGAATACTAATAGGCCTTGTGATACCTTCTCTTTTAGCCAACGTTTCGGACAGCGTTACAGTGTCCATCATCAGGGCAGATATGAGGAGACACATATCTGCCCTGATGATGGACACTGTAACGCTGTCCGAAACGTTGGCTTAAGGAGGAGGTAGCACAACACGGCATAACACCACAAAAACAAATAACAAAAATACTTTTGGCCATGAAAATCTAAAATCATATCCGTTATTTACCTGTTGCCTGTGTAAATCTTTGAAAGCGTTTTAAGCATTCCTTTTTAACATCCGGCAGCTCTATGTCAATTTCCATATGAGGAATTCCCTCACCGTCTTCATCTCCGGGTCCCGGTTCTACCTTGAAGCTGATAGTCTCCACGTTAAGGCTACCTAGAAAAACCAAACAACAATACGTACAAAGATATACCCAGACAAAGAGCGTGGTACATTTAACACTGACTAAAAATTACTTTTTTTATTTAAAAACATATACGAATATAATACCGCTGATCAACCATGTAAAAGAGAGAATTCAGTTACCAAGCTTTAAGGTTAATTTAGAAAATATAGAAGGACCCAAGATGTCCGCTTCAGGAACGATGCTTCAAGAAGGAAGAAAAAACACGAAGTTTTGTTCAGCCAAGGAAATTGTGTTTTTATCAATATTATAACAAGTATATGTGTTTATGACGCATAATAATGTTACTTATTTACATCCCAAATAAGTTCAAATTTTTCTGTATTTTGGTAGTTTCCGGAAATATACATTTTAAGATAAAATACGGCATCAGAGGACATAATGAACAAACAAATTAAATCCTGCCTGAGAAATAATTCAAAATAATGGCCTGGACTCACCAGAACTAACCAATTTAACAATTTTTCATATTCCGTCAAGATCAACCCGACAATCCGATTTATTTTATTTACCATCATGTAGAACAAATATTAGAAAACATTCCCAAATTCTTCGTGCATGTGCACAATATAATACAAAATCTCAATGCATTTTATTTATTTATTTATTTATTGCTTCTTCACAATTTATATGCATATATTTTTAGCATGTAATTATTAACCCCACTAGGGTTCGCCTGCATCGGGGTTAATAATTTCACAATTTAATAAAAATAACACACGCAAATATCGGTCATGCAAAACAGCTAAGTAAAAGCAAAATAATAAAATTTTAAAATAAAATGATAAACAGAGAAAATAATAAGTGATAAAAATATATGAATTAATAACAAATTGTTAAGAGATCAGACAAAATGTTCTCATTCATTATATCATTAGTTCATATCATTTTCAACAACAGATAAAATTAAAAAAAAATATATGTCCTTAGGTTTTTTTTTTTAAATATGTGTAAAAAATAAAAAAAATAAACAAAACAATGCTTTATAAGCGATTACATTAGCGCGAATCTTTCTTATGCAATATTAAAGTGACTATCAAATAATTATGAAATAAATATGAAAGAAACCGTTTTGATCACAACATTATTGTTTTCATTCCATTTAAGTGACCGTTTTCATTAAAATATTATTGTATTTTATAGTGTAAGTGACACCTTAGAAATGCCATCCGTGTGATCTTTTTGTTTTGAAAAAGTTATGGGATACGATAACCCATATATGTTTATTTATTTATTGTTTCTTTACCTTTTTAATTTAGGTGTTATTGTTTAAATTGAAATTTTGAACTTCATTTTGACTAGAGATTAACAATTTTATAGAGTACACAAAATAACGTGTTGAAAGACAATATTGTTACAATAATATTTCTCACAGAATGGGCCTCTACTGCACTATAGGAACAAATACATTATAACGTAAAACATGTAGAGTGACCATATGTTGAAATTAGCTTTGAAATAACATTTTTTTTGCAAGTTGTTTAATCTATAATATTTAAAATTAGGTTCAGTTAGAAAATTAATATGTAATGGTAAGTTAATAAGAAAATAAAAAAATAATATATTAACAGTAAATATACTGTAATAAATAATCAATATGCTATTAATTTAGAAATGACAATGTAGAAAAAATCAATTGGCAATCCTCGGCTAATACGTATAATTTAACCATTTTTTTAAAAGTGCACAAGGAATTAGATGACTTAATATGTTCTGGAAGGCTATTAAATATGAGTGGAGCCTGATAGAAGTAATTTCTTTGACCAAAAGAAGATTTAGTTTGAATTGCCACAAAGTTAAGACCAGACCCAATTCTAGTAGTACGAATTTGCTGAGTTCTTTCTGCAATATTAATATTATTAAAAAATTTACAAAGTGTTTGTGTAATATACAGCTGTTTTACATTCATGACAATTCATTCCTTATAAAGTATATGAGTTGGATATCTAAACTTTTTCTTGAACATAACTTTAAGGATCAGTTTTTGGGCAATGTTAAGTGGTTCTATATAAGTCTTTTGGCAAGATCCCCAGGACACTGTATTATAAGAAAGTAGAGACTGGATTATTGCAAAATAAACCGTCCTCAATTTTTCCTTGTCTAGTATATGTCTGAGTTCTTTAAAGATATAGGTAAGTCTCCTAGTATTATTTACCAACATATTAACATGATCGTTCCATCTTAAAAATTTATCTATTTTTACGCCTAGGTATTTGATGCTGACTACATTTTCTAAAGGGTTGCAGTTACAGGTTTGCAAACAATTGTGTATTATTAAATTATGAGTGGCGGAAGGTTGACTTTTACTTGAAATGCTAAAAGTGATATATTTGGTTTTTTGTATGTTCAAAGTTAAAATACTATTATTTAACCAACTATTTACCACTCTCAAACCTGTATTACATTTGTTAAATGTTTCATCCCAAGTTTTACCCTCAAATATTAAGGTAGTATCATCTGCAAAACTAACGATGTTACCAGGAATATTCAGATTACATAAATCATTTATATATATTAGAAACAATATTGGCCCAAGCACACTACCTTGCGGGACTCCAAAGGAGATCGATTTACCATTGCTTAATATTTTATTTATCTCTACTTGCTGCGTTCTATCACTAAGATAAGATCTGAACCAACCCATTGCTGTACTATCAATGCCTAGAGATGATAATTTTTTAAGGAGCAATTCATGGGAAACTGTATCAAATGCTTTTGATAAGTCCAAAAACACCGCTAAAGCTTTGTTGCCATAATCCAGCGCTCTTATAACTTTGGTCAGTACCTTCAATACAGCATCACTCGTACCTTTATTCTTTCTGAAACCGAATTGATTGTCGGAGAGTATTTTGTGCTTTTCTAAGATTGATACTAATCTTGACTTTACCAATCTCTCTATTACTTTTGAGAGAGTATTGAGCAAGGATATGGGTCGATAATTGTTAACATCTAGCTGATCTCCACCTTTGAAAAGAGGTATAACCTTAGCAATCTTACAATGAGATGGAAACACGCCATTTTTAAAACTAATGTTAACAATATGTGATATGGGACCAGCCAATACAGAAACGTTTTGTTTATACACCATTGTACTTAAGCCATCAATACCACAGGAAAAATACATTTTTAATTCATGTATCACTTTTATAACTTCATAAATGTTAGTAGATTTAATTTCAAATGTGTCTCCTGTTACTTGAGTACTAGGTATAAAATTGTTTACAAGACACATTTCGGTAGTTTTGTTTGCGCTGCACAAATTTTTGGCGAATCTAGGACCAATATCGCTGAAGAAGTTATTTACGTGATTGGTGATTATATTTAGATTCTCCTCCATTGAGATAATATTGTTATTGATTTTTAATTTTTTTATAGACAATTGTTCCTTTTGTATATTTACAGCCTACTTTATAATTTTCCACTGTTGTTTGGTATTTCCATTGACGTTATCCAATTTTCTTCTGTAATATGCTTGTTTTGTATATTTTATAATTTTTGTACACCAGTTTCTATATCTTTTGTAATAGTTCAGCAATTAAATATTATTTAACTCTTCTCGACATTTGAAGTGCAATTTGTCACGGGTTCTAAGGCATTTAATAATTCCATCATTTATCCAAGGTTTTAAGTACTTCATGTTATGTTTTTCACTTTGTACAGACGAACAATTTTTCACGTGCATTTTTAAACACTTTATAAAATTTTCAGCAGCTGAATTAACACCTTGAGATGATAGGACTGACTGCCATGATTCCTCCTTTAATCTGTCCTTCAAAAGATTGTTATCTATGACGGTTTTGATTTTCACATTATCCTTTGCTATTTTCTTTAGTGTAAAGCTCATAAATCTCAGCAATATCACATCATGATCTGTTATGCCAGTAGTGAAGACAGCTCCTTGTGGTTCGAATTTAGATTTCACCGTAATGAGATCGATGCAGGTTGAACTGGTAGAAGAAACTCTTGTAGGTGAATTTATGATTGGTTTCAAACCATGAAAAGCCATAAATGAGAGGTATTTCTGAGTTTTCATATCGCTCAAATCCAAAGTATTAATATTTATATCCCCACATAAAATGATTTCCTTATTTTGAATAGATGTAGAGTCAAGCAGTTCGCTCAGTGATTCAAGGAAATAATCTGTTTGAGCCTGGGACGGAGATCTATACACAGCTATTACACACAAGTTACTCGATATCTGCATGCTTAGGCAGTTTGCGCCAGGGAGAACAACTTCATCAACGGTCGCGTGAACATTTTGTTTTATATAGGCAACTACACCATCGTTCGGCAAACAGTTTTTATTTGTGTTGTAAACAGTGTATCCAGGGATGTTAGGTATATTGGTAATTTTTTTAGCCACGCTTCTGTAAACACTAGTACCTCAGGACGGTGTTCAATCCCATCCAGCATAGTTATGGTTTCATCAAAGTTTTTATTTAAACTTCTAACGTTCAAACAAAGTAAAGAAAACTTGGAATGTTTTAAAAAAATTTTGCAAGTTAATAAATCTTTAATAATTAAATTAGGTTCTGTGATGTCACTCAAATCAACGCATTTTCCTAAATCGACTTCCATTTTTAATGATGTAAATATTTTCGGTGCCTTTATTAATCAAATTCTATAATAATCTATTGAGGTCGTCTTCGTGTTTTATTTCCTTGATTTTTTTGCCATCATCTTCTTTCATTAGAACCGAACCATTTTTATACCAAATGAATTTATATTTTAATTCTTTTCCCTTTGTTTTGGCTTTCCAAAGTAGCTCTTTAAAATAAGGAGTTAGTGATTCTCCTAGGAATATCATGTTTTCACGGTTCGAAATCACCTTCTTATTTGCCAATAATTTTAATCTACATTCTGGATTTCTAATTTTTAGGATAATTTTTTTCGGATGTCCTGGTCTTCTGTCATATTGCCTTATTGCTGAGGTAATATCATCTGAACTTATTTTAATATTAGCACTTTCAATTAGTTTGATAGCGGTTATTTTGGGATGTTCATTAGTTTTTTCCTCAATTCCTGTAATTTCAATTTGGTCATCAAGGTTGGACTATTCTAAGTAAGCCAGTCTAGTTTCCAGTTGCTTAATGTTTTTACTTTTGTTTTCCAAATCGATTTTTAAACTTTCTACTTCGCCTTTAACATGATTTATGAAGTCTAAGCGAGAAATGATGTCGTCATATTTTTGACTAATAGGTAAATTCCGTTGTTTTTTGAAACTAAAATTTTTTTGTCAATGTTTTCAAGAATTTGAGTTTTTATTTTCTCCAGTTTTGAATCTACGTATGATGCAAATTTTTAAAAAACATCTTCTTCTGGGTTAAAGTCATCAGGCACAGTATTCATTTTGTTTTTGGATCTTGTGTTCAAATTATCTTGTTGTTGGGTACCGGTTTTTATGCTCGAACTCATGGTCACTCTAGTAGTAGACTGTATTTCTGCAAAAACAGCACAATGCACAAGAGCGGTCTGAGACAGTGAAGCAAGCAAGCAAGCTGTATGGTCACTGTAGGAAAGATGGCGATGTTGTTGGCCAATCACAAGAGCTCTCCTTAGCTTTGAATATATTTCAATTTCACTGTCACTATTTTCCGATATTAATATTTATTATTCACTTAAATACTCCTGTTTCAAAGTACAGAATTCATATCACTATTAATGCAGTAAACACTTGTATGTATCTTGTAACTGTTTCGGATTGTATTATAAACACAATTTTTCGAAATTTGTAATGGATCACTGTTACTGTGTGTTATTTCGATTCGGTAGGTAGATTGAATTTTTTGGCATTGACATTTTTACTAATAACCTAAAGAAATATCGATAAGAAGTAACGCGTACGACCGATTATTAATATGAGAGTATATAATGTTTTGGGTGCATCTCCTATTCTTTTCATATATTCCCCTTCAACTAACCCAAAATTAATTTTAAGATATTAAAACTTCATTTCCGATGTACTTTAGCATTAGAAACTTCTGTGGCTTAACTTCAGTTGACATGTATGTTTATGACTGTTATATTATGTAAAAGCTGTTTGTTTTTTACAAATAAATAAACAATTCAAAACGGAAAATGTTTCTGAAAAAAAAAATTACATTCCACATTTTAACACATGCAATACTGCAATAATGCAATTTACTAGCTTTTTGAGTATTCTCCGCATACTGTAGACATTCCTTCTTTACATCTGGGAGGTAAAAAGCCATATCCGTATACGACATTTCACCTTCACCTTCTTCCTGAGGCCCTGGTTCCGTCTTGATGGAAACACTCTCTGGGCTTAGTATATCCATGGCAAGACCGACGAAGGTTTATGGACTGTTTTGTTGGACTATTTTTTAAAAACAATTATGTGTACAGGTAATACATATTTGGAAATAAGAACACATAAATATGACAGAAACTTTGAAGAAACACAATTGAAAATGGTTGACCGAATCGTCATCATTAGTTAGTTAGATGCTGTCTTCCTCTATATCCCCCATACCTCTATAAAGTGACATACTTAATCGTATATTTGATCCACAATTCGCTTTAGACAAAATATACCCGAAAAACCATATTTGTGATTATTTTAATCATCGCCTTTAATATAAACATCAATAAAACGGTTCTCAAACCACATGTCAAATAATGGATTCTCTAACTTAGGTGTACAAATTGGTGTAAGTTATGCTAGATCGCTTTATGGGGATTTCAGACGATGTTTTTTTTCTTCATACAGTTTTTTCATTCAAAGGATCCGATTTGAAAAAAAGTAATGTTTTATTTTATTTTATTCAGTGGTGCTTTAACCGTGATTTAAGATTTAGGACATTATTGTTTGACATATGTCATTTCTCATTGGTTTACGCAACTATGTTATTTGGAAATGTTGGATGTTTATTTAATTTTGAAAAAATATTAATTTAATGCTAAAATGTGTATTGATTTCTTATTGTAAACTTGTATTATTTACTGAAATGAATTTAAAAAAGAATGAGAGTATATTTGATGATTTGACGCACTGTTAACTCATATAAAAAAGAATATCTGAGTGTGTAAACTTCATATTGTAAAATATTATTATTAATTTGGATAGAGAAAGGGTTGTGTCAGCTAACCTTTAGATCAGGCATAGGGTACAAAAACTTTGTCAGAATTGCCCAAAGTTAAATAAAAACTTAATTACGTCCGAATATCTGAGTGTAGCAAATGACAATAACAAGTGACAAGTGACGGACGCTTTCATATGGTTCTGATCTATGGTTATGTTCAGGGTGTTGCCATTTTTCGATGATTTAGTAGGTAGTCGAGTACTCCCAAATATAATTTCTTCTCTAATGGCAACTATATTTTTGAAATGAAAATAACGATCGCGTAAGATGGGTGCCACAGGGAAAGGTAAAATATCATCGCACGCACAATAAAGGGGTGTTCAGACAAGTCTGTAAAATATAAAAGATAATCGCAAGCCAAATAACACTACCCGTACATTTTTTAAAATTATTTTTTTAATTTTTCTTTATTCATTGCATTTTATGGTTACATTTTTTGTGGATTTTTCGACAACCATGCTAGGCTGATGCCCGTGTTATGGTGGTCGATTTAACATGTAGTACAATAACAATCTAGAAGCCATAATGTAAGAGAACAGGATTATAAAATAATTATATCAAAAATATAAATTAAGTATTAAAGAAAAGAAATTAGTTTAAATTATACAAATGAAGCAGGGAGGATAAAAAAGGTTATAAAAATCGTAGAATATGAAGGAATATAAAAGAATGCTATTTAAAAATATCTAGAATCAATGTAAGTACTATAATAACTAAAAAAAATTAAATTTTTTAGTCATTTTTGGACAAGTAGATTCATGTTGAAACTATTAATACTGCAGTGAATTGTTATTGTAACAAGTTATTGTCTCAGCAGAATACAAGAAAGGCAGTAGAGTACATCGGACATATCAGTGGAGCCAAACAGTTTAAAGTAATGAAAATTTACCAGCGAAAATTTTAAAAAGTAATTAATGTAAAAAAAATAATGTTTTCTCTTACGGCTATCCATTCCGACCAGCCTAGCGATTTTTTTTTGTGAGATCGTTATTGGATAACGGACGTAATTTTTATAACTGTTATTTGCGTTTTCTATGTACAACGCACATTAAATGAGTAAATAATCATGCGTACTTGCAGGAATTCATGTTTAAATCGAAAATCTGACAGAAGATGACGTCCGTTTTCCAATAACGATCTCACAAAAAATACGGAATCGCTAGGCAGGGGGGAATAACTCCGACCTATTTTGTGACCAAATCAATATCACGTGGTTTGTGACGTCATTCTAATGACTTCCAACAGGAATCTTACAATTTCTATAGAATAAACAAAAATTTTAACAAAACAAAAAAACGACTTCGAAAAATGCACTAAAAAGTAAAAAAAATATTTCGTATTCTTCTACAACTTCATAATCAACTTACTTTTTCTAATCATCAATATGTAGGTACGATTGTTACTTTTGGAGTCGGTGTCAGTCAAGGTAGGTTTGTAACTACATACATAGTTATAGATGAGATGTGCTTGTGTCGCACAAGAGAGGCGAGAGCGGGGCCGCGGCGGCGCGGGGAGGTGTCAAGTGAACACGCCGGGCCGGGTACCTTTGCTGACACCGACTCCAAAAATAACAATCGTACCTACATATTGATGATTAGAAAAAGTAAGTTGATTATGAAGTTGTAGAAGAATACGAAATTATTTTTTTACTTTTTAGTGCATTTTTCTAGGTCGTTTTTGTTTTGTTAAAATTTTTGTTTGTTTTTTTTTTTTATTTTTAGTGAATCTGAAGTACACTAACTAATATGTCTGAATATGGGTAAACCTACTAAACGTGCTGCTCATATGAGACAGACATAATTTGACCGTAGCGACGTTATGGTCAAATTAAGAGATTCGGCCGAATTTCGTTAATTTGTCATGGATCCAATAATCGAACCTAACCAAACTCTCATAAAATTACCCCTGAAGTACATCCTTTCCAATAAAAAAGAATCATCGAAATCGGTTGGCGTGATATTGAGTTATTCGTACATTTGTCGCGAACATACTTAATGCAAATTTAAGACTTTTATGGTTTTCTCGTGAATGCCATTGTCGGAACTGGACCAAATTAAAATGGGACCACACGGGAAGCACCAGCTTTCAAATAGAGCTTTACCTTTTGACGAGGACAAAACGAACGACTTCAAAGAAGAGGCAGATGATGAAATCAGAGATTGGGTACGTTTATAAGTACATTATAATAACATTTGGATGATTTGTATAGCAGCGTTTTTGTGAAAAATCACCTCTTCTGTAATGGACTGCTGGTACCTACCCTGATATATGGCAGTGAGGCATAGAACTGGCAGAGGAAGGAAAAAAGTAGATTGAGTGCTGTAAAAAAGTAGAAAGAGATCCCTGAGGCATGTGTGTAGTAAAACCATGCACGATCGTGTGAGAAACGTGGAGATCCGGAGAATGCAATGCTGATGTAAGCATACTGAGTAAGATTAAGAAAGGGACGCTCAGACAGTTTGGCCATGTAGAGCTAATGAACGAGGAAAATATTGTACACGTTCCAAATGTGAATGGTAAAAGAAGCCGAGGAAGACATGGCATGACCAAGTGAATCAGATACTAGAGTCGAACCATGTCAAGAGTCAGAAAATGTATGAGACCATGTGTGAATGTGAACGGGACAAAGAGTGTGTGCCAAGATTGAGTTGTTCGGTGGTCTGTCCTCTGTACCTACCCCTACGGAAACAGCATGATGTTTAGTTGGTCATTTAACTGGACTACCTTTTTACACGGTGCAATTATAGGTTTTTGTTTTCTCTCATTATCCCTAGTTTCAGGCAAGCATGTTCTGTAAATGGATCCGAATGTGTCTTATTAAGATAGGCTTATGTGCAGTTAAATATTTACACTCTGAGTAGGAAAAGGTTTATCCCCACCGTGAGCAAGCTTGTGTCAAACCAAACTACTCTTCTGAAAACATGAAAAACTGCAGTCAGAACATGAAAAAGGTTTTTCTCTGCAGTGAGAAAAAACGTGTCTCGTCAAATTACTCTTCATAGAACATGAATAATTGCAGTCGGTGTCGTGTGTTGTGTTGTCGTTGATATGCCCCGCCATAATGGCGTGTTCGAAATTAAACTATTAAATTAAAATTAAGGGGGAAACAATTAAAAGACCCACTGCTTTAAGAAACGGACACATTTATTTCATTAATACAAAAAGGCAGATGTTAATTGTTAATCTAGCGTTATTCTTATAATCATAATCAAAATGTTCTTAAAATTGTAATGTCTGTTTGTTTAGTTCTACGTAAAAATATTTAATTGTACAGAGTCTGATCACATCGACGATTAATTTACTAAACAGTCACTTTCCATGTTTGAGGACAGCCGGGAGTCTTCTAATTGGACCACTTGCACTATTGCATCTTTTTTCACTTTAGTTATTCGGCAGTAACACCAATATCACCAAGAATCAAAATTTTATCGGTTGTTGAAACTTTTGCAATTTTAAAATTGCGCAAATTCCTGGGCGGAAAATTGGGGTCACTACTGTGGACCTTCCTGGCGAAAGTTTTGTGCGGGTTCGCGGGCGGTTCGGAGAGCGTTTGCAGAGCCCTGGTCGGGTTGCGACCGGTAACTGTCTGGAACCACCTGTTCGGGAGTTCGCGCAAGAACCTCGGCTATTTCTTGCGGGGAAAGGCAGATCGCAACTGTCATCGGCAGTGGTGAGATTTCTCCCTCATGTCTCGTTGCTTGGCCCTGCAATATTTCTACGGTCGCGGTGGCCCGGGGTTCAAAGCAAAAAGTTTATTGCTTTCTTCTGCTACGCAATAGTCTGGGCTTGCGTATTATTTATTAACTTTTTTCAAATCCATGTTTGTCCCTTCACGTTTGTACTGTGAGTCTACATGTGAGCCTTCAAATATCTCTTTTAAGAACATGAATATCTGCAGTCGGAACACGAAAAAAGTTTTTCTCGACTGTGAGTAAACATGTGGCTCATCAAACAAGTCTTTTGAGAACACTGAAATTGGAACATGAAAAAGGTTTTCTTCCACTGTGAGTCAGCATGTGTCTGCACAAGTTTCCCTTTTGAGAACATGAATAACTGCAATCGGAACACGAAAAAGGTTTTTCTCCACCGTGAGAAAGCATATGTCTCATCAAACTACTCTTATAAGAACACGAATAACTGCAGTCGGAACATGACAAAGGTTTTTCTCTACCGTGAGTCCACATGTGAGCCTTCAAATATCTCTTTTGAGAACATGAATAACTGCAGTCGGAACACGAAAAAGGTTTTTCTCCACTGTGTGTAAACACGTGGCTCATAAAAGTAATCTTTTGAGAACATGAATAACTGCAAATGGAACATGAAAAAGGTTTTCTTCCACTGTGAGTCAGCATGTGTCTGTTCAAGTTTCCCTTTTGAGAACTTGAATAACTGCAATCGGAACACGAAAAAGGTTTCAAATTCAGTATCCGGAATTGGAAAATATTGCGTTTTAATGGCTATTATGTTAACTTTAATAACGCGAAATGTCATTTTTCAAGGACCGCCATGTTATTAATTACGACGGCAAATACGCACTTTTAGGAAAAAATCATTTTGTTTCGGTTAGATAATAATAAGAAGTACATATTTCAATCTTCGTGAATGATAAATAATGCGGGTTAATTATTATTTTGTTCGGTTTCATAAACACGAAAAATGATTACTCATTCATTATGCATGTCATATAAAATTGTGCCGTGTGAAACGTTGTGCCAGTGTGCAAATCGCAAATAAACATTACCATCCTAATAACTAGTAGCTTTTTTTTACATGAATACCGCACAAGAGTCCCAACTGCTCCGGTCTGGAGCCAGTGAGACTATGGCATCCCCAAAATGGGGTATGTTGTGAGGCTGAAGGTAGTGGTGAGGGAAGGAGGTAGGAAAGAGGAAGGTGAGGAAGTACCTGGCTATTCAGATCTGGTCACCAAACACGGCTAAAGTCATTTCAGGCAACGTTTCAATTCTGAATTGTGGTCTTACACAAGGGCGATACTGAGAGTTTCTTCCACTCTGGAACGTGCCGCAAATATACTATATATTATTTTAAATTAATTAATTGTGAAATACACAAATTATTCAAATAAAATTTATTTGCTACGCCGGGATTCGATCCCGCGACCTTCGGAATGCGAGTCAAGCGCCTTACCGCTGCACTACGACGGCCGTCAAGATAGGAATATTATACAGTCAATTAAATTACTACAACGAAGTACTTTTTGAATTATTTCAGAAACTACTGAAAAGATTATCTTCTATCATCATAAGGATAAGTACCCCTCATATGTAGGATTCGGAGTGACTGTGCTCCACGCGACGTAAATATCGAAAATCGGTTTACAGAACAATTCACTATGAGACTTTTCTGTGCGGAGCTCTGAAGTGGCGCGGGGCACGGTCGCTCAGAACTCTTACGTGCAGGGTTTGTCTAACTGGTTTGTGTAATTATTTGAATACCTAGAACGAAAATAAATAAAATAACACACACGCGTTTTTCTTTTGAACAAGTTATACATCCCAGGTTTTGAATGGTTTGGATGGCAAGCAGGGTTTGTCTAACGGGTATGTATGTGTAATTATTATTAAACGCAAAAATTACACAAACGCGTTAGACAAACCCTCCTTGCCATACAAACCTGGGATATATCTTGCTTAAAAGAAAAACGCATGCGCATTCTTTTATGTATTTTCGTTCTAGGTATTCCAATAATTACACAAACCCGTTAGATAAACCCTGCTTGCCGTACAAACCATTCAAAATCTGGGATGAATGCGCGTTCGTAAATTTATTTTCATTCTAGATTTTCAAATAATTACACAAACCCGTTAGATAAACCCCACTTGCAGAACAAATCCATTAAAAGCCTGGGATGTATATGTTATTGAAAATACAAACGCGTGCGTGTTCTTTTATTTATTTTCGTTCTAGGTATTAGAATAAAAACATACGTAATTAGACAAATCAGGTACTTTCGTAATAATATCGTCTATATATCGTTTCTAGTGACTCGTTTCGTGAACGCTTTTTTTATTTTTAGGTTGGCTCTTTGGCAAATTGCATGAAAATCATGTTTCACATGGAACAGTTTTGGGTGGTTTGGTATATTTATGGAACAGTTTCATACTTTATATGGGCTCGCGTTTTGCGTCACGCACGTAATAAGTAATTATTTTTCGTGTTTATGAAACCGAACAAAATAATTATTAATACGCATTATTATCATTCGTACATATTATTGTGTGACTGACAGAAAGTGATTTTTCCTTTTAAACGTGAGTATTTCATCGTTGTAATTAATAACACGACCCTTAAAAAAACATTTCACCTTTTAAAGTCAACAAAATAATTATTATTACTTTCTACCTAGTAAAAATTTTTTGAGTGTGTATTTAGCGTGGACTCAATAGGGAAATATTTACCCAAAATGTTACATTCCAGATTTTTAACACAAGCAATACTGCAATAATGCAACTTACTGGCTTTTTGAGTATTTTCGGCATACTGTAGACATTCCTTCTTTACATCTGGGAGGTCAAAATCCGTATCCGCATACGACATTTCACCTTCACCTTCTTCCTGGGGCCCTAGTTCCGTCTTGATGGAAACACTCTCTGGGCTTAGTAGATCCATGGCAAGACCGTGGAAGGGTTCGGTTGGACTAATCTTTAAAAACAATGAAGTGTATGGGTAACAAATATTTATATAGAAACTAGCTGGTTCCCGGCATGCGTTGCTATGCCATTCAAAGAAATATATTGTATCTCCCTGCACGTTCATTCTCACGCGTCCCCGTTCCCCTCCTGCGTTCACCTCCCACCTTCCCCGCCTTCCCTCTAGTAACCCCTCTAGTAACCCCTCTCTAGTAACCCCTCCACAGATCCCCACCTCCTTCTCTACCCTCCCCCTCCTACCTTCCCTCCATGCCACTAAAATATATGAAATACACACATTTTAAAACTACTCGCGCACCACCTGTAGTATTTTTTATTACAAATTTCAACAGTCTTCTGCTAAACTGCAATGTTCTGTAAAAGCTTTGAGTCAATGCATTGATTACTTTCCGAGATTTACGGATCCAAAGGTACAGAACACATTAAAAAAAAATTCATAACGCCAAAGCTTACCATTACACAAAGAAACACTCTTCTGCTAAAATGAAATAATCGTTAAAAAAATTAATCAATCCATCGATTACTTTCCGAAATTTGCGGACCCAAACGTAAGGAAATTATTTTTTGTTAAATACAAAATTTCATAACGCCAGAGCTTACCGTTATAAATAGAAACACTCTTCTGCTCAAATGCAATGCTCTGTAAAAATTTTGAGTCAATCCATCGATTATTATCCGAGATTTGCGAACGCAAACATACGGAACCAAAATTTTTATACATATAAATATTAGATATAGTTAATTATGTCTGAAACTTTGAGAGAAGACAATTATTGCAAACGGTTGACCGAATCGTCATTATAGTAAGATTACACAAACCATACACTGCCTTCCTTTATATCCCCTATATCTCTATAAAGTGACATAATCGCTTATTTGATCTGTCATCAGCACCGGATCTGCCATACGTTCAAAAACGTACAAAAAACCTGTCGCCAACTCCGAAGGGGCGCCGTGAGAAAATAAATATTGTATTCAAATTTTTTTATAATATTCCCTGAATCGTTTAAAAATTACCCATAGTACGAAATAATTATTACGCAACACTTTCCAAAGAAACAGAATGCGCACGCATCAGGTTGGTATCAACGGCTTACGAATTTATAGTCAGTTAAAGAATTTTTTTACAAATTCCATATATTTAGTTTAAACGTAAGATCTATTTTTCCATATATCTTTTACCGTCTTTTACGACGAATGGGTGCGATCCAAATTCAATAACCAATCACAGCGCCGTACTTTTGTTCTACAGAATCAAACAAACCGACTTCGCCTTTCAAAATGCTGACAATTTTAGTTAGCCTACGCTCGCTATTGTTTTATTTTGTACGATTTAAGTCTCTAGGAGAAGGCAGTTAAGGACCATTTTCTTATGAAATCTTCAGTAAATTCCATTAACAAAAACATCGCATGGTTTGCAGGATTTGCAGGTTGCAACTTGTTGACTTTTTCATCGTTGATTAATTTGACATATTATTTGAAGTTCGTTAAATGTATAATTAATTTCTATTAGATTTGTTATTTTACGGTGTCAGTGTAAGCGTCTTTCGTAAGCCTTTGATACCATACGTCAGTGTTTAGTATTTGTATGGTGTTTGTTCGCTCAACACAGAACACAGGGGAAATGGAAATGCAAGGTACAAATTTGAGGTTAAATTCTTATTAGATTTTTAAATTTATACCTAACTAAATTTCTATTGGTTGTTAGAGGTTATAAAAGTACCGTGGATTACAATGAATAGAATAATAATTTTAAAAAAAGCTTTCAGGCTCGCAGAATCTAAAACGTAGAATTAAAGAGCAGAATGACATAAAAAAAACTCGTTTCCATTGGGAATTTTCTTATTCCAATTTCTCCAGCACCGATAAAAAATGATGTCCCGCGCAATGACGTTACAATGGTCCCGAACACATTCCTACGGTCGAATTATTAGAAGATAAAAATAACGTTACTGACAGCAGTTTAAATTTAATTCTGTTTTCAGAGCTTGAATTGAAAGATCCCAGATGCTGGCCAAAGTTATCTCAAAATTCCATTAGTTTATTAGTTCAGGAAGGTCCTGTACAATTGAAAGATTTCGATTTTCCTATTACGAACAAGCGTAAATTTACTACAAGAAACTGCCTTCAGAGAGTGTAGGGCTCCTGGCGATTCTCTCTTTAAAAAAAAAACGAGTGTGAGAGCTATCGCCAGGTCACTTGGAAAAATTACACCCTTTATATGTCTTGATTTTATTTGATAAATTAGTGTAAAAAATAAAAAAATGGGGTGAATGAATTTTTAATCAAAATAAAAATGTAAGGGGGGGTGGGGGGCGCCATCGGTACCTACTGCACAGGCGCCAGATTTCGTAGATCCGGCCCTGTCTGTCATTCCGCACTAGATAAAATATTGGTATACCCAGGTAAACCATATTTCTATAATTAGTGATTATTTTAATAAATGCCTTCGAAATACACATCCGTGAAACAGTTCTCAAACCAGACGTCAAATAATGGATTTTCTAACTTAGGTGTACAAATTTTGGTGTAAGTTAAGCTGGAACGCGTTATGGTGGTTTAAACTATTTCTTAAACAGTTCGTTTATTCTTAAGGATCCAATATGAAAAAAGGACGTGGTTTATTTTGTGGTATATCCATGGTTTAAGACTTCGGACATTATTATTTGACATGTGTCAAATCTCATTGTTTCACGCAAGTTTGTTAATTGGAAATGTTGCATGTGTATTTTATTTTGTAAGTATTTGAAATATTAATTTAATATCTAAATATGGGCTAAAGTTCGGTGTTTGGGTAAAATTCCTAAAAAATAAAACTAGTTATTTTTATACTAATTTGGGGTCGGGGAATCCGAATCTGAAAGAATTAGGCGGCGGCAAGCAATATTAACTGAATTAAACGACTTTAAAAAAATTTATACACATACAGGAAAATAGCCATTTTGGAAGCATTTTGATTCCTAGAAAATCAAACTAGTTATTTTTATACTAACTATGGGCCGGGGAATCCGAATCTGAAAGAATTAGGCGGCGGCAAGCAATATTAACTTAATTACACGACTTAAAAATTTTCTATACACACACACATGAAAATAATCATTCCGGAAGTATTTTGACACATGTAGTACAAAGATCATAGAAAAACACGATAACATAGATGTTTTTACCACACAAAATTAAGTGTTGCCATTAAGCAGTAATATTTATAACGTAAAATAACATGTTTATATTTTAAGTACTTATTTTTTATAATTGATTCTCAAATATTTTAGGAAGGTACACCAACTAGTATTGTGGAGTTTTTATGCCTTGACGCGAGTAGGCGTTATAAAGGGGCACGTTCTTTTGTATCACAAACCATGTTACATAAACCCGGCGTAGCTGCTAAACTACTTGAAAACAGGGATGTTTTTTTGCCGTGACGCGAGCAGGCGGTATAAAGGGGCACAAACCATGTTACACAAACCTAGCGTAGCCGCTAAACTACTCGAAAACAGGGATGTTTTTTTGCCGTGACGCGAGCAGGCGGTATAAAGGGGCACAAACCATGTTACACAAACCTAGCGTAGCCGCTAAACTACTCGAAAACAGGGATGTTTTTTTGCCGTGACGCGAGCAGGCGGTATAAAGGGGCACAAACCATGTTACACAAACCTAGCGTAGCCGCTAAACTACTTGAAAACAGGGATGTTTTTTTGCCGTGACGCGAGCAGGCGGTATAAAGGGGCACAAACCATGTTACACAAACCTAGCGTTAGGTTAGGATAGGTTAGGGACGCGAGCAGGCGGTATAAAGGGGCACAAACCATGTTACACAAACCTAGCGTAGCCGCTAAACTACTTGAAAACAGGGATGTTTTTTTGCCGTGACGCGAGCAGGCGGTATAAAGGGGCACAAACCATGTTACACAAACCTAGCGTTAGGTTAGGATAGGTTAGGGACGCGAGCAGGCGGTATAAAGGGGCACAAACCATGTTACACAAACCTAGCGTAGCCGCTAAACTACTTGAAAACAGGGATGTTTTTTTGCCGTGACGCGAGCAGGCGGTATAAAGGGGCACAAACCATGTTACACAAACCTAGCGTTAGGTTAGGTTAGGTTAGGGACGCGAGCAGGCGGTATAAAGGGGCACAAACCATGTTACACAAACCTAACGTTAGGTTAGGTTACGCATTTTTAAGACTACGAATTTTCATACTTTTGATTTAAGAATACGCCGTTGAGATAGTCGTAATTCATCAGGTTAATGTGTTAATACGACGGACGAAGAAGACTTGGTCGATTTATAAGGTATGTTTTTGAGAGCTGGTAACACTGCCGGCACATGTTTTTGTATATTTCTTGTTTTTCTATGATCTTTGTACTGCGTGTGTCAAAATACTTCCGAAATGATTTTTTTCAAGTGTGTGTGTATAGAAAATTTTTAAGTCGTGTAATTCAGTTAATATTGCTCGCCGCCGCCTAATTCTTTCAGATTCGGATTCCCCAGCCCATAGTTAGTATAAAAATAACTAGTTTGATTTTCTAGGAATCAAAATGCTTCCAAAATGGCTATTTTCCTGTGTGTGTATAAAATTTTTTAAAGTCGTTTAATTCAGTTAATATTGCTTGCCGCCGCCTAATTCTTTCAGATTCGGATTCCCCGACCCCAAATTAGTATAAAAATAACTAGTTTTATTTTTTAGGAATTTTACCCAAACACCGAATTTATTCCCTAAATATGTATTGATTACTTATTGTGAATTTGAATTACTTACTGTAAGGAATTTAAAAAATGTGCGAGTATGCTTGATGATTTGACATTCACCAGAACTTTACAGACGCACTGTTAACTCATAGAATAAATAATAAATGTGTGCGTTAACTTCATATTGTAAAATATTGGATCAGGCAAAAAGTAAAAAAAAAACTTACATTACTTTACAACAGAACAACTGAATCTCGCGCAAATGACAGTGACTGAGCCATAAATGAACTAATACCGATTGAGCGCTTTCATAATTGTGGTTATGTTCAAGGTGTTGCCATTTTTCGACGATTAGTAGGTAGTCTAGTACCCCAAAATATTATTTATTCTCTAAAGAAATCTTTTTTTAATGAAAATAACGATCGCCTACGACGCGCGACGGGTGCTACACGCAAAGATAAAAGACCATCGCACGCACAATAAATGGGTGTTCAGACACGGCTATAAAATATAAAAGATCATCGCACGCCAAATATCGCTCTCCATACATTTTTTATATATTTTTTTCTTTATTCGTTGCATATTATGGTTAAATTTTTGGTGGATTTTTCGACAACCATGCTGGACTGATGCCCGTGTTATGGTGGTCGATTTAGCGTATAGTAAAATAACAATCTAGAAGCCATAATGTAAGAGAACAGGATTATAAAATAATAATATCAAACCCTTTAATTAAGTATTAAAGAAAACCATCCGCGGCTGCCGAACCAAACCCTTAGAGTTGCACACTTCTATTCCTTTACTTCAAAACGTCGATGTATTTCTCCTTACTGAAACCTGGCTTGATCCTGATATTCACACCGAGGAACTTGGATTCTCATCTTATAACACCTACCGCCTTGACAGGAATCCAGCCACCAGCAATAAAACCAGAGGAGGAGGAGTTCTCATATCCGTCAAAAAATCACTGCCATCCACTCGATTAATTTGCAAACACCTAGACGTAGAACAGGTATTTGTATTACTAAAAACTAAATCAAGTAAAATTTTACTGGGATGTGTCTACATTCCTCCTGGATCCAACATCACAGTCTACCGAAACCACATTGATGACCTCGAAACCTTTAAAAATAAATACCCTGATGCCAGAACAATTTTATTTGGTGACTTTAATACCCCTAGCATTGATTGGATGAATAAAAACTCTTATAACAACTTAAGCCTACCAGAAAATGCTCGTGAAATAATAGATATGACGAACTTACTCGCTCTACATCAAGTCAATCAAGTCTACAATACCAATAACCGGCTGCTGGTTTAGTGTTCTGTAGTGATCTCTCAATTCACATTGTTAAATCAGTTGACGAGCTCCTCCCCCTAGACTGCCACCACCCCGCTTTAAGCATAACCATCTTGATGAATAACTCACCAGACGACACAACTATTCTTCCTAACTTTACTTATAATTTTTCCAAAGCTGACTATCCTAATATGAACCAATATCCTATGAACAAATGAAGACTGGTCATTTCTTCACCCCAACAATATATTAACTACAATCTTGAAATTTTATACACAATTATCAACAGGGCCATTGAAAACTATGTACCACTTTCACATTTCAAAGAAGCGAAGTTCCCGAAATGGTTCAACAGCGAGTTAATCAACCTGATTATTTGCAAAAAAACTGCACACAAAAACTTTAAAGAATCTAAATCCCTTAACGACTATAAGTTATTTCACAATTACAGAACTCAATGTAAAAAACTGTCAAAAAAATCATATTATAATTATATAAATGGAATCCAAAAATCTATACCCTCTAATATACAAAACTTTTTCACACATGTAAACTCTCTTAGAAAAAACAAACAAGGTTTACCCATTTCAATGCACTTCAAAGATAAGAGTAGCACTGATATGAAAGTTAAGGTTAACTATTTTGCTGATTACTTCAAAAGTGTATACGACGAAGATATCCCAGAAAATTACATACCACCACCTTCCCTTATTGAGAGCATGCATATCTCTGCTGTACAAATCAATATAAACGACGTTAAATATAAAATTAAATCTCTAGACAAAAACAAAAAGGCCGGACCTGATAACGTGCACCCCAATATTCTCATAAATTGCATTGCTTCACTGGCTGAGCCGATTTGTCTATTGTTTAATCAATCGCTTGATACAGGTTGCTTCCCGGACATTTGGAAACGTTGTTATCTAACGTCTATACTAAAAAAGGGTAATATAAGTGATGTCACTAACTATAGACGTATATGTAAGCCATCTATAATTCCGAAACTTTTTGAAAAATTTCCCCATATATTAACCATCTCATAGTTCCAAATCAACATGGATTTTTGTCTGGCAAGTCAACTCTGACAAATCTCTCATTATATGAAAACTTTATATCAAATGCATTAGCTAACAAAACTCAAGTCGATTCCATATACACATATTTTATCATGGCCTTTAACAAAGTGTGCCATAAAATTCTACTGGTTAAACTACGTAAGCTCGGTATTGACGGAAAACTTTTAGACTGGTTTGCAAGCTATCTATCTGATAGAGTTCTACTTGTAAAAAATAATTTGTTCTAATCCAATCAATTTATAGCTACCAGTGGTGTACCTCAAGGGTCCCATTTAGGCCCAATTTTGTTTTTACTGTTCATAAATGATATTGTTGACATATTTGATAAAGATGTAGATGTATTGCTTTTTGCAGATGATTTAAAAATATTTAAAATCATCAAAACCGCTGAAGATTGTGCCTGTCTACAAAATAATTTAAACAAATTAATTAGTTGGTGCTCTATTAACAAACTTTATCTGAACATAAATAAGTGTTATTCAATAAGTTTTTACAGAATAAGTCAACCAATTATTCATCCTTATGAACTTAACAACTCTACCCTTACCTCTGTCGAAGAAATTAGTGACTTGGGCATAATTTTCGACTCTAAATTAAACTTCATATCCCATATAAACTCAATCTATAATAAAGGCATCAAAATGCTTGGCTTCGTTCTTAGAAATTCCAGAGGTTTCAAGAATATTTCAACTTTAAAAATTTTGTATACATCCTTAGTACGTAGTCAAGTCGAATATAACTCCTCGATCTGGTCCCCCCATTTTAAAATACATTCAGATTCAATCGAAAAAATTCAACACAAATTCTTGAGACACATTAATTTTAACCTCGGTATTCCCATTGAAAACATAAATTATAATTATTTGATGAAAGAATTAAATTTACTAAGACTGTCAGATCGAAGAATTATATCTGACTTAATATAAATGTTCAAAATTGTAAATGGTAGAATAGACAGTCCTGATCTAACTAAGCTCATTGAATTTCATATTCCCACGAGAACCACTCGTTCTAAAATCCTTTTTAAATGTAACAATAATCGGACTGAGTATACGAAACGCTCACTTTTACCTAGGTTGCATGAAGTTACTAATAGATATGCAGATGTGATAGATCTATTTAACTGCACGGAACATAGGTACAAGACGGCTATGCTATCATATTTTTTTAATCACCATTAATTTTATTTCTATTATAGATTTTTGCATGTAAATGTATCTATGGTGTCACTTCCCAATGTATCGTCACAATTAACTGTTATACATACACTGTTTTACCATTACTCATATTTTGAAAATGAATTTGGGACATGTAATTAATGTTTATGGCATACTTATGCCGTTTGTATTAAATAAATAAATAAATAAAAGAAATGAGTATACAATAATATAAATATAAAGTAGGAATGATATAAAAGAATATAAAAATCATATAATGTGAAGGAATATAAAAGTATGCATTTTTAAAATATCTAGGGTAATTGTTCGGAACAAACGTCAACGGTTAATACGCACTTTTTTAATAAAACTTTTAGATCCTTCTTAATTACCATAAAAGACAACTATTTGCATTCGGGGAGGTTGAAAATGTTACATTTTTAATTTTATTTACGTAAATTGAAAATTTGCTTTCACACTGTCAAATCACTCTGTTTGCAGTTCGGAACAAACGTCAACGGTTAATACGCACTTTTTTTATAAAACTTTTAAAATAAGGATAATATACACAAGCCCGCTACACAAACCCTGCTTTGCCAGACAAACCATTCAAAAACGTAGGCAGTTTGTTATGAAGCAGGCTGAAATCATTACCTTTTCTTATTTTAAAATATGAACACTGCTTTATAACGTCGAACCTAGCGGCACGAACTATTGAGTTAATTAATTGTTGATAGTTACAACAGGAGGACTGGCAACACAAGTCGTTATGGAAGGGGGAGCTTTTTTCTTTTCCGGGTCCGGCAATGGAACCCACTCTCGCCGGCATGATCTTTTGGCCAGATCATGGATGTGACAGTCGTATAGTATTAAGTTATTATTTAAGGGACGAAGTTTTAAATTTCAGTCGATTGGCGCGTGAAAATTAATGTGGAACGATCTTTGATACAGGATGCGAAAGTGCACCAAAGTTTTAAATAAATAATGTCGCGAGATTGGTCTCCGCGGTAGTACGTATATTTCGAGAAGTTTACCGTAAAGTCATCAAGGCGATCGGTATGAGTATTTACGCCGCACGGGACGCGCCGGTATGTACTTGTCGGGTGCCGACAATAAGAATGCCTCATTAAACGCGTGGAGAAGAATAATTCCGCTGACCGGCTTGTATTAGAGAAAATGCACGTGCGGAAATACTAACGGTCCCGCTTGCTTGCTACGTAAGCCCCGTAACATCGTTCCCTTGGAGTTCCACCTCCCTTGGAGCCCTGCTTTGCTGAGAGCCCTGTCTTGCCAATCATCCTGTTGCGAACTGGCCGATTACCCTGTTGCGACCTGTTGAGATGAGGATCGGCTAGAGGTCCTGCCGATTATCCTGTTGCGGACTGGCCGAGATGAGGATCGGCTGGAGGTCCTGCCCATCATCCTGTGGCGAACTACGAGACGCGGTTCGGTTAGGAATATTGTGAATTTAGCTAGATAGTATAACCTCAATCGGTCCCTGAGGGTGAGTAGATTCACTTTACGTTTATTGTACCTGACACTATTAAAATAATATATAAGTTCTTTTACATTTAAATTGGAAATGAGATACTTGTTGTTATTTAATTCCCTAACACGCTGGAGATCACATACATATGCCCCCTCCTGAGATGAAGTTTCATGTTTTTTATTTCACCACGGGCATAATTCTGCACAAAGCAGTATTTTGGCGCTCGGTAAAACCGTAAAATTCGTGGTGTATTATACTCAACGCTTAATTACAGCGTAACAAATTGGGCCCAACGCGGTTTAGCTCGTTTATTTGATCTCCTGCGGGTTACATTGGTGTTTGGTGTTTTACATTGGTCATGTTTTGTATTTTATCGTGCTCAGTATCCCATTGTGTGGTTACATTGTCAACATGTCAACATAACCTCAATTTTTGAAATGATATTTTCATAGAAGTGTCAGGTTTCAATCATAGACAATGCTTCTTCTATGATAATTTTTAAAAAAAAAGTATATATTTATTCAAAAAAAAAAAATAATTATTATTGTCTATGGTTGAAGGTTGATGATAAAAGGTAAACATCATCTATGTAAGTTGATGTTTATTGTGGACAAGCGAATGTCAAAAGTGACAGATTACGGTATGTTGTGTTTATATCGTAGATGAATTCTTAATACAAATTTAAATGAACTAGTAAACTAAATAAATAATTCATTATAATCAAGTGAATGGTAATTAATGAGATTAAATTTATAATCTATTCCGTTAAATTCCATTATACACAAGAGTGTCATAAATTATCAACAACACGAGTACATCTTATACGGTGAAATAGTTTGACATACTTAACTAAATTGTTGGGATATTTTTTTCTTTTATAAAAAAAAATATTTTTTTTTAGTATTTCAAATGTGGGATTTTATTTTGTAACCACGATTTTTATTGTCAATTTTAAATTAAATCGACTAAACACATTAATATCTCGATTTTTTTTTTTCAAAAATCAGGGTTGCCAAAAACGTTTTTTTTCCCTCGTACTTTAAAAAAAAATTTTTTTTTTTACATCATCAACAATCAATATTGGACGTCATCAATAACAATGTCAACTCCTATTTCGAACGTCAACAACGCCTCTAAAGAGGATCTCATAAGAGAACTATCAAGTCGTTCTCTCGAACCGGCAACCACCTCTCACGCGCTGCGCTCGCAGGCGCGTGCATGTAATAAAGCCCTTAAGATGCCAACAATATCAGAAATAGATATGGATTCTTCTGATTCAGATTCAGAGAGTCGGACCGTTCACAACCCTACAATAATTAAACATACAAAAATTATTTATAGAGAATCACCCTCCATCAATGTAGAAAATTGGAAGATTAAATTTGACGGTAAATCAAGCATAAGAGAATTTCTCTTATTGATTGAAGAAAAATGTAGGACAAAAAATTTTAGTCATGATAATCTGGTACGCGTTTTTCCTGATCTTCTAGATGGCCTAGCATTACTTTGGTTCAGGTCAATATATCACTCGGAATTGAAATGGGACGAGCTGTATAAACTTTTAATCAATCAATTTGAGGCAAATGACCTTCAAACAGATTTAAAAGTTAAACTTTTCAATATGAAGCAACCCAAAGGTATGTCAGTACTTGAATTTTCCCTTAGGATGAAATCCCTAAATAACATGTTGGAAGATAAACTTCCTGAGCAGGAACTTTTGCGGCTTGCCAAAAAGGCGTTGCTGCCAATGTACACTAACATTTTAGTTTCTAGAGATATAGATACATTCGATCAGTTAACAATCTACGCAGGGAACTTAGAGTCTTATGCGACACCACCAGAGGAATTTGCTACTTCTTCAACTTCTTTTTCGAAAAAATCTAATGAAAACTACGGTACTAATAAAGAGGATAGATTTGTGCCTACTAATAAAACTTTGACAAACAGTAATACCGGTACTGATAGACGTACTGGGTTCTCTCAGAATAACTATAGACGGTCGTTTAATAGTAATAGTTATAGTCATGCTGGGCGTAACTACATTAATACCAATGCTGGTTGCAACAATAACAAACCTTCGTCTTCGTTCAATACAAATAATCAAAATACTGAAGGAACTTCTAGAACCTTTGTTAGGACTCAAGTTTGTCTATATTGTAATAAACCGGGACATGTTGTGGCTGACTGTAGGAAAAAAGCCGCAGCGGGAAATAATTCTAAAGTGGGAGCAGTTAAAGGAAGATTTAATAACAGTAAGTCGGAAAACTAGGGCGGAGTCTCTCTTACCACGTCCCATCCTATGCGCAGAGGAATCGGGAATGGAAGAGTTGGCTCCGACTAGTACATCAGTTTCTTTCGGTCCCATCGTCTGGAACAGTGGGCCCACTGCCACAGGGGATGGAGATTGAAAACGATGGTCGTCCGTATGTAAATGTATATATAATAAACAATTTTTACAGCGCACTGTTGGACAGTGGCGCCTCATTATCGTGTTTGGGAGGTGATAGTTATAAAATTTTTATTAAATTAGGTGTAGAATTAGTTAAGGTTAATTTTTGTGTATCAACAGCGGACGGTGCGAGTCAGCCTGTCCTGGGTACAATGTCGTTGCCGGTGACGTACAAATCAATTACCCGGACAATTCTTTTCTACGTCATCCCGACATTGTCACCATCCTTTATCCTAGGTATAGACTTTTGGAATCAATTCCATATCGCACCGGAGCTGCTTCCAAAAGCTATTTGTCATCCTTCGGAAAACAAAATCAATGGGTTGCTGGCAATTCAGCCAGCCTCATCTCTAAGTCCCTCAGAGAATCGGTCACTCTCTGCTATTATTAAAAAATTTGAATCAATTTCTTTCGAAAAGCGCGGTTTAGGTCTAACGCATTTAGTCGAGCACAAAATTAATACGACAGGGCCTCCGATCAAACAGAGGTATTATCCTTTATCTCCAGCAAGACAAAAACAATTGGAAGCAGAAGTAGATGAAATGCTAAAATTAGGAGTTATACGTCCCCACGTTCTCCATGGTCGAGTCCGGTATTGATCGTTACAAAAAAGGACGGTACAGGTCGTTTTTGCTTAGACTCTCGCAAAATTAATAATGTCACGATTCGCGACGCGTACCCTTTGCCATATATATCGCGGATTCTAGACAAGCTAGGTGGAGCTAGGTACGTCTCTTCTATAGACCTTTCAAAGGCCTTTTGGCAAATTGCCTTAGACAAGGACTCTTGCGAGAAGACAGCTTTCGTCGTACCTGGACGGGGTTTGTTTGAGTTCACCCGTATGCCTTTCGGACTGAAAAACGCCCCTAGTGAGTTGCAAAGATTGGCAGATGTCCTTTTTGGTCCGGAATTTGACGATAATGCTTTTTGCTATCTGGATGACTTGATCTTGATATCAGAAGACCTGGATTCACATCTTAATCTGTTGAATCGTGTATATGAACGTTTGCGAGACGCAGGCCTTACAATAAACCTTAAAAAATCCGAGTTCTGCAAATCTGAACTTAAATATTTAGGGTATTTAGTAGATTCGCAGGGTCTCCGTACGGATCCAATAAAAATAGAAAGCATCAAAAATTTCCCAGTCCCGAAAAATGCGAAACAAATCCGGGCATTCATTGGTTTGTGCGGTTACTTTAGGAGATTCATTAAAGGATTTTCGGGAATAGCTGCCCCTCTTACTAAACTCACAGGTTAAAAAAATGTAATCAGCAATTTCAAGTGGTCCCAGGAAGCTGAAACTGCTTTCAATGATTTAAAACGCGCGTTGACGACGGCTCCAGTTTTATGCTACCCGGATTTTACCAGGCCTTTCTCTATCCACACCGACGCGAGCTCGGCGGGAATTGGAGGGGTATTGATTCAGAACGTGGACGGGCAAGAGCATCCCATTGCTTATTACTCACGTTTCTTAAATGCGCATGAACGCAATTATGGCATCACTGAACGGGAACTCCTAGCTGTGCTAGACTCGGTGACTCACTTTAGACCATATATAGAAGGAGCTCATTTTACGGTAGTTACTGACCACTCAAGCTTGAAATGGCTAGGGTCCTTGTCTAACCCTAGTGGCCGTCTTGCACGGTGGAGCTCTCGCCTTTCACAATTTTCTTTTGACGTTGTTCATCGCAAAGGGACACAGCATGTTGTTCCAGACGTACTCTCACGAATGGACCTTGCCGTATTAACAGGTGTGGACATTGATAATACAAAGGATACGTGGTATTTGAAAGCTTGGAAAGGATGCGAAAAATTCCCACAACGATTCCAGAACTTTCAAATACGTAATAATGAATTGTTCCGACACACAAAGACTCGTCTAGCTCTGTGCGAGGATACTGCCTGGAAAAAAGTAGTTCCGCAAGAAGGTAGACAGGCAATTCTATCTAATTTACACGAATCTTCGCGAGCTTGTCATCCTGGGGTATTCAAAACCTACAAAAAGGTGCAATTGCGTTACTATTGGCCTAATATGTACAAGGATGTTAAGCAATTTGTTAATCGTTGTACAGTCTGTAAGGCCCACAAAATAAGTATAGACCCACCTAACGGAATCTCCTCAAACCCAAAAAAGGTCACAAGACCCATGCAAATGTTGTCGATAGATTTGGTAGGTCCTTTACCTAGGAGTTACTCAGGTTTTACCGTAATCTTATCATGTGTAGACGTTTTTTCTAAATTTACATGGCTATTTCCGCTGCGCAATGGCACCGCGAGAAGCATAATAAAAATCTTAGAAGAAAACATCTTTCTTGTTCACGGCGTACCACGAACTATCGTCTGTGATAGGTTGTCAATTTGTTTCAAAAGAATTTAAATAATTACTTATTAGTTATAACATGCCGCCACCATTTTACAATTCATCTTATACGCCTCAAAACAACGAAGTCGAACGTTATAATCAAACCCTGGGCACGGCGTTATCCATCTTAGTTGAATCAGACCACCGAAACTGGTCTAAATTTCTTCCGCAAGTTCAATCAGCGATGAATAACACGGTAAACTGCGCTACAGGTTATACACCTTATTTTCTGATGCATGGTCGGGAGCAGATACTAGACGGTGATCTGCACCGTAATCCAATAGCGGATGAGGAAACCAATTCGTAAATTGGTGCTCAACCTAAGGTTTATGCACAGAAATTGGAAGAGTTGTCATCGGTTTATGAGCAAGTCTCGAATGCTCTTCTTAAAGCTTTTCAAAAAGGAGCTGACCATTACAACCTGCGCAGAAAACACATTACCTATCAGGTTGGTGATGTGGTGTGGCGGAGGAATTTTGCGCAATCTAACGCATTGAATTATTTCGCACAAAAATTGGCACCCCGGTTTGTTCAGAACGTGGTAGTAAAGAAAAAATCCAACTTAATTTGTACACTTGCAGACTTAAACGGAAAAGTTGCGGGTGATTTTCATGTGAAAGATATAGTAAAATCAAATAATATACCGGTGTAGTCTTATTGTGGCAATACTTCGGAGGGTCTGGCCATTCCTACCGAGTACTGCAAATTATCATATCTGTTAGCTAATATTTGATGCTTGGGAGTTTTAACCCGGCCTGATCAACCGAGTTGAAACGACCCGACATTCTGACAGTCAAAATCCTGTCATAGGGATATTTCTTTTGTTCATTCAGGTTTTCTTGGGGCGCGTTTACGCAAACTCACGTAGTTTGTTATGATTCATTGCAATCAAATTCCACTCTGGTAAGATTTAGTCGAGTTGTTTTATAAGTTTTCGCTTTCGTTAGGCGTAATAATCTGTAATTTATTTGAAATAAATTTTGTAAAATTTTTGGACTGAGCACGAGCAAAAGAACAAAATAAATGACATAATTTATTTTCCTTTTGTCTATTATGTTTGTTAACCTCGAATAAAAGTGGAACACATGCCCACTTCCCATTGTGTTCAGGGTACATCCCATTGAACTGCGTTCATGGTTATTGAATTTTGTGTTTATTCTTAAGTTTGAACTCGGAACACACAGGGATGCCAGCCCTACACCTCTTTGTGTTTTGAGCATTGTTTTTCTGTTTATCTCTTACCATCTGAAACATGATTGTTTTCAAATATAAATAAATTCTGAGAAATGTTGTGAATTCAACACGTAATAACAACTCACATGCTTGTGAGTATACTTAAAGAATAGTTTAGTGATACATATATTATTTTATAAAATTCGTTGATTAGTCTTAGTACCTACAATATTACTTTACTTCATGTACTCGCTCGAACGACCGATTTAGGTAGAATAGGAAACTCTTCGTAGTGAACATTTCTTATATCTCCTAAAAGGGACGTAAATTCAGTGAAATGAGGGTTGCTTGCACCCTAAAGTGTTGCCTAAATGGCTTTCTAAAACCCTATTATGGGTCAGTGATGCATTAATGCATATGGTGGTGTTTAATTAATGTGCTGGACACACATAGGTATAATTAAGGTTAAGGATATGTTGTCCACTGATTAGTGTTTATACTTACATAATTAATGATGTTAATGCTGTAGATGTAACGTTAACGGTAGTCCAAGACATAAAGTCAGCTGTTCCTCACCCAGTATTTTCAATGCTGTGGGTGTTTGCGGACCCCGTTCACGGAACATTAGTTCACATTGTTCTTTAGATTAAGTTCTTCTAATTTTAAGTGTTGGTCTTGAATGACTGCATTGTGAAGCCACCATCTTGCCGGACAACATGGGTGGGATTGGAATCATAATGAACTCATTCGTATTTATTTGATTTTTCTTTTTCTATCACTATTAGCTTTTGTTATCATCAATTTTAAGTTTAACATGGTGTGCCTACCACATTTGATGATTCACTTTTTCATTTTTATTCATGTGTGTTTTATAATTTCTTTTTTTAGAACACCCTGAGGATTGACCGGAATAGCTTAGGAATTTGTTAGTTAGACGAAACATGTTTGAGGGCAAACATTTGTGTGGCGCGGGGGGTAATGTTATGAAGCAGTGCTGAAATCATTACCTTTTCTTATTTTAAAATATGAACACTGCTTTATAACGTCGAACCTAGCGGCACGAACTATTGAGTTAATTAATTGTTGATAGTTACAACAGGAGGACTGGCAACACAAGTCGTTATGGAAGGGGGAGCTTTTTTCTTTTCCGGGTCCGGCAATGGAACCCACTCTCGCCGACATGATCTTTTGGCCAGATCATGGCTGTGACAGTCGTATAGTATTAAGTTTTTATTTAAGGGACGAAGTTTTAAATTTCAGTCGATTGGCGCGTGAAAATTAATGTGGAACGATCTTTGATACAGGATGCGAAAGTGCACCAAAGTTTTAAATAAATAATGTCACGAGATTGGTCTCCGCGGTAGTACGTATATTTCGAGAAGTTTACCGTAAAGTCATCAAGGCGATCGGTATGAGTATTTACGCCGCACGGGACGCGCCGGTATGTACTTGTCGGGTGCCGACAATAAGAATGCCTCATTAAACGCGTGGAGAAGAATAATTCCGCTGACCGGCTTGTATTAGAGAAAATGCACGTGCGGAAATACTAACGGTCCCGCTTGCTTGCTACGTAAGCCCCGTAACATCGTTCCCTTGGAGTTCCACCTCCCTTGGAGCCCTGCTTTGCTGAAAGCCCTGTCTTGCCAATCATCCTGTTGCGAACTGGCCGATTACCCTGTTGCGACCTGTTGAGATGAGGATCGGCTGGAGGTCCTGCCGATTATCCTGTTGCGGACTGGCCGAGATGAGGATCGGCTGGAGGTCCTGCCCATCATCCTGTGGCGAACTACGAGACGCGGTTCGGTTAGGAATATTGTGAATTTAGTTAGATAGTATAACCTCAATCGGTCCCTGAGGGTGAGTAGATTCACTTTACGTTTATTGTACCTGACACTATTAAAATAATATATAAGTTCTTTTACATTTAAATTGGAAATGAGATACTTGTTGTTATTTAATTCCGTAACACGCTGGAGATCACATACATATGCCCCCTCCTGAGATGAAGTTTCATGTTTTTTATTTCACCACGGGCATAATTCTGCACAAAGCAGTATTTTGGCGCTCGGTAAAACCGTAAAGTTCGTGGTGAAACCACAGTACATACAGTATTATACTCAACGCTTAATTACAGCGTAACAAATTTTTTAAAGTAAAGATAACATACACAATCCCGTTACTTAACCGTTACGTTTGTTCCGAATATTTACCATATCTAGAATCAATGTAAGAAAGTACTATGACTAAAAATTGTTTATAATGTAACATTATTATTGTAAAAAAAAAAAAAAAAATATATATATATATAATAATAATAATAATAATAATAATAAAATAAAATACAAAAAAAAAAAATAAAATAAAATATAGCGTTTTAACCATTTTTCCTTTCCAGCAGTCACCGTACAGTTCTTGTAGAATGAAATAAAAAATCTACATATTCTAAATTTCCTATCAACCGAAATTACACAGAGTACCTATACCTTCATCGGGGACCCATTTCAGCCATCTCACAGTTAAAACCGCATCATGTGTTCTGAAAAAAATATATCACATTAAACAAAGTTTGTGAACAGAATATACAGTATTTTTCCCTTGTGATGACATACTTTGTTTATCACAAGGGAAAAGTATTCTCACTTCTGTTCATATGAACATATAAATTAGAAGCATTATTAATTTTACCTGCCATTAACAGTGGTTTGCCAAACAATGTTATAAGGTGTTCCTAACGTAAAGCTCCAAAATCATTCAAAGTCTGGAACATTTTCTGAAACAATATTTGTGAAACATTAACCTCTAGGCTGCGTTAAAATGTGCGTGTGCCGACACTACTACGCGGCACGTTTAATATTTTGATCGAGCCGAACAACATTACGTTTTAAAACCGTCATTAGATATATTTTAAATGATTGTTCTTTGTTTGAATTCAGGTCAATAAACTCGTCCATGCTTTAACTATCCATAAATAATCCCAAATGTCATTTTAGAATGGTGTTAATATAAACAAAAATTATTCAACAAAAGTCAGACGTAAACATTACAAAATTATCTTTATGTTGCCTGATACTTACGTCTGCCTGAGTCTGCCGCGCGTCTCATGTTACAAAGGACCGATCAATGCGCCGAAATGTCGAAACATAGAAACTGTTTTGCTGTCATAATAATACGAAGTATTTTTACACACATAGGCATATTTTATGCGCACTTTAAAATTTATTAACCACATCACCCTTAGGTACTACATTTAACTTTTTTTCTCGTTTTTAACATTAATTATATAAACATATTTTAAACTACTTTTTATTCACTTTGGCACATAGTTTTTTTGTTAATAATGATTTTTATTATGGTAATCTTTAAAACACGGAACCACACACAATGCAACATTACATTCTAAGCACATGTAACGTGTAAATTTTTTAGCCTTAACTCTAAGTGTTGTATTTGCACAAACATGGCATTGACGACATGGATTTGACCGTTTACTTGTAGGGGGGACAAAACCGGGCATATGATTCGCTAATTCTTTGGCAGCCAAACGTAATGGGCTATCGGATGATTGCTGATTTCGTGTTGATGGTATGTGATATTTCTCCAAAAGTTGTTTAATGATTGCGTATTGAAATTGAGTCAAGGTCATTTGATTTTCGGAAACTGTTTTGTGAAGAATGTGTGCATTTAGTAAGAATAAATCAATAATATGGAAAGCAACCTTCTTGTACCATTTTATGGATTTTCTCATACAACTTAGATTACTCAACATCATGTCAGCCTTATCAACCGAACCCATACATTTATTGTAGTCTAGTACACACTTCGGTTTTTTAATTGGTAGGCCTGTATTTCTATCACACTTTCCAGTCTCTGCAAAAGAAGCATCGTGCACAGTTGTTAACAAATGAATCTCTCGTTTATCATGCCACTTGAGGGCTAACAAGGGGCCTGTATGTTTGGATTCATGGTCACCTTTTTTTAACTTACTAAATTTAGGCATTCCCTTTCTATTTGCTTTTACTGTTCCACAACCGTTTGTTTTTTGATCGTGTAAGAATTTAAGTAGTTTTGGACTTGTGTACCAATTATCGGTCCATAATGTGTGATTTTTGCCAAAATAATCTGTGAGTAATGTGGTTACCACTGCTCCAGAAACACCTAAACATTGCCCGTCGTGGATGTCGGTTCCTTCTCCACAGTATATAATAAAATCTAATACAAATCCCGTGGTAACGTCGCATAGTACAAATAATTTTATTCCGAACCTATGACGTTTACTAGGGATATACTGCTTAAATTTCAAACGCCCTTTAAACACGATTATGCTTTCGTCAATGCACAAGTTTTGGTAAGGGATAAAGGTTTTTTTAAATATTTCTCTGCAATGGTCAACCAAAAGTTTTATTTTATGAAGTCTGTTTCCGGGGGTTTGTGTGGCAGGGTCAGAAAAATGAAGCATTCGAAGAAGAATCTGATATCGATCTCTTGGCATAATCTTTCCGAATTGAGAAGACGCTAAAATAGGATCCGTTGTCCAATATTCTTCGATCGATATGTGAGAAACCCTAGTCATCAGCATAGTTATTGCAAAAAATATATACATTTCAGGCACTGATGTATCTTTCCATTGACGGAGTCGAGATTTGGGAGTTAATGATATTTGATTAACTGTAGCTCTATAGTATCTGTTGGATTCTAGAACCATTTTCTCCATTATTTCTAGATTCAAAAAGTGTTCAAAAAAATCTACCTCTAATGAATCTTTTGTCAATGACATGTTTGTGATTCCTGACGAAAAATCATCAAATTCATGAAAGACCGGAATAAATGGACCCGACACCCATGATGAAAAAATGTCACTGTTTGTCGAAGATGCGTTTTCACGGATGCTTGAAGTACCGGGTTCACTGGTATCGGATGCACTGGTACCGGGCACACTGGTACTGGGAAGAGTTACACTGTGTTCACTTTGAACTTCATCATCACCATCACCGATATCAAATAAAATTGATTCACCGTCACTATCCAACTCTAAGTCTGATTCTAAATCTAACACGCTCTCAAAAATTTCTTTATCACTAAGACCCCGTGACATTTTGAATATTATAATATAAATAATTACGAATAAAAGTTTTATTGAGTTAAACAAGGCTAAATATTAAGAGTAACCAACACTAATACACCATAATAAACCTAAATGCGAAAAAAGTATTTTTATTTTCACAAATTAAAACAATCGAATCGATGTACGTAACTGAATGAAAATTGAACAATCGGCGCAGTGTTCTATTGAAGCGCCTTTGTTTGTTCTACTGCGACTGCGCGAGATTAGTAATGGTTGGTACCGACGCGCGACATTCAAATCAACTGACGGGGAAATTCTGTCTCCTTGGCTTTAAATGGTTCCTGAGAATAAACAAATAATATTTCGGGATAAATTTAGATAGATGTCGCTAGAGATATGATTGGAGAATTTTTACATGTAGAATTTGGCCCTCTATCTTGCATGTACAAGAAACAGCAAGGATTCAAACCCAGAAATAACTATAGTTGGCTCCCGCGTGAGAGGCAAGTTCGCTGAAATAACTAAAGATTATTCCCGCCGCCTGGAGGTTAAACACTCGGACCCATAAGCTTGTTTTAACGATAATATAACATTAACAGACATATGTATGACGTACGAGGCGTACGTATTACAATTATACTTATTAAAGTATTACTTATTACTGATTACTGTGAACTATATATATATATATATATCAATAATTCCTTTTTACTAAAAATAACTTATCTTTTCCAATAATTCTTTAACTTCTTCACCTTATTCTTGTAATCCAATATAACTACATAAACTCTCTTATTGTAGGAGAATTTGTGTTGATAGTATCAATTAGTGAAAAATTTCAATCTATACTAACGAATGTATATCCGCAAACTGTAAACTTCACCCGCCATAACACAGGGTCATCCCTAGCATGGAGGGTGAAATATCACAAAAAACTATATGTACTCTCGATAATTCATGTATTAAATAAATAAATAAAGTAAAATTGAAAGAATATTTTATCAATACAAATGTAATTTAACCTCAAATAGATTTACAGATAAATTAAGCTGAATGTTAATGTCTCATGTAATTACCTGATTTCTGGATCAATTGCGGACACATTTGAAACATTTTTCCACCTCTGGAATTACTGTAAACGATTTTTAAATGAAATATGCCCATGGTGATGTCAACAACACAAATTCAAATTCATGTTCGTTTGATAATCGCATGACGCAATTTGACGTTTAAAGTTAGACCAGTTAGACCTATCTATAATAAAATTCAGCTTTATCTACAAGAATTTGGTTCGCTCCTGTCAGTTTCAAGGTTAAAGCCAAGTTTTACGCCCCTGTGACAGTGACAGACGCTTTCATGATTGTGATCTATGGTTATGTTTAAGGTGTTGCCAGTTTTTGAACATTTAATATCCTAGTAGTACTTATTTAGTTTCCATAAATATTACTTCTTCTCTAATGGCAACTATCTGTTATGAAATGAAAATATAGATCGTGTAAATAGGTCTGTACAACCCAAAATCCACCATGGGCTCCATTGACAGTTAAGATACTTACTAACTTTTTGTTCATATCTATAGTCACATCTCACAAAATCCCAAGAACAAATATTATTTATTTATTAATATAACACAAATTGAATATGGAGTGGCATTCTTTATTTATCTTTTTTTTAACCCTAGATCACTAATCATTCGTCTCACAGTCGACCAGCGCCTGTCGCGTTCGATGTTTGGGTATGTTCCCGATACTTTGTCGCCCCGCCCCTCTCAGTACATTCCTGATTCGTTAATTAGTGACTCGCGCGGAGGCGGAGGCGACGCGGACACACGCTTACTAGTTCTGGAGTTATAGCAAAATAGTCAACTCACTGACGAATGTATAGAGACTACGTACATTAAGGTGGGTCATTTAAAAAAAATGATAATTTTAGATTCTGTTAGCGATAAAAGGGTGCCAAATGGGTTCAAACCGACGTGTTTAAAATTTTTTAAATTTCTGATACGATCTTCTTCCTCCGGATTCACTTCAAAGTTTTGAAAATTTTCATTTTTAGAGGTATTTTCTAGTGTGTATAAAAGTTACTACGAATCCTTTATACTATATTTTTTGTAATATTCTATGGCAAATATGGTACGTATTTACGAATTCAATTACAAAAAATCCGAGTTTTGATTATTAGTGGCTCGAGGTGAGGGCGGGGGAAGCACCGATTGCACTAAGCGCAGTGACTCTGCGCAACCGACGTCGGAGTTTGGAGTCAGTATCGCTACGGCTCTTTAAGCGGTAGGTCGCGTTGCACAAGTTTTTGCAATGGAACGTACTCGGAATGCGTTAAAAAGTCCCATATTTGGTGAAATTTGCGATGTTAACGACAATGTTTTACCAACTTATTGTGATGTTATGAAGTTTTTTGAGTGGACCAGGCATCAAATAAAATTAAATCAAGAGACCAAACTTGAACCCAAAGAGTGTACTGTGACAGCACGAATTGAAGAAATATGGAGAAAAGCTTCTATTCCCATCGTTACACACTCGCGAGTAGCACGCATGTTGAGGTCATATCATTTTAAATGCAAAAACCTTCTTAAGTCACATCCTAAAATACCGGAGAAAAAAATGGAGGAATTCCGTCGCAGAAGTAAAGTGCTGTTTGATATTTCGTCTTGCAAATGCAAAGATTTCAGTAAATGTGACTGTCCTAAAGATAAAAAAATACCTGTAAATGAACAGAGTTTCATTAGTGACCAACGTACTACACGAAAAATGATAATAGGAAATGTGGATACCGCTACAACAAAACGAATGAAAACTGCGTTGAAAAGAAAACTTCTGAAGCAAAAATCCTTTCGTACGTCTAAAAAGGAAAGCACAGGTAAGCCAACTACCTCTCTAATCGATATTTCCACGTCTTCTTCATCAAATGAATCCGATTGCAATGATGTTTTCAAACCAAATGTTGTATCTCAAATGCCTCAGAAGCAGGCTGCGGTCACTATTGATTATTCTACACTGTCGAAAACTTGTGATAGATATGGAGTTTCGGATAGAGCAGCGGCAGTCATTGTCTCAGCAGTTCTGTATGACATCAAGTCTAATATTCCAGTTATTGACAAAAGTAAACTTCGCAGAGAACGAAAAAAACAAGGGAAAATATTAAGGCACAACACATAGTTTTACAAATACCCGCATTATATTTTGATGGCCGGAAAGATAAAACATTAATTATCTGGGAAAAAGGGGGGAGGCATTACAGAGAAGTAATCATTGAAGAGCATATTTCAATGATAAAAGAGCCAGACTCAATATATTTGGGTTATATTGCACCAAACTCTGACACGTCGAAAGTTATAGAAAGAACAATTGTCGATTATTTTTTAAAGGAAGAAATACCATTTGAACCATTAATGGCTATTGGATTTGACGGAACGAACGTGAACGTTGGAAAACATGGAGGTATAATACGTTTGCTTGAAAAACGTTTGGATAAACCATTGCAATGGATAATTTGCTTGCTTCACATGAACGAGTTACCATTTCGTCATTTGTTCACACATCTTGACGGTAAGACATCTGGACCTCAAACATATTCAGGGACAATAGGATTAGCTTTAGAAAACTGTGAAAAAAAGCCTATTGTTCATTTTCAGAAAATTGACGGAGAGTTGCCTGAATTATTAACTAAAGACCTAAGTACAGATCAGTTATATTTGTATAAAATCGTATCTGCAGTTACGGTGGGGGAATTACCTGAAGATTTGGGCCACAAATCTCCTGGAAAAATGTCTCATGCCAGATGGCTTACGCGTGCTAACTGAATTCTTCGTCTTTATGTTGCAACGGAAGCTCCTACAGAGAATCTTATTATTTTAGCAACGTACGTTGTTAAAGTTTATGCTCCGACTTGGTTCAGTATTAAAACTCATCCCACCTGTAAAGATGGAGCACGTCACCTATGGCAGCTAATTTCAGCGTCTAGATACTTATCCCCTGAACTAAAAACTATAATTGATCCAGTCATAGAAAGAAACAGTTACTTCGCACACCCCGAAAATTTACTACTTGCAATGTTAACTGACCCTCACAAGCATATCCGGGAATTAGCTGCGCGTCGTGTTCTAAAAGCACGCAGTAAGAAACTTAGTAAAACAAGGCTGTTCCAACTTCCAAACATAAACCTCGATGCATCATATTACTACGACCTTATTAATTGGCAGCAAAATGTAACCGAACCCCCAATACTGAAGAATATATCGGATGAAGATCTTCAATTATTTGTAGCACAGGGGGGAGAAGGTAAATTGCCTCTTCTGCGTCTGCCATGTCATACTCAAGCAGTTGAAAGAGCTGTAAAGACTGTTACTGAAGCCTCGACTACTTTATGTACGAAGTCTGCAAGAGAAGGTCTAATTAAGGCAAAGATTGAGTCTCGCAAAATAATGCCGAAATTTGAGAGTAAGAAGGATTTTGCTGGTATTTGAATACACTGTCTTGAGATAATGTTAATTATAATTATATATTTTTTTAATAAATAAGTCAGAATATTCTCTCTAATTTGTGTTTTATTGAAAAAAAGTTAATTTTTAATTGTTTATCTAATATTTTTTAGAGATTTAACAAGGGTGCGTTTTTCTCTATTTTGTGAAATTTCAAACTCAATCCGGAGGAAGAAGATGATATCCAAATATTATTAAAAAAATTACGTGATTTTACATCTTCATTTAACACCCTTTTATCACTAACAGACAAACCAAAACAAGTTTTTTTTTTCCCCCATACAATCGTGACCCGCCTTAACGTACATACATAAATACAAACTACATACATAAAAGAAATTCAAAAAATCAATGATGTTTTTCCTAGTACGTCTCAAGGATGAACAAATAAACGCAAAATATGCGCATTTTATCCATGTAAAAAACGCAGAATGACTAAATACTCATGCCACTCATGCAGAAAAGCAATTTGCGGCGAGAACGTAGTTCCTACACGTAATGACTGCAAACATTGAAAAAAAAAACAACGATATAATAATATTTAGATTAATAAAAGATTAAACTTGGCTATGTCTATACTTATTCCATTTAATTATAATAAAAAAATTTAACACATGCGTTGTTATTTGTTCGTCTGTAAGCAGTGGCGGACAAAGCCCGTTAGAGGCCCGGGGCGGCATAGCCGAATGAGACCCCCCTAGTTTTAGAAGTTGATGTAATTATGCAAGCTTTTTATTCAGTTCACACGGGTCTCTGGTCCTGGGGGGCCTCCAAAAGTCTCCATGTTCCCTTCATCAAATCCTAAACACCAGGACAACATAAAAAATGTCATTTTTATTTCATTTTCTAAAAGATGCATTGTTAAATGTTTTCATCAAATGTTTTCATTGGGGTTTTAATCAAACAAATATATAAATATATATATATATATATATATATATATATATATATATATATATATATATATATTTTTTTTTTTGTATATAAAAATACGGTTTCATGATAACAAACCTTACCGTATAAAAACAGTTTTTATGTTAATAACCTTACCCTATAAAAACAGTTTTTCTGGTAAATTCCGCGATGGAAAAAATCCCGACAAAATGCTCCCCATACAACCTAGTGAGTAAAACATAAACGCATCTAACAATGTTAAATACTTAGGGCCCGTCATTTCCGAAGACCTCTCAGATGATGGCGATATTGTACGACAGAAAAGTATCGGTACACACAGGGCTGGGCAGTATTTGAATTACTTGTAATTGAAATGCGTATTTGAAATACAAATACCTACGTATTTTGTTTTTTTTTATTTTAATTACTTCCTAAAAATGTATTTTGTAATTGGTTTTTCAATTACCTGGTGCTGAGGTAATTGAAACTTAATTAATTAATTAATTTGTATTTTAAATACTTATGGCTTTGAAATACATTTTCAAATACATTAATTTAGCGATCTTAAACCTCGATGACACACGGCTAGTTTACAAGTTACTATCTGGGAAATTCACTATTTGTTAGTAAACTCGCCCAGTGTCATCGTGTCACTTGCTAACTAGCAGCAACTAGCAGATTGTTGACAATCTACGAAAAAAGTTGAAAGGTCGTCAACTTTACTCGCCTACACGCTTGCTCGTGATTGGTTTATTTACGTTTCCAACATGGCTTCCGATAAACAGCTGATTTCGACATCTAAAGAATTAGTTCAGGCAGGCGTCGTTATTCTTGTTACTGGCGCTAAAAGCGACCTCAGTTTCCTACGCTTCTGAGCGAGTGGACAGTTTTGTGTGTCATCATGACAATCTCACTCGCCGATTTTCCCGCTTTTAAACTTAGTAGATAGTAGCTTGTAAACTAGCCGTGTGTCATCGAGGCTTTAATAATGATAATGAAAAATAAACTGATATAGACAATACATAGAGTAAAAACGCTAGAAAACTGTACTATAGTCGTGTGCCATAGCACTCTTACTAATGATTATTTTTAGTTCTCTTATCATTGCGTTATAATGTACTGTACATTTTTTTATGTCATGCTAGTTAGTATTATTGTCCTTTGATACAATAGCACTGTTATTGTACATTTTGTATCATAGTATTATACTTGTCATTGCTCTACATTTTTGTATCATTTTGCCCTACGTTAGATCAAGCACTATAGGAATAATTTGACTGAATAGGTACTAAATTATTTTTAATTTTTCAAAAGAAGCAAACACATTGTGACTTGACATTTTAAATAAATAAAAAGAAAATATTTTGTTTTACGTCACTTTATTAAAAAAAAATATATATATATATATATAACAATAAAGTGACGTAAAACAAAGTATTTTCTTTTTATTTATTTAGATTATTTTTAAGTTAATTACCTACTGTAGAGCGCACTTGAAGTGAAATAACACAAAACTACGCTAAGTATATAAATTTTATACGGAACCAGAAATTTTAAAATATTTTTAATGGTTTCAAATAAGTATGTATTTTAGGAATACCTACTTACCTAAAATATTTATTTAATATTAAACGTATTTAAGGAGATATAGCAGTTTTAAAAAGCAACGAAGATTATCGTTATATTATTGGTGCGGCAGGGTTTTTAGAGAAAATAGCTTGACAATAAGTATGAGGAATTAAATAGTGTAATAATTTACGAATCTACAACACAAGTATGAAAAAAACCAACACTCGTATCTTTTAGAGTCTACTCGGATAAATCGGCTTCAGTCGGATTGTAGGTATAAAGTTTGAGTAATTGGATCGGTTGTTTTAAATAAATATAACTCAGTGAAAGAAAATAATAAGTACAAGTTTTATTTCTAGAAAACTTTTATTGGCGTCTTTGAAAGTAACCAGAATGTGCGTGATAAAAAACCAAAATTGTAATTAAATACTACAATAAGATGAACCTACCCCTATTATATCGGTAGGTGATGTTTATTTTAAAACACTGATCTATCAAAGTGATAGAACAGTATTGTAAGATTTGAATGATAAAATATTGTATAATTAAAAACTAAATAAAAAAAATACTGGTAAAAGTCTTTCCTGAATACTTGGAAACATTATTTGTCAATTTTTTTTCTAATAAAATTTTAAGGCATAATTCAAATCTTATTTTGGGATTCCATATCACGGATTTTCGTAAAATTGGTAAACTAGTCCAAGCCATTAATCAATACACTATTATAATATTATTATTAATTATTAAGTAGTTCTGTAAACAATGGACGTCGCGTCCAACAATGCACGTTTATAATTGACTCTCATTTTAAATCAAAAACCTCAATATTCCTTGAAATCACAAGATCGATAGTTATGAATTTAAATACTTACCTACTTAATAATAAGCCATTCATACTTAACGTATTTTTTTATTAACCGAGTCAAGAATTATACCAGTTCAACAGGTTTTATTATAAAGATAATTGCAGATGACAATTGGGAAACCTCAAAATCTAATACACATCAAAACACAAATAATCTGACTATAAAAAAAACCAAAACTTTTATAACATTAATTTAATAATACAAATTTTGAAAACTGGAGATACCCTGGTGTAACGTCAGATCCAAGGCTCATTATCGCTAGTTTTAAGCGAACATGTTCTATAAATGGATTCTATGTGACAAAATAAGGTAGGCTTAAGTGTATTTATGCTTAAGTGCTTTCACAATCAGAGCAGGAAGAGGTTTTTTCCCACTGTGAGTAAACATGTGTCTCGCGAAACTACTCTTCAGAGAACATGAATGCAGTTAGAACACGAAAAGGGTTTTTCTCCACTCTGAGTCAAAACATGTCTCATCAAATATCCTCTTTGAGAATATGAATAACTGCAATCGGAACAGGAAAAAGGTTTTTCTGCACTGTGAGAAAGCATGTGTGACATCAAATTACTCTTGTAAGAGCATGAATAACTGCAATCGGAACACGAATAAGGTTTTTTTCCACTGTGAGACAGCATGTGAGCCATCAAATATCTCTTTTGAGAACATGAATAACTGCAATTTGAACACGAAAAACGTTTTTCTCCACTGTGAGTCAGCATGTGTCTCCTCAAATTTCCCCTATCGGAACATGAAAAACTGCAATCCGGACAAGCATAAGGTTTTTCTCCACTGTGTTTCCGCATGTCTATCGTCAAACTACTCTTATTAGTACATGAATAACTGCAATCGAAACACGAAAAAGGTTTTTCTCCACTATGAATCAGCATGTGTGTCCTCAAATGTCCCATTTGAGAAAATGAATAACTGCAATTGAAACACGAAAAAGGTTTTTCTCCACTGTGAGTAAGAAAGTGTCTTCTCAAATTTCCCCTATCAGAAGACGAATAACTGCAACCGGAACACGAAAAAGGTTTTTCTCGACTGTGACTACGCATGTGGCTCTTCAAACTACCCTTTTGAGAACATGAATAACTGCAATTGGAGCAGGAAAAAGGTTTTTCTCCATTGTGAGTCAGTATGTGTCTCCTCAAATGTCCCCTATCAAAACATGAATAACTGCAATCGGAACACGAAAAAGGTTTTTCTCCACTGTGAATACGCATGTGCTTCGTCAAATTACCCTTGCAAATAGATGCATAACTGCAGTCGGGACATAAATAACGTTTTGCTCCACTGTGAGTCAGATCCGTAAATGAGTCAGAAAAATAACACGAATAAAGATATAAGTGTAAGCACTGTTAATTAAAAAAAATGTTAAAAATAGAATGTACGAATCGTTATTTACCTGTTGTTTGGGTAAATCTTTGAAATCGTTTTAAGCATTCCTTTTTTATATCCGGCAGCTCTATGTCAATTTCCGAAAACGGAATTCCCTCTCCATCTTCATCTCGGGGTACTGGTTCTACCTTGAAACTAACTGTCTCCACTTTAAGGCTACCTACAAAAACCAAACAACAATCCGTACATAGAAATGCCTAGACGATGTTCGTGTTAAATTTTTAATTACAGTAGTTACTCACAGAAAAAGCATTACAAAAATCCTTCGATTTAAAAAATATCCAAATAAAGATAACGTTGATTAACCATTTCAAAGAGAGAATTTGGTAAACAGGCTTTAAGGTTAATTAAGAAAATATATAGGATCACAGTTGTCCACTTCAGGAACGATACTTCAAGAAGGAAAAAAAATAAGAAAAGAAAATTCTTTTTCACTTCAGCACATTCTGAAAGAAGTGTTGTATAACCAGGGAAGTTTTGTTTTATAAATATTATATGTGTTTTTAACGCATAATAATGTCACTTATTTACAACCCAAATAATAAAAGTAAAAAATTACTGTAGTTTGGTTGTTTCCCGCAATTATACATATAAACATTAATACCAAATTACGGCAAGAGAAGACAATAGGGATAAAAAATATTGTGTTCTTCCTGAGCAACAATCAAAACGGAGAAGGTTTCAGAAAATCAAAATTTTGCATTCGAAATTTTTAACATATGCAATAATGCAACATACTGGCTTTTTTGGAACTCTCCACATTCTATAGACATTGCTTTTTTACATCTGGGAGGTCAAAATCCATATCTGCATCCGACATTTCACCTCCACCATTGTATCCCGGTCCCGCCTTGATGGAAACACTCTCTGAGCTTAGTAGATCCAAGGCAAGACCGTGGAAGGCTTATGGACTGTTCGGTAGGACTATTCTTTAAAAACAATTATGTTTACAGGTAATACATATTTGATCATAAGAACATAAATATGACAGAAACTTTGAAGGAAAACAACTGAAAACGGTTGACCGAATCTGAACCTATAACCTGACGCTGTCTTCCACTATATCTCTATAAAGTGACATAATCGTATATTTGATCCACAATCCGCTTTAGACAAAATATACCAAGAAAACCATATTTGTGATTATTTTAATCAACGCCTTTGAAATACACATCCATAAAACGGTTCTCAAACTAGACTTCAAATAACGGTTTCGCTAACTAAGGTGTTCCAATTGGCGTAAGTTAAGCTAAATCGCATTACAGAGGTTTCAGACGATGTTTTGTTTCTTCATACAGTTTCTTTTTTCTTAACGATCCGGTATGAAAAAAAGCAATGTGTTTTATTTTATAAATTATTGGTATATCTATAGTTTAAGAGATGCGGACCTTGTTGTTGATTTGACATATGTTAGCTATCATCGTTTTACGGAACTATGTTATTTGGAAATGTTCGACGTTTATTTAATTTTGTAATTAATATATTAATTAAATACTTAAATGTGTATTGATTACTTATTGTGAAATTGTATTACTTACTATAAGGAATTTTAAAAAATGCGAGTATGTTTGGTGATTTGACATCCTGTTTGAGGAAATAATACACGAGAACTTTACAGACGCACAGTTAACTTGTAGAATAATGAATATATTTGAGTGTTAGCTTCATATGGTAAAATATTTGTATTAATTTGGATAGAGACAGGGTTGTATCAGCTACACTTTTGTATCGGGCAAAGGGTACAAACACCTTGCTCAAATTGCAAAAAGTTAAACAAATACTTCGATTAAATAACGACCGAACATCTGAATCTCGCAATCGGCGTCAGTGACAGACGCATATGGACAGACGCTTTCATGATTGTGATCTATGGTTACGTTTAAGGTGTTGCCATTTTTCGAACATTTATAGGTAGTATTTAGTTTCATAAAATATTATTTCTTCTCTAATGGCAACTATCTCTTTAAGTCAACTATTTCTTTTAGTCGGCGAGAAAGTATCGGACGCTATGGTAATGGCGAAAATACTCGCGAGTCTCACTACGAAGTTTAGCACGCTGCAGTTGGCGTGGGACAGTGTGGACCCTGTTCAACAAACTCTAGACAATCTCCAGGGACGGCTAATAAGAGAGAATTCGAGACTTAACGGCGAAGAAGAAACGTCGGAAGCGCTGGCTGCAACAGCCAAAAATCGTCGTGGGCGAGGAACAAAAAGTTCTGAAAATAAAAAGACTGAAAACAAAAAGGAAGTTCAGTGTTATAAGTGCCAAGGCATGGGACATATTGCGAGTCAGTATTGGAACAAGCGGAAGCCACGGGACAGCGGCGATAAATCACGTGATTGCGCGTTTGTAGGAATGACAGAGAGCCCGATCGCGTCGGGTTCGAAGAGTGTGGAAAGTAAAGTGAAAAGTGTGGAAAGAAACTTTGAACGGAGAGCCGCGTAATGGCGATCGATCAACCGACGTGACTGGCTGACTGACTATAAGCCGGATAATACAGGCGCTACAATATCGCTTGGCGATAATCAGATATGCAACGTTGCTGGTGAAGGCACGGTGCGAATTAAAAAATTGATTGATGGAGTGTGGCAACACGCAAGAAATGAAAAAGTGCTACACGTTTCGAAATTAAGAAAAAACTTATTCTCCGTCGGAGTATGTACAAAGAAGGGATTCGTAGTGCGTTTCGAAAATAGTCGGGTTATCGTGGATCGCGACGGTGAAGTGCTCGGGACGGGCATGAAACAAAACAATGACGTTTATCGGATGTTCTTCAAGGTCGCAAAACAAGGGAGCGCTGAAGAAGCTAACGTAGCTACCACAAATTCAACTTTGTGGCACGAGTGAATAGGATACGTCGGAAAGCGGGCGATTTGCGAATTAGCGGAAAAAAGGGCTCGTGAGTGGAGTGACATTTTCGGATAAAAGTGACGTTTTTCTGTGAACCATGCCAATTGGGGAAATTGCACAGGCTGCCTTTCAACAAGAATCTGGAGCGAAATAAGAAAATAAAGCCGGGTGAGAAAATACATTCCGACGTCTGTGGGCCCATGTCAATGAACTCTGTCGGAGGATCGAGATATTTTTTGACATTTAAAGATGAAGCAACCGGCTACAGACATGTGTACTTCATGAAAACGAAATCCGAGGTGTACGGAAAGTTCACAAGATCTTCGAGAAGATGATCGAAAACAAGTTTGGAAGAAAAATGAAAACTCTTCGCTCTGACAATGGCCGAGAATTTTGCAATGACCAGATGGATAAATACCCTGAAGAATGCGGAATAAGCCGAGATACAACAGCTCCAAGGCCGAACGTGACAATCGGACGATTGTCGAAAGTGCTCGTACAATGATGATCGCGAAGAATCTTCCATTAACCTTGTGGGCGGAAGCTGTGGATTGTGCGGTATACATTCTCAACCGAACCGTGTGGACGAGTGGTGCAGTAACGCCGTACGAAGCGTGGATTGGAAAAGCTCCGAACCTGAAGCATCTTCGAATTTTTGGATCAGACGCGTACGTGCACACTCCCAAACAATTCACGCGAAAATTCGACGCGCGGGCGATCAAAAAGATCTTCGTCGGATATTCGGAAGAATCGACAAATTACCGGGTGTATGATCCTGGAAAGAAAAAGGTCAGTGTAGTTCAAAATGTCGTGTTCAACGAGAAAATCGGGGCGTCAGAGGCGGAACAAAACGAGATGGAGAAGGAATATGAAACAATTCTTTCACGCCCCTAGGAACAAGAAAACGAGGCACGAGAGAACGAGAACGTGATCGACAACAAAGAAAACGGCGACAACATCGGAGAACGTCAAGAAGAAGAAAACAACAAGGATGACGAACGAGAGGACGAGCAAGAAGGACAACGAATCCTGCGAGATCGAGCACTGATTCAAATTCCTAGAAGATATCAAGACAATGCAAATGTGGCAGAGTACTTAGTCCCATTAACGTACGCAGAAGCGATAATAGTACTGAAGCCGTCCAGTGGGCGGGTGCTATTCAAAATGAATTTAAAGCACATGAAGACAATCGTACGTGGAAACTCGTGAAGAAAACGCCAGAGATGAGACTAATCGACTCGAAATGGGTATTTCGGGTAAAGACGGATGTAGACGGGAAGTCACATCATTTCAAGGTTTGATTATGCGTAAGGAGCTTCCTACAAAGAGAGGGGATCGATTTCAAGGAAACGAGATATGACTCACTGAGAATTTTGCTGTCAATGATAGCCGCAGAAAATCTTGAAGTAATGCAATTTGACGTTCAAACTGCATTCCTATATGGCGAACTGGAAGAAACAATCTTCACGAAAGTTCCGGAAGGACTGAAGCTGAAAGAAGATAAAATGAACATCCTGTGCAAGCTCGAGAGGTCACTTTATGGACTCAAACAAGCTCCAAGATGTTGGAATCAACGATTCATCAAGTTTTTGAGTGAATTCAACTTAGTAGAGTGCGAAGCAGACAAGTGTGTGTTTACTGGAATGTTTAAAAATGACAAAGTGTATCTGGCTCTATTCGTCGATGATGGGCTAGTAGCCTCCAATAATGTAGAGACTCTTAAGGAAATTATTCAACAACTAAGCGAATCGTTTAAAATTGCAGTCGAAGACTCGAATGTTTTTGTCGGGTTGCAAATCAAAAGGGAAAGAGAGAGGGGTAAACTGATGATTCATCAGAGCGCGTACACGCAGAAAATAATTGAAAAAATTCGGAATGGCGGACGCGAAAACGGTGAGCGTGCCAGCGGATCCACACGCAGCGCTGGCTCCAGTCGTGGAAAATGTTGGAAAAATGAGAAATGTACCGTATCGCCAAGCAATAGGTTCCCTAGTCTTTCTAGCGGCCTTATCGAGGCCAGACATCACGTTCGCAGTAAATGCAGTAAGCAAGTATTTAAACGAGCACGACTCATCACATTGGAAAGCGGTAAAGAGAATATTCGCATATCTAAAAGGCACAAATAATTATGGTATTGAATATCAAAGCGGCGGTAGCGAAGCAAAATTGATAGGTTTCTCGGATGCTGATTACGCCGGAGATGTAGAAACGCGAAGGTCTACAACAGGATACGTTTTCTGTCTCGCGAACGGTGGTGTAACGTGGTCATCACAGCGGCAAAGACTCGTGACTCTAAGTACGACGTAAGCTGAATACGTAGCTGCATAGACAGCAGCTCGGGAGTAGTCTGGATTAGAAAGTTGTTATCGGACATCGGATGTCCTAGTGTCCAAGAAACAACGCTTTATGTTGATAACCAAAGTGCTATTCAATTGGTTAAAAATCCGGTATATCACAAAAGAACAAAGCATATTGACGTACATTTTCACTTTATTCGCGAGAAAGTTAATAATAAAGAGATCATAGTTGAATACGTTCCGTCTGAAAATCAAAGGGCGGATATATTTACAAAGGCGCTGCCGCGAGACCGTTTCCAGGATCTGTGTTTTAAATTGAACATGATATGTACTGATAAATAAGAAACACTTGAACGGCGGTAGTGTTAAGACATACTGAGTTCAGCGTGTTTCAACTGTTTTCAGTCTCGAATTAACCGCGGTCTACTACAAAACACAACTGTGTCAGTTACCTACCAACATATTGTACTTTTTTGGAAATAAATTCCCCTTTCGATAAAAACAAATGTTCCACACCGTTTTATTTAACCTGCTTTAACAATATGCATTGTTGTGTCATATGAGGAGATGGGGGCTGACCTGTTCCACCACTCTGTGGCAGCGCTGTCCTTGAGATAACACAAGAAGGAAATCTATTTCATGGACTGGACCAGGATGCGACAGGAAAAACACATTCTCAGTACGCTTGACTTTCTTATTCTGTATTTTCTATTTTTATCAGTAAAGAGAGTACAAAAATAGTTTGCAAAGTTTGTATATCGTGAGAAGTATGTTTTCGAGAAACGGGAAGGCTGGTAGAGATATTGAATAAATGGACTGAATGCCATTGGCGCTAACAAAAAACAGTCTTAAGAAGCTACTTTGAAGTATGGCAGTAAGGCATGGAACTGATAGAGGAAAGTAGACTGAATGCTATAGCAATGAGATCCCTGAAGCGTATGTGTTGTAAAACCATGCATCGTCCTGTACATTTTCTGCTCTATAATAGTGATCGATGAACCGGTGGATGATGGAAATGGTTTACCTACTTTGTAGCTGGAAGTAAGATTGTAGAAATATATTATGAGTTTGTGCAGAGCGCCTTTGAGGTGATTTTTTACAAAAATGGCGTTAAACAAATCATCCATATATTATTACTCTTATAATTGTGTGAGAAATGTGGAGATCCGCAAAGAATGCAACGCTGGTGTAAGCGTAATGAGTAAGATTAACCCAGCCAGCCCGGACCGGGGACTACAAGATCCTCAAGATCCATCTTTTTTGCGATATCTCGATAATTAAGGGTCGGGTATCAAACCGCGCTGACACTGCAGTTAGGTATTTCTTGTACTTGTAGACAAACACGGCCGCAGCCGGCCGCCTGCGTCTGACTAGAGGAGATGTGGGTATACTAGACACTACGGACTTAGGAAATAAAAATACACTTGCCTTATAAAATTTAGTTCCTACTATAATAATGGATACAGCTTAACATACTAAGAATCATATGGTGGAATAGCGTGGATAGCTCATAGAGACATTTGCGCCTGGGTCAAACTGCCCATTCACTGCAGTTAGGTATTTTTGGTAGTTGCAAACAAGCTCGGCCGCCGCGATCTACTGTGTATTTCGGTTAGATTCAGGCACGGCTGCTCAGCATTTTGATAAAATACGAAATAAAAATACACTTGCTTTGTATAATTTTAATTTATTTCTAACATAATTGATACAGCTTGACAGACTATAAATCATATTATGCAAGGGCAAGGATACATAGACTTATTTTAGTCCCTGGACCTTTACAGACGTCTTAGTTTTTGACTCAATGTGACATAGAATCTAATGGTGTTTTGATGTGGAAAAAATTTCTGGTTCATATATGGTTTGTATAATGTTATTAATTTTTTTATAATTTTACCAGAAAATAATGGGTGTGAATAAGTTACGACAACCAGTTCTTACTCTGTGCCTTAGAAATTAAAAAAACAGGTAGTTTTGTTTTTGAAAGTTTATTTATATGCATACAGTTTTTTTTTAATACGTAGTAAGAAAGAATATATTTTACAATTTATCTTTGATATACATAAAGTAGAACGAAGCACATTTAGAAAAAAGACAGTAAAAAATATAAAGAAGTTCAGACAAATTTTTATAAAACAACTAAATGTTTTATTTTTATTTTTATGTAACTTACAAAGTCCCAACTGTTATCAATCGCCTGGGGCCAGTGATTGGGGTATGTTGTGAGGCTGAATAAGGTGGGAGGGGAATAATATAGGGGAAGTACCTGGCTATTCAGATTTGGTCACCACACACGGCTAAAGCCATTTCAAGCAGCTTTTCAATTCTGAATAGTGGTCTTACACCAGGGCGATACACCAGGGCGATACACTGGGCGATACAAGTATCTTCCACTCTGTTTTTTTATAGAAGGCTATTGACAAGTTTTTTTTTCTTTGTATAAAACACGCTGTAACTCGTGTTGTGCGTGTTACAGGTAAAATTGCAAATGTTATATGTAAGTTCAAAATAAATTAATTATTACCCACAATTATTATAGTTATTTCACAGCATTATCCAAAAATAACAAAGTTACTATTATATACTTGTTTACTATTATATAATTTTACAATTGAAAAATGTCCTCCACAACACAGGTGAATTCCTAGCGTGGAGGACATTAGACTATACATTTGTAATGTAAACTTATTAATAAAAAAATACAAAACAATACAGAGTGATAAGTGTTAGCCCCTCATTTATTCACAAGACTGTCATTTTGTAATGACATCATCCTTTCTCCCGGTCTATTATCGATAATTCATACAGCGCCCTTGAGCTGATTTTTCACAAAAACGGCGCTATATAAATCATCCAAATATTATTTATTAATTCTAAACATTCACAAAAAGTGTGGTAGATCATTCATTATAGCAAAAAGTTTATATTATTTTTTATTATTTTTTATTTATTGAAACATTTATTATAATTACAATTTTACAACTAAATATTTTTTTTTACAGGTTTTTTTTTTACTACCCTTCCATTAAAAGCATTTGCTTGTGTATGGAAGGGGAGTGTACATAAATGCTATTAGTTATTAGTTAGGTATAAGTTAGTACTTAAATAATTAATTGTACATAAATATATGTGAGCTGCAGTATTTATTTGATAATGGTGTGTGTTTTTTTTTTTAAAGAAAGAATGTTATGGAGAACTAAGATATTTGTAAGATTAGTTGACAGTAGTTCTTTTCTTAAGAACATCTTATATGGAAGGCCATTACTCAGGCCGCTTATGTTTATTTAAAAAACTTACATGTTAACTGATAGTTTCTGTTATAACGACGTCATTTATATTGCTTCTGCTGCTTTTCTAAAAAAACATATAAAATAAATTTATTTGTAATAATACGACCCAGAATTTACCCAACATCGAAATTCATTCGATTTATCAATGGATCTGACAGTCGTTGTTTTCAATAAAACTTAGTGACAATTTGAACGGAATCGGTAGAGAACTCAAAATGGTCGTCGAAATTATGCATTTTGAAATTAAATTTTGTTAAATTAAATTTTGATATTAAGTTCGTTGAACCCCAAACTCCTTAAACCTGATTTTGAACCAAATCGTCAAAGTACTTAAGATATTCAAGATGGATGCCGAAATTTTGCATTTTGACATTAGATCCGAGTTCAGTGCACGTCCAAACGCCCTAATCCTGATTTTGAACCAAATCGGTAGATAACTAAAGAAATTCAAGATGGATGCCGAAATGTTGCATTTTGACATTAGATCCGATTTCAGTGCACTTCCAAACGCCCGAATGCTGATATTGAACCAAATCGGTAGATAACTAGAGAAATTCAAGATGGATGCCGAAATGTTGCATTTTGACATTAGATCCGAGTTCAGTGCACGTCCAAACGCCCTAATCCTGATTTTGAATCAAAAAGGTAGATAACTAGAGAAATTCAAGATGGATGCCGAAATGTTGCATTTGGACATTAGATCCGAGTTCAGTGCTCGCCAATACTCCCTAATACTGATTTTGAACCAGATCGGTAGAGAACACGAGAAATTCAAGATGGATGCCGAAATTTTGCATTTTGACATTAGATCCGAGTTCAGTGCACTTCTAAACGCCCGAATTCTGATATTGAACCAAATCGGTAGATAACTACAGATAAATTCAAGATGGATGCCGAAATTTTTAGATGTCAAAAAGCAAAATGACTTCAGTCTACCTTCAAACTACCCTTGATAGAAATCAGTAAAAAAATTAAATTTTGACTTTATTACCTTATTCTCCTATTCTTCCAGTGGGAGGGTCTATTTTTTATGGCACGGTAAGCAAGAATTCCTTTATTTTTACCCATTTTGAAGGTATCTGAAGTTTAAAAAAAAAATAATAATAAAATATGTAAAACTGTAAATCAAGTTAAAAATAATTTATTAGATAATAATAAATGTATTTTATTTCTACTTACCCGGTTACTGTAACACCTATCTCCTCAATGATTCCTTCAAAAATCGAATAAACAGCGAACAAAATTGCTGCGAAAAAAATATGCGTGCTGTCGCCTTGACCGCTATCTCACAACTGAATGAATTCTGTGAAATTCAACCGTTATATAAGACATCGCGCGGCGTAATATTTTGCCATACATTTTTGTATGGCGGAGAATAGTTGAAAAATTCAGAAAGTTTAGGCGAATTACAATAAAAATCTAGATACACTGAAGAGTTTTAATTTAATAGCTTGATTTAACATAATGTTTACTCTGAGATTACGGAAGGATTTTTGGTAAAAATGTTTACAACAGGTTCAGGAGAGATAATCGCGAAGGCCTTTTTCAACGTTTTAACTAAAGTTGCAGTATGTATAACTTATAGAATTTGTAAGATTACAGTAAAAAAAATTTAATCACTAGTAACTTTACACATTTTTCTAACTACCTGTATATAATTTTCTAGTATTGCTGCTACGAGACGCGGATGCTACTGCTAATGCGGAGCGATGTTTTCCAAACCCGACCCTTAATAATACAATTTCATTCATATTCTTTGTAATCCTTGAAAAAATACCAACATGTTTTTGACATTTTTTTGTTTTCCAATATTCAAAGCACATAACATAGAAAAAAAAGTTTTTGGAAAATATTGGTGCAAATCGCGGTGCTCGCTAGCATTTCGATACCATTATTATTGCCCTTACTTTACATTCTCGAGTCATGTTTTTTTTCAGTCTAACATACCCAGATGGCCACCCGGGACAGCCCGTAATACATATGTGAAGGAGTGAGACAGTTATACTGTTTGTACATTCTGCCAGTTATACCTACGCTGCAATTATCTTTCAACAGTCTCGGTCAGTTTCGACCTTTTTTCAGAAAACACGTGTGGGTGGTTTGATATATTTATGTTAGTTTCTGAGGTTGTTAAACGTTTTTTACGTTTCCGATAACGTTTATGATAACGTTTTTTTGTACATAAAAATATAATCTCTAGGTACGCTCCTTTAAAGCTTTCTTAGTCGTATTACTTAAAATTTGGGATGGGTAAAAAATTTGGCAGGCAGGTATGGTTACCGCAGCCCGGGAACCATTTATTGGATAACCAACACCCCTGCCGTATGTCACCACAAGTAGTAAGGTTCTCTACGTTTGGTGGCTTAGCAGGGGTGCCGGGTTCATGGGGTGAGGTTTGTCTAGGTCTTATGTACCTTTTATAGTTTCAATAATAAAATATTTTAACAAAAAAGAATGTTAGTGCACTGTAAGTCATAAACTAAAAGAAAAAACACCTATAAAATACACTTTGAAAATAATCCGGAGGGTATTAGGAAAAACCATACTAACCAACTGCTAAAAATAAATATGAAAACAATGGTATTATATAAAAATTTAACAAAACCCATAGGATTCAGTAAACCCAATGCAATGCTTACCATCCCCCAGAAGGAAATAATGGATGGAATGATGAAAAAATGTAACAAAGCCGCAACGCCGACAATAAAACTAAAAAAATCATTAATTTTCAATAATGCAGAGAACCAATGACGCCCTGACATAATTTAGTTCAAATTATACTAGTCTTAACAGTGCTTTATAAGTCTATTCCTTTTTACTAACCGAGTACAACATTGCATATTAAAAGGGGACAAGCTTTTTAAAGATTACATAAATTGAAAATTACGCTTCACATATTTATATCATTATTATTTTGTTTTAATTTTAATACATTTTAATCTACTTTTTTATTGGTCGTTTTTTTCATGGGAGCACTTTACCGCTCCATATAGTTGTGTGTCGATTTCGGCTTCCTTCAGAATGGATATAGTATAATAGACTTTTGCGTGTTTTTTTTATTGAACATAACAATGTGCAAATTATTATACAATGTTTACAATTATATTACAGTGTTTCTGGTCTAGGAATGTAATTTCCAAGTCACATAAATATATTTATACATTTTCATTTGACAAGTTCACAAGTATACAGGAAAGCAGAAATCTCTGAATGTGAAATAATTCTTTTGAAGAATATTTGCAAAAGTTACCTATTTATGTAAAGAAATTATCGTTGTTATGTTAACAATACTTTCTTTTAAAATTATTATTATTATTAATACTTGTAAGATTAAATAAAATATAAAGAACAGTCAAAACTGCAACTGTTTACAAATTATTTTTATTTAAAAATATATCCCAGACCTGACGGCTCACTAGCAAACACCGCCACCGAAAAGGCTAACTTACTAGGTAAAATGTTTGCGGATAACTCAACCCTCGATGACCAAGGTGCTGTCCCGACGTCGGTTCCTCACTGCGGTTTTCGTATGAAAAAGCTGAGGATCCGGCATCGGGAAGTACTCCATGTTTTACGAGGGCTTGATGTTAATAAAGCTAGTGGGCCTGACGGAATACCTGCCCTGGTACTGCAAAGGTGCGCTGCAGAAATAGCTCCAATTTTGACGAAGCTTTTTAAACTGTCCCTGAAGACTGGCTCTGTGCCCTCTGGTTGGAAAAAAGCGGTTATCCATCCTATTCCAAAGAAGGGTGACCGCTCCAACCCGGCCAACTACCGCCCCATAGCGATCACATCAGTTCTGTCTAAGGTGATGGAACGTGTGATCAACGACAAACTGCTCACATACCTCGAGAAGAACAAAATTATTAACGACCGTCAATACGGATTCCGGCGGAACCGCTCGTGCGGTGATCTTCTCGCGTATGTGACGCATGTTTGGGGGCGATGCCTGGAACGTTTCGGTGAGACCCAAACGGTTGCACTGGACATATCCAAGGCCTTTGACCGGGTTTGGCACCGAGGACTTGTCAACAAACTGCATTCTTACGGACTTCCCGCATCCTTGTGTACGTGGATTGCCGACTTCTTGAGGGAGAGGTCGATTCAGACGGTAGTCGATGGTTTCACCTCTTCCTCTCACTCGATAAATGCCGGCGTCCCGCAGGGATCGGTTCTGTCTCCAACTCTGTTTTTGTTGCACATCAACGACCTTTTGTCATGTGCACCAATTCACTGTTACGCGGATGACAGTACAGTTCATGATAGCTTTTTGTTTGACAAGCCCCCAAAGGGCTCACAAACTCCAACAGCTCGTAAGGCTTTGAAGCAAAGAATGGACGGTTACCTCGAGAGTGTTTTCTCTTGGGGTAAAAATAATCTCGTTGAATTTAATGTTTCAAAGACCCAATCTTGTCTGATTACGTCTAAAAGGGATCGCAATGAAAATCTAGTCTCTTTCAACGGAAGCAATCTTCCGAACAGGCCCTCCATTGATATGCTTGGTGTAACCCTAAGTGACCAGCTCAGGTATGGGGGCTCCATCGAAGCCAGAGTAAAGTTAGCCTCCCAAAAACTGGGCGTACTGTACAGGGCCCGCAGATACTTTAAAAGTACACAACTGCTAACCCTGTACAAATCGCAAGTGCGCCCCACGGTTGAATTTGGCAGCCACCTCTGGTCTGGAGCTCCAAAATACCTGAAAAATACCCTCGACTCTGTGCAGAAACGGGCGGTCCGTTTGATAGATTCTCCCATCTTAACAGACGGATTGCAATCTTTAGAGCACAGGCGTCGGGTGGGAATGCTATCCTTGTTCTACCGGTATTACAATGGAAGATGCTCCGAGGAACTAGCATCATTGATCCCTTCGGCACCGGTGCATAGTCGGGAAACACGCCAAACGCGTGCCCAACATTTGTACACAGTTGACATTTGTCACATGAGAACGGGTCGTTTCTTCGACTCGTTCTTGTGTTCAACAGCTCGGCTGTGGAATGATTTGCCGGCCTCTGTGTTTCCTCCTTCCTACAACATGGGTCTCTTCAAGACCAATGTTCATTCCTTCCTCTCCTCAAAAAGACCCTCCACACAGCATCCCAGATGACATAGGCCCTGAGGGAAATTATTTTCCTCAGGGCCTCCTGTGTGGAGTTAATGTAAAAAAAAAAAAAAAAAAAAATATCCCACTGTTTAGAAAGCGCTGGCTAGCTATGGCTTCAGTGGTTATTACAGCTCCGGTCACATTCCGCATCAAGCCAGATAGTTGACATGACGTCACTTAGAACACATAATATTTTGCGATTTGTACAAATACGAGCGGGGGCTTGCGATCCCCCGGTTCGGTGCATGCGGAATTTTTGGACGCTTAGTATGGGGAAGGTTAAGAAAGAGACCCATAGATGGTTTGGGTATGTAAAGCGAATGTAAGTAGAATATATGAAGTCGGGGACGCCGGAGGAAGGCCTGACACGATCAAGTGAATCAAATACTCGCGCCGGGCCACGGCAAATGAATAGTAAAATAAGATATATGAGTCAATGTGTGAATGTGAATGAGGCAAAGAGTGTGTGCCAAGACCTAGTTGTTTGGCCGTCTGTCCTATCTGCCTACCCCTGCGGGGAAATGGCATGAAGGTTATTTGGTTATTCTTGTATTTCCTGTTTATAATAAAACACTAAAACATGTAATTGAGTTTTCATTTCTCTACACCAGAGAAGTGCCAAATTCGATATTGTCGTAGGAACGCTAATCTTATTTAAATTGTGCTTTCCGTTTTGAAGGGATTGAAATTTCAAGTAATTTTAGGTTATTTTACGACAGTTAGTTTCTTAAAGCAATGGGTTTCCATCTGACAAAAGCTCTGTCTAGAGAAAATGAGCTGTAAAGAAAAGTAAGATCATTTTCTCAAGCAGCAATCCGTCAGATGAAGCTCTTGTTGCTCTGGGAAAGTTTTTGACATTTCATTTTATTTTAAAAATAATATTTTAGGCTAATGAATCGGGTAGGTACCGAGAGAATAATAAAGAGATGAAATATATTATCTATGGTCGGGACTTTTTTTAAATTCCTTTATTCTTGTTGATGGTACATGTGACGTCATACTACATCGGTGACCAACTATATATATAAATAGCATGTAAATAGCGTTGACACTTCGTCAGTACAAAAAGCTCGAAGTTATCAATCTAATGATTGGTTTATTTATGCAGTGAATCATAAACCTATAAACATAGCTATAATATAATAACTGGATGGATGACTTTCTTTGCCGTAGCGAATTTTGAGCGGTCCACCGGAAATCGACTTCCGCCATCTTTGAATATTGCAAAACAAGTGCCCAGTAGGCCATTTCTTTACCAGCAACTATCTAGTTCGAAGTTTCTGTTTGGCGTTATATTAATATTGACAAAATGGTTGTATCGTGCTCGTTATAATAGGCCACTGAATCGGTACAGCAAAGGAAGTGGGATATATTTTTACCGGTGAGTAAATAACAACATAAATAATATACATTTCTTTAGAAAAACTTAGAAAATACTACCGATCTATTTTGCATTCTTATTCAAAATTTTCAACAGTATTATTGACACACCTGCTTTGTTACAACTCATCTAGTTCAACATCCCTTCCCGTAGACTCCAAAATAACTAATTGCTATTCCTCAATCAACATTCTATAAATAATTAGGGATACCATTCTCCTTTTTCCAGAACGTCGAGACGTGTCAACTCAAGTCAAAGCATCGAATTTTTTGTTGTAAACCTAAATGACTTTCGACAGTCGATACGCAATGTGCAATTTTTTAAGCCTTTTAAACCTTCTTCGTGCTTTGACTTGTAGTTATCTTCTATTATATAATTTTATATTATATATTATCAATGCTTTTCATTTATATGAACTCTCCCTGGCCTCTCTGTTTCTTACTCGTATTATTATTATATTGAATTGAACTTGTCCGTAAGTAAATAAAAAAATAACTTCAAATATTACAACTAATGTTGTATATGCTTATTATTACAGATTTTCCTTAAAAAATGAAGAGATATGCAAGCAATGCGTACTTGCTACCAAATGTTCGAAAAATTTCAGAAAAAATTGCCCTATTTAAGGTGAAATAAAGACTTACGCAAGAAGATTTTCACTAGAAAATGTAAATAATAAAAAAGCAAGCTTTAGGCAGAAATTGCATTGGCTTGTGATGTCCGAAGGAAGTTTCATTACTGAAGTTTACTTCAAATTTAATCTTCCATAAATAAAGTTGTTCCAAGGATCCCTTTTTTAACAACTTTACGATTTATTTATGCGAAATATACAAAGGCGCAGTTTAACTTTATTACAATTCTTTAGGCAACAACTGAAAACAGAAAGAAAAAATGTTTAATAACATTTTTTAGCAACAAAAAACTTGAAATTTGTGAGTTCCCTCTGAGAAGTTCCCTGAGTTTTCGTATCTTTTGCCAATTTTTAAGATGGCGGCCGTCGAAACCGGAAGACCGGCCAATTTACACGAGTTATCCATCCAGTTATTTTATATATATCTATACCTATAAAGCTCACGGATACAAGCTTTCATAGATTGACGACTGTTTGCGATAGATACGGAGTATCAGACCGTGCTGCGGCGTAGCTAGCATGGGTGGCGCCCGCGGCGGAAAACGTGGTGTCACCCCTTCCCCCCCCCCCCCCAATTTCGACAAAAAAAGGCTATTTTCGTCAATAAAAAGACCGTCAGTCACAACATTCTCCCCGTTTAAGGACATCCCACGGGGAGCTATGAAAATATAAATAACACCGTATTTAATATTTTTGCGACAATATCCTTTGTTATTTTCTTCGTAATTTTTTAACGATTGGGTGTCACCTACCGTTGGGTGTAGTGTCACCCCCCGTCAAGTGGCACCCAGGGGGGTCCGCCCCCTCGCACCCCCTTCGCTATGGTACTGCGCAGACTGGCGTGTTGGGCCAACTCGCATGAACCAGCCATCGCCGATCGCCCCGGAGGCGATCCACGACCAACTCGAACTCCAACCTTTCAACTCGAACTTCCAACGGAAGAACTACCCCTCCACACAAACGTCCAAACGTTTGAAATTGGAAGTTGGCCGCAGTGTGGCCGTAGCATTACACTTTAAACTATTTGTTTTGGTTTTATCAAAGGAAGCAAATACTTTGTGGTGTGACATTATATATTAAATGAAAAAACACGCTTTGTTAAACACCACTTTTATTTTTTTTTATTTTTTATTATGTGCATCTATATAAAAAGGTTTACATATATTTTTTTGGCCTTGCCTGTCTCACTAGGAAATACTTTGTCGAGACAGACTAGTTTACAAATATTTTATAAATTTTAAATAAGTACACTTTTCAATACAGCAAAAATATTTGACAAAAATTTTCAGGTTGGTTAGTGGTAACAATAATGAGATAGAGGATTATATTTGCGTGATGTGACTAATTATTGCACGACCTTTTTCGATGATCCATTGTTTGATCAGGATTTTGTATTTGTTAATATTATTCGATTGTCTTGTTTTGTTTTGTCAGGTAGGTTATTGTATATTTTGAGCGCAATTTATTTGAAATTTCTTTGACCAAATGTTGTGTTTGTTTTAGGTGTTTGTATGAGTTCTTTGGTTTTGTGCCGTGTGTTTACAATATTTTGGGTATTTTCATAAAATGTACATGTTTTATTTTTAAACAGATGAGTTAAGATTGTTTTTGTGTAAATTTGTCGAATATCTAATACAGGGAATTTTTTTAATATATCTACAGTACTTGTTATTATGGGAACTTTAAGAATGACTTTCATAATACGTCATTTTATAACCAAATGTAAAATGAAAATAATAAAATAAATAAATAAATAAAATAAATAATTAATTTTTGTGCCTTCGATAATGAATCTATATCTGATAGTGTTGCACCTCTCCATGCGATTATTCCATATTCAATGATTGATTGACAAAGAGAGTAATAAACAATTTTCATAGATTTGGAATCTAGTATGTTTCTAATGTTTTTGAAGAAATAAATATGTTTTCTTAGTTTATTAGTGACAAGTAGGCAATGTGTATTCCACTCTCCTCCGAATTTTCGAGAATATTAGCTTTTGGTGTCTTAAACGAAATGACATTTTACGAAAACTTTTAGTTATAACCGCTTCACAATTAAAGCACTATAAATGAAACATTTCTGAACGTAGCCGAATAGTAAAAACTGTTTTAGACAGGTTACAAAATAAGCTTTCGAATTATTATATTACAAATAAATATTAACATTTGTAAATATTTAAATTTAGAATGCAAACATTAAAAAAATGTGAAAATGACTCACATGATGTTTTTATGTGAAAACGGTACTAAAATCACAGATTATGTAAACAACAATACGTATTCTATTGTATAAATGTGTAATAAACACTTTTGTCACCTCACTTTTTTATCATTTCATATAAAAATATTTAATAGAAATTAACAATGTCGGGCCCCCGTAGGAAATTTGGCGGCATAAATTATGTGTCAGACTGCGCGTCTGACAGAATGTTCTTTTTATGTGTTTCTATGGACAACTTGAATAGAGATGTTCAGCATGATTCACTATCGACCTTTCACTTTTTATTTTACGGATGTAACTAAAACAATAACGGAGTTATAATGGTTTCTATGGAGACACACGCGCTGACGTGTAAACACGCTTATTGTACTTGACTGCTGTCGTATTTTTAACGCATATATCTGCTTACGTTGCTGAGGGGTTTTTTTTTTTTTTTTTTTTTTAATGGCTCTTCACCCCAAAAGAGTGTTCTGGCCAGTGTCAAGTGAATGCTTTTGTGAGTGTAATTTTGTGAGTGTAATTTTTGGTTAATATTAACTAATTTAGTTTTAATAACAAGAACCTATCTACATTATATAATAATACTATACAAATAATAATAATAATAATACGCAAAATTATTACAATAAGAGATGATTTTAATTAACATAACAAGGAAATTAAAAGATATGCTGACACAATTTATTGTGCGTAAAAAATAAAATAAATAAATAAATACATGAAACTTAACTTACAGTTACAAATTGATGCTGTTAATATTCAGGAAATTAGCCAAGACTTTATACACGCGTTTGTTCACAGAAGATAACAGGCATGCAATGTTGTAGGGAGGCAATATACCCGAACTGATTAGGTGAGGGAAGAAATTTTTGTATGAATTATTTAAAGGACAACTGAAAAAAATATGATTGAGATCCTCTTCACCAAGACGACATTCACACATCGCAGAATTCTTAATATGAATTTTTGTCAGGTGAACATTGTGGCAGCAATGCCCTATCCGCATGCGGCAAATGGATGATGTCGAGAATTTGTTAAAAGAAAGTCTTGAAAACCACGGTTTTGAAGGAATCGTTGGCTGAATTGTGAAAAAGCTATATCCTTTTGATTGACTAGATTCTTCCCAATGATTCTGCCATGTGGAAATCATGTTTTCCTTCAATTTTATGAAAATGTCATCGGTGTTTAAAAATTTATATAAAATATCCCCCGAAATAATGGCATCTTTCGCCAATGAATCGGCCTTTTCATTTCCAGGGATACCGCAGTGACTAGGTATCCAAGCCAAGACGATTTCCTTGCCAGAGTCGGTTAATTTATGAATTAAAGTGCGAATTCCAACACAGAAATCGTCTTCTGGGTAATGGAAAGGGGAAGAGTTTAATTTTTGAAGTGCACTCAGGGAGTCGGAGAGAATTAAGAATTTTCCAATGTTAACATCGTCAATGTATTTGAGGGATTCAAAAATGGCTATACATTCAGCAGTGAAAACGGAAGCCTCTTTTGGAAGTTTAATTTTTCTATCGACTTGATCTGATGGACAGTGGAATGCCGCTCCCACATGGTTTGATAAGGGAGACTTAGAACCATCTGTGTAAATAATTTTCCAGTTGGAATATTTCGAATTTAAAATTTGGATAAGTTTTGTTGGAGCTTCGTGATTGTTAATTATGCCGAGAGAAAAAAGAATATTTGGTTTACACAAATGAATACGAAAGGAGTTGGCATATAAAGGAAGTCTGTCTGATGGATTTAAGAGGGGTTTATACGAACAGTACGTATGGAGGCTTTTAACAAGAAGAGGGATTGATTTGTTCCTCCAATATGGAAGTGATTTCACTTGAGCAGTGAGTGCAGTAATTTTGTCTTTCAGTGGGTGATTAGAGAGTCTTAAGCATTTAAATAAAAACTTGTCAGCCAAGAACTGTCTTCTGAAATGAAGAGGAGCCTCCACAGCCTCCACTTGTAAAGCGTTAATTGGGGAAGAACGCATTGCTCCGATAATCAATCTTAAACATTGAAATTGAATACGGTCCAACCTTGCGAGGTTCTTTTTAGAAGTGGGTTCAATGAGGAATGACGCGTAATCCAAATGACTCCTAACATATGCGTTATAAAAAAGTTTTTGGGTGAATGGATGACTTCCCCACCAGACCCGTGAAACGGCACGTAAAGTGTTGAGGCCAGCTTGACATTTGTTAATGATTAAATTAACATACGGGTTCCATGTTAACTTAGAGTCTAAAATTACCCCAAGGAATCTTATTTGTACCTGCATAGGGAGAATTGAATTATTTATTTGGACTGTTACACGCGGAGTAACACGTTTTCTGGAAAAGACGATAACATTGCTTTTGGACGGAGAAATTTCTAAGCCGTGATTTTTTAACCAGGTGTCAAGGTTTTTCATGCAAATGTTAATCACATCCTCCAGAATAGAAATAATTCGTCCTGAAATATATATAAAAAGATCATCCGCATACTGGAGTATTTTACAAGATGGATGCATACTCCGATGCAGGTCAAAGGTATAAATATTAAAAAGGATAGGACTAAGGACGGAGCCCTGAGGCAAACCCTTGTTTACTATTCTTTCCAGTGGAGGAGAATCCAGCACCTGGATTTGAATTTTCCTGGTAAGAAGGAGGTTAATTATAAAACTAGAAAGCTTACGAGGGATGCCAATTTTTAATAATTTATTAAATAAAACATCCAATAAAACATTGTCAAAAGCTCCGCACACATCAAGGCAAACACCGACAAGGAATTCATTATCGGCCAGGGCTAACTGGATATCAGAAGTCAGGATGGACACACTTTCGATCGTACTTTTTCTTTTTCGAAAGCCAAACTGAGAGCTGGGAAGAATTTTCTCATTTTCTGCATACCAGTCTAGACGTCTTTTAATCATATGTTCAGCTATTTTAACTAAGGAAGATGAGAGAGCTATAGGTCTGTAAGAAAGTCCAGAGTTAGGGTCTTTCTGGGGTTTCAGAATGGGAACAATTATTTGAGTTTTCCAGGATGATGGAATTTTGCCGGAGTCAAAGATCAGATTTATAATTGAAAGAAAATAGTTTAGTGTGGTAACGTCGCAGTTTTTAATAAAGCTATAAGGAATTCCATCTACACCAGCGGATGAGTCTGTGAGATCGTTTAAGACCTCCCTAAGTTCCGTTAAATTGAAGTGGGTGTCCATCCAACACCGTGTTTTAAATGAGTATGTGAATTCTGTTTCATTAAAATTACTTGCAGTTTGAGGAGCTAGTTTATCGGCAAATTCCTTCACCCACTCTGAAGTGAGTGGTCGAGTCACCGTTGGGACGTGAGAACCCTTAAACCTGCGAATTGAATTCCAAACAACTGAAAGAGGAACTTCGGGAGATAATGATGTGCAAAATTTTTTCCAGCCTTGACGTTTTTTGTTTTTTAGAAGACGTTTGGTCTTAGCTTCAATTTGTTTATACTGAAGGAAGTTCTCCATATTCATATTTGTTGAATAAATTTTCGCATATTTTTTCCTCATATCTACTGCGTCTGAGCATTCAATATCCCACCAAGGAGCTGGGGGAGGTTTCCCTTTGCTACGTGTCGTTTTAATGGGGATAAATTTTTCTGCGGCCGTAATGACTGCAGACACAAATAAATCGTAACATTCCGCAACATTTTCTGTAGTTGGAGAGGGCAGATTTTGCACAGAGAACTTTGTATGATTTGAATAGTCATTCCAATTGGCTCTGGCAGTTAAGAACCTTGGTTTTCGACTACTGCACTTGACATTTTTGTTGGAATGATAAATATTTGAGGATTCAATGAGGATGGGGTAATGATCACTCCCATGAGGGTCATCCAAAACCTTCCATAACAGGGATGCGGCTATGTTGGAATTGCAAATAGTAAGATCAACCATGCTGGGTCGCTGACCAGGCACCTGAAGACGAGTAGGAGAACCATCATTGATAATACAAAAGTCTAGTTCATCTAGTAGATCAACAATATCTCTGCCCATTCTGTCACAATTGTGAGCTCCCCATAATCCGTGATGGGCATTGAAATCTCCCAGAACAAGAGAAGGGGTAGTGACCTTGGAAAACATAGCTTTTAGGATTGATTTAGAAGGTTTATTAGATGGTGATATATACAAAGAAATTATTGTAGTGTCAAAAACCTTTGCGGCCGTCACTTGAAAAGGACAACCAATTGGTTTTACATCTACAGGGGAGAAGGGTAATGATTTTTTAATGAAAAGAGCGGAGCCGCCCTTTCCATCTTGACGGTCGTCTCGAAGGCAGTGGTATCCCCTGACTCTGAAATCAGAATCCGGTTCCAGCCACGTCTCCGAGATGGCAGCCACTGCAATTGAGTTTGAGTGTAATGTGTTTAAAAATTCTTCAGTCTTATTTCTGAGACTATGACAATTCCACTGAAGAATCCTCATCAGAGGAGCCATTTCTAGTTGAGTTGATAATATTAGTAATTTGTTTAGCAACGTGGGACGGTATTTGAATGTTGTTTTTATTTAAAGTTTGTAAAATATGTAAAAATGAGGTGATTAGTGTAGAGTTAAGGTCTATATTATAATTTTGTTCTTTAGTAGATGACTTTAGGTAAGAATTGAAATTTGAACTGGAAGGAATTTGTCCATTAGGGAACCACAGAAGGGATTCGTGATTAGCATTATTTTTTTTTGTTAGAACTCTAGGTTTCACGACCCTTTCAACAGTTTTTCTAAATGAAGAAGAAGAAGGTTGAGAAGGGGTGGATTTTTTAGAATTTTTGGAAGTTACTTCAGAATAAGATGGAATGGATTTGTTAAACATTCTTGATGCTTCCGCATAAGAGATGCTCTTCTCGGCCATTGTGTGTTTAATATTGCGCTGCCTTGACAGTTCAGGGCAAGTTTTGCTGATGGACATGTGGGTACCGGAGCAGTTTAAACATTTATAATTTTCCTCTGTTTTATCACAGGAATCGCCACTATGGGACGAACTGCACTTGAAGCAACGGGGTTCTGATCTGCAGAGGTTCTTCGTGTGTCCAAATCTGCAGCACTTGTAGCATTGCACAGTTGGGAACACATAGAGCTCTACTGGTAGAGAGACGTTAAACATAGTAACATTTTGTGGAAGGTCTTTGCTGTCAAATGTTAGGACAACGGATTGGGAGGGTCTCCATTCTACAGAGTTTCCCGTATTAAACCTGTAATTTAGACGACGCGCTTTTAAAACTTTTCCGAAACCTTGAGGAACAGTAATGTTTTCCAAGATGTCCTCTATCGACCAATGCGGTGGGATCCCTTTTGTGACACCTAACTTTGTAACCTGATATGTAGGTATGAAAACGTTGTACGAGTTTTTTTTGGCAACATCAGATTTTACAAAGCTATTGGCCTCAGCCGCTGTCTTGAATTCAACAGAAAGACGGTTACGCCCAACCGATTTTACTCCATTCCAGACAGGGTGGATTTTATTTTTAAACATAAAATGTCCAAAGTCCACATCGTATAAATTTGATTGTTTTTCATCCTTTGAAATTTTAGTCACGTGTGTAATGTAAGGTGGTCTATCAAGATTATTATACAGACGTGACATTTGTGAAGGAGTATTGTTTACCAGTGTGGCGGGTGTGGTTGAAGGGCTTGCTGGACTTAGACTTGAAATCGAGGAAGAAGTGGACGGAATTACATCCTGTAAAACAGAATTATTTGGAAGGGAGTCGTTTTGCGTGGAGGGTGTTTTTCGATGTATTTGTTCAAAATCTGTTGCATTTCTATTATCTGCTGGTTTAGCAATTTTTCTTTTTTTTGACGTAATCGTTACGAAGTCCGAAGCCTCCGGAATATTAACCGCGATTATTTTTTTTGTAACACCCGAGGATTCAGATAGCAAACCATCATCTGGGGGATCAGGTGGTTTTTCTTTATCCATTTTCGAATAAATCTACAGCACAAAAATCAAAAAAAAAATCTTACCTTAACTGCTCCGAAGAACCAATTATATAACACAAATACTTACAGTGAAAACAAATATACAAGTAAAAACTATATTACACTAATTTACAATACTATTTTAAAACTATTATCTATATAAAATGATTAATTTTGTAAAGAGGAATGAAATGACACTGGCACAGTTAGACGGTAGCCTTTGTTTTTTCTTGCTGAGGGGTTGATATCGATCAAATGTTAGACCAAGGTATTTGATATGGTCCGTTCGATCTAGGCAAGGACATTGACAGAATGTATCGTGAATGCAAGAACATTCATGTACTTTTATTTCAACATCTTGATTAGGTTGGCCAACGATATTTATACTAGAAGTAATGTATTTTGTTTTGGTAGTATTTAGTGCAAGAGAATTAATGTCTAGCCATTTTTTAACCGAGTTAATTGATTTCTCAGCCATTTTGTATGCATCTAACCAAGTGTCAGATTGAATAAGTAGCATAGTATCGTCGGCAAAACTTACAATTTTTCCATCTATCATTAGGTTACAAAGATCGTTTATGTATATGAGAAACAAAGTAGGGCCTAAGACGCTTCCTTGGGGAACTTCATAGGTTATAGGGAGGGGCTGGCTGAATTTGTTTTCGATTTTGATACTTTGAATTCGATTAGAAGTAACTTTGAAGAAATTCGAGATCTTTCCCTCTTATACCAATGGTATTTAGTTTATTAATAAGGATGTCAAGGGAGATAGTATCAAAAGCTTTTGAGAGGTCTAAGAAGATAGAAATGCATTTTTTACCCTTATCTTAATTTGAAATAAGAAAGTCTGTAACAGCAATAATAGCATCGGCAGTGCTCTTATTTGACCGAAAACCATATTGATTTTCGGAGAGTAGCTGCTTGCTTTCCAAAAATGTTTTCAGTTGTTTGTTAATGATTTTTTCGACTACTTTCGAGAGAGAGTTAAGTATTATATGGGTATGACGAGCCCTTGCTTTAATTGTTTAGGGAAAATTCCCTGTGATATGCTGAGGTTAATTATGTAAGTGAGAGGTTCCAATATATGTGCTGACAAAAATACACAAAAAATTGAGGAAATTTTACAAGAAGACCTAAACAACATAATTAAATGGTCACACGACAATGGCATTATTATAAACGCAAAAAAACCAAATATATGCTTATTCACTCACCATATACAAATTGTCAGGATAAGGAATTGCATATAAAAAGTCATTCGTATGATTGTTTACACACAAAAAACCAATCCCAACAGTGTAATATCCCAAATATAGAAAAAGTGTACCAATATACATACCTTGGTCTTACTATAGATGTCAATTTTAACTGGTCAAATCATATTGAAAATGTATGTAATAGATTAAGATCCATATTAGGGAAATTTTACCACCTAAAAAACTTTGTTGATAAAAATATATTATACTGTATATACAACGCATTAGCAGAATCAATTATAGGATACGGAATAAATAGTTACGGACTAACGTACAAAACGTACTTAAATAAAATAGAACAACTACAAATCCGTTTCCTAAAATTGATATCAGGCAAAAAAAAAGTTCAATTATGTGAAGGCGATTATAAAAAAATTTTCTCCTTGTGTAATGTCCTCTCTATACACAGTAAGGTAGATTATCAATTAACGCTAGATGAATTCTGGAATACAGAATTCAAAAAACCTATAAACCACAACTACCCTACTAGGCATAGAGAAGCACAAATGTTTATTATTAATAAATCTCAAAATGTATACGGTGATAGAACAAAGAGGCATAGAATTCCGAAAATATTTAACGCATTACCTGAAAATATTAAAAATGAGACATCTTACTCAAATATCAAAAAAAAATTAAATCATTCTATCTCCGTAGAACATGAAAGCAAACAATATTGTATACAAATACCCAGATCGAATATTGATCAAATACCTGGAAATTACTATCACACACTGTATTCATAAACATTATAATAATTAGTAGTTTATAATAATTAGCATTTTAGATTTTACACAGTTATTACAATGTAAAACATAAAAGTATAATAGTATTAATTAAATAGGACAACTGAGAGATTTCTTACAAACAAACTGATTGATCAGTTTTGTAAGATTTTAAAGATTAATATTGTAATATTTAAAAAAAAAACTGAATAAATATACTAAAAAAAAAAAAAAATTGTTGATGAACAAGTGCCTTGAGTAAATTTACTGTGATGCCATCCATACCGGCGGACTTTGTGTCTTTTAATGAGTTAATTGTATTCTTAATATCGTCATGTGTAACCGTTTGAAATTTAAATTGTTTAGAATGGGGTATATGTGTTTTTTCCTGTAATTTTGTATTAGAATTCAAGGAGGACATTTTTTTTGCTAATTTTTTTCCCGACATTAGTGAAAAAGTCATTGGCACGGTTTAGGATTTTTTCCGGGTTCTTTAAGAAGTCGACGGTCAGTCCATCAATATTGAGTTGTTTTAGGTCAGTGTTTAAGTTATGCTTAGTATGAGTAGCTTCGCGTAAAATGTTCCACATTTCTTTTGGATTACCTTTGCTTTCTTCTATTTTATGTCTATAATATAATTCCTTAGCATTCCTTATGACTTTTGTACATTATGTTTCTGTATCTTTTGTAAAAGTTGTTCAGTATAGTGTCAGAAGGATTCAATGAAGTTTTTTATGGATTAAGTTTCTTTTTCTTATACAATTTATAATGGTGTGATTTATCCAGGGAGTTAGAGGTTTAAATTTGTGAGGGATTGTTTTTACTATAGAATTAGTGTTATTATTTATTTCAGTTTGTGTTTTATCTATGAAGTAAGTCCATGCATCATCAGCGTTGGGTATGTGTAGTAAGTTGTGCCAATAATTACAGGAAAAATATTTTTTTAGATTCTCATAATCAACTCGTTTTATGCAATAAAAGTGTTTCATTTTGACATTTTTTGATGGTGTGTTTAATGTAATCATAGTTGCATAGTGGTCAGTAATAGTAGATTTAAAAACAAGTGTTTTGTATGTTTTATTCGTTTTTATCATAATGTGGTCAACACAAGAGCTGGATTCTTTGGTGACCCTAGTCGGGTGATTTATAGTAGATATCAATCCATGGTAACTAAGTAGGTTTAAGTAATCTTGGCATCGCGGGTGTGAATTATTTGGTAAAGTGTTAATATTAATGTCTCCAACTAAAATTAAGATTTTTTTATGCGCAAGTTGTGATAATTTTTCATTTAGGCTTTTTATGAATGGAATTATATTGTGGTAGGAGGGATGTCTATACATTGCTAGTATGCATGTGTCACCGTACGATATTTGTAGACAATTTGCACCCGGGATTATTATTTCCAAAGTTTGAACATTCAGTAAATTATTCACATATATAATAATGCCGTCATTCTGATTGTGATGGGTTTTGTGGAGAAGTGAGTATAATCAGGAAGGTGTTTTGGTACATATAGTTCATTAACCCAACATTCTGATAGAATAATTATATCAAATTTAACCTTTAGATTATTCAGTAAAGTAAGTATTTCTTCCCAATTTTTATTTATGGATCGAACATTATGGTGAAAAATTTTTAGGTTGGTGTAGTCTTTCATTTGTAAATTACAAAACTTTATATCTGAAGATACATAATTATTAATTTTATCAGAAGATTCTGTTTCATTATCAAAAATCAGTCTAGCCATTTTTAGAAACAATTTACAATGGAACTTAAATATTTTGTATTGGATGCCCTGTCACAGTAGCTAAAACTGGGAGTTCGCCCTATATCCGATAGTACATAGGTAAGATAGATGATTTCTGACAGTATGGAAACAATCACTGTAAGATGATTTCACAACAACAATTTAAAATAGTCAGGATCAGGTTTTGTACGGTAAGAGCGATCGGGCCAATGTTCGACATGTGACAGAGCTCATCAACATCCTAAATTATTTTACATAAGTCATCAGAATGTTTATATATTATTTTATCCGTGGCTGATTTCTTTACAAAATTTTTTTCGTCTTTATACCAAACGTACAAAAACTTTATTTCCTTGCATATTTGTTTGGTTTTCCATAGAAGTTCTTTGAAATAAGGATTAAGAATAGCACTTTTAAAAATCTTTTCGCAGTTAAAGTATTTTAAGATATCATGGGGAATTTTTTTTCGGTTTATTAGTAGAAGGTTTCTTTTGCGAATGTCCATGAATCTGATACAAATTTTCGGGGGAGCTCCGGGTCGCCTGTCGGGAATCCTTTTGGCTTCCAGGATATCGTGGGGAAGAAGCTCTACACCTACAGCTGCTGCTAGCTTCTTGACGGTCTCCGAGGGTTGTTCACCTTCACGTGGTGGTATTCCTGCGACCTCTAATGCATCCTCCTTTGAAGTCTGTTCGAGGCTGGCCAGACGAATTTCGAAATTTTTTATAATAAGGTTTTTTTCATTTAATTCTTTTCTTAAGTTTTCTACCTCCGATACTAAATTTGCAATAGTATTCATTTTTGTATTGAGGTCATCATCATTTTGGCTGCTGATAAAATCTCTACAAGTTCGTGCATCTTTATTTTCGTTGTCTATTTTTTGAAACATTTCTTTTTTCATGGTCTCAAATTTATTCTTCATCTGCTTCATGAAGATTCCAATGTTGGTCTCACTGGTGTCAGGAATATTCAGTCCTAGACCTTTGCTCCTAGTTTGTTTCTCGGCCATAACTGTTCTGATACTGCACTGCAACAAAACTGTCAAAAAATAATCTCAACTTTATTGAAAAATTGTGATTGTGTATTATTTTTATGGTTCGTATATAATGCTGAATCACTGTATAATTATAATTTTCACTTTAACTATCACTTTGCAGTCTTTTGCAACTTGTACACTTTATTTTATTATCAATTTATATAGGAGCAAAACAAAAACAAACATCTGTCACTCAAAGTTATTGTTACATTGAATTAATTAGAATTAATTCGCTTGAGCTAAGCGAAACCTGGTTGGCTGATAAATACTAATTCTAATAAAAAGTGTTGATTTACAAAGTGTGTAATTGCATTTATAACAATAATAATAATAATAAAGGTTTATTCCAGAATTTAATATATATTTTTTGGAATCTTTCATAGCAAATGACGTACCAACATATTTACGAAATCATTTACAAAAAGTCCCAAGATTGAGTCTCGCAAAATAATGCCGAAATTTGAGAGTAAGAAGGATTTCGCTGGTGTTTATATACACTGCCTTGAGATAATTAGAATTATATTCATACATTTTTTTTCAATAAATCTTAATATTCCCTCCATTTCGTGTTTATCTAACATTTTTAAAGATTTAAGAAAGGGTGGGTGTTTCTCTATTACTCGTATGTGAAATTTGAAAGTCAATCCGGAGGAAGAAGATTTTAAATATTATTTAAAAAATTACGTGATTTTAAATCTTCATTTAACACCCTTTTATCACTATTAGTCAAATCAAAACAAGAATATTTTTCCCATAAAGTCTTGACCCACCCTACTGTAGAGTGCAGATTACCAATAAGCAGTGCAGGGGCCTACATACTTATTTGACTAAAAAGTCAATATGTGGAAAGAAACCAAAAAAATGGCCTAGGCTTAAAGATTTGACGTGCGAATGGCCGAACATTTTGTTGTGGTTCTTTTGGCTCGTGCGGATGGAATCTCTCTGTTGTGGTTCTTTTGACTCATAAGATCAGACAGCTTATATTTTTTTTGCAGTTAGCTAAAGATTATTGGTGTCTCTGTTTTAGAAACTACAAACCAATGCATTAGAAAGAGAATAGATTAAATATACGTCAACTTAGGCAAGTAAAGTAGACAGCAAAGACAATTAAATTCTGATGTTTTATGTTACATCTCTCCCTGACTAATGAGTAAAGGGCTATCGTTAATGATGGGTGTGGCAGGGTTAACTTTTTAGAGTAAGTAGCTTGACATCCCTTATGAGGAATTTAAAAGCATAATTGACGATCTAACTGACTCTTCCATCCCCGCTCTGTCAAACCCGAAAAATGTTATCAATACAAAGCTTAAGAAGCATTAAATATTATTATTAAACAAATTATTTTGTCGTAGGTATCTAAAACACAAGTTTGGAAAGAACCTACACTCGTTTCTTTTGGAGCCTTATCGGATAATCGGTTTGAATCGGATTGTAAAAAGTTTGAGCAATCATAATGCTTGTTCTAAAAACCGGCATTTTTCCTCAGATCTGCTGCGTCGTCATTGTATGTTCCACTTACCATAATATTTAATAAATGCCTGAGTGACGGGGTTTTCCCTGATAGGTGGAAGTTGGCTTATATTATACCAGTCCATAAGGGTGACTCACGTCAAAAAGTCGAAAACTATAGGCCAATATCCATTCTCTCGGCGATCCCTAAACTCTTGGAAAGACTTGTCCATGATAATATATATCCCCAGCTTGCCGCCAAAATTACAGAACAACAACACGGGTTTGTAAAAGGCAAATCTACCATGAGTAATTTACTAATTTACTCAAATTTCTTATTCACTAGCATGGATCGAGGCCACCAGGTAGATGCAATATACTGCGATTTCAAAAAAACTTTCGACAAGGTTGACCACCTTATTCTTATTAAAAAAATAATGTTCAATGGAATTAGGGGAAACTTATTACGTTGGTTTGTCTCATATTTGACAAAAAGACAGCAAGCTGTATCATTACGAGGACATACTTCTACGTGGGAACCAGTTACCTCTGGCGTACCACCGGGGTCAATCCTGGGTCCACTGTTATTTATACTTTTTATTAACACTGTTACTAAATGTTTCATGCATTGTTTATTTCTTTTGTACGCCGATGATATAAAAATATTTGCCATTGTTAGGAATTTAAACGATTGTCTGCTCATCCAAAGCGACTTAGTAAGGTTCGAAGCATTTTGCAATGAAAACAAAATTTACCTAAGTTACAACAAATGTAAACAAATAAGCTTCACTAAAAATCACAACGCTATTATACACAATTATTGTATTGGTAACTATTTACTCGAGCGCGTTTACTGTATAAAAGATTTAGGCGTACTTTTTGATTCTAAACTCCATTTCGATGCGCACATTGAGAACATTGTGAATAAAGCTTACCGCATGCTAGGATTTGTCATCAGAAACAGCCGCGAATTTCGAAAACCTGAAACTTATCTTCTACTTTACTACACGCTGGTCCGTTCTCAACTTGAATACTGCACCTCCATATGGACACCACTTTACGGTGTCTATAAAGTCTACATTGAAAGTATTCAAAAGAAATTTCTGCAATACCTCAATTACAAAATGAGCGCACCTAAACGGGGGTACATAAATATGCTCTCGAATTATAACGTCACCACTCTAACTAACCGGCGAACATACCTTGACCTCATGACGCTTTATAAAATCTGCAATAACTTTATCGACTGTCCTGACCTACTGAAACTAATAAACTTCAAAATACCACCCAGAGTAACAAGGCTTAACGACTTATTCCACATTAGCCGGACGCGTACAAATGCTGGTGTCAGGGATCCAATCAGAAGAATGTGCGAATCGTTTAATCAAAATCAAAACATCAAGGATTCCGACTTATTTTTTGATACACGCAGTACTTTTAGTAGAAAATTGAAGGCCGTTTTCCTACAAAGTACAATACCTCAGACATTGCTTGGTTTATAATTTTAACTACCTTTCTTTTTTTAAATTTCTGTATGACATTATTTTTTATCTATATATATATTTGGTCTTACCATCAAAATTTTTCCAAAAACAATTTGTAAACTTTTATAAGGATATTGCGCATTTTTTTTTCATCTCTCTGTAAAATAATATTTACTTATGTATATATACATACGTCTTTTCCGTATTTAACGGTAAAAATATTTGTATATGTTTTTATCTGCTGTCAAGGTTAATTCGTGAGAAATAGTTTGGATGCAGGCGAATTCTCTATTAATTGTTTTGTATATTCTTGTCAATTGACGTCTGTATCTGTATTTTCTCCTTAATAAAAAAAAAAAAAAATAAAAAAAAAAACATTGAAGTCACAGGAAGAACTTAATGTATGTTTTAGTTTTATTAATATTAAGAAAAGTTATGTTGGCGACTTTAAAAGAAAACTGAATATACTCGATTTAGGAACAAAAACTGTGCTTATACTTAAATACTATATAAATATGAATCTACCCCTGTTGGTCGCGGCAATTAATTTAAATGCATTCGTTTTTGCGGATGGTTTCATTAACTAAATAATAATTCACTGAACTGCTCAAATGCCTTGAGAAAAGGGTAGGTTTCAAGGAAAGAATGCCAAAGACCTACCTTGCTTATCTCATTCTCGTGGTTCCTAGGCTGCTGGTTGATCATATGTCTTTTTAAATCATAGTTCACTACAAATATTTTCTATTCACACGCGTATTAGAGGGCGATTCACGATGTAGGTGGCAATAACGGCGAACAACACACACTTGCGCCTTATTGGCGCGGGCTTACAATTAAAAGGCTCACAATTAACCTATCTGCGGGGTTTCGCAATTCTCAGTAAAATGCACGATATTCAAACGAGGTGTGAGCCAAAACGATACAATACTTCACACTTACGCTAAAACGTTGCTTTCGAGCGGGCAGTCCAAATTATACAATAACAGCGGCGGCAGGCAGCTCACCACGCTCAACTCGGTAACAATTTTTATGCAGTCCTACCAAATTTACAGGCCTTTGGCAATTAGGAACGAAACAAAGTTGGACAGGAATGGTTGCAGGAATAAAGCATTCAGTCGAGCAATAGATAATTTGACAATTCAAAATATCAATTGGCGAAACTACCTGTTGTATCGGTAATTGTTGCCAAAAAAACCTCCTGGAAAACTTTGAAACGTAAGTTATTGGGTTTTTATAAAGAGTTGTAAGGCGTCATTTTTTATTTAAGGTTTTCATATTGTGAAACAAAAATGAACTAAAAAAATATTATAACTCCCTTTTAATAAAACTACTACTACTACTACAAGGTTTACAATTTACTCTCATTTTAAATCAAAACCAAAATTTTCTGTGAAATCAAAGGATTGATAGTCAGGAATTTAAATACTTACCTACATAATAATAAGCCATTCATATTTTACGTATCTCTTATATAAAAATCGTGTCAAGAATTATAACAGTTCAAGAAGTTTTATTAAAAAATAATATAACAATTACAGACGTACACAAAAATGGGAAACCACAAAATCGAATACAAATCAAAACAGAACAATTTGGCAATATTAAAAAGAACGTGCCCAACATTTGTACACAGTTGACATTTGTCACATGAGAACGGGTCGTTTCTTCGACTCGTTCTTGTGTTCAACAGATCGGCTGTGGAATGATTTGCCGGCCTCTGTGTTTCCTCCTTCCTACAACATGGGTCTCTTCAAGACCAATAATCATTCCTTCCTCTCCTCAAAAAGACCCTCCACACAGCATCCCAGATGACATTGGCCCTCAGGGCCTCCTATGTGGAGTTAATGTAAAAAAAAAAAAAAACTAAATCCTTTATAACCATTAATATAAAGATACATATTTGAAAACTAGAGACCTCCTGGCGTAACGTGAGATCTAAGATACATTATCGCTAGTTTTGATCAAACATGTTCTATATATGGATCCGAATGTGCCTTAATAAGTAGGCTTAAGTGCAGTCAAATACTCACACTCGGAGTAGTTAAAGGATTTGTCGCCAGTGTAAGAAAACGTGTGTCATGCAAAACTGTGATGTATGTGTGTGAGTGTGACGGCATGAGAGCGAGACAGCGAGTATGGAGAAGTATAAAAGGGATCTACTGGCTGTTGTGCGCTCTCTCTAGATAAACCTCTTCTACAATAAACATTATCGTATGTTATTACTACCCGCATTACAGGACATCACAGTTGGCGCAGCTCGGTAGTTCGTTTTTTTTACGCCGGTAGTTTATTAGTAAAATTTACGGAAGAATCTACGCGGTAAAATCGGAAGATTGTTATCAAGAATTTTGCGGATCGCAGAGAGTCTGGCGCTATTAAGCGTGAAGAGCGCAAGATTAAGGAAGAAAGAAACTGGAGCAGCCACACGCAATTATTCGCGTGTGTGGGTACGACGAATTTGCAAAATTATTGTCGTTGGGTACACCGTATAGCGGGGTACCAGGTACCAGGATCGAGGATCAGGTCTAGGATCATCATCGAGTGGATTAGCCGGAAACCGGGACTTGGTTTCTGTCGCTGCAGTCTGGGAAGGAAGACCTCGGAGGAGAGGGATTGGATCCGCAGCTGTCGGGAGACGGAGCCAGACGGGGACGAGCTGATTCACGGCTCTGAGTGGCGTGCACGTGGAACGTGGACCTCGGAGTGTAGCCTTCTAGAAGTGCTGAGATAAGTAATCCTGATTATTTGTTTCAGCTCTTCGCCCAATGGAGGGTGTTTGTAAGAATTTGGGGACGTTCTGTTACAGAACGGGAGACTGGTCATTGTTCAAGGAACGACTGGATCAGGCCCTCATTTTATATGATGACAAAGTTGTGTCACAAAAGCGCAAAAGAGCATTTTTGCTGAGTTGCCTCACCGAAGAAACTTTCTCTTTATTATCAGATTTGTGTTTCCCTAAAAAGATTTCTGTTTGTTCTTTTGATGATTTATGTAAATTATTTGATTCACATTGCAAACCAATTCAAAATATTTTCGAGTCACGTGAGTTGTTTTATAAGTGTAAACAGCTAGCTAACGAATCTATTAAAGATTACGCTGCTAGGTTGAGAGGACTTAGTTTGACGTGCAATTTTGAATTGAGGTTGGAACCTTGTTTGAAGGACATATTCATTATTGGAATTTTCAATGAAAAATTGAAACATAAGTTGTTCGTTGAGGGGATCAATACTTCTTTTTCGGAATGCATAAAGTTAGCAGCTTCATGGGAACATGTTGTTAATCTTAAGAAAGTTGATACGAATTCAAATGTTGTGCATAAGGATAGTAATTTTGTCCGTAAATCCAGGTCGGATAGTCCGATCAGATTTTAAAGTGCAGGGCGTAGTAAGACGCTAGTAAATGTTGCATTAAAAAAATGTTTTTTGTGCGGAAAAACGAATCATTTGCAAAAGGATTGCTGGAAGAATATTTTTTGTAATCGATGCAATAAATCAGGTCATCCTAGTAATTTATGTAAAAGCAGTAAAATTAATGTAGGTAATAAAAATAAACGATTGAATTCGGTTTTTATGTTACATGACGGCGCGGGGCCGGAACCGATATTCGTAGATCTGGTTATTGGTAACACTGTTTTGCGGGCGATTGTTGACACCGGTGCAGAGATTAATGCAATTCCTTACGAAGTGTATTTAAAAGATTTTGTTTCCTATGAATTGGAAAGATGCGATATTCAATTGTCAGGATATGACGGGAAACGGTTAAATATAATAGGTAAAGTTAATTTAAGTGTGTTATTTTTAAATAAAAGTGTGGATACGCAGTTCGTAATAATTAAAAATGGTAATTCTACGATTGTTGGTAGAAAATTTTTACAAGTTTTCGGTATCGGATTGAGTGGAATAAATTCGGTAAATACCAGTGAGATTAGTTGTGATAATCAATTAAATTTTCGTGATAGTTTTAAGAAAAAATATGCTCATGTGTTTTCAGAAAAATCGGGTAGGCTTATAGGTTATGAAGCTAACATCGAAGTTATTTCGGAGTTCAGGCCAAAGTTTTTAAATCCAAGACCGTTACCTTTTAGTTTACGTGGTAAAGTGGAGGAGGAAATAAATATGATGTTACGTGAAGATATAATTGAAAAGGTAGAAATAAGTTATATGGCTAGTCCGATTGTTGTTGTAAAAAAGAAAGACGGTTCAATTAGAATTTGTACCGATTTTAAAACGACATTAAACCCTATGTTAGCGAAGTTGAAATACCCATTGCCTCGTATAGAAGATTTAATTTCATCTTTAAATGGTGCAAAATTTTTTGCTAAAATAGATTTGCGTAATGCTTTTGGGCAGATTTCGTTGAACGAGAAGTCGAGGAAATCATGTGTGATAAGTACGCATATAGGATTATTCGCGTATAAAGTCTTGCCTTTCGGGTTGACTACAAGCCCAGCAATTTTTATGCTAGTCATTTCGGCGGTAGTCGGCGGACTTCGTAACGTTCGTGTATTTCTAGATGATATATTGTTGTTTGGAAATTCTAAAGAGGAATTATTTTCTATTTGTGAATCAGTACTTAACAAGTTAAGTGATTGTGGTTTAACTATTAATGAAAATAAGTGTTCTTTTCTAGAAACAGAGATAGAATATCGCAGAATGGAGTTATGCCCTTAGAAAATAAAATATGTGCGATTACTCAAATGGCAGTACCGAATAATATTTCGGAACTTAGGAGTTTACTCGGGGTTATTTCATACTATAGATCGTTTATTCATAATATTTCAGGTATTTTGTCTCCATTGTATAACTTGTTAAAAAGGGGAGTGAAATATGTGTGGTCTGAGGAATGTAATATTGCGTTCGAGCGTGTTAAGAAACTGCTGACGTCAGATAATATTTTAGTGCATTTTGATCCAAATTTACCGACTTATTTCAGACGTATCTGACAGATCTTTGGCAGCGGTAATTTGTCCTGTATATGATAATGGTTTAGAGAGACCTATCGCATTTGCTAGCCGTTTATTGTCAGAAACAGAATTAAAGTACTCTATTTTAGATAAGGAAGCGTGTGCTATAATCTTTGGGTTGAAGAAATTCTTTCAGTACTTATATGGCAATAAATTTGTTTTGGCTTGCGACAATAAGTCATTAGTACACATTTTGAACACGGATAAGCAAATTCCCGTGTTGGCCGCTAATCGTTTGCAGCGTTTTGCTTTAATATTACAAACTTTTGAGTATAGTATAGAGCATATTAAATCAGGTGACAACAAAGCGGATTTCTTATCACGGATGCCGATTAATAATAATAATAATAATTTAGATGTTTGTAGCGACGATATTGATGGTAGCGATTATTTTTTAAATTATATTGATAGTTTAAATGTGAATACAATCGAATCAGAGTTTTTGAATATTATCGAGTCAGAAACAACATTAAATACGGAAACAATGAAACAGTTTTCGATTAATGATGTAAATACAGCGAGCATTATCGAGTTCGTAGCTAATGGTTGGCCGGATAAAAAGTTTTTAAAGGATGATTTATTGAAATTCTGGTATTTTAGGAATAAATTATCGACTTATAATTCATGTTTATTTTATAATAATAAATTTGTAGTTCCAAGGGAATTAAGGGAAATTATATTGAATTTTTTACACCAATCGCATTTAGGCATTGTAAAATCGAAAAGTCTTGCTAGAAATTATTTTTTTTGGCTCGGAATGAACAATGATATAGAAGCAACCGTGGAACAATGTGCTCGATGTATGGAATGTTTACCTACTCCGTGTAAAGTTGAGTTGGCACGTTGGCCAATCAATGGTTTAATCTGGAGTAGATTGCATATTGACTTCATGGGACCTTTGGGAGGTCATAATTTTTTAATAATTGTTGATGCAACTACAAAATGGATAGACTGTCATATTGTAAATAAAGTAGATTCGTTTTGTACAATAAAAGTTTTGAAAAGATTATTTTCTATGTTCGGAATCCCGGAACAAATTGTAAGTGACAATGGTACAGTTTTCACATCGACAGTTTTTAAGGAATTTTGTCACAATTACAATATAGAATCTTTGACTTCAGCTGTACAGCATCCTGCTTCTAACGGTTTAGCTGAAAATGGGGTTAAAACAGTGAAGAATTTAAAAAAAAAAATTATGGCAAATAATAAATTTCCTACTGATTTTGAAGACAAACTTTTAACGTTTTTAGTTGTTATTAGAAATATGCCTTCAATGTCTACGGGCATTGAGCCTAGTAATTTAATGTTGGTTAGGAAGATTAGATCAATTTTTAATACGATTATTCCAATGGTGGATAATGTTGAGAGTCAAGGTTTTAAAGGGATTGACAACACGGTTAAAAACAAAATGTTATTGAGCCAGCGTAAACAGAAAAAGTATTATAGAGGAAGAAAATTTAAAAAGTACTTTGATGTTGGTTCTAAAGTTTTAACAAGGGATTTAAGAAGTAATAATAATAAATGGATTTTAGGAAAATTTTTTAAAAGATTGGGGAATAGGATTTATTTAGTTAAAATCATGTCTACGGGACAAATTTGGAAACGCCACCATGATCAGATATCAGAGAGGAAGGTTAGGTGGGGGGAGTGTGACAGGTCTGATGATTTGCTGGATCTGGGTCCACTCTCGGATGTGGATATGACCAAGTTTCCTAATTCCTCTGATTTTTGCAGGTCACCTACACCATGGGAGGGGTGGTTACGCCCTCGAGGTCAACGCCCATGCTACACAGATAGAAGATCATGAATATAATTATATATACTAGGTTGAAATATTTAAATACTTGCATTGTATAAATTTGAGAGTAAATAAATATATGTAATTATGATTTAAGTGTGGGGGTGTGATGTATGTGTGTGAGTGTGACGACATGAGAGCGAGACAGCGAGTATGGAGAAGTATAAAAGGGATCTACTGGCTGTTGTGCACTCTCTCCAGATAAAACTCTTCTACAATAAACATTAAAACATTATCGTATGTTATTACTACCCGCATTACAAGACATCACAAAAACTAATCTTCTAAGATAAATAACTGCAATCGGAACACAAAAATTTTTTTCTCAACTGTGAGCCAGCATGTGAGCCATCAAATATCGTTTCTGAGAACATGAATAGCTGCAATCGGAACACGAAAAAGGTTTTTCTCCACTGTGATTCAGCATGTGAGCCATCAAATATCGTTTCTGAGAACATGAATAACTGCAATCGGAACACGAAAAAGGTTTTTCTCCACTATGAGTCATCTTGTGTCTCCTTAAACTTCCCCTATCATAACATGAATAACTGCAATCGGAACACGAAAAAGGTTTTTCTCCACTATGAGTAAGCATGTGACTCGTCAAATTACCCTTTCGAGAAGATGCATAACTGCAGTCAGGACATGAAAAAGGTTTTTCTCCACTGAGAGCAAGCATGTGACTCGTCAAATTACCCTTTAGAGAAGTTGCATAACTGCAGTCAGGACATGAAAAAGGTTTTTCTCCACTGTGAGTCAGCATGTGAGCCATCAAATATCGTTTCTGAGAACATGAATAACTGCAATCGGAACACGAAAAAGGTTTTTCTCCACTGTGAGTCAGCATGTGAGCCATCAAATATCGTTTCTGAGAACATGAATAACTGCAATCGGAACACGAAAAAGGTTTTTCTCCACTATGAGTCATCTTGTGTCTCCTTAAACTTCCCCTATCATAACATGAATAACTGCAATCGGAACACGAAAAAGGTTTTTCTCCACTATGAGTAAGCATGTGACTCGTCAAATTACCCTTTCGAGAAGATGCATAACTGCAGTCAGGACATGAAAAAGGTTTTTCTCCACTGAGAGCAAGCATGTGACTCGTCAAATTACCCTTTAGAGAAGTTGCATAACTGCAGTCAGGACATGAAAAAGGTTTTTCTCCACTGTGAGTCAGCATGTGAGCCATCAAATATCGTTTCTGAGAACATGAATAACTGCAATCGGAACACGAAAAAGGTTTTTCTCCACTGTGAGTCAGCATGTGAGCCATCAAATATCGTTTCTGAGAACATGAATAACTGCAATCGGAACACGAAAAAGGTTTTTCTCCACTATGAGTCATCTTGTGTCTACTTAAACTTCCCCTATCATAACATGAATAACTGCAATCGGAACACGAAAAAGGTTTTTCTCCACTATGAGTAAGCATGTGACTCGTCAAATTACCCTTTCGAGAAGATGCATAACTGCAGTCAGGACATGAAAAAGGTTTTTCTCCACTATGAGTCATCTTGTGTCTCCTTAAACTTCCCCTATCATAACATGAATAACTGCAATCGGAACACGAAAAAGGTTTTTCTCCACTATGAGTAAGCATGTGACTCGTCAAATTACCCTTTCGAGAAGATGCATAACTGCAGTCAGGACATGAAAAAGGTTTTTCTCTACTGTGAGACAGCATGTGTGTCGTCAAATTACCCTTTCGAGTAGATGCATAACTGCAGTCAGGACATGAATAAGGTTCTCTTGTTCTCTTTTCTCCATTGTGGGTAAGAATGTGTCTCGCCAAATCTCCCTTTCGAGAACATGCATATTTACAGTTCGAACATGAAAAAGGTTTTTCTCCACTGTGAGTCAGATACGTCAATGAGTCTGAAAAAGAACACGAATAAAGACATAAGTGTAAGCACTATTAATTATTTATTTTTTTAAAAAAATAGCACGAATCGTTATTTACCTGTCTGGGTAAATCGTTGAAAGCATTTTAGACATTCCTTTTTAACATCCGGCAGCTCAATGTCAATTTCCATACAAGGAATTCCCTCTCCATCTTCATCTCGGGGTTCTGTTTGTAACTTGAAGCTAACAGTTTCCATTTTAAGGCTACCTAGAAAAACCAAATAACAATACGTACATGTATATGCCCAGACCAAGGGCGTGTTATATTTGAATTTACAGTAGTTCCTCACCGAGAGAGTATTTCAAAAAGTTTTGAATTTAAAAAATAAACGAACAAAGAAACTGTTGATTAACCATGTTAAAGAGAAAATTTGGTAACAGGCTTTAAGGTTAGTTGAGGAAATATTAAAGACCCCAGATTTCCGCTTCAGTAACGATGCTTTAAGAAAAAAAAGGGAAGACAAAAATTCTCTTGTTATCATTTCTGTACGAAGTTTCGTCTATCTAGGAAAATTATGTTTATATCCCAAATAAGATAAGTTAAAAATTTGCTGTAGTTATAGATTTGCGTAAATATAAATTTGAATAGAAATACCGATGAAGGAAAGAGATGACTTTATGGAAAAACATATTATATCCTGCCCGAGCAACAATTCACAACGGACAAGCTTAATTAAAATCAAAATTTTGCGTTCCACATTTTTAACACATGCAATACTGCAATAATGCAACCAACTAGCTTTTTGAGAACTCTCCGCATACTGTAGACATTCCTTCTTTACATCTGGGAAGTCAAAATCCATATCCGCATACGACATTTCACCTTCAGCTTCTTCCTGGGGCCCTGGTTCCGTCTTGATAGAAACATTATCTGGGCTTAGTAAATCCATGGCAAGACCGTGGAACCGTAATGGACTCTTTGGTTGGACTATAATTTAAAAACAATGATGTGTACAGTAAATAAGTATTTGAAAATAAGGACATAATTAAGATTGAAACCATGAGAGAAGACAATTGAAAACGGTTGACCGAATCGTCATCATTAGTTAGATTACAGTAACCAGACACTATTTTTCTATATATCCCCTATATCTCTATAAAGTGACATAATCGTATATTTGATCCGCCATTCTGCATTAGACAAAATATCGGTTTCCCCAGGTAAACCATGTTTCTATAAAGTGTGATTGCTTTAATCTTTAATCAATGCTTTAGAAATACACATCCACAAAACAGTTCTTAAACCAGAAGTCAAATAATGGGTTTTCTAACATAGATTTATCTACGTGTTTTATTTTATACAGTTTGGTATATCCATGGTCTGAGATTTTGGATATTATTGTTTGACACGTGCCATCTATCATTATTTTATGCAACTATGTTAATTGGAAATGTTGCGTGTTTATTTAATTTTGTAAGAATTTAAAATATTATTTAAGAACCTTAATATTTATTGATTACTTATTGTGAAATTGTATTATTTACTGTAAAGAATTTTTTAAAATTGCGAGTATGTTTGATGATTTGAAATTCTCTTTTGAGGAAATAATAAACCAGAACTTTACATACGCACTGTTATCTCATAGAATAAAGAAAATCTGTGGATGTTTACTTCATATTGTAAAATATTGTATCAGCTAAACCTTTGGATCAGAAACGTTTGTACATGGACATTTTTATTTGACATGTGTCATCTCTCATTATTTTATGCAACTATGTTAATTGGAAATGTTGCATGTTTATTTAATTTTGTAAGTATTTAAAATATTATATTATATCTATATATATATTGATAACTTATTGCGAAATTGTATTACTTACTGTAATGAATTTAAAAAAATTGCGAGTATGTTTGATGATTTGACAATATGTTTTAAGGAAACAATACACGAGAACTTTACAGACGCACTTTTAACTCATAGAATAAAGAATATCTGTGTCTATGTCTGTTAACTTCATACTGTGTCAGCTAAACTTTTGGATCAGGTATAGGGTACAAAAAGTATGTCAGAATAGCAAAAAGACGACCGAACAACTGAATCTCGCAAATGACAGTGACAGACACTTTCATAATTGTGATCTATGGTTACGTTCGTGGTGTTGCCATTTTTAGACGATTAGTAGGTATTCGAGTACCCCAAAATATTATTTCTTCTCTAATGGCATCTATCTTTTTGAAATGAAAATAACGATCGCGTAAGGCGGGTGCCACGCGCTTAGATAAAAGATCATCGCACGCACAATAGAGAGGTGTTCAGACACGTCTGTAAAATATAAAAGATCAACGCACGCCAAATAACGCTCTCCGTACGTATTTAAAAACTATTTTTAAATTTTTTCTTTATTTATTGCATTTAATGGTTACATTTTTTGTGGATTTTTCGACAACCATGCTAGCAAGGCTGATGCCCGTGTTATGGAACTCGATTTAACATATAGTACAATAACAATCTAGAAGCCATAATGTAAGAGAACAAGATTAAAAAATAATATTATCAAAAATTTAAATTTAGTATTAAAGAAAAGAAATGAGTATACAATAATATAAATACAGAAGGAATGATATAAAAGAATATAAAAATCATAGAATATGAAGGAATATAAAAGTATGCACTATGAAAATATGGAGAATCAACGTTAGTAGGTACAATAATATGTAACTTAAAATAGTTTTTATTTTTTGTAATTTTTAGACAAGTAGATTCATGTTGAAACTTTTAATACTGCAGTGGATTGTTGTTATTGTAACAGTTTTTGTCTAAGCAGAATACAAGTAAGGCAGTAGAGTACATTGGACAAATCAGTGGTGCCGAACAGTTTAAAGAAATGAATGGAAAAAGAAAATTGTAAAATTTTTTAATTTAAATAAAAATAATGATGTTTTGTCTTACAGCTATCCCCTCAGACTGTTCACACCTAATCAGTTTAAAGCCTCAATTACATTGAGCGAGTTTACAAGCTACTGTCTACTAAGTTTAAAAGCTGGTGAATCGGCGAGTGAGATTGTAATGATGACACACAAAACTGTCCTCTCGCTCAGTAGCGAACTACCATATATAAATATACTAATACCTAGATCGATATCTTCGGGCCTTCTCCTTACTAGCACTATGTCATCAATTTAACCACAGATGAACCCATTATATGAAACGAAATGGCGCAAATAGACTACACATAGAGGAAGTTTATCTGTCTACCATAGACAATATAATTCCAATCGACCTACCGCAATCTATAGCCCAATAAATTAAAAACAAAAATGCTTGGAATCAAAAACGTTTTGTTTCTTATTACATTAGACCAGGGTTTCCCAACCAGTGGTCCGCAAGAGGCTAGAAGATGGTCCGCGACGGTCCGCCGGTTAATAAGGGAGCCAGTGCGCGGGCGGTCCCTGGTCGAGAAGTCTGAATAAAAAAATCGGGACAATATTCAGTCTATCATTATTGTACCTTGTCGCCAGTGGCCCCTCTCTTGTGGTAAATATTCTGCTAGAACCCGTCCTACCTTATCCCATTACGTCCAGTAACGGATTATCCCTAGGGCAGAGTAGGCAACTGCCTAGGGGCCCCGCATCGGCTAGGGGCCCCGTGTCCCGAGAAAAAAATGACTTGCTTCAATAAGTGAACAACCAAGTTTAATGACAGGTTAATAACATTAGGTACATGCATTAAAGAAAACAACAAATTTTAATAATTAGGTTATAACCCAATAAATAACTAATGTTCACATAATGGACAAATATCTATTTCTAGTTTTTTTTTTAAATACATATATGTAGAACAATTTCCTCGGTTTACCCTCGTAACGTAGTCCTTAAAAGGACTTTTTAACACCAGACGTTTCTTTCTTCTGAAAACTGAGAAAATTGTTCTACATCTTACACTCGTGAAAACCTTAATCATAACATATATATGTAGAACAATTTTCTCGGTTTACCCGCTTAACGTAGTCCTTAAAAGGACTTTTTAACTCCTGACGTTTCGGACAGATCACACTGTCCATCTTCAGAGGCCATATGTCTTGAGTTTTTGTCTCAAACTGATAGCTTTCGCATGTCTGTTCAGTCCAAAAGCTAAAACTTAAGTGAGTGCAAATCACTTCTTATGTCTAGAAGTACCCGGGTTTTTTTTTTTTTACATTAACTCCACACAGGAGGCCCTGAGGGAATTTATTATGAAAAGACTATTACATTATTATATTAGAGACCTCTGTAGGAATTTTATAGAAGCTAGTGTTACCGAATAACTAAATTAGAGCACGTGACCCAGTATTTGTTAAGTGCAATTATTTATTATTCTTGTCTTTTTAACAGTCTAAAAGACGGTATTTTTACAGTTTTTAGCAGTATAAAAGGGGTGCTACTCAAATATTTCCTTCTCTCGCATTAACCGATACTTAGAGTATAGACCCCGTGTTTCCCAGGCGAGGTCCGGGCCAAAATTAGCTTCAAAAAGTGTTGATTTCATTGTTACTCAAAAGTGTTTGTAAATAAAACGACTCTTCAGTAAAAAAAGTGTTTTACAATAAAAAGTCCACCAACCTAGACGATATCGAAGTGACTTTGACATGGTCCTCATAACTTTCCTCAGGGCCTATGTCATCTTTGAAGATGTTCTGTGGAAGGTCTTTTTGAGGAAAGGAAGGAGTGAACACGGGTCTTGAAGAGACCCATGTTGTAGGAGGGAGGAAACACAGAGGCCGGCAAATCGTTCCACAGCCGAGCCGTTGAACTCAAGAACGAGTCATAGAAACGACCCGTTCTCATGTGACTAATGTCAACCATGTACAAATGTTGGGCGCGTGTTTGGCGTGTTTCCTGACTATGCACCGGTGCCGAGGGGATCAATGACGCTAGTTCCTCGGAGCATCTTCCATTCTTATACCGGTAGAACAAGGACAGCATTCCCACCTGACGCCTGTGATCTAAAGATTGCAGTCCGTCTGTTAAGATGGGAAATCTATCAAACGGACCGCCCGTTTCTGCACAGAGTCAAGGGTTTTTTTAGGTATTGAGGAGCTCCAGACCAGAGGTGGCTGCCAAATTCAACCGTGGGGCGCACTTGCGATTTGTACAGGGTTAGCAGTTGTGTACTATTAAAGTATCTGCGGGCCCTGTACAGTACGCCCAGTTTCTGAGAGGCTAACTTAACTCTGGTTTCGATGGAGCCCCCGTACCTGAGCTGGTCACTTAGAGTTAGACCAAGCATATCGATGGACGTTCTGTTCGGAAGATTGCTTCCGTTGAAGGAGACTAGATTTTCATTTCGATCCCTTTTAGACGTTATCAAACATGATTGGGTCTTTGAAACATTAAATTCGACGAGGTTATTCTTACCCCAAGAGAAAACACTCTCGAGGTAACCGTCTATTCTTTGCTTTAAAGCCCTCCGAGCTAATGGAGTTTGTGAGCCCTTTGGGGGCTTGTCAAACAAAAAGCTATCATGGACTGTACTGTCATCCGCGTAACAATGAATCGGTGCACATGACAAGAGGTCATTGATGTGCAACAGAAACAAAGTCGGTGACAGAACCGATCCTTGTGGGACGCCAGCATTTATCGAATGCGAGGAAGATGTGAAACCGTCAGCAACCGCCTGAATCGACCTCTCCCTCAAAAAGTCGGCAATCCACGCACACAAGGATGCGGGAAGTCCGTAAGAAGACAGTTTGTTGACAAGCCCTCGGTGACAAACCCGGTCAAAGGCCTTGGAAATATCCAGTGCAACCGTTTGGGTCTCACCGAAACGATCCAGGCACCGCCCTCAAACATGCGTCACATACGCGAGAAGATCACCGCAAGAGCGGTTCCGCCGGAATCCGAAATGACGGTCGTTAATAATTTTATTCTTCTGGAGGTATGTGAGCTGTTTGTCGTTGATCACACGTTCCATCACCTTAGACAGAACTGATGTGATCGTTATGGGGCGGTAGTTGGCTGGGTTGGAGCGGTCACCCTTCTTTGGAATAGGGTGAATGATCGCTTTTTTCCAACCACAGGGCACAGAGCCAGACTTCAGGGACATTTTGAAAAGCTTCGTCAAAACTGGAGCTATTTCTGCAGCTCATCTCTGTAATACCAGGGCAAGTATTCCGTCAGGCCCACTAGCTTTATTAACATCAAGCCCACAGGAGGCCCTGAGGAAAATAATTTCCCTCAGGGCCTATGTCATCTGAGATGCTGTGTGGAGGGTCTTTTTGAGGAGAGGAAGGAATAAACATTGGTCTTGAAGAGACCCATGTCGTAGGAAGGAGGAAACACAGAGGCCGGCAAATCATTCCACAGCCGAGCTGTTGAACACAAGAACGAGTCGAAGAAACGACCCGTTCTCATGTGACAAATGTCAACTGTGTACAAATGTTGGGCACGCGTTTGGCGTGTTTCCCGACTATGCACCGGTGCCGAAGGGATCAATGATGCTAGTTCCTCGGAGCATCTTCCATTGTAATACCGGTAGAACAAGGATAGCATTCCCACCCGACGCCTGTGCTCTAACGATTGCAATCCGTCTGTTAAGATGAGATAATCTATCAAACGGACCGCCCGTTTCTGCACAGAGTCGAGGGTATTTTTCAGGTATTTTGGAGCTCCAGACCAGAGGTGGCTGCCAAAATCAACCGTGGGGCGCACTTGCGATTTGTACAGGGTTAGCAGTTGTGTACTATTAAAGTATCTGCGGGCCCTGTACAGTACGCCCAGTTTTTGGGAGGCTAACTTTACTCTGGCTTCGATGGAGCTCCTATACCTGTTGATTGTTAACCAATTAACGAATAAACAAAATGAATGAATAATTATCGTATAAACTAAACAAACATTGAACTCATTTCATGTTTATTACGCTTTGCAGAAAAAAAAAGATTATAGCACGTAAACGATCCCACTATCATATCTGCGTCTTTCATCATATCGATTTTACTGCGTCCATCTTTTTACGTAGTTTTTACTAAAGTACGTACTAACTTTTGAGTGTCTGATTATAGCCAGGTACTTAAATTTTTGAAAAACGTTTAGTCTATTTATGCCAGTTTTGAAGAATGAACTCTAAACACGAGAGGATTGCAAAACATTTAGTCCATTGATATCAGATGATAATTTAAAGATTTAAAGGGTTAATTAAACATTGTATCGAATGTACCATCAAGACTTTATACGGTGTACAATTAGTGTACTGGTTCACGAACTTGACCCACTAATCGAAAAATTTGTTTGTATTATTAGTATTATAAACAAACACATCACATGAAAACACTTGAAATGTGGTTCATAGACTTCGATAATGGATTAGGTGACCCGTTACGTAACAAGAGATTCATTCATTAATTTTTTCTTCTGGAATATTGCATTACTTTAATGATCGGTTGATGCCGTTAAAAAGATAACAATTTTAATCGTAATTTTTGACAACAGTACAGTATCTCTCAACGACAGCGGATACCTACATATCGAGGACATCAACCACACCTGCTGTGAAAATCATCGGGTTTTACCTCGTGGTATCCGTGGTCGAGGTGTAAGGCTCTCAAATTGCAATCAGGAAGTCATGGGTTCATATCGCCATATGAGCTAATATTTTTTTTTACATTAGCTCCACGCAGTTTATTTTATTTGATTAATCTGCATTATTTCACAATTTAATCACTTAAAATAAAATAAGGGCCGCACGTTTTAGTGTGTACGATGCTCTCAGTATCGCTCTGACGTAAGATCACCATTCAGAATTAATCGCTCAGTGGCTGAGTGGGCGTCGAGTTCCCATCCGGGCGACGCATGTTCGATTCCTCGGCTGGCTAAGTCCTCCATCACGACACAAGCATTAATTTATGCTTAGTGTGGTGTAGTAGGTTGTTTTCAAACATTAATTGGTTATTCGTAGCCTTTCTTTAAAAAAAAGGTAAAAGAAAATAGAATTGTCATGTACTTCTCCATTGGTCCTCATCGCTATTTAGCACCATTGTGATTTGAAACTCTATAAAACGAAACTCTGTGAGCGACACTAAAAAGAGACGAACGCATACCTATATCCATAGGATTTAGCCTGCGAGAGAATGAGATTGACTAATCGGTGTCTTCTTTGTGCGGTACTTCGTAGAATAAAATGTAAAACATTTTTCATAATTGGTAACAATATTGTTATAATTAAACCCTAAAATTATCCTACTCCAGATACTCCGCATTCGTCTCATTCTCTCGAAGTTTCGTTTTCTGAAGGTTTCACTTCTACTGCATACAAAGATTTTTTAATATGCATTTAGTAAAAAATATTTTTCGTCCGCTATATTGTATTTTTTTTTAAGATATAAAAATTAAATAAGAATAACATAAATGCTTATCAAGTATGTCATGATGGAAGCTAGATAACTTTTCGATTTAACTAATGCATTTTCGTTTACGGGAGAAACAATTTTTAAGGGTCTTTTGCGAACCTTATAATAAAATTATATGTATATTTCAGTTGATTTAGGTACCAATACCGCGTCTGGCTTATTTTCGTTTTTGGACTGTATGAGGGTACAGGAGTGGGGAAAACTTGAAATTACATGTGTTCAATCCTGCGTCCGTATACCGGACGCAGAATGACGGTCGGACGCAGGATTGAATGAAAGTGGACCATTAGAAGACGCAGCAATGATAGCGGGATGTATATATATATATTTATGATGTATATATATATATATGTATATAGATATATACATAAATATATATATATATATATATATATATATATATATATATATATATATATATATATATATATATATATATATATATATATTTTCTTTCAGTTATACCACGACATTTTTTTTTACTATTGTTTAGTTGACATAATAAACTAAAGAAATGTTAATAGATAAACAAGAAAAATGAAAAATAAAAACTGAAAGTAAAAAAGGAACTTTTCCTTTAAGGAAAAATATCACGCAGAATTGAGCAATTTTCGAACTTACTTTATGTTAAAATACAGTTACTTTAATGCTAATATAATACCAATATAAATTAAAATGTAAAGAAAAACAAAAATTACAATTCAATTAATGTTGTTTAGCATATTCTCGCATTCAGCTCTCCCCAAGACCACAAGCCAATTATTTACCTGCATACGCAGAATGTTAGTACTCTTTGCCTTCCATGCATCAGGTATGAGATTGTACAATTTAGGGCCTAAGTATGAGAATTGTCTCTGTGCTAAAGATGAGGAAGTGGTGGACGGAACTATTGGGTTTTTTTTTGCATGTCTTGTATTATGGCAGTGGTTTACGGAAGCATATTGGTGCCTCTGTTTTTGAGTATGTACTATGATTTTCCTCATGTATAATTGTCTTACATCAAGAACACGAAATTCTGCGAACAATGAGTCGCTGGGGTACCTGAAGGATTTTTTTAGTATGACTCTTATAAGCGATTTTTGGGATTTAGCTAAGGGATCGAGTATGGTTTTAGCACAACCGCCCCAACCTAAGGAAGCATAGTCTAATATGGAATTACACATTGCAAAGTAAATTCGTTTCAAATCATTTACGCATAGAATATTTCTTATTGCTATAAACAGATGTGTAAGTTTCCTGACCTTTGTGGAAGTAAATGCTATATAAAGGGTCTGCCATCTAACGTTTTTTTTTTCAACTAGTGCTTATTTCGTGAATGGTAACACTTAGCTCATGTCTGATTTGACAGATAATTAGTGTTATCCTTCCGCTGAACGAATATGGTTGTGTATACGCTTACTTTGAAAATAATGGTAATGTTGCAGAATGTGTACGAAAATTGGAATTTTTTATAAAAATAAAAAAATAAAATCGTTTGGCCACCTCGGAGCTGCAATTTGACACCGTTGGACTATTATTTGTGGGGTGCCCTCAAAGATAAGTGTTACGCCGACAAGCCAGAGACAATTGACGCTTTAAAGGACAATATTCGTGAAGCCATTGGTGAAATACAGCTGCACACAATCGATAATGTGCTTAAAAATTGGACCGATCATGTAGGCTACTGCATGGCCAGCCGAGGCAGCCATTTGAATGAAATGATTTTCCATTGTTAACCGGAAGGATTGTACTTTCAAATAAAAAAAAGAAATTTGAGAAAATACTCAGTAGTTTTTTTTATAGCATTTTCAAAAAAAAAAAAGTTATTTGGCGGACCCTTTATTTGTCCCATCTCAGAAATTTATCTATGATAATTCCTAGGTATCTTATATTGTCCACACATTCTAAGGTGTTGCATTTACATGTAATAATGTCGTTGCAATGGTGTATTCTAATGTTAAGGATTTCTTGTGGTTGACCCGCTTGAGTTGAACTGAAGCAGATGAATTTCGTTTTATCTGAGTTTAGAGTGAGGAGATTACTATCTAGCCACTGTTTAACTTTGTTTATGCCAAATTCAGCTTTACAGCAAGACTCATTCCAGGTTTTGCCTTCAAATAAAAGTACTGTATCGTCAGCAAATGTAATAATGTGGTCTGCAAAGGAAGTATTACATAAGTCATTTATATAAACATTAAAAAATATGGGACCTAGAGTACTTCCTTGCGGTACGCCATATTTAATATTGGCTGGATCACTTAGAGTACCGTTAATATCCACTCTTTGGCTCCTGTTTTCTAGGTAACTAACCAACCACTTGAAAATTTGACCCTGTATCCCAATTCGCTGTAGTTTATTCAGCAGAATTTTGTGCGAGATAGGGTCAAATGCTTTAGCTAGATCTAAAAAAAGTGCAATGCATTTACTACCTTTATCTAGATTATTAGAGATGATTTTTGTCAAATCAGCGATGGCATTTTCAGTGCTTTAACCTTTGCGAAAGCCGAATTGTCTACTAGAAAGGATGTTGTTATTTTCTAGATAATGGATGAGTCGGTTCTTTACAATTTTCTCCAAAATTTTTGAGACAGAGTTGAGCAGGGAAACAGGCCGGTAATTATGTATCAGTGATTTGTCCCCACTTTTATGCAGTAAAATGACGATTGACTGCTTCAAATGGTTAGGGAATTTCCCTGATTTAAAGCTTAGATTCGCAATGAACGCAATCGGTAAGGCTGTATCCTTTAATGATTTTTAGAAGATTTGATGAAATCTTATCGGGACCACATGCTTTTGATGACTTAAGGTTGTCAATTATCTTCATGACTTCGTTAGATGACGTTGTGATTGAGTCTATTTTGGGACCGATATTAGGGATAGTTAAATTGGCGAGAGCGGTTTCTGATTTCTTACACTTATCGTGGATTTTTTTAGCAAGTGTGTCTCCCACAGATGAAAAGTAGCAGTTTGCAAAGTTTGCCATATCTTTGGGGACTTCAGAGTTTGTTGTGTTAATGTATAGCGATTTAATTTCTGAAGATTTATTGATTTTGGATTTGGTTATGTTGCGAAAGGTATCCCAAAAACGTTTTGGATTGCAGTTGTTTTCGTAAATGAGTTTCTTATAATAATTTTCTTTCGCCGATGTAATTAATTTCTTACACAAATTCTTATACTTTTTATAATAACATTGTAATACCAAATTATCAGGATATGTTTTTGCCTTTTCATGAAGATGATTTCTTCTGTGAATCGATTTAACTAGACCCAGGGTGATCCATGGTGTGAATTTAATTTGTTTATTAGATACGGTTATATTACTTGTGTGTTTTGATATATACTCGTGTAGTTTGGTAATAAATTCTTTCATTGCTAAGTCAGTATCTGATTGATCTAGAACATTTAGCCAGTTCTCTGCGCTCAAGTCCTCAATTAAATTATTGAAATTAGTTTTAGCAACGTATTTAATTTTCGAAGAAGTGGGAGGCTTGTTTTTAAGACAAAGAGATGTTGTATAGTGGTCTGAAATAGTTGAGTGTATAACAAAAGTGTCAATAAAGTTAATATTTTTCAGATTGATGTGATCAAGACAAGATTTACTCGAGCCTTGTTCACGAGTAAAGCTGTTAATAGTCTGTGTGAAACCATTTTCCGCCAGTAGACATAGATAATCGATTGATTGACGGTGGTAATCAGGGATAGTATTAATGTTTAAATCTTCCATAATAATTTGCTGTTCAAATTTTTTAGCATTGTTTGAAATTGATTGCAATGAAAACAGGAAGGGGTCAATATTGATGAAGGAAAGAGATCTGTAAATGGCAAATATGCATATGTTTTTATTCAATACTATTTTCTTATAGTTTGATTGTGCTAAAGGAATTTCCTCTACATGAGCTTTAAATCCGTCCTTGATGTATATAACAATTCCACTAGATTTGTTGAGGTTGGTTGTGGTGTGATATTCAGAGTAATTGTGGATTGATTTTACGGTGTAGTATTTATTTAACCAGCATTCAGTTAATATTATAACATCAAAAGAGGAATTAAATAGATCAAGAAAAATTGTAAAGTCGTCTAGATTCGATATGCTTCTAATATTCTGATGTATGATTTTTAGATTATATGAGTCCCAGTTATAGTTGTTTAAATTCTCCATATCCCAAATTATATTCATATTAACGCTAATACCAGAATCATTACATTTATCCGAAGGTAACTGAAACATAATTGTGTTTAAATTTACTATGATGTGTAGTGGTGAACCCGTAGCTCTTTTGCGAAAAGTCAGCAAACAAAAAGTAAAAATAGAAAGTGTAAATTACGGTTTTGTTAATCCGTATTTTGTTAATATATTGTATAGGAGATTGTGAGTTCTGATAAATCGAGTATGATGCGTATTTTTCTTGGAGATAACGGTTGATTCCACTATAAGCACATAGAAAAGAAAAAAATGAGAAAAGTGAATTATTATAGATATAAAAGATGTTATAAAAGATGATGGTGTTGGTATGTTTCGTAAAGAAGCAATCTAAGCAGGTGATGATTATGTAAATATCTGTCATGAAGGCTGCAAATATAATAAATATAAAAACAATAAAATCTATAAAATGGCCAAATGCAAAGTATATGCTGTTACTGTGGAGAAGTTGATGCGAAAAAGATGCCAAAAAACAATAATTAAATACCATAACATGCGAAAAATGCAAAAATAGAACTAATACTAGGACATATTTATGTAAATTAAGATTTTTTCCAGATTTATATAGATTTGCTAGGAACATCATCTTACATAGACTCTCGCTGCTTGTGATAAGTTCATATGAGTTTTATTGAAGAACGAAAAATACCCTTTTATGCGTATAAAAAAGAATGTTTGAGGTGTTGGTATGCCTCATAAAACAAAAACAAAGAACAGACAATAAAATTAATATCAATAATAGAGAGATTGCATTATTATGAGATAATGAGAGTACATTATATAACGTGAATGATAATGTTGATACATAGTATTCCAACTTAAAATATATTTTAACATTAAAGTGCATAATATAGTGTATAATGCTTCTGATTGTAATTGAAAGGTGTGATAAAAAGCAATAATTAAATACAGTAACATGTGAAAACTGCAAAAATATGATTAAAAATAAGCGCGGGCATTTGTAATGGGATTTTTTACCTGATATAAAAACAGTAGGTATACGTCTGTTGTATCCTAATGTTAAATTAAATGTTTTAATCACGGATGTCGAAAACTGAATATAGATTATATTACCTTGAATATATAATATTCTGATGAGAATTATGAACTGCCTTCTAAATGCCCAAGAATTGAATGTAATGCCGCACTTCAACGAGCGAATAATTAAATACAAGGTAGATGTACCACCTGCATTTCTAACTTGTATAAGTAAATCGATTTTGCTGTTACTAGAAAAAGCTACTTACGTATGTAAGCATGAATTATTTTGATAAATATTAGGTATTATACTTAGGGTGTGTGAATTGTAGATAGCGGTAATATTCAAATAAAAACTTGTAATGAAAGTATTATTTATGGAGATATATAATTTTTTTTTAGAGAGTGTTAAAGAAACGTGAGTTACAGTCAAAGGAGGTAACGTATAATAAAAATAGTGAATACTAATATAAACAATTTTCACACTGATTATGTTGCTACAAGAAAGAACTACTAAAAAGAATAAGAATGCATTATTTTGAATTAATACATTATTTTTCACGACAAAGAAAAAACTCATATGAAAACTTGCGATGAAAATGATATTAACCGGATTATTTTCGTTTAGCAGTGAAGTAAATGTTGAGTTACTTTTTATCATCTGTCACAGTTGTTGACGTTTTTCTCGATCAAGATCAATGATGTTTTTAATCGTAATAATTTTGGATGTATCCGTTTGTTTTAGCAGAATGCGCCCCGACGATGACCAAGAGTATTTGTAGTTATTATCTCTGGCAAATTTTTAAGTTTGGGAGAGAAGAAATTTTCCTTTTTGCGTTAAATGATCCGACACGTAAATCTGTTTGGCTTCTTGCGGTAGCCCTAAATCTGCTGTATTGAGTTTACTTGAACTGGAGGTGGAGGATTTTTTATATTCTTTGATTTTGCGTAGGAAGTCATCTCGAGATTTAATACTATTGAACGACACTATTATAGATCTGGGATTTTTTTCGGACAGTTTTGGTCCTAGTCTGTACATTTTATTAATTTCAGATTGTAAAGGTATCGTGGTCTCTCCGTAATTAATGATTTTTGATATTTTTTTAAGAGTTTCCATAATATTTTCATTGTTTGATTCAGGGATGCCTCTGATGTCGATATTGCACATCTGTGTAATGTACTCCAGCCGGTCGATTTTGACGTCCTGATGAGAAGTAGTATTTTCTAATACAGCGTTTTGTTTTTTTAATTCTAACATATCAGTATTGACCATTTCTTGAGATGATTCAATGTCAGTTATGCGTTTTTTTAGATGGTCTTGCTGGTCCGCTAAAAATTGAATCGAATCAAGGATTTCTTTGTTTTGTGCGATAATCGATTCATATTTTTCTTCAACAAAATCCATTATGGTTTTTTTGAAATTGTTCAGTTCTTTAATGAAATAATCTGATGTAAGTATACCGCTTGCGCCATCTATGGTTGAGGAAGGAAATTTCTCCGCGTCTGTTGACTGCTCGATTACAGATTTAGAAGGTTGATTTAGCTGCTTGGTAGGTTTGTCGCTAGATGGTTCTTGATCGATTTTTAAATCACATATCGTATTCTTGGCCCTTTTTTTAGTAAAACTTTTCAAACATTTTTTACATTTCCACTGAGAATTACAAGTACCACGTAGGTTTTCCACAATCTCTGCACAAACAAGATTGTAGCCGTTTTCACAGACAACACAAGATATGAATTCGGCTGGACTGTCAATATTTTTGTCACAAACGATGCATAGTGTATTCACGATGAAATTAATTTATAAAAAGTGATTTCGCTGTGAATAAATTTGGTTGTATGATGTATAATAGTGATAGTTTCAACACAGTTTTGGCACTTTTGTATTTTTTAACAGCTGGCTTGTTTTAGTACAGAATGACAGTTTATTTTTATTATTAATTTTTTTGACAGTTAACATGCAATTTCTTTGTGAAGACAAAAAACATGAAAAAATAACACTTCACAAGATATAAATGCATTGATTAGAAGCGCGATCTTTGAACTGGACTAGTTTACATATATACGTTTAGTACACTACAGTTTTATGTTGATTTTTTATGGAGTGGCATTTTTTATTACCTAATATATTTTGTAATGTGAATACAGTAACTGCTCCTAACTAGCGATGTTGTCTATTTCAGTATATCGATACGCCGAAATACGCCAAGCCAAATAAAGCTGGCGCTTTCATAGCTTGGTTTGTCTCTAGCATTAATTATACAAAAAAATAAATCAATAAGCTATCCAGGAAAGTTCCTTTTGGAATTTAAATTTTAGTTCAAATAATATCATTTAAAAAAACACCATTAATAAACTCATAACTTGTTTTAAGGCTCATCTTGTTAGTATACAGCTAATGAAGGGAGTTTTGCCCCAAATTATATTTTGTGAAGGTCGTCATTTCCACAATATTGTGGTGGATTTTGGTGACCCATTCTCATTATCAGAAAGCAGACGATTTGAAGTCTCATCGGTGCTTATTTATTTATCTAAGTACCAAGGCAATACACTAGAAATCATTTTTGATATATGCTGATAAGTCATTTTACCGTCTTTGGATCGTTTTACAGCCTGGGGGTCATGTTCTATCAGTTTGTGATCATACTTTATCTGTTGAAAACACACAGCAAATCAAATGGTATTTCACACTCCTTCTGCACTTCACTTTAGAAGCAGGAGTAAGATCCCTAAAATACCACATTAAACGAATAATAAGTGAACAACTTCTCGCTTTTGAGGAATGTACAACAGTGTTAAATCGAGTTGAAGACTTGCAGACTTACTCATCTTGAGTTCTCGTACATCGCCTTAATAATCACCTCATCCATCCCAACTTGAAGCATTGACGTCAAGTCATTTTTTGAGCTCCTCAATTATATTAATTTTAATTATTTATATCTATATATATTACAGTTTTTACGTTATTATAAACATTTTTACATAATATATTTTGAAAAAAATTGTTTTTAAATATTAATATTTCATTTCATTATGTTGGGTGTAAGGTAGGTTTGAGAAGGTGAAACTGTTGGTTGGTAATATTGTGTGTTTCGTGAACACCTCACTAGGAGAACCTGTGCTGAGGTGTTTACGTGTTTATGATTAAGTGTGAGAAGTACAGGTATTTATGTGTTGTAATAGAAAGTTACTTTTTTATCTTCTTTTTTTACATTTTAAGTGTATTTATGCTTAAGTGCATTCACACTCGGAGCAGGAAGAGGTTTTTTCCCACTGTGAGTAAAAATGTGCCTCGCGAAACTACTCTTCAGAGAACATGAATGCAGCTAGCATACGAAAAGGGTTTTTCTCCAGTGTGATTCAAAACATGTCTCATCAAATATCCTCTTTAAGAACATAAATAACTGTAATCGGAACAAGAAAAAGGTTTTTCTCCAGTGTGAGTGGAGAAAAACATGTGTGACATCAAATTACTCTTACAAAAGCACGAATAACTGCAATCGGAACACGAATAAGGTTTTTCTACACTGTGAGAAAGCATGTGAGCCATCAAATATCTCTTTTGAGAACATGAATAACTGCAATTTGAACACGAAAACGTTTTTCTCCACTGTGAGTCAGCGTGTCTCCTTAAATTTCCCCTATCGGAAAATGAAAAACAGCAATCCGGACAAGCAAAAAGGTTTTTCTCCACTGTGTTCCCGCATGTGTGTCGTCAAACTACTCTTATTAGTACATGAACAACTGCAATCGAAACACCAAAAAGGTTTTTCTACACAGTGAGTCAGCATTTGTCTCCTCAAATATCCTCTATTCGAACATGAATAATTACAATCAGAACACGAAAAAGGTTTTTCTCCACTGTGAGTCAGCATGTGATTTCTCAAATTTCCCCTAGCAGAAGACGAATAACTGCAATCGGAACACGAATAAGGTTTTTATCCACTGTGAGACAGCATGTGAGCCATCAAATATCTCTTTTGAAAACATGAATAACTGCAATTTGAGCACGAAAACGTTTTGCTCCACTGTTAGTCAGCGTGTCTCCTTAAATTTCCCCTATCGGAATATGAGAAACTGCAATCCGGACAAGCAAAAGGTTTTTCTCCACTGTGTTCCCGCATGTGTGTCGTCAAACTACTCTTATTAGTACATGAACAACAGCAATCGAAACACGAAAAAGGCTTTACTCAACTGTGAGTCAGCATGTGTCTCCTCAAATATCATTTATTCGAACATGAATAATCACAATCAAAACACGAAAAAGGTTTTTTTCCACTGTGAGTCAGCATGTGACATCTCAAATTTCCTCTTTTAGAACATGAATAACTACAATCAGTACACGAAAAGGGTTTTTCTCCACTGTGAGTTAGCATATGCCTTCTTAAATTTCCTCTTTTAGAACATGAATAACTACAATCGGAACTAGAAAAAGGTTTTTCTCAACTATGAATCAGCATGTGTGTCCGCAAATGTCCCATTTGAGAAAATGAATAACTGCAATCGGACCACGAAAAAAGTTTTTCTCCACTGTGAGTCAGCATGTGTCTCCACAAATTTCTTCTATTCGAACATGACTAATAACAATCAGAACACGAAAAAGGTTTTTCTCCACTGTGAGTCAGCATGTGTCTTCCCAAATTTCCCCTATCAGAAGACGAATAACTGCAACCGGAACACAAAAAGGTTTTTCTCCGCTGTGAGTACGCATGTGCCTCGTCAAACTACCCTTTTGAGAACATGAATAACTGCAATTGGAGCAGGAAAAAGATTTTTCTCCATTATGAGTCAGCATGTGTTTCCTCAAATATCCCCTATCAAAATATGAATAACTGCAATCGGAACACGAAAAAGGTTTTTCCTCACTGTGAGTCAGCATGTGTCTCGTCAAATTTCTTCTATTCGAACATTAATAATTACAATCAGAACACGAAATAGTTTTTTCTCCACTGTGAGTCAGTGTGTGTCTTCTCAAATTTCCTCTATCAGAAGACGAATAACTGCAATCGGAACCCAAAAAAGGTATTTCTCCACTGTGAATACGCATGTGCTTTACCCTTGCAAATAGATGCATAACTGCAGTCGGGACATAAATAACGTTTTGCTTCACTGTTAGTCAGATCCGTAAATGAGTCTGAAAAATAACACGAATAAATATATAGTGTAAGCACTGTTAATTAAAAAAAATGTAAAAAATAGAAAGAACGAATCGTTATTTACCTGTTGTTTGGGTAAACCTTCGAAATCGTTTTAAACTTTCCTTTTTTATATCCGGCAGCTCTATGTCAATTTCCATACAAGGAATTCCCTTTCCATCTTCATATCCTGGCCCTGGTTCTACCTTGAAACTAACTGTCTCAACTTTAAGGCTACCTAGAAAAACCAATAACAATCCGTATATACACGAAGAGCGTGTTAAATTTTAAATTGACGACCTCCGTAGTCCAGTGGGTAAGACTCTTGACTCACAATTCGGAGGTCGCGGGTTCGAACCAAGCATGCGCAAATAAATTTGATGTGATTAATTTGTGTTATTTCACAATTAATTCCTTTAAAATAATATATAGTATATTTGCGGCATGTTCCAGAGTGGAAGATACTATTAGTATCGCCCTGGTGTAAGACCACCATTCAAAATTGAAACGTTGCTTGAAAATGGCTTTAGCCGTGTTTGGTGACCAGATCTGAATAGCCAGGTACTTCCCAACCTTCTTCTTTCCCACCTCCTTCCCATCCCCACTACCTTCAGCCTCACAACATACCACAATTGGGGATGCCAAGGTCTCACTGGCTCAAGACGGGAGCACTTAAGATTCTTGTGCGGTATTCACTGTAAAAAAAAAAAGTTTCTTACAGAAAAAACATCATGAAAAAACACTTCTTCGATTTTAAAAATATACAAATAAAGATAACGTTGATTAACTATTTAAAAGAGAGAATTTGGTTAACAGGCTTTAAGGTTAGTTAAGGAAATATATAGGATCACAGTTATTTGTGTTTGGGGTGTTATGCCGTGTTGCGCTACCTCCTTCTTAAGCCAATGTTTCGGACGACGTATAAAGAAGGAGGTAGCGCAACACGGCATAACACCCCAAAAACAAATAACGAAAATGCTTTTGGCCGTGAAAATCTTAAACTCAACAGGATCACAGTTGTCCACTTCAGGAACGATGCTTCAAGAAGAAAAAAAAAATAAGAAAAGAAAATTCTTTTTCACTTGAGCACATTCTGAAAGAAGTGTTGTACAACCAGTGAAGTTTTGTTTTATAAATATTATACGTGTATTTAACGCATAATAATGTCACTTGTTTACACCCCAAATAATAGAAGTTAAAAATTGCTGTAGTTTGGTTTCCCGCAATTATACATATAAACATTATACCAAATTACGGCAAGAGAAGACGTAAAAATATTATGTTCTTCCTGACCAACAATCAAAACGGAGAAGGTTTCAGAAAATCAAAATTTTGCATTCGCCATTTTTAACATTTGCAATAATGCAAACTTAATGGCTTTTTTGGAACTCTCCGCATTCTGTAGACATTCATTTTTTACATCTGGGTGGTCAAAATCCATATCTGCATCCGACATTTCACCTCCACCATTGAATCCCGGTCCCGTCTTTATGGAAACACTCTCTGAGCTTAGTAGATCCATGGCAAAACGGTGGAAGGCTTATGGACTGTTCGGTTGGACTATTCTTTAAAAACAATTATGTGTACAGGTAATACATATTTGGAAATAAGAACATAAATATGACAGAAACTTTGAATGAAAACAACTGAAAACGGTTGACCGAATCTGAACCTATAACCTGACGCTGTCTTCCACTATATCTCTATAAAGTGACATAATCGTATATTTGATCCACAATCCGCTTTAGACAAAATATACCAAGAAAACCATAATTGTGATTATTTTAATAAACGCCTTTAAAATACACATCCATAAAACGGTTCTCAAACTAGACTTCAAATAACGGTTTCTCTAACTAAGGTGTTCCAATTATCGTAAGTTAAGCTAGTTCGCATTACAGAGGTTTCAGACGATGTTTTGTTTCTTCATACAGTTTGTTTTTTCTTAACGATCCGATATGAAAAAAAGCAATTTGCTTTATTTTCTAAATTATTGGTATATCCATGGTTCAAGAGATGCGGACCTTGTTGTTTGACATATGTTAGCTCTCATTGTTTTACGGAACTATGTTATTTGGAAATGTTGGACGTTTATTTAATTTTGTATTTAAAATATTAATTAAATACTTAAATGTGTATTGATTACTTATTGTGAAATTGTATTACTTACTGTAAGGAATTTAAAAAAAACGCGAGTATGTTTGGTGATTTGACATCCTGTTTGAGGAAATAATACACGAGAACTTTACAGACGCACAGTTAACTTGTAGAATAATGAATATATTTGAGTGTTAGCTTCATATGCTAAAATATTTTTATTAATTTCGATAGAGAAACGGTTGTATCAGCTACACTTTTGTATCGGGCAAAGAGTACAAACACCTTGCTCAAATTGCAAAAAGTTAAACAAATACTTCGATTAAATAACGACCGAACATCTGAATCTCGCAATCGGCGTCAGTGACAGACGCTTCCATGATTGTGATCTATGGTTATGTTTAAGGTGTTGCCATTTTTCGAACATTTTATAGGTAGTATTTAGTTTCCTAAAATATTATTTCTTCTCTAATGGCAACTATCTCTTTTTTTCTTGGCTTTCCACCCCAAAGGCCAAAAGATAAGGCGGCCAACCATCCCGCATTGAAGACTTTGCATTTTTTATGTTGACGGTTGCGGACGCTGTGCGCAATTATATTTCAAAATGGTCGCTTGTTTGTTTTGTTTTGATGTATCTTAGTTTTCATGTATCTTTTAAAATATTTTCAGCTCGAAACACTAAATCGTGACGGCTGACCATAAATATACCAAACCACCCAGGCTAGTGGAAAGATAGGATTACTAGTGCCCGCGCGAACAGAGTCCTGGTTTGTTATCATTTCAATTTATTATTATAAATTATTATCTATGTAAAGATATTTATATTGTGAGGATAACCTTGCTTTTTATAGAACTTTGTGTAGTACCGGATGCAGTTCAATGATTCTGCCAATGTTTGAACGTTTGTTAAATATTTTTTATGAAAGTCAGTTGACTTATTTCGATGCACATTTAAAAGCATTTTTAATTTATGATGATTTTTGTCGTAGGTATGTAGGACGGTAGCATTGTTGTGTCATATGAGGAGATGGGGGCTGACGTGTTCCACCACTCTGTGGCAGCGCTGTCCTTGAAATAACACAAGAAGGAAATCTATTTCATGGACTGGACCAGGATGCGACAGGAAAAACACATTCTCAGTACGCTTGACTTTCTTATTCTGTATTTTCAATTTTTATCAGTAAAGAGAGTACGAAAACAATATGCAATATAGTTGTGAATGATGAATCCTTAGAGCGGGTGGATGAGTTTATATATCGTGAGAAGTATGTTTACGAGAGACGGGAAGGCTGATAGAGAAATTGAATAAATGGACTAAATGCTATTGGCGCTAACAAAAAACAGTCTAAAGAAGCAACTTTGATGTATGGCAGTGAGGCATGGAACTGATAGAGGAAAGTAGACTAGTCCTGTATATTTTCTGCTCTATATTAGTGATCGATGAACCGGTGGATGATGGAAATGGTTTGCCTACTTTGTAGCTGGAAGTAAGATTGTAGAAATATATTATGAGTTTGTGCAGAGCGCCTTTGAGGTGATTTTTTACAATAATGGCGTTAAACAAATCATCCATACCTATATTTATTTATTTATTTATTTATTTATTTACGCCTATTTAGGCTTTTACAAACACATATATATAACAATATTAACGAAATTATACTTATAAATAGTGCAGGAAACTACTGCTTAAAACACTTGCACAAAAATAAATACAAAGTAAAAATATTAGGTATTGAATTTGAACCAAACAGGATGTAGGTACAAAATACAAAAAATCCGAAATAGTTTTTTTTCTTTCAGCCAACAAAATACTGTCAATGTGTTAGTCAATTTTAATAGCTTTAGCAAAATATTCCCCTATTTGATGAAAAAAACTTCAATAAGGTATGCTTATATAATAAAATTGATGTACTAAATATATCAACAACATCGGAGTATTTGTTACCAAGCTGTTGAATCCTTCGCATAGGAGTATAATATTGACTTGTTGACTTAGAATTGCTACAATAATATGGTAGGTACTGTCTTGAGACTGACCTGCCTGGAGTATGAAAAGAAATTACATATAATAAATCAGGGGTATCCAACATTGAATTTATGATTTTATACAAACAGGTTAAATCGGAAATGATTCTACGATCGGATAATTTTATTAAATTTAATGAACAAAGTACGTTATCGTAATTTAGGCATTCACTAGGAATGCCCATTTTAAAATTCACATATCTTAAAAATTTATTTTGGATTCTTTCAATCGCATGTGAATGAACCTCATAATTTGGGGACCAAACCGTGGAATTGTATTCTAAATGACTCCTTACGAGTGACATATATAATGTTTTTACAGTATTGACATTGTTGAAATCACTAGATATCCTTAAAATAAATCCCAACATTTTCAAAGCTTTATTGGTTATTATTTCTATATGCTTGATAAAGTTGAGTTTCGTGTCAAACCAAATTCCTAAGTCATTGATTTCCGAGACCGATACTAACGACATATTGTTAATGGAATAATCGAAAAATATTGGATTCTTTATTCGATAAAACCTCATAATTTGACATTTGCTTATGTTAAGTTGCAAGCGGTTATCATGACACCATATAATAAATCTTAACAAGTTATTTGACAATATATGGCAATCATTAATGTTTCTGATTGCTTTAAATAATTTCAGGTCGTCTGCAAACATTAATACTTGAACATCATTGAAAATATATAACACATCATTAACAAATAATAAAAGCAGGATTGGACCTAAATGTGACCCCTGAGGAACACCACTCGTAGCAGTGAATTTGTACGAAAATGTACCATCAATTTTAACAGCCAGTAATCTGTTGATCAAGTAACTGTTAAACCACTTATATAGTGAACCACCTATACCGAGTTTTTGCAGTTTATTCAGCAATAACTCGTGATTAACTTTATCGAACGCCTTACTCAAATCGGTATAAATAGAGTCAACTTGACATTTACTAGACATGGAATCAGATATATAGTTTTGATACGTTAAAAAGTTAGTAAGGGTAGATTTTCCAGTAGAGAAACCATGTTGTTCAGGAGAAATGACGTGGTTTAATCGGAAAATAATTTTTTTAAGAAGAATTTTTTCAAAAACTTTAGGAATTGTTGATAAAAGGCATACAGGTTAATCACCTCGTGTTTATCACCTTTTTTTAAAATAGGTGTTAGGTAGCTGAATTTCCATTTAATAGGAAAACATCCTGTTCGTAAAGACTGATTAAAAAGCAAAAATAAGGGATACGCTAGATTGGTAGCACAATTATTCAGAAAAACAGGAGGTATTTTATCTGGTCCACCGCTTTTACTTAGATTTAGTAATTTAAGTTCAGTCAGTATATCATTATATTCTATGTGGATACAAGATAAATTAAGATTATGATCAGTGGTAAAATTTGATACTGTACTAGCAGAAACTGGTGTATCACATTCATAAACACTTTTAAAAAAATCAGCAAAAAGGTCAGCGATACTTTGAGTGTCTTTGGCCTTTTTACCTGCATATTCCAAGTTGGCGGGTATACCAAAGTTGTTATTTTTCATTGATTTTGCATAGTTCCAGAAATACTTTACATTATGATTTATTGAAGTTTCAACATTATTAATAAAAGAATTGTAGCAAATTTTTGAAAAGATTTTGCAATCTTTTCTAATGTTTTTAAATTCAATATAATTTGATAAAGACCTGTCTTCTTTATATTTCTTATGTAAAACTTTTTTAAGGCCAGTTAATTGAACTAGTTCTTTATTGAACCATCTCGGATATTTTGATTCTTTGAAATGAATAAGTGGGATTAGATCTGAAATAATTTTATCCAGCAAATGATAAAATGATTCAATATTTTTATTAATATCGCTTTCTTTAAGAAATGACCAATCTTCCTTGTGGAGACGATTATTTATGTCCTGATAATTCGCATTTTTAAAGTTAAACGTAGGAGTTAAAATTTTTTGATTGCCTTCTTTAATACAAGGGATAATTATTGCTAGTGGGGGATGGTGGTTGTCTATCGGAAGAATAGACTCCAATGATTTATTTATAATCACATTGCTCTCATTTGACAAAACTAGATCAAGAACACGATTATTAATATTACGTACATGGTTGAATTGGGTTAAATTAAAAAGTAAAGACATATCTAGAATTTCTCGTTCAAAGGCGGTTGCTGGTATTGAATTAAAGTTACTGTCTAAATTGTTAAAATTGCAATTAGGTAGGTTTTAATCACCGCAAATAATTATTTTATGATTTGGGTATTTTGTTATTACTAACTCAACATCTTCACAATGTTTTTTATAGATTGATATGTTAGAATTAGGAGGGATATAAACAGTACCAATAATAGTATTATTACTCTTATGATTGTGTGAGAAATGTGAAGATCCGCAATGAATGCAAGGCTGATGTAAGCGTAATGAGTAAGATTAAGAAAGAGACCCTTAGATGGTTTGGGTATGTAAAGCGAATGAACAAAGCTTTGAATGTAAGTAGAATATATGAAATCCGCGCGTGATGCACGAAGAGTTGTGACATCCACTCAAAGACACTGCGTGATGCGGCGTTCACGCGGGAGGAGTGATTGGGCCGTATTTTTTTGAGAACGCCATAGGCAATAGAGTAACTGTTACTGGCGAACGCTACAGGGCCATGATAATCGTCTTCTTACTGCCGAAATTGGATAAACCGGGCTTGGTGAACATGTGGATTCAACAAGACGGTGCAAACGCACACACAGCACGAGCCACAAGAGTTATTGTAAAGGAACCGTTTCCTGGTCTCCCGTTTTGGCGATTAGGCTGGGCCAGCAAGATCACCAAATTTAACCATCCCGGACCACTTTATTTGGGGCTACTTGAAGTTTCTGGTTAGGTCTGGTCTCTTAGACAATCGTAGCCCTTAAGGAGAAAATTCCACAGGATTGCGAACAGTTATCATCGGAAATCTCGCGAAAAGTCATGGAAAATGCGATGAAACGGGCACAAATGTGTATCAACACTGGCGGCAGCCACTTGACGGATATCATCTATTCCACTTAGCATAAAAAATTGTAAAGGTCCAAATAAAGATTTCAATCACTCAAAACCATTCTTTTTATTTAGTAAAAAAGTTCTTCAAAAACATAATTGGATGATTCATTTTGCGCCACCCTGTATAACTAACTACTAGTTCTGTAAACAGTAGTCAACAATGCATTATTATAATTTACCCTCATTTTAAATCAAAACGATTTTTTTTTTCAAATTGCAAGATTAATATTTAAGAATTTAAATATTTACCTTCTTAAAAATAAGCCATTTATATTCTACGTAACCTTTTTTTTTATTAATATCGTGTTGAGAATTATACCAGTTCAAAAAGTTTTATTAAAAAAAAATTCAGAGGTACCCAAAAATGGAAACCTTCAAAATCTAATTAATACACATCAAAACAGAAATAATTTGACAAAATAAAAAAAAGTTACGAAACCTTTATAACCATTCATTTAACGATACTAATTTGAAATATTGAGACCCCCTAGGGCCATACGGCCTTAGTTTAACGCCAGTTCTATGATTCATTAACGCTAGTTTCAAGTAAACATGTTCTTTAAATGTTTTTATGAGCAATTAAATACTTACAATCGGACCAGGAAAAGGTTTTTCCCCACTATGAGAAAATAGGGTCTCGCCAAATTACTCTTCTGAGATCATGAATAACTGCAGTTGGGATATGAGAAAGGTTTTTCTCCGCAGCGAGAAAACACGTGTCTCGTCAAATTTCTCTTCATAGAACACGAATAATTGCAGTCGGTGTCGTGGGTTGTGTTGTCATTGATGTGCCTGCGCCTTAATGACGGGATTAAACTTTAACTATTAAATTAAAATTAAGGAGGAAACAATTAAAAGAGCTACTCGTCTAAGAAATGATACGTTTATTCTTTTGATACAAAAAGGCAGGTGTTAATTGTCAATCTTGTGTTAGTCTTATTATCCTAATTAAATAGTTCTCAAAATAAGAATATAATGCAAAAGTTTTAAATTGTACAGAGTCTGATCACTTCGACACAGAAGGCGGATCGCGACTGTCCTTGGTAGTGGTGAGATTTCTCCCTCATGTCTCCTTGCTTGAACCTTGAATATTCCTACGGTCGCGGCGGCCTGGAATTCAAAGCAAAAGGTTTATTGCTTTCGTCCGCTTCGCAACAGTCTGAGTTTGCATTTAATTAATTAGCATGTTTCAAAAAAAATGTTTGTCCCCTGCCGACTTTCCAAATTGTATTAGCCCCGTTTGCTGTGTTCTTAAAACTGAATTTAGAGCTCATCGTTTATTACGGTCATCCTGTCCGGTCCATTAAAAAAATTTAAGAACTTTTGTGTTAACCGCCTTATTAACTAGAGAAGTTTGCAGGGAAAGATTGCATGTGTTATAGTATTCTCTGGATTCTGGCCATTAAAAATACCTAAGGATATATCATCCTATCGCTAGTATTTCAAATCATTTATTACTTAACACGAAACAGGTTTTTCTCTACTATGAGTAAGCATGTGCCTCGTGAAACTACTCTTATAAGAACATGAATAACTGCAAGTGGAACACGAAAAATGTTTTTCCCCACTGTAAGTCAGCATGTGTCTTCTCAAATTTCGCCTATCAAAAGACGAATAACTGCAATCGGAACACTTAAAAGGTTTTTCTCCACTGTGATTCCTCATATGTGCCATCAAATTATCTTTACGATAAGATTCATAATTGCAGTCGGGACATGCATAAGGTTTTTCTTCAATGTGAGTAAGCATGTGTCTCGTTAAATTATTCTTACGAGAACATGAATAACTGCAAATACAACAGGAAAAAGGTTTTTCTCCACTGTGAGTCAGCATGTGTGCCCTCAAATTTCTCCTATCAGAATATGAATAACTGCAATCGGAACACGAATAAGGTTTTTCTCCACTGTGAGTAAGCATGTGCCTCGTCAAACTACCCTTTTGAGAACACGAAAAACTGCAATTGGAGCAGGAAAAAGGTTTTTCTCCACTGTGAGTAAGCATGTGCCTCGTCAAAGTACCCTTTTGAGAACATGAATAACTGCAATCGGAACACGAAAAAGGTTTTTCCTCACTGTGAGTCAGAATGTGTGTCCTCAAACTTCCCTTGTAAGTAGATGCATAACTGCAATCAGAACACGAAAAAGGTTTTTCTTCTCTGTGAGTTAGCATGTGCTGCGTCAAACTGCTCTTATAAACACTTGAAAAACTGCAATTGGAACAGGAAAAAGGTTTTTCTTTACTGTGAGTCAGCATGTGTGTCCACAAATTTCCCCTCCGAGAACATGAGTAACTGCAATCGGAACATGAAAAAGGTTTTTCTCCACTGTGAGTAAGCATGTGCTGCGTCAAACTGCTCTTATAAGAACACGAATAACTGCAATCGGAACACGAAAAAGGTTTTTCTCCACTGTGAGTCAGCATGTGTCTCCTCAAATTTCCCTTGAGAGTAGATGCATAACTGCAATCGGAACACGAAAAAGGTTTTTCTTCACTGTGAGTTAGCATGTGCTGCGTCAAACTACTCTTATAGGCACTCGAAAAACCGCAATTGGAACAGGAAAAAGGATTTTTCCCACTATGAGACAGATCCGTCAACGAGTCTGAAAAATAACATGAATAAATGTTTAAGTATTAGCAATGTTAATTTTTAAAAATGTTAAATAATACACGAATCGTGATTTACCTGTTGTCTGGGTAAATCTTTGAAAGCGTTTTAGGCATTCCTTTTTAACATCCGGCAGCTCTATGTCAATTTCCATATTAGGAATTCCCTCTCCATCTTCATCTCGGAGTCCTGGTTCTACCTTGAAGCTAACAGTCTTCACTTTAAGGCTACCTAGAAAAACCAAACAACAATCTGTACATAGATATGCCCAACGAAAGCGTGATAAAATTTGAAATCACAGTCGTTCCTCGCCGAGAGAGTACAACAAAATAACTTGTTTTGATTAAAAAATATAAACGAATAAAGATACCATTGATTAATCATGTAAAAGAGAGAATTTGGTAAACGAGCCTTAGTGCCTCCTTACATGACGCTACTTACAAGCTACTCGAGTCTCACGCGCGTAGCATGCGCGCCGTTCGTGAGTCCCCCCCGTACGATTTTGCTAGTGTTCGTACACGGCGCTACGCGGCGGCTGTCGGTTTGAAGTCAGCTTCACGCTCCCGACAGTTCTGATCGCACGCTACGCGTTGCGTTTGCTACTATTCGTTTGACGTTTGACAGAAATGGCATCGGAACATTAAAGTAATGTTAGATTTGTTCTAGCAATTCTACGGCTGGCGTAGTCCAGCGGTAAGGCTCTTGACTCGTACACCGAAGGTCGCGGGATCGAATCCTGGCGTGGCACATAAATTTTATTTGATTAATTTGTGTTATTTCACAATAAATTTATTAAAAATAATATGTAGCTCAGCACGTTCCAGAGTGGAAGATATTTTCAGTATCGCCCTGGTGTACCTAGGACCACCATTCGTAATTGAAACGTTGCTTGAAATGGCATTAGCCGTATTTGGTGACCAGATCTGAATAGCCATGTACTTCCCCACCTTCCTCTTCCCTATCTCCTTCCCCTCCCCACTACCTTCAGCCTCACAACATACCCCAATTGGGTATGCCATAGTCTCACTGGCTTCAGATGGGAGTATTGGGACTCTTGTGCGGTGTTAACATAAAAAGATAAAAAAAGCAGTGGAAAAAATTTGTGTTTATTTAACTATACTTTACCAGAATACATAAGAAAAGATAAAGTGGAGAAAGCTTGGATTGATGTTGGGAAAAAAAGTTATTTGACATAGCTTGACATCGTGGTAACTTCACGGTTGGACGTGAAAATTGCGAAAAGTGTATTTCGGTTAGCGCCGTGTACAAAAACCAGCATTAAAGAGTATAGTACATCTGCAGGGTACTTGTGGTTGCGTCACAATCACCAATTTGTAAGTATCTCCATGAACGGAGGGCCGTAGTGCCTCCGTACGTGGAGCTACTTACGAGCTACTCGAGCCTCGTGCGCATAGCATGCGCACCTCTCATGAGTGCCCGCCATACAATTTTGCTGGTGTACACGGCGCTACGTGGCGGCTGTGTTTGAAGTCAGTTTCAGCGCGCTTCGGGTTGCAGCATTCGTGTCTACTACTATTCGTTTGACTTTGACAGAAACGGCGTATGAAGATGAAAGTAATGTTAGATTTGTTCTTGAAGTGGAAAAAAGCCGTGTTTATATAACTATACTTTACCGGAAGACGTAAGAAAGGATTTAGTGGATAAGGTATGATTTTGAAAAAGGTCAATTTGACATCGCTTGACATCGAGTTAACTCCAGCTGCACGTAAAATGATCAAGTTCAGTATATTTCGGGTAGTATATTTCACGGTGTACGGAAACAAGCATTAAAGAGTAGTATATCTGCGGGGTATATGTTGTTCCGTCACAATCACGTAGTTTGTAAGTACCTCCTTGAACTGAGGACCTAAACGTTAATTTAGGAAATATGAAGGACCCAGATGTCCGCTTCAAGAACGATGCTTCAAAAAGGATGGAAATTTTTTTACTCTTGAGCACATTCTGTAGTAAGTTTTATACAGCCAGGGAAATTATTTATTTATCAATATTACGTGTTTGTAACGTATAACAATGTCACTTATTACATGTCAAATAAGATTAGTTAAAATTTTACTGTTATTTGGTAGATTCTCGTAAATATTATTTCAAGATAAATACCAAAGTACGGCAAGACAGGACTTTGTGGACAAACATATTATCTCCTGCCTGAACAAAAATTCAATACGGACAACAAAGGTTTCCGAAAGTCAAAATTTTACATTCAACATTTTAAACATGTGCAATACTGCAATAATGCAACTTACTGGCTTTTTGAGCACTCTCCGCATACTGCAGACATTCCTTCTTTACATCTGGGATGTCAAAATCCATATCCGCATACGACATTTCACCTTCACCTTCTTCCTGGGGACCTATTTCCGTATTGATGGAAACACTCTCTGGGCTTAGTAGATCCATGGCAAGTCCGTGAAAGGGTTATGGACTGTTCGGTTGGACTATTCTGTACGGGAAATAAATATTTGAAATACGGATAAAATTATGACCGAAACTTTGAGGGAAGACCATTGAAAACGGTTGACCGAATCGTCATCATTTGTTAGATTTCAGTAATTAGTATTTAGAATATGGTGTAAATCTCGTTTTGTAGGTTTGGTCGGATTTTTGTACATTGAACACAACCATTGGACAAGGAATTGTTATTGGAATGGGTGAAAAACCTTGTAGTTATACGATGGGAAAAACAGTGTGAAAAGTGTACTTTAAAATTAAAAATAGGTGTACTTTGAAATCAGACTTTGTGCAAGTGGATAAAAAAACTAGTTTATATAATAATTTTTAAGGTATGGCAATCTTTTTAATATTTAAAGATTGGTACTCCGGAAAATGTTCAATGTGTGAAGTGTGAAAGAATGCCCCATGAAATGTCAGCCGTACCGTAAAAATTACGTACACAAAGTTTTGGAAATCAAAATTAAAATTTTCGTTATTTGTTTTTGGGGTGTTACGCCGTGTTGCGCTACCACCTTCTTTAACCAACGTTTCGGACAGCGTTGCAGTGTCCATCATCAGGGCAGATCTGGTAGATGTGGAACACCCCAAAAACAAATAACGAAAATACTTTTAGCCGTGAAAATCTAAAAATGTATCTGACTTAAATTTAAATGCTAATTTTTCCCTCCATCCCGACTGAAACCGATGTTTCTTGTGGTAATTAAGAAGCGTACTTTTCAAAATTCTATGCCTATTAAAAGTGTAGCGGCTTATGGGTTAATTACCGTAGTTTGCGCTGTCGTGAATCAGACGAACTTTGTCAGAATAGCAAAAAGTTAAACGAAAACTTCGATTACATAACGACAGAACATCTGAAACTCGCAAATGACAGTGACCGACACTTTCATGGTTGTGATCTATGGTTATGTTTAAGGTGTTGCCATTTTTAGAACATTTAATAGGTAGTATTTAGTTTCCTAAAATATTATTTCTTCTCTAATGGCAACTATTTGAATGAAAATAATGGTACTTCCACACCAACGCCAACCTTCCAACTCCGAACTAAGTTCGGAGTTGGAAGGTTGGGCGATCGTGTGGTGGCCACCTAGAGAAACTGCTGCCAACCCACCAACTCCAAACGTTCGAGCCAATCCGAACTCCAAACCAAAATGGCGTACGTCGAAGTAATGGCTGCGGCTACCCTGTATTTTATCACTGCCTACAATTACTATGTAGAGGTAAATAGAAGACGTAAAATAAATAAAAATTGCCGGAAACGAAGATGGTGGATGCTAGCTATCCATCGGAACAGAACAAGGTACAATAAATCTGTATATTCAGGATGAAAAAATAATTATAACCACTAAATACTCTGACGTTTTGCTCATATGTGAACTGTGAAACGGAAAAACATTTTCGCTTTACATTCGATTCCAGATAAATTCGCTGTTTTTGAAAATACTTCTAAATAAAATACTGTCATTGAAAGCAGATGAAATACTGTTTCTGATTTTAGTATAACAATAACATATTATGCAACTAAAAAACTATAATTTATAATAAAAACTTCGATACAGTTTTTAAGTAGCTTACTTACGGTTTTTATCGAGTAGACTGTTATTACTACTTTATACGAAACTAAAAAACATATTTAATTAGACAAAGGTACTATACGAGTTATTGGCACTCCACTTTCTTCGTTTTATATAAAAGTAATTATTAAAAAATTTGCAAACCATGTCAAATATTTAACTAAAGCAAAATGCTGTTATTAGTTCAAAATAAACACAAAATACATTCTATTTCTTACAGCTAACCCAGTAAATATTATAATGTTAGTGCGTAAATATACATAAAGATTTATTCTCTTTCTTACGCTGCTCTAAACATATTTCTCACTGAAATACAAAATGAGATAGGTAACAACTTTTACGAGGCTGTCAAGCTGGGAGATATATTTTCCCAAAAGACTATATGGGTGTTTGCTGTCTGTGAAGAATACCTCCCAAAATTACCCAATACTTTCATTATTGTTTAATGATAAAAGATCAGTGTTATTTGCCTCGAACTAAAAAATCTATTAAAATATTTACAGGGAAACCAACTTTGCAGAACTGCTAGCAGAACCCACTGGAGAATTTTCAAACTTCTGTCGAATGTCGTTCACTGATTTTGAATATTTATTGAACAAAGTAGGACCTTCCATTTCAAAACAAGACACAAACTGGAGAATGGCAATACCTGCCAAAGTGCGCCTAGCTGTGACTTTAAGATTTCTTGCAACCGGAGACAGTTACAGGAGTCTACATTTTTTATTCAAAATATCAAGCCAAGTGATTTCACTAATTGTACCTGAAGTTTGTCTGGCAATAAATGAAGCTCTAAAGGAGACAGTCAAGGTGAAAACAACAGTTTATTTATTATATATGAGTACCCCCATGAGGCCTTTACTAAAGAAGGAATCCAAAAGTTAACAGATTTTTTAAATTATGTTGGTACGTGATTGGAAATTCAATTGTGAATGGAATTTTTTTCCTAGATATTCAATTTTGTCAACAGGTGAGGTAAATGTTATCTAGTTTGTACGCAGGTAATATAAACAAGGCTGATTCATTTTGAAAAATCTTTATTTTTATAGGCTGATGTAAGCATAATGAGTAAGATTAAGAAAGGGACCCTCAGATGGTTTGGGCATGTAGAGCGATTGAACGAAGAAAGTAGTCTGAGAAGAATATCCAATGTGAATGGTAGAAGAAGTCAGGGATGCCCGAGGAAGACATGGCACGATCAAGTGAATCAGATACTTGAGTCGGGCCATGTCAAGTCAGAATAATAGAAGAGTATGTATGAGACGATGTATGAACATGAGTGAGGAAAAGAGTGTGTGCCAAGACCGAGTTGTTTGGCGGTCCGTCCTCTCTGCCTACCCCTGCAGCAATGGCATGATGGTTAGTTAGTTATTTTATTCATTGTAACTTTTTGATGCATACGTATGTAAGATATTCATTTTCTTTGTAAATAATACACTTATTTTGAAAAAATCTTTATCATTATTCATTTTAAGTATTTGATACATACAAACGTAAGATATTTATTTTCTTTTTAAATAATACACAATGTAAGTAATGAAGTAAGAAGTAAAACAAAAAAGAATATTCGATAGGTTAAACGTAACAGTAAAAATAATTTACTGTCATTAAAGCAAAGACTGGAAAACAACACAAAGCTGAAAATGCAATAAACATGTTTAAAAAAATGGCTTGATGAAACACACACTAAACGATTGTGGAATAAATTATTATTTTTATTTCTTCTTCTTCTTCTTGTGCCCTGTCCGTTCAACGGACGTTGGCTATCATGTTGGCTATGCGGACTTTGTTTACTGCAGCCCGGAACAGCTCCACGGTAGACTGGCCATACCACTGTCTCAGGTTTTTCAACCATGAGGTTCTCCTTCTTCCAGGGCCCCGTCTTCCGGCAATCTTTCCCTGCATTATGAGATGCAGGATATCATACTTCTCTGGATGTCTCATCACATGTCCAAGATATTGAAGTTTTCGGATTTTTATAGTTTTAATTACTTTTCTTTATTCATCCGAACCATAACATCTTCGTTTGTAACCCTGTCCATCCAGCTTATTTTAAGTATTCTTCTGTAGATCCACATCTCGAATGCCTCAAGTCGCCTAATAAGTTCTTCAGTAAGCGTCCATGCTTCCATTCCGTAAAATAATATCGAAAACACGTAGCATCTGACCATTCGCATTCGTAATCCAAGGTTGAGATCATGACTGCAGAACATTTTTTTCATGCGGATAAAGGATGCACGAGCTTGCTCAATGCGGCATTTGATTTCAACTGAAGGATCCCATCTATCATTTACATTGCAGCCCAAGTATACAATACTCTGTACCGTCTCTAGTTTTGTTCCAGCAATATAAAGATTTTAAATTGAAATTAAAACGATTTTTTTAACTTATTTCCACATATTTATTTAACCAGTACCGGTTTCATCCTATTATGGGACATCTTCAGGCTGGCAATTGACATTCTTTTGTTAGAGAATTTTTATAAAATTTGGTAGGCAGGTACACAATATTAGAGTAGGTACATATGTTTTGGTTATTAAATTAAATAATATTTAATAATATTTACATTGGGAAAAAATATCAAATGAAATAATAATATAACAATGGTCACTACAGCAGAATAATCGACAATTTAATAAATTAAAAATAATGAATTTTCCTGCATATTGACAAACCGGAAAAGAAAAATCAAACTGCACAAAAGAACACCTCACTAATTAGGCAAATCAAAAAAAAAAAAAAAAAAAAAAAATTGTCAGATTAAAAAATTATATAATTAAACTACACAACTGTTCGCTAAGGTAAATGTGTCATGAATAAGCATCCGGAACAAAATGTTCAAGAATCATTAATACATACATCGCAAATCAATTAGAATAAAATGTTACCTTAGAGTCTAAGGTAACATTATTCCAAGTAACATTATTCCAATGGATATATTAATGGTGACTGAGCACCATGTTCCAACTGCTTATTCATGACATATTTACGATCAATTTTCTTCGTTAGGCGATTAATTTCTAGTAATTCCAATCTGTCTAATTTCTGTCCCTTTTCACAAATGTGAAGAACCTTGACATCTCTATCCTTGTCAAAAGTATGTTGGTTCTCTAGCAAATGCAAGGCTACGTTCGATAAATCTCCCTTTTGATTTACCCAACATGCGAAATGCTCCTTTATACGGGTTGACACTGCTCTTCCTGTCTGTCCCACGTAACATGCAGGGCAATTCGAGCAATTCACTTGGTAAATTCCAGAGTTCTCCAATTTATCTCTCTTATCCTTATTGTTTATCAATATCTTACCCAAAGAATTCACCCTACAAAAAGCTGTCTTACAATTCTTGTCACTGTCTATCAATTTCGAAACTTTATTTGATACTTTCCCAAGGTATGGTATTTTACTCCATTGTTTTGTTTCAACTTCATTTTCTGGCGTAAGGCCATATGTAATTGAATTTACAGTGAGTTTTTTATTTTTCTTTTTTATTAAATTGTCTACCATTCCGCTATCGTAACCATTATTTACCGCAATAGCTTTGATAACATTCAATTCATCATTGTAATCTACATCATTCAAAGGTACATGTAACAGTCTATGGATTAGACAATGGAATATTGATAATTTGTGTGAGATATGATGTCTCGAAGAGCTGTGGATGATATTATCACTATATGTAGGCTTCCTGTATATCGAAAATTCCAACTTGTTATTAACTATCCTAATTAATACATCTAAAAAGTTGATTCTATCTCCTCCTATCTCCATCGTGAATTGAATCTGTAGTAATTATTAATCTGTAATTATTCTGCTGTAGTGACCATTGTTATATTATTATTTCATTTGATATTTTTTCCCAATGTAAATATTATTAAATATTATTTAATTAAATAACCAAAACATATGTACCTACTCTAATATTGTGTACCTGCCTACCAAATTTTATAAAAATTCTCTAACAAAAGAATGTCAATTGCCAGCCTGAAGATGTCCATAATAGGATGAAACCGGTACTGGTTAAATAAATATGTGGAAATAAGTTAAAAAAATCGTTTTAATTTCAATTTAATACAATATAATTCCACCAAGTATAACAGAACAATAAATAAACTCATAAAGATTTTCATCCAATGCGTTATTTTTGCTTATGAGCATGTATTTTGTATTATTTATATTCAGTTCCAGCCCAAAATTCTCACAAGTCTTCACTCCTTGATTCAGCAAAAGTTAAAAATCCTCAATGTTACTTGATAGAAGTACTGTATCATCTGCATAACGTAGGTTGTTCAGAATCTTCCCATTTATAACAAGTCCTTGAGTAGCCTCTTGCAGAGCTTCATTGAATATTTCTTCTGAATATAAGTTGAAGAGCATAGGTGAAAGAATACAACCCTGTCGCACGCCTCTCTTTATTTCTACTTCGTCTGTTAGACATTGCTCTACTCTTACTGCTCCTTTCTGGTTCCAATAAAGATTACCAATTATCCTTATATCTTTATCGTCTATCCCGGAGGTTTTCAGAATTTGAATCATTTTGTCATGTCTAACTCTATCAAATGCTTTAAGGAAGTCAATGAAGCATGCATGTACATTTGTATTCACATCTCTACATCTTTGGATTAGTACTTGAATACTAAATAACGCTTCTCGAGTACCCAACCCATTTCGAAAGCCAAATTGTGTGACACCAATCTTTTCTTCCACTTTGCGATATACGCGTCCATGTATAATTCGCAAAAATATCTTTAATAAGTGGCTCATTAAACTAATTGTGCGGTGGTCACTACATTTTCTTGCTTTTGCTTTCTTAGGGAGAGTAACAAAAGTGGATCGAAGCCAATCTAGTGGAATAATTCCTGTATTATATATTGAGTTGAAGAGACTCGTCAATACAAGGATCCCTTTATTTCCTTTAAGTTTAAGGATTTCAGCCTGTATTCCATCTGGGCCCGCTGCTTTCCCAGTTTTAGAGAGACGAATTGCGTGTTCTACCTCATTTGTTGTGATTGGTGGGCCTGTTGTTATATTTCCCATATCATATTCTGCGCTTCTATTATCATTGAAGAGTTCTGAGATGTAGTTTTTCCATCTTTTTAGTTTTTCGTTAATATCGGTTAGAAGTTTTCCATCTCGGTCCTCCAGTTGCCCTATGTCGGTTTTACGATTTATGCCAGTCAATTCTTTGATTTTCTTGTGCACTTGGAAAATATCATGTTTATCATTGTGGGTTTCAATTATAGCACACTTGAATATGCCAATCAGCTTTTGCTTGCCTAATTTTACTTCGAATTTCTGTTTGGGTTCTTTTGTATTCTTCCATGTTTCGATTTTTGTATTTTCTTCTTACTTCCATGGGGTTTAGTATTTCGTCTGACATCCATTTCTGTTTATTTTGCGGCGTCTCTTCTTTGAATTTTTCCTTTGCAATCTCTGTGATGATTTTCTTTGATTTATTGCAGATGTATTCAATATTTTTGATATTTTCTTCACTATTGTATAGTTGAGTCTGGAGGTCGGCGAATTGTTTTTCTAATATTTGCGTTGCTTTTTTACACAGACCATTATTTTTTAGCTTGTTTTTATCTAATTTCAAAGCCCGTTCTTTTTTAACAATTTTCTTAAAACGCAACCTAAATTCAGCCAGGAGTAGATTACGATCTGATGGTACATCAGCACCCGAGTACGTTTTTGCAGACTTAATCGAGTTCTTGTATCTTTTGTTGATGGTAATATAGTCAATTTGATTTCGTACAATTCTCTGGACTGAGTCTGCTGGCGACTTCCATGTATTTGAAGAATGTATTAGTAACTGCTAATTCGTTTTCTAAGCAGAATTGGCCGATCTCCTCTTTCATTCCTTGTACCGAGACCATGTTCCCCGACAACATCTTCTTCTTTACCCTTACCGATTTTAGCATTAAGATCGCCCATTATTATAGTTATTTCATGTTTTTTTTGTGAAGAAAAGAACTTTCGTTAAATTTTCACAGAAGTTTTCCAATTCTTCTTCTTCACAATCACATGTAGGTGCATAAACTTGAATAATATTAGTATTTACTGTTGATGTTTGAATTTGTATCATAATGATCCTGTCTGAATGTGGAATGATATTCGTCACGGCACCTGCTACGAGGGGTTTGTAACGATAATGCCAACTCCATTTCGATTCCGGGATTTAGTATCACCAGAGTAGTAGACAGTATAGTCGTCTACAGTACATTTTCCCGAATATTTCCATCTCATCTCTCCTATACCAAGTATATTGATATTCAATCTTTGCATTTCTTTTATGGTGTTGTGAATTTTTCCTGGTTGGAGCATACTCCTTACATTCCATGTTCCTATTTTACTCATTTCTTCTTTTCTTTTTATCTTGATAGCAGCTGACCGGAAGATTCTTAGCACCCCTGCCCCATTTAAGGGGCGCCCGTAGTCGGGGCCGTTGTATTTATCAGCCATTACCATGATTTTTCCTGGGAAGATATAATGAGGTAGTTTCCCGTTGCTTTCCTCATCGCAGTATTGCAACCGGTTAGATAAATACGTTATCATCGCTTGCAAAATGTTGATACCAAGCCGTACCGAAGTTACTCTTCTCCGCCTTGATTCAATACTGCCAGGTACTGCTGCCCTCTAGCAGTGGATCTCTCTTAGTCTGACTCCTCATCTGTGACCTGTCTGGCTTGGGAGGCCCTTCTGGTAGTAACACTACCGCCAGCATAGCTCTCAGAGTCCTTGGAATACTCAAGCCTCCTCACCCCGACAAGGTGGAGATCCCATCGAGGAGGTGTTAAACATCCACCTATTTTGAAAGAGATTAACTTATATGTCCCAGACAAGTATATTCGTGGAAGGTCCCATACCCTTTTTTATGCTCCAAAAGCGAGGACTTCTGCCTATCAGAACGCGCCAGTCAACAGTGCGACTGAACTGCTCAACGAGTCTGCATTGACCATCGACATTTTTAACGTAACCTACAGGCAGTTTAACAGTTATCTTTTGACGTATGTCACAAAGTAGTGAAACTGACCTTTTTATTTGTTTTGCTATACTTTTTGTCTAATTTGTAATCTTCTCCATAATGTACTGGTGAATAACCGTTTTACGGAGAACATGGAAAATAAACAAATAAATAAATAAATAACTAAAATAAAATTCACAACACATACCTAGTATGAAATAAAAGAGACCATAAAATTCACAACACATACCTAGTATGAAATGAAAGAGACGATAAAATTCACAACACATACCTAGTATGAAATAAAAGAGACAATAAAATTCACAACACATACCTAGTATGAAATAAAAGAGACAATAAAAAAATGTTCGCTCTATCAAAATCCACCCGTGTACTGAAAATATTGACAACTACTCCTGTATAAGAAATTGAAAAGACAGAAAACATTAATTAGGAATATGACATTGATACCACTCAAAACAATATTCACATTAAAAAATATTAAATACCCACTCTGCTCAAAAGAAACAACAAATATTTACTATGCACTTAGCCAATGTATAATTGAATATTAACATGGTGGAATATTAACAACTTAAACTTTTTAAGATCAGTAAAGATATTCACAATAAAATTTGTTTATGTATAATAGATAGAATATAAATGAGATCCCTGAGGCGTAAGTGTAGTAAAATCATGTATGATCGTATAAGAAATGTGGAGATCTGCAACAATGCAAAGTTGATGTAAGCATAATGAGTAAGATGAAAGGGACCCTCAGAAGGTTTGGGCATGTAGAGCGAATGAACGAGAAAGTAGTGTAAGAATAGATGACACAAATGTGAATGGTAGAAGAAATCGGGGATGCCCGAGGAAGACATGACACAAACCAAGTGAATCAGATACTTGAGTAGGGCCATGTCAAAAGTCAGAATAATAGAAGAGTATAAATGAGACGATTTATGAATGCGAGTGAGGCAAAGAGTGTGTGCCATGACCGAGTTGTTTGGCGATCCGTCCTCTCTGCCTATCCCTGCGTAGAAACAGCGTGATGTTTAGTTAGTTACAATATACAATGGATACAATATCATTTGAAGAGTAGACACAAAATTAGTCTTAATATAATATGTACATATTATACTGATGTGATTCTATAATTCCTCGTCGGATAAACATTCTTCTTGAGATTGGATACAGAATCGTGCTGGAACGGCACTGGGAAGTGAAAACTGGGACTGTGGTGAACATGGTATATTTAAAATATCATTCAAATTTGTGTCTGATATAGGTTGATAGCGAAGTACTGGAATTTTTCCAGTCTTTATGATTTTTTGCGTTTACTATTTGGTAAGTTTTGATTTACAGGTAAACGTGGGATTCTTTGTTGGATTTTTATGCGTTTACTATTTGGTAAGTTTTGATTTTCAGGTAAACGTGGGATTCTTTGTTGGATTTTTATGTGCTTTGTTTTTGGCGGTAAATTAATTCTTGGTTTGCCCATGGAAGGAATAATATGACTTCTGGAAGGTCCAGGCTCTGTTTTTGGTGATAAATTAATTCTTGGTTTGCCCATGGAAGGAATAATAATATGACTTCTGGAAGGTCCAGGCTCATCCAAGATTTGTTGCGTAGTTTGTGCATATGGAGACGGTGGTGAAGAGTGTTGTGGCGATGGAATAGTATTATTCAAATCCTGAAGAGAAGTGGGTACAATATATTGTGGAGAGGGAGTTACGTCGACCGATCTTGAGAAACTAGCTTCTATTGGCGATATTGATTGATTTCGAACCACTCCGCCATGCAAACGGCGGAAGCGTGTCTTGTCACGCACACGTCGTAGATTTCATCCATAATGTCCTCTCTCTCCCGTTCAGGTATTTTTCTTAATTTGTTTGCAATAAATTTTGCAAACAAATCGCAGTCGTCCTGTTCTACGCTCTTACTTAAAAATTATTAAGAGTAGTTAAGGCTGACTTAATGTGGACTTGGGCCTCTTGCAGTTCAGGCGGATTTTGTGAGCGCCGACGTCGTGACTCCGGAAGACGGCTCCGTTGTGGGGTTGGTGTGCTGTGGTTTGCATTGCTTGCTTTGTCGTCTAAAAACTCTTCATCAATGCTGTATGGTGCTTCATTTTCCTGAAATTAAAAAGAAACTTAATTAATTTACTTTTTTTGTTGCAGATGCCTGTGACTGCTGAGCAATGGCTGGTAAAAAACAATTTTAGTTTTCCGCATTGTTTAGGAGCCATGGATGGGAAGCATATTGTGATGCAAAGTCCCGCTAACAGCGGTTCTCAATATTTCAACTATAAAAAAAACTTTTAGTATTGTGTTATTAGCATTGGTAGACAGCAATTACTGTTTTATGTATGCTGATGTAGGCTGCCAGGGTCGTATAAGTGGGTGAAGTTTACAGGCAACTGTAAAGGGTACGCTGTGGCGAAAGATGTGTTTAATTACGTTAAATTTTCCAACTCCTGATCCACTACCTGGAGGGAATAGTGAAATGCCTTACTTGTTTGTAGCTGATGGGGCATTTATTTTTATTTTTATTTAATTTTATTTTTTATTTTATTTATTTAATTTTTATTTTTTTTCCTATGTGTGCTGGACCTCGTCCCTGCTTCATCTTTAGTTACATTATTAATTTTGCAGATCCTTCTCAAATCTATCTGCGCCTCCCCCAATGACATGTGCAGGCTTGAGGTTTGATCACACGACCTTGACTGTCCTTTGTCCTGCCTCTGACTACCCAACGCTGAATTTTCTTTTAGTCTTCAGATATTTTACCCCAAATATTCAGTTAACATTCTTTGAAGCTTCAGTGGTTGGCTATGGGACACGGAAGCTAAGTGTAGTTTATGGTCAGACCGACAGCCATTCACATTTTTTGTTGGTACTTGCCAATTGATTTGAGATTTTTTATTAATTTTTTTTTATTTATTTATTTATTATATATACAAAAGTACAAATTACAATTAGGAAGCTTTGCCTGTCCAACTAGGAAAGTTTCCCGTTCCAGGATAGGCAAATTGACATGTTTAGTTCATATTATACCTGAAATGTACATAAATTACATAACAAAAAACAAAACCAAAAAAAAAAAACAGAAAATTTCATTTTTTTCTGAAGCTAAGGTGTGTAATAAAGAAAATGTATATAAAACATTTAAATATAAGTACACATACATTTTTTTGTGACAAAGTAGAAAAGGAAATCTGGTAGCATATATTATAATCGGATTTAACGAATTAACCTGGTAACATATGTATAATACATTCAGATTTACAAGATGGATGAATTACAAGAACAAGATGGAGGAATTATGTTAAGCTATGTGTTTAGGAGTTTGAACTTTTAATACATAGTACACTTATAGGAGAAACTATATTAAAATTTACAATAATAGATATAATAACGAACGTAATAATCTATAAGATTTTATTTTTTTTAGCGATGTAACTACTTACAATGATTTTTGTAATGATTTTTGTAACTACAAATTATTTTCACTGATTTAAAACATGTTTTAAGAATAGTATTATATTATTAGTACGACAGTATGAATATACACTCTCTTGAACTACTCCTGCTAAAATATAAAAACAATAACTATAAATGTAGATAGAAATATAAACTATGAATAATTATAAAATAGTACCAAATTTAGTGCTACTTTGGTGAAATTGGTGCATTACTTCGTACGCCATACATGTTGTGTTATGTAGGTATTATTTATTTATCATAAATCATTACCATTGTAAGGTACCAAGTATCACACAGAGTTAGCGACGTGCATGTCAACGCTTTACAGCGGTGATATACCTACACCAACACGGAGCAGGCAGGCTTCAGGGGCGCATAACCATCAATCCCATGTATAAAAAACATCAGAAAGGATGTCGAAACATTGAACTCAATGAAGTGTGGTAGGAATTTTGGTCTAGTGATCAGGAAAGTTGAGTGATTTTGATTACCAGTTATACAGCATACGTTCACTTTCGACTCTCCCTAAGTTCAGAATCCAATCATTGACTAATTTACGCAGGACGCTTGCACTTTTCAATTTCCAAGAACCGGGTATAAGGTTGAACATTTTTGGACCTAGGTAAGAATATTGTCTTTGAGCAAGGGATGTCATAGTAGCAAGTGGAACTATTGGATTCCTCCCTGCATGTCGGGTGTTGTGATAATGTTCTACGGAGGGGAAGAGGTGACGATATTTGTGTGTGTATAATATAACTTTTCTTATAAATAGTTGCCTCACATCCAGAACTCCTATCTCTTTGAATAAATCATTGCTGGGGTATCTAAATGGTTTTTTAAGTATGACCCTTAGAAGTGATTTCTGTGCTTTGGCTAAGGGGTCCAGTATTGATTTGGTACATCCTCCCCATCCTTAAGATGCATATTCAAGTAATGAGTTGCACATGGCATAGTACATTAGTTTGAGATCTTTTGCGCATAGAATATTTCTAATAGCCATGAAAAGATGCGTGAGTTTTCTGACCTTTGTGGAGATTGAATCGATATGTTCATTCCATCTCAGATTCTTGTCTACGATAATTCCTAGATATTTTATGCTATCCACATATTCTAAGGTATTGCAATTGCAAGTGTTTGGGTCATTGCAATGGTGTATAATAATTTTTTGAGTTTCTTTTGGTTGTCCCGCTTGAGTTGCACTGAAGCGAATGAATTTAGTTTTGTCAGTGTTGAGAGTGAGAAGATTATTATCTAGCCATTGTTTTACCTTGTTGATACCAATTTCTGAATTATTATGAACTTCATTCCAATTTTTGGCTTCAAATAATAATACTGTGTCATCGGCAAAGGTGATAATATGGTCGGCAAATGAACTGTTACATAATTCATTTATATAGATATTGAATAAAAGAGGTCCTAGAGTGCTTCCTTGAGGTACACCAAAGTTAATATCAGCCGGATCGCTTAGAGTATCGTTAATATTCACTCTTTGGCTCCTATTTTCTATATAACTACCTAACCACTTAAGTAGCTGACCCTGAATGCCGATGCGCTGTAGTTTTTTCAAGAGAATTTTGTGTGAGATAGTGTCGAACGCTTTGGCTAGATCCAAGAAGAGCGCAATGCATTTTCTTCCTCTATCGATATTGTTGGAGATGATTTTCGTCAGGTTTGTAATTGCATTTTCAGTGCTCAATCCTGGTCTGAAGCCATACTGTCTATTGGAAAGGATATTGTTTTTTTCAAGGTAATGACTGAGACGATTCTTTACAATTTTTTCAATAATTTTCGAAATAGAATTGAGCAAAGAAATTGGCCGGTAATTGTGTATCTGCAATTTATCTCCATTTTTGTGAAGCAGTATAACAATAGAGTGTTTTAAATGATTTGGAAATTTTCCGGAATCGAAGCTTAGGTTGGAAATATACGCTATTGGAGTTGCTATGAAGGATTTAATACTTTTTAGCAGAATTGATGAAACGTTATCAGGACCACAAGCATTCGATGACTTGAGTTCGTCAATTATATTTATGACTTCGTTTGAAGTTGTTTGGATATTGTCTAATTTATGACCGAAATTAGAGATTGTTAACTTAGCAAGATCGGATTCTGTTGTATTAAGTTTGTTGAGAATTTTTTTCGCAAGTGTGACTCCCACTGACGTGAAATAATTATTGGCAAAATTCGCAATGATTTTTGGGTCTGAGGTGTTCACGTTATTGATGTTCAGTGATTTAATTTCGGAAGATTTATTTATTTTTGTTTTAGTTATATTGCGAAATGCTTCCCATAAACGTTTTGGAGTACAGTTATTTTCATAAATGATTTTTTTTAATAATTTTCTTTGGCCGATTTTATTAGTTTTTTGCAAAAGTTCCTATATTTTTTGTAATGAGCTTGTACTATAATATTCTCAGGGTACTTATTCGCCTTTTCGTGAAGTTGGTTCCTAATGTTAATCGATTTGATAAGGCCAGGGGTGATCCATGGCGTAAGTTTTATTTGTTTGTGCGGTATAAGTTTATTGGTTGTATGTTTAGAAATATATGAATGTAATTTAGTGATAAATTCATTCATCGATGAGTCGGCATCAGATTGGTCTAGAACACTTTGCCAGTTTTCTGAGCTCAAGTTCTCAATTAAATTATTATAATTTATTCTTGCAACATGTTTAATTTTAGCAGGATTAAGAGGTTTGTTTTTAAGGCAGAGTGCTGTTGTATAGTGATCTGAGATTGTAGAGTGAAGACAAATAAGTCAACATGGTTAATTTTTTTGACGTTGATGTGGTCAAGACAAGATTTACTCTTGCCCTGCTCACGAGTAGGGCTGATAATTGTCTGAATGAACCCATTTTCGGTTAGTAGACATAGGTAATCGTTGGATTGGCGGTGGTATTCAGTAATTGTATTGATGTTGAGATCGCCTATAATTATTTGTCGTTCTATGTTTTTTGAGCTGTTGATAATTGATTGGAGTTAATTCAGAAAAGTATCAATATTTTGAAAAGAGGGTGATCTGTATATTGCAAAAATACATAGATTATTATTCAATACAATTTTCAGGCAGTTGGCTTGTGATAAGAAAATTTCATCAACTTGAGATTGAAGTCCGTCTCTGATGTATACAACGATTCCGCTAGACTTATTAAGATATAAGTTTGTGTGGTGTTCAGAGTAATTGTGAATAACTTTTGAGGTGTAATCTTTATTCAGCCAGCATTCCGATAAAATAATAACATCGAATTGGTAATTGAACTGATCCAGAAAAATTTAAAAAATCGTCAATATTAGAAATGCTTCTTATATTTTGGTGAATAAGCGCACCATTTATAGTTATTGAGATTGTTCAAATCATCAATGACATTCATGTTAAGATCTATCATTAATCATTTCCGGTATCATAATTTAATTGAATCATAAGTATGTGTTGGTTGTGTGTTGTATAGAAGTTGGTTTCCGAGTAATATATGATTAAATCCGATTCCAAATGTAGTTACAATGGTAAATGTACTTAATATAAATAATATAGTATAAATGATGTAGTTAAATGTAGTACTATGAATGAGATAGCAAGAAGTAAAAACAAAATGGTAGTAAGAATTGCGAGATATCAAATTAATTTGAAAACAGTAGTAAATGATACACATATAAGTAATATGTACTAATATAGTATAAAAAATGTAATTAGATATAGTACTATGAAAGAGATAGCAAGAAGCTAAAACTATAATAATAATAAAAATAAGGTAGCAGGAACTGCGTGATAACAAATGAATTCCAGAAAGGTAGTAAATGAAACAAATATGAGACATAAATGCGCGGGTCAAGACATACCTCGAAAGAATAGCCATTAATTCAAATTTATCAAAGCGCAGCCAATTTGCTTTCGTCTGAGATAACAATGGCATTAGTTCCCTCGTTTTTACGAAGATAAATCTGCCCCCGTTTAATCCAAAAAAAGCGATATTGTTTCTCCTTCGCCGCTGTTCGTGTCTTGTACCACAGCTGTTTACCGCGAAATGTTAGTTGTTCTGAAATGAAGATCGGCGAGCAGGAACCAGCTATACCGATGTTGAGGTGTTCAATTTGTCTTCTAGATTCTGTTTGTGTTTGTTGAAAGTTTTTACGTCTGTTAACAGGTGTTCTCTTGCTATGTTCGTTTTGAATTTAACAATGATTTCTCTCGGATGACTATTGTTGTTTTTTTTTGCTGCGCGATGAATGGCATCAATGTCCTTTGTATCAGTGGAGGACTTAGTTGTTTTGCAGATATTGAAAAAAACGTCTTGCAGATTTTCTCCTTTGATTTCTGGGATGCCTATTATTTCTACGTTGTTCGCTTTGAGTTCCCTTTCCTGCATGTCCACACATTTTTCCAAGACATAAATCCTAGCTTCTAAGGTTGAGTTCTTTTTAGTGAGTTCATCATTCTTTAGTTCGATGTCACGGATTCTAGCCATGAAATCCTCATATTGAGAACTCATAAATTGAATACTTTCAAGTATTTTGTTATTCTGGTCTAGAATATCATTTTGTGTTTTTTCTAGATTAGACGTCTTGTTCATGACTAGATCTTGAATATCTTTAAGATTTGTCGGTGTCTGAGCGGTGAGCGTTGCACTAATATCGGTAACTTTTTTAATCTGCTCCAAAGGTTCAGTATCACTGATTGTCTGCAACGGGCTAGCAACGCCGGGCTTGGCTGTATTGCATTGCTTGCACACTTGTTGGGATCGCCGTTCTTGATTAAGTCGACGATATGTGTTCTCAATAATACCTCCGCAAGCCAAATGAAATGCGCCTTTGCATGCGGCACACGTGAATTTTAACTCATCAGTACGTAGAGTTACTGAGCACACTCGGCAATGCATCTTGAATTAATGTCTTTTTCGTGCTACCCGCGTTAAAACAAATTATACTGTTATAGTTTTGCTATATTAAATTCGGAAGGAACTTTAAATCACTCAGATTTTATAAAAATATTTTAGAACTTTGTAGTACGAACACGTAACACTCCAAGTAACTTTTTAATTTAAGCGTTATAGATTTTAAAATACACTTTACTATGGAGCAAGTTAATATGAACTAGTCACGGGTAATGATTATTGTTGTTGGTTGATTTATTGTATTTCTTATGTTCTCTATTTTATGCAGGTGCTTGCAGGTTTTTTACAGATGCAATTCCGCATCATGGAGTCTCATGAATGAGTTTTTCTTTTGCCCTGTTTAATTTATCTTTGTCTTACCAACCTATTTTTTTGCATTTTGTTTTTCCTGTTAAGCACTTGCATACTGCTTAATAACAACGTATGCATGGACACTGGAGGTCTAGATTCGTTCAAAATAAATAAATGTAGCTTCGTTTAATCAAAAAAATTAGAATCTTGCGAGAGCCTTTAAGGAGTAACCATCAGTTACTTATACCAGGGCGGGTAAGAGGTGGATTACCTCCACTGATGGGGCATTTCCTCTCAGTACCACATGTAATGAAACCATTCCCAGGAAACCATGAGTTTGGTACGCCACAGCGTATATTTAATGAAGAACTTTCGCGGGCACGGGTGAAAATTGAAAACGTTTTTGGAATCATGAGTGCTGTTTTTAGAGTTTTTAGGAAACCAATAGCACTTGACGTTGAAAAGACTTCTTTGATTACAATGACCTGCGTTAGGCTTCACAATTTCTTGAGAAATAGTACGACTTCCCGCCACAGTTACACTCCCCAGGGATCATTTGATACAGTAGTTGATGGAGTAATAGTTCGCCCCGGGACATGGCGGAATGATCCAGAAGGATGTACTGGATTTGTACCTCTTCCTGCTGTGGCTCGCCGATCACCCAACAATGCAGTACAGACTAGGCTAGTTTTTGCCGAATACTTTTCCGAGAGGAACAATATGCAAACTTTAGAAAATACGTCACTTATTATATCGCCTAGTATTTATTTTGTGTATGTTTGTACATTTAAGGTACACACAATTGTAATATTATAGTAACTATTATGTTACTTATATTGCCAAGTATTTATTTTGTGTATTTTTGTACATGTAAGGTACACACAATTGTAATATTACAGTAACTATTTGAAGCTATTAATAACTAAACATACAACAAATGATTCTACTTACTTCATTTCCCTCTGTGTGAATGGTGATTTCAGGTTCGTAAACTGAATGTAAAAATCGTTCCATGTAAGAGAACGCAAACCACGAGTGTTGATAAACATCATTAACGCCAGCACCTGAAGCCAAAGAGTCTTTCTTCTTCTTGGCGTGTTTGCGAAACGCCGCCATTAATGATTCTTTTTTTTTTTAGATCGTCCACTTGTTTATTCATGGTAGCCGCGATTTTCAACCAAGCATCGTGTAATGACACTTTATTTTTATGCAGGCGATGCTTTGGATTCCATAGCACTGGTTCTGCTTCGTACAGTTCCAAAAACAACAATATCAAATCGTTACTCCATTCTGCTGCCATTATGTATTGACGCGAAAAAGATAATAATAATACGTAAACTTCGCAATTCTCAACCCTTGCTTAATACTCTTTGAAATACTGTAAAGCTTCATTCTTATTTTTCAAAAAATAAACATGTGTCATGCAGCTGTGATCATCAACAAAAATGAGGGAATACTTGGATCCTCCTAGGGATATATTATCCATCGGACCACAGATGTCACAGTGTACTACATCCAATAGCTCAGTACTCCTGTTCCCTTCATGAGAAAAAGGCAATCAGCTTTCCTTTGCAGAACACAATACAGTTCGACTTGTTGATGTTGGCCTTCTCAGACAGATTAACTCCCACCACAGCATTCTGCATTTTATTCAAGCTATAACTGTTTACATGTCCTAGTCTCCGGTGCCAAACATCTGGAGACTCAGCCACTGCTGCGACCGAACAAGTAAAAAACACGGCACTAAAAGCGTTACATTTTTTTGAACCTTGCGTATTCTTAGAAGATTTATCCATAATAGTGCACTGATTGCGATAGTGGCCAAATTGCTTGCAACCATAACATTTGACGTTTGATTTTCCCTTGACATGATGATTTTCCCTTGATGTTGACACTTGCGCATCTCTGCGATCTTTATTAGTCATGGATTGTGGCATAGACTTTACATTCCTTGAACGCTGATTGGACTTATTGCGAAAACACGCAAATGCATTACTAACATCACTGTCTTCTTCCGGTTCCATATCCAACAACTTTGTTTTAATGGCGTCGGTTGTAATTACCATATTTGAATTTTCGATCGCCATTATCATAGGCGCATATCTTTCAGATAAACCAGCTAACATGATAGAACAAATCCATTCGTCGTTTATTCCAAATCCTGTTCCTTGTAATTTCTGAGCCACTTCTACAATCTGTGTCACATACGACGTCATCGAAGTGCAACTTTCTAATCGAATAGACATGAGATTCCTCAGGAGGCTGATTTTTCCACAAAATCCCGAGTCATCAAATAGCATCTTCAATTTATCCAACAATTCTTTCGATGTTCTGACGTTTTTTATATGAAGTGCCGGGTCAATTGTCAAGACCAGCTTTGCTCTTGTCTTTGCATCAACTGCATCTGCTGGCTTTTTGGGCTCAGGTTTTATTCACAAAACCATTCCTTCCAATACGAGATAATTCTCAGCAGCGAAGCTCCACTCTCAATAGTTCTGGCGACCAATAAGTTTGGGGACGCTAACGAGGTAGTTCGAAATAGACGCCATTATCAGTCACTGACGTTCACTTTTCGAAACGAAGTCCGTTATAACTCAGTTTTTTACTAGACACACTGTCTTTTTGTAAAACACAGAGATTACTGTTCATCAAACTGATAATACTAACAATGAACTCAATAACTGGTAAATTACATGGGTTCCTGGGCCCATAACCTATAATAAAACGCAGCTTGTTTCGTGAGAACAGAAGAGACTTTATTTGCGTGAATACAAAATGACAATCAGTTTGCTATAATTATGGGCCACAAGATGGCGCTAGTAGTAATCTATATTTGGCTATTTATAATAAAAAGGGATCAATTAAAAAGGACAGAGAATCAGACTGAATCGATTCACTCCTAATCATTCTGCCCACGTCTAATATCAAGTCAACAATTTTTGAGGAATGTACAACATTGTTTAATCGAGTAGAAGACTTCTAGACTTGCCCATCTTGAACTCTCGTACATTGACTCAATTATCATTTCACCAAGTCATTTTTTGATAGGGCTCCTCTTATATTAGATCCTGAAACTGTTTGGTTTGAAGTGCCTATGAATTGCTTATCGCGGTGGCAATTGTGACAAAAAATACTTTTTCAGGATTTTGGAATCGATGGAGAAAGCAATATTTAACATTTCCCTCAACAACGTGGAAAGTGACGTCATCAACTTATCAATGTTGAAGATTTGGTGTTATTATGATGGAAATTTTTTAAATCTGCACTTGCCACTAGGACGCATCGAGGAATGTCATCCGGGTTCTGACCAAGTCATGCGGGTCAGTGAAGACTGCACGAGAATGATTTTATACCTAGATTTTATATATATCAATTTTGTCCAATTTAACGCGGTGTCGGTTAGGTACTATGATGGAAAATTCTTCCATTATTTTTTTAGTATGTATTAGTTACATACAGCTTATCTTATTTTATGTTTGCTTTGACCTTTTTTGATTTTTAAAAATTTCGTTGATGTTTTATATTAGGGTTTTAGATGAGAGGGGGGGGGGGGGGGAATGTTTGATTTTGAAAAGAGAATAAGCTTATTTCTTAACGGAATGTCATTTATCCAGTGCCAACCTCTCCCTAAACATCGCCTTTTGGAAAAGTATTTGAAATTTGTAACATTGTAAAGAAACTTGAGGTGCATTTATTTTGTAATCAGAAAAAAGATTTGGAGTTGCCTTTTGGAAGCAAGTCGTTAATATTTTTCGTGTACAGATGTCGTTTTTATTTAAATGGAAGCAATAGTTCATCTCGGAAGTACATAATATCGTTTTATAATTATTCTCTTTTTAGTGGCGATAATTACCTCGAGGTACTCTCTATTACAAGCGAATCTGAAGCTGTATTTCGCAAGTAGTTTCGAATGTTCACCGTGTTTGATGGCACGATTTGAATAGCCAGGTTCTTCCCCACCTTCCTCTTCCCCATTTCATCCCTCTACCCTCATATTCACAACATGTGCTAATAAGGATTGCAATAGTCTCACTGGCTCCAGACGGTTAGGAGCTGTTGGGATTCTTGTGCGGTATTCAAAAAATATGAATATTTATTTTGTGTTAACGCTTTGAAGGCTTTTGCAAGAATACATTAATATAAGTAAATTGTTCGGGAGCGTGATCATAAATGAACACCTTTTTCACAACTAAACAAAAGTACAGTAAGTACAATTCAAGGAGATTTGTATTTTAATCATTATTTAAAGTTATAAAAATGACTTGAATAAGTTTATTATGATTAAAAAAACAAATGGTACTACGAAAGTAGTTTATATTTCAGAGATATTTTATGTGTTTAGTATTTATATTAATAGTACTGCATCAAGCATATTAATCGCAAAAAAGGCAAAGCAAATACGATTGTTATTCTAAGGTCCTACCTATGCCTACCAACACGTGCAGATTACTGCAGAGTGCAGATGTGCTAATAAGCAGTGCAGGGGCCTACAGACTTATTTGACTTAAAATCAATATGTGGAAAGTAATACAAAAAAATTACCTGAAACAAAAACGGATGAAATCTTTTTTTTTGGTAGTGTGCTAAAGAATTTTGGGGTCTCTGTTTTAGAAATACCAAATCAATGCATTAAAAAGAGAATCGATTAAACAAACGTAAACTTAGTTAAGTAAAGTAGACTGCAAAGACAATTATTAAATTCGAATGTTTTATTTTACATTTCTACCTGACTAATGACTGAAATCAAATGTCGTGTTGAACAAAGGTTAACGAATTTCAAATTATATAAGTTATTTTTCCTATTATCCGAAAGAAAGTTGAAATTTGCGGTTGCATCTGACATTGAAATGTGAGGATATTTAATAAAATAAAGTTAATACAGAGCCAGTTTAATTGTCGACATACTTTTAGTGGTTCAAAAGTACTTGGTTTAGGAATACCTAAAATATTGGTTTAATATTAAACGTATGAAGAAATGGAAGATTTAAAAAGAATAGAAGACTAATGTTATATTATGAGTGCGGCAGTGTTAACTTTTTGGGGGGGTATAGCTAGACAACAATTATGAGAAATTCAAAGGCATAATTGACGATCTGACCGACTCTCTCATCCCCGCTCTGTCAAAACCGAAAAATGTTATCAATTCAAATCATCAAATCGAAACAAATTATTATGTTGCATCTACAACACAAGTTTGGAAAGAACTTACACTCATTTGTGTAGGTTCATTAGTCTGCTCGGATAAATAAGTTTGAATCGGATTGTAAAATGATGCATTAAGGCCCCGTTCTCCGCACAAAAATATAAAACATTTCGGACGAGTCGTGAAATTTACTTTTAACGCATTCGACAGGAGGTGTATCTGCAGCGCGCGGCTATTATTAAAATTAGTGTTTGAAATTTACAAAAGGAGATAAAGCGCGCGCATTATTATTACAAAAGGTCTGGTTTGGAACTTGGCTAATAATTCTCGACAAGTATCATTTCAAATATTCGTTTCCAGAGAAGCTGATAATATTGTGAAGGGCTGCCACAATTTTAAAATACACATAATATTTAGAAAATATCTGCTATTTTCTCAATGTATTACGTTAGATTACCTATAAAGTGTAATGTACACTTGAGGTGACCGTTCACAAAACAAAGCTATTTTATTTATTATAACGGAACTACTATAATCATTGTTTCTCTTTAATTTCTCTTATCAATTTGGGAGACGGAACGGGATGGGTACTGCCACGCCGCCCCAGAAAACATTTTTTGGATAACCAACACTCCTGCCGTAGGTCACCCAAGTGGTGTGCTATGTTTGGTGACTTAGCAGGGGTTCCCGGGTTATGGGATGAGGTATAAATTTGGAAGGCGACCATTGCCGCCCGGCAACCATTCATTGGATAACAGAGGTGCCCGGGTTCATGGGGTGAGGCTTATCTATTTATTGGGTACTACTTTTTTTTTAAATAAAAAGAGTCATAATTCGTATTCCCAGTTTACGAAAAACCTGACAATTTGAAAATCTCGTACCAGCATCATAATAAGCGGAAGATGTTGCTTGTGCATTGAAAGAGGAATTGAACCCGCGACATCTTGACCCGACCCATTTTTCAATTTTCAACTAAGTAAAGTGCACATTTTAATCATATTTGTTTATAGTCCAGTCAATTTTTAATTTGGGAGGTGGGAATGGGTACCGCCGCCCCGGGAACCTTTATTGGATAACCAATACCTCTGCCATAGGTCACCCCAAGTGGTTCGCTACGTTTGGTGATTTAGCAGGGGTGCCCGGGTTCATGGAGTGAGGTTTGTCCAGGTCTTGGAGGCGGATGACCAGGACAAACTGAACCCGAGATTCCTACCCACCCCTTAAACCCTTTTACTTCCCAGAACTCTCCTCTCCTTCCTTTCCTTAAAAAAACCCTCCACACAGCATCATAGGTGAGCATAAAGATGACATAGGCCCTGAGGGAAATTATGTTCCTCAGGGCCTCCTGTGTGGAGCTCATGTAAAAAAAAATGAATGGTCCAAAAGGAGGTGTAGAGTGCACCTAAGCGATTCCTTCAGAAACTTGGTCAGGGTGCTTAGGGTGTGAACATAGTAAAAGTCCTGACGTCTCGGTGGTGAGCTAGGGGAGGGAGGGGGGAGGAGAAGGTTCCAATTTTTGGATTTACACTTATATCTCGGAAATGGTGCATTTCAGAGGATTTTTTTTAGAATAAGTGAAAGCTCATAAAATTATCTGCAACTTTTATTCCATATGTAATTTTCGAAATCCCAGCCGTTTTTAACATACACGCTCCACAAATGTAGATATTTTCGAATAAAATCATTTTACCTTACATTTTTCATCAAACTTTCCTTCATATCGTCTAAAATATTTATCAAAGAAAGAAATTTGTTTGAAAGAAGTTATAAAGAATTTAATTCCCTTTTAGATAATATGTATACATTTGCAAACTAATCTAATACCTACTAATCATCTACCTACCTACCAACCAAACAAAGTGTCGTGCCACTGTCATCTCCTAGATTATTAAAGATAATAACAGAAAAAGTTAAAGTGATCGATCCGTAAATTGCTGAAGTTACTAAATTCAATATCGCGCATCGACTGTGCCTATTTCCAATTCAAATTAGTGTATTTTTTCGGATTTATCAGCCGTTGAAAATTTCATTCACAGTGACTAAACGAAGAATATAAACATTCATAAAAATCTCTGAAACCCAAGTGAAAATTTAACTAACAACAGTGAAGTAGTGTATATACTACTACAGTGGAATACTCAACACAAAAAAACAGTGTCTAAATTGTCCGATTAATAAAAATATAAACGTTATAAAGTTCGATACGGATCTCCGCTATTCATTTGACAACAAACAAACAAGTCAAAAAAGTTAGCCCTATTGCGGACTTTACAGCAGACAGGCGCATAACACTGAAAATAATTCTCATAAAAATTTAATAAGTCATACCTCTAAATTCAACATGAGTGAGTGCCGTGCCTGCCCAGAAAACATTCTCTCCGACGATTCTATGTTCGTTTGCTCAAAGTGCAAAGGGACATATTACCTCCACTGTGGTGGCGTGACAGAGAACACACATCGCCGCCTCACCAAAGAACGTCGCGCTCAGCAAAAATGCAAGCAGTGCATCAACTCGATGACGGGCAGTGATGGCAAACCATTGGAAGTACTATCCAATAAACAAAACAAGGATACTATAAAAAACTCGACCGATTTGAGTGTATATAACTCAAACGAGCTCCTTCAATCTCAAAATTCTATTATTAAACAAAATAATAAAATTCTGGAAACGATATCGAATATGAGTAAGCAATATGAAGATATACTCATAAGAGTTCATAATCTTGAAAAACAAAATGAAGAGCTAAAAAATAAAAACACTAAACTTGAAACCCGAATTGAATTTTTGGAAGGGCAAATGGATAGTATAGACCGTGCAAATAGGTCTAAAAACATTGAAGTTCGGGGAATCCCTGAACTAATGGGTGAGAACTTAAAAAATGTGTTCTATAACATTCATCAAACTACAAAGTCTAATGTTAATATAAACGAAGTTGAAGCAGCTTACCGAATTTTTCAAATAACTAATAAGGAACCTAAACCCATCATCTTCAAATTCAAAACTAACATGGACCGTGACCAATTTCTTTCCGATGTCAAAACCTACAACAAGCAAGCATCCAGTCCAGCCGAAAAATTAAATACACAACAACTGGGGATTGCTGGCACTAGCTCGAAAGTCTACGTTTCCGAACACCTGACTTTTCGAGCCAAACATCTATGGTACCTGGCCCGTAAGGCAACAAGAGACGACAAATTTAAATACGCGTGGATTAAACAAGGACGTATATACTTGCGTGAGGATTTCGGAACGCCTGCAATACTCGTCAGTGAAACAAACAAAGATCGATTATTGTTATCATTACCCGAAATGCCATCAACAAACTAAATATAATGAACATCTGTTTGATAATATTAATATCCTCAACTATTATTTCTTTCTACATAATATTTACCCTCGTAACATGATCATTTATAAAATCAATATTACTCCAATGACTACCTCTTTGGAGCGAAATTCTTTTAATTTAATTCTTCATATTTTTGGCAAGCTTATGGATGTATGTCTCTCATTTTTAATTTTCTGTATACCACAATACTTTATGTTTTATTTTATTTATATGCTTATGTTTTATAATCTTTTTAAGCGTATGTTTTATTTTCTTTATATGCTTATGTTTATAATTTATATGCTTATGTTATACATTCGCAGCAACTATGAGTACATTTTATACACCTATGCTTGTATTATAAATACTTTGTATGCTTATGTTAAATATCCACAACAACTTAATCCTTTTATCACTGGTATATTTTATATGCTTATGCTTATGTTTTATTTTCTTTGTATGCTTATGTTTTATAATCTTTTTAAGCTTATGTTTTATTTTCTTTTCGAACTTACATTCTATATTCTTTACGTGCTTATGTTTATAATTTATATGCTTATGTTATACATCCGCAGCGACTATAAGTACATTTTATACACCTATGCTTATATTATAAATACTTTATATGCTTATGTTAAATATTCGCAACAACTAAATCCTTATACCACTTATATACTTTTAATGCTAATGCTGATGTTTTATACTGTTTATAAGCTTATGTTTTATTTACAGTTTACTTTTTACATGCTTATATTTTATATTCTATATACGCTCGTATTATATATTATCTATACGCTTATACTATATTTTCGCAACAACTATTTGTATACCTTATATATCTATGTTTGTATTACATATACTATATATTCTTATATTATAAATTCACAACAACGAAATTCTTATTTCACAAAGCTAACACTATATGCTTATGTCATATATTCATTATGTGCTTATGTTATATATTCACAACAACTTTATTTACAGTTTATATATTTATGCATATGTTATATATTTATATCAACTAAATCTTTATCTCATAAACGTACTAATGTCACTACAACTTGGTTGTTAATAATTTATGCGAAACAAAAAACCAGAAAATGGAAGACATAGCAGATTTAATAGATAACACAACACCAATCCCATGTATATCTACCAATGATTCCGAAGTAGTACGTCAACTATTATTTAATTCAACCCTTTCGATATTCTCTATGAACATAAGAAGTATAAACAAAAATTTTGATGAACTCCTAATTCTCCTCACTGACCTTGTCTCAGATTTTGATATAATTGTCTTGAGTGAATGCTGGATTCAAGAAAATTTCATCCCTAAAACGATAAGAAACTACAATCACTATAATACTCTACACAACCAAACTCAGAACGATGGAGTCATTGTATACATTAAAAATCACATCTCACACTCAGTAAAAGAGATCAAAATTAAATATGCAAACTGTCTACAAATTCAACTTGATAATCATATAACACTTCTTACAATGTACAGATCTCCGAATACACATAATATAACCCCATTCATACATTCACTGCATGAAATTTTATCAAACATTGAACGCTGCCAAAACACCTTTATAATTGGTGATCTTAACATAAATATAATTAATAAAATGCACCCTCAAGCAAATGATTACCTAAACGCACTAACTTTATTAGGATATTTTCCAGCCGTTACAGCACCAACTAGAGAATCAGATTCAAACACTAGCAGTTGTATAGATCATGTATTTGTTAAGAGTGAACTAGACACCAAATCCATTGTCTATCAATCAACTGTTACAGATCACTATTCAATCATCACTTCTCTCTCGCATAAAAATCACAAATCACCACAAAATACTTCCCCCCAAGAAAAGATCTCATATGAAACTCTCCTAAACAATGTCTCTAAAGAAAACTGGGAACTTATCTATTCTTGTACCGACGTCACCTCTGCATGTGAATTATTTATAAATACCTTACGTAACCACTTAACCGATGCTACATCATACACAAAAAGTAAAAAAAAAACGATCTGACACAAAACTCAAACCATGGATCACTGCAGGAATTCTCTACTGTATCAGAAAGCGCGATAAGATTCATAACTTCTGTAGAAAAAATCCCCACGATTATGCATCTCTCTTATTCTACAAACGTTATAGAAATAACTGCAAAAAAAATAATTGACAGTGTTAAAAGAGATTACTACCATAAACAAATCAGTGAAGCTAACGGTGATAATAAAAAAATTTGGAATATCGTTAAAGATATAGCCAATATTAATAAAACCAAGACACCCATTGTTAAGATTAACATCGAAGACCAAATATTACATGTCAATTCCGACCCCGAAAAAATTTCCGACCATTTCAATCAATTTTTCTCCAATATTGGATCTAACTTAGCAAAAAATATTTTAGACAGACACAACGTCTCAGACAAAGATCTTGCAAACAATATACCCCTCACTAATCTTAGCTATAACCCTTTCCACTTCACTCCCACTACTGACGCAGAAATTTTAGAACTAATCTCATCCCTTAAAAACAGTAACTCTAGTATAGATCACATTTCAACAAAAATCATCAAACATATCCAAAAATATATAGCCTCACCTCTGAAACTTATAATCAATCTAAGCTTTAAAACTGGTGTATTTCCTAACTCCTTAAAACAGGCCACAATAATCCCAATATTCAAATCAGGAGACAAACTATCTGTAAATAACTATCGACCGATATCTTTACTTAGCACAATATCTAAAATCATAGAAAAAGCGGTGAAGAATAGACTCTACAAGTTCCTTGAAGATAACAAAATATTATCGGACAACCAATATGGTTTCCGCAAAGGTAGGAGTACCTCAGATGCAATAGCCGCCCTCACAAAAATAGTTTCCTTTAATCTCGACCTTGGTCGAAAACCGCTTGCTGTTTTCCTCGATCTCTCAAAAGCATTTGATACGGTCTCTCATCCCTTACTGCTTAAAAAACTTCAACAGATCGGAATAACTGGGATACCCTACACATGGTTCGAAAACTACCTAACAAACCGAACTCAACAAACTCTTATCCACTCTGACAAAATAAATAAAAGCAAAAAATTATCTATGTCTTACGGTGTACCGCAAGGCAGTGTACTAGGACCAATCCTATTTCTTTTATACATCAACACACTATGTACCATGGATATTGGAGGTAAGATATTATCATTTGCTGACGATACAGTCTTAATATTCGAAGATGAAACATGGCAAGCAGTTATAAACAAAACTAATAATGGCCTAATAAAAGTGAGGCATTGGCTTGACACAAATCTCCTTACACTCAATATTGACAAAACACAATATATGTCGTTTTCCATACGCAAACATAATTTTCCCATCAACTGCCCTAAACCAATAATTCACTCGTGTTCACTAAACATGCACCCACACCCACCCGGAACCCCACCTATTACAAATTGCACGTGTCCTACCATTAAATCATCTAAGGAAGTTAAATATCTGGGCATAATCATAGATGACCAATTACGTTGGGAAGCACACATAAGTGGCACAGTTAAAAGACTCCGTAAGCTCTGCCATATATTCTGCTCTCTTAGATCCATCTTAGACCTAAAAACACTCAGAAGCGTATATTTTTCCCTTTTTCAATATATTGCAACATACGGTATTTTGGGATGGGGTGGTTGTACAGAATCCGCCATTAATCCAATAATTACAGTTCAAAAACTAATACTGAGAATCATATTTAAATGCCAACCTACCCACCCCTCTAATGTGCTATTTACTAAATTTAAGGTCTTAGATATTCGCCAACTATTCACTAAGACAAGCCTATTCTACATACGGAAAAATAACCTACTGGTGGCTCCACAACATCAAGCCAAAACCCGCTTTTCATCAAATCTGGGATGCGTGGTCCCAAAAACTAGAACCACATTCGCTCACCGACAATTTTGGTTCATTGCCCCCAAAATATACAATGCATTGAGCACCGATATTAAATCAAATATTACCATACCTCTTTTTACTATTCGTGTTCAAAATTGGATATTCGAAAGGGGACGAGATTTTTTTAAAGAATATATGACTTCCTAACCATTTTAAAAGAAAAGAAAATAATTAAATCAACTAAATAAAATATCATACTTGACAAACCTCCAGTAAAAATTTTAGCTTTCATAAAAAAAAAATATATATATATAGATTAACATATTTAAATCCTACTTCTTAGTATTTTATATAGTTATATTTTAGTATTTTATTTTTAACTTCTTTAAAACATTTTCTTTTTTATAATCCTTTATATATTTATATATATATGTATATATATTTATATATGTGTGTTTGTATGTATTTATATGTATTTGTGTATGTATGTGCATATGTATTTGTATGTGCATACGTATACATATATCTTGCTATATTTTACCTTAAATATTTTTATCTTTTTTCTTTATCTTGTTTCTAATATCTTATAATTTCTATTTCAAACCTATATTTTGTTCTAGTTCATACACTGTATAACTTATATCATGTATGATTACCTTAGCACGGGCATTAGCCTAGTATGGTTATCAAGAAAAAAAACATAAAAGTGTATTTTCAAAAACTGTATGAAATAAAAAAAAAAAAAAAAAAAAAAAAAAAAAAAAAAAAAAAAAAAAAACTTCAACCAGTAAATATTTACAGGAATTTTAAGTTTTTTAGTAAATGTCGTCATTTTTTATCTTATTACTGACACACCACTTTTGTTTGTAACAGATTGTGGGACTAGGATTTCATTTATTATTTCATCATTTAGTTCCCAAAACAATTAGTTTAATGAATCTTCACCAACTTGAACAGCATCTTAGCAAGTTATTGTGGCATCACCGACGACTCCACTCTACAAAAATTGACATTATTTCACTGGTTTGTGGGAAGGGAGGATGTGCATCAAACCACTGACTGAGTTTGGCACAACCTGTTTTTGCCTACATGCACCTTTTCGCTCTTTATTTATATCCGGGGGTAAAGTGCAAAAACTTCGGGAGGTAATTCTGCACGACAGTACACGTAAAAAAAGATACGAAACTTTTTTCAAAACGTTCTAAGGTAGTTACGGGTAAAAAAGTTTTGTTGTTTGTATGAAAAAAATAATATTCTTCCGTGGAAAAATAATTTTGTATATGAAAAAAATTGATTTTAGAAAAAATTATTTGTCTTTTTTACATTCACCATCATGTACCTCCCGAAGTTTATGAAGAAATTTATGAAGTGGCAGCCCTAAAAGCTACGAGCGTAGAGGACGAACGGGCGGGAGCGTGCACATCAGCAAAATACAGCTTTGCTAGGACTAGTTAACCGATGGAATCTAAATTATTAAACATTTATAAAAAGGTCAAAGTAATTACTTATAACAATGTAGTCGGTTTTAGTAAACAAGCGAAACTTTTATTTACTTACATTTACGTAACGCATTTTGGTTTTATTATCCAACGAACATCTAATAATAGGTAGTAATAATACGTATGACATAATTACAGATTTATTATCCAACGAAAATTTAATAATAGGTAGTAATAAAATAATACGTATGATGATAATTACATATTTCCTTGTCCGTAACAATTTGTGATGCGGGTAAGGGTACCGCCACCCCGGAAACTATTTATTGGATAACCCCAAGTTGTTCGCTATGTTTGGTGACTTAGCAGGAGTGCCCGGGTTTGGATCTTGGTGGCGGATGTGTCTGCCCACCAGCTGCGTTGTAGGTCAGATCGGGAGAGACTGGTTGAGGGAGATCTTGCGACCTCTCAGGCAGAACTCTTTTGGAACATCGCCTTGCAAAGCATTGGGAGGGATGGATTCAAAAGTCCGTCACACCCAAACCCACTGACCCTCAAATTCCTACACACCCCTATAACCTTATCCTTTACAGAACTTCCTCTCCTTCCTTTCCATTAAAACACCCTCCACACAGCATATCCAAAGATGACATATGCCCTGGGGAAAAAATCCTCAGGGCCTGTGTGGAGTGACTGTAAAAAAACAAGGTAATTTTTGAAAGCAGATTTTTGTTAGCAGTTTGATCCGTAAAAATGTATTATTATAATGTCCTATAATTTTAATAAATGAGCAAAATTAAAGCTTTTGCATTCAATGGTCATTTAAAAAAAAACGTAATTTAATTTAAAAAAACTTGCCCGGGAATTTCAGTTTCCGAAGAATTGGAAATAGATTTATTTCCCAAATTACGCATTCTGTAAAAAAATAAAACAATAACTGTCACCTTTGTTATATAATACACAAATAAATTGAAAATTTATTTTTATAATAAATATTACATAATAGTAAATAATACGAGTAGGTATTATACTAATAAAATCAAAATTTTATTTTTTTCTTCTTACCTTATACATTCCACCATACGTTCTCGATTTTGGAGATAATGTTTACGCTTAGAAATACGACATTTTTGTTATTGTCTTACCATTTTCGCAAAACAATATTATTATTTACGTACGTGTATATTAAGCAAATCATGAAACGTAGGACTACACGTCTGTGTGGCGACCTGTCTGGACAGCGAATGACAAATATTTGAAAGGCACATAGGTTACACGCACGTTAGATAGAGATGGCCTGTAAATATTATCTTTAGAATTAAAAAACGTAAGCGCCTGTTGTTAAAATATTGAATTAATCACGGTTTATTGAAAAAAGAGCAAAATCTCGCGATAATTGTCTTTAGTTTTATTTAAAGAAACGCTGTGAATTTTTTCATACATATAACTTGTAAAATAACTGAAACAAACGCGGTTATAATTATTTTTGGAGCATACTTTGTGATTTTTTTCTATCGAGGGAATTTTCTATAATTTGCGTTTCGGCGCGATTAATGTCTAGATATTATCTTCAAAAATAACAAATATTTTTTTAAGAGCTTAAAAACTTCAAATATTTAAGGGAGATTTGTAAGAAATCGGTAGAAATTGGGAGAACCGAGGCTTAATTGGATCGGTTGTTCTAAACAAATTTAACTTGGTGTTAGAAAATTATGCCAGTTTTACTTAAGTTTTTACTGAAACTTAAATAATATATACCTACCACTGTTGTATCGGTAGTTGTTGAGAAAAGTTAATATATGTAGATTTTCAAACACGCGTTTCCTTATAAATGTTCCAAGAAAACTAAGAAAAGTAATGTAGTAACTGTTTTTATAATGAATTGTAAGGCGTAATTCAAATCTAATTTATGGTTTTCGCATGGCGGAATTTTATAAAATTGGTAAGGTAAGGAGAGTCCAGGCCATTAATCAATAAACTAGTTGTTCTGTAAACAGTAGACATCGCGTCCAACAATGCATGTTTATAATATTTATTCTCATTTTAAATCAAAACCAAAATTTTCCTTAACCCTAGAAAGACAACGTGCGCTTCAGAGATGCCAGCAAAACCGATATATCGCAGTCTTTATTTAACCGACCCGTGTACAAGCTTATATTTCCGAGCCAACTCAGTAGTTGGTCAACACTGCCGAGGAACGACCGCTGCTATTTGGTAAGTATCACAGTTGATTGGCGTTGAGCTCGAGAGGCGCATGTTTAATGTTTATCATCTTGTGTTACTTTTGCAACTGTGCAACAACTGTCTATATATATATATATAGACAGTTTATATATATATATATATATATATAGACAGTTGTTGCACAATTGCAAAAGTATATATATATATATATATATATATATATATGTTATAACTTTAATTTTTTTCAGTATTAGTTGTAGTTTGAGACTGATAATATTGTAATTAATTAGTAACTCAGACAAAATACGAAAAATGTTACTATTTAAAAAAATGTGTTTATATAAATGCGTCAAATTTTTGTTTCTTTTTCTATTACCTTACATATTTCCTTAAAAATAAAAAAAATAATAAAGTATATTTGTGTTAAATATAAAAAAAAAATGTGTTAAATATTAAAATTAAAAATGTAACACTTGATTGAAGTTATAAAAAAAAAAAGTTTAATTCTGTTAATAAATCGGTTTTAAAGCGCCTCTCAGACGCATGTTTATCTTTCCAATACTTACTAAAACAATAAAATGATCTTTCTAGGGTTATAATCATAATAATTATAAAAATAACGTTATATTTGTGTAGCGCAGTTTACAGAACTCCTTACGAGTCCAGTACAAAATATTGATAAAATAATATGAAATAAAGAATAAAAAGTATTTGCAAAACAATAAAAAGAGAACAAAGATTAACAAAAATAGTGCTGTCATAGCACACACACGACAATAATAGACAATAACTGTGTTATCGTAGCACAGGACAAAACAAGAAACTTTCAAACTAAAATATAATACTTATACTTACTTTTGATAATAAATTCGGACATCGAACATAAAAATAAAATAAGGAGGAAACCGAAACCAAACGATTACTGGAAAATTGAAATAGTCAACGCTTCAATATGGTGGAAGGGGCCAAGCTGGTTGACGGAAGATGTCAACACTTGGCCAGTATCCAAGATGTCATGTTTGGATCCCCCGGAAATAAAAAGTAAAAATGTACTATTGGTAGCTGATGCTCAAGAATGGGATATTTTCGAAAAATTCTCATCGCTAACCAAATTAAAAAGAGTAAGCGCTCAAGCTTTAAGATTTATACACAATTGTCGTAACCCTAAGGATAAAAAGTATGGCAATTTAACTGTCTCCGAGCTGGAAGCAGCTTTAAAATGCCTACTGAAATCATCTCAAGAACACTCATTTAAAAGAGAATTGGAGGACCTAAAGAAGCATGGGTTAGTAAACAAAAACAGTAGATTGAAAGCTCTCAATCCCTGTTTAATGGAAGGTTTAATTTGCGCAAGTGGACGATTAAAATTAGCTACTTATTTATCGTATCATCAAAGGCACCCGATAATATTATCACCGTCACATAAAATAACTGAACTTATTATACGTAATTATCATTATGAACATTTACATGCAGGTCCCCAAGCGCTGTTATCGGAAATACGCTTGAAATATTGGCCGATATTTGGGAGAAACACTGTTAAGCGTATCCTACATAAGTGTGTTGTATGTTTTAGATACCGACCTCAGGTTTGCCGGCAGATCATGGGAGACCTTCCAGTTGAGAGAATCACTCCCAGTCTACCGTTCTCTGTCACAGGGGTCGACTTTGCCGGACCGATAGACACGAAGGCTGGAGCGCTGAGGAAATCTCCGCTCATTAAGTCGTATCTTTGCATATTTGTTTGTTTTTCTACCAAAGCGGTTCATTTGGAACTCGTAACAGATTTGTCAAGCGATGCTTTTTTAAATTGTTTAAAGAGGGTCATTGCTCGTAGGGGTCAGCCGGAAAAAATATTTTCTGATAATGCAACCACTTTCAGAGGAGCTTCCAATAAGCTCAAAGAACTGTATGCCAGTTTGAGACTGAACAATGACAAAATTCATAGGTTTTTAGCTGATAAGGGAATTTCTTGGAGTTTTATACCGCCTAGGGCGCCGAATCATGGGGGCTGTGGGAAGCCGCAGTCAAGTCCACCAAGTTTCATTTATATCGAATTACTAAAAATAACCCATTGCAGTTTGAATTATTATATACCTTGCTTTGTCAGATAGAAGCTTGTTTGAACTCCCGTCCCTTAACTTCCCTGTCTGATGACGTAGACGACCTTCTCCCTTTAACCCCCAACCATTTCCTCATGGGCAGGGATGCTTCGGTTATTCCCGAGGTGGATGTCCGCGAGCTCCCGGAGAACAGACTAAGCAAATATCAAAAATTAAAGGCTCTAATTCAAAATTTCTGGTTCAGATGGAAACGAGATTACCTTGCCGAGCTGCAAAAACGGACCAAATGGCAGGCCAGCAACCAAAAGGCAATAAAGAAGGACGATCTGGTAATCTTGATGGAAGACAATCTGCCTCCTGCATTGTGGAAGATGGCGCGCATATTAACTACTCATCCAGGCCCGGATGGAGTAGTGAGGGTGGTTACCCTCAAAACAGCACAAGGCACTTTTGTGAGACCCATCACAAAAATATGTTTGATGCCAATAGAAGCAAACTTGGATCCAAGGTCACAGCTTAACTGTAATTAGGGCTGAACCGATGCAACCAAACCACAACTATAATTATGAAGCATCGGTATTGGTGTTGTTGACACCACTGTATCCTGTCTGAAGCCACTGGGGCTTCCAGTTAACAAAATCGAGTTGATCATCCCCGCTGCAGAATTAATGGTACTATCTGATTACCAGGGCACGGCCGCCCCATGATGATCTACCCAATGATGACACACAGAAGTACATGGTGATGTACTACCCAATGATGACACACAGAAGTACATGGTGATGTACTATTAAAATATGATGACCACCCTGGACAAGATGGCCGAGTAGTCTACCCAGTGAAGTGTTCTCTCTGTTTTTGGCAGTGCCATGCCAGTGATAAACTGATAGTCAGTTCACAGCGAACCTACAATTTATTGCTATTTGTGAATTGGTGTTAGTTAAAAAATAATATAATTGAAGTGAAAAATCTCCATAGAGACAATGAGACATTATTGAATTGTCAATTGTACAAATTTATTATTAATGTTGTGATGTTGTTATATTTTATGAATTTTTTATGATTTTTTAGAAATTTGTAAATTTTTAGGTTATTGTTAATTGTTGGTTAGGTTCCCGGACCCTTTAAATTTAGATAGGTACACATCTGGTAAAATTTTAGTATATTATTGTAAATTTAGGAATTTGTAGTTTGATTTTTTAATTTCAAAAAAACTTGTTGTTTTTTCTCATTCCCCGCCCGGCAGTATGTTCAAAAAGTGAAGGTTATTGCCACCTAGCGGTATATTTTGTAACTTGACTGTTTGAATTACAGATTACAAGCTACGGCCATAGGGCCGCACTGTTTTTAAGGATAGACGATAAAGCAGATTTCTGGAATCTGTATATTATTTAGATTTAACAATGGTGGTTGTTTTGTTTATGTGTGGAAACGTGCAGTTATAAATAAGGCAATTTCAGTTAAAAACATGCTCTCTTAATAACGTGGATCTCCTGTAAACAGCTAGCATTATCTAGCGAGTGGTCAAAGTGGCCAATTAAGTGTTTTTGTTCGGGTCGGGAACAAATTTATTGTAAAATGTGCCGTGAAATAAACTAGAAGATTTCCTACGTAAAACCATGTTTTTATTGAAATCTTTCTGCTCAATTACCCATTTATAACAAATACGCTATTATTAGTTGGAGATCCGCTTATAAATGTAACCTTCTTCCAATAGAAATTGTACAAAGAACAATTATTAAAATAAGATTAAAAAATCTTTGGACTACCCAGCAGAACGCCTGTTTGAAGAATTTCAAGAACCCACATTTAAAGATGTATATATTAAAAAATCATTGATTTACATTATGAAATAATAAGATAAAAATACATTTTTAAATGAAAACAGAACTCGACTTAAGATGTTTTCTATGCCCAAAACACAAAACGTCTTTTGCACAACATCAAAGAACTTACCAGGGAAGATTTTTTTTCAATCGCCTACCAGAATAAATCTGAAGCATTAATGATAAAACTCGATTTCTGTCAAGAGACATTTAAAAAATATTCTTAAAAAAAAACTACTGTCACATAATTAATCTTACAAAGATCTGTTACGCTGTACTTAGGGTTTGTGTATGGGTAGGTATAATTCTCTTTGTGTCAGGTTTTTATCACGAACTTTACGGTTGAACCGAGCGCCAAAAACTGCCATTCATGCAGATTTATGCCCGTGGTGGGTAGAATCATGGACTCCCTCTCAAGGCGTGGGTAAAATGTATGCGATCTCCAGCTTATTAGGGTATTAAATAAAAACATATATCTTATTTGTAACTTATATTTAAAAAATCGTATATTGTTTCAATAGTGACAGGTTACAATAAATTAACAGAGCTACTCACCCTCAGAGACCGATTGATACTAGAAGAACCTAGCTAAATTTGACCACTATTCCTAGCCGATCCGCGTCTCGGGGATCACAACAGAATGACCAGCAAGATTTCTAACCGAACCACGTCTCGTGGATCGCCACAGGATAACCAGCACGATTTCTAGCCGAACTACATCTCGTGGATCGCAATAGGATGATCAGCAAGAACATCCTCCCGACACTTTCGCAGTATAGCAGAGCTTCATTACATTGCCATCTACCACAGATTATTATTCGTCTGACCCGACCTTGGGTGTAAGCATCATCAAAAAGGGAATCAAACGACCACGTTTCGAGTTTATAAAGCGCTATATACATTTTTGCGATAACAACAATCTAGATAAAACCGACAGAATGGCTAAGGTATAGTAGCCATAACATAAAGTTTTTTATATTTATTATTCTCGACTAAAGTTAATCGTTCCATCTTTCCTTGTAGGTTCGTCCATTGTTCAACATGCTGAACGTGAAATATCTTCAATTTGGTGTTTTTGCACAAAAACTTTCCATCGACGAGCAAATGATGCCATATTTCGGTCGACATTCTTGCAAGATGTACATTCAGAATAAGCCAATCAAATTTGGCTACAAGATTTGGTGTCTTGCTTCCTCCGAAGGCTACCTGTTCCAAGCAATGCCGTATTCCGGAGCATCTGATACATACGACCCCGAATTAGGTCAGGGATCGTCCGTCGTACTGTCTATGATGGAATATATAGAGTTCCCCGCACGCCATGAGCTTTTTATGGACAATTTCTTCACATCTCACCATTTGATGTGTATCCTGAAGGATAAGAGAATGTGCGCTACTGGCACATGTAAACCAGTTCGCTTCCCTAACCTTGAAGCTTCAGGAAAGTTGAAGACAGGAAAGCAATTGCCTAAAGGTAACATTTTCTTTTATATTTATTTCCCTTGTGCATAGCGTTCATTTACCTAGTCAAAGTGTACCTCTCACCGCTTTTATAATTACAGGTGAATTTGATGCGGTGGTAGACGTAGAAAACCAAATCCTCGTATGCCGTTGGCAGGACAACCGTGAAGTAACAGTTGCCACGAACTATGATCGAATGGAGCCAGTAAGTCAAGTGCAGCGTTGGCAGAAATCGAAGAAAGACAAAAAAGGCAAAGTTTTGGAGGAAGCATACAAAAAAAAAATCGATTGCCCGGCGCCAATACGAAATTATAATTTAGGAATGGGTGGAGTAGACCTCCATGATAATAGTATTCAAAATTATCGGGTCAACATTCGGTCAAAGAAGTGGTACTGGCCTTTATTTGTATCTTGCCTCAGCAGCGCTCTTGTAAATGGATGGAAGTTGCAATGCTTCTTGAGGAAGTACGAGCATGATATAGGAAACCAGATGACTAGGCGACAGAGAAAACCTTCCCAGAAGGCATTCCGTGTGGAGGTTACCCGTACTCTTTTATTGTCTTTTCCAAATCAGGTCAATGCCGAATTCGGAGAATCTCGTGTAAAGGAAGGCCATGACGCAGAAGATGGGAATCATGTGCCTCGAATGCAAGAATTTCATTTGCCATATCGTGGAGAAACTCGTATTCGTTGTGCTCTGTGTAAAAAAAATCCAACGGTCTATCGATGCCGGGCCTGCAACCGCGTCCTTCATTTTGACTGCTTCGAACGGTATCACTTAGAGAATAATTTGGTTGGTTTTCCTCGTTCTTGAATGTTTTTTCTAATATTGAATTATTTGTTATTTTGCGTATTTTCCATTAATAAATTGTTTTTTCATTGAATTATAAACAATGGCAATTATTTATTTTAAATTATCAATATAAATCATACAGTTTACTGCATTTTACCCATAGTTGACGTACATTTTGCTTAGGGGGGTTACCTCCAAGCGTTGCGTTTGAGCATCAATTTTCTAGAAGCTCTGGTGAGAGGGTGGGGGGGCGGAAAATTCTAAAACTGATTTTGGGTACTCCTTTGAGTCTATACTATCGGGTTATAATAATGATTCAAGTTTATAAAAATAAAAATAAAATCATGGAGGTAATGGGTTAAGGCATACTGAGTTCAGCGTGTTACAACTGTTTCAGTCTCGAATTAACCGCGGTCCACTACAGCACACAACTGTGTCAGTTACCTACCAACATATTGTATTTTTTGGAAATAAAGATACCTTTCGATGAAAACAAATGTTCCACACCGTTTTATTTAACCTGCTTTAACAGGTTATGGGCCCAGTTAACGTCTTACTGTGGGAATAAAGATAACGCGCTAAGCGCACTTGAAGTGAAACATCACAAAACTGCGCTATATAAATACAACGTTATTAACGCGAGTGAAATTATTCGGCAGTCTCACTTGTCGCGGAACGGAAGTCCGCCATTGTTCGTGTGACAGTTTTCAACAAAAGTGCAAGGTGTGAATAAAATTCGCGATGTCCGTCGGTATCTCGGTTCGATGGAACAAATTTCCAGGGCTGGAAAGCTTAAGTGCATGCACTATTTGTGATGAACGATGCTCTGGATATCGTCGATGGTACGAGAGAGACACCTACTTCTGGTGACGGGCATGCGGCCGCGCTAAAGAAAAACATGAAAAGCTAACGTAGCTACCACAAATTCAACTTTGTGGCACGAGCGATTGGGACACGTCGGAAAGCGGGCGATGTTGGAGAACGTGATCGACAACAAAGAAAACGACGACAACATCGGAGAACGACAAGAAGAAGAAAACAACAAGGATGACGAACGAGAGGACGAGCAAGAAGGACAACGAATCCTGCGAGATCGAGCACTGATTCAAATTCCTAGAAGATATCAAGACAATGCAAATGTGGCAGAGTACTTAGTCCCATTAACGTACGAAGAAGCGACGAATAGCACTGAAGCCGTGCAGTGGGCGGGTGTTATTCAAAATGAATTTAAAGCACATGAAGACAATCGTACGTGGAAACTCGTGAAGAAAACGCCAGAGATGAGACTAATCGACTCGAAATGGGTATTTCGGGTAAAGACGGATGTAGACGGGAAGTCACATCATTTCAAGGTTTGATTATGCGCAAGGGGCTTCCTGCAAAAAGAGGGGATCGACTCCAAGGAAACATTGTCTCCAGTGGTGAGATATGACTCACTGAGAATTTTGCTGTCAATGATAGCCGCCGAAAATCTTGAAGTCATGCAATTTGACGTTCAAACTGCATTCCTATATGGCGAACTGGAAGAAACAATCTTCACGAAAGTTCCGGAAGGACTGAAGCTGAAAGAAGTTAAAATGAACATCGTGTGCAAGCTCGAGAGGTCACTTTATGGACTCAAACAAGCTCCAAGATGTTGGAATCAACGATTCATCAAGTTTTTGAGTGAATTCAACTTAGTAGAGTGCGAAGCAGACAAGTGTGTGTGTGTGTTTACTGGAATGTTTAAAAATGATAAAGTGTATCTGGCTCTATTCGTCGATGATGGGCTAGTAGCCTCCAATAATGAAGAGACTCTTAAGAAAATTATTCAACAACTAAGCGAATCGTTTAAAATTACAGTCGAAGACACGAATGTTTTTGTCGGGTTGAAAATCAAAAGGGATAGAGAGAGGGGTAAACTGATGATTCATCAGAGCGCGTACACGCAGAAAATAATTGAAAAATTCAGAATGGCTGACGCGAAAACGGTGAGCGTGCCAGCGGATCCACACGCAGCGCTGGCTCCAGTCGTGAAAAATGTTGGAAAAATGAGAAATGTACCGTATCGCGAAGCAATAGCACCTAAAAATAGGTTCCCTAGTCTTTCTAGCGGCCGTATCGAGGCCAGACATCACGTTCGCAGTAAATGCAGTAAGCAAGCATTTAAACGAGCACGACTCATCACATTGGAAAGCGGTAAAGAGAATATTCGCATATCTAAAAGGCACAAATAATTATGGTATTGAATATCAAAGCGGCGGTAGCGAAGCAAAATTGATAGGTTTCTCGGATGCTGATTACGCCGGAGATGTAGAAACGCGAAGGTCTACAACAGGATACGTTTTCTGTCTCGCGAACGGTGGTGTAACGTGGTCATCACAGCGGCAAAGACTCGTGACTCTAAGTACGACGTAAGCTGAATATGTAGCTGCATCGGCAGCAGCTCGGGAGTAGTCTGGATTAGAAAGTTGTTATCGGACATCGGATGTCCTTGTGTCGAAGAAACAACGCTTTATGTTGATAACCAAAGTGCTATTCAATTGGTTAAAAATCCGGTATATCACAAAAGAACAAAGCATATTGACGTACATTTTCACTTTATTCGCGAGAAAGTAAATAATAAAGAGATCATAGTTGAATACGTTCCGTCTGAAAATCAAAGGGTGGATATATTTACAAAGGCGCTGCCGCGAGACCGTTTCCAGGATCTGTGTTTTAAATTGAACATGATATGTACTGATAAATAAGAAACACTTGAAGGGTGGTAGTGTTAAGACATACTGAGTTTAGCGTGTTTCAACTGTTTTCAGTCTCGAATTAACCGCGGTCTACTACAGAACACAACTGTGTCAGTTACCTATCATATCATACTGTCAGTTACCCAACATATTGTACTTTTTTGGAAATAAATTCGAAATAAATTCCCCTTTCGATGAAAACAAATGTTCCACACCGTTTTATTTAACCTGCTTTAACAATGTGCATTTTTGTGTCATATGAGGAGATGGGGGCTGACCTGTTCCACCACTCTGTGGCAGCGCTGTCCTTGAGATAACACAAGAAGGAAATCTATTCCATGGACTGGACCAGGATGCGACAGGAAAAACACATTCTCAGTACGCTTGACTTTCTTATTCTGTATTTTCTATTTTCATCAGTAAAGAGAGTACAAAAATAGTATGCAAAGTTTGCATATCGTGAGAAGTATGTTTTCGAGAGACGGGAAGGCTGAAAGAGATATTGAATAAATGGACTGAATGCCATTGGCGCTAACAAAAAACAGTCTTAAGAAGCTACTTTGATGTATGGCAGTGAGGCATGGAACTGATAGAGGAAAGTAGACTGAATGCTATAGCAATGAGATCCCTGAAGCGTATGTGTTGTAAAACCATGCATCGTCCTGTACATTTTCTGCTCTATATTAGTGATCGATGAACCGGTGGATGATGGAAATAGTTTGCCTACTTTGTAGCTGGAAGTAAGATTGTAGAAATATATTATGAGTTTGTGCAGAGCGCCTTTGAGGTGATTTTTTACAAAAATGGCGTTAAACAAATCATCCATATATTATTACTCTTATGATTGTGTGAGAAATGTGGAGATCCGCAAAGAATGCAAGGCTGATGTAAGCGTAATGAGTAAGATTAACCCAGCCAGCCCGGACCGGGGACTAAAAGATCCCCAAGATCCATCTTTTTTGCGATATCTCGATAATTCGATAATGCGATATCTCGATAATCTCGATAATACAATTTCATTCATATTCTTTGTAATCCTTGAAAAAACCAACATTTTATTTGATATTTTTTGTTTTCTAATATTCAAAGCACATAACATAGAAAAAAATGTTTTTGGTAAATATTGGTGCAAATCGCGGTGCCCGCTAGTATTTCGATACCATTATTTTTGGCCTTACTTTACGTTCTCGAGTCATGTTTTTTTTCAGTCTAACATACCCAGATGGCCACCCGGGACAGCCCGTAATACATATGTGAAGGAGCGAGACAGTTATACTGTTTGTACATTCTGCCAGTTATACCTACGCTGCAATTATCTTTCAACAGTCTCGGTCAGTTTCGACCTTTTTTCAGAAAACACGTGTGGGTGGTTTGATATATTTTTGTTAGTTTCTGAGGTTGTTAAACGTTTTTTACGTTTCCGATAACGTTTATGATAACGTTTTTTTGTACATAAAAATATAATCTGTTGGTAAGCTCCTTTAAAGCTTTCTTAGTCGTATTACTTAAAATTTGGGATGGGTAAAAAATTTGGCAGGCAGGTATGGTTACCGCAGCCCGGGAACCATTTATTGGATAACCAACACCCCTGCCGTATGTCACCACAAGTAGTAAGGTTCTCTACGTTTGGTGGCTTAGCAGGGGTGCCGGATTAATGGGGTGAGGTTTGTCTAGGTCTTATGTACCTTTTATAGTTTCAATAATAAAATATTTTAACAAAAAAGAATGTAAGTGCACTGTAAGTCATAAACTAAAAGACAAAACACCTATAAAATACACTTTGAAAATAATCCGGAGGGTATTAGGAAAAACCATACTAACCAACTGCTAAAAATAAATATGAAATCAATGGTATTATATAAAAATGTAACAAAACCCATAGGATTCAGTAAACCCAATGCAATGCTTACCATCCCCCAGAAGGAAATAATGGATGGAATGATGAAAAAATGTAACAAAGCCGCAACGCCGACAAATAAAACTAAAAAAATCATTAATGTTCAATAATGCAGAGAACCAATGACGCCCTGACATAATTTAGTTCAAATTATACTAGTCTTAACAGTTGGATACGCGCCATAAATATATTTGGGCATTAATTTCTTTAAATTGATAATTTATGCTATAAAGACCATAAGGGCGCCATCTATGGGTTTTGTATTGTATTGAATTGAACCTATGTGACTTGAGATGCAGTGTATTCATGCGTTTCCTTACCTTTGTGAATCAAGCAATTACTTCTGACGGGAGTGTCAGTAAAAGGCCAAGAGATGTCTCTCCTGGTCAGTCTTAAGAATAATTCATCCAGTGAGGGAATTATTGTTGTACCTAAGATTGGATTTTTGGCTCGCATTATTAATATGCAAATTTTTCATAGTTGAAACTTCCTTGCTGTGCGAAACATCTGTCAAGATTATTCGATATCGCCTTGACATTTTTTTATTGAAAAGAAGTGTTTTTTTTGTGTGGACATCGGGGCTGAGCTGCATTCTCTGAGTGAGTGTTTGTTTGTTTTCACTTTGGTTTTTGAGATTGCTGGGTCAACTGTTGTTTTGTGTCACATAGGGAAGAATTCAATTTTCGTTAATTTTACATAGGGTAGTCATCCCCTTGTGTCAGGGGCTATTTACACGCCCCTACAAATTTATTGGTCCTTCGTAGCCTGGATTATTAATTCATTCATACATTCAATTCGAGATTATAGCTTAATTACATGGATGTTTGAATTTACGTATTTTTTTTGGTAAATTTGAAGTACCTCTCATTTTTTGAGAACTATAGCTGGTCTTGTTTTTTGCTTTTGGATGACATATTTGGATGTTCGCAGAATTATCGTAATTTTGGATAATTATTCGCAACATTATTATTATTAATTGATTGTTAACATTGTTCGCAGAATTGTCGTAATTTTGGATAATTATTCGCAACATTATTATTAATTAATTATTAACATTGTAACATTATTGTAAAATTTTGTGGTAATCTTTTCGCATATATAAAAAAAATGCCAAGAATTACGGAGGAGGGTTTTGATGAGGCTCAAGACAGATCGCTTATTCTTTTAACCGCAAAAAAGGAAAATCTTTTTGTTCGTATGAACGATCTGTATAATGCAACAAATAATATATCTAATTTTGAGTCAAGAAATAACGAAGTGTTTATGGCTCAGTCAGAGATGATTGATCAAATGCGAAGTCAATTTGAAAATATTATAGATAGCATCAATGATCGTCAGTTAACTTTAAATCCAGAATTTAAACCAGATTTTCAAGCTTTAAATGCTTTTGATGATCTTTTTTTGAAGGTCAAACGAACTAGATCGAATATGAAAACTTCTGTAAGAGAGTCACTGACGTCACAAAATAAGTCGCGGGAGCCGTGTATGATTAATCTTCCTGCAATAGATCTTCCAACCTTCGATGGTAAGAATGAAAGTTGGTCGAAATTTTTTGAGTCATTTAAAGCCAATATCCATAATAATAGACAGCTAACTGACTCGCAGCGTGTGCAGTACTTAGTCGGAAAACTCACACACGGGGCTTTGAACATAACCGCAGGCATTGTGCCTTCGGGTGATACATATCAGATCATTTGGGAGAGTTTAGTTAAAAAATATCAAGATAAACGTACACTAGGAACACATTATTTAAATAATATTCTCGATGCGAAAAACTGCACGAATACATCTGCCAGTCTCAATTCTTTCATTGAAAGATATTCTTCGTCAGTGTCGGCATTAAAGCAGTTAGGTATTGAAGATTTAACTGATTTTATTTTGTTTCACTGCGCGGTAAGAAAAATTGATTCACAGACGGCTCAGAACTTTGAGCTGACAGTTCGTAATAAAGAAATTCCTTCTTATAATGAGTTAGTTTCGTTTGTACAAGATCAAGTAAAGATTTTAGAACGAACGAGTAACTCGCATGGTGTCGTAAATAAAACGCATCCCATTTCGTCCTCCCGATCAAATAATACTAAATCGTTCGTCGCGAGTAATGCGAATATTCCGCGCTTCCCAGCTCCGCCGAAAGGATGTATTCTGTGTAACAAAACTGATCATTTAATCAACGTTTGCTCAAAGTTTAAATGTATGAGTTCCCCACAGGCTCGATTTGAATTTATAAAATCGAAAAATGCCTGTGTAAATTGCCTTAGTGGTTCACATACAATCAAGTCATGCAAATCGGGGTTAGTTTGTGATTTGTGCAATAAACGTCATCATACATTCTTACATTTCGGCAGTGTGAATAATATGAAAACCAATACTCATGTACATACGTCGCAAGTACCTACCAGTGAAGAACCGTCAGTCCCCCCTCCAGTGTCATCCAGCATCAATGGAACTGGCATTGGTGATAAGCAAGTGGAGGGGACCGCGAATGTCAATCCTTCGTGTTCGCTTTGTGCCAAAGTAACACCGAACTCTTCTATTTTACTTTCGACCGCACAAGTATACGCGAAGCTTAAAAACGGAAATAAAGTTATTGTTCGGTGCCTAATTGATAATGGCTCTCAAAATAATTTGATTACGGTCGATTGTTGTAAAACTCTGAATTTACCAATATTTCCTTTGAGTAATTCGGTTGTCAAAGGAATTGGATCAACGTCTCGACCAATTTTCGGTTACGTGTATTTGGATATTGAGTCTCGCGTATACCCAGAGAATAAATATAATATACATGCGCTTGTCGTTGACAGTATCACCGACCAATTACCTAATCACTATATAGCCAAGGGTGATATGAGGTACTTAGAGGGCATACCTCTCGCAGACTTAACATGGAATATTCCTGGATGCGTGGATGTCGTCATCGGTGCACAACTGTTCCCATATATTTATTTAGGGAACAGGGTTGAATCGGGTACTAGTGCACCCCCCGCGTTATCGACCGCTTTCGGTTTCGTGTTGATGGGTGATTACCCCAATAATGTGCTCAACACAAACACATCATTCTCGGCACTCGCACTTAATGATTTAGTGCAAAAATTTTGGCTGTTAGAAGAGATACCTAATATAAAATTTCTAAGTCCGGAGGAGACAGAATGTGAGAATCTCTTTACTTCATCAATTTCTCGCACTGATGATGGTAGATATTCTGTTGCTTTACCTTTCTGTAAAGATCCAAGACAATTGGGTAATTCTCGTACTGCTGCCCAACGCCGATTTTTGGCATTGGAGCGAAAATTTAAACATTCCCCTGCTTTGCAGGAGAATTATAACAAGGTTATCAGTGAATATATTGAAAATAATTACCTATCAGAAGTCTCAGAGTCTGATATCACAGAAGATGGATATTACATCCCACATCATGCTGTCACTCGTCCAGACAAACCAATGCCTCGTATTGTGCTTGATGCTAGTGCTAAAACACACACAGGGCTGTCACTGAATGACATTATTCATACTGGTCCCAATTTGCAAGCCGATTTGTTTCTGCTTTTGCTTGACTTTCGTCTTTTTCCCATCGCTATGACTGCGGATATAAGGCAAATGTATTTACAGATTGAAGTTCCTAGTAAGCATCGCAGATACCTGAGGATCTTATTTCGATTCTCAAATAATGGTCTCATACGAACTTTTCAGTTCAATCGAGTTCCTTTCGGCTTGACGGCAAGTCCATACTTAGCAATGCGGACGGTTCGCCAGTTGGCCCAGGATATGAGACCACATTACCCGGATGCTGCCAAAGTGGCAGAGTCCAAGCTGTATATGGACGACCTGGTCTATTCTATTGCAGATGAGCCCAGCGCCATACGTCTTTCTCGAGAATTAATCTCGTTGTTTAAGTCCGGTGCCTTTGATTTAGTAAAATGGACTAGTAATTCTCAAGTTGTACTTGAGAACCTCCCTGATTCTCACCGCAGCCCAGTGGACTTCACTGTTGGTTCTAACAATACCTCTAAGGTGTTGGGCCTTTCGTGGGAACCAGCTGATGACAGCTTCTTCTTTACGACATCTTATGTTCAGGAGAAGTGCACAAAGCGGAGCATACTCTCCATAGTCGCCCGTTTATTTGATGTCCTCGGCTTGGTCGCCCCTGTCATTCTGTACGCTAAATTACTTATCAAAGAGCTATGGCTGTGCAACATTGGTTGGGATGATACACCCCCTGATAGCGTTATTCGTCGGTTTTCGGCGCTTACACAGGAATTTCCGCTAATTTCAATGATAAAAATCCCTCGCCATGTTGGTGTCCTGAAAGACAGTACGGTGCTCGTTGTTGCTTTCTGCGATGCAAGCATGAATGGTTACGGCTGTGTGATTTATTTGCACACCACTGATCTGTTTGGAAAAATTACAGTGAGATTGTTGTGCGCAAAATCAAAGGTTTCTCCCACCAAAGTGACGACCCTCGCTCGTTTGGAGCTCTGTGCCGCAGTATTGATGTCCAAATTAATACGGACGGTTCAAGATAATTATTCTGAGCGTCTTCCTATTGCAGGAACATATGCGTTTTCCGATTCTACCGTTGCGCTCTCTTGGATACATTCTTCACCGCATCGCTGGTCGGTGTTTGTTAGTAATCGCGTAGCTCAGTGCCAAGAAAATTTGTCTCCAGAGAACTTTTACCATGTTGCTGGTAGTGAAAACCCGAGCGACTGCCTTTCTCGTGGCATGCTTCCTTCCCAACTCGTTTCACATGATTTATGGTGGAACGGCCCATCATGGATTTGCAGCCCACCTTTGGAATGGCCATTAAAACCGTTTCACCCTACCAATACTGGTGAAATGCCTGAACACAAGGCTAATGTGCTCATTGCCACATTTCAGGGTGAAAAATCGGTCCTGAGTGAACTGGCTCAGCGTATATCCACTTGGGATAAACTACTAAGGATTGTTGTTTATGTCCTCCGATTCATAAAAAAGATATCACTTTCCTCTGGAACGGTCAATAATCTTATGACTGCTGAAAAGGCTGTGATTCGTGCTGTGCAGAGTATTCATTTCGCAGGAGATATTGCTGCACTCCAGGAAGGCAAATTTCATTCCAAAAGACTTCAGAGTTTATCTCTATTTCTTGATGGAGATAATCTGTTACGTATTGGGGGGCGGCTTTCTAAATCGGATTTACCCTTTGAGGTTAAACATCCGGTTTTGCTTCCCAAACATGACTGTGTTGTCGATCTGATCATCGCTCACTTTCATGTCGTGAACTGTCATACAGGCCCAGGACTTCTTATGTCTATCTTACGTCAACGCTATTGGATATTAGATGCTAGGACTGTTATTAGGGCGATGGTGCGGAAATGCAATTGTTGCTTCCGCTTAAATCCATCGCATCCGACACCGAAGATGGCAGATTTACCGTCATATCGTGTTGCAGAAGCAAAGGCCTTCGTACATACCGGTGTAGATTACGCAGGTCCACTCCGTATTACGCTGACTCGTCGGAGAGGACAACATTCTCAAAAGGCATATATTTGTCTATTCGTATGCCTTGTGACCAAGGCTATTCATATTGAGTTGGTCTCTGACTTAACTTCAAATGCTTTCCTGGCTGCTTTCAGCCGTTTTATTTCTCGGCGTGGCCCGGTAACATGCTTGTATTCAGATAATGGTACTAATTTTGTGGGTGCGAAGGCACAATTAGATGACCTCTACAAGTTTTTGGTTGAATCTGAATATGAGCCCTCATTAAAGCGCGAACTCGCTAAGCGTCGTATAGAGTGGAAAATGATTCCACCACGCGCGCCTCATTTCGGGGGTATGTGGGAGTCGAACATAAAGAGCATGAAGACACACTTGTACCGTGTGATTGGAACTCAGCTTCTCACCTATGAGGAGTTACAGACTGTGCTAGTTCAAATTGAGTGCATAATGAATTCGCGTCCACTTACAGTTATGTCTTCTGACCCTTATCCAGAAGTCCTTACGCCTGCGCATTTTTTAATGTCGACACCATTGCAGTACTTGCCTGCTTCTGTCCTGGCAGACGGTAAAATCAATTTGACTCAGCGTAAGCAATTATTAGACAGCATGGTTCAGTCCTTCTGGAAGAAGTGGCGTTCAGAGTATCTGCACACCTTGCAAGTCAGGCAGAAGTGGACTACTTCTGATCATCCGATTGATATCGGAACTGTCGTACTAGTGGGACAAGAAGATTCCCCTCCGTTAAATTGGCCTTTAGGCGTGATAACTGAAATCCATCCCGGAATGGATAAAATTGTTCGCGTTGCGACGGTAAAGACAAGATTTGGTTCTTTTAAACGTCCGGTTGTCAAATTATATCCCATTCCAACGCAATAATTTTATATTTTATCTATTTTTGTTTATTTTTATTTATTTATTTCTTTTGATTTTAGTCATTGTTTCAATGATCTCTGACCCAGACATGGCATTACTTAATATCCGTTATCTTGGTCAATTGAACTTTATTACATTGTATTTTTGGTTATTTTTCTTTATTTTGTGAGATTCTGCGAATTTCCAATGCGTGTCATTCCTGAATATTACCGGTGAATAGTCACTTTATTTCTATTTCATTTCTTGTTTCATTTGTATTTTTATATTCTTTCTTTTGTAAGCTCTGCGAACTTCCAAGGCGGGGAATATGGATACGCGCCATAAATATATTTGGGCATTAATTTCTTTAAATTGATAATTTATGCTATAAAGACCATAAGGGCGCCATCTATGGGTTTTGTATTGTATTGAATTGAACCTATGTGACTTGAGATGCAGTGTATTCATGCGTTTCCTTACCTTTGTGAATCAAGCAATTACTTCTGACGGGAGTGTCAGTAAAAGGCCAAGAGATGTCTCTCCTGGTCAGTCTTAAGAATAATTCATCCAGTGAGGGAATTATTGTTGTACCTAAGATTGGATTTTTGGCTCGCATTATTAATATGCAAATTTTTCATAGTTGAAACTTCCTTGCTGTGCGAAACATCTGTCAAGATTATTCGATATCGCCTTGACATTTTTTATTGAAAAGAAGTGTTTTTTTGTGTGGACATCGGGGCTGAGCTGCATTCTCTGAGTGAGTGTTTGTTTGTTTTCACTTTGGTTTTTGAGATTGCTGGGTCAACTGTTGTTTTGTGTCACATAGGGAAGAATTCAATTTTCGTTAATTTTACATAGGGTAGTCATCCCCTTGTGTCAGGGGCTATTTACACGCCCCTACAACAGTGCTTTATAAGTCTATTCCTTTTTACTAACCGAGTACAACATTGCATATTAAAAGGGGACAAGCTTTTTAAAGATTACATGAATTGATAATTACGCTTCACATATTTATATCATTATTATTTTGTTTTAATTTTAATACATTTTAATCTACTTTTTTATTGGTCGTTTTTTTCATGGGAGCACTTTACCGCTCCATATAGTTGTGTGTCGATTTCGGCTTCCTTCAGAATGGAGATAGTATAATAGACTTTTGCGTGTTTTTTTTATTGAACATAACAATGTGCAAATTATTATACAATGTTTACAATTATATTACAGTGTTTCTGGTCTAGGAATGTAATTTCCAAGTCTCATAAATATATTTATACATTTTCATTTGACAAGTTCACAAGTATACAGGAAAGCAGAAATCTCTGAATGTGAAATAATTCTTTTGAAGAATATTTGCAAAAGTTACCTATTTATGTAAAGAAATTATCGTTGTTATGTTAACAATACTTTCTTTTAAAATTATTATTATTATTAATACTTGTAAGATTAAATAAAATATAAAGAACAGTCAAAACTGCAACTGTTTACAAATTATTTTTATTTAAAAATATATCCCACTGTTTAGAAAGCGCTGGCTAGCTACGGTTTCAGTGGTTATTACAGCTCCGGTCACATTCCGCATCAAGCCAGATGGTTGACATGACGTCACTTAGAACACATAATATTTTGCGATTTGTACAAATACGAGCGGGGGCTTGCGATCCCCCGGTTCGGTGCATGCGGAATTTTTGGACGCTTAGTATGGGGAAGGTTAAGAAAGAGACCCATAGATGGTTTGGGTATGTAAAGCGAATGTAAGTAGAATATATGAAGTCGGGGACGCCGGAGGAAGGCCTGACACGATCAAGTGAATCAAATACTCGCGCCGGGCCACGGCAAATGAATAGTAAAATAAGATATATGAGTCAATGTGTGAATGTGAATGAGGCAAAGAGTGTGTGCCAAGACCTAGTTGTTTGGCCGTCTGTCCTATCTGCCTACCCCTGCGGGGAAATGGCATGAAGGTTATTTGGTTATTCTTGTATTTCCTGTTTATAATAAAACACTAAAACATGTAATTGAGTTTTCATTTCTCTACACCAGAGAAGTGCCAAATTCGATATTGTCGTAGGAACGCTAATCTTATTTAAAATTGTGCTTTCCGTTTTGAAGGGATTGAAGTTTCAAGTAATTTTAGGTTATTTTACGACAGTTAGTTTCTTAAAGCAATGGGTTTCCATCTGACAAAAGCTCTGTCTAGAGAAAATGAGCTGTAAAGAAAAGTAAGATCATTTTCTCAAGCAGCAATCCGTCAGATGAAGCTCTTGTTGCTCTGGGAAAGTTTTTGACATTTCATTTTATTTTAAAAATAATATTTTAGGCTAATGAATCGGGTAGGTACCGAGAGAATAATAAAGAGATGAAATATATTATCTATGGTCGGGACTTTTTTTAAATTCCTTTATTCTTGTTGATGGTACATGTGACGTCATACTACATCGGTGACCAACTATATATATAAATAGCATGTAAATAGCGTTGACACTTCGTCAGTACAAAAAGCTCGAAGTTATCAATCTAATGATTGGTTTATTTATGCAGTGAATCATAAACCTATAAACATAGCTATAATATAATAACTGGATGGATGACTTTCTTTGCCGTAGCGAATTTTGAGCGGTCCACCGGAAATCGACTTCCGCCATCTTTGAATATTGCAAAACAAGTGCCCAGTAGGCCATTTCTTTACCAGCAACTGTCTAGTTCGAAGTTTCTGTTTGGCGTTATATTAATATTGACAAAATGGTTGTATCGTGCTCGTTATAATAGGCCACTGAATCGGTACAGCAAAGGAAGTTGGATATATTTTTACCGGTGAGTAAATAACAACATAAATAATATACATTTCTTTAGAAAAACTTAGAAAATACTACCGATCTATTTTGCATTCTTATTCAAAATTTTCAACAGTATTATTGACACACCTGCTTTGTTACAACTCATCTAGTTCAACATCCCTTCCCGTAGACTCCAAAATAACTAATTGCCATTCCTCAATCAACATTCTATAAATAATTATGGATACCATTCTCCTTTTTCCAGAACGTCGAGACGTGTCAACTCAAGTCAAAGCATCGATTTTTTTGTTGTAAACCTAAATGACTTTCGACAGTCGATACGCAATGTGCAATTTTTTAAGCCTTTTAAACCTTCTTCGTGCTTTGACTTGTAGTTATCTTCTATTATATAATTTTATATTATATATTATCAATGCTTTTCATTTATATGAACTCTCCCTGGCCTCTCTGTTTCTTACTCGTATTATATTGAATTGAACTTGTCCGTAAGTAAATAAAAAAATAACTTCAAATATCACAACTAATGTTGTATGTGCTTATTATTACAGATTTTCCTTAAAAAATGAAGAGATATGCAAGAAATGCGTACTTGCTACCAAATGTTCGAAAAATTTCAGAAAAAATTGCCTTATTTAAGGTGAAATAAAGACTTACGCAAGAAGATTTTCACTAGAAAATGTAAATAATAAAAAAAGCAAGCTTTAGGCAGAAATTGCATTGGCTTGTGATGTCCGAATGAAGTTTCATTACTGAAGTTTACTTCAAATTTAATCTTCCATAAATAAAGTTGTTCCAAGGATCCCTTTTTTAACAACTTTACGATTTATTTATGCGAAATATACAAAGGCGCAGTTTAACTTTATTACAATTCTTTAGGCAACAACTGAAAACAGAAAGAAAAAATGTTTAATAACATTTTTTAGCAACAAAAAACTTGAAATGTGTGAGTTCCCTCTTAGAAGTTCCCTGAGTTCTCGTATCTTTTGCCAATTTTTAAGATGGCGGCCGTCGAAACCGGAAGACCGGCCAATTTACACGAGTTATCCATCCAGTTATATCTATACCTATAAAGCTCACGGATACAAGCTTTCATAGATTGACGACTGTTTGCGATAGATACGGAGTATCAGACCGTGCTGCGGCGTAGCTAGCATGGGTGGCGCCCGTGGCGGAAAACGTGGTGTCACCCCTTCCCCCCCCCCCCCAATTTCGACAAAAAAAGGCTATTTTCGTCAATAAAAAGACCGTCAGGCACAACATTCTCCCCGTTTAAGGACATCCCACGGGGAGCTATGAAAATATAAATAACACCGTATTTAATATTTTTGCGACAATATCCTTTGTTATTTTCTTCGTAATTTTTTAACGATTGGGTGTCACCTACCGTTGGGTGTAGTGTCACCCCCCGTCAAGTGGCACCCAGGGGGGTCCGCCCCCTTGCACCCCCTTCGCTATGGTACTGCGCAGACTGACGTGTTGGGCCAACTCGCATGAACCAGCCATCGCCGATCGCCCCGGAGGCGATCCACGACCAACTCGAACTCCAACCTTTCAACTCGAACTTCCAACGGAACCCCTCCACACAAGCGTCCAAACGTTTGAAATTGGAAGTTGGCCGCAGTGTGGCCGTAGCATTACACTTTAAACTATTTGTTTTGGTTTTATCAAAGGAAGCAAATACTTTGTGGTGTGACATTATATATTAAATGAAAAAACACGCTTTGTAAAACACCACTTTTAATTTTTTTTATTTTTTATTATGTGCATCTATATAAAAAGGTTTACATATATTTTTTTGGCCTTGCCTGTCTCACTAGGAAATCCTTTGTCGAGACAGACTAGTTTACAAATATTTTATAAATTTTAAATAAGTACACTTTTCAATACAGCAAAAATATTTGACAAAAATTTTCAGATTGGTTAGTGGTAACAATAATGAGATAGAGGATTATATTTGCGTGATGTGACTAATTATTGCACGACCTTTTTCGATGATCCATTGTTTGATCAGGATTTTGTATTTGTTAATATTATTCGATTGTCTTGTTTTGTTTTGTCAGGTAGGTTATTGTATATTTTAGGCGCAATTTATTTGAAATTTCTTTGACCAAATGTTGTGTTTGTTTTAGGTGTTTGTATGAGTTCTTTGGTTTTGTGCCGTGTGTTTACAATATTTTGGGTATTTTCATAAAATGTACATGTTTTATTTTTAAACAGATGAGTTAAGATTGTTTTTGTGTAAATTTGTCGAATATCTAATACAGGGAATTTTTTGAATATATCTACAGTACTTGTTATTATGGGAACTTTAAGAATGACTTTCATAATACGTCATTTTATAACCAAATGTAAAATGAAAATAATAAAATAAATAAATAAATAAAATAAATAATTAATTTTTGTGCCTTCGATAATGAATCTATAGCTGATAGTGTTGCACCTCTCCATGCGATTATTCCATATTCAATGATTGATTGACAAAGAGAGTAATAAACAATTTTCATAGATTTGGAATCTAGTATGTTTCTAATGTTTTTGAAGAAATAAATATGTTTTCTTAGTTTATTCGTGATAAGTAGGCAATGTGTATTCCACTTAAGATATCGATCAAATGTTAGACCAAGGTATTTGATATGGTCCGTTCGATCTAGGCAAGGACATTGACAGGATGTATCGTGAATGCAAGAACATTCATGTACTTTTATTTCAACATCTTGATTAGGTTGGCCAACGATATTTATACTAGAAGTAATGTATTTTGTTTTGGTAGTATTTAGTGCAAGAGAATTAATGTCTAGCCATTTTTTAACAGAGTTAATTGATTTCTCAGCCATTTTGTATGCATCTAACCAAGTGTCAGATTGAATAAGTAGCACAGTATCGTCGGCAAAACTTACAATTTTTCCATCTACCATTAGGTTACAAAGATCGTTTATGTATATGAGAAACAAAGTAGGGCCTAAGACGCTTCCTTGGGGAACTTCATAGGTTATAGGGAGGGGTTGGCCGAATTTGTTTTCGATTTTGATACTTTGAATTCGATTAGAAGTAACTTTGAAGAAATTCGAGATCTTTCCCTCTTATACCAATGGTATTTAGTTTATTAATAAGGATGTCAAGGGAGATAGTATCAAAAGCTTTTGAGAAGTCTAAGAAGATAGAAATGCATTTTTTACCCTTATCTTAATTTGAAATAAGAAAGTCTGTAACAGCAATAATAGCATCGGCAGTGCTCTTATTTGACCGAAAACCATATTGATTTTCGGAGAGTAGCTGCTTGCTTTCCAAAAATGTTTTCAGTTGTTTGTTAATTATTTTTTCAACTACTTTCGAGAGAGAGTTAAGTATTGTTATGGGCCTATAATTGTTAATGTCCACTTTTAGACCACTTTTTTATATGGGTATGACGAGCCCTTGCTTTAATTGTTTAGGGAAAATTCCATGTGATATGCTGAGGTTAATTATGTAAGTGAGAGGTTCCAATATATGTGCTGACAAAAATCCACAAAAAATTGAGGAAATTTTACAAGAAGACCTAAACAACATAATTAAATGGTCACACGACAATGGCATTATTATAAACGCAAAAAAACCAAATATATGCTTATTCACTCACCATATACAAATTGTCAGGATAAGGAATTGCATATAAAAAGTCATTCGTATGATTGTTTACACACAAAAAACCAATCCCAACAGTGTAATTGCCCAAATATAGAAAAAAGTGTACCAATATACATACCTTGGTCTTACTATAGATGTCAATTTTTAACTGGTCAAATCGTATTGAAAATGTATGTAATAGATTAAGATCCATATTAGGGAAATTTTACCACCTAAAAAACTTTGTTGATAAAAATATATTATACTGTATATACAACGCATTAGCAGAATCAATTATAGGATACGGAATAAATAGTTACGGACTAACGTACAAAACGTACTTAAATAAAATAGAACAACTACAAATCCGTTTCCTAAAATTGATATCAGGCAAAAAAAAAGTTCAATTATGTGAAGGCGATTATAAAAAAATTTTCTCCTTGTGTAATGTCCTCTCTATACACAGTAAGGTAGATTATCAATTAACGCTAGATGAATTCTGGAATACAGAATTCAAAAAACCTATAAACCACAACTACCCTACTAGGCATAGAGAAGCACAAATGTTTATTATTAATAAATCTCAAAATGTATACGGTGATAGAACAAAGAGGCATAGAATTCCGAAAATATTTAACGCATTACCTGAAAATATTAAAAATGAGACATCTTACTCAAATATCAAAAAAAAATTAAATCATTCTATCTCCGTAGAACATGAAAGCAAACAATATTGTATACAAATACCCAGATCGAATATTGATCAAATACCTGGAAATTACTATCACACACTGTATTCATAAACATTATAATAATTAGTAGTTTATAATAATTAGTATTTTAGATTTTACACAGTTATTACAATGTAAAACATAAAAGTATAATAGTATTAATTAAATAGGACAACTGAGAGATTTCTTACAAACAAACTGATTGATCAGTTTTGTAAGATTTTAAAGATTAATATTGTAAAATTAAAAAAAAAACTGAATAAATATACTAAAAAAAAAAAAAAATTGTTGATGAACAAGTGCCTTGAGTAAATTTACTGTGATGCCATCCATACCGGCGGACTTTGTGTCTTTTAATGAGTTAATTGTATTCTTAATATCGTCATGTGTAACCGTTTGAAATTTAAATTGTTTAGAATGGGGTATATGTGTTTTTTCCTGTAATTTTGTATTAGAATTCAAGGAGGACATTTTTTTTGCTAATTTTTTTCCCGACATTAGTGAAAAAGTCATTGGCACGGTTTAGGATTTTTTCCGGGTTCTTTAAGAAGTCGACGGTCAGTCCATCAATATTGAGTTGTTTTAGGTCAGTGTTTAAGTTATGATTAGTATGAGTAGCTTCGCGTAAAATGTTCCACATTTCTTTTGGATTACCTTTGCTTTCTTCTATTTTATGTCTATAATATAATTCCTTAGCATTCCTTATGACTTTTGTACATTATGTTTCTGTATCTTTTGTAAAAGTTGTTCAGTATAGTGTCAGAAGGATTCAATGAAGTTTTTTTATTGATTAAGTTTCTTTTTCTTATACAATTTATAATGGTGTGATTTATCCAGGGAGTTAGAGGTTTAAATTTGTGAGGGATTGTTTTTACTATAGAATTAGTGTTATTATTTATTTCAGTTTGTGTTTTATCTATGAAGTAAGTCCATGCATCATCAGCGTTGGGTATGTGTAGTAAGTTGTGCCAATAATTACAGGAAAAATATTTTTTTAGATTCTCATAATCAACTCGTTTTATGCAATACAAGTGTTTCATTTTGACATTTTTTGATGGTGTGTTTAATGTAATCATAGTTGCATAGTGGTCAGTAATAGTAGATTTAAAAACAAGTGTTTTGTATGGTTTATTCGTTTTTATCATAATGTGGTCAACACAAGAGCTGGATTCTTTGGTGACCCTAGTCGGGTGATTTATAGTAGATATCAATCCATGGTAACTAAGTAGGTTTTAGTAATCTTGGCATTGCGGGTGTGAATTATTTGGTAAAGTGTTAATATTAATGTCTCCAACTAAAATTAAGATTTTTTTATGCGCAAGTTGTGATAATTTTTCATTTAGGCTTTGTATGAATGGAATTATATTGTGGTAGGAGGGATGTCTATACATTGCTAGTATGCATGTGTCACCGTACGATATTTGTAGACAATTTGCACCCGGGATTATTATTTCCAAAGTTTGAACATTCAGTAAATTATTCACATATATAATAATGCCGTCATTCTGATTGTGATGGGTTTTGTGGAGAAGTGAGTATAATCAGGAAGGTGTTTTGGTACATATAGTTCATTAACCAAACATTCTGATAGAATAATTATATCAAATTTAACCTTAAGATTATTCAGTAAAGTAAGTATTTCTTCCCAATTTTTATTTATGGATCGAACATTATGGTGAAAAATTTTTAGGTTGGTGTAGTCTTTCATTTGTAAATTACAAAACTTTATATCTGAAGATACATAATTATTAATTTTATCAGAAGATTCTGTTTCATTATCAAAAATCAGTCTAGCCATTTTTAGAAACAATTTACAATGGAACTTAAATATTTTGTATTGGATGCCCTGTCACAGTAGCTAAAACTGGGAGTTCGCCCTATATCCGATAGTACATAGGTAAGATAGATGATTTCTGACAGTATGGAAACAATCACTGTAAGATGATTTCACAACAACAATTTAAAATAGTCAGGATCAGGTTTTGTACGGTAAGAGCGATCGGGCCAATGTTCGACATGTGACAGAGCTCATCAACATCCTAAATAATTTTACATAAGTCATCAGAATGTTTATATATTATTTTATCCGTGGCTGATTTCTTTACCAAATTTTTTTCGTCTTTATACCAAACGTACAAAAACTTTATTTCCTTGCATATTTGTTTGGTTTTCCATAGAAGTTCTTTGAAATAAGGATTAAGAATAACACTTTTAAAAATCTTTTCGCAGTTAAAGTATTTTAAGATATCATGGGGAATTTTTTTTCGGTTTATTAGTGGAAGGTTTCTTTTGCGAATGTCCATGAATCTGATACAAATTTTCGGGGGAAGCTCAGGGTCGCCTGTCGGGAATCCTTTTGGCTTCCAGGATATCGTGGGGAAGAAGCTCTACACCTACAGCTGCTGCTAGCTTCTTGACGGTCTCCGAGGGTTGTTCACCTTCACGTGGTGGTATTCCTGCGACCTCTAATGCATCCTCCTTTGAAGTCTGTTCGAGGCTGGCCAGACGAATTTCGAAATTTTTTATAATAAGGTTTTTTTTTTATTTAATTCTTTTCTTAAGTTTTCTACCTCCGATACTAAATTTGCAATAGTATTCATTTTTGTATTGAGGTCATCATCATTTTGGCTGCTGATAAAATCTCTACAAGTTCGTGCATCTTTATTTTCGTTGTCTATTTTTTGAAACATTTCTTTTTTCATGGTCTCAAATTTATTCTTCATCTGCTTCATGAAGATTCCAATGTTGGTCTCACTGGTGTCAGGAATATTCAGTCCTAGACCTTTGCTCCTAGTTTGTTTCTCGGCCATAACTGTTCTGATACTGCACTGCAACAAAACTGTCAAAAAATAATCTCAACTTTATTGAAAAATTGTAATAGTGTATTATTTTTATGGTTCGTAAATAATGCTGAATCACTGTATAATTATAATTTTCACTTTAACTATCACTTTGCAGTCTTTTGCAACTTGTACACTTTATTTTATTATCAATTTATATAGGAGCAAAACAAAAACAAACATCTGTCACTCAAAGTTATTGTTACATTGAATTAATTAGAATTAATTCGCTTGAGCTAAGCGAAACCTGGTTGGCTGATAAATACTAATTCTAATAAAAAGTGTTTATTTACAAAGTGTGTTATTGCATTTATAACAATAATAATAATAATTAAGGTTTATTCCAGAATTTAATATATATTTTTTGGAATCTTTCATAGCAAATGACGTACCAACATATTTACGAAATCATTTACAAAAACTCCCAAGATTGAGTCTCGCAAAATAATGCCGAAATTTGAGAGTAAGAAGGATTTCGCTGGTGTTTATATACACTGCCTTGAGATAATTAGAATTATATTCATACATTTTTTTAAATAAATCTTAATATTCCCTCCATTTCGTGTTTATCTAACATTTTTAAAGATTTAAGAAAGGGTGGGTGTTTCTCTATTACTCCAATGTGAAATTTGAAAGTCAATCCGGAGGAAGAAGATTTTAAATATTATTTAAAAAATTACGTGATTTTAAATCTTCATTTAACACCCTTTTATCACTATTAGTCAAATCAAAACAAGAATATTTTTCCCATAAAGTCTTGACCCACCCTACTGTAGAGTGCAGATTTGCCAATAAGCAGTGCAGGGGCCTACATACTTATTTGACTAAAAAGTCAATATGTGGAAAGAAACCAAAAAAATGGCCTAGGCTTAAAGATTTGACGTGCGAATGGCCGAACATTTTGTTGTGGTTCTTTTGGCTCGTGCGGATGGAATCTCTCTGTTGTGGTTCTTTTGAATCATAAGATCAGACAGCTTATATTTTTTTTGCAGTTAGCTAAAGATTATTGGTGTCTCTGTTTTAGAAACTACAAACCAATGCATTAGAAAGAGAATAGATTAAATATACGTCAACTTAGGCAAGTAAAGTAGACAGCAAAGACAATTAAATTCTGATGTTTTATGTTACATCTCTCCCTGACTAATGACTAAAGGGCTATCGTTAATGATGGGTGTGGCAGGGTTAACTTTTTAGAGGAAGTAGCTTGACATCCTTTATGAGGAATTTAAAAGCATAATTGACGATCTAACTGACTCTTCCATCCCCGCTATGTCAAACCCGAAAAATGTTATCAATACAAAGCTAGAAGCATTAAATATTATTATTAAACAAATTATTTTGTCGTAGGTATCTAAAACTCAAGTTTGGAAAGAACCTACACTCGTTCCTTTTGGAGTCTTATCGGATAATCGGTTTGAATCGGATTGTAAAAAGTTTGAGCAATCATAATGCTTGTTCTAAAAACATTGAAGTCACAGGAAGAACTTAATGTATGTTTTAGTTTTATTAATATTAAGAAAAGTTATGTTGGCGACTTTAAAAGAAAACTGAATATACTCGATTTAGGAACAAAAACTGTGCTTATACTTAAATACTATATAAATATGAATCTACCCCTGTTGGTCGCGGCAATTAATTTAAATGCATTCGTTTTTGCGGATGGTTTCATTAACTAAATAATAATTCACTGAACTCCTCAAATGCCTCGAGAAAAGGGTAGGTTTCAAGGAAAGAATGCCAAAGACCTACCTTGCTTATCTCATTCTCGTGGTTCCTAGGCTGCTGGTTGATCATATGTCTTTTTAAATCATAGTTCACTACAAATATTTTCTATTCACCCGCGTATTAGAGGGCGATTCATGGCAATAACGGCGAACAATACACACTTGCGCCTTATTGGCGCGGGCTTACAATTAAAAGGCTCACAATTAACCTATCTGCGGGGTTTCGCAATTCACAGTAAAATGCACGATATTCAAACGAGGTGTGAGCCAAAACGATACAATACTTCACACTTACGCTAAAACGTTGCTTTCGAGCGGGCAGTCCAAATTATACAATAACAGCGGCGGCAGGCAGTTCACCACGCTCAACTCGGTAACAATTTTTATGCAGTCCTACCAAATTTACAGGCCTTTGGCAATTAGGAACGAAACAAAGTTGGACAGGAATGGTTGAAGGAATAAAGCATTCAGTTGAGCAATAGATAATTTGACAATTCAAAATATCAATTGGCGAAACTACCTGTTGTATCGGTAATTGTTGCCAAAAAAACCTCCTGGAAAACTTTGAAACGTAAGTTATTGGGTTTTTATAAAGAGTTGTAAGGCGTCATTTTTTTATTTAAGGTTTTCATATTGTGAAACAAAAATGAACTAAAAAAATATTATAACTCCCTTTTAATAAAACTACTACTACTACTACAAGGTTTACAATTTACTCTCATTTTAAATCAAAACCAAAATTTTCTGTGAAATCAAAGGATTGATAGTCAGGAATTTAAATACTTACCTACATAATAATAAGCCATTCATATTTTACGTATCTCTTTTTTAAACATCGTGTCAAGAATTATAACAGTTCAAGAAGTTTTATTAAAAAATAATATAACAATTACAGACGTACACAAAAATGGGAAACCACAAAATCGAATACAAATCAAAACAGAACAATTTGGCAATATTAAAAAGAACGTGCCCAACATTTGTACACAGTTGACATTTGTCACATGAGAACGGGTCGTTTCTTCGACTCGTTCTTGTGTTCAACAGCTCGGCTGTGGAATGATTTGCCGGCCTCTGTGTTTCCTCCTTCCTACAACATGGGTCTCTTCAAGACCAATGTTCATTCCTTCCTCTCCTCAAAAAGACCCTCCACACAGCATCCCAGATGACATAGGCCCTGAGGGAAATTATTTTCCTCAGGGCCTCCTATGTGGAGTTAATGTAAAAAAAAAAAAAAAACTAAATGCTTTATAACCATTAATATAAAGATAGATATTTGAAAACTAGAGACCTCCTGGCGTAACGTGAGATCTAAGATACATTATCGCTAGTTTTGATCAAACATGTTCTATATATGGATCCGAATGTGTCTTAATAAGTAGGCTTAAGTGCAGTCAAATACTCACACTCGGAGTAGTTAAAGGATTTGTCGCCAGTGTAAGAAAACGTGTGTCATGCAAAACTGTGATGTATGTGTGTGAGTGTGACGGCATGAGAGCGACACAGCGAGTATGGAGAAGTATAAAAGGGATCTACTGGCTGTTGTGCGCTCTCTCCAGATAAACCTCTTCTACAATAAACATTATCGTATGTTATTACTACCCGCATTACAAGACATCACAGTTGGCGCAGCTCGGTAGTTCGTTTTTTTTTACGCCGGTAGTTTATTAGTAAAATTTACGGAAGAATCTACGCGGTAAAATCGGAAGATTGTTATCAAGAATTTTGCGGATCGCAGAGAGTCTGGCGCTATTAAGCGTGAAGAGCGCAAGATTAAGGAAGAAAGAAACTGGAGCAGCCATACGCAATTACTCGCGTGTGTGGGTACGACAAATTTGCAAAATTATTGTCGTTGGGTACACCGTATAGCGGGGTACCAGGTACCAGGATCAAGGATCAGGTCTAGGATCATCATCGAGTGGATTAGCCGGAAACCGGGACTTGGTTTCTGTCGCTGCAGTCTGGGAAGGAAGACCTCGGAGGAGAGGGATTGGATCCGCAGCTGTCGGGAGACGGAGCCAGACGGGGACGAGCTGATTCACGACTCTGAGTGGCGTGCACGTGGAACGTGGACCTCAGAGTGTAGCCTTCTAGAAGTGCTGAGATAAGTAATCCTGATTATTTGTTTCAGCTCTTCGCCCAATGGAGGGTGTTTGTAAGAATTTGGGGACGTTCTGTTACAGAACGGGAGACTGGTCATTGTTCAAGGAACGACTGGATCAGGCCCTCATTTTATATGATGACAAAGTTGTGTCACAAGAGCGCAAAAGAGCATTTTTGCTGAGTTGCCTCACCGAAGAAACTTTCTCTTTATTATCAGATTTGTGTTTCCCTAAAAAGATTTCTGTTTGTTCTTTTGATGATTTATGTAAATTATTTGATTCACATTGCAAACCAATCCAAAATATTTTCGAGTCACGTGAGTTGTTTTATAAGTGTAAACAGCTAGCTAACGACTATATTAAAGATTACGCTGCTAGGTTGAGAGGACTTAGTTTGACGTGCAATTTTGAATTGAGGTTGGAACCGTGTTTGAAGGACATATTCATTATTGGAATTTTCAATGAAAAATTGAAACATAAGTTGTTCGTTGAGGGGATCAATACTTCTTTTTCGGAATGCATAAAGTTAGCAGCTTCATTAGAACATGTTTTTAATCTTAAGAAAGTTGATACGAATTTAAATGTTGTGCATATGGATAGTAATTTTGTCCGTAAATCCAGGTCGGATAGTCCGATCAGATTTAAAAGTGCAGGGCGTAGTAAGACGCCAGTAAATGTTGCATTAAAAAAATGTTTTTTGTGCGGAAAAACGAATCATTTGCAAAAGGATTGCTGGAAGAATATTTTTTGTAATCGATGCAATAAATCAGGTCATCCTAGTAATTTATGTAAAAGCAGTATAATTAATGTAGGTAATAAAAATAAACGATTGAATTCGGTTTTTATGTTACATGACGGCGCGGGGCCGGAACCGATATTCGTAGATCTGGTTATTGGTAACACTGTTTTGCGGGCGATTGTTGACACCGGTGCAGAGATTAATGCAATTCCTTACGAAGTGTATTTAAAAGTTTTTGTTTCCTATGAATTGGAAAGATGCGATATTCAATTGTCAGGATATGACGGGAAACGGTTAAATATAATAGGTAAAGTTAATTTAAGTGTGTTATTTTTAAATAAAAGTGTGAATACGCAGTTCGTAATAATTAAAAATGGTAATTCTACGATTGTTGGTAGAAAATTTTTACAAGTTTTCGGTATCGGATTGAGTGGAATAAATTCGGTAAATACCAGTGAGATTAGTTGTGATAATCAATTAAATTTTCGTGATAGTTTAAAGAAAAAATATGCTCATGTGTTTTCAGAAAAATCGGGTAGGCTTGTAGGTTATGAAGCTAACATCGAAGTTATTTCGGAGTTCAGGCCAAAGTTTTTAAATCCAAGACCGTTACCTTTTAGTTTATGTGGTAAAGTGGAGGAGGAAATAAATAAGATGTTACGTGAAGATATAATTGAAAAGGTAGAAATAAGTTATATGGCTAGTCCGATTGTTGTTGTAAAAAAGAAAGACGGTTCAATTAGAATTTGTACCGATTTTAAAACGACATTAAACCCTATGTTAGCGAAGTTGAAATACCCATTGCCTCGTATAGAAGATTTAATTTCATCTTTAAATGGTGCAAAATTTTTTGCTAAAATAGATTTGCGTAATGCTTTTGGGCAGATTTCGTTGAACGAGAAGTCGAGGAAATCATGTGTGATAAGTACGCATATAGGATTATTCGCGTATAAAGTCTTGCCTTTCGGGTTGACTACAAGCCCAGCAATTTTTATGCTAGTCATTTCGGCGGTAGTCGGCGGACTTCGTAACGTTCGTGTATTTCTAGATGATATATTGTTGTTTGGAAATTCTAAAGAGGAATTATTTTCTATTTGTGAATCAGTACTTAACAAGTTAAGTGATTGTGGTTTAACTATTAATGAAAATAAGTGTTCTTTTCTAGAAACAGAGATAGAATATCGCAGAATGGAGTTATGCCCTTAGAAAATAAAATATGTGCGATTACTCAAATGGCAGTACCGAATAATATTTCGGAACTTAGGAGTTTACTCGGGGTTATTTCATACTATAGATCGTTTATTCATAATATTTCAGGTATTTTGTCTCCATTGTATAACTTGTTAAAAAGGGGAGTGAAATATGTGTGGTCTGAGGAATGTAATATGGCGTTCGAGCGAGTTAAGAAACTGCTGACGTCAGATAATATTTTAGTGCATTTTGATCCAAATTTACCGACTTATTTCAGACGTATCTGACAGATCTTTGGCAGCGGTAATTTGTCCTGTATATGATAATGGTTTAGAGAGACCTATCGCATTTGCTAGCCGTTTTTTGTCAGAAACAGAATTAAAGTACTCTATTTTAGATAAGGAAGCGTGTGCTATAATCTTTGGGTTGAAGAAATTCTTTCAGTACTTATATGGCAATAAATTTGTTTTGGCTTGCGACAATAAGTCATTAGTACACATTTTGAACACGGATAAGCAAATTCCCGTGTTGGCCGCTAATCGTTTGCAGCGTTATGCTTTAATATTACAAACTTTTGAGTATAGTATAGAGCATATTAAATCAGGTGACAACAAAGTGGATTTCTTATCACGGATGCCGATTAATAATAATAATAATAATTTAGATGTTTGTAGCGACGATATTGATGGTAGCGATTATTTTTTAAATTATATTGATAGTTTAAATGTGAATACAATCGAATCAGAGTTTTTGAATATTATCGAGTCAGAAACAACATTAAATACGGAAACAATGAAACAGTTTTCGATTAATGATGTAAATATAGCGAGCATTATCGAGTTCGTAGCTAATGGTTGGCCGGATAAAAAGTTTTTAAAGGATGATTTATTGAAATTCTGGTATTTTAGGAATAAATTATCGACTTATAATTCATGTTTATTTTATAATAATAAATTTGTAGTTCCAAGGGAATTAAGGGAAATTATATTGAATTTTTTACATCAATCGCATTTAGGCATTGTAAAATCGAAAAGTCTTGCTAGAAATTATTTTTTTTGGCTCGGAATGAACAATGATATAGAAGCAACCGTGGAACAATGTGCTCGATGTATGGAATGTTTACCTACTCCGTGTAAAGTTGAGTTGGCACCTTGGCCAATCAATGGTTTAATCTGGAGTAGATTCCATTGACTTCGGGACCTTTGGGAGGTCATAATTTTTTAATAATTGTTGATGCAACTACAAAATGGATAGACTGTCATATTGTAAATAAAGTAGATTCATTTTGTACAATAAAAGTTTTGAAAAGATTATTTTCTATGTTCGGAATCCCGGAACAAATTGTAAGTGACAATGGTACAGCTTTCACATCGACAGTTTTTAAGGAATTTTGTCACAATTACAATATAGAATCTTTGACTTCAGCTGTACAGCATCCTGCTTCTAACGGTTTAGCTGAAAATGGGGTTAAAACAGTGAAGAATTAAAAAAAAAAAATTATGGCAAACAATAAATTTCCTACTGATTTTGAAGACAAACTTTTAACGTTTTTAGTTGTTATAAGAAATACGCCTTCAATGTCTACGGGCATTGAGCCTAGTAATTTAATGTTGGTTAGGAAGATTAGATCAATTTTTAATACGATTATTCCAATGGTGGATAATGTTGAGAGTCAAGGTTTTAAAGGGATTGACAACACGATTAAAAACAAAATGTTATTGAGCCAGCGCAAACAGAAAAAGTATAATAGAGGAAGAAAATTTAAAAAGTACTTTGATGTTGGTTCTAAAGTTTTAACCAGGGATTTAAGAAGTAATAATAATAAATGGATTTTAGGAAAATTTTTTAAAAGATTGGGGAATAGGATTTATTTAGTTAAAATCATGTCTACGGGACAAATTTGGAAACGCCACCATGATCAGATATCAGAGAGGAAGGTTAGGTGGGGAGAGTGTGACAGGTCTGATGATTTGCTGGATCTGGGTCCACTCTCGGATGTGGATATGACCAAGTTTCCTAATTCCTCTGATTTTTGCAGGTCACCTACACCATGGGAGGGGTGGTTACGCCCTCGAGGTCAACGCCCATGCTACACAGATGGAAGATCATGAATATAATTATATATACTAGGTTGAAATATTTAAATACTTGCATTGTATAAATTTGAGAGTAAATAAATATATGTAATTATGATTTAAGTGTGGGGGTGTGATGTATGTGTGTGAGTGTGACGACATGAGAGCGAGACAGCGAGTATGGAGAAGTATAAAAGGGATCTACTGGCTGTTGTGCGCTCTCTCCAGATAAAACTCTTCTACAATAAACATTATTTATTTATTTATTTATTGTTCTTATACGCCCGTAGGGGCTTTTACATAGATTATAAAATAATATTTAAGATATCGAGGATTACACATACATAGAATTTATATCAAACGTTATAAAAGTGAAAAAAACTTTTAAGAATATACAAGTAGTTTTTAAAGAAAAAACCACTTGTATATTCTTGCTTAAAACTGTGAAATATTTTAAACAATGTAATATTTAACAATAACATAGAACAAAATATAATATAAAACCTTACAATAACACATCAAATCGTTAAATATATTATACCCACGTTACAATAATTAGTAGGATTCCACAAAGTGTTGGTTTAAATTGCATTTTATTATCGTATGTTATTACTACCCGCATTACAAGACATCACAAAAACTAATCTTCTAAGATAAACAACTGCAATCGGAACACGAAAAAAGTTTTTATCAACTGTGAGCCAGCATGTGAGCCAACAAATATCTCTTTTGAGAACATGAATAACTGCAATTGGCACACGAAAAAAGTTTTTGTCTACTGTGAGTCAGCTTGTGTCTCCTCAAACTTCCCCTATCATAACATGAATAACTGCAATCGGAACATGAAAAAGGTTTTTCTCCACTGTGAGTAAGCATGTGTCTCGTTAAACTATTCTTATGAGAACATGAATAACAGCAATTACAACAGGAAAAAGGTTTTTCTTCACTATGAGTCAGCATGTGTCTCCTCAAACTACCCCTTTCAGAACATAAATAACTGCAATCGGAACACGAAAAAGGTTTTTCTCCACTATGAGTCATCTTGTGTCTCCATAAACTTCCCCTATCATAACATGAATAACTGCAATCGGAACACGAAAAAGGTTTTTCTCCACTGTGAGTCAGCATGTGAGCCATCAAATATCGTTTCTGAGAACATGAATAACTGCAATCGGAACACGAAAAAGATTTTTCTCCACTATGAGTCATCTTGTGTCTCCTTAAACTTCCCCTATCATAACATGAATAACTGCAATCGGAACACGAAAAAGGTTTTTCACCACTATGAGTAAGCATGTGACTCGTCAAATTACCCTTTCGAGAAGATGCATAACTGCAGTCAGGACATGAAAAAGGTTTTTCTCCACTGTGAGTCCGCATGTGTGTCGTCAAATAAGCCTTTCGAGTAGATACATAACTGCAGTCAGGACATGAAAAAGGTTTTTCTCCGCTATGAGTCAGCATGTGTCTCCTCAAACTTTGCCTATCATAACATGAATAACTGCAATCGGAACACGAAAAAGGTTTGTCTCCACTGTGAGTCAGCATGTGAGCCATCAAATATCGTTTCTGAGAACATGAATAACTGCAATCGGAACACGAAAAAGGTTTTTCTCCACTATGAGTCATCTTGTGTCTCCTTAAACTTCCCCTATCATAACATGAATAACTGCAATCGGAACACGAAAAAGGTTTTTCTCCACTATGAGTAAGCATGTGACTCGTCAAATTACCCTTTCGAGAAGATGCATAACTGCAGTCAGGACATGAAAAAGGTTTTTCTCTACTGTGAGACAGCATGTGTGTTGTCAAATTACCCTTTCGAGAAGATGCATAACTGCAGTCAGGACATGAAAAAGGTTTTTCTCCACTGTGAGTAAGCATGTGTCTCGTTAAACTATTCTTATGAGAACATGAAAAACAGCAATTACAACAGGAAAAAGGTTTTTCTTCACTATGAGTCAGCATGTGTGTCGTCAAATTACCCTTTTGAGAAGATGCATAACTGCAGTCAGGACATGAAAAAGGTTTTTCTCCACTGTGAGTCATTTTGTGTCTCTTCAAACTTCCCCTATCAAAACATGAATAACTGCAATCGGAACACGAAAAAGGTTTTTCTCCACTGTGAGTCAGCATGTGAGCCATCAAATATCGTTTCTGAGAACATGAATAACTGCAATCGGAACACGAAAAAGGTTTTTCTCCACTATGAGTCATCTTGTGTCTCCTTAAACTTCCCCTATCATAACATGAATAACTGCAATCGGAACACGAAAAAGGTTTTTCTCCCCTATGAGTAAGCATGTGACTCGTCAAATTACCCTTTCGAGAAGATGCATAACTGCAGTCAGGACATGAAAAAGGTTTTTCTCCACTGTGAGTCCGCATGTGTGTCGTCAAATAAGCCTTTCGAGTAGATACATAACTGAAGTCAGGACATGAAAAAGGTTTTTCTCCACTATGAGTCAGCATGTGTCTCCTCAAACTTTGCCTATCATAACATGAATAACTGCAATCGGAACACGAAAAAGGTTTTTCTCCACTGTGAGTCAGCATGTGAGCCATCAAATATCGTTTCTGAGAACATGAATAACTGCAATCGGAACACGAAAAAGGTTTTTCTCCACTATGAGTCATCTTGTGTCTCCTTAAACTTCCCCTATCATAACATGAATAACTGCAATCGGAACACGAAAAAGGTTTTTCTCCACTATGAGTAAGCATGTGACTCGTCAAATTACCCTTTCGAGAAGATGCATAACTGCAGTCAGGACATGAAAAAGGTTTTTCTCCACTGTGAGCAAGCATGTGACTCGTCAAATTACCCTTTAGAGAAGTTGCATAACTGCAGTCAGGACATGAAAAAGGTTTTTCTCCACTGTGAGTCAGCACGTGTGTTGTTAAACTTGTCTTTCGAGAACATGAATAACTGCAGTCTGGACATGAAAAAGGTTTTTCTCCACTGTGAGCAAGCATGTGTGTCGTCAAATTACCCTTTTGAGAAGATGCATAACTGCAGTCAGGACATGAAAAAGGTTTTTCTCCACTGTGAGTCAGCATGTGTGTCGTCAAATTAACCTTTTGAGAAGATGCAAAACTGCAGTCAGGACATGAAAAAGGTTTTTCTCCACTGTGAGTCATTTTATGTCTCCTCAAACTTCCCCTATCAGAACATGAATAACTGCAGTTGTAACATGAAAAAGGTTTTTCTCCACTGTGAGTCAGTACGTGTGTCTTCAAACTTGACTTTCGAGAACATGAATAACTGCAGTCGGAACATGAAAAAGGTTTTTTGTGAGTCCACATGTGTATCGTCAAATTACCCTTTCGAGTAGATGCATAACTGCAGTCAGGACATGAATATGGTTCTATTGTTCTCTTTTCTCCATTGTGGGTAAGAATGTGTCTCGCCAAATCTCCCTTTCGAGAACATGCATATTTACAGTTCGAACATGAAAAAGGTTTTTCTCCACTGTGAGTCAGATACGTCAATGAGTCTGAAAAAGAACACGAATAAAGACATAAGTGTAAGCACTATTAATTATTTAATTTTTAAAAAATAGCACGAATCGTTATTTACCTGTTGTCTGGGTAAATCGTTGAAAGCATTTTAGATATTCCTTTTTAACATCCGGCAGCTCAATGTCAATTTCCATACAAGGAATTCCCTCTCCATCTTCATCTCGGGGTTCTGTTTGTAACTTGAATCTAACAGTTTCCATTTTAAGGCTTCCTAGAAAAACCAAATAACAATACGTACATGTATATGCCCAGATCAAGGGCGTGTTATATTTGAATTTACAGTAGTTCCTCACCGAGAGAGTATTTCAAAAAGTTTTGAATTTAAAAAATAAACGAACAAAGATAGTGTTGATTAACCATGTTAAAGAGAAAATTTGGTAACAGGCTTTAAGGTTAGTTGAGGAAATATTAAAGACCCCAGATTTCCGCTTCAGTAACGATGCTTTAAGAAAAAAAAGGGAAAACAAAACGTTTACGAAGTTTCGTCTATCTAGGAAAATTATGTTTATATCCCCAATAAGATAAGTTAAAAATTTGCTGTAGTTATAGATTTGCGTAAATATAAATTTGAATAGAAATACCGATGAAGGAAAGAGATGACTTTATGGAAAAACATATTATATCCTGCACGAGCAACAATTCACAACGGACAAGCTTACTTAAAATCAAAATTTTGCGTTCCACATTTTTAACACATGCAATACTGCAATAATGCAACCAACTAGCTTTTTGAGAACTCTCCGCATACTGTAGACATTCCTTCTTTACATCTGGGAAGTCAAAATCCATATCCGCATACGACATTTCACCTTCAGCTTCTTCCTGGGGCCCTGGTTCCGTCTTGATAGAAACATTAACTGGGCTTAGTAAATCCATGGCAAGACCGTGGAACCGTTATGGACTCTTTGGTTGGACTATAATTTAAAAATAAATGATGTGTACAGTAAATAAGTATTTGAAAAAAAGGACATAATTAAGATTGAAACCATGAGAGAAGACAATTGAAAACTTCTTCAAATTTAGCAAATTCACTTTGTGGCACCATTTTATTAATGAAATAATTAAAAACACTTTGTTTTTACCACAATAAACTTTATTTAAAAGTCAACATGTTTCAAGAACGATGTTCTCTTCATCAGGACATAAAATGTACTAAATACTAAATGATCAAACATAGAACGGCGTGGGTAGAAATGGAAGTAGTGGGGGAGGAGAAAGGTGGAAAGGGGAGGTGCTTAGAAGATCAACAAGGAGGAGGGGGGGGGGGGTGGAAAGGGGGTGCTTAGAAGAACAAAGACAAAAAATTACAATGGAAATATGTTTAAGATAGGGTTACTCACAAAATTAATTTGATTGTTAATAATATTTAAATTTCTATTGACATTTTTCCTAATTTCTAATATTTCTAAAAGATCTAAGTGAAAACCACTAACGTTAGTATGTAAAATTTTAAAACCAGTATTTATATCAAATGAATGGTTAAATTCAATTAAATGGTTAGCAAATTCCGAATAATTATTGCTATTATTCCGAAATTAATTATTCCGAATAATAATAGCAATAATTATTCGGAATTTGCTAACCATTTAATTGAATTTAACCATTCATTTGATATAAATACTGGTTTTAAAATTTTACATACTAACGTTAGTGGTTTTCACTTAGATCTTTTAGAAATATTAGAAATTAGGAAAAATGTCAATAGAAATTTAAATATTATTAACAATCAAATTAATTTTGTGAGTAACCCTATCTTAAACATATTTCCATTGTAATTTTTTGTCTTTGTTCTTCTAAGCACCCCCTTTCCACCCCCCCCCCCCTCCTCCTTGTTGATCTTCTAAGCACCTCCCCTTTCCACCTTTCTCCTCCCCCACTACTTCCATTTCTACCCACGCCGTTCTATGTTTGATCATTTAGTATTTAGTACATTTTATGTCCTGATGAAGAGAACATCGTTCTTGAAACATGTTGACTTTTAAATAAAGTTTATTGTGGTAAAAACAAAGTGTTTTTAATTATTTCATTAACAATTGAAAACGGTTGACCGAATCGTCATCATTAGTTAGATTACAGTAACCAGACACTATTTTTCTATATATCCCCTATATCTCTATAAAGTGACATAATCGTATATTTGATCCGCCATTCTGCATTAGACAAAATATCGGTTTCCCCAGGTAAACCATGTTTCTATAAAGTGTGATTGCTTAAATCTTTAATCAATGCTTGAGAAATACACATCCACAAAACAGTTCTTAAACCAGAAGTCAAATAATGGGTTCTCTAACTTAGATTTATCTACGTGTTTTATTTTATACAGTTTGGTATATCCATGGTCTGAGATTTTGGATATAATTGTTTGACACGTGCCATCTATCATTATTTATGCAACTATGTTAATTGGAAATGTTGCGTGTTTATTTAATTTTGTAAGTATTTAAAATATTATTTAAGAACCTTAATATTTATTGATTACTTATTGTGAAATTGTATTATTTACTGCAAAGAATTTAAAAAAATTGCGAGTATGTTTGATGATTTGAAATTCTCTTTTGAGGAAATAATAAACCAGAACTTTACATACGCACTGTTATCTCATAGAATAAAGAAAATCTGTGGATGTTTACTTCATATTGTAAAATATTGTATCAGCTAAACCTTTGGATCAGAAACGTTTGTACCTGGACATTTTTAGTTGACATGTGTCATCTCTCATTATTTCATGCAACTATGTTAATTGGAAATGTTGCATGTTTATTTAATTTTGTAAGTATTTAAAATATTATATTATACCTATATATATATTGATTACTTATTGCGAAATTGTATTACTTACTGTAATGAATTTAAAAAAATTGCGAGTATGTTTGATGATTTGACAATATGTTTTAAGGAAACAATACACGAGAACTTTACAGACGCACTTTTAACTCATAGAATAAAGAATATCTGTGTCTATGTCTGTTAACTTCATACTGTGTCAGCTAAACTTTTGGATCAGGTATAGGGTACAAAAAGTATGTCAGAATAGCAAAAAGACGACCGAACAACTGAATCTCGCAAATGACAGTGACAGACACTTTCATAATTGTGATCTCTGGTTACGTTCGTGGTGTTGCCATTTTTAGACGATTAGTAGGTATTCGAGTACCCCAAAATATTATTTCTTCTCTAATGGCATCTATCTTTTTGAAATGAAAATAACGATCGCGTAAGGCGGGTGCCACGCGCTTAGATAAAAGATCATCGCACGCACAATAGAGAGGTGTTCAGACACGTCTGTAAAATATAAAAGATCAACGCACGCCAAATAACGCTCTCCGTACGTATTTAAAAACTATTTTTAAAATTTTTCTTTATTTATTGCATTTAATGGTCACATTTTTTGTGGATTTTTCGACAACCATGCTAGCTAGGCTGATGCCCGTGTTATGGAACTCGATTTAACATATAGTACAATAACAATCTAGAAGCCATAATGTAAGAGAACAAGATTAAAAAAGAATATTATCAAATATTTAAATTAAGTATTAAAGAAAAGAAATGAGTATACAATAATATAAATACAGAAGGAATGATATATCATAGAATATGAAGGAATATAAAAGTATGCACTATGAAAATATGGAGAATCAACGTTAGTAGGTACTATAATATGTAACTTAAAATAGTTTTTATTTTTTGTAATTTTTAGACAAGTAGATTCATGTTGAAACTTTTAATACTGCAGTGGATTGTTGTTATTGTAACAGTTTTTGTCTAAGCAGAATACAAGTAAGGCAGTAGAGTACATTGGACAAATCAGTGGTGCCGAACAGTTTAAAGAAATGAATGGAAAAAGAAAATTGTAAATTTTTTTTATTTAAAATAAAATAATGATATTTTGTCTTACAGCTATCCCCTCAGACTGTTCACACTTAATCAGTTTGAAGCCTCAATTACATTGAGCGAGTTTACAAGCTACTGTCTACTAAGTTTAAAAGCTGGTGAATCGGCGAGTGAGATTGTAATGATGACACACAAAACTGTCCTCTCGCTCAGTAGCGAACTACCATATATAAATATACTAATACCTAGATCGATATCTTCGGGCCTTCTCCTTACTAGCACTATGTCATCAATTTAACCACGGATGAACCCATTATATGAAACGAAATGGCGCAAATAGACTACACATAGAGGAAGTTTATCTGTCTACCATAGACAATATAATTCCAATCGACCTGCCGCAATCTATAGCCCAATAAATTAAAAACAAAAAATGCTTGGAATCAAAAACGTTTTGTTTCTTATTACATTAGACCAGGGTTTCCCAACCAGTGGTCCGCAAGAGGCTAGAAGATGGTCCGCGACGGTCCGCCGGTTAATAAGGGAGCCAGTGCGGGGGCGGTCCCTGGTCGAGAAGTCTGAATAAAAAAATCGGGACAATATTCAGTCTATAATTATTGTACCTTGTCGCCAGTGGCCCCTCTCTTGTGGTAAATATTCTGCTAGAAACCGTCCTACCTTATCCCATTACGTCCAGTAACGGATTATCCCTAGGGCAGAGTAGGCAACTGCCTAGGGGCCCCGCATCGGCTAGGGGCCCCGTGTCCCGAGAAAAAAATGACTTGCTTCAATAAGTGAACAACCAAGTTTAATGACAGGTTAATAACATAAGGTACATGCATTAAAGAAAACAACAAATTTTAATAATTAGGTTATAACCCAATAAATAACTAATGTTCACATAATGGACAAATATCTATTTCTAGTTTTTTTTTTAAATATATATGTAGAACAATTTTCTCGGTTTACCCTCGTAACGTAGTCCTTAAAAGGACTTTTTAAGTCCAGACGTTTCTTTCTTCTGAAAACCGAGAAAATTGTTCTACATCTTACACTCGTGAAAACCTTAATCATAACATATATATGTAGAACAATTTTCTCGGTTTACCCGCTTAACGTAGTCCTTAAAAGGACTTTTTAACTCCTGACGTTTCGGACAGATCACACTGTCCATCTTCAGAGGCCATATGTCTTGAGTTTTTGTCTCAAACTGATAGCTTTCGCATGTCTGTTCAGTCCAAAAGCTAAAACTTAAGTGAGTGCAAATCACTTCTTATGTCTAGAAGTACCCGGGTTTGTTTTTTACATTAACTCCACACAGGAGGCCCTGAGGGAATTTATTATGCAAAAGACTATTACATTATTATGTAAAAGAGTATGCATATTAGAGACCTCTGTAGGAATTTTATAGAAGCTAGTGTTACCGAATAACTAAATTAGAGCACGTGACCCAGTATTTGTTAAGTGCAATTATTTATCATTCTTGTCTTTTTAACAGTCTAAAAGACGGTATTTTTACAGTTTTTAGCAGTATAAAAGGGGTGCTACTCAAATATTTCCTTCTCTCGCATTAACCGAAACTTAGAGTATAGACCCCGTGTTGCCCAGGCGAGGTCCGGGCCAAAATTAGCTTCAAAAAGTGTTGATTTCATTGTTACTCAAAAGTGTTTGTAAATAAAACGACTCTTCAGTAAAAAAAGTGATTTACAATAAAAAGTCCACCAACCTAGACGATATCGAAGTGACTTTGACATGGTCCTTCGAGCCGGAGGACCTTTCCAGGCCCTGAGGAAACTAACATCCCTCAGGGCCTATGTCATCTTTGAAGATGTTGTGTGGAGGGTCTTTTTGAGGAAAGGAAGGAGTGAACACGGGTCTTGAAGAGACCCATGTTGTAGGAGGGAGGAAACACAGAGGCCGGCAAATCGTTCCACAGCCGAGCCGTTGAACTCAAGAACGAGTCATAGAAACGACCCGTTTTCATGTGACTAATGTCAACCATGTACAAATGTTGGGCGCGTGTTTGGCGTGTTTCCCGACTATGCACCGGTGCCGAGGGGATCAATGACGCTAGTTCCTCGGAGCATCTTCCATTCTTATACCGGTAGAACAAGGACAGCATTCCCACCTGACGCCTGTGCTCTAAAGATTGCAGTCCGTCTGTTAAGATGGGAGATCTATCAAACGGACCGCCCGTTTCTGCACAGAGTCAAGGGTTTTTTTAGGTATTGAGGAGCTCCAGACCAGAGGTGGCTGCCAAATTCAACCGTGGGGCGCACTTGCGATTTGTACAGGGTTAGCAGTTGTGTACTATTAAAGTATCTGCGGGCCCTGTACAGGACGCCCAGTTTCTGAGAGGCTAACTTAACTCTGGTTTCGATGGAGCCCCCGTACCTGAGCTGGTCACTAAGAGTTAGACCAAGTATATCGATGGACGTTCTGTTCGGAAGATTGTTTTCGTTGAAGGAGACTAGATTTTCATTTCGATCCCTTTTAGACGTTATCAAACATGATTGGGTCTTTGAAACATTAAATTCGACGAGGTTATTCTTACCCCAAGAGAAAACACTCTCGAGGTAACCGTCCATTCTTTGCTTTAAAGCCCTCCGAGCTATTGGAGTTTGTGAGCCCTTTGGGGGCTTGTCAAACAAAAAGCTATCATGGACTGTACTGTCATCCGCGTAACAATGAATCGGTGCACATGACAAGAGGTCATTGATGTGCAACAGAAACAAAGTCGGTGACAGAACCTATCCTTGTGGGACGCCAGCATTTATCGAATGCGAGGAAGAGGTGAAACCGTCAGCAACCGCCTGAATCGACCTCTCCCTCAAAAAGTCGGCAATCCACGCACACAAGGATGCGGGAAGTCCGTAAGAAGACAGTTTGTTGACAAGCCCTCGGTGACAAACCCGGTCAAAGGCCTTGGAAATATCCAGTGCAACCGTTTGGGTCTCACCGAAACGTTCCAGGCACCGCCCCCAAACATGCGTCACATACGCGAGAAGATCACCGCAAGAGCTGTTCCGCCGGAATCCGTAATGACGGTCGTTAATAATTTTATTCTTCTGGAGGTATGTGAGCAGTTTGTCGTTGATCACACGTTCCATCACCTTAGACAGAACTGATGTGATCGTTATGGGGCGTTAGTTGGCTGGGTTGGAGCGGTCACCCTTCTTTGGAATAGGGTGAATGATCGCTTTTTTCCAACCACAGGGCACAGAGCCAGACTTCAGGGACATTTTGAAAAGCTTCGTCAAAACTGGAGCTATTTCTGCAGCTCACCTCTGTAATACCAGGGCAAGTATTCCGTCAGGCCCACTAGCTTTATTAATATCAAGCCCTCGTAAGACTTGGAGTACATCCCGATGCCGGATCCTCAGCTTTATCATTCGATTGTAATCACATGAAAGTGACAGTTGTGTTCAAATTTGTCCTACGAATTTCAGTATTATCAACTGTTTATAACTATCATTTAAGCATTTGCTCGCGTGAGACGCAGTCTTTGTATCATTCTACACATTGTGAATCAAAATTGTGCCCTGATCCTTGCAATCTAAACGTTAATTCATCGTTTTATAAGTGTTTAACGGTTACTGAATATTGAAGTTTAAAAATGTCTGTCTTACCCACTAGTGGCACTAGTAGAACAGGCAACAAATCAAAACGCATTGCTGCTATGGATAACCCGTCTGACGTCACTGGCTCAGAGCCAGACTTGAGTAACACACTAATTTCTTTCAAAGATGAAATAAAACAAGAAATTTTCAAAGTGTTTACTGAATTAAAAACACTGAATGAACAATTAAAGGAGTGTCATAATATAATTAATGACCTCACACTTAAAAATAAGGAACTTGATACAAATTATAATCTGGTTTTATCCAAATTAAACCGCCTGGAGCAAACCTCATTAAAAAACAATGTAGAAATTATTGGCGTTCCTGAAAAAAAGAACGAAAATTTAGTAGATGTCATAAAATTGCTGGGAACCAAGGCAGGTATTGATGTTCTCCCGAATGATATTGACGGTATTTCTCGTATGAGGGTCAAGGAATTACCTAGAGAAAATCCTAAATTTACTCGACCAATTGTAGTGAAGTTCACAACCAGCCGCTGCAGAGACAACTTTCTAGCTGCTATAAGGAAGAAAGGCGGCATAAACTCTGGCGACCTGAAGCTTCCCGGGGAAAACAACATTTATGTTAATGAACATCTGACGGCTTCTACCCGTGCACTTTTCAAGAGAGTGAGAGACTTATGTAAGGAAAAGAACTTTAAATTCAGGTGGATCAAGTTTGGAAAAATTTTTATCCGAAGAAATGAATCCAGTCCCATTATTCAAGTAACTTTGGAATCGGACTTGATTAAGGTTTTTTGCTGAAATCTCTTTTAGATTTAGCAATCCTAACAATTAACTATTTTTATAATTCCAACATTTCTCTGTTCAATTTTTCATTTGTTTCTGCTTTACTACAACAACACTCTAATACTTATAATGTACTTCAGCATGCCTACAACTCTTTTAAAGATGTAATATTTTATATATTTTATGAAATGAATGAACCAAAATGTTGAATGTTTATTACCAGAATGTAACTGGACTGCGATCCAAAACAAATAGTTTTTATTTTAATGTTACCAATAACAACTTTGATATTATAATGATAACAGAAACTTGGCTATTAGATAGCATTACCAGTGATGAGCTATTTGACAACCGCTACCTGGTATTTAGGCGTGACCGCAAAGAACAAAAACGAGGAGGAGGTGTACTGATTGCTCTGAAGAAGCATCTCGTAGCTCAAGAACGTTGTGAATGGATCACGAATGCAGAAGATATATGGGTGACTATTTCAATCAAGAATATCATAAAAATTCATTTATGTTGTGTGTACATACCACCAGGAGTCAATCACTCTCATATCATTAATGAATTCATGAATAAATTATGTGAACTTAGAGCACTTCATCATGACGATCATTTTGTGATCTCGGGTGATTTTAACTTTATAATTAACTGGTCTCTTAATAATAGAAACAGTATGCAAATTATGAATGGTTATCAATCTGAAATTATCTCAAAACTATCTGACACTCTTTCATTTACAGATCTATCACAGTATTGCACCTTTCCGAATAATAATCATAAATTCTTAGACCTTGTTTTTAGCTCGACCCCTCTTAACGTATCAAATACTGACCAGTATCTCACCCCGGAATGTAAACATCATAAAGCCATTCTCTTTGACATAAACATAGCCCTGGAAACCCCTATGGTGAACAATAAACGGACAATCAATCTCTTTAGGAAAGCTAATTTTGAAACAATAAATAACATCCTCAGTAGTATTGATTGGGACGCTGAATTCTTAAATTGATCAACTAATAATGCCATTGATCGTTTTTATGTTATATTATATGAAATAATTCGTTTAAACGTCCCATCAAAGGATGTTCATGTTAACAACTCTTATCCCTATTGGTTCAGTCCAGCTCTGATAAAACTGACTAAAGAAAAATATAAAGTGTTCAAAACATGGAAAAAGTGGTCCAATCCTTTAGACTACCATGAATTCTGCATTCTTCGATCAAGGCAGAAGAAAATGTCTAGGGAATGTCTTAAACAATTTATAACAAACGCTGAACTTAATATATCCCATAACCCCAAAAAATTCTGGTCCTACGTTAAAGGAAAAAGAAATAATTCTAGTTTACCTCATGTAATGAAACTGGGCGACGTTACTGCTGTGAATCCTTTTGCAATATGCAACCTGTTCTCACAGCACTTCGTCTCCACCTTTAATTATAACACTACCTCCGATGTACACTCTACCAACCATCATATAAATAATCAAGTTAACATCTCTTCGGTATCAATTTCAAAAGAAAAAATAGAAAAAATAATTGATACTATTTCTAACTCATTGGGTGCGAGTAGTGATAAAATTCCAGCATTCTTTATCAAAATGTGTAGCAAGGGAATCTCGAAGCCTTTATTATTGCTCTTTCAATCCTCATTGAAAGAAGGTATCTTTCCGGATCGTTGGAAGTGTGCTCTTATCACACCAGTATTTAAGTCTGGGGCTAAAAATGATGTCCAGAACTATCGTCCTATATCTAAGTTACCAATTTTCAGTAAAATTTTTGAAAAAATTGTTCACGAACAACTTTATAACTGCGTCCAGTCTGTAATACTCGGAAACCAACATGGCTTTATGAAAAAAAGATCGGTTGTCTCTAATCTTGCCATATTCATTGAAAATATTACGAAATCAATGGATAATCAAATCCAAGTTGACGTAATCTATACAGACTTCTCGAAAGCGTTTGATAAAATTGATCACAATCTTCTTTTATCCAAATTACTGGCTTTGGGAATTCACGGGGATTTGTATCGATGGTTAGTCTCTTATCTTGATGGGCGTACTCAAGGAGTAACAATTAATGGTTTCATCTCTGAGTTTGTAAATATACCTTCCGGTGTACCCCAAGGATCTCACCTGGGACCGTTACTATTTACAATTTTCATCAACGACATTATAAAATGCTTTAATTATGCAAAAGTTCTACTCTTCGCTGATGATATGAAAATATATCTTCCGATTAACTCTATCATCGACTGCATTTAATTACAGGAAGATCTTTATAGACTTAATGACTACTGTATAATTAATCATCTCAACATGAACACTTCTAAATGTTATGTGATAACCTTCACTAGAAATAAAATTAAATTTGACTATAACTACCTTATAGCGAACCAATCACTCAAAAGGGTTACTCAAATTCGTGATCTAGGTGTTCTACTTGATAGTAAACTCACATTCGAGTAACATATTAACATGATTGTGAAGAAAGCCCTTAGAATGTTAGGATTCTTATTTCGTATTGGAAAAGAATTCAAGAACATTCAAACACTTAAAATATTGTATTTTTCATATGTTCGCAGTCATCTTGAATTTGCTTCTCAGATATGGAATCCTCAATATAAAATTTATATTAAACGAATTGAAGCCATTCAAAGAAAATTTGTCCATCATTTAAATTTCAAGTTTAATATTGGTTATCAAGACATAAACAGCTCGTTGGACCTTTATGGACTTAAACCATTAAAAATTAGAAGAGACTCTGCAGATATAAAATATCTTCATAAAATTATCAATGGTTTTATTGATTGTTCGCCCCTTTTGGCTGAGATTAATTTTAGAGTCCCAGGTGTTAGAACCAGAGAAAAATCACTTTTTCATCTTCAAAAATGTTCTACTAATCTCAGACAAAATGCATTTATATTCAGAGCATGCAATGTATTTGATAAGAATTTTAATAATATGGACATATTCTCATGTAATTTAAGTACCCTAAAAAAGTATGTCATAGCCAACATTAAATAATTTTTTGACCGTATTGCAAGTTACCATGTTATTGCTGTGAATCCTTTCCAGTTGCATACTTGACATTCGACTTACTATTGTATTCACTCTGAGTTGTAGGTATGTACAATTTGTACAATGTACATATTATTATTATTGTTGTTGTGGAGTGAGAATTGAATTCTGACTCTGAATAATTCTTGTTTGAAATTTAGTAAGCAGATTATTATAGTTTATATTGTGTTTTTTTTATATATATATATTTTTTTTTAATAATTTTCATTATTTTTATATTTTTGTTAAGTTCTTACGGGTACAGGACCCTTACTTTTTTGTATTACTTTTTATTTATAATTTCAATTATGTGAAAATCTGTCATTGGATATTATGTATAATTAATAATGTTATTATTATAAGTGTAAAATATCTGTTGATTTTCCATAATAAATAAAATAAAAAAAAATCATATAAAAACCGCAATGAGGAACCGACGGCGGGGTAGCACCTTGATCATCGAGGGTCGAGTTTTCCGCGAACATTTTGCTTAATTCAGAGCCGTCAGGTCTGGTAAGAGGGGGCAGACTGGGTTTGCAGAAATTGCGACCTATTGAGCCCGCAAGCGACCAGAACGTTCTGCTGCCGTGCGGGCAGGCAGCCAGCTTTCTGCTGATCTGCAGGTCGTGCTCGAATTTTGACCTGTTTATGATCCTCTTGCTTTCCTTTTCCATTTTGTTATGTTATGTTACTATTCTGTTTTCGGACGTTTGAGATGTAGTGTAGGCTCGGTAAGCCGCGTTTTTTTGCTCGGTTGCAGGTGATTGATGGTGGAAGGGGTGGGAGGCGGGGCTGGCAGTAGATACCTGATTGGTTAAACTAATTGGAGACACTATTGGTAATTTTGGAAATGCCGTTTTTGGGGGATTTTCATCCCCGTCAGGAGTTAAAAAGTCCTTTTAAGGACTACGTTACGCGGGTAAACCGAGAAAATTGTTCTACATCTTACACCCGTGAAAACCTTAATCATAATATACATATATATATATATATAGGTTTATGTTACGGCATTTAGTGGCTCAAAGCGTCCTTTAATTACCGGAACTTATTGATCATTTCGACTTACTGGCTCATTTGGGCACTTAGTGGCTCATCGTTTTTTTTTTTTAAGTCCATCATATCAAACTCGATGAGACGAGTCGAACGGTGTAAAAAAAATTTTTGAGTGAATAAATGACATTTTTACGTGGACCGTTAATGCTCCGGAATGCGTTTTTTATCAGTAAATATTCATCCATACTTAGAACATCAATTGGGTACACTTTTTATCGCATCTATAACATCACGGCATGCGACGTTGCCGGATGTTCTCGTCATACAATATCATTCAAACTCCAAGTCGTTTATCAATGCTTTGCGATATTGAACTCAATGGTTAAATTCCTCAAAATCTATTATCGCATGACATTGCTATGTCAGATTGAATCTTTTTGCGATATGTTATATGTTTGCCGGAATGTTATAATATGTTGTATTCCTACATAGGTAGCCAGACTGTCAAGCGCTCACGGTGGACTGTTAGAAGAACAGACATTATATTATAATATTTACCGGCTATTCGCGCCCTTTCTTAAAATTGAAGATTGATTTACGAATTGCTTTTATAATATCGTTATTAATTTTGTGTTAATTGTTTTTGTTTTTATTACAAGTTTTATATTATTTCGTATTTTAATACACATTTATGTAGTTTTTCTTTAATAAATAAAATATTTGCTACGTAATTATGTATTTGTCTTTTGCGTTCCGAAAGCATAGTCAGTTGTAATGTGATGATATCTATACAGGGTTTTCTAAAAATTTCAGAAATATATTAGGTACTCATTTAATATGTTTTTTCATACAGTTATATTAATTTGTTTAAATGTTTTTTTAGTAGAACGTAATTTTTATAATGGATTATATTATCATATTTAAGAAATCTAACAAGTTTTTCATTTAAAAAAATGATCTGTACCTAGGTAATTACTTTACGCGTGACTATTTTTCAAAAGCATTGTCTCTAGTTGTATTGTAGTAGATAATAAAAATGTGTTTTATTGTTGTTTGGGTGTATTTTATAAAAAATATTATGAACAAAAATAAACAATAATTTAAAAATAAATTACAATATACGGCCTACATAGTCCAAGAGTAAGACCATTGACTCACAATCCGCAGGTCTCAAATTTTATTTGATTAATTTGTGTTATTTCACAATTAATTCATTTAAAATAATATATAGTATATTTGCGGCACGTTCCAGAGTGGAAGATACTCTCAGTATTGCCCTGGTGTAAGACCACCATTCAGAATTGAAACGTTGCTTGAAAATGGCTTTGGCCGTGTTTAGTGACCAGATCCGAATAGCCAGGTATTTCCCAACCTTCATCTTCCCCACCTCCTTCCCCTATCCATTACCTTCAGCCTCATAACATACTGGGAATGCCATAGTCTCACTGGCTCCAGACGGGAACAGTTGGGACTCTTGTGCGGTATTCACTGTAAAAAAATAATATTTAGGTATTAACTTACTGGCATAATACGGTGGTTTGAGGGATAACCAAATTAAGTTGTTTTCTGATGGGTTACCACAATTTGTGAATTGGTCAAAATAAAGTTGGCAACACTGTCTCGATGTTAAGTTGATATTTGCGCTAGATTGGTATACCTATTTAATATTTATGACGCCGCGGCCGCCCAGCGCATCCAATCGCGTGTGGAATTTGGCGTATGAATCCTTTTCTTTCGCATTTTATAAAATGTCACGGCAGAGAATTAATACCATTATTGCGATGTCAATGGATTCTTCAATTAACGGTAAGATTTTATCATATAACCTAAAATATTGTGTTGCATAATGAATTATTACAATCAATGACATAACAAAAATGTTTGGTAATTATCGATTCGGACCATACAATGGTTCGGACTGGCCACGCTTATTACGAATAATATTTATTGTGTAATAAAAAGTTTCCTTATATAGTAATTAAGGCGAATCTAAAGTGGTTTTCTAAAGATTATTCGTAATAATCGTGACCAGTGCGAACCGAATGTTTTTTTAGGTAAAATTACATTATAATGCGTTGCATTTTTAGGTTATGGTCTCTATAAAAACGCTTTTCACTGATATTTTAATAATAATTCTTGTTGATTTTCACATAAGTACGATAATTATGCGTATTGTTTTATTATGTTTATGATTTTTAATGTGTTTTGTTATTTTATAGATAAAAATATATCTAGTACAAGTGAAGAAGGTTCGCGAATTTCAGAGGGTAAGAGAGCCGTAATTAATGAAATGGAAGGAAAACTGGATGAGCTATTTGCAAACTCTCCAGATTCAGGTAGCTACATATAAATTATTACTCTCAATGACTTAATAAAGGTGTTTTTTTAATAAAATTACGTTATAATGCGTTGCATTTTTAAGTTATGGTCTCTATGAAAACGCTTTGCACTGTTATTTTAATAATAATGCTTGTTGATTTTCACATGAGTACAATAATTATGCTTATTGTTTTATTATCTTTATGATTTTTAATGTGTTTTGTTATTTTATAGATAAAAATATATCTAGTACAAGTGAAGAAGGTTCGCCAATTTCAGAGGGTAAAAGAGCCGTAATTAATGAAATGGAAGAAAAACTGGATGATCTTTTTGCAAACTCTCCAGATTCAGGTAGCTACATATAAATTATTACTCTCAATGACTAAATAAAAGTGTTTTTTAATAAAATTACGTTATAATGCGTTGCATTTTTAAGTTTTGGTCTCTATGAAAACGCTTTGCACTGTTATTTTAATAATAATGCTTGTTGATTTTCACATGAGTACAATAATTATGCTTATTGTTTTATTATGTTTATGATTTTTAATGTGTTTTGTTATTTTATAGATAAAAATATATCTTTTTTTTATTTTTTGGTAGAAAGCAGTCACTTTGTGGTTTGACATATTAATTAAAGGAAAACAATCACTTTGTTTGTAACCACGATTTATTGATTTAATTTTTATTTACCGACCGGTTTCGCTTAATACAAGCATCATCAGGGTATAAATTAAAACTGATGAAAAAATACATTGTGTGAGCTTATATATACATACAGACAGAGACAAAACATAATATAAAGTAAGAGTGAGAGATTGTAATTAACATCCTACATAGTGATAGAGAGAAAGAGACGGGTATATCTAATGAATAATTACATTATATCTACCGGGACAAAACGTCATTTAAACAGGTGATTAAGGAATAAAGTGGCTACGGGTTTTTTTAGTTTATGGGAAATATTCCTAATATCGGACTGTTGGACACATTTAACTGATTATTAAGGATTTGGGTTTTTGTTTTAACGGCTTTCTTTATTTCGAGTGCTTCTAAATTATTAAGCCTGTTACCATGACTATTTCTGTGTAAAATCTTAACACCATGGGGTCTCCTACAAGTCCTTTAATTGCTGATATATTCATGAATAATTTAGAAAACAAAATTTTAACTAGTGCCTCACCCCTTGTAAAAAACGTCTTACTATGGCGTAGATACGTCGATGACGTGTTCTGTATTTGGACAGGGACTCAACGTCAATTAAATGCCTTCCTCATCCTTATAAATTCATACCATCAAAACATTAAATTCACATTAGAGATAGGAACTAATTCAACTTTAAATTTTTTAGATCTCACCTTATCTATCGTAAATAATAAAATAAATTTTAACATCTTTCGCAAGCCTACCTACACCGACGTCGTTATCCATAACACATCCAATCATCCTGTTTCACATAAACACTCCGCGTTTCATTCAATAGTTCATCGTTTGGTCACAATACCGTTATCTAATACTAATTTCTCCAACGAACTAGCAATAATTAAAAAAATCGCGGTTAATAATGGTTATAATGCCGAACTCATTGATGCAATTTTAAATAAAAAACAAAAACAAATAGCCACTAAGAATTTCTTATTTACTAATCATAATAATATAAATAATAATAATAATCTTTGTTACCAATGGCGTCGTATTTTATTCATTAATCAGTTCTCTTCCTGCAGTGTAAAAAATCTACCTCCCGAAATAAGACCGGCATTTTACACAAACAATAATTTAGGAAAGTTTTTAATTAATTCGAAAGATAAGGACGAAAAACTAAGTCATTCCGGAATATATAAATTAGATTGTAATGATTGTTCATCATTTTATGTAGGTAAAACGACGCGTAATGTCAATATTAGAATCAAAGAGCATCTTAGATGCTTAAATAATAATGGATTTTCGGAATTCGCTAATCACCTTATTGATAAAGATCATACCTTCAATCAAAACACCGGTGTTAAGATTTTACACAGAAATAGTCATGGTAACAGGCTTAATAATTTAGAAGCACTCGAAATAAAGAAAGCCGTTAAAACAAAAACCCAAATCCTTAATAATCAGTTAAATGTGTCCAACAGTCCGATATTAGGAATATTTCCCATAAACTAAAAAAACCCGTAGCCACTTTATTCCTTAATCACCTGTTTAAATGACGTTTTGTCCCGGTAGATATAATGTAATTATTCATTAGATATACCCGTCTCTTTCTCTCTATCACTATGTAGGATGTTAATTACAATCTCTCACTCTTACTTTATATTATGTTTTGTCTCTGTCTGTATGTATATATAAGCTCACACAATGTATTTTTTCATCAGTTTTAATTTATACCCTGATGATGCTTGTATTAAGCGAAACCGGTCGGTAAATAAAAATTAAATCAATAAATCGTGGTTACAAACAAAGTGATTGTTTTCCTTTAAAAATATATCTAGTACAAGTGAAGAAGGTTCGCCAATTTCAGAGGGTAAAAGAGTCGTAATTAATGAAATGGAGATATAACTGGATGATCTATTTGCAAACTCTTCAGATTCAGGTAGCTACATAATAATTACTGATAATATACAATAATCTTAGGTATTTTTCATTACATACCAACATCACGTTACTTATTATTGTGAAATGTTTTAGCAATTAACGGTAGTGATGCTTAGTTTTGGAATATTACATTATTATGCTTTATTTTGGAAGCAAGTGTGACGTCCGGCAGTGATGACTTATTCAAGTTACCCTCGAGAATTTCGTCTGATTCTGGTAGGTAGACTAACTCATTTACCTGACAAACGTTAACCAATGATTCTTTATCATATATGTGATAAGCGCATGGTAAGCGCTCGTTTCAAATTTCCAACTTGGTAATGTAAACGCTATGCTGTAGCGCAGGGGTTCCCAACCTTTTTGTACTCTAGAGCACATTCGAAAATATCGGTAGGGTGGTGGGCACCACCTATTTTTAATCGACAAACTCCTCCCATAACTTCTCATTTTCCCATAATTTATTAATAAATAATAAACAAAAATGTTTCAAAATAATAAAATTATTATTCAAATTGCATACACACAGAGAAATGTATTTAATGTATTATTACGTCTCGCAATCGAAATGAAAATCTCGTCTCCTTCAACGGAAGCAACCTTCCGAACAGGCCCTCTATTGATATGCTCGATGTAACTCTAAGTGACCAGCTCAGATATGGGGGCTCCATCGAAGCCAGAGCAAAGCTAGCCTCTCAAAAACTGGGCGTACTGTACAAGGCCCGCAGACACTTTAATAGTACACAACTACTAGCCTTGTACAAATCGCAAGTCCGCCCCACAGTTGAATTTGGTAGCCATCTCTGGTCTGGAGCTCCAAAATATCTGAAAAATAACCTCGATTCTGTGCAGAAGCGGGCGATCGGTTTGATAAATTCTCCCATTTTAACAGACGAATTGCAATCTTTAGGGCACAGGCATCGGGTGGGAATGCTATCCTTGTTCTACCGGTATTTCAATGGAAGATGCTCCAAGAAACTAGCATCATTGATCCCTTCGGCACCGGTGCATAGTCGGGAAACACGCTAAACGCGTGCCCAACATATGTACACGGTTGACATTTGTCACATGAGAACTGGTCGCTTCTTCGACTCGTTCTTGTGCTCAACAGCTCGGCTATGGAACGATTTGCCGGCCTCTGGGTTTTCCCCTTCCTACAACATGGGTCTCTTCAAGACCAATGTTAACTCCCTCTTCTCCTCAAAAAGACCCTCCACACAGCATCTTAGATGACATAGGCCTTGAGGGAAATCGTTTTCTTAAGGGCCTCCTGTGTGGAGTTTTTTTTTACAGGGAATACCGCACAAGAATCTCAACTGCTCCCGTCTGGAGCCAGTGACACCATGGAATCCCCAATCGGGGTATGTTGTGAGGCTGAAGGTAGTGGGGAGGGGAAGGAGGTGGCGAATAGGAAGGTTGGGAAGTACCTGGCGATTCAGATCTGGTCACCAAACACGGATAAAGCCATTTTCAAGCAACGTTTTAATTCTGAATGGTGTTCTTACTTACACCAGGGCGATACTGATAGTATTTTCCACTCTGGAACGTGCCGCAAATATACTATATATTATTTTAAATGAATTAATTGTGAAATAACACAAATTTATCAAATAAAATTAATTTGCGCATGCCGGGTTCGAACCTGCGACCTCCGGATTGTGAGTCAAGAGTCTTACCCACTGGACTATGGCGGTCGTCAAATAGGCCGGACTATGGAGGCCGGAGTTAATGTTTAAAAAAAAATTTAAAAAAAAAACAAAACAAAACGCAAAAAACACAAATACAAAGAAAACTTCTCGACCCCGTGAACGTTTAAGTTTACCGAACAAAGAAGTCATCCCATAATAAAATGACTGACACACCACATATGCTCAGGAATCGCTGGTTTAAGTTTGTGTGGTAACTTTGTATAATTCACTCTGAATAATTTTCCACACAAATTTAATTTATTAAATATGTTATAAAATGTTATTGCATTTTTAAATTTTCGATTCATATACCAGCGATCATCCAGGGAAGCAGGAGAAAACGGACTGCTATGTGTCATCAACTTCAAAACAATGTACATCTGATTTAGCTAGTAAAAAACCAAGAGTTTATGACCGTAAAAACTTCTGTCCATACTGCTTCAAGCTGATAACCAACTTTGTACGCCACATCACTATCCAACATCCCTTAGAGGCAGAAGTGATTGAATATAATAAAATTTTAGATCCCGATCTGCGTGAACGAAAAAAAAGCGTGAATTAATTTCGAAGAAAATAAGAAATAGAGGCAATTATCTATATAATCAGGACGCGATAAATAGAGTTGATGGAATAATACTACCGAATCGCCGCCCAAGAACGACTGCGACAGCTAAAGATTATGCGGTTTTTATAGAATGCTGTGGCACATTCAAAAGAAGTTTACTCTATAGACACCTGAAAAAAGGTTCAAATAGAAAACAATCACATGAAGGAAATCCACTAAAACGCTGCAGAGTGTTAAAATCATCCGCTATTTTATTATCCCCAGACAATTCTGAGATCACTGAATCTTTAAGATCTCAGATATTTCCTGTATTCAAAAATGATCCTATTGCAAAAATTGCAAAGTCTGAGCCATTAATTTGTGCATATGGTTCTTTTTTTTTTTTTTTTTTTACAGTGAATACCGTACAAGAATCTCAACTGCTCCCGTCTGGAGCCAGTGAGACTATGGCATCCCCAATTGGGGTATGTTGTAAGGCTGAAGGTAGTGGGGAGGGGAAGGAGGTGGGGAAGAGGAAGGTTGGGAAGTACCTGGCTATTCAGATCTGGTCACCAAACACGGCTTAAGCCATTTTCAAGCAACGTTTCAATTCTGAATGGTGGTCTTACACCAGGGCGATACTGATAGTATCTTCCACTCTGGGATACTGATAGTATGTTCCCTACTATTAAGCAATCATAAAGAACATCATTTGAAAACACACATTACATCCAAGATGAGAGATCTCGCTAGACTGTTCATGGTCATCAAAGAAAAAAATCCTGCAATATCCTCATTTGACCTTGCATTTGACCCTATACATTTTAATGTTTTTATAGACGCTGTCAAAATAAATAGTGGTTACGATGAAAGTACAGGTTCTGTAAAAATTCCTAGCATCCCTCAACGACTTTGTACAGCTATAAAAGATTGTGCTGATATTTTGATGCGTAAAACAATACAGAATCCTGTGCTGACCACTTCATCCAAAGATGTTATAAAAAACAAGTTGTCTGAATTTAAAATAATCTTTGGTCACGCTTGGAAATTTGAAATTTCTACTAACGCTGAAAAATCAAGGAAAACTCAAAAAATGCTGAAAACTGATGTCATGCCTTTAACTACTGATATAAAAAAAATATGCACGGAAGTTATGAAACTAGAAGTGAATATAGCTCAACGATTTGAATGTGAAAAGTCTTATATCGCCTATGAGGAGCTATGTAAAATAACAATTGCTCATATTATAATTTTTAATAGGAGGAGGGCAGGAGAAGTTGCAAGAGCTCCATTAGAAAATTATATAGCCAGCCAAAGTGAAAAACAAGACATTCCTAAAGAAATATTGGAAATCATGAGTTCTGAGGAGCAAAATGCTATACATACATTATATTGCTTCCATATCCCAGGAAAAAGGGGGAGAACAGTTCCAATACTTCTTCGAAATCAGATGAAAAAAAATGTAGATACTATATTTTCATACAGAAATTTAGTTGGAATTCCAAATGAAAACAAATTTTTATTCCCAAAACTAGGAGGTGAACCTTATTTTTGTGGCACGCAAATTTTAACCTCTCAAAAAATCTATTTTGCATACTATGTGTGACATTGAAAGCTGTTAAAATATGAAAATTTTGTTGTTATTCACGATGTTTACTAAAAGCGTCATAAATCACGTTTTGGGAAACGTAGCCTCATTCTAAAAACTGTTTTGGAAAGATTATGAAATGCACTATCACATTATATTATTATAAACAAATATTTGCCCTTCTAAATATATAATTTTTTTATGAAAAAACAAAAATATTAAAAAATCGCTTACCATTATTCATAGCCTTGAAAATGAACTTTTTTCTGCAGTAACGTAAAAAAATAACAGTTTATTTATTGTAGAAAGATATTTTAAAACTTTTTGTCACCTCAAAATATTATCCGTCCAAACTAAAATATTTAAAAAAAAATCTTTTATGTAACACAAAGTAATGCAATTTTCGAACTTTCACAAAACACAGACCAAACCAAATTATTTTATTTCAATTATTATAAAACGTAATTACAACGGCAATCGATTTCAACAGATGCATTATGCTCGTATATGCAATTATTATTAGTTATAATATAAATTAATGTATTTTTTCACATAAATTCATGATAACATTGATAACCTACAAATATGACGATACATTTATGACGTCGTAAATTCACACTAAAACTAACCATTTGGTTGTTGTATTTACACTAAAACGTTAGTACACAGGACGAATTATATACAATTGTTGAAATATGCTGAAAATTTTTAAATATAGACTTTGTAATTGTGAACCGAAAACCGATAAATTGCGCGCCAAAGTCCGAACAAGTGACAGCGAAACTGCCGCAACGGCTTTTTTTGCAACTGGTCTGAAGTTCGCCAGGATAGGGATGGGGCCACTTTTTTAGTTGAGAAACAGTTCGAAAGAAATATTTTATTTCAAATTTATAGTAAGTTATTGAATATAGGTAGACAAAAATAAAAACACATGACATATACAGGTATATATTTTTTTATTATAAAATGACAACAATTGTAAACAAAAAAGTAAAATAATATTTTATTCATATTATATTTTGGAAATCATACATTACGGAATTCATTTAACATTTTTTTCCAGTACAACTATTTTAAATGTATCATATTTTCACATTTAAATTAGAAAAGAAACTTGTGGAACTCATTCGACATTTTTTTCCAGTACGAATATTTTAAATGTAACAATGTTTTAAAAAACACGTCACGCCACGCCACGTTAGAAGTGAAACTGGTGGAATTCATTCAACATTTTTTTCCAGTACGAATATTTTAAATGTAACAATGTTTTAAAAAACACGTTACGCCACGCCACGTTAGAAGTGAAACTTGTGGAATTCATTCTACATTTTTTTCCAGTTTGAATATTTTAAATGTAACAATGTTTTTTTCCATTTACACATAAAAACACAAAAAAAAAATAATAACAAAAAACCAGAACAAAAAAAATCCCATGACGTCCTGTGCGGAGCTCCAGAGAGTATGACAGGTATAATTTTTATCGTGCCATTCGGAAAGAAAATAAACAGTTATTATTGTAGAAGATCAAATAGATGCGGTGGGGGTCTGATTCAGATCACCTAAGCCATTATAGATGGTACCCAAAGTCATAATACTTCATTTTATTTGCATTTTCTGATACATGGGTTTAGTCCAAATGCAGCCGACCAAAGGCATGTTAAAAAAACCAATGATTGTTGAAGACATGTTGCATTACAGAAAATACTTGTCCATTAAACGCGCCCCAGCTTTCTATGAAAAGAAGAAACGTTTCGATACTTGCCAATAAGAACCTACCGAATGACAGAAGACAAAAACTTTAACTCAGCCAAAACAAAAAAATTGAAGACCTCGTAAAAGGTGAAATAATCAATCGGTTTCCACAAAACACAAAAACTAGACAACTAGAGTCAGAAATACACAAACAAGCGGTAGTGTCTTTGCGATAGATAAATTGCAATCATTATTATTTACACAAACAAGATAAACAATAAGCAGGCACATTAATCGCAAAAGAAGTAGTGAAGTTAATTAGACGACATTGAAAGAGAAAACACCGTAGACGGGCAAATTGATTTTACCTCCAGTCGCCCAACACTCAAGTGAAACATGAGGGATGAACTGTGATGACTATACCGCATTTCAAAGTGCAGAACGAGAATTGAATCTTTCACAAGATAGAGGAGATCTATAAAAACCCATAATCGAAACAACAAAAATATGTGAGAACCGTGACAAGGGAAAACGCTGGAACTCTACTCCACTCAAAGTGAATATTCATTCAGCATGTGATCGACAGTTTGTGTGAAAAATTTGTAAGATTTCGTTATGCATACCGCGGTTGCCACTTTGAAATATATCATACTACAATTGTAGTATGATATATTTTAAAGCACGGATCCACGCACAACGGAACTTTACAAGTTTCGCAACCAAAAACTGTTGATTTTCTAATCTTGTTCCTCTTACAAATAACGCAATTTTGAGTACGTCGCTTTGTAAGAGGAACAGGATTATTTGTATCCCCAGCCTGCGGCGAGTCATTGTAGGCGGGGTAGTGGGCGTTAGGGATTGGGGGGAAAGGATGGTTGTATGGCCCTACAAATGACTGCCTCGGTTTCGGAGGCACTGACAACGCGAGGTGATGTTCGGTCAACTCTTGTACAAGAGTTAACCGAAAATTCATGTGTAGTACCTCCGAACTCTGTGACTGGGAATACAAAATTTTCGCGTTAAGAATACTCACATTGAGCAAACGCTTGAACATTTTGAGATACCATTTAAGGCATCTCTTACGTTCAAGCAAGTAAGGTTCCAGCATCTGATCCTTTTTATCAACACCTCCCATGTACTTATTGTAGTCTCTGATAACGTTCGGCTTGTATACCTGCTCCCTACCCCTAGAATGACCAATAGTGGTTTCCGCGCCATGAAATGTCGATAGTGTCGTCACCTTCTTCTTGTCTTGCCACGACAGTATGGCAACATCACCAGCGTGGCGACCGAACATTTGTCCATCCTTTAAACTCATTCGACTGAATGCTGGCGGAACATCGGCTCTGTTAGTGCGCAATGTCCCGACGCAGTCAGTCTTGTTCCGCTTGAGGTAACGAGCGAGTAGTGGAGAGTTAAACCAATTGTCCATCCACAGGCTATAACCCTTATTCAAAAGTGGCCTGATTAAATTCACCACCGTAAGTGTTGATTTCAACACTTTTTCCGCTAATAAACCAGCAAGTGAATGATCTTTTCCTGTATAAATAAAAAATGACCACAAATATCCAGTCGCAGATTCGCACAACTCAAAAGATTTAATCCCGAATCTAGCAGCCTTTGTTCTTATGTATTGTTTAAAACCCAAACGACCTTTCCACAATGTAAGAGATTCGTCAATTGCAATGTTTTGGCTAGGTATATAAAGTTCCTGAAATTTTGCATTCAAGTGATTAATTATTGGCAATAACTTTGCAAGTTTTTTCTGTTCAGAGTTAGTGTGGATCAGATCATTGTCGGCGAAATGCAAATATTTCGTCAACTCACTAAAGCGTTTAAGGGATAGTAGTTGTCGAAATACAGAAGTCTTCAATAACCAAGTGTTTGACCAACACGACCTTATGCTCGGCATGCGGACAATTTCTAGCATCATGTAAAAAGCAAACAAAATCAAAATTTCATGGCGATTTGTGCCCCTCCATGAACTGCTTCGGTTACCATGAACACGAGAGTCCCTCGAATACTTATTGGTTTCTTCAACAATACTATCCAGAATTTCATCTGTCCAAATAGCACGAAAAGCATCATACGGAGTCGAATACTCTCTAGTTGCTCCTGACTTTTCGGGAACGAACCGTTCTCTTTGACCGGCAAATGAAGAAATGCCAGTCCAAGAGAAGCTGGCTGCGCTCGCATCATCAGGGAACAAATAAGTCGAATTTGGTGATGAATGGACGGCCTCGGTTTCGTCATCAGACGACAAGGCTCCGTCCATTTCATCATCAGCAGACTCATTTGACGACTGATGATGAGAGCGCCCCAACGGCCGTGCGGCTCGCGCTGTAGCCCGCGCTCGGCGCGAACGTCCGCCGCGAGCTGCACGGGCGGCTTGTGCCCGAGGCAAAGCCAGGAACTGGGGAGGGAGCTCGTCATCAGATTCAGCCACCAACAAGGGTGATTGTCCCGAAGACCAGGCCTCTCCCTCTCCGACAGCACATCGTCCCCTCACCCCACTACGCCCTCCACGTTGCCCTCCTCGTCGCCCTCCACGGCTCCCGCGTACGGCTGTTGGAACAGGTAGCGGCGGTAGCGGCTGCAGAAACTGGAAATCTGAAAATATACGAATAGGACACAGATAAGAATGGTCCTGTATATTTCTAAAAGTATGAATGGTAGAAGTCGGAGACATCCAAGGAAGACATGGCATGATCAAGTTAATCAGGTACTTGAGTCGGGCCATGTCAAGAGTCAGAATAATAGAAGAGTATGTATGTATGAGACGATGTATGAATGTGATTGAGACAAGGAGTTTGTGCCAAGACCGAGTTGTTTGGCGGTCCGTCCTCTTTGCCTACCCCTGCGGGGAAACGGCGTGATGGTTAGTTAGTTATAAAATGTGTAAAAATGCATTCTGTTAGCCATAAGTTGTTATAGTAGTTTGTCTAGTAGGAGTAAGATAGATTGTAGAAATATACTATAAATTTGTACAGAGCCCTAGAGGTGATTTCTCACAAGAACGGCGCTATACAAGTCATCCAAATATTATTATTATTATCATGGACAAATGCTGCAAAATATAAATACGAATGTATTTATATATATATATATATATATATATATATATATATAATAATGTATATACCTTCTATGTGACCATCAGTCAGTTCGTCAGTCTGCTCCATCGATTCTGAAAATATAATGCAAAACTATTACACAACGCAAACACACTACTTATATAATATGATGTAAAGACAGCACAATATAAATAAAATTATATAGATATTATATATATACATATATTTATTTATTTATTACAATGTATATATATACCTTCTATGTGACTGCCGCTTGCTTCTCCATCACTATCAGTCTGCTCCATCGATTCTGAAAATATAATGCAAAACTATTACACAACGCAAACACACACTACTTGTATAATATGATGTAAAGACAGCACAATAAAAATAAAATTATATAGATATTATGTATATATTTATTTATTACAATGTATATACCTTCTACATGTCCACCGCCGCTTGCCTGATCTCCACTGGAGCCTTGGGCAGCAGGAGCCACCAACGAATCCAAGAAGACCATTTGACGAGCTTCTTCTCCGCTCGAAAAAAACGAAGAAGCCTGAAAAAAAAATTAAAAACATTTTATTTTATTGGCGGAATAAAAAAATACACAAAGTATTGATTTTAATTATATAAATCACCTCGTCAAATGTCTCTTTTGGGTCCTCTGCGTCGGATTCGTTGGCCTCACTCATCTGCCCAAAGCTGCTGTTATTGCTATCAGCTCCAGTGGAAATCTCCTCATCATCCTCACGCTCCACCTGGAGTTCTTCCAGCGCCCAAGCTGGCATTGGCTCTGTGGGGTTCCATGATGTGCTATTCGTAGAAAAATAATAATGGTTTACTCAAATATCAGTTCGCAAAGAAAAATTTTCGAATTCGAATTTTTCAGAAAAATAGGAAGTTACATCCCTAGTAGCTTCGTAATGTCAAACTAATAGATTTTCATTTTCGTAGCCAATATTTCATAAAAACGTTGAAAAATAACAATTTTGTCGTGAAATTACTAATGTTTTTGATAGATATAGCAATAGAACACATGCTTTTATGAAAATATACAAATTTCAAGCGGTAATGGTGGACATTTTTTACGAAAGCGTCCATTCAACGCGATGAAAAATTCCAACCACATGAAAGTGTGCAGTAAAATAACGATTTTTACAAGAAAAAACACTTCAAACCAACTAAATATATGATGAAAGAGTGGCAAATATATATCTCAACAATAAGGTAAATACTTACTTTTCCATTTTACGATGTTTTTTGTCCAAATAGTCAAAATGTCAGAACGGGGCATGCACCAATTTCTCACAAAAGTTCGTTATGAAAGATTGACGTTCAATTGGGCATAGAAAAATAATTTCTATGTTCCATAGATATTTTTTAATACAGACACGTAGCGTTGTTCATTGTCGATATTTCGTTTTTTATTCCATGGTAATCCGTGAACTAGTGATGCAAATAAATCAATTTTTGTAAAAACTCGCGCATTTACGTCAAAACACGCTCTAATGTCTCGACGGCTATTGTTATATTTTCGTCTTTTGACGCTCTAATGTCTTTACTGGTAAGGGAACTAAGACACAAGTTTTCCTTTGTGAATTCAGATCATATAACTTCAACTGGGCTGCGACACCATGTTGCAACCATGAGCCAAGTAGCTGGAAAGAATAATGCTTATGTAAACGCTTTGTCTCATTTCTTAGGGCATACACCAGGTACACATAAAGGGAATTACATGATACCACAACTAGCTCTTGAGAAAGGTAAAGTTGGCTTGAATTTACTGCAATTAGCTGAGGGAAAAATATCTTGCCGATCACAGTCTGATAATGGAACGAACATTACAACAACTTTACAAAATGAAATAGATTCCGTCCCTCAACCTGAAGAATCACATAAAGAAAATGTGGATCATGTTACGTTGGATAATAGCTTAGAAAATGACCAAGAGTCTTTACCAAGTAATTTACTTGATGGGAATATGGCAAAAAAAATTATAGTTAGAAGGAGGTGGCTTAATCAAGAAAAAGATGAACTTTATAAAAACTTTGCAAATTATTTCATCGAAGGGATTGATCCTGGCGCTACGAAAATAAACGAAATAAAAAAACAAACAGGAATATTGTCAATGAGGTCATGGAAGCAAATTAATACATTTATTAATAATCACCGTGTCAAGAAATTGCCCTTACCTAAGGATTTGCAGAGAAAAAGAGAATTCTACCTCCAGGATGCTTAACTTGAATTCAAATGAATTGTATTGGTTAAGAGACCGCTATACCGGCTTCAACGATTGAACGATCCAAAGGTATCGACTCCGATTCCACTACAGCTGATATAAAGCGTGAAGCAATCGTAAAGTAGCTGTTGGCTTGTTCCATCGTTTGATCATTGGCAGTCGTTATAGCAGTTCCATATATTTTATCTTTTGTAATACTGGCATACAGAGTACCGGGCGAATAAGGCCCCTTTATCTTTCATCATGATATTGGTTGTGGAGGGTTCTAATTTATTTTAGTTTTTGTTAAATTTATGTGCAAGGTATAATTTGATATCCCTTGTTAAATAAAAAAAAAACGAAGGATTCTTCTGTAATGTACAACGCTAAATGTTTCGTGAACGATGTATAATAAAAAGTTATTTTGTTTTAATTATGATTTAATTTTTTATTATATTATGCTGTTTTTATAATGATTGTGAATACAAAGTTATTAGGCTATAATTATTTTTTTATTGTGTTATGTTATTTTTCAAATGATTACACACTTTTTTTAGTATGTATAGTAATATTTTTTGTTTTTAAAAATTCAAATTAAAGAGTTTTTTTTCAAAATGATCGTTTTTATTTTATCACCCTTGAAATGTTGAAAGGTACGTTTGAGACCCGTATTGTAGGAGGGAGGACACACAGAGGCAGGCAAAAATGAGTCGTAGAAATGACCCGTTCTCATGTGACAAATGTTGGGCACACGTTTGACGTGTTACCCGACTAAAGGGACCGGTGCCAAAGGGATCAATGACGCTAGTTCCTCGGAGCATCTTCCATTGAAATACCAGTAGAACAAGGACAGCTTTCAAACCAGACGCCTGTGCTCTAATACACACACACACCGACACTAATCTTGGGATTAGTGTGTCGGTAACGGGCATATGGGTCTATCCCTTCTACTGCGGTGCAAGGTGATGAGTCGAGAGAGCCAGGCTGAAGAGGTTAAAAGGTATCCCTCAACCACCCTCTCCCAGATGCGACACCTAGTCAAACCATTTGGGGCGGCCTATTGTAGAGACGTTGGTTGTACAATGTATACTATAGAAAATAATAAAATTAGAATACGTGTATAAAATTGGTGGAAGGTAGGTACCTACCTATGTGTCATACAACTGGAGACAATGCTTACACGTGTAAAAATAATTATAGGGTAAGATAAGATAAGATAAGATAAGTAGGTATAACATGATAATATAAAACATTATATAAAAATTACATTTTACACACATTTTAATAAAACTGTATGTAAACATGAAATTAATAAACATATTAAAAATTATAATTTGCAAACCAACCTACAACTTAAAGAAGCGTACGAATCAATGAACAAAGTAAATTATGTAATATATTTCTAATAAGTTTATTCATAATTTTTCGAAAACACTAATAAAACTAAGATAAAATAATTATGTAGCAAATAAAAGAAACTACACCAATATGTATTTAAATACCTAATTTTATTTGTGATAATAATAAAATAAACCTTAACACAAAAAAAACAACCGTAAACACCAAATAAATAACAATATTAATTAGAAAATCATACTCCAATTTTAAAAAAACGCGCCAATAATCAAAAACGGCCGCTTGAAATAATAAATGTGTGAATAAGCAACATCCGACCTGTTCTGTCAACCTACCTTCATATGAACTATATTGGTATGTATATGTAGCATTAAACTTGGCAACGTAGCGTGATGCGGTAAGTGTGTTCTTAAAATAGATCAAGGAATGCACGTTATTTTAAGATATTTTTTTTTAATAAATAAACATAATTTTTGATTACATATTATAGCTGACCATATTTTAAACAAAATTTAAAAGACAGCATGTTGGTACTTCATCTACGTAAGTATATATTACATGCTAAAGAATGAGCAACTTAAGTGGCTTCTTCTAAGATGAGCCACAAAATGTGGTATGACATAAATATATATATATTTAAGAATTAGAAATTTTCTGTCGATAAAAAATCGATATTAAATCTATTACGCCTAGGGTTCAATCCACTTTACAATACTGTTCAAAAAGTGAAGGTTATTGCCACCTAGCGGTATATTTTGTAACTTGACTGTTTGAATTACAGATTACAAGCTACGGCCATAGGGCCGCACTGTTTTTAAGGATAGACGATAAAGCAGATTTCTGGAATCTGTATATTATTTAGATTTAACAATGGTGGTTGTTTTGTTTATGTGTGGAAACGTGCAGTTATAAATAAGGCAATTTCAGTTAAAAACATGCTTTCTTAATAACGTGGATCTCCTGTAAACAGCTAGCATTATCTAGCGAGTGGTCAAAGTGGCCAATTAAGTGTTTTTGTTCGGGTCGGGAACAAATTTATTGTAAAATGTGCCGTGAAATAAACTAGAAGATTTCCTACGTAAAACCATGTTTTTATTGAAATCTTTCTGCTCAATTACCCATTTATAACATGGTCCTTCTAGCCGCATAGCCCTTACGAGCGGATGAAGGCATCAAAGGAATTACCGGAATGAACCAGCGAGCTATATAATAAAAAAAACCAGAAGGATGAAAACATGAACCACGAAGGATCAAAAGATAAGTATCCCTGCCATCCTGTCACAATTATTCATTGAATTCCTGTTCAAACAAGCGCTATTTTTTGTGTGTCGATGTACTTATTTTAAAAACAAAAAATTAACTACCCTCAGTGTAAAATGCAAGTCATGCAAATTTATTTTAGGTTAATTGTTTAGAAGATAATTATTGTAAGATTCTGTCATTGTTCATAGCTTGAATTGGTTATTACTGTTGTTTTACGCGATTATTGCACAGAAATTGTTTTTGAAGGAACATTTTTAGCATTTTTTATTGTTGAATTATTGTCAAATACGTAATAAAAATGGATAATTTAAAATCATTGATTAACAAACGAGGAGTGTTGAAAGGTAAACTTACGAGATTTGCGGATTCATTAAATGCATTATCAGTAAACGAAATTAAAATTCGCTATGCTAGAATTGAGAAAATAATTGATGATTTCGAAGAAATCCAGGAACAAATCGAAAGCCTTCCGGATTCCAACGAAATCGATAATAATTTGCAAAGGGAGAATTTTGAAAACCAATATTATTCAATTTTAGCGACTGCAAGGGGAGCAATTCAGTCTGTGGAGACTCCAATTACGAGAATTCAACGGCGATCCAAAAAATTGGATTAATTTTCTAGAAACATTTAAGACACTAGTTCATAACAATACTGCCTTAAGCAATGTACAGAAGTTTTATTATCTGCAATCCTGTTTAAAGGGAAATGCAGCAAAGATAATCGCCAATTTTGAGGTATCAGACCTGAATTATATATCGGCCTTTGAGTTGTTGCAACAGAGGTTTGCAAATTTACGAACTACCGTACATAGACACATCCAAGCTCTGTTTCAACTTAAAGAGATGAAACATGAGGATCCAGTAGCCATGCGTTACCTGATTGATGAAACGAATGTAAATCTCAAAGCGTTGCAGAATTTAAGCGTGAAAACCGAACAATGGGTTGCTTTAATTATATACGTAATTTATAATAAATTGGATGCAAGTTCTAGAAAGCATTGGGAACAAACCCCATTGCAGGATGAGCTACCTACATTACAGGAATTTCTTAAATGTTTAACCTCGCGTGCACAAGTTTTGGAATTAATGTTAAATTCAGATTCGAAAAAAATTCCTACCCACCCGAAAGCAAATAGTAGCAACAATAATCCTAAAAAGGAATCGGTATTTTTAGCTGCTACCCACAATAATTGTATTTGTTGTAATGACAAGGGACATAAAATATATTATTGTAAAAAAATTTTAAAATTAAATTCAGGAGAGAGAGCCAACGCAATAAGGAGGTACCGTGCCTGCTTCAAATGTTTGAGGTTAGGACATACGGCCCCTTATTGTAAAATTAATTTGAAATGCAAGCATTGTGATAGCGAAAGCCACAATACGTTATTGCACAGGGAGATGCATCCGAGCGATGACTCCATGAATAAAGGTGAAGATCACCCCGGAGGTGACTGCCAAATGGATGCTGAACGAGTTTCAGTGTCAAACCATTCAGCCTTAGCGAAGGCAGAAAAAACAATTTTATTGTCGACTGCTATCATAGGGGTGGTAGATCACAATAATAAAGTGCATGAGGCAAGGGTCCTGATTGACTCTGGAGCTCAAGCCAATTTTATGTGCGAAAAATTCGCAATGAAATTAAATTTAAGATGTGAAAACATAAACAAGCCTGTGTTAGGCATACACAACAATGTTACTTATACAAAGAAACGTGTTGCTATTAAAATGAAATCTCTGAGGACAAATTATAACCAAAATATCACTTGTCTAATATTACAGGAAATAACCACAAACCTACCTCAAGCAATAGTGGCCAGAAAAAATATTAAGCTGCCACCGGGATTACAAATGGCGGACCCAAATTTCAACGTAGCGGCGCCCATTGATATCTTGTTAGGCGCTGAGAGCTTTTGGGATATACTACAAGATGATCGGCTGAGATTGGATACCGGACCTACTCTTCAGAGGACTGAATTAGGATGGATCATATCGGGCCCGATCAACATTCATCATAAAAAAGGCCAGTACCGCAAATTTGTAGTTTATCAATAAACACATTATCCAATCAATTAGAAAAATTCTGGAAAATGGAGGAAGTGAATCCTGCGAGATTTCAAAATCATGAGGAGAAGGCGTGTGAAGCAGATTTCGTCGCCACGCACTCTTGGGAGAGCGATGGAAGATACGTTGTAAGTCTGCCGCGCCGCCCTTGTGTGAGTCAACTTGGTGACTCACTAAACACAGCGGAGAAAAGATTTAAGAACTTAGAGAAGAAATTTTTAATAAATCCTGAATTGAAATTGCAATATGTACAATTTATGCGGGAATATGAACAACTAGGTCGTATGGAGTTATGTGATAAATGGAGAGAGGATGAGCAATCCTATTTTTTGCCGCATCACGCGGTTATTAAATAAGCTAGCACCACGACAAAGGTGCGTGTAGTGTTTGATGGTTCGACAAAGACGTCGACCGGAATATCCCTGAACGATGCTCTGATGGTGGGAGCTGTCATTCAAAAGGACTTATACAGCCATTTATTACATTTCAGAAAACATCGATACGTCATGACTGCGGACATCGAAAAAATGTACCGTCAAATCAACGTATGCGAAGCGGATCACAGCCTTCAGAAGATTGTATGGCGCGAATCACAAGAAGAGGAACTACGACATTACAAATTGAAGACCGTTACCTATGGGCTGGGACCTTCCTCTTTCCTAGCAACGAGATGTCTTCGACAAATTGGTATGGATAATCAAGTTAATTTCCCAGTAGCAAGTCAAGTCATAGAAAATGATTTTTGTATGGACGATTTATTGACTGGAAGGGGTGACTTGGAAGTTTGTTTCAAATTGAAGAAACAAATAAGAGATATCTTGCTGTCCGCAGGGATGACCCTGAGGAAGTGGAGATCAAATGTTTTGGAATTGTCATCTGGGCGGAGCCAAGGTGAAATTGCCAAACAGGGCAATTGTGAAAAAATGATCACTGACAATTCCAAGAATGAAAAAATACTTGGATTAATTTGGAATAATGAATTAGATTACCTGTCTTATGAAATTACAAAGCCGTCAGGTAAAACGGAGAGCAAGCGTCAAATATTATCGTGCATAGCTTCCACCTTTGATCCTTTAGGACTTTTAGGGCCCATCGTAGTGGTAGCCAAATTAATTATGCAAAAATTATGGCAGTCCAAGGCATCATGGGATGACATATTACCTGATGAAATTTTACTACCTTGGAGGGACTATCTAGACCAACTATCGCAACTAAATGTGTTAAAAATCCCGAGAGGAGTTATTAGCGGAACACCAAAGAATATACAATTGCACGGGTTCTGCGACGCCTCGCAGAAAGCTTTCGGAGCATGCGCCTACATCGTCTCAACAGATTCAGAAGGTAAGCGGCATGCACAGTTAGTTACCTCCAAGTCTAGAGTGGCACCATTAAAATGTATATCACTACCCAAGTTAGAGTTATGTAGTGCATTACTATTGGCCAAGCTAATAAAAAATATCAAGTTGACGCTAAGTGTAGAGGAATCAGCCACCTATTACTGGTGCGACTCAACAATAGCGTTATGCTGGTTGAAAGGACAACAAGCTCGTTGGAACACCTTCGTGGCAAATCGAGTCGCTGAGATACATGAAATCAGCGATCCAACGCAGTGGCGGCAGGTATCATCGTCAGAAAATGCAGCGGATATACTGTCCCGAGGTACCACAGCTGAAAGGTTAGTCAACGCTTCAATATGGTGGAAGGGGCCAAGCTGGTTGACGGAAGATGTCAACACTTGGCCAGTATCCAAGATGTCATGTTTGGATCCCCCGGAAATAAAAAGTAAAAATGTACTATTGGTAGCTGATGCTCAAGAATGGGATATTTTCGAAAAATTCTCATCGCTAACCAAATTAAAAAGAGTAAGCGCTCAAGCGTTAAGATTTATACATAATTAAGGATAAAAAGTATGGCAATTTAACTGTCTCCGAGCTGGAAGCAGCTTTAAAATGCCTACTGAAATCATCTCAAGAACACTCATTTAAAAGAGAATTGAAGGACCTAAAGAAGCATGGGTTAGTAAACAAAAACAGTAGATTGAAAGCTCTCAATCCCTGTTTAATGGAAGGTTTAATTTGCGCAAGTGGACGATTAAAATTAGCTACTTATTTATCGCATCATCAAAGGCACCCGATAATATTATCACCGTCACATAAAATAACTGAACTTATTATACGTAATTATCATTATGAACATTTACATGCAGGTCCCCAAGCGCTGTTATCGGAAATACGCTTGAAATATTGGCCGATATTTGGGAGAAACACTGTTAAGCGTATCCTACATAAGTGTGTTGTATGTTTTAGATACCGACCTCAGGTTTGCCGGCAGATCATGGGAGACCTTCCAGTTGAGAGAATCACTCCCAGTCTACCGTTCTCTGTCACAGGGGTCGACTTTGCCGGACCGATAGACACGAAGGCTGGAGCGCTGAGGAAATCTCCGCTCATTAAGTCGTATCTTTGCATATTTGTTTGTTTTTCTACCAAAGCGGTTCATTTGGAACTCGTAACAGATTTGTCAAGCGATGCTTTTTTAAATTGTTTAAAGAGGTTCATTGCCCGTAGGGGTCAGCCGGAAAAAATATTTTCTGACAATGCAACCACTTTCAGAGGAGCTTCCAATAAGCTCAAAGAACTGTATGCCAGTTTGAGACTGAACAATGACAAAATTCATAGGTTTTTAGCTGATAAGGGAATTTCTTGGAGTTTTATACCGCCTAGGGCGCCGAATCATGGGGGGCTGTGGGAAGCCGCAGTCAAGTCCACCAAGTTTCATTTATATCGAATTACTAAAAATAACCCATTGCAGTTTGAATTATTATATACCTTGCTTTGTCAGATAGAGGCTTGTTTGAACTCCCGTCCCTTAACTTCCCTGTCTGATGACGTAGACGACCTTCTCCCTTTAACCCCCAACCATTTCCTCATGGGCAGGGATGCTTCGGTTATTCCCGAGGTGGATGTCCGCGAGCTCCCGGAGAACAGACTAAGCAAATATCAAAAATTAAACGCTCTAATTCAAAATTTCTGGTTCAGATGGAAACGAGATTACCTTGCCGAGCTGCAAAAACGGACCAAATGGCAGGCCAGCAACCAAAAGGCAATAAAGAAGGACGATCTGGTAATCTTGATGGAAGACAATCTGCCTCCTGCATTGTGGAAGATGGCGCGCATATTGACTACTCATCCAGGCCCGGATAGAGTAGTGAGGCTGGTTACCCTAAAAACAGCACAAGGCACTTTTGTGAGACCCATCACAAAAAATATGTTTGATGCCAATAGAAGCAAACTTGGATCCAAATTTCCCGACCCGGCAAACCACGGACCTTCCCAAGGTCACAGCCTAACTGTAATTAGGGCTGAACCGATGCAACCAAACCACAACTATAATTATGGAGCATCGGTATTGGTGTTGTTGACACCACTGTATCCTGTCTGAAGCCACTGGGGCTTCCAGTTAACAAAAGCGAGTTGATCATCCTCGCTGCAGAATTAATGGTACTATCTGATTACCAGGGCACGGCCGCCCCATGATGATCTACCCAATGATGACACACAGAAGTACATGGTGATGTACTACCCAATGATGACACACAGAAGTACATGGTGATGTACTATTAAAATATGATGACCACCCTGGACAAGATGGCCGAGTAGTCTACCCAGTGAAGTGTTCTCTCTGTTTTTGGCAGTGCCATGCCAGTGATAAACTGATAGTCAGTTCACAGCGAACTAACAATTTATTGCTATTTGTGAATTGGTGTTAGTTAAAAAATAATATTATTGAAGTGAAAAATCTCCATAGAGACAATGAGACATTATTGAATTGTCAATTGTACAAATTTATTATTAATGTTGTGATGTTGTTATATTTTATGAAATTTTTATGATTTTTTAGAAATTTGTAAATTTTTAGGTTATTGTTAATTGTTGGTTATGTTCCCGGACCCTTTAAATTTAGATAGGTACACATCTGGTAAAATTTTAGTATATTATTGTAAATTTAGGAATTTGTAGTTTGATTTTTTAATTTCAAAAAAACTTGTTGTTTTTTCTCATTCCCCGCCCGGCAGTATGTTCAAAAAGTGAAGGTTATTGCCACCTAGCGGTATATTTTGTAACTTGACTGTTTGAATTACAGATTACAAGCTACGGCCATAGGGCCGCACTGTTTTTAAGGATAGACGATAAAGCAGATTTCTGGAATCTGTATATTATTTAGATTTAACAATGGTGGTTGTTTTGTTTATGTGTGGAAACGTGCAGTTATAAATAAGGCAATTTCAGTTAAAAACATGCTCTCTTAATAACGTGGATCTCCTGTAAACAGCTAGCATTATCTAGCGAGTGGTCAAAGTGGCCAATTAAGTGTTTTTGTTCGGGTCGGGAACAAATTTATTGTAAAATGTGCCGTGAAATAAACTAGAAGATTTCCTACGTAAAACCATGTTTTTATTGAAATCTTTCTGCTCAATTACCCATTTATAACAAATACGCTATTATTAGTTGGAGATCCGCTTATAAATGTAACCTTCTTCCAATAGAAATTGTACAAAGAACAATTATTAAAATAAGATTAAAAAATCTTTGGACTACCCAGCAGAACGCCTGTTTGAAGAATTTCAAGAACCCACATTTAAAGATGTATATATTAAAAAATCATTAATTTACATTATGAAATAAAAAGATAAAAATACATTTTTAAATGAAAACAGAACTCGACTTAAGATGTTTTCTATGCCCAAAACACAAAACGTCTTTTGCACAACATCAAAGCACTTACCAGGGAAGATTTTTTTTCAATCGCCTACCAGAATAAATCTGATGCATTAATGATAAAACTCGATTACTGTCAAGAGACATTTAAAAAATATTCTTAAAAAAAAAACTAATGTCACATAATTAATCTTACAAAGATCTGTTACGCTGTACTTAGGGGTTGTGTATGGGTAGGTATAATTCTCTTTGTGTCAGGTTTTTACCACGAACTTTACGGTTGAACCGAGCGTCAAAAACTGCCATTCATGCAGATTAATGCCCGTGGTGGGTAGAATCATGGACTCCCTCTCAAGGCGTGGGTAAAATGTATGCGATCTCCAGCTTATTAGGGTATTAAATAAAAACATATATCTTATTTGTAACTTATATTTAAAAAATCGTATATTGTTTCAATAGTGACAGGTTACAATAAATTAACAGAGCTACTCACCCTCAGGGACCGATTGATACTAGAAGAACCTAGCTAAATTTGACCACTATTCCTAGCCGATCCGCGTCTCGGGGATCACAACAGAATGACTAGCAAGATTTCTAACCGAACCACGTCTCGTGGATCGCCACAGGATGACCAGCACGATTTCTAGCCGAACTACATCTCGTGGATCGCAATACGATGATCAGCAAGAACATCCTCCCGACACTTTCGCAGTATAGCAGAGCTTCATTCAAGGGAAGTGGAATTCCAGAGACGATGTTACGGGGCTTTCATAGCAAGCAAGTGGGACTGATAGTAATACTGTTCGTGTAATTGTTTATACAAGCCGGTGCGCGTGACTTTAAGTCTGCTTGGTTCAATTATATTCGCACCTCACAATCCGAAAGCCTCAGTTTTGCACATAAATTCTGAAACCGACACTTTGGATCAAGATTGTAAAATATCAATGCAAGATAGCTTTCATATTTCAAAGAGAATAAGAAGCAATATTTCGTTCCCTTTCTGGTTAAAAGAAAAATACACATGTTTGTATGAGACGAAGAGAGATATATAGCTGTTTAAATGTAAGGTCGCTCGGGACGTTTTTGGTCTTATGAAAGTATAACGCAATTACGTGTTTTGGGATGTATTTATTCCTAAACAAGCAGACGGGTTTTAACACTCCACACGATAAATGAGTCGATCTTATTATCGGAACCCGACAAATACACTCTGGCTTGGCGCGTGCAACGCCAATCCATCTCCGATCGCCATGATAATTTCAGAAAACTTCTCGAATATTTCGATCTACCGCGGAATCCAATTTCGCGACATTATTGATTACATACTTCGATGCACTTTAACATCTCGTATTAGAGATCGTTTCACCATTTTTTAACGCGCCAACAGACTGAATTTTATAACTTCGTCCCATATATTTAATTAATTCTATTTGACTGTCTCAACCATGATCTTGCCCAAAGGATTATGCTCGCGAGAGTAGGTTTCGTCACCGGAACCGGAAAAAAAGGCCCCCCTCTATCACGACTCGTGTTGCCAGTCATCCTGTTGATAAATCATCATAAATTAATTAACTGAAGAGTTCGTGCGGCTACTATCGATGTTATAAAGCAGTGTTCATATTTTAAAATGAGAAAAGATAATAATTTTAACACTGCTTCATAACAGATCCTTACTGTTAAAAAACATTCTTTCTTTTTTTTTTTAAATACACACTATTATCAAAATAAATACTGCAGCACACATATATTTATGTACAATGAATTATTTAAGTACTAACTAATAACATTTATGTGCACTCCCCTTCCATACACAAGCAAATGCTTTCAATGTAAGAGTATTAAAAAACCTGAGATGTAAAATTATCATGTAAATACCATGTTAAACATATGATTAAAAAATTTTATTAATAAAAAAAATAAAAGTATTGATTGTAAGGCGTAATTCAAATATGGTTTAAGGTTTTCATATTGTGGATTTTTTAAAAATTGGTAAGCTCAGGCGAGATCAGGCCATTAATCAATAAACTAATATAATATCATTATTTCTTATTAATATAACTAGTATTTCTTAAGACATCGTAGACATCGTAGACACAGTAGACATCGCGTCCAACATTGCATGTTTATAATTTACTTTCATTTTTTATCGAAACCGAAATTTTATTTGAAATCACAAGATTGATAGTTGGGAATATAAATACTGGCCAACTGAATATGTAATAAACCACTCAAAATCGATCACACATCAAAACCGAAAAAAATGACAAAATAAAACCGTTATTAATTTAAAGATATTAATTTGAAAACTGGATACCCCCTGGTGTAACGCCAGAGGTAAGTTTAAGTGCACGCTGATTGCACGATGAAGTCGTTTCTCACCCGGCATGCCGCTTAAAGTCTCGAAAACCCTTCTGGACGGAAGGAGAAAGACTCCTTCGAACACCTCTCACCCCAGAAGATAGGTGGAAGCTTGAGTGGCAATCAGCCAACGTCAAAAACGCCCATCTCGTGCAAGACCCCACTGAGAGACAGCCTGGGTTCTCATTGCCTCGCAAACTCTGGACTGCCATCAAGAGGATAAGGTGCTCCCATAGCCGTTGTGCTCACATGATGCATAGATGGGGCCTAAAAGAGTCGGCATGTGAATGCGGTGCGGTGCAGACCACCGAACATGTGGTCAACGAATGCCCACTCCATTCATTTCCCGGCGGGATTGATGAGGTCCACAGGGCAACGCCTGAGGCCCTAGACTGGCTCGCAGACCTAGATGTCCCCCTCTGACCCCCCACCATACGAAAGAAGAAGTTTAAGTTAAATACTCAAATTCGTTGCAGAAAAAGGGTTTTTCCCACTGTGAGAAAACATGTGTCCCGTCAAAACTACTCTTCTGAGAACAGAAATAACTGCAGTCAGGAAATTGAAAAAGGTTTTTCTTAGCAGTGAGTAAGCACGTGTTTCGTGAAATTAGAGCAATTATTCTTTTGAGAAAATGAATAATTGCAGTCGGAACATGTAAAAGATTTTTCTCCACTGTGAGCAAGCATGTGTCTCGTCAAACTAATCGTATGAGAACTTAAATAAGTGCACTTGGAACAGGAAAAAGGATTTGCTCCTCTGTGAGTCAGCATGTGTTTTCTCAAATTTCCCCTCTGAGAACATGAGTAACTGCAATCGGAACATGAAAAAGGTTTTTCTCCACTGTGAGTAAGCATGTGCTTTGTCAAATTACTCTTTTGAGAACATGAATAACTGCAATCGGAACACGAAAAACGTTTTTCTTCACGGTGAGTCAGCATGTGGGCCTTCAAATATCTCTTTTTTCATCTCAAATTGTCCCTATCAGAAAACGAATAACTGCAATCGGAACACGAAAAAGGTTTTCTTCCACTCTGAGTCAGCATGTGTCTGCTGAAGTTTCATTTTTGAGAACATGAATAACTGCAATCGGAACATAAAAAAGGTTTTTCTCCACTGTGAGTAAGCATGTGCTTTATCAAATTACTCTTTTGAGAACATGAATAACTGCAATCGGAACAGGCAAAACGTTTTTCTCCACGGTGAGTCAGCATGTGGGCCTTCAAATATCTCTTTTGAGAACATGAATAACTGCAATCGGAACACGAAAAAGTTTTTCTCCACTGTGAGTCAGCATTATCAAAAATTTTCTCAGTTAAGAGAATTATCCAAAATTGAATCTAACTTGTGTTACAAATCTTATATTGAACTCACTGAGACAAAATTAAATCTTAACCCTAAACAATTTTGGAAATTTATTAAACAAAAACGTATTGATAACGATCTCCCTTCAAGTTTATTTTTTAATGATACTCACGCCACCAACGATTTCGATATTGCCAACGTTTTTGCTGAACATTTCTCCTCTGTCTATACTGATAACATATGCACCATCCCTCCACTTAAATATGCTAATACTATTGACCTTAATAATTGCGAAATCACACTTGTAGATGTTTTCAATTACTTAAAAAATCTTCCCAGCAAAACAAGCACTGGTCCTGATGGTATACCTGAAATATTATTGAAAGAATGTAAATCTGTTGTATCTAAGCCAATTTGTTTATTATATTACTTATCATTATCATCTGCCACTTTTCCGGATTCCTGGAAGGTTTCCTATATACGACCTATTTTTAAATCGGGTAATAGGTCGAACGTAGAAAACTATAGAACTATATCGATGTTATCTCATATTCCTAAAATCTTTGAATCTATAATCACAAAAAAAATAACACCTATTTTCAAAAATGTGCTGATTGAGGAACAGCATGGCTTTAGATCTGCTAAATCTAACACTACAAACTTACTCTCCTTCACCAACACTGTAGTCAATGGCCTAGAAGATAAATCACAAGTAGATGTTCTATATACCGACTTTTCTAAAGCTTTTGACAAAGTAAAACCCGCTATCCTCATGGCCAAGCTATATGTTATAGGTATACGAAACCCATTGCTATCTTTCTTTAATTCTTATTTAAGCAATAGAAAACAAAGAGTTAAAATAAATAACATTGAGTCTATTATTATTGAAGTAACATCCGGCGTACCGCAAGGAGCACATTTAGCCCCGCTTCTCTTCAACTTGTTTATAAATGACATTATTCGTATTTTCTCTCACACACGCTTTTGGCTTTTTGCTGATGACAATAAGATCCTAAAAATAATCAAAAACTACCATGACTGCCTTCTTTTCCAATCAGATATTGACTCTTTCAATGACTGGTGTAAAATTAATTGCTTGGAACTAAATGTCGATAAGTGCAAAATTATGTCCTTCTACAGATCTAAAAATCCGATTGTTTTCGAATACAAATTAAATAATAATTGCCTAACAACTGTTCAATCTATTAAAGATCTTGGTGTCTCTCTTGATAGCAAGCTTTCTTTCCGGGAACATATAAATACGATTGTTAATAAATCTCTCAAACTACTTGGTTTTATAACTAGAACCACTTCTGACTTCAAAAACATAAATACCCTAAGAACTCTTTACTGCTCCTTGGTTCGCCCCCATCTTGAATATGCTTGTATTATATGGTCTCCTTTTTATGCTGTCCATATTCGTCATATTGAATCCGTTCAACATCGGTTCCTAAAGGGAATTGCTTGGAGGCTAGGATTAGAGCGAGGCAATTACTCGTATGCTGAAATTGAACAAACTCTAAACCTTTCTCCTTTAGAAGACCGTCGGATAAAATCTGATCTCATTTGTTTCTTCAAAATTATTAACTGTTTAATCGACTCGCCTACATTACTACAACTCATCACATTTAATATACCTTCTCGTAGACTCAGAAATAAAGACCTGCTTTTCCTCAATCAGCACTCGACTAACTATGGTTATAACTCACCACTGTCCAGAATGTGTAGACTGGTCAACTCACGTCAAGACCTTGTTTTTTTTGGTATTAGCTTAAATGATTTCTGTCGCTCTTTAAACAAATGAAGATATATAATATTCACCCTAATTTTTGCAAGGTCTTGACGTGACTTGACACTTATTTTTCTTCTATTTTCACTGTTTGTCTTTGCTTTCATGTACCATCCGAATCCTTACATTGTTCATTTCTATACTTCGTGATACTTTGTTTTAAATTGGACGTAAGTCCGTAAATAAATAAATAAATAAATAAATGTGAGCCTTCAAATATCTCTTTTGAGAACATGAATAACTGCAGTCGGAACACGCAAAAGGTTTTTCTCTACTGTGAGTCAATATGTGACATCTCAAATTTCTAGTATCAGAAAACGAATAACTGCAATCGGAACACGAAAAAGGTTTTCTTCCACTGTGAGTCAGCATGTGTCTGCTCAAGTTTCCCTTTTGAGAACATGAATAACTGCAATCGGAATACGAACATGGTTTTTCACCAGTGTGAAAAAGCTTGTGTTGCGTCAAACGACTCTTATAAGAACTGAATAATTGCAGTCGGAACACGCAAAAGGTTTTTCTCTACTGTGAGTCAATATGTGACATCTCAAATTTCTAGTATCAGAAAACGAATAACTGCAATCGGAACACGAAAAAGGTTTTCTTCCACTGTGAGTCAGCATGTGTCTGCTCAAGTTTCCCTTTTGAGAACATGAATAACTGCAATCGGAACACGAAAAAGGTTTTTCTCTACTGGGAGTCAGTTCCGTAAATAAGTCTGAAAAATAATGTAAATAAAAGTGTTAGAACTGTTTATTCATAAAAATGTTAAAAATAGAAAGCACGAATCGTTATTTACCTGTTGCCTGGCTAATTCTTTGAAAGCGTTTTAGGCATTCCTTTTTAATATCCGATAGCTCTATGTCAATATCCATATAAGGGAATCCCCCACCATCTTCATCTCGTAGTCCTGATTCTACCTTGAAGCTGACAGTCTCCACTTTAAAGCTACCTAGAAAAAATAAACAAAAATACATACCTATCGCATAAAGTTTCCTTTTATGGTGATTAAGGTTAATCTAAAGTTTTTTTCAAAAAATTATTCGTAATAACCATGGACACTAATCCCAAAAATTTACCGATTTTTCTAACAGATTTGTATACCAGTGTAATAATGATTGGATTAGAAATGCAAACAACGTGTTTTAACTTGTTTCAGACTTTAAAATTCAGTGTGTATTTGCAAAACAAAATTTTTATGGTTATGTTAGCGTATTGTTTTGCCCATTGGACTGTGATTTACATAAATAAACCAAATATCGAGTTAATAAGTATTGTGGATTTAGGATAATTAATGTATCTGTTTGAGTTACCGCAGTTAATTTTGGTACGAACCTTATAAATTCCATTTTAGTCCATTACAAATTGTCGCCATTTCCCAACCGCAATTTCTAAGTTTATTCAAAGGGAATATTCAACACTTCACAACTTATTAAAATTCAGTTTTGTTATATACATAGATATTTGTAGATTGTGATAATCAATTAGTCCATTTAAAAGAAACTTCATAGAAAATGTTTAATGTGAACGCAGAATTGAGTTTCCTACGAGAGTTTATAGGAAGAAAATCTTGAGAATATTAATGTTTCAAATGTTTACGATTCCATAATATTTTTTTTATAAATCCTACAAATGAGATAATCGACAAAGATTAGGAATTTTTCGCTATATAGAAAAATAATCAGTTTGTTTGCCTCGATATTAAAATTCGGAGGTATGATTTTTTAGGGTGGGCTGACAATATTCACCAAAAAATTTCGAGCAATCAGAGAAAAAAGTTCCAATTTCGGCTGTCGCTCCAGCTGATAATAATAATGTTCTAAGTAAATAAAATGTCACTTATGAACATCCCAAATAAGAAAAGTTAAAAATTTGCCGCAGTTTGGTAGTTTTCAGTAAATATACATATTATGATAAATACCAAAGCACGGCAAGAGAGGACATTATGAAAAAACACATTATGTCATGCCTGAGCAACAATTTAAAACGGATTAGGTTTCTGAAAATCAAAATGAGGAAAATATCTTCCTATTGAGTTCACGCTCAATACACACTTTAATTTTTTTTAAAATTTAATACGTAGATAATAGTTAGTAGAAAGTAATGCAGTATCCGGAATTGGAAAATATTGCGTTTTGATGGTTATTTTGTTAACTTTAATAACGCGAAATGTCATTTTTCAAGGACCGCCATGTTATTAATTACGACGGCAAATACGCACTTTTAGGAAAAAACACTTTGTTTCAGTTAGACAATAATAAGTACATTTTCGTTATTTGTTTTTGGTGTTGCACTACCTCCATTTTTAGCCAACGTTTCGGACATCGTTGCAGTGTCCATCATCAGGGCAGATCCGGTAGGTAATTTTTAGTCGTGAAGTGTGTGCTTATTTAATAAGAAGTGCATTTCAATCTTCGTGAATGCTAAATAATGCGGGTTAATTATTATTTTTTTCGGTTTCATAAACACGATAAATGATTACTTATTATGCATGTCGTATTAAAGTGTGCCGTGTGAAACATTGTGCCAGTGTGCAAATCCCAAATAAACACTACCAACCTAATAACGAGTAGCTAGAAATATAACACAGTCAATTAAATTACTATAACGAAGAACTTTTTTAATTATTTCCAAAACTACTGAAAGTGTTATCATCTATCATCATATGGGTAAGTACCCCTCATACGTAGGATTCGGAGCGACTGTGCTCCTGGCCACTTCAGGTTGCTGCGCAGAAATGTAAATATCGAAAATCGGTTCACAGAATAATTTATTTTGAGACTTTTCTGTGCGGAAGTCTGAAGTGGCGCGGGGCTCGGTCGCTCAGAACTCTTACGTGCAGGGTTTGTTTAACGGATTTGTGTAATTATTTGAATACCCAGAACGAAAATAAATACAAGAACGCGCAAGCGTTTTTCTTTTAAATGAGATATACATCTCAGGTTTTAAATGGTTTGTTTGGCAAGCAGGGTTTATCTAACGGGTATGTATGTGTAATTATTATACACGCAAAAATTACAGAATCCCGTTATGCTTGCCATACAAACCATTAATAACCTGGGATAAATATATTGCTTAAAAGAAAAATGCGTGCGCATTCTTTTATTTATTTTCGTTCTAGGTATTCAAATAATTACACAAACCCGTTAGACAAACCCTACTTGCAGAACAAATCAATTAAAAACCTGGGATGTATCTATGTATGTTATCGAAAATAAAAACGCGTGCGTGTTCTTTTATTGACTTTCGTTCTAGCAAATCAGGTACTTTCGTAGTAATATCGTCATTAGGTTGGCTCTTTTGCAAACTGCATGAAAATCATGTTTCACATGGAACAGTTTTGGGTAGTTTGGTAGGAGGCGTCTACTAATATCTACACAAATTCCGAAAACTGAAAAAATCGGACTAATATCTATGAGAACAAAAGTGCGTACGAATATTTACAGCTCAAACTGCTGACTAATATCTAAGAGAACCAAAGTGTGGACGAATATCTACAGCACTGGCAGAGGTTGGATTTGCAATTATGTATAGCATATTGGAATAACGTATTATCGCGTATGCAGTTTAAAAAACTTAATTTATGTATAAATGTATGTAAAAATCCCTAATATCGGACTATTGGACAAATTTAGCTGATTATTGAGGATTTGGGTTTTTGTTTTAACAGTTTTCTTTATTTCGAGTGCTTCTAAATTATTTAGTCTGTTACCATGACTATTTCTATGTCAGTTAGGTTAGGTTGTGGTGCCGTATATTTCGAAATAAATAAGTATCTTTGTATTATGACCTCCATGTTTGTTCAATAAATTATTGTCCTCGTAAACAGCAGAATACGTAATATTATACAAAAACTTCATGCGTGTACTTTAAACGTTTAAGCCTTTACGTAATTAGTAATTACGTAATTTATGCTTTTCCGTACAACCTCTTGCTCAGCTGCCCTCTGTAGATATTAGTCCAACCTACGCTCTGTAGATATTAGTCACCACTGGGACCGTCATAGATATTCGTCCGGCCTTAGCTCTGTAGATATTAGTCCACACTCTGAAGTTCGTAGATATTAGACCTACATATGAACTGTAGATATTCGTCCGGCATACAGGCTGTAGATATTATTATCTGGAGTCGTTTGGTATTTTATGGAACAGTTTCATATTTTATATGGGCTGGCGTCTTGCGTCATGACCTTAGCTCTGTAGATATTAGTCCACACTCTGAAGTTCGTAGATATGAGTCCAACATATTGGCTGTAGATATTCATCCGACATACAGGCTTTACGTCCGACATACAGGAAGGCACCTGCTCAGGACCTTGTCCGAAAGGCGTGCAAGATGGATCGGCCATGTAATACGACAAGAAGGCCTCTTGCATGCCATAATGGAGGGTATGACCGAGGGGACAAATTCTAGGGGACGCCCACGCCGAGAGTACCTAGAGGACCTGCTGGTGGACGTGCGCTGCTCATCGTATGCAGACTTCAAAGAGCCGCACAAGACGGAAGAATGGAAGAAAACAATTGAGAAAATTGCTGCAAACCAGGATTGAAACCAGAGAGAGACAGGCTGTAGATATAAGTATCTGGCGTCGTTTGGTATATTTATGGAACAGTTTCATATTTTCAATGGGCTCGCGTCTTGCGTCATGCGCGCGTAATAAGTAATTATTTTTCGTGTTTATGAAACCGAACAAAATAATTATTAATACGCTTTATTATCATTTCCGAAGATTGTTATTTGTACTTATTATTGTGTGACTGACAGAAAGTGATTTTTCCTTTTAAATGTGAGTATTTCATCGTTGTAATTAATAACATGGCGACCTTTAAAAAAAACATTTCACTTTTTAAAGAGTACAAAGTAATCATTAAAACGCAATATTTTTCAACTCCAGTTACTGAATTACTTATTACTATCTACCTAGTAAAAAATAAAAAGTGTGTAATGATCGTGGACTCAATAGGGAAATATTTACCCAAAATGTTACATTCCACATTTTTAACACATGCAATACTGCAATAATGCAACTTACTGGATTTTTGTATACTATCCGCATACTGTAAACATTCCTTCTTTACATCTGGGAGGTCAAAATCCACATCCGCATACGACATTTCACCTTCACCTTCTTCCTGGGGCCCTGGTTCCATCTTGATGGAAACTGTGATGTCCAATATTTGCAGGCAATACTGGGCCCTTTATCTCCAGTATTCCTCTAGGATGTATTCAAGGTTTAATATTTAAAACACGTAGTACTTTGATACACGGAAACTGTTTAATAGAATACAATAGTGCAATGTTGGCTGTAAGCCATCTGACGAGAAAGAGGCCGCGCGAGATCTCCACTCGCTATTATATCGTACCGATGTAGGTCGCTTAGGCTAGGTTCGGTATTTCCGAACCTACCCGACAGAATAACATATTACCAACATTACAGAAACAGAAACTGTCTGGGCTAAGTAGATCCATGGCAAGATCGTGGAAGGGTTCGGTTGGACTATTCTTTAAAAACAATGATGTGTATGGGTAACAAATATTTATATAGAAACTAGCTGGTTCCTGGCATGCGTTGCTATGCCATGCAAAGAAATAAATTGTATCTTCCACCTTCCCGCCTTCCCACTCCTTAGTCACCCCTCCCCCGATCCCACCTTCTTCTCTACCCACCCTCTCCTACCATCCCTCCATGCCGCTAAAATATATGAAATACATACATTTTTAAAAGACTCGCGCACCACCGGTAGTAATTTTTTTAATTCAAATTTCAACAGTCTTCTGCTAAAATGCAACGTTCTGTAAAAGTTTTGAGTCAATCCATTGATTACTTTCTGAAATTTGCGGACCCAAACGTAAGGAAATTATTTTTTGTTAAATACAAAATTTCTATCGATTATTATCCGAGAATTGCGAACGCAAACATACGGAACCAAAATTTTTATTCATATAGATATTAGATACAGTTAATTATGACTGAAACTTTGAGGGAAGACAATTATTGCAAACGGTTGACCGAATCGTCATCATTAGTTAGATTACGGAAACCATACACTGTCTTACTCTATATCACCTATAATAATATCTCTATAAAGTGACATAATCGCAGATTTGATCTGTCATTCCGCACTGGATAAAATATTGGTATACCCAGGTAATTCATATTTCTATAATTTGTGATAATTTTAATCAATGCCTTCGAAATACACATCCATGAAACAGTTCTCATACCAGACGTCAAATAATGGATTTTCTAACATAGGTGTACAAATTTTCCAATTTTGGTTTAAGTTAAGCTGGAACGCGTTATGGTGATTTAAACTTGTTTCATACAGTTTGTTTATTCTTAAAGATTCAATATGAAAAAAGGACGTGTTTTATTTTGTGGTATATCCATGGTTTAAGATTTCGGACATTATTATTTGACATATTCGAATTTTGACCGTTGAAAAACACTGTTGCGTTTTTTTTCGTTTTAATACGAAAAATCGAATTTTTGGCATTAAGTCAGTTTTATTTTTAGTTTTTTTTGTCCTCTTTTGAGTTCGTTTATTGCTGACCAAGTCCAGTAAGTGTTATTTTATTTTTGTTTTATATCCTTTTGCCCCAATGGCCTTTGCCATGGGGAAGAAACCCCCTGATCCCGCTCCCCCTGATCCTTCAAATTTTGACATTGGTAGTGAGGTAGAAATAACAGACCTTCAAGTTCCATCCTCTACTCCAAAAAAGAGGAAAGTTTGCGACCTTCCAAAAACTGATTCTTCGCAGGTCTCAGTTCCTGTAGCTTCTCCCCTTTCTTTGTATCCGACTTCAGCAAAAGCTCCCTTCATAGTTTATGTTCAAAACAACTCTCCTGGCCACTCTTTACATCCCCTTGAATTTGGTAAATTCATTGGAAAAAAACCACTTGGCATTTCCCCAGGTGGTATCCGATCAGAGGGCAGATTTCGCATTTGTGTTGAGTTCACATCCGCGTTGAATGCCAATAAATTCATAAATTCCATCGACTCCCTCTCTGCAAAAAAATTTAAAGCCTATATCCCTTCTCTCAATATATCTCGCTTGGGTCTCGTTAGAGGTATTCCTGTAGACCTATCTGAAGAAGAGCTTATCTCGGAACTCATTATTCCAGCATCTTCGGGAAAAGTTATTAAGACTAGGCGTCTTAATTTCAAAGATCGATCATCTGAGTCTGTAGTTTGGAAACCCTCTCAAACTGTAGTTCTAACATTTGAAGGACAGTCCCTTCCCTCTCACGTTTATTTATTTCACAACTCTCTCCCGGTGGAAATTTATTCGTACCCAACAATCCAATGCTTTAATTGTTGTCGGTTTGGCCATTCTAAGCAATCATGCCGCTCCTCTCCCCGCTGCTTTAAATGCGCAGAAAATCATTTAGCAGACCAATGCTCCGCCCCTTCCAATTCCCCCACTTGCGTCAATTGTTCAGGCTCGCACACAGCCACTCATCCATCCTGCCCCGAACTTTCTCGCCAAAAAAACGTAAAAAGTTATATGGCCTCCAATAGCGTTTCATACTTCTATGCCTCCAAATCAATAGCTCCTAAAAAATCTTTTGCTGAAGTTGCCTCTCAACCCCAAATTAGTGCTCCTTCAAACTTGTCTTACAAGAAAACTGTAATGACAAAACAAGCTTCTCGTCCAATTAAAACCCCTGGATATGATCAATTTGGCCATAACTCCCAGCTGTTGTTCCCAAATGGTAACATCAGCTCTCTTTTTCCTCAAAACCCCGTCTTTTCTAACTCAAATTCAACTAACAGCAGTGCTTTCAATCCTGATCTAAATGCAAATTCCATAAACAACAATACTTCTAATGACAATTCTTCTTTGATTCAAACTCTTCTCATGCTACTTATCTCTGTTATTAACAATAATAATTCTCTACCGTCCAACGCTGCCTCGTTACTCTCCTCTTTGTATTCTCTTCTTCCCAATGGCTGCCCCAACAGCAGCAATTCTGCAGTGGAATTGTAGAAGTGCCACCTCCAATAAGGATGACCTCATCCGCCTTCTACATTTACACTCCATATCGATTGCTGCCATCTCTGAGACTTGGTTCAAGCCAACTCAACTCTTCAAGGTGAGTGGCTATCAATGTCTGCGGGACGACCGCATTGATGGGAAGGGTGGTGCAGCCCTTTTCATCAAAAACTCTCTCCCCTTCTCCCCTATTTCCATTAAACCCCCAAATTCATCCTTCCAATTAGTGGCAGCCACTGTCTCCAATATTACATTTGTATCTCTCTATATTCCTCCTTCTACCCCATTTGACCTTCCACTGTGGGTTCACATGCTTAGCAAATCTTCTTCTCCCTTGGTCATTTTGGGTGATTTCAATGCCCACTCCCCACTCTGGGGTTCTTCTTCCTCGGATCCCTCAGGTATCAAATTAATTGAACTTTTGGACTCCTTGAACATATGTCTCCTAATTGACGGATCCTCAACAAGGTTTAGTCACCCTGGACAGAATCCTAGTGCGGTGTACATATCCCTCTGTTCCCCGAGTATCTATCCTCTAATCTCCTGGCGAATTTCTTCAGATCCCTGCGGCAGTGACCACTATCCCATTATTTTGAATTTGGCTCAACGGTTGGATACCAATCACTTTAAAAGTAAGCCCAAATTTATTACAAAAAAAGCGGATTGCTCCCGTTTCAGAGACGCTATCCAGGATCTTTCCCTCTCCCTGCCTTTCCCTTCTTCTGATAATTGCACCTCCTCTTATAAATCTTGGACTGATTCCATTCTAAAATCGGCTGACAAGTCTATCCCCAAATCATCTTTGCGTGTATATTTGCTAAATCTTCTAGAAATAAACGCGCATATTTGCTAAATCTTCTAGAAGCGGAGACATTAACTCTTTTGATCAACTTATGTTTTCCTTCTAAAGTTACAGACGTGGCATTCGATCAGTTAATAGAATTAATTGAGAAACATTGTTCCAAACCGCGATTGGTGTTTAAGGAACGAGAAAAATTTTATCAGGCCAAGCAATCACATGGTGAATCAGTCAGAGATTTTGCAGTGCGTTTACGTGGATTATCATCGTTTTGCGAGTTCGGAACGCGTTTACCGGAATGCTTAGCTGATGTTTTCGTAATCGGCATGTTGCCGGGCCGAGCCAAGGAGAAAATTTTTCTCGAGGGGACTAGTTTAACGTTTAACAAAATGGAAGAATTAGCAATAACGGTTTCAGCTTTAGACAATCTAGTTCCGGAAATTAAATCAGAAGTTTCCGTAGGGACGTCGGGCGGCGTGAATTCCATTAAACGCTCGAATTCGCCGGGGAGACATTCACATCCGGATAGAACTCAAGGTTTCCGAAGATCGCCTTCGCGGTCAAAAAGCCCCGAGCCAAGGGGTTTCTCGAGTAATAAAAAATGTACCATTTGCGGTGGTACTCATTTAGAGAAATTTTGTAAATTTATTAATGCAAAATGTTTTCATTGTCACAAAATAGGTCATTTGAAGAAATTCTGTAAGAATCACAATGTTTATCCGATTTTTTAACAATCCCGTGATAAGGTTATTAATAGTATTTCTTACATTAATCCGTTTAGGGCTAATATAATAATTAATAAAGTTAAATGTTCCGCTATGATTGATTCAGGCGCGAGTATGTCGGTCATGCCTGATTTTATTTTCAACCGTTATTTTAGGGATGTAACATTGTCACCTGATAAGCGTACTTTATCGGGATACGACGGTAAACCACTTAATCTTGTAGGTAGTGCTTGTTTTACCGTAGAATACAATAATATTAAAAATAATTTATTATTTACTGTTGTGATTAATGGCTCGGAATTGATAGTGGGTAGGGATTTCATGGAGGCTTTTAATCTGAAGATAGTTCCAATGATGGATAATTCGGTTTCAACAATCAAAGACAAAATTGAATTGATTTACAACGAGTTTCCAGAGGTGTTTTCGCCGGGGCTGGGAAAATTCAGTAAACATAAAGTGAGTTTCAAAGTGAACAAGGAAGCTCGTCCTGTTTTTTTTAATGCGAGGCCGGTTCCGTTCGCTATTAAGGAAAAAATTGAGAGAGAATTAGAAACTATGGTAGCTGATGGCATCATTCTGGCAGGGTTTTCGTACAAAACGGAATTTGTGAAATCTTGTAATAACCAAGCAGATTTTCTTTCTCGCTTACCGTTGAAGGACACAGTTGAGGATTTTAAGGATGATTGCGGGACTGACTTTGTTTGTTTTATTGAGAATTGTGACCATGTTAATTTTCAAGCAGTTGTGTTAGCCACCGCAGCGGATAGCGAATTATAGCTAGTGTTTAGGTATTTGCGGCAGGGCTGGCCCAAACGAGTAAATCGTGACAGCAGTATGTGGAAATATTGGTTAAAAAGGAATGAACTTTCTATCGTAGAAGAGTGTTTGTTTTGGCAACATAGAATAGTTATACCTGTTTCTCTCCAAAGGCAAGTGTTAGATTTGTTACACAGGTCACATCTAGGTATTGTGAAAATGAGGGGAATTTCTAGAACATATTTTTGGTGGACTTCTCTGAACAAAGACTTGGAGGAAGTCGTTCAATCTTGTTCAGATTGTTCGTTGTCAAAACAGTCACCACCGAAAAGTCAATTGACAGTTTGGCCAAATCCAGGTAAAGCTTGGAGTAGGGTACATCTAGATTATTGTGAGCCCCTAGCGGGGAAGATGTTCCTTGTGGTTTGTGACTCATTCTCGAAGTGGTTAGACTGTATCGAGGTGCAGAAGGCAGATTCAACTCATACGATTATGGAATTGAGGAAAATTTTTTCTATTTTGGCAACCCTGAGTTAATTGTATCTGACAATGGCTCAGTTTTTACAAGTGAGGAATTTAGAGGTTTCTTAAAGGAGAACAATATTAAACTTATGACTTCTCCGGTGAAACACCCCCAGTCAAACGGATTGGCAGAAAATGCAGTAAAAATTTCGAAAATGTTCCTCAAGAAACTGTTAATAAACGGTAAATTTCCACTAGATTTTAATGTCAAGCTGTTGAATTTTTTAATGGACTATAGAAATTCTTTCCATTGTTCGACAGGTATTGAACCAGCGGTTCTGTTACTAGGAAGAAGGCTGCGTTCTACGTTCGACAGTTTATTGCCAGTGGAAAATGGAGAAGACTTTTCGGAAAAAGTTAAGGAAGCTAACGTTAACATTTCTAAAGCTCAATCGGATCAAGTTAGGTTTTACAGAGGGGTAAAACCAGGGTTTTTAAAGTTGGACAAAAATGTTGAACAAAAGATTATCGTCATGATAATAAAGTCGTTTGGGCTAAGGGTGTAGTCTCTAGAAAGCTAGGTAAAAAAGTTTATATTATTAAAATAGAAAACACTGATGTGACATGGAAGAGACATGTGGACCAAATGAGGGAAATGTCAGTGAGCTGGAAGGAAGATGGCAATATTGCGCAGCATCCCGCGTCTGAAATTTTGAGGAACGAGCCTCATGAGTTAGAGACTTCGTCCTTGTTGCGTGGATTGTCTGGTTTTTCTCCTGATTCCAGGTTGGCGGGGGAGGAAGTGGTGTCGGAGCAGGCACGGCAACAGAGACCATGGTCGGGTAGACTGCGTTCAAGTCGCAAGGCACCCTCATCTTCCAGAGGAGACGGAACAACTTGACCCAGTCACCGCGGGTTGATTTATGTGTATCTTTAAAATTATGTTATGTTGTTAAGTGTGCAATATTTTATTAAGTAGCTTCAGAGTTGAAGGAGGGAGAGTGTAGTGTTGGTAATATGTTTCTGGCGGGTAGGTTCGGAAATACCGAACCTAGCCGAAGCGTCCTAGATCGGGACGATATAATAGCGAGTGGAGCTCTCGCGCGCTCTCTTGCTTATCAGACGGCTCACAGCCTACATTGTATCTATTATATTCCAATAAACAAGTTTCCGTTGTATCAAAGTACTACGTGTTTCTAATACTAAACCTAGAAGTCATCCTAGAGTAATACTGGAGAGAAAGGGCCCAGTATTACCTGCAATTACTGAACATTACAGTTAGATGCTCCATTTTCCTTTGATGAGTTAAAAAGAGCCATTGAAATCCTCAATGACTCAGCTCCGGGCAAGGATGAAATCCTGAATATATTCATCCGTCATTCTGATGACAATTCTCTTACCTACTTTCTCTCTCTCATCAATGTCTTTCTGGATTCTGGCATTATTCCCCCAGACTGGAAAATTCAAAATATCATTCCCATTTTCAAAAGTGGCAAAGATCCAAGCATAGGTTCGAGCTACAGACCTATCGCCCTCTCTTCTACTCTTTGCAAAGTATCTGAAAGAATGATTAAGAATAGATTGGACTGGTTCGTAGAAAAAAATCAAATTCTTTCCCCTTCCCAGTTTGGATTTAGAAAGGGTAAAAGTACCCTTGACAACCTTTCCTCTCTTGTTACAGATATCAAATAAGCATTATCTAAAAATGAATATTGCATTGCAGTGTTTCTAGACATCTGTGGAGCATATGACAATGTTCATATTCCCATCCTGAAAGAAAAATTACTGGCAATAGGTATTCCGCCCAAGTTAGTAAAATTCATTGTCAATTTGCTCTCCCAGAGAACTATTTTTGTAGATGGGTCTGAATCCCCTCCCCACATTAGACACATTTTCAAAGGTCTCCCGCAAGGGTCAGTCTTAAGGCCAATCCTGTACAATATTTACACATATGATCTAGAAAAATCTATTCAATTCTTGTGCAACATACTCCAATATGCCGATGACTTGACTTTCTACAAAATATCCCGTAATATTTTTATCGCAGCATCAGCAATCAACAATGCTCTTAGAAAACTTTTGGCGTGGTTAAATATTAATGGCCTTGAACTTTCCCTCTCCAAAAGCAAAGTTGTCATTTTCACTCGTCGTCGAAAGCTCCCAGAAATTCAGGTGAGATTTGGCGATGAAATCATCCCTATCTCTAAAGAAGTTAAGTTCCTGGGAATGTTTTTAGACTCAAAGCTTACTTGGAATTCTCACATAAATCATGTCATCATGAAATGCGAAAGCAACATTAATCCCGTTAGATTTCTGTCCGGAGTGTGGTGGGGATCACACCCATCATCTTTAAAACTTCTGTACAATGCTCTCATCCGAAGCCATCTTGATTACGGATCTTGTCTGTTTGATCCAATGTCCACTTCAAATTCGCTTAAATTAGATAAAATTCAGTCTAAATCTCTTCGCCTTATCTTAGGAGCCATGAAATCTTCCCCAATCAACGCAATGCAAGTTGAATGCTGCGAACCTCCCTTAAATATAAGAAGGCGATGCCTAGCAGAAAAATATATTTTCAAAACATGCTCAATAACTTCTCATCCCCTGATTCCCAAACTTCAATTGTTAAAGTATGAGGTTAATTTGAATCCATTTTGGAAAAAACATTCCCCTCTCCTTTTCTATAATTGCTTCAAAATTTTCCTGGATGTTTCCACAAACTCCTATCGCAATGAATCTCTCCCCTTATACTCTTATCCCTATAAAAGTCTTATTTTCTATCCAAAGGTGCACCAATTTATAGGAATATGTAAAAAAAATATTAAAAACTCAGTTCAATCCAATAATGCAGAATTCAACAAAATTATTGAAAATAATTGGCCAAATTATATAAAATTTTTCACAGATGGTTCCAAACTCAGTTCGGACTCCCATTGTGGGGCCAGTGTCTATGCTCCTCACAGAAAATTGTGTTTCCCACACAGACTTCCCAAAGAATGTTCCATTTTCTCTGCTGAATGCATAGCTATCATAGAAGCTTTACATCTCGTCAAATCTCTCAACATTAGAAATGCCCTCATCCTTTCAGACTCACTTAGCTCATTACAAAAAATAAGCGCATCCCCTCTCAATTCCATTAGTGACTCTCTTACCTGCTCTATCAGAGACCTCCTGCATTCCTTGTCGCTGGCTCACGTGTCAGTGGTCTTGGCCTGGATCCTAGGACACCTTGGTATTGTTGGAAATGAAATGGCTGATTCTATTGCAAAGGAATCCACTGTTCATGGTCCATTAAATAGCATTCCTATTCCTGTTAGAGACTCTTTTTTTTCTATTTTAAAAAATAAGTTACAACGCCAATGGTCCTCTGAATGGAAATCATCCTCCCTGTTAAAAGGTCATTAGTACTCTTTAATGCAACCTTCTATTCCTGTCAAGCCCTGGTTTCACAAATACACTTCCATGCCTAAAAAATACATCTCTTCCATTATTCGAATGCGTTTAGGTCATACTTGTTGTCTTAGCCATCTCGCCAGATTCCACATAGTCAATTCGCCTTATTGTGATTGTGGTTCAGAGGATACTTTAGACCATAATTTTTTTGAGTGTCCTATCAATGACCAATTTCCAAACTTCATACCTGAATTGTTAAAACTTAAAATTGAATTCCCTACCAGTGTACCCTGCCTTCTTAGTCTCAACTCTCCTGAAATTCACTATTTGTTAACAAAATTTATTTACAAAAATGGCCTCAACATTTAAGCATCAATCAGATTTCTCTCTCTTCCATACGTATACATTTGTTTCTAGCTGTGTTATTATGTACAGTTGTACAGGTTCCTTTTTTTGGGAATCTGTACATCTTCCTACTCTACAATTTTGTAATGACTATTAATACCAACCCTGTGTGTTACTCTGTATGTTACTCTGTATGAAAATGGAAGTATGGAATATGTACAGGTTACTATTTTTGGGAACCTGTACATCTTCCTACTCTTCAATTTTGTCATTATTATTAATGCCAACTCTGTGTGTACAATTGTATAGGTTCCTATTTTTGGGAACCTGTACATTTTCCTACTCTACAATTTTGTAATTACTACTAATACCAACTCTGTAGGTAGTGGGTAGGGATTTATATTGTTTATGGTAGTACCCTTTTTTTTTACTTTTCACCATCCTTGTCGATGGTATGAGACGTCAGAGTAATAAAATTTTAATTTTGACAGTTAAAATAGTGTCGAAACCAGTTGGGAACAAAAAGCCCCAAGATATCGATCTAGGTATTAGTTCATTTATGCCGAGGACGCTTGAAGCAAGCTACGTGATATGCGGCGAGCTTGATGCGAATTGATATATTTATTTAAAGGTGATCTTGGCCATTTCTTGAAATTAATAACATTTTCGAAACAATCGCAGAATCATAAAATAAGACCCCATGTACATTAATAGTTAGCGTTCTTCGACATAAAAGAAAAGATTTTTTTCAAAATTTGTTACATTTTTTACGCATCATGAAACAATTCTATAAATTAGATTAATAAATTAATGTTAAATAAGAATTAATTGTTTTTGTGTTTTATTTGTAGAAATGCATCTGATTTTTCTCTTAAATTAATGTAAATGTTATTTACATTAGGTAATTAAAAAGTAAAATCAGATGCATTTCTACGTTTTTAATTATTGTTTTTGTGTTTAATTTGTAGAAAAATCAGATGGATTTCTACAAATGAATCCCTGTTTCACTTGGTCACGCTATAACTTCAGAACCACTTTACCTATTTCATTCATCTTTTTTTTAGTTTTCTAATACTTTGTAGAAGGTTCTTCCGGAAAGAAAATTGGAGGGAGGGGAAGGAATTGAAAGTTTTTTTTTAAGTCTTCCGATACTTTGTGGAAAGATCTTACGGAAAGAAAAATTGACGTAAGTAAGGCTCTTGACTCGTAAATCGAAGGTCGGGGGATCGAATCCCGGCGTGTCAAATAAATTTTATTTGATTAATTTGTGTTATTTCACAATTTTTTTCTTAAAAATAATATAAACTATATTTGCGGCACGTTCCAGATTGGAAGATACTCTAAGTATCGCCCTGGTAGACCACCATTCAGAATTGAAACGTTGCTTGAAATGGCATAAGCCGTGATTGGTGACCAGATCTAAATAGCCAGGTACTTCCCCACCTTCCTCTTTCCTACCTTCTTCCCCACCTCACTACCTTCAGCCTCACAACGCACAACATACCCCGATCGGGGATACCATAGTCTCACTGGCTCCAGACGGGAGTAGTTGGGACTCTTGTGCAGTATTCTCGGAAAGGGACTCGGGATGTCAACGGGGACGCACAGGAAAGGACATGCAGGGAGAATTAATTTATTTCTTTGAATGGCATTGCAACGCATGCCGGGTACCAGCTAGTATTATTTATTATTAAGTTCACTACGAAGTTTAGCACGCTGCAGTTGGCGTGGGACAGTGTGGACCCTGTTCGACAAACTCTAGACAATCTCCAGGGACGGCTAATAAGAGAGAATTCGAGACTTAACGGCGAAGAAGAAACGTCGGAAGCGCTGGCTGCAACAGCCAAAAATCGTCGTGGGCGAGGAAAAAAAAGTTCTGAAAATATAAAGATTGAAAACAAAAAGGAAGTTCAGTGTTATAAGTGCCAAGGCATGGGACATATTGCGAGTCAGTATTGGAACAAGCGGAAGCCACGGGACAGCGGCGATAAATTACGTGATTGCGCGTTTGTAGGAATGACAGAGAGCCCGATCGCGTCGGGTTCGAAGAGTGTGGAAAACAAAGTGAAAAGTGTGGAAAGAAACTTTGGACGGAGAGCCGCGTAATGGCGATCGATCAACCTCCGTGACTGGCTGACTGACTATAAGCCGTATAATACAGGCGCTACAATATCGCTTGGTGATAATCAGATATGCAACGTTGCTGGTGAAGGCACGGTGCGAATTAAAAAAATTGATTGATGGAGTGTGGCAAGACGCAAGAAATGAAAAAGTGCTACACGTTCCGAAATTAAGAAAAAACTTATTCTCCGTCGGAGTATGTACAAAGAAGGGATTCGGAGTGCGTTTCGAAAATAGTCGGGTTATCGTGGATCGCGACGGTGAAGTGCTCGGGACGGGCATGAAACAAAACAATGACGTTTATCGGATGTTCTTCAAGGTCGCAAAACAAGGGAGCGCCGAAGAAGCTAACGTAGCTACCACAAATTCAACTTTGTGGCACGAGCGATTGGGACACGTCGGAAAGCGGGCGATTTGCGAATTAGCGGAAAAGGGGCTCGTGAGTGGAGTGACATTTTCGGATAAAAGTGACGTTTTCTGTGAACCATGCCAATTGGGGAAATTGCACAGGCTGCCTTTCAACAATAATCTGGAGCGAAATAAGAAAATAAAGCCGGGTGAGAAAATGCATTCCGACGTCTGTGGGCCCATGTCAATGAACTCTGTCGGAGGATCGAGATATTTTTTGACATTTAAAGATGAAGCAACCGGCTACAGACATGTGTACTTCATGAAAACGAAATCCGAGGTGTACGGAAAGTTCAAGATCTTCGAGAAGATGATCGAAAACAAGTTTGGAAGAAAAATGAAAACTCTTCGCTCTGACAATGGCCGAGAATTTTGCAATGACCAGATGGATAAATACCTTGAAGAATGCGGAATAAGGCGAGATACAACAGCTCCATACAATCCGGAGCAAAATGGCAAGGCCGAACGTGACAATCGGACGATTGTCGAAAGTGCTCGTACAATGATGATCGCGAAGAATCTTCCATCAACCTTGTGGGCGGAAGCTGTGGATTGTGCGGTATACATTCTCAACCGAACCGTGTGGACGAGTGGTGCAGTAACGCCGTACGAAGCGTGGATTGGAAAAGCTCCGAACCTGAAGCATCTTCGAATTTTTGGATAGGACGCGTACGTGCACACTCCCAAACAATTCACGCGAAAATTCGACGCGCGGGCGATCAAAAAGATCTTCGTCGGATATTCGGAAGAATAGACGAATTACCGGGTGTATGATCCTGGAAAGAAAAAGGTCAGTGTATTTCAAAATGTCGTGTTCAACGATAAAATCGGGGCGCCAGAGGCGGAACAAAACGAGATGGAGAAGGAATATGAAACAATTCTTTAACGACCCGAGGAACAAGAAAACGAGGCACGAGAGAACGAGAACGTGATCGACAACAAAGAAAACGGCGACAACATCGGAGAACGACAAGAAGAAGAAAACAACAAGGATGACGAACGAGAGGACGAGCAAGAAGGACACCGAATCCTGCGAGATCGAGCACTGATTCAAATTCCTAGAAGATATCAAGACAATGCAAATGTAGCAGAGTACTTAGTCCCATTAACGTACGCAGAAGTGATAATAGCACTGAAGCCGTCCAGTGGGCGGGTGCTATTCAAAATGAATTTTAAGCACATGAAGACAATCGTACGTGGAAACTCGTGAAGAAAACGCCAGAGATGAGACTAATCGACTCGAAATGGGTATTTCGGGTAAAGACGGATGTAGACGAAAAGTCACATCATTTCAAGGTTTGATTATGCGTAAGGGGCTTCCTGCAAAGAGAGGGGATCGATTTCAAGGAAACGAGATATGACTCACTGAGAATTTTGCTGTCAATGATAGCCGCAGAAAATCTTGAAGTAATGCAATTTGACGTTCAAACTGCATTCCTATATGGCGAACTGGAAGAAACAATCTTTACGAAAGTTCCGGAAGGACTGAAGCTGAAAGAAGATAAAATGAACATCGTGTGCAAGCTCGAGAGGTCACTTTATGGACTCAAAAAAGCTCCAAGATGTTGGAATCAACGATTCATCAAGTTTTTGAGTGAATTCAACTTAGTAGAGTGCGAAGCAGACAAGTGTGTGTTTACTGGAATGTTTAAAAATGACAAAGTGTATCTGGCTCTATTCGTCGATGATGGGCTAGTAGCCTCCAATAACGTAGAGACTCTTAAGGAAATTATTCAACAACTAAGCGAATCGTTTAAAATTACAGTCGAAGACTCGAATGTTTTTGTCGGGTTGCAAATCAAAAGGGATAGAGAGAGGGGTAAACTGATGATTCATCAGAGCGCGTACACGCAGAAAATAATTGAAACATTCGGAATGGCGGACGCGAAAACGGTGAGCGTGCCAGCGGATCCACACGCAGCGCTGGCTCCAGTCGTGGAAAATGTTGGAAAAATGAGAAATGTACCGTATCGCCAAGCAATAGGTTCCCTTGTCTTTCTAGCGGCCTTATCGAGGCCAGACATCGCGTTCGCAGTAAATGCAGTAAGCAAGTATTTAAACGAGCACGACTCATCACATTGGAAAGCGGTAAAGAGAATATTCGCATATCTAAAAGGCACAAATAATTATGGTATTTAATATCAAAGCGGCGGTAGCGAAGCAAAATTGATAGGTTTCTCGGATGCTGATTCCGCCGGAGATGTAGAAACGCGAAGGTCTACAATAGGATACGTTTTCAGTCTCGCGAACGGTGGTGTAACGTGGTCATCACAGCGGCAAAGACTCGTGACTCTAAGTACGACGTAAGCTGAATACGTAGCTGCATAGACAGCAGCTCGGGAGTAGTCTGGATTAGAAAGTTGTTATCGGACATCGGATGTCCTAGTGTCGAAAAAACAACGCTTTATGTTGATAACCAAAGTGCTATTCAATTGGTTAAAAATCCGGTATATCACAAAAGAACAAAGCATATTGACGTACATTTTAGAAACATTTACAACATTTTACAACAAAAATTAGAAACACAACAGAATGAGCCAAGAAAACTTTGGATAACACTAAAAGAAATCATAAAGGGCAAACAAAAAGAAGTTGTAAAATCGATTGATTTCCCAGATGGAAATGAAGAAGAAATTAAGAATATAGCGACAAAATTTAACAAGCACTTTATATCGAGCATAGATCTTATAAGCGAAAATATTCCAGAATGTCCTGTTAACAAACTAGACATAGACAGGCCTGTATGCACCGATGAAGAGTTTAAGTTTAAAAATATAGATTTACCATACTTAAAAAGAGTCTTAAGTAACATGAAATCGAAAGAATCTCCAGATGGTATTACAATAAATATAATCAAAGACTCCATTAATATTATTGGCGAATCGATGGTCCAAATTATCAACGAATCTCTGAATAGTGGAGTGTTTCCCAAAACTTGGAAGACATCTGTAATAACTCCTATTCCGAAAATCGATAACCCAAAAAAAATTGACGAATTCCGACCGATAAATTGCTTACCCAAATATGAACAAATACTTGAATACATTGTAAAGGAGCAATTAACTGATTATATTGAGACAAAGCAGATATTAGTTCGACAGCAATCGGGTTTTAGAAATAAATTTTCCTGTGAAACCGCTATTAACTATGTAATACAATAATGGAAAAATTATAGAGATAAAAACAGTAAAATTATTGCAGTATTTTTAGACTTAAAAAGGGCATTTGAAACAATCGATAGAGACAGATGAATAAAAAAATTAAGAAATATTGGAATTAACGGTAAAGAAATTAATTGGTTTGTTGATTATCTATCAGAAAGAACGCAAGTAACAAAATATGGTGGAATAACATCGGATCCACGTCATACTAGCAAAGGCGTTCCACAGGGATCTGTCCTAGGTCCATTGTTATTCATTATATATATAAATGATATTGTTAAAGTTTTAAAGCATTGTGCCATTAAATTATTTGCTTATGATACATTGTTATATATAGCCAGAAAAAATTTACAGGATGCCATTGAAGAGATACAAAATGACTTAAATAATGTAACGCTTTGGTTAAACATAAACAAACTAAAACTGAATGTTATGAAAACTAAATTTTTGATTATTGATAGTCAAGGTGGAACTGAACATGCAATACTAACCATTGATAACATAAATATAGAAAGGGTTAACAATATTAAATATCTGGGTGTAATATTAGACGATAAATTAAAATTCGACAAACACTTCGATTACATATCTAAGAAAATTGCTAAAAAAGTTGGCTTCTTAAAAAGGATTAGGAATAACTTGGATCTCAAGACAACGCACCTTGTATATAATTCTATTGTAACTCCTCATTTAAATTATTGTTCTAATGTTCTATTCTTATGTAACGAGACCCAAAATAATAAACTACAGGTTATACAAAATAGGGGAATGAGGATGATTCTGAAATGTAATATCTTTACTAGGGTTAAAACTATGTTACAAAACTTAAATATGATGACAACTAAACAACATATAATATATAATACGTTAACAATAATTTACAAGCTTAAAAATAACATGCTCCCTAAATATCTGCAAACTAATATTATGTACCATGAAAATATTCACAATTATCCTACGAGGAGTTGCCGAGACTTCAGGCTTCCCAAAACTAAACTTACGTGTACACAGAACAGCGTGTTTTATAAAGGTCAAAAACTTTATAATAGCCTACCAAATTCCATAAAGGAAGCCTCAAGTCTTGGCACTTTTCGTAAAACATGTGCTACATACATTAAGAAAAATTTATGAATTGTATTTATTTGTATTAACTGTATGTCTTAAACCCTATTGTTTGTATTTCTAAATGGAGGAACTGTATTTCTTTTTAAAACTGTATTCTTTCCGTTATAATTTTATGACTATATTTATTTTATTATGTATTTTGTATTTTTTTTTAATACTAGATGTATGAAAAAATTTGCTTACATCTAAATAAAGTTACAAAAACAAAAACATTTTCACTTTATTCGAGAGAAAGTTAATAATAAGGGCGGATATATTTACAAAGGCGCTGCCGCGAGACCGTTTCCAGGATCTGTGTTTTAAATTGAACATGATATGTACTGATAAATAATAAGAAACACTTGAACGGCGGTAGTGTTAAGACATACTGAGTTCAGCGTGTTTCAACTGTTTTCAGTCTCGAATTAACCGCGGTCTACTACAGAACACAACTGTGTCAGTTACCTACCAACATATTGTACTTTTTTGGAAATAAATTCCCCTTTCGATGAAAACAAATGTTCCACACCGTTTTATTTTACCTGCTTTAACAATATGCATTGTTGTGTCATATAAGGAGATGGAGGCTGACCTGTTCCACCACTCTGTGGCAGCGCTGTCCTTGAGATAACACAAGAAGGAAATCTATTCCATGGACTGGACCAGGATGCGACCGGAAAAACACATTCTCAGTACGCTTGACTTTCTTATTCTGTATTTTCTATTTTCAAATAAGAAATCTCTGAATGTGAAATAATTCTTTTGAAGAATATTTGCAAAAGTTACCTATTTATGTAAATAAATTATCGTTGTTATGTTAACAATACTTTCTTTTAAAATTATTATTATTATTAATACTTGTAAGTTTAAATAAAATATAAAGAACAGTCAAAACTGCAACTGTTTACAAATTATTTTTATTTAAAAATATATCCCACTGTTTAGAAAGCGCTGGCTAGCTATGGCTTCAGTGGCTATTACAGCTCCGGTCACATTCCGCATCAAGCCAGATGGTTGACATGACGTCACTTAGAACACATAATATTTTGCGATTTGTACAAATACGAGCGGGGGCTTGCGATCCCCCGGTTCGGTGCATGCGGAATTTTTGGACGCTTAGTATGGGGAAGGTTAAGAAAGAGACCCATAGATGGTTTGGGTATGTAAAGCGAATGTAAGTAGAAGTCGGGGACGCCGGAGGAAGGCCTGACACGATCAAGTGAATCAAATACTTGCGCCGAGCCACGGCAAATGAATAGTAAAATAAGATATATGAGTCAATGTGTGAATGTGAATGAGGCAAGGAGTGTGTGCCAAGACCTAGTTGTTTGGCCGTCTGTCCTATCTGCCTACCCCTGCGGGGAAATGGCATGAAGGTTATTCGGTTATTCTTGTATTTCCTGTTTATGATAAAACACTAAAACATGTAATTGAGTTTTCATTTCTCTACACCAGAGAAGTGCCAAATTCGATATTGTCGTAGGAACGCTAATCTTATTTAAAATTGTGCTTCCCGTTTTGAAGGGATTGAAATTTCAAGTAATTAGGTTATTTTACGACAGTTAGTTTCTTAGCAATGGGTTTCCATCTGACAAAAGCTCTGTCTAGAGAAAATGAGCTGTAAAGAAAAGTAAGATCATTTTCTCAAGCAGCAATCCGTCAGATGAAGCTCTTGTTGCTCTGGGAAAGTTTTTGACATTTCATTTTATTTTAAAAATAATATTTTAGGCTAATGAATCGGGTAGGTACCGAGAGAATAATAAAGAGATAAAATATATTATCTATGGTCGGGACTTTTTTAAAATTCCTTTATTCTTGTCGATGGTACATGTGACGTCATACTACATCTGTGACCAAATATATATATATATAAATAACATGTAAATAGCGTTGACACTTCGTCAGTACAAAAAGCTCGAAGTTATCAATCTAATGATTGGTTTATTTATGCAGTGAATCATAAACCTATAAACATAGATATAATATAATAACTGGATGGATGACTTTCTTTGCCGTAGCGAATTTTGAGCGGTCCACCGGAAATCGACTTCCGCCATCTTTGAATATTGCACAACAAGTGCCCAGTAGGCCATTTCTTTACCAGCAACTGTCTAGTTCGAAGTTTCTGTTTGGCGTTATATTAATATTGACAAAATGGTTGTATCGTGCTCGTTATAATAGGCCACTGAATCGGTACAGCAAAGGAAGTGGGATATATTTTTATCGGTGTGTAAATAACAACATAAATAACATACATTTCTTTAGAAAAACTTAGAAAATACTACCGATCTATTTTGCATTCTTATTCAAAATTTTCAACAGTATTATTGACACACCTGCTTTGTTACAACTCATCTAGTTCAACATCCCTTCCCGTAGACTCCAAAATAACTAATTGCTATTCCTCAATCAACATTCTATAAATAATTATGGATACCTAAATGTAAACCTAAATGACTTTCGACAGTCGATACGCAATGTGCAATTTTTTAAGCCTTTTAAACCTTCTTCGTGCTTTGACTTGTAGTTATCTTCTATAATATAATTTTATATTATATATTATCAATGCTTTTCATTTATATGAACTCTCCCTGGCCTCTCTGTTTCTTACTCGTATTATTATTATATTGAATTGAACTTGTCCGTAAGTAAATAAAAAAATAACTTCAAATATCACAACTAATGTTGTATGTGCTTATTATTACAGATTTTCCTTAAAAAATGAAGAGATATGCAAGAAATGCGTACTTGCTACCAAATGTTCGAAAAATTTCAGAAAAAATTGCCCTATTTAAGGTGAAATAAAGACTTACGCAAGAAGATTTTCACTAGAAAATGTAAATAATAAAAAAGCAAGCTTTAGGCAGAAATTGCATTGGCTTGTGATGTCCGAAGGAAGTTTCATTACTGAAGTTTACTTCAAATTTAATCTTCCATAAATAAAGTTGTTCCAAGGATCCCTTTTTTAACAACTTTACGATTTATTTATGCGAAATATACAAAGGCGCAGTTTAACTTTATTACAATTCTTTAGGCAACAACTGAAAACAGAAAGAAAAAATGTTTAATAACATTTTTTAGCAACAAAAAACTTGAAATTTGTGAGTTCCCTCTGAGAAGTTCCCTGAGTTCTCGTATCTTTTGCCAATTTTTAAGATGGCGGCCGTCGAAACCGGAAGACCGGCCATTTTACACGAGTTATCCATCCAGTTATTTTATATATATCTATACCTATAAAGCTCACGGATACAAGCTTTCATAGATTGACGACTGTTTGCGATAGATACGGAGTATCAGACCGTGCTGCGGCGTAGCTAGCATGGGTGGCGCCCGCGGCGGAAAACGTGGTGTCACCCCTTTCCCCCCCCCCCAATTTCGACAAAAAAAAGGCTATTTTCGTCAATAAAAAGACCGTCAGGCACAACATTCTCCCCGTTTAAGGACATCCCACGGGGAGCTATGAAAATATAAATAACACCGTATTTAATATTTTTGCGACAATATCCTTTGTTATTTTCTTCGTAATTTTTTAACGATTGGGTGTCACCTACCGTTGGGTGTAGTGTCACCCCCCGTCAAGTGGCACCCAGGGGGATCCGCCCCCTCGCACCCCCTTCGCTATGGTACTGCGCAGACTGACGTGTTGGGCCAACTCGCATGAACCAGCCATCGCCGATCGCCCCGGAGGCGATCCACGACCAACTGGAACTCCAACCTTTCAACTCGAACTTCCAACGGAAGAACTACCCCTCCACACAAGCGTCCAAACGTTTGAAATTGGAAGTTGGCCGCAGTGTGGCCGTAGCATTACACTTTAAACTATTTGTTTTGGTTTTATCAAAGGAAGCAAATAGTTTGTGGTGTGACATTATATATTAAATGAAAAAACACGCTTTGTAAAACACCACTTTTAATTTTTTTATTTTTTATTATGTGCATCTATATAAAAAGGTTTACATATATTTTTTTGGCCTTGCCTGTCTCACTAGGAAATCCTTTGTCGAGACAGACTAGTTTACAAATATTTTATAAATTTTAAATAAGTACACTTTTCAATACAGCAAAAATATTTGACAAAAATTTTCAGGTTGGTTAGTGGTAACAATAATGAGATAGAGGATTATATTTGCGTGATGTGACTAATTATTGCACGACCTTTTTCGATGATCCATTGTTTGATCAGGATTTTGTATTTGTTAATATTATTCGATTGTCTTGTTTTGTTTTGTCAGGTAGGTTATTGTATATTTTAGGCGCAATTTATTTGAAATTTCTTTGACCAAATGTTGTGTTTGTTTTAGGTGTTTGTATGAGTTCTTTGGTTTTGTGCCGTGTGTTTACAATATTTTGGGTATTTTCATAAAATGTACATGTTTTATTTTTAAACAGATGAGTTGAGATTGTTTCTGTGTAAATTTGTCGAATATCTAATACAGGGAATTTTTTGAATATATCTACAGTACTTGTTATTATGGGAACTTCAAGAATGACTTTCATAATACGTCATTTTATAACCAAATGTAAAATGAAACTAATTAAATAAATAAATAAATAAAATAAATAATTAATTTTTGTGCCTTCGATAATGAATCTATAGCTGATAGTGTTGCACCTCTCCATGCGATTATTCCATATTCAATGATTGATTGACAAAGAGAGTAATAAACAATTTTCATAGATTTGGAATCTAGTATGTTTCTAATGTTTTTGAAGAAATAAATATGTTTTCTTAGTTTATTCGTGACAAGTAGGCAATGTGTATTCCACTTAAGATATTGATCAAATGTTAGACCAAGGTATTTGATATGGTCCGTTCGATCTAGGCAAGGACATTGACAGAATGTATCGTGAATGCAAGAACATTTATGTACTTTTATTTCAACATCCTGATTAGGTTGGCCAACGATATTTATACTAGAAGTAATGTATTTTGCTTGGTAGTATTTAGTGCAAGAGAATTAATGTCTAGCCATTTTTTAACAGAGTTAATTGATTTCTCAGCCATTTTGTATGCATCTAACCAAGTGTCAGATTGAATAAGTAGCACAGTATCGTCGGCAAAACTTACAATTTTTCCATCCAATTTTTACAAAGATCGTTTATGTATATGAGAAACAAAGTAGGGCCTAAGACGTTTCCTTGGGGAACTCCATAGGTTATAGGGAGGGGTTGGCTGAATTTGTTTTCGATTTTGACACTTTGAATTCGATTAGAAGTAACTTTGAAGAAATTCGAGATCTTTCCCTCTTATACCAATGGTATTTAGTTTATTAATAAGGATGTCAAGGGAGATAGTATCAAAAGCTTTTGAGAGGTCTAAGAAGATAGAAATGCATTTTTTACCCTTATCTTAATTTGAAATAAGAAAGTCTGTAACAGCAATAATAGCATCGGCAGTGCTCTTATTTGACCGAAAACCATATTGATTTTCGGAGAGTAGTTGCTTGCTTTCCAAAAATGTTTTCAGTTGTTTGTTAATTATTTTTTCAACTACTTTCGAGAGAGAGTTAAGTATTGTTATGGGCCTATAATTGTTAATGTCCACTTTTAGACCACTTTTGTATATGGGTATGACGAGCCCTTGCTTTAATTGTTTAGGGAAAATTCCCTGTGATATGCTGAGGTTAATTATGTAAGTGAGAGGTTCCAATAGTTCATGAACAAGTGCCTTGAGTAAATTTACTGTGATGCCATCCATACCGGCGGACTTTGTGTCTTTTAATGAGTTAATTGTATTCTTAATATCGTCATGTGTAACCGTTTGAAATTTAAATTGTTTAGAATGGGGTATATGTGTTTTTTCCTGTAATTTTGTATTAGAATTCAAGGAGGACATTTTTTTTGCTAATTTTTTTCCCGACATTAGTGAAAAAGTCATTGGCACGGTTTACGATTTTTTCCGGGTTCTTTGAAAAAGTCGACGTTCAGTCCATCAATATTGAGTTGTTTTAGGTCAGTGTTTAAGTTATGCTTAGTATGAGTAGCTTCGCGTAAAATGTTCCACATTTCTTTTGGATTACCTTTGCTTTCTTCTATTTTATGTCTATAATATAATTCCTTAGCATTCCTTATGACTTTTGTACATATGTTTCTGTATCTTTTGTAAAAGTTGTTAAGTATAGTGTCAGAAGGATTCAATGAAGTTTTTTTATGGAGTAAGTTTCTTTTTCTTATACAATTTTTTAATGGTGTGATTTATCCAGGGAGTTAGAGGTTTAAATTTGTGAGGGATTGTTTTTACTATAGAATTAGTGTTATTATTTATTTCAGTTTGTGGTTTATCTATGAAGTAAGTCCATGCATCATCAGCGTTGGGTATGTGTAGTAAGTTGTGCCAATAATTACAGGAAAAATATTTTTTTAGATTCTCATAATCAACTCGTTTTATGCAATAAAAGTGTTTCATTTTGACATTTTTTGATGGTGTGTTTAATGTAATCATAGTTGCATAGTGGTCAGTAATAGTAGATTTAAAAACAAGTGTTTTGTATGGTTTATTCGGTTTAATCATAATGTGGTCAACACAAGAGCTGGATTCTTTGGTGACCCTAGTCGGGTGATTTATAGTAGATATCAATCCATGGTAACTAAGTAGGTTTAAGTAATCTTGGCATTGCGGGTGTGAATTATTTGGTAAAGTGTTAATATTAATGTCTCCAACTTAAATTAAGTTTTTTTTATGCGCAAGTTGTGATAATTTTTCATTTAGGCTTTGTATGATACTAAATTTGCAATAGTATTAATTTTTGTATTGAGGTCATCATCATTTTGGCTGCTGATAAAATCTCTACAAGTTCGTGCATCTTTATTTTCGTTGTCTATTTTTTGAAACATTTCTTTTTTCATGGTCTCAAATTTATTCTTCAAGCAGACTTCATGAAGATTCCAATGTTGGTCTCACTGGTGTCAGGAATATTCAGTCCTAGACCTTTGCTCCTAGTTTGTTTCTCGGCCATAACTGTTCTGATACTGCACTGCAACAAAACTGTCAAAAAATAATCTCAACTTTATTGAAAAATTGTGATAGTGTATTATTTTTATGGTTCGTTAATAATGCTGAATCACTGTATAATTATAATTTTCACTTTAACTATCACTTTGCAGTCTTTTGCAACTTGTACACTTTATGTTATTATCAATTTATATAGGAGTAAAACAAAAACAAACATCTGTCACTCAAAGTTATTGTTACATGGAGGTAAAAAATATTTTTTATTTTTCTTTCTTACATTTATATATTATATTTTTATTTTATATTTTACATGTATCTATCTGGATTTTATTGTTTATTAATGCTAATTTGTATTTTACTAAAAAAATACTTTTTTTTATTTTTCTTTCTTACATTTATATGTTATATTTTTATTTTATTTTATATTTTACATGTACCTACCTGGATTTTATTGTTTATTACTGATGTTTACCTAGAATAACACAACTTATATCTGATATTGTACCTAATATCTAAGTAACTCCCCCAATATGTACCATTATTGTTAATTATTATTGAATCCATTAATGTGAAATTATGTACACGCAACCTGCCAATTTGACTGTCCTAAAACGGGAAACCTTCCTAGTTGGACAGTCAAAGCTTCCTTTTATATTGTTATATCTTGTATGTAATAAATGTAATAATAAAATAAAAAATTGAATTAATTAGAATTAATTCGCTTGAGCTAAGCGAAACCTGGTTGGCTGATAAATACTAATTCTAATAAAAAGTGTTGATTTACAAAGTGTGTTATTGCATTTATAACAATAATAATAATAATAAAGGTTTATTCCAGAATTTAATATATATTTTTTGGAATCTTTCATAGCAAATGACGTACCAACATATTTATGAAATCATTTACAAAAAGTCCCAAGATTGAGTCTCGCAAAATAATGCCGAAATTTGAGAGTAAGAAGGATTTCGCTGGTGTTTATATACACTTTGAGATAATTAGAATTATATTCTTACATTTTTTTTAATAAATCTTAATATTCCCTCCATTTCGTGTTTATCTAACATTTTTAAAGATTTAAGAAAGGGTGGGTGTTTCTCTATTACTCGTATGTGAAATTTGAAAGTCAATCCGGAGGAAGAAGATTTTAAATATTATTTAAAAAATTACGTGATTTTAAATCTTCATTTAACACCCTTTTATCACTATTAGTCAAATCAAAACAAGAATATTTTTCCCATAAAGTCTTGACCCACCCTACTGTAGAGTGCAGATTTGCCAATAAGCAGTGCAGGGGCCTACATACTTATTTGACTAAAAAGTCAATATGTGGAAAGAAACCAAAAAAATGGCCTAGGATTAAAGATTTGACGTGCGAATGGCCGAACATTTTGTTGTGGTTCTTTTGGCTCGTGCGGATGGAATCTCTCTGTTGTGGTTCTTTTGACTCATAAGATCAGACAGCTTATATTTTTTTGCAGTTAGCTAAAGATTATTGGTGTCTCTGTTTTAGAAACTACAAACCAATGCATTAGAAAGAGAATAGATTAAATATACGTCAACTTAGGCAAGTAAAGTAGACAGCAAAGACATTTAAATTCTGATGTTTTATGTTTCATCTCTCCCTGACTAATGACTAAAGGGCTATCGTTAATGATGGGTGTGGCAGGGTTAACTTTTTAGAGGAAGTAGCTTGACATCCCTTACGAGGAATTTAAAAGCATAATTGACGATCTAACTGACTCTTCCATCCCCGCTCTGTCAAACCCGAAAAATGTTATCAATACAAAGCTTAAGAAGCATTAAATATTATTATTAAACAAATTATTTTGTCGTAGGCATCTAAAACACAAGTTTGGAAAGAACCTACACTCGTTTCTTTTGGAGTCTTATCGGATAATCGGTTTGAATCGGATTGTAAAAAGTTTGAGCAATCATAATGCTTGTTCTAAAAACATTGAAGTCACAGGAAGAACTTAATGTATGTTTTAGTTTTATTTATATTAAGAAAAGTTATGTTGGCGACTTTAAAAGAAAACTGAATATACTCGATTTAGGAACAAAAACTGTGCTTATACTTAAATACTATATAAATATGAATCTACCCCTGTTGGTCGCGGCAATTAATTTAAATGCATTCGTTTTTGCGGATGGTTTCATTAACTAAATAATAATTCACTGAACTGCTCAAATGCCTTGAGAAAAGAGTAGGTTTCAAGGAAAGAATGCCAAAGACCTACCATGATTATCTCATTCTCGTGGTTCCTAGGCTGCTGGTTGATCAAATGTCTTTTTAAATCATAGTTCACTACAAATATTTTCTATTCACACGCGTATTAGAGGGCGATTCACGATGTAGGTGGCAATAACGGCGAACAATACACACTTGCGCCTTATTGGCGCGGGCTTACAATTAAAAGGCTCACAATTAACCTATCTGCGGGGTTTCGCAATTCACAGTAAAATGCACGATATTCAAACGAGGTGTGAGCCAAAACGATACAATACTTCACACTTACGCTTAAACGTTGCTTTCGAGCGGGCAGTCCAAATTATACAATAACAGCGGCGGCAGGCAGCTCACCACGCTCAACTCGGTAACAATTTTTATGCAGTCCTACCAAATTTACAGGCCTTTGGCAATTAGGAACGAAACAAAGTTGGACAGGAATGGTTGAAGGAATAAAGCATTCAGTTGAGCAATAGATAATTTTACAATTCAAAATATCAATTGGCGAAACTACCTGTTGTATCGGTAATTGTTGCCAAAAAAACCTCCTGGAAAACTTTGAAACGTAAGTTATTGGGTTTTTATAAAGAGTTGTAAGGCGTCATTTTTTTATTTAAGGTTTTCATATTGTGAAACAAAAATGAACTAAAAAAATATTATAACTCCCTTTTAATAAAACTATTACTACTACTACAAGGTTTACAATTTACTCTCATTTTAAATCAAAACCAAAATTTTCTGTGAAATCAAAGGATTGATAGTCAGGAATTTAAATACTTACCTACATAATAATAAGCTATTCATATTTTACGTATCTCTTTTATAAACATCGTGTCAAGAATTATAACAGTTCAAGAAGTTTTATTAAAAAATAATATAACAATTACAGACGTACACAAAAATGGGAAACCACAAAATCGAATACAAATCAAAACAGAACAATTTGGCAATATTAAAAAGAACTAAATCCTTTATAACAATTAATATAAAGATACATATTTGAAAACTAGAGACCTCCTGGCGTAACGTGAGATCTAAGATACATTATCGCTAGTTTTGATCAAACATGTTCTATATATGGATCCGAAAGTGTCTTAATAAGTAGGCTTAAGTGCAGTCAAATACTCACACTCGGAGTAGTTAAAGGATTTGTCGCCAGTGTAAGAAAACGTGTGTCATGCAAAACTGTGATGTATGTGTGTGAGTGTGACGGCATGAGAGCGAGACAGCGAGTATGGAGAAGTATAAAAGGGATCTACTGGCTGTTGTGCGCTCTCTCCAGATAAACCTCTTCTACAATAAACATTATAACATTATCGTATGTTATTACTACCCGCATTACAAGACATCACAGTTGGCGCAGCTCGGTAGTTCGTTTTTTTTACGCCGGTAGTTTATTAGTAAAATTTACGGAAGAATCTACGCGGTAAAATCGGAAGATTGTTAAGTATCAAGAATTTTGCGGATCGCAGAGAGTCTGGCGCTATTAAGCGTGAAGAGCGCAAGATTAAGGAAGAAAGAAACTGGAGCAGCCACACGCAATTATTCGCGTGTGTGGGTACGACAAATTTGCAAAATTATTGTCGTTGGGTACACCGTATAGCGGGGTACCAGGTACCAGGATCAAGGATCAGGTCTAGGATCATCATCGAGTGGATTAGCCGGAAACCGGGACTTGGTTTCTGTCGCTGCAGTCTGTGAAGGAAGACCTCGGAGGAGAGGGATTGGATCCGCAGCTGTCGGGTGACGGAGCCAGACGGGGACAAGCTGATTCACGGGTCTGAGTGGCGTGCACGTGGAACGTGGACCTCGGAGTGTAGCCTTCTAGAAGTGCTGAGATAAGTAGTCCTGATTATTTGTTTCAGCTCTTTGCCCAATGGAGGGTGTTTGTAAGAATTTGGGGACGTTCTGTTACAGAACGGGAGACTGGTCATTGTTCAAGGAACGACTGGATCAGGCCCTCATTTTATATGATGACAAAGTTGTGTCACAAGAGCGCAAAAGAGCATTTTTGCTGAGTTGCCTCACCGAAGAAACTTTCTCTTTATTATCAGATTTGTGTTTCCCTAAAAAGATTTCTGTTTGTTCTTTTGATGATTTATGTAAATTATTTGATTCACATTGCAAACCAATTCAAAATATTTTCGAGTCACGTGAGTTGTTTTATAAGTGTAAACAGCTAGCTAACGAATCTATTAAAGATTACGCTGCTAGGTTGAGAGGACTTAGTTTGACGTGCAATTTTGAATTGAGGTTGTAACCTTGTTTGAAGGACATATTCATTATTGGAATTTTCAATGAAAAATTGAAACATAAGTTGTTCGTTGAGGGGATCAATACTTCTTTTTCGGAATGCATAAAGTTAGCAGCTTCATGGGAACATGTTGTTAATCTTAAGAAAGTTGATACGAATTTAAATGTTGTGCATAAGGATAGTAATTTTGTCCGTAAATCCAGGTCGGATAGTCCGATCAGATTTAAAAGTGCAGGGCGTAGTAAGACGCCAGTAAATGTTGCATTAAAAAAATATTTTTTGTGCGGAAAAACGAATCATTTGCAAAAGGATTGCTGGAAGAATATTTTTTGTAATCGATGCAATAAATCGGGTCATCCTAGTAATTTATGTAAAAGCAGTTAAATTAATGTAGGTAATAAAAATAAACGATTGAATTCGGTTTTTATGTTATATGACGGCGCGGGGCCGGAACCGATATTCGTAGATCTGGTTATTGGTAACACTGTTTTGCGGGCGATTGTTGACACGGGTGCAGAGATTAATGCAATTCCTTACGAAGTGTATTTAAAAGATTTTGTTTCCTATGAATTGGAAAGATGCGATATTCAATTGTCAGGATATGACGGGAAACGGTTAAATATTTTAGGTAAAGTTAATTTAAGTGTGTTATTTTTAAATAAAAGTGTGGATACGCAGTTCGTAATAATTAAAAATGGTAATTCTACGATTGTTGGTAGAAAATTTTTACAAGTTTTCGGTATCGGATTGAGTGGAATAAATTCGGTAAATATCAGTGAGATTAGTTGTAATAATCAATTAAATTTTCTTGATAGTTTAAAGAAAAAATATGCTCATGTGTTTTCAGAAAAATCGGGTAGGCTTATAGGTTATGAAGCTAACATCGAAGTTATTTCGGAGTTCAGGCCAAAGTTTTTAAATCCAAGACCGTTACCTTTAAGTTTACGTGGTAAAGTGGAGGAGGAAATAAATAAGATGTTACGTGAAGATATAATTGAAAAGGTAGAAATAAGTGATATGGCTAGTCCGATTGTTGTTGTAAAAAAGAAAGACGGTTCAATTAGAATTTGTATCGATTTTAAAACCACATTAAACCCTATGTTAGCGAAGTTGAAATACCCATTGCCTCGTATAGAAGATTTAATTTAATCTTTAAATGTTGCAAAATTTTTTGCTAAAATAGATTTGCGTAATGCTTTTGGGCAGATTTCGTTGAACGAGAAGTCGAGGAAATTATGTGTGATAAGTACGCATATAGGATTATTCGCGTATAATGTCTTGCCTTTCGGGTTGACTACAAGCCCAGCAATTTTTATGCAAGTCATTTCGGCGGTAGTCGGCGGACTTCGTAACGTTCGTGTATTTCTAGATGATATATTGTTGTTTGGAAATTCTAAAGAGGAATTATTTTCTATTTGTGAATCAGTACTTAGCAAGTTAAGTGATTGTGGTTTAACTATTAATGAAAATAAGTGTTCTTTTCTAGAAACAGAGATAGAATATCGCAGAATGGAGTTATGCCCTTAGAAAATAAAATATGTGCGATTACTCAAATGGCAGTACCGAATAATATTTCGGAACTTAGGAGATTACTCGGGGTTATTTCATACTATAGATCGTTTAGTCATAATATTTCAGGTATTTTGTCTCCATTGTATAACTTGTTAAAAAGGGGAGTGAAATATGTGTGGTCTGAGGAATGTAATATTGCGTTCGAGCGAGTTAAGAAACTGCTGACGTCAGATAATATTTTAGTGTATTTTGATCCAAATTTACCGAGGAAAATTTCAGACGTATCTGACAGATCTTTGGCAGCGGTAATTTGTCCTGTATATGATAATGGTTTAGAGAGACCTATCGCATTTGCTAGCCGTTTATTGTCAGAAACAGAATTAAAGTACTCTATTTTAGATAAGGAAGCGTGTGCTATAATCTTTGGGTTGAAGAAATTCTTTCAGTACTTATATGGCAATAAATTTGTTTTGGCTTGCGACAATAAGTCATTAGTACACATTTTGAACACGGATAAGCAAATTCCCGTGTTGGCCGCTAATCGTTTGCAGCGTTATGCTTTAATATTACAAACTTTTGAGTATAGTATAGAGCATATTAAATCAGGTGATAACAATGCGGATTTCTTATCACGGATGCCGATTAATAATAATAATAATAATAATTTAGATGTTTGTAGCGACGATATTGATGGTAGCGATTATTTTTTAAATTATATTGATAGCTTAAATGTGAATACAATCGAATCAGAGTTCTTGAATATTATCGAGTCAGAAACAACATTAAATACGGAAACAATGAAACAGTTTTCGAATAATTATGTAAATAGTTCGTAGCTAATGGTTGGCCGGATAAAAAGTTTTTAAAGGATGATTTATTGAAATTCTGGTATTTTAGGAATAAATTATCGACTTATAATTCATGTTTATTTTATAATAATAAATTTGTAGTTCCAAGGGAATTAAGGGAAATTATATTGAATTTTTTACATCAATCGCATTTAGGCATTGTAAAATCGAAAAGTCTTGCTCGAAATTATTTTTTTTGGCTCGGAATGAACAATGATATAGAAGCAACCGTGAAACAATGTGCTCGATGTATGGAATGTTTACCTACTCCGTGTAAAGTTGAGTTGGCACCTTGGCCAATCAATGGTTTAATCTGGAGTAGATTGCATATTGACTTCATGGGACCTTTGGGAGGACATAATTTTTTATAATTGTTGATGCAACTACAAAATGGATAGACTGTCAAATTGTAAATAAAGTAGATTCGTTTTGTACAATAAAAGTTTTGAAAAGATTATTTTCTATGTTCGGAATCCCGGAACAAATTGTAAGTGACAATGGTACAGCTTTCACATCGACAGTTTTTAAGGAATTTTGTCACAATTACAATATAGAATCTTTGACTTCAGCTGTACAGCATCCTGCTTCTAACGGTTTAGCTGAAAATGGGGTTGAACAGTGAAGAATTAAAAAAAAAAAATTATGGTAAATAATAAATTTCCTACTGATTTTGAAGACAAACTTATAACGTTTTTAGTTGTTATTAGAAATACGCCTTCAATGTCTACGGGCATTGAGCCTAGTAATTTAATGTTGGGTAGGAAGATTAGATCAATTTTTAATACGATTATTCCAATGGTGGATAATGTTGAGAGTCAAGGTTTTAACGGGATTGACAACACGGTTAAAAACAAAATGTTATTGAGCCAGCGTAAACAGAAAAAGTATTATAGAGGAAGAAAATTTAAAAAGTACTTTGATGTTGGTTCTAAAGTTTTAACCAGGGATTTAAGAAGTAATAATAATAAATGGATTTTAGGAAAAATTTTTAAAAGATTGGGGAATAGGATTTATTTAGTTAAAATCATGTCTACGGGACAAATTTGGAAACGCCACCATGATCAGATATCAGAGAGGAAGGTTAGGTGGGGGGAGTGTGACAGGTCTGATGATTTGCTGGATCTGGGTCCACTCTCGGATGTGGACATGACCAAGTTTACTAATTACTCTGATTTTTGCTGGTCACCTACACCATGGGAGGGGAGGTTACGCCCTCGAGGTCAACGCCCATGCTACACAGATGGAAGATCATGAATATAATTATATATACTAGGTTGAAATATTTAAATACTTGCATTGTATAAATTTGAGAGTAAATAAATATATGTAATTATGATTTAAGTGTGGGGGTGTGATGTATGTGTGTGAGTGTGACGGCATTAGAGCGAGACAGCGAGTATGGAGAAGTATAAAAGGGATCTACTGGCTGTTGTGCACTCTCTCCAGATAAAACTCTTCTACAATGAACATTATCGTATGTTATTACTACCCGCATTACAAGACATCACAAAAACTAATCTTCTAAGATAAATAACTGCAATCGGAACACGAAAAAAGTTTTTCTCAACTGTGAGCCAGCATGTGAGCCAACAAATATCTCTTTTGAGAACATGAATAACTGCAATTGGCACACGAAAAAAGTTTTTGTCTACTGTGAGTCAGCTTGTGTCTCCTCAAACTTCCCCTATCATAACATGAATAACTGCAATCGGAACATGAAAAAAGTTTTTCTCCAGTGTGAGTAAGCATGTGTGTTGTCAAATTACCCTTTTGAGAAGATGCATAACTACAGTCAGGACATGAAAAAGGTTTTTCTTCCTTGTGAGTCAGCATGTGTGTCGTCAAATTACCCTTTTGAGAAGATGCATAACTGCAGTCAGGACATGAAAAAGGTTTTTCTCCACTGTGAGTCAGCATGTGTGTTGTCAAATTACCCTTTTGAGAAGATGCATAACTACAGTCAGGACATGAAAAAGGTTTTTCTCCCTTGTGAGTCAGCATGTGTGTCGTCAAATTACCCTTTTGAGAAGATGCATAACTGCAGTCAGGACATGAAAAAGGTTTTTCTCCACTGTGAGTCATTTTGTGTCTATTCAAACTTCCCCTATCAAAACATGAATAACTGCAATCGGAACACGAAAAAGGTTTTTCTCCACTGTGAGTCAGCATGTGAGCCATCAAATATCGTTTCTGAGAACATGAATAACTGCAATCGGAACACGAAAAAGGTTTTTCTCCACTGTGAGTCAGCATGTGAGCCATCAAATATCGTTTCTGAGAAGATGAATAACTGCAATCGGAACACGAAAAAGGTTTTTCTCCACTATGAGTCATCTTGTGTCTCCTTAAACTTCCCCTATCATAACATGAATAACTGCAATCGGAACACGAAAAAGGTTTTTCTCCACTATGAGTAAGCATGTGACTCGTCAAATTACTCTTTCGAGAAGATGCATAACTGCAGTCAGGACATGAAAAAGGTTTTTCTCCACTGTGAGTCAGCATGTGTGTTGTCAAATTACCCTTTTTAAAAGATGCAAAACTACAGTCAGGACATGAAAAAGGTTTTTCTCCACTGTGAGTCAGCATGTGTGTCGTCAAATTAACCTTTTGAGAAGATGCATAACTGCAGTCAGGACATGAAAAAGGTTTTTCTCCACTGTGAGTCATTTTATGTTTCCTCAAACTTCCCCTATCAGAACATGAATAACTGCAGTTGTAACATGAAAAAGGTTTTTCTCCACTGTGAGTCAGTACGTGTGTCTTCAAACTTGACTTTCGAGAACATAAATAACTACAGTCGGAACATGAAAAAGGTTTTTTGTGAGTCCGCATGTGTATCGTCAAATTACCCTTTCGAGTGGATGCGTAACTGCAGTCAGGACATGAATAAGGTTCTCTTGTTCTCTTTTCTCCATTGTGGGTAAGAATGTGTCTCGCCAAATCTCCCTTTCGAGAACATGCATATTTACAGTTCGAACATGAAAAAGGTTTTTCTCCACTGTGAGTCAGATACGTCAATGAGTCTGAAAAAGAACACGAATAAAGACATAAGTGCAAGCACTATTAATTATTTAATTTTTAAAAAAAATAGCACGAATCGTTATTTACCTGTTGTCTGGGTAAATCGTTGAAAGGATTTTAGACATTCCTTTTTAACATCCGGCAGCTCAATGTCAATTTCCATACAAGGAATTCCCTCTCCATCTTCATCTCGGGGTTCTGTTTGTAACTTGAAGCTAACAGTTTCCATTTTAAGGCTACCTAGAAAAACCAAATAACAATACGTACATGTGTATGCCCAGATCAAGGGCGTGTTATATTTGAATTTACAGTAGTTCCTCACCGAGAGAGTATTTCAAAAAGTTTTGAATTTAAAAAATAAACGAACAAAGATACTGTTGATTAACCATGTTAAAGAGAAAAATTGGTAACAGGCTTTAAGGTTAGTTGAGGAAATATTAAAGACCCCAGATTTCCGCTTCAGTAACGATGCTTTAAGAAAAAAAAGGGAAAACAAAAATTCTCTTGTTATCATTTTCTGTACGAAGTTTCGTCTATCTAGGAAAATTATGTTCATATCCCAAATAAGATAAGTTAAAAATTTGCTGTAGTTATAGATTTGCGTAAATATAAATTTGAAGAGAAATACCGATGAAGAAAAGAGATGACTTTATGGAAAAACATATTATATCCTGCCCGAGCAACAATTCACAACGGACAAGCTTACTTAAAATCAAAATTTTGCGTTCCACATTTTTAACACATGCAATACTGCAATAATGCAACCAACTAGCTTTTTGAGAACTCTCCGCATACTGTAGACATTCCTTCTTTACATCTGGGAAGTCAAAATCCATATCCGCATACGACATTTCACCTTCAGCTTCTTCCTGGGGCCCTGGTTCCGTCTTGATAGAAACATTATCTGGGCTTAGTAAATCCATGGCAAGACCGTGGAACCGTTATGGACTCTTCGGTTGGACTATAATTTAAAAACAATGATGTGTACAGTAAATAAGTATTTGAAAATAAGGACATAATTAAGATTGAAACCATGAGAGAAGACAATTGAAAACGGTTCACCGAATCGTCATCATTAGTTAGATTACAGTAACCAGACACTATTTTTGTATATATCCCCTATATCTCTATAAAGTGACATAATCGTATATTTGATCCGCCATTCTGCATTAGACAAAATATCGGTTTCCCCAGGTAAACCATGTTTCTATAAAGTGTGATTGCTTTAATCTTTAATCAATGCTTTAGAAATACACATCCACAAAACAGTTCTTAAACCAGAAGTCAAATAATGGGTTCTCTAACTTAGGTTGATCTACGTGTTTTATTTTATACAGTTTGGTATATCCATGGTCTGAGATTTTGGATATTATTGTTTGACACGTGCCATCTATCATTATTTTATGCAACTATGTTAATTGGAAATGTTGCGTGTTTATTTAATTTTGTAAGTATTTAAAATTTTATATTTTTGAATGTAGCTATTACTTTGTGGTTATCCATTATAATAAAATGAAACAATGCAACTTTGTATAAACCACTTATAAAATATGCAAATCCGACCGGTTTCGGAACAAACGTTCCTTCGTCAGGAAAAGCTTATACTAATTTGACAGTTTAGAACAATGTTTTATTATGGTAGGGGTGGAGCCGTTGTTAGTTAATAATGTAGATTGGGTTAGTAGGTATTAGTGTAGAGTGGGTGGGTAGGGGAACATATGTATGTTCCCCTACCCACTGTTCTAAACTGTCAAATTAGTATAAGCTTTCCCTGACAAAGGAACGTTTGTTCCGAAAACGGTCGGATTTGCACATTTTATAAGTGGTTTATACAAAGTTGCATTGTTTCATTTTATTTAAAATATTATTTAAAAACCTTAATATTTATTGATTACTTATTGTGAAATTGTATTATTTACTGTAAAGAATTTTAAAAAATTGCGAGTATGTTTGATGATTTGAAATTCTCTTTTGAGGAAATAATAAACCAGAACTTTACATACGCACTGTTATCTCATAGAATAAAGAAAATCTGTGGATGTTTACTTCATATTGTAAAATATTGTATCAGCTAAACCTTTGGATCAGAAACGTTTGTACCTGGACATTATTATTTGACATGTGTCATCTCTCATTATTTTATGCAACTATGTTAATTGGCAATGTTGCATGTTTATTTAATTTTGTAAGTATTTAAAATATTATATTATACCTAAATATATATTGATTACTTATTGCGAAATTGTATTACTTACTGTAATGAATTTTAAAAAATTGCGAGTATGTTTGATGATTTGACAATATGTTTTAAGGAAACAATACACGAGAACTTTACAGACGCACTGTAAACTCATAGAATAAAGAATATCTGTGTCTATGTCTGTTAACTTCATACTGTGTCAGCTAAACTTTTGGATCAGGTATAGGGTACAAAAAGTATGTCAGAATAGCAAAAAGACGACCGAACAACTGAATCTCGCAAATGACAGTGACAGACACTTTCATAATTGTGATCTATGGTTACGTTCGTGGTGTTGCCATTTTTAGACGATTAGTAGGTATTCGAGTACCCCAAAATATTATCTCTTCTCTAATGGCATCTATCTTTTTGAAATAAAAATAACGATCGTGTAAGGCGGGTGCCACGCGCTTAGATAAAAGATCATCGCACGCACAATAGAGAGGTGTTCAGACACGTATGTAAAATATAAAAGATCAACACACGCCAAATTACGCTCTCCGTACGTATTTAAAAACTATTGTTAAAATTTTTCTTTATTTATTGCATTTAATGGTTACATTTTTTGTGGATTTTTCGATAACCATGCTAGCTAGGCTGATGCCCGTGTTATAGTACAATAACAATCTAGAAGCCATAATGTAAGAGAACAAGATTAAAAAAGAATATTATCACAAATTTAAATTAAGTATTAAAGAAAAGAAATGAGTATACAATAATATAAATACAGAAGGAATGATATAAAAGAATTTAAAAATCATAGAATATGAAGGAATATAAAAGTATGTACAATGAAAATATCGAGAATCAACGTTAGTGGGTACTATAATATGTAAGTTAAAATAGTTTTTATTTTTTGTAATTTTTAGACAAGTAGATTCATGTTGAAACTTTTAATACTGCAGTGGATTGTTGTTATTGTAACAGTTTTTGTCTAAGCAGAATACAAGTAAGGCAGTAGAGTACATTGGACAAATCAGTGGTGCCGAACAGTTTAAAGAAATGAATGGAAAAAGAAAATTGTAAAATTTTTAAATTTAAATAAAAATAATGATGTTTTGTCTTACAGCTATCCCCTCAGACTGTTCACACCTAATCAGTTTAAAGCCTCAATTACATTGAGCGAGTTTATAAGCTACTGTCTACTAAGTTTAAAAGCTGGTGAATCGGCGAGTGAGATTGTAATGATGACACACAAAACTGTCCTCTCGCTCAGTAGCGAACTACCATATATAAATATACTAATACCTAGATCGATATCTTCGGGCCTTCTCCTTACTAGCACTATGTCATCAATTTAACCACGGATGAACCCATTATATGAAACGAAATGGCGCAAATAGACTACACATAGAGGAAGTTTATCTGTCTACCATAGACAATATAATTCCAATCGACCTACCGCAATCTATAGCCCAATAAATTAAAAACAAAAATGCTTGGAATCAAAAACGTTTTGTTTCTTATTACATTAGACCAGGGTTTCCCAACCAGTGGTCCGCAAGAGGCTAGAAGATGGTCCGCGACGGTCCGCCGGTTAATAAGGGAGCCAGTGCGGGGGCGGTCCCTGGTCGAGAAGTCTGAATAAAAAAATCGGGACAATATTCAGTCTATCATTATTGTACCTTGTCGCCAGTGGCCCCTCTCTTGTGGTAAATATTCTGCTAAAACCCATCCTACCTTATCCCATTACGTCCAGTAACGGATTATCCCTAGGGCAGAGTAGGCAACTGCCTAGGGGTCCCGCATCGGCTAGGGGCCCCGTGTCCCGAGAAAAAAATGACTTGCTTCAATAAGTGAACAACCAAGTTTAATGACAGGTTAATAACATAAGGTACATGCATTAAAGAAAACAACAAATTTTAATAATTAGGTTATAACCCAATAAATAACGAATGTTCACACAATGGACAAATATCTATTTCTAGTTTTTTTTAAATATATATGTAGAACAATTTTCTCGGTTTACCCGCGTAACGTAGTCCTTAAAAGGACTTTTTAACTCCAGACGTTTCTTTCTTCTGAAAACCGAGAAAATTGTTCTACATCTTACACTCGTGAAAACCTTAATCATAACATATATATGAAGAACAATTTTCTCGGTTTACCCGCTTAACGTAGTCCTTAAAAGGACTTTTTAACTCCTGACGTTTCGGACAGATCACACTGTCCATCTTCAGAGGCCATATGTCTTGAGTTTTTGTCTCAAACTGATAGCTTTCGCATGTCTGTTCGGTCCAAAAGCTAAAACTTAAGTGAGTGCAAATCACTTCTTATGTCTAGAAGTACCCGGGTTTTTTTGTTATATTAACTCCACACAGGAGGCCCTGAGGGAATTTATTATGCAAAAGACTATTACATTATTATGTAAAAGAGTATGCATATTAGAGACCTCTGTAGGAATTTTATAGAAGCTAGTGTTACCGACTAACTAAATTAGAGCACGTGATCCAGTATTTGTTAAGTGCCATTATTTATTATTCTTGTATTTTTAACAGTCTAAAAGACGGTATTTTTACAGTTTTTAGCAGTATAAAAGGGGTGCTACTCAAATATTTCCTTCTCTCGCATTAACCGATACTTAGAGTATTAACCCCGTGTTGCCCAGGCGAGGTCCGGGCCAAAATTAGCTTCAAAAAGTGTTGATTTCATCGTTACTCAAAAAGTGTTTGTAAATAAAACGACTCTTCAGTAAAAAAAAGTGTTTTACAATAAAAAGTCCACCAACCTAGACGATATCGAAGTGACTTTGACATGGTCCTTCGAGCCGGAGGACCTTTCCAGGCCCTGAGGAAAATAACTTCCCTCAGGGCCTATGTCATCTTTGAAGATGTTGTGTGGAGGGTCTTTTTGAGGAAAGGAAGGAGTGAACACGGGTCTTGAAGAGACCCATGTTGTAGGAGGGAGGAAACACAGAGGCCGGCAAATCGTTCCACCGCCGAGCCGTTGAACTCAAGAACGAGTCATAGAAACGACCCGTTTTCATGTGACTAATGTCAACCATGTACAAATGTTGGGCGCGTGTTTGGCGTGTTTCCCGACTATGCACCGGTGCCGAGGGGATCAATGACGCTAGTTCCTCGGAGCATCTTCCATTCTTATACCGGTAGAACAAGGACAGCATTCCCACCTGACGCCTGTGCTCTAAAGATTGCAGTCCGTCTGTTAAGATGGGAGATCTATCAAACGGACCGCCCGTTTCTGCAGAGAGTCAAGGGTTTTTTTAGGTATTGTGGAGCTCCAGACCAGAGGTGGCTGCCAAATTTAACCGTGGGGCGCACTTGCGATTTGTACAGGGTTAGCAGTTGTGTACTATTAAAGTATCTGCGGGCCCTGTACAGTACGCCCAGTTTCTGAGAGGCTAACTTAACTCTGGTTTCGATGGAGCCCCCGTACCTGAGCTGGTCACTTAGAGTCAGACCAAGCATATCGATGGACGTTCTGTTCGGAAGATTGGGTCTTTGAAACATTAAATTCGACGAGGTTATTCTTACCCCAAGAGAAAACACTCTCGAGGTAACCGTCCATTCTTTGCTTTAAAGCCCTCCGAGCTATTGGAGTTTGTGAGCCCTTTGGGGGCTTGTCAAACAAAAAGCTATTATGGACTGTACTGTCATCCGCGTAACAATGAATCGGTGCACATGACAAGAGGTCATTGATGTGCAACAGAAACAAAGTCGGTGACAGAACCGATCCTTGTGGGACGCCAGCATTTATCGAATGCGAGGAAGAGGTGAAACCGTCAGCAACCGCCTGGATCGACCTCTCCCTCAAAAAGTCGGCAATTCACGCACACAAGGATGCGGGAAGTCCATAAGAAGACAGTTTGTTGACAAGCCCTCGGTGACAAACCCGGTCAAAGGCCTTGGAAATATCCAGTGCAACCGTTTGGGTCTCACCGAAACGTTCCAGGCACCGCCCTCAAACATGCGTCACATACGCGAGAAGATCACCGCAAGAGCGGTTCCGCCGGAATCCGTAATGACGGTCGTTAATAATTTTATTCTTCTGGAGGTATGTGAGCAGTTTGTCGTTGATCACACGTTCCATCACCTTAGACAGAACTGATGTGATCGTTATGGGGCGGTAGTTGGCTGGGTTGGAGCGGTCACCCTTCTTTGGAATAGGGTGAATGATCGCTTTTTTATGCCCAAAACACAATACGTCTTTTGCACAACATCAAAGCACTTACCAGGGAAGATTTTTTTTCAATCGCCTACCAGAATAAATCTGAAGCATTAATGATAAAACTCGATTACTGTCAAGAGACATTTTAAAAATATTCTTAAGAAACAAACAACTGTCACATAATTAATCTTACAAAGATCTGTTACGCTGTACTTAGGGGTTGTGTATGGGCAGGTATAATTCTCTTTGTGTCAGGTTTTTACCACGAACTTTACGGTTGAACCGAGCGCCAAAAACTGCCATTCATGCAGATTTATGCCCGTGGTGGGTAGAATCATGGACTCCCTCTCAAGGCGTGGGTAAAATGTATGCGATCTCCAGCTTATTAGGGTATTAAATAAAAACATATATCTTATTTGTAACTTAAATTTAAAAAATCGTATATTGTTTCAATAGTGACAGGTTACAATAAATTAACAGAGCTACTCACCCTCAGGGACCGATTGATACTTGAAGAACCTAGCTAAATTTGACCACTATTCCTAGCCGATCCGCGTCTCGGGGATCACAACAGAATGACCAGCAAGATTTCTAACCGAACCACGTCTCGTGGAAATCGTGCTGGTCGCCACAGGATGACCAGCACGATTTCTAGCCGAACTACATCTCGTGGATCGCAATAGGATGATCAGCAAGAACATCCTCCCGACACTTTCGCAGTATAGCAGAGCCTCATTCAAGGGAAGTGGAATTCCAGAGACGATGTTACTGGGCTTTCATAGCAAGCAAGTGGGACTGATAGTAATACTGTTCGTGTAATTGTTTATACAAGCCGGTGCGCGTGACTTTAAGTCTGTTTGGTTCAATTATATTCGCACCTCACAATCCGAAAGCCTCAGTTTTGCACATAAATTCTGAAATCGACACTTTGGATCAAGATTGTAAAATATCTATGCAAAATAGCTTTCATATTTCAAAGAGAATAAGAAACAATATTTCGTTCCCTTTCTGGTTAAAAGAAAAATACACATGTTTGTATGAGACGAAGAGAGATACATAGCTGTTGAAATGTAAGGTCGCTCGGGACGTTTTTGGTCTTATGAAAGTATAACGCAATTACGTGTTTTGGGATGTATTTATTCCTAAACAAGCAGACGGGTTTTAACACTCCATACGATAAATGAGTCGATCTTATTATCGGCACCCGACAAATACACTCTGGCTTGGCGCGTGCAACGACAATCCATCTCCGATCGCCATGATAATTTCAGAAAACTTCTCGAATATTTCGATCTACCGCGGAATCCAATTTCGCGACATTATTGATTACATACTTCGATGCACTTTAACATCTCGTATTAGAGATCGTTTCACCATTTTTTAACGCGCCAACAGACTGAATTTTATAACTTCGTCCCTTATATTTAATTAATTCTATTTGACTGTCTCAACCATGATCTTGCCCAAAGGATCATGCTCGCGAGAGTAGGTTTCGTCATCGGAACCGGAAAAAAAAGGCCCCCCTCTATCACGACTCATGTTGCCAGTCATCCTGTTGATAAATCATCATAAATTAATTAACTGAAGAGTTCGTGCGGCTACTATCGATGTTATAAAGCAGTGTTCATATTTTAAAATGAGAAAAGATAATAATTTTAACACTGCTTCATAACAGATCCTTACTGTTCCAAAACATTCTTTCTTTTTTTATAAATACACACTATTATCAAAATAAATACTGCAGCACACATTTATTTATGTACAATGAATTATTTAAGTACTAACTAATAACATTTATGTGCACTCCCCTTCCATACACAAGCAAATGCTTTCAATGTAAGAGTATTAAAAAACCTGAGATGTAAAATTATCATGTAAATACCATGTTAAACATATGATTAAAAATTTTTATTAATAAAAAAAATAAAAATATTGATTTTAAGGCGTAATTCAAATATGGTTTAAGGTTTTCATATTGTGGATTTTTTTAAAATTGGTAAGCTCAGGCGAGATCAGGCCATTAATCAATAAACTAATATAATATCATTATTTCTTATTAATATAACTAGTATTTCTTAAGACATCGTAGACATCGTAGACACAGTAGACATCGCGTCCAACATTGCATGTTTATAATTTACTTTCATTTTTTATCGAAACCGAAATTTTATTTGAAATCACAAGATTGATAGTTGGGAATATAAATACTGGCCAACTGAATATGTAATAAACCACTCAAAATCGATCACACATCAAAACCGAAAAAAATGACAAAATAAAACCGTTATTAATTTAAAGATATTAATTTGAAAACTGGATACCCCCTGGTGTAACGCCAGAGCTAAGTTTAAGTGCACGCTGATTGCACGATGATGTCGTTTCTTACCCGGCATGCCGCTTAAAGTCTCGAAAACCCTTCTGGACGGAAGGAGAAAGACTCCTTCGAACACCTCTCACCCCAGAAGATAGGTGGAAGCTTGAGTGGCAATCAGCCAACGTCAAAAACGCCCATCTCGTGCAAAACCCCACTGAGAGACAGCCTGGGTTCTCATTGCCTCGCAAACTCTGGACTGCCATCAAGAGGATAAGGTGCTCCCATAGCCGTTGTGCTCACATGATGCATTGATGGGGCCTAAAAGAGTCGGCGACGTGTGAATGCGGTGCGGTGCAGACCACCGAACATGTGGTCAACGAATGCCCACTCCATTCATTTCCTGATTCCATTGATGAGGTCCACAGGGCAACGCCTGAGGCCCTAGACTGGCTCGCAGACCTAGATGTCCCCCTCTGACCCCCCACCACAAGAAAGAAGAAGTTTAAAGTAAATACTCAAATTCGGAGAAGAAAAAGGGTTTTTCCCACTGTGAGAAAACATGTGTCCCGTCAAAACTACTCTTCTGAGAACAGAAATAACTGCAGTCAGGAAATTGAAAAAGGTTTTTCTTAGCAGTGAGTAAGCACGTGTTTCGTGAAATTATTGCAATTATTCTTTTGAGAAAATGAATAATTGCAGTCGGAACATGAAAAAGATTTTTCTCCACTGTGAGCAAGCATGTGTCTCGTCAAACTAATCGTATGAGAACTTAAATAAGTGCACTTGGAACAGGAAAAAGGTTTTGCTCCACTGTGAGTCAGCATGTGTTTTCTCAAATTTCCCCTCTGAGAACATGAGTAACTGCAATCGGAACATGAAAAAGGTTTTTCTCCACTGTGAGTAAGCATGTGCTTTGTCAAATTACTCTTTTGAGAACATGAATAACTGCAATCGGAACACGAAAAACGTTTTTCTCCACGGTGAGTCAGCATGTGGGCCTTCAAATATCTCTTTTTTCATCTCAAATTGTCCCTATCAGAAAACGAATAACTGCAATCGGAACACGAAAAAGGTTTTTTTCCACTGTGATTCAGCATGTGTCTGCTGAAGTTTCCTTTTTGAGAACATGAATAACTGCAATCGGAACATAAAAAAGGTTTTTCTCCACTGTGAGTAAGCATGTGCTTTATCAAATTACTCTTTTGAGAACATGAATAACTGCAATCGGAACAGGCAAAACGTTTTTCTCCACGGTGAGTCAGCATGTGGGCCTTCAAATATCTCTTTTGAGAACATGAATAACTGCAATCGGAACACGAAAAAGTTTTTCTCCACTGTGAGTCAGCATTATCAAAAATTTTCTCAGTTAAGAGAATTATCCAAAATTGAATCTAACTTGTGTTACAAATCTTATATTGAACTCACTGAGACAAAATTAAATCTTAACCCTAAACAATTTTGGAAATTTATTAAACAAAAACGTATTGATAACGATCTCCCTTCAAGTTTATTTTTTAATGATACTCACGCCACCAACGATTTCGATATTGCCAACCTTTTTGCTGAACATTTCTCCTCTGTCTATACTGATAACATATGCACCATCCCTCCACTTAAATATGCTAATACTATTGACCTTAATAATTGCGAAATCACACTTGTAGATGTTTTCAATTACTTAAAAAATCTTCCCAGCAAAACAAGCACTGGTCCTGATGGTATACCTGAAATATTATTGAAAGAATGTAAATCTGTTGTATCTAAGCCAATTTGTTTATTATATAACTTATCATTATCATCTGCCACTTTTCCGGATTCCTGGAAGGTTTCCTATATACGACCTATTTTTAAATCGGGTAATAGGTCGAACGTAGAAAACTATAGACCTATATCGATGTTATCTCATATTCCTAAAATCTTTGAATCTATAATCACAAAAAAAATAACACCTATTTTCAAAAATGTGCTGATTGAGGAACAGCATGGCTTTAGATCTGCTAAATCTACCACTACAAACTTACTCTCCTTCACCAACACTGTAGTCAATGGCCTAGAAGATAAATCACAAGTAGATGTTCTATATACCGACTTTTCTAAAGCTTTTGACAAAGTAAAACACGCTATCCTCATGGCCAAGCTATATGCTATAGGTATACGAAACCCATTGCTATCTTTCTTTAATTCTTATTTAAGCAATAGACAACAAGAGTTAAAATAAATAACATTGAGTCTATTATTATTGAAGTAACATCCGGCGTACCGCAAGGAGCACATTTAGCCCCGCTTCTCTTCAACTTGTTTATAAATGACATTATTCGTATTTTCTCTCACACACGCTTTTGGCTTTTTGCTGATGACAATAAGATCCTAAAAATAATCAAAAACTACCATGACTGCCTTCTTTTCCAATCAGATATTGACTCTTTCAATGACTGGTGTAAAATTAATTGCTTGGAACTAAATGTCGATAAGTGCAAAATTATGTCCTTCTACAGATCTAAAAATCCGATTGTTTTCGAATACAAATTAAATAATAATTGCCTAACAACTGTTCAATCTATTAAAGATCTTGGTGTCTCTCTTGATAGCAAGCTTTCTTTCCGGGAACATATAAATACGATTGTTAATAAATCTCTCAAACTACTTGGTTTTATCACTAGAACCACTTCTGACTTCAAAAACATAAATACCCTAAGAACTCTTTACTGCTCCTTGGTTCGCCCCCATCTTGAATATGCTTGTATTATATGGTCTCCTTTTTACGCTGTCCATATTCGTCATATTGAATCCGTTCAACATCGGTTCCTAAAGGGAATTGCTTGGAGGCTAGGATTAGAGCGAGGCAATTACTCGTATGCTGAAATTGAACAAACTCTAAACCTTTCTCCTTTAGAAGACCGTCGGATAAAATCTGATCTCATTTGTTTCTTCAAAATTATTAACTGTTTAATCGACTCGCCTACATTACTACAACTCATCACATTTAATATACCTTCTCGTAGACTCAGAAATAAAGACCTGCTTTTCCTCAATCAGCACTCGACTAACTATGGTTATAACTCACCACTGTCCAGAATGTGTAGACTGGTCAACTCACGTCAAGACCTTGATTTTTTTGGTATTAGCTTAAATGATTTGTCACTCTTTAAACAAATGAAGATATGTAATATTCACCCTAATTTTTGCAAGGTCTTGACGTGACTTGACACTTATTTTTCTTCTATTTTCACTGTTTGTCTTTGCTTTCATGTACCATCCGAATCCTTACATTGTTCATTTCTATACTTCGTGATACTTTGTTTTAAATTGGACGTAAGTCCGTAAATAAATAAATAAATAAATAAATGTGAGCCTTCAAATATCTCTTTTGAGAACATGAATAACTGCAGTCGGAACACGCAAAAGGTTTTTCTCTACTGTGAGTCAATATGTGACATCTCAAATTTCTACTATCAGAAAACGAATAACTGCAATCGGAACACGAAAAAGGTTTTCTTCCACTGTGAGTCAGCATGTGTCTGCTCAAGTTTCCCTTTTGAGAACATGAATAACTGCAATCGGAACACGAAAAAGGTTTTTCTCTACTGGGAGTCAGTTCCGTAAATAAGTCTGAAAAATAATGCAAATAAAGATAAAAGTGTAAGAACTGTTAATTTGTAAAAATGTTAAAAATAGAAAGCACGAATCGTTATTTACCTGTTGCCTGGCTAATTCTTTGAAAGCGTTTTAGGCATTCCTTTTTAATATCCGATAGCTCTATGTCAATATCCATATAAGGGAATCCCCCACCATCTTCATCTCGTAGTCCTGAGTCTACCTTGAAGCTGACAGTCTCCACTTTAAGGCTACCTAGAAAAAATAAACAAAAATACATACCTATCGCATAAAGTTTCCTTTTATGGTGATTAAGGTTAATCTAAAGTTTTTTTCAAAAAATTCTTCGTAATAACCATGGACACTAATCCCAAAAATTTACCGATTTTTCTAACAGATTTGTATACCAGTGTAATAATGATTGGATTAGAAATGCAAACAACGTGTTTTAACTTGTTTCAGACTTTAAAATTCAGTGTGTATTTGCAAAACAAAATTTTTATGGTTATGTTAGCGTATTGTTTTGCCCATTGGACTGTGATTTACATAAATAAACCAAATATCGAGTTAATAAGTATTGTGGATTTAGGATAATTAATGTATCTGTTTCAGTTACTGCAGTTAATTTTGGTACGTACCTTATAAATTCCATTTTAGTCCATTATAAATTGTCGCCATTTCCCAACCGCAATTTCTAAGTTTATTCAAAGGGAATATTCAACACTTCACAACTTATTAAAATTCAGTTTTGTTATATACAAAGATATTTGTAGATTGTGATAATCAATTAGACCATTTAAAAGAAACTTCATAGAAAATGTTTAATGTAAACGCAGAATTGAGTTTCCTACGAGAGTTTATAGGAAGAAAATTCTGAGAATATTAATGTTTCAAATTTTTACGATTCCATAATATTTTTTTTATAAATCCTACAAATGAGATAATCGACAAAGATAAGGAATTTTTCGCTATATAGAAAAATAATCAGTTTGTTTGCCTCGATATTAAAATTCGGAGGTATGATTTTTTAGGGTGGGCTGAAAATATTCACCATAAAATTTCGAGCAATCAGAGAAAAAAGTTCCAATTTCGGCTGTCGCTCCAGGTGATAATAATAATGTTCTAAGTAAATAAAATGTCACTTATGAACATCCCAAATAAGAAAAGTTAAAAATTTGCCGCAGTTTGGTAGTTTTCCGTAAATATACATATTATGATAAATACCAAAGCACGGCAAGAGAGGACATTATGAAAAAAACACATTATGTCATGCCTGAGCAACAATTTAAAACGGATTACGTTTCTGAAAATCAAAATGAGGAAAATATCTTCCTATTGAGTTCACGCTCAATACACACTTTAATTTTTTTTTAAATTTAATACGTAGATAATAGTTAGTAGAAAGTAATGCAGTATCCGGAATTGGAAAATATTGCGTTTTGATGGTTATTTTGTTAACTGTCAACGCGAAATGTCATTTTTCAAGGACCGCCATGTTATTAATTACCACGGCAAATACGCACTTAAAATAGAAATAGAAAACTATTTGGAAACGAGCATCTCTACCGATCGTGGAACATCGCACAATATTGAGGACTACCTACCATGAAAAATATCGGCCGATTCTCAAACCATACAAAGGTAGAAAGCATAGTGAGAGTTACCTTAAAAAACTGGATGATTTCAAAAGACGCAGCCAGACGTTATTTGATATCGCTGCTTGCAAAAGTACTTCGTTCGAAAATTGTTTTTGTGCGCAAAATTGAAAAGTACCTATTAAAGAAAGACATTTTTAATAGATCAAAGAGGCGACTTAGATAGAAAAACTAGTAGGCGAAATGAGAGCAAAACGTTAAGAAAATTAAAGGGCAAACTATACCAAGAAACACAACAAACATCTTTAGATCAACCGTCCACATCTCGCAGTACAGTTTCATGTTTTACTAACGTTGATCTTCCAACTCACCAACAATACTTAATAGGAAAGTTACTCAAGAACTGTGAACATCTTCCTGTGATAGAATTTCAAGCAATAGAATGCAACTTACCAGACATTACAAAATCCGGTGACGACCTTAGCATAGACTAGCTTTATTTACAAGAGAATTTTCAAACCAATCGCCATCATGCCTAGACCACATATGGAGCAATATTAAACACACAGAAAAAATTAAATCCATTATATGGAAAAATGATATAACAGATCACCATAAGAAATTTATTTGTTTATGATTTAAATAAAAACTCAGGATTTAATGACTCTAGAAAAAATATCAAAATAATTTCCAAACTGAACTATTTAAAATTAAATAATAAATTACGAAAAGAATCTTGGTCCTCAATACTAAACTGCCAAAACCCAGACACGTGCGCAAACTTCTTTGAAGAAACTTTAAACTCTCATATCGCAGACTGTACAACATATATAAATAATCAACCTAGTTCTAAATTAAGGAAAATCAAACCATGGATTACACAAGGATTACTCATATCCATCCGGAATAAAGAAAAACTCTTCATACAAACGAAAAAAAACCCTACTAATTGTCATATCAAAAACTAATACAAAATATTCCGGAACAAACTCATTAGAATTATCAAAGACACAAAAGAAAAATATTACAGGGAGAAAATAATCCTCACAAAAGAAAACCCTAAAAAAACATGGAACACTTTAAACGAAATTATGAATAAAAATAAGTCAATAATAAATGTCATAAACAATAATGGAACCAAATTAAATGCTATCCGTGAACCAAAAATGTGTGCAAATATTTTCAACAATTTTTTCGCAACCGTCGGTCAAAAACTTGCATATAAAATTGACCAAAATTACAAACCAGATGATATACATGAAGATAAAATAACAAATAACAACCTTTCAATTTTTAAACCGACTACAGAAAAAAATATTGAAAACATAATACAATCACTAAAAAATGGTGCTGCGCCAGGATACGACGGTATAACTACAGAAATTTTGAAAAAATACTGCAATTTCCTAACCAAACCGATTACGCATATATTTAATATAAGCACTAAATGTGGAATATTCCCGTCAAACTATAAAAAAGCCATTATAATCCCAGTATATAAATCCGGAGATTCAAAAGAAGTAAACAATTACCGCCCAATATCGTTATTATCCAATATTGCAAAAATATACGAAAAAGTAATAAAAAAACAAATTGTTGATTATACAGATAGCCAAAAATGTATTAACCCTAGTCAATACGGTTTCAGAGATAAACTTAGCACACAAGACGCAATTGCAAAATTAACTAAGCTTATTTACAAAATATTAGATAGAGGTAAAAAATGCTTAAGTATTTTCATTGACCTCCGTAAAGCTTTTGATAGTATCTCACAATCAAAATTAATAAATAAACTTAATAATATAGGAATAACTGGCAAAGCTAAAACATGGTTAAAAAGTTATCTCCATCAAAGAACTCAACAGGTAAAAGTAAACAACGAACTAAGTGAAATAGAAAATATAGATTTTGGAATTCCACAAGGAACTGTATTGGGACCTTTACTTTTCATATTGTATGTAAATGAACTTTTTGAACTCACAATCATTGGAAACATAATATCTTACGCAGATGATACAGTGATTACTATTGAAGGAAATTCTTGGAATGAGGTCGAAGTATTAGCTTACAATGCAATTAATATCGTAAAAGTATGGTTCGACGAAAACTTATTGACACTAAATGTCGAAAAAACCCATTTTATACCTTATAGCCTGTAGTGTTGGTAATATGTTTCTGTCGGGCAGGTTCGGAAATACCGAACCTAGCCGAAGCGTCCTAGATCGGGACGATATAATAGCGAGTGGAGCTCTCGCGCGCTCTCTTGCTTGTCTGACGGCTCACAGATAACATTGTATCTATTATATTCTAATAAACATCATTCCGTGTATCAAAGTACTACGTGTTATTAATATTAAACCATTGAAGTCATCCTAGAGGAATACTGGAGATTAAGGGCCCAGTATTACCTGCAATTACTGAACATTACAAGTGGCGCAGCTATAAAGGAGTACACGGTTGACGGTTTATTGGATTGCGGCAAGTCGATTCGGTGCAGGGATCGTGACTTGCAAAAATCTCCCGAAGGTGACAATAATCACTTCGCTAAAGTGCCATCCATCAGGAGATTTTCAGGGCATAATAGGAGACAGTGGAGAAGAGGAAATTACGGGACCCTGGGTAACTAAGTCCAGCCCGGTAATACAGTGGAGAAAAAATTACGGGACCCTGGGTAACAAAGTCCAGCCCGGTAATACAGTGGAGAAGGAAAATTACGGGACCCTGGGTAACTAGGGCCAGCCCGGTATTCAGTCAGGAGCGAAGAAACATTGAGATTCCTGGAAGCGGCAGGGCGCCTGGACTGCATAGGCGCCGGTTCCTGGTGTCAGGTTGTTTTGTTTCTTGGTTTTTTCTGGAAGGTGTTATTGTTGCCGGGTGTGATTTTTTTTGGTGTGTGCGATCATGGAGTCGGGCGGAATTTCCAGGTTCTCCCACGTTAATGGGGATTGGAGTTTGTTTCGCCTGAGGTTGGAACAGTTCCTTCTAATTCGTGATGACACAAGAACGATTAAGTTAGATGCTTCACAGAAACGCGCATATTTGCTAAATCTTCTAGAAGCGGAGACATTAACTCTTTTGATCAACTTATGTTTTCCTTCTAAAGTTACAGACGTGGCATTCGATCAGTTAATAGAATTAATTGAGAAACATTGTTCCAGACCGCGATCGGTGTTTAAGGAACGAGAAAAATTTTATCAGGCCAAGCAATCACATGGTGAATCAGTCAGAGATTTTGCAGTGCGTTTACGGGAATTATCATTGTTTTGCGAGTTCGGAACTCGATTACCGGAATGTTTAGCGGATGTTTTCGCAATTGGCATTTTGCCGGGCCGAGCCAAGGAGAAAATTTTTCTCGAGGGGACTAGATTAACGTTTAACAAAATGGAAGAATTAGCAATATCGGTTTCAGCTTTAGATAATCTGGTTCCGGAAATTAAATCAGAAGTTTCCGTAGGGACGTCGGGCGGCGTGAATTCCATTAAACGCTCGAATTCGCCGGGGAGACATTCACATCCGGATAAAACTCTAGGTTTCCGAAGGTCGCCTTCGCGGTCAAAAAGTCCCGAGCCGAGGGGTTTCTCGAGTAATAAAAAATGTACCATTTGCGGTGAAATACATTTAGAGAAGTTTTGTAGATTTAAGTATGCAAAATGTTTTAATTGTCACAAAATAGGGCATTTGAAGAAATTCTGTAAGAATCACAATGTTTATCCGATTTTTGAACAATCCCGTGATAAGGTTATTAATAGTATTTCTTACATTAATCCGTTTAGGGCTAATATAATAATTAATAAAGTTAAATGTTCCGCTATGATTGATTCAGGCGCAAGTATGTCGGTCATGCCTGATTTTATTTTTAACCGTTATTTTAGGGATGTAACATTGTCACCTGATAAGCGTACTTTATCGGGATACGACGGTAAACCACTTAATCTTGTAGGTAGTGCTTGTTTTACCGTAGAATACAATAATATTAAAAATAATTTATTATTTACTGTTGTGATTAATGGCTCGGAATTGATAGTGGGTAGGGATTTCATGGAGGCTTTTAATCTAAAGATAGTTCCAATGATGGATAATTCGGTTTCAACAATCAAAGACAAAATTGAAATGATTTACAACGAGTTTCCAGAGGTGTTTTCGCCGGGGCTGGGAAAATTCAGTAAACATAAAGTGAGTTTCAAAGTGAACAAGGAAGCTCGTCCTGTTTTTTTTTAATGCGAGGCCGGTTCCGTTCGCTATTAAGGAAAAAATTGAGAGAGAATTAGAAACTATGGTAGCTGATGGTATCATTTCTCCGGTAACCAGCAGTGAATACGCGTCTCCAATTGTACCGGTAATTAAAAAGAACGGGAATGTTAGGATTTGCGTGGACTACAAGAGATCTTTAAATCTCATGACGGACTTGGAAAGGTACCCACTTCCCTCCATAAATGAAGTTGTTCACAAAGTAAGTTCGGGTAAAGTGTTCGCTAAACTAGATTTAAGACAGGCTTACTCACAATTAGAGTTAGCTGATTTTTGCAAAAAGTATACAACAATAAATACGCATTTAGGATTATTTCAATATAACAGACTAGTTTTTGGTTTTAAATTAGCGCCAGCGATCTTCGCTAGGACTATAGCAAGCTGTCTTCAGGGGTTGAAGGGAGTGGCATTCTATTTAGACGATATCATCATTTCGGGGGTCAACGAACGGGATTTAGTGAATAATATACAGGCAGTGTGCGCGCGTTTACGAGAGTGCGGGTTGAGGGTCAACACGGATAAATGCGAATTTTTTGTAGAATCGGTTGAATTTTTGGGGTATGTTATTTCAGGGAACGGAATCCAACCACAGCCAAACAAACTGGAAGCTATAAAAAACGCTCCGTATCCTACGGACGTACATAAATTGAAAAGTTTATTGGGTTTTTTAAATTTTTATCGGAATTTCATTCCTAGGATGTCATCGATACTGGAACCCCTACATAACCTTTTGAAAAAAGGGGTAGAGTGGAATTTCTCAGAAGACTGTAAAGAAGCAGTCGATACCGTTAAAGAGTTAATGGGCAACAACACGATTCTTACAAATTATTTTCCGGACTTACCGGTAAAACTGTTTACGGACGCAAGTACATGCGGACTCGGAGCTTGCTTAGTTCACGTGTTTAAGGACGGCACAATGCGTCCAATTGAGTTCGCTTCTCGTAGTTTAACAACTGCCGAAAAGAAATATAGTATTTTGGATCTCGAAGCTCTGGCAATTGTGTTCGGGTTAAATAATTTTTTTCAGTACCTTTTTGGAAGGGAGTTCACGTTATGCGTTGACAATTTGCCGTTACTAAGAATTCTAGGGGAACAAAAAAATATTCCGGTTCTCGCGGCAAACCGTTTGCAGAGATATGGCATCATTCTGGCAGGGTTTTCGTACAAAACGGAATTTGTGAAATCTTGTAATAACCAAGCAGATTTTCTTTCTCGCTTACCGTTGAAGGACACAGTTGAGGATTTTAAGGATGATTGCGGGACTGACTTTGTTTGTTTTATTGAGAATTGTGACCATGTTAATTTTCAAGCAGTTGTGTTAGCCACCGCAGCGGATAGCGAATTACAGCTAGTGTTTAGGTATTTGCGGCAGGGCTGGCCCAAACGAGTAAATCGTGACAGCAGTATGTGGAAATATTGGTTAAAAAGGAATGAACTTTCTATCGTAGAAGAGTGTTTGTTTTGGCAACATAGAATAGTTATACCTGTTTCTCTCCAAAGGCAAGTGTTAGATTTGTTACACAGGTCACATCTAGGTATTGTGAAAATGAGGGGAATTTCTAGAACATATTTTTGGTGGACTTCTCTGAACAAAGACTTGGAGGAAGTCGTTCAATCTTGTTCAGATTGTTCGTTGTCAAAACAGTCACCACCGAAAAGTCAATTGACAGTTTGGCCAAATCCAGGTAAAGCTTGGAGTAGGGTACATCTAGATTATTGTGGGCCCCTAGCGGGGAAGATGTTCCTTGTGGTTTGTGACTCATTCTCGAAGTGGTTAGACTGTATCGAAGTGCAGAAGGCAGATTCAACTCATACGATTATGGAATTGAGGAAAATTTTTTCTAATTTTGGCAACCCTGAGTTAATTGTATCTGACAATGGCTCAGTTTTTACAAGTGAGGAATTTAGAGGTTTCTTAAAGGAGAACAATATTAAACTTATGACTTCTCCGGTGAAACACCCCCAGTCAAACGGATTGGCAGAAAATGCAGTAAAAATTTCGAAAATGTTCCTCAAGAAACTGTTAATAAACGGTAAATTCCCACTAGATTTTAATGTCAAGCTGTTGAATTTTTTAATGGACTATAGAAATTCTTTCCATTGTTCGACAGGTATTGAACCAGCGGTTCTGTTACTAGGAAGAAGGCTGCGTTCTACGTTCGACAGTTTATTGCCAGTGGAAAATGGAGAAGACTTTTCGGAAAAAGTCAAGGAAGCTAACGTTAACATTTCTAAAGCTCAATCGGATCAAGTTAGGTTTTACAGAGGGGTAAAAACCAGGGTTTTTAAAGTTGGACAAAAATGTTTAACAAAAGATTATCGTCATGATAATAAAGTCGTTTGGGCTAAGGGTGTAGTCTCTAGAAAGCTAGGTAAAAAAGTTTATATTATTAAAATAGGAAACACTGATGTGACATGGAAGAGACATGTGGACCAAATGAGAGAAATGTCAGTGAGCTGGAAGGAAGATGGCAATATTGCGCAGCATCCCGCGTCTGAAATTTTGAGGAACGAGCCTCATGAGTTAGAGACTTCGTCCTTGTTGCGTGGATTGACTGGTTTTTCTCCTGATTCCAGGTTGGCGGAGGAGGAAGTGGTGTCGGAGCAGACACGGCAACAGAGACCATGGTCGGGTAGACTGCGTTCAAGTCGCAAGGCACCCTCATCTTCCAGAGGAGACGGAACAACTTGACCCAGTCACCGCGGGTTGATTTATGTGTATCTTTAAAATTATGTTATGTTGTTAAGTGTGCAATATTTTATTAAGTAGCTTCAGAGTTGAAGGAGGGAGAGTGTAGTGTTGGTAATATGTTTCTGTCGGGCAGGTTCGGAAATACCGAACCTAGCCGAAGCGTCCTAGATCGGGACGATATAATAGCGAGTGGAGCTCTCGCGCGCTCTCTTGCTTGTCTGACGGCTCACAGATAACATTGTATCTATTATATTCTAATAAACATCATTCCGTGTATCAAAGTACTACGTGTTATTAATATTAAACCATTGAAGTCATCCTAGAGGAATACTGGAGATTAAGGGCCCAGTATTACCTGCAATTACTGAACATTACATAGCCTAACAGGGAATATCTCAAATATAAAGGTAAACATAAAAATTCACGAAAAAAATTGCCTACTCAGGATCGCACCCTGTAACTCAAACTGTATACACATTAGTAGTAAAGAAGAAATAAAATATCTTGGAATAATTATCGATAATAACATCTAATGGAAAAGTCAAATAAATTCCACAGTAGACAGAATGAGAAAACTGATCTATATATTTTTTAGACTTAGAAATACTGTAACATTAAAATTACTAAAATATATTTATTACGCACTTGCGCATTCTGTACTACAATAAGGAATCATAGCTTGGGGGGGTGCACATAAATCTTCCCTACTTCCACTGGAAACAATTAAAAAAATATTAATAAAAATCATCTTAAAAAAGCCCTATTACTACCCAACAATAAATGTTTTCCAAGATTTCCCGGTTCCCCCACTAACAAAAATTTATGACAAAATTGCACTCCTACAATTACATAAAGATTTCTTTAATAAAAATACTATACGATAATTAAATATTAGTAAAAGAATCATATCTGTTGGAGGACTAACCGTACCATTAGTACGAACTACAACAGCACAACATCACTATACATTCAAGGGTTTAAAATTATTCAACAAATTACCCCTAGATATACGATCGGATGAAAACTACGACACAAATAAAAAAAAAATTAAATTGAAATGCTCTAGTACCACCTCATAACTTTAATAATTGTTTAGAAATATGTTTTGCTTTATCAATCCTTTGAATCATTATTAACTAACCAATAATTTTATGACATGTATCGTATTTTCTATAAAATTACTTTTAGTTTTTGTAATAATATTTTTAATTCATATACTTAGATGTAAAAGTATTTAGTTGTCCTCTCCTAAACACAAGCAACTGCTTTATTAGGAGAGCGATTGAAATATTGTTGTTATATAATGTTGTAAAATTGTAATTATAATTAAATGTTTAAGTGAATACAAAAATAATAAAAAAAAATTTATTGGAAATGTGCCGAGCAATCGCCGAAGGACAATGTAACGAAAACTAGCGAAAAGAAACCTGGGTAAAATCTATCATTCGCGTTCGTTAAGAGGGCATTACCAGAGAAAGCCTGAAATACGTCATTTTCAAAAAAGTTTTTAGACGTATTGACTCTTTTCCACAAAAAATTATAAATGGATTTCGAAAGATTGTTCTTTTATCTAGCATTTTTATGTAATAAATTTTTAGAATTTTTTTTAATTTTTAGTATAATAAGGTTATTCCATAGGTCGTTGGCAGATTTGTTAAATTTTCAAAAAAGTTTTTGTATTATACCACACCCATTTCAAATAATGTAATCATGCAGTAAAATAAATCAATACATTATCTAGCAAAGTTATGTATTAGAATTTTAATTTTAGTTTCAATAAAATCATTAAAAAATATATACGTACATGTGTTTCTTGACGAAAATTGGTCCATTTGTGTATTTATTTGCGCACTTACACACTAATATATTTCAGATTTTTTTAACATTCTTATTAAATTTAGACATTATTGAAAAATGATAAATACTTATAATCAAAAAATAACTACAAAAAGTACACTATTTTAATAGTTTTATCATCACGCCTTTCAGCATTTTTGGATGAAGGTATAAATTAAAGCTAATTAGGATTGAAATAAATTCGATATTGAGTTATAATTTTAAAAAGCTGGTACGGAGAATAATTAATCTTTCTCATTGTAACCGTCCTGCACGATCGGAAGAACAACTTTCGACGAAATGTGGATTTTCGTCCGCTGGCTGGTTAAACGCTCTTAACAACAGCCAATCCTATTCTTCGACTTAACATTTCAACCAAGAATTAGACAGAAAATCAGGTGATATTGGCTGAATTTGTGCTAAGAGTGTATGCTCCGATGTGGTTTAAAATAAAAACACAACCTTCGTGTATTTACGGGGTGAGACACCTCCACGAAACCATAAAATTTTCTCGTTACCTTCCAGAGCATTTGAAAAATGTGGTACATCCCGTAATTCAACGCAACGGGTATTTTGGCCACAGCGAAAATATACTTATTAGTATGCTAAACGACGAACGAAGAAAAATTAGAGAGTTGGCTCTGAGACAGTCCGTCTATCCAAGTATCTATATAAGTATCCGAGAACGTACGTCAGGGTTCTCTCCAATAAGAGTATTTAAGCTACCTACTTTTAATTTCAATGCAGCAGACTATATTGACTTGATCTACGGGGAAAAACTATCAGAACCACCTCTTACAAAACTGATATCTAGCGAGACAATAATTGATGCCATTGCAGACCATGAAATTATCGAATCCAACATTTTGTGTGAGTTTCGATTGACGCCCTGTCACACGCAAGCCACGGACAGATGCATCTAAGTGGTAAAGGCATCATGCTCTGCTGTTTGCGGCCCTGAAAGACGTGAAGGGTGGATACAAAACAAGTTAGAGTCTTGTCATATAATGCCAGTATTCAATTCGAAGAAGGACTATAAAACACAATAACTTTTATGATTTTTTACTATATTTTTTAAAATTGTTTGTGATTTTTATTGTGGTGATGGTACTTTTATTGTTTCTTGATTAGTAGATAATATTATTAGTAAATAAAAAGTTTATTTTTTTTGTATTTCAACTACTTTTATTGAGCAAAGATTAAACCCTTCTTTTTCTAGTTTCTCGCTGTTTTTTTCAAATTTAAATTGACTTGTGGCAGTAATTGCACTCGAAATATCTTAATATTGTCATAATGACTTTTAAAAGTATCCTCATAGAGCATCCATTCCACTCCCCGCTGCTAAGAAAAACAAAAAACAAAAAATCGAACCACGCTAATGAGTAATTGCAGTCAGAACACGAAAAAGGTTTTTCTGCACTGTGCGTCAGCATGTGTCTCCTCAAATTTCCCCCATCAGAAGTCGAATAACTGCAATCGGAACACGAAAAAGGTTTTTCTCCACTGTGAGTACGCGTGTGCCTCGTCAAACTACCCTTTTGAGAACAAGAATAACTGCAATTGGAGCAGGAAAAAGGTTTTTCACCACTGTGAGTTAGCATGTGTCTCCTCAATTGTCCCCTATGAAAACATGAATAACTGCAATCGGAACACGAAATAAGTTTTTCGTAACTGTGAGTCAGCATGTGTGTCCTCAAATTTCCCCTCCGAGAATTTGAGAGTAAGAAGGATTTCGCTGGTGGTTATATACACTGCCTTGAGATAATTAGAATTATATTCATACATTTTTTTTAATAAATCTTAATATTCCCTCCATTTCGTGTTTATCTGACATTTTTAAAGATTTAAGAAAGGGTGGGTGTTTCTCTATTACTCGTATGTGAAATTTGAAAGTCAATCCGGAGGAAGAAGATTTTAAATATTATTTAAAAAATTACGTGATTTTAAATCTTCATTTAACACCCTTTTATCACTATTAGTCAAATCAAAACAAGAATAATTTTCCCATAAAGTCTTGACCCACCCTACTGTAGAGTGCAGATTTGCCAATAAGCAGTGCAGGGGCCTACATACTTATTTGACTAAAAAGTCAATATGTGGAAAGAAACCAAAAAAATGGCCTAGGCTTAAAGATTTGACATGCGAATGGCCGAACATTTTGTTGTGGTTCTTTTGGCTCGTGCGGATGGAATCTCTCTGTTGTGGTTCTTTTGACTCATAAGATCAGACAGCTTATATTTTTTTGCAGTTAGCTAAAGATTATTGGTGTCTCTGTTTTAGAAACTACAAACCAATGCATTAGAAAGAGAATAGATTAAATATATGTCAACTTAGGCAAGTAAAGTAGACAGCAAAGACAATTAAATTCTGATGTTTTATGTTACATCTCTCCCTGACTAATGACTAAAGGGCTATCGTTAATGATGGGTGTGGCAGGGTTAACTTTTTAGAGGAAGTAGCTTGACATCCCTTACGAGGAATTTAAAAGCATAATTGACGATCTAACTGACTCTTCCATCCCCGCTCTGTCAAACCCGAAAAATGTTATCAATACAAAGCTTAAGAAGCATTAAATATTATTATTAAACAAATTATTTTGTCGTAGGTATCTAAAACAGAAGTTTGGAAAGAACCTACACTCGTTTCTTTTGGAGTCTTATCGGATAATCGGTTTGAATCGGATTGTAAAAAGTTTGAGCAATCATAATGCTTGTTCTAAAAACATTGAAGTCACAGGAAGAACTTAATGTATGTTTTAGTTTTATTAATATTAAGAAAAGTTATGTTGGCGACTTTAAAAGAAAACTGAATATACTCGATTTAGGAACAAAAACTGTGCTTATACTTAAATACTATATAAATATGAATCTACCCCTGTTGGTCGCGGCAATTAATTTAAATGCATTCGTTTTTGCGGATGGTTTCATTAACTAAATAATAATTCACTGAACTGCTCAAATGCCTTGAGAAAAGAGTAGGTTTCAAGGAAAGAATGCCAAAGACCTACCTTGATTATCTCATTCTCGTGGTTCCTAGGCTGCTGGTTGATCAAATGTCTTTTTAAATCATAGTTCACTACAAATATTTTCTATTCACACGCGTATTAGAGGGCGATTCACGATGTAGGTGGCAATAACGGCGAACAATACACACTTGCGCCTTATTGGCATTGGTATCGGTAATTGTTGCCAAAAAACCTCCTGGAAAACTTTGAAACGGTGGGTTTTTATAAAGAGTTGTAAGGCGTCATTTTTTTATTTAAGGTTTTCATATTGTGAAACAAAAATGAACTAAAAAAATATTATAACTCCCTTTTAACCCTTCAAAAATTTGGCTTTTTTTCGGATCGTCAAAATATTTTCGCTTTACAATAAAATGCAAATATTTGGAATATTTCTGAACACATTCAAAAACCAAAAACTGTTTTAGAATGGTGATGAAATACGCTTTCAAATTATAGAGTTCGAAAAAAAAATATATTTTTTAAATTATAAAATTTTTGCATACAAACATAAAAAAGTTTTCAAAATGGGTCACCTTATGTTTTTTTCTAACTAAAGTTACTGATAATAAAAAAAAATGAAAACAGATGCACATTTTATTAGACAAATGTATAACAAACACATTATTGTAACCTCAATTTTTTGTCGCTCTATGAAATTTTTTTTTTTAAATTCCCGAAGTTTCAAATTCTTTTTTCAATTTGCGATTCAAAACTTTGTGTACATAAAAGTGTACATTTTATTTTTTTGGTGGCTATTTTTTAGATTGGAATATAAAGCATAATGTTTTTCCTTTCTAACACCGATTAGAACATATTTCTAACTATGATAGTAAGGGAGTTACGGCGTCTTATGTGAGACCTATGTGCGTTGGGACAAATCTGGTCTCCTGTGATTAAACGGGTTAATAAAACTACTACTACTACTACAAGGTTTACAATTTACTCTCATTTTAAATCAAAACCAAAATTTTCTGTGAAATCAAAGGATTGATAGTCAGGAATTTAAATACTTACCTACATAATAATAAGCCATTCACATTTTACGTATCTCTTTTATAAACATCGTGTCAAGAATTATAACAGTTCAAGAAGTTTTATTAAAAAATAATATAACAATTACAGACGTACACAAAAATGGGAAACCACAAAATCGAATACAAATCAAAACAGAACAATTTGGCAATATTAAAAAGAACTAAATCCTTTATAACAATTAATATAAAGATACATATTTGAAAACTAGAGACCTCCTGGCGTAACGTGAGATCTAAGATACATTATCGCTAGTTTTGATCAAACATGTTCTATATATGGATCCGAAAGTGTCTTAATAAGTAGGCTTAAGTGCAGTCAAATACTCACACTCGGAGTAGTTAAAGGATTTGTCGCCAGTGTAAGAAAACGTGTGTCATGCAAAACTGTGATGTATGTGTGTGAGTGTGACGGCATGAGAGCGAGACAGCGAGTATGGAGAAGTATAAAAGGGATCTACTGGCTGTTGTGCGCTCTCTCCAGATAAACCTCTTCTACAATAAACATTATAACATTATCGTATGTTATTACTACCCGCATTACAAGACATCACAGTTGGCGCAGCTCGGTAGTTCGTTTTTTTTACGCCGGTAGTTTATTAGTAAAATTTACGGAAGAATCTACGCGGTAAAATCGGAAGCGTATTCGCGTGTGTGGGTACGACAAATTTGCAAAATTATTGTCGTTGGGTACACCGTATAGCGGGGTACCAGGTACCAGGATCAAGGATCAGGTCTAGGATCATCATCGAGTGGATTAGCCGGAAACCGGGACTTGGTTTCTGTCGCTGCAGTCTGGGAAGGAAGACCTCGGAGGAGAGGGATTGGATCCGCAGCTGTCGGGTGACGGAGCCAGACGGGGACAAGCTGATTCACGGGTTTGAGTGGCGTGCACGTGGAACGTGGACCTCGGAGTGTAGCCTTCTAGAAGTGCTGAGATAAGTAGTCCTGATTATTTGTTTCAGCTCTTCGCCCAATGGAGGGTGTTTGTAAGAATTTGGGGACGTTCTGTTACAGAACGGGAGACTGGTCATTGTTCAAGGAACGACTGGATCAGGCCCTCATTTTATATGATGACAAAGTTGTGTCACAAGAGCGCAAAAGAGCATTTTTGATGAGTTGCCTCACCGAAGAAACTTTCTCTTTATTATCAGATTTGTGTTTCCCTAAAAAGATTTCTGTTTGTTCTTTTGATGATTTATGTAAATTATTTGATTCACATTGCAAACCAATTCAAAATATTTTCGAGTCACGTGAGTTGTTTTATAAGTGTAAACAGCTAGCTAACGAATCTATTAAAGATTACGCTGCTAGGTTGAGAGGACTTAGTTTGACGTGCAATTTTGAATTGAGGTTGTAACCTTGTTTGAAGGACATATTCATTATTGGAATTTTCAATGAAAAATTGAAACATAAGTTGTTCGTTGAGGGGATCAATACTTCTTTTTCGGAATGCATAAAGTTAGCAGCTTCATGGGAACATGTTGTTAATCTTAAGAAAGTTGATACGAATTTAAATGTTGTGCATAAGGATAGTAATTTTGTCCGTAAATCCAGGTCGGATAGTCCGATCTGATTTAAAAGTGCAGGGCGTAGTAAGACGCCAGTAAATGTTGCATTAAAAAAATATTTTTTGTGCGGAAAAACGAATCATTTTCAAAAGGATTGCTGGAAGAATATTTTTTGTAATCGATGCAATAAATCGGGTCATCCTAGTAATTTATGTAAAAGCAGTAAAATTAATGTAGGTAATAAAAATAAACGATTGAATTCGGTTTTTATGTTACATGACGGCGCGGGGCCGGAACCGATATTCGTAGATCTGGTTATTGGTAACACTGTTTTGCGGGCGATTGTTGACACCGGTGCAGAGATTAACCTTTCCCATACCATGCTAAAAATACCCTCGACAAACCGTCTTGTAACTCAGCGTTACTCTATGGGATTTGGAAATTTTTTCGGGTTTTTTGTAAAAATATTGTTGTGAATATTTTTAATTTGGCTTATATTAATTTATTGTAAGAAAAAAAATATTGATTTTGTGCCCTAAAACTGAAATATTAAAAAATAATCATTCATAATAAATAATCAAATATTATTTGAAACGCCCAACAAGGCGGGCCGGCTGTTTCAGCGACCGCCTAGGGTCACGTTAGCCCTCAGAATAGCAACATTGTTTCAGAAAGCCACACGTGGAATGCGCTAGGTACTAGTAAGGGCTGACACCGACCTACTATCATTTTTTAAATACGTTTACAAAAAATACTTTATCGTAAAGAGCTTTTTATGTTTGCTGATCTAAGTTAATACCAGATTGAATGGTTTTAACGCTAGTTGCGTAGAGAAATAGATTACAAGAAAAATACAATACTTAAATAACACTCGAATTGTAATTTTTTTACAGTTTTACGCAAAAGCAAACCACGAAAAAAAAACTATAATTGTTTTGAAGTGAAAAACTTCTTTAGCACCGTTGTGATTTGAAACTGGATGAAACGAAAAAGCGACACTAAAAAAAAACAGTAAGCAAACCACGAAAAAAATTATGTTATAATTACTTTGAAGTGAAAACTTCTTTACCACCGTTGTGATTTGAAACTGGATGAAACAAAAAAGCGAAACTTAAAGAAACAATAAGCAAACCACGAAAAAAATAATTTTATAATTATTTTGAAGTGATAAACTTCTTTAGCACCGTTGTGATTTGAAACTGGATGAAACGAAAAAGCGATACAAAAAAAACAATAAGCAAACCAAGAAAAAATAATGTTATAATTACTTTGAAGTGAACACTTCTTTAGCACCGTTGTGATTTGAAACTGGATGAAACGAAAAAGCGACACTAAAAAGAAACAATAAGCAAACCACGAACAAAAATAATTTTATAATTACTTTGAAGTGAAAACTTCTTTAGTACCGTTGTGATTTGAAACTGGATGAAACGAAAAAGCGACACTACAAAGAGACAAACACATGCATCTATAGCATTTATAGAGAATGGGTTAGTATATTCGGTCTCCTCTTTATGCGGTGCTTTGTAGCCTTCCGACTCTTTTTTCTGAAGGTTTCGCTTCTACCGGTGTGAACTGCATACTAGTATTTTTTATAATACTCGTATGTTTTAATATTTTTCAGAAAATTTGGAGATAACATTTAGATTAAAATTTACTTTTATGAGTGGAAATAGTTTACATAGCAAATTAAAAACATTTATTTCACAGGAACATAACGACAAAAACCAATTAGGTAAATTCTTATTTAAACATTAATCCGACGTGTTAAACATAACAAAATATAAGTAAAAATGTAGATGTAAGAGATTTTTACAAAAAAGCAAAACAAAGACTTTGTTATTATATGTATTTACCTAACTATTATGTAATGCATTCGTCTATAGTAAATCTACATTAAATTGTAAAATGGCGACCACGCGCCATCTAGTACTATACGAAACTATTAGAACTTTAGCTATGGATACTGTAGTGCAGACATACAGTTTTTTTTACATTAGCTTCAAACATGAGGCCCTGAGGAAAATAATTCGCTTCAGGGCCTATGTCATCTTTGGGGAGAGATCTTCTGGTGAAGAGGTGAAAAGGTCTCCCTCAACCAGTCTCTCCCGACCCGGCCAGCCACGCAGAGCCAGTTGGTAGGCAGACGTACCCGCTGTCAAGATCCGGAACCAAACCTAACCCATGAACCTGGGCAACCCTGCTAAGTCATCAAACGTAACAAACTACTTGAGGTCACTTATGACTGAAGTGTTTTTTTTTTTTTTACAGTTACGAGATACAAAGTATATAAACAGATACGAGTTTGCGTGTTCTCTCTTTGTAGGTATGTTACTATGACAATGTGTTTATTTCTTCCATTCTATGTTTCTGTTTATGTTTCACTCATAAAATTTTCTAGATATGCTAACTGCTTTCACTGCTTTCCTTGTTTTTCATTCATTTCTAGATACGATGTTTGGAACAGCGAGATCCCATAAACTTAGCATTTCGCAAAAGATTTCTTTTTGTTTTTTTTAAAATGATTAAAAGATTTTTACCTTTTTTTTTTTACAGTGAATACCGCACAAGAATCTCAACTGCTGCCGTCTGGAGCCAGTGAGACTATGGCATCCCCAAATTGGGGTATGTTGTGAGGCTGAAGGTAGTGGGGAGGGGAAGGAGGTGGGGAAGAGGAAGGTTGGGAAGTACCTGGCTATTCAGATCTGGTCACTAAACACGGCTAAAGCCATTTTCAAGCAACGTTTCAATTCTGAATGGTGGTCTTACACCAGGGTGATACTGATAGTATCTTCCACTCTGGAACATGCCGCAAATATACTATATATTATTTTAAATGAATTAATTGTGAAATAACACAAATTAATCAAATAAAATTTATTTGCGCATGCCGGGTTTGTCCGGATTGTGAGTCAAGAGTCTTACCCACTGGACTACGGAGGTCGCGGTTGTTGTCTAATAAACGGTTTCCGGGGCGGCGGCGTGCCGTTATTATGAAAAATATGCATTTTAGAAGATGATCGAAATAGCAAGTTAAACAAAGACAGTAAGCTTTCTAAAATAGTAAAAAAAAAAAAATTCTATTAAAAAAAAAATCTCAAAATCCTAACATTCATTGCAAGGATAGATTTAATTCATTGAAACCTAACCATTTATATTTATTGCTACTTCCTTCCATGTAATAATCATTTGTAAAGACGTCACTTTGCTACTGTTTCAATGGAAAGAAAGTCCCTTTTTAAAATAATTATTTTATGGGGGTAGTTTTGGTAATAAAATAGGTAGGTAAGATTCCAAATATTACACCCGACCCTGACAAAAGAGTTTTATGGTGGTGCAGTAATGTTTACAATCGTATTTTGTATGAAGTATTTATTGTATTCGATTCCGAAACTACATCATGCAGCAGAGAGGATATACCACCAAAACCGAATTGGAAAGATGCGATATTCAATTGTCAGGATATGACGGGAAACGGTTAAATATTATAGGTAAAGTTAATTTAAGTGTGTTATTTTTAAATAAAAGTGTGGATACGCAGTTCGTAATAATTAAAAATGGTAATTCTACGATTGTTGGTAGAAAATTTTTACAAGTTTTCGGTATCGGATTGAATGGAATAAATTCGGTAAATATCAGTGAGATTAGTTGTAATAATCAATTAAATTTTCGTGATAGTTTAAAGAAAAAATATGCTCATGTGTTTTCAGAAAAATCGGGTAGGCTTATAGGTTATGAAGCTAACATCGAAGTTATTTCGGAGTTCAGGCCAAAGTTTTTAAATCCAAGACCGTTACCTTTTAGTTTACGTGGTAAAGTGGAGGAGGAAATAAATATGATGTTACGTGAAGATATAATTGAAAAGGTAGAAATAAGTTATATGGCTAGTCCGATTGTTGTTGTAAAAAAGAAAGACGGTTCAATTAGAATTTGTACCGATTTTAAAACGACATTAAACCCTATGTTAGCGAAGTTGAAATACCCATTGCCTCGTATAGAAGATTTAATTTCATCTTTAAATGGTGCAAAATTTTTTGCTAAAATAGATTTGCGTAATGCTTTTGGGCAGATTTCGTTGAACGAGAAGTCGAGGAAATCATGTGTGATAAGTACGCATATAGGATTATTCGCGTATAAAGTCTTGCCTTTCGGGTTGACTACAAGCCCAGCAATTTTTATGCTAGTCATTTCGGCGGTAGTCGGCGGACTTCGTAACGTTCGTGTATTTCTAGATGATATATTGTTGTTTGGAAATTCTAAAGAGGAATTATTTTCTATTTGTGAATCAGTACTTAACAAGTTAAGTGATTGTGGTTTAACCCGTTTAATCACAGGAGACCATATTTGTCCCAACGAACATAGGTCTCACATAAGACGCCGTAACTCCCTTACTATCATAGTTGAAAATATGTTCTAATCGGTGTTAGAAAGGAAAAACATCATGCTTTATATTACAATCTAAAAAATAGCCACCAAAAAGGTAAAATGTACACTTTTATGTACATAAAGTTTTGAATCGCAAATTGAAAAAAGAATTTGAAACTTCGGGAATTTTTTATAAATTATTTTTCATAGAGCGACAAAAAAGTGAGGTTACAATATGTGTTTGTTATACATTTGTCTAATAAAATATGTATGTGTTTTTATTTATTTTTTTTATCAGTAACTTTAGTTAGAAAAAAAATAAGGTGAGCCATTTGGAAAACTTTTTTATGTTTGTATGCAAAAATTTTATAATTAAAAAAAAAACAAAATTTTCGAATTCTATAATTTGAAAGCGTATTTCATCACCTTTCTTAAACAGTTTTTGGTTTTTGAATGTGTTCAGAAATATTCCAAATATTTGCATTTTATTGTAAAGCGAAAATATTTTGACCATCCGAAAAAAATGCCAAATTTTTGAAGGGTTAACTATTAATGAAAATAAGTGTTCTTTTCTAGAAACAGAGATAGAATATCGCAGAATGGAGTTATGCCCTTAGAAAATAAAATATGTGCGATTACTCAAATGGCAGTACCGAATAATATTTCGGAACTTAGGAGTTTACTCGGGGTTATTTCATACTATAGATCGTTTATTCATAATATTTCAGGTATTTTGTCTCCATTGTATAACTTGTTAAAAAGGGGAGTGAAATATGTGTGGTCTGAGGAATGTAATATTGCGTTCGAGCGTGTTAAGAAACTGCTGACGTCAGATAATATTTTAGTGCATTTTGATCCAAATTTACCGACTTATTTCAGACGTATCTGACAGATCTTTGGCAGCGGTAATTTGTCCTGTATATGATAATGGTTTAGAGAGACCTATCGCATTTGCTAGCCGTTTATTGTCAGAAACAGAATTAAAGTACTCTATTTTAGATAAGGAAGCGTGTGCTATAATCTTTGGGTTGAAGAAATTCTTTCAGTACTTTTATGGCAATAAATTTGTTTTGGCTTGCGACAATAAGTCATTAGTACACATTTTGAACACGGATAAGCAAATTCCCGTGTTGGCCGCTAATCGTTTGCAGCGTTATGCTTTAATATTACAAACTTTTGAGTATAGTATAGAGCATATTAAATCAGGTGACAACAAAGCGGATTTCTTATCACGGATGCCGATTAATAATAATAATAATAATTTAGATGTTTGTAGCGACGATATTGATGGTAGCGATTATTTTTTAAATTATATTGATAGTTTAAATGTGAATACAATCGAATCAGAGTTTTTGAATATTATCGAGTCAGAAACAACATTAAATACGGAAACAATGAAACAGTTTTCGATTAATGATGTAAATACAGCGAGCATTATCGAGTTCGTAGCTAATGGTTGGCCGGATAAAAAGTTTTTAAAGGATGATTTATTGAAATTCTGGTATTTTAGGAATAAATTATCGACTTATAATTCATGTTTATTTTATAATAATAAATTTGTAGTTCCAAGGGAATTAAGGGAAATTATATTGAATTTTTTACACCAATCGCATTTAGGCATTGTAAAATCGAAAAGTCTTGCTAGAAATTATTTTTTTTGGCTCGGAATGAACAATGATATAGAAGCAACCGTGGAACAATGTGCTCGATGTATGGAATGTTTACCTACTCCGTGTAAAGTTGAGTTGGCACGTTGGCCAATCAATGGTTTAATCTGGAGTAGATTGCATATTGACTTCATGGGACCTTTGGGAGGTCATAATTTTTTAATAATTGTTGATGCAACTACAAAATGGATAGACTGTCATATTGTAAATAAAGTAGATTCGTTTTGTACAATAAAAGTTTTGAAAAGATTATTTTCTATGTTCGGAATCCCGGAACAAATTGTAAGTGACAATGGTACAGTTTTCACATCGACAGTTTTTAAGGAATTTTGTCACAATTACAATATAGAATCTTTGACTTCAGCTGTACAGCATCCTGCTTCTAACGGTTTAGCTGAAAATGGGGTTAAAACAGTGAAGAATTTAAAAAAAAAAATTATGGCAAATAATAAATTTCCTACTGATTTTGAAGACAAACTTTTAACGTTTTTAGTTGTTATTAGAAATATGCCTTCAATGTCTACGGGCATTGAGCCTAGTAATTTAATGTTGGTTAGGAAGATTAGATCAATTTTTAATACGATTATTCCAATGGTGGATAATGTTGAGAGTCAAGGTTTTAAAGGGATTGACAACACGGTTAAAAACAAAATGTTATTGAGCCAGCGTAAACAGAAAAAGTATTATAGAGGAAGAAAATTTAAAAAGTACTTTGATGTTGGTTCTAAAGTTTTAACCAGGGATTTAAGAAGTAATAATAATAAATGGATTTTCGGAAAATTTTTTAAAAGATTAGGGAATAGGATTTATTTAGTTAAAATCATGTCTACGGGACAAATTTGGAAACGCCACCATGATCAGATATCAGAGAGGAAGGTTAGGTGGGGGGAGTGTGACAGGTCTGATGATTTGCTGGATCTGGGTCCACTCTCGGATGTGGATATGACCAAGTTTCCTAATTCCTCTGATTTTTGCAGGTCACCTACACCATGGGAGGGGTGGTTACGCCCTCGAGGTCAACGCCCATGCTACACAGATGGAAGATCATGAATATAATTATATATACTAGGTTGAAATATTTAAATACTTGCATTGTATAAATTTGAGAGTAAATAAATATATGTAATTATGATTTAAGTGTGGGGGTGTGATGTATGTGTGTGAGTGTGACGACATGAGAGCGAGACAGCGAGTATGGAGAAGTATAAAAGGGATCTACTGGCTGTTGTGCACTCTCTCCAGATAAAACTCTTCTACAATAAACATTAAAACATTATCGTATGTTATTACTACCCGCATTACAAGACATCACAAAAACTAATCTTCTAAGATAAAGAACTGCAATCGGAACACAAAAAAATTTTTCTCAACTGTGAGCCAGCATGTGAGCCATCAAATATCGTTTCTGAGAACATGAATAGCTGCAATCGGAACACGAAAAAGGTTTTTCTCCACTGTGATTCAGCATGTGAGCCATCAAATATCGTTTCTGAGAACATGAATAACTGCAATCGGAACACGAAAAAGGTTTTTCTCCACTATGAGTCATCTTGTGTCTCCTTAAACTTCCCCTATCATAACATGAATAACTGCAATCGGAACACGAAAAAGGTTTTTCTCCACTATGAGTAAGCATGTGACTCGTCAAATTACCCTTTCGAGAAGATGCATAACTGCAGTCAGGACATGAAAAAGGTTTTTCTCCACTGTGAGCAAGCATGTGACTCGTCAAATTACCCTTTAGAGAAGTTGCATAACTGCAGTCAGGACATGAAAAAGGTTTTTCTCCACTGTGAGTCAGCATGTGTGTCGTCAAATTACCCTTTTGAGAAGATGAATAACTGCAGTCAGGACATGAAAAAGGTTTTTCTCCACTGTGAGTCAGCATGTGTCTCGTTAAACTATTCTTATGAGAAAATGAATAACAGCAATTACAACAGGAAAAAGGTTTTTCTTCACTATGAGTCATCTTGTGTCTCCTTTAACTTCCCCTATCATAACATGAATAACTGCAATCGAAACACGAAAAAGGTTTTTCTCCACTGTGAGTAAGCATGTGACTCATCAAATTACCCTTTCGAGAAGATGCATAACTGCAGTCAGGACATGAAAAAGGTTTTTCTCTACTGTGAGACAGCATGCGTGTTGTCAAATTACCCTTTTGAGAAGATGCATAACTGCAGTCAGGACATGAAAAAGGTTTTTCTCCACTGTGAGTCATTTTGTGTCTCTTCAAACTTCCCCTATCAAAACATGAATAACTGCAATCGGAACACGAAAAAGGTTTTTCTCCACTGTGAGTCAGCATGTGAGCCATCAAATATCGTTTCTGAGAACATGAATAACTGCAATCGGAACACGAAAAAGGTTTTTCTCCACTGTGAGTCAGCATGTGAGCCATCAAATATCGTTTCTGAGAACATGAATAACTGCAATCGGAACACGAAAAAGGTTTTTCTCCACTATGAGTCATCTTGTGTCTACTTAAACTTCCCCTATCATAACATGAATAACTGCAATCGGAACACGAAAAAGGTTTTTCTCCACTATGAGTAAGCATGTGACTCGTCAAATTACCCTTTCGAGAAGATGCATAACTGCAGTCAGGACATGAAAAAAGGTTTTTCTCCACTATGAGTCATCTTGTGTCTCCTTAAACTTCCCCTATCATAACATGAATAACTGCAATCGGAACACGAAAAAGGTTTTTCTCCACTATGAGTAAGCATGTGACTCGTCAAATTACCCTTTCGAGAAGATGCATAACTGCAGTCAGGACATGAAAAAGGTTTTTCTCTACTGTGAGACAGCATGTGTGTTGTCAAATTACCATTTTGAGAAGATGCATAACTACAGTCAGGACATGAAAAAGGTTTTTCTCCATTGTGAGTCAGCATGTGTGTCGTCAAATTACCCTTTTGAGAAGATGCATAACTGCAGTCAGGACATGAAAAAGGTTTTTCTCCACTGTGAGTCATTTTGTGTCTCTTCAAACTTCCCCTCTCAAAACATGAATAACTGCAATCGGAACACGAAAAAGGTTTTTCTCCACTGTGAGTCAGCACGTGAGCCATCAAATATCGTTTCTGAGAACATGAATAACTGCAATCGGAACACGAAAAAGGTTTTTCTCCACTATGAGTCATCTTGTGTCTCCTTAAACTTCCCCTATCATAACATGAATAACTGCAATCGGAACACGAAAAAGGTTTTTCTCCACTATGAGTAAGCATGTGACTCGTCAAATTACCCTTTCGAGAAGATGCATAACTGCAGTCAGGACATGAAAAAGGTTTTTCTCCACTATGAGTCAGCATGTGTCTCCTCAAACTTTCCCTATCATAACATGAATAACTGCAATCGGAACACGAAAAAGGTTTTTCTCCACTGTGAGCAAGCATGTGACTCGTCAAATTACCCTTTAGAGAAGTTGCATAACTGCAGTCAGGACATGAAAAAGGTTTTTCTCCACTGTGAGTCAGCATGTGTGTCGTCAAATTACCCTTTTGAGAAGATGCATAACTGCAGTCAGGACATGAAAAAGGTTTTTCTCCAGTGTGAGTCATTTTATGTCTCCTCAAACTTCCCCTATCAGAACATGAATAACTGCAGTTGTAACATGAAAAAGGTTTTTCTCCACTGTGAGTCAGTACGTGTGTCTTCAAACTTGACTTTCGAGAACATGAATAACTGCAGTCGGAACATGAAAAAGGTTTTTTGTGAGTCCGCATGTGTATCGTCAAATTACCCTTTCGAGTAGATGCATAACTGCAGTCAGGACATGAATAAGGTTCTCTTGTTCTCTTTTCTCCATTGTGGGTAAGAATGTGTCTCGCCAAATCTCCCTTTCGAGAACATGCATATTTACAGTTCGAACATGAAAAAGGTTTTTCTCCACTGTGAGTCAGATACGTCAATGAGTCTGAAAAAGAACACGAATAAAGACATAAGTGTAAGCACTATTAATTATTTAATTTTTTAAAAAAATAGCACGAATCGTTATTTACCTGTCTGGGTAAATCGTTGAAAGCATTTTAGACATTCCTTTTTAACATCCGGCAGCTCAATGTCAATTTCCATACAAGGAATTCCCTCTCCATCTTCAACTCGGGGTTCTGTTTGTAACTTGAAGCTAACAGTTTCCATTTTAAGGCTACCTAGAAAAACCAAATAACAATACGTACATGTAAATGCCCAGATCAAGGGCGTGTTATATTTGAATTTACAGTAGTTCCTCACCGAGAGAGTATTTCAAAAAGTTTTGAATTTAAAAAATAAACGAACAAAGATACTGTTGATTAACCATGTTAAAGAGAAAATTTGGTAACAGGCTTTAAGGTTAGTTGAGGAAATATTAAAGACCCCAGATTTCCGCTTCAGTAACGATGCTTTAAGAAAAAAAAGGGAAAACAAAAATTCTCTTGTTATCATTTCTGTACGAAGTTTCGTCTATCTAGGAAAATTATGTTTATTTCCCAAATAAGATAAGTTAAAAATTTGCTGTAGTTATAGATTTGCGTAAATATAAATTTGAATAGAAATACCGATGAAGGAAAGAGATGACTTTATGGAAAAACATATTATATCCTGCCCGAGCAACAATTCACAACGGACAAGCTTACTTAAAATCAAAATTTTGCGTTCCACATTTTTAACACATGCAATACTGCAATAATGCAACCAACTAGCTTTTTGAGAACTCTCCGCATACTGTAGACATTCCTTCTTTACATCTGGGAAGTCAAAATCCATATCCGCATACGACATTTCACCTTCAGCTTCTTCCTGGGGCCCTGGTTCCGTCTTGATAGAAACATTATCTGGGCTTAGTAAATCCATGGCAAGACCGTGGAACCGTAATGGACTCTTTGGTTGGACTATAATTTAAAAACAATGATGTGTACAGTAAATAAGTATTTGAAAATAAGGACATAATTAAGATTGAAACCATGAGAGAAGACAATTGAAAACGGTTGACCGAATCGTCATCATTAGTTAGATTACAGTAACCAGACACTATTTTTCTATATATCCCCTATATCTCTATAAAGTGACATAATCGTATATTTGATCCGCCATTCTGCATTAGACAAAATATCGGTTTCCCCAGGTAAACCATGTTTCTATAAAGTGTGATTGCTTTAATCTTTAATCAATGCTTTAGAAATACACATCCACAAAACAGTTCTTAAACCAGAAGTCAAATAATGGGTTTTCTAACATAGATTTATTTACGTGTTTTATTTTATACAGTTTGGTATATCCATGGTCTGAGATTTTGGATATTATTGTTTGACACGTGCCATCTATCATTATTTTATGCAACTATGTTAATTGGAAATGTTGCGTGTTTATTTAATTTTGTAAGAATTTAAAATATTATTTAAGAACCTTAATATTTATTGATTACTTATTGTGAAATTGTATTATTTACTGTAAAGAATTTTTAAAAATTGCGAGTATGTTTGATGATTTGAAATTCTCTTTTGAGGAAATAATAAACCAGAACTTTACATACGCACTGTAATCTCATAGAATAAAGAAAATCTGGGGATGTTTACTTCATATTGTAAAATATTGTATCAGCTAAACCTTTGGATCAGAAACGTTTGTACCTGGACATTTTTATTTGACATGTGTCATCTCTCATTATTTTATGCAACTATGTTAATTGGAAATGTTGCATGTTTATTTAATTTTGTAAGTATTTAAAATATTATATTATATCTATATATATATTGATAACTTATTGCGAAATTGTATTACTTACTGTAATGAATTTAAAAAAATTGCGAGTATGTTTGATGATTTGACAATATGTTTTAAGGAAACAATACACGAGAACTTTACAGACGCACTTTTAACTCATAGAATAAAGAATATCTGTGTCTATGTCTGTTAACTTCATACTGTGTCAGCTAAACTTTTGGATCAGGTATAGGGTACAAAAAGTATGTCAGAATAGCAAAAAGACGACCGAACAACTGAATCTCGCAAATGACAGTGACAGACACTTTCATAATTGTGATCTATGGTTACGTTCGTGGTGTTGCCATTTTTAGACGATTAGTAGGTATTCGAGTACCCCAAAATATTATTTCTTCTCTAATGGCATCTATCTTTTTGAAATGAAAATAACGATCGCGTAAGGCGGGTGCCACGCGCTTAGATAAAAGATCATCGCACGCACAATAGAGAGGTGTTCAGACACGTCTGTAAAATATAAAAGATCAACGCACGCCAAATAACGCTCTCCGTACGTATTTAAAAACTATTTTTAAATTTTTTCTTTATTTATTGCATTTAATGGTTACATTTTTTGTGGATTTTTCGACAACCATGCTAGCAAGGCTGATGCCCGTGTTATGGAACTCGATTTAACATATAGTACAATAACAATCTAGAAGCCATAATGTAAGAGAACAAGATTAAAAAAGTATATTATCAAAAATTTAAATTAAGTATTAAAGAAAAGAAATGAGTATACAATAATATAAATACAGAAGGAATGATATAAAAGAATATAAAAATCATAGAATATGAAGGAATATAAAAGTATGCACTATGAAAATATGGAGAATCAACGTTAGTAGGTACAATAATATGTAACTTAACCTTTCCTGGTCTGTAATGCGTAAATACTACACATTGCTTCTAATAACTTTTATATCTCTATAAATATAATGAATTCTGCATTCAGATTTTAGGTATTCCTCCGTTATACATTTACACACTGAATTAAAAAATAGTTTTTTAAATAATTCCCAAATTTAATTCAAAATCAGAGATATTTTGTTAAATATCGGGAATAAACCACAAATACAATCAACCGTGTGCCAGTGTGGACCGTGATACGCGAAGAGTGTGCGGGGGGAGATGACACGCTATATGATGTCTCGCTCTACTTTGCTATACGGGAACATGAGAAACAGAGACCGCCGTGTTGTGTTTCGACCGTCGATACCTACGACCGCGTAGTAGCTAAACATACATAGCTGTATGTATGTATTGGGTAGCAGCCCAGCGCACAGCGCCTCAGTCGTTCGCGGGCAATCGTTTGAGGTGGTCTCCTCGCCCGTTTTTTGAGCAACGGACGATGGTTTTTTCATGTTTTCAGCAATTAAATTACAATTTTTATCACTTTTAACACAAATTACGAAAAACAAAAGCAATTAGCTATGAATGTTCATATATTTCCGATATAAAATCGATGATTTTAACACGTGAATTGATTACACAGCACCGGAGCGCGCGTATTTTTTTAGCACAGTAAGGGAAAGGTTAAAATAGTTTTTATTTTTTGTAATTTTTAGACAAGTAGATTCATGTTGAAACTTTTAATACTGCAGTGGATTGTTGTTATTGTAACAGTTTTTGTCTAAGCAGAATACAAGTAAGGCAGTAGAGTACATTGGACAAATCAGTGGTGCCGAACAGTTTAAAGAAATGAATGGAAAAAGAAAATTGTAAAATTTTTTAATTTAAATAAAAATAATGATGTTTTGTCTTACAGCTATCCCCTCAGACTGTTCACACCTAATCAGTTTAAAGCCTCAATTACATTGAGCGAGTTTACAAGCTACTGTCTACTAAGTTTAAAAGCTGGTGAATCGGCGAGTGAGATTGTAATGATGACACACAAAACTGTCCTCTCGCTCAGTAGCGAACTACCATATATAAATATACTAATACCTAGATCGATATCTTCGGGCCTTCTCCTTACTAGCACTATGTCATCAATTTAACCACAGATGAACCCATTATATGAAACGAAATGGCGCAAATAGACTACACATAGAGGAAGTTTATCTGTCTACCATAGACAATATAATTCCAATCGACCTACCGCAATCTATAGCCCAATAAATTAAAAACAAAAATGCTTGGAATCAAAAACGTTTTGTTTCTTATTACATTAGACCAGGGTTTCCCAACCAGTGGGCCGCAAGAGGCTAGAAGATGGTCCGCGACGGTCCGCCGGTTAATAAGGGAGCCAGTGCGCGGGCGGTCCCTGGTCGAGAAGTCTGAATAAAAAAATCGGGACAATATTCAGTCTATCATTATTGTACCTTGTCGCCAGTGGCCCCTCTCTTGTGGTAAATCTTCTGCTAGAACCCGTCCTACCTTATCCCATTACGTCCAGTAACGGATTATCCCTAGGGCAGAGTAGGCAACTGCCTAGGGGCCCCGCATCGGCTAGGGGCCCCGTGTCCCGAGAAAAAAATGACTTGCTTCAATAAGTGAACAACCAAGTTTAATGACAGGTTAATAACATAAGGTACATGCATTAAAGAAAACAACAAATTTTAATAATTAGGTTATAACCCAATAAATAACTAATGTTCACATAATGGACAAATATCTATTTCTAGTTTTTTTTTTAAATATATATGTAGAACAATTTCCTCGGTTTACCCTCGTAACGTAGTCCTTAAAAGGACTTTTTAACACCACACGTTTCTTTCTTCTGAAAACTGAGAAAATTGTTCTACATCTTACACTCGTGAAAACCTTAATCATAACATATATATGTAGAACAATTTTCTCGGTTAACCCGCTTAACGTAGTCCTTATAAGGACTTTTTAACTCCTGACGTTTCGGACAGATCACACTGTCCATCTTCAGAGGCCATATGTCTTGAGTTTTTGTCTCAAACTGATAGCTTTCGCATGTCTGTTCAGTCCAAAAGCTAAAACTTAAGTGAGTGCAAATCACTTCTTATGTCTAGAAGTACCCGGGTTTTTTTTTTTTTACATTAACTCCACACAGGAGGCCCTGAGGGAATTTATTATGAAAAGACTATTACATTATTATATTAGAGACCTCTGTAGGAATTTTATAGAAGCTAGTGTTACCGAATAACTAAATTAGAGCACGTGACCCAGTATTTGTTAAGTGCAATTATTTATTATTCTTGTCTTTTTAACAGTCTAAAAGACGGTATTTTTACAGTTTTTAGCAGTATAAAAGGGGTGCTACTCAAATATTTCCTTCTCTCGCATTAACCGATACTTAGAGTATAGACCCCGTGTTGCCCAGGCGAGGTCCGGGCCAAAATTAGCTTCAAAAAGTGTTGATTTCATTGTTACTCAAAAGTGTTTGTAAATAAAACGACTCTTCAGTAAAAAAAGTGTTTTACAATAAAAAGTCCACCAACCTAGACGATATCGAAGTGACTTTGACATGGTCCTCATAACTTTCCTCAGGGCCTATGTCATCTTTGAAGATGTTCTGTGGAAGGTCTTTTTGAGGAAAGGAAGGAGTGAACACGGGTCTTGAAGAGACCCATGTTGTAGGAGGGAGGAAACACAGAGGCCGGCAAATCGTTCCACAGCCGAGCCATTGAACTCAAGAACGAGTCATAGAAACGACCCGTTCTCATGTGACTAATGTCAACCATGTCCAAATGTTGGGCGCGTGTTTGGCGTGTTTCCCGACTATGCACCGGTGCCGAGGGGATCAATGACGCTAGTTCCTCGGAGCATCTTCCATTCTTATACCGGTAGAACAAGGACAGCATTCCCACCTGACGCCTGTGCTCTAAAGATTGCAGTCCGTCTGTTAAGATGGGAGATCTATCAAACGGACCGCCCGTTTCTGCACAGAGTCAAGGGTTTTTTTAGGTATTGAGGAGCTCCAGACCAGAGGTGGCTGCCAAATTCAACCGTGGGGCGCACTTGCGATTTGTACAGGGTTAGCAGTTGTGTACTATTAAAGTATCTGCGGGCCCTGTACAGTACGCCCAGTTTCTGAGAGGCTAACTTAACTCTGGTTTCGATGGAGCCCCCGTACCTGAGCTGGTCACTTAGAGTTAGACCAAGCATATCGATGGACGTTCTGTTCGGAAGATTGCTTCCGTTGAAGGAGACTAGATTTTCATTTCGATCCCTTTTAGACGTTATCAAACATGATTGGGTCTTTGAAACATTAAATTCGACGAGGTTATTCTTACCCCAAGAGAAAACACTCTCGAGGTAACCGTCTATTCTTTGCTTTAAAGCCCTCCGAGCTATTGGAGTTTGTGAGCCCTTTGGGGGCTTGTCAAACAAAAAGCTATCATGGACTGTACTGTCATCCGCGTAACAATGAATCGGTGCACATGACAAGAGGTCATTGTCATTGATGTGCAACAGAAACAAAGTCGGTGACAGAACCGATCCTTGTGGGACGCCAGCATTTATCGAATGCGAGGAAGATGTGAAACCGTCAGCAACCGCCTGAATCGACCTCTCCCTCAAAAAGTCGGCAATCCACGCACACAAGGATGCGGGAAGTCCGTAAGAAGACAGTTTGTTGACAAGCCCTCGGTGACAAACCCGGTCAAAGGCCTTGGAAATATCCAGTGCAACCGTTTGGGTCTCACCGAAACGTTCCAGGCACCGCCCTCAAACATGCGTCACATACGCGAGAAGATCACCGCAAGAGCTGTTCCGCCGGAATCCGTAATGACGGTCGTTAATAATTTTATTTTTCTGGAGGTATGTGAGCAGTTTGTCGTTGATCACACGTTCCATCACCTTAGACAGAACTGATGTGATCGTTATGGGGCGGTAGTTGGCTGGGTTGGAGCGGTCACCCTTCTTTGGAATAGGGTGAATGATCGCTTTTTTCCAACCACAGGGCACAGAGCCAGACTTCAGGGACATTTTGAAAAGCTTCGTCAAAACTGGAGCTATTTCTGCAGCTCACCTCTGTAATACCAGGGCAAGTATTCCGTCAGGCCCACTAGCTTTATTAACATCAAGCCCACAGGAGGCCCTGAGGAAAATAATTTCCCTCAGGGCCTATGTCATCTGAGATGCTGTGTGGAGGGTCTTTTTGAGGAGAGGAAGGAATAAACATTGGTCTTGAAGAGACCCATGTTGTAGGAAGGAGGAAACACAGAGGCCGGCAAATCATTCCACAGCCGAGCTGTTGAACACAAGAACGAGTCGAAGAAACGACCCGTTCTCATGTGACAAATGTCAACTGTGTACAAATGTTGGGCACGCGTTTGGCGTGTTTCCCGACTATGCACCGGTGCCGAAGGGATCAATGATGCTAGTTCCTCGGAGCATCTTCCATTGTAATACCGGTAGAACAAGGATAGCATTCCCACCCGACGCCTGTGCTCTAACGATTGCAATCCGTCTGTTAAGATGAGATAATCTATCAAACGGACCGCCCGTTTCTGCACAGAGTCGAGGGTATTTTTCAGGTATTTTGGAGCTCCAGACCAGAGGTGGCTGCCAAAATCAACCGTGGGGCGCACTTGCGATTTGTACAGGGTTAGCAGTTGTGTACTATTAAAGTATCTGCGGGCCCTGTACAGTACGCCCAGTTTTTGGGAGGCTAACTTTACTCTGGCTTCGATGGAGCTCCTATTCCTGTTGATTGTTAACCAATTAACGAATAAACAAAATGAATGAATAATTATCGTATAAACTAAACAAACATTGAACTCATTTCATGTTTATTACGCTTTGCAGAAAAAAAAAGATTATAGCACGTAAACGATCCCACTATCATATCTGCGTCTTTCATCATATCGATTTTACTGCGTCCATCTTTTTACGTAGTTTTCACTAAAGTACGTACTAACTTTTGAGTGTCTGATTATAGCCAGGTACTTAAATTTTTGAAAAACGTTTAGTCTATTTATGCCAGTTTTGAAGAATGAACTCTAAACACGAGAGGATTGCAAAACATTTAGTCCATTGATATCAGATGATAATTTAAAGATTTAAAGGGTTAATTAAACATTGTATCGAATGTACCATCAAGACTTTATACGGTGTACAATTAGTGTACTGGTTCACGAACTTGACCCACTAAACGAAAAATTTGTTTGTATTATTAGTATTATAAACAAACACATCACATGAAAACACTTGAAATGTGGTTCATAGACTTCGATAATGGATTAGGTGACCGGTTACGTAACAAGAGATTCATTCATTAATTTTTTCTTCTGGAATATTGCATTACTTTAATGATCGGTTGATGCCGTTAAAAAGATAACAATTTTAATCGTAATTTTTGACAACAGTACAGTATCTCTCAACGACAGCGGATACTTACATATCGAGGACATCAACCACACCTGCTGTGAAAATCATCGGGTTTTACCTCGTGGTATCCGTGGTCGAGGTGTAAGGCTCTCAAATTGCAATCAGGAAGTCATGGGTTCATATCGCCATATGAGCTAATATTTTTTTTTACATTAGCTCCACGCAGTTTATTTTATTTGATTAATCTGCATTATTTCACAATTTAATCACTTAAAATAAAATAAGGGCCGCACGTTTTAGTGTGTACGATGCTCTCAGTATCGCTCTGACGTAAGATCACCATTCAGAATTAATCGCTCAGTGGCTGAGTGGGCGTCGCGTTCCCATCCGGGCGACGCATGTTCGATTCCTCGGCTGGCTAAGTCCTCCATCACGACACAAGCATTAATTTATGCTTAGTGTGGTGTAGTAGGTTGTTTTCAAACATTAATTGGTTATTCGTAGCCTTTCTTTAAAAAAAAGGTAAAAGAAAATAGAATTGTCATGTACTTCTCCATTGGTCCTCATCGCTATTTAGCACCATTGTGATTTGAAACTCTATAAAACGAAACTCTGTGAGCGACACTAAAAAGAGACGAACGCATACCTATATCCATAGGATTTAGCCTGCGAGAGAATGAGATTGACTAATCGGTGTCTTCTTTGTGCGGTACTTCGTAGAATAAAATGTAAAACATTTTTCATAATTGGTAACAATATTGTTATAATTAAACCCTAAAATTATCCTACTCCAGATACTCCGCATTCGTCTCATTCTCTCGAAGTTTCGTTTTCTGAAGGTTTCACTTCTACTGCATACAAAGATTTTTTAATATGCATTTAGTAAAAAATATTTTTCGTCCGCTATATTGTATTTTTTTTTAAGATATAAAAATTAAATAAGAATAACATAAATGCTCATCAAGTATGTCATGATGGAGGCTAGATAACTTTTCGATTTAACTAATGCATTTTCGTTTACGGGAGAAACAATTTTTAAGGGTCTTTTGCGAACCTTAAAATAAAATTATATGTATATTTCAGTTGATTTAGGTACCAATACCGCGTCTGGCTTATTTTCGTTTTTGGACTGTATGAGGGTACAGGAGTGGGGAAAACTTGAAATTACATGTGTTCAATCCTGCGTCCGTATACCGGACGCAGAATGACGGTCGGACGCAGGATTGAATGAAAGTGGACCATTAGAAGACGCAGCAATGATGGCGGGATGTATATATATATATATATATATATTTATATGTATTATTTTTTATATATATATATATATTCATAAAACTAGTATACTTTCAGTTATACCACGACATTTTTTTTTACTATTGTTTAGTTGACATAATAAACTAAAGAAATGTTAATAGATAAACAAGAAAAATGAAAAATAAAAACTGAAAGTAAAAAAGGAACTTTTCCTTTAAGGAAAAATATCACGCAGAATTGAGCAATTTTCGAACTTACTTTATGTTAAAATACAGTTACTTTAATGCTAATATAATACCAATATAAATTAAAATGTAAAGAAAAACAAAAATTACAATTCAATTAATGTTGTTTAGCATATTCTCGCATTCAGCTCTCCCCAAGACCACAAGCCAATTATTTACCTGCATACGCAGAATGTTAGTACTCTTTGCCTTCCATGCATCAGGTATGAGATTGAGCAATTTAGGGCCTAAGTATGAGAATTGTCTCTGTGCTAAAGATGAGGAAGTGGTGGACCGAACTATTGGGTTTTTTTTTGCATGTCTTGTATTATGGCAGTGGTTTACGGAAGCATATTGGTGCCTCTGTTTTTGAGTATGTACTATGATTTTCCTCATGTCTTACATCAAGAACACGAAATTCTGCGAACAATGAGTCGCTGGGGTACCTGAAGGATTTTTTTAGTATGACTCTTATAAGCGATTTTTGGGATTTAGCTAAGGGATCGAGTATAGTTTTAGCACAACCGCCCCAACCTAAGGAAGCATAGTCTAATATGGAATTACACATTGCAAAGTAAATTCGTTTCAAATCATTTACGCATAGAATATTTCTTATTGCTATAAACAGATGTGTAAGTTTCCTGACCTTTGTGGAAGTAAATGCTATATATTTGTCCCATCTCAGAAATTTATCTATGATAATTCCTAGGTATCTTATATTGTCCACACATTCTAAGGTGTTGCATTTACATGTAATAATGTCGTTGCAATGGTGTATTCTAATGTTAAGGATTTCTTGTGGTTGACCCGCTTGAGTTGAACTGAAGCAGATGAATTTCGTTTTATCTGAGTTTAGAGTGAGGAGATTACTATCTAGCCACTGTTTGACTTTGTTTATGCCAAATTCAGCTTTACAGCAAGACTCATTCCAGGTTTTGCCTTCAAATAAAAGTACTGTATCGTCAGCAAATGTAATAATGTGGTCTGCAAAGGAAGTATTACATAAGTCATTTATATAAACATTAAAAAATATGGGACCTAGAGTACTTCCTTGCGGTACGCCATATTTAATATTGGCTGGATCACTTAGAGTACCGTTAATATCCACTCTTTGGCTCCTGTTTTCTAGGTAACTAACCAACCACTTGAAAATTTGACCCTGTATCCCAATTCGCTGTAGTTTATTCAGCAGAATTTTGTGCGAGATAGTGTCAAATGCTTTAGCTAGATCTAAAAAAAGTGCAATGCATTTACTACCTTTATCTAGATTATTAGAGATGATTTTTGTCAAATCAGCGATGGCATTTTCAGTGCTTTAACCTTTGCGAAAGCCGAATTGTCTACTAGAAAGGATGTTGTTATTTTCTAGATAATGGATGAGTCGGTTCTTTACAATTTTCTCCAAAATTTTTGAGACAGAGTTGAGCAGGGAAACAGGCCGGTAATTATGTATCAGTGATTTGTCCCCACTTTTATGCAGTAAAATGACGATTGACTGCTTCAAATGGTTAGGGAATTTCCCTGATTTAAAGCTTAGATTCGCAATGAACGCAATCGGTAAGGCTGTATCCTTTAATGATTTTTAGAAGATTTGATGAAATCTTATCGGGACCACATGCTTTTGATGACTTAAGGTTGTCAATTATCTTCATGACTTCGTGACGTTGTGATTGAGTCTATTTTGGGACCGATATTAGGGATAGTTAAATTGGCGAGAGCGGTTTCTGATTTCTTACACTTATCGTGGATTTTTTTAGCAAGTGTGTCTCCCACAGATGAAAAGTAGCAGTTTGCAAAGTTTGCCATATCTTTGGGGACTTCAGAGTTTGTTGTGTTAATGTATAGCGATTTAATTTCTGAAGATTTATTGATTTTGGATTTGGTTATGTTGCGAAAGGTATCCCAAAAACGTTTTGGATTGCAGTTGTTTTCGTAAATGAGTTTCTTATAATAATTTTCTTTCGCCGATGTAATTAATTTCTTACACAAATTCTTATACTTTTTATAATAACATTGTAATACCAAATTATCAGGATATGTTTTTGCCTTTTCATGAAGATGATTTCTTCTGTGAATCGATTTAACTAGACCCAGGGTGATCCATGGTGTGAATTTAATTTGTTTATTAGATACGGTTATATTACTTGTGTGTTTTGATATATACTCGTGTAGTTTGGTAATAAATTCTTTCATTGCTAAGTCAGTATCTGATTGATCTAGAACATTTAGCCAGTTCTCTGCGCTCAAGTCCTCAATTAAATTATTGAAATTAGTTTTAGCAACGTATTTAATTTTCGAAGAAGTGGGAGGCTTGTTTTTAAGACAAAGAGATGTTGTATAGTGATCTGAAATAGTTGAGTGTATAACAAAAGTGTCAATAAAGTTAATATTTTTCAGATTGATGTGATCAAGACAAGATTCACTCGAGCCTTGTTCACGAGTAAAGCTGTTAATAGTCTGTGTGAAACCATTTTCCGCCAGTAGACATAGATAATCGATTGATTGACGGTGGTAATCAGGGATAGTATTAATGTTTAAATCTTCCATAATAATTTGCTGTTCAAATTTTTTAGCATTGTTTGAAATTGATTGCAATGAAAACAGGAAGGGGTCAATATTGATGAAGGAAAGAGATCTGTAAATGGCAAATATGCATATGTTTTTATTCAATACTATTTTCTTATAGTTTGATTGTGCTAAAGGAATTTCCTCTACATGAGCTTTAAATCCGTCCTTGATGTATATAACAATTCCACTAGATTTGTTGAGGTTGGTTGTGGTGTGATATTCAGAGTAATTGTGGATTGATTTTACGGTGTAGTATTTATTTAACCAGCATTCAGTTAATATTATAACATCAAAAGAGGAATTAAATAGATCAAGAAAAATTGTAAAGTCGTCTAGATTCGATATGCTTCTAATATTCTGATGTATGATTTTTAGATTATATGAGTCCCAGTTATAGTTGTTTAAATTCTCCATATCCCAAATTATATTCATATTAACGCTAATACCAGAATCATTACATTTATCCGAAGGTAACTGAAACATAATTGTGTTTAAATTTACTATGATGTGTAGTGGTGAACCCGTAGCTCTTTTGCGAAAAGTCAGCAAACAAAAAGTAAAAATAGAAAGTGTAAATTACGGTTTTGTTAATCCGTATTTTGTTAATATATTGTATAGGAGATTGTGAGTTCTGATAAATCGAGTATGATGCGTATTTTTCTTCGAGATAACGGTTGATTCCACTACAAGCACATAGAAAAGAAAAAAATGAGAAAAGTGAATTATTATAGATATAAAAGATGTTATAAAAGATGATGGTGTTGGTATGTTTCGTAAAGAAGCAATCTAAGCAGGTGATGATTATGTAAATATCTGTCATGAAGGCTGCAAATATAATAAATATAAAAACAATAAAATCTATAAAATGGCCAAATGCAAAGTATATGCTGTTACTGTGGAGAAGTTGATGCGAAAAAGATGCCAAAAAACAATAATTAAATACCATAACATGCGAAAAATGCAAAAATAGAACTAATACTAGGACATATTTATGTAAATTAAGATTTTTTCCAGATTTATATAGATTTGCTAGGAACATCATCTTACATAGACTCTCGCTGCTTGTGATAAGTTCATATGAGTTTTATTGAAGAACGAAAAATACCCTTTTATGCGTATAAAAAAGAATGTTTGAGGTGTTGGTATGCCTCATAAAACAAAAACAAAGAACAGACAATAAAATTAATATCAATAATAGAGAGATTGCATTATTATGAGATAATGAGAGTACATTATATAACGTGAATGATAATGTTGATACATAGTATTCCAACTTAAAATATATTTTAACATTAAAGTGCATAATATAGTGTATAATGCTTCTGATTGTAATTGAAAGGTGTGATAAAAAGCAATAATTAAATACAGTAACATGTGAAAACTGCAAAAATATGATTAAAAATAAGCGCGGGCATTTGTAATGGGATTTTTTACCTGATATAAAAACAGTAGGTATACGTCTGTTGTATCCTAATGTTAAATTAAATGTTTTAATCACGGATGTCGAAAACTGAATATAGATTATATTACCTTGAATATATAATATTCTGATGAGAATTATGAACTGCCTTCTAAATGCCCAAGAATTGAATGTAATGCTGCACTTCAACGAGCGAATAATTAAATACAAGGTAGATGTACCACTCGCATTTCTAACTTGTATAAGTAAATCGATTTTGCTGTTACTAGAAAAAGCTACTAACGTATGTAAGAATGAATTATTTTGATAAATATTAGGTATTATACTTAGGGTGTGTGAATTGTAGATAGCGGTAATATTCAAATAAAAACTTGTAATGAAAGTATTATTTATGGAGATATATAATTTTTTTTTAGAGAGTGTTAAAGAAACGTGAGTTACAGTCAAAGGAGGTAACGTATAATAAAAATAGTGAATACTAATATAAACAATTTTCACACTGATTATGTTGCTACAAGAAAGAACTACTAAAAAGAATAAGAATGCATTATTTTGAATTAATACATTATTTTTCAAGACAAAGAAAAAACTCATATGAAAACTTGCGATGAAAATGATATTAACCGGATTATTTTCGTTTAGCAGTGAAGTAAATGTTGAGTTACTTTTTATCATCTGTCACAGTTGTTGACGTTTTTCTCGATCAAGATCAATGATGTTTTTAATCGTAATAATTTTGGATGTATCCGTTTGTTTTAGCAGAATGCGCCCCGACGATGACCAAGAGTATTTGTAGTTATTATCTCTGGCAAATTTTTAAGTTTGGGAGAGAAGAAATTTTCCTTTTTGCGTTAAATGATCCGACACGTAAATCTGTTTGGCTTCTTGCGGTAGCCCTAAATCTGCTGTATTGAGTTTACTTGAACTGGAGGTGGAGGATTTTTTATATTCTTTGATTTTGCGTAGGAAGTCATCTCGAGATTTAATACTATTGAACGACACTATTATAGATCTGGGATTTTTTTCGGACAGTTTTGGTCCTAGTCTGTACATTTTATTAATTTCAGATTGTAAAGGTATCGTGGTCTCTCCGTAATTAATGATTTTTGATATTTTTTTAAGAGTTTCCATAATATTTTCATTGTTTGATTCAGGGATGCCTCTGATGTCGATATTGCACATCTGTGTAATGTACTCCAGCCGGTCGATTTTGACGTCCTGATGAGAAGTAGTATTTTCTAATACAGCGTTTTGTTTTTTTAATTCTAACATATCAGTATTGACCATTTCTTGAGATGATTCAATGTCAGTTATGCGTTTTTTTAGATGGTCTTGCTGGTCCGCTAAAAATTGAATCGAATCAAGGATTTCTTTGTTTTGTGCGATAATCGATTCATATTTTTCTTCAACAAAATCCATTATGGTTTTTTTGAAATTGTTCAGTTCTTTAATGAAATAATCTGATGTAAGTATACCGCTTGCGCCATCTATGGTTGAGGAAGGAAATTTCTCCGCGTCTGTTGACTGCTCGATTACAGATTTAGAAGGTTGATTTAGCTGCTTGGTAGGTTTGTCGCTAGATGGTTCTTGATCGATTTTTAAATCACATATCGTATTCTTGGCCCTTTTTTTAGTAAAACTTTTCAAACATTTTTTACATTTCCACTGAGAATTACAAGTACCACGTAGGTTTTCCACAATCTCTGCACAAACAAGATTGTAGCCGTTTTCACAGACAACACAAGATATGAATTCGGCTGGACTGTCAATATTTTTGTCACAAACGATGCATAGTGTATTCACGATGAAATTAATTTATAAAAAGTGATTTCGCTGTGAATAAATTTGGTTGTATGATGTATAATAGTGATAGTTTCAACACAGTTTTGGCACTTTTGTATTTTTTAACAGCTGGCTTGTTTTAGTACAGAATGACAGTTTATTTTTATTATTAATTTTTTTGACAGTTAACATGCAATTTCTTTGTGAAGACAAAAAACATGAAAAAATAACACTTCACAAGATATAAATGCATTGATTAGAAGCGCGATCTTTGAACTGGACTAGTTTACATATATACGTTTAGTACACTACAGTTTTATGTTGATTTTTTATGGAGTGGCATTTTTTATTACCTAATATATTTTGTAATGTGAATACAGTAACTGCTCCTAACTAGCGATGTTGTCTATTTCAGTATATCGATACGCCGAAATACGCCAAGCCAAATAAAGCTGGCGCTTTCATAGCTTGGTTTGTCTCTAGCATTAATTATACAAAAAAATAAATCAATAAGCTATCCAGGAAAGTTCCTTTTGGAATTTAAATTTTAGTTCAAATAATATCATTTAAAAAAACACCATTAATAAACTCATAACTTGTTTTAAGGCTCATCTTGTTAGTATACAGCTAATGAAGGGAGTTTTGCCCCAAATTATATTTTGTGAAGGTCGTCATTTCCACAATATTGTGGTGGATTTTGGTGACCCATTCTCATTATCAGAAAGCAGACGATTTGAAGTCTCATCGGTGCTTATTTATTTATCTAAGTACCAAGGCAATACACTAGAAATCATTTTTGATATATGCTGATAAGTCATTTTACCGTCTTTGGATCGTTTTACAGCCTGGGGGTCATGTTCTATCAGTTTGTGATCATACTTTATCTGTTGAAAACACACAGCAAATCAAATGGTATTTCACACTCCTTCTGCACTTCACTTTAGAAGCATGATAGAAGCAGGAGTAAGATCCCTAAAATACCACATTAAACGAATAATAAGTGAACAACTTCTCCCTTTTGAGGAATGTACAACAGTGTTAAATCGAGTTGAAGACTTGCAGACTTACTCATCTTGAGTTCTCGTACATCGCCTTAATAATCACCTCATCCATCCCAACTTGAAGCATTGACGTCAAGTCATTTTTTGAGCTCCTCAATTATATTAATTTTAATTATTTATATCTATATATATTACAGTTTTTACGTTATTATAAACATTTTTACATAATATATTTTGAAAAAAATTGTTTTTAAATATTAATATTTCATTTCATTATGTTGGGTGTAAGGTAGGTTTGAGAAGGTGAAACTGTTGGTTGGTAATATTGTGTGTTTCGTGAACACCTCACTAGGAGAACCTGTGCTGAGGTGTTTACGTGTTTATGATTAAGTGTGAGAAGTACAGGTATTTATGTGTTGTAATAGAAAGTTACTTTTTTATCTTCTTTTTTTACATTTTAAGTGTATTTATGCTTAAGTGCATTCACACTCGGAGCAGGAAGAGGTTTTTTCCCACTGTGAGTAAAAATGTGCCTCGCGAAACTACTCTTCAGAGAACATGAATGCAGTTAGCATACGAAAAGGGTTTTTCTCCAGTGTGATTCAAAACATGTCTCATCAAATATCCTCTTTAAGAACATAAATAACTGTAATCGGAACAAGAAAAAGGTTTTTCTCCAGTGTGAGTGGAGAAAAACATGTGTGACATCAAATTACTCTTACAAAAGCACGAATAACTGCAATCGGAACACGAATAAGGTTTTTCTACACTGTGAGAAAGCATGTGAGCCATCAAATATCTCTTTTGAGAACATGAATAACTGCAATTTGAACACGAAAACGTTTTTCTCCACTGTGAGTCAGCGTGTCTCCTTAAATTTCCCCTATCGGAAAATGAAAAACAGCAATCCGGACAAGCAAAAAGGTTTTTCTCCACTGTGTTCCCGCATGTGTGTCGTCAAACTACTCTTATTAGTACACGAACAACTGCAATCGAAACACCAAAAAGGTTTTTCTACACAGTGAGTCAGCATTTGTCTCCTCAAATATCCTCTATTCGAACATGAATAATTACAATCAGAACACGAAAAAGGTTTTTCTCCACTGTGAGTCAGCATGTGATTTCTCAAATTTCCCCTAGCAGAAGACGAATAACTGCAATCGGAACACGAATAAGGTTTTTATCCACTGTGAGACAGCATGTGAGCCATCAAATATCTCTTTTGAAAACATGAATAACTGCAATTTGAGCACGAAAACGTTTTGCTCCACTGTTAGTCAGCGTGTCTCCTTAAATTTCCCCTATCGGAATATGAGAAACTGCAATCCGGACAAGCAAAAGGTTTTTCTCCACTGTGTTCCCGCATGTGTGTCGTCAAACTACTCTTATTAGTACATGAACAACAGCAATCGAAACACGAAAAAGGCTTTACTCAACTGTGAGTCAGCATGTGTCTCCTCAAATATCATTTATTCGAACATGAATAATCACAATCAAAACACGAAAAAGGTTTTTTTCCACTGTGAGTCAGCATGTGACATCTCAAATTTCCTCTTTTAGAACATGAATAACTACAATCAGTACACGAAAAGGGTTTTTCTCCACTGTGAGTTAGCATATGCCTTCTTAAATTTCCTCTTTTAGAACATGAATAACTACAATCGGAACTAGAAAAAGGTTTTTCTCAACTATGAATCAGCATGTGTGTCCGCAAATGTCCCATTTGAGAAAATGAATAACTGCAATCGGACCACGAAAAAAGTTTTTCTCCACTGTGAGTCAGCATGTGTCTCCACAAATTTCTTCTCTTCGAACATGACTAATAACAATCAGAACACGAAAAAGGTTTTTCTCCACTGTGAGTCAGCATGTGTCTTCCCAAATTTCCCCTATCAGAAGACGAATAACTGCAACCGGAACACAAAAAAGGTTTTTCTCCACTGTGAGTACGCATGTGCCTCGTCAAACTTCACTTTAGAGAACATGAATTACTGCAATTGGAGCAGGAAAAAGATTTTTCTCCATTGTGAGTCAGCATGTGTTTCCTCAAATGTCCCCTATCAAAACATGAATAACTGCAATCGGAACACGAAAAAGGTTTTTCCTCACTGTGAGTCAGCATGTGTCTCCTCAAATATCCTCTATTCGAACATGAATTATAACAATCAGATCACGAAATAGGTTTTTCTCCACTGCGAGTCAGCATGTGTATTCTCAAATTTCCCCTATCAGAAGACGAATAACTGCAACCGGAACACAAAAAGGTTTTTCTCCGCTGTGAGTACGCATGTGCCTCGTCAAACTACCCTTTTGAGAACATGAATAACTGCAATTGGAGCAGGAAAAAGATTTTTCTCCATTATGAGTCAGCATGTGTTTCCTCAAATATCCCCTATCAAAATATGAATAACTGCAATCGGAACACGAAAAAGGTTTTTCCTCACTGTGAGTCAGCATGTGTCTCGTCAAATTTCTTCTATTCGAACATTAATAATTACAATCAGAACACGAAAAAGTTTTTTCTCCACTGTGAGTCAGTGTGTGTCTTCTCAAATTTCCTCTATCAGAAGACGAATAACTGCAATCGGAACCCAAAAAAGGTATTTCTCCACTGTGAATACGCATGTGCTTTACCCTTGCAAATAGATGCATAACTGCAGTCGGGACATAAATAACGTTTTGCTTCACTGTTAGTCAGATCCGTAAATGAGTCTGAAAAATAACACGAATAAATATATAGTGTAAGCACTGTTAATTAAAAAAAATGTAAAAAATAGAAAGAACGAATCGTTATTTACCTGTTGTTTGGGTAAACCTTCGAAATCGTTTTAAGCTTTCCTTTTTTATATCCGGCAGCTCTATGTCAATTTCCATACAAGGAATTCCCTTTCCATCTTCATATCCTGGCCCTGGTTCTACTTTGAAACTAACTGTCTCAACTTTAAGGCTACCTAGAAAAACCAATAACAATCCGTATATACACGAAGAGCGTGTTAAATTTTAAATTGACGACCTCCGTAGTCCAGTGGGTAAGACTCTTGACTCACAATTCGGAGGTCGCGGGTTCGAACCAAGCATGCGCAAATAAATTTGATGTGATTAATTTGTGTTATTTCACAATTAATTCCTTTAAAATAATATATAGTATATATGCGGCATGTTCCAGAGTGGAAGATACTATTAGTATCGCCCTGGTGTAAGACCACCATTCAAAATTGAAACGTTGCTTGAAAATGGCTTTAGCCGTGTTTGGTGACCAGATCTGAATAGCCAGGTACTTCCCAACCTTCCTCTTTCCCACCTCCTTCCCATCCCCACTACCTTCAGCCTCACAACATACCACAATTGGGGATGCCATGGTCTCACTGGCTCAAGACGGGAGCACTTAAGATTCTTGTGCGGTATTCACTGTAAAAAAAAAAAGTTTCTTACAGAAAAAACATCATGAAAAAACACTTCTTCGATTTTAAAAATATACAAATAAAGATAACGTTGATTAACTATTTAAAAGAGAGAATTTGGTTAACAGGCTTTAAGGTTAGTTAAGGAAATATATAGGATCACAGTTATTTGTGTTTGGGGTGTTATGCCGTGTTGCGCTACCTCCTTCTTAAGCCAATGTTTCGGACGACGTATAAAGAAGGAGGTAGCGCAACACGGCATAACACCCCAAAAACAAATAACGAAAATGCTTTTGGCCGTGAAAATCTTAAACTCAACAGGATCACAGTTGTCCACTTCAGGAACGATGCTTCAAGAAGAAAAAAAAAATAAGAAAAGAAAATTCTTTTTCACTTGAGCACATTCTGAAAGAAGTGTTGTATAACCAGTGAAGTTTTGTTTTATAAATATTATACGTGTATTTAACGCATAATAATGTCACTTGTTTACACCCCAAATAATAGAAGTTAAAAATTGCTGTAGTTTGGTTTCCCGCAATTATACATATAAACATTATACCAAATTACGGCAAGAGAAGACGTAAAAATATTATGTTCTTCCTGACCAACAATCAAAACGGAGAAGGTTTCAGAAAATCAAAATTTTGCATTCGCCATTTTTAACATTTGCAATAATGCAAACTTAATGGCTTTTTTGGAACTCTCCGCATTCTGTAGACATTCATTTTTTACATCTGGGTGGTCAAAATCCATATCTGCATCCGACATTTCACCTCCACCATTGAATCCCGGTCCCGTCTTTATGGAAACACTCTCTGAGCTTAGTAGATCCATGGCAAAACGGTGGAAGGCTTATGGACTGTTCGGTTGGACTATTCTTTAAAAACAATTATGTGTACAGGTAATACATATTTGGAAATAAGAACATAAATATGACAGAAACTTTGAATGAAAACAACTGAAAACGGTTGACCGAATCTGAACCTATAACCTGACGCTGTCTTCCACTATATCTCTATAAAGTGACATAATCGTATATTTGATCCATAATCCGCTTTAGACAAAATATACCAAGAAAACCATAATTGTGATTATTTTAATAAACGCCTTTAAAATACACATCCATAAAACGGTTCTCAAACTAGACTTCAAATAACGGTTTCTCTAACTAAGGTGTTCCAATTATCGTAAGTTAAGCTAGTTCGCATTACAGAGGTTTCAGACGATGTTTTGTTTCTTCATACAGTTTGTTTTTTCTTAACGATCCGATATGAAAAAAAGCAATTTGCTTTATTTTCTAAATTATTGGTATATCCATGGTTCAAGAGATGCGGACCTTGTTGTTTGACATATGTTAGCTCTCATTGTTTTACGGAACTATGTTATTTGGAAATGTTCGACGTTTATTTAATTTTGTATTTAAAATATTAATTAAATACTTAAATGTGTATTGATTACTTATTGTGAAATTGTTTTACTTACTGTAAGGAATTTAAAAAAAACGCGAGTATGTTTGGTGATTTGACATCCTGTTTGAGGAAATAATACACGAGAACTTTACAGACGCACAGTTAACTTGTAGAATAATGAATATATTTGAGTGTTAGCTTCATATGCTAAAATATATTTATTAATTTCGATAGAGAAACGGTTGTATCAGCTACACTTTTGTATCGGGCAAAGAGTACAAACACCTTGCTCAAATTGCAAAAAGTTAAACAAATACTTCGATTAAATAACGACCGAACATCTGAATCTCGCGATCGGCGTCAGTGACAGACGCTTCCATGATTGTGATCTATGGTTATGTTTAAGGTGTTGCCATTTTTCGAACATTTATAGGTAGTATTTAGTTTCATAAAATATTATTTCTTCTCTAATGGCAACTATCTCTTTTTTTCTTGGCTTTCCACCCCAAAGGCCAAAAGATAAGGCGGCCAACCATCCCGCATTGAAGACTTTGCATTTTTTATGTTGACGGTTGCGGACGCTGTGCGCAATTATATTTCAAAATGGTCGCTTGTTTGTTTTGTTTTGATGTATCTTAGTTTTCATGTATCTTTTAAAATATTTTCAGCTCGAAACACTAAATCGTGACGGCTGACCATAAATATACCAAACCACCCAGGCTAGTGGAAAGATAGGATTACTAGTGCCCGCGCGAACAGAGTCCTGGTTTGTTATCATTTCAATTTATTATTATAAATTATTATCTAGGTAAAGATATTTATATTGTGAGGATAACCTTGCTTTTTATAGAACTTTGTGTAGTACCGGATGCAGTTCAATGATTCTGCCAATGTTTGAACGTTTGTTAAATATTTTTTATGAAAGTCAGTTGACTTATTTCGATGCACATTTAAAAGCATTTTTAATTTATGATGATTTTTGTCGTAGGTATGTAGGACGGTAGCATTGTTGTGTCATATGAGGAGATGGGGGCTGACGTGTTCCACCACTCTGTGGCAGCGCTGTCCTTGAGATAACACAAGAAGGAAATCTATTTCATGGACTGGACCAGGATGCGACAGGAAAAACACATTCTCAGTACGCTTGACTTTCTTATTCTGTATTTTCTATTTTTATCAGTAAAGAGAGTACGAAAACAATATGCAATATAGTTGTGAATGATGAATCCTTAGAGCGGGTGGATGAGTTTATATATCGTGAGAAGTATGTTTACGAGAGACGGGAAGGCTGATAGAGAAATTGAATAAATGGACTAAATGCTATTGGCGCTAACAAAAAACAGTCTAAAGAAGCAACTTTGATGTATGGCAGTGAGGCATGGAACTGATAGAGGAAAGTAGACTAGTCCTGTATATTTTCTGCTCTATATTAGTGATCGATGAACCGGTGGATGATGGAAATGGTTTGCCTACTTTGTAGCTGGAAGTAAGATTGTAGAAATATATTATGAGTTTGTGCAGAGCGCCTTTGAGGTGATTTTTTACAATAATGGCGTTAAACAAATCATCCATACCTATATTTATTTATTTATTTATTTATTTATTTACGCCTATTTAGGCTTTTACATACATATATGTATATATAACAATATTAACGAAATTATACTTATAAATAGTGCAGGAAACTACTGCTTAAAACACTTGCACAAAAATAAATACAAAGTAAAAATATTAGGTATTGAATTTGAACCAAACAGGATGTAGGTACAAAATACAAAATATCCGAAATAGTTTTTTTTCTTTCAGCCAACAAAATACTGTCAATGTGTTAGTCAATTTTAATAGCTTTAGCAAAATATTCCCCTATTTGATGAAAAAAACTTCAATAAGGTATGCTTATATAATAAAATTGATGTACTAAATATATCAACAACATCGGAGTATTTGTTACCAAGCTGTTGAATCCTTCGCATAGGAGTATAATATTGACTTGTTGACTTAGAATTGCTACAATAATATGGTAGGTACTGTCTTGAGACTGACCTGCCTGGAGTATGAAAAGAAATTACATATAATAAATCAGGGGTATCCAACATTGAATTTATGATTTTATACCAACAGGTTAAATCGGAAATGATTCTACGATCGGATAATTTTATTAAATTTAATGAACAAAGTACGTTATCGTAATTTAGGCATTCACTAGGAATGCCCATTTTAAAATTCACATATCTTAAAAATTTATTTTGGATTCTTTCAATCGCATGTGAATGAACCTCATAATTTGGGGACCAAACCGTGGAATTGTATTCTAAATGACTCCTTACGAGTGACATATATAATGTTTTTACAGTATTGACATTGTTGAAATCACTAGATATCCTTAAAATAAATCCCAACATTTTCAAAGCTTTATTGGTTATTATTTCTATATGCTTGATAAAGTTGAGTTTCGTGTCAAACCAAATTCCTAAGTCATTGATTTCCGAGACCGATACTAACGACATATTGTTAATGGAATAATCGAAAAATATTGGATTCTTTATTCGATAAAATCTCATAATTTGACATTTGCTTATGTTAAGTTGCAAGCGGTTATCATGACACCATATAATAAATCTTAACAAGTTATTTGACAATATATGGCAATCATTAATGTTTCTGATTGCTTTAAATAATTTCAGGTCGTCTGCAAACATTAATACTTGAACATCATTGAAAATATATAACACATCATTAACAAATAATAAAAGCAGGATTGGACCTAAATGTGACCCCTGAGGAACACCACTCGTAGCAGTGAATTTGTACGAAAATGTACCATCAATTTTAACAGCCAGTAATCTGTTGATCAAGTAACTGTTAAACCACTTATATAGTGAACCACCTATACCGAGTTTTTGCAGTTTATTCAGCAATAACTCGTGATTAACTTTATCGAACGCCTTACTCAAATCGGTATAAATAGAGTCAACTTGACATTTACTAGACATGGAATCAGATATATAGTTTTGATACGTTAAAAAGTTAGTAAGGGTAGATTTTCCAGTAGAGAAACCATGTTGTTCAGGAGAAATGACGTGGTTTAATCGGAAAATAATTTTTTTAAGAAGAATTTTTTCAAAAACTTTAGGAATTGTTGATAAAAGGCATACAGGTTAATCACCTCGTGTTTATCACCTTTTTTTAAAATAGGTGTTAGGTAGCTGAATTTCCATTTAATAGGAAAACATCCTGTTCGTAAAGACTGATTAAAAAGCAAAAATAAGGGATACGCTAGATTGGTAGCACAATTATTCAGAAAAACAGGAGGTATTTTATCTGGTCCACCGCTTTTACTTAGATTTAGTAATTTAAGTTCAGTCAGTATATCATTATATTCTATGTGGATACAAGATAAATTAAGATTATGATCAGTGGTAAAATTTGATACTGTACTAGCAGAAACTGGTGTATCACATTCATAAACACTTTTAAAAAAATCAGCAAAAAGGTCAGCGATACTTTGAGTGTCTTTGGCCTTTTTACCTGCATATTCCAAGTTGGCGGGTATACCAAAGTTGTTATTTTTCATTGATTTTGCATAGTTCCAGAAATACTTTACATTATGATTTATTGAAGTTTCAACATTATTAATAAAAGAATTGTAGCAAATTTTTGATAAGATTTTGCAATCTTTTCTAATGTTTTTAAATTCAATATAATTTGATAAAGACCTGTCTTCTTTATATTTCTTATGTAAAACTTTTTTAAGGCCAGTTAATTGAACAAGTTCTTTATTGAACCATCTCGGATATTTTGATTCTTTGAAATGAATAAGTGGGATTAGATCTGAAATAATTTTATCCAGCAAATGATAAAATGATTCAATATTTTTATTAATATCGCTTTCTTTAAGAAATGACCAATCTTCCTTGTGGAGACGATTATTTATGTCCTGATAATTCGCATTTTTAAAGTTAAACGTAGGAGTTAAAATTTTTTGATTGCCTTCTTTAATACAAGGGATAATTATTGCTAGTGGGGGATGGTGGTTGTCTATCGGAAGAATAGACTCCAATGATTTATTTATAATCACATTGCTCTCATTTGACAAAACTAGATCAAGAACACGATTATTAATATTACGTACATGGTTGAATTGGGTTAAATTAAAAAGTAAAGACATATCTAGAATTTCTCGCTCATAGGCGGTTGCTGGTATTGAATTAAAGTTACTGTCTAAATTGTTAAAATTGCAATTAGGTAGGTTGTAATCACCGCAAATAATTATTTTATGATTTGGGTATTTTGTTATTACAAACTCAACATCTTCACAATGTTTTTTATAGATTGATATGTTAGAATTAGGAGGGATATAAACAGTACCAATAATAGTATTATTACTCTTATGATTGTGTGAGAAATGTGAAGATCCGCAATGAATGCAAGGCTGATGTAAGCGTAATGAGTAAGATTAAGAAAGAGACCCTTAGATGGTTTGGGTATGTAAAGCGAATGAACAAAGCTTTGAATGTAAGTAGAATATATGAAATCCGCGCGTGATGCACGAAGAGTTGTGACATCCACTCAAAGACACTGCGTGATGCGGCGTTCACGCGGGAGGAGTGATTGGGCCGTATTTTTTTGAGAACGCCATAGGCAATAGAGTAACTGTTACTGGCGAACGCTACAGGGCCATGATAATCGTCTTCTTACTGCCGAAATTGGATAAACCGGGCTTGGTGAACATGTGGATTCAACAAGACGGTGCAACCGCACACACAGCACGAGCCACAAGAGTTATTGTAAAGGAACCGTTTCCTGGTCTCCCGTTTTGGCGATTAGGCTGGGCCAGCAAGATCACCAAATTTAACCATCCCGGACCTCTTTATTTGGGGCTACTTGAAGTTTCTGGTTAGGTCTGGTCTCTTAGACAATCGTAGCCCTTAAGGAGAAAATTCCACAGGATTGCGAACAGTTATCATCGGAAATCTCGCGAAAAGTCATGGAAAATGCGATGAAACGGGCACAAATGTGTATCAACACTGGCGGCAGCCACTTGACGGATATCATCTATTCCACTTAGCATAAAAAATTGTAAAGGTCCAAATAAAGATTTCAATCACTCAAAACCATTCTTTTTATTTAGTAAAAAAGTTCTTCAAAAACATAATTGGATGATTCATTTTGCGCCACCCTGTATAACTAACTACTAGTTCTGTAAACAGTAGTCAACAATGCATGATTATAATTTACCCTCATTTTAAATCAAAACGATTTTTTTTTTCAAATTGCAAGATTAATATTTAAGAATTTTAATATTTACCTTCTTAAAAATAAGCCATTTATATTCTACGTAACCTTTTTTTTTATTAATATCGTGTTAAGAATTATACCAGTTCAAAAAGTTTTATTAAAAAAAAATTCAGAGGTACCCAAAAATGGAAACCTTCAAAATCTAATTAATACACATCAAAACAGAAATAATTTGACAAAATAAAAAAAAGTTACGAAACCTTTATAACCATTCATTTAACGATACTAATTTGAAATATTGAGACCCCCTAGGGCCATACGGCCTTAGTTTAACGCCAGTTCTATGATTCATTAACGCTAGTTTCAAGTAAACATGTTCTTTAAATGTTTTTATGAGCAATTAAATACTTACAATCGGACCAGGAAAAGGTTTTTCCCCACTATGAGAAAATAGGGTCTCGCCAAATTACTCTTCTGAGATCATGAATAACTGCAGTTGGGATATGAGAAAGGTTTTTCTCCGCAGCGAGAAAACACGTGTCTCGTCAAATTTCTCTTCATAGAACATGAATAATTGCAGTCGGTGTCGTGGGTTGTGTTGTCATTGATGTGCCTGCGCCTTAATGACGGGATTAAACTTTAACTATTAAATTAAAATTAAGGAGGAAACAATTAAAAGAGCTACTCGTCTAAGAAATGATACATTTATTCTTTTGATACAAAAAGGCAGGTGTTAATTGTCAATCTTGTGTTAGTCTTATTATCCTAATTAAATAGTTCTCAAAATAAGAATATAATGCAAAAGTTTTAAATTGTACAGAGTCTGATCACTTCGACGCAGAAGGCGGATCGCGACTGTCCTTGGTAGTGGTGAGATTTCTCCCTCATGTCTCCTTGCTTGAACCTTGAATATTCCTACGGTCGCGGCGGCCTGGAATTCAAAGCAAAAGGTTTATTGCTTTCGTCCGCTTCGCAACAGTCTGAGTTTGCATTTAATTAATTAGCATGTTTCAAAAAAAATGTTTGTCCCCTGCCGACTTTCCAAATTGTATTAGCCCCGTTTGCTGTGTTCTTAAAACTGAATTTAGAGCTCATCGTTTATTACGGTCATCCTGTCCGGTCCATTAAAAAAATTTAAGAACTTTTGTGTTAACCGCCTTATTAACTAGAGAAGTTTGCAGGGAAAGATTGCATGTGTTATAGTATTCTCTGGATTCTGGCCATTAAAAATACCTAAGGATATATCATCCTATCGCTAGTATTTCAAATCATTTATTACTTAACACGAAACAGGTTTTTCTCTACTATGAGTAAGCATGTGCCTCGTGAAACTACTCTTATAAGAACATGAATAACTGCAAGTGGATCACGAAAAATGTTTTTCCCCACTGTAAGTCAGCATGTGTCTTCTCAAATTTCGCCTATCAAAAGACGAATAACTGCAATCGGAACACTTAAAAGGTTTTTCTCCACTGTGATTCCTCATATGTGCCATCAAATTATCTTTACGATAAGATTCATAATTGCAGTCGGGACATGCATTAGGTTTTTCTTCAATGTGAGTAAGCATGTGTCTCGTTAAATTATTCTTACGAGAACATGAATAACTGCAAATACAACAGGAAAAAGGTTTTTCTCCACTGTGAGTCAGCATGTGTGCCCTCAAATTTCTCCTATCAGAATATGAATAACTGCAATCGGAACACGAATAAGGTTTTTCTCCACTGTGAGTAAGCATGTGCCTCGTCAAACTACCCTTTTGAGAACACGAAAAACTGCAATTGGAGCAGGAAAAAGGTTTTTCTCCACTGTGAGTAAGCATGTGCCTCGTCAAAGTACCCTTTTGAGAACATGAATAACTGCAATCGGAACACGAAAAAGGTTTTTCCTCACTGTGAGTCAGAATGTGTGTCCTCAAACTTCCCTTGTAAGTAGATGCATAACTGCAATCAGAACACGAAAAAGGTTTTTCTTCTCTGTGAGTTAGCATGTGCTGCGTCAAACTGCTCTTATAAACACTTGAAAAACTGCAATTGGAACAGGAAAAAGGTTTTTCTTTACTGTGAGTCAGCATGTGTGTCCACAAATTTCCCCTCCGAGAACATGAGTAACTGCAATCGGAACATGAAAAAGGTTTTTCTCCACTGTGAGTAAGCATGTGCTGCGTCAAACTGCTCTTATAAGAACACGAATAACTGCAATCGGAATACGAAAAAGGTTTTTCTCCACTGTGAGTCAGCATGTGTCTCCTCAAATTTCCCTTGAGAGTAGATGCATAACTGCAATCGGAACACGAAAAAGGTTTTTCTTCACTGTGAGTTAGCATGTGCTGCGTCAAACTACTCTTATAGGCACTCGAAAAACCGCAATTGGAACAGGAAAAAGGATTTTTCCCACTATGAGACAGATCCGTCAACGAGTCTGAAAAATAACATGAATAAATGTTTAAGTATTAGCAATGTTAATTTTTAAAAATGTTAAATAATACACGAATCGTGATTTACCTGTTGTCTGGGTAAATCTTTGAAAGCGTTTTAGGCATTCCTTTTTAACATCCGGCAGCTCTATGTCAATTTCCATATTAGGAATTCCCTCTCCATCTTCATCTCGGAGTCCTGGTTCTACCTTGAAGCTAACAGTCTTCACTTTAAGGCTACCTAGAAAAACCAAACAACAATCTGTACATAGATATGCCCAACGAAAGCGTGATAAAATTTGAAATCACAGTCGTTCCTCGCCGAGAGAGTACAACAAAATAACTTGTTTTGATTAAAAAATATAAACGAATAAAGATACCATTGATTAATCATGTAAAAGAGAGAATTTGGTAAACGAGCCTTAGTGCCTCCTTACATGACGCTACTTACAAGCTACTCGAGTCTCACGCGCGTAGCATGCGCGCCGTTCGTGAGTCCCCCCCGTACGATTTTGCTAGTGTTCGTACACGGCGCTACGCGGCGGCTGTCGGTTTGAAGTCAGCTTCACGCTCCCGACAGTTCTGATCGCACGCTACGCGTTGCGTTTGCTACTATTCGTTTGACGTTTGACAGAAATGGCATCGGAACATTAAAGTAATGTTAGATTTGTTCTAGCAATTCTACGGCTGGCGTAGTCCAGCGGTAAGGCTCTTGACTCGTACACCGAAGGTCGCGGGATCGAATCCTGGCGTGGCACATAAATTTTATTTGATTAATTTGTGTTATTTCACAATAAATTTATTAAAAATAATATGTAGCTCAGCACGTTCCAGAGTGGAAGATATTTTCAGTATCGCCCTGGTGTACCTAGGACCACCATTCGTAATTGAAACGTTGCTTGAAATGGCATTAGCCGTATTTGGTGACCAGATCTGAATAGCCATGTACTTCCCCACCTTCCTCTTCCCTATCTCCTTCCCCTCCCCACTACCTTCAGCCTCACAACATACCCCAATTGGGTATGCCATAGTCTCACTGGCTTCAGATGGGAGTATTGGGACTCTTGTGCGGTGTTAACATAAAAAGATAAAAAAAGCAGTGGAAAAAATGTGTGTTTATTTAACTATACTTTACCAGAATACATAAGAAAAGATAAAGTGGAGAAAGCTTGGATTGATGTTGGGAAAAAAAGTTATTTGACATCGCTTGACATCGTGGTAACTTCACGGTTGGACGTGAAAATTGCGAAAAGTGTATTTCGGTTAGCGCCGTGTACAAAAACCAGCATTAAAGAGTATAGTACATCTGCAGGGTACTTGTGGTTGCGTCACAATCACCAATTTGTAAGTATCTCCATGAACGGAGGGCCGTAGTGCCTCCGTACGTGGAGCTACTTACGAGCTACTCGAGCCTCGTGCGCATAGCATGCGCACCTCTCATGAGTGCCCGCCATACAATTTTGCTGGTGTACAGGGCGCTACGTGGCGGCTGTGGGTTTGAAGTCAGTTTCAGCGCGCTTCGGGTTGCAGCATTCGTGTCTACTACTATTCGTTTGACTTTGACAGAAACGGCGTATGAAGATGAAAGTAATGTTAGATTTGTTCTTGAAGTGGAAAAAAGCCGTGTTTATATAACTATACTTTACCGGAAGACGTAAGAAAGGATTTAGTGGATAAGGTATGATTTTGGAAAAAGGTCAATTTGACATCGCTTGACATCGAGTTAACTCCAGCTGCACGTAAAATGATCAAGTTCAGTATATTTCGGGTAGTATATTTCACGGTGTACGGAAACAAGCATTAAAGAGTAGTATATCTGCGGGGTATATGTTGTTCCGTCACAATCACGTAGTTTGTAAGTACCTCCTTGAACTGAGGACCTTAACGTTAATTTAGGAAATATGAAGGACCCAGATGTCCGCTTCAAGAACGATGATTCAAAAAGGATGGAAATTTTTTTACTCTTGAGCACATTCTGTAGTAAGTTTTATACAGCCAGGGAAATTATTTATTTATCAATATTACGTGTTTGTAACGCATAACAATGTCACTTATTACATGTCAAATAAGATTAGTTAAAATTTTACTGTAATTTGGTAGATTCTCGTAAATATTATTTCAAGATAAATAACAAAGTACGGCAAGACAGGACTTTGTGGACAAACATATTATCTCCTGCCTGAACAAAAATTCAATACGGACAACAAAGGTTTCCGAAAGTCAAAATTTTACATTCAACATTTTAAACATGTGCAATACTGCAATAATGCAACTTACTGGCTTTTTGAGCACTCTCCGCATACTGCAGACATTCCTTCTTTACATCTGGGATGTCAAAATCCATATCCGCATACGACATTTCACCTTCACCTTCTTCCTGGGGACCTATTTCCGTATTGATGGAAACACTCTCTGGGCTTAGTAGATCCATGGCAAGTTCGTGAAAGGGTTATGGACTGTTTGGTTGGACTATTCTGTACGGGAAATAAATATTTGAAATACGGATAAAATTATGACCGAAACTTTGAGGGAAGACCATTGAAAACGGTTGACCGAATCGTCATCATTTGTTAGATTTCAGTAATTAGTATTTAGAATATGGTGTAAATCTCGTTTTGTAGGTTTGGTCGGATTTTTGTACATTGAACACAACCATTGGACAAGGAATTGTTATTGGAATGGGTGAAAAACCTTGTAGTTATACGATGGGAAAAACAGTGTGAAAAGTGTACTTTAAAATTAAAAATAGGTGTACTTTGAAATCAGACTTTGTGCAAGTGGATAAAAAAACTAGTTTATATAATAATTTTTAAGGTATGGCAATCTTTTTAATATTTAAAGATTGGTACTCCGGAAAATGTTCAATGTGTGAAGTGTGAAGGAATGCCCCATGAAATGTCAGCCGTACCGTAAAAATTACGTACACAAAGTTTTGGAAATCAAAATTAAAATTTTCGTTATTTGTTTTTGGGGTGTTACGCCGTGTTGCGCTACCACCTTCTTTAACCAACGTTTCGGACAGCGTTGCAGTGTCCATCATCAGGGCAGATCTGGTAGATGTGGAACACCCCAAAAACAAATAACGAAAATACTTTTAGCCGTGAAAATCTAAAAATGTATCTGACTTAAATTTAAATGCTAATTTTTCCCTCCATCCCGACTGAAGCCGATGTTTCTTGTGGTAATTAAGAAGCGTACTTTTCAAAATTCTATGCCTATTAAAAGTGTAGCGGCTTATGGGTTAATTACCGTAGTTTGCGCTGTCGTGAATCAGACGAACTTTGTCAGAATAGCAAAAAGTTAAACGAAAACTTCGATTACATAACGACAGAACATCTGAAACTCGCAAATGACAGTGACCGACACTTTCATGGTTGTGATCTATGGTTATGTTTAAGGTGTTGTCATTTTTAGAACATTTAATAGGTAGTATTTAGTTTCCTAAAATATTATTTCTTCTCTAATGGCAAATATTTGAATGAAAATAATGGTACTTCCACACCAACGCCAACCTTCCAACTCCGAACTAAGTTCGGAGTTGGAAGGTTGGGCGATCGTGTGGTGGCCACCTAGAGAAACTGCTGCCAACCCACCAACTCCAAACGTTCGAGCCAATCCGAACTCCAAACCAAAATGGCGTACGTCGAAGTAATGGCTGCGGCTACCCTGTATTTTATCACTGCCTACAATTACTATGTAGAGGTAAATAGAAGACGTAAAATAAATAAAAATTGCCGGAAACGAAGATGGTGGATGCTAGCTATCCATCGGAACAGAACAAGGTACAATAAATCTGTATATTCAGGATGAAAAAATAATTATAACCACTAAATACTCTGACGTTTTGCTCATATGTGAACTGTGAAACGGAAAAACATTTTCGCTTTACATTCGATTCCAGATAAATTCGCTGTTTTTGAAAATACTTCTAAATAAAATACTGTCATTGAAAGCAGATGAAATACTGTTTCTGATTTTAGTATAACAATAACATATTATGCAACTAAAAAACTATAATTTATAATAAAAACTTCGATACAGTTTTTAAGTAGCTTACTTACGGTTTTTATCGAGTAGACTGTTATTACTACTTTATACGAAACTAAAAAACATATTTAATTAGACAAAGGTACTATACGAGTTATTGGCACTCCACTTTCTTCGTTTTATATAAAAGTAATTATTAAAAAATTTGCAAACCATGTCAAATATTTAACTAAAGCAAAATGCTGTTATTAGTTCAAAATAAACACAAAATACATTCTATTTCTTACAGCTAACCCAGTAAATATTATAATGTTAGTGCGTAAATATACATAAAGATTTATTCTCTTTCTTACGCTGCTCTAAACATATTTCTCACTGAAATACAAAATGAGATAGGTAACAACTTTTACGAGGCTGTCAAGCTGGGAGATATATTTTCCCAAAAGACTATATGGGTGTTTGCTGTCTGTGAAGAATACCTCCCAAAATTACCCAATACTTTCATTATTGTTTTATGATAAAAGATCAGTGTTATTTGCCTCGAACTAAAAAATCTATTAAAATATTTACAGGGAAACCAACTTTGCAGAACTGCTAGCAGAACCCACTGGAGAATTTTCAAACTTCTGTCGAATGTCGTTCACTGATTTTGAATATTTATTGAACAAAGTAGGACCTTCCATTTCAAAACAAGACACAAACTGGAGAATGGCAATACCTGCCAAAGTGCGCCTAGCTGTGACTTTAAGATTTCTTGCAACCGGAGACAGTTACAGGAGTCTACATTTTTTATTCAAAATATCAAGCCAAGTGATTTCACTAATTGTACCTGAAGTTTGTCTGGCAATAAATGAAGCTCTAAAGGAGACAGTCAAGGTGAAAACAACAGTTTATTTATTATATATGAGTACCCCCATGAGGCCTTTACTAAAGAAGGAATCCAAAAGTTAACAGATTTTTTAAATTATGTTGGTACGTGATTGGAAATTCAATTGTGAATGGAATTTTTTTCCTAGATATTCAATTTTGTCAACAGGTGAGGTAAATGTTATCTAGTTTGTACGCAGGTAATATAAACAAGGCTGATTCATTTTGAAAAATCTTTATTTTTATAGGCTGATGTAAGCATAATGAGTAAGATTAAGAAAGGGACCCTCAGATGGTTTGGGCATGTAGAGCGATTGAACGAAGAAAGTAGTCTAAGAAGAATATCCAATGTGAATGGTAGAAGAAGTCAGGGATGCCCGAGGAAGACATGGCACGATCAAGTGAATCAGATACTTGAGTCGGGCCATGTCAAGTCAGAATAATAGAAGAGTATGTATGAGACGATGTATGAACATGAGTGAGGAAAAGAGTGTGTGCCAAGACCGAGTTGTTTGGCGGTCCGTCCTCTCTGCCTACCCCTGCAGCAATGGCATGATGGTTAGTTAGTTATTTTATTCATTGTAACTTTTTGATGCATACGTATGTAAGATATTCATTTTCTTTGTAAATAATACACTTATTTTGAAAAAATCTTTATCATTATTCATTTTAAGTATTTGATACATACAAACTAAAGATATTTATTTTCTTTTTAAATAATACACAATGTAAGTAATGAAGTAAGAAGTAAAACAAAAAAGAATATTCGATAGGTTAAACGTAACAGTAAAAATAATTTACTGTCATTAAAGCAAAGACTGGAAAACAACACAAAGCTGAAAATGCAATAAACATGTTTAAAAAAATGGCTTGATGAAACACACACTAAACGATTGTGGAATAAATTATTATTTTTATTTCTTCTTCTTCTTCTTGTGCCCTGTCCGTTCAACGGACGTTGGCTATCATGTTGGCTATGCGGACTTTGTTTACTGCAGCCCGGAACAGCTCCACGGTAGACTGGCCATACCACTGTCTCAGGTTTTTCAACCGTGAGGTTCTCCTTCTTCCAGGGCCCCGTCTTCCGGCAATCTTTCCCTGCATTATGAGATGCAGGATCTCATACTTCTCTGGATGTCTCATCACATGTCCAAGATATTGAAGTTTTCGGATTTTTATAGTTTTAATTACTTTTCTTTATTCATCCGAACCATAACATTTTCGTTTGTAACCCTGTCCATCCAGCTTATTTTAAGTATTCTTCTGTAGATCCACATCTCGAATGCCTCAAGTCGCCTAATAAGTTCTTCAGTAAGCGTCCATGCTTCCATTCCGTAAAATAATATCGAAAACACGTAGCATCTGACCATTCGCATTCGTAATCCAAGGTTGAGATCATGACTGCAGAACATTTTTTTCATGCGGATAAAGGATGCACGAGCTTGCTCAATGCGGCATTTGATTTCAACTGAAGGATCCCATCTATCATTTACATTGCAGCCCAAGTATACAATACTCTGTACCGTCTCTAGTTTTGTTCCAGCAATATAAAGATTTTAAATTGAAATTAAAACGATTTTTTTAACTTATTTCCACATATTTATTTAACCAGTACCGGTTTCATCCTATTATGGGACATCTTCAGGCTGGCAATTGACATTCTTTTGTTAGAGAATTTTTATAAAATTTGGTAGGCAGGTACACAATATTAGAGTAGGTACATATGTTTTGGTTATTAAATTAAATAATATTTAATAATATTTACATTGGGAAAAAATATCAAATGAAATAATAATATAACAATGGTCACTACAGCAGAATAATCGACAATTTAATAAATTAAAAATAATGAATTTTCCTGCATATTGACAAACCGGAAAAGAAAAATCAAACTGCACAAAAGAACACCTCACTAATTAGGCAAATCAAAAAAAAAAAAAAAAAAAAAAAAAAAATTGTCTGATTAAAAAATTATATAATTAAACTACACAACTGTTCGCTAAGGTAAATGTGTCATGAATAAGCATCCGGAACAAAATGTTCAAGAATCATTAATACATACATCGCAAATCAATTAGAATAAAATGTTACCTTAGAGTCTAAGGTAACATTATTCCAAGTAACATTATTCCAATGGATATATTAATGGTGACTGAGCACCATGTTCCAACTGCTTATTCATGACATATTTACGATCAATTTTCTTCGTTAGGCGATTAATTTCTAGTAATTCCAATCTGTCTAATTTCTGTCCCTTTTCACAAATGTGAAGAACCTTGACATCTCTATCCTTGTCAAAAGTATGTTGGTTCTCTAGCAAATGCAAGGCTACGTTCGATAAATCTCCCTTTTGATTTACCCAACATGCGAAATGCTCCTTTATACGGGTTGACACTGCTCTTCCTGTCTGTCCCACGTAACATGCAGGGCAATTCGAGCAATTCACTTGGTAAATTCCAGAGTTCTCCAATTTATCTCTCTTATCCTTATTGTTTATCAATATCTTACCCAAAGAATTCACGCTACAAAAAGCTGTCTTACAATTCTTGTCACTGTCTATCAATTTCGAAACTTTATTTGATACTTTCCCAAGGTATGGTATTTTACTCCATTGTTTTGTTTCAACTTCATTTTCTGGCGTAAGGCCATATGTAATTGAATTTACAGTGAGTTTTTTATTTTTCTTTTTTATTAAATTGTCTACCATTCCGCTATCGTAACCATTATTTACCGCAATAGCTTTGATAACATTCAATTCATCATTGTAATCTACATCATTCAAAGGTACATGTAACAGTCTATGGATTAGACAATGGAATATTGATAATTTATGTGAGATATGATGTCTCGAAGAGCTGTGGATGATATTATCACTATATGTAGGCTTCCTGTATATCGAAAATTCCAACTTGTTATTAACTATCCTAATTAATACATCTAAAAAGTTGATTCTATCTCCTCCTATCTCCATCGTGAATTGAATCTGTAGTAATTATTAATCTGTAATTATTCTGCTGTAGTGACCATTGTTATATTATTATTTCATTTGATATTTTTTCCCAATGTAAATATTATTAAATATTATTTAATTTAATAACCAAAACATATGTACCTACTCTAATATTGTGTACCTGCCTACCAAATTTTATAAAAATTCTCTAACAAAAGAATGTCAATTGCCAGCCTGAAGATGTCCATAATAGGATGAAACCGGTACTGGTTAAATAAATATGTGGAAATAAGTTAAAAAAATCGTTTTAATTTCAATTTAATACAATATAATTCCACCACGTATAACAGAACAATAAATAAACTCATAAAGATTTTCATCCAATGCGTTATTTTTGCTTATGAGCATGTATTTTGTATTATTTATATTCAGTTCCAGCCCAAAATTCTCACAAGTCTTCACTCCTTGATTCAGCAAAAGTTAAAAATCCTCAATGTTACTTGATAGAAGTACTGTATCATCTGCATAACGTAGGTTGTTCAGAATCTTCCCATTTATAACAAGTCCTTGAGTAGCCTCTTGCAGAGCTTCATTGAATATTTCTTCTGAATATAAGTTGAAGAGCATAGGTGAAAGAATACAACCCTGTCGCACGCCTCTCTTTATTTCTACTTCGTCTGTTAGACATTGCTCTACTCTTACTGCTCCTTTCTGGTTCCAATAAAGATTACCAATTATCCTTATATCTTTATCGTCTATCCCGGAGGTTTTCAGAATTTGAATCATTTTGTCATGTCTAACTCTATCAAATGCTTTAAGGAAGTCAATGAAGCATGCATGTACATTTGTATTCACATCTCTACATCTTTGGATTAGTACTTGAATACTAAATAACGCTTCTCGAGTACCCAACCCATTTCGAAAGCCAAATTGTGTGACACCAATCTTTTCTTCCACTTTGCGATATACGCGTCCATGTATAATTCGCAAAAATATCTTTAATAAGTGGCTCATTAAACTAATTGTGCGGTGGTCACTACATTTTCTTGCTTTTGCTTTCTTAGGGAGAGTAACAAAAGTGGATCGAAGCCAATCTAGTGGAATAATTCCTGTATTATATATTGAGTTGAAGAGACTCGTCAATACAAGGATCCCTTTATTTCCTTTAAGTTTAAGGATTTCAGCCTGTATTCCATCTGGGCCCGCTGCTTTCCCAGTTTTAGAGAGACGAATTGCGTGTTCTACCTCATTTGTTGTGATTGGTGGGCCTGTTGTTATATTTCCCATATCATATTCTGCGCTTCTATTATCATTGAAGAGTTCTGAGATGTAGTTTTTCCATCTTTTTAGTTTTTCGTTAATATCGGTTAGAAGTTTTCCATCTCGGTCCTCCAGTTGCCCTATGTCGGTTTTACGATTTATGCCAGTCAATTCTTTGATTTTCTTGTGCACTTGCAAAATATCATGTTTATCATTGTGGGTTTCAATTATAGCACACTTGAATATGCCAATCAGCTTTTGCTTGCCTAATTTTACTTCGAATTTCTGTTTGGGTTCTTTTGTATTCTTCCATGTTTCGATTTTTGTATTTTCTTCTTACTTCCATGGGGTTTAGTATTTCGTCTGTCATCCATTTCTGTTTATTTTGCGGCGTCTCTTCTTTGAATTTTTCCTTTGCAATCTCTGTGATGATTTTCTTTGATTCATTGCAGATGTATTCAATATTTTTGATATTTTCTTCACTATTGTATAGTTGAGTCTGGAGGTCGGCGAATTGTTTTTCTAATATTTGCGTTGCTTTTTTACACAGACCATTATTTTTTAGCTTGTTTTTATCTAATTTCAAAGCCCGTTCTTTTTTAACAATTTTCTTAAAACGCAACCTAAATTCAGCCAGGAGTAGATTACGATCTGATGGTACATCAGCACCCGAGTACGTTTTTGCAGACTTAATCGAGTTCTTGTATCTTTTGTTGATGGTAATATAGTCAATTTGATTTCGTACAATTCTCTGGACTGAGTCTGCTGGCGACTTCCATGTATTTGAAGAATGTATTAGTAACTGCTAATTCGTTTTCTAAGCAGAATTGGCCGATCTCCTCTTTCATTCCTTGTACCGAGACCATGTTCCCCGACAACATCTTCTTCTTTACCCTTACCGATTTTAGCATTGAGATCGCCCATTATTATAGTTATTTCATGTTTTTTTTGTGAAGAAAAGAACTTTCGTTAAATTTTCACAGAAGTTTTCCAATTCTTCTTCTTCACAATCACATGTAGGTGCATAAACTTGAATAATATTAGTATTTACTGTTGATGTTTGAATTTGTATCATAATGATCCTGTCTGAATGTGGAATGATATTCGTCACGGCACCTGCTACGAGGGGTTTGTAACGATAATGCCAACTCCATTTCGATTCCGGGATTTAGTATCACCAGAGTAGTAGACAGTATAGTCGTCTACAGTACATTTTCCCGAATATTTCCATCTCATCTCTCCTATACCAAGTATATTGATATTCAATCTTTGCATTTCTTTTATGGTGTTGTGAATTTTTCCTGGTTGGAGCATACTCCTTACATTCCATGTTCCTATTTTACTCATTTCTTCTTTTCTTTTATCTTGATAGCAGCTGACCGGGAGATTCTTAGCACCCCTGCCCCATTTAAGGGGCGCCCGTAGTCGGGGCCGTTGTATTTATCAGCCATTACCATGATTTTTCCTGGGAAGATATAATGAGGTAGTTTCCCGTTGCTTTCCTCATCGCAGTATTGCAACCGGTTAGATAAATACGTTATCATCGCTTGCAAAATGTTGATACCAAGCCGTACCGAAGTTACTCTTCTCCGCCTTGATTCAATACTGCCAGGTACTGCTGCCCTCTAGCAGTGGATCTCTCTTAGTCTGACTCCTCATCTGTGACCTGTCTGGCTTGGGAGGCCCTTCTGGTAGTAACACTACCGCCAGCATAGCTCTCAGAGTCCTTGGAATACTCAAGCCTCCTCACCCCGACAAGGTGGAGATCCCATCGAGGAGGTGTTAAACATCCACCTATTTTGAAAGAGATTAACTTATATGTCCCAGACAAGTATACTCGTGGAAGGTCCCATACCCTTTTTTATGCTCCAAAAGCGAGGACTTCTGCCTATCAGAACGCGCCAGTCAACAGTGCGACTGAACTGCTCAACGAGTCTGCATTGACCATCGACATTTTTAACGTAACCTACAGGCAGTTTAACAGTTATCTTTTGACGTATGTCACAAAGTAGTGAAACTGACCTTTTTATTTGTTTTGCTATACTTTTTGTCTAATTTGTAATCTTCTCCATAATGTACTGGTGAATAACCGTTTTACGGAGAACATGGAAAATAAACAAATAAATAAATAAATAACTAAAATAAAATTCACAACACATACCTAGTATGAAATAAAAGAGACCATAAAATTCACAACACATACCTAGTATGAAATGAAAGAGACGATAAAATTCACAACACATACCTAGTATGAAATAAAAGAGACAATAAAATTCACAACACATACCTAGTATGAAATAAAAGAGACAATAAAAAAATGTTCGCTCTATCAAAATCCACCCGTGTACTGAAAATATTGACAACTACTCCTGTATAAGAAATTGAAAAGACAGAAAACATTAATTAGGAATATGACATTGATACCACTCAAAACAATATTCACATTAAAAAATATTAAATACCCACTCTGCTCAAAAGAAACAACAAATATTTACTATGCACTTAGCCAATGTATAATTGAATATTAACATGGTGGAATATTAACAACTTAAACTTTTTAAGATCAGTAAAGATATTCACAATAAAATTTGTTTATGTATAATAGATAGAATATAAATGAGATCCCTGAGGCGTAAGTGTAGTAAAATCATGTATGATCGTATAAGAAATGTGGAGATCTGCAACAATGCAAAGTTGATGTAAGCATAATGAGTAAGATGAAAGGGACCCTCAGAAGGTTTGGGCATGTAGAGCGAATGAACGAGAAAGTAGTGTAAGAATAGATGACACAAATGTGAATGGTAGAAGAAATCGGTGATGCCCGAGGAAGACATGACACGACCAAGTGAATCAGATACTTGAGTAGGGCCATGTCAAAAGTCAGAATAATAGAAGAGTATAAATGAGACGATGTATGAATGCGAGTGAGGCAAAGAGTGTGTGCCATGACCGAGTTGTTTGGCGATCCGTCCTCTCTGCCTATCCCTGCGTAGAAACAGCGTGATGTTTAGTTAGTTACAATATACAATGGATACAATATCATTTGAAGAGTAGACACAAAATTAGTCTTAATATAATATGTACATATTATACTGATGTGATTCTATAATTCCTCGTCGGATAAACATTCTTCTTGAGATTGGATACAGAATCATGCTGGAACGGCACTGGGAAGTGAAGACTGGGACTGTGGTGAACATGGTATATTTAAAATATCATTCAAATTTGTGTCTGATATAGGTTGATAGCGAAGTACTGGAATTTTTCCAGTCTTTATGATTTTTTGCGTTTACTATTTGGTAAGTTTTGATTTACAGGTAAACGTGGGATTCTTTGTTGGATTTTTATGCGTTTACTATTTGGTAAGTTTTGATTTACAGGTAAACGTGGGATTCTTTGTTGGATTTTTATGCGCTTTGTTTTTGGCGGTAAATTAATTCTTGGTTTGCCCATGGAAGGAATAATATGACTTCTGGAAGGTCCAGGCTCTGTTTTTGGTGATAAATTAATTCTTGGTTTGCCCATTGAAGGAATAATAATATGACTTCTGGAAGGTCCAGGCTCATCCAAGATTTGTTGCGTAGTTTGTGCATATGGAGACGGTGGTGAAGAGTGTTGTGGCGATGGAATAGTATTATTCAAATCCTGAAGAGAAGTGGGTACAATATATTGTGGAGAGGGAGTTACGTCGACCGATCTTGAGAAACTAGCTTCTATTGGCGATATTGATTGATTTCGAACCACTCCGCCATGCAAACGGCGGAAGCGTGTCTTGTCACGCACTAGTTCGTAGATTTCATCCATAATGTCCTCTCTCTCCCGTTCAGGTATTTTTCTTAATTTGTTTGCAATAAATTTTGCAAACAAATCGCAGTCGTCCTGTTCTACGCTCTTACTTAAAAATTATTAAGAGTAGTTAAGGCTGACTTAATGTGGACTTGGGCCTCTTGCAGTTCGGGCGGATTTTGTGAGCGCCGACGTCGTGACTCCGGAAGACGGCTCCGTTATGGGGTTGGTGTGCTGTGGTTTGCATTGCTTGCACTGTCGTCTAAAAACTCTTCATCAATGCTGTATGGTGCTTCATTTTCCTGAAATTAAAAAGAAACTTAATTAATTTACTTTTTTTGTTGCAGATGCCTGTGACTGCTGAGCAATGGCTGGTAAAAAACAATTTTTGTTTTCCGCATTGTTTAGGAGCCATGGATGGGAAGCATATTGTGATGCAAAGTCCCGCTAACAGCGGTTCTCAATATTTCAACTATAAAAAAACTTTTAGTATTGTGTTATTAGCATTGGTAGACAGCAATTACTGTTTTATGTATGCTGATGTAGGCTGCCAGGGTCGTATAAGTGGGTGAAGTTTACAGGCAACTGTAAAGGGTACGCTGTGGCGAAAGATGTGTTTAATTACGTTAAATTTTCCAACTCCTGATCCACTACCTGGAGGGAATAGTGAAATGCCTTACGTGTTTGTAGCTGATGGGGCATTTATTTTTATTTTTATTTAATTTTATTTTTTATTTTATTTATTTAATTTTTATTTTTTTTCCTATGTGTGCTGGACCTCGTCCCTGCTTCATCTTTAGTTACATTATTAATTTTGCAGATCCTTCTCAAATCTATCTGCGCCTCCCCCAATGACATGTGCAGGCTTGAGGTTTGATCACACGACCTTGGCTGTCCTTTGTCCTGCCTCTGACTACCCAACGCTGAATTTTCTTTTAGTCTTCAGATATTTTACCCCAAATATTCAGTTAACATTCTTTGAAGCTTCACTGAGTGGTTGGCTATGGGACACGGAAGCTAAGTGTAGTTTATGGTCAGACCGACAGCCATTCACATTTTTTGTTGGTACTTGCCAATTGATTTGAGATTTTTTATTAATTTTTTTTTATTTATTTATTTATTATATATACAAAAGTACAAATTACAATTAGGAAGCTTTGCCTGTCCAACTAGGAAAGTTTCCCGTTCCAGGATAGGCAAATTGACATGTTTAGTTCATATTATACCTGAAATGTACATAAATTACATAACAAAAAACAAAACCAAAAAAAAAAAACAGAAAATTTCATTTTTTTCTGAAGCTAAGGTGTGTAATAAAGAAAATGTATATAAAATATTTAAATATAAGTACACATACATTTTTTTGTGACAAAGTAGAAAAGGAAATCTGGTAGCATATATTATAATCGGATTTACCGAATTAACCTGGTAACATATGTATAATACATTCAGATTTACAAGATGGATGAATTACAAGAACAAGATGGAGGAATTATGTTAAGCTATGTGTTTAGGAGTTTGAACTTTTAATACATAGTACATTTATAGGAGAAACTATATTAAAATTTACAATAATAGATATAATAACGAACGTAATAATCTATATGATTTTATTTTTTTTAGCGATGTAACTACTTACAATGATTTTTGTAATGATTTTTGTAACTACAAATTATTTTCACTGATTTAAAACATGTTTTATGAATAGTATTATATTATTAGTACGACAGTATGAATATACACTCTCTTGAACTACTCCTGCTAAAATATAAAAACAATAACTATAAATGTAGATAGAAATATAAACTATGAATAATTATAAAATAGTACCAAATTTAGTGCTACTTTGGTGAAATTGGTGCATTACTTCGTACGCCATACATGTTGTGTTATGTAGGTATTATTTATTTATCATAAATCATTACCATTGTAAGGTACCAAGTATCACACAGAGTTAGCGACGTGCATGTCAACGCTTTACAGCGGTGATATACCTACACCAACACGGAGCAGGCAGGCTTCAGGGGCGCATAACCATCAATCCCATGTATAAAAAACATCAGAAAGGATGTCGAAACATTGAACTCAATGAAGTGTGGTAGGAATTTTGGTCTAGTGATCAGGAAAGTTGAGTGATTTTGATTACCAGTTATACAGCATACGTTCACTTTCGACTCTCCCTAAGTTCAGAATCCAATCATTGACTAATTTACGCAGGACGCTTGCACTTTTCAATTTCCAAGAACCGGGTATAAGGTTGAACATTTTTGGACCTAGGTAAGAATATTGTCTTTGAGCAAGGGATGTCATAGTAGCAAGTGGAACTATTGGATTCCTCCCTGCATGTCGGGTGTTGTGATAATGTTCTACGGAGGGGAAGAGGTGACGATATTTGTGTGTGTATAATATAACTTTTCTTATAAATAGTTGCCTCACATCCAGAACTCCTATCTCTTTGAATAAATCATTGCTGGGGTATCTAAATGGTTTTTTAAGTATGACCCTTAGAAGTGATTTCTGTGCTTTGGCTAAGGGGTCCAGTATTGATTTGGTACATCCTCCCCATCCTAAAGATGCATATTCAAGTAATGAGTTGCACATGGCATAGTACATTAGTTTTAGATCTTTTGCGCATAGAATATTTCTAATAGCCATGAAAAGATGCGTGAGTTTTCTGACCTTTGTGGAGATTGAATCGATATGTTCATTCCATCTCAGATTCTTGTCTACGATAATTCCTAGATATTTTATGCTATCCACATATTCTAAGGTATTGCAATTGCAAGTGTTTGGGTCATTGCAATGGTGTATAATAATTTTTTGAGTTTCTTTTGGTTGTCCCGTTTGAGTTGCACTGAAGCGAATGAATTTAGTTTTGTCAGTGTTGAGAGTGAGAAGATTATTATCTAGCCATTGTTTTACCTTGTTGATACCAATTTCTGAATTATTATGAACTTCATTCCAATTTTTGGCTTCAAATAATAATACTGTGTCATCGGCAAAGGTGATAATATGGTCGGCAAATGAACTGTTACATAATTCATTTATATAGATATTGAATAAAAGAGGTCCTAGAGTGCTTCCTTGAGGTACACCAAAGTTAATATCAGCCGGATCGCTTAGAGTATCGTTAATATTCACTCTTTGGCTCCTATTTTCTATATAACTACCTAACCACTTAAGTAGCTGACCCTGAATGCCGATGCGCTGTAGTTTTTTCAAGAGAATTTTGTGTGAGATAGTGTCGAACGCTTTGGCTAGATCCAAGAAGAGCGCAATGCATTTTCTTCCTCTATCGATATTGTTGGAGATGATTTTCGTCAGGTTTGTAATTGCATTTTCAGTGCTCAATCCTGGTCTGAAGCCATACTGTCTATTGGAAAGGATATTGTTTTTTTCAAGGTAATGACTGAGACGATTCTTTACAATTTTTTCAATAATTTTCGAAATAGAATTGAGCAAAGAAATTGGCCGGTAATTGTGTATCTGCAATTTATCTCCATTTTTGTGAAGCAGTATAACAATAGAGTGTTTTAAATGATTTGGAAATTTTCCGGAATCGAAGCTTAGGTTGGAAATATACGCTATTGGAGTTGCTATGAAGGATTTAATACTTTTTAGCAGAATTGATGAAACGTTATCAGGACCACAAGCATTCGATGACTTGAGTTCGTCAATTATATTTATGACTTCGTTTGAAGTTGTTTGGATATTGTCTAATTTATGACCGAAATTAGAGATTGTTAACTTAGCAAGATCGGATTCTGTTGTATTAAGTTTGTTGAGAATTTTTTTCGCAAGTGTGACTCCCACTGACGTGAAATAATTATTGGCAAAATTCGCAATGATTTTTGGGTCTGAGGTGTTCACGTTATTGATGTTCAGTGATTTAATTTCGGAAGATTTATTTATTTTTGTTTTAGTTATATTGCGAAATGCTTCCCATAAACGTTTTGGAGTACAGTTATTTTCATAAATGATTTTTTTTAATAATTTTCTTTGGCCGATTTTATTAGTTTTTTGCAAAAGTTCCTATATTTTTTGTAATGAGCTTGTACTATAATATTCTCAGGGTACTTATTCGCCTTTTCATGAAGTTGGTTCCTAATGTTAATCGATTTGATAAGGCCAGGGGTGATCCATGGCGTAAGTTTTATTTGTTTATGCGGTATAAGTTTATTGGTTGTATGTTTAGAAATATATGAATGTAATTTAGTGATAAATTCATTCATCGATGAGTCGGTATCAGATTGGTCTAGAACACTTTGCCAGTTTTCTGAGCTCAAGTCCTCAATTAAATTATTATAATTTATTCTTGCAACATGTTTAATTTTAGCAGGATTAAGAGGTTTGTTTTTAAGGCAGAGTGCTGTTGTATAGTGATCTGAGATTGTAGAGTGAAGACAAATAAGTCAACATGGTTAATTTTTTTGACGTTGATGTGGTCAAGACAAGATTTACTCTTGCCCTGCTCACGAGTAGGGCTGATAATTGTCTGAATGAACCCATTTTCGGTTAGTAGACAAAGGTAATCGTTGGATTGGCGGTGGTATTCAGTAATTGTATTGATGTTGAGATCGCCTATAATTATTTGTCGTTCTATGTTTTTTGAGCTGTTGATAATTGATTGGAGTTAATTCAGAAAAGTATCAATATTTTGAAAAGAGGGTGATCTGTATATTGCAAAAATACATAGATTATTATTCAATACAATTTTCAGGCAGTTGGCTTGTGATAAGAAAATTTCATCAACTTGAGATTGAAGTCCGTCTCTGATGTATACAACGATTCCGCTAGACTTATTAAGATATAAGTTTGTGTGGTGTTCAGAGTAATTGTGAATAACTTTTGAGGTGTAATCTTTATTCAGCCAGCATTCCGATAAAATTATAACATCGAATTGGTAATTGAACTGATCCAAAAAAATTAAAAAAATCGTCAATATTAGAAATGCTTCTTATATTTTGGTGAATAAGCGCACCATTTATAGTTATTGAGATTGTTCAAATCATCAATGACATTCATGTTAAGATCTATCATTAATCATTTCCGGTATCATAATTTAATTGAATCATAAGTATGTGTTGGTTGTGTGTTGTATAGAAGTTGGTTTCCGAGTAATATATGATTAAATCCGATTCCAAATGTAGTTACAATGGTAAATGTACTTAATATAAATAATATAGAATAAATGATGTAGTTAAATGTAGTACTATGAATGAGATAGCAAGAAGTAAAAACAAAATGGTAGTAAGAATTGCGAGATATCAAATTAATTTGAAAACAGTAGTAAATGATACACATATAAGTAATATGTACTAATATAGTATAAAAAATGTAATTAGATATAGTACTATGAAAGAGATAGCAAGAAGCTAAAACTATAATAATAATAAAAATAAGGTAGCAGGAACTGCGTGATAACAAATGAATTCCAGAAAGGTAGTAAATGAAACAAATATGAGACATAAATGCGCGGGTCAAGACATACCTCGAAAGAATAGCCATTAATTCAAATTTATCAAAGCGCAGCCAATTTGCTTTCGTCTGAGATAACAATGGCATTAGTTCCCTCGTTTTTACGAAGATAAATCTGCCCCCGTTTAATACAAAAAAAGCGATATTGTTTCTCCTTCGCCGCTGTTCGTGTCTTGTACCACAGCTGTTTACCGCGAAATGTTAGTTGTTCTGAAATGAAGATCGGCGAGCAAGAACCAGCTATACCGATGTTGAGGTGTTCAATTTGTCTTCTAGATTCTGTTTGTTTTTGTTGAAAGTTTTTACGTCTGTTAACAGGTGTTCTCTTGCTATGTTCGTTTTGAATTTAACAATGATTTCTCTCGGATGACTATTGTTGTTTTTTTTTGCTGCGCGATGAATGGCATCAATGTCCTTTGTATCAGTGGAGGACTTAGTTGTTTTGCAGATATTGAAAAAAACGTCTTGCAGATTTTCTCCTTTGATTTCTGGGATGCCTCTTATTTCTACGTTGTTCGCTTTGAGTTCCCTTTCCTGCATGTCCACACATTTTTCCAAGACATAAATCCTAGCTTCTAAGGTTGAGTTCTTTTTAGTGAGTTCATCATTCTTTAGTTCGATGTCACGGATTCTAGCCATGAAATCCTCATATTGAGAACTCATAAATTGAATACTTTCAAGTATTTTGTTATTCTGGTCTAGAATATCATTTTGTGTTTTTTCTAGATTAGACGTCTTGTTCATGACTAGATCTTGAATATCTTTAAGATTTGTCGGTGTCTGAGCGGTGAGCGTTGCACTAATATCGGTAACTTTTTTAATCTGCTCCAAAGGTTCAGTATCACTGATTGTCTGCAACGGGCTAGCAACGCCGGGCTTGGCTGTATTGCATTGCTTGCACACTTGTTGGGATCGCCGTTCTTGATTAAGTCGACGATATGTGTTCTCAATAATACCTCCGCAAGCCAAATGAAATGCGCCTTTGCATGCGGCACACGTGAATTTTAACTCATCAGTACGTAGAGTTACTGAGCACACTCGGCAATGCATCTTGAATTAATGTTTTTTTCGTGCTACCCGCGTTAAAACAAATTATACTGTTATAGTTTTGCTATATTAAATTCGGAAGGAACTTTAAATCACTCAGATTTTATAAAAATATTTTAGAACTTTGTAGTACGAACACGTAACACTCCAAGTAACTTTTTAATTTAAGCGTTATAGATTTTAAAATACACTTTACTATGGAGCAAGTTAATATGAACTCGTCACGGGTAATGATTATTGTTGTTGGTTGATTTATTGTATTTATTATGTTCTCTATTTTATGCAGGTGCTTGCAGGTTTTTTACAGATGCAATTCCGCATCATGGAGTCTCATGAATGAGTTTTTCTTTTGCCCTGTTTAATTTATCTTTGTCTTACCAACCTTTTTTTTTGCATTTTGTTTTTCCTGTTAAGCACTTGCATACTGCTTAATAACAACGTATGCATGGACACTGGAGGTCTAGATTCGTTCAAAATAAATAAATGTAGCTTCGTTTAATCAAAAAAATTAGAATCTTGCGAGAGCCTTTAAGGAGTAACCATCAGTTACTTATACCAGGGCGGGTAAGAGGTGGATTACCTCCACTGATGGGGCATTTCCTCTCAGTACCACATGTAATGAAACCATTCCCAGGAAACCATGAGTTTGGTACGCCACAGCGTATATTTAATGAAGAACTTTCGCGGGCACGGGTGAAAATTGAAAACGTTTTTGGAATCATGAGTGCTGTTTTTAGAGTTTTTAGGAAACCAATAGCACTTGACGTTGAAAAGACTTCTTTGATTACAATGACCTGCGTTAGGCTTCACAATTTCTTGAGAAATAGTACGACTTCCCGCCACAGTTACACTCCCCAGGGATCATTTGATACAGTAGTTGATGGAGTAATAGTTCGCCCCGGGACATGGCGGAATGATCCAGAAGGATGTACTGGATTTGTACCTCTTCCTGCTGTGGCTCGCCGATCACCCAACAATGCAGTACAGACTAGGCTAGTTTTTGCCGAATACTTTTCCGAGAGGAACAATATGCAAACTTTAGAAAATACGTCACTTATTATATAGCCTAGTATTTATTTTGTGTATTTTTGTACATGTAAGGTAGACACAATTGTAATATTATAGTAACTATTATGTTACTTATATTGCCAAGTATTTATTTTGTGTATTTTTGTACATGTAAGGTACACACAATTGTAATATTACAGTAACTATTTGAAGCTATTAATAACTAAACATACAACAAATGATTCTACTTACTTCATTTCCCTCTGTGTGAATGGTGATTTCAGGTTCGTAAACTGAATGTAAAAATCGTTCCATGTAAGAGAACGCAAACCACGAGTGTTGATAAACATTATTAACGCCAGCACCTGAAGCCAAAGAGTCTTTCTTCTTCTTGGCGTGTTTGCGAAACGCCGCCATTAATGATTCTTTTTTTTTTAGATCGTCCACTTGTTTATTCATGGTAGCCGCGATTTTCAACCAAGCATCGTGTAATGACACTTTATTTTTATGCAGGCGATGCTTTGGATTCCATAGCACTGGTTCTGCTTCGTACAGTTCCAAAAACAACAATATCAAATCGTTACTCCATTCTGCTGCCATTATGTATTGACGCGAAAAAGATAATAATAATACGTAAACTTCGCAATTCTCAACCCTTGCTTAATACTCTTTAAAATACTGTAAAGCTTCATTCTTATTTTTCAAAAAATAAACATGTGTCATGCAGCTGTGATCATCAACAAAAATGAGGGAATACTTGGATCCTCCTAGGGATATATTATCCATCGGACCACATATGTCACAGTGTACTACATCCAATAGCTCAGTACTCCTGTTCCCTTCATGAGAAAAAGGCAATCGACTTTGCTTTCCTTTGCAGAACACAATACAGTTCGACTTGTTGATGTTGGCCTTCTCAGACAGTTTAACTCCCACCACAGCATTCTGCATTTTATTCAAGCTATAACTGTTTACATGTCCTAGTCTCCGGTGCCAAACATCTGGAGACTCAGCCACTGCTGCGACCGAACAAGTAAAAAACACGGCACTAAAAGCGTTACATTTTTTTGAATCTTGCGTATTCTTAGAAGATTTATCCATAATAGTGCGGTGATTGCGATAGTGGCCAAATTGCTTGCAACCATAACATTTGACGTTTGATTTTCCCTTGACATGATGATTTTCCCTTGATGTTGACACTTGCGCATCTCTGCGATCTTTATTAGTCATGGATTGTGGCATAGACTTTACATTCCTTGAACGCTGATTGGACTTATTGCGAAAACACGCAAATGCATTACTAACATCACTGTCTTCTTCCGGTTCCATATCCAACAACTTTGTTTTAATGGCGTCGGTTGTAATAACCATATTTGAATTTTCGATCGCCATTATCATAGGCGCATATCTTTCAGATAAACCAGTTAACATGATAGAACAAATCCATTCGTCGTTTATTCCAAATCCTGTTCCTTGTAATTTCTGAGCCACTTCTACAATCTGTGTCACATACGACGTCATCGAAGTGCAACTTTCTAATCGAATAGATATGAGATTCCTCAGGAGGCTGATTTTTCCACAAAATCCCGAGTCATCAAATAGCATCTTCAATTTATCCCACAATTCTTTCGATGTTCTGACGTTTTTTATATGAACGTAAAGTGCCGGGTCAATTGTCAAGGCCAGCTTTGCTCTTGTCTTTGCATCAACTGCATCTGCTGGCTTTTTGGGCTCAGGTTTTATACACAAAACCATTCCTTCCAATACGAGATAATTCTCAGCAGCGAAGCTCCACTCCCAATAGTTCTGGCGACCAATAAGTTTGGGGACGCTAACGAGGTAGTTCGAAATAGACGCCATTATCAGTCACTGACGTTCACTTTTCGAAACGAAGTCCGTTATAACTCAGTTTTTTACTAGACACACTGTCTTTTTGTAAAACACAGAGATTACTGTTCATCAAACTGATAATACTAACAATGAACTCAATAACTGGTAAATTACATGGGTTCCTGGCAGTGTTGCCAACTCGAAATCTTTGTTCCCGCTAGATCGTGACGGATCAACGGTCAGAAATCCGTCAGATTCACAAATTTTCGTCCATTCTGGGGGGGGGGGGGGTGGCTAGAGAATTTTCAGGGATCAAAATTTCTCCAATGAGACTTTATTTGCGTGAATACAAAATGACAATCAGTTTGCTATAATTATGGGCCACAAGATGGCGCTAGTAGTAATCTATATTTGGCTATTTATAATAAAAAGGGATCAATTAAAAAGGACAGAGAATCAGACTGAATCGATTCACTCCTAATCATTCTGCCCACGTCTAATATCAAGTCAACAATTTTTGAGGAATGTACAACATTGTTTAATCGAGTAGAAGACTTCTAGACTTACCCATCTTGAACTCTCGTACATTGACTCAATTGTCATTTCACCAAGTCATTTTTTGATAGGGCTCCTCTTATATTAGATCTTGAAACTGTTTGGTTTGAAGTGCCTATGAATTGCTTATCGCGGTGGCAATTGTGACAAAAAATACTTTTTCAGCATTTTGGAATCGATGGAGAAAGCAATATTTAACATTTCCCTCAACAACGTTGAAAGTGACGTCATCAACTTATCAATGTTGAAGATTTGGTGTTATTATGATAGAAATTTTTTAAATCTGCACTTGCCACTAGGACGCATCGAGGAATGTCATCCGGGTTCTGACCAAGTCATGCGGGTCAGTGAAGACTGCACGAGAATGATTTTATACCTAGATTTTATATTGATCAATTTTGTCCAATTTAACGCGGTGTCGGTTAGGTACTATGATGGATAATTCTTCCATTATTTGTTTAGTATGTATTAGTTACAACAGCTTATCTTATTTTATGTTTGCTTTGACCTTTTTTGATTTTAAAAAATTTCGTTGATGTTTTATATTAGGGTTTTAGATGAGAGGGGGGGAGGGGAATGTTTGATTTTGAAATTTTGGAATGTCATTTATCCAGTGCCAACCTGTCCCTAAACATCACCTTTTGGAAAAGTATTTGAAATTTGTAACATTGTAAATAAACTTAGTGATGTGATGTTATGAGAAGATACCTTAGAATCATAGTTCCATGGAAGATACAGATAAAAGTAATAAATTAAAGGTTAGTTAATAGATGATTTGAAGTATTGATAAGGCAAAAAATATTTCTAAATATTCAATACATATTTCTAAATACAATATACAATAAGTTAAGTTATGAGGTGGTACTAGAATATTTTAATTTAATTTTTTTTTTATATTTTTCGTAGCTTTCTTCCGATCGTATATCAAGGGGTAATTTATTAAATAATTTTATACCCTTGAATGTATAGTGATGCTGTGCTGTTGTGGTTCGCACAAGTGGCACGGAAAATCCTCCAACAGATATTATTCTTTTGCTTATATTTAATTGTGGTAAATTATTTTTACTAAAGAAATCTTTATGTATTTGTAATAGTGCAATTTTGTCATAAATTTTTGCAAGTGGGGGAACCGGGAAATCTTGAAAAACATTTATAGTTGGATAGTAATAGGGCTTTTTTAGGATGATTTTTATTAATATCTTTTGAATTGTTTCCAATGGGAGAAGGGTTGCTTTGTATGCACCCCTTGGTTCAATGTTTCTAGAATTGGTTCACGACTGGTAAATTATGTTCCGTTAAATATCAAAAAATATCGAACTAAGCTGGGGTATGACTCAGCTTTATCGAGAATGTGCCGTAATTTCAATGAGGCTTATAAAAAAACATTCGGTTAATTTGACAATGTCAACATTGGCCAACTTCAAATCATTTCTTAACAAGCTTTAAAGCTCCCCATTACGTTGTTCTATAAACTTATGAACCTATAAACTCATTGTTCTAAAAACTTGTTCCTTGTAAAACTTGTTAATTATTATTTTGTAATGTATAGTATGTGTTTGTGTGAATGGATATAATGTATATGTAAGTATTATATTATCAATGTTGTGTTTGTCTTTAATTAGTGATAGCATCAACCATGTTCAGTGTAATTTTATCTGTGAAAGCTTTGATGTAAATCACTGTTGACAAACATAATAAAAAAACTTGGGGTGCATTTATTTTGTAAACAGAAAAAAGATTTGGAGTTTCCTTTTGGAAGCAAGTCGTTAATATTTTTCGTGTACAGATATCGTTTTTATTTAAATACAGCAATAGTTCATCTCGGAAGTACATAATATCGTTTTGTAATTATTCTCCTTTTAGTGGCGATAATTACCTCGAGGTACTCTCTATTACAAGCGAATCTGAAGCTGTATTTCGCAAGTACTTTCGAATGTTCACCGTGTTTGGTGACACGATCTGAATAGCCAGGTTCTTCCCCACCTTCCTCTTACCCATTTCATCCCTCTACCCTCATACTCACAACATGCGCTAATAAGGATTGCAATAGTCTCACTGGCTCCAGACGGTTGGGAGCCGTTGGGATTCTTGTGCGGTATTCACGTTAAAAAATATGAATATTTATTTTGGGTTAACGCTTTGAAGGCTTCTGCAAGAAATCATTAATATAAGTAAATTGTTCGGGAGTGTGATCATAAATGAGTAGGTACCTATTTCACAACTTAATAAACAGAATTTGAAAGATATAAGTAAGTCAGTACGATTCAAGGAGATTTGTATTTTAATCATTATTTAAAGTTATACAAATGAGTTGAATAAGTTTATTATGATTAAAAAATCAATTTTTACTATGAAAGTAGTTACAGAGATATTTTACGTGTTTAGTATTTATTTTTTAGTACTGCATCCGGCATATTAATCGCAAAAAAGGCAAAACAAATACGATTGCTAATCTAAGGTCATAGCCTACCAACGCGTGCAGATTACTGCAGAGTGCAGATGTGCCAATAAGCAGTGCAGGGGTCTACAGACTTATTTGACTTAAAATCATAATGTGGAAAGTAATACAAAAAAATTACCTGAACGCCAAAACGGATTAATTTTTTTTTTTGGTAGTGTGCTAAAGAATATTGGGGTCTTTGTTTTAGAAACACCAAATCAATGCATTAGAACAGGGGTAGGGAACCTGCGGCCCGCGAGGCCCTTTGGTGCGGCCCGCGGGCACTTTGGGTGCGGCCTGCTGAAAGAACCACAAAAAATTATACAGAACGGGACGATTTTTACACGGTGTTTCAGATACATTTTTAAGACGTTATTATAAAATCGTTACTAGCAAGTAATTTAGATATAAATAAAATCGTAATAAAACCTCCCATTTTACTTTTATTTTAATTTGTTTTTGTGAAACGATAGTAAAATTCCATCGGAACTTTTAATTTTCTTGTACGGGACAGTCCCGATATTTCAGGATTGATGACAAATCTATTCGGAGGGTAATCTTAGGCAGTCTGTCATAAACATTATTTTCTAGTCATCGTTGCGGAATTAAAGTGGATAGTAAATCAATAAAATCCTATTAATGACAACTACGAAGAAAAGAAAAGTTGAAGCTGAGTGAATCGTGAAATCATTTGAAACTAAATTAAGGCTGTGGAAAGTAACGTGAAAAGAATAACACAACGCATTTTCCAACACTGCAAGGACAAAAGCCTTGTACATCGTTTGAATACGCTGGTAGTTGCGCGAAATTAAGTGAGGCATTTAATGAATGATTTAAGGATGTGAAAAGAGAGCAAATGGATTTCAACATATTTGCCACACCGTTCAACGTCGAACCATCGAATGTGCCTGATAATCTGCAGCACGAAATTATTATGATGAACTAAAAGCTAGATATAAAAATCTCCCCAAATAAAGTCAGGAATCACTGGTTATTGGTTATATTAAGTCAAGCACGCCCCTTAACATTTTGTATACAATACAAACATTAATGCCATAATAATTGCCACACTTCTGGCATAAAAAAATCATTACGTGTAATTTATTGTAATTAGTTAAATAAATTTTAAATTATATTGTGGACAATAAATATGCTTCAAAATGTAGAAAAACCATTCACGTAATCAGAGTACAATTTAATTTAAGCTGGTTGACTAGTGGACCCTTATGCATATTCATTTTAAAGGTAACTAACTAACTAACTAACCATCACGCCGTTTCCTCGCAGGGGTAGGCAGAGAGGACGGACCGCCAAACAACTCGGTCTTGGCACACACTCTTTGCCTCACTCACATTCATACATCGTCTCATACATTCTCTTCTATTATTCTGACTTTTGACAAGACCCGACTCAAGTATCTGATTCACTTGATCGTGCCATGTCTTCCTCAGGTGTAAAGGTAAAACCAATATTGTGTACACAATGCAAATTCCTGTTGCAGATTCATCTGCTAACCCTAACGCATTTCAAAGGTAAAACCATTTTGGTGTTCTAGGTTAAGGCTGAGGACTTACAATCCAATTCGCTCTGACGGAAAAACCAATTTTGTGTTCAAAATGCAATGAAAAAATTCCATGTGTGGTTTCTTCTGCTAACGAATTTCGTAGACACCCATTCTCGTTTTTGAAGAGCATTTATAAAATTCTAGTTGCTTTTCTGCTGCCAGTATTAGAAAAATACCATTTTCATGTACCCAGTAAAATAGCTACTAAGTAGTTTTAAGTCTCCGCGTACAGATTCACCCTATTAATGAAACCAGTTTGGTGTTTAGAATGCAAAGAAAGAAATCCAGCTGCGGTTTCATTTTTTGACGCTTTCCTCGTGTTAGAAGTGCATTTATAAAATTCTAGTAGCGTACTTTGTGCTGCCAGACTTGGAGGAAAACCATTTCCATGTTCTGAGGGGGGTTTTAATTCCACGCCTAAAAATTCACTTTATAATTTAAACCAGTTCCGTATTTAGAATGCAACGACAATATTCCAGGTGGGGGTTTATCTCACTAACGCGTTTCGTAAGAAACCATTCTCTCGGGTGTGAAGTGCAGTTATAAATTTGTAGTTGCATATATGCTGCTAATATTAGAGGAAAGAAATTTCACGTTCTGAGTATAGTTTTGATTCCCCGCGTACAGATTCAACTTGTAATTAAAACCAGTTCTGTGTTAAGAATGCAACGAAAACGCATCAGGTGTGATTTCATTTGCTGACGCATTTTTTTATGTTGGAAGTGCATTTATAAAATTCTAGTTTCATAGTTTATGCTGCCAGAATTAGAAAATAATTCCCCGCAATCTAAATTGAAACTACATCCGTGTTCAGAATCAAAGAAAAATTTCAGTTGTGGTTTCATCTGCTGATGCATCTTGACGGAAACTATTCTCGTGTTCAAAGCGCAGTTATAAAATTCTGATTGCAGCTATTCGAATGTGGCTACCCCCCCCCCTCCTCCCGAGATGGTAATCGGAGTGCGGCCCGCGGGTTAAAGTATGAACATCCAAATGGCCCGCAACGCTAAAAAGGTTCCCCACCCATGCATTAGAAAGAGAATCGATTAAACAAACGGAAACTTAGTCAAGTAAAGTAGACTGCAAAGACAATTATTAAATTCTAATGTTTTATTTTACATCTCTACCTGACTAATGAGTCAAATGAGATGTCATGTGTCATGTTTAACATAAGTAGGTTAACAAATTTCAAATTATATAAGTTATGTTTCTGGTTTATTCGAAAGAAAGTTGAAATTTGCGGTTGCATCTGACATTGAAATGTGCGGATATTTAATAAAATAAATTTTATACAGAGCCAGTGCAATTTTCGAAATACATTTAGTGGTTTCAAAAGTATATGGTTTAGAAATACCTAAAATATTTGTTTAATATGAAGATAATATGGAAGATTTAAAAAGTAAAGAAGACTAATGTTATATGAGTGCGGCAGAGTTAACTTTTGGGGGGGTGGGGATAGCAAGACAACAATTATGAGGAATTTAAAAGCGTAATTGATGATCTGACCGACTCTCCCTTCCCCGCTCTGTCAAAACCGATAAATGTTATCAATTGAAATCATCAAATCGAAACAAATTATTTTGTTGTATCTACAACACAAGTTTGGAAAGAACTTACACTCTTAGTCTGCTCGGATAAATCAGTTTGAATCGGATTGTAAAATGATTAATTAGTTGGATCGGTTGTTCTAAACCAATTTAACTCGGTGATGGAAAAATACGCCAGTTTTACAAGTTTTTATTGAAACATAAATAATATGTGCCTACCCCTGTTGTATCAGTAGTTGTTGAGAAAAGTTTATAGATTTTCAAACACGTTTTTCCTGATAAAAGTCCTCCAAGAAAACTTTGAAAAGTAATTTGTTAACTGTTTTTATAATGAGTTGTAAGGCATAATTCAAATCTAATTTACGGTTTTCATATCGTGGCCTTAGTTCGTATTTGTCCAACAGACCATTAGAAATTGTTTATACTTAATTTATAATTTTAAAGTGGAGATTGAACAAAAACTAAAATGGTCTGTTGGACAAATAAGAACTGAGGCGGCGATATGGCGGATTTTTGTAAAATTGGTAAGGTAAGGAGAGTCCAGGCCATTAATCAATAAACTAGTAGTTCTGTAAACAGTAGATATCGCGTCCAACAATGCATGTTTATAATTTACTAGCAGACCCGGCCACACGTTGCTGTGGTGAACGAAAAACAACCCCAAAGTGACTATAGTACGGCCCGCCAGCCGCTTTAAATCGCACAAAAATATGTTTTCTTTGAATTTCTCGGCTTTTCTCTAATACAATTTACATGTATTATACATATAAACATTTCTCTTCAATCACTCTGTCTATTGGTGAAAAACGTATTAAAATCCGTTGCGTAGTTTAAAAGATTAACGCGCACATACATTTTGAGCGACTTCATTTTATACTACGTAATGATTCTCATTTTAAATCAAAACCAAAGTTTTCCTCAACCCTAGAAAGATAACATGCGCTTCCGACCGACGCGTGTACAAGCTTATGTTTCCGAGCCAACTCAGTAGTTGGTCAACACCGCCGAGGGACGACCGCTGATGTTTGGTAAGTACCACAGTTTTCGTGCAATGACAGCGCATGTTTATCTTCTGTGTAATTTTTGCAACTGTCCATAACTTTTAATTTTTTCAGTATTACTTGTAATTTGAGAATAATAATATTGTAATTAATTAGTTATAAAGACAAAATACTAAATATGTTACTATTTTATATAAATATATTTTTGTTTTATTTACTTATTAAAACATGTAACACTTGATTGCAGTTATAAAAGAAATTTAATTTGTTTCATTTTGTTAATAAAACGGTTTTTAAACTGTGCACCTCTCAGGCGCATGTGTATCGTTTCAATACTAAAAAAATAAGATAATCTTTCTAGGGTTAAAATCACAATAATAATAACGTTATATTGTATAGCGCAGCTTCGTGTCATTTCACTTCATAAAGAAAAAACAATGACAAGAGAACAAAGATTAACAAGAACAGACAAGAGAACAAAGATTAACAAAAACAATAGCACACAACGACAAAAATAATAGACAATAACGGTTTTTTTGTAGCACAGGACAAAACAATAAACTTTTAAACTAAAATATAATATACTAACTTCTGCTAATAAATTCGGACATAAAACATGAAAACTCAATTAGGAGGAAACCGAAACCAAACGATTGCTGGAAAATTAAAACATGGCTTATTACGTACAAAGAAAAGAAGGATTCATGAATGGTTTGATTTTTTAAATAATTTTGTTTTTAAAGACCATGTAAATTTAGCCGAATTCTGGATATTAGTAAGAGTTGAGGGAAGTTTATTACAAATAAAAGGGCCATTTACTCGAAAGGAGCGATCATAGTAAATGGATCGATTTGACCTAGAAAGTTCGATTAAACGATGAGAAACATCTCGATCTGCTGACCTTAGAGTAAGCTGTCCCTCGCTTCATTTTTTTCGGACACATAGTTCGGATATATAGGCTGGCGCCATTCCTAGAAATGCTTTGAAGATCATTAAGCAGATCTTGAACTCTATTCTTTCAGAACACCGAAGGCAATGGACATGATCCCTTAGAAGCGGAGTTATATGACAGTACATAGATTCACCAAAAATCATTCTCGCCGCAGCATTGAAAACGGACTGTATTCTATTTACAAGACAAGATTGATAGATAGGAAATAAGGCAGTCATATTTTACGTAATTTTTAATTAACATCGTATCAAGAATTATACCAGTTCAATAAGCTTCATTATAAAAAAATTACAGATGCACACAAAAATTAGAAACCTAAAAGATTACTCCAAGATTCCCATACACAAAAACAGACATAATTTGACAAAAGAAAAAAATGAACTAAAATCTTTATAACCATTTATGTAACGACACTTATTTTTAAAACTGAACACAACTGTGTAATGTCAGATTTTGGATTCATTGTAGTTAGTTTCAAGCAAGCATATTCTGTAAATGGTTACTAGTGTCGCGAATCTGCGACTCCACTGTAAATTGTCGGTTAAACTAACAGAACAAAGCCCTATACAACCCCCGAAGGACCAGTCCCGAAACAACGTGATTGCTAAGTTACACGGGACGATTAAATACCACACACTCGCAAAACCTGATCGATAGTCAGTCGATAGTTCAGATCTGTGCTTTGGGAAAATTAGACAAGCCTAGATTGGAAGAAGGAAAATAGAATTCACCGTTGCAGATGGGGCCTCACTGATATCCAATTTGTGGTGTACACTTCACAGTGTTATATTTAAATTTAATATCGTAATTTTCTTACAGCAAGATGTTATGATACATGCGCCCCGTCCAAGATGTTAATTTACACTGAGCTTCAAAAAAGCACACTGTCTTCTCACACATACACCTCTTTTCCTAGCAACAATTGCCTTTTTTCATGGAGACATTTAGGATGGGGATATTAGGTAGGTGGGATAATTTCAGGATTTTGAAATATGCTACACACGAAGTCTGCGAATGCAATTGACCAACCAATCCCATATAATAATGGGCGAACAGATACTAATTTGTCTCATAAAGGTATGCTCATGTGCAGCTAAACACTGTGAGTAAACACGTGTCTCGCCAAATTACTCTGCAGTCGGAACACAAAAAGGTTTTCCTCGTCTGTGAGTCAGCATCCGTCTCTTCAAATATCCACTTTTAGAACATAAATAATTGCAATCGGAACACGATAAAGGAATCTCCACTGTGAGTCAGCACGTGTTTCGTCAAATTATTCTTATGCGAACATGAACTACTTCAAACGGAACGTGAAAAAGGTTTTTCTCCACTGTAAGTCAGCATGTGTCTCCTCAAATTGCCTCTATCAGAACATGAATAACTGCAATCGGAACACTAAAAAGGTTTTTTACCACTGTGAGTAAGCATATGTCTCGTCAAACTAGTTTTATGAAAATATGAATAGCTGCAAACGGAACACGAAAAAGGTTTTTCTCCACTGTGAGTCAGCATGTGTCTCCTCATATACCTCCCATCAAAACATGAATAACTGCAATCGGAACACGAAAAAGGTCTTTCTCCCCTGTGAGTCAGCATGTGTCTCCTCAAATTTTTCCTATCAAAACATGAATAACTGCAATCGGAACACGAGAAAGGCTTTTTTCCACCGTGAGTAAGCACGTGTCTCGTCAATTTACTCTTATGAGAACATGAATAACTGCAGTCGAAACACGAAAAGGGTTTTTCTCCACTGTGATACCTCATGTGAGCCTTCAAATTACTCTTGCGAGTAGATGCAAAACTGCAGTCGGAACACGCATAATGTTTTTCTCCACCGTGAGTTAGCATAATATGAGCCATCAAATACCTCTTTTGAGAACACGAAAAACTGCAGTTGGAACACGAAAAAGGTTTTTCTACACTGTGAGTCAATATGTGTCTCCTCAAATGTCCCCTATCAAAAAATGATGAACTGCAATTGGAACACGAAAAAGGTTTTTCTCCACTGTGAGTCCGCATGTGTGTCATCAAACGACTCTTACGAGAACACGAATAACTGCAGTCGATACACGAAAAAGGTTTTTCTCCACTATGAGTCCTCATGTGCCTCTTCAAATATGCCCCTTGAGAACATGAATAACTGCAAACGGAACACGAAAAAGATTTTTCTCCATTGTGAGTAAGCATGTGTATCGTCAAACTACTCTTACGAAAACATGAATAACTGCAGTCGAAACACGAAAAACGTTTTTCTCCACTATGAGTCCTCATGTGTCTCTTCAAATATGCCCCTTGAAAACATGAATAACTGCAGTCGAAACACGAAAAACGTTTTTCTCCACTATGAGTCCTCATGTGTCTCTTCAAATATGCCCCTTGAAAACATGAATAACTGCAGTCGGAACACGAAAAAGTTTTTTCTCCACTGTGAGTCAGCATGTGTCTCCTCAAATTTACCATATCAGAAAATGGTGAACTGCAATTGGAACATGAAAAAAGTTTTTCTCCACTGTTAGGCAAATCCGCCAATGAGTCTGAAAAATAACACGAATAAATATATAAGTTTAAACATTGTTAATTCAAACGGATGTAAAAAAAGCACGAATCGTTATTTACTTTTTTTGTTATTTGTTTTGGGGTGTTATGCCGTATTGTGATACCGTCTCTTTTAGCCAACGTTTCGGACAGCGTTACAGTGTCCATCATCAGGGCAGATATGAGGAGACACATATCTGCACTGATGATGGACACTGTAACGCTGTCCGAAACGTTGGCTTAAGGAGGAGGTAGCACAACACGGCATAACACCACAAAAACAAATAACAAAAATACTTTTGGCCATGAAAATCTAAAATCATATCCGTTATTTACCTGTTGCCTGTGTAAATCTTTGAAAGCGTTTTAAGCATTCCTTTTTAACGTCCGGCAGCTCTATGTCAATTTCCATATGAGGAATTCCCTCACCGTCTTCATCTCCGGGTCCCGGTTCTACCTTGAAGCTGACAGTCTCCACGTTAAGGCTACCTAGAAAAACCAAACAACAATACGTACAAAGATATACCCAGACAAAGAGCGTGGTACATTTAACACTGACTAAAAATTACTTTTTTATTTAAAAACATATACGAATATAATACCGCTGATCAACCATGTAAAAGAGAGAATTCAGTTACCAAGCTTTAAGGTTAATTTAGAAAATATAGAAGGACCCAAGATGTCCGCTTCAGGAACGATGCTTCAAGAAGGAAGAAAAAACACGAAGTTTTGTTCAGCCAAGGAAATTGTGTTTTTATCAATATTATAATAAGTATATGTGTTTATGACGCATAGTAATGTTACTTATTTACATCCCAAATAAGTTCAAATTTTTCTGTATTTTGGTAGTTTCCGGAAATATACATTTTAAGATAAAATACGGCATCAGAGGACATAATGAACAAACAAATTAAATCCTGCCTGAGAAATAATTCAAAATAATGGCCTGGACTCACCAGAACTAACCAATTTAACAATTTTTCATATTCCGTCAAGATCAACCCGACAATCCGATTTATTTTATTTACCATCATGTAGAACAAATATTAGAAAACATTCCCAAATTCTTCGTGTGCACAATATAATACAAAATCTCAATGCATTTTATTTATTTATTTATTTATTGCTTCTTCACAATTTATATGCATATATTTTTAGCATGTAATTATTAACCCCACTAGGGTTCGCCTGCATCGGGGTTAATAATTTCACAATTTAATAAAAATAACACACGCAAATATCGGTCATGCAAAACAGCTAAGTAAAAGCAAAATAATAAAATTTAAAAATAAAATGATAAACAGAGAAAATAATAAGTGATAAAAATATATGAATTAATAACAAATTGTTAAGAGATCAGACAAAATGTTCTCATTCATTATATCATTAGTTCATACCATTTTCAACAACAGATAAAATTTAAAAAAAATATATGTCCTTAGGTTTTTTTTTTTAAATATGTGTAAAAAATAAAAAAAATTAAACAAAACAATGCTTTATAAGCGATTACATTAGAGCGAATCTTTCTTATGAAATATTAAAGTGACTATCAAATAATTATGAAATAAATATGAAAGAAACCGTTTTGATCACAACATTATTGTTTTCATTCCATTTAAGTGACCGTTTTCATTAAAATATGATTGTATTTTATAGTGTAAGTGACACCTTAGAAATGCCATCCGTGTGATCTTTTTGTTTTGAAAAAGTTATGGGATACGATAACCCATATATGTTTATTTATTTATTGTTTCTTTACCTTTTTAATTTAGGTGTTATTGTTTAAATTGAAATTTTGAACTTCATTTTGACTTGAGATTAACAATTTTATAGAGTACACAAAATAACGTGTTGAAAGACAATATTGTTACAATAATATTTCTCACAGAATGGGCCTCTACTGCTCTATAGGAACAAATACATTATAACGTAAAACATGTAGAGTGACCATATGTTGAAATTAGCTTTGAAATAACATTTTTTTTGCAAGTTGTTTAATCTATAATATTAAAAATTAGGTTCAGTTAGAAAATTAATATGTAATAGTAAGTTAATAAGAAAATAAAAAATAATATATTAACAGTAAATATACTGTAATAAATAATCAATATGCTATTAATTTAGAAATGACAATGTAGAAAAAATCAATTGGCAATCCTCGGCTAATACGTATAATTTAACCATTTTTTTAAAAGTGCACAAGGAATTAGATGACTTAATATGTTCTGGAAGGCTATTAAATATGAGTGGAGCCTGATAGAAGTAATTTCTTTGACCAAAAGAAGATTTAGTTTGAATTGCCACAAAGTTAAGACCAGACCCAATTCTAGTAGTACGAATTTGCTGAGTTCTTTCTGCAATATTAATATTATTAAAAAAATTACAAAGTGTTTGTGTAATATACAGCTGTTTTACATTCATGAAAATTCATTCCTTATAAAGTATATGAGTTGGATATCTAAACTTTTTCTTGAACATAACTTTAAGGATCAGTTTTTGGGCAATGTTAAGTGGTTCTATATAAGTCTTTTGGCAAGATCCCCAGGACACTGTATTATAAGAAAGTAGAGACTGGATTATTGCAAAATAAACCGTCCTCAATTTTTCCTTGTCTAGTATATGTCTGAGTTCTTTAAAGATATAGGTAAGTCTCCTAGTATTATTTACCAACATATTAACATGATCGTTCCATATTAAAAAATTATCTATTTTTACGCCTAGGTATTTGATGCTGACTACATTTTCTAAAGGGTTGCAGTTACAGGTTTGCAAACAATTGTGTATTATTAAATTATGAGTGGCGGAAGGTTGACTTTTACTTGAAATGCTAAAAGTGATATATTTGGTTTTTTGTATGTTCAAAGTTAAAATACTATTATTTAACCAACTATTTACCACTCTCAAACCTGTATTACATTTGTTAAATGTTTCATCCCAAGTTTTACCCTCAAATATTAAGGTAGTATCATCTGCAAAACTAACGATGTTACCAGGAATATTCAGATTACATAAATCATTTATATATATTAGAAACAATATTGGCCCAAGCACACTACCTTGCGGGACTCCAAAGGAGATTGATTTACCATTGCTTAATATTTTATTTATCTCTACTTGCTGCGTTCTATCACTAAGATAAAATCTGAACCAACCCATTGCTGTACTATCAATGCCTAGAGATGATAATTTTTTAAGGAGCAATTCATGGGAAACTGTATCAAATGCTTTTGATAAGTCCAAAAACACCGCTAAAGCTTTGTTGCCATAATCCAGCGCTCTTATAACTTTGGTCAGTACCTTCAATACAGCATCACTCGTACCTTTATTCTTTCTGAAACCGAATTGATTGTCGGAGAGTATTTTGTGCTTTTCTAAGATTGATACTAATCTTGACTTTACCAATCTCTCTATTACTTTTGAGAGAGTATTGAGCAAGGATATGGGTCGATAATTGTTAACATCTAGCTGATCTCCACCTTTGAAAAGAGGTATAACCTTAGCAATCTTACAATGAGATGGAAACACGCCATTTTTAAAACTAATGTTAACAATATGTGATATGGGACCAGCCAATACAGAAACGTTTTGTTTATACACCATTGTACTTAAGCCATCAATACCACAGGAAAAATACATTTTTAATTCATGTATCACTTTTATAACTTCATAAATGTTAGTAGATTTAATTTCAAATGTGTCTCCTGTTACTTGAGTACTAGGTATAAAATTGTTTACAAGACACATTTCGGTAGTTTTGTTTGCGCTGCACAAATTTTTGGCGAATCTAGGACCAATATCGCTGAAGAAGTTATTTACGTGATTGGTGATTGTATTTAGATTCTCCTCCATTGAGATAATATTGTTATTGATTTTTAATTTTTTTATAGACAATTGTTCCTTTTGTATATTTACAGCCTACTTTATAATTTTCCACTGTTGTTTGGTATTTCCATTGACGTTATCCAATTTTCTTCTGTAATATGCTTGTTTTGTATATTTTATAATTTTTGTACACCAGTTTCTATATCTTTTATAATAGTTCAGCAATTGAATATTATTTAACTCTTCTCGACATTTGAAGTGCAATTTGTCACGGGTTCTAAGGCATTTAATAATTCCATCATTTATCCAAGGTTTTAAGTACTTCATGTTATGTTTTTCACTTTGTACAGACGAACAATTTTTCACGTGCATTTTTAAACACTTTATAAAATTTTCAGCAGCTGAATTAACACCTTGAGATGATAGGACTGACTGCCATGATTCCTCCTTTAATCTGTCCTTCAAAAGATTGTTATCTATGACGGTTTTGATTTTCACATTATCCTTTGCTATTTTCTTTAGTGTAAAGCTCATAAATCTCAGCAATATCACATCATGATCTGTTATGCCAGTAGTGAAGACAGCTCCTTGTGGTTCGAATTTAGATTTCACCGTAATGAGATCGATGCAGGTTGAACTGGTAGAAGAAACTCTTGTAGGTGAATTTATGATTGGTTTCAAACCATGAAAAGCCATAAATGAGAGGTATTTCTGAGTTTTCATATCGCTCAAATCCAAAGTATTAATATTTATATCCCCACATAAAATGATTTCCTTATTTTGAATAGATGTAGATTCAAGCAGTTCGCTCAGTGATTCAAGGAAATAATCTGTTTGAACCTGGGACGGAGATCTATACACAGCTATTACACACAAGTTACTCGATATCTGCATGCTTAGGCAGTTTGCGCCAGGGAGAACAACTTTATCAACGGTCGCGTGAACATTTTGTTTTATATAGGCAACTACACCATCGTTCGGCAAACAGTTTTTATTTGTGTTGTAAACAGTGTATCCAGGGATGTTAGGTATATTGGTAATTTTTTTAGCCAAGCTTCTGTAAACACTAGTACCTCAGGACGGTGTTCAATCCCATCCAGCATAGTTATGGTTTCATCAAAGTTTTTATTTAAACTTCTAACGTTCAAACAAAGTAAAGAAAACTTGGAATGTTTTAAAAAAATTTTGCAAGTTAATAAATCTTTAATAATTAAATTACGTTCTGTGATGTCACTCAAATCAACGCATTTTCCTAAATCGACATCCATTTTTAATGATGTAAATATTTTCGGTGCCTTTATTAATCAAATTCTATAATAATCTATTGAGGTCGTCTTCGTGTTTTATTTCCTTCATTTTTTTGCCATCATCTTCTTTCATTAGAACCGAACCATTTTTATACCAAATGAATTTGTATTTTAATTCTTTTCCCTTTGTTTTGGCTTTCCAAAGTAGCTCTTTAAAATAAGGAGTTAGTGATTCTCCTAGGAATATCATGTTTTCACGGTTCTAAATCACCTTCTTATTTGCCAATAATTTTATTCTACATTCTGGATTTCTAATTTTTAGGATAATTTTTTTCGGATGTCCTGGTCTTCTGTCATATTGCCTTATTGCTGAGGTAATATCATCTGAACTTATTTTAATATTAGCACTTTCAATTAGTTTGAAAGAGGTTATTTTGGGATGTTCATTAGTTTTTTCCTCAATTCCTGTAATTTCAATTTGGTCATCAAGGTTGGACTATTCTAAGTAAGCCAGTCTAGTTTCCAGTTGCTTAATGTTTTTACTTTTGTTTTCCAAATCGATTTTTAAACTTTCTACTTCGCCTTTAACATGATTTATGAAGTCTAAGCGAGAAATGATGTCGTCATATTTTTGACTAATAGGTAAATTCCGTTGTTTTTTGAAACTAAAATTTTTTTGTCAATGTTTTCAAGAATTTGAGTTTTTATTTTCTCCAGTTTTGAATCTACGTATGATGCAAATTTTGAAAAAACATCTTCTTCTGGGTTAAAGTCATCAGGCACAGTATTCATTTTGTTTTTGGATCTTGTGTTCAAATTATCTTGTTGTTGGGTACCGGTTTTTATGCTCGAACTCATGGTCACTCTAGTAGTAGACTGTATTTCTGCAAAAACAGCACAATGCACAAGAGCGGTCTGAGACAGTGAAGCAAGCAAGCAAGCTGTATGGTCACTGTAGGAAAGATGGCGATGTTGTTGGCCAATCACAAGAGCTCTCCTTAGCTTTGAATATATTTCAATTTCACTGTCACTATTTTCCGATATTAATATTTATTATTCACTTAAATATTCCTGTTTCAAAGTACAGAATTCATATCACTATTAATGCAGTTAACACTTGTATGTATCTTGTAACTGTTTCGGATTGTATTATAAACACAATTATTCGAAATTTGTAATGGATCACTGTTACTGTGTGTTATTTCGATTCGGTAGGTAGATTGAATTTTTTGGCATTGACATTTTTACTAATAACCTAAAGAAATATCGATAAGAAGTAACGCGTACGACCGATTATTAATATGAGAGTATATAATGTTTTGGGTGCATCTCCTATTCTTTTCATATATTCCCCTTCAACTAACCCAAAATTAATTTTAAGATATTAAAACTTCATTTCCGATGTACTTTAGCATTAGAAACTTCTGTGGCTTAACTTCAGTTGACATGTATGTTTATGACTGTTATATTATATAAAAGCTGTTTGTTTTTTACAAATAAATAAACAATTGAAAACGGAAAATGTTTCTGAAAAAAAAAATTTTACATTCTACATTTTAACACATGCAATATTGCAATAATGCAACTTACTAGCTTTTTGAGTATTCTCCGCATACTGTTGACATTCCTTCTTTACATCTAGGAGGTAAAAATCCATATCCGTATACGACATTTCACCTTCACCTTCTTCCTGAGGCCCTGGTTCCGTCTTGATGGAAACACTCTCTGGGCTTAGTATATCCATGGCAAGACCGACGAAGGTTTATGGACTGTTCTGTTGGACTATTCTTTAAAAACAATTATGTGTACAGGTAATACATATTTGGAAATAAGAACACATACATATGACAGAAACTTTGAAGAAACACAATTGAAAATGGTTGACCGAATCGTCATCATTAGTTAGTTAGATGCTGTCTTCCTCTATGTCCCCTATACCTCTATAAAGTGACATACTTAATCGTATATTTGATCCACAATTCGCTTTAGACAAAATATACCCGGAAAACCAAATTTGTGATTATTTTAATCATCGCCTTTTAATATATACATCCATAAAACGGTTCTCAAACCAGATGTCAAATAATGGATTCTCTAACTTAGGTGTACAAATTGGTGTAAGTTATGCTAGATCGCATTATGGGGATTTCAGACGATGTTTTTTTTCTTCATACAGTTTTTTCATTCAAAGGATCCGATTTGAAAAAAATAATGTTTTATTTTATTTTATTCAGTGTTGCTTTAACCGTGATTTAAGATTTAGTACATTATTGTTTGACATATGTCATTTCTCATTGGTTTACGCAACTATGTTATTTGGAAATGTTGGATGTTTATTTAATTTTGAAAAAATATTAATTTAATACTAAAATGTGTATTGATTTCTTATTGTAAACTTGTATTATTTACTGAAATGAATTTAAAAAAATGAGAGTATATTTGATGATTTGACGCACTGTTAACTCATATAAAAAAGAATATCTGAGTGTGTAAACTTCATATTGTAAAATATTTTTATTAATTTGGATAGAGAAAGGGTTGTGTCAGCTAACCTTTAGATCAGGCATAGGGTACAAAAACTTTGTCAGAATTGCCCAAAGTTAAATAAAAACTTAATTACGTCCGAATATCTGAGTGTAGCAAATGACAATGACAAGCATAAATAAACCAATCCCTAGATCGATATCTTCGGGCCTTCTCCATACTAGAAATTTCGTCATCACTGTCACCAACTTAACCAAAAATAAAATGGTCCACCAAAGACAATAACATAGAGGAAGTTCAAGGCCATTTGCCACCATAGACAATATAATCGCATTGGACCTACTTTATTAATTCATTAGCCAAATAAATTATTTAAAAATGCTTGAAAGCAGAAAAATGTTTTAGTTTCCCCAAGAAAACAACCTTCCATCTGACAAAGCCTGAGGGAATGAGCTTTACATAATTTTTAAAGCTCATTTCCTCAGCAAGGAGCTTTGTCAGATGGAAACCTGTTATCCTGAGGAAATCAAAAATTCAAGCGTTAGTAAAAAACCTAAAATACTTGAAATATGAACTCCTTATAAAAGGAAAACATTTTCAAATAATGATTATGGTTTTCTACGACGAATTTACATTTTTCTGCTTGAAAAATGATAACTCGGGGGTACATGTTTAAATTCTTTTTATTTTCAGAAAGACAATCGATAATAGCACATAAAAACACTGGTTCGGTGAATTCGATGAATTGAAAAATGGTTTGAAAAAGAATATCGACAAAGGAATGGAAAGGAAACATGGCTAAAGCGTCATACAGCTGTGACATTAAAGATCAACATAAACAAAAGCTGTATTGTTTGTTTATATACGTTCATCTTCAATGTCACATCTATATAGCGTTTTATCCATTTTTCCTTTCCAGCAGTCACCGTACAGTTCTTGTAGAATGAAATAAAAAATCTACATATTCTAAATTTCCTTTCAACCGAAATTAAACAGAGTACCTATACCTTCTTCGGGGACCCATTTCAGCCATCTCACGGTAAAAACCGCATCATGTGTTCTGAAAAAAATATATCACATTAAACAAAGTTTGTGAACAGAATATACAGTATTTTTCCCTTGTGATGGGGCATTTATTTATTTATTTATTTATATCTATATATTACAGTTCACACCTTATTGTTAACATTTTTACATATGTAATATATTTAAAAAAAACATTTTTACATATTAATATTACATTTTATTATGTTGTGTATTTGGTAGGTTTGAGAAGGTGAAACTGTTGGTTGGTAATATTGTATGTTTCGCGAACACCTCACTAGGAGAACCTGTGCTGAGGTGTTTACGTGTTTATGATTAAGTGTGACAGGTACAGGTATTTATGTGTTGTAGTAGAAAGTTAGTTTTTTTTCATTTTTTTTTTTACATTTTAATGGTAATTGTACATAGATTACTTAGAAGAAAAAAAAAATAAATATATAAGGTATATATGTATATTATATGTACATATGAATGGTTGGTAAATCCTTGATAGACATGTTTATTTATTTTGCACTTGTTATAGTTTGGTTATGTTTGGTTAGGGATTAAAGTATTTTGAATAAAGTGAATATCTTGATTTTTGATCCAGGCTGTGATATGTTTTTTGTGGATGTTTGTAGATGTATTTGCAATTAGTTGTTGTTTCAGAGTAATGGGCATATAATTAAAAAGTTTGGTTGCATAATACTGAAAATGTCTTTGTCCGTGTGTGGTGTGTTTTATTGGTATGTTCAGGGTTATATTTGTTAATGACCTGGTTTTAATTATTATTTTGGGTTGAATTGGAATATGGAGTTTGTTTTGGAGGAAGTATAGCAGAGCAGATTTGGCATAAAGTTGTTTTATTGACATGACTTCTAATGTTTTGTATATTTCGGTTGAATCTGTGTAGAAAGGCACTTGCAGAATTAGTTTAATTATCGCCTTCTGTATCTTATGACATACTTTGTTTATCACAAGGGAAAAGTAATCTCACTTCTGTTCATATGAACATATAAATTAGTAGCATTATTAATTTTACCTGCCATTAACGGTGTTATGGTCTGCCAAACAATGTTATAAGGTGTTCCTAACGTAAAGCTCCAAAATCATTCAAAGTCTGGAACATTTTCTGAAACAATATTTGTGAAACATTAACCACTCGGACCCATAAGCTTGTGTTAACGATAATATAACATTAACAGACATATGTATGACGTACGAGGCGTACGTATTACAATTATACTTATTAAAGTAAAATTGAAAGAATATTTTATCAATATGTCATTTAACCTCAAATAGATTTACAGATAAATTAAGCTGAATGTTAATGTCTCATGTAATTACCTGATTTCTGGATCAATTGCGGACACATTTGAAACATTTTTCCACCTCTGGAATTCCTGTAAACGATTTTTAAATGAAATATGCCCATGGTGATGTCAACAACACAAATTCAAATTCGTTTGATAATCGCATGACGCAATTTGACGTTTAAAGTTAGACCTATCTATAATAAAATTCAGCTTTATCTATAAGAATTTGGTTCACTCCTGTCAGTTTCAAGGTTAAAGCCAAGTTTTACGCCCCTGATGACAAGTGACAAGTGACGGACGCTTTCATATGGTTCTGATCTATGGTTATGTTCAGGGTGTTGCCATTTTTCGATGATTTAGTAGGTAGTCGAGTACTCCCAAATATAATTTCTTCTTTAATGGCAACTATATTTTTTTTGAAATGAAAATAACGATCGCGTAAGACGGGTGCCACACGGAAAGGTAAAATATCATCGCACGCACAATAAAGGGGTGTTCAGACACGTCTGTAAAATATAAAAGATCATCGCAAGCCAAATAACGCTACCCGTACATTTTTTAAAATTATTTTTTTAATTTTTCTTTAATCATTGCATTTTATGGTTACATTTTTTGTGGATTTTTCGACAACCATGCTAGGCTGATGCCCGTGTTATGGTGGTCGATTTAACATGTAGTACAATAACAATCTAGAAGCCATAATGTAAGAGAACAGGATTATAAAATAATTATATCAAAAATATAAATTAAGTATTAAAGAAAAGAAATTAGTTGAAATTATACAAATGAAGCAGGGAAGATAAAAAAAGGTTATAAAAATCGTAGAATATGAAGGAATATAAAAGTATGCTATTTAAAAATATCTAGAATCAATGTATGTACTATAATAACTAAAAATAATTTAAATTTTTTAGTCATTTTTGGACAAGTAGATTCATGTTGAAACAATTAATACTGCAGTGAATTGTTATTGTAACAAGTTATTGTCTCAGCAGAATACAAGAAAGGCAGTAGAGTACATCGGACATATCAGTGGAGCCAAACAGTTTAAAGTAATGAAAATTTACCAACGAAAATTTTAAAAAGTAATTAATGTTAAAAAAATAATGTTTTCTCTTACGGCTATCCATTCCGACCAGCCTAGCGATTTTTTTTTGTGAGATCGTTATTGGATAACGGACGTAATTTTTATAACTGTTATTTGCGTTTTCTATGTACAACGCACATTAAATGAGTAAATAATCATGCGTACTTGCAGGAATTCATGTTTAAATCGATCTAAACTAAAATATGTGACGTAAAAATCACACAAATCTGACAGAAGATGACGTCCGTTTTCCAATAACGATCTCACAAAAAATACGGAATCGCTAGGCAGGGGGGTATAACTCCGACCTATTTTGTGACTAAATCAATATCACGTGGTTTGTGACGTCATTCTAATGACTTCCAACAGGAATCTTACAATTTCTATAGAATAAACAAAAAATTTAACAAAACAAAAAAACGACTTCGAAAAATGCACTAAAAAGTAAAAAAAATATTTCGTATTCTTCTACAACTTCATAATCAACTTACTTTTTCTAATCATCAATATGTAGGTACGATTGTTACTTTTGGAGTCGGTGTCAGTCAAGGTAGGTTTGTAACTACATACATAGTTATAGATGAGATGTGCTTGTGTCGCACAAGAGAGGCGAGAGCGGGGCCGCGGCGGCGCGGGGAGGTGTCAAGTGAACACGCCGGGCCGGGTACCTTTGCTGACACCGACTCCAAAAATAACAATCGTACCTACATATTGATGATTAGAAAAAGTAAGTTGATTATGAAGTTGTAGAAGAATACGAGATTATTTTTTAACTTTTTAGTGCATTTTTCTAGGTCGTTTTTGTTTTGTTAAAATTTTTGTTTTTTTTTTTTTTTATTTTTAGTGAATCTGAAGTACACTAACTAATATGTCTGAATATGGGTAAACCTACTAAACGTGCTGCTCATATGATACAGACATAATTTGACCGTAGCGACGTTATGGTCAAATTAAGAGATTCGGCCGAATTTCGTTAATTTGTCATGGATCCAATAATCGAACCTAACCACACTCTCATAAAATTACCCCTGAAGTACATCCTTTCCAATAAAAAAGAATCATCGAAATCGGTTGGCGTGATATTGAGTTATTCGTACATTTGTCGCGAACATACTTAATGCAAATTTAAGACTTTTATGGTTTTCTCGTGAATGCCATTGTCGGAACTGGACCAAATTAAAATGGGACCACACGGGAAGCACCAGCTTTCAAATAGAGCTTTACCTTTTGACGAGGACAAAACCAACGACTTCAAAGAAGAGGCAGATGATGAAATCAGAGATTGGGTACGTTTATAAGTACATTATAATAACATTTGGATGATTTGTATAGCAGCGTTTTTGTGAAAAATCACCTCTTCTGTAATGGACTGCTGGTACCTACCCTGATATATGGCAGTGAGGCATAGAACTGGCAGAGGAAGGAAAAAAGTAGATTGAGTGCTGTAAAAAAGTAGAAAGAGATCCCTGAGGCATGTGTGTAGTAAAACCATGCACGATCGTGTGAGAAACGTGGAGATCCGGAGAATGCAATGCTGATGTAAGCATACTGAGTAAGATTAAGAAAGGGACGCTCAGACAGTTTGGCCATGTAGAGCTTATGAACGAGGAAAATATTGTACACGTTCCAAATGTGAATGGTAAAAGAAGCCGAGGAAGACATGGCATGACCAAGTGAATCAGATACTAGAGTCGAACCATGTCAAGAGTCAGAAAATGTATGAGACCATGTGTGAATGTGAACGGGACAAAGAGTGTGTGCCAAGATTGAGTTGTTCGGTGGTCTGTCCTCTGTACCTACCCCTACGGAAACAGCATGATGTTTAGTTGGTCATTTAACTGGACTACCTTTTTACACGGTGCAATTATAGGTTTTTGTTTTCTCTCATTATCCCTAGTTTCAGGCAAGCATGTTCTGTAAATGGATCCGAATGTGTCTTATTAAGATAGGCTTATGTGCAGTTAAATATTTACACTCTGAGTAGGAAAAGGTTTATCCCCACCGTGAGCAAGCTTGTGTCAAACCAAACTACTCTTCTGAAAACATGAAAAACTGCAGTCAGAACATGAAAAAGGTTTTTCTCTGCAGTGAGCAAAAACGTGTCTCGTCAAATTACTCTTCATAGAACATGAATAATGGCAGTCGGTGTCGTGTGTTGTGTTGTCGTTGATATGCCCCGCCATAATGGCGTGTTCGAAATTAAACTATTACATTAAAATTAAGGGGGAAACAATTAAAAGACCCACTGCTTTAAGAAACGGACACATTTATTTCATTAACACAAAAAGGCAGATGTAAATTGTTAATCTAGCGTTATTCTTATAATCATAATCAAAATGTTCTTAAAATTGTAATGTCTGTTTGTTTAGTTCTACGTAAGAATATTTAATAGTACAGAGTCAGATCACATCGACGATTAATTTACTAAACAGTCACTTTCCATGTTTGAGGACAGCCGGGAGTCTCCTAATTGGACCACTTGCACTATTGCATCTTTTTTCACTTTAGTTATTCGGCAGTAACACCAATATCACGAATCAAAAATTTTATCGGTTGTTGAAACTTTTGCAATTTTAAAATTGCGAATTCCTGGGCGGAAAATTGGGGTCACTACTGTGAACCTTCCTGGCGAAAGTTTTGTGCGGGTTCGCGGGCGGTTCGGAGAGCGTTTGCAGAGCCCTGGTCGGGTTGCGACCGGTAACTGTCTGGAACCACCTGTTCGGGAGTTCGCGCAAGAACCTCGGCTATTTCTTGCGGGGAAAGGCAGATCGCAACTGTCATCGGCAGTGGTGAGATTTCTCCCTCATGTCTCGTTGCTTGGCCCTGGAATATTTCTACGGTCGCGGTGGCCCGGGGTTCAAAGCAAAAAGTTTATTGCTTTCTTCTGCTACGCAATAGTCTGGGCTTGCGTATTATTTATTAACTTTTTTCATATCCATGTTTGTCCCTTCACGTTTGTACTGTGAGTCTACATGTGAGCCTTCAAATATCTCTTTTAAGAACATGAATATCTGCAGTCGGAACACGAAAAAAGTTTTTCTCGACTGTGAGTAAACATGTGGCTCATCAAACAAGTCTTTTGAGAACACTGAAATTGGAACATGAAAAAGGTTTTCTTCCACTGTGAGTCAGCATGTGTCTGCACAAGTTTCCCTTTTGAGAACATGAATAACTGCAATCGGAACACGAAAAAGGTTTTTCTCCACCGTGAGAAAGCATATGTCTTATCAAACTACTCTTATAAGAACACGAATAACTGCAGTCGGAACATGACAAAGGTTTTTCACTACCGTGAGTCCACATGTGAGCCTTCAAATATCTCTTTTGAGAACATGAATAACTGCAGTCGGAACACGAAAAAGGTTTTTCTCCACTGTGTGTAAACACGTGGCTCATAAAAGTAATCTTTTGAGAACATGAATAACTGCAAATGGAACATGAAAAAGGTTTTCTTCCACTGTGAGTCAGCATGTGTCTGTTCAAGTTTCCCTTTTGAGAACTTGAATAACTGCAATCGGAACACGAAAAAGGTTTCAAATTCAGTATCCGGAATTGGAAAATATTGCGTTTTAATGGCTATAATGTTAACTTTAATAACGCGAAATGTCATTTTTCAAGGACCGCCATGTTATTAATTACGACGGCAAATACGCACTTTTAGGAAAAAATCATTTTGTTTCGGTTAGATAATAATAAGAAGTACATATTTCAATCTTCGTAAATGATAAATAATGCGGGTTAATTATTATTTTGTTCGCTTTCATAAACACGAAAAATGATTACTCATTCATTATGCATGTCATATAAAATTGTGCCGTGTGAAACGTTGTGCTAGTGTGCAAATCGCAAATAAACATTACCATCCTAATAACTAGTAGCTTTTTTTTTACATGAATACCGCACAAGAGTCCCAACGGCTCCGGTCTGGAGCCAGTGAGACTATGGCATCCCCAAAATGGGGTATGTTGTGAGGCTGAAGGTAGTGGTGAGGGAAGGAGGTAGGAAAGAGGAAGGTGAGGAAGTACCTGGCTATTCAGATCTGGTCACCAAACACGGCTAAAGTCATTTCAGGCAACGTTTCAATTCTGAATGGTGGTTTTACACAAGGGCGATACTGAGAGTATCTTTCACTCTGGGACGTGCCGCAAATATACTATATATTATTTAAAATGAATTAATTGTGAAATACACAAATTATTCAAATAAAATTTATTTGCTACGCCGGGATTCGATCCCGCGACCTTCGGAATCTCGAGTCAAGTGCCTTACCGCTGTACTACGACGGCCGTCAAGATAGGAATATTATACAGTCAATTAAATTACTACAACGAAGAACTTTTTGAATTATTTGAAAAGACTGAAAAGATTATCTTCTATCATCATAAGGATAAGTACCCCTCATATGTAGGATTCGGAGCGACTGTGCTCCACGCGACGTAAATATCAAAAATCGGTTTACAGAACAATTCACTATGAGACTTTTCTGTGCGGAGCTCTGAAGTGGCGCGGGGCACGGTCGCTCAGAACTCTTATGTGCAGGGTTTGTCTAACTGGTTTGTGTAATTATTTGAATACCTAGAACGAAAATAAATAAAATAACACACACGCGTTTTTCTTTTGAACAACTTATACATCCCAGGTTTTGAATGGTTTGGATGGCAAGCAGGGTTTGTCTAACGGGTATGTACATGTTATTATTATTAAACGCAATAATTACACAAACCCGTTAGATAAACCCCACTTGCAGAACAAATCCATTAAAATCCTGGGATGTATATGTTATTGAAAACACAAACGCGTGCGTGTTCTTTTATTTATTTTCGTTCTAGGTATTAGAATAATTACATACGTAATTAGACAAATCAGGTACTTTCGTAGTAATATCGTCTATATATCGTTTCTAGTGACTCGTTTCGTGAACGCTTTTTTTATTTTTAGGTTGGCTCTTTGGCAAATTGCATGAAAATCATGTTTCACATGGAACAGTTTTGGGTGGTTTGGTATATTTATGGAACAGTTTCATACTTTATATGGGCTCGCGTCTTGCGTCACGCGCGTAATAAGTAATTATTTTTCGTGTTTATGAAACCGAACAAAATAATTATTAATACGCATTATTATCATTCGTACATATTATTGTGTGACTGACAGAAAGTGATTTTTCCTTTTAAACGTGAGTATTTCACCGTTGTAATTAATAACACGACCCTTAAAAAAACATTTCACCTTTTAAAGTCAACAAAATAATTATTAAAACGCAATATTTTTTAATTCCAGTTACGAATTACTTATTACTTTCTACCAAGTAAAAATTTTTTGAGTGTGTATTTAGCGTGGACTCAATAGGGAAATATTTACCCAAAATGTTACATTCCAGATTTTTAACACAAGCAATACTGCAATAATGCAACTTACTGGCTTTTTGAGTATTTTCGGCATACTGTAGACATTCCTTCTTTACATCTGGGAGGTCAAAATCCATATCCGCATACGACATTTCACCTTCACCTTCTTCCTGGGGCCCTAGTTCCGTCTTGATGGAAACACTCTCTGGGCTTAGTAGATCCATGGCAAGACCGTGGAAGGGTTCGGTTGGACTAATCTTTAAAAACAATGAAGTGTATGGGTAACAAATATTTATATAGAAACTAGCTGGTTCCCGGCATGCGTTGCTATGCCATTCAAAGAAATATATTGTATCTCCCTGCACGTTCATTCTCACGCGTCCCCGTTCCCCTCCTGCGTTCACCTCCCACCTTCCCCGCCTTCCCCCTCTCTAGTAACCCCTCCACAGATCCCCACCTCCTTCTCTACCCTCCCCCTCCTACCTTCCCTCCATGCCACTAAAATATATGAAATACATACATTTTAAAACTACTCGCGCACCACCTGTAGTATTTTTTATTACAAATTTCAACAGTCTTCTGCTAAACTGCAATGTTCTGTAAAAGCTTTGAGTCAATGCATTGATTACTTTCCGAGATTTACGGATCCAAAGGTACAGAACACATTAAAAAAAAATTCATAACGCCAAAGCTTATCATTACACAAAGAAACACTCTTCTGCTAAAATGAAATAATCGTTAAAATAATTAATCAATCCATCGATTACTTTCCGAAATTTGCGGACCCAAACGTAAGGAAATTATTTTTTGTTAAATACAAAATTTCATAACGCCAGAGCTTACCGTTATAAATAGAAACACTCTTCTGCTCAAATGCAATGCTCTGTAAAAATTTTGAGTCAATCCATCGATTATTATCCGAGATTTGCGAACGCAAACATACGGAACCAAAATTTTTATACATATAAATATTAGATTTAGTTAATTATGTCTGAAACTTTGAGAGAAGACAATTATTGCAAACGGTTGACCGAATCGTCATTATAGTTAGATTACACAAACCATACACTGCCTTCCTTTATATCCCCTATATCTCTATAAAGTGACATAATCGCCTATTTGATCTGTCATCAGCACCGGATCTGCCATAAGTTCAAAAACGTGCAAAAAACCTGTCGCCAACTCCGAAGGGGCGCCGTGAGAAAATAAATATTGTATTCAAATTTTTTTATAATATTCCCTGAATCGTTTAAAAATTACCCATAGTACGAAATAATTATTACGCAACACTTTCCAAAGAAACAGAATGCGCACGCATCAGGTTGGTATCAACGGCTTACGAAATTATAGTCAGTTAAAGAATTTTTTACAAATTCCATATATTTAGTTTAAACGTAAGATCTATTTTTCCATATATCTTTTACCGTCTTTTACGACGAATGGGGGCGATCCAAATTCAATAACCAATCACAGCGCCGTACTTTTGTTCTACAGAATCAAACAAACCGACTTCGCCTTTCAAAATGCTGACAATTTTAGTTAGCCTACGCTCGCTATTGTTTTATTTTGTACGATTTAAGTCTCTAGGAGAAGGCAGTTAAGGACCATTTTCTTATGAAATCTTCAGTAAATTCCATTAACAAAAACATCGCATGGTTTGCAGGATTTGCAGGTTGCAACTTGTTGACTTTTTCATCGTTGATTAATTTGACATATTATTTGAAGTTCGTTAAATGTATAATTAATTTCTATTAGATTTGTTATTTTACGGTGTCAGTGTAAGCGTCTTTCGTAAGCCTTTGATACCATACGTCAGTGTTTAGTATTTGTATGGTGTTTGTTCGCTCAACACAGAACACAGGGGAAATGGAAATGCAAGGTACAAATTTGAGGTTAAATTCTTATTAGATTTTTAAATTTATACCTAACTAAATTTCTATTGGTTGTTAGAGGTTATAAAAGTACCGTGGATTACAATGAATAGAATAATAATTTTAAAAAAAAGCTTTCAGGCTCGCAGAATCTAAAACGTAGAATTAAAGAGCAGAATGACATAAAAAAACTCGTTTCCATTGGGAATTTTCTTATTCCAATTTCTCCAGCACCGATAAAAAATGATGTCCCGCGCAATGACGTTACAATGGTCCCGAACACATTCCTACGGTCGAATTATTAGAAGATAAAAATAACGTTACTGACAGCAGTTTAAATTTAATTCTGTTTTCAGAGCTTGAATTGAAAGATCCCAGATGCTGGCCAAAGTTATCTCAAAATTCCATTAGTTTATTAGTTCAGGAAGGTCCTGTACAATTGAAAGATTTCGATTTTCCTATTACGAACAAGCGTAAATTTACTACAAGAAACTGCCTTCAGAGAGTGTAGGGCTCCTGGCGATTCTCTCTTTAAAAAAAAAACGAGTGTGAGAGCTATCGCCAGGTCACTTGGAAAAATTACACCCTTTATATGTCTTGATTTTATTTGATAAATTAGTGTAAAAAATAAAAAAAATGGGGTGAATGAATTTTTAATCAAAATAAAAATGTAAGGGGAGGTGGGGGGCGCCATCGGTACCTACTGCACAGGCGCCAGATTTCGTAGATCCGGCCCTGTCTGTCATTCCGCACTAGATAAAATATTGGTATTCCCAGGTAAACCATATTTCTATAATTAGTGATTATTTTAATAAATGCCTTCGAAATACACATCCGTGAAACAGTTCTCAAACCAGACGTCAAATAATGGATTTTCTAACTTAGGTGTACAAATTTTGGTGTAAGTTAAGCTGGAACGCGTTATGGTGGTTTAAACTATTTCTTAAACAGTTCGTTTATTCTTAAGGATCCAATATGAAAAAAGGACGTGGTTTATTTTGTGGTATATCCATGGTTTAAGACTTCGGACATTATTATTTGACATGTGTCAAATCTCATTGTTTCACGCAAGTTTGTTAATTGGAAATGTTGCATGTGTATTTTATTTTGTAAGTATTTGAAATATTAATTTAATATCTAAATATGTATTGATTACTTATTGTGAATTTGAATTACTTACTGTAAGGAATTTAAAAAATGTGCGAGTATGCTTGATGATTTGACATTCACCAGAACTTTACAGACGCACTGTTAACTCATAGAATAAATAATAAATGTGTGCGTTAACTTCATATTGTAAAATATTGGATCAGGCAAAAAGTAAAAAAAAAACTTACATTACTTTACAACAGAACAACTGAATCTCGCGCAAATGACAGTGACTGAGCCATAAATGAACTAATACCGATTGAGCGCTTTCATAATTGTGGTTATGTTCAAGGTGTTGCCATTTTTCGACGATTAGTAGGTAGTCTAGTACCCCAAAATATTATTTATTCTCTAAAGAAATCTTTTTTTAATGAAAATAACGATCGCCTACGACGCGCGACGGGTGCTACACGCAAAGATAAAAGACCATCGCACGCACAATAAATGGGTGTTCAGATACGGCTATAAAATATAAAAGATCATCGCACGCCAAATATCGCTCTCCATACATTTTTTATATTTTTTTTCTTTATTCGTTGCATATTATGGTTAAATTTTTGGTGGATTTTTCGACAACCATGCTGGACTGATGCCCGTGTTATGGTGGTCGATTTAGCGTATAGTAAAATAACAATCTAGAAGCCATAATGTAAGAGAACAGGGTTATAAAATAATAATATCAAACCCTTTAATTAAGTATTAAAGAAAAACATCCGCGACTGCCGAACCAAACCCTTAGAGTTGCACACTTCTATTCCTTTACTTCAAAACGTCGATGTATTTCTCCTTACTGAAACCTGGCTTGATCCTGATATTCACACCGAGGAACTTGGATTCTCATCTTATAACACCTTGACAGGAATCCAGCCACCAGCAATAAAACCAGAGGAGGAGGAGTTCTCATATCCGTCAAAAAATCACTGCCATCCACTCGATTAATTTGCAAACACCTAGACGTAGAACAGGTATTTGTATTACTAAAAACTAAATCAAGTAAAATTTTACTGGGATGTGTCTACATTCCTCCTGGATCCAACATCACAGTCTACCGAAACCACATTGATGACCTCGAAACCTTTAAAAATAAATACCCTGATGCCAGAACAATTTTATTTGGTGACTATAATACCCCTAGCATTGATTGGATGAATAAAAACTCTTATAACAACTTAAGCCTACCAGAAAATGCTCGTGAAATAATAGATATGACGAACTTACTCGCTCTACATCAAGTCAATCAAGTCTACAATACCAATAACCGGCTGCTGGATTTAGTGTTCTGTAGTGATCTCTCAATTCACATTGTTAAATCAGTTGACGAGCTCCTCCCCCTAGACTGCAACCACCCCGCTTTAAGCATAACCATCTTGATGAATAACTCACCAGACGACACAGCTATTCTTCCTAACTTTACTTATAATTTTTCCAAAGCTGACTATCCTAATATGAACCAATATCCTATGAACAAATGAAGACTGGTCATTTCTTCACCCCAACAATATATTAACTACAATCTTGAAATTTTATACACAATTATCAACAGGGCCATTGAAAACTATGTACCACTTTCACATTTCAAGCGAGTTAATCAACCTGATTATTTGCAAAAAAACTGCACACAAAAACTTTAAAGAATCTAAATCCCTTAACGACTATAAGTTATTTCACAATTACAGAACTCAATGTAAAAAACTGTCAAAAAAATCATATTATAATTATATAAATGGAATCCAAAAATCTATACCCTCTAATATACAAAACTTTTTCACACATGTAAACTCTCTTAGAAAAAACAAACAAGGTTTACCCATTTCAATGCACTTCAAAGATAAGAGTAGCACTGATATGAAAGTTAAGGTTAACTATTTTGCTGATTACTTCAAAAGTGTGTACGACGAAGATATCCCAGAAAATTACATACCACCACCTTCCCTTATTGAGAGCATGCATATCGCTGCTGTACAAATCAATATAAACGACGTTAAATATAAAATTAAATCTCTAGACAAAAACAAAAAGGCCGGACCTGATAACGTGCACCCCAATATTCTCATAAATTGCATTGCTTCACTGGCTGAGCCGATTTGTCTATTGTTTAATCAATCGCTTGATACAGGTTGCTTCCCGGACATTTGGAAACGTTGTTATCTAACGTCTATACTAAAAAAGGGTAATATAAGTGATGTCACTAACTATAGACGTATATGTAAGCCATCTATAATTCCGAAACTTTTTGAAAAATTTCCCCATATATTAACCATCTCATAGTTCCAAATCAACATGGATTTTTGTCTGGCAAGTCAACTCTGACAAATCTCTCATTATATGACTTTATATCAAATGCATTAGCTAACAAAACTCAAGTCGATTCCATATACACATATTTTATCAAGGCCTTTAACAAAGTGTGCCATAAAATTCTACTGGTTAAACTACGTAAGCTCGGTATTGACGGAAAACTTTTAGACTGGTTTGCAAGCTATCTATCTGATAGAGTTCTACTTGTAAAAAATAATTTGTTCTAATCCAATCAATTTATAGCTACCAGTGGTGTACCTCAAGGGTCCCATTTAGGCCCAATTTTGTTTTTACTGTTCATAAATGATATTGTTGACATATTTGATAAAGATGTAGATGTATTGCTTTTTGCAGATGATTTAAAAATATTTAAAATCATCAAAACCGCTGAAGATTGTGCCTGTCTACAAAATAATTTAAACAAATTAATTAGTTGGTGCTCTATTAACAAACTTTATCTGAACATAAATAAGTGTTATTCAATAAGTTTTTACAGAATAAGTCAACCAATTATTCATCCTTATGAACTTAACAACTCTACCCTTACCTCTGTCGAAGAAATTAGTGACTTGGGCATAACTTTCGACTCTAAATTAAACTTCATATCCCATATAAACTCAATCTATAATAAAGGCATCAAAATGCTTGGCTTCGTTCTTAGAAATTCCAGAGGTTTCAAGAATATTTCAACTTTAAAAATTTTGTATACATCCTTAGTACGTAGTCAAGTCGAATATAACTCCTCGATCTGGTCCCCCCATTTTAAAATACATTCAGATTCAATCGAAAAAATTCAACACAAAATCTTGAGACACATTAATTTTAACCTCGGTATTCCCATTGAAAATATAAATTATAATTATTTGATGAAAGAATTAAATTTACTAAGAATGTCAGATCGAAGAATTATATCTGACTTAATATAAATGTTCAAAATTGTAAATGGTAGAATAGACAGTCCTGATCTAACTAAGCTCATTGAATTTCATATTCCCACGAGAACCACTCGTTCTAAAATCCTTTTTAAATGTAACAATAATCGGACTGAGTATACGAAACACTCACTTTTACCTAGGTTGCATGAAGTTACTAATAGATATGCAGATGTGATAGATCTATTTAACTGCACGGAACATAGGTACAAGACGGCTATGCTATCATATTTTTTTAATCACCATTAATTTTATTTCTATTATAGATTTTTGCATGTAAATGTATCTATGGTGTCACTTCCCAATGTATCGTCACAATTAACTGTTATACATACACTGTTTTACCATTACTAATATTTTGAAAATGAATTTGGGACATGTAATTAATGTTTATGGCATACTTATGCCGTTTGTATTAAATAAATAAATAAATAAAAGAAATGAGTATACAATAATATAAATATAAAGTAGGAATGATATAAAAGAATATAAAAATCATAGAATGTGAAGGAATATAAAAGTATGCATTTTTAAAATATCTAGGGTAATTGTTCGGAACAAACGTCAACGGTTAATACGCACTTTTTTAATAAAACTTTTAGATCCTTCTTAATTACCATAAAAGACAACTATTTGCATTCGGGGAGGTTGAAAATGTTACATTTTTAATTTTATTTACGTAAATTGAAAATTTGCTTTCACACTGTCAAATCACTCTGTTTGCAGTTCGGAACTAACGTCAACGGTTAATACGCACTTTTTTTATATAACTTTTAAAATTAAGATAATATACACAAGCCCGCTACACAAACCCTGCTTTGCCAGACAAACCATTCAAAAACGTAGGCAGTTTGTTATGAAGCAGTGCTGAAATCATTACCTTTTCTTATTTTAAAATATGAACACTGCTTTATAACGTCGAACCTAGCGGCACGAACTATTGAGTTAATTAATTGTTGATAGTTACAACAGGAGGACTGGCAACACAAGTCGTTATGGAAGGGGGAGCTTTTTTCTTTTCCGGGTCCGGCAATGGAACCCACTCTCGCCGGCATGATCTTTTGGCCAGATCATGGCTGTGACAGTCGTATAGTATTAAGTTATTATTTAAGGGACGAAGTTTTAAATTTCAGTCGATTGGCGCGTGAAAATTAATGTGGAACGATCTTTGATACAGGATGCGAAAGTGCACCAAAGTTTTAAATAAATAATGTCGCGAGATTGGTCTCCGCGGTAGTACGTATATTTCGAGAAGTTTACCGTAAAGTCATCAAGGCGATCGGTATGAGTATTTACGCCGCACGGGACGCGCCGGTATGTACTTGTCGGGTGCCGACAATAAGAATGCCTCATTAAACGCGTGGAGAAGAATAATTCCGCTGACCGGCTTGTATTAGAGAAAATGCACGTGCGGAAATACTAACGGTCCCGCTTGCTTGCTACGTAAGCCCCGTAACATCGTTCCCTTGGAGTTCCACCTCCCTTGGAGCCCTGCTTTGCTGAGAGCCCTGTCTTGCCAATCATCCTGTTGCGAACTGGCCGATTACCCTGTTGCGACCTGTTGAGATGAGGATCGGCTGGAGGTCCTGCCGATTATCCTGTTGCGGACTGGCCGAGATGAGGATCGGCTGGAGGTCCTGCCCATCATCCTGTGGCGAACTACGAGACGCGGTTCGGTTAGGAATATTGTGAATTTAGCTAGATAGTATAACCTCAATCGGTCCCTGAGGGTGAGTAGATTCACTTTACGTTTATTGTACCTGACACTATTAAAATAATATATAAGTTCTTTTACATTTAAATTGGAAATGAGATACTTGTTGTTATTTAATTCCCTAACACGCTGGAGATCACATACATATGCCCCCTCCTGAGATGAAGTTTCATGTTTTTTATTTCACCACGGGCATAATTCTGCACAAAGCAGTATTTTGGCGCTCGGTAAAACCGTAAAGTTCGTGGTGTATTATACTCAACGCTTAATTACAGCGTAACAAATTGGGCCCAACGCGGTTTAGCTCGTTTATTTGATCTCCTGCGGGTTACATTGGTGTTTGGTGTTTTACATTGGTCATGTTTTGTATTTTATCGTGCTCAGTATCCCAGTGTGTGGTTACATTGTCAACATGTCAACATAACCTCAATTTTTGAAATGATATTTTCATAGAAGTGTCAGGTTTCAATCATAGACAATGCTTCTTCTATGATAAGTTTAAAAAAAAAAGTATATATTTATTCAAAAAAAATAAATAATTATTATTGTCTATGGTTGAAGGTTGATGATAACAGGTAAACATCATCTATGTAAGTTGATGTTTATTGTGGACAAGCGAATGTCAAAAGTGACAGATTACGGTATGTTGTGTTTATATCGTAGATGAATTCTTAATACAAATTTAAATGAACTAGTAAAATAAATAAATAATTCATTATAATCAAGTGAATGGTAATTAATGAGATTAAATTTATAATCTATTCCGTTAAATTCCATTATACACAAGAGTGTCATAAATTATCAACAATACGAGTACATCTTATACGGTGAAATAGTTTGACATACTTAACTAAATTGTTGGGATATTTTTTTCTTTTATTAAAAAAAATATTTTTTTTTAGTATTTCAAATGTGGGATTTTATTTTGTAACCACGATTTTTATTGTCAATTTTAAATTAAATCGACTAAACACATTAATATCTCGATTTTTTTTTTTCAAAAATCAGGGTTGCCAAAAACGTTTTTTTTCCCTCGTACTTTAAAAAAAATAATTTTTTTTTACATCATCAACAATCAATATTGTACGTCATCAATAACAATGTCAACTCCTATTTCGAACGTCAACAACGCCTCTAAAGAGGATCTCATAAGAGAACTATCAAGTCGTTCTCTCGAACCGGCAACCACCTCTCACGCGCTGCGCTCGCAGGCGCGTGCATGTAATAAAGCCCTTAAGATGCCAACAATATCAGAAATAGATATGGATTCTTCTGATTCAGATTCAGAGAGTCGGACCGTTCACAACCCTACAATAATTAAACATACAAAAATTATTTATAGAGAATCACCCTCCATCAATGTGGAAAATTGGAAGATTAAATTTGACGGTAAATCAAGCATAAGAGAATTTCTCTTATTGATTGAAGAAAAATGTAGGACAAAAAATTTTAGTCATGATAATCTGGTACGCGTTTTTCCTGATCTTCTAGATGGCCTAGCATTACTTTGGTTCAGGTCAATATATCACTCGGAATTGAAATGGGACGAGCTGTCTAAACATTTAATCAATCAATTTGAGGCAAATGACCTTCAAACAGATTTAAAAGTTAAACTTTTCAATATGAAGCAACCCAAAGGTATGTCAGTACTTGAATTTTCCCTTAGGATGAAATCCCTAAATAACATGTTGGAAGATAAACTTCCTGAGCAGGAACTTTTGCGGCTTGCCAAAAAGGCGTTGCTGCCAATGTACACTAACATTTTAGTTTCTAGAGATATAGATACATTCGATCAGTTAACAATCTACGCAGGGAACTTAGAGTCTTATGCGACACCACCAGAGGAATTTGCTACTTCTTCAACTTCTTTTTCGAAAAAATCTAATGAAAACTACGGTACTAATAAAGAGGATAGATTTGTGCCTACTAATAAAACTTTGACAAACAGTAATACCGGTACTGATAGACGTACTGGGTTCTCTCAGAATAACTATAGACGGTCGTTTAATAGTAATAGTTATAGTCATGCTGGGCGTAACTACGTTAATACCAATGCTGGTTGCAACAATAACAAACCTTCGTCTTCGTTCAATACAAATAATCAAAATACTGAAGGAACTTCTAGAACCTTTGTTAGGACTCAAGTTTGTCTATATTGTAATAAACCGGGACATGTTGTGGCTGACTGTAGGAAAAAAGCCGCAGCGGGAAATAATTCTAAAGTGGGAGCAGTTAAAGGAAGATTTAATAACAGTAAGTCGGAAAACTAGGGCGGAGTCTCTCTTACCACGTCCCATCCTATGCGCAGAGGAATCGGGAATGGAAGAGTTGGCTCCGACTAGTACATCAGTTTCTTTCGGTCCCATCGTCTGGAACAGTGGGCCCACTGCCACAGGGGATGGAGATTGAAAACGATGGTCGTCCGTATGTAAATGTATATATAATAAACAATTTTTACAGCGCACTGTTGGACAGTGGCGCCTCATTATCGTGTTTGGGAGGTGATAGTTATAAAATTTTTATTAAATTAGGTGTAGAATTAGTTAAGGTTAATTTTTGTGTATCAACAGCGGAAGGTGCGAGTCAGCCTGTCCTGGGTACAATGTCGTTGCCGGTGACGTACAAATCAATTACCCGGACAATTCTTTTCTACGTCATCCTGACATTGCCACCATCTTTTATCCTAGGTATAGACTTTTGGAAGCAATTCCATATCGCACCGGAGCTGCTTCCAAAAGCTATTTGTCATCCTTCGGAAAACAAAATCAATGGGTTGCTGGCAATTCAGCCAGCCTCATCTCGAAGTCCCTCAGAGAATCGGTCACTCTCTGCTATTATTAAAAAATTTGAATCAATTTCTTTCGAAAAGCGCGGTTTAGGTCTAACGCATTTAGTCGAGCACAAAATTAATACGACAGGGCCTCCGATCAAACAGAGGTATTATCCTTTATCTCCAGCAAGACAAAAACAATTGGAAGCAGAAGTAGATGAAATGCTAAAATTAGGAGTTATACGTCCCTCACGTTCTCCATGGTCGAGTCCGGTATTGATCGTTACAAAAAAGGACGGTACAGGTCGTTTTTGCTTAGACTCTCGCAAAATTAATAATGTCACGATTCGCGACGCGTACCCTTTGCCATATATATCGCGGATTCTAGACAAGCTAGGTGGAGCTAGGTACGTCTCTTCTATAGACCTTTCAAAGGCCTTTTGGCAAATTGCCTTAGACAAGGACTCTTGCGAGAAGACAGCTTTCGTCGTACCTGGACGGGGTTTGTTTGAGTTCACCCGTATGCCTTTCGGACTGAAAAACGCCCCTAGTGAGTTGCAAAGATTGGCAGATGTCCTTTTTGGTCCGGAATTTGACGATAATGCTTTTTGCTATCTGGATGACTTGATCTTGATATCAGAAGACCTGGATTCACATCTTAATCTGTTGAATCGTGTATATGAACGTTTGCGAGACGCAGGCCTTACAATAAACCTTAAAAAATCCGAGTTCTGCAAATCTGAACTTAAATATTTAGGGTATTTAGTAGATTCGCAGGGTCTCCGTACGGATCCAATAAAAATAGAAAGCATCAAAAATTTCCCAGTCCCGAAAAATGCGAAACAAATCCGGGCATTCATTGGTTTGTGCGGTTACTTTAGGAGATTCATTAAAGGATTTTCGGGAATAGCTGCCCCTCTTACTAAACTCACAGGTTAAAAAAATGTAATCAGCAATTTCAAAAGGTCCCAGGAAGCTGAAACTGCTTTCAATGATTTAAAACGCGCGTTGACGACGGCTCCAGTTTTATGCTGCCCGGATTTTACCAGGCCTTTCTCTATCCACACCGACGCGAGCTCGGCGGGAATTGGAGGGGTATTGATTCAGAACGTGGACGGGCAAGAGCATCCCATTGCTTATTACTCACGTTTCTTAAATGCGCATGAACGCAATTATGGCATCACTGAACGGGAACTCCTAGCTGTGCTAGACTCGGTGACTCACTTTAGACCATATATAGAAGGAGCTCATTTTACGGTAGTTACTAACCACTCAAGCTTGAAATGGCTAGGGTCCTTGTCTAACCCTAGTGGCCGTCTTGCACGGTGGAGCTCTCGCCTTTCACAATTTTCTTTTGACGTTGTTCATCGCAAAGGGACACAGCATGTTGTTCCAGACGTACTCTCACGAATGGACCTTGCCGTATTAACAGGTGTGGACATTGATAATACAAAGGATACGTAATATTTGAAAGCTTGGAAAGGATGCGAAAAATTCCCACAACGATTCCAGAACTTTCAAATACGTAATAATGAATTGTTCCGACACACAAAGACTCGTCTAGCTCTGTGCGAGGATACTGCCTGGAAAAAAGTAGTTCCGCAAGAAGGTAGACAGGCAATTCTATCTAATTTACACGAATCTTCGCGAGCTTGTCATCCTGGGGTATTCAAAACCTACAAAAAGGTGCAATTGCGTTACTATTGGCCTAATATGTACAAGGATGTTAAGCAATTTGTTAATCGTTGTACAGTCTGTAAGGCCCACAAAATAAGTATAGACCCACCTAACGGAATCTCCTCAAACCCAAAAAAGGTCACAAGACCCATGCAAATGTTGTCGATAGATTTGGTAGGTCCTTTACCTAGGAGTTACTCAGGTTTTACCGTAATCTTATCATGTGTAGACGTTTTTTCTAAATTTACATGGCTATTTCCGCTGCGCAATGGCACCGCGAGAAGCATAATAAAAATCTTAGAAGAAAACATCTTTCTTGTTCACGGCGTACCACGAACTATCGTCTGTGATAATGGTCGTCAATTTGTTTCAAAAGAATTTAAATAATTACTTATTAGTTATAACATGCCGCCACCATTTTACAATTCATCTTATACGCCTCAAAACAACGTAGTCGAACGTTATAATCAAACCCTGGGCACGGCGTTATCCATCTTAGTTGAATCAGACCACCGAAACTGGTCTAAATTTCTTCCGCAAGTTCAATCAGCGATGAATAACACGGTAAACTGCGCTACAGGTTATACACCTTATTTTCTGATGCATGGTCGGGAGCAGATACTAGACGGTGATCTGCACCGTAATCCAATAGCGGATGAGGAAACCAATTCGTAAATTGGTGCTCAATCTAAGGTTTATGCACAGAAATTGGAAGAGTTGTCATCGGTTTATGAGCAAGTCTTGAATGCTCTTCTTAAAGCTTTTCAAAAAGGAGCTGACCATTACAACCAGCGCAGAAAACACATTACCTATTAGGTTGGTGATGTGGTGTGGCGGAGGAATTTTGCGCAATCTAACGCATTGAATTATTTCGCACAAAAATTGGCACCCCGGTTTGTTCAGAACGTGGTAGTAAAGAAAAAATCCAACTTAATTTGTACACTTGCAGACTTAAACGGAAAAGTTGCGGGTGATTTTCATGTGAAAGATATAGTAAAATCAAATAATATACCGGTATAGTCTTATTGTGGCAATACTTCGGAGGGTCTGGCCATCCCTACCGAGTACTGCAAATTATCATATCTGTTAGCTAATATTTGATGCTTGGGAGTTTTAACCCGGCCTGATCAACCGAGTTGAAACGACCCGACATTCTGACAGTCAAAATCCTGTCATAGGGATATTTCTTTTGTTCATTCAGGTTTTCTTGGGGCGCGTTTACGCAAACTCACGTAGTTTGTTATGATTCATTGCAATCAAATTCCACTCTGGTAAGATTTACTCGAGTTGTTTTATAAGTTTTCGCTTTCGTTAGGCGTAATAATCTGTAATTTATTTGAAATAAATTTTGTAAAATTTTTGGACTGAGCACGAGCAAAAGAACAAAATAAATGACATAATTTATTTTCCTTTTGTCTATTATGTTTGTTAACCTCGAATAAAAGTGGAACACATGCCCACTTCCCCTTGTGTTCAGGGTACATCCCATTGAACTGCGTTCATGGTTATTGAATTTTGTGTTTATTCTTAAGTTTTAACTCGGAACACACAGGGATGCCAGCCCTACACCTCTTTGTGTTTTGAGCATTGTTTTTCTGTTTATCTCTTCCCATCTGAAACATGATTGTTTTCAAATATAAATAAATTCTGAGAAATGTTGTGAATTCAACACGTAATAACAACTCACATGCTTGTGAGTATACTTAAAGAATAGTTTAGTGATACATATATTATTTTATAAAATTCGTTGATTAGTCTTAGTACCTACAATATTACTTTACTTCATGTACTCGCTCGAACGACCGATTTAGGTAGAATAGGAAACTCTTCGTAGTGAACATTTCTTATATCTCCTAAAAGGGACGTAAATTCAGTGAAATGAGGGTTGCTTGCACCCTAAAGTGTTGCCTAAATGGCTTTCTAAAACCCTATTATGGGTCAGTGATGCATTAATGCATATGGTGGTGTTTAATTAATGTGCTGGACACACATAGGTATAATTAAGGTTAAGGATATGTTGTCCACTGATTAGTGTTTATACTTACATAATTAATGATGTTTATGCTGTAGATGTAACGTTAACGGTAGTCCAAGACATAAAGTCAGCTGTTCCTCACCCAGTATTTTCAATGCTGTGGGTGTTTGCGGACCCCGTTCACGGAACATTAGTTCACATTGTTCTTTAGATTAAGTTCTTCTAATTTTAAGTGTTGGTCTTGAATGACTGCATTGTGAAGCCACCATCTTGCCGGACAACATGGGTGCGATTGGAATCATAATGAACTCATTCGTATTTATTTGATTTTTCTTTTTCTATCACTATTAGCTTTTGCTATCATCAATTTTAAGTTTAACATGGTGTGAGCCTACCACATTTGATGATTCACTTTTTCATTTTTATTCATGTGTGTTTTATAATTTCTTTTTTTAGAACACCCTGAGGATTGACCGGAATAGCTTAGGAATTTGTTAGTTAGACGAAACATGTTTGAGGGCAAACATTTGTGTGGCGCGGGGGGTAATGTTATGAAGCAGTGCTGAAATCATTACCTTTTCTTATTTTAAAATATGAACACTGCTTTATAACGTCGAACCTAACGGCACGAACTATTGAGTTAATTAATTGTTGATAGTTACAACAGGAGGACTGGCAACACAAGTCGTTATGGAAGGGGGAGCTTTTTTCTTTTCCGGGTCCGGCAATGGAACCCACTCTCGCCGACATGATCTTTTGGCCAGATCATGGCTGTGACAGTCGTATAGTATTAAGTTACTATTTAAGGGACGAAGTTTTAAATTTCAGTCGATTGGCGCGTGAAAATTAATGTGGAACGATCTTTGATACAGGATGCGAAAGTGCACCAAAGTTTTAAATAAATAATGTCGCGAGATTGGTCTCCGCGGTAGTACGTATATTTCGAGAAGTTTACCGTAAAGTCATCAAGGCGATCGGTATGAGTATTTACGCCGCACGGGACGCGCCGGTATGTACTTGTCGGGTGCCGACAATAAGAATGCCTCATTAAACGCGTGGAGAAGAATAATTCCGCTGACCGGCTTGTATTAGAGAAAATGCACGTGCGGAAATACTAACGGTCCCGCTTGCTTGCTACGTAAGCCCCGTAACATCGTTCCCTTGGAGTTCCACCTCCCTTGGAGCCCTGCTTTGCTGAGAGCCCTGTCTTGCCAATCATCCTGTTGTGAACTGGCCGATTACACTGTTGCGACCTGTTGAGATGAGGATCGGCTGGAGGTCCTGCCGATTATCCTGTTGCGGACTGGCCGAGATGAGGATCGGCTGGAGGTCCTGCCCATCATCCTGTGGCGAACTACGAGACGCGGTTCGGTTAGGAATATTGTGAATTTAGCTAGATAGTATAACCTCAATCGGTCCCTGAGGGTGAGTAGATTCACTTTACGTTTATTGTACCTGACACTATTAAAATAATATATAAGTTCTTTTACATTTAAATTGGAAATGAGATACTTGTTGTTATTTAATTCCCTAACACGCTGGAGATCACATACATATGCCCCCTCCTGAGATGAAGTTTAATGTTTTTTATTTCACCACGGGCATAATTCTGCACAAAGCAGTATTTTGGCGCTCGGTAAAACCGTAAAGTTCGTGGTGAAACCACAGTACATACAGTATTATACTCAACGCTTAATTACAGCGTAACAAATTTTTTAAAGTAAAGATAACATACACAATCCCGTTACTTAACAATACTAAGAGTCATCCTTAAAAAACCATTCAGGTACCCCAGTGATGCATTATTCACGGAATTAAAAGTACTTGATGTTAGACAATTGTATATTAGAAAGATTATTTTACATGCTCAAAAACAACGTCAACACTTCCCGTCCATTGACCACCTTCACGACACTCGACTTTCAAGGAACAATCCAATAGTCCCAATAAAAATCACGACGTCCCTCGGCCAACGGCAATTTTCGTACTTAGGACCTAAATTATTCAATATCATTCCTAATGATTGGAAAACTAAAAGTGCAAATGTTTTGCGCAAATTGATCAACGACTGGCTCCTTGATTTAGGGAGGATCAAAAGCGAAGATATGTTGACCAATAGATAGTCTCATCATATAAAATAAAACAAAATTAAAAATATATAAGAAAAAAAAAAAAAAAAAACAAACAAAATAATAAAAAACACTCACTCATAGTTCCATTCATTACAAAAACACGTACTTATCATTTCAGAACACAATTGTCTATTCTTTTATCAATACCCTTCCCATTTTTCTACATTCAACTCCTGTGGAGATCTTTCTTTTTATTATACAAAATTACGTAAGCTATAATTTATACAAAATACGTACAAATATAATTTATACAAAATTGCGTACTATACGTAATATTACAAAAACACGTACTTATAACTTCAGAACATAATTGTCTATTATTTTATCAATACCCTTCCCATTGTTCTACATTCAAGTCCTGCGGTGATCTTTCTTTTTAACATTACCATCTGGATTTTATTTACTTTACAGGTTTTATTTTATATTAAGTGCTCTAAGGGAAAATATCTTAGTAGGATGAAAAGATGAAGCAAGGAAAGGGAAATAAATACAATTTGTTATCAACCACTCTGTCATGTCACTATTTATACACTAGCTAACTTATGAAATATTTATATACAAATTGTTTTTATTCATTGCTGCATCCTTTTCGAGTCACATTTTTTTTGAGTTTCTTCACCCGCTGGTAAAGTTAAGGGATACGTCACTCACGTTAATTATAATTATAATTATTTTTTGTAATCACTTTTATACATCCACGTTAATTATAATATGGATATTGTCATCACGCTTGAAGAATGTCTCGATTCTCAATTTTTGCAAGCGATTTAAATGACCAAACATTTATCTATTGTTAAACAAGCATTCAATACTAAATTTGTACTTTAAGACATTGTTTTTTCTCTTCGCTTATTCTTCTTTTTTTTATGAGTTCAAAATTGTAGTTATTAACTAAAGCTTCTACGAGGAATTCAATCGTTTCACTTGTTTCATTCAATAAATAATATGTTTATATAATTAATCAATGTAATATGAAATTATGATATGAACTAAATTTGTCAATTTGACTGGCCTAAAACAGGATCCATTGGCTAGTCAAAGTTTCCATATATGTTTCATTGTATAATTTTATGTGAAATAAATATTATTATTATTATTATTATTATTAACCGTTACGTTTGTTCCGAATATTTACCATATCTAGAATCAATGTAAGAAAGTACTATGACTAAAAATTGTTTTTATGTTTAGTAATTTTTAGACAAGTAGTTTCATGTTGAAACTACTAATACTGCAGTGAATTGTTATTGTAATAATTTTTGACTCAGCAGAATACAAGCAAGGCAGTAGAGAACATCGGACATAAAGATTAAAGTAAACAATAGCTGTATTGTTTGTTTATATACATTCATCTTCAATGTCACATCTATATCCCCAATTAGACCCGAGAATATTTCTCTACCGAATGGGTAACCATAAAACTGATAATGTACCATAAAACTGATAATGTATTATTATTATTGTAAAAAAAAAAAAATAAAATAAAAAAAAATAAAAAAATTAAAAAAAAAAAAATAAAAAAATAATAATAATAATAAAATACAAAAAAAAATAAAAAATAGCGTTTTAACCATTTTTCCTTTCCAGCAGTCACCGTACAGTTCTTGTAGAATGAAATAAAAAATCTACATATTCTAAATTTCCTATCAACCGAAATTAAACAGAGTACCTATACCTTCATCGGGGACCCATTTCAGCCATCTCACAGTAAAAACCGCATCATGTGTTCTGAAAAAAATATATCACATTAAACAAAGTTTGTGAACAGAATATACAGTATTTTTCCCTTGTGATGACATACTTTGTTTATCACAAGGGAAAAGTATTCTCACTTCTGTTCATATGAACATATAAATTAGAAGCATTATTAATTTTACCTGCCATTAACAGTGGTCTGCCAAACAATGTTATAAGGTGTTCCTAACGTAAAGCTCCAAAATCATTCAAAGTCTGGAACATTTTCTGAAACAATATTTGTGAAACATTAAACACTCGGACCCATAAGCTTGTTTTAACGATAATATAACATTAACAGACATATGTATGACGTACGAGGCGTACGTATTACAATTATACTTATTAAAGTATTACTTATTACTGATTACTGTGAACTATATATATATATCAATAATTCCTTTTTACTAAAAATAACTTATCTTTTCCAATAATTCTTTAACTTCTTCACCTTATTCTTGTAATCCAATATAACTACATAAACTCTCTTATTGTAGGAGAATTTGTGTTGATAGTATCAATTAGTGAAAAATTTCAATCTATACTAACGAATGTATATCCGCAAACTGTAAACTTCACCCGCCATAACACAGGGTCATCCCTAGCATGGAGGGTGAAATATCACAAAAAACTATATGTACTCTCGATAATTCATGTATTAAATAAATAAATAAAGTAAAATTGAAAGAATATTTTATCAATACAAATGTAATTTAACCTCAAATAGATTTACAGATAAATTAAGCTGAATGTTAATGTCTCATGTAATTACCTGATTTCTGGATCAATTGCGGACACATTTGAAACATTTTTCCACCTCTGGAATTCCTGTAAACGATTTTTAAACGAAATATGCCCATGGCGATGTCAACAACACAAATTCAAATTCATGTTCGTTTGATAATCGCATGACGCAATTTGACGTTTAAAGTTAGACCTATCTATAATAAAATTCAGCTTTATCTACAAGAATTTGGTTCGCTCCTGTCAGTTTCAAGGTTAAAGCCAAGTTTTACGCCCCTGTGACAGTGACAGACGCTTTCATGATTGTGATCTATGGTTATGTTTAAGGTGTTGCCAGTTTTTGAACATTTAATATCCTAGTAGTACTTATTTAGTTTCCATAAATATTACTTCTTCTCTAATGGCAACTATCTGTTATGAAATGAAAATATAGATCGTGTAAATAGGTCTGGCCAACCCAAAATCCACCATGGGCTCCATTGACAGTTAAGATACTTACTAACTTTTTGTTCATATCTATAGTCACATCTCACAAAATCCCAAGAACAAATATTATTTATTTATTAATATAACACAAATTGAATATGGAGTGGCATTCTTTATTTATCTTTTTTTTAACCCTAGATCACTAATCATTCGTCTCACAGTCGACCAGCGCCTGTCGCGTTCGATGTTTGGGTATGTTCCCGATACTTTGTCGCCCCGCCCCTCTCAGTACATACCTGATTCGTTAATTAGTGACTCGCGCGGAGGCGGAGGCGACGCGGACACACGCTTACTAGTTCTGGAGTTATAGCAAAATAGTCAACTCACTGACGAATGTATAGAGACTACGTACATACATAAAAGAAATTCTAAAAATCAATGATGTTTTTTCCTAGTACGTCTCAAGGATGAACAAATAAACGCAAAATATGCGTATTTTATCCATGTAAAAAACGCAGAATGACTAAATACTCATGCCACTCATGCAGAAAAGCAATTTGCGGCGAGAACGTAGTTCCTACACGTAATGACTGCAAACATTGAAAAAAAAACAACGATATAATAATATTTAGATTAATAAAAGATTAAACTTGGCTATGTCTATACTTATTCCATTTAATTATAATAAAAAAATAAAACACATGCGTTGTTATTTGTTCGTCTGTAAGCAGTGGCGGACAAAGCCCGTTAGAGGCCCGGGGCGGCATAGCCGAATGAGACCCCCCTAGTTTTAGAAGTTGATGTAATTATGCAAGCTTTTTATTCAGTTCACACGGGTCTCTGGTCCTGGGGGGCCTCCAAAAGTCTCCATGTTCCCTTCATCAAATCCTAAACACCAGGACAACATAAAAAATGTCATTTTTATTTCATTTTCTAAAAGATGCATTGTTAAATGTTTTCATCAAATGTTTTCATTGGGGTTTTAATCAAACAAATATATATATATATATTTTTTTTTTTGTATAGTTTATTAAGAAATTTAAAATGTGCATAATTAATCCCAATAGGTCTCAACGTAAGCAGAAAACTGAAAAAAGGAATGTTGTTTAATAGGTTGTTAATATGTTTTTAATATATATTATAAATATAATTTTTTTTTTAAATGAACTCTGACGGGAGGCCCTGAGGAAAATAATTTCCCTCAGGGCCTAAGTCATCTTTGGGGATGCTGTGTGGAGGGTTTTTTTAATGGAAAGGAAGGAGAGGAAAGGGAAGGAAAAGGGTTTAAGGGGTGGGTAGGAATCTGGGGTTAAGTGTGTCCTGGACATCCGTCTCCAAGACCTAGACAAACCTCACCCCATGAACCCGGGCACCCCTGCTAAATCACCAAACGTAGCGAACCACTTGGGGTGACCTATGGAAGAGGTGTTGGTTATCAAATAAAGGTTCCCGGGGCGTCGGTACCCATTCCCGCCTCCCAAATTGAATATATTTAATACAAAATTTTCAGTGTAAGTTTATTATTATTTTTTTATTATTTTTTTTACATTAACTCCACACAGGAGGCCCTGAGGAAAATAATTTCCCTCAGGTCCTATGTCATCTGAGATGCTGTGTGGAGGGTCTTTTTGAGGAGAGGAAGGAATGAACACTGGTCTTGAAGAGACCCATGTTGTAGGAAGGAGGAAATACGGAGGCAGGCAAATCGTTCCACAGCCGAGCTGTTGAATGCAAGAACGAGTCGAAGAAGCGACCCCTTCTCGACTGACAAATGTCAACCATGTATATATATTGGGCACACATTTTGTGTATTTCCCGTCTATGCACCGGTGCCTTAGGGGTCAATGACGCTAGTTCCTTGGAGCATCTTCTATTGTTATACCGGTAGAACAAGGATAGCATTCCCACCCGACGCCTGTGCTCTAAAGATTGCAATCCGTCTGTTAAGTTGAGAAAATCTATGAAACGGACGACGAGGGTATTTTTCAGGTATTTTAGAGCCCCAGACCAGAGGTGGCTGCTAAATTCAACCGTGGGGCACACTTGGGATTTGTACAGGGTTAGCAGTTGTGTACTATTAAAGTATCTGTGTGCCTTGTCGTACAGTACACTCAGTTTTTGAGAGGCTAACTTTACTCTGGTTTCGATGCAGCTCCCATATCTGAGCTGGTCACTTAGAATTACACAACTACAAAAGTTGTTTTTTCTATATTAGTATACCTCTTCGTTGTTGATAGTATCTGGAGACATTTTATCTGCACCTATTCTAACTTGTTTTGTAGAAGTCGAAGGTTCACGTTCCAAAAGAATTGTCCTCCAAATGTACAGTTTTTACGTCAAAGTTATCATCGTCACTTAGGTCTGCGTCGGAACCATTCTCCAACAATCTCAAAATCACCTCCAAGTCTTCTTTATTCATAGGATTATACATTTTTCCTAAAATTAACCAGAAAAAATAATTTTTCCAAATCATAAACAAAGATGTACAACATTTTGTATACATCGTGGAAATGTGCCACAGAGACTGATTGTGCACAATTCTGCACATCAAAATTCAAAAACGTCCATACGCTTATGTATTTCACTATTTACTTCTTCAATTCGTTCATTATTATTATTCCCATTTTAAAATTGCACCTGCGTACTCCTTTTGTTAAATATTAATGAAATTTTAGTAAAAACAATGAAAACAAAATGTACTTACCAGCACTCCTGTCAAATGGTTCAGTCGCACTATTTGAAAGAACCAATATTTTTAAGTTTCACGGGTAAATGTTTCCACTAGTCATATTTTTAGGCAATAATAATGATGCTAGTCTAATAAAAAAAGGGGAAACGTTTAAAAGAACATAAATTTACAACTAAGATTATGCTTTGAAATTAGTGTGCATAATTATGCTCAAGGGGTCTGAATGGGTTATAAAAAAAACAACTTTCCTCAATATGACCCCACGACCTTACTGTATAAAAAACAGTTTAACATAGAAAATGACATTTCTGAATAAAAATATTTTTACATGGTAAATAACCTTAATGTATAAAAAGGACAGTTTTTGTGTGGTAAATGTCTTTACCATATAACAGAAGACAGATTCCCATAATAAATTACCTAAATGTATAAAAATGGCAGTTTAGTAATAAATGAACAGACCATATTAAAAAACAGTTTTCCACGATAAATGACCTATTAACAGTATAAAAAGGGTAGTTTCCCATAATATGTGGCTTTACCGTAAAGAATGCAAGTTTCCCATGGTGTATGACCTTACCATTTTATCTCCTATGACAAAAGACCTAGCAATATAAAAGCAGTTTGAATATAAACAGTTTTTCATACCTTTCCGTGTTAAAATGACAGTTTCCATTAATAAATGATCTAAATTAATAAAAAATTGCAGTTTAATTGATAAATGAACTACTTAAGCGCATAAAGAGGACAGTTTCCCATAATAAATTACTTTTCTGTAATTAATACTAGAAAGACCGGAGCCTTCATTTTGACGGCAGCTCGAAACAAAGTAACGATATAATGCTTAATAATTATTGCATTGGTGTGATTTTTGTTTACATTTCATGATTTATGGTTTAACAACTACGGTGAAAAAAACAGGTAAGTGTCTTAATTACTTTTTAAGATATATTGACTAACACCTACAAAGACCGCCGCCGTCAATGTGACGGTTTGGGCCATGACGCTGAGTTTGTTTAAAACCTTCTCTACCTAAGTTAACAATATACCCGTTCCTACTTGTATATGATAGTATTATTATGTCTGTCGCTTTCTTTCGGTATCGCAAATCATTCGAAATTTGAACTCGATCTGTTTGTTGATTGGTCACTGTCACATAATTTACAAAAATACTAAAAATATAATATAAGTATCTCTCTCTCAAATTTATTTTATGGCTTGGAGAAGGACAGTGTATTCAAATACCAGAGTTGATCCAGCTACGTTTGCTTCTGAAGAACTGAAAGAATCATTTATTGGATAACCAACACGTCTGCCATAGGTCACCCCAAGAGGTTCGCTATGTTTTGTGACTTAGCAGGGATGCTCGGGTCCATGGGGTTAGGTTTGTCCGGATCTTGGCGGCGGATGCATCTTCCAAATAACCGAGTGTCAGAGAACGGTTGAGTATGATCTTTTGACCTTGCCAGCAAGACTCTCAGAGCATTGCCCTGCACCGCAGTAGTGGGGACAGATTCATCCGTCCGCCACTGTTGAACACACTGAACCCCTGTTTCCTACCCGCCCCTGATACCTCATTTCCTTCCCATAACCTATTATTCTTCCTTTCCCTATAGGTACCCTCCACCCAGCCCCAGCATCCCAAAATATGACAATTGCCCTGAGGGGAATTATTTTCCTTTATTGCTTTTTTGTGGAGCTAATGTAAACGAAAAAGAAAAGAAACTGGAAAACGAAACTTCTGAAAGACGACAGTGCCAAATTAATAAAAAATAAAATAAATACAAAATAAATGACACGTGTGATAATTGTACGAAATTGCTTGTACTAAAATTACAGAATTTTGCACTCACATAATTTTTCCAGGAAGCCCCGAGGAAAAAACCCTCAAGGCCTATGTCATCTTTGGGGATGCTGTGTGCATTTATGTGTACATTGGTGTTATTGGGAAAGAAAGTAGAGGAAGTTCTGGGATGGAAAAAAGTGTCAGAGATGAATAAGAAAAAATCGTAAATGTATCCAGGAGCGACGGACGAATAATTCCATCCCTCCCACTGCGGTGCAAGGCGACGGGACGAGAAAGATCCTGCTGGAGAGGACAAGGTTAGGTCTCAAGTGTTTCCCGAGTGTCTCCTGACCCGGTCAGCTACGCAGAGGTGGGCAAACGTATTCGCCACCTAGACCCAGACAAACCTCACCCAATGAACCCGGACACCCCTGCTAAATCACTAAACGTAGCGAACCACTTGTCATATGAACCAGTGTCTATGGCAGAGGTGTTGGTTATCCAATAAATGGTTCCCGGAGCAGCGGTACCCATATCTGCCTCCCAATTTGAAATAAATGATCAGCCGTCAAAATGACAGTTGTGGTCTTTATAGGTATGGAGCAGTACCCGGTCTTTCTAGTGTTAAAGAGCAGTTTCCAACGGTAAACGACTTTACAAAAAAAGATAGGGTTCCATTTAAAAGGGCAGTCTCCCAAGGTAAACGACCTTAGCGTAAAAAAACGGCTTCCTACGGTAAATGACCTAACCGTACAAAAACAGATTTTATGGTAAATAACCGTACCATATTAGAAATATGATTTCATGGTAACATACCTTTCCGCACAATATAGTATAAAACATTACCGTATAAAAATACGGTTTCATGATAACAAACCTTACCGTATAAAAACAGTTTTTATGTTAATAACCTTACCCTATAAAAACAGTTTTTCTGGTAAATTCCGCGATGGAAAAAATCCCGACAAAATGCTCCCCATACAACCTAGTGAGTAAAACATAAACGCATCTAACAATGTTAAATACTTAGGGCCCGTCATTTCCGAAGACCTCTCAGATGATGGCGATATTGTACGACAGAAAAGTATCGGTACACACAGGGCTGGGCAGTATTTGAATTACTTGTAATTGAAATGCGTATTTGAAATACAAATACCTACGTATTTTGTTTTTTTTTTTTATTTTAATTACTTCCTAAAAATGTATTTTGTAATTGGTTTTTCAATTACCTGGTGCTGAGGTTATTGAAACTTAATTAATTAATTTGTATTTTAAATACTTATGGCTTTAAAATACATTTTCAAATACATTAATTTAGCGATCTTAAACCTCGATGACACACGGCTAGTTTACAAGTTACTATCTGGGAAATTCACTATTTGTTAGTAAACTCGCCCAGTGTCATCGTGTCACTTGCTAACTAGCAGCAACTAGCAGATTGTTGACAATCTACGAAAAAAGTTGAAAGGTCGTCAACTTTACTCGCCTACACGCTTGCTCGTGATTGGTTTATTTACGTTTCCAACATGGCTTCCGATAAACAGCTGATTTCGACATCTAAAGAATTAGTTCAGGCAGGCGTCGTTATTCTTGTTACTGGCGCTAAAAGCGACCTCAGTTTCCTACGCTTCTGAGCGAGTGGACAGTTTTGTGTGTCATCATGACAATCTCACTCGCCGATTTTCCCGCTTTTAAACTTAGTAGATAGTAGCTTGTAAACTAGCCGTGTGTCATCGAGGCTTTAATAATGATAATGAAAAATAAACTGATATAGACAATACATAGAGTAAAAACGCTAGAAAACTGTACTATAGTCGTGTGCCATAGCACTCTTACTAATGATTATTTTTAGTTCTCTTATCATTGCGTTATAATGTACTGTACATTTTTTTATGTCATGCTAGTTAGTATTATTGTCCTTTGATACAATAGCACTGTTATTGTACATTTTGTATCATAGTATTATACTTGTCATTGCTCTACATTTTTGTATCATTTTGCCCTACGTTAGATCAAGCACTATAGGAATAATTTGACTGAATAGGTACTAAATTATTTTTAATTTTTCAAAAGAAGCAAACACATTGTGACTTGACATTTTAAATAAATAAAAAGAAAATATTTTGTTTTACGTCACTTTATTAAAAAAATATATATATATATAACAATAAAGTGACGTAAAACAAAGTATTTTCTTTTTATTTATTTAGATTATTTTTAAGTTAATTACCTACTGTAGAGCGCACTTGAAGTGAAATAACACAAAACTACGCTAAGTATATAAATTTTATACGGAACCAGAAATTTTAAAATATTTTTAATGGTTTCAAATAAGTATGTATTTTAGGAATACCTACTTACCTAAAATATTTATCTAATATTAAACGTATTTAAGGAGATATAGCAGTTTTAAAAAGCAACGAAGATTATCGTTATATTATTGGTGCGGCAGGGTTTTTAGAGAAAATAGCTTGACAATAAGTATGAGGAATTAAATAGTGTAATAATTTACGAATCTACAACACAAGTATGAAAAAAACCAACACTATCTTTTAGAGTCTACTCGGATAAATCGGCTTCAGTCGGATTGTAGGTATAAAGTTTGAGTAATTGGATCGGTTGTTTTAAATAAATATAACTCAGTGAAAGAAAATAATAAGTACAAGTTTTATTTCTAGAAAACTTTTATTGGCGTCTTTGAAAGTAACCAGAATGTGCGTGATAAAAAACCAAAATTGTAATTAAATACTACAATAAGATGAACCTACCCCTATTATATCGGTAGGTGATGTTTATTTTAAAACACTGATCTATCAAAGTGATAGAACAGTATTGTAAGATTTGAATGATAAAATATTGTATAATTAAAAACTAAATAAAAAAAATACTGGTAAAAGTCTTTCCTGAATACTTGGAAACATTATTTGTCAATTTTTTTTCTAATAAAATTTTAAGGCATAATTCAAATCTTATTTTGGGATTCCATATCACGGATTTTCGTAAAATTGGTAAGCTAGTCCAAGCCATTAATCAATACACTATTATAATATTATTATTAATTATTAAGTAGTTCTGTAAACAATGGACGTCGCGTCCAACAATGCACGTTTATAATTGACTCTCATTTTAAATCAAAAACCTAAATATTCCTTGAAATCACAAGATCGATAGTTAGGAATTTAAATACTTACCTACTTAATAATAAGCCATTCATACTTAACGTATTTTTTTATTAACCGAGTCAAGAATTATACCAGTTCAACAGGTTTTATTATAAAGATAATTGCAGATGACAATTGGGAAACCTCAAAATCTAATACACATCAAAACACAAATAATCTGACTATAAAAAAAAACAAAACTTTTATAACATTAATTTAATAATACAAATTTTGAAAACTGGAGATACCCTGGTGTAACGTCAGATCCAAGGCTCATTATCGCTAGTTTTAAGCGAACATGTTCTATAAATGGATTCTATGTGACAAAATAAGGTAGGCTTAAGTGTATTTATGCTTAAGTGCTTTCACAATCGGAGCAGGAAGAGGTTTTTTCCCACTGTGAGTAAACATGTGTCTCGCGAAACTACTCTTCAGAGAACATGAATGCAGTTAGAACACGAAAAGGGTTTTTCTCCACTCTGAGTCAACACATGTCTCATCAAATATCCTCTTTGAGAATATGAATAACTGCAATCGGAACAGGAAAAAGGTTTTTCTGCACTGTGAGAAAGCGTGTGTGACATCAAATTACTCTTGTAAGAGCATGAATAACTGCAATCGGAACACGAATAAGGTTTTTTTCCACTGTGAGACAGCATGTGAGCCATCAAATATCTCTTTTGAGAACATGAATAACTGCAATTTGAACACGAAAAACGTTTTTCTCCACTGTGAGTCAGCATGTGTCTCCTCAAATTTCCCCTATCGGAACATGAAAAACTGCAATCCGGACAAGCATAAGGTTTTTCTCCACTGTGTTTCCGCATGTGTATCGTCAAACTACTCTTATTAGTACATGAATAACTGCAATCGAAACACGAAAAAGGTTTTTCTCCACTATGAATCAGCATGTGTGTCCTCAAATGTCCCATTTGAGAAAATGAATAACTGCAATTGAAACACGAAAAAGGTTTTTCTCCACTGTGAGTAAGCAAGTGTCTTCTCAAATTTCCCCTATCAGAAGACGAATAACTGCAACCGGAACACGAAAAAGGTTTTTCTCGACTGTGACTACGCATGTGGCTCTTCAAACTACCCTTTTGAGAACATGAATAACTGCAATTGGAGCAGGAAAAAGGTTTTTCTCCATTGTGAGTCAGTATGTGTCTCCTCAAATGTCCCCTATCAAAACATGAATAACTGCAATCGGAACACGAAAAAGGTTTTTCTCCACTGTGAATACGCATGTGCTTCGTCAAATTACCCTTGCAAATAGATGCATAACTGCAGTCGGGACATAAATAACGTTTTGCTCCACTGTGAGTCAGATCCGTAAATGAGTCTGAAAAATAACACGAATAAAGATATAAGTGTAAGTACTGTTAATTAAAAAAAATGTTAAAAATAGAATGTACGAATCGTTATTTACCTGTTGTTTGGGTAAATCTTTGAAATCGTTTTAAGCATTCCTTTTTTATATCCGGCAGCTCTATGTCAATTTCCGAAAACGGAATTCCCTCTCCATCTTCATCTCGGGGTACTAGTTCTACCTTGAAACTAACTGTCTCCACTTTAAGGCTACCTACAAAAACCAAACAACAATCCGTACATAGAAATGCCTAGACGATGTTCGTGTTAAATTTTTAATTACAGTAGTTACTCACAGAAAAAGCATTACAAAAATCCTTCGATTTAAAAAATATCCAAATAAAGATAACGTTGATTAACCATTTCAAAGAGATAATTTGGTAAACAGGCTTTAAGGTTAATTAAGAAAATATATAGGATCACAGTTGTCCACTTCAGGAACGATACTTCAAGAAGGAAAAAAAATAAGAAAAGAAAATTCTTTTTCACTTCAGCACATTCTGAAAGAAGTGTTGTATAACCAGGGAAGTTTTGTTTTATAAATATTATATGTGTTTTTAACGCATAATAATGTCACTTATTTACAACCCAAATAATAAAAGTAAAAAATTACTGTAGTTTGGTTCTTTCCCGCAATTATACATATAAACATTAATACCAAATTACGGCAAGAGAAGACAATAGGGATAAAAAATATTGTGTTCTTCCTGAGCAACAATCAAAACGGAGAAGGTTTCAGAAAATCAAAATTTTGCATTCGAAATTTTTAACATATGCAATAATGCAACATACTGGCTTTTTTGGAACTCTCCACATTCTGTAGACATTGCTTTTTTACATCTGGGAGGTCAAAATCCATATCTGCATCCGACATTTCACCTCCACCATTGTATCCCGGTCCCGCCTTGATGGAAACACTCTCTGAGCTTAGTAGATCCAAGGCAAGACCGTGGAAGGCTTATGGACTGTTCGGTAGGACTATTCTTTAAAAACAATTATGTTTACAGGTAATACATATTTGATCATAAGAACATAAATATGACAGAAACTTTGAAGGAAAACAACTGAAAACGGTTGACCGAATCTGAACCTATAACCTGACGCTGTCTTCCACTATATCTCTATAAAGTGACATAATCGTATATTTGATCCACAATCCGCTTTAGACAAAATATACCAAGAAAACCATATTTGTGATTATTTTAATCAACGCCTTTGAAATACACATCCATAAAACGGTTCTCAAACTAGACTTCAAATAACGGTTTCGCTAACTAAGGTGTTCCAATTGGCGTAAGTTAAGCTAAATCGCATTACAGAGGTTTCAGACGATGTTTTGTTTCTTCATACAGTTTCTTTTTTCTTAACGATCCGATATGAAAAAAAGCAATGTGTTTTATTTTATAAATTATTGGTATATCTATAGTTTAAGAGATGCGGACCTTGTTGTTTGACATATGTTAGCTATCGTCGTTTTACGGAACTATGTTATTTGGAAATGTTCGACGTTTATTTAATTTTGTAATTAATATATTAATTTAATACTTAAATGTGTATTGATTACTTATTGTGAAATTGTATTACTTACTATAAGGAATTTAAAAAAATGCGAGTATGTTTGGTGATTTGACATCCTGTTTGAGGAAATAATACACGAGAACTTTACAGACGCACAGTTAACTTGTAGAATAATGAATATATTTGAGTGTTAGCTTCATATGGTAAAATATTTGTATTAATTTGGATAGAGACAGGGTTGTATCAGCTACACTTTTGTATCGGGCAAAGGGTACAAACACCTTGCTCAAATTGCAAAAAGTTAAACAAATACTTCGATTAAATAACGACCGAACATCTGAATCTCGCAATCGGCGTCAGTGACAGACGCATATGGACAGACGCTTTCATGATTGTGATCTATGGTTACGTTTAAGGTGTTGCCATTTTTCGAACATTTATAGGTAGTATTTAGTTTCATAAAATATTATTTCTTCTCTAATGGCAACTATCTCTTTAAGTCAACTATTTCTTTTAGTCAGCGAGAAAGTATCGGACGCTATGGTAATGGCGAAAATACTCGCGAGTCTCACTACGAAGTTTAGCACGCTGCAGTTGGCGTGGGACAGTGTGGACCCTGTTCAACAAACTCTAGACAATCTCCAGGGACGGCTAATAAGAGAGAATTCGAGACTTAACGGCGAAGAAGAAACGTCGGAAGCGCTGGCTGCAACAGCCAAAAATCGTCGTGGGCGAGGAACAAAAAGTTCTGAAAATAAAAAGACTGAAAACAAAAAGGAAGTTCAGTGTTATAAGTGCCAAGGCATGGGACATATTGCGAGTCAGTATTGGAACAAGCGGAAGCCACGGGACAGCGGCGATAAATCACGTGATTGCGCGTTTGTAGGAATGACAGAGAGCCCGATCGCGTCGGGTTCGAAGAGTGTGGAAAGTAAAGTGAAAAGTGTGGAAAGAAACTTTGGACGGAGAGCCGCGTAATGGCGATCGATCAACCGACGTGACTGGCTGACTGACTATAAGCCGGATAATACAGGCGCTACAATATCGCTTGGCGATAATCAGATATGCAACGTTGCTGGTGAAGGCACGGTGCGAATTAAAAAATTGATTGATGGAGTGTGGCAACACGCAAGAAATGAAAAAGTGCTACACGTTCCGAAATTAAGAAAAAACTTATTCTCCGTCGGAGTATGTACAAAGAAGGGATTCGGAGTGCGTTTCGAAAATAGTCGGGTTATCGTGGATCGCGACGGTGAAGTGCTCGGGACGGGCATGAAACAAAACAATGACGTGTATCGGATGTTCTTCAAGGTCGCAAAACAAGGGAGCGCTGAAGAAGCTAACGTAGCTACCACAAATTCAACTTTGTGGCACGAGTGAATAGGACACGTCGGAAAGCGGGCGATTTGCGAATTAGCGGAAAAAAGGGCTCGTGAGTGGAGTGACATTTTCGGATAAAAGTGACGTTTTTCTGTGAACCATGCCAATTGGGGAAATTGCACAGGCTGCCTTTCAACAAGAATCTGGAGCGAAATAAGAAAATAAAGCCGGGTGAGAAAATACATTCCGACGTCTGTGGGCCCATGTCAATGAACTCTGTCGGAGGATCGAGATATTTTTTGACATTTAAAGATGAAGCAACCGGCTACAGACATGTGTACTTCATGAAAACGAAATCCGAGGTGTACGGAAAGTTCACAAGATCTTCGAGAAGATGATCGAAAACAAGTTTGGAAGAAAAATGAAAACCCTTCGCTCTGACAATGGCCGAGAATTTTGCAATGACCAGATGGATAAATACCCTGAAGAATGCGGAATAAGCCGAGATACAACAGCTCCATACAATTCGGAGCAAAATGGCAAGGCCGAACGTGACAATCGGACGATTGTCGAAAGTGCTCGTACAATGATGATCGCGAAGAATCTTCCATTAACCTTGTGGGCGGAAGCTGTGGATTGTGCGGTATACATTCTCAACCGAACCGTGTGGACGAGTGGTGCAGTAACGCCGTACGAAGCGTGGATTGGAAAAGCTCCGAACCTGAAGCATCTTCGAATTTTTGGATCGGACGCGTACGTGCACACTCCCAAACAATTCACGCGAAAATTCGACGCGCGGGCGATCAAAAAGATCTTCGTCGGATATTCGGAAGAATCGTCAAATTACCGGGTGTATGATCCTGGAAAGAAAAAGGTCAGTGTAGTTCAAAATGTCGTGTTCAACGAGAAAATCGGGGCGCCAGAGGCGGAACAAAACGAGATGGAGAAGGAATATGAAACAATTCTTTCACGACCCGAGGAACAAGAAAACGAGGCACGAGAGAACGAGAACGTGATCGACAACAAAGAAAACGGCGACAACATCGGAGAACGTCAAGAAGAAGAAAACAACAAGGATGACGAACGAGAGGACGAGCAAGAAGGACAACGAATCCTGCGAGATCGAGCACTGATTCAAATTCCTAGAAGATATCAAGACAATGCAAATGTGGCAGAGTACTTAGTCCCATTAACGTACGCAGAAGTGATAATAGCACTGAAGCCGTCCAGTGGGCGGGTGCTATTCAAAATGAATTTAAAGCACATGAAGACAATCGTACGTGGAAACTCGTGAAGAAAACGCCAGAGATGAGACTAATCGACTCGAAATGGGTATTTCGGGTAAAGACGGATGTAGACGGGAAGTCACATCATTTCAAGGTTTGATTATGCGTAAGGAGCTTCCTACAAAGAGAGGGGATCGATTTCAAGGAAACGAGATATGACTCACTGAGAATTTTGCTGTCAATGATAGCCGCAGAAAATCTTGAAGTAATGCAATTTGACGTTCAAACTGCATTCCTATATGGCGAACTGGAAGAAACAATCTTCACGAAAGTTCCGGAAGGACTGAAGCTGAAAGAAGATAAAATGAACATCGTGTGCAAGCTCGAGAGGTCACTTTATGGACTCAAACAAGCTCCAAGATGTTGGAATCAACGATTCATCAAGTTTTTGAGTGAATTCAACTTAGTAGAGTGCGAAGCAGACAAGTGTGTGTTTACTGGAATGTTTAAAAATGACAAAGTGTATCTGGCTCTATTCATCGATGATGGGCTAGTAGCCTCCAATAATGTAGAGACTCTTAAGAAAATTATTCAACAACTAAGCGAATCGTTTAAAATTACAGTCGAAGACTCGAATGTTTTTGTCGGGTTGCAAATCAAAAGACATAGAGAGAGGGGTAAACTGATGATTCATCAGAGCGCGTACACGCAGAAAATAATTGAAAAATTTGGAATGGCGGACGCGAAAACGGTGAGCGTGCCAGCGGATCCACACGCAGCGCTGGCTCCAGTCGTGGAAAATGTTGGAAAAATGAGAAATGTACCGCATCGCCAAGCAATAGGTTCCCTAGTCTTTCTAGCGGCCTTATCGAGGCCAGACATCGCGTTCGCAGTAAATGCAGCAAGCAAGTATTTAAACGAGCACGACTCATCACATTGGAAAGCGGTAAAGAGAATATTCGCATATCTAAAAGGCACAAATAATTATGGTATTTAATATCAAAGCGGCGGTAGCGAAGCAAAATTGATAGGTTTCTCGGATGCTGATTCCGCCGGAGATGTAGAAACGCGAAGGTCTACAACAGGATACGTTTTCTGTCTCGCGAACGGTGGTGTAACGTGGTCATCACAGCGGCAAAGACTCGTGACTCTAAGTACGACGTAAGCTGAATACGTAGCTGCATAGACAGCAGCTCGGGAGTAGTCTGGATTAGAAAGTTGTTATCGGACATCGGATGTCCTAGTGTCGAAAAAACAACGCTTTATGTTGATAACCAAAGTACTATTCAATTGGTTAAAAATCCGGTATATCACAAAAGAACAAAGCATATTGACGTACATTTTAGAAACATTTACAACATCTTATAACAAAAAATAGAAACACAACAGAATGAGCCAAGAAAACTTTGGATAACACTAAAAGAAATCATAAAGGGCAAACAAAAAAAGTTGTAAAATCGATTGATTTCCCAGATGGAAATGAAGAAGAAATTAAGAATATAGCGACAAAATTTAACAAGCACTTTATATCGAGCATAGATCTTATAAGCGAAAATATTCCAGAATGTCCTGTTAACAAACTAGACATAGACAGGCCTGTATGCACCGATGAAGAGTTTAAGTTTAAAAATATAGATTTACCATACTTAAAAAGAGTCTTAAGTAACATGAAATCGAAAGAATCTCCAGACGGTATTACAATAAATATAATCAAAGACTCCATTAATATGATTGGCGAATCGATGGTCCAAATTATCAATGAATCTCTGAATAGTGGAGTGTTTCCCAAAACTTGGAAGACATCTGTAATAACTCCTATTCCGAAAATCGATAACCCAAAAAAATTTGACGAATTCCGACCGATAAATTGCTTACCCAAATATGAACAAATACTTGAATACATTGTAAAGGAGCAATTAACTGATTATATTGAGACAAAGCAGATATTAGTTCGACAACAAATGGGTTTTAGAAATAAATTTTCCTGTGAAACCGCTATTAACTATGTAATACAATAATGGAAAAATTATAGAGATAAAAACAGTAAAATTATTGCAGTATTTTTAGACTTAAAAAGGGCATTTGAAACAATCGATAGAGACAGATTAATAAAAAAATTAAGAAATATTGGAATTAACGGTAAAGAAATTAATTGGTTTGTTGATTATCTATCAGAAAGAACGCAAGTAACAAAATATGGTGAAATAACATCGGATCCACGTCATACTAGCAAAGGCGTTCCACAGGGATCTGTCCTAGGTCCATTGTTATTCATTATATATATAAATGATATTGTTAAAGTTTTAAAGCATTGTGCCATTAAATTATTTGCTTATGATACATTGTTATATTTAGCCAGAAAAAATTTACAGGATGCCATTGAAGAGATACAAAATGACTTAAATAATGTAACGCTTTGGTTAAACATAAACAAACTAAAACTGAATGTTATGAAAACTAAATTTTTGATTATTGATAGTCAAGGTGGAACTGAACATGCAATACTAACCATTGATAACATAAATATAGAAAGGGTTAACAATATTAAATATCTGGGTGTAATATTAGACGATAAATTAAAATTCGACAAACACTTCGATTACATATCTAAGAAAATTGCTAAAAAAGTTGGCTTCTTAAAAAGGATTAGGAATAACTTGGATCTCAAGACAACGCACCTTGTATATAATTCTATTGTAACTCCTCATTTAAATTATTGTTCTAATGTTCTATTCTTATGTAACGAGACCCAAAATAATAAACTACAGGTTATACAAAATAGGGGAATGAGGATGATTCTGAAATGTAATATCTTTACTAGAGTTAAAACTATGTTACAAAACTTAAATATGATGACAACTAAACAACATATAATATATAATACGTTAACAATGATGTAAAAGCTTAAAAATAACATGCTCCCTTAATATCTGCAAACTAATATTATGTACTTATTATTTTTTAATTTATAAACTAACGTTTAGACAAGATTTTTATGCATAGCACAAAGGGTAACAATTATTACAAGCAATAATTGTCAGCCTGAAACACTCATTTACATTGAAAAATCTTCCGAGAAAAGATACTTGCCCCCGACAGAGCATTCGACCGGCAATCGGAAGGACACGGGTTCAAGTCCCGTTGGGGGCAAGTATCTTTTCTCGGAAGATTTTTCAATGTAAATGAGTGTTTCAGGCTGACAATTATTGCTTGTAATAATTGTTACCCTTTGTGCTATGCATAAAAATCTTGTCTAAACGTTAGTTTATAAATTAAAAAATAATAATTAATATTTAACAAGTTTAAGTATTTCCCCAATAAATGCAGACATAATTTGTCTCGACGCCACCTAGCGAGGGATTTAACACTAACAATGTCTTCCTCGCAAAAATAAAGTTGGTTGTTTTCAGGTGGAAAAAATATAACAAGCAGTAATTGTTGAATGAAACACTAGTATATATTGAATTATTTGGCGGGTATTTGATAAGCCCCCATAGCTCAGTGGTCAGAGCATTCGACCGGCAATCGGAAGGACACGGGTTCAAGTCCCGTTGGGGGCAAGTATCTTTTCTCGGAAGATTTTTCAATGTAAATGAGTGTTTCAGGCTGACAATTATTGCTTGTAATAAATATTATGTACCATGAAAATATTCACAATTATCCTACGAGTAGTTGCCGAGACTTCAGGCTTCCCAAAACTAAACTTACGTGTACAAAGAACAGCGTGTTTTATAAAGGTCAAAAACTTTATAATAGCCTACCAAATTCCATAAAGGAAGCCTCAAGTCTTGGCACTTTTCGTAAAACATGTGCTACATACATTAAGAAAAATTTATGAATTGTATTTATTTGTATTAACTGTATGTCTTAAGGGTATTCCTTAAATATTTTTACAAACTTTTCATCGATAGATGGTGCTATTTTCGATATCGTCTAATAAAACACTTTTAACACGTTATGCTTTTTTAATATTGAGATGAATTATTGATTTGCGGCCGTATATAAGTAATATTAATCTGTATAAATTTTTTTTGGTACCTATAATTTCATAATCGAAGAAAACGGCTGAAAAATACACAATTTCATTGCAAAAAGTACGTTCAAAAGTCTTTTCTCACAGCTCCGCGCGCGTTGGTACAGAAACACATTTGCGAAAAAGAGTGAATGTCAAATATTATATGATATTTCGCACGGGTTGAAGAGAGACGGAAGAAAGAGGTTTGTTTAAATCGGGCAATTCAGTCAACGCGTGGGAGGATTGATAAAAGGATCCAGCTGTGAATAACGGCATGTGTGCCGGGAGCTGGCGTTAACCGGACCCTTTTTTTAGAGGCCGCTTTTGCTAAATAGCTAAAGGCTCTCCTCTCGACGCGGCATAGAGTCCCTGTATGCATTTCGTTCTAGCGGCTCTTTAACAAACGAGACAGCGCTAGCAACCCATGCTCTCTGCAGGCAATGTCGTGTGGAGCGTGTCGATGCCAAGCGATGTAGGTACATACCTACTTACGCATTATCTCGTTTGTTTGCTCGCAGATATTGTGTGAATAAGTCAAAAAGTTACATTTTTTCTCGTATTTCTGTGGGGCGCATTTATCAAACCAACGAAGTGGTTAGAATTCTCAGATGGAGAAACAAATTTGTCGGGTGCTCAAGTCAGGATCTGTTTTGCTTCCCTTTTACAACAAAATACATAGGTAGACATTGTGACGTTATTTTCGTATCATCATCCTGCGCTGCCGTGATATTTGAGTGACAAGGACAGTGCCTACAGTGTGCATATGAAGTCATTTTTCATATAAACCAAACTTTTTGTATTTTTTTAAATATATTTTATTTTCACAAACGATAAACATGTCATGTTAAGAGAGATGAGGATTTAAAATAAAACTTTTTTTTTACAAATATCTTATACACGGTGTAGTGTACATGGGTAGTGTACATGGGTAGTGTCAAAATGAATTGTTGTTTTTTACTCAAAATATTCAGAATTCGCAGAGAATGGAGGAATAGAAATACCATCTACTATAATATTATTAAATCCCTACTTAAAATCTTAAATATGAACCCCCATGCCGGTCCTAGCGAATAAAAACTTCTGTCATGAATATCTGTTCTTATCGTTAATTTTTTCAGACAGCGAAGCATTTTTTTATTTACTTATTTCTTTAATTCTTTCCACATATTCTGTCCATATTTCTGTTTTTTTTTTTTTTATTTTTTTTTATTGTAAGTTCCTTTTTCATTCAGTGGTTGTTTTAATATGTTTTTCCGATAGATTGAATTGATCTACTTTGTCCAATAATTAATTATCTTTGTCACTGAGAAGGTCCATAGTTTTTACCGTTCTGCCGCTTCTAGGTTCATTTTAGCAAAAAGTTTCTTCATCATTTGACGTATATACAAATCGTATGTTTTAAACCAAATTTAAAAAGTTAACTGCACTTAAATAACAATTGAAGGCACGTTTTTAACGATATAAACTAATTGAACTCTTAAAACTAATGTCATCGCTTTTAACTAGTTTAACAAATTTTCAAAATGTCCACCTTCAGCTTGGAAGCAAGCATGTAAACGCAAAGTAATAATTATTATCAATTCGTACATTGTGGCGTATCTCATTAATGAATGTCTTTCCGTTCTTTGTTAGTAAAGTAAGGCATTGACCGAATAATTCAATAACAAAATTACGCGGTATTGGCACACTAATTCAATGACAAAATTACGCGCAAATAAACACAATTTTTACAATTAGGCAAGTCTACAACTAAATAAACAAAAGTAAGTTTGAGTAAAACACGCACTGAATGAAGTTGTTCCTTTAAGTCAGTCTTAATAAATACACACTAGATAAAGACACATTACATCAACAAGTTTTGATTAACAACAATAAAGTTTTTAAAGTGAAATACTACTATGCGAATAAAATTGTTACATTCGAATTCAACACTGACACTGAGCGCTTGGAGCGGGGATTCGGTAACAGCGTAAAATAATAATGCCGCCCGCACACGCCGGTCTAATTTTATCTTTTTACCAGAAAACTACCCCTAAAAGTTGGAATTTCGAAAAAAGTTATTTATCTTTTTTACTTGTACTATCATGTGGGATCATCTCCCGAAGTTAATGCACTTTACCCCCGGACACCCTGTATACACGTTTGAGAAACCTCATCAAATTTGATTATTGTAATAACATGTGTTGTCACCAGTAAAATCCACCAAGGACCTTGGGATAGTCTGCTTATGTGTGCAGACGGTATATTACAGATGATAACATCATGCTACAAGCTTCTAGGATTTGTCATTAGATCTTCCAAACAGTTTTCTAAACCCGAAGCAGTGATGGCTGTGTTTAATTGCATTATTACATAAAAAATAATGTAACAAGTGAATTAGCTCTGTGAATGGGTACTTTTAGTGAAGTTCTCATTCTTTGAGCAGCTACAGGTTTCATCACTGTGCCCCATCACCTCTTTAATAAGATTATGGTTTTCTAAATCAGGGTCCAGAGCAGGCCAGTTTACGTCTATCGTGGCCGCTGTTTCGGTTGTGGTAATTGGATGGTCGGATGTACTCGTAGAAGGAAATGTAGCTTCAACGCGCAACAGTTTTGAACAACAGCTTTCATATGTTTTCACGCCACGTTCCCCAGACGTAATATTAGAGGATGAGATTTCTCCACAAATATTAATTTTAGGGGTCTCGTCATCTGAATATTTGTTAACTTTATTTCCGCGCCAGTGTTTGTGAGAACTAAAAGGTATAATATAAAGGTATACAAGAATAAAATTTTTGAGCAACATTAAATACGAACCACCCTATACCCATCGAGCGATATGGGTGATCGAACAAGCATAAAATTGTTGACGACAACTAACTGGCAGAGGAAGGACACAAGTAGAAATGAGATCCTTGAGGTGTATGTGTGGTAAATCCGTGTATGATTGTTCTATAAGCGTCAAATAGATAATATTATAAAGTATGTGTTTAGGTACTAGGTACCTAGGTAGGTATATCAAGAAAGAATGCAAGACTAAAACCGGGATTCCACATGATTTATTTCATAAAATCTATGAGAAATATCCCTATTGGGAACCGGCTTTCTGTACAATAGAAACCCAACATTGAATCGGCTTCAACTTTCGTTCTGCGAAATCTAACAATTTTTTCCGTTATTGTGATACTAACATTATACCTAGTATAGGTAGTGTCTCTTGAGATCATTTTTCGCAAAAAACCGGCGCAATCAATCAATCGGCGAATTAATTATTTGAGAACAAACAGTCGGAATAAAAGTACCTAGAGATGTATGAATGCGAATAATCGTTTTCTTCACATACACTTTCAACTCTACCCATCCTAGGTATCAGCGAGAAAACGGGGATAGATAATTAGTAAAAATGAAACAATACTATGATAATAATTATAAAATATTATAACCTAACTATAGAAAATGTGGATAATGAGTAAGATTAAGAAAGGGACCCTTATATGGTTTGGGCATGTAGAGCGAATGAATGAAGAAAGTAAGTAGGTACCTAAGAAGGTAGGTAGGTACCTAGTATAAGAAGAATATATGACGTAAATGTGAATGGTAGAAGAAGTCGGGGATGCACGAGGAAGACAAGGCACGATCAAGTGAATCAGATACTTTAGTCGAGTCATGTCAAAAGTCAGAATAAAAGAAGTGTATGTATGAGACGATGTATGAATGTGAGTGAGGCAAAGAGTGTGTGCCAAGACCGAGTTGTTTGACCGAGTAAAACCTGTATTCCAATTCGCCGTGCTGACGTTTCATCCCGTTTGCACTAAGTCTTGGATTCACTCTCTTCCCGGAATAGCTATGTTTCTTATAAAGGGCACGCCTCATTTTTATAGAATAACAAAAATGCGCTGCACCAAATTTTGTTATTCTTGTATGCAGTAAAGTCTTCAAACTTCTAAACCCTTGGCAGACAGACATAAATCAGAGAGAATAGTAGGTATCCAGCTCGATATATGCATTTTATTGTTTAGCACGTCCCAATAACAAAATAACTAGGCAGGCGTCTAGTGATAGTTACAGATTTAAGAAAGTTCTAAATAATTACAGTCGCTGTCACCATAATTATATAGTTAATTTTACCGTTTTTACTGCGTGCCCTTAACCGCAAATGTTCTTTGCCCCAAGTAATATTGGAACATTCATAAAAAAGCAAAACGAACATTCTATCAGAATAACAAATCAAGCCACGCAAATTGGCATTTTTACTACAAATATACTGACCACTTTAACGCCGTAGGAATGGGTTGAAAGCGTGCACGAGAAACCAATGGCTCTCACATAGGTTTGTCTCCTTCTAATAGAGATTAGTGCATTTTAGCTGGCGGAGTTTGCATAAAATAATTACTTTTGTTAATTTAATTACTTGGTTATTATTAGTGATAGAACAGTGAAATTTTGGTTCGCGATAATGTCATTATTAGTATTATTTTTCGGTACTAAAATAAATAAAATGTTATCTGTAGTTTTCAAATGCGGCTGAAATATAGATTGTATGGGAATTGTCACATCTGTTTCACCTTAAACCATATTGTTTGTATTTCTAAATGGAGTAACTGTATTTCTTTTTAAAACTGTATTCTTTCCGTTATAATTTTATGACTATATTTATTTTATTATGTATTTTGTATTTTTTTTTTAATACTAGATGTATGAAAAAATTTGCTTACATCTAAATAAAGTTACAAAAACAAAAACATTTTCACTTTATTCGCGAGAAAGTTAATAATAAGGGCGGATATATTTACAAAGGCGCTGCCGCGAGACCGTTTCCAGGATCTGTGTTTTAAATTGAACATGATATGTACTGATAAATAAGAAACACTTCTTCTTTCGTATGGTGGGGGGTCAGAGGGGGACATCTAGGTCTGCGAGCCAGTCTAGGGCCTCAGGCGTTGCCCTGTGGACCTCATCAATCCCGCCGGGGAATGAATGGAACGGGCATTCGTTGACCACATGTTCGGTGGTCTGCACCGCACCGCATTCACACGTCGCCGACTCTTTAAGGCCCCATCTATGCATCATATGAGCACAACGGCTATGGGAGCACTAAGAAACACTTGAACGGCGGTAGTGTTAAGACATACTGAGTTCAGCGTGTTTCAACTGTTTTCAGTCTCGAATTAACCGCGGTCTACTACAGAACACAACTGTGTCAGTTACCTACCAACATATTGTACTTTTTTGGAAATAAATTCCCCTTTCGATGAAAACAAATGTTCCACACCGTTTTATTTTACCTGCTTTAACAATATGCATTGTTGTGTCATATGAGTAGATGGGGGCTGACCTGTTCCACCACTCTGTGGCAGCGCTGTCCTTGAGATAACACAAGAAGGAAATCTATTTCATGGACAGGACCAGGATGGGACAAGAAAAACACATTCTCAGTACGCTTGACTTTCTTATTCTGTATTTTCTATTATTATCAGTAAAGAGAGTACAAAAATAGTATGCAAAGTTTGTATATCGTGAGAAGTATGTTTTCGAGAGACGGGAAGGCTGAAAGAGATATTGAATAAATGGACTGAATGCCATTGGCGCTAACAAAAAACAGTATTAAGAAGCTACTTTGATGTATGGCAGTGAGGCATGGAACTGATAGAGGAAAGTAGACTGAATGCTATAGCAATGAGATCCCTGAAGCGTATGTGTTGTAAAACCATGCATCGTCCTGTACATTTTCCGCTATATATTAGTGATCGATGAACCGGTGGATGATGGAAATGGTTTGCCTACTTTGTAGCTGGAAGTAAGATTGTAGAAATATATTATGAGTTTGTGCAGAGCGCCTTTGAGGTGATTTTTTACAAAAATTGCGTTAAACAAATCATCCATATATTATTACTCTTATGATTGCGTGAGAAATGTGGAGATCCGCAAAGTATGCAACGCTGATGTAAGCGTAATGAGTAAGATTAACCCAGCCAGCCCGGACCGGGGACTACAAGATCCTCAAGATCCATCTTTTTTGCAATATCTCGATAATTAATAATACAATTTCATTCATATTCTTTGTAATCCTTGAAAAAATACCAACATTTTTTTGACATTTTTTGTTTTCCAATATTCAAAGCACATAACATAGAAAAAAATGTTTTTGGAAAATATTGGTGCAAATCGCGGTGCCCGCTAGCATTTCGATACCATTATTTTGGGTAAAAAATTTGGCAGGCAGGTATGGTTACCGCAGCCCGGGAACCATTTATTGGATAACCAACACCCCTGCCGTATGTCACCACAAGTAGTAAGGTTCTCCACGTTTGGTGGCTTAGCAGGGGTGCCGGATTCATGGGGTGAGGTTTGTCTAGGTCTTATGTACCTTTTATAGTTTCAATAATAAAATATTTTAACAAAAAAGAATGTTAGTGCACTGTAAGTCATAAACTAAAAGACAAAACACCTATAAAATACACTTTGAAAATAATCCGGAAGGTATTAGGAAAAACCATACTAACCAACTGCTAAAAATAAATATGAAAACAATGGTATTATATAAAAATGTAACAAAACCCATAGGATTCAGTAAACCCAATGCAATGCTTACCATCCCCCAGAAGGAAATAATGGATGGAATGATGAAAAAATGTAACAAAGCCGCAACGCCGACAATAAAACTAAAAAAATCATTAATGTTCAATAATGCAGAGAACCAATGACGCCCTGACATAATTTAGTTCAAATTATACTAGTCTTAACAGTGCTTTATAAGTCTATTCCTTTTTACTAACCGAGTACAACATTGCATATTAAAAGGGGACAAGCTTTTTAAAGATTACATGAATTGAAAATTACGCTTCACATATTTATATCTTTATTATTTTGTTTTAATTTTAATACATTTTAATCTACTTTTTTATTGGTCGTTTTTTTCATGGGAGCACTTTACCGCTCCATATAGTTGTGTGTCGATTTCGGCTTCCTTCAGAATGGAGATAGTATAATAGACTTTTGCGTGTTTTTTTATTGAACATAACAATGTGCATATTATTATACAATGTTTACAATTATATTACAGTGTTTCTGGTCTAGGAATGTAATTTCCAAGTCTCATAAATATATTTATACATTTTCATTTGACAAGTTCACAAGTATACAGGAAAGCAGAAATCTCTGAATGTGAAATAATTCTTTTGAAGAATATTTGCAAAAGTTACCTATTCATGTAAAGAAATTATCGTTGTTATGTTAACAATACTTTCTTTTAAAATTATTATTATTATTAATACTTGTAAGTTTAAATAAAATATAAAGAACAGTCAAAACTGCAACTGTTTATAAATTATTTTTATTTAAAAATATATCCCACTGTTTAGAAAGCGCTGGCTAGCTATGGCTTCAGTGGCTATTACAGCTCCGGTCCCATTCCGCATCAAGCCAGATGGTTGACATGACGTCACTTAGAACACATAATATTTTGCGATTTGTACAAATACGAGCGGGGGCTTGCGATCCCCCGGTTCGGTGCATGCGGAATTTTTGGACGCTTAGTATGGGGAAGGTTAAGAAAGAGACCCATAGATGGTTTGGGTATGTAAAGCGAATATAAGTAGAATATATGAAGTCGGGGACGCCGGAGGAAGGCCTGACACGATCAAGTGAATCAAATACTTGCGCCGGGCCACGGCAAATGAATAGTAAAATAAGATATATGAGTCAATGTGTGAATGTGAATGAGGCAAAGAGTGTGTGCCAAGACCTAGTTGTTTGGCCGTCTGTCCTATCTGCCTACCCCTGCGGGGAAATGGCATGAAGGTTATTTGGTTATTCTTGTATTTCCTGTTTATAATAAAACACTAAAACATGTAATTGAGTTTTCATTTCTCTACACCAGAGAAGTGCCAAATTCGATATTGTCGTAGGAACGCTAATCTTATTTAAAATTGTGCTTCCCGTTTTGAAGGGATTGAAATTTCAAGTAATTTTAGGTTATTTTACGACAGTTAGTTTCTTAAAGCAATGGGTTTCCATCTGACAAAAGCTCTGTCTAGAGAAAATGAGCTGTAAAGAAAAGTAAGATCATTTTCTCAAGCAGCAATCCGTCAGATGAAGCTCTTGTTGCTCTGGGAAAGTTTTTGACATTTCATTTTATTTTAAAAATAATATTTTAGGCTAATGAATCGGGTAGGTACCGAGAGAATAATAAAGAGATGAAATATATTATCTATGGTCGGGACTTTTTTTAAATTCCTTTATTCTTGTTGATGGTACATGTGACGTCATACTACATCGGTGACCAACTATATATATAAATAGCATGTAAATAGCGTTGACACTTCGTCAGTACAAAAAGCTCGAAGTTATCAATCTAATGATTGGTTTATTTATGCAGTGAATCATAAACCTATAAACATAGATATAATATAATAACTGGATGGATGACTTTCTTTGCCGTAGCGAATTTTGAGCGGTCCACCGGAAATCGACTTCCGCCATCTTTGAATATTGCACAACAAGTGCCCAGTAGGCCATTTCTTTACCAGCAACTGTCTAGTTCGAAGTTTCTGTTTGGCGTTATATTAATATTGACAAAATGGTTGTATCGTGCTCGTTATAATAGGCCACTGAATCGGTACAGCAAAGGAAGTGGGATATATTTTTACCGGTGAGTAAATAACAACATAAATAATATACATTTCTTTAGAAAAACTTAGAAAATACTACCGATCTATTTTGCATTCTTATTCAAAATTTTCAACAGTATTATTGACACACCTGCTTTGTTACAACTCATCTAGTTCAACATCCCTTCCCGTAGACTCCAAAATAACTAATTGCTATTCCTCAATCAACATTCTATAAATAATTATGGATACCATTCTCCCTTTTCCAGAACGTCGAGACGTGTCAACTCAAGTCAAAGCATCGAATTTTTTGTTGTAAACCTAAATGACTTTCGACAGTCGATACGCAATGTGCAATTTTTTAAGCCTTTTAAACCTTCTTCGTGCTTTAACTTGTAGTTATCTTCTATTATATAATTTTATATTATATATTATCAATGCTTTTCATTTATATGAACTCTCCCTGGCCTCTCTGTTTCTTACTCGTATTATTATTATATTGAATTGAACTTGTCCGTAAGTAAATAAAAAAATAACTTCAAATATCACAACTAATGTTGTATGTGCTTATTATTACAGATTTTCCTTAAAAAATGAAGAGATATGCAAGAAATGCGTACTTGCTACCAAATGTTCGAAAAATTTCAGAAAAAATTGCCCTATTTAAGGTGAAATAAAGACTTACGCAAGAAGATTTTCACTAGAAAATGTAAATAATAAAAAAGCAAGCTTTAGGCAGAAATTGCATTGGCTTGTGATGTCCGAAGGAAGTTTCATTACTGAAGTTTACTTCAAATTTAATCTTCCATAAATAAAGTTGTTCCAAGGATCCCTTTTTTAACAACTTTACGATTTATTTATGCGAAATATACAAAGGCGCAGTTTAACTTTATTACAATTCTTTAGGCAACAACTGAAAACAGAAAGAAAAAATGTTTAATAACATTTTTTAGCAACAAAAAACTTGAAATTTGTGAGTTCCCTCTGAGAAGTTCCCTGAGTTCTCGTATCTTTTGCCAATTTTTAAGATGGCGGCCGTCGAAACCGGAAGACCGGCCAATTTACACGAGTTATCCATCCAGTTATTTTATATATATCTATACCTATAAAGCTCACGAACACAAGCTTTCATAGATTGACGACTGTTTGCGATAGATACGGAGTATCAGACCGTGCTGCGGCGTAGCTAGCATGGGTGGCGCCCGCGGCGGAAAACGTGGTGTCACCCCTTTCCCCCCCCCCCCCCCCCCCAATTTCGACAAAAAAAGGCTATTTTCGTCAATAAAAAGACCGTCAGGCACAACATTCTCCCCGTTTAAGGACATCCCACGGGGAGCTATGAAAATATAAATAACACCGTATTTAATATTTTTGCGACAATATCCTTTGTTATTTTCTTCGTAATTTTTTAACGATTGGGTGTCACCTACCGTTGGGTGTAGTGTCACCCCCCGTCAAGTGGCACCCAGGGGGGTCCGCCCCCTCGCACCCCCTTCGCTATGGTACTGCGCAGACTGACGTGTTGGGCCAACTCGCATGAACCAGCCATCGCCGATCGCCCCGGAGGCGATCCACGACCAACTCGAACTCCAACCTTTCAACTCGAACTTCCAACGGAAGAACTACCCCTCCACACAAGCGTCCAAACGTTTGAAATTGGAAGTTGGCCGCAGTGTGGCCGTAGCATTACACTTTAAACTATTTGTTTTGGTTTTATCAAAGGAAGCAAATAGTTTGTGGTGTGACATTATATATTAAATGAAAAAACACGCTTTGTAAAACACCACTTTTAATTTTTTTATTTTTTATTATGTGCATCTATATAAAAAGGTTTACATATATTTTTTTGGCCTTGCCTGTCTCACTAGGAAATCCTTTGTCGAGACAGACTAGTTTACAAATATTTTATAAATTTTAAATAAGTACACTTTTCAATACAGCAAAAATATTTGACAAAAATTTTCAGGTTGGTTAGTGGTAACAATAATGAGATAGAGGATTATATTTGCGTGATGTGACTAATTATTGCACGACCTTTTTCGATGATCCATTGTTTAATCAGGATTTTGTATTTGTTAATATTATTCGATTGTCTTGTTTTGTTTTGTCAGGTAGGTTATTGTATATTTTAGGCGCAATTTATTTGAAATTTCTTTGACCAAATGTTGTGTTTGTTTTAGGTGTTTGTATGAGTTCTTTGGTTTTGTGCCGTGTGTTTACAATATTTTGGGTATTTTCATAAAATGTACATGTTTTATTTTTAAACAGATGAGTTAAGATTGTTTTTGTGTAAATTTGTCGAATATCTAATACAGGGAATTTTTTGAATATATCTACAGTACTTGTTATTATGGGAACTTCAAGAATGACTTTCATAATACGTCATTTTATAACCAAATGTAAAATGAAAATAATTAAATAAATAAATAAATAAAATAAATAATTAATTTTTGTGCCTTCTATAATGAATCTATAGCTGATAGTGTTGCACCTCTCCATGCGATTATTCCATATTCAATGATTGATTGACAAAGAGAGTAATAAACAATTTTCATAGATTTGGAATCTAGTATGTTTCTAATGTTTTTGAAGAAATAAATATGTTTTCTTAGTTTATTCGTGACAAGTAGGCAATGTGTATTCCACTTAAGATATTGATCAAATGTTAGACCAAGGTATTTGATATGGTCCGTTCGATCTAGGCAAGGACATTGACAGAATGTATCTTGAATGCAAGAACATTCATGTACTTTTATTTCAACATCTTGATTAGGTTGGCCAACGATATTTATACTAGAAGTAATGTATTTTGTTTTGGTAGTATTTAGTGCAAGAGAATTAATGTCTAGCCATTTTTTAACAGAGTTAATTGATTTCTCAGCCATTTTGTATGCATCTAACCAAGTGTCAGATTGAATAAGTAGCACAGTATCGTCGGCAAAACTTACAATTTTTCCATCTACCATTAGGTTACAAAGATCGTTTATGTATATGAGAAACAAAGTAGGGCCTAAGACGCTTCCTTGGGGAACTCCATAGGTTATAGGGAGGGGTTGGCTGAATTTGTTTTCGATTTTGACACTTTGAATTCGATTAGAAGTAACTTTGAAGAAATTCGAGATCTTTCCCTCTTATACCAATGGTATTTAGTTTATTAATAAGGATGTCAAGGGAGATAGTATCAAAAGCTTTTGAGAGGTCTAAGAAGATAGAAAAGCATTTTTTACCCTTATCTTAATTTGAAATAAGAAAGTCTGTAACAGCAATAATAGCATCGGCAGTGCTCTTATTTGACCGAAAACCATATTGATTTTCGGAGAGTAGTTGCTTGCTTTCCAAAAATGTTTTCAGTTGTTTGTTAATTATTTTTTCAACTACTTTCGAGAGAGAGTTAAGTATTGTTATGGGCCTATAATTGTTAATGTCCACTTTTAGACCACTTTTGTATATGGGTATGACGAGCCCTTGCTTTAATTGTTTAGGGAAAATTCCCTGTGATATGCTGAGGTTAATTATGTAAGTGAGAGGTTCCAATAGTTCATGAACAAGTGCCTTGAGTAAATTTACTGTGATGCCATCCATACCGGCGGACTTTGTGTCTTTTAATGAGTTAATTGTATTCTTAATATCGTCATGTGTAACCGTTTGAAATTTAAATTGTTTAGAATGGGGTATATGTGTTTTTTCCTGTAATTTTGTATTAGAATTCAAGGAGGACATTTTTTTTGCTAATTTTTTTCCGGACATTAGTGAAAAAGTTATTGGCACGGTTTACGATTTTTTCCGGGTTCTTTGAAAAAGTCGACGTTCAGTCCATCAATATTGAGTTGTTTTAGGTCAGTGTTTAAGTTATGCTTAGTATGAGTAGCTTCGCGTAAAATGTTCCACATTTCTTTTGGATTACCTTTGCTTTCTTCTATTTTATGTCTATAATATAATTCCTTAGCATTCCTTATGACTTTTGTACATATGTTTCTGTATCTTTTGTAAAAGTTGTTAAGTATAGTGTCAGAAGGATTCAATGAAGTTTTTTTATGGAGTAAGTTTCTTTTTCTTATACAATTTATAATGGTGTGATTTATCCAGGGAGTTAGAGGTTTAAATTTGTGAGGGATTGTTTTTACTATAGAATTAGTGTTATTATTTATTTCAGTTTGTGGTTTATCTATGAAGTAAGTCCATGCATCATCAGCGTTGGGTATGTGTAGTAAGTTGTGCCAATAATTACAGGAAAAATATTTTTTTAGATTCTCATAATCAACTCGTTTTATGCAATAAAAGTGTTTCATTTTGACATTTTTTGATGGTGTGTTTAATGTAATCATAGTTGCATAGTGGTCAGTAATAGTAGATTTAAAAACAAGTGTTTTGTATGGTTTATTCGTTTTTATCATAATGTGGTCAACACAAGAGCTGGATTCTTTGGTGACCCTAGTCGGGTGATTTATAGTAGATATCAATCCATGGTAACTAAGTAGGTTTAAGTAATCTTGGCATTGCGGGTGTGAATTATTTGGTAAAGTGTTAATATTAATGTCTCCAACTTAAATTAAGTTTTTTTTATGCGCAAGTTGTGATAATTTTTCATTTAGGCTTTGTATGAATGGAATTATACTGTGGTAGGAGGGAGATCTATACATTGCTAGTATGCATGTGTCACCGTACGATATTTGTAGACAATTTGCACCCGGGATTATTATTTCCAAAGTTTGAACATTCAGTAAATTATTCACATATATAATAATGCCGTCATTCTGATTGTGATGGGTTTTGTGGAGAAGTGAGTATAATCAGGAAGGTGTTTTGGTACATATAGTTCATTAACCCAACATTCTGATAGAATAATTATATCAAATTTAACCTTTAGATTATTCAGTAAAGTAAGTATTTCTTCCCAATTTTTATTTATGGATCGAACATTATGGTGAAAATTTTTTAGGTTGGTGTAGTCTTTCATTTGTAAATTACAAAACTTTATATCTGAAGATACATAATTATTAATTTTATCAGAAGATTCTGTTTCATTATCAAAAATCAGTCTAGCCATTTTTAGAAACAATTTACAATGGAACTTTAATATTTTGTATTGGAAGCCCTGTCACAGTAGCTAAAACTGGGAGTTCGCCCTATATCCAATAGAACATATGTAAGATAGATGATTTCTGACAGTATGGAAACAATCACTGTAAGATGATTTCACAACAACAATTTAAAATAGTCAGGATCAGGTTTTGTACGGTAAGAGCGATCGGGCCAATGTTCGACATGTGACAGAGCTCATCAACATCCTAAATAATTTTACATAAGTCATCAGAATGTTTATATATTATTTTATCCGTGGCTGATTTCTTTACCAAATTTTTTTCGTCTTTATACCAAACGTACAAAAACTTTATTTCCTTGCATATTTGTTTGGTTTTCCATAGAAGTTCTTTGAAATAAGGATTAAGAATAACACTTTTAAAAATCTTTTCGCAGTTAAAGTATTTTAAGATATCATGGGGAATTTTTTTTCGGTTTATTAGTAGAAGGTTTCTTTTGCGAATGTCCATGAATCTGATACAAATTTTCGGGGGAAGCTCCGGGTCGCCTGTCGGGAATCCTTTTGGCTTCCAGGATATCGTGGGGAAGAAGCTCTACACCTACAGCTGCTGCTAGCTTCTTGACGGTCTCCGAGGGTTGTTCACCTTCACGTGGTGGTATTCCTGCGACCTCTAATGCATCCTCCTTTGAAGTCTGTTCGAGGCTGGCCAGACGAATTTCGAAATTTTTTATAATAAGGTTTTTTTCATTTAATTCTTTTCTTAAGTTTTCTACCTCCGATACTAAATTTGCAATAGTATTCATTTTTGTATTGAGGTCATCATCATTTTGGCTGCTGATAAAATCTCTACAAGTTCGTGCATCTTTATTTTCGTTGTCTATTTTTTGAAACATTTCTTTTTTCATGGTCTCAAATTTATTCTTCATCTGCTTCATGAAGATTCCAATGTTGGTCTCACTGGTGTCAGGAATATTCAGTCCTAGACCTTTGCTCCTAGTTTGTTTCTCGGCCATAACTGTTCTGATACACTGCACTGCAACAAAACTGTCAAAAAATAATCTCAACTTTATTGAAAAATTGTGATAGTGTATTATTTTTATGGTTCGTTAATAATGCTGAATCACTGTATAATTATAATTTTCACTTTAACTATCACTTTGCAGTCTTTTGCAACTTGTACACTTTATGTTATTATCAATTTATATAGGAGTAAAACAAAAACAAACATCTGTCACTCAAAGTTATTGTTACATGGAGGTAAAAAATATTTTTTATTTTTCTTTCTTACATTTATATATTATATTTTTATTTTATATTTTACATGTATCTATCTGGATTTTATTGTTTATTAATGCTAATTTGTATTTTACTAAAAAAATACTTTTTTTTATTTTTCTTTCTTACATTTATATGTTATATTTTTATTTTATTTTATATTTTACATGTACCTACCTGGATTTTATTGTTTATTACTGATGTATACCTAGAATAACACAACTTATATCTGATATTGTACCTAATATCTAAGTAACTCCCCCAATATGTACCATTATTGTTAATTATTATTGAATCCATTAATGTGAAATTATGTACACGCAACCTGCCAATTTGACTGTCCTAAAACGGGAAACCTTCCTAGTTGGACAGTCAAAGCTTCCTTTTATATTGTTATATCTTGTATGTAATAAATGTAATAATAAAATAAAATAAAATAAAAAATTGAATTAATTAGAATTAATTCGCTTGAGCTAAGCGAAACCTGGTTGGCTGATAAATACTAATTCTAATAAAAAGTGTTGATTTACAAAGTGTGTTATTGCATTTATAACAATAATAATAATAATAAAGGTTTATTCCAGAATTTAATATATATTTTTTGGAATCTTTCATAGCAAATGACGTACCAACATATTTATGAAATCATTTACAAAAAGTCCCAAGATTGAGTCTCGCAAAATAATGCTGAAATTTGAGAGTAAGAAGGATTTCGCTGGTGTTTATATACACTGCCTTGAGATAATTAGAATTATATTCATACATTTTTTTAATAAATCTTAATATTCCCTCCATTTCGTGTTTATCTAACATTTTTAAAGATTTAAGAAAGGGTGGGTGTTTCTCTATTACTCGTATGTGAAATTTGAAAGTCAATCCGGAGGAAGAAGATTTTAAATATTATTTAAAAAATTACGTGATTTTAAATCTTCATTTAACACACTTTTATCACTATTAGTCAAATCAAAACAAGAATATTTTTCCCATAAAGTCTTGACCCACCCTACTGTAGAGTGCAGATTTGCCAATAAGCAGTGCAGGGGCCTACATACTTATTTGACTAAAAAGTCAATATAATATTAAAGATTTGACGTGCGAATGGCAGAACATTTTGTTGTGGTTCTTTTGGCTCGTGCGGATGGAATCTCTCTGTTGTGGTTCTTTTGACTCATAAGATCAGACGGCTTATATTTTTTTGCAGTTAGCTAAAGATTATTGGTGTCTCTGTTTTAGAAACTACAAACCAATGCATTAGAAAGAGAATAGATTAAATATACGTCAACTTAGGCAAGTAAAGTAGACAGCAAAGACAATTAAATTCTGATGTTTTATGTTACATCTCTCCCTGACTAATGACTAAAGGGCTATCGTTAATGATGGGTGTGGCAGGGTTAACTTTTTAGAGGAAGTAGCTTGACATCCCTTACGAGGAATTTAAAAGCATAATTGACGATCTAACTGACTCTTCCATCCCCGCTCTGTCAAACCCGAAAAATGTTATCAATACAAAGCTTAAGAAGCATTAAATATTATTATTAAACAAATTATTTTGTCGTAGGTATATAAAACACAAGTTTGGAAAGAACCTACACTCGTTTCTTTTGGAGTCTTATCGGATAATCGGTTTGAATCGGATTGTAAAAAGTTTGAGCAATCATAATGCTTGTTCTAAAAACATTGAAGTCACAGGAAGAACTTAATGTATGTTTTAGTTTTATTAATATTAAGAAAAGTTATGTTGGCGACTTTAAAAGAAAACTGAATATACTCGATTTAGGAACAAAAACTGTGCTTATACTTAAATACTATATAAATATGAATCTACCCCTGTTGGTCGCGGCAATTAATTTAAATGCATTCGTTTTTGCGGATGGTTTCATTAACTAAATAATAATTCACTGAACTGCTCAAATGCCTTGAGAAAAGAGTAGGTTTCAAGGAAAGAATGCCAAAGACCTACCTTGATTATCTCATTCTCGTGGTTCCTAGGCTGCTGGTTGATCAAATGTCTTTTTAAATCATAGTTCACTACAAATATTTTCTATTCACACGCGTATTAGAGGGCGATTCACGATGTAGGTGGCAATAACGGCGAACAATACACACTTGCGCCTTATTGGCGCGGGCTTACAATTAAAAGGCTCACAATTAACCTATCTGCGGGGTTTCGCAATTCACAGTAAAATGCACGATATTCAAACGAGGTGTGAGCCAAAACGATACAATACTTCACACTTACGCTAAAACGTTGCTTTCGAGCGGGCAGTCCAAATTATACAATAACAGCGGCGGCAGGCAGCTCACCACGCTCAACTCGGTAACAATTTTTATGCAGTCCTACCAAATTTACAGGCCTTTGGCAATTAGGAACGAAACAAAGTTGGACAGGAATGGTTGAAGGAATAAAGCATTCAGTTGAGCAATAGATAATTTGACAATTCAAAATATCAATTGGCGAAACTACCTGTTGTATCGGTAATCGTTGCCAAAAAAACCTCCTGGAAAACTTTGAAACGTAAGTTATTGGGTTTTTATAAAGAGTTGTAAGGCGTCATTTTTTTATTTAAGGTTTTCATATTGTGAAACAAAAATGAACTAAAAAAATATTATAACTCCCTTTTAATAAAACTACTACTACTACTACAAGGTTTACAATTTACTCTCATTTTAAATCAAAACAAAAATTTTCTGTGAAATCAAAGGATTGATAGTCAGGAATTTAAATACTTACCTACATAATAATAAGCCATTCATATTTTACGTATCTCTTTTATAAACATCGTGTCAAGAATTATAACAGTTCAAGAAGTTTTATTAAAAAATAATATAACAATTACAGACGTACACAAAAATGGGAAACCACAAAATCGAATACAAATCAAAACAGAACAATTTGGCAATATTAAAAAGAACTAAATCCTTTATAACAATTAATATAAAGATACATATTTGAAAACTAGAGACCTCCTGGCGTAACGTGAGATCTAAGATACATTATCGCTAGTTTTGATCAAACATGTTCTATATATGGATCCGAAAGTGTCTTAATAAGTAGGCTTAAGTGCAGTCAAATACTCACACTCGGAGTAGTTAAAGGATTTGTCGCCAGTGTAAGAAAACGTGTGTCATGCAAAACTGTGATGTATGTGTGTGAGTGTGACGGCATGAGAGCGAGACAGCGAGTATGGAGAAGTATAAAAGGGATCTACTGGCTGTTGTGCGCTCTCTCCAGATAAACCTCTTCTACAATAAACATTATAACATTATCGTATGTTATTACTACCCGCATTACAAGACATCACAGTTGGCGCAGCTCGGTAGTTCGTTTTTTTTACGCCGGTAGTTTATTAGTTAAATTTACGGAAGAATCTACGCGGTAAAATCGGAAGATTGTTATCAAGAATTTTGCGGATCGCAGAGAGTCTGGCGCTATTAAGCGTGAAGAGCGCAAGATTAAGGAAGAAAGAAACTGGAGCAGCCACACGCAATTATTCGCGTGTGTGGGTACGACAAATTTGCAAAATTATTGTCGTTGGGTACACCGTATAGCGGGGTACCAGGTACCAGGATCAAGGATCAGGTCTAGGATCATCATCGAGTGGATTAGCCGGAAACCGGGACTTGGTTTCTGTCGCTGCAGTCTGGGAAGGAAGACCTCGGAGGAGAGGGATTGGATCTGCAGCTGTCGGGTGACGGAGCCAGACGGGGACAAGCTGATTCACGGGTCTGAGTGGCGTGCACGTGGAACGTGGACCTCGGAGTGTAGCCTTCTAGAAGTGCTGAGATAAGTAGTCCTGATTATTTGTTTCAGCTCTTCGCTCAATGGAGGGTGTTTGTAAGAATTTGGGGACGTTCTGTTACAGAACGGGAGACTGGTCATTGTTCAAGGAACGACTGGATCAGGCCCTCATTTTATATGATGACAAAGTTGTGTCACAAGAGCGCAAAAGAGCATTTTTGCTGAGTTGCCTCACAGAAGAAACTTTCTCTTTATTATCAGATTTGTGTTTCCCTAAAAAGATTTCTGTTTGTTCTTTTGATGATTTATGTAAATTATTTGATTCACATTGCAAACCAATTCAAAATATTTTCGAGTCACGTGAGTTGTTTTATAAGTGTAAACAGCTAGCTAACGAATCTATTAAAGATTACGCTGCTAGGTTGAGAGGACTTAGTTTGACGTGCAATTTTGAATTGAGGTTGTAACCTTGTTTGAAGGACATATTCATTATTGGAATTTTCAATGAAAAATTGAAACATAAGTTGTTCGTTGAGGGGATCAATACTTCTTTTTCGGAATGCATAAAGTTAGCAGCTTCATGGGAACATGTTGTTAATCTTAAGAAAGTTGATACGAATTTAAATGTTGTGCATAAGGATAGTAATTTTGTCCGTAAATCCAGGTCGGATAGTCCGATCTGATTTAAAAGTGCAGGGCGTAGTAAGACGCCAGTAAATGTTGAATTAAAAAAATATTTTTTCTGCGGAAAAACGAATCATTTGCAAAAGGATTGCTGGAAGAATATTTTTTGTAATCGATGCAATAAATCGGGTCATCCTAGTAATTTATGTAAAAGCAGTAAAATTAATGTAGGTAATAAAAATAAACGATTGAATTCGGTTTTTATGTTACATGACGCCGCGGGGCCGGAACCGATATTCGTAGATCTGGTTATTGGTAACACTGTTTTGCGGGCGATTGTTGACACCGGTGCAGAGATTAATGCAATTCCTTACGAAGTGTATTTAAAAGATTTTGTTTCCTATGAATTGGAAAGATGCGATATTCAATTGTCAGGATATGACGGGAAACGGTTAAATATTATAGGTAAAGTTAATTTAAGTGTGTTATTTTTAAATAAAAGTGTGGATACGCAGTTCGTAATAATTAAAAATGGTAATTCTACGATTGTTGGTAGAAAATTTTTACAAGTTTTCGGTATCGGATTGAGTGGAATAAATTCGGTAAATATCAGTGAGATTAGTTGTAATAATCAATTAAATTTTCGTGATAGTTTAAAGAAAAAATATGCTCATGTGTTTTCAGAAAAATCGGGTAGGCTTATAGGTTATGAAGCTAACATCGAAGTTATTTCGGAGTTCAGGCCAAAGTTTTTAAATCCAAGACCGTTACCTTTTAGTTTACGTGGTAAAGTGGAGGAGGAAATAAATAAGATGTTACGTGAAGATATAATTGAAAAGGTAGAAATAAGTGATATGGCTAGTCCGATTGTTGTTGTAAAAAAGAAAGACGGTTCAATTAGAATTTGTACCGATTTTAAAACCACATTAAACCCTATGTTAGCGAAGTTGAAATACCCATTGCCTCGTATAGAAGATTTAATTTAATCTTTAAATGTTGCAAAATTTTTTGCTAAAATAGATTTGCGTAATGCTTTTGGGCAGATTTCGTTGAACGAGAAGTCGAGGAAATTATGTGTGATAAGTACGCATATAGGATTATTCGCGTATAAAGTCTTGCCTTTCGGGTTGACTACAAGCCCAGCAATTTTTATGCAAGTCATTTCGGCGGTAGTCGGCGGACTTCGTAACGTTCGTGTATTTCTAGATGATATATTGTTGTTTGGAAATTCTAAAGAGGAATTATTTTCTATTTGGGAATCAGTACTTAGCAAGTTAAGTGATTGTGGTTTAACTATTAATGAAAATAAGTGTTCTTTTCTAGAAACAGAGATAGAATATCGCAGAATGGAGTTATGCCCTTAGAAAATAAAATATGTGCGATTACTCAAATGGCAGTACCGAATAATATTTCGGAACTTAGGAGTTTACTCGGGGTTATTTCATACTATAGATCGTTTATTCATAATATTTCAGGTATTTTGTCTCCATTGTATAACTTGTTAAAAAGGGGAGTGAAATATGTGTGGTCTGAGGAATGTAATATTGCGTTCGAGCGAGTTAAGAAACTGCTGACGTCAGATAATATTTTAGTGTATTTTGATCCAAATTTACCGACTTATTTCAGACGTATCTGACAGATCTTTGGCAGCGGTAATTTGTCCTGTATATGATAATGGTTTAGAGAGACCTATCGCATTTGCTAGCCGTTTATTGTCAGAAACAGAATTAAAGTACTCTATTTTAGATAAGGAAGCGTGTGCTATAATCTTTGGGTTGAAGAAATTCTTTCAGTACTTATATGGCAATAAATTTGTTTTGGCTTACGACAATAAGTCATTAGTACACATTTTGAACACGGATAAGCAAATTCCCGTGTTGGCCGCTAATCGTTTGCAGCGTTATGCTTTAATATTACAAACTTTTGAGTATAGTATAGAGCATATTAAATCAGGTGACAACAAAGCGGATTTCTTATCACGGATGCCGATTAATAATAATAATAATAATAATAATTTAGATGTTTGTAGCGACGATATTGATGGTAGCGATTATTTTTTAAATTATATTGATAGCTTAAATGTGAATACAATCGAATCAGAGTTTTTTAATATTATCGAGTCAGAAACAACATTAAATACGGAAACAATGAAACAGTTTTCGATTAATTATGTAAATAGTTCGTAGCTAATGGTTGGCCGGATAAAAAGTTTTTAAAGGATGATTTATTGAAATTCTGGTATTTTAGGAATAAATTATCGACTTATAATTCATGTTTATTTTATAATAATAAATTTGTAGTTCCAAGGGAATTAAGGGAAATTATATTGAATTTTTTACATCAATCGCATTTAGGCATTGTAAAATCGAAAAGTCTTGCTCGAAATTATTTTTTTTGGCTCGGAATGAACAATGATATAGAAGCAACCGTGAAACAATGTGCTCGATGTATGGAATGTTTACCTACTCCGTGTAAAGTTGAGTTGGCACCTTGGCCAATCAATGGTTTAATCTGGAGTAGATTGCATATTGACTTCATGGGACCTTTGGGAGGACATAATTTTTTAATAATTGTTGATGCAACTACAAAATGGATAGACTGTCATATTGTAAATAAAGTAGATTCGTTTTGTACAATAAAAGTTTTGAAAAGATTATTTTCTATGTTCGGAATCCCGGAACAAATTGTAAGTGACAATGGTACAGCTTTCACATCGACAGTTTTTAAGGAATTTTGTCACAATTACAATATAGAATCTTTGACTTCAGCTGTACAGCATCCTGCTTCTAACGGTTTAGCTGAAAATGGGGTTGAACAGTGAAGAATTTAAAAAAAAAATTATGGTAAATAATAAATTTCCTACTGATTTTGAAGACAAACTTTTAACGTTTTTAGTTGTTATTAGAAATACGCCTTCAATGTCTACGGGCATTGAGCCTAGTAATTTAATGTTGGGTAGGAAGATTAGATCAATTTTTAATACGATTATTCCAATGGTGGATAATGTTGAGAGTCAAGGTTTTAAAGGGATTGACAACACGGTTAAAAACAAAATGTTATTGAGCCAGCGTAAACAGAAAAAGTATTATAGAGGAAGAAAATTTAAAAAGTACTTTGATGTTGGTTCTAAAGTTTTAACCAGGGATTTAAGAAGTAATAATAATAAATGGATTTTAGGAAAATTTTTTAAAAGATTGGGGAATAGGATTTATTTAAAATCATGTCTACGTGACAAATTTGGAAACGCCACCATGATCAGATATCAGAGAGGAAGGTTAGGTGGGGGGAGTGTGACAGGTCTGATGATTTGCTGGATCTGGCTCCACTCTCGGATGTGGACATGACCAAGTTTACTAATTACTCTGATTTTTGCTGGTCACCTACACCATGGGAGGGGAGGTTACGCCCTCGAGGTCAACGCCCATGCTACACAGATGGAAGATCATGAATATAATTATATATACTAGGTTGAAATATTTAAATACTTGCATTGTATAAATTTGAGAGTAAATAAATATGTGTAATTATGATTTAAGTGTGGGGGTGTGATGTATGTGTGTGAGTGTGACGGCATTAGAGCGAGACAGCGAGTATGGAGAAGTATAAAAGGGATCTACTGGCTGTTGTGCACTCTCTCCAGATAAAACTCTTCTACAATGAACATTATCGTATGTTATTACTACCCGCATTACAAGACATCACAAAAACCAATCTTCTAAGATAAATAACTGCAATCGGAACACGAAAAAAGTTTTTCTCAACTGTGAGCCAGCATGTGAGCCAACAAATATCTCTTTTGAGAACATGAATAACTGCAATTGGCACACGAAAAAAGTTTTTGTCTACTGTGAGTCAGCTTGTGTCTCCTCAAACTTCCCCTATCATAACATGAATAACTGCAATCGGAACATGAAAAAGGTTTTTCTCCACTGTGAGTAAGCATGTGTGTTGTCAAATTACCCTTTTGAGAAGATGCATAACTACAGTCAGGACATGAAAAAGGTTTTTCTCCCTTGTGAGTCAGCATGTGTGTCGTCAAATTACCCTTTTGAGAAGATGCATAACTGCAGTCAGGACATGAAAAAGGTTTTTCTCCACTGTGAGTCAGCATGTGTGTTGTCAAATTACCCTTTTGAGAAGATGCATAACTACAGTCAGGACATGAAAAAGGTTTTTCTCCCTTGTGAGTCAGCATGTGTGTCGTCAAATTACCCTTTTGAGAAGATGCATAACTGCAGTCAGGACATGAAAAAGGTTTTTCTCCACTGTGAGTCATTTTGTGTCTATTCAAACTTCCCCTATCAAAACATGAATAACTGCAATCGGAACACGAAAAAGGTTTTTCTCCACTGTGAGTCAGCATGTGAGCCATCAAATATCGTTTCTGAGAACATGAATAACTGCAATCGGAACACGAAAAAGGTTTTTCTCCACTGTGAGTCAGCATGTGTCTGCTGAAGTTTCCTTTTTGAGAACATGAATAACTGCAATCGGAACATAAAAAAGGTTTTTCTCCACTGTGAGTAAGCATGTGCTTTATCAAATTACTCTTTTGAGAACATGAATAACTGCAATCGGAACAGGCAAAACGTTTTTCTCCACTATGAGTAAGCATGTGACTCGTCAAATTACTCTTTCGAGAAGATGCATAACTGCAGTCAGGACATGAAAAAGGTTTTTCTCCACTGTGAGTCAGCATGTGTGTTGTCAAATTACCCTTTTTAAAAGATGCAAAACTACAGTCAGGACAGGAAAAAGGTTTTTCTCCACTGTGAGTCAGCATGTGTGTCGTCAAATTAACCTTTTGAGAAGATGCATAACTGCAGTCAGGACATGAAAAAGGTTTTTCTCCACTGTGAGTCATTTTATGTTTCCTCAAACTTCCCCTATCAGAACATGAATAACTGCAGTTGTAACATGAAAAAGGTTTTTCTCCACTGTGAGTCAGTACGTGTGTCTTCAAACTTGACTTTCGAGAACATAAATAACTACAGTCGGAACATGAAAAAGGTTTTTTGTGAGTCCGCATGTGTATCGTCAAATTACCCTTTCGAGTAGATGCGTAACTGCAGTCAGGACATGAATAAGGTTCTCTTGTTCTCTTTTCTCCATTGTGGCTAAGAATGTGTCTCGCCAAATCTCCCTTTCGAGAACATGCATATTTACAGTTCGAACATGAAAAAGGTTTTTCTCCACTGTGAGTCAGATACGTCAATGAGTCTGAAAAAGAACACGAATAAAGACATAAGTGTAAGCACTATTATTTATTTAATTTTTAAAAAAAAATAGCACGAATCGTTATTTACCTGTTGTCTGGGTAAATCGTTGAAAGGATTTTAGACATTCCTTTTTAACATCCGGCAGCTCAATGTCAATTTCCATACAAGGAATTCCCTCTCCATCTTCATCTCGGGGTTCTGTTTGTAACTTGAAGCTAACAGTTTCCATTTTAAGGCTACCTAGAAAAACCAAATAACAATACGTACATGTATATGCCCAGATCAAGGGCGTGTTATATTTGAATTTACAGTAGTTCCTCACTGAGAGAGTATTTCAAAAAGTTTTGAATTTAAAAAATAAACCAACAAAGATACTGTTGATTAACCATGTTAAAGAGAAAATTTGGTAACAGGCTTTAAGGTTAGTTGAGGAAATATTAAAGACCCCAGATTTCCGCTTCAGTAACGATGCTTTAAGAAAAAAAAGGGAAAACAAAAATTCTCTTGTTATCATTTTCTGTACGAAGTTTCGTCTATCTAGGAAAATTATGTTTATATCCCAAATAAGATAAGTTAAAAATTTGCTGTAGTTATAGATTTGCGTAAATATAAATTTGAAGAGAAATACCGATGAAGAAAAGAGATGACTTTATGGAAAAACATATTATATCCTGCCCGAGCAACAATTCACAACGGACAAGCTTACTTAAAATCAAAATTTTGCGTTCCACATTTTTAACACATGCAATACTGCAATAATGCAACCAACTAGCTTTTTGAGAACTCTCCGCATACTGTAGACATTCCTTCTTTACATCTGGGAAGTCAAAATCCATATCCGCATACGACATTTCACCTTCAGCTTCTTCCTGGGGCCCTGGTTCCGTCTTGATAGAAACATTATCTGGGCTTAGTAAATCCATGGCAAGACCGTGGAACCGTTATGGACTCTTCGGTTGGACTATAATTTAAAAACAATGATGTGTACAGTAAATAAGTATTTGAAAATAAGGACATAATTAAGATTGAAACCATGAGAGAAGACAATTGAAAACGGTTCACCGAATCGTCATCATTAGTTAGATTACAGTAACCAGACACTATTTTTCTATATATCCCCTATATCTCTATAAAGTGACATAATCGTATATTTGTTCCGCCATTCTGCATTAGACGAAATATCGGTTTCCCCAGGTAAACCATGTTTCTATAAAGTGTGATTGCTTTAATCTTTAATCAATGCTTTAGAAATACACATCCACAAAACAGTTCTTAAACCAGAAGTCAAATAATGGGTTCTCTAACTTAGGTTGATCTACGTGTTTTATTTTATACAGTTTGGTATATCCATGGTCTGAGATTTTGGATATTATTGTTTGACACGTGCCATCTATCATTATTTTATGCAACTATGTTAATTGGAAATGTTGCGTGTTTATTTAATTTTGTAAGTATTTAAAATTTTATATTTTTGAATGTAGCTATTACTTTGTGGTTATCCATTATAATAAAATGAAACAATGCAACTTTGTATAAACCACTTATAAAATGTGCAAATCCGACCGGTTTCGGAACAAACGTTCCTTCGTCAGGAAAAGCTTATACTAATTTGACAGTTTAGTACAATGTTTTATTATGGTAGGGGTGGAGCCGTTGTTTGTTAATAATGTAGATTGGGTGGGTAGGTATTAGTGTAGAGTGGGTGGGTAGGGGAACATATGTATGTTCCCCTACCCACTGTTCTAAACTGTCAAATTAGTATAAGCTTTCCCTGACGAAGGAACGTTTGTTCCGAAACCGGTCGGATTTGCACATTTTATAAGTGGTTTATACAAAGTTGCATTGTTTCATTTTATTTAAAATATTATTTAAAAACCTTAATATTTATTGATTACTTATTGTGAAATTGTATTATTTACTGTAAAGAATTTTAAAAAATTGCGAGTATGTTTGATGATTTGAAATTCTCTTTTGAGGAAATAATAAACCAGAACTTTACATACGCACTGTTATCTCATAGAATAAAGAAAATCTGTGGATGTTTACTTCATATTGTAAAATATTGTATCAGCTAAACCTTTGGATCAGAAACGTTTGTACCTGGACATTATTATTTGACATGTGTCATCTCTCATTATTTTATGCAACTATGTTAATTGGCAATGTTGCATGTTTATTTAATTTTGTAAGTATTTAAAATATTATATTATACCTAAATATATATTGATTACTTATTGCGAAATTGTATTACTTACTGTAATGAATTTAAAAAAATTGCGAGTATGTTTGATGATTTGACAATATGTTTTAAGGAAACAATACACGAGAACTTTACTGACGCACTGTTAACTCATAGAATAAAAAATATCTGTGTCTATGTCTGTTAACTTCATACTGTGTCAGCTAAACTTTTGGATCAGGTATAGGGTACAAAAAGTATGTCAGAATAGCAAAAAGACGACCGAACAACTGAATCTCGCAAATGACAGTGACAGACACTTTCATAATTGTGATCTATGGTTACGTTCGTGGTGTTGCCATTTTTAGACGATTAGTAGGTATTCGAGTACCCCAAAATATTATCTCTTCTCTAATGGCATCTATCTTTTTGAGATGAAAATAACGATCGTGTAAGGCGGGTGCCACGCGCTTAGATAAAAGATCATCGCACGCACAATAGAGAGGTGTTCAGACACGTATGTAAAATATAAAAGATCAACGCACGCCAAATTACGCTCTCCGTGCGTATTTAAAAACTATTGTTAAAATTTTTCTTCATTTATTGCATTTAATGGTTACATTTTTTGTGGATTTTTCGATAACCATGCTAGCTAGGCTGATGCCCGTGTTATAGTACAATAACAATCTAGAAGCCATAATGTAAGAGAACAAGATTAAAAAAGAATATTATCAAAAATTTAAATTAAGTATTAAAGAAAAGAAATGAGTATACAATAATATAAATACAGAAGGAATGATATAAAAGAATATAAAAATCATAGAATATGAAGGAATATAAAAGTATGTACTATGAAAATATCGAGAATCAACGTTAGTGGGTACTATAATATGTAAGTTAAAATAGTTTTTATTTTTTGTAATTTTTAGACAAGTAGATTCATGTTGAAACTTTTAATACTGCAGTGGATTGTTGTTATTGTAACAGTTTTTGTCTAAGCAGAATACAAGTAAGGCAGTAGAGTACATTGGACAAATCAGTGGTGCCGAACAGTTTAAAGAAATGAATGGAAAAAGAAAATTGTAAAATTTTTAAATTTAAATAAAAATAATGATGTTTTGTCTTACAGCTATCCCCTCAGACTGTTCACACCTAATCAGTTTAAAGCCTCAATTACATTGAGCGAGTTTACAAGCTACTGTCTACTAAGTTTAAAAGCTGGTGAATCGGCGAGTGAGATTGTAATGATGACACACAAAACTGTCCTCTCGCTCAGTAGCGAACTACCATATATAAATATACTAATACCTAGATCGATATCTTCGGGCCTTCTCCTTACTAGCACTATGTCATCAATTTAACCACGGATGAACCCATTATATGAAACGAAATGGCGCAAATAGACTACACATAGAGGAAGTTAATCTGTCTACCATATACAATATAATTCCAATCGACCTACCGCAATCTATAGCCCAATAAATTAAAAACAAAAATGCTTGGAATCAAAAACGTTTTGTTTCTTATTACATTAGACCAGGGTTTCCCAACCAGTGGTCCGCAAGAGGCTAGAAGATGGTCCGCGACGGTCCGCCGGTTAATAAGGGAGCCAGTGCGGGGGCGGTCCCTGGTCGAGAAGTCTGAATAAAAAAATCGGGACAATATTCAGTCTATCATTATTGTACCTTGTCGCCAGTGGCCCCTCTCTTGTGGTAAATATTCTGCTAGAACCCATCCTACCTTATCCCATTACGTCCAGTAACGGATTATCCCTAGGGCAGAGTAGGCAACTGCCTAGGGGTCCCGCATCGGCTAGGGGCCCCGTGTCCCGAGAAAAAAATGACTTGCTTCAATAAGTGAACAACCAAGTTTAATGACAGGTTAATAACATAAGGTACATGCATTAAAGAAAACAACAAATTTTAATAATTAGGTTATAACCCAATAAATAACTAATGTTCACATAATGGACAAATATCTATTTCTAGTTTTTTTTTAAATATATATGTAGAACAATTTTCTCGGTTTACCCGCGTAACGTAGTCCTTAAAAGGACTTTTTAACTCCAGACGTTTCTTTCTTCTGAAAACCGAGAAAATTGTTCTACATCTTACACTCGTGAAAACCTTAATCATAACATATATATGAAGAACAATTTTCTCGGTTTACCCGCTTAACGTAGTCCTTAAAAGGACTTTTTAACTCCTGACGTTTCGGACAGATCACACTGTCCATCTTCAGAGGCCATATGTCTTGAGTTTTTGTCTCAAACTGATAGCTTTCGCATGTCTGTTCGGTCCAAAAGCTAAAACTTAAGTGAGTGCAAATCACTTCTTATGTCTAGAAGTACCCGGGTTTTTTTGTTACATTAACTCCACACAGGAGGCCCTGAGAGAATTTATTATGCAAAAGACTATTACATTATTATGTAAAAGAGTATGCATATTAGAGACCTCTGTAGAAATTTTATAGAAGCTAGTGTTACCGACTAACTAAATTAGAGCACGTGATCCAGTATTTGTTAAGTGCCATTATTTATTATTCTTGTATTTTTAACAGTCTAAAAGACGGTATTTTTACAGTTTTTAGCAGTATAAAAGGGGTGCTATTCAAATATTTCCTTCTCTCGCCTTAACCGATACTTAGAGTATTAACCCCGTGTTGCCCAGGCGAGGTCCGGGCCAAAATTAGCTTCAAAAAGTGTTGATTTCATCGTTACTCAAAAAGTGTTTGTAAATAAAACGACTCTTCAGTAAAAAAAAGTGTTTTACAATAAAAAGTCCACCAACCTAGACGATATCGAAGTGACTTTGACATGGTCCTTCGAGCCGGAGGACCTTTCCAGGCCCTGAGGAAAATAACTTCCCTCAGGGCCTATGTCATCTTTGAAGATGTTGTGTGGAGGGTCTTTTTGAGGAAAGGAAGGAGTGAACACGGGTCTTGAAGAGACCCATGTTGTAGGAGGGAGGAAACACAGAGGCCGGCAAATCGTTCCACAGCCGAGCCGTTGAACTCAAGAACGAGTCATAGAAACGACTCGTTCTCATGTGACCAATGTCAACCATGTACAAATGTTGGGTGCGTGTTTGGCGTGTTTCCCGACTATGCACCGGTGCCGAGGGGATCAATGACGCTAGTTCCTCGGAGCATCTTCCATTCTTATACCGGTAGAACAAGGACAGCATTCCCACCTGACGCCTGTGCTCTAAAGATTGCAGTCCGTCTGTTAAGATGGGAGATCTATCAAACGGACCGCCCGTTTTTGCAGAGAGTCAAGGGTTTTTTTAGGTATTGTGGAGCTCCAGACCAGAGGTGGCTGCCAAATTTAACCGTGGGGCGCACTTGCGATTTGTACAGGGTTAGCAGTTGTGTACTATTAAAGTATCTGCGGGCCCTGTACAGTACGCCCAGTTTCTGAGAGGCTAACTTAACTCTGGTTTCGATGGAGCCCCCGTACCTGAGCTGGTCACTTAGAGTCAGACCAAGCATATCGATGGACGTTCTGTTCGGAAGATTGGGTCTTTGAAACATTAAATTCGACGAGGTTATTCTTACCCCAAGAGAAAACACTCTCGAGGTAACCGTCCATTCTTTGCTTTAAAGCCCTCCGAGCTATTGGAGTTTGTAAGCCCTTTGGGGGCTTGTCAAACAAAAAGCTATTATGGACTGTACTGTCATCCGCGTAACAATGAATCGGTGCACATGACAAGAGGTCATTGATGTGCAACAGAAACAAAGTCGGTGACAGAACCGATCCTTGTGGGACGCCAGCATTTATCGAATGCGAGGAAGAGGTGAAACCGTCAGCAACCGCCTGGATCGACCTCTCCCTCAAAAAGTCGGCAATTCACGCACACAAGGATGCGGGAAGTCCATAACAAGACAGTTTGTTGACAAGCCCTCGGTGACAAACCCGGTCAAAGGCCTTGGAAATATCCAGTGCAACCGTTTGGGTCTCACCGAAACGTTCCAGGCACCGCCCTCAAACATGCGTCACATACGCGAGAAGATCACCGCAAGAGCGGTTCCGCCGGAATCCGTAATGACGGTCGTTAATAATTTTATTCTTCTGGAGGTATGTGAGCAGTTTGTCGTTGATCACACGTTCCATCACCTTAGACAGAACTGATGTGATCGTTATGGGGCGGTAGTTGGCTGGGTTGGAGCGGTCACCCTTCTTTGGAATAGGGTGAATGATCGCTTTTTTATGCCCAAAACACAATACGTCTTTTGCACAACATCAAAGCACTTACCAGGGAAGATTTTTTTTCAATCGCCTACCAGAATAAATCTGAAGCATTAATGATAAAACTCGATTACTGTCAAGAGACATTTTAAAAATATTCTTAAGAAACAAACAACTGTCACATAATTAATCTTACAAAGATCTGTTACGCTGTACTTAGGGGTTGTGTATGGGCAGGTATAATTCTCTTTGTGTCAGGTTTTTACCACGAACTTTACGGTTGAACCGAGCGCCAAAAACTGCCATTCATGCAGATTTATGCCCGTGGTGGGTAGAATCATGGACTCCCTCTCAAGGCGTGGGTAAAATGTATGCGATCTCCAGCTTATTAGGGTATTAAATAAAAACATATATCTTATTTGTAACTTAAATTTAAAAAATCGTATATTGTTTCAATAGTGACAGGTTACAATAAATTAACAGAGCTACTCACCCTCAGGGACCGATTGATACTTGAAGAACCTAGCTAAATTTGACCACTATTCCTAGCCGATCCGCGTCTCGGGGATCACAACAGAATGACCAGCAAGATTTCTAACCGAACCACGTCTCGTGGAAATCGTGCTGGTCGCCACAGGATGACCAGCACGATTTCTAGCCGAACTACATCTCGTGGATCGCAATAGGATGATCAGCAAGAACATCCTCCCGACACTTTCGCAGTATAGCAGAGCCTCATTCAAGGGAAGTGGAATTCCAGAGACGATGTTACGGGGCTTTCATAGCAAGCAAGTGGGACTGATAGTAATACTGTTCGTGTAATTGTTTATACAAGCCGGTGCGCGTGACTTTAAGTCTGTTTGGTTCAATTATATTCGCACCTCACAATCCAAAAGCCTCAGTTTTGCACATAAATTCTGAAATCGACACTTTGGATCAAGATTGTAAAATATCTATGCAAGATAGCTTTCATATTTCAAAGAGAATAAGAAGCAATATTTCGTTCCCTTTCTGGTTAAAAGAAAAATACACATGTTTGTATGAGACGAAGAGAGATACATAGCTGTTGAAATGTAAGGTCGCTCGGGACGTTTTTGGTCTTATGAAAGTATAACGCAATTACGTGTTTTGGGATGTATTTATTCCTAAACAAGCAGACGGGTTTTAACACTCCATACGATAAATGAGTCGATCTTATTATCGGCACCCGACAAATACACTCTGGCTTGGCGCGTGCAACGCCAATCCATCTCCGATCGCCATGATAATTTCAGAAAACTTCTCGAATATTTCGATCTACCGCGGAATCCAATTTCGCGACATTATTGATTACATACTTCGATGCACTTTAACATCTCGTATTAGAGATCGTTTCACCATTTTTTAACGCGCCAACAGACTGAATTTTATAACTTCGTCCCTTATATTTAATTAATTCTATTTGACTGTCTCAACCATGATCTTGCCCAAAGGATCATGCTCGCGAGAGTATGTTTCGTCACCGGAACCGGAAAAAAAAGGCCCCCCTCTATCACGACTCGTGTTGCCAGTCATCCTGTTGATAAATCATCATAAATTAATTAACTGAAGAGTTCGTGCGGCTACTATCGATGTTATAAAGCAGTGTTCATATTTTAAAATGAGAAAAGATAATAATTTTAACACTGCTTCATAACAGATCCTTACTGTTCCAAAACATTCTTTCTTTTTTTTTAAATACACACTATTATCAAAATAAATACTGCAGCACACATTTATTTATGTACAATGAATTATTTAAGTACTAACTAATAACATTTATGTGCACTCCCCTTCCATACACAAGCAAATGCTTTCAATGTAAGAGTATTAAAAAACCTGAGATGTAAAATTATCATGTAAATACCATGTTAAACATATGATTAAAAAATTTTATTAATAAAGAAAACAAAAATATTGATTGTAAGGCGTAATTCAAATATGGTTTAAGGTTTTCATATTGTGGATTTTTTTAAAATTGGTAAGCTCAGGCGAGGTCAGGCCATTAATCAATAAACTAATATAATATCATTATTTCTTATTAATATAACTAGTATTTCTTAAGACATCGTAGACATCGTAGACACAGTAGACATCGCGTCCAACATTGCATGTTTATAATTTACTTTCATTTTTTATCGAAACCGAAATTTTATTTGAAATCACAAGATTGATAGTTGGGAATATAAATACTGGCCAACTGAATATGTAATAAACCACTCAAAATCGATCACACATCAAAACCGAAAAAAATGACAAAATAAAACCGTTATTAATTTAAAGATATTAATTTGAAAACTGGATACCCCCTGGTGTAACGCCAGAGCTAAGTTTAAGTGCACGCTGATTGCACGATGATGTCGTTTCTCACCCGGCATGCCCCTTAAAGTCTCGAAAACCCTTCTGGACGGAAGGAGAAAGACTCCTTCGAACACATCTCACCCCAGAAGATAGGTGGAAGCTTGAGTGGCAATCAGCCAACGTCAAAAACGCCCATCTCGTGCAAGACCCCACTGAGAGACAGCCTGGGTTCTCATTGCCTCGCAAACTCTGGACTGCCATCAAGAGGATAAGGTGCTCCCATAGCCGTTGTGCTCACATGATGCATTGATGGGGCCTAAAAGAGTCGGCGACGTGTGAATGCGGTGCGGTGCAGACCACCGAACATGTGGTCAACGAATGCCCACTCCATTCATTTCCCGGCGGGATTGATGAGGTCCACAGGGCAACGCCTGAGGCCCTAGACTGGCTCGCAGACCTAGATGTCCCCCTCTGACCCCCCACCACAAGAAAGAAGAAGTTTAAAGTAAATACTCAAATTCGGAGAAGAAAAAGGGTTTTTCCCACTGTGAGAAAACATGTGTCCCGTCAAAACTACTCTTCTGAGAACAGAAATAACTGCAGTCAGGAAATTGAAAAAGGTTTTTCTTAGCAGTGAGTAAGCACGTGTTTCGTGAAATTATTGCAATTATTCTTTTGAGAAAATGAATAATTGCAGTCGGAACATGAAAAAGATTTTTCTCCACTGTGAGCAAGCATGTGTCTCGTCAAACTAATCGTATGAGAACTTAAAAAAGTGCACTTGGAACAGGAAAAAGGTTTTGCTCCACTGTGAGTCAGCATGTGTTTTCTCAAATTTCCCCTCTGAGAACATGAGTAACTGCAATCGGAACATGAAAAAGGTTTTTCTCCACTGTGAGTAAGCATGTGCTTTGTCAAATTACTCTTTTGAGAACATGAATAACTGCAATCGGAACACGAAAAACGTTTTTCTCCACGGTGAGTCAGCATGTGGGCCTTCAAATATATCTTTTTTCATCTCAAATTGTCCCTATCAGAAAACTAATAACTGCAATCGGAACACGAAAAAGGTTTTCTTCCACTGTGAGTCAGCATGTGTCTGCTGAAGTTTCCTTTTTGAGAACATGAATAACTGCAATCGGAACATAAAAAAGGTTTTTCTCCACTGTGAGTTTATCAAATTACTCTTTTGAGAACATGAATAACTGCAATCGGAACAGGCAAAAAGTTTTTCTCCACGGTGAGTCAGCATGTGGGCCTTCAAATATCTCTTTTGAGAACATGAATAACTGCAATTGGAACACGAAAAAGTTTTTCTCCACTGTGAGTCAGCATTATCAAAAATTTTCTCAGTTAAGGGTCGGGTATCAAACCGCGCTGACGCTGCAGTTAGGTATTTCTTGTACTTGTAGACAAACACGGCCGCAGCCGGCCGCCTGCGTCTGACTAGAGGAGATGTGGGTATACTAGACACTACGGACTTAGGAAATAAAAATACACTTGCCTTATAAAATTAAAATTTAGTTCCTACCATAATAATGGATACAGCTTAACATACTAAGAATCGTATTGTCGAATAGCGTGGATAGCTCTTAGAGACATTTGCGCCTGGGTCAAACTGCCCATTCACTGCCGTTAGGTATTTTTGGTAGTTGCAAACAAGCTCGGCCGCCGCGATCTACTGTGTATTTCGGTTAGATTCAGGCACGGCTGCTCAGCATTTTGATAAAATGCGGAATAAAAATAAACTTGCTTTGTAAAATTTTAATTTATTTCCAACATAATTGATACAGCTCGACAGACTATAAATCATATTATGCAAGGGCAAGGATACATAGACTTTTTTTAGCCCCTGGACCTTTACAGACGTCTTAGTTTTTGACTCAATGTGACATAGAATCTAATGGTGTTTTGATGTGGAAAAAATTTCTGGTTCATATATGGTTTGTATAATGTTATTAATTTTTTTATAATTTTACCAGAAAATAATGGGTGTGAATAAGTTACGACAACCAGTTTTTACTCTGTGCCTTAGAAATTAAAAAAACAGGTAGTTTTGTTTTTGAAAGTTTATTTATATGCATACAGATTTTTTTAATACCTAGTAAGAAAGAATATATTTTACAATTTATCTTTGATATACATAAAGTAGAACGAAGCACATTTAGAAAAAGACAGTCAAAAATATAAAGAATGTTTTATTTTTATTTTTATGTACCTTACAAAGTCCCAACTGTTATCAATCGCCTGGGGCCAGTGATTGGGGTATGTTGTGAGGCTGAATAAGGTGGGAGGGGAATAATATAGGGGAAGTACCTGGCTATTCAGATTTGGTCACCACACACGGCTAAAGCCATTTCAAGCAACGTTTCAATTCTGAATAGTGGTCTTACACCAGGGCGATACATAAAGTATCTTCCACTCTGTTTTTTTATAGAAGGCTATTGAAAAGTTTTTTTTCTTTGTATAAAACACGCTGTAACTCGTGTTGTGCGTGTTACAGGTAAATTTGAAAATGTTATATGTAAGTTCAAAATAAATTAATTATTACCCACAATTATTATAGTTATTTCACAGCATTATCCAAAAATAACAAAGTTACTATTATATACTTGTTTACTATTATATAATTTTACAATTGAAAAATGTCCTCCACAACACAAGTGAATTCCTAGCGTGGAGGACATTATACTATACATGTGTAATGTAAACTTATTAATAAAAAAATACAAAACAATACAGAGTGACAAGTGTTAGCTCCTCATTTATTCATAAGACTGTCATTTTGTAATGACATCATCCTTTCTCCAGGTCTATTATCGATAATTCTAAACATTCACAAAAAGTGTGGTAGATCATTCAATATAGCAAAAAGTTTATATGGAAGGCCATTATTCAGGCCGCTTATGTTTATTTAAAAAACTTACATGTTCACTGATAGTTTCTGTTATAACGACGTCATTTATATTGCTTCTGCTGCTTTTCTAAAAAAACATATAAAATAAATTTATTTGTAATAATACAACCCAGAATTTACCCAACATCGAAATTCATTCGATTTATCAATGGATCTGACAGTCGTTGTTTTCAATAAAACTTAGTGACAATTTGAACGGAATCGGTAGAGAACTCAAAATGGTCGTCGAAATTATGCACTTTGACATTAAATTCGAGTTCGGTGAACCCCAAACTCCTTAAACCTGATTTTGAACCAAATCGTCAAAGTACTTAAGATATTCAAGATGGATGCCGAAATTTTGCATTTTGACTAGATCCGAGTTCAGTGCACGTCCAAACGCCCTAATCCTGATTTTGAACCAAATCGGTAGATAACTAAAGAAATTCAAGATGGATGCCGAAATTTTGCATTTGGACAATTGGCCGGGGCACACGTACACTTCCGACCGCGTGCCTCGCCCCCAGGCTAAAGCGGCATGCGACCCTCCCGCCGAAACGCCGTGTCCGCCTGCCGGCCGACCCCTTGCGCTAAAAAGTCACCCCACTTCCGCGGGCAGGCCAAAGCGTCAGTTTTGACCATAGATTATAGAAATATTATAGAAGCTCCATACAACTGTGCCCTCACGACGGTGGATGTCTATGGTGTTCGCCAAGCAGCCCGCCGAAACGCCGTGTCCGCCTGCAGGCCGAACAGGTACACTATTTTGGGTAAAAAAGTCGCCACACTTCCGCGGGCAGGCGAAATCGTTGAAGGGGTGACCTTGGGCGACCCTCGCGCGGAAGTGGACGTGTAAACTGATTTTCAAGCGTTCGTAGCGAACTGTGGTGTGTCGCGGGACATGTCGTGCAGTTCAAAAGTTTTTGCTACAGTTTTGACCATAACTAAGATGATACCTATCACATGGTTGTCACCTATCAAGTTTTGACAGTTTTAGCGGCGGTGACAAATTATTTATATGAATGAAATTGTAAACCAGTATTTTAATAAAAAATGACCATATTATCAGTTAGGCTACAAGCATATTATAATTATTTTGATAATGTTTAAAAGGGTGAAATTAATTATGTTCATAAGTTAATTAATTATTTTCATTAAAATGATGCCACAAAGTGAATTTACAATAAATTGTAGAATAACTTAAGTGTACTTATTTTACAGTGTTGTATAAATTCAATTACAATGTAATTCTCATCCAAGACAGAAATATTTAGCAGTTTATTATGTGTACTGGCATTATTTAGCGTTGTTTTAACAACTGTGGTAGAGAGAGGAGCATAATTTGTTAGTATGAATATAAATGAAACATTTTGGTTACCTTATAAAACATATTTTTATTTACATACTACTTACATTAAAAAACAGAAGAAATGAACTATAGCTATGATTACTTATAAATTAAAGATTATCTCGGTTATGCTAGGATTTGAAAAACAGATCATACGTTGATATTTTTTTTATACTAACTCCACACAGGAGGCCCTGAGGAAAATAATTTCTAAAAGATGCTGTGTGGAAGGTCTTTTTGAGGAGAGGAAGGACTGAACATGGGTCTTGAAGAGACCCAAGTTGTAGGAGGAGGAAGCACGGATGCTCGTTCCACCGCCGAGCTGTTGAACTCAAGAATCAGTCGGAAAAATGACCCGTTCTCATGTGAAATGTCAGGACCGGTCAGTGGCTGAGTTGGCAATCCAACACGCGTCCCACCCGGGCATCGCGTGTTCAATTCTTCGGCTGGCTAAGTCCTCCTTTACGACACAAACAAAATTTTCGGCTGACTGTGTTGGTAGTAGGAGATTTTCAAACATTGTCAGGTTATTCGTAACTCGGGAATGTTTGACTTTCTTTAAAAAAAAAATATCAACCTTGTACATAAAATATAAACTCTATTTTTTTAAAAAGAAAGACAAACATTCCCGGGTTACAAAAAACCTGACTATTTTGCTTGTGTCGTGATGGAGGACTTAGCCAGCTAAGGAATCGAACAATGGGACTCCTGGACGCGATGCCAACTCAGCCACTGGGTCGGTCATGACATTTGTCACATGAGGAAGGGTCATTTCTATTTCTCGTTCTTGAGTTCAACAGCTCGTCAGTGGACCGATTTGCCAGCCTCTGTATTTCCTCCCTACTTATCTCTTCAAGATTCCAAGCCAACTCAGTCACTGACCGGTCGTGGGAACTATGTTGATGATGCATACAACTCAACTAGCACACTGCAATGATAACACCTCCCATATAAAAATTATAATCTTTTACTATGACGGGAACAGCACTTTCAAATACATACAAGGGCGGATTTAGGGGGGGGGGGGGGGCACGGGTGCCCCCCCAAACGGTATTTTTGTGTACTGTGGAGATTCCATCACAGTACAGAAAACTATCTTTATTAAACTTTTAATTTTTCTATTGTTTTAACACTTTCATAAACCTTCTTATACATACTTGAACTTGTTTATTTCTAACAGTAATTGTTGATTTTTTTGCCTGTCCGCCCCTTGTGCCCCCCCCCCCCCCCCAGAAAAAAATCCTAACAGTGATTGTTGATTTTTTTGCCTGTCCGCCCATTGTGCCCCCCCCCAAAAAAAAATCCCGGATCCGCCCTTGTAAATATATGTGTAATTTAAAACCCCTAAAATTATGAAAAATTGACTACTTAATGGCCTGTATGTCGTAATATAAAATACACATCGATCATTCAGTTCATTGGTCAGACAACTCCGAAAAATCGATATTTAAGTTGAGTATGCAGTTATTTGCAAAAGTGTACCCTCTATCTGGTAAAATACTCAGTTTACTCATAAACACCACCAACATCTATTATAATGCACAAAAACTTGTAGTGAATTAAACAAAGTGTTGATGTTTTCTGGGTCGATAGCAGGATATTTCAAAATTTTCTTACTAATTGTACCGGACCTGGACCATTATGCCTCCCGGGGTTATTTTGTATTATTTTTAGTATGTAAAACACAGACAAGTGTAAATAATATTTGATTTATAGTGAACATTCAAATGTTCCTTTCCTCATTTTATCTCAAAACTTAGTATTACAGTATCTGTTCTAGATATTTTTTACACATTTGGAAAAAAATAAAATTCAGTTTGTACGAGTATTTTGGGCTCAAATACAAATTTAAAATTTGTTTGAAAAAGGCTGCGCAGCCGTTCCTCTTAAGGTTAAACGTCGCGTACCTTTTAATCTACGCATTCACAGATGGCGCCAATCAAATTATTTTAGGTTTTTAATACTTCTTGCACGTTTTGCTTTAAAATATTGAGGTGAATTAATTGTTTGCGACCGTACATATTTAATATGAATAAATAGTTTTGTCCATAAACAAACCCAAATCTATCATGAAAGGCTTAAAAATACAATATTGGATTGAGTCACCGATACAAAATTGAATTTTTCAGCCTTTCTTGAAAGATTTGGGTTTGTTTATGGACAAAACTATTTATTTATATTAATATTAAATGTGTTCGGGCGCAAACAATTAATTTACCTTAATATTTTTAATCGTAACGTGCAAAAAGTATTAATAACCTAAAATAATTTAATTGGCGCCATTTGTGAATGCATAAAAATAAATTGTAGAAGACCTTGTGTGTATTTATTTACTGTAGTTGTATCAATTCAATCACAATATAATTCTCACCAAATAAATTTCCTTAAACTTAAAGAAATATTTAACAGCTTAGTAACTTGCACTATTTAGCGTTGTTTTGACAACTGTGGTAGAGAGAGGTGCGTAATTTATTAGTGTGAAGATAAATGAAATATTTTTTTATAAAACATATTTTTATTTACATACCACATTAAAAAGTAGCAGAGATAATATAGCTATCATTACTTGTAAAATTAAAGGCTGTCTTAGTAATTTTATTTTTATTAAAGTTTTTATTCCAGCAGGACTGGGAGGATAGTGCAATCCCAGTCTGCCATATTACATAAACATATATACATATATATAATATAATAAATTAAAAATCTAAAAGAAATAAAATGTGCTTACATATTAGGTCGGTTCCTAATTGATTAATGCTATGATTTGAATTTTTTTTGCTGGAGGTGAAACAAAGGTGCACCTTTCACATTGAACCTTTGTTTGCTTTGGAACACTTTGCACCTGTGGGAAATGTTCCAGCCAATGTACCTGATACCTTCCACGGGGCGCGGGTGGGACTGGCGTACCCTTCCTGGAGCACTGGAACCTGCCTCCGCAGAGGGGTCCACCTCTGCGACGTGCACATGTATCCAGCAATTAACCAGATTAAATACAATTCTCAGGTAGAACCGAACAGATCATATATGATTTTTTTTACATTAACTCTACACGGGAGGCCCCGAGGAAAATAATATCTAAAAGATGCTGTGTGGAGGGTCTTTTTGAGGAGAAGAAGGAGCATGAGCGTAGCCAGGTTTTGATTTAGGGTGGGGAAAAAATAAAAATCTAGAGTAGGTAATAACTTATTCATGCTTAAGGCTTTATGAATGCAGATAATAAGAACTGAAAAAAGGAAAAACCATCCTATGAAGTGCTGTAAATTTGAAAATGTGACTCAGTGGACAATCCCGGAGCTCATGCATCGGCAGGCCAGGCATGGGGCAAACGCTCCACCTTGCACTACCGTGCCTACGCCCATGGGAAGGAGTGAACATAGGTCTTGTAGGAGGGAGGAAACACAGAGGCCGGCAAATCATTCCACAGCTTAGCTGTCGAACTCAAGACCGAGTCGTAGAAATGGCCCGTTCTCATGTGACAAATGGATTCTAGATCACTAGTAGGATATTTCAAAATGTCATAATAATAAATGTCATACTAATTAATAGACAGTCTCCCAGTGTTATTTTACATCATTTTAAGTATTTAAAACAGAGACAAATGTAATTAATATTTGATTTATGGTGGACATTTGAATATATTTTTTTAAAACTTAGGATTTGGAGATGTCTGACTAAATCAACTGGACGATCAATATCTGGACTAGATATTTCATACACATTTGAATAAAAAAATATTACACAATGTCAGTGGAGACTTTGAAATTACGGTTTGGAGGGATACCCTTTATCAACTTTCTAACTACCTTCATCACCTTGCACCGCAGTGGGAGGGATGGATTCATACGACCGTCACTCCTGGACACACTTACCGCCAGATTCCTACCCACCCCTAATACCCATTTCCTTCCCAGAACTTCCTCTCCTAAAAAGACACTCCTCACAGCATCCCCAAAGATGAAATAGGCCCTGCGGGGAATTATTTTCCCCAGGGCCTCCTATGTGGAGCTAATGTAAAAAAAACAATGTTTTCACTCATACCGTCATACCGGGCAGTCTTCTCACCCACATTACTGTTTTTGCCCATGTACATCTCAAAATCATAGACGAGCCCACCTACCTGGCTACTGGCCACTGGCCACACTGTGACTGGCTACCGCTCGGGAGAAGGCTTTGATGCCCCACTCGTGTGGCTTATTTTTTTATGTATTGCTTCAAATTACTTCTACCTTTGAACAGTATCATGAGCTCGTCTACAGAATTGAACTCCTCAGGTTCCACCTTGACCTTATTTTCATGCGGGGCATTTGACAACGGCCTTATTTTAAATAGTTTGTCGTAACCCTGGCATCCTCTCGGAATCAATGTGTTATTGTTGTTTAAATGAAAACACAACCGCAACTTAGTGAAACGATTTCTAGACATGACATCTGCGATAAGAGGTAGCCTTTTATCGTTTACCCAGTAAAGGTGGAATGCCGGATACTTGAGGATACCCATCATGATGTGCATTCCTAGAAATCAGTTCATTTCATTGACTGAGGTGTTTACGCTAATGCTATTTTTTGTACAGAATACAAATTTGTCTACTCAACAATATTTTTTATAGTGTTTTCATCTATGAAACATAAAAAATATTGTAGACAGACATATTCAGTGGTGGGTTTGAAAAGGTCACATCACAGTGAGAGTCAACATGCTCGTAATCTTTCTTGATCCACCGTAGATCAGCTCTCCGTCCATGGGAAGTTGAGGCTTTACCGGGCTGTCCTAGGGGTACAGTGTACAGTGCAGGACTCTGACTCCCCCCCTGTGGCTGCTGTCTCTCTTCCAAACTCTATAAATGAAAAAATATTACTTCATAGTTTCATTTAAAACCCAGACACGTTCATCGTTTTATAATGACATCAAACGCAATAATCGCTAGCAATAAGAAATATGGGTAAATATGCAGTTAGTCCACCTCACGGATAATACGGAACGTTTGTGTTGTCGAAGTTTGATGCACGGATAATACGGAATTTTCCTTTAGCTAAGGTAGCTAATAGACAATCAAATATGACATTTGTCGGAAGTACCAATCTTAAAAAATAAATTCTCTAAAATAAACTCGCTTTTCATCATACTTTTAAAAAACATCCCAGGTTTTGAATGGTTTGTTTGGCTACGCAGGGTTTGTCTAGCGGGTTTGTGTAATTATTTTAATACATTTATTTCCATGTTTTACTGTTACAAATACTTGTCAATGATGCATTCACTTTGTTTTACGCAAAAAATATTTTTCTATGATTGGCAGCATTGATGAAATGTTAAAATAAAAACGATGAATGAATATGGCGTTACCGTGCGAGTGAATTAATTTTAACAAAATTAAAATATTAAATGCATATTTTTTTGCATGTTTTTTTGTCTCCCCCGACATAAATACTCACTTTTCGTAATAATAAAGCTAAATATAACTGTTTGGATAAAAAGTTTTCCGTATTAACGAGTAAGCGGTTTAATGCATAAATAATGAAATATGTAATGATAAAAGTACTTGATCGATTTCTACCAATGGATCCATTCCAAGAGGCTTGGCTTGGCTCAATGCATCCCTCTGCAGGATTCTGGAAAACTTTTAAATATTCCACTGGCCAGCCCTCTTCGTCTTCTCCTCCGTCTGACTCCTAGCCTCCTTCCAGTATCATGGTGATCTAATCATGTAATAAATTTCTGATGTAATATAAAAATAAGTTAGATGTAATATATAAATAAGAAGTATTTAAAATAAATAAATATAGGTATATTGAAATAATCAAAATAATATCAAGTAAAACAAACACCAACGACCAATGTGCCAGCTCGGGAACATGAATGTTTTTACCAAAAACAATTAAAAACCAATGTTTTTGAATGGAAATCATATTTATCTATTAGATTAGACATGTAAAATAAAGTAATTATTATTTTCAACTTTATTTTTTACCTATATGGTGAAATCGATGAAATCCATGTGACATCCGAGATATGTCAGCTGTCAAGCGTCAATAAGTATATTTTGTGTTGCCAGTACGCGATTGTTATCTTTCTCAAGGTATACGCAAAATACGGGGCTATTTGTTTCATACATAAAAATGGATTGAAAAACTATTATACAGTGTAAAACATTTGATGTAAATTACTAAAATTCACAATTTTGGAAACTAAATGTAAACTACTAAGTGTTTTTTTGAAATGAAAACTTCGTCAGCACGGCAAGCTTCACAAGCCTACTTACAATTAATGCAAAAAAAAACAGTTTATATTCCTGTCTCAATAAATGAATTCAAAACTTACCCCAACATTAATATAATTATACACAACAAAAAATGTAAGAAAAAAGTCTGTAATAATTCATGTACCACATTAAACCATACAACTAAAATAAAGTACCTCGGTGTAATAGAGAACTCCAGTCCATTTTTTTAATGAATAATGACCTTCTGACTTAAATAACTTCATATATTTTTTTAGAGTTTGTTTTTAATAGAAATAATTTTCAAAGTTTTAATTTTTCAAGATCCCCTGAAAAACACCGCACTTATAGTGAATCGTGTGACGTTATCACTCCTGAAAAGTTTTTCAACAGGTGTTCATTTTGTATGACGGTTATACGGAAGAAAGTATGGTACTATTCGATAAGTTAGAACATTATTTAGGTGGAATTATTTATTTATTATATTACTAGCTTTTTCCTGCGGCTTCGCGCGCATGGTGTAAGGGGGGGTTCCCACTTCGCCTCTTCCACCCCCCCCTCTCACCGACCTCCCTCCCCCCCCCCCCCTCCACCCCCACCAACCACTAATTCATTATGGAATCATTGGATGGAGAAGTGCATAGGAAAAAATTGTAAGTCCTGTAAAAGTGGTACAAAAATTATTTCTTTAAGTAATTTCGAAAAGACAACCTACATTCCCTTCAGCATAATTTTTTTCAAAGTGTAAGACCTCCATAAAAAAGATTCAATATTACAAATAATATTCAAAGAAAATTTAATAGATTTTTTAACTTATCCATCATTAAGGCATAAATTTAACATCCAAATTCCTCTATTTTCAACACAACAAATGCACAATAATTATATTTACAAAGACATAAAAGGTCAAATTATTCTTTTAAAAAAATAACAACCATAACATCGCCAATCAAAATGTTATAACTTCATTTCATGCCATATTAAAATTACGTCACAATATCCTAGTACGTAAGATTATATTTGTACACTCTTTGTAAAATTATGTAATAATAACGAAATAATTATGAAATATCTCCTACGCCAAGCGCAAGAGCTAGCACTCTTAATTGGCGTAGATATTTGTTAAAATATGTATTTCACTCAGTGGCGTAGCGTGGGTTTCGGCCGCCCGGGGTGGAGGAAAATTCCCCCCCCCCCCCCCCCCCCCTCCCCAACTTCTACAGGTACTTCTTCCGCAGATTTTCAACAGATTTTCAACGCAGATTCTGACCGTGGGGGGGGGGGGTGGGTAGATATTTTCTATTTTTTTTTTTTTTTTTTCGCAGATTCTGACCGAGGGGGGGGGGGGGGGGTAGATATTTTCTTTTTTTTATGCCGATTATAATTCCATGTGCCGAGTACTCTTTCAATAAAATCATGCTTATAAATTCTACTACAAATTTATATATAGCTGCTCGCAGAAATTGAGAGTGGTATGCCTGTAATAGAATTTGCATCTTCATCACACATACGTATGGAATTCAACTCAAATGCAAAGCTTCACTAGGTACACGATGTATCGGCAACTTATTGTTATGTTGATAACACAAAACTGGTTTAAATTAAACCAGATATGCGGTGTATCAAAACTACACTCAGAACAAAAAGATGATTTTTCTTTGATTCTAGCGGCACTTACATTCTGAACTGGTTTTAATTAAATCTGTATGCGGTGAATTGCAACTACACTCAGAACATGAAAAGGGTTTTTATTTGATTCTACCGACACTTACATTCAGAACACGAAACTGGTTTTAATTAAATCTGTAGATGGTGAATCAAAACTACACTCAGAACATCGGGGCGTAGGAAAATTTCGCCGCCCACTATTGGGTTCTTCTAGCGGGGGGGGGGGGATTGGGGGGAGGGGGGTTGTATTCGGAAATCCCATTTTTGTATTACGACCTGATTATATTCGAGCCGGATTTTAAAAAAATCACATTTGACGAGTATTCTTTCAACGAAAATCATGTTTATAAATTCTACTCCAAAGTTGATTTATTGATACTGCGTTAGAGTTCCCAAATAATAGTTACACACGCAACAAACAATTTCTCAGAATTTTACAGCATTATTTTACTCAAATGTAAAACTTCACTGGATGCACGATGAATCTGCAACCCGTTATTTAATTTATCGTTACATTCTGAACCCAAAACCAGTTTGAATGCGGTGAATTAAATCTACACTTAGAACATGAAAATGGTTTTACTTTGATTCTGGCATTAAATAAATAGTATGCAAATAGAATTTTATAACTGCACATCGAATAACAGAATGCTTTCTTTCGAAATGTGTCAGCAGATTAATCCAACTGGAATTTTACATTCTGTACTGGTTTAAATTAAATCTGTACCTGGCGAATTTAAACTAAACTCAGAAGATGAAAATGATTTTACTTTAATTCTTGCAGCACATACATAGTCTGCAAATAGAATATTATAACTGAACTTCAAATAAGAGGATGTTTTCCTTTGAAATGTGTCAACATACAGATGAATCCACAACTGGAAATTTACGTTCTCAACACAAAATGGGTTTGAATTAAGTCTGTATGCGGCGAATTAAAAGTACACTCAGAACATGATAATGGTTTTTATCTGATTCTGGCAGCAGGTACAGGATACAGAGTCTGCAACTAGAATTTTATAACTGAATTTCGAATAAGATAATATTTTGCTTTGAATCGTGTCAGCAGATGAACCCTCAAATGGAATTTTACATTCTGAAAACTAGTTTAACCCTTCGAATAATAAGAAAAAATATCTATAAAATTTTGCCTGTCAATGTTTGTGTACGAAATTTCCGGTTCTTCTCATGTATTTTAAATGTTCCTTTTTATTGTTTTTTTATCCTTTTGCAAAATTGAAAACAAAATTGTTCTTAAATCTAGATATAGTAATTTTTCCTGATGTGCTTATTAGAACATTATTGTTTTTAAATATTTAAATTTTGATATTGAAAATGTGGATTGGTTCAAAAATACACGCCTGCGAATATTCCAATTAAAGTACCCAATAGAATAAACTTAAAATTTTAAATACAGATTCCTTTTTTTTTAAATGTAATAAAACTGTATCTTAAATATTTATCGCAATCACAAATTTATTTTAATTAGATATGTGGGAAATAATTTCACAAATTTATTTTAAAATTAAATGTGTGGGACAATAATTTGTGTCTCCTGTGATTAGACGGGTTAAATTAAATCTATATTTGGCGAATTAAAACTACACTCAGAATATGAAAATGGTTTCTCTTTCATATTGGCAGCACATACATAGTCTGCAACTAGAATTTTATAACTGCACTTCGAATAAAATAACGATCTCTTTCGAAATGTATCAGCAGATGAATACACAAATGAAAATAATTCGTTAATAAATTCTGAACACACTTCTGGTTTTAATTAAGAATGAATCTGTTTGCGACTTATCAGCTTTAATTAATATTACTCTCATAATATGCGTACGGTTTTCCTGTGAATTGCGAAATTTGCAGCTTAAAAAAATATAATTATTGATATTTTTAATAAATAATAATAACAATTGTTGGATTCGTAAACGAAAGTATCGTAGAAAATTTTTAAATAATGATTTGAAATAGTTTAAATTTTTCCAAGATAATATTATTATTTATTATGAAAATTTGCCGCCCCCCTTAAAAGGGCCACCCGGGGCGGGCCGCCCCCCCCCGCCCCCCCACGCTACGCCACTGATTTCACTATTAGTCCAGTCAATGAATGGTCCAAAAGGAGGTGTAGAGTGCGTGAGCAGGAACCTAAGCGATTCCTTCAGAAACTTGTTCAGGGTGCTTAGGGTGTGAACATACTAAAAGTCCTGACATCTAGGTGGTGAGCTAGAGGGGGGAGGGCGTGGGTCCCAATTTTCGGGTTTCCGCTTATATCCCGAAAACGGGGCGTCGCAGAGGAAAATTTTCTCAAAATAAGTAAAAGCTCATAAAATTATCTACAACTTTTATTCCATACGTAATTTTCTAAATCCTAGCTGTTTTTGAGTTACACGCTCCACAAATGTAGATATTTTCGAAAAAATCATTTTACTTCACATTTTTCATCAAAAATTCCTTCATATCGTCTAAAATATCCATCAAAGAAAGAAATTTATTTAAAAGAAGTCTAGAGAATTTAATTGCCTTTTAGAATATATATATATGCAAATTAATCTTCAACCAGTAAATATTTACAGCAATTTTAAGTTTTTCAGTAAAATGTCATCATTTAAAAAACAAGCTGTTTTCATATTATTACTGACACACTACTTTTGTTTGTAACAGAATTTGGGACTTATAATAATAATAATATGAACATTTATTCATCAGTAGATTTTTTTTCAATGTACATTTTTTTCTTTTATTATTGATTCTGTTGTTGAAAAGGTCACTGCTCAGCTATAATTCAGGATTTCTTGAGGTGATGGGTTGAGGGATTCTGGTTGGAGAGGTCAAAATACCTTCTTATAGGGATGGACGATATACATCGTTGTATTGTAAACACTCGATGTATAGTAACGATTCATCGTAATGAACCGATGTATTGTTAATACTTCAAAATCGAATATATATCGATGTGTTTTATTCGCAAATAATACACTATGAGATGAGACTACACATATAAAACTTTTATTTTTTCTTTTATCAAACTTAATTTACAGAAATCTATGTTCAATTAAATATTAAGATTAAAATATAAATAACAATAATAATTACAAAAAAATACGGTACCTAGAGTAGGTACCTTATTAAAGTTACTTACATGGTTATATTCAAATCATTTTATTAATTTATTCATATTATTATTAAATAAAAAGACGTTGTGAACCCGTAGTCCCGTACTAAAGTTCAAAATTTTAAGAACTACATTCCTGAATTCGGGATTTCACTCGCGCGACCCATGAAAACAATAAACAAATCATATCCACTCAAAAGTAGATCATTTGGCGACCGCTAAAATACAATGTCTTGTTCGATATGGTTTTTTGAGAAAACCGTGGAGGTATAAACGACCCAAAAAACCACGCATCTGGTAACACTGAATGGCAGATAAACTAATTCTTGAATAAAATCAGTCAGCAAATAGCCATTAACAAACAAAAAAAGTCAAAGACATCTCGCGCGGCACCCGCTCCAACCCTTACGTGTGAACGCTCAACGGGCCAAACGCTGATACGAACTGGCGAGTGACTGGAGCGTTTCGCCTGCGAGTCGATCGCGTTTACACGTACGTTTCCGCCAACGATTCGGAGCGAAGTGTGCTGAGACTCGCAGGCCAAACTCTGCGTGTAAACCCCGCTAATAGATTCGAGTTCAGTGCTCACCAATACTGCCATATACTGATTTTGAACCAGATCAGTAGAGAACACGAGAAATTCAAGATGGATGCCGAAATGTTGCATTTTGACATTAGATCCGATTTCAGTGCACTTCCAAACGCCCGAATCCTGATATTGAACCAAATCGGTAGATAACTAGAGAAATTCAAGATGGATGCCGAAATGTTGCATTTTGACATTAGATCCGAGTTCAGTGCACGTCCAAACGCCCTAATCCTGATTTTGAACCAAATAGGTAGATAACTAGAGAAATTCAAGATGGATGCCGAAATGTTGCATTTGGACATTAGATCCGAGTTCAGTGCTCGCCAATACTCCCTAATACTGTTTTGAACCAGATCGGTAGAGAACACGAGAAATTCAAGATAGATGCCGAAATTTTGCATTTTGACATTAGATCTGAGTTCAGTGCACTTCTAAACGCCCGAATTCTGATATTGAACCAAATCGATAGATAACTACAGAGAAATTCAAGATGGATGCCGAAATTTTTAGATGTCAAAAAGCAAAATAACTTCAGTCCACCTTCAAACTACCTTTGATAGAAATCAGTAAAAAAATTAAATATTAAATTAAAAAACACACTTTGTAAAGCACCACTTTTTATTAGAATTGATATTTAACAGCCAACCAGGTTTCGCTCATCTCGAGCTTCATCAGGGCTTATTATAACAACTGCCTATACTGCTATTATAATAAGCCCTGATGAAGCTCGAGATGAGCGAAACCTGGTTGGCTGTTAAATATCAATTCTAATAAAAAGTGGTGCTTTACAAAGTGTGTTTTTTAATTTAATATAATGTCACACCACAAAGTATTTGCTTCCTTCGATAAAAAAATTAAATTTTGACATTATTACCTTATTCTCCCTTTCTTCCAGTGGGAGGGTCTATTTTTTATGGCACGGTAAGCAAGAATTCCTTTATTTTTACCCATTTTTAAGGTACCGGAAGTTTAAAAAAAAATAAAATCTGTAAATCAAGTTAAAAATAAGTTATTAGATAATAATTAATATATTTTATTTCTACTTACCCGGTTACTGTAACACCTATCTCCTCAATGATTCCTTCAAAAATCGAATAAACAGCGAACAAAATTGCTGCGAAAAAAATATGCGTGCTGTCGCCTTGACCGCTCTCTCACAACTGAATGAATTCTGTGAAATTCAACCGTTATATAAGACATCGCGCGGCGTATTATTTTGCCATACATTTTTGTATGGCGGAGAATAGTTGAAAAATTCAGAAAGTTTAGGCGAATTACAATAAAAATCTAGATACCCTGAAGTGCTTTTAATTTAATAGCTTGTTTTAACATAATGTTTACTCTGAGATTACGGAAGGATTTTTGGTAAAAATGTTTACAACAGGTTCAGGAGAGATAATCGCGAAGGCCTTTTTCAACGTTTTAACTAAAGTTGCAGTATGTAAAACTTATAGAATTTGTAAGATTACAGTAAAAAAAATGTAATCACTAGTAACTTTACACATTTTTCTAACTACCCGTATATAATTTTCTAGTATTGCTGCTACGAGACGCGGATGCTACTGCTAATGCGGAGCGATGTTTTCCAAACCCGACCCTTAAGAGAATTATCCAAAATTGAATCTAACTTGTGTTACAAATCTTATATTGAACTCACTGAGACAAAATTAAATCTTAACCCTAAACAATTTTGGAAATTTATTAAACAAAAACGTATTGATAACGATCTCCCTTCAAGTTTATTTTTTAATGATACTCACGCCACCAACGATTTCGATATTGCCAACCTTTTTGCTGAACATTTCTCCTCTGTCTATACTGATAACATATGCACCATCCCTCCACTTAAATATGCTAATACTATTGACCTTAATAATTGCGAAATCACGCTTGTAGATGTTTTCAATTACTTAAAAAATCTTCCCAGCAAAACAAGCACTGGTCCTGATGGTATACCTGAAATATTATTGAAAGAATGTAAATCTGTTGTATCTAAGCCAATTTGTTTATTATATAACTTATCATTATCATCTGCCACTTTTCCGGATTCCTGGAAGGTTTCCTATATACGACCTATTTTTAAATCGGGTAATAGGTCGAACGTAGAAAACTATAGACCTATATCGATGTTATCTCATATTCCTAAAATCTTTGAATCTATAATCACAAAAAAAATAACACCTATTTTCAAAAATGTGCTGATTGAGGAGCAGCATGGCTTTAGATCTGCTAAATCTACCACTACAAACTTACTCTCCTTCACCAACACTGTAGTCAATGGCCTAGAAGATAAATCACAAGTAGATGTTCTATATACCGACTTTTCTAAAGCTTTTGACAAAGTAAAACACGCTATCCTCATGGCCAAGCTATATGCTATAGGTATACGAAACCCATTGCTATATTTCTTTAATTCTTATTTAAGCAATAGAAAACAAAGAGTTAAAATAAATAACATTGAGTCTATTATTATTGAAGTAACATCCGGCGTACCGCAAGGAGCACATTTAGCCCCGCTTCTCTTCAACTTGTTTATAAATGACATTATTCGTATTTTCTCTCACACACGCTTTTGGCTTTTTGCTGATGACAATAAGATCCTAAAAATAATCAAAAACTACCATGACTGCCTTCTTTTCCAATCAGATATTGACTCTTTCAATGACTGGTGTAAAATTAATTGCTTGGAACTAAATGTCGATAAGTGCAAAATTATGCCCTTCTACAGATCTAAAAATCCGATTGTTTTCGAATACAAATTAAATAATAATTGCCTAACAACTGTTCAATCTATTAAAGATCTTGGTGTCTCTCTTGATAGCAAGCTTTCTTTCCGGGAACATATAAATACGATTGTTAATAAATCTCTCAAACTACTTGGTTTTATCACTAGAACCACTTCTGACTTCAAAAACATAAATACCCTAAGAACTCTTTACTGCTCCTTGGTTCGCCCCCATCTTGAATATGCTTGTATTATATGGTCTCCTTTTTATGCTGTCCATATTCGTCATATTGAATCCGTTCAACATCGGTTCCTAAAGGGAATTGCTTGGAGGCTAGGATTAGAGCGAGGCAATTACTCGTATGCTGAAATTGAACAAACTCTAAACCTTTCTCCTTTAGAAGACCGTCGGATAAAATCTGATCTCATTTGTTTCTTCAAAATTATTAACTGTTTAATCGACTCGCCTACATTACTACAACTCATCACATTTAATATACCTTCTCGTAGACTCAGAAATAAAGACCTGCTTTTCCTCAATCAGCACTCGACTAACTATGGTTATAACTCACCACTGTCCAGAATGTGTAGACTGGTCAACTCACGTCAAGACCTTGATTTTTTTGGTATTAGCTTAAATGATTTCTGTCGCTCTTTAAACAAATGAAGATATGTAATATTCACCCTAATTTTTGCAAGGTCTTGACGTGACTTGACACTTATTTTTCTTCTATTTTCACTGTTTGTCTTTGCTTTCATGTACCATCCGAATCCTTACATTGTTCATTTCTATAGTTCGTGATACTTTGTTTTAAATTGGACGTAAGTCCGTAAATAAATAAATAAATAAATGTGAGCCTTCAAATATCTCATTTGAGAACATGAATAACTGCAGTCGGAACACGCAAAAGGTTTTTCTCTACTGTGAGTCAATATGTGACATCTCAAATTTCTACTATCAGAAAACGAATAACTGCAATCGGAACACGAAAAAGGTTTTCTTCCACTGTGAGTCAGCATGTGTCTGCTCAAGTTTCCCTTTTGAGAACATGAATAACTGCAATCGGAACACGAAAAAGGTTTTTCTCTACTGGGAGTCAGTTCCGTAAATAAGTCTGAAAAATAATGCAAATAAAGATAAAAGTGTAAGAACTGTTAATTTATAAAAATGTTAAAAATAGAAAGCACGAATCGTTATTTACCTGTTGCCTGGCTAATTCTTTGAAAGCGTTTTAGGCATTCCTTTTTAATATCCGATAGCTCTATGTCAATATCCATATAAGGGAATCCCCCACCATCTTCATCTCGTAGTCCTGATTCTACCTTGAAGCTGACAGTCTCCACTTTAAGGCTACCTAAAAAAAATAAACAAAAATACATACCTATCGCATAAAGTTTCCTTTTATGGTGATTAAGGTTAATCTAAAGTTTTTTTCAAAAAATTATTCGTAATAACCATGGACACTAATCCCAAAAATTTACCGATTTTTCTAACAGATTTGTATACCAGTGTAATAATGATTGGATTAGAAATGCAAACAACGTGTTTTAACTTGTTTCAGACTTTAAAATTCAGTGTGTATTTGCAAAACAAAATTTTTATGGTTATGTTAGCGTATTGTTTTGCCCATTGGACTGTGATTTACATAAATAAACCAAATATCGAGTTAATAAGTATTGTGGATCTAGGATAATTAATGTATCTGTTTGAGTTACCGCAGTTAATTTTGGTACGTACCTTATAAATTCCATTTTAGTCCATTATAAATTGTCGCCATTTCCCAACCGCAATTTCTAAGTTTATTCAAAGGGAATATTCAACACTTCACAACTTATTAAAATTCAGTTTTGTTATATACATAGATATTAGTAGATTGTGATAATCAATTAGACCATTTAAAAGAAACTTCATAGAAAATGTTTAATATGAACGCAGAATTGAGTTTCCTACGAGAGTTTATAGGAAGAAAATCCTGAGAATATTAATGTTTCAAATGTTTACGATTCCATAATATTTTTTTTATAAATCCTACAAATGAGATAATCGACAAAGATTAGGAATTTTTCGCTATATAGAAAAATAATCAGTTTGTTTGCCTCGATATTAAAATTCGGAGGTATGATTTTTTAGGGTGGGCTGAAAATATTCACCAAAAAATTTCGAGCAATCAGAGAAAAAAGTTCCAATTTCGGCTGTCGCTCCAGGTGATAATAATAATGTTCTAAGTAAATAAAATGTCACTTATGAACATCCCAAATAAGAAAAGTTAAAAATTTGCCGCAGTTTGGTAGTTTTCCGTAAATATACATATTATGATAAATACCAAAGCACGGCAAGAGAGGACATTATGAAAAAACACATTATGTCATGCCTGAGCAACAATTTAAAACGGATTACGTTTCTGAAAATCAAAATGAGGAAAATATCTTCCTATTGAGTTCACGCTCAATACACACTTTATTTTTTTTTTAAAATTTAATACGTAGATAATAGTTAGTAGAAAGTAATGCAGTATCCGGAATTGGAAAATATTGCGTTTTGATGGTTATTATGTTAACTGTCAACGCGAAATGTCATTTTTCAAGGACCGCCATGTTATTAATTACGACGGCAAATACGCACTTTTAGGAAAAAACACTTTGTTTCAGTTAGATAATAATAAGTACATTTTCGTTATTTGTTTTTGGGGTGTTATGCCGTGTTGCACTACCTCCATTTTTAGCCAACGTTTCGGACATCGTTGCAGTGTCCATCATCAGGGCAGATCCGGTAGGTAATTTTTAGTCGTGAAGTGTGTGCTTATTTAATAAGAAGTGCATATTTCAATCTTCGTGAATGCTAAATAATGCGGGTTAATTATTATTTTTTTCGGTTTCATAAACACGATAAATGATTACTAATTATGCATGTCGTATTAAAGTGTGCCGTGTGAAACATTGTGCCAGTGTGCAAATCCCAAATAAACACTACCAACCTAATAACGAGTAGCTAGAAATATAACAGAGTCAATTAAATTACTTAAAGGAAAACAATCACTTTGTTTGTAACCACTATTTATTGATTTAATTTTTATTTACCGACCGGTTTCGCTTAATACAAGCATCATCAGGGTATAAATTAAAACTGATGAAAAAATACATTGTGTGAGCTTATATATACATACAGACAGAGACAAAACATAATATAAAGTAAGAGTGAGAGATTGTAATTAACATCCTACATAGTGATAGAGAGAAAGAGACGGGTATATCTAATGAATAATTACATTATATCTACCGGGACAAAACGTCATTTAAACAGGTGATTAAGAAATAAAGTGGCTACGGGTTTTTTTAGTTTATGGGAAATATTCCTAATATCGGACTGTTGGACACATTTAACTGATTATTAAGGATTTGGGTTTTTGTTTTAACGGCTTTCTTTATTTCGAGTGCTTCTAAATTATTAAGCCTGTTACCATGACTATTTCTGTGTAAAATCTTAACACCGGTGTTTTGATTGAAGGTATGATCTTTATCAATAAGGTGATTAGCGAATTCCGAAAATCCATTATTATTTAAGCATCTAAGATGCTCTTTGATTCTAATATTGACATTACGCGTCGTTTTACCTACATAAAATGATGAACAATCATTACAATCTAATTTATATATTCCGGAATGACTTAGTTTTTCGTCCTTATCTTTCGAATTAATTAAAAACTTTCCTAAATTATTGTTTGTGTAAAATGCCGGTCTTATTTCGGGAGGTAGATTTTTTACACTGCAGGAAGAGAACTGATTAATGAATAAAATACGACGCCATTGGTAACAAAGATTATTATTATTATTTATATTATTATGATTAGTAAATAAGAAATTCTTAGTGGCTATTTGTTTTTGTTTTTTATTTAAAATTGTATCAATGAGTTCGGCATTATAACCATTATTAACCGCGATTTTTTTAATTATTGCTAGTTCGTTGGAGAAATTAGTATTAGATAACGGTATTGTGACCAAACGATGAACCATTGAATGAAACGCGGAGTGTTTATGTGAAACAGGATGATTGGATGTGTTATGGATAACGACGTCGGTGTAGGTAGGCTTGCGAAAGATGTTAAAATTTATTTTATTATTTACGATAGATAAGGTGAGATCTAAAAAAATTAAAGTTGAATTAGTTCCTATCTCTAATGTGAATTTAATGTTTTGATGGTATGAATTTATAAGGATGAGGAAGGCATTTAATTGACGTTGAGTCCCTGTCCAAATACAGAACACGTCATCGACGTATCTACGCCATACATGATATATTCATGAATAATTTAGAAAACAAAATTTTAACTAGTGCCTCACCTCTTGTAAAAAACGTCTTACTATGGCGTAGATACGTCGATGACGTGTTCTGTATTTGGACAGGGACTCAACGTCAATTAAATGCCTTCCTCATCCTTATAAATTCATACCATCAAAACATTAAATTCACATTAGAGATAGGAACTAATTCAACTTTAAATTTTTTAGATCTCACCTTATCTATCGTAAATAATAAAATAAATTTTAACATCTTTCGCAAGCCTACCTACACCGACGTCGTTATCCATAACACATCCAATCATCCTGTTTCACATAAACACTCCGCGTTTCATTCAATGGTTCATCGTTTGGTCACAATACCGTTATCTAATACTAATTTCTCCAACGAACTAGCAATAATTAAAAAAATCGCGGTTAATAATGGTTATAATGCCGAACTCATTGATACAATTTTAAATAAAAAACAAAAACAAATAGCCACTAAGAATTTCTTATTTACTAATCATAATAATATAAATAATAATAATAATCTTTGTTACCAATGGCGTCGTATTTTATTCATTAATCAGTTCTCTTCCTGCAGTGTAAAAAATCTACCTCCCGAAATAAGACCGGCATTTTACACAAACAATAATTTAGGAAAGTTTTTAATTAATTCGAAAGATAAGGACGAAAAACTAAGTCATTCCGGAATATATAAATTAGATTGTAATGATTGTTCATCATTTTATGTAGGTAAAACGACGCGTAATGTCAATATTAGAATCAAAGAGCATCTTAGATGCTTAAATAATAATGGATTTTCGGAATTCGCTAATCACCTTATTGATAAAGATCATACCTTCAATCAAAACACCGGTGTTAAGATTTTACACAGAAATAGTCATGGTAACAGGCTTAATAATTTAGAAGCACTCGAAATAAAGAAAGCCGTTAAAACAAAAACCCAAATCCTTAATAATCAGTTAAATGTGTCCAACAGTCCGATATTAGGAATATTTCCCATAAACTAAAAAAACCCGTAGCCACTTTATTTCTTAATCACCTGTTTAAATGACGTTTTGTCCCGGTAGATATAATGTAATTATTCATTAGATATACCCGTCTCTTTCTCTCTATCACTATGTAGGATGTTAATTACAATCTCTCACTCTTACTTTATATTATGTTTTGTCTCTGTCTGTATGTATATATAAGCTCGCACAATGTATTTTTTCATCAGTTTTAATTTATACCCTGATGATGCTTGTATTAAGCGAAACCGGTCGGTAAATAAAAATTAAATCAATAAATCGTGGTTACAAACAAAGTGATTGTTTTCCTTAAATTAATATGTCAAACCACAAAGTGACTGCTTTCTACCAAAAAAAAATAAAAAAAAAAAATAAATAAAAAAAAATTAAATTACTATAACGAAGAACTTTTTTAATTATTTCCAAAACTACTGAAAGTGTTATCATCTATCATCATATGGATAAGTACCCCTCATACGTAGGATTCGGAGTGACTGTGCTCCTGGCCACTTCAGGTTGCCGCGCAGAAATGTAAATATCGAAAATCGGTTTACAGAATAATTCACTTTGAGACTTTTCTGTGCGGAAGTCTGAAGTGGCGCGGGGCAACGGTCGCTCAGAACTCTTACGTGCAGGGTTTGTTTAACGGGTTTGTGTAATTATTTGAATACCCAGAACGAAAATAAATACAAGAACGCGCAAGCGTTTTTCTTTTAAATAAGATATACATCCCAGGTTTTGAATGGTTTGCTTGGCAAGCAGGGTTTATCTAACGGGTATGTATGTGTAATTATTATATACGCAAAAATTACACAATTCCGTTATGCTTGCTATACAAACCATTAATAACCTGGGATAAATATATTGCTTAAAAGAAAAATGCGTGCGCATTCTTTTATTTATTTTCGTTCTAGGTATTCAAATAATTACACAAACCCGTTAGACAAACCTTACTTGCAGAACAAATCAATTGAAAACCTGGGATGTATCTATGTATGTTATCGAAAATAAAAACGCGTGCGTGTTCTTTTATTGACTTTCGTTCTAGGTATTAGAATAATTACATACGTAATTATAGGCAAATCAGGTACTTTCGTAGTAATATCGTCATTAGGTTGGCTCTTTTGCAAATTGCATGAAAATCATGTTTCACATGGAACAGTTTTGGGTAGTTTGGTAGGAGGCGTCTACTAATATCTACACAAATTCCGAAAACTGAAAAAATCGGACTAATATCTATGAGAACCAAAGTGCGTACGAATATTTACAGCTCAAACTGCTGACTAATATCTAAGAGAACCAAAGTGTGGACGAATATCTACAGCACTGGCAGAGGTTGGATTTGCAATTATGTATAGCATATTGGAATAACGTATTATCGCGTATGCAGTTTAAAAAACTTAATTTATGTATTAATGTATGTAAAAATCCCTAATATCGGACTATTGGACAAATTTAGCTGATTATTGAGGATTTGGGTTTTTGTTTTAACAGTTTTCTTTATTTCGAGTGCTTCTAAATTATTTAGTCTGTTACCATGACTATTTCTATGTCAGTTAGGTTAGGTTGTGGTGCCGTATATTTCGAAATAAATAAATATCTTTGTATTATGACCTCCATGTTTGGTCAATAAATTATTGTCCTCGTAAACAGCAGAATACGTAATATTATACAAAAACTTCATGCGTGTACTTTAAACGTTTAAGCCTTTACGTAATTAGTAATTACGTAATTTATGCTTTTCCGTACAACCTCTTGCTCAGCTGCCCTCTGTAGATATTAGTCGAACCTACGCTCTGTAGATATTAGTCACCACTGGGACCGTCATAGATATTCGTCCGGCCTTAGCTCTGTAGATATTAGTCCACACTCTGAAGTTCGTAGATATTAGACCTACATATGAACTGTAGATATTCGTCCGGCATACAGGCTGTAGATATTATTATCTGGAGTCGTTTGGTATTTTTATGGAACAGTTTCATATTTTATATGGGCTGGCGTCTTGCGTCATGACCTTAGCTCTGTAGATATTAGTCCACACTCTGAAATTCATAGATATGAGTCCAACATATTGGCTGTAGATATTCATCCGACATACAGGCTTTACGTCCGACATACAGGAAGGCACCTGCTCAGGACCTTGTCCGAAAGGCGTGCAAGATGGATCGGCCATGTAATACGACAAGAAGGCCTCTTGCATGCCATAATGGAGGGTATGACCGAGGGGACAAATTCTAGGGGACGCCCACGCCGAGAGTACCTAGAGGACCTGCTGGTGGACGTGCGCTGCTCATCGTATGCAGACTTCAAAGAGCCGCACAAGACGGAAGAATGGAAGAAAACAATTGAGAAAATTGCTGCAAACCAGGATTGAAACCAGAGAGAGACAGGCTGTAGATATAAGTATCTGGCGTCGTTTGGTATATTTATGGAACAGTTTCATATTTTCAATGGGCTCGCGTCTTGCGTCATGCGCGCGTAATAAGTAATTATTTTTCGTGTTTATGAAACCGAACAAAATAATTATTAATACGCTTTATTATCATTTCCGAAGATTGTTATTTGTACTTATTATTGTGTGACTGACAGAAAGTGATTTTTCCTTTTAAATGTGAGTATTTCATCGTTGTAATTAATAACATGGCGACCTTTAAAAAAAACATTTCACTTTTTAAAGTTAACAAAGTAATCATTAAAACGCAATATTTTTCAACTCCAGTTACTGAATTACTTATTACTATCTACCTAGTAAAAAATAAAAAGTGTGTAATGATCGTGGACTCAATAGGGAAATATTTACCCAAAATGTTACATTCCACATTTTTAACACATGCAATACTGCAATAATGCAACTTACTGGATTTTTGTATACTATCCGCATACTGTAAACATTCCTTCTTTACATCTGGGAGGTCAAAATCCACATCCGCATACGACATTTCGCCTTCACCTTCTTCCTGGGGCCCTGGTTCCATCTTGATGGAAACTGTGATGTCCAATATTTGCAGGCAATACTGGGCCCTTTATCTCCAGTATTCCTCTAGGATGTATTCAAGGTTTAATATTTAAAACACGTAGTACTTTGATACACGGAAACTGTTTAATAGAATATAATAGTACAATGTTGGCTGTAAGCCGTCTGACGAGAAAGAGGCCGCGCGAGATCTCCACTCGCTATTATATCGTACCGATGTAGGTCGCTTCGGCTAGGTTCGGTATTTCCGAACCTACCCGACAGAATAACATATTACCAACACTACATCTCTCCCTCCTTCAACTCTGAAGCTACTTATTAAAATATTTCACACTTAAATAACAATTAACATAAATTATAATACTTCATAAACATAATTTTAAGATACACATAATTCAACCGCGGTGACTGGGTCAAGTCGTCCCGTCTCCTCTGGAAGTTGTGGGTGCCATGCGACTTGAACGCAGTCTTCCCGACCATGGTCTCTGTTGCCGTGCCTGCTCCGACACCACTTCCTCCCCCGCCAACCTGGAATCAGGAGAAAAAGCAGTCAATCCACGCAACAAGGTCGAAGTCTCTAACTCATGAGGCTCGTTCCTCAAAATTTTAGACGCGGGATGCTGCGCAATATTGCCATCTTCCTTCCAGCTCACTGACATTTCCCTCATTTGGTCCACATGTCTCTTCCATGTCACATCAGTGTTTTCTATTTTAATAATATAAACTTTTTTACCTAGCTTTCTAGAGACTACACCCTTAGCCCAAACGACTTTATTATCACGACGATAATCTTTTGTTAAACATTTTTGTCCAACTTTAAAAACCCTGGTTTTTACCCCTCTGTAAAACCTAACTTGATCCGATTGAGCTTTAGAAATGTTAACGTTAGCTTCCTTGACTTTTTCCGAAAAGTCTTCTCCATTTTTCACTGGCAATAAACTGTCGAACGTAGAACGCAGCCTTCTTCCTAATAACAGAACCGCTGGTTCAATACCTGTCGAACAATGGAAAGAATTTCTATAGTCCATTAAAAAATTCAAAAGCTTGACATTAAAATTTAGTGGGAATTTACCGTTTATTAACAGTTTCTTGAGGAACATTTTCGAAATTTTTACTGCATTTTCTGCCAATCCGTTTGACTGGGGGTGTTTCACCGGAGAAGTCATAAGTTTAATATTGTTCTCCTTTAAGAAACCTCTAAATTCCTCACTTGTAAAAACTGAGCCATTGTCAGATACAATTAACTCAGGGTTGCCAAAATTAGAAATTTTTTTCCTCAATTCATAGCTCATAGCTAAGATTATCGATCGATATATTATTTGCAAGGTTAAATTCTGACATTCCGTTTTTATTTAAAATATTATTTGCTAAGTCTGATCCGACTGTGGAGAAGAATTTATTGAAATGATTTGCGATTTTTTCTGGATGATTTGTTGTATCTAGTGTTTGGTCTGCAATGGTTATTTTATTTATAGGTGCGGTAGTTTTGTTGGTATAGCAAATCTCTTTGACAATATTCCAGATTTGTTTATTGTCATTGGCAGCTTCCTTGATCTGTTTTCTATATTATTCGTCTCTAACTCTACAGATTATTTTTTTACAAGCATTTCTGTATCTTTTGTAAAATAGGAGAGATTCGTGATTATTGGGATTGTTTTTACAAAATTTGTGAAGTTTATTACGCTTGTGAATACAGTGTAGAATGCCATTTGTTATCCAAGGCTTAAGTTTAATTTTGCGACTACTTTGGTTGTTGTTAGTGTTGGATGTGGAACTTATTAAGTGGTTATGTATGGTGTCGATAAGAAATTCGCACGCTATGTTTGGATCGGTGAATTTATAGAAATTTGACCAGTTTTCCTTGGAAACCAGTTTGAATAGCGTGTCATAGCAGATTTTCTTCGTGGGTATTTTAGATGTAGGTAATTTTTTAATAAAATGTGAAAGGGAGGTGATAGTAGCATAATGGTATGTAACCGTGCATTGGTATACGAGAGATTTGGTATTCAATTTACATTTAGCAAAGACATGGTCAATGCAACTGGCGCATAATTCTGTTACCCGAGTGGGGGCCGTAATAGCTGGAATAAAACCTTGTAGAGTTAGTAAGTTCATGTACTCATTTGCTTGGGGATGCATCGTATTTATGATATTAATATTAAGGTCACCAATAACAAGTACATTTTCACAATCCCTCATACACGATAAGGATTGATTAAGTGAGTTTAAGAATGGTGTTATATTAGACTCACTCGGTGATCGGTATATAGATAATATCGTTACGCTATTTTCTATTTCGAGTTTAAGACAATTTGAATTTGTGATTGAGATTTCTTTAACAGAGTGTTGTATGTGATTTTTGATGTATATGATTACGCCATCATTTTGAGATTTATTATTCTGTGTGTTGTATTGGTTATAGTCTTTTATAGTTTTTGGAATAAAGTTATCTTTGATCCAGCATTCGGTCAGAATAAGTAAGTCAAAATCTGAATCAAGGTCTGTGAGTAGTATAATGAGTTCATTGAAATTTTTATTGATTGATCTGATATTCATGGAGAATATTTTAAGGTTAGATTGATTTAAGATTTGTCGGATTTCTGTAGCATTATTTGTTTCGGTACATGGAATCTGTGAGATATTGTCTAATACATTTGTTATGTCTTCCATTTTTTTAAATTACTAAAGTATGAACTAATAATGTGCCAAAAATGTAGTTCGGTATTGGTAACAGCAAATTAATAATATAGTAAGTAAAAAAGTATATATATATATATGTAGTGTTGGTTGCAAAAGTCGTTAAAAAGTTGGTTGTTAAGTCTTCCATTTATATATTTTTTTTTTATCTTTGCGTTAATTGGTAATTGTAAAGAGGCAGTAATAGTGGTGACTTTGAAAGTAATGCAGGGATTAAGTTGTTGTAGAGACAAAGTGTGAAGATATAATTTATACCGGGTTATTTTAAAATTAGGAGTATATAAATAAGTATCGGAAGCGATGGTTAAAAGTATACGTGGAACACAGGGAATTTTAAATACAGATTTAGCGATAGAGACTGTGTTTATAGTTAAAAACAAGAAATGTTTAAGTATAGAAAGAAAAAAATATTTCCAAAAATATCTATTGCTGGCAGAACTAAAAACAGTAAAATTTGCGAAGGTAGTTTCACTCTTGATAGTACTTTTAGTTATATTATTTTGAGTGATTGTTTCAATGTTTTGAATATTGATAAAATAAATTGAACCATGGGTTTCTGTTGTAGGTAATAGTTGGGAAGGATTTTGACTGTTATTCAAAGCGATAACAATAATAGTAATAACAGTGACCTTCATAATGGTTACAGTAACATAAAAAGCAGTAAAAGTGTTCTTTGTAATAAGTGCAGTTATAAAATTCTGACATATGGAGTTAATATCAAAAATACAAAATTTATCTTTGTTAGTACTAGAACTATATGAAATGTTTAATAGAAATTTTAAAAAAGGTTTGATGATAACAATAATGTTTGTGGATAAAAATAAATTATAGTTTAGTGATGCATGAAAAAAATATTTCCAAAAGTATCTATTTTTGATAAACCCATAATTATTAGACTTTAAAAAGTAAGTTTTACTCCTGATAATAATTTGAGTAATACATGCATGTTGCACATGATAACAGTTACAGTAATATATAATAGTTGCATGTTGAATACAGATAATAATAACATGTAGAGTATTATTAAGGTAAATTGTGCCATTGGTTTTTGATGTCAGTAGTAGTAAAAATGGATTTTGACAGTTACTCAGAGCAATGACAAAAATACATAGTTCGGTGACCTTTATAATAATAGCAGATTTTTTTTTACAATTAGAATCCATTTCAAAAATACGAGATTTAAATATGTTAGTACTGAAACTACATTTATTTTTTAAGTAAATAATAGTATTGTCAGAGAATCTTATTTTTGTAGAGTTTTTTGAAAAGAAGTTAACTTTATAGTAATAATAATCTATGATTGTGGTATTATAATTTATATGGGAGAGAGAAGTAACTGATTTCATAATATTGTTGAAACTCGAGAAAGATAAATTAAAAACAAGTAGATTATCAAAATAGTATGCGAAGTAGAGTTTATAAAATGTTGGGGGTGGGCGATAAAAGATGTTTATTTTTTTCGTTGATGTGTAGAACAGGCGTCCCAATGTCTTTTCGTACATACACCTTCCCGTCTCGGATCCAGGCGAATTTGAAGATGTTGTCCCGTAAAGCCTTCCGTGCAAGAAACCAGAGATGTTTAGCGCGAAATGTTAAGTGTTCGTTGATGTAAATCTGGTAGCGAGTTCCTGACATTCCTATAAGCGTAGTATTAAGTTTATTGTCTCTATTTGTAGATTTTTTGTTGAAGGCTTTGATGTCGTTAAGGAAGTTCTCACGGTCGATGGTAGTTTTAAATCTTAATATTATAGGCCTCTGTTGTTCTTTATTGGTTTTTTGGGTGACACGGTATGCTGTATCTACGTTGTTGAGTTCCGTGTTGGCATCAGTTGTTTTTTTGATGTTAAAAATGATGTTTTTTAGATTTTCTCCATTTATTTCAGGGATTCCCCTGATTTCCACGTTTTTCGCTCTATTTTCTCTCTCAATTTGTTCGAATTGACCTTCTAGTTGTTCTAAGCGATTTTCGAGGTCAGAATTTTTTTTTTCTAATTTTATGTTTGCATCTTCTAGTTCGTGTACTCGAAGTAAGATTTCTTCATATTGTTTGCTCATTACTGATATTGTGGTGAGAATTTGTGTATTTTGTTCTAGAATCAGGTTCTGTTTTGTTAGTAGTTCACTGTCGAAAGGTGAATTAGTCACTATACTGGGGTTAGCGGTGGACACGACAGCTAAGCATTTTTTACACTTAATTTGAGCCCGCCGCTCTTTGCTATAGCGTCTGTATGAGCTTTCAGCCACTCCGCCACAGTGTAGATGAAAAGTCCCTTTGCATGCGGCGCACGTGAATAAGGACTCAGCAGATAGAGTAGGCTCCGCACAAGCATTACAGTTATTCATGTTGTTGTTGTGGTTTTAGTGGGAACGTATAGTTGAGTTGTAGTGAAGATCTCTGCCCTCAGCTGAACTGAATTCCGTTTTATATTTATTATTATTTATCAATATTCCAATTATGATTTATTTAGGAATAAAGTAGAAATAAATCGTCTTAGCACTCTTAAAAAAAAAAAGCTGAAAAGTTTTTGGATGAGGTGAGTTTCGAACTCGGTTTGCTCCGAAAGTCACTGTCCGGTTTAGCGACCGTGCTGACCACTAGGCTACTGATACCGTGTGACGTAGTGTGAAATATTCGTAATATTAGTTGACTGATTGAATTGGCAAGATTTTACGTATTGTGATAAATAGTTCGATTATCTTAACGATTTCAATCACCATAAGTTCACTGATGTTTTAACACATAAAAATTACTACAACACGGCCGTTTATATTGAACTAAATTGAGTAGATCACTTCACTGAACTGTTAGGTAAACACCAACCGATAGATCGATGGATTATTTTGAATTTTTAACTGTCAATTTAGATGAGTTTTGCGGAGCAATTTTTTGCGTGCGTACTGTTGGAATGTAGGTAGGAGAATTTTTGCCTATATCCCTTCTTTCAATATATCTCGCTTGGGTCTCGTTAGAGGTATTCCTGTAGACCTATCTGAAGAAGAGCTTATCTCGGAACTCATTATTCCAGCATCTTCGGGAAAAGTTATTAAGACTAGGCGTCTTAATTTCAAAGATCGATCATCTGAGTCTGTAGTTTGGAAACCCTCTCAAACTGTAGTTCTAACATTTGAAGGACAGTCCCTTCCCTCTCACGTTTATTTATTTCACAACTCTCTCCCGGTGGAAATTTATTCGTACCCAACAATCCAATGCTTTAATTGTTGTCGGTTTGGCCATTCTAAGCAATCATGCCGCTCCTCTCCCCGCTGCTTTAAATGCGCAGAAAATCATTTAGCAGACCAATGCTCCTCCCCTTCCAATTCCCCCACTTGCGTCAATTGTTCAGGCTCGCACACAGCCACTCATCCATCCTGCCCCGAACTTTCTCGCCAAAAAAACATAAAAAGTTATATGGCCTCCAATAGCGTTTCATACTTCTATGCCTCCAAATTAATAGCTCCTTCTAAAAAATCTTTTGCTGAAGTTGCCTCTCTACCCCAAATTAGTGCTCCTTCAAACTTGTCTTACAAGAAAACTGTAATGACAAAACAAGCTTCTCGTCCAATTAAAACCCCTGGATATGATCAATTTGGCCATAACTCCCAGCTCTTGTTCCCAAATGGTAACATCAGCTCTCTTTTTCCTCAAAACCCCGTCTTTTCTAACTCAAATTCAACTAACAGCAGTGCTTTCAATCCTGATCTAAATGCAAATTCCATAAACAACAATACTTCTAATGACAATTCTTCTTTTATTCAAACTCTTCTCATGCTACTTATCTCTGTTATTAACAATAATAATTCTCTACCGTCCAACGCTGCCTCGTTACTTTCCTCTTTGTATTCTCTTCTTCCCAATGGCTGCCCCAACAGCAGCAATTCTGCAGTGGAATTGTAGAAGCGCCACCTCCAATAAGGATGACCTCATCCGCCTTCTACATTTACACTCCATATCGATTGCTGCCGTCTCTGAGACTTGGTTCAAGCCAACTCAACTCTTCAAGGTGAGTGGCTATCAATGTCTGCGGGACGACCGCATTGATGGGAAGGGTGGTGCAGCCCTTTTCATCAAAAACTCTCTCCCCTTCTCCCCTATTTCCATTAAACCCCCAAATTCATCCTTCCAATTAGTGGCAGCCACTGTCTCCAATATTACATTTGTATCTCTCTATATTCCTCCTTCTACCCCATTTGACCTTCCACTGTGGATTCACATGCTTAGCAAATCTTCTTCTCCCTTGGTCATTTTGGGTGATTTCAATGCCCACTCCCCACTCTGGGGTTCTTGTTCCTCGGATCCCTCAGGTATCAAATTAATTGAACTTTTGGACTCCTTGAACATATGTCTCCTAAATGACGGATCCTCAACAAGGTTTAGTCACCCTGGACAGAATCCTAGTGCGGTGGACATATCCCTCTGTTCCCCGAGTATCTATCCTCTAATCTCATGGCGAATTTCTTCAGATCCCTGCGGCAGTGACCACTATCCCATTATTTTGAATTTGGCTCAACGGTTGGATACCAATCACTTTAAAAGTAAGCCCAAATTTATTACAAAAAAAGCGGATTGGTCCCGTTTCAGAGACGCTATCCAGGATCTTTCCCTCTCCCTGCCTTCCCCTTCTTCTGATAATTGCACCTCCTCTTATGAATCTTGGACTGATTCGATTCTAAAATCGGCTGACAAGTCTATCCCCAAATCATCTCCTGTAGGCTCGAAGGCTCGCCCTCCCCCTTGGTGGGATGAGGAATGCCTTAGAGTGCTGAAGGAGAGGAAAGCGGCCAATAAGACATACTGCCAACAGATGACTATGAATAATTACATCTCAGCCAAGAATGCCCAAGCTGTTGCTAAACGCACATTCCGTTTCAAAAAAAAAAACAGCTGGCGTAATTTCTGTACCAATATATCCCCTGCTACTCCAGCAGGGGAGGTTTGGTCCATGATTCGCAGGTTTAGATCTTCCTTTTCCCTGCCAAAGCCATCTCGTAATTCTGCTATTTGGATTGATGACTTTGTTAATAAAATAGCTCTCCCTTATGTCCCTAATTTTGATGAACTTCCTTCTTTGCCTTTCACTTTAAAATCTTCTTCATGGTTAGATGCTCCATTTTCCTTTGATGAGTTAAAAAGAGCCATTGAAATCCTCAATGACTCAGCTCCGGGCAAGGATGAAATCCTGAATATATTCATCCGTCATTCTGATGACAATTCTCTTACCTACTTTCTCTCTCTCATCAATGTCTTTCTGGATTCTGGCATTATTCCCCCAGACTGGAAAATTCAAAATATCATTCCCATTTTCAAAAGTGGCAAAGATCCAAGCATAGGTTCAAGCTACAGACCTATCGCCCTCTCTTCTACTCTTTGCAAAGTATCTGAAAGAATGATTAAGAATAGATTGGACTGGTTCGTAGAAAAAAACAAATTCTTTCCCCTTCCCAGTTTGGATTTAGAAAGGGTAAAAGTACCCTTGACAACCTTTCCTCTCTTGTTACAGATATCAAATTAGCATTATCTAAAAATGAATATTTCATTGCAGTGTTTCTAGACATCTGTGGAGCATATGACAATGTTCATATTCCCATCCTGAAAGAAAAGTTACTGGCAATAGGTATTCCGCCCAAATTAGTAAAATTCATTGTCAATTTGCTCTCCCAGAGAACTATTTTTGTAGATGGGTCTGAATCCCCTCCCCACATTAGACACATTTTCAAAGGTCTCCCGCAAGGGTCAGTCTTAAGCCCGATCCTGTACAATACTTACACATATGATCTAGAAAAATCAATTCCAATTCTTGTGCAACATACTCCAATATGCCGATGACTTGACTTTCTACAAAATATCCCGTAATATTTTTATCGCAGCATCAGCAATCAACAATGCTCTTAGAAAACTTTTGGCGTGGTTAAATATTAATGGCCTTGAACTTTCCCCCTCCAAAAGCAAAGTTGTCATTTTCACTCGTCGTCGAAAGCTCCCAGAAATTCAGGTGAGATTTGGCGATGAAATCATCCCTATCTCTAAAGAAGTTAAGTTCCTGGGAATGTTTTTAGACTCAAAGCTTACTTGGAATTCTCACATAAATCATGTCATCATGAAATGCGAAAGCAACATCAATCCCCTTAGATTTCTGTCCGGAGTGTGGTGGGGATCACACCCATCATCTTTAAAACTTCTGTACAATGCTCTCATCCGAAGCCATCTTGATTACGGATCTTGTCTGTTTGATCCAATGTCCACTTCAAATTCGCTTAAATTAGATAAAATTCAGTCTAAATCTCTTCGCCTTATCTTAGGAGCCATGAAATCTTCCCCAATCAACGCAATGCAAGTTGAATGCTGCGAACCTCCCTTAAATATAAGAAGGCGATGCCTAGCAGAAAAATATATTTTCAAAACATGCTCAATAACTTCTCATCCCTTGATTCCCAAACTTCAATTGTTAAAGTATGAGGTTAATTTGAATCCATTTTGGAAAAAACATTCCCCTCCCCTTTTCTATAATTGCTTCAACACTTTCCTGGATGTTTCCACAAACTCCTATCGCAATGAATCTCTCCCCTTATACTCTTATCCCTATAAAAGTCTTACTTTCTATCCAAAGGTGCACCAATTTATAGGAATATGTAAAAAAAATATTAAAAACTCAGTTCAATCCAATAATGCAGAATTAAGACAGTTAAGATACTTACTAACTTTTTGTTCATATCTATAGTCACAACTCACAAAATCCCAAGCACAAATATTATTTATTAATATAACACAAAATGAATATGGAGTGGTATGCTTTATTTATCTTTTTTTTACCCTAGATCACTAATCATTCGTCTCACAGTCGATCAGCACCTGTCGCGTTCGATGTTTGGGTATGTTCCCGAAACTTTGTCGCCTCGCCGCCCCGCCCCTTTCAGTAACTTCCTGATTCGCTAATTAGTGGCGAAGGCAACGCAGACGCATGCTTACTAGTTCTGGAGTTATAGCAGAATAGTCAACTCACAGACGAATGTGTAGTGACAACGTACATATATAAATACAAACTATATACATAAAGGAAATTCTAAAAATCAATTATTTTTTTCCCAGTACGTCTCAAGGACAAACAAATAAACACAAGATATGCGGATTTTGTCCATGTAAAAAACGCAGAATAACTAAATACTCATGCCACTCATGCAGAAAAGCAATTTGCGGCAAGCACGCGGTTCCTACATGTAATAACTGCAAAGATTGATAAAAAAACAACGTTATAATAATATTTAGATTAATACAAGATTACACTTGGCTACATTATTACTTATTCCGTTTAGTTATAATAATTAAATAAAACATATCGCACACCTAGATAAAGGTTAGCACAACTCGAAATAATCTAAAATCGAGTTATTGCGATTTTCGGAATCAGCGTCGAAAACTACACAAGCAACAAAGACCCCCGTGTAAAAATCTCCATTAACCTCTCTCAAAATCTATTTTGCATACTAGGTGTGACATTGAAAACTGTTAAAATATGAAAATTTTGTTGTTATTCACGATGTTTACTAAAAGCATCATAAATCATGTTTTGGGAAACGTAGCCTCATTCTAAAAACTGATTTGGAAAGATTATAAAATGCACTATCACATTATATTATTATTAACAAATATTTGTCCTTCTAACTATATTTTTTTTTTATGAAAACATAAAAAATATTAAAAAATCGCTTACCATTATTCAAAGCCTTGAAAATGAACTTTTTTCTGCAGTAACGTAAAAAAATAACAGTTTATTTATTCTAGAAATATATTTAAAAACTTTTTGTCACCTCAAAATATTATCCGTCCAAACTAAAATATTAAAAAAAAAATCTTTTATGTAACACAAAGCAATGCCATTTTCGAACTTTCACTAAACACTGAGACCAAAGCAAATCATTTTATTTCAATTATTATAAAACGTAATTACAACGGCAATCGATTTCAACAGATGCATTATGCTCGTATATATGCGAATATATGCAATTATTATTAGTTATAATATAAATTAATATATTTTTACGCATAAATTCATGGTAACCTGCAAATATGGATACATTTATGATGTCGTGAATTCATACTAAAACTAAACATTTTGTTGTTGTATTTACACTAAAACGTTAGTACACAGGACGAATTATATACACATGTTGAAATCTACTGAAAATTTTTTAATATGACTTTGTAATTAGAATGCGAATAATGATAAAATGCGCGCCAAACTCTCAAACAACTGACAACAAAGACGGTTTATTTACACTGGAGTGAAGGTCGCCCGGACCGAATAGTGATGGGGCCAACTTTTTTAGTTGATTCGAACTGCGCTGGAGAAACAGTTCCAAAGAAATATTTTATTTCAATTTATTGTAAGTTATTGAATACAGGTAGACAAAAATAAAAACACATGATATATACAGGTATATATTTTTTTATTATAAAATGACAACAATTGTAAACAAAAAAGGAAAATAATATTTTATTCATATTATAGTTTGGAAATCATACATTATGGAATTCATTTAACATTTTTTTCCAGTACAATTATTTTAAATGTATCATATTTTCACATTTAAATAATACAAATAAAACACGTTACGCCACGTTAGAAGTGAAACTTGTGGAACTCATTCAACATTTTTTTCCAGTTCGAATATTTTAAATGTAACAATGTTTTAAAAAACACGTTGTGCCACGCCACGTTAGAAGTGAAACTTGTGGAATTCATTCGAGACCAGGACTCTCCCTCTCCGACAGCACATCGTCCCCTCACCCCGCTATGCCCTCCACGTCTCCCGGGTACGGCTGTTGGGACAGGTAGCGGCTGCAGAAACTGGAAATCTGAAAATATAAGAATAGGACACAGATAAGAATGGTCCTGTATATTTCTAAAAGTGTGAATGGTAGAAGTCGGAGACACCCAAGGAAGACATGGCATGATCAAGTTAATCAGGTACTTGAGTCGGGCCATGTCAAGAGTCAAAATAATAGAAGAGTTTGTATGTATATGATGAATGTGATTGAGGCAAGGAGTGTGTGCCAAGACCGAGTTGTTTGGCGGTCCGTTCTCTTTGCCTACCCCTGCGGGGAAACGGCGTGATGGTTAGTTAGTTATAAAATGTGTAAAAATGCCATAAGTTGCTATAATAGTTTATCTAGTAGGAGTAAGATAGATTGTAGAAATATACTATAAATTTGTACAAAGCCCTTGAGGTGATTTCTCACAAAAAACGGCGCTATACAAGTCATCCAAATATTATTATTATTATCATGGACAAATGCTGCAAAATATAAATACGAATGTATTTATATATATATATATAATAATGTATATACCTTCTATGTGACTACCGCTTGCTTCTCTATCACTGTCAGTCTGATCCATCGATTCTGAAAATATAATGCAAAATTATTACACAACGCAAACACACACTACTTGTATAATATGTTGTAAAGACAGCACAATACAAATAAAATTATATAGATATTATGTATATATTTATTTATTACAATGTATATATATACCTTCTACATGTCCACCGCCGCTTGCCAGATCTCCACTGGAGCCTTGGGCAGCAGGAGCCACCAACGAATCCAAAAAGATCATTTGACGAGCTTCTTCTCCGCTCGATAAAAACGAAGAAGTCTGAAAAAAAAATTGAAAAACATTTTATTTTATTGGCGGAATAAAAAAATAAACATTACACAAAGTATTGATTTTAATTATATAAATCACCTCGTCAAATGTCTCTCTTGGGTCCTCCAAGTCGGATTCGTTGGCCTCAATCAACCGCCCAAAGCTGCTGTTTCTATCATTATCAGCTCCAGTGGAGATCAACTCATCGTCGTCATACTCTGACTGAAGTTCAATACGAGCCCAAGTTGGCATCGGCTCCGTGGGGTTCCATGACGTGCTATTCGTAGAAAAATTATACTCAAATATCAGTTCGCAAAGAAAAATTTTCGAATTCGAATTTTTCAGAAAAATAGGAAGTTACATCCCTAGTGATTTCGACATGTCAAACTAACAGATTTTTACCCTCGTAGCCAATATTTCATAAAAACGTTGAAAAAATAACAATTTTGTCTTGAAACTACTAATGTTTTTGATAGATATTGCAATAGAATACATGCTTTTATGAAAATATACAATTTCAAGCGGTAATGGTGGACATTTTTTACGAAAGCGTCCATTCAACGCGATGAAAAAATCCAACCACATGAAAGTGTGCAGTAAAATAACGATTTTTACAAGAAAAAACACTTCAAACCAACTAAATATATGATGAAAGAGTGGCAAATATATATCTCAACAATATGGTAACTACTTACTTTTCCATTTTACGATGGTTTTTGTCGAAAGAGTCAAAATGTCAGAACGGGGCGTGTACCAATTTCACACAAATGTTCGTTATGAAAGATTGACGTTCAATTGGGCATAGAAAAATAATTTCTATGTTCCATAGATATTTTTGAATACAGACACGTAGCGTTGTTCATTATCGATATTCCGTTTTTTATTCCATGGTAATCCGTGAACTAGTGATGCAAATAAATCAATTTTTGTAAAAACTCGCGCGTTTACGTCAAAACACGCTCTAATGTCTCGACGGCTATTGTTATATTTTCGTCTTTTGACGCTCTAATGTCTTTACCGGTTAATAACAATGTAGAGGGCGCTTAAGTCAGTCTTTCTGAGTTGCTCCACGAAACCCCCCCGCAACAACAGTAACCCATCACCAGTGTTACCGAAGCTCCCGATTTTTCGGGAGATTTCCCGATTTTTCACTTCATCTCCCGATCCGGAATGGATCAAAATCTCCCGATTTTTCGAAGTTCTCAGCGATTTATCGTTTCTCGTCGTTTCTTTGTTTATGGTCCGCTAAACAGGCAAATATTTGTCTATGGTCAAAAGAAAACTAACTAACGGATTCGGGTATTGACCAGAATAATTACAAAATACCGCAATCTAAGAATATCTCTATTATAAACCCATACAAACCGATCATCTATGAATTATGAGCTAGAATTTATAATTTATTACTTTATTACGTAACGCATCTTCGACTCGAAACGTTTTTCAGTGTTTTGTTTTAGAAACTTTATTTTTTTTTTAATTATGACCAGCTCAGATTCTGATGCAGGCGCAGGTATGAGTAGGAGTATTGCTAAAAAATCCCAATATTTAAAAAAAAAGAGTGCGAATTTTGTCCGATTATATTATTGCTTGCTCCTAGCAAAAAACGTAACTTCTGCATTCTGCAAGAGTTGCAACAAGGACATCAAAGTTGCCTCTGGAAGAGATACACTAAGGAAGCACTCAAACTATTTTCTTGTCCTGACTGCAACTATTCTTCTTCTCGAAAAAAATAACTAAAACTGCTCTTGCTGACTCAAAGTGATGAAAAAACTTTTTCATATCCCGATTGCGATAATTCATGCGCTACAAAACAGTATTTAAAAAATCACGTGTTCACCCACAGTGGACAAAATCCTTTTTCATCTCAGGACTGCAATTATTCATGTTGTATAAAGGAACTTCTTAGAAGTCATTTGCCGACGCTTCATGTTCTACAAAGAGGCACCAAAAATACCTCAAGTTTACCAACAGCGGACAAGAATATTTTCTTGTCCCAAATACAGTTATAAAAGTTCTCAAACGAAAGATTTAAAAATCCACAGCATGATTCACAGAAGTGAAAGACCTTTTTCATCTCCTGACTGCAACTATTCGTGTTCTCAAAAGGGCTATCTAAGAAGCCACTTACTTGACTCATGTGAAGAAAAACCTTTTTCATGTTCCGACTGCAACTATTCATGCGCTACAAAAGGGTACCTAAATATTCACATGTTAACGCACAGTGGACAAAAACTTTTTCATTCCCGAATGCAATTATTCGTGTTGTACAAAGGAATTTCTTATAAGTCATTTGCTGACTCATAGTGACATAAAACCCTTTACATGTTTCTACTGTGACTATTCATGTTCTACAAAGAGGCACCAAAAAATCGCATCTTTACCCACGGCGGACCAAAACCAATTTCTCGAAAGGGAGATTTAAAAATCCACAGCGCGATTCATAATGGAGAAAAACCTTTTTTATGTTCTGAGTGTAACTGCATGAATTATCAAGATAAATCTACAAAAATCGCAACTTTTACCATAATGGATAAAAATCTTATTCGTGTCCCGGCTGCAAATATACATGTTCTCCAAAATAACAACTATAACGTCACATATTTACCCTCAGAGAAGAAAAATCTTTTTCATGTCCCGATTGCCACTATTCATGTTATCGCAAGGGACATCTAAAAAATTACATGTTAACCCATAGTGGACAAAAACTTTTTTTGTGTCCCGACTACAACTATTCATGTTCTCAAAAGCGACCTCCAAGAACGCACTCGCTGATTCACAGTGGAGTGAAACCTTTTTCGTATCCTGACTGCAACTATTCATGACCTTCAAGGGGAAGTCATGAGAGCCTTTATACGCCAAGAACAGCTGATGATGTAAATCTCCCGTTTTCGAGTACATTATGGTAATTCACTTTAAGAACACTGACTACAGCAATTTTATTATTTTGTGTTTAAAACACTGACGAATACTGACAACCAAAATTACGTACACTACAGTCAAGGAATTTCCAGTAAAACATAAACGAAAAGGGTTTCCAACTAGGAAGATTTTAATTCCCTCGTTTTTTATTTAAATTGAAAAAAACATGTTACGTAACACGTTTTTCGAACCCCCCCTCGTGCCCCAGTAACGCACAAGTAACTTTTAACAAGACCCCCCCCCCCTCCCCCCAAATTGCGTTACGTAGTACTTGAACGGCCCCCAAAGTCGAAGTTTCACAAAAATGAGTTGCCAGATGTAAACTTAGTCCCCATTGAACGATAGAGAAAATTGCGTTATTCCACCGGCAACATCTACAAAAATCGTATTGACGGCGTTGCTTATGGGTTTTTTCGTTTTTTGTTAAGGTTCTGCTTTTCAATAATCAAAGGGATTCGGATTATTGACAAGGGAGAAATTTCATTTTAATAATTCTACTCATCTCCCGTTTTCTCCCGATTCTTAAGCGAAAATTCTCCCGATTTTGAAGTTTTGGGTTCGGTAACACTGCCCATCACCAGTTACGATCTACCAGCCGTAGCGGAAGGTAGTGCCAATACGCACGGAGACGGGATTATTTAGACTTAGTTTTGTATTCGAGATTAACAGCAGTCATAAAGCGTGAGTTATTTTGAGTTGACTTGGTATTTGTGGTTGAACTTGTCTTATTTTTTGGGCGTTCTAAAAATTAATTCCATTTTTTCCGGTATTGTTTATAAAATTAAGTAATTTTATTTTACTAATTCATAATAGTTTAGTGTTGGTGAAATTTTTTACAACCTTTGAGTTGCTCGGGTGTTGTTGGTTAAATTTAAATTGGCTTTAATTCTAAAGCAATAAACTCTATTGTTTATTTAGAAAGAGGCATATTTAGAGTGGTCCTTGTAGTTCTTAAATTGATTTTAATAACTTTTGATTCTTTGAAACACTGCGATTTATAAACATTTTTTGAGTTAGTATAGTATTTGTGAATTTTAACTAAGTACTTCGCATTTTCCTATAGATCATGAAGGGCCGTGGGCTATTACTTATACAGAAGGCGATGGAGGCTATCTCAAATGAGCCTGAGAGCAGTTTTATGGAGATGGAGCTTCAAGAGAACTCAACAATACCCTCCACGAGCACCAAGGTCATGAAAGAAATCTCGAAAAATGACACTATGGAGTTACGAAAAAACCTAACAACGGTAGCATCACCATCATCCAGCACCCAGGTAAAACCACCACACTGTACTTCACAGGTTAACAGCGATTATACGGAGATAGAGCTTCGAAAAAGCTTAATAAGTCCTTCGACGAGCATCAACGTGATAGAAAAAATCTCGAAAAATGACACCACGGAGTTACAAAATAACCCAACAACGGTTATTATTGCATCACCATCAACCAGTACCCAGGTAAAACGCGCTTACTTCATCTCACCGGTTAACAGTGAGGGTAGCGATTTCGACGATTCGGATGAGGATCCGCTCTTCAACCCATCTCCCACAAAGGTAACTCACCGTCCATTACTCGTCGTTCCAAGAATAAAGTCTCGTTCCTCAAGAACTAACTCCTCCTCCAGTACTACCTCCTCCTCCAGTTCAAGCTCATCATCTAGTAGTTCCAGCAGCAGCTCTTCAAGCGGTTATTATACAAAAATAGGTAGTAACTCTGTGCTATCTGCCACGCTGGATTCTGCCAATCTTTTAAACGAGAATCCGCTTGCTGAAGCTTCCACCTCTCAACCGATCATAGAGCAGTCTGCTGATCCCGAAAGCCTTCAAAGGGGTAAGAAAAGGATAAAAAAAAACCCTGCCGGTTGGTCCTTAAATATTAAGAAATCTCGGCGAAATATCGGGAAGGCTTATTTGAGTTAAAAAAATAAGAGCGTCCCTGAAAGAGCGGTCAAGCCTCCATACCAAGATAAGTGCAAATTGAAATGCAAAACTAAAATAGGTGAAACATTACGCAAAACCTTGTTCGATAGATTTTGGGTATTAGGCGCTCTTCAAAAGCAAAGAGAGTTCTTCGTAAGGCACACTCAAGAAATTAAGCCTAAATACAGATACAGCAGTACCCAAAATTATAGGTCACTTAATTCTGCATTTTTCTTTGAGGTTGAAGACATTCGTATTAGAGTCTGCAAGACTTTTTTTAAAGCTACCCTAAACTTAAGCGACCAGTTCATTAGGACAGCTCATTTGAAAAGAAAAGAAGGCGGTTTCATAGAAGGTGACCTAAGGGGTAAGCACGGACAGCATTCAACCATAGATAATGAAATAAAAGAAAGTGTCGTAGCTTTCATCAAGTCTATCCCCAGAATAGAATCTCATTACCTTCGTACACAAACAACGAGATAATTCATCCCAAGTGATAAATCACTTGCTGACCTATACCGAGATTACAAAGATCTACGTGAAAATGAACGTTTACCGATTGCTTCGTCATCAACTTTTAATCGTATTTTTAATACAAAGTTTAATATTTCTGTATTCTAACTGAATGTCAATTGTCTTTTACATCGCAGAACGGTTGCGTTCACTACCACTGCTTTTGCAGTACTTGCATATCACCACAAGCCCTCCTGATGTCGTCATCACTGTTCAAATTCACTTAACCAGCCCGGAGGCCTTCGCGCCCTAGTGGGTCGTCCTTCTGTACTGGTCTCTCCTTCTTCTTCACTGCCCTCTTCAAACACATCGAAAAGATTTACGGTGGGACTTGCGGACAATTTCTCGCATCTCTCTTCAGACTCAGTTCGTTCTCTGTCAGGCATCTTCCGCAGGTCAACTACATGTCTTGGTACACCATCAACTATGATATTGTTGACTGAATTAAGTCCTGTCACCCTTCCTTGCCTCCAGCGTGATGTGCATCTTTTGTCTACTGGTTTGACCGCAACGACATCGCCCACTTCAAACTCAGTCGATACTTCCTCTTCTATATTCACTTGCGCAGAAGGGTGCCTCCATGAATAAGTGTGAACCGAGCTAGAAGGCGCAACACCCTCATCCCTCTGACTCTTCGCAGCCAAATTATACCAAAATACTGCCTGCAGAGGATCGCTTCCACTTCTAGCTGCAGTTCTCTTTATTGTTCGATGATGTCGTTTAACTATACCATTTCCTGCTGGACGGTATGCCGCGCGAAATCTTTGACGTACATTCCATCTCTTACACATATCTGCAACACTATAGGAACGAAACGCAGTACTATTGTCCATGAGAACTTCACTGGGCGGGCCTCTTTCCCGAAACACACCTCATCACACACTGCTACATCCTCACCAGTATGGCACTGAACACTATCGTTGAGTTCACGATAGTCCAAGACAGGACGTACTTTTCCCTTGTTCTTTTGGATCACAGCCATTAAAGGAAGGATACCACCGGAGCTTCCCTTCCATGGCCTGAGCCAGCCCTCGTAGATCCACTTTTGAATCTCTTCTTCAAAAGCTGCCTCCGCTTCTGGCTTCTTCTATAGCACTCTACAGTGTTTTCTAATTCAGCAGGAGAACCTCTCCACACCCAACTCACGCACCAGTTTCTTCCGTTGAATGTAGCTTTAAAGTCCTTGTTCTCAACAGATATTCTGTCTGCCGAGTTTTCACCAGACTCGACACAATTCGCACTGTACTCGTCTAGTCTGCTTCTTACGAACTCTACTCTATCGCGCATTATAGTAACACCACCCAGTTCTTCGATGACGTCCATGCCCAGTATAACATCGACTGCACTTAATAGTTTTTTCACCACCACACAGTCTACCAGTAGCGACACATCATGCACTACTATCTTGGCGACACCTCGCCCCTCACAAAATACACGACTGCCATCAACAGCAATCACATCACAACCAGGACCTTGTACACTACACAGCCCACTCATCACTACTGTACGAGAACACCCTGAGTCAACGAGTGCACGCACCTGCTTTCCATTTACTGCAACTTGGATTATTGGTAGCGCCTTTAGTCCTGATTCAGAAGAGCTGCCGGCGCACCAGTTCTCCTGCTTCCGTTTCCCTTCTCACAGTGCCTGGCCAAGTGACCATCTTTTCCACAGTTCCAACAGACACTTTTCAGCTGCTCACAACAGAATTTGACCATGTGTGGCCCACCACATTTAAAACAACGCCATCTTGCATTTGGAGATGTTGCGACAAATTTCTGTCGGCCCTGAGCCACCGCCACGACTGGCTGATCCACGAGCTCTGCCATCAGAGCTCTAGCACGCTCCATGATTGTTGACAGCGGCATTGTCTCTACTTTTGGCTGCGCACGCAATTCACGTGATACCACTGAAGGCAGACCCACTATAAAAGCTTTCATGAGGAGAGCATCCGACGTCACACCCGCTAGCCTTGCCAGCCTCCTCAGGTCCGTCATATAGACGTCGACCGGCTCATCACGCCATGTGCGCCTCACGAACTCCTCATAGGCCAGAAACGGGTTTGTTGCGAAGGCACAAATCAACGCATTTTTTATGGCGTCACCATTGCCCTTATCCTCTGCACTCAGCTCATTGTAGACAGCAAATGCAGGTCCCTCCAGAAACATCGGGATGATCGCGCACACATCCTTTACTTCTTTAATTTTTAAAACCAACTCGACTTTTGTTATCCACTGAATAACGTCGCCCTCGCCATTAAAACACCTTAATAAATCTCCGAGTTTAATATTTGACATCTTGCCGAAATAGCTTGTATTCTAACTGAATGTCAATTGTCTTTTACATCGCAGAACGGTTGCGTTCACTACCACTGCTTTTGCAGTACTTGCATATCACCACAATTTTTTTTCACATCCCGAAAAAGGATACGTGCGATCTTTGCGAAACTTACAAAAATTCTAACGGAGAAGAAAAACAGAAACTGCGCGAAGCTTATGATCAACATAATATGAAAGAGAAGGTGCTGTCCAGATCAGAAAAGGAAGCTGACAAGAAAAGGAAAAACGCAGTTGGTGCTATGTATGATCTTCAAGCTGTGATGCAATTGCCCAAAGGACAAGTATCCTTGTTTTATTATAAATCTAGAATTAAGTGCTTAATTTTACGATAAGTGACTTGTATGCAAAAGATGTAATATGCTTCTTTTGGGACGAAATCGAGGGCAAACGTGGTGCTGTGGAAATTGGATCATGTGTACTGCAATATCTACAAAGTATAGTTGAGAAAAATACATCAGGTACCGAACTGGACATTATATTTTACAGTGACAACTGTTGTGGTCAACAGAAAAATAAATATCTGCTGTCTGCTCACGCCTATGCTGTTGCAACCATGAGAAGAAACTCGATAACTCATAAATTTTTAATTCGTGGTCATTCGCAAAATGAAGGCGATAATGTGCATAGCGTTATCGAAAAACAAATCAAAAGATATACTAAATCAGGCCCGATATACTGTCCACAACAATATGCTACCTTAATAAAAACAGCTAAAAAGACTGGGAAACCTTATCATGTGGAAGAACTTACACATGACAAGTTCTATGATCTGAAAGCCCTTCAAGAAGAGTGGGGAAACAATTTCACTGTTAATATTGAGAGAGAAAAAATAAAATGGCATGATACTCGTATCAAACAACTTCGGGTTGAAAAGCAGCAACCGCTGATATTTTTTTATAAAACTTTTTATGACCAGACGGTTTTCAAAAAAATTTATGTAAGGAATCGTAGGCGAAAACAAGATTACCAATTTTCTCCAAGTTTGAGACCAGTCTATTTGCAAAAAATTCCATTGGGTGTCAATAAAAAGCGGGATATTATGGAATTAATTCACAAGAAAATTATTCCACAGAGTTACGTCGATTCTTATTACAAAAATGCACTAGGTATAGAATAAAAATGTCAGGAACTATGTATGTAGGTATATACATGATTTCAAAGAAAGTCTGAATAGTAAGGTTTTTGAAAATTATATATTAGATTTTAGGTAAAAGGTACAAAAATAAAAGTCTGATTTTATCTAGTAAATTAGTTTAAAATCCTCTCGGTGAGTCTGATTATAATAATATTATGGTAGTTATGTGTTTTAGATGCCTTTATTGTTGCCTTTTCGATGTAGTTTTTTTTGGTACCTTTAAGTTAACTGAAAACGTTAAAGTAATCTATTCAAGGCTTAATCGTTTCCTAAATTGTTAGAATAAAATCCTCTTTGTCGGAAAAAATTTATGCAACAAGTGGAGTTCCACAGGGTTCACACCTTGGCCCAATATTATTTATCTTGTTTATAAATGATCTTTCAAAAATATTTCATGATGTATTTATCTTACTTTTTGCTGATGACCTCAAAATTTTTAGAATAATTCAAAATATTTACCATTGCAACATTCTTCAAGATAATATCAACAAATTGTTAATTTGGTGTAATGAAAATAGACTTTACTTAAATATCTCAAAATGTCATATAGTTAGATTTTCTCGAATAAAAAATCCAGTGATCTTCAATTACAACATTGATAACAATATTCTGGAGACGTTAACACAAATTAAAGACTTGGGCATCACTTTCCAATCTAATCTTTCATTTGTTAACCACATAACAGAAATCTCTAATAAAGCCTTAAAAATGTTGGGATTTATAACTAGGCTAACTAGAAATTTTAACAATATTAAGTGTATAAAACTGTTATATTTTGCATATGTTAGAAGTCAACTTGAATACAATTCTCCCGTCTGGAACCCATATTACAATATACATGTACAAGCTGTTGAAAGAATACAAAACAAATTCTTACGTTTTCTTAATTTTAAAATGGGTATTCCAGCAATTATGTTGAACTACAATACTATTTTGAATGATATGAATATGCTTACATTGTCAGACAGAAGAACTTTCACTGACTTGGTATTTCTGTATAAAATTCTAAATGATTTAGTTGACAGTCCGGTATTGCTCGAATTGATAAGCTTCCGGATTCCACTACGTAATACTAGAAGTCAGGATTTATTTCAGTGCAGTAATTCTGGAACTAACTACCATATGTATTCCTCTTTACCCCGAATACTAATGGAGGGAAACAATTATACCAAGTCAGTGGACATCTTCAATTTATCTTTAAACAAATATAAAATATTGTTACGAAGGCAGTTCAGTTATGTACAATAAATACTGTATATTTCTTACTATTCATATGTAAAAGCCCCGAAAAAGGGCGTTAATAAATAAATAAATAAATAAATAAATAAAATAATGTAAGTGTTCATTTAATTTTTCAAGCCATTTCCTAAACAAGGGCTGTGTTTTTTTACTGTCTTCATTTGTTTGTTACTTTAATATTTTATTATTCAAAGTTTAATAGTTTCCTAAATAAAATAATGTAAGTGTTCATTTTATTTTTCAAGCCATTTCCTAAACAAGGGCTGTGTTTTTTTATTGTCTTCATTTGTTTGTTACTTTAATATTTTATTATTCAAAGTTTAATAGTTTCCTAAATAAAATAATGTAAGTGTTCATTTTATTTTTCAAGCCATTTCCTAAACAAGGGCTGTGTTTTTTTATTGTCTTCATTTGTTTGTTACTTTAATATTTTATTATTCAAAGTTTAATAGTTTTCTAAATAAAATAATGTAAGTGTTCATTTTATTTTTCAAGCCATTTCCTAAACAAGGGCTGTGTTTTTCTATTGTCTTCATTTGTTTGTTACTTTAATATTTTATTATTCAAAGTTTAATAGTTTCCTAAATAAAATAATGTAAGTGTTCATTTTATTTTTCAAGCCATTTCCTAAACAAGGGCTGTGTTTTTTTATTGTCTTCATTTGTTTGTTACTTTAATATTTTATTATTCAAAGTTTAATAGTTTCCTAAATAAAATAATGTAAGTGTTCATTTTATTTTTCAAGCCATTTCCTAAACAAGGGATGTGTTTTTTTATTGTCTTCATTTGTTTGTTACCTTAATATTAAATGAAGATGTCTTGTGACAATAAAATGTTTTATTTTATGCTTATATTATACAAAATATCCAAAACATAATTTAGATACACTACTCTTTCTTTGAAGATTATAGAACAAAATATAGAGAATAAGAGTGCATTAATTCAAAATTTATCACTAATATGGAATCAATTGGAGTTGATAAAATTATTAAACAATGATTTAGTCACGAATACTAAAATAACACAAAATTAATTAATAAACACGTGATTCGTAGATTTGATGGTAAGTAATTGAGCAAATAAATATCCTAATAAAATAACATACAACATCATCTAACAATATTTTTAATCGGTCAAATAGAAATCGAGTAAAACGTTTTTTGCTGTTCCTGAAAAAGAGGAATTTTGAGTTGTACTACTCTTTATCTAGGTGTGCGATATGCATTTTTATTTGTTCATCTATAAGCTGAAGTCGAATTTTTAATGACATTAAAGTTACATCGAAATATTTTTAGTGAGCTAGGGTTAATTTGAATATCGTGACTACTCCTAACTAGCGATGTAACATATTTCAGTATATCGATATGCCGAAATACGTCAAGCCAAATAACGCTGGTGCTTTCATAGCTTAGTTTGTCTCTAGCATTAATTATGCAGGATAATAAATCAATACGTTATCTAGGAAAGACACTTTTTGGAATTTTAATTTTAGTTCAAATAAGATAAGTTAAAAAATCCACCATTAGTGAATGCATAATATATTTTAACCTTTCCCATACCATCCTAAAAATGATTTGGACATTATTTCGGGTTTTTTGGAAAAGTATTGAATATTTTTTCTTTGGATTATATTAACTTCGCCCAGTAAGGTGACCGCCTTAGGTCACGTTAGCCTTCAAAGTGACACTATTGTTTCAGAAAGCCATATGTGGAATGCACTAGGTATTGGTAAGGGCTGACACCGACCTACTATCATTTTTTAAATACATTTACAAAAATTCTGTATCGTAAAGAGCTTTTTATGTTTTCCGAACTAATTTAATACCAGATTGAATGGTTTTGACACCAGATGCGTGGAGAAAAAGATTACAAGAAAAATACAATACTTACAGAACACTCGATTTTTTTTTTAAATACACTTTTACGCATGAGCAAACCACGAAAAAAATAATTTTATAATTATTTTGAAGTGAAAAACTTCTTTAGTACCGTTGTGATTTGAAACTGGATGAAACGAAAAAGCGACACTAAAAAAAATAAGCAAACCAAGAAAAAATAATGTTATGTACAACCTGAGATGTAAAATTATCATGTAAATACCATGTAAAATATATGATTAAAAAATTATAATTAATAATAATATTTTTTTAAATAAAAATATATAATGCAAATCTGGTTTAATTTTCATATAGTGGATTTTTTTAAAATTGGTAAGCTCAGGCGAGTCCAGGCCATTAATCAATAAACTAATATAATATAATTATTTCTTATTAATATAACTAGTAGTTCTTATGACATCATAGACGCAGTAGGCAATGCATGTTTATAATTTACTAAAAATTTTAATGGAATCCAAAATTTTATTTAAAATCACGTGATTGATTGTTGGGAATATAAATTCTTTCTGAATAATAATCCACTCAAAATCGATTACACATCAAAGCAGAAAAAAATTGACAAAATAAAACCTTAATAAGCAATCATTTAAAGATATTAATTTTAAAACTGGAGACCCCCTGGTGTAACGGCAGAACTACGTTTAAGTTAAATACTCGTATTCGGAGCAGTAAAAGGGTTTATCCCCACTGTGAGAAAACATGTGTCCCGTCAAACTAATCTTCTGAGAACACGAATAACCGCAGTAGGAAAATGATAAAGGTTTTTCTCAGCAGTGAGTAAGCACGTGCTTCGTCAACTTACTCTTTTTAGAAAATGAATAATTGCAGTCTCAACACGAAAAAAGCTTTCTTCCACTGTGAGCAAGCATGTGTCTCGTCAAACTAATCTTATTAGAACTAAAATAAGTTCACTTGGAACAGGAAAAAGGTTTTGCTCCACTGTGCGTCAGCATGTGTCCCGTCAAATTACTTTTATAAGCACATGAATAACTGCAATCGAAACACGAAAAATGTTTTTCTCCACTGTGAGAAAGCATGTGTTCCGTCAAATTGCTCTTTTTAGAACACGAATAACTGCAATCGGGACACGAAAAAGGTTTTTCTCCACTGTGTGTAAGCATTTGTCTTGTCAAGTGACCCTTGCAATTAAATGCATAACTGCAGTCGGGACATGAATAAGGTTTATCTACACCATGAGTCAGCATGTGTTTACTCAAATTTCCTCTATCAGAACTTGAATAACTGCAATTGGAACACGAAAATGGTTTTCCTCCACTGTGAGTAAGCATGTGTTTCATCAAACTACTCTTATAAGAAGAGGAGCAACTGCAATCGGAACATGAAAAAGGTTTTTCTCCATTGTGAGTAAGCATGTGTCTCGTCAAATTACTCTTACGAGAACTCGAGTAACTGCAAATGGAACATAAAACAGGTTTTTCTCCACTGTGAGATAGCATATGTGTCTTCAAATGTCCCCTCTGAGAACATGAAAAACTGCAGTCGGAACACAAAAAAGGTTTTTCTCCATTGTGCGTCAGCATGAGTCTCCTCAAATTTCCTCTATCAGAACATGAATAATTGAATAACTGCAACTGCAGTCGGGAAATGAATATGGTTTTTCAACACTGTGAGTCCGCATGTGTCTCATCAAATCTACCTTTAGAGAACACGAATATTTGCAGTGGGATCATGATAAAGGTTTTTCTCCAATGTGAGGCAGATCCGTCCATGAGAAAATTTAAGTCTAAGCACTGTTAATTCGAAAAATGTTTAAAAATCACGAATCGTTATTTACCTGTTGTCTGGGTAAATTTTTTAAAGCGTTTTAAGCATTCCTTTTTAACATCCGGCAGCTCTATGTCAATTTCCATATAAGGAAATCCCTCTCCATCTTCATCTCGGGGTCAAGGTTTTTCCTTGGAGCTGACAGTCTCCACTTTAAGGCTACCTAGAAAAACCAAACAACAATACGTACAAAGATATGCCCAGCCGAAAAGCGAGCTATATTTGAAATTACAGTCGTTCCTCATCGAGAGAGTACTACAAAAAAGTTGTAAATATACGAATAAAGATACCGTTGATTAACTATACAAAATAGAGAATTTCATTATGGTAAATTTAGGAAAAATGAGGGACCCCAGATGTCCCCTTAGGAACGATGCACATTCTGTATGAAGTTTTGTGTAGCCAGTGAAATTACGTTTTTATCAATATGATGTAAGTTCTTAGCGCATAATAATGGCACTTGTTTACATCCCAAATAAGAAAAGTTAAACATTTACCGTGGTTTGGCAGATTCCCGTAAAAAAATTTTTTAAGATAAATACCAAAGTACGGCAAGAGAAGACATTATAGAAAAACATATTATGTCCTGCCTTACCAACAATTCAAAACCAATCAAAATCAAACGAAAAAAAATCAAAATTTCACATTACACATTTTTAACATTTCCAATACTGCAATAATGCAACTTACTGGCTTTTTGAGTATTCTCCTCATACTGTAGACCAGGGGTGCTCATACTCGAACTGCTGGCGACCTATCTCAATAGTATTAGACTCCGATCGATCGACTCTGACATGATGTAGCGCCGGAGGGGGGGGGGGGGGGGGGGTAGAAATGTTTTTTTTTTAATTGCGACCCCATTTAATGCCGATTTTTATATCACATGTGACTTCCAATAAAAATCATGTTCATAAATTCTACTCTAATTTATTACTGCCCTCGGAAATCGGGAATAGTACCAAGGGCAGGTTTTAATTTAAAATCGCTTCTGTTTAAGAGTCCCAAAGTACGGCGGCCAACCGTCCCGCATTGGCAGTTGTAGTCCCGCATTGCAATATTTACAAAAATAGTCCCGCAAATCGTCTAAAGCGTCCCGCATGTCCCGCATTTCTATATTTTTTTAAATACTGTCTATGGTAGTCAAATAAACTTCGTCTATCTTTAGTCTATTTAAGCCATTTGGTTAAGTTCAAGACAAAATTTGTCCCTGGAAATATCGATCTAGGGCCGAAGATTTCGATCTAGGGATTGGTTTATTTACGTTACAAGCAAGAGTCCAAGAGCGCTAGTGTAGCAGTAGTGATTGAGTTGTTTTGTTTACGAATTAATGCACGCCGTGACACGTAATATTTATAACCCATATTTATCACTCAAATCAAATCAAATAATTTCTTGACCATGCCGACCGCGAAAAAGCGGTGTTGTAAGTTCAGTGAAGAATTTCCTTTTTGGCAAAGGTGTTAAGATTCATATCTGAATGTAGTATTAAATCACCGCATACAGATTTAATTTAAACCAGTTTTGTGTTCAGAATGTAAAATTCTAGTTGGATTCGTCTGCTGGCATACTTCGAAGGAAAATATTTTCTTATTCGAAGTGCACAGAAGGGACCCCACCAGTTTCCAGTAAGGAAATTATTCTCTTTTTCGAAGTGCATTTATAAAATTCTAGTTGCAGACTATGTAAGTGCCGCCAGAATCAAAGAAAAAACATTTTGATGTTCTGAGTGTAGTTTTAATTCGCCGCATACAGAACACAAGGGTGTTTTAAATTAAATCTGTATAACGATATATTAAATAACAAGTTGCGGATTCATCCTGTAGCGACTGAAGCTTTACATTTAAGTTGCAAGTTCAAAATGTAAAAGTTCGTCTGCTGACATATTTCGAAGAAAAATATTGTCTTATTCAAAGTGCAGTAATAAAATTCTAGGTGCAGACTATGTATGTGCTGCCAGAATCAAAGAGAAACCATTTTCATGTTCTTAGTGTAGGTTTAATTTGCTAAATACATATTTAATGTAAACCAATTATGTGTTCAGAATGTAAAATTCCAGTTGGATTCGTCTGCTGACATATTTCGAAGGAAATTATTCTTTTATTCGAAGTGCAGGTATAAAAATCTAGTTTCAGACCGTAAGTGTTGCCAGAATCAAAGAGAAACCATTTTAATGTTCTGAGTGAAGTTAAATTCGCCGCATACAGATTTAATTTAAACCACCTTTGTATTCAGAATGTAAAATTTCTGCTGTGGATTCATCTGCTGACGCATTTCGAAGGAATAAATTCTCTTATTCTAAGTGCGTTGGGGGTTATCCACCACATACCCGCCTTAGTATAAGCACCAGATAGTTACTCCTTCAGGGCTCTCACAATGACTCTATTTTTTTATAGAATGACGCTACTTTTAAACGCAAGAAGTTAGACCTATTCTAAGTGCAGGTATGAAATTCTAGTTGAATACTATATATGTATTGCCAGAATTAAAGATAAACCATTTTCATGTTCTGAGTGTAGTTTTAATTCGCCGCATACAGATTTAATTTAACCTTTCCCATACCATGCTAAAAATACCCTCGACAAACCGTCTTGTAACACAGCGTTACTCTATGGGATTTGGAAATTATTTCAGGTTTTTTGTAAAAGTATTGTGGTGAATATTTTTTATTTGGCTTATGTTAATTTATTGTTAGAAAAAAATATTGATTTTGTGCCCTAAAACTGAAATATTAAAAAAAATAACATTCATAATAAATAATCAAATATTATTTGAAACGCCCAACAAGGCGGGCGGCTAAGATAGCGACCGCCTAGGGTCACGTTAGCCTCCAGAATAGCACCATTGTTTCAGAAAGCCACATGTGGAATGCGCTAGGTACTAGTAAGGGCTGACACCGACCTACTATCATTTTTTAAATACATTTACAAAAAATACTTTATCGCAAAGAGCTTTTTACATTTGCTGATCTCAGTTAATACAGGATAAAAAGGGTTTAATACTAGTTGCATAGAGAAATACATTACAATAAAAATACAATACTTAAAGAGCACTCGAATTTTTTGTTACAGTTTTACGCGAAAGCAAACCACGAAAAAAAAATTATAATTATTTTGAAGTGAAAAACTTCTTGAGCACCATTGTGATTTAAAACTGGATGAAACGAAAAAGCGACAATAAAAAAATAATAAACAAACCACGAAAAAAATAATGATATAATTACTATGAAGTCAAAACTTCTTTAGCACCGTTGTGATTAGAAACTGGATGAAACGAAAAAGCGACACTAAAAAAAAAAAAAAAGCAAACCAAGAAAAAAATAATGTTATAATTAATTTGATGTGAAAACTTCTTTAGAACCGTTGTGATATGAAAATAGTTGAAACTTAAGAGCGACACTAAAAATAAACAATAAGCAAACCATGAAATAAATAATTTTATAATTACTTTGAAGAGAAAACTTCTTTATCACCGTTGTGATTTGAAACTGGATGAAACGAAAAAGCGACACTAAAAAGAGACAAACACATGCATCTATAGCATTTATAGAGAATGTGTTAGGATAATCGGTCTCCACTTTATGCGGTGCTTCTTAGCCTTCCGACTCTTGTCTACTTTAATTTTCTGAAGGTTTCGCTTCTACTGGTGTGAACTGCCCACTAGTATTTTTTATTTTTTATAAAAATTCCCGAAATTTATTTTTTATATCGATTTTTAGTGATAACTTTTAGGATAAAATTGACTTTTATGAGTGGAAATAGTTTACATAGCAAATCAAAAAACATTCATTTCACAGGAACATAACGACAAAAACCATTTAGGTAAATTGTTATTTTAACATTAATCCGATGTGTTTATCATAAGAAAATATAGGCTAAAATGTAGATGTAAAAGATTTCTACAAAAAAGCAAAAAAAAGGACTTTGTTATTATATTTACCTACATATTAGACCAAAGCTTCGATGGCTGGATGGAGTGGTGAAGGATGCAAGCACCATCGGCATCCGAAACTGGCGCAACGCAGCACAACACCGACAGTCATGGAGGCAGGCTCTGCTGGAGGTCAAGACCCGACCTGGGTTGTAGAGCTACAGATGATGATGATGACATATTATGTAATGCATTCATCTATAGTAAATCTACAATAAATCGTAAAATGGCGACCACTCGTCATCTAGTACTATACGAAACTATATGAACTTAAGCTGTGGATACTTTAGTGCAGACATACAGTATTTTTTTTACATTAGCTCCACACATGAGGCCCTGAGGAAAATAATTTGCTTTAGGGCCTATGTCATCTTTGGGGAAAGGTCTTCTTGCTGGAGAGGTCAAAAGGTCTCCCTCAACCAGTCTCTCCCAACCCGGCTAGTCACGCAGAGCCAGTTGGTAGGCAGACGTACCCGCCGCCAAGATCCGGAACCAAACCTACCCCATGAACCTGGGAACCCCTGCTAAGTCACCAAACATAACAAACTACTTGAAGTCACTTAGGGTAGAAGTGTTGGTTGTCCAATAAATGGTTTTCGAGGCGGCAGCATGCCGTAATTATGAAAAATATGCATTTTAGAAGATGATCGAAATAGCAAGTTAAGCAAAGACAGTGAGCCTTCTAAAATTGTAAAAATAATTTATAATTCTATAAAAAAAAAACATTTAAAAAGTCCTAACTTTCATTGCTACTTCCTTCCATGTAATAATCATTTGTAAAGACGTGACTTCGCTACTGTTTCAATGGAAAGAAAGTCCCTTTATAAAATAATTATTTTATGGGGTAGTTTTGGTAATAAAATAGGTAGGTAAGATTCTAAATATTGCACCCGACCCCCACAAAAGAGTTTTACGGTGGTGCAGTAATGTTTACAAACGTATTTTGGATGAAGTATTGTCTTCGATACCGAAACTACATCATGCAGCAGAGAGGATATACCACCAAAACCCTCTATCTCGACAAATACTCCTTGCTTCATTCGCATTCTTAAATCGTCTAATACTCGTCCAGAGAAATCTGAATAAATAGATGCTTGGTTGCGTTACGGGGCACTCTATCGGAGGACCACCGCTAGGTAAGACGTGATTCAAACGTGCTCTTTATAAAATGATTTATCTGTATATTTCTTCAGTCTCTTGGCGTGGTCCGACTGAAAATATTTGATTCACTTGACCATGCCATGACTTCCTTGGCTATTATTCACTTCGCGTCATATCTTCCTCTTTGAATGCCCTAACTAAATAAGCGTACCTTTGAATCCCATCTATCAAGTACACTTGACCTGACTTTATCACTAAACGGCGCTATAAAAAGGTGGAAATTATTATAATTTTTATCGGCCTTGTATCCCTTCCAGATCTCCACAAATTAACATGGCTCTACCTATAATGTAACTATATGGTTTTACAACACATACATATCAGGAATCTCATTTATAGAGCATTTCATCAATTATCCTTCCTTTGCCAGTTCAATGCCTTACTTTTCAATTTGGGAGGCGGGTATGGGTGCCGCCGCCCCGGGAACCATTTATTGGATAACCAACACTTCTGCCAAAGGTCATTCCAAGTAGTTAGCTACGTTTCGTGACTTAGTAGGGGCGCCCGGGTTCGTGGGAAGAGATTTGTCCAGGTTTTGGCGGCGGATGTATCTGCCTACCAACTGCATGGCACGCCGGATCGGGAGATAATGGTTGAGGGAGTCCCTTTGACTTCACCACCTGTACTCTCTTGGAACATCGCCTTACACCGCAGTGGAAGATATGGAATCATACGCCCGTCACTCCTGGACACAATGACCCCCAGATTCCTACCCACCCCTTATATTCTTTTCCTTCTCAGAACTTCCTAACCTTCCTTTCCGAAAAATACCCTTCACACATCATCCCCAAGGATGACACAGGCCCCGAGGGGAATTATTTTCCTCAGGGCCTCCTGTGTGGAGCTATTGTAAAAAAAGCACTGCATTGTCATTGTCTTAATCAAGTCGTCCACGAAGAGATTATTTGATCAAAATAAAATTAAATTAAATTAACATTTATTACTTCTGAACTAATGTGGCATGACCCTGCAAATAACCCAAAACCCATAAAACTAAACAAAAAACATCCCCCGTCATCTGATTGTCTACAATCGTAACATTTTGTCGTTAATTTTAAGGAAATACGCAGAAAGGGATTAAAAAATGACTCTGGTTTGAGGATCAGGTGGTCGGTTGGCCGAACCTTCCGATGTGGTTCCTTATTTTTTTTGTGTCTCTTTTTTTTAATGAAAACGGAATGTCAGGCAACCCAAGTTTTTTTGCAGCAAGATAATTAATATTGTCATCTCTGTTTTCAGTCATTTCAAATTAATGCACTAGAAAGCGACGACAAACGTATTATGATGTCAACTTTGAGAAGTAAAATAATCTCTTCAGATAGGCAAAAGGTTTTAACGTTTTATTTTACATCTCTTTTTGTCATACCTAACTAAAAGGAGATCGTAATATTGGACGTAGGTTAATGAGGTTGGAATGAATTAATGTTTTTTCTTCTGTTATTCCCATAGAAATTTAAAATTTGTTATCTCATCTGACATAGAAATGTGTCGACTTTTAGGAAAACATTTTTTATTATTTTATACAGAATTGTCACAATTTTTTAAATATTTTTAACGGATGCAAAAATATATTATTAAGGAATACCTAAAATGTTGATTTAATGATTGAAGCATTTCAGGAGTTATTGATGTTTTAAAGAGCGTTGTAAACTATAATCGCATCGTGGATCCGGGAGTGTTAAACTAGTTTTGGGTTCAGAATATAATAACCAGTTAAATAATAAGTTGCATATTCATCCTATTACATGGACATCATTCTCGATTTCCGAAATAGCAGTTATAAATTTGTGGTAGAACTCATCCCGCATTGATATTTTATAAAGTTGGCTGCCTTATCACAAAGCAACACTTACCCACGGAACAGTCATTTTTCAGAACATGCGGCATGTGGCATGCAACTCAAATGCAAAGCTTTACTCGGTGCACGGTGAATCGACAACTTGTTATTTAATTTATCGCTATATTGTGAAAGCTGAACTCATTCAAATTAAATCTGTGTGGGGTGAATTAAAACTACACTCAGTACATAAATAGTCTGCAACTAGAATTTTTTAACTGCACTTCGAATAAGAAAACATTTTCCACCAAAATGTGTCAGCAGATGAATTCACAACTGCAATTATACATTCTGAACACCAAACTGGTTTAAAATAAAATTCTGTGTGGGTTAATTAAATCTACACTCAGAAGATAAAAATGGTTTCTCTTTGATGCTGGCAGTACATGAATAGTCTGCAACTAGAATTTTATGACTGGACTTCAAATAAGAAAATGTTTTTCTTTCGAAATGTGTCAGCAGATGAATCCACAGGTGGAATTTTACATTCTGAACACAAAACTGGTTTACATTAAATCTGTATGCGGTGAATTAAAACTCAACTCAGAATATAAAAATGTTTTTTCTTTGATTCAGTACATAAATAGTCCGCAACTAAAATTTTATAACAGCACTTCGAATTAGAGAAGGTTTTCCTTCGAAATGTGTCAGCAGATGAATCCACAACTCATATTTTACATTGTGAACACAAAACTGGTTTAAATTAAATCTTTGCGGCAAATGAAAACTACACTCAGAACAAGATTTTTTTATTATTCTGGCAGCACATGCGTAGTCAGCAACAAAAATTGTATTACATTTTGCACTTCGAATAAGATAATGTTTTCGTTCGAAATGTTTCAGCAGATGAATCCACATCTGGAATTTTATATTTTAAACACAAAAGTGGTTTAAATTAAATCTGTGTTCGGCAAATTAAAACTACACTCGGAACATGAAAATGGCTTCTCTTTAAATCTGGTAGCACATACATCTGCAACTTGAATTTTATGACTGCACTTCGAATAAAAGAATTTTTGAATTCGAAATATTACAACAGAAATTTTACATTATGAACTGGATTAAACTAAACCTGTGTGCGGCGGATTAAAACTACACTCAGATTTATACGATTTTTCTTTATTCTGGCAGCACATGCAGAGTCTGCAACTAGAATAAGAGAATGTTTTCCTTCGAAATATGTCTGCAGATGAATCCATGTTACCATGTCAAGTAACTACAATTCATCGGGGGTGGTGAACTTTTGTATTGTAAAACACTTTTGTTAATGTAGAGTCGTTTTATTTACAATCACTTTTGAATAACAAATGAAATCAACACTTTTTGTAACTAATTTTGGCCCGGACCCCGCCTGGCCAAATAAGGGAACTGTTCCGAGAGAGAGGAAGTATTTTGAATATTTTTTATACTAGTAGTCCAGTGGGTAAGACTCTTGACTCACAATTTGGAGGTCGCGGGTTCGAACCCGGCATGCGCAAATAATTTTTATTTGATTAATTTGTGTTATTTCATAATAAATTCCTTTAAAATAATATATAGTATATTTGCGGCATGTTCCAGAGTGGAAGATACTATCAGTATCGCCCTGGTGTAAGACCACCATTCAGAATTGAAACGTTGCTTGAAACTGGCTTTAGCCGTGTTTTGTGACCAGATCTGAATAGCCAGGTACTTCCCAACCTTCCTCTTCCCCACCTCCTTCCCCTCCCCATCACCTTCAGCCTCACAACATACCCCAATTGGGGATGCCATAGTCTCACTGGCTCCAGACGGGAGCAGTTGAGATTCTTGTGCGGTATTCACTGTAAAAAAAAAAAAACTACTAAAAATGTAATAATACCGTCGTTGAGGTTCAAGATTATACGAGAATAACAATACAATATCAATAGACACCTACTAAGTCACGTGGTCCATTTTAGTTAGTCGGCAACACTAGCTTCTTATTATTAACAAGTTTGACAGAGCGGGGATGGGAAAGTCGGTTAGATCGTCAATTATGCTTTTAGATTCCTCATAAGGGATGTCAAGCTACTCCCTCCAAAAAGTTAACTCTGCCATACCCATAATATAACGATAGCCTTTTAGTCATTAGTCAAAGAGAGAAGTAACATAAAACATCAGAATTTAATTGTCTTTGCAGTATACTTTACTTGCCTAAATTAACGTATATTTAATCTATTCTCTTTCTAATGCATTGATTTGTTGTTTATAAAACAGAGACACCAATAATCTTTAGCTAACTGCAAAAAAACATAAGCTGTCTGATCTTATGAGCCGAAATAACCACAACAGAGAGATTCCATCCGCACTAGCCAAAAGAACCACAACAAAATGCTCGGCCATTCGCACGTCCAATCTTTAAGCCTAGGCCATTTTTTTGGTTCCTTTCCACATATTGACTTTTTAGTCAAATAAGAACCTATGTAGGCCCCTGCATTGCTTTTATTGGAAAATCTGCACTCTGCAGTAGGGTGGGTCAAGACTGTATGGGAAAAATATTCTTGTTTTGATTTGACTTAAAAAAAAGGGTGTTAAATGAAGGTTTAAAACCACGTAATTTTTTAAATAATATTTAAATATCTTTTTCCTCCGGATTGACTTTCAAATTTCACATGCGAGTAATAGAGAAACACCCACCCTTGGTAAATCCTTAAAAATGTTATGGTAAGCCCACACTGCGGCCAACGTTCCAACTTCAAACGTTTGGACGATCGTGTGGAGGGGTGTTCGTGCGTTGGAAGTTCGAGTTGGACGGTTGGAGTTCGCGTTGGCCCGGGATCGCCTTCGAGGCGATCCCGACGGCCAACTCACACGAACCAGCCTGCCGCAGCTGTCCACACCGTGCCGCGTACTATTAAAATGACTATATTATTACGGAAAGTGGTATAACAATTGTTTGAAAACATGTCGTGTATATAAGTATATGATTATACGTACGTAATAATTGTAGGCAACTGAAAAAGATACAGCGTAGCTACAGCTGTTTCATGTCCGCCATTTTGGAGTACGGAATTCGGGTTTGGAGGGTTGGCCGATCGTGTGATCGCTGCGGACTAAGTTCGGAGTTGGAAGGTTGGCTTCAGTCTGGACGTAGCATTAGATAAACACGAAATGGAGGGAATATTTTGATTTATTTATAAATAAAAATGTATGAACATAATTCTAATTATTTCAAGGTAGTGTATTAAAACACCAGCAAAATTCTTCTTACTCTCAAATTTCGGCATTATTTTGTGAGACTCAATCTTGGAACTTTTTGTAAATAATTTCGTAAAATGTTGATGACATTTTCAAGCAAGCTTCCATTATAAAAATGTTGTAAAGAAAAAAATAACACAGAATATCAAGGATTTTACAAACTAATGAGAAATGGAAACCAACTTATAACACCTAATTTTAAAATAACTCATGTGCAAAATCATTATATTTTCCAAGGCATAAAAACAATAATAACCTCCCTTCTGAATTACGCTGTATCATCAACCAATCAGAATAAATAAATAAAATAAAACAATTTAAAAATAAAAACTTACAGTGAAAAGTTAATATTTTATACAAAACAGATTATAACTACCAACTCAAGTAAGAATCGTGGCTCCCTTATCAGGCACAAGAGCCCCACAGGCAGTGGCGTAGCACGGGGGGGGGGGGGGGGCGGCCCGCCCCGGGCGGTACTTTTAAGGGGGGCGGCAAATTTTCACCATAAATAATAATATTATCTTGGAAAAATTTAAACCATTTCAAATCATTATTTAAAAATGTTCTACAATACTTTCGTTTATGAATCCAACTATTTGTATTATAATTTGTTAAAAATATCCATAAGTAATTATATATTTTTAAGCTGCGAATTTCGCAACTCGTAGGAAAACAGTAGGCATATTATGAGAGTAATACTTATTAAAGCTTATTGAAACCAAAGCTTTCGACCGTGTTAATCACTATATTCTTTTATAGAAGTTATTTAGTCTAGGAATTCACGGGGATCTCTATAGATTATAGATGGATCGCATCATATGTCAGTAATCGGCACCAAATCACGGTTGTCAACGGTTTCGCATCCTGTTTAACGGAAATCGTCTCGGGTGTGCCCCAGGGGTCGCATCTCGGACCACTCTTATTTAATATTTACATAAATGACATCTATGTATGCTTTCAAAATAGTTACTTTGTGTTATATGCGGATGATATGAAATTTTTTAAACCTGTACAGTCTTTATCTGATTGTATAGAATTACAAAGCGATCTTGATCATTTGTGCGCGTATTGTGAATCAAATTTACTGTCCTTAAACATTTCTAAGTGTCACTCAATTACATTTACTAGAAATAAAAATAAAATCATCTATTCTTACAACTTGAATAATAAACCTTTAGGTGTTTATTTAGACAACAAATTAATGTTTGATAAGCATATCGAACACATAATATTAAAATCCTACAAGATGCTAGGTTTCCTATTAATAATATGTAAAGTTTTCAAAAGTGCTAAGACTCTTGAAATGTTGTTTTGTTCATTGGTCAGAAGTCCACTGGAGTATGCGTCCCCGGTATGGAATCCTCAATATAAGGTGTGCATAGATATAGTAGAAAGTATACAGAATAAATTCTCTAAATATTTATTTAAGAAATACAACAAAATTACAAATAACATGTTTAGTTTACAAAAAAGACGCACATTATCAGATCTGCTGTTTCTGTATAACCTGCTAAATAATAAAATGGATAGTCCTGAATTGCTATCCACTATTGGATTAAATGTCCCAATGAGGCGTACCAGGCACACTTCTCTTTTTCATATAGAATCCAATAACACTAATGCAGCGAGTAACTCACCAATTACTCGCGCAATCATAACTTATACCCACTTTGAAAAATTACTACACTTAGACATTTTTCATGATTCCTTGCAAACATAGAGAACTAATTTATTAAATTTCTTGGCGTGATATAATTGTTTTAAAATTACTTACACTTAACTTTTCATTAAGCTTTAATCAGTCAATTAAAATTAGTGAGCATATAATTCTTGATTTTAAAATGTATCCTTATATCCCCCCCCCCCCTTTTTCATCTTCCGTTTTTTTATTATTACTCATTTATTCAATAATTAAGACCGGTTCCAAACCTAATTACATTCTATGGACTTACGAAATAGGTACATAACCATGTAATAATTTAATTTAACATACCTTATAATCTGTATTATATGTACTTTGTATGTCTTAATAAACAAAAAAAAAAAAAAAACAATAAAAATAAATAAACAGATTCGCTCTTCATTAAAACCAGAATTGTGTTCAGAATGTATTAACGAATTAATTTCATTTGTGTATTCATCTGCTGATACATTTCGAAAGAGACCATTATTTTATTCGAAGTGCAGTTATAAAATTCTAGTTGCAGATTATGTATGTGCTGCCAGAATCAAAGAGAAACCATTTTCATATTCTGAGTGTAGGTTTAATTCGCCAAATACAGATTTAATTTGACCCGTCTAATCACAGGAGACACAAATTGTCCCACACATTTAATTAAAATAAATTTGTGTTTGCGATGAATAGTTAAGATACAGTTTTATTATAATTTAAAAAAAAAGGAATCTGTATTTAAAATTTTAAGTTTATTGTATTTTAGGTACTTTAATTCGAATATTCGCAGGCGTGTATTTTTGAGACAATCCACATTTTCAATATCAAAATTTTAATATTTAGAAACAATAATGTTCTAATAAGCACATCAGGAAAAATTAATATATCAAGATTTTAGAACAATTTTGTTTTTTGCAAAAGGATAAAAACAATAAAAAAGAACATTTAAAATGCACGGGAAGAACCGGAAATTTGTGCGCAAATATTGACAGGCAAAAGTTTATAGATATTTTTTCTTATTATTCGAAGGGTTAAACCAGTTTTCAGAATGTAAAATTCCATTTGAGGATTCATCTGCTGACACAATTCAAAGGAAAATATTATCTTATTCGAAGTTCAGATATAAAATTCTAGTTGCAGACTCTGTATCCTGTATCTGCTGCCAGAATCAGAGAAAAACCATTATCATGTTCTGAGTGTACTTTTAATTCGCAGCATACAGACTTAATTCAAACCCATTTTGTGCTGAGAATATAAATTTCCGGTTGTGGATTCATCTGTATATTGACACATTTCAAAGGAAAACATCCTCTTATTTGAAGTTCAGTTATAATATTTTATTTGCAGACTTTGTATGTACTGCAAGAATCAAAGATAAACCATTTTCATGTTCTGAGTGTAGTTTAAATTCGCCAGGTACAGATTTAATATAAACCAGTACAGAATGTAAAATTCCAGTTGGATTCATCTGCTGACACATTTCGAAGGAAAACATTCTGTTATTCGATGTACAGTTATAAAATTCTGGTTGCAGACTGTTTATATAATGCCAGAATCAAAGTAAAACCATTTTCATGTTCTGAGTGTAGATTTAATTTACGGCATTCAAACTGGTTTTGTGTTCAGAATACCACGATAAATTAAATAACGAGTTGCAGATCGTGCATCGAGTGAAGTTTACATTTGAGTTACACAATGTTGTAAAATTCTGAGAAATTGTTTGTTGCGTGCTATTATTTGGGGACGCAGTATCAATAAATCAACTTTGGAGTAGAATTTATGAACATGATTTTCGTTGAAAGAATACTCGTCAAATGTGATTTTTTAAAAATCCGGCTCGAAATTTTCCTACGCCCCGATGTTCTGAGTATAGTTTTGATTCACCACATACAGATTTAGTTTCGTGTTCTGAATGTAAGTGCCGGCAGAGTCAAAGAAAAACCCTTTTCATGTTCTGGGTGTAGTTTCAATTCACTGCATACAGATTGTATTAAAACCAGCTTTGTGTTCAGAATGTAAGTGCCGCTAGAATCAAATAAAAACCATCTTTTTGTTCTGAGTGTAGTTTTGATACACCGCATATTTGGTTTAATTCAAACCAGTTTTGTGTTATCAACATAACAATAAGTTGCCGATACATCGTTTACCTAGTGAAGCTTTGCATTTGAGTTGCATTACATATGTTTGGGTGATGAAGATGCAAATGTCTATTACAAGCATACTACTCTCAATTTCTGAGAGCAGTTATATATAAATTTGTAGTAGAATTTTAGACACATGGGATTATAAAAATCGGCATTAAAAAATAGAAAATATCTACCCCCCTCCCCGGTCACCACTTGAAAAATCTGCGGAAAAGTACCTAAGTTGGGGGGGGGGGGCAAAATCTTCCTCCACCCCGGGCGGCCGAAACCCACGCTACGCCACTGCCCACAGGGGCAAGTGGATTCATCTACGACTTTGAAATATATACAGACAAGACACCGAAGTGGGTGTGAAGACGAATAAAGGGATCAGTGGCGACATTGTTATTAGACTTTGTGAAGACTTACCAAAGAATCAAAATTTCAAAGTGTCCACTGATATCTGGTTCACTTCACACTCTCTTATATACAAGTTGAAGACTATAGGCATACAATCCGTGGGTACTGTCAGCGCCAATCGTCTGCACGGCTGCACCTTCCAAGCTGATGCTGTCTGGAAGGAGAACGGCGTTGGATCTTATGACTATATGTGTGATCTTGCTACCGGTGTCAGCGCTGTCAGTGGTTGGACAGCAGGTAGTACATTTTATATCTTCCTATGTGGGTACGCAGCCTATTAGTACAGTGCGCCGTTGGTCGGTGACCAGTCGATCATATCTGGAAGTGTTGTGTCCCGCCATTGTAAAAGAATATAATTCTTATATGGGAGGTGTCGATCTTCATGACATGCTAGTGGAGTTATATACGATCCGTTCGGTTCTACCTAAGAATTGTTTTTATTTGGTTGATTCATTTATTTATTTATTGTTCTTATACGCCCGTAGGGGCTTTTACATAGATTATAAAATAATATTTAAGATATCGAGGATTACACATACATAGAATTTATATCAAACGTTATAAAAGTGAAAAAATTTTTAAGAATATACAAGTAGTTTTTAAAGAAAAAACTACTTGTATATTCTTGCTTAAAACTGTGAAATATTTTAAACAATGTAATATTTAACAATACCATAGAACAAAATATAATATAAAACATTACAATAACACATCAAATCGTTAAATATATTATACCCACGTTACAATAATTTGTAGGATTCCACAAAGTGTTGGTTTAAATTGCATTTTAGAATGTAAAGGGAATCAGCGAATATATCTACAATACCACCAAACTTGTTGCCTAAATCATGCATCCTATTGGTAAGTGAGTGTGATTGATAGTTGGTTGTGTATGTGTTGCAAAAGAATGTTATATTTTGTCTAGTATTCCTTGTCGTTACATGGAGTTTAATACTAGAAACGATGGCAGGGCTGTCAATAAGGTTGTTCATAACTCTGTACAATAAAATTAGGTCTGAAATAATTCTTCTGTCAGTCAGCGTAATTAAATTTAGTCGATTCATTAAACTTAAATAATTAATGTTTTCTATTGGAATTTTGAGTTTGAAATTTAAGTACCTAAGAAATTTGTGTTGAACACGTTCTATTTTGTTAGAGTGTACTATAAAGAAAGGGGACCAAATAGGTGAATTATATTCTACTTGACATCTAACTAATGAAATGTAGAGTGTTTTCATGCAATCCATGGACTTAAAATCAGTTAGGGTTCTACAAAGGAAGCCAAGAATCTTTAAAGCCTTATTAGTTATATCATCTATATGTGCTGTGAATGTTAAGTTTGAATCGAATATAACTCCCAAGTCGCGAATTTGTAATACTGGTGTTAATTTAACATTATTTAAATTATATTCATGTAAAATATGAGAATGAGTTGTGGAAAATCGTATTACTTGACATTTCTCAATATTCAAAAATAACATATTTTGTTCGCACCATTTAAAAAATTCATCTAAATTAGCTTGTAAAATTAGGCAATCATATATATTTCGTATTCTTTTAAACAATTTTAGATCATCTGCAAAAAGTAGGACTTGTACATCTTTAAACATGTTTACAATGTCATTAATGAATATTAAGAAGAATATTGGGCCGAGGTGGGACCCTTGCGGGACACCACTTGTGGCCTCGAATACATAGGATTCTATAAAATTAATCCTGACACTAAGCACTCTATTACTGAGGTAACTGATAATCCATGCCAATAAACTTCCTTTGATGCCTAACAGTCGGAGTTTGGATATAAGAATGTGATGTCGAACCTTATCAAATGCTTTACTGAAATCGGTGTATATAGAATCCACTTGTTGTTTCAGACTAAGGGATTCGGATATGTAATTATTATAGATAGTTAAATTACTTAAGGTAGATCGACCTCTGATAAAGCCATGTTGGTTAGGAACAATAATATTGTTGATAGGTTTTACAATGGTATCTAATACTAATGACTCGAAAAGTTTGGGTAAAGCAGACATAATACAAATAGGTCTATAGTTTGATATATCGCTTTTGTCACCTTTTTTATGAATAGGCGTTAAATAACTCTTTTTCCACAGAGCCGGAAAACAGCCAGATGCTAAGGATTTGTTAAAAAGTTTGTGTAAGGGATATATCAAACTATCAATGCAAGTTATTAAAAATATGGGAGGAATACCATCCGGTCCAGCAGATTTATTACTATCTAATGCGTTTATGCCCCTTTCTATAGATTCTTATTTTATGAAACATTGACTTAGGTTTAATGACTCTTCCACTGAAGCACTGGAGACTGCATTGACGGGAATATCTTTGTCGTAAACACTTTTAAATGAGTCAGCAAAGAGATTAACTATACCTTCGATACTGTCGGCACATTTTCCTTTAAAATACATGCTATTAGGATATCCACAGTTGTCGTTTCGCTGAGATTTAGTAAAATTCCAGAATTTTTTCACATTGTGACGACGTACCTCATTTTCTATTACGTTAACATAGTTATTATAGCATTTTATTGATAATTCTTTACATTGTTTTCGTAGTTTAGTAAATGTTATATAATCGTTAGGATTTCTGGTATGTTTATATTTTCTGTGGATACATTTTTTTTTATTAATTAAATTAGTTAATTCCCTTGAAAACCATTTCGGATAATTATATGATGTGAAGCTAACCCTGGGAACAAATTGTTCTATAGAGGTATTTAAAATCGTGTAAAAGTGTTCTAATTGATCATTTATATGATTATCCTCATCTAAAAAGGACCAATCTGTTTGGATAAGGTATTCAGTAACATGATGGTATTCAGCTTTGGAAAAGTTATACGATGGGGCACTTGTTTTTTTTGAAGATGTTAAAGGCAAATTTGTTATGATAATGTCCAATGGTGGGTGGTGTTGATCTAACGGTAATAATAATTCGTCGGATAGCTCAACTACTATTTTCGAATCACTTGAAAACACTAAATCCAACATTCGATTGTTAAAGTTGAAAATCTTGTTTGATTGAGTTAGTCCCAAGAATAAAGACATATCACGAATTTCACTGCATTTAGCACACTGTAATTCGGCTTGGTTTGTAGCAGGTCCATTGTCATCTTGGCTGGTCCAGTTAGGAAGGTTATAATCACCGGCAATAATAAATTTTGCTTTAGGATATTTGAATTTGAGTACTTCTATGTCCTCATTGTGATTTTTATATGTTTGCAAATCCGATGCAGGTGGGATATAGACACAGCCGATAATAATTTTTCCATTGGGTATATTGAGCAATACAAAAATTTGTTCAACACTTTTGTGTTTAACCGGTAATTTAGTATATGATATATTCTTGGATACGCACAGCATCACACCTCCTCCGTTAGACTTTTTGCTTGTAATAGAATTTCGATCAGAACGATATGTAGTATAGTCATGTAGGCCTAATTCTGACGAGCTGATATCAGCATTTAACCATGTTTCAGTTAAAAACAGAATGTCGTGTGAGAATATTGGGGAGTTAGTTTTAAGTTGGTGCAATTTCGTACGCATTCCCCGTACATTTTGATAATATCCTGTAAGTCTAGAAAACCTGTTCTGTTTGTTTTTCAGTTTTTTGCTTGAGTTTTGATGATTTTGGGAATTCCATTTCATTCATGTGTCGTTAATGCCTGGATTTTGTATAGACGGCACTGCAATCAGCGAGGTGAAAGATACAAGCCTCTTGTGGTGTTCCGAGGGGAGATTGTTCGTGCATTGATGGCTGTAACACATCTTCACGTCGTAGAGGTCGTCCCTCTACAGAGCCGGGTTCCAGTACTTCCACAGGAAGAGTCCGGCAGTATCACCCGCACCCTGTGGAAGATATAAGGTACAGTGGCTGGGGGCATTTCCCAATATTTGAAGAAAAACAACTGAGGTGTAAAGTGTGCAAAGGACACACAAAGGTGCAATGTGAAAGATGCAATGTGCGCCTTTTGGCATTTATTAGTGTTATTTATTTATATTTTATTGTTTAGGTATTTATTTCTGGTTTATTTCTGTTGTTTTATATGTAGCATGAAAATAAAATGTTTTATAAGATTTGTTCATTTTTCTCCATACTGACAAATTATTTACCTCTCGCAACCACAGTTGTTTTAAAACTACGTGAAATATTTCCTTAACAATTTGTAAAAAAAAAAATTCAGAAAATTTTCAAATAATGCCAGTACACCATAATCAAATGTTAAATATTTTTTAAATCTAAAAACATCAATTCTGATGAGAAAGGGTTAATTAATACATTTGTGACAAATGTCAAGTTTGAGTTCACCACAAAAGGATTTGTTGCACTAGGGCACATAGGGCACACAGGGTCCCTACACAAAAAAACACCCGTGTGCCGCGCGAGCTGCGGGTCGACTGAGATTAGCCGGAATCTGGAATGCGTACGACGACGCACTCAAAATTTATACTACCTTTTTCGAGTCCGCGTCGTCGTTTCGACGAAGATTAGTGATCTAGGGTTAAGGTTTTCTTTCATATTGTGAAAGAAAAATAAAATAATAAAATATTACTTCTCCCTCTTAATAAAACTACTACTACTACTACAAGGTTTACAATTTACTCTCATTTTAAATCAAAACCAAAATTTTCTGTGAAATCACAAGATTGATAGATAGGAATTCAAATACTTACCTGCATAATAATAAGCCATTCATTTTATACGAATCTTTTTTTATAAACATCGTTTCAACAATTATAACAGTTCAAGAAGTTTCATTACAAAATAATATAATAATTACAGTTGTACACAAAAATGGGAAACCACAAAACTAAATACAAATCAAAACAAAAAAAAATTAGCAAAATTAAAAAGAACCAAATCATGTATAACGATCAATATAAAGATACATATTTGAAAACTAGAGGCCCCCTTAAGTAACGTGAGATCTAAGATTCATTATCGCTAGAAGCTACACAAAAATGGGAAACCACAAAACTAAATACAAATCAAAACAAAAAAAAATTAGCAAAATAAAAAAGAACCAAATCATGTATAACGATCAATATAAAGATACATATATGAAAACTAGAGGCCCCCTTAAGTAACGTGAGATCTAAGATTCATTATCGCTAGTTTTGATCAAGCATGTTCTATACATGGATCCAAATGTGTCTTATTAAATAGGCTTAACTGCAGTCAAATACTCACACTCGGAGCAGTTACAAGATTTTTCGCCACTGTAAGAAAACGTGTGTCATGCAAAACTAATCTTCTAAGATAAATTACTACAATCGGAACACGAAAAAGGTAGTTTTCTACTGTGAGTAAGCATGTGGCTCGTGAAACTACTCTTATAAGAACATAAAAAACTGCAATCTGAACATGAAAAAGGTTTTTCACCACTGCGAGTCAGCACGCGAGCCATCAAATATTTTTTTGTGTTCCGATTAGTTTTGAAATCATGAATAACTGCAATCGGAAAGGAAAATGAATTTTCTCCACCGTGATTCAGCATATGTCTCCTTAAATTTCTTCTTTTAGAATATTAATAACTGCAATCGGTAGGAGAAAAAAGGTTTTCTCGATTGTGAGTCGGCATGTGAGCCATCAAATATCTCTTTTGAGAACATGAATAACTGCAATTGGCACACGAAATTTTTTTTTCTCCGCTGTAAGTCAGCTTGTGTCTCTTCAAACTTTCCCTATCATAACATGAATAACTGCAATCGGAACATGAAAAAGGTTTTTCTCCACTGTGAGTAAGCATGTGTCTGGTTAAACTATTCTTATGAGAACATATATAACTGCAATCGGAACACGAGAAAGGTTTTTCTCCACTGTGAGTCCGCATGTGTCTTGTCAAATGGCTCTTCAAAATAGATGCATAACTGCTAGTCGGAACACGAAAAAGGTTTTTTTCTTTTGTGAGTCAGCTTGTGAGCCATCAAATTTCGTTTCTGAGAACATGAATAACTGCAATCGGAACATGAAAAAGGTTTTTCTACATTGTGAGTAAGCATGTGACGCGTCAAATTACCCTTTCGAGAAGATGCAAAACTGCAGTCAGGACATGAAAAAGGCTTTTCTCCACTGTGAGTCAGCATGTGTGTCGTCAAATTAACCTTTTGAGATGATGCATAACTGCAGTCAGGACATGAAAAAGGTTTTTCTCGGCTGTGAGTCATTTTGTGTCTCCTCAAACTTCCCCTATCGGAACATGAATAACTGCAATCGGAACACGAAAACAGTTTTTCTCCACTGTGAGTCCGCATGTGTGTCTTCAAATTACCCTTTTCAGTAGATGCATAGCTGCAGTCAGGACATGAAAAAGGTTTTTCTCCACTGTGAGTAAACATGTGTCTCGTCAAATGACTCTTTTGAGAAAATGAATAACTGCAATCGTAACATGAAAAAGGTTTCTTTCCACTGTGAGTAAGCATGTGTCTTATTAAACTATTCTTAACAGAAAATGAAAAACCGCAATCGGAACACGAAAAAGGTTTTTCTCCACTGTGAGTAAACATGTGTCTCGTCAAATGATTTTTTTGAGAAAATGAATAACTGCAATCGTAACATGAAAAAGGTTTCTTTCCACTGTGAGTAAGCATGTGTCTTATTAAACTATTCTTAACAGAAAATGAATAACCGCAATCGGAACACGAAAAAGGTTTTTCTCCACTGTGAGTAAGCATGTGCCTCATGAAATTACTCTTAATAGAAGATGAATGATTGCAATCAGAGCACGAAAAAGGTTTTTTTCCCCTGTGAGTCCGCATGTGTATCGTCAAATTACCCTTTCGAGTAGATGCATAACTGCAGTCAGGACATGAAAAAGGTTTTTCTCGGCTGTGAGTCATTTTGTGTCTCCTCAAACTTCCCCTATCGGAACATGAATAACTGCAATCGGAACACGAAAAAGGTTTTTTTCTTCTGTGAGTCAGCTTGTGAGCCATCAAATTTCGTTTCTGAGAACATGAATAACTGCAATCGGCACAGGAAAAAGAATTTTCTCCACTGTGAGTAAACATGTGTCTCGTCAAATTACTCTTTTGAGAAAATGAATAACTGCAGTTGTAACATGAAAAAGGTTTTTCTCCACTGTGAGTCAGCACGTGTATCGTCAAACTTGACTTTCGATAACATGAAAAACTGCAGTCGGAACATGAAAAAGGTTTTTCTGCACTGTGAGTCCGCATGTGTATCGTCAAATTACCCTTTCGAGTAGATGCATCACTGCAGTCAGGGCATGGATAAGGTTTTTCTCCACTGTGGGTCAGAATGTGTCCCGCCAAATTTCCCTTTCGAGAACATGAATATTTACAGTTCGAACATGAAAAAGGTTTTTCCTCACTGTGAGTCAGATACGTCAGTGAGTCTGAAAAAAGAACACGAATAAAGATATAAGTGTAAGCACTATTAATTATTAAATTTAAAAAATATATATACCACGAATCGTTATTTACCTGTTGTCTGGGAAAAACTTTGAAAGCGTTTTAGACATTCCTTTTTAACATCCGGCAGCTCAATGTCAATTTCCATATAAGGAATTCCATCTCCATCTTCATCACGGGGTCCTGTTTCTATCTTGAAGCCAACAGTTTCCATTTTAAGGCTATCTAGAAAAACCAAATAACAAAACGTACATATATATGCCCAGATCAAGAGCGTGTTATATTTGAATTTACAGTAGTTCCTCACCGAGAGAGTATTACAAAAAAGTTATGATTTAAAAAAATAAACGAACAAAGATACCGTTGATTAACCATGTTAAAGAGAAAATTTGGTAACAGGTTTTAAGATAAGTTTAGGAAATATTAAAGACCCCAGATTTCCGCTTCAGTAACGGTGCTATAAGAAGAAGAAAAAAGGAAAGAAAAAAATAATTTTGTTATCATTTTCTGTACGAAGTTTCGTCTAGCTAGGAAAATTATGTTTATATCCCAAATAAGATTAGTTATAGATTTGGGTAAATATAGATTTGAAAAGTAATACCGACGAAGGAAAGAGATGACTTTATGGAAAAAACATATTATATTCTGCCCGAGCAACAATTCACAACGGACAAGCTTACTTAAAATCAAAATTTTACGTTCCACATTTTTAACACATGCAATACTGCAATAATGCAATTAACTGGCTTTTTGAGAATTCTCCGCATACTGTAGACATTCCTTCTTTACATCTGGGAAGCCAAAATCCATATCCGCATACGACATTTCACCTTAACCTTCTTCCTGGGGCCCTGGTTCCGTCTTGATAGAAACTTTATCTGGGCTTAGTAGATTCATGGCAAGACCGTGGAATCGTTATGGACTCTTTGTTTGGACTATAATTTAAAAACAATGATGTGTACAGAAATAAATGTTTGAAAATAAGGATATAATTATGACTGAAACTTTGAGAGAAGACAATTGAAAAAGGTTGACCGAATCGCCATCATTAGTTAGATTACAGTATCCTGACGCTGTCTTCCTCTATATCCCTATATCTGTATAAAGTGACTTAATCATATATTTGATCCGCCATTCTGCATTAGATTATAAACGGTTTCCCCAGGTAAACCATGCTTCTATAAAGTGTGATTGCTTTACTCAACTTGGTGTAAATTTTCTAATTTTGGGGTAATTTAAGATGGACAATGTTATGGGGATTTTAAACTTTTTTTATACAGTTGTTTATTCTTAAGGATCCGTTACGAAAAAAGGACGTGTTTGATTTTGTGATATATCCATGGTTTAAGACTTCGGACATTATTATTTGACATATGTCATCTCTCATTATTTTACGCAACAATGTTAATTGGAAATGTTGCATGTTTATTTGGTAAATATCGGTTCGGACTGGCCACGTTTATTACGAATAATTTTTAGAAAAAAACTTTAGATTCGCCTTTATTACTATAAAAGGAAACTTTTTGGCTTTGGGGCGGCGGAAAATAATGCATTTTAATTTTCAATTGCATAAAACCAAAATTCGCTTCGCGACTGACACAGCGAAAATCCGCGGCCGTACATGTCACTGTGATGTTGGTATCCTTGATAAATTAACAAGAGCTAATACGACTGTAGGCGACTTCGTGGGATAAGGCGCGTAATTATGAAATTTTTCTAGCGGGCTTGTTTGTGTAACATGGTTTGTGATACAAAAGAAAGTGCCCCTTTATAACGCCTACTCGCGTCAAGGCAAGAAAAACATCCCAGTTTTCAAGTGGCTTAGCGGCTACGCTAGGTTTGTGTAACATGGTTTGTGATTCGCGGTATTTCATGTAGGTATCCCACGAAGTCAGCTACAGTCCATAACAGTGACAGCAAGTGACAGCTACGGCCACGGATTTTCGCTGAGTCGGTTCGCGAAGTGAATTTTGGTTTTATGCAATTGAAAATTAAAATGCATTATTTTCCGCCGCCCCAAAGCCAAAAAGTTTCCTTTTATAGTAATTAAGGCGAATCTAAAGTTTTTTTCTAAAAATTATTCGTAATAAGCGTGGCCAGTCCGAACCGATAATTACCGTTTATTTAATTCTGTAGGTATTTAAAATATTAATTAAGTACCTAAATATGTATTAATTACTGATTGTTAACTTTTATTACTTACTGTGAGGAATTTAAAGAAAATGAGAGTATGTTTAATGATTTGACAATCTGTTTTGAGGAAACAATACACGAGAACTTTACAGACGCACTGTTAACTCATAGAATAAATAATATCTGTGTCTGTTAACTTCATATTGTGTCAGCTAAACTTTTGGATCAGGTATAGGGTATGTCAAAATAGCAAAAAGACGACCGAACAACTGAATCTCGGAAATGACAGTGACAGACGCTTTTATAATTGTGATCTATGGTTACGTTCGTGGTGTTGCCATTTTTAGACGATTAGTAGGTAGTCGAGTACCCCAAAATATTATTTCTTCTCTAATGGCATCTATCTTTTTGAAATTAAAATAACGATCGCGTAGGACGGGTGCCACGCGCTAAGATAACTCTTAGAGGTACGAACTTTTTTTCGTTTTTTTTTTTACTTTTTTTTTTTAATCAATAGTTTTGACTTATATAACGAGGTAAAAATAATTAAAAAAAATTGGACTGAAGGCTTTTCAGGGATGAGGTGATCGAAATGTGATACCACCATACATATTGCGAACAAATATTAGGTTCAAATCAAATACATTATATGTATAAACAAAAATTAATCGCTGAAATGTATGTACGAGCATAACTTCCGAACGACTGCACCAAATTGGATCATTCTTTGTTTTTTGTGTCAGGACAAGGTTTGTATAGAACTACTGGGAGCTTTGGTATTATGAAATTTGTATAAAAAATTTGCAATAGGTGGTACGCAAGCTCCTTGAAAACTAAATGTAACAGGAATTAATTTATGGAACGCAGAAAGGGGGGGGGGGGAGGAGAACCAGGGAGGGGGGAGGGGAGGGGAACTCGGGAGGGGGTTTGCGGGACGGAGGAAGGGGAGAGTGGAGTGGGGGGAGGGAATGTTGAGTAGGCGGAGTGGAAACGCGAGAGGGGAAGAGGATGCGGGAGAGGAATGGGGGGGGGGTGGCGGAAGGGGAACGGGATGAATGGGAAAGGATACGCAGGGAGAAATAATTACTCGATACTAATTACTCGATCTATATGACTACTTTTGGAAATTTTCAAAACAGTTTTTACATAAAGAGGTACTTTATGAAAAAGGGTAGAGCCAATGGATATGGTACCCTCGTAATCTCACCAGTTTTCTTTTTACGGTTGACATGCATTGCATCCTTTGGGTTGTGAAAGTTTGAAGGAGATGTACTATCCTATCCTATCCTATTCTATCTCTATCCTATCTCTCCATTTCATGATGAAAATTCCTGTATCACCCACGTACCTGTCATATTCACATCTTTTTAGTTTTTTATCACCCTTATCTTAGGCAAGTGTTTTCTGGTTGATTGGACAGTTCCATATGAGTGGACATTCATTACTTTCGGCTGTTTTTGTAGGGGGTAGCAATTAAAATAATTATCGAAATTAACTGTTTAGTTACGACTTTGAATTGATTGACACAAATTTAAGACACCTCTTGGCCCTAAGTTAGATTGAGCTAAGTCACCAATTTTTCCGGTGCATATTTCGAATTTTGAGTTGTATCCATTTTCAGCACACATCATCCAGATTTTAGAGGCTCTCTTGATGGGTTTTTTTGGGTATATATTGCTGCAATGTGCTGCAGCCTTTGAACTCGACCATGCTCTCGTCAATTGATAATGTAGGTGATGGCTTGTAATTTCGATCAACTGGGCACCTATAATAATTGTCATCATCAGAAGGTATTTCCTCTAAAAGTATTCCTTCAATATCTTCTTGGCGAAGACGTTTACTCGACATGGTGTATATGTCGCAGGAAAATCGTAAAATCAGGCCCATCATGATGCGCCTGAAGCACTTCACGAACTGCCGCCAGGTATTTCACGAAGTAGGCGAATCATGATCTGCCTGATTTTATGATCGGCCGCCGACATATCTATCAAATTATAAAAATAAAATCAGAATAAAATCATTTTGCATAAGACTAAAAATTTAACCTCACGTACGGTGGTCGAAAACAATACCACCAAAAAAATCACGATTTATCATAAAAAAATAACAAATTCATAAATATTTCTTATTGATAATTCAACAAATCTAATACAAAAGTAGTAGAATTCAAAAGAAATAGAGAAAAATCCAAATACATGCGTTTTTATTTCACTGTAAAGTCGGAGATCACTAAAAACAACAATTCGCTGGCAATTATCAAACTCATAACCAAACCGTACAAGGCCATCTATTATCGCTATTGGAAGCTAAATAGTAAATAATCCATGTCTCATATGGCAGTAAATAAACTTTTAGATAGATGGCGGTTTTAACATAATTATTTATTTTCATGGTGATCGATTTTTGATACCACAGTACTTCAAAGAGATAAAAGATCATCGCACGCACAATAAAGAGGTGTTCAGACACGTATGTAAAATATAAAAGATCAACGCACGCCAAATAACGCTTTATTCTTTATTCTTTATTCATTTTCTTTATTCATTTTCTTTATTCATTGCATATAATGGTTACATTTTTTGTGGATTTTTCGACAACCATGCTAGGCATCCGGGTTATATGGTGGTCGATTTTACATATAGTGCAATAACAATCTTGAAGCCATAATGTAAGAGAACAGGATTATAAAATAATATTATCAAAACATTTTATTAAGTATTAAAGAAAAGAAATGAGTAAACAATAATATAAATACAGAAGGAATGCTATAAAATAATATAAAAATCATAGAATATGAAGAAATACAAGGTGTCCGAAAACTCGTGGTACAAGCGGAAAACTGGTGAATCTACATCACGTAGAGAACTCAAATAAACATAAGGTTTTTAGATTTGAACATTATTACATTTAAAAAAACCAAAAAAAATTTTTTTTTGGCTAATTTAGGGTTAAAGATTTTGAAGCATTCGTTGTTGCGCGCCGACAGAGAGAAATTATTAATACAGGTAGGTGCCTACTTACATTACGTAGATGTTCCTTTTCAATCCAATAACACAATACACAAAACTTGTTCAAAATTATCACGATTGGAAGTTTCCAAGCACAGTTGAGCCGACTTATGACTGATAGTTGCACTTTTCGAATCATATCTGGGTTAATTTTTAACTCTTCGAATGCATCGATGATAGTAGCAACATCAGGACATTCTATTCTGTAGACCTCGCTGGCCATGCGATAGATCCTGCACGACCTATCCAACAGCACTCAAACTCTTCGTCGAGGTATCTTCGAAAGTGAGGTGGAGCAACATATTGCTGGAACCACAAATTCCTTATGGTTATCGGAGGAATGTCTTCAAAAAGCTCCTGCAACTCGTTCAGTATGAAATGCAAATAAATAAAATCTAATCTCTAATCTTGCTGGTAATGACATGACATTACATGACCCCAGCGATCCCTATCGTTGTCGACTTGTCGCCAATGATCCCCAACGTCTCAAAACATTGAGAGACAACCGATGTTAACATGTCATAATATTCTGGTATATTCCACTGTAATCCACAATATTTGTCACGAACTATACTTTAAATATGAAAATAACACGAAAGTTTGTTAAATAACCATCTAAATGTCACTGTAAATCACAAAAAACATGCAATTTTAAAGTTTAAAAACACAAAGGTCTGTAAGGGATGTCAACAAATCAAGCGCCGTACTAAACTGCCAAAAAACATGGACAAATATTTACCAGGATTCGGGGGTGTCCCATGCAGTAGTGTTCAATTAATGCTGAACACTGGGAATATTATTTTTAATTAATTTTAACATTCCAAATTTGCAGTTTTGAACTAACTTACGAGTACAACATTTATGATTGAGTTTTGCAAAAGTTTTTATTTTCTTAATTCTGCTGTTTATTTACTCGGTTTTTCGCATTTAATCAAAACAAATAATATTTAATTAGAAATCAACTTTCTAGTTTAAATACGGTACAACTTATTTTTGTCTTATAACTTATCACTTAGAATAAGGCGGATTTTAAATTCCTAGGTTAAATTTACGGCTTATGAACATTTTTGTTAAGTTACTCACGAGTGCATTTACATACAAGCAGTGGCGGTCCTTCCCTCAGGTCAGTTGGTCAAACAGCACACAAAATGATAAGAAAATAAACACATTATTATGCATATCAAAACAACTGGTAATATTCTAATGTATTTGAAATCCACCGGCAATTTGTGACATCTAGCGTCTTAAATAGAAGCTTCTTTTCCATGCACCATGATTGGCTGGGTCAATTTACGAAATGTCACAATATTATGTTTATGTCTCTTTACGCGCCTTATAATAAACGAGATGGCACTATGTCGTCTAATAAAAATGTTTTCGGATTCTGAGGACAGTATTGGGTCATTGCCGTGAGGGAGAGAGCTTGATGAAATTATGCGTCTGAAAGAGATGGATCGATAAAAGTAGGTTGATTTTGCGTATTGTACGCTTGTCGCATGAAATAATTTACTATATTAAATAATGTAATTTGACTCTCAAACTCGTGAAATGAACATTATCGTATTTAATCTGATATTGTATCGTAATATCAATTTTTTAAATGACCTTCCACTTCTGGACCCCTAGAACCGTCTCTGCATAGAAGTCCAACTCATGGTAAATAATACACATGTAAGTTGTTCAGGAGTTTAACTTAGGGGGCATACATTAATTACGTGAGCACAAAAAAAGGGGGGGGGTCCAGTAAAATCTTACCAAATCTTGAACAGTTTTTTAGCGTATTGTCGCGATCATATGCGGGGGGGGCGTAATGGGATAGCATCTGGGGCGGCAACCCAGATACACCAATTATCTCATGTGAGTGGAGGGCGGGGGGACTAAATTGGAAAATAAACTGCTCACTTATTAATTAATGTATGCCACCTTAGGAGCGTTAACTTCTTGCAAAATTGCCAAATTACTACTTACGACTACATCGCAACCTACTTGGGGGGCATTCATTTATTACGTGAGCTCAAAAAGGAGGGGGGGGGGTCCAGCAAAATCTCACGTTACTTGAAAAGAATATACGAAGTGGCCCAAATTTATCTCACAAAGGGGAGGGGGTCTAGATTGGAAGAAAAATTGCTCACGTAATTAATATACGTCCTCGTACGACTACTTCCTAACCTACTTATGAGTACTTCAACGGCTATCTTCCAGTTGATTTTTATTTCCTGACACGTGTCACCCCAATGTACTGCTGTGTGGAGGGTCTTTTAAGAAAAGGAAGGAGAGGAAGACCTGGGAATAAAAAGGGTATGAGGGATGGGTAGGAATCTGAGGGTCAGTGTATCCAGGAGTGACGGACGTATGAATTCATTCCTCCCACGGCGGTGAAAGTCAATTTTCCGAGAGAGTACGGCTGAAGAAGTCAAAGGAACTCCCTCAACCACTCTCTCCCGATCCAGCCTGCCATGCAGGTGGTGGGCAGACACATCCGCCGCAAAGACACGGACAAACCTCACCTCATGAACACGGGGCACCCCTACTAAGTCACCAAGGGTGACCTATAGCAATGGTATTGGTTATCCAATAAATGGTTCCCGTGGCGGCGGTACCCATACCCGCCTCCCAAATTGAAACGTAAATGAGTTTCTTCCTCAAACACTTCTTCTTCAAACAATTTTATTACATTATTAACAAAATAATAATAACCTAGTTCACATTGTTCCGAACACTACTGTAGACTGTAGCAAAATGTCACGGCCATCTTGAATATGCGAAATTCGAAAGACAGAGAGACATTTCTTCGTTCATCTCTCTTTCGCGTGTTTATTGAACCAGCAAGGTGAGAGAGAGCTATAATTTTGCAAGACTGCCAACGATATTCACTACGAATATTTTGCTAACAGCTGTTTTTAACCGTGCTGCGACGGAATATTTTATTTTAACACCGAATTAAATGACGGGTGATTTCAAATTAATGCTTCAAATCCGGATTTCTTTGTTTGTTTTTCTTGTAAATTGTTTTTATTAGTTAGGTACTTTGATTGTCACTAATAATTTACAAAAATTTGACCAAAAAAAAATCAATTTCTGACTCGATTTACTCGAAAACGAAAGCTCAAATCAAAAAAAGTTATACCACAAAATCGACTCCAAATGTGATGTAGATTTCCCAGTTTCCCGCTTGTACTACGAGTTTCCGGACACCATGTATAAAAGTATGCACTATGAAAATATTGAGAATCAATGTAAGTAGGTACCATAATATGATTTTTAATGTAACAGTTTTTGTCTAAGCAGAATACAAGTAAGGCAGTAGAGTACATTGGACAAATCAGTGATGTCGAACAGTTTAAAGTAATGAATGGAAAAAGAAAATTGTAAAAAATATTAATTTAAATAAAAATAATGTTTTGTCTTACGGCTATCCCCTCAGACGGTTCACACCTAATCAGTTAAAAGCCTCAATTACATTGAGCGAGTTTACAAGCTACTATCTACTAAGTTTAAAAGCGCGTGAATTGGCGGTCCTCTCGCTCAGTAGCGAACTACCATAGGTATATAAATATACTAAAACCTAGATCGATATCTTCGGTCCTTCTCCATACTAGCAATATGTCATCAACTTAAACACGAATGAACCCATTATATGAAACGAAATGGCGCAAATATACTACACATATAGGAAGTTTATCTGTCTACCATAGACAATATAATTCCACTCGACCTACCGCAATCTATAGCCCAATAAATTAATAACAAAAATGCTTGGAATCAAAAACGTTTTGATTCTTATTACATTAGACCAGGGTTTCCCAACCAGTGGTCCGCAAGAGGCTAGAAGATGGTCCGCGATGGTCCGCCGGTCAATAAGCGAGCCAGTGCGCGGCCGGTCCCTGGGCGAGAAGTCTGAATAAAAAAATCGGGACAATATTCAGACAATCATTATTGTACCTTGTCATCAGTGGCCCCTCTGTTGTGGTAAATATTCTGCTAGAACCCGTCCTACCTTATCCCATTATGCCCAGTAACGGATTATCCCTAGGGCAGAGTAGGGCCATGTCAAAAGTCAGAATAATAGAAGAGTATGTATGAGACGATGTATGAATGTGAGTGAGGCAAAGAGTGTGTGCCAAGACCGAGTTGTTTGGCGGTCCGTCCTCTCTGCCTACCCCTGCGGGGAAACGGCGTGATGGTTAGTTAGTTAGTTAGTTAGCAGAGTAGGCAACTGCCTAGGGGCCCCGCATCGGCTAGGAATCATAGAATGAGAAGGAATATGAAAGTATGCATTTTGAAAATATCTAGAATCAATGTTAGTAGGTACTATAACTAAAATTAGTTTTTTTTTTGTAATTTTTAGAAAAAGTAGCCACACGTTGAAACTGTTATTACTGCAGTGAATTGTTGTTAAAACAATTTTTGTCAGAATACAAGTAGAAAGTAGAGCACACCGGACATATCCGTGGTGTCGAACAGTTTAAAGTAATGAATGGAAAGAGAAAATTATTAAAAATATTTAAAGTAAAAAAAATTATTAAGTTTTATCTTACGGCTATCCCCTGACTGTTCACACCTTAGCAGTTTAAAGCCTCAGGCATAGGATACAAACACCTTGCTTAAATTGCAAAAAAATAAACTAATACTTCGATTAAATAACGACCGAGCATCTGAATCTCGCAAATGACAGTGACAGACAGTGTTACCGAAACCAAAACTTCAAAATCGGGAGAATTTTCGCCTAAAAATCGGGAGAAAACGGGAGAATTCTGTAGAAATCGGGAGATGACTAGAAATTTCTCTCTTATCAATAGTTGGAATCCCTTTTACTATTGCGAAGCAGAACCTTAACAACAAACGAAAAACCCATAAGCAGCGCCGTCAATACGATTATTGTAGATTTTGCCCGTGGAATAAAGCAATTTTCCCTAACGTTCAACGGAGACTTATTTTATGTCTGGCAAATTTTTGTGAAACTTCGACCTTGGACCCGTACCTTAACGAGACGCCAAATTCATTTAATACCTACTTACTTTTAAAAGTGAACAACATTCATATAAGTGGCAATCATATAGTTCCGATTGTAACTATTCATGTTCTCAAAAGGAACATTTAAAAGTTCACAAGTCGTCTTACAGTGGCGAATACCTTTAACATGTTCCGACTGCAACTATTCATGTCCTCGAAAGCGACAATTTTAAATCAACGAGCCGTCTCGCAGTGGAGATAAACCTTTTGTATGTTCCGATTGCAATTATTTATGTGCTAAAAAGGAGAATTTAAAAACTCCCAAGTGAACTCATAGTGGAGAAAAACCATTTTCATGTTCCAACTGCAACTATTAACGTTCTAAAAGGAATATTTAAAAGTCCACAAGCCGTCTCACAGTGAAGAAAACCTTTTACATGTTCCAACTGCAACTATTTATGTCCTCGAAAGCGACAATTTTAAATCAACGAGCCGTCACGCAGTGGACAAAAACCTTTTGTATGTTCCGATTGCAATTATTTATGTGCTAAAAAGGAGAATTTAAAAACTCACGAGTGAACTCACTGTGGAGAAAAACCTTTTTTACGTTCCGACTGCAAAAACTGCAAAAAAGGAACATTTAAAAGTCCACAAGCCGTCTCACAGTGGAAATAAACCTTTTTCATATTCTGACTGCAACTATTCAAGTTCTCAAATGGAACATTTAAAAGTCCGCAAGCCGTCTCACAGTGGAAAAAAAACTCTTTTAAAGAAAGTTTGAAGTTTAATCCTTGCCAAAATGGTAACCTAAAAAAAATTGTTTTAAATATGTTGTTAATATATATCCAAATATAAGTAAGCATACAGCACTTACATTTTGTGTGCCCGGTAGTAACTATTTAAGCGAGCGGATGTTTTCCGTTTTGAAAATAAATAAGATCAAACGTCGCTCAAGGTTTACGGATGAACATCTCCAATCGATTCTTAAAATAACTACTTACCACGAATGTGACACCCGACTTCAACGAGCTTATCAAAAATAAGAGAAGTCAGATGTCCGGCTCAAGAAAATTTACCATTTTAACCTCCTTTTTAACTTGAATGAAAAGTTATATAGTAACTAGGTACTTACATATCTAACTAAATAAAGATATAAACAATTGAGCATAGGTTTTGAGTCGGGCCAGCTTACACACGCAAAATCTTATAAATGGCCAATTATAAAATCCAGTTTGACACCCCTCCATTACGTAATAAATTATAATTTCCAGCTCATAATTCATAAATGATCGGTTTGTATAGGTCTATAATAGATATATGCTTAGATTTGCAGAATTTTGTAATTATTCTGGTCAATGCCCGAATCCGGGGAATATGTATTTTTTGCCATAGACAAAGAATTGACGAGAAACGATCAATCAATGAGAACTTCGAAAAATCGGGAGATTTTGATGCCATTCCGGTAGATCGGGAGATGAAGTGAAAAATCGGGAAAAATGAAATGAGATGAAGTGAAAAAGACGCTTTTATAATTGTGATTTATGGTTTTGTTTAAGGTGTTGCCAGTTTTGAACATTAAATATCCTATTAATAGTAGTATTTAGTTTCCATAAATATTATTTCTTCTCTAATGGCAATTATCTCTCATGAAATGAAAATATAGATCGTGTAAATAGGTCTGGCCAACCCAAAGTCCACCACGGGCTCCATGATACTTACTAACTTTTTGTTCATATCTTTAGTCACAACTCACAAAATCCCAAGCACAAATATTATTTATTAATATTACACAAATTGAATTCCTATGGAGTGGCATTCTTTATTTATCTTTTTTTTAACCCTAGCACTAATCATTCGTCTCACAGTCGACCAGCACCTGTCGCGTTCGATGTTTGGGTATGTTCCCGAAACTTTGTCGCCCAGCCCCTCTCAGTACCTTCCTGATTCGCTAATTAGTGACTCGTGCGGAGGCGACGCGGAAGCACGCTTACTAGTTCTGGAGTTATAGTAATATAGTCAACTCATATCAGGCGAATGTATAGTGACTACGTACTTATATAAATACAAACTACATACATAAAAGAAATTCTAAAAATCAATGATGTTTTTCCTATTACATCTCGAGGATGGACAAGTAAACGTAAAATATGCGGATTTTGTCCATGTAAAAAACGCAAAATGACTATATACTCATGCAGAAAAGCAATTTGCGGCGAGCACGTAGTTCCTACATGTAATGACTGCAAACATTGTAAAAAAAAAACAACGTTATAATAATATTTAGATTAATTAAAGATTAAACTTGGCTATGTCGATACTTATTCCATTTAAATATAATAAATTAAAAAAAAAACATGCATTTTTATTTGTTCGTCTGTAAGTAGTGGCGGCCTAAGCCCATCAGAGGCCCGGGGCGGGATTTTTTTATAATAATTTTCATTGGCCAATTTTATTAGTTTTTTGCAAAAGTTCCTATACTTTTTGTAATGAGCTTTTACTTTAATATTCTCAGGGCACCTATTCGCCTTTTCATGAAGTTGGTTCCTAATGTTGATCGATTTGATAAGGCCAGCCTTTCATTCAACGGTACACAGATTAGTTTCTGTGCCACTCTCTAGCATTAATTTTTCATAAAGAATTATCTCTTATTAAGCAAATAGCGGCTAATAATGGCTACGACCCGGACTTAATTACTAAAATGCTTAATAAAAACAAAAACAAATAGCTACTAATAAATTCCTGTATAAAAGCACCCCGACCATCAATAACGAAACTCAAAAATACAATTGGCGTAGGATTTTATATATAAATAATTTTTCTAACCTAAGCGTTAGGAACCTTCCTTTAGACATTAAACCGGCCTTTTATAGAAACAATAACATCGGAAAATTTTTAGTCATTACTAAAGATAAAGAAGATAGTTTATCTCATTCGAGTATCTATAAACTTACCTGTAATGATTGTCCTGCTTTCTATATTGGAAAAACAGCACGAAATGTCAATATTAGGGTAAAAGAACATTTACGCTGTTTGAATGGAAAAGGTTTCTCTGAGCTTGCAAATCACTTAATCTCAGCAGACCACAGTTTTAATAAAATTTCAGGAACTCGGATGTTACATAAAAACAGTATTGGTATCAAATTAGATAACTTAGAAGCCTTAGAAATAAGAAAATCATTCAATACTAATATGTCAGAATTCCTCCTTAATAATCAAATAAATTTATCAAATAAAAAAAATACACCCTATAGCCCTATATTTAACTTGTTCCCTAAAATCCATTTCAGCCCATGATGTGTATATATGTATTATATTGTTGTTCTGAGGTCCTTAATTATTAATAAATTACCATTACTCTAAATATTGTCCTAATACATCAAAAATTTTATTAGTTAGTTGAATCCCGTTAACTGTTTATACTTGTGTTTAGATGTATATTGTTGTCTCCTTCCCTCTAATTGATTATCTATTGTACCGCCTTCAAATATTTTGTCTCTATCTAACTATGTTCTTTTGTCATATTCTTTCTCCCTCTGTCGCTCAACTTATATATAACTGATAACTCTGTCTTAATATTTAGTTATTATTTTATCCTGAGGAAGCTTGGTCTAAGTGAAACCGGTAGATACATAAATAATAAATTCGTGGTTAAATACAAAGTGTTATTTTATTTTTATAATTTTATGGTATAAGTTTATTGCTTATATGTTTAGAAATATATTAATGTAATTTAGTAATAAATTCATTCATCGATGAGTCGGCATCAGATTGGTCTAGAACATTTTGCCAGTTTTCTGAGCTCAAGTCCTCGATTAAGTTATTATAGTTTATTCTTGCAACATGTTTAATTTTAGCAGGATTAGGAGGTTTGTTTTTAAGGCAGAGTGCTGTTGTATAGTGATCTGAGATTGTAGAGTGAATGACAAATGAGTCAACATGTCAAGATTTTCTCATGCCCTGCTCATGAGTAGGGCTGATAATTATTGTCTGAATGAACCCATTTTCAGTTAGCAGACATAGATAATCGTTGGATTGGCGGTGGTATAATATATATGATTGGAGGTCAGATAAATGATCTATTGTAATCTGATTTTTTTGTGCTACTTTTTTGTTTATTGCAAAATAAACGCAATTGGAATAAAACTTGTTTTTTGTCTAGAGGAATAATACCCTGTATGTTCCTCTGGTCACTGTGTAATGTTCCTCTGGACAGTACTTGTTCTTCTGTACAGTGAACAATAAATGTTTTCTAAGTTATAAATACAATAAAACAATAACAGGAATACATAGTTTATTTAAATAATAGAACAGTTGCTAAAGTCTAGAATATTTTTCTTGACATATTTTTTTCTAGATTATGTACCTACTGTCATCTTAGGTTGGTAAAACCTATTTTAGAGTCATCTATTTTTTTTTTTATATAGGTGACAAAATATTCACAAAAAGGACTACTGGGGTAAAATGAATGGCTTATTAGTCACGTGCCAAAGTATTTTTGCTGATTTTTGCCTACACAATTCCGCTAACCATAACAAAACAATATCTTATTGTAAAAAAGATAAATTTATTTATGCGGCATTTTCCAACCAATCGTGGTTAAGGAGGTGTTCCCTCGTTCTTCCCAATTCACTGCGTGGCACTAAAATATTAATCAACAATTAAAAAGCCTCAATATTAATATATTCTATATAAGCTGTACATAAGAATATTGTAGATTGTTCCTCTGGACATGTCCAGAGGAACACGGAGTGGTCATTTTTTACAATTTCAAAAAATTCTCATTTTGAAGTAATGTTATCAGAAAGATAAATACCCTCGCGGTTTCTTGGAAAAACATGCATTCCAAAGTAGAGTTTAAATAATACAAACCTTTAAGTCTTCACAACATAAAGTCACTCAATAAAAACCCCAATAAATTACTTTTTTGATGAAAAAAATATAATCATCGTCTCTTACTTTAGCTTTGACAGGAGAGAATGGAGATTTAATAAGTATTATCAACTTTAAAATGCGCATTTGTTGGCGGTACTTAATTAATAAAAAATGCTAGTTTATGGAATAACACTACTGTCCAGAGGAACAATCGTCCGGAGGAACATGCATTGCCCCTTCTGTGATGGAATCTCCACAGTACACAAAAATACCGTCTGGGGGGCACGTCTCCGTGCCCCCCCCTCCACTTCCCCTAAATCCGCCCTTGTTTAAAGAGACTAAAATATTCATTATTCGTTAATTATTTATATTGCAGGCTATTAAATATGTATTTTAAACAAAAATTGTTCGGTATAAATAAACGAAAATAGAATTAGCAAAAGAACTAATAATGTATTTATTGTTATCAAGTTTAATTTGTAGAACGCCATTTTAATTTTAATTTTTTTATTATAATATAATCAATGATATTATTATTAAATTAATAAAAACAGTTTATTTTTAAACAAGTTCTGCTGTGTAATTATTATTACACGTGACAGCTGTTTCGCCTTCATAATGACAGTTTGATAATGCCTTCAGAAGGCGAAACAGCTGTCACGCGTAATAATAATTGCACAGCAGAACTTGTTTAACAATAAACTGTTTTTATTAATTTAATAATAATATTATTGATTATATAATAAATAAAAAAAAATTAATAAAAAAAAAAAACTAATAATGTATTTTACACTCCCCAAATCAAAACAAAATTAATGCTAACAAGTGGCAGTTTTGTTGGTCCTTGCACATTTAATATTCTACCAACGCACATTCAAATGACAATAATAAAATATCACTTTACATAGAAGATTTAATATTATGGCTAAATGATGCAGATTTTGAAACACTTTTCCTATAAATTCTATGTAAATCTTCATGCTTCAATTTTTAATACAATTCTACTGTAACTTCAATACTAACTTTATTGAACTTCTTGAAACTGGAACAAAAAATCAACTTACTTTATCTATCACTTTTGTCAATACAATTCTACTGCAACTTCAAGAATTAATTTATATAATGGAAGCATTCAGCCCCCAGATGGTTTTGTATTTGTGAGACACGGTTGGCAACGAAAATCTGCCATTTTGCGGGCGGTGAATTTATTTACGCTAGAGCAACCGTGCTGTCGCAAAAAGCTAAAGTCGTATGAGCTTTCGAATTTGATGTGTAGGTATTACTGACCGTATGCATTAATCGTGCAAGTACTAGCGCTCCACATAGTTCTAATCGCGCAAGTGAAATCGTCTTAGCCGGAGCGACCTTGGATTTAGCGCATAATAAATTAATTGTGGTTTTATCAGTATTCGGACAGTAAACGTGTAGGTAAATAACACCTCCAAATGCGGAATTAATTAATTAATATATTTTGCGGAATTAATTAATTAATATATTAATTAATATATTCAATGAATTCACTGTAATCCGATCACAGGGTTAAATTGATTATTGCGCGGTGTAAAGGTTAACAGATACGCCATGAACTGTACGGGTAAACGAAGTTATTTATTGCGATCGTATAATTGTATTTGTAATGATATATCCAATAATAAAAATATTAAGAAATAATCGTACTATTTCTAAGTTAGGTAGATGCGATTTTATCAGCAAGATACAACTACATATTCTAACAGCAGGTAAATATGTTATTTCCAACGTAATAAAAATAAGTATACGAAACAAATTACTCATGTAGGTATATCAAACCGTGAAATGTGGGTAATTATTTATATGCGATGTTATAAAACGTAATCTCACTCTGCTGGTTTTTTATTAATATTGTGGTTCAACTATATATATATACGGCTCGCTAGGACCAAAAAATGAATGGTATTTTATGTTGTGAGAGTGGATTTATGTGTTTGTGTCAAAGAATGACTGGCGAAGGACCTTGATTTTGTGTTACTATCACTGCTTAAAAATGATAAAACATATGTTGCATAGAAAGGAGAGGACTCACCGGAAAAGGAAAATAAATTGTAGGCTGGCAATGCACTTGTATGCTCCTTTCCCATCCAACAGGAACAAAACAGTAATAGTCGTGAGGTTCATTTATTTTGATAGTACACAGCGGAGTTATTTATAGCGGATTAACCGAGAGCGGAAGCACAATATGGCTATACGCGGAGGGAGTTTATTGCAGACTGAATAATATTGGCGGGTAGGCAAATAGGGATGGGTAGGAAAAGGAACTTGCAACAATTCCAAACAGTGACAGTATGTATGCGTGCTATGTAAGTGTGTGTATGTGTAGGTATGTGTATGGGCGTAACCAGCATGTTTATAATTTACTATCATTTAAAATTGATTGAAAATTAGGTATTTAAATACTTACCTTCTTAATAATAAACCATTTTATTAACATCGCGTCAAGAATTATATCAGACCAACAAGTTTTATTATAAAAATAAATAGAGATGATAAAATAAATACAAATCAATACAGAACTAATTTGACAAAATAAAAAAGGAACCAAAACAATTATTACCATTTATATAACGATACTAATTTTGAAAACTGGAGACTTCCTGGTGTAACGTCAGATCTAAGACTCATTATCCCTAGTTTCAAGCAAGCATGTTCTGTAAATGGATCCGAATATGTTTTATTAAGATAGGCTTAAGTGCAGTTATGTGTAGTGTTGTCGTTGATATGCCCCGCCATAATGGCGGGTTCAAAATTAAACTATTAAATAAAAATTAAGGAGGAAACAATTAATACAAAAAGGCAGATATCAATTGTTAATCTAGCGTTAGTCTTATAATCATAATTAACCCGTTCTTAAAATTTTAATGTCCGTTTGTTTAGTACTACGTAAAAATCTTTAAATGTACAGATTCTGATCACATCTACGGTTAATTTACGAAACAGTCACTTCCCGTGTTTGGGACAGCAAGTGAGGACCGTGAGTCTCCGTGTTCAACTGATCGTCCTAATTGGACCACTTGCACTATTGCATCTTTTTTCACTTAAGTTATTCGGCAATAACACCAATTTCACGAATCGAGAATTTTATCGGTTGTTGAAAGTTTGTGCAATTTTAAAATTGCGCAAATTCCTGGGCGGAAAATTGCGGTCACCACTGTGGAACTTCCTGGAAAAAATTGTGCGGGTTCGCGGGTGGTTTGGAGAGCGTTTGCAGAGCCCTGGTCAGGTTGCGACCGGTGACTATCTGGAACCACCTATTCGGGAGTTTGCGCAAGAGCCTGTCGTCGGCAGTGGTGAGATTTCTCCCTCATGTCTCGTTGCTTGGCCCGGGAATATTTCTATGATCGCGGCGGCCCGGGGTTCAAAACAAAAGTTTTATTGCTTTCTTCAGCTTCGAAATAGTGTGGGCTTGAGTTTTATTTATTAGCTTGTTTCATATGCATGTTTATACCCTGCCGACTTTCCAAATTTTATTAGCCCCATTCGCTGTGTTCGTTAAACTGAATTTCGAGCTCGTCGTTTATAATGGTCATCCTGTGCGGTCCATTAACAAATTTTAAGACATTTTGTGTTAACCGCCATATTAACTAGGTAAGTAAGCTGGGAAAGATTGCATATGTTTTATTATTCTATGCATTCTCGTTATTAACACTAGAAAGACCGGGTAATCTCCATACCTATAAAGACCACGACCGTTACTTTGACGGCTGATGACTTTTATCAAATTGGGAGGCGGATATGAGTACCGCTGCCCGAGAACCATTTATTGGATTTTTATTTTTATTTTTTTTTTACATTAACTCCACACAGGAGGCCCTGAGGAAAATAATTTCCCTCAGGGCCTATGTCATCTGGGATGCTGTGTGGAGGGTCTTTTTGAGGAGAGGAAGGAATGAACAATGGTCTTGAAGAGACCCATGTTGTAGGAAGGAGGAAACACAGAGGCCGGCAAATCATTCCACAGCCGAGCTGTTGAACACAAGAACGAGTCGAAGAAACGACCCGTTCTCATGTGACAAATGTCAACTGTGTACAAATGTTGGGCACGCGTTTGGCGTGTTTCCCGACTATGCACCGGTGCCGAAGGGATCAATGATGCTAGTTCCTCGGAGCATCTTCCATTGTAATACCGGTAGAACAAGGATAGCATTCCCACCCGACGCCTGTGCTCTAAAGATTGCAATCCGTCTGTTAAGATGGGAGAATCTATCAAACGGACCGCCCGTTTCTGCACAGAGTCGAGGGTATTTTTCAGGTATTTTGGAGCTCCAGACCAGAGGTGGCTGCCAAATTCAACCATGGGGCGCACTTGCGATTTTTACAGGGTTAGCAGTTGTGTACTATTAAAGTATCTGCGGGCCCTGTACAGTACGCCCAGTTTTTGGGAGGCTTACTTTAATCTGGCTTCGATGGAGCCCCCATACCTGAGCTGGTCACTCAGGGTTACACCAAGCATATCAATGGAGGGCCTGTTCGGAAGATTGCTTCCGTTGAAAGAGACTAGATTTTCATTGCGATCCCTTTTAGACGTAATCAGACAAGATTGGGTCTTTGAAACATTAAATTCAACGAGATTATTTTTACCCCAAGAGAAAACACTCTCGAGGTAACCGTCCATTCTTTGCTTCAAAGCCTTACGAGCTGTTGGAGTTTGTGAGGCCTTTGGTGAGCCTTTTGCTTGTCAAACAAAAAGCTATCATGAACTGTACTGTCATCCGCGTAACAATGAATTGGTGCACATGACAAAAGGTCGTTGATGTGCAACAAAAACAGAGTCGGAGACAGAACGGATCCCTGCGGGACGCCAGCATTTATCGAGTGAGAGGAAGAGGTGAAACCATCGACTACCGTCTGAATCGACCTCTCTCTCAAGAAGTCGGCAATCCACGTACACAAGGATGCGGGAAGTCCGTAAGAATGCAGTTTGTTGACAAGTCCTCGGTGCCAAACCCGGTCAAAGGCCTTGGATATGTCCAGTGCAACCGTTTGGGTCTCACCGAAACGTTCCAGGCATCGCCCCCAAACATGCGTCACATACGCGAGAAGATCACCGCACGAGGGGTTCCGCCGGAATCCGTATTGACGGTCGTTAATAATTTTGTTCTTCTCGAGGTATGTGAGCAGTTTGTCGTTGATCACACGTTCCATCACCTTAGACAGAACTGATGTGATCGCTATGGGGCGGTAGTTGGCCGGGTTATAGCGGTCACCCTTCTTTGGAATAGGATGGATAACCGCTTTTTTCCAACCAGAGGGTACAGAGCCAGTCTTCAGGGACAGTATAAAAAGCTTCACCTCTGCCATAGGACACTCCAAGTGGTTTGCTACGTTTTGTGACTTAGCAGGGGTGTCCGGGTTCATTGGGTGAGGCTTGTCTGGGCCTTGGTGGCGGGTACGTTTGCCCACCTACTGCGTAGCGGACCGGGTCGGGAGACACTTGTTGAGGGAGATACTTATCTTGTCCTCTCCAGTAGGACCTTTCTCGTCCCGTCGCCTTGCACCGCAGTGGGAGGGATGGATTCATTCATCCATCACTCCTGGATATATTTACGAATTTTTCCTATTCATCTCTCACACTTTTTTTCTTCCGAGAACTTCCTCTCCTTCTTTTCCCTAAAAACACCAATGCACACATAAATTCACACAACATCCCCAAAGATGACATAGGCCCTGAGGGTTTTTTCCTCGGGGCTTCCAGGAAAAAAAACATGTGATTGCAAAATCCTGCAATTTTAATACAAGCATGTGTTATGTTTGTACAATATCAAATCGTTACGTTTTTTTATAAAATCGAATGCACTCTCCGCAAACGGGTTTCTTACAATTACCTACCACCTATCATTTATTTGGTTTTTATTTTATTTTTTTATTAATTTGGCAATGTCGTCTTTCAGTAGTTTTATTTTCCGGTTTCTTTTCTTTGTCGTTTATATTAGCCCCACAAAAAAGCCCTAAGGAAAATAATACCCCTCAGGGCATTTGTCATCTTTTGGGATGCTGTGTGGAAGGTACCTATAGGAAAAGGAAGAAGAAAAGGTTCTGGGAAGGAAATGAGGTGAGGGGTGGGTGGAAAACTGGGGTTCAGTGTGTTCAAGAGTGCCCGACGTATGAATCTGTCCCTACCACTGTGGTGTAAGGCAATGTTCTGAAAGTCTTGCTGCGGAGGTCAAAAGATCACCTCAACCGTTCCCTCCCAATCTGGCTTGCCACGCAGTTGTTCGGCAGACGCATCCGCCAAGATCCGGATAAACCTTATCCCATGAATCCGGGCACCCCTGCTAAGTCACAAAACATAGCAAACCTATGGCAGACGTGTTGGTTATCCAATAAATCATTATGTCAGTTCTTCAGAAGCTAACGCAGCTGGATCAACTCTGGTATTTGTATACACTGTCCTTCTCCAACAAACCATAAAATAAATTTGGGCGAGAGCAATATTTTTTTGGTATTTTTATAAATTATGTGACAGTGACCAATCAACATACAGATCGAGTATGAATAATACGCGATACCGAAAGAAATAAACAGACAATAGTACTATCATAAACGAGGAGGAATGGGTATGTTGTTAACTTGGGTAAAGAGGGTTGTAAAATAACTCAGCATTATGGCCCAAACCGTCACATTGACGGCGGCGATCTATGTAGGTATAAGTCAATATATCTCAAAAAGTAATTAAGACACATACCTGTTTTTTTCACCATAGTTGTTAAACCATAAATCATGAAATGTTAAAAAAAAACACACCAATACAATAATTATTAAGCATTATATCGTCACTTTATTTCGGGCTGCCATCAAAATGAAGACTCCGGTCTTTCTAGTGTTAAAAATACCCATAGATATATCATCCCAACTCTAATATTTATATAGGCTTTTCTCTACTGTGAGTAAGCATATGCCTCGTGAAACTACTCTTATAGGAACAAGAATAAGTGCAATTGGAACACAAAAAACGTTTTTCTAACTGTGAGACAGCATGTGTGTGTTATCAAATGTCCCTTTTGAGAACATGAATAACTGCAATCGAAATACGAAAAAGGTTTTTCTCCACCATGAGTTAACATGTGTCCCTTCAAACTATATTTACGAGAACATGAATAACTGCAGTCGGCACATGAAAAAGGCTTTTCTCCGCCGTGAGTCAGCATGTGTCTCCTCAAACTTCCCCTATCAGAACATGTATATCTAACTGCAGTCGGAACACGAAAAAGGTTTTTCTCTACGATGAGTTAACATGTGTCCCTTCAAATTATATTAACGAGAACATGAATAACTGCAGTCGGCACATGAAAAAGGCTTCTCTCCACCGTGAGTCAGCATGTGTCTCCTCAAACTTCCCCTATCAGAATATGAATAACTGCAGTCGGAACACGAAAAAGGTTTTTCTCCACTGTGAGTTAACATGTGTCTGCTCAAGTTTCCCTTTTGAGAACATGAAAAACTGCAATCGGAACACGAAAAAGGTTTTACTCCACCGTGAGAAAGCATGTGTCTCATCAAACTGCTCTTATAAGAACATGAATAACTGCAATCGGAACATGACAAAGGTTTTCCTCCACCGTGAGTAAGCATGTGTGTCGTCAAATGACCCTTGCAAATAGATGCATAAGTGCAGTCGGGACATAAATAACGTTTTTTTCCACTGTGAATCAGATTCGTAGATGAGTCTGAAAAATAACGCTAATAAAGATATACGTGTAAGCTATGGTAATTCACAAAAATGTAAAATAATAGAAAGCGCGAATCGTTATTTACCTGTTGTATGGGTAAATCTTTCAAAGCGATTTAGGCATTCCTTATTCACATCCGGCAGCTCAATGTCGATTTCCATATAAGGAATTCCCTCTCCATCTTCATCTCGGAGTCCTGGTTATAACTTGAAGCTGTCAGTCTCCACTTTAAGGCTAACTAGAAAAACCAAACAACAATACGTACAAAGATATGCCCAGACGAAGAGCGTGTTACATTTGAAATTAGTCGTTCCTCACCGAGAGAGTACTACAAAAAATGGCCGGCCAGACATAACGTTTAGTTATGAGTTTGACCGTTGCTTTGATGCCTGGGTGTGCCACCTGATGGACCGCATTGAAAGCTGCAGAACGGAAATTCTTTGTGACGAAAGGTCTGGCTATATTTGTCGATAAATCGCGGTAGAGTTGAGTGTCGATGCCGGGAATGCGCACCTTCCTTAGCTGGAGGTTAGAACCTCCCTGTAGGCACTTTTCCAGTTCCGTGTCATTCACTTGGTCAGCTGCTAGCGCTACGTAATCCAAGGGAGCGTGAACTATCTCGACCCTTGAGAGGACATCTGCGACGATGTTATTTTTACCTGCCACGTGGCGAATGTCGGTGGTGTACTGGCTGATATAGTCTAGGTGACGGAATTGTCTCGGTGAGCACTTGTCAGCCTTTTGCTGAAAATCAAAGGTGATGGGCTTATGCTCGGTGAAGATGGTGAACATCCTGCCGACTACCATGTGTCTGAAGTGTTTTACAGCGAGGTAGATGGCCAGGAGCTCTCTGTCATAAGCGCTGTATTTTCGCTCCGCTGGGCTGAATTTCTTGGAAAAGAACCCCAACGGCTCCCAGTGACCTTCGATGAGCTGCTGGAGCGCGGCACCAGCTGCGGTGTCAGACGCGTCGCTGACTATGGAGAGTGGAGCTTCGCACTTGGGGTGAGCGAGCGGGGTTGGTTGTTTGGTCTTCATATATATATATTTTTTTCTTTATTTTTTCCCATTAAACATTTTCTGAATATATATTACATAATACAAGGTAAAATTAATGTAAAAAATACATATATGACAAAAGTAGTTAATGGGAACCCACTAAGGCACTGCCTGAGCGTAGATAATATTAACTTAAGTGCTAAAGAGCTAAATTACACCAATAAGTTGGCGGTATAAGTAAAAATATAATTTTTCAAGTGAAAGTTTAAAAATATAGTGACACATATCGGTTAATTGATTTTTGTTACGCTTTCAAGAAGATAAGCTAAGTAGGTCTTGAAATTACCGTAGAATTGTAATAAATGAATCATAAAGGTTTACAATAGAGTATAAAAAAAGTTTTTTTTTTTTTTTTTTTTGTTCATATGAAGCGGATACTTTGTGATGTGACATTATTAATTTAAAATAAAACAATAACTTTGTAAACACCACTTTTATTTTTAAGTATAAAAATAAAAGTGGTGTTTACAAAGTTATTGTTTTATTTTAAATTTATAAAAAAAGTGTTTCAACATCTGCATCATTTAGCCATAATTTTAATTCTTTTATGTAAAGTGATATTTTATCTGTCATTTGAATGTGTTTTGGTAGAAGATTAAATGTGCGAGGACCAATAAAACTGCCATGTGTTTGCATGAATTTGGTTTTGATTTGGGAACTTGAAACACATTATTAGTCCTTTCGCTAATTCTATTTTCGTTTTTTACGAAACAGTTTTTGTTTTTAAATATATATTTCATTGTTTGCAATATAAATAATTTACGGATATTGAATATTTTTGTCTCTTTGAATAATATCTCAGTCGGGAATGTTTTATTTCTATTATACATAATTTTTATGATGCGCTTTTGAGCATTTTGTAAAGGCTTAATAAATGCATCAAGCGCACCACCCCATCCTACAATGCCGTAGATTATTGAAGATTGTACCAGGGAAAAATAGATCATTTTCAATTTGTCAAAATTGAGTACTTCCTTAAGTCTGCAAAAAGTATATGTTAGATATCTTAATTTCAAGATGGTTTTATCTATTTGTGATTTCCAGTTAAGATGTGTATCAATAGACACACCTCAATATTTAATATTTTCTAATTCGATGAGTTCATTGCAAAGTAAACAAGTTTCTTGATTGCAACTTGTGTTGTGGATTCTAATTTTTAGGCTATCATGAGCTTTGTTTTTAATGCTTTTATAAAAAGTTAAATAAAATGTTTTGCTATAGTTTAAGATGAGTTTGTTACATTTTAACCACGTTGAAACAAGTGCAATACATTCGTTTGCCTTGGAAAATGTTTCAATCCAAGAATTACCGTTTACTATTATTGCCGTGTCATCGGCATAAGAAATAATTTGTCCAGGGATTACAAAATTACATAAATCGTTTATATACATCAAAAATAGAATCAGGCCAAGTACAGTTCCTTGCAGAACTCCATTTTTTATCTGTGCTTCTGTACTATACATATTCCCAATTTTTGTTTTTTTGTGTTCCGTCTTTAAGATAGTTGGTGAGTATTTGTAGTGTGATTTTTGAAACCTAGTTGTGATATTTTTTTTAGTAGTATGTTATGATTTACAGTATTGAAAGCCTTTCTTAAATCTAAGAATATAGCAAGACATTTCTTATTTTTATCGATAGATGTGTTATCTTTTGTATATCTTATCTTTTCTTCCATGGTCTCTTTGGTCCAATGTATTGGTTGCTTGCCTTTCTGATTTCCTTGGAGGAAATCATTGAGTGGGGCTTGTGTATCTGCAGCTTTGGGCAGGAACCTCCTATAAAAGTTGAGGGCTCCGAGGAAAAGGTGGAGATCTTTTGCAGTTTCTGGCCGATTGTAACTTCTAATAGCATCGACTTCTTCTGGCAGGGGTGTAGTGCCTGCACCAGACACCAGGTATATCAGGAATTTAACCTCAGACAAACCAAAGTGGCATTTGCCAGGGTTGATGACCACACCATAATCCTGAAGACGCTGGAACAAGATTTTGAGGTGGTTCATGTGCTCTTCTTCTGTTGACGATGCGATGAGGATGTCGTCGATGTAGGCGTAGCAAAATTCCAGCCCTCTGGTGATCTCATCGATGAAGCGTTGGAAGGTCTGAGCTGCATTACGGAGGCCGAAAGACATCACTGGAAATTCGAAGAGTCCGAACGGAGTAGATATGGCCGTCTTTGGAATGTCGTCAGGAGCCACCGAAATCTGATTATAAGCCCGTACAAAGTCTATGGTTGAGAAAATCTTGGTGCCTCCCAGTGCCTGAGCGAAGTCCTGAATCTGGCGTACAGGATATCGATTAGGAATGGTTCTGGCATTCAGCCCGCGATAATCACCGCATGGTCGCCATTGGTCATCCTTCTTGGGGACCATGTGTTAAACGAATGTATGTTATATTGTTAAAGGGAAATGTAATGATGTGCCTTTGTCAGGCTCAGGTGTAATCTGCAAGTCAACTTTGATTTCATCTCAGGAAACCTTGGACGCTAAACTCAGTCTCATGTCTGAGTATATCAACAAGCGGAGAACACTATACTCATTTCTCAGAGTGTGGGCCATTTATATTTAAAGCATTCCTGAAAAGGCTGCACTGGAAATCTATATAATAAAACAAGTGGTAGGGTGGAAAATCGGTTCACTGTATTGTGTTGATAAGACATATTAAAATAAAATGTATGGACTCACCCTGGGACCAATAGCGTATTTTATGCTATGCCTAGCTAAACTAAATAAATTTACTGCCGCCGTTCCCCCGATGTCGTGAGTAACCATCACCACCTCCTGGTGGCAAGGGAGGTCCTAACCTCTGCGGCATAGCATGGACCAGCGACCTCCACAGCGATCGCATGGAAGGGAAAATTGTCCTGGACCCTCAGAGAAAGGAAGGAGTACCCTGACTCTCCTCCAAATTTGTAAGGAAGGCTCATCAGCAATGGCGGCGGAGAATTGTTCGACTCTGCGGTTTTTCCGTGTTTATTCCATAAATAAACCCCGGTGGGAATTCGATAGTTGCCCTGCATACAATCACGGGCGCGGCGAGTTATTATTTAAACCGATGCCTCGGATAATGAGGTACAATAATCGTTACACTGGCACATCGCCATTAAACTCGTGGGTCACTTTGGGCCCTCGCAAGAACTCGCATTTTACGCGAATAAATCTTCGGAATATATATTTTAAAATACACGACGTGTTTTCTTCGCCCGAATGCAGACGCCCAAAACTTGGATTCCACTCATATGGTTTCAAAACTTAAAAATTAAGTGACTGTTATTTGCACAGCGATCCGCACATATCGCCGCACAAACGAGAGTCCGGAAACGGAAAAAACCAAAACGCCGCCTACCGACGCGTTGAACAAAACTCTCCGCAGCCTTGCCAACCTACCCAATTAAAATGAATTAAAAATAGTACCCAACTAACGATAAATAAAATCGCTTCATAACACATGTGTAGTGGCGATGCCCAGAAGCCCTCGGAAGGCCGAGCGATTCCTAAACGGACCATGGTCTCAAACTCGTTCTTGGCCCGTTTGAGTTTATCAGGAGCGAGGCGGCGGGGTCGTTCGGCAACTGGAGGGCCTGGAGTAGTTCGGATGTGAAGGGTAGCATGGCGAACTTCCTTCTTGGCGCCATCAGGGCGCGTGATATGGGGAAGTTCCTGTGATAGTCTTGATAGAAGCAATATCGTTGCTGCTTCGCTTGCCTATGGTTGCCAGATTAGTCACTTGGTCCAGCAGTCGTCGGTTGCGGATATCTACCAGCAGCTCAAATTTTGCCAAGAAGTCCGCTGCAATGATGGGCTTGGAGACGTCAGCAATGACGAAGCTCCAAGTGAAGTTACGTCGCAGACCTAAGTCAAGGTTGAGCGTCAGGCTGCCGTAAGTTTCGATGGTGCTGCCATTTGCGGCCGCCAGTTCGTAAGCTTGCTTGACTGGACGACCTTGAACCAAACACCGTGAAAAAACACAGAGGTCCGCGCCGGTGTCCACAAAAAACTGGGTACGCGTTACCCGGTCGGAGACGAAAAGTCGACATACTTGAGTCGGGCTGCTAATGCTGGTCGCCATTAGTGTGAGCCCGGGGCGTTTCCCTGCTCGAAGTTGCAGGGTTTCCTGCATGAACGCGCCTTGGTCACGAAGTTCCAGTGGTACCAGCACGTGTCTTCAGGTTGCCGACCCCTGGAACTGCTGCGAGAGCGATGGTCTCGCCAACTAGGGCTGGTACTCCTGGATTGTCGTTCTTTGGAGCGCAACGCCGATATTTCTCGTCGTAGGGTGGTCAGTTCTTCCTGGAGTGGCCTCATCATCTTCTCCATCTTGGTAACCGGACCGTCTTCAATATTTTCTCCGGCAACTGCATTAATACCTGGTCTGCCAGCAGAGTCATCGTTTGCGTCCGCGAGGTTCGCCACCTTGTCCAGCGAGGCTTCCTGCTGTGTGGCCAGAACAACCTGCATGCTCTGAGGGAGTCTGCCTATCCATACGTTCTTCAGCATCTCATCGGGCACAGCGCTGCCCGCGAGGGTGCGTAGATGACGGAGGAACTAGGAAGGTTTTTGGTCTCCCCGCTCCTCGTGCTCCAGGAGTCGCCTTGTTTTCTGCTCCTGGGTGCAGCCGAGGGTGCGTAGATGACGGAGGAACTAGGAAGGTTTTTGGTCTCCCCGCTCCTCGTGCTCCAGGAGTCGCCTTGTTTTCTGCTCCTGGGTAGAGCTGAGACGCCTTGTTAGTTCGTTCTTTAGGAGGGCATAGGCGCCAACCTCTGGGGGCTTTACGATGATGTCCCGGACCTCCTGAGCGTACGTGGGATCCAGGGCCCCAAGGATGAATCCAAAATCCATAAACGCCCGGGTTGCCGGCACTGAATTGAAAAAAAAAAATATCCACGGTTACAGCTGATGCCTCAAAACTTCTCTCAACCATGGCAAACCAGAGCTCGGGGTCGTTTGGGCAGAATGAAGGTATTCGCACCGCCACACGATTTACTTCGGGCGGTGTACCCGTCGATGTCGATGATCCAATTGGGAGATAAATTATTTTTAATTAATTTAAATCGTAATACGTTGAAAAAAACTTAATAAATTTGTATGTCGGGGTCACCACTGTAGCAATCGGACGTGCTACGTAAACGTGCAAAAGAAAACACTTGTATTAACTGTTGATAGTTTTTACTAAGCATTAAAATTCACAATATTATCGGAATACCGAGCGTGACAGTAGTAAATAAGGGGACCATTTGTTTTTGGCTTGCTGTTCTAAAGACTAATGTACAGGGAATATGAATGCTCCGGTACTTTCCGTAAGGTGCGACGATATGCCAAATATTTCAGCGCAGGTAGGTAAGTACTTCTCCGTGTTCAGCGTTGTTGTTGCTCAACGTTTTGTTGAGCGTTGGCTCGCCACAAAACCATTCAAAATCTGGGATGTATATCTTGTTTAAAAGAAAAACGCGTGCGCGTTCGTACATTTATTTTCATTCTAGATTTTCAAATAATTACCCAAACCCGTTAGATAAACCCCACTTGCAGAACAAATCCATTTAAAACCTGGGATGAATATGTTATTGAAAATGCAAACGCGTGCGTGTTCTTTTATTTATTTTCGTTCTAAATATTAGAATAATTACATACGTAACTAGACAAATCAGATACTTTCGTAGTAATATCGTCTTTATATTGGTTCTAGTGACTCGTTTTGTGAATGCTTTTTTTTTTTTTTAGGTTGGCTCTTTTGCAAATTGCATGAAAATCATGTTTCACATGGAACAGTTTTGGATAGTTTGGTATATGTATAGAACAGTTTGATATTTTTTTACATGTGTTTACCAAACCGAACAAAATAATTATTAATACGCATCATTTATCATTTCCGGAGATTGTTTTTCGTACTTATTACAGATTATTATTATTATTGACAGAAAGGGATTTTTCCTTTTAAACGTGAGTATTTAACCGTTGTAATAAATAACATGGAGACCCAAAAAAACATTTCACGTTTTAAAGTTTACAAAATATTAATTAAAACGCAATATTTTCAATTCCAGTTACTGAATTACTTATTACTATCAATCTAGTAAAAAAAATTAAGTGTGTATTGATCGTGAACTCAATAGGGAAATATTTACCCAAAATGTTACATTCCACATTTTGAACACATGCAATACTGCAATAATGCAACTTACTGGATTTTTGAATACTATCCGCATAATGTAGACATTCCTTCTTTACATCTGGGAGGTCAAAATCCATATCCGCATCCACATAACACCTTTACCTTCTTCCTGGGGCCCTGGTTCCGTCTTGATGGAAACACTTTCTGGGCTTAGTAGATCCATGGCAAGACCGTGTAAGTGTTATGGACCGTTCGGTTGGATTATTTTTTAATAACAATGATGTGTGCAGTAAATATTAAAAAAAAGGATATAATGATTATGTCTAGATAAAGCAAATGAAAACGGTTGATGGGATTGTCATCAATAGTTAGATGAGAGTAACCTGACGCTGTCTTCCTCTATATCTCTTTAAAGTGACTTAATCGTATAATTTATCATTCACTTCGCATAAGACAAAATATCAGTAAACCCAGGTAAACCATATTTCTGAAATTTGTGAATGTTTAAATCCGTGCCTTGGAAATACACATCCATAAAACGGTTCTCAAACCAGACGTCAAATAATGGATCCTCTAACTTAGGAGTAACAATTGGCATAAGTTCAGCAAAATCGCATAATGAGGGTTTTAGACCATGTTTTTTTTCGAACAGTTTGCTTATTCATAAGGATCCAATATGAAAAAAGGACGAATTTTATTTTATACAGTTTTGGTATATCCATGGTTCAAGATTTCGGAAATTATTATTTGACATCTGTCATCTCTCATCTTGTTTTACGCAACTATGTTATTTGGAAATGTTGCATGTTTATTTAAATTTGTATTTAAAATATCAATTAAATATGTATTGATAACTTATTGTGTACATGAATTACTTACTTCGAGGAATTTAATCAAATTTGCGAGCATATTTGATGATTTGAAAATCTGTTTTGAGGAAATAATACACTAAAACTTTACAGACGCCCTCAAAGAATATCTGTGTGAGTTAACCTTATGTTGTAAAATATTTTATTTATTTGGATAGAGAAAGGGTTGTGTTAGCTTAATCTTTGGATCATTCATAGGGTACACAAACCTTGCTTAAAATTCAAAGTTAAACAAATACTTTGATTAAATAACGACCGAACACCTGAATCTCTCAAATGACAGTGACAGATGCTTTCGTGATTTTGATCTATGGTTATGTTCAAGGTGTTGCCATTGTTCGAAAATTTAAATTGTAGTTTTTAGTTTCCTTAAATATTATTTCTTCGCTAATTCTATTTGAAATTTTTTTTTTTAATTTTTTTTTTAAAGTTTTTATTCCTGCAAGACTGGGAGGGTAGTGCAATCCCAGTCTGCCATATTACATAAACAACTATAAAAGAAAAGAAAAACAGAGTTCAAATATTAGGTAGGTACCTAATTAAAGCATAAAATGAAAACAAAATTCATCACCCAAATAACAAAAAATAAGCATAAAATTAAAATAAATAATAAATAGACAGAATTAAAAATAAAAAGATATTTGGGATCGTCCATCATGGAGGTCGCCTCATCATCTGCATCCATCGCTCATTTAATGGGGAACTGAGCCACTCGGATGCAGCCACGACAATGATATTGGTTGAAGTCCGTATCCTGCTCCAGAAGCTGGCTAGTCGGTGGCGAAGTAAGGCTGGGAATGAGTGCACCCTCCCCTCGGTGAACATCGTGGAGGCACTGCAGAACCTCGGTAGTTGCATAAGTTGCCTGTATGCATTATTGTAGCACACCCTCAGTTTGTCCCGTTGCGCTGCAGGGTATTGTGTCCACAGTTCTGACGTGTACAGGGCAGTACAGTATGTCTTGAATAGTAATTTTCTGACATCTTCGCTACAGTGGTAGAACCGCCTTGACAGCATTCCGGCCCGTATATTAATTGCTCTTCTTTGTCGTTCCATATCTTCTATATCCTTCATGTCTTCGGTTAGGATATGTCCCAGATACTTAACCTGTGAGGCCACAAGCAGTTCAATTCCTTCTAGATATATTGGAGGAATATGTGATGGCTCCTTATTGTGTTTGAAAGCGACGATGACTGACTTTTTAGAATTGTACAACAGGTTATGAGAGTGAAAATGAAATGACGATCGTGTAAAGCAGGTCTGGCCAACCTAAAATGCTCCGCGGGCTCCATTGACAGAAGAGATACATAGGTACCTTTTGTTCATACCTATAGTCACTCAAGTTATAAATTCCCAAACAAACAAATATAATGTATTATTATAGTACAAAATAAATATTGAGTGGCATTTTTTTAATGTAAATACCGTTACTGCCCCTAACTAGCTATACGGCCTATTTTAGTATATCGATATGCCGAAATACGATAAGCCAAATAACGCTGGCTAAAAGTATAATTTCTATAAAATAACTCCAAGCAGTATCAGTATCATCTTTTTCCAGAAGGCCGGTCCAGTCATTAATTGTTAACCTTTCCCATACCATGCTAAAAATACCCTCGACAAACCGTCTTGTAACACAGCGTTATTCTATGGGATTTGGAAATTATTTCGGGTTTTTTGTAAAAATAATGTTGTGAATATTTTTTATTTGGATTATATTATTTTATTGTAAGAAAAAATATTGATTTTGTGCCCTAAAACTGAAATATTAAAAAAATTATCATTCATAATAAATAATCAAATATTATTTGAAACGCCCAACAAGGCGGGCGGCTGTGACAGCGACCACCTAGGGTCACGTTAGCCTCTAGCAGTGTTACCGAACCCAAAACTTCAAAATCGGGAGAATTTTCGCCTAAAAATCGGGAGAATTTTGAAGAAATCGGGAGATGAGTAGAATTATTAAAATAAAATGTCTCCCTTGTGAATAATCCGAATCCCTTTGATTATTGCGAAGCAGAACCTTAACGAAAAACGAAAAAAACCCATAAGCAACGCCGTACATACGATTATTGTAGATGTTGACGGTGGAATAACGCAATTTTATCTAACGTTCAACGGGGACTAAGTTTACGTCTGGCAACTTAGCACAAATTTTTGTGAAACTTCGACCTTGGGGGCCGTTCGAGTATTACGTAACGGAGAGAGTATTACGGAGCGTAAAATCGGGGGGAGGGGTGTTATTAAACGTTACTGTGCGTTACCGGGGCAGGAGGAGGGTTCGAAAAAAAAATTAATAAAAAAGAGGGAATTTAAATCTTCCAAGTCGGCGACCCTTTTTGTTTATGTTTTACGGGGAATCCCACGATTGAATTGAACGTAATTTTTATTTTGTTCTCTCAAGTTAACAGCCCTTTTCATTAGCCCGTACGTAATTTATATTTAATTTTTGTTGTCAGTATTCGTTAGTGTTTTAAACACGAAATAAATAAATTGCTGTAGTCAGTGTTGTTAAAGCGAGTTACCATAATGTCATCGAAAGCGGGAGATTTACATCATCAGCTGTTCTTGGTCTATAAAGGCTCTCATGAATTCCCCTTGAAGAACATGAATAGTTGCAGTCAGGACACGAAAAAGGTTTCACTCCACTGTGAATCAGCGAGTGCGTTCTTGGACGTCCCTTTTGAGAACAAGAATAATTGCAGTCGGGACACGAAAAAGGTTTTTGTCCACTATGGGTTAACCAATATTTTCCGGGACAAATAATTCAGAGATGTTGTCACGACCTATACCGCGACACGAGAATATGACTGTAAATCCTTTTTGTTTATTGATGAGTAAAGACCAATAATTGTGTTTTGAATTTTGATCGTAGGAAGTAGGAAATGAGAGGAAGTCTCTTACCTTTTGACGGCTTCTTATGGCGTTTCAGGATCGATCCTGGGTTCCCAATATCGGCACAACACCAGGTTTTAAGACACGACAGTTTGATTTGATAATATGAAATCTTGCGATGATTTGCTATATTTTCGACGAGAGCACTGTGACCAATGTCACTACCAAAATCCAACTGCCCCAGTAGGTAAGGTAAACTTGGGCAACAATATTTTTCAATTATCTCCTCATGTAGGTAGGACCATCTTCTTCTGTTCCTGGTAGAGACTTTGAGGAAAGGAGGAAGAGAAAGGAATGCATGATTGAAGAAGGACTTGGGGAATATGGATTTATTTTTTTAAAAGACTGTTTCAGAACCAAACATTCCGCCGACCTTGAGGAAATATGATATTTTCTCAACAACTATATACGAAAGAAAAGCAACGAAAAACGAAAGCAAAATAACTAATTAACCTAAGGATTGAACAAGACAAAAATAAAATTAAAATTATAATTAATTAATTAATACACTCAACAAAGTTCGGACTGAAATCATTAGAATACATTGCGTACACTAACTATAACAAATTGCCTGAAGAATTAAGACAGGCCTCTAATAAATCTCGAAACGATATATTGAAATCCTATTTTTTCAAATGTTATTTGGAAAACGAGTCATAAGTAGGTACAAACTCTGTTCTGATAGCTATCCTGATTATCTCCAAGTATCAAACTTTGTACATCCAGATATGATGGGCGCAGTTTATATCTTTTTAAAATCTTATCATGTATTTTTTATGTAAACATCTTGTATTAGGTCTGTGTATTTTTGAGCATGTACCTTTTATTGTATTTTTCCTGATTTGTTTTTTATGCATTTCTATAGTCCATCATGGAGGATACTTGATTTTAACTTTGTGACACCAACAGTACATAAATCAAATGAGTGGTTATAATATTATTCATAAAATCTTATAAGACATGTTTCTGTGAAATATTTGTAAAGTGATTCTTCGTATGTTTGTGTCTGTATGTTGCTTCTGTAAAATGTTTTGTAAATTTTTTCTTTATGTATTGTGTCTGCATATTTGGGTTGGGTTGGGTTTATCTTTTCAAATGTACCAATTGGCGATTCCTTAATGAGTTTTGATAACTCATGGGAATGCAACTTCGTTGTATGTTTTATTAAAAAAAAAAAAATTTAAAAAATTAAAAAAATCGATGGGTAGTTTATACAATTTGACCACGGGCCACTTAAAAATGCCCTGAGGGGTTCTTACAGTAGCGACACGAACCATTCCATCGGCGCCGGCGGATAATTCAACCACCCTCCCGACAGGCCATCGCATTAGGGTTGCTTGTGAATCATCTATCATGACTAGATCGTCAACTTTCAAATTAGGAGTTGACGTTGCCCACTTGTTTCGTTGTTGAAGAGCATGTAGATATTCTTTCCGCCAACGATTCCAAAAATTTTGGGACATCTGTTTCAATAGTTGCCAACGCGATAAACGATTCATTGGTACATCCACAAAATTTTCTTCAAGAACAGAAACAAGAGGAGCCCCAATTAAAAAAATGTGCAGGAGTTAACGGGTCCAATTCGGATGGATCCGACGACAGCGCTTCAATTGGTCGCGAATTTAAAATGGCTTCGATGCGAGTCAGAACAGTAGATAATTCTTCGAAGGTAAGGATTTGATCTCCCACAACCCTCTTCAAATGGTGTTAAGTTGACTTAATACCAGCCTCCGACACTCCATTGAAATGGGGTGCGGAGGGCGGAGAAAAATGCCAAGTAGTTGAACGAGCGACAGTTGCGTCAACAAGTTTGTCAGTGTTTTCAGATTCATGTATGAATTTAGAAAGGCCAGTATGATATCTGTTAGTTCCAATAAAATTGGTGCCACAATCGCTATAGATATTTTGGCATATACCGCGTCTAGAGATGAATCTATCTAATGCTGCCACAAACGCTTCAGTAGAAAGATCTGACAGTAATTCAAGATGAACGGCTTTGGTCGATAAACAAACGTAAAGACATAAATAGGCCTTATAAGTTTTTGCGCCGCGACGTCTACTCTCGCGTACCAAAAAAGGACCTCCATAATCTGTGCCGACATTTAAAAATGGACGACCTTCTCGAAAACGGGAAGCGGGTAAGTTACCCATCAACGGGAAACTACCACGCGGGTTATTTTTAAAACAAGAAATGCATTTACTCAATCGATGTCGAATTACGTTCCTAGCCGAAATTATCCAATATTTTAATGATATTATGGATTGGAGTGCACGAGGACCTGGATGAAGGTACATGCTATGGTAATAATCAATTATTAAAGTTGTCAAATGACATTGCTTCGGTAAAATAATAGGATGTCGAGCATTTTCTGAAATCTGTGCAAGGCGAATTCTACCACCGACTCTCAAAACACCATTTGCATCAATAAATGGGGCGAGTTTTTGAAGCTGCGTTGAGCACATGCGAGATATTGTTCATATCTTGTTGAAAATAAATTGCTTGAACAAGCTTAATGCAACATTGCAAGGCTAAATTAGTTTCTTTTAACGAAAGTGGGGATAACCCATTGAAATTGATAATCGATTTCGAACGTAATTTATTGATAAACCGACGGCACCAACATATAACACGAAGTAATTTCGATAATGATGAAAACTTCAATAAAAACTCTTCGTCACACGTTGACTCATTCGTCGATAGAGAAATTAATTTTTTTGACTTATACTCTGGTAACTGGTCCACGGAGATATTTGGAGGCCTAACAAATAACCATTCCTCCAAAGGTGTTGATATAAAGTTAGGTCCTTTCCACCATAACGAAGCGTCAGCGATTTAACTGGGAAAAGCTCCTCGCGAACCCAAGTCTGCAGGATTTTCTTGCGATGAAATGTGATACCAATGTTCATAAGGTATATTTTGTATTATTGTTTCAACACGATTTGCTACAAAAGTTTGCAAGAGAAAAGAAGGTGTCTTCAACCATGCCAATACAATAGTTGAATCGGTGAACGCGACAGTCTTTTCTATTTGAAGTCTATCTTTACTTCTTGACTATAATTCAACAAATTTGCTTATAAAACTGCTCCCAACAATTCCAGTCGCGGGATCGATGTTATCTTTATGGGGGCAACACGGGATTTTGCTAGTAAAATGTGGCTGGATATTTCTGTGTTATTAATCACTACCAAATAAACAATTCCACAGTATCCTCTTTCAGAGGCGTCCGCAAACCCAACAAGTATGCATCGACTGGTTGGAGAAGTTGCGACATTTCGACCAATTTTTAAATTGGCGAGTGATGGAAGCTCTTTTATATATTTCTTCCATTTCAAATTCATGTCCGAAGGGATTTCTTCGTCCCATCCAATTTGAATTCTCCATAAGTTTTGCATATAGCATTTAGCAATAAAAACGACAGGATTAATAAAACTTAAAACTTTAAAACTCTATATGATCAGACGTGCAATTGTCGATAAAATTATGCGTTTGGTACAGTGGTCACTAAAAAAATTATGAATTTTATTTGTAAATTGATCAAGTGACGGTATCCATTGAATACCTAAAATATTAATCTTATTAATAAAATATTATAACTTCCTAAAATATAATTGCTTATTCTTTTTTTTATGAGTTCAAAATTGTAGTTATTAACTAAAGCTTCTACGAGGAATTCAATCGTAACACTTGTTTCATTCAATAAATAATATGTTTATATAATTAATCAATGTAATATGAAATTATGATATGAACTAAATTTGTCAATTTGACTGGCCTAAAACAGGATCCATTCCTAGTTGGCTAGTCAAAGTTTCCATATATGTTTCATTGTATTATTTTATGTATTTTTAATATAAAATTATTTTACGCACCAGATTTAAATGTCCGGGTTTAATTTTCCCCACAGGAAAAACTAAACCCTTTCACACACTTCCCAAATGATCATCTGGTCAATCCACGTTATGCAATTGCACTATATGTATTATAATTACAAAACAATACAAGAACAACATGTCAACCTACCAGAGACCAGATGGGAAAATAATTCACCGACTCCAGATATTTTCATATCAGAGGGTTCGGCTCTGTGGAATTCCTAATTGAACCTATAAATCCTACTGATCCCTCAATATAAATATTTAAAAAATCTTTTGTAATCCTACATGTATTTAAAATTACCGATTTTTGCATTTTTATGTATAAATTCTTTGACAAATCTAATACGCCTAAATTTTGAATCAGAGACCTAGGTATAATGCCAGTAGCCGAAATAACAAATGGTAATATTTTTATATTCCGAGAATGCCAAATTCTTTTAATCTCATTTCCTAAATCTGTGTATTTTCTAATTTTTTCAGAAACAGTTTTTTGAATATTACAGGAATTTGGAATAGCTACATCAATGATATAAGTTATTTTTTTAATTTTGTCATGTAAAACTATATCAGGTCTATTATGACTAATTGTTCTGTCTGTTAGTATAGTTTTATCATAATATATTTTATAAAATTCATTTTCTAAAAATGAATTTGGTTCATATTCATAATATGGTACTATATAACGGCAGTCAATCAAGTTATGTTTAATTACCAAACTTTGGTGGATTATTTTTAAAACCTGATTGTGCCTAAATGTATACTCGGACGGCGCTAATATAGAACATCCCGATATAATATGTTCTATAGTTTCCGGAAAAGCCAAACATTTTCTACATAAATCATCAATTTGATTTATATCTTTGATTATATGCTTCCTATAATTTTTAGTATTAATGACTCTATCTTGAATGGCAAGCATAAATCCTTCTATTTCTGCGCTCAACTCTCCAATACTCAACCATTTGTTTGACGAAAGTTTGTCAACATACGTTTGGTTGAGATAATTGAAGTGTGTTGAATGAATAATTTTATTTGACCAGGAATCTAATAATTCCTGGTTAGTATTTATAAGAATGTTGGCATTCTCGTCATATAAATTTAAAGGTGTAATGTTTCTATCTGCCTTACAAATTATTTTGTGCATTTCTGAGCTATTAGCTTTCCTATGGAAAAAATTTCTAAGTATTTCTACCTGATTGTGTTTCAAAGATGTTATTTTGACTACACCTCTACCTCCTAAATTTCTAGGTAAATTAATTCGTTCTATAGCTGAATTTGGATGATGGCAATTAAACTTTGTTAACGTAGTTCTAATTAATTGTTCTAAACTATCTAAATCTGTATTGGACCATTTAATTATGCCAAATGAGTACGTTAATAAAGGTATTGCCCAAGTATTTATTGCTTTTACTAAATTTTTAGCAGATAGATTGCATTTTAAAATTTTTCTGATCCTAGTTTGAAATTTAATCCTAATATCATTTTTAATACTAGTGTGATCTAATCTATTCGATTGCGGGTATCCTAAATATTTATAAACCTCATCCCCTTTCATACTTTTAATTTTGAAATTTCTAAATATACCCTCGTCTCCATCTACAATTTTGCCTTTCTCTATATGGATCGTTTTACATTTATCTAAACCAAAAGTCATTTTAATATCATCTGAAAAAATTTTAACTACCTTAATCATTTTTTCTAAATTTGATTCAGAATTTGAAAATAATTTTATATCATCCATATATAATAGATGTGAAACTATACTACTCTCTCTTGTATTACCCTTAATTTTTATTCCAAACTTGCTTTTAATTAACATTTTCGACATAGGATTCAATGCTAAGCAAAACCAAAGAGGACTCAATGAGTCTCCTTGAAAAATCCCTCTTTTTATTGAAATGCCCGGTACTACTATTTTCTTACCTTTTAAATTTACTAGTAAATCTGTATTCCAAAAGGACATAATATTTTTCAAAAAGCTAATTATAATTGGGTTAACTTTATATATTTTTAATATTTTGATTAGCCACGAGTGCGGGACACTATCAAAAGCTTTTTGATAATCTATATAACAAGTATGTAAATTACGCTTTTGATTTTGAATTTGTTTTAAAATTACAGAATCAATAACTAATTGTTCTTTACATCCCATATGTTTTCTGCGACAACCTTTTTGTTGCTCAGATAAAATATTTTTTTCATCCAAATGAGTATATATTAAATCTGTCAAGCAAGAGGTTAAAATTTTGTATATTGTCGGTAGACATGTAATGGGTCTATATTGAGAGGGATTATTAATATTTTCGCTTTTAGGTAACATATAAGTAATGCCCTTAGTTAGAAAATTTGGAAAATTTTGAGGTTGTTTGACAAGTTTTGAAAGATTTTTTGCAAAAAGAGGATGTAAAGTAGTTAGACGTTTGTACCAAAAATTATGTATCCAATCGCAACCCGTGGCTTTCCAATTATGAGTATTTTTTATAATTTTGGCTAACAATTCAACCGATATATCAGAAAAACTCATTTGTTCAATGTCTGAACAATTGAGTTCTTCATTTTCTATCCATGAACCTGCCTCATTATGTTTTATATCTTTACTCCAAATGTTTGTCCAAAAATCGCGCATATCTGATTCAGATGGCAACGGAATATTATTATTCGAAATAATATTTTGTTTATCATCAAGTTTGGAATAAAATATTTTCTCATTTTTTTGAAATAATCTATTATTATTTCTTTTATTATACGTATAATTATATCTTTTTAATCTACTAGCTTTTACACCTAATTTTTGTTTTAATAAATCTAATAAATCATTGATTATATTTTCATTATTATTACTACCAATGTTATAACCAAATTTTCTCCCAATTTCATCTACATGTCTCAAAATATTTCTACTTCTATTCCCATTTTTATATTCAATTACTCTAGCTATACTACTTCTTAAAAATACTACATCATTTTCTAATCTAATCTGCCATTCTGGTTTACTATAACTATATGATCTATCATCAGAGGATGTTAATTTAACTCCTAACCTAGTACATATAGTGATAGCACTAGCGTACACTAACGTATGAAGATCTAAAAAAATAATATCGTCAAATATTATTTTTGGTAAAATTAAATTATTTAATTCAGAAATTAATTTAGATAATTTTTTTGACGTATGCAATTTTGGTAATTTTGGTCTAACTGTGGGCTCTATATCTATATATGTATTTATATTATTATGAAGCAAGTTAGCTAATTCTATTACATTATCATCTAGTAAGTTTAAATTTGCAATGTTGATTTCCCTAAGATTATGAATAGCGTCTAAGTTATTTGAATCTACTGTAATACCATTAGATTCTTCTACTAGAATATTATCTAAACTGTCTTCATTCAATGTATCTAATATAACATTACTACTCGTATTAATTTGTTCTAAATTATTCTCTAATTGCAATCTATCTCCTATTTCCTTTTTTATCTGATTTAATGTTACTAAAGGGATTAAATTAATTTGAAAATTGCCCTTTTTTGGTCAGCTAATCTTTGTTCGTTTACTTGGGCAACCGGATAATTTTGTGAGAAAAGTGAATGTAATTTTTTCCTATACAATAACATATCTGTTTCTAGTTTCGTCACATAAAAATATGAACGTACGATGAACATATTGACATCGTTCGTCCATTTCATTCTCTGCCTAGGAATACCTGCTTTTGTTTTTTGGGGTCTCAGATTATCAATGTTCATCTGTAAAGATGACATAATCAACCCATTTTCATTTCCGTTGGTTGAAAATGACATTTTGTCACAGTTCAAAACAACTTGGAAATGATTATTATTATTATTCCTACATTCCAGTAACCAAGCAACTGTCGTCGTTACCTAATACTGTCATTTGTCAACAAATAATTTTCAATTTGGCCAAATTAAATATTTTAATGTAAACTACCCTTCAATACTACAAATCTATAATAAATATTATATTTTAGAATAATGTTATCAAAATAAAATATATAATTAAATTTACCTGCAAAATATATTTCAAAGTAATCTCAAAATACTGTTGTTTACCTTGGTTACTGAAGCCCTCACAAAAGGAAAATTTTTATATCGTATTTATTTATCTAAATATCCTACGGTTGACTGGCAGTTTATTTATTAGGTTATCTAATATACTTATTTTCAAATATTTATATGTTTTGGGATCAAAGCTAATTCTTTTCTTTCTGATACAATAAAAAAAATCAGAGAGCCAAAATACAAGCAAACGTCGAGGCCTAGCGTTGCTAAGCAATTATTATTTATTATTTATTTATTATTTATTTATTATTATTATTAAGGTTTTTCTTATCAGTATCCGACTCAAAACTTAAGGGTACTTCCCGATAGCTGACAGGAATGTCTTCCGGTATTTCAGGATGGTTACTAGACCATTTTCTCAATTCAAAACAACCTTTTTGAAGTAATACAATTAATTCCACTATACTATGTCGAGCGCTTTCCAAAGTTTGCGCACCACTGATAATATCATCTACGTAGGTATCTTCAATTAATATACTAGCAGCCTTTGGAAAATTCAATTTTTCATCATTTGCTAATTTATGAAGTGAACGAATGGATAGGTATGGGGCACTTGACGTGCCATATGTTACTGTTTGTAATTCAAATTCCTTTACAGGATGATCAGATGATTCTCTCCACAAAATATGTTGATAACGGCGAGATTTCTCATCTACAAGTATTTGCCTATACATTTGACGGATGTCAGCTGTAAAAAAGGTTTTTGTGTATTCGAAAATTACACATTAATTCGACAATGTCCCTTTGTAATTTGGGGCCGACCAAAAGTATGTCGTTCAATGACGTACCCGAAGACGATTTGGTACTGACATCAAAAACGACCCAAACGAGTTGTAGAACTGGTTTCTTTAATTATTCCATGATGGGGTATGAAATAGTTAGCAATCATTGGCGATTGAGGTGGCACTTCCATCATGTGCCCTAAGGTTAAGTATTCTCTCATGAACGAAATATATTGAGATTTGAGATCAGAATCTCTATTCAGTCTCCTTTCTAAATGCTTGAGGCGTGACAATGCTATGTCATATGACTTTCCCAATTTTTCCGGGCTTTCCTTAAATGGCAACGAAACGACGTATCTCCCGTCTTGGTTACGGTAGGTACTTTCAGTGTATATTTTTTCACAACGAATTTCATCAGGCGATTGAATTTTCTTCAAAGCTGGAACATTTTCAATTTCCCAAAAACATTTAAGCTTTTCATCAATATTTTCCTCCATTGACGTGAAGAATGAATTTATACAATGATTTGATGGTCCAACATTTCCCATCAAAATCCAACCCAATTTAGTTTCTATAGCTATGGGTTCATTTTCTTTTCCCATCAATTTTCCTGAACATAATAATGACGCAAAAATATCACTTTTAAGCAGTATGTCAATGGCTGATGGTAAGTAGAATGCTGGATCTCCCAATTTGAGACCTACGATGTGTTCCCAATGATGATTGACGATACGATTTGATGGCATATTCGAACAAATGTTATTTAGAATAAGGAAATCGGTCATAATACCAGATTCCTTCGAATCGACAGGACAAAATTGTGTTCTTATTAATCCGTTAGAATTAATTGTAGAAGTATTTCCAATGCCTATCACGGTAAGTTGTTGTTTCTTAGAACGAGTAAAACCTAATCTTTTCATACAATTTTCCAACATGAATTTGCCTGATTTGCACTATCGAGCATAACACGAAACTTCCGGAAATAATTGGTTATAATACGACTGAATCTCGTAATACATATTTTGGATTTCAGTATATTTTTCTTGTAAAACTTTAATTTCCAATTCATCCTTCTTATTTGATTCAATTAAAATATGTGAAGCGACGAAACTTTCCCTAATATCAGATACATCCGAAAAACGTGCTTTGAATATATTTTTGTCAAAAATATTCAAAATTGTTATAGCTTTGATGGCAGAAGAACGAACACTTTCCATATCCGCCATTATAAATATTTTTAACCCAAACAAAATAATAACACTGTCAAACTTGTAAACAAAATGTTCGCTGTGATAACAGCTGATGCGATAACTAACGCGATCTACGTTACCGATACGAGATAGGCGCTTGTAGGTAACTTCGACAACTACAACTACCGACGCGTGGCGGTGATTGTACGAAGTACCTACTATCTACGAATTCAAAAATGTTAAGCCGCCCAAACGACTATAATAACCAATTTTAATTTAAAAATGCTAATCAATATTCACGATTGAATGTGTAATTCTGAAACAGCTTTATAAACCGGAAAAAGGTCAACGAATAGAACGATCTAAACTTCAAAACACAATAGTCTAGCTTCAAAATTACGTCTACCAAAAAACGACAAAAAACGAAATTATTCGGCGAACGGACCAAAAATGTCACGACCTATACCGCGACACGAGAATATGACTGTAAATCCTTTTTGTTTTTTGATGAGTAAAGACAAATAATTGTGTTTTGAATTTTGATCGTAGGAAGTAGGAAATGAGAGGAAGTCTCTTACCTTTTGACGGCTTCTTATGGCGTTTCAGGATCGATCCTGGGTTCCCAATATCGGCACAACACCAGGTTTTAAGACACGACAGTTTGATTTGATAATATGAAATCTTGCGATGATTTGCAATATTTTCGACGAGAGCACTGTGACCAATGTCACTATCAAAATCCAACTGCACAAGTAGGTAAGGTAAACTTGGGCAACAATATTTTTCAATTATCTCCTCATGTAGGTAGGACCATCTTCTTCTTTTCCTGGTAGAGACTTTGAGGAAAGGAGGAAGAGAAAGGAATGCATGACTGAAGAAGGACTTGGGGAATATGGATTTAGTTTTTTAAAATACTGTTTCAGAACCAAACAGATGTTGTAGTACATAATGTCTTTTTTTATTTTTATTATTGTGTTTTTTTAGTACTGTTGGAGGAACGTAATAGTAGAGATAAGTTTTTTTATTTCCTTTTTTTTCTTTTTATGAATAGAGAAATACAAGTAAGTAATATATCGATTATGCACAATCTTCAATAGGTCACATACCTACATACATTTTTAGAACAATTACAAAGGTATAATTTCGATTATGCACAATCTTCAATAGGTCACATACCTACATACATTTTTAGATCAATTACAAAGACATAATTTCGATTATGCACAATCTTCAATACGTCACATACCTACATACATTTTTAGAACAATTACAAATTACAAAGGTATCTACGAGATTAATTGAAGGTGACATTATGTTTAAAAAATATATAATGGTACAGGTTGTTATGATAAAATATTTGTCAATATATCTCGCAGTTTATTTTATCATAGATTTAGGCAAGCAGGTACCTCATTTCAAGAGGTGATTAAATAATATTAAAAAAATAATAAACTATAACATAAATTTATTTTTTGAATTTTGGAAGTAAAATCATTCAATTGTTTATTTTTGTTAATCTTTGAAAAGATTGTTAAATATCACTAATTGTTTTGTTGTTTTCATTTTATAGAAATCCTTGGATCGACAAATGTATCAGATCAAATAGGTTTCTTTTATAGTTATGTTTGGGGACAAACATTTGCGTGGTCCGGGAGGTAATGTTATGATAAAATATTTGCCAATATATCTCGAAGTTTATTTTATCATAGATTTAGGCAAGCAAGTACCTAATTTCGAGAGGTGATTAAATAATACTTAAAAAAATAATAAACTTCAACATAATTTTTTTTTTTTTTTGAATTTTGGAAGTAAAATATTTCAATTATTTCTTTTCGAATATGTTATAAAAATTGGAAAATTTGTTGCGAACTCACTCCTCAGTATTTAGTCCATGGTGATTCTTATTTACGTGTTATTTCGTTAACATTATAAAAGGAAAACGATTGTTTATTTAACCGAAATGGTTCTTTATTAAAAAGGCCGCGACCAATATAAATCGTGGTGCCGATAAAGTGTTTTTAATACACATTTCTGAGATCGTAATAACCACAGAATATAACCAAAGGATATAATTTGAATTTAATTGCCAAGTATCAAGGCAATATATTTAAAAATATGGAAGTTTAATAAATCACAAGGAGACTAACCTGTCTAATGACGAAGGAATTATAATCTCGCCTGGATTTCCAAATATTCCATGGCTGGAGTGAAATGTTGGAGCAAATACTGTTTTCAGCTGACTACAGTTCAAGGTATTTTGTCAGACTTTACAACATGAGAAAAACCAAGATTTGTTATTTAGTTAGTTAGTTAAGTACTTGAATTTTTGGTCGATCCAAGGGAGGTGAGTTTAAGAACTATAAATATGTTTTAATGTCCCAATTATGTTTTCTATTATGTTTTAATAAATCTATTATTTCTTATTACTTATCAATACTGTCTATTTTATTTAACATGCTTCTATTTGAACCTTAAAGTTGTATACCAAAGGCCCTGAGAGAGGATTATTGCTAACCCATCTGCTAGCCTAGTTAATCAATCAGTGGCGCCCCTTTAAAAATAAAGCTGGCAGATGTTATTTCACTTTTACAACATACTTTTTAACATTTTATTATACCTGTGATACGTTATTTATGAGTTAACTTCCTTATGTACTAAGATCACGATGTATTCGCGTAACAGAATGTCATCCGGGTTTCGACCAAGTCGTGCTGGCCGTGACAGTTAAGACTACAAAATAATGATTTTATTCATAATTAGATTTCATATTTTTGCTTTTACATTTGTTTGTTTTCTCCTTGCATCTTGTCCAATTTATCGCGGTGTCGGTCACTATGGAAGATAGTTCTTCGATTATTTTTTTAGATACATGTTTGTTATAGATATTAATCTTTGTTTTGATTTTTTTTTAATTTCGTTGATGTAGTTTGTTGGATTATCATTATTTGTTTTTGGGGTGTTGTGCCGTGTTCGCTACCACCTTCTTCAGCCAACGTTTCGGACAGCGTTGCAGTGTCCATCATCAGGACAGATCCGACAGATCACACATCACACAGATGTGTGATCTGTCGGATCTGCCCTGACAATGCAACGCTGTCCAAAACGTTGGCTAAAGGAGGTAGCGCAACACGGCATAACACCCCACAAACAAATAACGAAAATGTTTTTGGCCGTGAAAATCTAAAAACGTAATTATTTGTTGGAGTTGTAAATAAGAAGGGGGGGGGGGGTATTTGGTTTTGAAATAAGAACACGCTTAGTTCCTGCCGGAATGTCATTTATCCAGTTCCAACCTCTCCCTAAACATTACCTTGCGGAATCAATGTATTTTTAGAAATTATTTAGCCAAATAAATTTCAGAATATCAAAAAATTTAAAAAAAATGTCAATATTCAAAAGCCTGGTACGACAATCTTAACCATCCACCCCATTCCATACTAATCATTACCCCTAAGGACTATATTCAAAGCGCTTCTCATCCTATTTTCCCATCTTCCATAGCTTTTAGAAAATAATGATGGAAATCAAATCTCATAATTCCGGTTTTGAACCAAATCGGTAGAGAACTCAAGAAACTCAGGATGGATGCAGAAATTTTGAACTTTTGAACCAAATCGGTAGAGAACTCAAGAAACTCAGGATGGATGCAGAAATTTTGAACTTTTGAACCAAATCGGTAGAGAACTCAAGAAACTCAGGATGGATGCAGAAATTTTGAACTTTTGAACCAAATCGGTAGAGAACTCAAAAAACTCAGGATGGATGCAGAAATTTTGAACTTTTGAACCAAATCGGTAGAGAACTCAAGAAACTCAGGATGGATGCAGAAATTTTGAACTTTTGAACCAAATCGGTAGAGAACTCAAGAAACTCAGGATGGATGCAGAAATTTTGAACTTTGATGTTAGATTTAGTTCAGTGCGCCTCCGAAATTCTCAATCCCGATGTGGAACCAAATCGGTCGAGAACTTAAGAAATTCAAGACGGATGCCGAATTTCTGCATTTTGTCATTAGATCCGAGATCAATGCACGTCCAAACTCTCTAATACCGATTTGGTTCCAAATCGGTAGAGAACTCGAGACATTCAAGATGGATGCCGAAATTATACATTTGGATATTATATTCGAGTTCAGTGCACCTCCAAACTCCCGAATCCCGATTTTGAACCAAATTAGTAAAGAATTCAAGAAATCCGAGATGGACGTTGAAATAAATGCTGTGTACGCGCACACACACAGATTTAATATATTATATGGCTTGACGTATTTCAGCTTATCGTTCGCCATATATTCCAATTGGAAATGTCCGGCGAGCGATATGCCGAAATACGCCAAGTCACGTATATATGTGTGTACACGGTGATTTTAACATTAGATTCAAGTACAGTGCACCTCCAAACTCCCAAATTCCTATTTTGAACAAAATATATAGATAACTCGAAAAATTCAAGATGGATTTCGAAATTATGCATTCGATTTCTATCCACCACCAAACCCCCTTGTACCGACTGTGATAGGAATTGATTAAAACCTAGAAAATTATTGTGCCCAACGAAATGATGTATTTTTATTTTCGCCTGTGAGTAGTTGGGTCTCACTTTTATGGCATACGCACAATGTCAATAAAGTTTTAAAATTGGAGACGATACGAGAGATTCCAATTTATTTATTATCTAATAATATTTATTTAATTTCCATTGGCAGGTTGATTTGGTTAACGCCTGTCTCAATTCTTCTTCAATTATAATGTGTTATGTAACATCTCTCCTTGACTAATGACTAGAAGGCTATCGTTATATTATGGGTGAGGCTGGGTTAACTTTTTGGAGGAAGAAGCTTGACATCACTAATGAGGAATTTAAAAGCATAATTGACGAGCTAATCGATTCTCCTATCCCCGCACTGTCAAACCCGAAAAATGTTAGAAAAATAGACCCGAAATATGTCTTATTAAGATAGGCTTAAGTGCAGTTAAATACCCACACTCGGAGAAGGAAAAGGGTTTTTCCCCACTGTAAATAAATGTGTATCTCGCCAAACTTCTCTTCTAATAGACCAGGAGACGAGATAGGTAAACCCTACTTCATCAAGTACACGAATGAAACTACTTTGTAGGGATAATGAACATTCAGAAAACCTTTAAAAAGCTGGTCTGCCGGTGCGCCTCTTGGCAGGAGCCGCGCAGTCATGGAAATAATGCGTGATTTTTTTCGAAAACATTACGTCATCGAGTACACGCACGTGGAAGGTTTCATATGATAAAGGTTGATTAGAAAATGTGAAAAAGCAGGTCTGCTAACCGGCACCCTGGCACGTTCGCAGGCATCCGGCGTCGAAGTGGGTTAAAAAATAGTAAATTTTACGTCATCTAGTACAAAATGAAACCAACGAATAAATATAGTCCAGATCATTAAGAATCTCTTGGTCTGCCGACCAGCAGCCTGGCAGCTTTTGGTACGATTTTTTTGTTTTATTTTTCGTTTATCTTTATTATTATTTTTATTTCATTATATTTTTAAAAACTTAGATGGCCATATTTAAAAAAAAAAAATAAGCGATATTGATAAAAAAATTATTGAATTGAAAAATTAATTAGTGTAATCATCCGTCGAGCGAGCCTTTCGACGCCAAACTACTTACGAAAACTGCCGCGGTGTCCCTCACCGCTGTCGCGTATCCATATTATTCTACAAATTTATAATAATAATAGTCCTTTTAAGATTGCCTAATAGTCTATAGTAGTTGGAAGTTCGAACAACCAACGCGCCTGGTTTTTTTTTTTTTCAATATCAATATCATCAATATCTTTATTATTATTTCTATTTTAATATGGTTTTAAAAACTTAGTACGCCAGATTTTAAATAAAATAAGTTGTAATGATAAAATAAATTTCAAGTGTTTCGATTGTACCCATCGGATGGGAGACTTTCAACGCGAAACAACTTACTGGAAACTGGCCGCGGAGCCCTTCGCCGCTATCGCGTGCCCATATTATAGCTTGGCTGGTACACTCGGAACACTCAAATTCATTTTTTTATCATTACCACTTATATTTTTTTAAATCTGGCAATCTAATTTTTTAAAACCATATTGTTATAAAAATCATAATAAAGATAATGATTTTTTTTTTTAAATTTTAAAAATAAAAATAAAAACTTTAAAAATCTTACACAAAAAACTGCCAGGCTGCTGGTCGGCAGATCAAAGAGTCATGAATGGTATGATCTAGACTACAGTTTTTCATAGATTTCGATTTTAGACGTAATCGATGCAGCAGGGCAAGCGAAACCGATATGAAATGGACGGGGTTAGGAAATTTCCGTCGTTTTTCGGACGAACGCAGCTCTTACGGCGACGGTGCGGTGGTTCTTCGAACTTCCAACCACTATGGACTATTAGGTAATCTTAAAAAGACTAAAATTATTATAAATTTGTATACTTATATGAACACGTGATGGCGGCAAAGGGCTCCGCGGCCAGTTTCCAGTAAGTTGTTTCGCGTTGAAAGTCTCTCCCGTCCGATGGGTACAATCGGAACACTTAAAATTTATTTTTTTATCATTACAACTTGTTTTTTTTAACATCTGGCATCCTAAGTTTTTAAAACCATATTAAAATTAAAATAATAATAAAGATAATGATAAAATTTATTTTTAAATTTAATTTTTTTTTTTTTAACTTTTAAAAATCGTACACAAAAAGCTGCCAGGCTGCTGGTCGGCAGATCAAGAAAATTTTAAGTGGAAAGATTAAGGATATGAAACCATTTCCGTTCGTGTACTGGTTGACGTAATTTTTTCGTAAAAATCGCTAATTATTTCCACGACTGTGCGGCTCCTGCCAAGAGGCGCACCGGAAGACCAGCAGTTTTAAGGTTTTCTGAATGTCAATTATCACTACAAAGTAGTTTCATTCGTGTACTCGATTGCGTAGGTTTTACCAATCTCGTCTCCTGGTATATAAGATGAATTACTACAGTGGGAAAATGAAAAATGTTTTTCTCCACGGAGAGTAAGCACATGTCTAGTCAAATTACACTTTTTAGTACATGAATAATTGCAGTCGGAACACAAAAAAGGTTTTTCTTCACTGTGGATGAGCAAATGTCTCCGTAAATATCCCTCATTATAACACAAACAAATGCAATCGGATCACGAAAAAGGGTTTTACGTACTGTGAGAAAGCATGTGTATCCTTAAATGTTCCATTAAAGAACATGAATAAATGCAATCGGAACACGAAAAAGGTTTTTCTGCACTGTGAGTCAGCATATGTCTCCTCAAATTTCCCCTATCAGAAGACGAATAATTGCAATCGGAACACGAAAAAGGCTTTTCTCCACTGTGAGTACGCATGTGCCTCGTCAAACAACTCTTATGAGAAGATGAATAACTGCAATCGGAACAAGAAAAAGGTTTTTCTCCACTGTGTGTAAGCATATGTCTCGTCAATCTACTCTTTTGAGAACATGAATAACTGCAATTGGAACAGGAAAAAGGTTTTTCTTTACTATGAGTCAACTTGTGTCTCCTCAAACTTCCCATATAAAAACATGAATAATTGCAATCAGAACACGAAAGGGGTTTTTCTCCACTGTGAGTTAGCATATGTCTTCTCAAATATATCCTGTCAGAAGACGAATAACTGCAATCGGAACACGAATAAGGTTTTTCTCCACTGTGAGTAAGCATGTGCCTCCTCAAATGTCCCTTATAAAAACATGAATAGCTGCAATTGAAGCAGGAAAAAGGTTTTTCTCCACTGTGGGTCAGCATGTGTCTCCTCAAAAGTCCCCTATCACAACAAGAATAACTGCAATTGGAACACGAAAAAGGTTTTTCTCCACTGTGAGTCAGCATGTGTCTTTTCAAATGACCCTTGCAAGTAGATGCATAACTGCAGTCGAGACATGAATAAGGTTTTTCTCCACTGTGAGTAAGCATGTGTGTCCTCAAATGTCCCCTTTGAGAACATGAGTAACTGCAATCGGAACATGAAAAAGGTTTTTCTGCACTGTGAGTCAACATGTGTCTTTTCAAATTTCCCCTACCAGAAGACGAATAACTGCAATCAGAACACGAAAAAGGTTTTTCTCCACTGTGAGTACGCATGTGCCTCGTCAAACTACTCTTACGAGAAGATGAATAACTGCAATCGGAACAGGGAAAATGTTTTTCTTCACTGTGTGTAAGCATATGTCTCGTCAATTTACTCGTTTGAGAACATGAATAACTGCAATTGGAACAAGAAAAAGGTTTTTCTCCACTGTGAGTCAGCTTGTGTCTCCTCAAACTTCCCATATCTAAACATGAATAACTGCAATCTGAACACGAAAAAGGTTTTTCTCCACTGTGTGTAAGCATATGTCTCGTCAATCTACTCTTTTGAGAACATGAATAACTGCAATTGGAACAGGAAAAAGGTTTTTCTTTACTATGAGTCAACTTGTGTCTCCTCAAACTTCCCATATAAAAACATGAATAATTGCAATCAGAACACGAAAGGGGTTTATCTCCACTGTGAGTTAGCATATGTCTTCTCAAATATATCCTGTCAGAAGACGAATAACTGCAATCGGAACACGAATAAGGTTTTTCTCCACTGTGAGTAAGCATGTGCCTCCTCAAATGTCCCTTATAAAAACATGAATAGCTGCAATTGAAGCAGGAAAAAGGTTTTTCTCCACTGTGGGTCAGCATGTGTCTCCTCAAAAGTCCCCTATCACAACAAGAATAACTGCAATTGGAACACGAAAAAGGTTTTTCTCCACTGTGAGTCAGCATGTGTCTTTTCAAATGACCCTTGCAAGTAGATGCATAACTGCAGTCGAGACATGAATAAGGTTTTTCTCCACTGTGAGTAAGCATGTGTGTCCTCAAATGTCCCCTTTGAGAACATGAGTAGCTGCAATCGGAACATGAAAAAGGTTTTTCTGCACTGTGAGTCAACATGTGTCTTTTCAAATTTCCCCTACCAGAAGACGAATAACTGCAATCAGAACACGAAAAAGGTTTTTCTCCACTGTGAGTACGCATGTGCCTCGTCAAACTACTCTTACGAGAAGATGAATAACTGCAATCGGAACAGGGAAAATGTTTTTCTTCACTGTGTGTAAGCATATGTCTCGTCAATTTACTCGTTTGAGAACATGAATAACTGCAATTGGAACAGGAAAAAGGTTTTTCTCCACTGTGAGTCAGCTTGTGTCTCCTCAAACTTCCCATATCTAAACATGAATAACTGCAATCTGAACACGAAAAAGGTTTTTCTCCACTGTGAGTTAGCATATGTCTTCTAAAATTTCCTCTATCAGAACATGAATAACTGCAACTGCAGTCGGGACATGAATAAGGTTTTTCACCACTGTGAGTCCGCATGTGTCTCGCCAAATCTACCTTTCGAGAACAAGAATATTTGCAGTCGTAACATGAAAAAGTTTTTTCTCCACTGTGAGGAAGATCCGTCAATGAGTCTGAAAAATAACACGAATAAATATTTAAATGTAAGAAATGTAAATTGAAAAAAATGTTAAAATAAAACACAAATCGTTATTTACCTGTTGTCTGAGTAAAACTTTGTAAGTGTTTCAAGCATTCCTTTTTAACATCCGGCAGCTCAATGTCAATTTCCATATAAGAAATTCCCTCTCCATCTTCATCTCGGGGTCCTGGTTCCACCTTGAAGCTAACAGTCTCCACTTTAAGGCTACCTAGAAAAACCAAACAACAATACGTACACAGATATGCCCAACGAAAACGTGTTAAATTTGAAATGACAGTCGTTCCTTGAGTACAATAAATTAACTTGTTTTGATTCTAAAAAATATCCGAATAAAGATATCTTTGATTAACCACGCAACAGAGAGAATTTGGTTTACAAGCCTTAGTGCCTTCGTACATGACGCTACTAACAAGCTACTCGAGCCTCATCCGCGTAGCATGCGCGCCCCTTGTGAGCACCACCCCTACGATTTTGCTAGTGTTCGTACACGGCGCTATGCGGCGGATGTTGGTTTGATTTCAGCTTCACGCTACCGACGATGCTGATCGCACGCTATGCGTTGCATAATTCGTGTCTCTTACTATTCGTTTGACGTTCGGCAGAAATGGCGTCGGATTAAAGTAATGTTAGATTTGTTCTGGAAGTGGAAAAAATGCGTGTTTATATAAATATACTTTACCAGAATACATAAGAAAGGATTAAGTGGAGAAAGCATGTACTGATGTTAGAAAAAAGTTATTTGACATCGTGTTAACTTCACGGCTGCACGAGAAAAATGATCAAGTTCAGTATATCGGGTAGCGCCGTGTACGGAAACCAGCATTAAAAAGTATTATATCTGCAATCTGCAAGGTACTTGTGGTTACATCACAATCACCAGTTTGTAAGTATCTCCATGAACGGAGAGCCTTTTTGCCTCCGTACGTGGAGCTACTTACGAGCTACTCGAGCCGCTCGTGAGTACCCGCTATACAATTTTGCTGGGGTACACGGCGCTACGCGGCGACTGTGGGTTTGAAGTCAGTTGCACGCTACTGACGGTGCTGGTAGCGCGCTACGCGTTGCTACTAGTCGTTTGACGTTTGACAGAAACGGCATTTGAAGATGAAAGTAATGTGAGATTTATTCTGGAAGTGGAAAACAATGCGTACCTATTTATATACTTATACTTTACCGTAAGAAAGGATTTAGTGGAGAAGGCGTGGATCGATTTTGAAAAAAGGTCAATTTGACATCGCTTGAGAGCGTGTTAGTTCCGGCTGCACGTAAAAATGTTCAAGTTCAGTATATATAATACTGAAATATTTCGCCGTGTATGGAAACAAGCATTAAAGAGTAGTATATCTCCAGGGTACTTGTGGTTGCGTCACAAACACAAGTATCACAAGTTTGTAAGTATCTTCATGAACGGAGGGCCTTACGGTAAATTCAGGAAATATGAAGGACTCAGATGTCCGCTTCAGGAACAATGCTCCAAGGAAATAAAAAGACGGAAGGAATTTTTTTTTTGCTCTTGAGCACATTCTGTCGTAAGTTTTGTATAGTCAGAGATATTACGTATTTATTAATATTGTGTGTTTTTAATGAATAATAATGTAACTTATTACATCCCAAATAAGATTATTTAGATAAAACTTTGCTGTAGATTGGTAGATTCGCGTAAATATTATTTCAAGATAAATACCGAAGTACGGCAAGAGCTTTGTGGACAAACATACTATTTCCTGTCTGGGCAAAAATTCAAAAAGGACAACAAAGGTTTCCGAAAGTCAAAATTTTTACATTCAACATTTTTAACACGTGCAATACTGCAATAATTCAACTTACTGGCTTTTTGAGCACTCTCCGCATACTGTCGATATTCCTTCTTTACATCTGGAAGGTCAAAATCCATATCCGCATACGATATTTCACCTTCACCTTCTTCCCGAAGCCCTGGTTCCTTCTTGATGGAAACACTTTCTGGGCTTATTAGATCCATGGCAAGACCGTGGAAGGGTTGTGGACTGTTCGGTTGGACAATTCTTTAAAAACAATGATATGTACGGGAAATAAATATTTGAAATAAAAATATAATTAATAGAAATAATAAAACTTTGAGAGAAGACAATTGAAAACGATTGACTAAATCGTCATTATTAGTTAGATTTCAGTAATCAGTAAGTATTTAGAATATCGTATATCGTATGAATCTTGTTTTGGAGGTTTGGGCGGATTTCCGAACATTGGACAAAACCGGGAATTGTTATTGAAATGGCTAAGGAATCTTGCAGTTATCCGATGGAAAAAAACAGCCTGAAAAGTGTGATAAATCAGACTTTCAATGTGTATGCTGCAAAATCATAACGGTGCAAGTAGGTTAAAAAAAAACTAGCACATGTAATTATGTTTGCGGTGTAGCAGTCTTTTTTTAATATTTAACGATTGGTACCACGGAAAATGTTCAATGTGTGAAGTGTGAAAGAATGTCAGCTGTACACTAAAAATTGGGTACAAAAAGCTTTATGAAATATAAATTTAAATGCATATTGTTTCCTCTATCTCGACTGAAACCGATGTTGCTTGACGTGGTAATTAAGTACTTAATATACTTTTAAAAATCTATGTCTAATAAAAGTGTAGCGGCTTATGGATTATTTACCGTAGTTTAAGCTGTCGTGAATCAGGCATAGGGTTCAAAAACTTCGTCAGAATAGCAAAAAGTTAAACGAAAACTTCGATTACATAACGACTGAACATCTGAAACCTGCAAATGACAGTGACAGACGATTTCATGATTGTGATCTATGGTTATGTATAAGGTGTTGCCATTTTTCGAACATTTAATATGTAGTCTCCCAAAATATTATTTCATCTCTAATGGCAACGATTAAATGGCTGAGATTTGGGGGCGTTCAAGTATTACGTATCGCAATTTTTAAATATTTTGACTCCCCCTCCCCCCATGTTACGCGCAATGACATTTTTCCGTACCCTCCCTCCCCACAAGTCACAATTAAGTTGCGCTAAGTACTGGAAAGTCGCTTAATTACTTTTTTTTTTAGTTTGATTCGCGTTTGCGGTAATAAATAAAACGAGAGATTTCGAGAATGAAAAGGATTGCCAATGTTAAGAATAGTGACATCTATGAGATGAATACTGTAGTTAATCATATTGATTTAATTTTTCTGAGCTTATTAAGAGAGTATGAATATTAGAGACCTCTGGATGAATTTTATAGAAGCTATTGTTACCGACTAATTAGAATGGACCACGTGACCCCAGTAGATATCTAATACCTGTGTTATTGTTATTATCGTATTTTTAATAGTCTGAAGGACGGTATTTTTACAGTTTTTAGCAGAATAAAAGGGGTGTTATTTAAAATATTTCTCTCTCTCGCCTTAACCGATACTTAGAGTACAGACCCTGTACTGCCCAGGCGAGGTCCGGGCCAAAATTAGTTACAAAAAGTGTTGATTTCATTTTTACTCAAAATTGTTTGTAAATAAAACGACTCTTCATTAAAAAAAGTGTTTTACAAATAAAAAAGGTCCCTAGATGAAATTGAAGTGACTTGACATGGTCCTTCTAACCAGACACAAAATTGAAGAGCAATCCAGAGCATCACGAAAGTCAACAAGAAACTCATGACCTCCCATTTCCTGGTTCCAATCCTAAAGAACAATCTCAATAATTAATTTCTAGAATCAGTCTTTATTGTTATCACCCATATTCAATACAATTAAGAAATGCAAGTCATAATATAATTAAAATAAATCACAGTTGTAATCCCAACTTGCAAGTAATAAAAAGCCATTGAACAAGTTGAATTATTATTTTGATCTCTAAAATTCTTGACAACATCGACCGGCAAAACTGTTATTGTATCGTGTATGTTATTTTTTAATCCCGTTGCAAGTAATTAACAATCGCAGCGAAACAAATCAGAGTATATATTTTCTTGCTGTATATATGGGTATTATCGCCAGCACATACGAGCTACGATATATTTATTCTATCGGTTTTTAAGCAAACAAAGTAACGATCGTATTTTTTGCTTTGTTTTTTGTTATTGAGTATTGTCGCCACTACTTATAAACTACTATATAGTTTGTTTGTTTATTGTCTTGTTTTTGGAATTATTGTCGCAGCAGATAAGAATTTGAGATGGAGAAATTAAACGGTCGGTCTTAAAGGGGAAATTAACAAGATTTAATCAGATTCTAAATACGCTATCAGCTAACGAGATAAAATTGAGGTACGACAAAATTAAAGATTTATTAGACGAATTCGAAATAATCCAATGCCAAATAGAAGGTATCGATGATTCAAATGTAGAGGATAACGAAATTCAGCGTGAAACCTTCGAAAACCAGTTTTTTACGGTTTTAGCGACTGCAAAGGGTGCAATGGACTCAGTAGAACAAATTAAATGTGAAATTAAATTACCCAATTTAAAGCTTCAAGAATTCAACGGGGATCAAAAAACCTGGAATACTTTTATAGAAACTTTCAAAGCATTAGTTCACAATAACAATTCGCTAAATAACATCCAAAAATATTATTATTTCCAATCGTGTTTAAAGGGTGATGCGGCCAAGATAAAGCTAATTTGGAAATATCAGAATTAAGTTATCAAACTTCTTGGGAATTGTTGCATGAGCGTTTTACTAATCTCAGAACTACGGTACACAAACATATCCAGACATTATTTCAGTTAAAAGATATGAAGATGAAGGATCAGGTCGGGTTACGTAGATTAATAGAGGCTACCAACGTAAAGAAAGCCTTGCAAAACCTTGCAGTTTCAGTAGAGCAGTGGGTAGCTACAATAATTTACGTGATTTCAAATAAATTAGATTCAAATACGAAAAAATTTTGGGAACAATCGCCCTCTGAGGGAAAACTACCTACTCTAAAGGAATTTCTAAAATGTTTATCATTACGAGCATAAAGTTTAGAATTGATGCAAACGACGGATAAAAGGCCTTCGGTTGGTATTAAACCTCAGATAGGATTTAATAACCCAAAAAGGGAATCCGTAGCATTTTTAACAGTAAAAAAGGGGAAATGTATTTTTTGCTATAAGGATCACTCAGTTAAGACCTTAAGATCATATTATACCTACTGTAAAGTTTAGTATTGACGTTTTTCTGTATCTCCTTCAAATTATCAAAGAATTAACAAAATAATCAGTAGACAATAAATAAAAAGTGGTCAATTCATCTAAATCGAAGATTGCGCACTCTTCCAGTGTATTTATTTTCACAAAAAGTGTGTTTTTGCACCAAAGAGGTTTTTGTTTCTCCAAAGTTTGTGTCACAAACCAAACAATCGGTGCCATACTTCTTGAACATTATAGAGTGAGGATCTTTAAATTGTGTTGCATCTCTAAAATTGTGTTGCATCTTTAAAGGAAGCAATTATTCTAAAGTGCTCTTTTTAGTGTGCATTCACGCTCAGCGAAATAAAAATGCATGCTCAATGTACTGCGTGTGAAATAAACATTGAAGTTCCGGCTGACTTTATATCATGTTCTGTATGTGAAGATGGATATCACATTTTGTGTGCGGATATAGCGGAAACTTCTCGCCGAGGGGCAAAAAGTCAATCTCAATTACAACAGTGGAAATGCAAAAAGTGTGTTAAACAAAACAGAAAATTATCGCGAATAACATGAATGAAATCAATCAAGACCTGACACCTGTTTCCAAAAATCAAAAACAAATTGCTCAAACAGCGAAGTCTACAACCGCACAGTCAGTAAACAGTGAAAATCTAGTACCATCATTCACAGATGGCTCTAATCAGCCGTTAACCTTGGAAATATTTTTGAAGGAACTAGAAAATTTTAAAACTACAATGATTTCTTTTGTGGACAATAAACTAAGCATTTATGATCAAAAATATGAAGCAATATTAATCCAAAACAATAATTTACTAAAGTCATTCCAATTCATAGCCGATCAACAGGAAGATCTAAAAAATCGTGTGTTTTCTATCGAAAAATCATAGATTAAAGATAATGCCGATATACTTGAATTAAAAAACCAGAACTACATTTTAACTAATACAATCTCACAACAAGACGTCAAAATCGACAGTCTAGAATATATGCATCAAATATGTAATATTGAAATTAGAGGCATTCCGGAATCCATCTCTAATAACCATTTAGAAGTTCTCAATAAAATAGCAAAAATTATCAACTTTGAGGGCTCTTCAGGAAATATGAACTCGGCAATAAAAAATTCTATAGAATGGGACCTAAAATTGATGAAAAAAAGCACAGATCAATCATTGCGACTTTTAATAACACACCAGATCGGGATAGTTTCTTATACAAAATAAAAACATACATAAAGGCCACAACTCCAAGCACAAATAAATTAAATACATACCTACGATCTAGGATTATCGCAAGATGCCAAACGAATATATGTATCGGATCATTTAACACAAAAAGCTAAATTCCTCCTAGGACAAACTAAACGATTCGCTAGAGAAAACAATTTTACAATAAAGCTATGGGGGCTTATCAAATACCCGCCAAATAATTCAATATATACTAGTTTTTCATTCAACTATTGCTGCTTATTATATTTTTTCCACCTGAAAACAACCAACTTTATTTATAAGGTATTTGATAAGCCCCCATAGCTCAGTGGTCAAGAGCAGCTGACCGGAAATCAGAAGGACACGGGTTCAAGTCCCGTTGGCGGCAAGTATCTTTTCTCGGAAGATTTTTCAATGTTGATGAGTGTTTCAGGCTGATAATTATTGCTTATAATAATTGTTAACTATTCAAATGGTTGGTTAGTTACCTAGAAAATAGAAGCCAAAGAGTAGATTTAACGGTACCCTAAGCGATCCAGCAAATATTAAATATGGTGTACCTCAAGGAAGTACTCTAAGACCACTTTTATTTATAATTATGTAAATGAGGTATGTAATAGTTCCTTCGCAGACCACATAATTACCTTTGCAGATGAAACAGTTTTATTATTTTAAGGCAAAACCTGGAATGAATCTCACAGTAAAGCAGAAATTGGTACAAACAAAGTAAAAAAAGTTGCTAGATATCAATCTCCTCACTCTAAACTTGGATAAAACTAAATTCATCTGCTTCAGTCCAACCCAAGCGGGTCAAACAAAAGAAATTCATAACATTATTGTACACCATTGCAACGACATATCTGCATGTAAATGCAATACCTTGGAATGTGTAGACAGTATTGAATATCTTGGAATTATCATTGATAAATTTCTGAGATGGGATAAACATATGGACTTAACTTCCGCAAAGGTCAGGAAACATATACATCTTTTCATGGCAATTAGAAATATTCTCTGCGTAAAAGACATGAAACGAATTTACTTTGCCATGTGTAATTCCATATTAGATTATGCATCCTTAGGTTGGGGCGGTTGTACTAAAACAATACTTGATCCCTTAGCGAAATCTCAGAAATCACTTCTAAGAGTCATACTCAAAAAACCGTTCAGATACCCCAGCGATTCATTGTTCGAAGAGTTTCGTGTTCTTGATGTAAGGCAATTATATATTAGGAAAATCATAATACATACCGAAAAACAGCGGCTCCACTACACTTCCATAGACCATTATCATGACACCAGACATGCAAAGAGGAACCCAGCAGTTCCTCCCACCACTTATTCATCCTTAGCTCAAAGACAATTTTCGTACTTAGGCCCTAAATTGCTTATCTTATACCCGATGCTTGGAAATCAAAAAGTGATAGCATTCTGCGTAATCTGGTAAATGATTGGCTTCTGGTCTTGGGAAGAGCTGAATGCGAAAATATGTTAAACAACAGCCATTAAATTTTCTTTTTTGTTGACATTCATATATACTGGTATTATATTGGTATTTCTTACCTTAATATTATTTTTATACAATTTAAGTTTAAAAACTACAAAATAATTTCTTTGCATTTTCTTCTCTCTACTTCCTTTTTTTCTTTTTTAAAACCTGTCTCAAAATCTATTTTGCATACAAGGTGTGACATTGAAATCTGTCAACAAATGAACATTTTGTTGTTATTCACGATTTTGACTAAAAGCGTCATAAATCACGTTTTGGGAAACGCAGCCTCATTCTAAAAACTGTTTTGGAAAGATTATGAAATGCACTATCACATTATATTATTATTAACAAATATTTGCCCTTCTAAATATTTTTTTTTTATGAAAACATCAAAAATATTAAAAAATCACTTACCATTATTCAAAGCCTTGAAAATGAACTTTTTTCTGCAGTAACGTAAAAAATAACAGTTTATTTATTGTAGAAAGATATTTAAAAACTTTTTGTCACCTCAAAATATTAGCCGTCCAAACTAAAATATTTAAAAAAATCTTTTATGTTACACAAAGCAATGCCATTTTCGAACTTTCACTGAACACTGAGACCAAAGCAAATCATTTTATTTCAATTATTATAAAACGTAATTACAACGGCAATCGATTTCAACAGATGCATTATGCTCGTATATATGCGAATATATGCAATTATTATTAGTTATAATATAAATTAATATATTTTTACCCATAAATTCATGGTAACCTGCAAATATGGATACATTTATGACGTCGTGAATTCATACTAAAACTAAACATTTGGTTGTTGTATTTACACTAAAACGTTAGTACACAGGACGAATTATATACACATGTTGAATTCTACTGAAAAATTTTGAACATAGACTTGTAATTAGAATGCGAATAATGATAAAATGCGCGCCAAACTCTCAAACAACTGACACAGGGGCGTATATCTCTGTATTAACCTTGTAACACCAAAAAATATCGGGTCCATAGATGAACTGAATTGTACATAGTAGGTAAACGGAAATGACAAATACGCCATTGAACCAGCATATCCGGTTTGCGGGGTTTTATGATTACATTAGTGAATAGTCAGTCTCGTTATACCAATACGTAAATATTTTGATTTTAAAATGTTTCTTGCAAAAGCACTTCGAGGAAGTTTTAAAAAGCCGTGCTGCGTTAAAGGCTGTGTGGACAGATATTCGATTCGACATAGATATCCCAACTACATAATTAAAGAAAGCCAGTTTCGTGAGTGGTCGTGGAGAATTGATAGAATCGACTTTATTTCAAATCCGATGCTAGCAAAAGGAGCTTCAGTTTGTGGGTCTCATTTTACAATACGGAGTGAACACACGGTGAGCGGCGCAATCGAAAAGTATGCATTGCCAACACTTCATCTTCCCGGCATTAGAAAATTCGCAGATTTACCCAAGCCATCTGAAAAAAGGAAAAGAACTAAGTCAAATCAAAGTTATGACGACGAAAATGCAGGTGATAATCTCTCATCCGTTATTACATTTGTTTTTATGTTTCATTTTGTTGTTTTTTGCCTAAAACTGTATTTATTTTTCATTGTAGACCCCAACTCGAAAAAATCTCACGACATTAAGTATTATGATGTCTTAAGGGACCACGATTACGTCAAACATCATAAAGGTATGTAATCTTAAATTGCATCATTATTCTTTTTTATATTTATTCAGATTTAATAGCAATCATGTTTGCTGAGGACAAAGTTGTGGAAATTATTGCAAAACGTATAATCGCAAATGGTATAACGCTATGGTTTGTTCACAAACTTTGGTTAATTATATTGATTTCAGTGCATAATGACTTCCCAAGGGCCATCGGTGTGATGGTTAGTTAGTTAGGTACATATGACATTCCTCAGACGTTCGCTATTTGGATAATATTTTGTTTTAAGAATCCAAAAAGTTTATTACAAAGCTCCTGGATATTTGTTGAAAGGGAAAAAGTATTCTACTTTTTGTTTCCAAACTTTGGTTTATGTGTTAAATATATTTATTTAAGAACAAAACTTCTACCTAGGGACCAGCAGTAAGGTTATTCGTACCAAAGGGATACCAGGAGTTAACGAAGGTATGTATATTTGTTTTATATTTCTTGAAAGGGAAAAATGAAGTAGTTTTTGTTCCCAAATTTTAGTATATATATTAAATATATATATTTATTTCAGATCAAAACATCTATGCAGGCACCAGCAGTGAGATTATTCCTGCTAAAGGGGTCCCAGTAGTTAACGAAGGTGTGTACATTTAGTAAACATAAGTTGTTCAGGAGTATAATAATAAGTGTTTAGTATATAAAATATAATAAACTGAACATTAACATTTAACATTACTATAATATAAACACAATTAAATAACTTTGTTTCAATTCCACTTTATTATTTTTTAATCCAACCGGTTTCGGTTCGTACTGAACCTTCCTCAGGGGTGAATAAAAATATATTGAACATAATACAGAAAAACATGGAAGGTTCAGTACGAACCGAAACCGGTTGGATTAAAAAATAATAAAGTGGAATTGAAACAAAGTTATTTAATTGTATTTTTGAATGTAGCTATTACTTTGTGGTTATCCATTATAATAAAATGAAACAATGCAACTTTGTATAAACCACTTATAAAATGTGCAAATCCGACCGGTTTCGGAACAAACGTTCCTTCGTCAGGGAATAAGCATTCCCTGACGAAGGAACGTTTGATCCGAAAACGGTCGGATTTGCACATTTTATAAGTGGTTTATACAAAGTTGCATTGTTTCATTTTATTATTTAATTGTGTTTATTATAATTATGTATTCCCACAAAGTGTTTGCTACATATCAAGATTTAACATTACTAATTATTTTATTTTCTTATAGTATATATGTGTCTGTATGTAATTTTTTAATTTTTATTTAATATAGATATAAAATTGTACAGTGGAGTTATAGAAATTACATATCGGCACAGAAATTATTTAAAAATTGCTATACCAAAGAAGAAGCTAGTCTTGTACTTGATGAGCGAGTTACACTAATTATAACTGAAATAGAATAACATTTTGCAATAAGTAAGTACATACATAGGATACGGTTACATACTAAGATATTGTGCACTTAGGAGAAATTCGAAAAATCTAAATAAAATAGATATTAAAAATAAATAGAAAGAAAGAGAAAAACAGGTAATTATTTAGTTAATTATTCCTGATGAAGTGTAGCTTCAGTTTGAGTTTCAGTTTATTGATGTCTTTGGTTTTTTTTTATTTCAATGGGAAGGTTTTTGAAAAACTTTATTCCTAAATAGATATAATTGTTTTGCATTAGTTTGGTATTAAATTTTGGTATTTTGATGTTGTCTTCATATCTTTTTGAATGGTGAGTTTCAAATTTCTTGATGATATTATCTTTGTAAATTTGGATAATTGCATTTTTCTTGAAGATATTCTCTACTCGAGGCACCGTGAAATCTGCAAAAAGCGTTTCTGTTGGATAAGTGGAGGGTTTCTTTAGGGTTAATTAGCTTTTTAGTTAATATAATAAGCCCTGATGAAGCTTGAGCTAAGCGAAATTAAATATTAATAATAAAAAGTGGTGTATTACAAAGTGTATTTTTAATTTAATATATTTTATTTTGGTTGAAAGGGAATAATAATTCTACATTTTGTTCATCTAACATGTAGATTTTTTCTACCATTCCTTCAAGAACTTTTTTTTATTTTTATTTTTATTTAAAAAAATACATATGTATACAGATTCATAGTAAAACATTTGATTCTTAAAACTAATAACAATATATTAATTTATTTTTAATGAAACTACCCAATTCAAAAGAGAAAACATTTCTCGTGCTTGAATTTTGGAGTGCCATTGTAAAATGCATAGGTACACAGAGTATGTTATTACAAGTACTTATATTAATAAAATATATAAAACATATAATAAAATATATATAAACTAAGATACATATTCTTTTTTTTTCAGATATAAGCACACCTGTGAGACACGGCAGTAGTCACGCAGTCGCATCACACCAAAATGAACATTTTAAGCGTAAGCACATTTATAGCTTTTTGTTTGTAGATCACGGTTTGGTATATTTTGTTACGAAAATGTAATAATTTTTCACAAATATTGTCCTTCTAGGTAATAGGAAGAGCATTTTAACTTATGTTGGACAGACCGCAGCCCAGACTCCCAGGAAGAAAAGGGGGAGTATGGAAATTTTGAAGACCAGGCGTCGGCTGCAATATGTCCAACGTAAAAATTTCTCGTTGAAGAAACGTCTGATGGCAGCAACTCGGTGTAGGGTAAGAAACAGCTTGGAAGATTCTCTTTCAAGTTTGGATCCAGTTCTCTCTAGATTCATTTTAGCACAAGCTAAACATAGCCCGGGCCCCCCGGCCCCGCCCCCGCTCCTGCTATTACCTTAACCGCTCTAGCTGGACGCCCCGGCCAGACTTACCTTCCCGTTAGCGGCGTTCAGCCGCCCACTACCCGCAAAATGACCACAAGATCCACTGCTAAAAAAGGAAAACCGGAGGAAGATCTACATTCTGCTTCCACATCTGCTGCAGCGGCGTCTTCTGCTCCACAACCACAGAGTACAATACAACCTCTTGTGCCCAAGCTGCCAACCCAGCCAATAACATCGTATAGCGATGCCCTCGTCAACGGTAGACGACGATCTCGGCCAATCTGTAAAGGGACAGGGTCTATCGACGACAGCTTGGTCACTATTCCCAAAAACCTACATCTGCATGTATTAATGTTTCACCCGAATACCACAGAAGAATATATATCTTCATTCTTAAAAAAGAAGAAGCCGGATTTAATTTACACTGTCGAAAAACTGGTCACGAGGCATGAACGTTATGCTGCCTTCAAAATTGGCATACCGGAAAATTACTTCCACTTTTTCCTGGACCCCACGATCTGGCCTGAAAACGTGGCCTTCAATGAGTGGTCATTTCGGAGACCACGACCCCAAACTAAGGCGATTGATACGACGTCCGAAAAAGATAGACATTAGTGGAGTATACCAGAACGTTCGAAGTTTGAATAATAAAATTATCGACTTCATGACAAACGTAATGTCCCAGAAACCACTTCTGATTGCTCTTACCGAAACTTGGCTAACTTCAAGCACCTTTTCGTCGGAGCTATTCGAAAACCTATACCACGTCTACAGGAACGATAGAGGCAATCGCGGAGGAGGGACTCTCCTAGCCCTCCGAGCTGACAGCCACTCACACGCGGAGAGAATGGACTGCATGGAAACCCAAGGTGAAGACTTGTGGGTGAAAGTATCGCATAGAAATGTCATAATTTATATATGTGTTGTATATTTTCCTCCAAACACAACATCTGAACAGTATAAATTATTTTACGACAAAACTATGAGTGAAAGTGTAAAGTTACAATCAAAAAATATTATTATTTTCGGTGATTTCAACTTTCCCTCAGGGAAAAAACCAATTGATGTTTTCGATTACTTTTGTTCTTTTTATAATTTAACACAATTCAACACTGTTTATAACATAAATGCACACATGTTAGACCTAGTATTAAGTAATGTAAATTCTAAAAATGCTGTTATCTGCCGCCATGACTCCCCATTAGTCAGAGAGGATATTCATCACCCTTCACTTTCATTCACATTCGATTACACAACTCAATCACATATACAAACAGACACATTGCCTCCAGACATAAACATGGGTTGGATTTTCCACGAAAGCTCAGATAACACACTTAAAAATGCCTTAGAACAACATCACTGGAATCATTACGATTGCCTTGACGTAAATCTAGCTGTCGAAATGTTTTATGAACAGCTCAATAATATTTTCAACATTTGTTTTGAGAAAAGATCTACACGTATGCTCAAAGATGTTAGACAGTATCCGAAATGGTTTAATGGGGAAATCATTCACCTCATACGAGAAAAAACTAAAATGCACCATCTTTGGAAAAAAACAAAATCCGAACATGCCTTAGCTAACTTTAAAACTCTGCGAAAATCAATCAAACGGTTAATTGGTCAGGCCTACACTGACTTTACACGTGAGGCCAAGAACAGTATAATAACAGACCCAACTCGATTTTGGTCTTACATTAACGATAAACGCCGCGGCTGTGACAAACTTAACCACATGAATTACAAAGACAATAAATATGATTGATCTTCTGAGATCGAAGCAGGTTTCGCACACTATTTTCAATCAGTATTTTGCGACAATATTCCCAAACTTGACATATCCTCTATAGCTTCATCGTCATTTAACTCTTTACCTCTACAAATTCATGAAATTAACAATGACGATATTATTACAGCTTTCCATAAGCTAAAACCTAAATACTCCGTCGGCCCAGATTGTATTCCACCTATAATCCTCAAAATATATGCAAGTTATTTTATTCAACCTCTAAAACATATTTTTAACATATCACTTCGCAAAAATATCTTTCCGGAAATGTGGAAACTAACGAAAGTAACGCCTATACACAAAAAAGGAAAAAAGTCAGAAATAGATAATTACAGACCTGTAGCTGTGTTGTCAGCACCCGCAAAACTTTTAGAAACCATAATTTATTCACAGATATATAACCAAACAAAACTCACCGAAAATCAGCACGGATTTCGTCCCACACTGTCACCTTCAACGAATCTTATGAATCTCACCACCCATATTAATAATTCATTTGAAAATTTTGTACATGTTGATGTGATTTATACAGACTTCGAGAAAGCATTTGATAAAGTCGACCATGATATTTTATTAAAAAAATTAAGTGACATCGGATTCTCTCAGAATTACCTCGCTTTTGTGGCTAGCTACTTACGCAATCGTCGTCAGTATGTCAGTTACGGACACCATCTCTCTCACGAATACAAAACTAACTCCGGGATTCCCCAGGGATCGAATCTAGGACCCCTTCTCTTTTTCTTATTCATCAATGACATTGGCAACACCATAAACCACTCAAAATATCTCCTTTTTGCTGACGATATAAAACTTTTCAAAGCAATCAAAAGTTACATCGATTCCATTCTTCTGCAGAACGATCTTGATTCTCTTGTCAAATGGTCGGAACTGAACAACTTACCCTTCAGCATTCAGAAATGCAGTGTCGTTACATTTACAAGATCCAAAGATACATTCCTGTTCCCCTACCACATTAATAAACATGAATTAACACGTAAATATGAGATTCGAGACCTTGGCGTTATCTTTGAAGCAAATCTCTCTTTCAAATCCCATATATCTGATATTGTCTCCCGTGCCAACAAAATGCTTGGATTTGTTCTTCGTAATTCAAGATCATTTACCAACGGAATCGCAATCCGAAGAACGTATGAAGCACTTGTTCGCAGTATCTTGGAATATAGCTCCATTATTTGGGCCCCTTCTGAGCAAAACCATATTCTCGAAATAGAAAAAGTACAAAAGAGATTCATGCGTTACCTATACATGAGGGAATATGTGTACTACCCTTTCCTGTATCCATCCTTATTCTTAGCAGGAATGCTCGATCTTAATACATTAGAAGCCCGCCGAAAAATATTTTTAGGAAAACATTTTTTTAAGATAATCTCTGGAACTATACATAATCCACCTATTTTGAAAGAGATTAACTTATATGTCCCAGACAAGTATACTCGTGGAAGGTCCCATACCCTATTTTATGCTCCAAAAGCGAGGACTTCTGCCTATCAGAACGCGCCTGTCAACAGAGCGACTGAACTGCTCAACGAGTCTGCATTGACCATCGACATTTTTAACGTAACCTACAGGCAGTTTAACAATTATCTTTTGACGTATGTTACAAAGTAGTGAAACTGACCTTTTTATGTGTTTTGCTATACTTTTTCTCTAATTTGTAATCTTCTCCATAATGTATTGGTGAATAACCGTTTTACGGAGAACATGGAAAATAAATAAATAAATAAAATAAATAGCCCACGTCATAAAAAAGGACGGAGATACAGCAGAGAAGACAAATCACTGGCACTTGCTTTTTACAAGGGAGGACCAACATCTTACCGATTATTGTCCAAAATATTTGCCTTACCTTCACCTTTGACCTTAAAAAAAGAGTTAGTGTCAGTATCTCTTAAACCAGGAATCAATCAAAATTTATTTGACCATTTAAAAAAAAACGTAGATTCTATGAATGATATTCAAAAGCACTGCATTTTAATTTTTGATGAGATGAGTATTTTTCCTCATGTCAATTTCAACGCCCGTAGTGGGATTATTGAAGGGTTGGAGGATAACGGTAATGCCAGGAAAAAAAATTTTGCTGATCATGCTCTGGTCTTAATGGTTAAAGGCCTTACTGTTCCCTACAAGCAGCCAGTTTTTTTTTTCATTTTCAGAAAGTGAAACTAATTATTTTGACTTGAGAGAAATTCTTCTAACTGTTTTAGGCAAATTGTTTGAGTGTGGTCTCAAGCCAGTTGCAACTGTGTGCGACCAAGGCACTGTTAACAGCAGGGTGGTGAAAGCCTTGCTTGAAGACACTCGAACAAGTTGCCTAAGGGATGAAATAGAATATAAGGGTGGATACTTCATGGTAAATAAAAATAAAAATTTTCCTTTGTTCGACGCACCCCACCTTTTGAAGTGCGTTCGTAATAATCTTTTAGATAAAGACTTAGTTTTTTATGAGGACGGTGTGAAAAAGTCAGCTTCATGGGACAATTTGGTGACTGCATACAATTTAGTACCAACCGAATGCTTTAAGAGGATGTATGGAATTATGGACTGCCATATCATTCCTGAAAAAATTAAAAAAATGAAAGTCAAACTTGCCTCGCAAGTTTTTAGTGACAGGGTGTCTGCTGCCCTAGAAGCATTAAACCATATACGTCCAGAGGCGTTTACTAAAAATCCATTGGACACCTCACGAGTTTTGCAATTCTTTGATACACTATTCGATAGTGTCAATGGAACTTCATTTCACCCCAAAGGGGGCAAAAAATATCGTGTGGCTTTATCAAATGACTCCCCCCACTTTCAATTGTGGAATGAGTCGTTGCAAATATTGCGCACGATGAAATACGTCCATCAGACGACAGGGGCAAATATTAGGACTTTAGCTCCAGTATTAAATAACTGGATTTTTTCCATCCACGGCATAATGGAGTTGTGGAAATTTCTCGAAAATATAGGTTTCAAATATTTAAAATGTAGATATCTAAACCAAGATCCATTAGAAAACTTTTTAGGTTCGATACGTAGTCGTGGGGTCCGAAATCCGTCCGCTACCTTATTTTCAGCAGCCTATAAATCATTAATGATTTGTAATTTGTGGTCCGCACGTTCACCGGGTATGAATTGCGAAGCTGACAATTCAACCGTCCTTCTGTCTAACATAGCAGATTTTATTTACACCCAATCTTCAACATTAAATCTAAATTTAACGACTTTTTTAACTATAGCGGACATAGATGCCCAATTTGGTGAAATTTTAGATTCATTTTCCATACAAAAAATGAGTATTGACGCCTATGTCGCTGGATTTTTGTTAAAAAAGGTGTTAAAATATATTAGAAATTGTAAAGAATGCAAATCATCTTGCATTGATGATCCGTATGATTCCTTAAATTCCTTTATTCTGATCCGTGAATACCGCATCACGGAAAGGCTCAGCCTTAATTATCCAACAAAAAAATTTGCACTAAACGCTTTGAATATTCGTTGTGTCATTGAGAATGTACTAAATCATTATTGCGAAAATGTACATCTTGTGCCCATTATAAAAAATACAATTTTCAAATATGTATGTTTTGATTGGATTAATTGTCAAGAGCATAAAAAAAATTTGACCGAATCTATTGTGAAATTCGCCGTGCCCTTTAATATTAATGTTTGGTGCGGAGATATTAATAAAAAAATATCTGGAAAAGATACCAGACCTTATAATGGACCTGATTCCATGAGGAAAAAGGTAATGTTGAGGTACACAAAATATTCTAAGTATAGAAAAAAATGGTCGTCTTAGTATTTTTTTTCCTTATTTACATTTATTTATATACATACATATCTCAACTCAATCTATTGTAGTAATATATTGTTTGTCAAATTCTTTGTCTTTGTGAGGGCGCTTTGTACTTTCTTGAATATCTTTCAACACCTTCTTTAATTAAAATATGTTTAGTATTTACATATTTTTGTATAAATTTTTTGTGCTTACATATTTTGACCGTGCATCAACTGAGGAGATGCCTCCCAAGGCAGCAGCTGCATAACCCTCCCGCGCCTCCCCCGTTGCCATGAGCAGGCCCGAAGACTGACCGTAGCGGACCGGTGCCCTTACACCCTGCCTCTGGTGACCCGATGCTCTTTTTTTTCCCTAGGGTCTTCAGGTTTCTTTCCCCCTTAATACCAACATTCTCTTCGAGGGCCTACCGGGAAGCCGGCTTGGGATGCTGACGCCGAGTCTTGCTTGCGACTGGATTGATGGCTCCGCTCATCCTCGGCGGGACTGCCTTCTCCCAGAAAGAACTCTTCTTCCATTATATTAATAAACTTTTATTTCAGATACATCAAGTGGCGGAGATGAGACGTGATACAGTGAAATAAATAATTAACAACATGTACGCACTCGCATACTGCCTGCTAACTATGTATGCCTGGACATTGGATGTCTAGAGTCATTTTAATATTTAATAAAAAGTTGAGTCTTTACAAAAAAAAATTAGAGTCCTGACGTGTACGGTGAAGGAGGAAACCATCTGTTTCCTTAGAACGCTGTGGGAAAGTGGTAGGCAACCTCCAATGTTTACATATTTTTGTATAAAGCTCTTTGTTTTTGTGTTTTTTTTTTTTTTTTTTGTGCTGTTTTTGTGCTTGTAATTTGTGCTATTATTTTTTATGTATTTGTATTTATTGTACATTTTATAGAAAAGATTACAGAGTTAGCGTATTAAGCCAAATAATGTATTAATGGATATTCCGTTGGATATATGAACAATTATAATACTGTTAATTATATGACAAGTACAATGAATGAATACATTATGGCCCAGTCAGCGTTAATTTCTGACTCATGCTCAATCTATGGGTGGAACCTCCTACTTTGCATTTTTATGTATTGTTTATCCATTGTCTTTTTAAAAATAAAAAATATTTAAAACATGCACCTGTGAGTTTTTCATTTTTCTAATGAATTGATTTTTCATCTCCTCAGGATAACAGGTTTCCATCTGACAAAGCTCCCTCCTGAGAAAATGAGCTGTAAAAAACTATGTAAATCTCATTTCCTCGGAACCATCTTTGGCACATGGAACCTTGTTGTCCTGGGGAAAAGTTTTTTTTTTCATTTTTCTGCTTTTCAATTTTTTTTTAAATAATTTATTGGGCTAATAAAGTAGGGCGAGTATATTGTCTATGGCAGACCTTGTACCATTGTCTATGAAAAATGGCCTTAAACTCCCTTCTACCAAGATCGGGATTGTTTTTCCGTGGTGAAGTTTGTGTCGACATTTGTCCCATAGAAAAGGCCCGAAGATATCGATCTAGGGATTGGTATATTTTTATGAACTGACAACAAAAGCGCCATTTACACGCACACTTCGGAGCGACCGAGTCCCGCGCCACTTCAGGCCGCCGCGCAGAAAAGTCTGACAGTGAACTGCGCTGTAAACCTATCGGTCTTTACTTTTCTGCGCGGCGGCCTGAAGTGGCGCGGGACTCGGTCGCTCCGAAGTGTGCGTGTAAACGGTGCTAAAGTCGGTTTGTTTACACTGGAGTGAAGGTCGCCCGGACCGAATAGTGATGGGGCCAACTTTTTTAGTTGATTCGAACTGCGCTGGAGAAACAGTTCCAAAGAAATATTTTGTTTCAATTTATTGTAAGTTATTGAATACAGGTAGACAAAAATAAAAACATATGATATATACAGGTATATATTTTTTTATTATAAAATGACAACAATTGTAAACAAAAAAGGAAAATAATATTTTATTCATATTATATTTTGGAAATCATACATTATGGAATTCATTTAACATTTTTTTCCAGTACAATTATTTTAAATGTATCATATTTTCACATTTAAATAATACAAATACAACACGTTACGCCACGTTAGAAGTGAAACTTGTGGAACTCATTCAACATTTTTTTCCAGTTCGAATATTTTAAATGTAACAATGTTTTAAAAAACACGTAGTGCCACGCCACGTTAGAAGTGAAACTTGTGGAATTCATTCGAGACCAGGCCTCTCCCTCTCCGACAGCACATCGTCCCCTCACCCCGCTATGCCCTCCACGTCTCCCGGGTACGGCTGTTGGGACAGGTAGCGGCTGCAGAAACTAGAAATCTGAAAATATAAGAATAGGACACAGATAAGAATGGTCCTGTATATTTCTAAAAGTGTGAATAGTAGAAGTCGGAGACACCCAAGGAAGACATGGCATGATCAAGTTAATCAGGTACTTGAGTCGGGCCATGTCAAGAGTCAAAATAATAGAAGAGTTTGTATGTATGATATGATGAATGTGATTGAGGCAAGGAGTGTGTGCCAAGACCGAGTTGTTTGGCGGTCCGTCCTCTTTGCCTACCTTGCGGGGAAACGGCGTGATGGTTAGTTAGTTATAAAATGTGTAAAAATGCCATAAGTTGTTATAATAGTTTATCTAGTAGGAGTAAGATAGATTGTAGAAATATACTATAAATTTGTACAAAGCCCTTGAGGTGATTTCTCACAAAAAACGGCGCTATACAAGTCATCCAAATATTATTATTATTATCATGGACAAATGCTGCAAAATATAAATACGAATGTATTTATATATATATATATATATATATATATATATAATAATGTATATACCTTCTATGTGACTACCGCTTGCTTCTCTATCACTGTCAGTCTGATCCATCGATTCTGAAAATATAATGCAAAACTATTACACAACGCAAACACACACTACTTGTATAATATGTTGTAAAGACAGCACACTACAAATAAAATTATATAGATATTATGTATATATTTATTTATTACAATGTATATATATACCTTCTACATGTCCACCGCCGCTTGCCAGATCTCCACTGGAGCCTTGGGCAGCAGGAGCCACCAACGAATCCAAAAAGATCATTTGACGAGCTTCTTCTCCGCTCGAAAAAAACGAAGAAGTCTGAAAAAAAAATTGAAAAACATTTTATTTTATTGGCGGAATAAAAAAATAAACATTACACAAAGTATTGATTTTAATTATATAAATCACCTCGTCAAATGTCTCTCTTGGGTCCTCCAAGTCGGATTCGTTGGCCTCAATCAACCGCCCAAAGCTGCTGTTTCTATCATTATCAGCTCCAGTGGAGATCAACTCATCGTCGTCATACTCTGACTGAAGTTCAATACGAGCCCAAGTTGGCATCGGCTTCGTGGGGTTCCATGATGTGCTATTCGTAGAAAAATTATAATGGTTTACTCAAATATCAGTTCGCAAAGAAAAATTTTCGAATTCGAATTTTTCAGAAAAATAGGAAGTTACATCCCTAGTGATTTCGACATGTCAAACTAACAGATGTTTACCCTCGTAGCCAATATTTCATAAAAACGTTGAAAAAATAACAATTTTGTCTTGAAATTACTAATGTTTTTGATAGATATTGCAATAGAATACATGCTTTTATGAAAATATACAATTTCAAGCGGTAATGGTGGACATTTTTTACGAAAGCGTCCATTCAACGCGATGAAAAAATCCAACCACATGAAAGTGTGCAGTAAAATAACGATTTTTACAAGAAAAAACACTTCAAACCAACTAAATATACGATGAAAGAGTGGCAAATATATATCTCAACAATATGGTAGCTTACTTTTCCATTTTACGATGGTTTTTGTCGAAACAGTCAAAATGTCAGAACGGGGCGTGTACCAATTTCACACAAATGTTCGTTATGAAAGATTGACGTTCAATTGGGCATAGAAAAATAATTTCTATGTTCCATAGATATTTTTGAATACAGACACGTAGCGTTGTTCATTATCGATATTCCGTTTTTTATTCCATGGTAATCCGTGAATTAGTGATGCAAATAAATCAATTTTTGTAAAAACTCGCGCGTTTACGTCAAAACACGCTCTAATGTCTCAACGGCTATTGTTATATTTTCGTCTTTTGACGCTCTAATGTCTTTACCGGTTTTAATCCATCATTTTTTTTTCTTACCCATTTTTTGATTTTCGAGTTGATTAAAACTCATCAAAATCAATACTAAAATTTCTTGAATTGGTTGAAGAGCATAAGTGCTAATAAAAAATTAAAAAGCCACTTTTTTTTCTTTTGGAATGTTCTTGTTATTTCTCTTCTCTGTATTTTATTTTCTATTGATAAATATATAATTTACACTTATAAGTAACTTCTTGTATCTACCATCAAAACCTTAATATTATTTATCAAGTGTTATATTCATGTTTAAGACAATATTATAGTCAACACACTATTTATATGTAAAATATCTGTTCATTTTGACTGTTCTAAAACGAGCAAATTGCCTAGTTGGACAGCAAAAGCTCATTATAACAATGTAATATGTAATGTTTCTCAAAATAAATAAAAATAGTATATTATTGTAAAAAATTCTTAAAAATAAAAGCACAAGATCGAGTTAATGCGATAAAAGAGAGCCAAGCATGCTTTAAATGTTTCAAACCGGGTCATCTAGCAAATGATTGCAAGGTAACTATAAAATGCAGATTGTGTAACAGTGAAAGGCATAATACGCTGCTACATAAAAAGGAGTTTGAGGCCGAATCCTCAAACATGGAGACGGACGCTGGAGAGGTGTCCGTCAATAATCACTCTGCAATAGGCAGAACCGAAAAAACAGTATTGTTGTCTACAGGAATGGTTGGCATTGCTGGGGTGGATAACAGGATACATAAAGCCCGAGTCCTGCTTGATTCGGGATCACAGTCCAATTTTATCCGGAAAGATTTCGCCGAAGGATTAAATTTGGAATTTGAAAAAATAAACAAGCTAATATCAGGAATTCACAACAATGTTACCCATATAAAAAATAGAGTGTGGGTAGAATTGAATTCTTTGAAATCGGATTATAAAAAAAACATTTCTTGCTTAATTTTACAGGACATAACCACAAACATACCACAAACCAATGTACCTAGAAGCTAGTTCAGGCTACCTGCAGGGTTGGAACTAGCCGATACTAAGTTAAACATCGCCGCTCCTATTGACATAATACTCGGGCAGAGGAATTCTGGAGCATCATAACAAATGATAGGATAAAATTGGATGCCGGCCCCACGCTACAGCGCACTCAGCTAGGATGGATTATATCAGGACTCACCGCTATGCACCATAAGAAAAGGCCAGTATTAGAAACTTGTAATTTGTCCTTGAATAAAATAAGCAATCAAATTGAAAAATTTTGAAAATAGAAGAAATAGGTACATCGAAATTTCAAAATCATGAGGAAAAGGCCTGTGAAGCTAGCTTCCTGGCAACCCATGCTAGAGATGAAAGGGGTAGATTCTTGGTGACTCTACCTACCCGCCCATATATCAATCAATTAGGAAATTCTTTGGCCATGGCGGAGAAAAGATTTAAAAACTTGGAGAGAAAATTATCTTCCGAAAAAGAGTTGAAATCAGAATATGTTCAATTTATGAAAGAGTATAAGGAACTAGGTCACATGGAGGAATGCGATAAGCTAGAAGGAGACCTTAACTCTTATTTTTTACCTCATCATGCCATCCGGAAGGAGTCTAGCACGACGACCAAACTAAGGGTTTTTTTCGATGGGTCGGCTAAAACTTCAAGTGGAATTTCGTTGAATGATGCCTTGATGGTAGGAGCCGTCATTCAAAGAGACTTATATACACAACTATTACGTTTCAGGAAACATCGCTACGTTATCACGGCTGATATTGAAAAGATGTAAAATGACGACAAATAAACTTGAGTGCAACCGACCGCAAGCTCCAGAAAATAGTATGGCGAGAGGAGCCGGAGGATGAACTGCGTCATTACCAGCTGAAGACTGTCACTTATGGTTTGGGACCTTCATCTTTCCTGGCTACGAGGTGTCTGCATCAGATTGGTATGGATAATCAAAATATAATTCCTAAGGCTAGTCAGGTCATACAGGAGGATTTCTATATGGACGACCTTTTGACGGGAGGCGATGACATCCAATCTTGTAAAGGCTTGTAAAGATACCTAAGCTTGCTGCAATCTGCTGGTTTGACCTTGCGAAAGTGGAGGTTGAATGTGCAGGATTTATCATCCGAGGCGGGCCAAGCCGGAATTGCCGAAAAAGGCAATTTTGAGAAAGCGAACTCTGACAAATCCAACAATGAAATCTTAGGCCTAATTTGGAACAACACCTCGGATTGCTTCTCATATAAAATAACAAAACCAACGTACCAAACTGTAAGCAAGCGTCATATACTGTCATGCATAGCATCTACGTTCGATCCATTAGGGCTACTTGGCCCAATTATTGTAGTAGCGAAATTGATAATGCAAAACTTTTGACAATCAAAGGCATCATGGGATGAAGCATTGCCTAATGAAATACTAGTACCATGGAGGAACTACTTAGAGGATTTATCCCAACTAAACGAATTCAAAATCGATCGAAACGTAATGTGCACAGGCTATAACAGCCTCAAAATACATGGATTTTGCGACGCCTCAGAGAGAGCATATGGAGCTTGTATCTATGCCGTAACAATGGACCCAAATGATGAGAGACATTCTCAATTGATCACTTCCAAATCTAGGGTAGCGCCATTGAAATGCGTATCATTACCAAAACTAGAATTTTGTAGCGCAGTATACTAGCCAAGTTAATAAGGACTGTCAAGCAAGCATTGGATATACTGGAAGCAGACACTTACTACTGAAGTGATTAAACTATCGCCTTGTGCTGGTTGAAAGGCCAGCCTGCCAGCTGGAACACCTTCGTTGCTAACCGAGTAGCAGAGATACAATAACTTAGTAACCATCATGATTGGCGTCACGTGACCTCAAGTGACAACGCCGCCGATATATTATCTAGGGCGTCCCCGGCAGAGAAGTTATTGAGCACCACCACTTGGTGGCATGGGCCGAGATGGCTGATTGAAGAACCTAGCACCTGGCCAATACCCAAAATGGAGTGCTTAAGCCCGCCTGAAGCAAAGGCGAAAAACGTCATGTTGGTAACAAACGCAAGAGATTGGGACATATTTGAAAAATTCTCGTCTCTAACTAAATTAAAACTAATTTAAAATAAAACAATTACTTTGTAAACACCACTTTTATTTTTATACTTTATGCCGACCGGGATTCGCTACAACCGTAGCTTCATCAGGGCAGTATAATACTCTACTAACATTAGGTTACATTTGTGTTATAATATATATTTTACCAAAAATGGGCTGGGCTGGACTCGTCAAGTGGAGGAGGAAGAGGGAGGCATAGATGGAGAATTGGGAAGGGAACGGACGTGTTCTTTATCAATAGGGAACAATCTTAGTATGGGACTTTTATTTAAATTAAGTTGGTTATTTACTACCTTATTATTAGTGTTTATGGCTTTCCTAAGTTCAAGTGCCTCTAAATTATCCAACCTTATACCTATGTCGTTTTTATGAATAAGTTTGGCGCCAGCGTTTTTGTCAAATTTATGATCGTTTTCAATCAAGTGGTTTGCAAATTCTGAAAATCCAGAGCTGTGTAAACATCGAAGATGTTCTTTGACACGGGTGTTTATGTTGCGCGCTGTTTTACCAATATAAAAAAATGCGCAATCGCTGCATTGAAGTGAGTAAATTCCCGAGTGTGATAGACTGTCTTCCTTATCCTTACCGTTCATTAAAAGTTTGCCTATATTATTATTAGTGTAAAATGCTGGTTTGATTTCTGATGGGAGATTTTTAACACTTTTTGAGAGAAATTATTGATGTACAGACGCGTAACTCAAAAGTTTTTGCTCCAAAATACACCATTAGAAATTCTTTTGACTTGATTGATGAGCTAGAAAACTTACATATCCCCAATGGTGCAAAATTAGTCTCCTTCGATGTTGTTAACCTGTTTCCAAATATCCCCATAGCTGAAAGTAAAAATGTTTTATCTAAATTGCTACAAAATTCAAAGTTACCAAATAATTTCTCTAAGGATTTATCTCACCTGTTTAATATATGTCTTAACCAAAACTATTTCCAATACAATGAATATTTTTATCAACAAAAAGAAGGCTTGGCCATGGGGGCACCGACATCACCCCTCATCGCTGATATATTCATGGACAATTTAGAAAATAATATTTTTAATAGTAAATCACCATTATTACAAAACTTTTTGTTATGGAAGAGATATGTTGACGATGTATTCTGTGTTTGGTTGGGAACCAAGAGACAACTCAACTCCTTCCTGTTGCTAATAAACTCCTTCCATAAACAAATTAAATTCACCATAGAAATAGGAACCAATTCTACCTTAAACTTTCTAGATCTTACGTTATCAATAATAAATAATAAAACGAATTTAAAATCTACCGCAAACCGACGTTCACTGACATAACGATTCACAATTCCTCTAACCATCCCAACTCCCATAAACATTCAGCGTTTCATTCCATGACACATAGATTAGTTACAGTCCCTTTATCAAATACCAACTTTGCAATAGAACTATCTACGATCAAACAAATCGCAATAAATAACGGTTACAACCCAAATATAGTCGACAACATTCTAAATAAAAAATTTAAAAAATTATCCACTAGTAAATTTTTATACAATAGTCCACCTCATAATAATAATATACCAAGTAATAATAATCAACCACATCAATGGCGTAGAATCCTGTACATCAATAATTTCTCTCAAAAAAGTGTTAAAAATCTCCCATCAGAAATCAAACCAGCATTTTACACTAATAATAATATAGGCAAACTTTTAATGAACGGTAAGGATAAGGAAGACAGTCTATCACACTCGGGAATTTACTCACTTCAATGCAGCGATTGCGCATTTTTTTATATTGGTAAAACAGCGCGCAACATAAACACCCGTGTCAAAGAACATCTTCGATGTTTACACAGCTCTGGATTTTCAGAATTTGCAAACCACTTGATTGAAAACGATCATAAATTTGACAAAAACGCTGGCGCCAAACTTATTCATAAAAACGACATAGGTATAAGGTTGGATAATTTAGAGGCACTTGAACTTAGGAAAGCCATAAACACTAATAATAAGGTAGTAAATAACCAACTTAATTTAAATAAAAGTCCCATACTAAGATTGTTCCCTATTGATAAAGAACACGTCCGTTCCCTTCCCAATTCTCCATCTATGCCTCCCTCTTCCTCCTCCACTTGACGAGTCCAGCCCAGCCCATTTTTGGTAAAATATATATTATAACACAAATGTAACCTAATGTTAGTAGAGTATTATACTGCCCTGATGAAGCTACGGTTGTAGCGAATCCCGGTCGGCATAAAGTATAAAAATAAAAGTGGTGTTTACAAAGTAATTGTTTTATTTTAAATTAGTTTTAATTTAGTTAGAGACGAGAATTTTTCAAATATGTCCCAATCTCTTGCGTTTGTTACCAACATGACGTTTTTCGCCTTTGCTTCAGGCGGGCTTAAGCACTCCATTTTGGGTATTGGCCAGGTGCTAGGTTCTTCAATCAGCCATCTCGGCCCATGCCACCAAGTGGTGGTGCTCAATAACTTCTCTGCCGGGGACGCCCTAGATAATATATCGGCGGCGTTGTCACTTGAGGTCACGTGACGCCAATCATGATGGTTACTAAGTTATTGTATCTCTGCTACTCGGTTAGCAACGAAGGTGTTCCAGCTGGCAGGCTGGCCTTTCAACCAGCACAAGGCGATAGTTTAATCACTCCAGTAGTAAGTGTCTGCTTCCAGTATATCCAATGCTTGCTTGACAGTCCTTATTAACTTGGCTAGTATACTGCGCTACAAAATTCTAGTTTTGGTAATGATACGCATTTCAATGGCGCTACCCTAGATTTGGAAGTGATCAATTGAGAATGTCTCTCATCATTTGGGTCCATTGTTACGGCATAGATACAAGCTCCATATGCTCTCTCTGAGGCGTCGCAAAATCCATGTATTTTGAGGCTGTTATAGCCTGTGCACATTACGTTTCGATCGATTTTGAATTCGTTTAGTTGGGATAAATCCTCTAAGTAGTTCCTCCATGGTACTAGTATTTCATTAGGCAATGCTTCATCCCATGATGCCTTTGATTGTCAAAAGTTTTGCATTATCAATTTCGCTACTACAATAATTGGGCCAAGTAGCCCTAATGGATCGAACGTAGATGCTATGCATGACAGTATATGACGCTTGCTTACAGTTTGGTTCGTTGGTTTTGTTATTTTATATGAGAAGCAATCCGAGGTGTTGTTCCAAATTAGGCCTATTGTGATTTCAACTCTTTTTCGGAAGATAATTTTCTCTCCAAGTTTTTAAATCTTTTCTCCGCCATGGCCAAAGAATTTCCTAATTGATTGATACATGGGCGGGTGGGTAGAGTCACCAAGAATCTACCCCTTTCATCTCTAGCATGGGTTGCCAGGAAGCTTCCCAAAATACCTCCGCTCCCAGTAGTAGATCTATCGGGCTGGTAATGTTGAAGTTCGGATCTGCTAATTGGAGACCGCTGGGGATCCCCGCGTCTTTTCTCTGAAAGGAAATTTGCGGCAGGTTACTGGTCACTTCAGGTATTATCTGGCATTCTATCTTCCTTTGGTATTCAGAATAGCTTGAAGTTATATTGAGTTCCACTTTAGATTTTATATTTAAAATCTTATTGTGGATTCCCGTAACAGGAATGTTGACCATTTTCGCTTTTGATTTTAATTTCTTTGCAAATTCCTTACTTATAAAATTCGTTTGGGCTCCAGAATCTAATAGAGCTCTTGCTTGAATTGAGTTTCCTGCATCGTCCTTTATGTTGATGATGGCAGTGGACAATAACACGAAATTTTGTTCTACCTTCGCGGCATGATTTGATACTAAAGGCGCTTCCTTCGCGGAAGATGTTGATGCCCTTTCGTGTTTTGATTCCTCCTCCTGTTTAAAATGAAGTAAAGTATTGTGATTTTCACCATCGCATTTACGGAAATTAAATTTAGATTTGCAATTCTTTAATTTATGACCGAGGTTTAAACATTTTACACAAGCGCCTAATTTGTGTATTTTATCAATTCGTTCTTTCGTTTTCAATTCCAAAAATTTGCGGCAATAATAAATCTTAAAAGAAAATTGGCAAAAAGATATCTTTTTTGGAAAAATTCGGCCAAAAATTTCTAGAAAAACTGCAATCACCATATATAATTCAATTATTTCAATTTTTGTGATGGGTCTCACAAAAGTGCCTTGTGCTGTTTTGAGGGTAACTACCCTCACTTCTCCATCCGGACCTGGATGAGTAGTTAAAATGCGCGCCATTTTCCACAATGCAGGAGGCAGATTGTCTTCCATCAAGATTACCAGATCGTCCTTCTTTATTGCCTTTTGGTTGCTGGCCTGCCATTTGGTCCGTTTTTGCAGCTCGGCAAGGTAATCTCGTTTCCATCTGAACCAGAAATTTTGAATTAGAGCGTTTAATTTTTGATATTTGCTTAGTCTGTTCTCCGGGAGCTCGCGGACATCCACCTCGGGAATAACCGAAGCATCCCTGCCCATGAGGAAATGGTTGGGGGTTAAAGGGAGAAGGTCGTCTACGTCATCAGACAGGGAAGTTAAGGGACGGGAGTTCAAACAAGCCTCTATCTGACAAAGCAAAGTATATAATAATTCAAACTGCAATGGGTTATTTTTAGTAATTCGATATAAATGAAACTTGGTGGACTTGACTGCGGCTTCCCACAGCCCCCCATGATTCGGCGCCCTAGGCGGTATAAAACTCCAAGAAATTCCCTTATCAGCTAAAAACCTATGGATTTTGTCATTGTTCAGTCTCAGACTGGCATATAGTTCTTTGAGCTTATTGGAAGCTCCTCTGAAAGTGGTTGCATTGTCAGAAAATATTTTTTCCGGCTGACCCCTACGGGCAATGAACCTCTTTAAACAATTTAAAAAGCATCGCTTGACAAATCTGTTACGAGTTCCAAGTGAACCTCTTTAGTAGAAAAACAAACAAATATGCAAAGATACGACTAAATGAGCGGAGATTTCCTCAGCGCTCCAGCCTTCGTGTCTATCGGTCCGGCAAAGTCGACCCCTGTGACAGAGAACGGTAGACTGGGAGTGATTCTCTCAACTGGAAGGTCTCCCATGATCTGCCGGCAAACCTGAGGTCGGTATCTAAAACATACAACACACTTATGTAGGATACGCTTAACAGTGTTTCTCCCAAATATCGGCCAATATTTCAAGCGTATTTCCGATAACAGCGCTTGGGGACCTGCATGTAAATGATCATAATGATAATTACGTATAATAAGTTCAGTTATTTTATGTGACGGTGATAATATTATCGGGTGCCTTTGATGATGCGATAAATAAGTAGCTAATTTTAATCGTCCACTTGCGCAAATTAAACCTTCCATTAAACAGGGATTGAGAGCTTTCAATCTACTGTTTTTGTTTACTAACCCATGCTTCTTTAGGTCCTTCAATTCTCTTTTAAATGAGTGTTCTTGAGATGATTTCAGTAGGCATTTTAAAGCTGCTTCCAGCTCGGAGACATTTAAATTGCCATACCTTTTATCCTTAGGGTTACGACAATTATTTATAAATCTTAACGCTTGAGCGATAACTCTTTTTAATTTGGTTAGCGATGAGAATTTTTCGAAAATATCCCATTCTTGAGCATCAGCTACAAATAGTACATTTTTACTTTTAATTTCCGGGGGATCCAAACATGACATCTTGGATACTGGCCAAGTGTTGACATCTTCCGTCAACCAGCTTGGCCCCTTCCACCATATTGAAGCGTTGACTAACCTTTCAGCTGTGGTACCTCGGGACAGTATATCCGCTGCATTTTCTGACGATGATACGTGCCGCCACTGCGTTTGATCGCTGATTTCCTGTATCTCAGCGACTCGGTTTGCCACGAAGGTGTTCCAACGAGCTGGTTGTCCTTTCAACCAGCATAACGCTATTGTTGAGTCGCACCAGTAATAGGTGGCTGATTCCTCTACACTTAGCGTCAACTTGATATTTTTTATTAGCTTGGCCAATAGTAATGCACTACATAACTCTAACTTGGGTAGTGATATACATTTTAATGGCGCCACTCTAGACTTGGAGGTAACTAACTGTGCATGCCGCTTACCTTCTGAATCTGTTGAGACGATGTAGGCGCATGCTCCGAAAGCTTTCTGCGAGGCGTCGCAGAACCCGTGCAATTGTATATTCTTTGGTGTTCCGCTAATAACTCCTCTCGGGATTTTTAACACATAAAGTTGCGATAGTTGGTCTAGATAGTCCCTCCAAGGTTGTAAAATTTCATCAGGTAGTATGTCATCCCATGATGCCTTGGACTGCCATAATTTTTGCATAATTAATTTGGCTACCACTACGATGGGCCCTAAAAGTCCTAAAGGATCAAAGGTGGAAGCTATGCACGATAATATTTGTTTGCTCTCCGTTTTACCTGACGGCCTTGTAATTTCATATGACAGGTAATCTAATTCATTATTCCAAATTAATCCAAGTATTTTTTCATTCTTGGAATTGTCAGTGATCATTTTTTCACAATTGCCCTGTTTGGCAATTTCACCTTGGCTCCGCCCAGATGACAATTCCAAAACATTTGATCTCCACTTCCTCAGGGTCATCCCTGCGGACAGCAAGATCTCACTTATTTGTTTCTTTAACTTGAAACAAACTTCCAAGTCATCCCCTCCAGTCAATAAATCGTCCATATAAAAATCATTCTCTATGACTTGACTTGCTACTTGGAAATTAACTTGATTATCCATACCAATTTGTCGAAGACATCTCGTTGCTAGGAAAGAGGAAGGTCCCAGCCCATAGGTAACGGTCTTCAATTTGTAATGTCGTAGTTCCTCTTCTTGTGATTCGCGCCATACAATCTTCTGAAGGCTGCGATCCGCTGCGCATACGTTGATTTGACGGTACATTTTTTCGATGTCCGCAGTCATGACGTATCGATGTTTTCTGAAATGTAATAAATGGCTGTATAAGTCCTTTTGAATGACAGCTCCCACCATCAGAGCATCGTTCAGGGATATTCCGGTCAACGTCTTTGTCGAACCATCAAAAACTACACGCACTTTCGTCGTGGTGCCAGCTTCTTTAATGACCGCGTGATGCGGCAAAAAATAGGATTGCTCATCCCCTCTCCATTTATTACATAACTCCATATGACCTAGTTGTTCATATTCCCGCATAAATTGTACAAATTGCAATTTCAATTCAGGATTTATTAAAAAAAAATTCTCTAAGTTCTTAAATCTTTTCTCCGCTGTGTTTAGTAAGTCACCAAGTTGAATCACACAAGGGCGGCGCGGCAGACTCACAACGTATCTACCATCGCTCTCCCTAGAGTGCGTGGCGACGAAATCTGCTTCACACGCCTTCTCCTCGTGATTTTGAAATCTCGCAGGATTCACTTCCTCCATTTTCCAGAATTTTTCTACTTGATTGGATAATGTGTTTATTGATAAACTACAAATTTGCGGTACTGGCCTTTTTTTATGATGAATGTTGATCGGGCCCGATATGATCCATCCTAATTCAGTCCTCTGAAGAGTAGGTCCGGTATCCAATCTCAGCCGATCATCTTGTAGTATATCCCAAAAGCTCTCAGCGCCTAACAGTATATCAATAGGTGCCGCTACGTTGAAATTTGGGTCCGCCATTTGTAATCCCGGTGGCAGCTCAATATTTTTTCTGGCCACTGTTGCTTTTTTTTTTTTTTTTTTTTTTACATTAACTCCACACAGGAGGCCCTGAGGAAAATAATTTCCCTCAGGGCCTATGTCATCTGGGATGCTGTGTGGAGGGTCTTTTTGAGGAGAGGAAGGAATGAACATTGGTCTTGAAGAGACCCATGTTGTAGGAAGGAGGAAACACAGAGGCCGGCAAATCATTCCACAGCCGAGCTGTTGAACATAAGAACGAGTCGAAAGTTGCTTGAGGTAGGTTTGTGGTTATTTCCTGCAATATTAGACAAGTGATATTTTGGTTATAATTTGTCCTCAGAGATTTCATTTTAATAGCAACACGTTTCTTTATATGACTAACATTGTTGTGTATGCCTAACACAGGCTTGTTTATGTTTTCACATCTTAAATTTAATTTCATTGCGAACATTTCGCACATAAAATTGGCTTGAGCTCCAGAGTCAATCAGGACCCTTGCCTCATGCACTTTATTATTGTGATCTACCACCCCAATGATAGCAGTCGACAATAAAATTGTTTTTTCTGCCTTCGCTAAGGCTGAATGGTTAGACACTGAAACTCGTTCAGCATCCATTTGGCAGTCACCTCCGGGGTGATCTTCACCTTTATTCATGGAGTCATCGCTCGGATGCATCTCCCTGTGCAATAACGTATTGTGGCTTTCGCTATCACAATGCTTGCATTTCAAATTAATTTTACAATATGGGGCCGTATGTCCTAACCTCAAACATTTGAAGCAGGCACGGTACCTCCTTATTGCGTTGGCTCTCTCTCCTTAATTTAATTTTTTAAAATTTTTACAATAATATATTTTATGTCCCTTGTCATTACAAGAAATACAATTATTGTGGGTAGCAGTTAAAAATACCGATTCCTTTTTAGGATTATTGTTGCTACCATTTGCTTTCGGGTGGGTAGGAATTTTTTTCGAATCTGAATTTAACATTAATTCCAAAACTTGCGCACGCGAGGTCAAACATTTAAGAAATTCCTATAATGTAGGCTTTGATTATATAAATGTCTTGATATAGCGCTCGAGTGACGAAGCGCCAAAAAAAATATCTGCCAAAGGTTGGCAGATAAGCTCGGCCTGTCCGCTCAGTGGCGACACTATCGTTGTACGGTAAACACGTGTTGTGTGACATTTGAAAATGACAATTTGCGCTATATCAGTGTGCAGGAATTACATACGACGATTGAAAACAACTAAAAATGTTACCTATCATCGGTTAATAACCTTTAAATAACCATTCAGTTTAAGAAACAATTCAGTTTTAATAGTGTAATTTGGTCTTAGGACAACGCCGTTTGACCCCATGTTTTGACGCCATGTTTACAGGGTTGCCTGTTCTTCAAATTAAATTTTCCCGATAATTATTTCGAAGTAAAAACCGATCAGATTTACGATCTTCTGCATCAAGTTAATTTGATAAGTTTGGCCGTGGAAAAATATTTGGCCTTAAGATATCACTATAAGACAAAATTGGATAATATTAACTGGGATGTAAAATCTATACGAAAACTGTTTAAAAAACAAATTAAAAGGGAAGGTCATTAAGAATAAATAATAACTATCGATAGCTTTAGTTTTAAAAAGTTGCATTGTCTTTTTTAGTGTGACAAGATAGTTTTACCATTTTTAGGGATTTACCTGGATGTGGGCCACCTTCTTTATTTGATGATGATAAAAATTTTAATTTAGACACAACGATACCTGCCGGCCAGTTGGCAGCGTCTATGAATGTATCTTTCTTATTTTCTGTATTTCTTATTTATTTTTTAAAAATAATCGGTAATTTTTGGGGATTAGTATCCATGGCTATTACGAATAATTTTTAGAAAAAAACTTTAGATTTGCCTTAATCACTATAAAAGGAAACTTATTGCATCACGGCAGGTGGAAAATAATGCATTTTAATTTTCAATGTCGTTAAATAAAATTTCACTTCCGACCGACACTACGACAGCCCGCCCGCTGCCGCCCACCATTTGTCACATACACAAGCCCGCTACACAAACCCTGCGTAGCCAAACAAACCTTTCAAAAAAGTAGGCTGTTTTTTAAAGTAAAGATAACATACACAAGCTCGCTACACAAACCCTGCGTAGCCAAACAAACCATTCCAAAACAATTTTGACAGTGACAAAATGGCGGCCGGGCTGTCATAGTTTCGGTTCGCGAATTGAAATTTTAGTTAACGACATTGAAAATTAAAATGCATTATTTTCCGCCAGCCGTGATGCAATAAGTTTCCTTTTATAGTGATTAAGGCGAATCTAAAGTTTTTTTCTAAAAATTATTCTTAATAGCCATGGACACCAATCCCCAAAATTTACCAAATAATCAAACAAAAATAAATCTCTTTTAACAATGATTTTCTTTTCATTTATATCATTATATGTAGAAAACTATCTTACTTAAATGAATTCAAAATTAAACGAATTATAGGTCCCGCTAAACCGAAACATATTTTTTACCCACTTTTATGGGAAATACTCGGGAGCTGGTATCACTCATCACGCCTACAGTGATGTTGAGCGCTTTACGTTAACAATATAAGTTACCTATACTTGTGTGCGTGTCACGCACACAAGCGTTTCAAATCTGGCCTGTTCTTTTTTCGGAGTTACAGCGCAACACTCTATCTAGACATTTATATAATCAAAGAAAGCAGGTAGCTCATCCTGCAATGGGGTTTGTTCACAATGCTTTCTAGAATTTGCATCCAATTTATTAGAAATTACGTATATAATTAAAGCATCCCATTGTTCGATTTTCACGCTTAAATTCTGCAACGCCTTGAGATTTACATTTGTTTCATCGATCAGGTAACGCATGGCTACTGGATCCTCATGTTTCATCTCTTTAAATTGAAACAGAGCTTGGATGTGTCTATGTACCGTAGTTCGCAAATTTGCAAACCTCTGTTGCAACAACTCGCTCATCTTTCCTCAAGGTCTTCAAAAACTTCCCCTTCTCTCCCAAGTACATTTCTTCGAGGCAAAATCGGGGAACCGGCTAAAGGACGCGGACTTCGAGCATCGTCTGCGGTTGGGCCGATAGCTATACGCATTTTCATTGGAACTGCCCGGTGGTCTATGGAATACTTTCTCTGGCTTTTTTTTTTTAAATATATTTTATTTTATTTCCGCTCCTATAGTAATTACTTACATTATAACATAATCATATAACTGTTTTTTCCTCATTACTTATTTTATTCACAGAAGATTTCTTCGACTGGTCATAGCCGTTATTTTTATTTTTCTTTTTCTTTTACTAACACTATTATCTCTTTTTGATGTTACCTATTTCAGAAGAATTATTCCACGGGCTGCTACTTCTATTTATCTTTTGTATAATGTTAATGTAAGTACTTGCATACTGCTTACTAACCCCGTATGCATGGACATTGGAGGGTCTAGAGTCGTTCAAATAAATGTAGCTTCGTTCAAAAAAAGTAGAGTCTTGACGTGTGCGGTGAAGGAGGAAACCATATGTTTCCTTATAACGCCGTTTGGAAAGTGGTGGGTCCACTCCAATGTTGCAACAACTCAAAAGCCGATATATAATTCAGGTCTGATACCTCGAAATTGGCGATTATCTTTGCTGCATTCCCCTTTAAACAGGATTGCAGATAATAAAACTTCTGTACATTGCTTAAGGCAGTATTGTTATGAACTAGTGTCTTAAATGTTTCTAGAAAATTAAACCAATTTTTTGGATCGCCGTTGAAATCTCGTAATTGAAGGCTAGGTAATTTTATTTCCAATTTGGGAGCCTCCACAGACTGAATTGCTCCCTTTGCAGTCGCTAAAATTGAATAATATTGATTTTCAAAATTCTCCCTTTGCAAATTACTATCGATTTCGTTGGAATCCGGAAGGCTTTCGATTTGTTCCTGGATTTCTTCAAAATCATCAATTATTTTCTCAATTCTAGCATACCGAATTTTAATTTCGTTAACCGATAATGCATTTAATGAATCCGCAAATCCCGTGAGTTTACCTTTCAGCACTCCTCGTTTGTTAATCAACGATTTTAGATTATCCATTTTTATTACGTATTTGACAATAATTCAACAGTAAAAAATGCTAAAAAAGTTCCTTCAAAAATACTTTCTGTGCAATAATCGCGTAAAAAAACAGTAATAACCAATTCAAGCTATGAACAGTGACAGAATCTTACAATAATCATCTTCTAAACAATTAACCTAAAATAAATTTGCATGACTTGCATTTTACACTGAGGGTAGTTAATTATTTTGTTTTTTAAAAATAAGTACATCGACACACAAAAATAGCGCTTGTTTGAACAGGAATTCAAGGAATAATAATGAAAGGATGGCAGGGATACTTATCTTTTGTTCCTTTGTTCATGTTTTCATCTTTCTGTTTTTTTTTATATAGCTCGCTGGTTCATTCTGGTAATTCCTTTGATGCCTTCATCCGGCTATGCGGCTAGAAGGACCATGCTATAAATTGGTAATTAGGCAGAAAGACTTCAAGGAAAACATGGCTTCAAGTAGGAAACCTTCTCGTTTATTCACGGCACATTTTACAATAGATTTGTTCCCGACCCGAACAAAAACACTTAATTTGGCCACTTTGACCACTCGCTAGATAATGCTAGCTGTTTACAGGAGATCCACGTTATTAAAAGCATGTTTTAAACTAAAAATGTCCTATTTATAAATACACTTTCACATACTAACATAAACAAAACCAACCACCATTATTAATCTATAAATATGATACATATTCCAGAAATCTGCTTTATCGTCTAGCCTTAAAACAGTGCTGCCCTATGGCCGCAGCCTGTAATCTGTGATTCAAACAGTTACGTTACAAAATATACCGCTAGGTGGCAATAACCTTCACTTTTTGAACACATCCTTTCTTTTACATTAGCTTTAGTGAGGAGGCCCTGAGGAAAGTAATTTCCCTAAGTTTTCACCTGTGGAGAAACATTTTACTCCACTATGAGTCAGCAATTGGCTGAAATTGTTGATGCTTTGAATAACTCCCACGGAACCCCGAAAGTATTAAAAGCACGTCGACTGAACTACAAGGATTCTACTGATGGAAACACGATCTGGAAACCTTCCCAATCTGTTGTTATTACATTTGAAGGTCAATTCCTACCGTCTCGTGTGTTTATTTATTATACCTCGCTTCCTGTCGAAGTTTATAAATTTCCAACTATTCAATGCTTCAATTGCTGCTGGTTTGGACATTCAAAACCCGTATGCCGCTCCCCTCTACGTTGATGTCCGAAATCTTCCAATGATCCCATTTGCATTAACTGTTCGGGTGCACATACCGCGGTCAGTCTAGCCTTTCCGGAATTATCAATACAGAAGAACATAAAAAATGGCTACAGACAACATTTCGTACTTCCAGGCCTCAAAGTTATTCTCTCCTGCGAAAAAATCATTCGCAGAGATGACAACGTCCTCAGCTCCTTTCCAAACAACCACCTTTTTAACCCGTCTAATCACAGGAGACCCAAGTTGTCCCAAAACATCATATGCCGTTATAATAACAGGAGACCCAGATTGTCCCAGAGCGACAGTGCATTATTAAAAGTTAGATATCTCTCTTCCTGTCATGCGAATATTTGTGATTTCTTTTATGTTAGAAACGGAATGAAATAATGCTTCTTATTGTCTTAAAATTATATGAGCTAGGCTTTTCAGATATTTTACAAACCCGATCAAAAGTGACGGTTTAATTTTTCGCCAATTTGTGACGTATCACACATTTAATTTTAAAATAAAATTGTATGAAAGTGATAAAAAGTGAGGTGACAGTTTTATTTCAAATTTTATTTAGAAAAGGAGTCTGTATTTTAAATTTTAAGTTTATTCTATTTTAATTACTTTAATTCGAATATTCGCAGGTATGCATTTTTTAGCCAATTTAAATTTCCAATATTAAAATTTTAATATTTAGAAACAAAAATGTTGATTTCTAATAAACACACCGGAAAGATTATTTTATCTTGATTTTAGAAAAAAAATTTCTTTTGCAAAAGCGTTAAAAAAAACCCAATAAATAGGAACATTTAAAATGCATGGGAAGAACCAGGAATTTTGCGCGCAAACCTTGATAGGCAAAATTTGACAGAAAATTATTTTCTTATTATTCGAAGGGTTAAATTCAAAGTCATCTTCTCACAGAGAAACGATTCTCAAGCCAGTCAAACCCAACCCAAAATATACTCCTTACCTTGATAAAAAACAATTGAATAATATTTTGGCCAGCCCGAATGGGAATGCCAAATCCGAGACGCCCAATGGGTGTGCCATTAATGGTAATACTTCCCCTCCTGCTCTCCCCGAAATAATGAATAATTATTCTTTTATACAAACTTTAATTACCCTTTTAATTTCTATCCTTACAAACAACAATACTGTACCTTCCAACGCTGCCGATTACATTAAATCTTTATTATCTTGCCTCCCCAATGACTTCGAAACTGAACAAAATTCTTCAGTGGAATAGTAGAAGCCTCTTCGCTAACAAATCTGACCTAATTCAATTACTCGACGAACACGACGTTTCAGTAGCCGCCATTTCTGAAACGTGGTTAAAACCCTCCTTTCACTTAAGAATTCCAGGTTATTATTATCTCAGACACGACAGACCGGATGGTAAAGGCGGCACGGCTCTGATGATCCATAATTCTATCCCGTTTAAACAAATTAATATTCATACTCCCTCCGACGATATCCAGATAATAGCAGATGTCTTATCTGATATCACAATATTATCAATAATATTCCTCCCTCTACGACTTTTATTGAAAATGAATGGGCACCAATCTTAACCCAGATTTGTTCCCCTTATATGATCCTTGGAGATTTTAAGGGCATATTACCGCAAGCGCAGCATATTTAGGGATTTTTGATGCAGTTTTAAGAACATTTCTATATTGTTTATTAGAAAAAAATATTATGTTTTGAAAAACTAAACTATTCTTCTAAATGGTGCTTTAAAAAAACGTGTTAAAATGTTTAAAACAATTGCGTGAAAAAATATTTACAAAACCTCTAAAAATAGCTTAAAGTTCGATTATATCTTTTAATTCTAAATACAGGAGAATTATAAAAAATATACATTATCACCACATCAATGTTGTCTAAACGACTGAATAATAAAATTATTTTAAAAAGCATTAAAACAATGCTTAAATAAATAAAAACAGTTTTTCAATATCACGATATTGTTAATTTGTCTCACGCCATTATATAAACCAAGACACGAGTTATTTCCAGTCAGTATGCGAGATGATTTCAGAGTGAAAGCACGTCAAATTTTACAAAAAATAAATACGTAAATGTGTAGGCACATAAGAAAAGGGGTCACACTAAAGATTAGTCGTTATGTTATTGTGTTTTATTTCAGAACCAAGTTGACTTTTTTACTAGAACTTCCATTTCGCGGCCGCCTGTTTGCAACCAGCGGCATAGAATGGTTTAGAGTGCCCCTTTACCCGTATTTTCGTATTCCTAGTTTTATTTATTTACGTCCTACTGTGCTTTTACATAAATTAGGTAAAGATAAAGATATATATAGTATTGTGCACTTTGCAGACATATTATTAGTATTTTTAGTGAACAAAAGAGAATACTTGAGAATAGTAGGGAAAAAGTTTCATAATAACACGAAACGATCCTCACCATATATATCTCCCAGTACGAATCTAACAAACCTTGTAGCGATAATTAAAACTACCAAATGTGAATAACCAACAAATTGTGCTATTTCATATTGAAAAATGTTAGTTCACATTCCTGCCGCAAGTTTTTAATGAGAACTATGGAATATAATATGAATATTTTCAGAGACCTAGGTATAATGCCAGTAGCCGAAATAACAAATGGTTATATTTTTATAGTCTGAAAGTGCCAAATTCTTTTAATCTCATTTCCTAAATCTATGCATTTTCTAATTTTTCAGAAACTGTTTTTTTTAATATTACAGGAATTTGGAATAGCTACATCAATAATATGAGTTATTTTTTTAATTTTGTTATGTAAAACTATATCAGGTCTATTATGACTAATTGTTCTGTCTGTTAGTATAGTTTTATCATAATATATTTTATAAAATTCATTTTCTAAAATTAATTTGGTTCATATTCATAATATGGTAGTCAATCGTACGGTCAAGTATTACGGAAGTCAATCAAGTTATGTTTAATTACCAAACTTTGGTGGATTATTTTTAAAACCGGATTGTGCCTAAATGTATACTCGGACGGCGCTGATATAGAACATCCCGATATAATATGTTCTATAGTTTCCGGAAAAGCCAAACATTTTCTACATAAATCATCAATTTGATTTATATCTTTGATTATATGCTTCCTATAATTTTTGTATTAATGACTCTATCTTGAATGGCAAGCATAAATCCTTCTATTTCTGCGCTCAACTCTCCAATACTCAACCATTTGTTTGACGAAAGTTTGTCAACATACGTTTGGTTAAGATAATTGAAGTGTTTTGCATGAATAATTTTATTTGACCAGGAATCTAATAATTCCTGGTTAGTATTTATAAAAATTTTGGCATTCTCGTCATATAAATTTAAAGGTGTAATGTTTATATCTGCCTTGCAAATTATTTTGTGAATTTCTGAGCTATTGGCTTTCCTATGGAAAAAATTTCTAAGCATTTCTACCTGATTGTGTTTCAAAGATGTTATTTTGATTACACCTCTACCTCCTAAATTTCTAGGTAAATTAATTCGTTCTATAGCTGAATTTGGATGATGGCAATTAAAATTTGTTAACGTTGTTCTAATTAATCGTTCTAAACTATCTAAATCTGTATTGGACCATTTAATTATGCTAAATTAGTACGTTAGTAGAGGTATTGCCCAAGTATTTATTGCTTTTACAAATTTTTTAGCAGATAGATTGCATTTTAAAAAATTTCTGATCCTAGTTTGAAATTTAATCCTAATATCATTTTTAATACTAGTGTGATCTAATCTATTCGATTGCGGGTATCCTAAATATTTATAAACCTCACCCCCTTTCATACTTTTAATTTTGAAATTTCTAAATATACCCTCGTCTCCATCTACAATTTTGCCTTTCTCTATATGGATCGTTTTAAATTTATCTAAACCAAAAGTCATTTTAATATCATCTGAAAAATTTTAACTACCTTAATCATTTTCTCTAAATTTGATTCAGAATTTGAAAATAATTTTATATCATCCATATATAATAGATGTGAAACTATACTACTCTCTCTTGTATTACCGTTAATTTTTATTCCAAACTTGCTTTTAATTAACATTTTAGACAGGATTCAATGCTAAGCAAAATCAAAGAGGACTCAATGAGTCTCCTTGAAAAATCCCTCTTTTTATTGAAATGCCCGGTACTACTATTTTCTTACCTTTTAAATTTACTAGTAAATCTGTATTCCAAAAGGACATAATATTTTTCAAAAATCTAATTATAATTGGTTTAACTTTATATGTTTTGATTAGCCACTAGTGCGGGACACTATCAAAATATAACTTTTATATAAATATATAATTTTTATATATATAACTTTTTGTACTTAAACAATAATAATAAATATTGAAAATGACCGATATTTTATTTATCTTTCCAATATATTCAGATATAATTATGATCACATATTACGAAAATAATGCGAAATTGAATACCGTATTGCTTTGACATCTGTCAATGAAGAACTAATGCCTACCGTCCAGCAGTGTAGTTGGTTGTATCGAATAATTTATCAAAGAAGTTTGTTCAAAATCTGATAAAGAGTCATAAAATCATGAGCTCCTCCTGCAATAGGTAATATTTCTATCTAAATTTACCTAAAACATGCGCATTCAATTTAATAAACATAATTTGAAAGATGCCCAATATTTAACGTTTCATGTTCAAATCTTACTCAAGTGTACCATCTAGTCTAGATTCTTCACTGCTCTGACTTCGTCGGTAGCGCGCAGCGGTTCCCCGTTCGAGCATACTTCATACTTCCCCACCCCGAAATATTATTTCGGTTTTGGTAAATTACCCCTTAATGCACATTCCCTTTCTCGGGGTAGCAAAATAACAAATCGTTCTGGCCGCAATCTTTTAGATTTTATTGAAACCCATAACCTATGTTTTTTAAATGACGGATCTCCAACCAGATTCACCCCCCCCCCCCTCATCAACGGAAAAGTGCTGTTGATTTATCTCTTTGTTCGTATTCGTTAGCATCTAAATGCTCTTGGGACATCCTAAACGATCCCCTCTCTAGTGATCATTTCTCAATTATAATCCGATTCCACCATCAATCTAACACTTATCCCCCCAGTTAAAAATAATCTCAAATTTAGAACAAAAGATGCCAATTGGAGCACTTTCTCTTCTGAACTAGATAACCTTATTAATTTAACAAAATCGTCCCCGGGAGACATCAGAATGCAATGTGAGTCGTTTCCCTCTAAGGTTATAAATGCAGCAGAAAAATCCATCCCGAAACACAATGCGAACATTAAAATAAAACACTCTACTCCGTGGTGGGACGAGGAATGCACTCGCTCCGTCAACTCTCGTAAAAAAGCAATTTCCTCTTTTCGTAAGTGTATGTCACTAGAAAATTTTTTATCAGTTAAAAAAGCCCAGGCAGAAACCAAACGAATTTTGAAAAATAAAAAACGCGCTGAATGGCGGAAGTTCTGTGAGAACCTGTCTCCCGAAACTCCCCAGTCTTCAGTTTGGTCTAGCTTTAAAAAAATCGGATCATCGTATTCTCCGCCGAGAATCAAACATATATCAGATGAAATTCTTATAGGATTTGCGGATAAAATAGCCCCCCATTGGTGGCCGGATGTGAAGAAATGGCTTCTATTAAACCATATCCATCTCATTCTAACTGGCTAGATGCTCCTTTCTCCATTGATGAGATGAAAAATCATTTTCTGATATGGCGGTTGAATATTTCTTATCTCTTATTAATAATATGTTTGAAACAACTAATGACTAATTCCGGATGATTGTAAAACTCAAAAAATCATTCCCATTTTAAAACCTGCAAAAAATCCATCTGAAATTTCGTCTTATCGGCCTATTGCTCTTTCATCATGTTTGACGAAAGTAGCGGAGCGTTTGATGAAAAACAGATTAGAGTGGTTTGTTGAAAGTCAAGATATTATCTCACCAAATCAGTATGGTTTTCGGAAAAAGAAATCTACAATGGATAATTTAAGTTTGTTCACAACTGATATCCGAGTTTCTCAATCCCTAAATTCTTATACATTGGCCACATTCCTTGACCTTTCATCAGCTTACGATGATGTTTTACTGAATGTTTTGAAAGAAAAGCTAAATTAAAAAACAAATCCTCCCGAAAGTGGTCCAATTTAATATTAATTTACTCTCAGATAGGTCCATTATTATTGTGTCTTCCTCTAAATGCTTAAGGCGCAAACTATGGAGAGGTTTGCCCCAGGGTTCTGTTATTAGTCCTCTGTTGTTTAATATTTATATGAGCGACCTAGACTCAGTAATTCCTTTTTCTATCGAACGACTTTACTTTGCGGATGATATCCTTATATATTTGTTACATAAAAATATTATTCTTGCAGCTAAGGAAATGAATTTGTCTTTACAATATATTAAAAGCTGGTTGTCAATTAATGGGATGAATCTGGCGGCATCTAAAACAAGGGTCGTGGCTTTCACGCGCAAAAGAAAAAATCCCCACTTCTCAATCTCTTTTGATAATGTGCCTCTACAAACCGCTACTCAAATCAAATTCCTTGGTCTTCTTTTGAACCATAAACTTTCCTGGCTACCACACAATCAGATAATTTCTACAAAGTGTGAAAAGGGACTTAATATGATGCGAGTAGTTTCCAGAGTTTGGTGAGGATCTCGTCCTACCACTCTTAAATTAATGTATAATTCCCTTGTTCGGAGCCACTTGGATTATGGCTCATTCCTTTTTGACACACTCCCTAAATATTTAGATAAGAAAATGGAAAGAATTCATTCAAAAGCCCTCGGAATGATTATTGGAGCTATGAAGTCTTCTCCAATTAATGCGCTTCAGGTGGAATGTGGGGAGCCTCCATTATATTTCAGAAGGCAATTCGTTGCCAATAAATATATTTTCAAGGCTTTATCGTCACATCGTCCTATTAAACAAAGTCTTAATCGATTAAGTGTTAATTTGAATTCTAACAAAAGATTGAGAGAAAAACAATGTTTTCCTCTCCTAATTAAAAGTTTTCATCTCTATAATTCTCTATCATCTTTCCTCCAATATCTTTAAGAAGTTCCCAATGTCCCTATATACAATATTCCATTTGAGGCAATCACTTTTATGCCGAACACAATAACATCAGTCTTTCAGAAGAATATTTTATCTTCCCCAAATAAATTTCAAAATGTGGATGATTGTTTTAAAAGCATTGTGGCTTCAAAATTCCCTGGGTTTTCCATCCTTTACACTGATGGTTCCAAATTTGAAAATAAAAGATGTGGAGCATCGATATATAGTCCAGAATTCAACATCAATCTCACTTATAAATTACCAAAAGAAGCTTCCATATTTACAGCTGAATGCTTTGCAATTGAACAAGCGCTAAATCAAATCCAGGTTCTCAACATTCATCGAGCCTTACTATGTACTGATTCGCTAAGTTCTCTAACTAAAATTAGGTCAAATATTCTATGTTATCCGGAAGACAATATTATATGTAAAATAATTTTTTTTCTCAATTCTCTAAGTGAATCTGGGTTTGAGACGATATTGGCCTGGGTCCCTGCCCATTTGGGTATCGAGGGTAATGAGATGGCCGATTTTCTCCTCAAATCTGGTTCAGATTCCGGAACTATCCCACAAAATTTTAAAATTCCTATCTCCGATGTCTTCCCGATTCTTAAATCCAACATGACTCGTGCCTGGGAAGAAAATTGGGCAGTCTCCAAAATAAGAACTGGATCTTTCTATGCTGGAATTCAAAACCATATCCCTGCTAAGCAATGGTTTCACGGTAAAAAACTTTCAAAACGATTCATTTCATGTATTTCGAGAATGAGAATTGTTCACTGTTCAATTGCATCTCACTTGTCTAGAATTAGAGTTTTAGATGATCCAGTCTTCCAGTGCGGTGTGGAAGAGGAAACCCTCGACCACGTTTTCTTTAACTGTAAAAACCATTCATCTTTCAAGAACATATACCGCCGGCTTATTAAAATCACACACCAGTCCCCCCTTAACATTTCATACCTTTTATCTCTTAACGATTCTCGTGTTCACACAGCTTTATGTAAGTTTATTAACCTGAATGAATTCAACATTTTATTTGTTTTAGTGATCTAAATGAGTCCAATATTTAATTTGTTTTATTATTTTCACAATAGATTAACCGAATTTTTTTATCCACTTTAACTATTACCGGCACAAAGCATCTTTTCAGGGTGAATTTCCTAAAACAAAAAAAAAAACAAAAAACTGTACTAAATTTAAGTAACATAATACTCGTATGTTCCTACCGCTATTAAGTCGGTAGTTGTTGAGAAAAGTTTTTAATTTTCAAACACGTGTTTACTAACAAAAGTCCTTAACGTACGTTAACGTTAACGTAAGTTGTTAACTGTTTTCAGAATGTAACTGGCTTGCATTGCGATACCATTCAAAGAAATAAAATGTTTCTGCATGAATGTCCTTTTCCATGCGTCCCCGTTCCCCTCCCGCGCTACCTTTCACGTCTTCCTATCCCCCGTCACCCCTCCCGCAAACTCCACCTCCATCGTTACCCTTCCCTCCCTGCCTCTAATACATATGAAGCACCTGTAGTATTTTTTAAAATCAAATTTCATAACGCCAGAGTTTACCATTATAATATATAGTCTATAAACTTCGCGGACGTGCGCATAAAAATTCACACAAAGTTTCATCGCAATCAGAAGAACGGCAGAGCATAAAATACGAACAAACAAATATAAATTTTGATATATAAGAAGATTGCAAGGCATCACAATTCAAATACAATTTAAGGTTTTAAAATTGTAGTTTTTGGTAAAATTGGTAAGTTCAGGCGAATCCATGTCATTAATCAATAAACTAGCTAATATTATTATTCCCTATTAAAATATAACAAGTAGTTCTGTAAACAGTAGACATATCGTCCAACAATGCATGTTTTTAATTTACTATCATTTTAAATTGATTGAAAGTTAGGTATTTAAATACTTGCCTTCTTAATAATAAACCATTCATATTTTACGTTACTTTTTATTAACATCGCGACAAGGATTATAAAAGGTCAACAAGTTTTATTAGAAAAATAAATACAGATGAACATAAAAATGGAAAACCTTAAAATCGAATACTCATCAAAACAGAACTAATTTGACAAAATAATAAAGGAACCAATACTTTTATTACCATTCATATAACGATACTAATTTTGAAAACTGGAGACCCCTGGTGTAACGTCAGATCTAAGACTCATTATCCCTAGTTTCAAGCAAGCATGTTCTGTAAATGGATCCGAATGTGTCTTATTAAGATAGGCTTAAGTGCAGTTTAATACTTACACTCGAAGTAGGAAAAGGTTTTTCCCCACTGTGAGTAAGCTTGTGTCTAGCCAAACTACTCTTCTGAGAACTTGAAAAACTGCAGACGGGAAATGAAAAAGGTTTATATCCGCAGTGAGAAAGTACGTGTCTAGTAAAATTACTCTTCATAGTACATAAATAATTGCAGTCGATGTCATGTGTTGTGTTGTCGTTGATATGCGCCGCCATAATGGCGTGTTCGAAATTAAACTACTAAAGTAAAATTAAGGAGGAAACAAATAAAAGACCCACTGCTTTAAGAAACGGACACATATATTTCATTAATACAAAAAGGCAGATGTTAATTGTTAATCTAGCGTTAGTCTTATAGTCATTGTCACGATAATATTTATTTTGATTAAATAAATATTGTCTTGACCTAGTTAATCTTAAAATCACCTGGCCGCTCACGTTTTATCATGATCGCCGTAACGATGAGTTCTTTACCGCTAGCAAATAGCGCCATCTATTTCCGGAGGGACTTTTTGAATTCTCGTCGTCTAGGGAGCCGAGGCCAATTCGACAAGTCGCCGAATTTTTTTAAGTTGCTTGTTAAATATGTGATAGTTTCACCTTTACGGGTTTTACCCATTTAAAAAAAAAGAATCATGAATTATTTTATAACTGCGAGCCGTGTTGTTTCCGTGAGTGAAACGGGATTTTTAAAACTTTAAATGGTGAAGTCGCGAGTCGCCATATTGTCAATGTGCTCACCTTCACTCTCGTACTTGAGTGTGGATAATCGGTGTAATCCTTTGTTTGGCGTTCATGATAATAACGTGGCCAAGGCTTTGAGAGGGGTTATCCTCGCGGAACACGATATTTGAGGCGGATGGAGGCCCGGCGCTGATCTATGGAGGGCGCGGTAAACGGCGTCTACCGAGATTTCACCGGTACGCACAACCGAGACTTTGAGCCTTTCCTGGTTCCTGTTCCCTGTGGAGGAGTCCCCATCCTCTGGGGCCTTTCCTGGTTCCTGTTCCCTGGTGAGGAGTCCCCAGGCCCTGGGGCCTTCCTCGGTTCCTGTCTATGGAGACCCCGCGTGCTCCTGGTCGCCTATTAACAGTGATTCGCGTCAGCGTTAGAGTCAGGATAATTTAGTTAAATTACGGTCCACAGGTATGCTCTCTTGCTTATGTGTTATTTTGTTATTTCTTTAGGAAATGTGGAATTCTTGACCCCTTGGAGGGCACCCATGTATACACAGTACCTTTAAAATATAGGTGATATTGTACTGCTAAATTATTTCTTTTATTTATCAAAAAAATGCCCGAAGATAAAGACTGTATTTTCCTTCCCACAAACTTGAGGGAGATTCTGATGCTCTACCAAGAAATACACGTTACATTTGGCGCCCAACGTGGGGAAATACACGTTACATCATAATTAAGTAGTTCTTAAAATTATAATGTCTGTTTGTTTAGTTCTACTTAAAAATCTTTAATTGTATAGAGTCTGATCACATCGACAGTTAATTAACTAAACAGTCACTTCCCGTGTTTGAGGACAGCCGGGAGTCTCCGTGTTCGACTGGTCGTCCTAATTGGACCACTTGCACTATTGCATCTTTTTTCACTTAAGTTATTCGTCAATTGCACCAATTTCACATATCGAAAATTTTATCGGTTGTTGAAAATTTGTGCAATTTTAAAATTGCGCAAATTCCTGGGCGGAAAATTGCGGTCACTACTGTGGAACTTCCTGGTGAAAATTTTATGCGGTTTCGCGGGCGGTTCGGAGAGCGTTTGCAGAGCCCTGGTCGGGTTGCGACCGGTGATTGTGTGGAACCACCTGTTGGGGAGTTTGCGCAAGAACCTCGGCGATTTCTTGCGGGGAAAGGCAGATCGCGACTGTCGTCGGCAGTGGTGAGATTTCTCCCTCATGTCTTGTTGCTTGGCCCTGGAATATTTTAACTGTCGCGGCGGCCCGGGGTTCAAAACAAAAGGTTTATTGCTTTCTTCTGCTTCGCAAAAGTCTGGGCTTGGGCTTTATTTATAAGCTTGTTTCATATGCATGTTTGTCCCCTGCCGACTTTCAAAACTGAATTTCGAGCTCGTAGTTTATTATGGTCATCCTGTCCGGTCCATTATCAAATTTTAAGACTCTTCATGTTAACCGCCATATTTACTAGGTAAGTAAGATGAAAAAGATTGCACATGTTTTATTATTCTGTTCATTCTCGCGATTAAAAATACTTATGGATTAATATTTAATATCATTTAGTTCTAACTAACACGAAACAGGTTTTCTCTACTGTGAGTAAGCATGTGCCTCGTGAAACTACTCTTATAGGAACATGAATAACTGCAATTGGAACACGAAAAAGGTTTTTCTCCATTGTGAGTCAGCATGTGTTTCCTCAGATGTCCTCTATCAGAAGACGAATAATTGCAATAGGAACACGAAAAAGGTTTATCTCCACTGTGAGTAAACATGTGTCTCATCAAATGACTCTTTTGAGAACATGAATAACTGCAGTCGGAACACGAAAAAGGTTTTTCTCCACTGTGAGTCAGCATGTGTCTCCTCATATGTCCTTTATCAGAAGACAAATAACTGCAAAAGGAACACGAAAAAGGTTTATCTCCACTGTGAGTAAACATGTGTCTCGTCAAATTACTCTTTTGAGAACATGAATAACTGCAGTCGGAACACGAAAAAGGTTTTTCTCCACTGTGAGCCAACATGTGCCTCATCAAACCACTCTTATGAGAACATGAATAACTGCAATGGAAACACGAAAAAGGATTTCCGCCACTGTGTAAAAACATGTGTTCTCTCAAACTTCGCCTATCACAACATGAATAACTGCAGTCGGAACACGTAAAAGGTTTTTCTCTACTATGAGTTAACATGTGGCTCATCAAACTAGTCTTATGAGAACATGAATAACTGCAATTGGAACATGAAAAAGGTTTTCTTCCACTGTGAGTCAGCATGTGTCTGCTCAAGGTTCCCTTTTGAGAACATGAATAACTGCAATTGTAACAAGAAAAAGGTTTTTCTCCACTGTGAGTAAACATGTGTCTCATCAAATTACTCTTTAGAGAACATGAATAACTGCAGTCGGAACACGAAAATGGTTTTTTTCCACTGTGAGTAAACATGTGCCTCATCAAACTAATCTTGTGAGAACATGAATAACTGCAATCGGAACACAAGAAAGGTTTTTCTCCACTGTGATTAAACATGTGGCTCATCAAATGTCCCCTATCACAACATGAATAACTGCAATCGGAACACAAAAAAGGTTTTTCTCTACTGTGAGTCAGCATGTGTCTCCTCAAATGTCCCCTATCACAACTTGAATAACTGCAATCGGAACAGGAAAAAGGATTTTCTCCACTGTGAGTAAACATGTGGCTCATCAAACTAGTCTTATGAGAACATGAATAACTGCAATTGGAACACGAAAAAGGTTTTTCTCCACTGTGAGTAAACATGTGTCTCGTCAAATGACTCTTTTGAGAACATGAATAACTGCAGTCGGAACACGAAAAAGGTTTTTCACCACCGTGAGTACGCACGTGCCTCGTCAAAGTACTCTTATAAGAACATGAATAACTGCAGTCGGAACACGAAAAAGGTTTTTCACCACCGTGAGTACGCACGTGCCTCGTCAAAGTACTCTTATAAGAACATGAATAACTGCAGTCGGAACACGAAAAAGGTTTTCTTCCACTGTGAGTCAGCATGTGTCTGCTCAAGGTTCCCTTTTGAGAACATGAATAACTGCAATCGGAACACAAAAAATGTTTTTCTCCACTGTGAGAAAGCATGTGTTTTGTTAAACTACTTTTATAAGAACATGAATAACTGCAGTCGGGACATGACAAAGGTTTTCCTCCACCGTGAGTAAGCATGTGTGTCGTCAAATGATCCTTGCAAGTAGATGCATAACTGCAGTCGGGACATACGTTAAGTTTTTTTCCACTGTGAGTCAGATCCGTAAATGAGTCTGAAAAATAACGCGAATAAATATAAACGTGTAAGCAATGTTAATTCAAAAAAATGTAAAAAATAGAAAGCACTAATCGTTATTTACCTGTTGTATGGCCACATCCTTGAAAGCGTCTTAGGCATTCCTTCTTAACATCCGGAAGCTCTATGTCAATTTCCATATAAGGAATTCCCTCTCCATCTTCATCTCCGGGTCCTGGTTCTACCTTGAAGCTGACTGTCTCCACTGTAGGGCTACCTAGAAAAACGAAACAACAATACGTACAAAGATATGACCAGTCGAAGAGCGTGATACATTTGAAATGACAGTCGTTCCTCACCGAGAGAGTACTACAAAAAACTTGTTAAAGATACCGTTGATTAACGATGTAAAAGAAAAAAAATGGTTAACGGGCTTTAAAGGTTAATTCAGGAAACATAAGGACCTCAGATTCCTTCCGGAACGATGCTCAAAGAAGGGAAAAAAATGTACTCTTGAGCAGATTCCGTTCGACGTTTTGTATATTTATATATATGTATATATATAAGTTAAAGTAAACACAATTTGGGAAGCGGGTATGGGTACCGCCGCCGCGGGAACCATTTTCTGGACAATAAATACTTCTGCCATAGGTCACCCCAAGTGGTTCGATACGTTTGGTGACTTAGCAGGGTTGCTCGGATTCATGGGGTTAGGTTTGTCGGGATTTTGGTAGTGGATGCGTCTGCCCACTAACTGCGTGGCAGGCCGGATTGGGAGAAACTTGTTGAGGGAGATCTTTTGACCACTCCCGCAGGACTCACTCGGGATATTGGCTTACACCGCAGTGGGAGGGATAGATACATACGTCTGTCACTCCCGGACACACTGATCCCAAGATTCCTACCCACCCCTCATACCTTTTTTCCTTCCCAGAACTTCCTCTCCTTCCTTTCCCTAAAAAAACCTCCACACAGCAACACCAAAGATGACATAGGCCCCGAGGGCATTATTTTCCTCAGGGCCTTTCGTGTGGGGCTAATGGAAAAAAAAATACCAGGGAAATTATGTTTTTATCAATATTATATGGCTAAAGAAAGAGGTAGCGCAACACGGCATAATACCCCAAAAACAGATAGCCAAACTATTATATGTGTTTTTAACGCATAACCACTGGAAAGCTTTTCGCTACAATATTGCGCCATATAAAACTTCACGGATTGGCTAGCTGCCAATTTTGGCAAATTTTCCGTAGAAACTTTAAACGTTTTTTTGTAATATTTTCAAACACGCCCGAGGTTCGATTTTGACGATTTTTAGAAATTGAAAGATGCTTCTTATATTCATATTCAACAGATGGCAGTGTACTCTAGAAAGATGCTTCTTATATTCATATTCAACAGATGGCAGTGTACTCTAGAAAGATGCTTCTTATATTCATATTCAACAGATGGCAGTGTACTCTAGAAAGATGCTTCTTATATTCATATTCAACAGATGGCAGTGTACTCTAGAAATTTACTAATTATCAACAGATGGCAGTGTACTCTAGAAATTTACTAATTATCAACAGATGGCAGTGTACTCTAGAAATTTACTAATTATCAACAGATGGCAGTGTACTCTAGAAATTTACTAATTATCAACAGATGGCAGTGTACTCTAGAAAGATGCTTCTTATATTCATATTCAACAGATGGCAGTGTACTCTAGAAAGATGCTTCTTATATTCATATTCAACAGATGGCAGTGTACTCTAGAAAGATGCTTCTTATATTCATATTCAACAGATGGCAGTGTACTCTAGAAATTTACTAATTATCAACAGATGGCAGTGTACTCTAGAAATTTACTAATTATCAACAGATGGCAGTGTACTCTAGAAATTTACTAATTATCAACAGATGGCAGTGTACTCTAGAAATTTACTAATTATCAACAGATGGCAGTGTACTCTAGAAATTTACTAATTATCAACAGATGGCAGTGTACTCTATTCAACAGATGGCAGTGTACTCTATTCAACAGATGGCAGTGTACTCTATTCAACAGATGGCAGTGTACTCTAGAAATTTACTAATTATCTCATTTTTCGAAATTATATTATGTAGATTTGTTTAAAACGCTCAACTGTCATAATGCCTCAGTGTAAAATGCGGCTTTTTATACTGTTTTAGTGGATTTTTCTAACATATTTGTATTCCTATATAACTATACAATGATTGGATTATTAGTAATGCATTCAACGTGTTTTTACGTGTTTCAATCTTTAAAATTCAGTGTATATTTGAAAAACAAAATTTTTGTCCCATGGGATTGTGATTTACATTGCAGTAATTTCAATAAATAATAAACGAGTTAATTGCTATTGTGGATTTAAGTTAATTAATGTATCTTTTTGAATTACCGCAGTTAATTTTGGTAAGTAGGTACCTTATAAATTCCATTTTAGTCCATTTTAAATTGTCGCCATTTCCCATCAAAAGTTTATTCAAAGGGAATATTAAACACTTCACAACTTACTAAAATTCAGTTTTGTTATATATATATATATATATATATATATATATGTATATATATATATTTGTAGATTGTGATAATCAATTAGACCATTTAAAAGAAACTTCATAGAAAATGTTTAATGTGAACGCAGAATTGAACTTCCTACGAGAGTTTATAGGAAGAAAATGCAGAGAATATTTATGTTTCAAATGTTTACGATTTCATAATATGTTTTTTTATAAATCCTACAAATATGTGATAATCGACAAAAGATAGGTAAATTTTTCGCTATATAGAACTATAATCAGTTTGTATGTATCGATATTAAAATTCGGAGGTATGATTTTTTTTAAGGTGGTCGGAAAATATTCAACAAAAATTTCGAGCAATCAGAGAAAAAAGTTTCAAATTCGGCTGTCGCTCCAGGTGACAATAATGTCTCCAGCGGATAATAATGTCTCCAGCGGATAATAATGTCTCCAGCGGATAATAATGTCTCCAGCTGATAATAATGTCTCCAGCGGATAATAATGTCTCCAGCGGATAATAATGTCTAAAGCGGATAATAATGTCTCCAGCGGATAATAATGTCTCCAGCGGATAATAATGTTCTAAATAAATAAAATAAAATAAATAAAAAGTAAGATAAAAAAAATAAAACAAAATGGCACTTATTTAGATCCCAAATAAGGTAAATTAAGAATTTGCCCAGTTTGGTAGTTTTCCGTAAATAAACGTTTAATGATGAAACGCTTTTTGCAGAATTCACGGTGCCTCGAGTAGAAAATATCTTCAAGAAAAATGCAATTATCCAAATTTACAAAGATAATATCATCAAAAAATTTGATACCCATCAATCAAAAAGATATCAAGACAACATCAAAATACCAAAATTTAATACCAAACTAATGCAAAACAATTATTTCTATTTAGGAATAAAGTTATTCAAAAACCTTCCAACAATTGAAAAAAAAAAAACAAAGATATCAATAAACTGAAACTCAAACTGAAGCTACATATACTTCATCAGGAATAATTAACTAAATAATTGCCTGTTTTCTCTTTTTTCTATTTATTATCAATCTATATTAATCTCTATTTTATTTAGATTTTTCGAATTTCTCTTAAGTGCACAATATTTTAGTATGTAACCCAGTGGCGGATTATCCCCAAGGCAAAGTAGGCACGTGCCTAGGGGCGCGAGGATACAAAGGGGCGCCCCTAGGATGAAAAAAAAATTGTGTAAGAAATATGCACCTACTTACACAATAAAAAATATTCTTTTGAATTGTAATTAAAGTATATAAAATTAAAATATTATCTTAAATAACTACCAAAACTAAATCATGCCATGCTGATCAAAAGAGACGACAGACCACCAAAAAACTCTGTCTCAACACACACTCCTTGCATCATTCACATTTAGTCACAGTATGCGTAATAATATGCGTAGCTTATAATCCTATCCACCAAGTGCAGTTGACGTGACTATATCACTAAAAGGCGCAATAAAAAAATTTGAAAATATCGTAATTTTTATCGGTCTTTTATTCCTTCTGGATTTCCACAATTTAACTGTCACACCTATAATATATCCACACACACGGTTTTCAGGAGAAAAATAATTTTCCTCAGGTTTCCCTGTGGAGCAACACTTGACTGCACTATGAACTATGAGTCACAGTATAGTAAAACCTTTTTCATGTTCCGAATACAGTTAAACAAGTTCACAAAAGGGAGATTTAAAAATTCACAGTAGGTATGATTCACAGTGGAGAAAAAAAGTTTTCACGTCCCGGTTGCCACTATTCGTGTTTTCAAAGGGAATATCTTAGAAGACACTTGCTGACTCGTAGTAGAGAAAAACCTTTATCATGTTCCGACTGCAACTATTCATGTACTTCGAAGAGAAATCTAAAAATTCACATATTTACACACAGTGGAAAAAAATCTTGTTCATGTCCCGAATGCCCGAATGTCCCGAATTCATGTTGTACAAAGGAACTTCATAGAAACCATTTGCTGACTCTCACTGATATACGACCTTTTACATGTTTCTACTGTCACTATTCATTTTCAAGAAAGAGGCAACAAAAATCACAGGTTTACCCACAGCGGATCTAAAACCTTTTCTTGTCCCTAAAGCAGTTATTCAAGTTCTAGACAGGGAGTTTTAAAAATCCACAACGCGATTCACGGTGGATAAAAACCTTTTTTTATGTTCTGAGTGTAAATATGCATGCACTACGAAGAGAAATCTAAAAAATCATATGTTTTTCCCAAAGTGGACAAAAACATTTTTCGTGTCCTGGCTGCGACTATTCATGTTCTACAAAAAAATAAATAAAATGTCACATATTTACCCACAGAGTAGAAAAACCTTTTTCATATCCCGCTACTCTTCATGTTATCGCAAGGGACATCTAAAAAATCACAAGTGGACCACAGTGGACAAAAACCCTTCGTGTCCCGACTGCAATTATAAATTTTCTCAAAAGGGAACGTCTAAGAACGCACTTGACGATTCACAGAGAAGAGAAATCTTTTTCGTGTCTTGTCTGCGACTCAGAGGCGGATTACATAGCGAGAGCGCCCTCGGCAAGCATCTCATCGGCGCCCCTACAGCGGCTATTTTTTTTTACATACCAAGTTTCATCACAACCGGTTTTTTTCGTGAAGAAGTAACATACACACACTTTCGAAGTTATAGCATTTTAAAACAATTTAAATAATTTATAAATAAAAAATAAATAAAGTTATGATTAAGTTAATTCTAAATTGGTATTTACTAATCACACTTAAGGACAATTGTTTAAAAAAATAAAAAAATCTGCTTTTACATTTTTGTCTTGCAAGGTTTTTAATAACGTCGTCATAGTTTAAAGATAGTAAAAAGTTTGATTCAATGCTAAGTTTTGCTCACGAATTTAATCTCTAATCTGTCATAGAAAAGCTAAGAAATTTTTTTACATTCCTTAGACAGGAAAAACTCCGCTCACCAATGCAATTGCTAACTGCCGTCGAAACTCACATTCTTAAGGCTATGTCAATGTTTGGATAAATTATTTCGAGTTATTTATTTCTTAGAACCTAAAAAATCGCTTTGGTTGTTAGGGGCAGTTCTCCATCTCGAGCTATCGTTGTTAAATAAGAAAGTAGATGGATACATTCATCAACCAAGCAGTTTTCTAAATCACCAGAATATATCGTTACTATGTAACATACAAGAACTATTTTGAACTTCTTCAGAATTGACCAAATTCCTTAAAAACGTACATTTACTATAAAAATTTACTGATCAAGGTTTTTCTTCAGTGTGAGTAAATATGTGACTTTTTAGATATCCCTTCGTAGCACATGAATAGTTGCAGTCGAGACATGAAAAGGGTTTTTTCCCACTGTGGATGAACACGTGATGCTAAAGACTTCCCTTTGAAGATCATTAATAGTTGCAGTCAGGACACGAAAAAGGTTTTTCTCCTCTCCACTGTGAATGAGTTATTAGCATGAATAGTTTACACACAAAAAAGGTTTTTGGCCACAGTGAGTAAACATTTGTTTTTGAGATGTCACTTGCAATAACATGAATAGTGGCAGTCGGGACACGAAAAAGGTTTTTCTCCTCTATGGATAAGTATGTCACGTTTTAGTTGTTATTTTTCAGAATATTAATAGTTGCAGTCGGGACACAAAAAAGGTTTTTATCCACTATGGGAAAACGTGTGATTTTTTAGGTTTTTTCTTCGTAGTAGGTGCATAGTAACACTCAGATCATGAAAAATGTTTTTCTCCACTGTTAATTACGCTGTGGATTTTTAAATATCCCTTTCGAGAACTTGAACAACTGCAACCGGGACGAGAAAAAGGTTCGGTTAGGTTTTTGTCCGCTGTGGGTAAACGTGTGATTTTTTGGTACCTCTTTAAAGGACATGAAAAGTCGCAGTAGTCAAATCTAGTCTCCTTCAACGGAAGCAATCTTTCGAACAGGACCTCCATCGATATGCTTGGTGTAACTCTAAGTGACCAGCTCAGGTACGGGGGCTCCATCGAAACCAGAGTTAAGTTAGCCTCTCATAAACTGGGCGTACTGTATAGGGCCCGCAGATTAATACAAATCGCAAATGTGCCCCACGGTTGAATTTGGCAGCCACCTTTGGAGCTCCAAAATACCTAAAAAAAACCCTTGACTCTGTGCAGAAACGGGCGGTCCGTTTGATAGATTCTCCCATCTTAACAGACGGACTGCAATCTTTAGAGAACAGGCGTCAGGTGGGAATGCTGTCCTTGTTCTACCGGTATTGCAATGGAAGACGCTCCAAGGAACTAGCGTCAATGATCCCCTCGGCACCGGTGCATAGTCGGAAAACACGCCAAACACGCGCCCAACATTTGTACACGGTTGACATTAGTCGCATGAAAACGGGTCGTTTCTATGATTCGTTCTTGAATTCAACGGCTCGGCTGTGGAATGATTTGCCGGTATCTGTGTTTCCTCCCTCCTACAACATGGGTCCATTCGTCATGTTCATTTCTTACTTTCCTCAAAAAGACCCTCCACACAGCATCTTCAAAGATGACATAGGCCCTGAGGAAAAGTATTTTCCTCAGGGCCTCCTATGTGGAGTTAATGTAAAAAAAAGAAATATGTAAAAGGTTTCATGTCACTACAAGTCTGCAAATGACTTCTAAGAAGTTCTTTTGTACAACATGAATAATTGCTGTCGGGACATGAAAAATGTTTTTAACATGTGAATTTAAGATACCGTTTTGTAGCGCATGAAAAGTCGCAGTCGGGATATGAAAAAGGTTTTTCATCACTGTGAGTCACAAGTGCCGTTTTAGTTATTTTTTTCGAGAAGAAGAATAGTTGCAGTCAGGAAATGGAAAAGGTTTTTCTGCATTTTGGATTTCTCTTCATAGTACATGAATAGTTGCAGTCGGAACATTTAAAAGGTTTTTCTCCACTGTGAGTCAGAAAGTGACTTCCTAGATATCCCTTTTCCGAACACGAGTAGTTGCAATCCAGACATGAAATAGGTTTTTCTCCTCTAAGAATCATACTGTGGGTTTTTAAATCTATCTTTTGAGAATTTGTATAACTGCATTCGGAACATGAAAAAGGTTAAACTTCACTATGAGACAGCTTTTGAATCATAGTGGAGTAAGGTGTCGCTCCACAGGAAAACCTTAGGAAATTTAGTTTCCTCAGGACCTCTTCAGGGGAGCTAATGTAAAAAAAGTATGTGTTGTAAAACCATGTAAGAATATAATAGGTAAGACAGTATTAAATTGTGGAGATCCGGATAGAATACCAGGCCGATAAAAATAATAAAAATTTCCATTTTTTTAGCTCCATTTAGTGATAAAATCATGTCAAGAACACTCGGTGGATAGGATTAAAAGGTACATTCATTGGCGTAGTTAGGGGTGGAGGCCCGCCCCGGGTGCAACACGAGGGGGGGGGGGTGATACCCGACCGAGTGTCACCCCCCCCCCCCCCCCAAGGGTACAATTATTTGGTGAGGGCATTAAAAAGAACTGATATGATGCGAAGTGAATTGTGGAAGAAGTCAGGAAGAGCCGAGGAAGGCATGGCATGATCAAGTGAATTAAATACTAAAATAAAATTGGACCACGCGAAGAGACAGTACATCGACCGTGTACCAACAAATCATTTAAAAGAGCGCACGTTTGAAAGTATCTCCTACCCGCAGTATTCCTTCGGTATTGTGCACCGCAACGGAGCCGTGAGACGATTAATGAAGCAAGAAGTGTGTGTGATACTGAGTTGTTTGCTGGTCTTTCTTCTCTGGGATTTTTTTTGTTCAAAAATCGGCGCCCCTTTGTAACCTCGCGCCCCTAGGCACGTGCCTACTTTGCCTTAGGGATAATCCGCCACTGCTGCGACTATTCATGATCTTAAAAGGGAAGTCTTAAATGTCACCTATTTATCCACTATGGGAAAAAATCCCTTTTCATGTTCCGACTGCAACTATTCATAAGCTAGAAAGGGATATCTAAAAAGTTACATATTTACCGTCAGTGAAGAAAAAAATTTTCACAAAATTTTTGTTTTTAAGCAATTTGGTCAATTTGAGTGCTAGTGTGTTAGTAACGATGTATTCTGGTGATTAAGAAAAGTGCTTTCTTGATGAATGAATCTATCTATGTTCTTACTAAACACGATAGCTCTAGAATCTCTAGATGGGGCTCCCCAGACAGGGTTTCCCAGAGGGTTTCCCAGGGTTTTCCAGAACAACCAAAGCGATTTTACAGATTCTACGAAATAAAGAACTCGAAACAATTTACCCAAACATTGGCATAGCCTTAAGAATTTGCGTTGATGGCAGTCAGCAATTACAGAGTTTTTTCCTGTATAAAGAGAGTGAAAAATTATCTTTACCCAACCATGACAGAAGAGATCAAATTCGTTAGCAATACGTAACATTGAATCAAACTTGTTGTTATCTTTAACTATGACGATGTTATTGACAACTTCGCAAGTCAAGAATGTAGATGCAGATGTTTTTTTAAACAATTGTCTTTAAAAGTGATTAGTAGACACTTACCAATTTTTAAATAAATAGTTGATTTAACTTTATTTTTTTATTTATCAAATAGAAGTTTAAAATGTAATTATCCTTACTCATATTATAACTGCGAAAATATATAGGGATGTGTACCTATAGGTATATTTTACTTCTTCATGCAAAAAAAAATACCAAACCGATTGTGATGAAACTTGCAATGTAAAAAATGATAGCTGGAGACCCATATTTACATATTTTATACCAAAATTCCCACGCCGGTGCCGCCGGATAAGCTGTAACGAAGTATTTTTATTAATTATTACAAGCAATAATTGTCAGCCTGAAACACTCATTTACATTGAAAAATCTTCCGAGAAAAGATACTTGCCGCCAACGGGACTTGAACCCGTGTCCTTTCGATTGCCGGTCGAGTGCTCTGACCACTGAGCTATGGCGGCTTATCAAATACCCGCCAAATAATTCAATATATACTAGTGTTTCATTCAACAATTACTGCTTGTTATATTTTTTCCACCTGACAATGTAAATGAGTGTTTCAGGCTGACAATTATTGCTTGTAATAATTGTTACCCTTTGTGCTATGCATAAAAATCTTGTCTAAACGTTAGTTTATAAATTAAAAAATAATAATTAATATTTAACAAGTTTAAGTATTTCCCCAATAAATGCAGACATAATTTGTCTCGACGCCACCTAGCGAGGGATTTAACACTAACAATGTCTTCCTCGCAAAAATAAAGTTGGTTGTTGTCAGGTGGAAAAAATATAACAAGCAGTAATTGTTGAATGAAACACTAGTATATATTGAATTATTTGGCGGGTATTTGATAAGCCGCCATAGCTCAGTGGTCAGAGCACTCGACCGGCAATCGAAAGGACACGGGTTCAAGTCCCGTTGGCGGCAAGTATCTTTTCTCGGAAGATTTTTCAATGTAAATGAGTGTTTCAGGCTGACAATTATTGCTTGTAATAATTGTTACCCTTTGTGCTATGCATAAAAATCTTGTCTAAACGTTAGTTTATAAATTAAAAAATAATAATTAAGTATTTTTAGTTATTATATGTATGTACTAGTTCAAATTTATAATATATGACCCGTAGAGGGGCGCCGATGGAGTGCTCGCCTAGAGCGCTCTCAACACTTAATCCGCCTCTGATGTAACCGTATCCCATGTATGTCCACCTACACATATAGATAATCCAGAAGTTTCAATTGTTCCTATTACATACTTGCCTATTGCATAATGTTATTCTCTTTCTGTTATAATTAGTGTAACTCGCTCATCGAGCACAAGAACTAGCTTTATCTTTGGTGAGATTGCAATTTTAAATAATTTCTGTACCGATATGCAATTTATATAAAACCACTGTACACTTATATACTTATTTATTTATTATGAATTAACGCCGATTAACGGCTTTTACATAGGAATTGCAATAATTTGAAAGAATATACATAGTTATGAAAAAAAAAATTAATATGACATTAAATTAAAAAGCACATATTGATGTGACAGTATAAAGTAAAAATAGTAAGCTATTAAAAATAAAAACATGAAAAAAAAAATGAAAACAACATATACATGATTGTGTACAAGATATTATGAACTAAGAAAATTACTACGTAAAGTACGTAGTAATAAATTAAAAAATTCCATAAATAAACATTGATGAAGAATTTAAACATTGATGAAGAATTTAAACATTCATGAAGAATATAAACATTGATGAAGAATATAAACATTCAAAGTATATTAGATTATAATATAACTGAGAAGCGCTGACAAACAGCTTTAATTATATAATTCTTGTATGTTGATAATCTTTCAATATTTATCACATCATCAACAACATATTTGTTACCAAGTATATGCAGGCGATTTATTATGGCATATAATTCAGCATTAGATCCTGTATTCTTACAATGGTAAGGTAATTTGTGGCGAACTGATCTACTCGGTACATGAAAACATATTAAAGAAAGAAGTTCAGGAGAGTTCAACAAGTTATTAACAATTTTAAATAAATAAAATAAATCAGAACAAATTCTTCTCTCTTTTAATGTATCAAGTCCCAGTAGATGTAACAGGGAGAAGTAATTAATGTTCTCAATTGATATTCCCAATTTAAAATTAATGTAACGTAAGAATTTATGTTGGACACGCTCAAGGGAATATTCATGTGTACTGTAATATGGATTCCAAATGGTGGAATTAAATTCTAGTTGGCTTCTAACAAGAGAAGTGAATAGTAGTTTGACAGTTTTAAAATTTTTTAAATCCCTCGAAATTCGCCAGATAAATCCCAACATTTGCATCGCTTTACTGGTTATATTATTAATGTGTTTAATAAAAGTTAATTTAGTGTCAATGGTAAAAATAAGGCGCCAAGGTCTCTTATTTCAACAAAAGATAATAAAGTTTGATTACTGAGAAAGTAAGTGAACAACAATGGGTTTTTTTTTCTGTGGAATCTCATAACTTGACATTTTTTTACATTGAGAGTTAATTTATTTTTAAAACACCAATCGGAAAAGAAATTAAGATTAGATTGTAGTGACAAACTGTCCTCAAACTGTCCTCTGTCTATATCTATATTAAAAAAAAAAAAACAAAGATAAATACCAAAGTACGGCAAGACTATGAACAAACACATTATGTCGTGCCTGAGCAACAATTTAAAACGGATTAGGTTTCATCAGATCAAAATGTGGTAAAAATCTCCCTATTGAGTCCACACTCAATACAGACTTTAAAAAATTTAAAAAAAATTAACTATATAGATAATAGTTAGTAGAAAGTAATGCAGTATTAAATTGGAAAATATTGCGTTTTAATGGTTATTTTGTTAACTTCAATAACGCGAAATGTCATTTTTCAAGGACCGCCATGTTATTAATTACGACGGCAAATACGCACTTTTAGCAAAAAATCACTTTGTTTCAGTTAGATAATAATAAGAAGTACATATTTCAACCTTCGTAAATGATAAATAATGCGGGTTAATTATTATTTTGTTCGGTTTCATAAACACGAAAAATGATTACTCATTATGCATGTCGTATTAAATTGTGCCGTATGAAACATTGTGCCAGTGTGCAAATCGCAAATAAACATTACCATACTAATAACGAGTAGCTTTTTTTACATGAATACCGCACAAGAGTCCCAACTAGACGTGGGCAAAATGATTCCCAGGAGTGAATAGATTCAGTCTGATTCCCCCGGCCTTTTGAATTGATTCCTTCTATTCATTCCTTTAATTCAATTAATTCCAAAAAAAAAAAAAAACTGGAGTGAATGGGGAGACTGATAGGCTACTCTGTCTCTTTTTAATGTCACTTTTTCGTTTCATTTCAAATCACAATAAGTGGGGAGGCTACGAAGCACCACACAAAGAGAGGACCGATTATTCTATCTCATTATCTCGCAGGCTAAATCCTATATGTATTTGTTTGTCTTTTTTTAGTATCGTTATTTTTCGAATGTAAAATGTATTTACAGCTAGTAATTAAATCTTTAAATTAAACAGTTTTTTGTTTCACCCCTAAAGTTTTACTTATTTTATTTATTAAATTTAAAAGTATTTTATGACAGCTGACAACAGCTGATTGGCCTTATAATATATGCAAATTTACATATTACATCTACCCAAGATCCACGTCTAAAAGTAGGTAGGTACTTGTATTCCAATATCTTTCATACGTGCCAAAAAAACTATTACAAGTGCACTATTTTTGCTTCTCACTTTTCTAGCCGATGCCGCGATGTTCTGATTCAATGTCGAAAGTTTTCGGCTAACTATGTAATGAAATTGAAAGCTTGGCCCGCCGAGGAATTGGTGAACCGCTGCGCTCGGACGGATTAAGGGCCGGCATTGAGCAATGAATTAGTAACTTTTGAGTAGTGTCTTGTGTCTTACCCCGCAGAAACTTGATCAACTCGCAAGGAGCTGCGTTTCGGATACACCCGAGCCGAGATTGACGTGAAACGATGGCGATGTAAGACGATGACATCTGACGTCATTTCTAGGTCTGAGATTAACTAGAGACAACAACGTCACAAGTGAAAAAGACTTTAGTTTTAATTCCTGAATAAAGCGCTTCGGACAATTTCCGATAGCGACAGACTAGCTACGAGTAGGTACCTGGGACACGGACGGGACGGGACGCGCGGGGACCTTAGGACAATTTTAGGACTATTGACTACGACAAATGATTAATTCCCTGCGTGAAAAGGACGCTCGGACAATTCGGCTGAATCGCGGCCGCGTTTTGATCTACGGGTTTTTAGAACGGCGGCCGGCGGTAGCGGGATACGAGTCGTTCACAATACCGTCGACAACTTCGCGGCGCGCCTCCCATCGAATAATATTTAAATACCTATGATACATTATAATATTTACATCGTTTACGAAACACATTACTCATTGAAATAATTTAACAGTAAAATAAATGGAAATTAAACATTTATGTTGCCGTTAAAAATCGTACGATACAAGGCCAAAGGTAAGGAATGAAGAATCAACTCATTTTGAAATTGAGAATCAGATCAAGTGTGTCACAAGATTGAATTTATTAATTTAATTCGGTCATTCAATTTTGCCCACGTCTAGTCCCAACTGCTCCCGTCTGGAGCCAGTGAGACTATGGCATCCCCAAAATGGGGTATGTTATGAGGCTGAAGGTAGTGGTGAGGGAAGGAGGTAAGAAATAGGAAGGTGGGGAAGTACCTGGCTATTCAGATCTTGTCACCAAACACGGCTAAAGTCATTTCAGGCAACGTTTCAAATCTGAATGGTGGTCTTACACCAGGGCGGTACTGAGAGTATCTTCCACTCTGGAACGTGCTGCCAATATACTATATATTATTTTTAATTAATAAATTGTGAAATACACAAATTAATCAAATAAAATTTATTTGCCACGCCGGGATTCGATCCCGCGACCTTCGGAATGCGAGTCAAGCGCCTTACCTTTGCACTACGCCGGCCGTCAAGATAGGAATATAACACAGTCAATTAAATTACTACAACGAAGTACTTTTTGAATTATTTCAGAAACTACTGAAAAGATAATCTTCTATCACCATATGAATAAGTACCCATCATACGTAGGATTCGGAGCGACTGTGCTCCGCCCCACGTAAAAATCGAAAATCGGTTTACAGAACAATTCACTATGAGACTTTTCTGTGCGTAACTCTGAAGTGGCGCGGGGCACGGTCGCTCAGAACTCTTATGTGCAGGGTGTGTCTAACGGGTTTGTGTAATTATTTGAATACCTAGAACGAAAATAAATAAAATAACACACACGCGTTTTTCTTTTGAACAAGTTATACATCCCAGGTTTTGAATGGTTTGGATGGCAAACAGGGTTTGTCTAACGGGTATGTAAGTGTAATTATTATTAAACGCAAAAATTACACAAACGCGTTAGACAAACCCTCCTTGCCATACAAACCTGGGATATATATATATATATCTTGCTTAAAAGAAAAACGCGTGCGAATTCTTTTATGTATTTTCGTTCTAGGTATTCCAATAATTACACAAACCCGTTAGACAAACCCTGCTTGCCGTACAAACCATTCAAAATCTGGGATGTATATCTTGTTTAAAAGAAAAACGCGTGCGCGTTTTACATTTATTTTTATTCTAGATTTTCAAATAATAACGCAAACCCGTTAGATAAACCCCACTTGCAAAACAAATCCATTATAAACCTGGGATGTACATGTTATTGAAAATACAAACGCGTGCGTGTTCTTTTATTTATTTTCGTTCTAGGTATTAGAATAGTTACATACGTAATTAGACAAATCAGGTACTTTCGGAGTAATATCGTCTATATATCGTTTCTAGTGACTCGTTTCGTGAACGCTTTTTTTTATTTTTAGGTTGGCACTTTTGCAAATTGCATGAAAATCATGTTTCACATGGAACAGTTTTGGGTAGTTTGGTATATTTATGGAACAGTTTCATACTTCATATGGGCTCGCGTCTTGCGTCATGCGCGCGTAATAAGTAATTATTTTTCGTGTTTATGAAACCGAACAAAATAATTATTAATAAGCATTATTACCATTTCCGAAGATTGCTATTCCTACATATTATTGTGTGACTGAGAGAAAGTGATTTTTCCTTTTAAACGTGAGTATTTCATCGTTGTAATTAATAACACGACCCTTAAAAAACATTTCACCTTTTAAAGTCAACAAAATAATCATTAAAACGCAATATTTTTCAATTCCAGTTACGAATTACTTATTACTTTCTACCTAGTAAAAAATTTTTAAGTGTGTAGGTATTTAGCGTGGACTCGTTAAGGAAATGTTTACCCAAAATGTTACATTCCCCATTTTTAACACATGCAATACTGCAATAAGGCAACTTACTGGCTTTTTGGATACTATCCGCATACTGTAGACATTCCTTCTTTACATCTGGCAGGTCAAAATCCATATCCGCATACGACATTTCACCTTCACCTTCTTCCTGGGGCCCTGGTTCCGTCTTGATGGAAACACTCTCTGGGCTTAGTAGATCCATGGCAAGACCGTGGAAGGGTTCGGTTTGACTATTCTTTAAAAACAATGATGTGTATGGGTAACAAATATTTATATAGAAACTAGCTGGTTCCCGGCATGCGTTGCTATGCCAGTCAAATAAATAAATTGTATCTCCCTGCACGTTCATTCTCACGCGTCCCCAATTCCCTCCCGCGTCCCTTTCCCATCCTGCATTCACCTTCCACATTCCCCTCTTCCCCCACCCTAGTCACCCCTCCCCCGATCCCCACCTCCTTCTCTACTCTCCCCCTCCAACCTTCCTACCCTGACGCTAAAATATATGAATTACATACATTTTTAAACAACTCGCGCACCAACTGTATTAATTTTTTTAAACAAATTTCAACAGTCTTCTGCTAAAATGCGATGCCCTGTTAAAGTTTTGAGATAATCCACTGATTATTTTCCGAGATTTGCGAACCCAAAGGTACAGAACACATTTTTTTTAAACAAATATCATAACGCCAGAGCTTACCATTACACGTAGAAACACTCTTCTGCTAAAATGAAATAATCGTTAAAAAAATTAATCAATCCATCAATTACTTTCCGAAATTTGCGGACCCAAACGTAAGGAAATAATTTTTTGTTAAATACAAAATTTCATGACGCCAGAGCTTGCCGTTATAAATAGAAACACTCTTCTGCTAAAATGCAATGTTCTGTAAAAATTTTGAGTCAATTCATCGATTATTTTCCGAGATTTGCGAACGCAAAAATTCGGAACCAAAATTTTTATACATATAGATATAAGTTACAGTTAATTATGACTGAAACTTTGAGAGAAGACAATTATTGCAAACGATTGACCGAATCGCCATCATTAGTTAGATTACAGAAACCATACACTGTCTTCCTCTATATCTTTATAAAGTGACATAATCGCATATTTGATCTGTCATTCCGCACTACATAAAATATTGGTATACCCAGGTAAACCATATTTCTATAATTAGTGACTATTTTAATCAATGACTTCGAAATACACATCCATGAAACAGTTTTCAAACCAGACGTCAAATAATGGATTTTCTAACTTAGGGGTACAAATTTTCCAATTTTGGTGTAAGTTAAGCTGGAACGCGTTATGGTGATTTAAACTTTTTTTCATACAGTTTGTTTATTCTTAAGGATCGAATATGAAAAAAGGACGTGTTTTATTTTGTGGTATACCCATGGTTTAAGACGTCGGACATTATTATTTGACATGTGTCAAATCTCATTGTTTTACGCAAGTATGTTAATTGGAAATGTTGCATGTGTATTTAATTTTGTAAGTTTGTAACATATTAATTTAATATCTAAATATGTCTTGATTACTTATTGTGAACATGTATTACTTACTGTGGCTAAAGTTCGGTGTTTGGGCTAAATTCCTAAAAAATAAAACTAGTTATTTTTATAATAATTTGGGGTCGGGGAATCCGAATCTGAAAGAATTAGGCGGCGGCAAGCAATATTAACTGAATTACACGACTTTAAAAAATTTTATACACATACAGGAAAATAGCCATTTTGGAAGCATTTTGATTCCTAGAAAATCAAACTAGTTATTTTTATACTAACTATGGGCCGGGGAATCCGAATCTGAAAGAATTAGGCGGCGGCAAGCAATATTAACTGAATTAAACGACTTTAAAATTTTCTATACACACACACATGAAAATAATCATTTCGGAAGTATTTTGACACACGTAGTACAAAGATCATAGAAAAACAAGATAACATAGATGTTTTTACCACACAAAATTAAGTGTTGCCATTAAGCAGTAATATTAATAACGTAAAATAACATGTTTATATTTTAAGTACTTATTTTTTATAAATTTTACTCACTTTTGTATCACAAACCATGTTACATAAACCCGGCGTAGCTGCTAAACTACTTGAAAACAGGGATGTTTTTTTGCCGTGACGCGAGCAGGCGGTATAAAGGGGCACAAACCATGTTACACAAACCTAGCGTAGCCGCTAAACTACTCGAAAACAGGGATGTTTTTTTGCCGTGACGCGAGCAGGCGGTATAAAGGGGCACAAACCATGTTACACAAACCTAGCGTAGCCGCTAAACTACTCGAAAACAGGGATGTTTTTTTGCCGTGACGCGAGCAGGCGGTATAAAGGGGCACAAACCATGTTACACAAACCTAGCGTAGCCACTAAACTACTCGAAAACAGGGATGTTTTTTTGCCGTGACGCGAGCAGGCGGTATAAAGGGGCACAAACCATGTTACACAAACCTAGCGTAGCCGCTAAACTACTTGAAAACAGGGATGTTTTTTTGCCGTGACAAATTTTTAAAGTCGTGTAACTCAGTTAATATTGCTTGCCGCCGCCTAATTCTTTCAGATTCGGATTCCCCGACCCCAAATTAGTATAAAAATAACTAGTTTTATTTTTTAGGAATTTAGCCCAAACACCGAATTTATTCCCTTACTGTAAAGAATTTAAAAAATATGCGAGTATGCTTGATGTTTTGACATTCTGTTTAGAGGAAATAATACACCAGAACTTTACAGACGCACTGTAACTCATAGAATAAATAATATATGTGTCTTTTAACTTCAAATTGTAAAATATTGTGTCATCTTAACCTTTGGATCAGGCTAGCAAAAAATTAATCAAAAACTTCGAATACTTTACGAACGAACAACTGAATTTCGCAAAAATGACAGTGACTGAGTGACAGACGCTTTCATAATTGTGATCTATGGTTATGTTCAAGGTGTTGCCATTTTTCTACGATTAGTAGGTAGTCGAGTACCCCAAAATATTATTTCTTCTCTAATGGCAACCATCTTTCTGAAATGACAATAACGATCGCCTAAGACGGGTGCCACACGCTAAGATAAAAGATCATCGCACGCACGATAAAGGGGTGTTCAGACACGGCTATAAAATATAAAAGATCATCGCAAGCCAAATAACGCTCTCCATACAATTTTTTTTTTCTTCATTCATTGCATATTATGGATATATTTTTTGTGGATTTTTCGAAAACCATGCTAGGCTGATGCCCGTGTTATGGTGGTCGATTTTACATATAGTGCAATAAAAATCTAGAAGCAGAAATGTAAGAGAACAGGCTTATAAAATCATATAAAATAATAATGTAAAATTTTTTAATCAAGTATTAAAGAAAAGAAATGAGTATACAATAATATAAATAGAGTAGGAATGATATAAAAGAATATAAAAATCATAGAATGTGAAGGAATATAAAAGTATGCATTTTGAAAATACCTAGAATTAATGTAAGTAGGTACTATAACTAAAAATAGTGTTTTTTTTTGTAATTTTTAGACAAGTATCCACGTGTTGAAACTATCAATACTGCAGTGAATTATTATTGTAACAATTTTTGTCTCAGCGGGATACAAGTAAGGCAGTAGAGCACATCGTACATATCAGTGGTGTCGAACAGTTTAAAGTAATGAATGGGAAAAGAAAATTGTAAAAAATATTTAAAGTAAAAATAATAATAATGTTTGGTGCCACACGCAAAAATAAAATACCATCGCACGCACAGTAGAAGGGTTTTTATTATATTATAGGGCCAAATAACGCTCTCCATACATTTTTTTTCTTTCTCTCTCTCTGGTTTCAATCCTGGGATTGGTTTGCAGCAATTTCATCTATTCGTTTCTTCCACTCTTCCCTGTCTTGTGCGGCTCTTTTGAATTCTGCATATGATAAGCAGCGCACGTCCACCAGCAGGTCCTCCAGGTACCCTCGGCGTGGGCGTCCCCTAGCGTTTGTCCCCTCGGTCATACCCTTTTTTCTTTATTCATTGCATATTAAATTTTTATTCTGTGTGGATTTTTCGACAACTATGCTAGGCCCGTGCCCGTGCCATGCCCGTGTTACATGGTGGTCGATTTTACATATGGTGCAATAACAGTCTAGAAGCCATAAAGTAAGAGAACAAAAAGGATAATAAAATAATAATATCAAAAATAATATCAAGGATTAAATAATAGAAATGCGTTTAAAATAATATAAATAGAATAGGAAACATGCAAAAGAATGTAAAAGTCATTGTAAAAGAAGGAATGGAAGAAGGAAGGAGTTTGCATTTAAAAAATTTCTAGAATAATTGTAAGTACCATATAACTAACAATAGTTTTAATTTTTAGTAATTTTTGGACAAGTAGATTCATGTTGCCTCAATAAAGCCTCGATGACACAGGGCGAGTTTACAAGCTACTATCTGGGAAATTCACTATCTGTTAGTAAACTCGATCAGTGTCATCGTGTTACTTGCTAACTAGCAGATTGTTGACATTCTACGAAAAAGGTTGAAAGGTTGTCAACTTTAAGGTACTGACACACATGCTCACAGAAGCCGGCTTATGAGCATGCTCATTAATGAGTACGCTCCTGTCAAAAATAATCAACTGTACACATTTGCTCAATAATGAGCAGGCTTAGTTTGAGCTTTCTCTTGGATGAGCGTGCTCAAAGCCAACATTTGAACACACATGCTATTTAATGAGTATGCTCATGTCAAATAATAAACGTCATCGTAAGTGTCAGGTGTCAGTTCCGTTCGCCAATAACTAAACAGAGTAATCTTTTTGTTATTACGCAATTATTAATTATTAAATTTTCAAGATGGCTGCCCATTAACAGCTGATTTCGACTGTCAAACATCACAGAATTAGTTCACGCAGGCGTCGTTATTCTTGTTACTGGCGCTAGCAGCGACCTCAGTTTCCTACGCTACTAAGCGAGTGGACAGTGTTGTGTGTCATCATGACAATCTCACTCGCCGATTTATCCGCTTTTAAAATTAGTAGATGATAGTAGCTTGTAAACTCAGCTAGCTCTGTCATCGAGGCTTAAGCGAAAAATTAAGCGCCCCCCTCTCCGACAAAAACAGGAGAGGGGGTCATTTTAATTACGGAGCTGCCAAGACCGGTGGATGACAGATGTTAAGTTGACAGATTCAGTACATAAAATGTGCATTCCATGGCCGCTCGCTAATTTCAAAAAACAGCTCTACTCAAGATCCATATTACTTAATTTACACAAAAACAACAAAACACCATACAAAGCTACACAAACAATACACAATACCCGAGCCAAAAACAACGAACTTCTCCAAACTCCTTTTTTCAAAACCACCTTCGGGCAAAGACACTCTAAATACATAGCTTGCAAACTATACAATACACTACCAACTACGATCAGACAAAGTGATTCCTTTACAAAATTCAAACAAGATATTAAAAAATGGATTATAAGTATTGGACGCCACACTATCACAAACATCTGTAAAATAAATCACACATAGACATAAATAACTATTCACATACAACCTAACCCATATAAAACAAATGAAAATAATGGAATCCTGTCAAATTTAACCTATAAATAGACTAGGCAGAATTGATTTCATTACTCCATCTCCAACATTTATAAAATAACTCTCTTTAAAAGATTTATTACCCTTCCAATCACCCTTCTGTTTTAATTCTATTCATAATATGTATTTTACCTGAAATATCCTTGTAATTAGTATATTCATTTATATACCTGTACGCCTGTCTCGACACAGGTATACCCTAGTGATACAGGCATACAAATAAAACCATTGTAAACATATTTTATTATAGATAAATAAAAAAATTTAAAAAAAATAAAAAATTTATCTGACTCATCTCCTACCATACATAGATATAAATATTTGATAGCGGCGTGTGAACGGTAGTAAACATAAGCGCTCGCGGTTCAACAGATATTATTTTCTCGCGGTTTATAACCGTGTCTGAACACCCCTTAATGCTCTCCATACAATTTCATCAGACCTGTCACACCTAAGTAGTTTATGCGCTCCAAGCTCGAAGTTATACCTACGCCGTAATCTGCTGTGACCGCTGCCGAGGCGATATGTGACAAATCATGCGACCCAATATCCGCCGTTAACAGGAGAGTGGGTCATTTAAATTATGGAGCTGCCTAAACAGGCGTAATATTTTTTAAAATTTTATTTGTAAGAAACAAACAGCTTGAATAGGTACATATAATAGACAGATAAATATACATGTGAACTGCAGTGAAGCCAAACGAGTTTTGAGGATCGGGACCGGGTGAACCGGAGCTGGTGCTAATTGCCGATTTGATTGGTTTGGTCGTGAGGGCGGCCGCGGCTTCCAGCTCCTTCTGGGTGTTGATGGCGCGCTTGGAGCAATCCGGAAGAAGAACCACAATCGTACAGTCACTGGTTCAGCATTTGTTGTGCGAAAATATTGATCGGACCGAGGCGAAGAGTATTTGTGGTGTCACTGTTAGGGATTCGGTAAGGAGAAGAGAAAAGTTTTTCAGTACCTTCTTCCTTTTTGTCTGGTTTTGCCTGACCTAGCCTCCTGGCACACTCGATGCCTTTGATCACATCATCAGAGCACCCTGGGCCGGTCAATACGGCGGTCACCAGGGAACCCGTATCTTCCGTTGCTTCTTCTTTGTCGCTATGAAGTAGGAGTAAGCGGCTCCTGGACGCAGCATCGATGGACAAGGGCGTAGCTAGGATTTTGTTAAGGAGGGGGGGCAGGAGTAGACAAACCAGGAATATATCTAAGGTAAATGCTGCAACAAAATAATACCTACTGGTGGGGGTGGTTAGAGAATTTCTGAAATAGGCTATTTTCGTCTATAAAAAGACCATCAGGCACAAAATTCTCCCCGATTCGGGACATTCCACGGGGAGCCATAGAGCTACGAAAATATAATATAATTCAATATTTTTGTGGCAATATCTTTAGTAGTGTCACCTCCCCGTCAGGTGGCACACCAGGCGGTATGGTCCCCCCCCCCCTCGCTAAGCTACTGCATTCAAACGGTTTCAGTCATCGTTGATCTCAGCCATGTTTTAACACGACGCAGTGTAGAAAAGGACCTCTCTATGTTACTTGTAGTGCAAGGTTGTGCCAAGGAAATAAGTATTGCTTTTTTAGTTGCGGGAAAGAAAATTTTCGCCTCCTTAAACACTTCAGTAAAATCTAGTTTTTCGAGATCTTTTCTGGTCATACCCTTGTTCTGCCATTTTTATACCATAGTTCGGTTTCTTGATTAAAATTAAGTAAATCGTAGTATAGGCAAAAACTTTGTGCTTTTTCTTCAAAATCAATTAACGACGTATTTAACATTGTATTGTACAGCGATGTAGCGACATTAATCCAGGCAAATTTTGGTCACCAACCGAATGAACCGATTTGTTGGCAAGATACAATGCGTGGGACAGTTCCAAAGTTCACTCTCTATATCTACGTTGCTTCGATGATCATTTATAACAGTTTAATATAACTCATACATGCGTGCATATTGATAGTTTCCGATTGTAAAGCTTTGGCAATACGCTGCCCTAGTTCTTGTATGTTCAATAGACCATTTTGCTAATTTTACAGGAGACGTTTTTTTCTGTTTTTACGGGCAAATTCTAAATAATTCTCGACTTTGGTCTTTTCGATTTATGCAAATGTATTACAGAAAATGAGTAAACATCAATTTTCGAAGTTTTAAGCTATAATATGCCCAAATTATGACTTTAAAGATGGATATTGAACATGGGTTGAAAATAATGTTTGGTTCTTTTGGATAATGAACACATCGTCTGAAGATTGAACAATTCGGCTCCCAAAACTTTGAGATATTTTTTGTTCAATACGCCAAATAGTGGTATATACAGGATGATTTTCATCCTTCAAAACACTTTTTTTTTCTTCTTTTATTTTGTGGTTGACTTAAATTATAATTTTTAAAGACACAAACAGCGTCAGTAACGTAATTTTTCACAAAAACGGCACTTCGTAAATCATCCAATTATTGTTATTAATATTATGTAATTTTGATAACAAAGCCAACTTTGTATAAAGGTACCTACGACTTAATTTTTAAAAATTTCTTTGAGAACGTTGTGTTATTAAACATACTATTTTTGGCTGTCGGTGCATGCGTGATGTGAAATATTCCTATTTATTTCTGAGTAAAAGGTAGAATTATTCTAAATATGTTTTAAGATTTTTACGGCCAAAAGCATTTTCGTTATTTGTTTTGGGGGTGTTATGCCGTGTTGGGCTACCTCCTTCTTTAGCCAACGTTTCGGACATCGTTGCAGTGTCCACCATCATTTTTTCATATTGTTTCCAAAAAACTTTGAGAACACTTTGCCGATCTTACCCCGTAAGGGGGAAGACCGGTATACCAAAATTATGAATGGCTTTTTTTTTGTATAGGTAAACAGTTAAAATGTTACACATGTTAATTTGGCAACAAAAGGTAAGATGAAGTACCGTTTTTAGTAAATCTTCTGGCTAATATGCTTAATTGCAGTTGTAGAATGAATGCCGGTGTTCGCGCCTTTATTGTTACATGTGGTTCTTTCTAAAATACCTGTTGTGTGCCCTCTGCCATAATTAGTCCAGTTGAATTCATCTCGCCGCGAAGGACGCATGTCCTAAAAACCGCACTGCTTTTCCAGTTGTAATAATCAAACGCAAACAGAACTTTAAATCTCGCAGCTATTCGCAAGTACCATCGCCACGCGTCATCCATTCTCGCTTATTATTTCGCGATCAAACGTTCATTCCCAATCGCCATTCCCTTCCAAAATCTCTCCCAAACTAACATACCTACCTTTCCAGTGAACACTGAACGAAGAGGGAAGCAGTATGGGTAAGTGAGATTAAAACATAATAAAATATTTAATAAGAACCGCATACAGTCCACAACATACCGCAGCATTTGATCCCTCGATCCATTGAGAGGATCACTTGCTCCCCGCCGCAACATTTGGCCATTCGAGCCGCATGGCATCGATGTATTTATTTTATTATATTAACGGAAGGATTCAATGAGCAATATTCGTTTGAAATCATTATTAAAATACCTACCCGCAATTTGAGATTGTCAGTGTCATATTGTCATATCTACCCGCCTCGAATTCACTCCAATTTACCCCAAATCCCTCGAATTTACCCCAAAAATTTCCGATATAACCCCTCATTGAAAAATAATTTACAAGAAGTTTTGATTGGCAGATTTTGGGTGTTTTACTGTGGATAACTCGATAAATAAAAATTTGCTCTCATAGTTAAGAGCTAAAGGTAATATAATAAAATTGAAAACTTTGCGGAAACACCATGAATTCTTCATTAAAAAATGATTAAAAAAAATTCGTCTCATCAAAAAAGCACACGGTATTACCCCAACTCACTTATTTTGTTAAAATGCTGGTATAGAAACTAATTAATCTTTCTCATCGGAACCGCCCTGTACAGTAGCAAGGGTACGCTCGCAAGATTATCGTTCTACGAAATTTAAATTCTCGGCCGCTGGTTAATGACTCTTAATAAAAAAATAATTTAATTTTTTATATTAGAATATTTAAAACGTATAAAAAAACCAATTATGAATAAAAAAAAATTAATGCATAAATAAAATTTATTAAAACTTGTTTAATGTAAAAGCACGAAAGTAGTAAAAAATAATTCAAATAATAAATAATAAATGGAACATCCGGTGGACTCCTGATTGGTTGAAAGCGTATATTGAACATACAAGCCCTCTACTTGCGGCGGGACGTTGAACAAATATGTATCTATGAACCTTTTTAAAACTATTATAATCGTAAAATTGAGTGCTTGAATGTTCAATATTCAGAAGATTGAACAAATAAGAACTAAAACATTGTTCCGTGAGTGGATATTGGCACGGAAGAAATGCTGAAAATAGCAGTTAAAAACAGAAAAATGTCATATTTTTAAGCTACATTTATGCGTAATAGGCTAATAAACACATTGGCATTCATAACTCAGTTTTGCTAAAAAAGATTGACCTTTTCTAATCGTAGGACGAAACCCAACATTCTCAGTGAAGTACTACACGTCATTATGATATGAGCATGTAAAGTTAACCTACTATCAAACAAAATACTAAGATCTTTCATAGTGGAGACACGTTTTAAATTTAGAGCCCTCATAGTATACCGGTAAAACCAGGTATGATACGCTCTAGTGAAAGAAAGAGTGAAACATTTAGCGATATTAGATTCAATCTGATTCCGTTTACTCCAGTCAACAATTCTATCAATATCTGATTGGAGTCGAATGCAGTCCTCTAAAGTTTGTATTTCCAAAAATATTTTTAGATCATCAGCGAAAAGAAGTGACCTGGAATGCAGAATAATTTCCGTTATATAATGAATAAAAACCAAAAAGAGGAGTGGGCCTAAATTAGAGCCCTGAGGTACTCCTGAGAAAACAAGAAATATTTTGGAAAAATGTTATCGATGATTTAAAGGGGGGCTCTGCTCCCGGTTATGACAACATAGATGTAAACATATTAAAAACAATGAAACAATATTATAAAAGGTGTATTTCCAAATAATTACAAAAGAACAATAATAACACCAATATATAAAGCAGACTGCCCAAAAGACCCACAAAATTACCGCCCTATATCCCTTTTATCTAATATATCAAAAATATTCGAAAAAATTGTAAAAAACCAAATCTGGGCCTTCTTAGAACAACATCACATTATAAATTCTTAACAGTATGGTTTCAACATGATGCCATTGCGAAAATAACAAACTATATATATACCGCCCTAGACTCAAATAAAAAATGCATTGGAATATTTATTGACCTAAAAAAAGCATTTGATAGTATATCTCATACTAACTTAATAAAAAAAATCAAATCAATTGGAATAAATGGACTGGTGCTATCCTGGATTATAAGCTTTTTGGAAAATAGACCACAACAAGTAAAATTATTAAATGAACTAAGTGATTCCGAAAGTAGTAACTTCTCAATACCACAAGGCACAGTTCTGGGACCACTTTTGTTCATATTATATGTAAATGATATATTTGAAGTTGCTAAATACGGGTAAATTATCTCATATGCAGATGACACAGTGCTTCTTCTAAAAGCAAACACATGGTTAGAACTGAATAAAAAGGCTAACATAGACATAAATGAATTAAAAACATGGTTTGACAATAACCTACTAACATTAAACTCTAAAAAAACACATTACATACCATTTTTCATAAAAAAACCAAACACGCCGTATGAAATAAACATAAGGATCCATTCTGCACCACACACTCAACAACACCACTGTAACTTATTGTGTACTAATATTGAAATGAAAACTTCAACCAAATATCTAGGAATCACTATTGACCAATGTCTAAAATGGATACCGCATATAACCATTCTTAAAAACAGAGTACGAAAATTGACATATATTTTTAGCTGTTTGAGACACATTCTAAGTAAAGAACTACTGAGAATGACGTACTTTGCATTCTGTCAATCCATAATCCAATATGGTATAATAGGATGGGGTGGCGCCTATAAAACTCATACACAATCTCTTTTCATTGCGCAAAAACTAATAATTAAAATAATATTAAAAAAATCTTTTCTATATCCATCTGAACTCATATTCAAAGAATTTAAAGTCAGAAAATTAAATACTCTCTTCCTGTATCATTCAACCTTACAAGTTTACAAAGAGGATATCCTAAACAAATCCATACCCTTCAAAAACACAGTAAATCTCAGGCAAAAATACATGTTACCAATTCCCATTTGTAAAAAAACTTTGGGTCAACAAAACTATAAATACTTAGGAACAAATTTCTTTAAATTACCAGAAAATATAAGATCCCTTAAGGACAGTTTCAAAAATTTCAAAACACAATTAAAAAAATATACTGAAAACCTTAACTAAAAAAAAATAAATAATAATTAAAAAAAATATATACATAAACACACATATGTTTCTCTTATTCTTAATATAAACTAAATAAAAAAAATAAAAAATCAAAATAACTTAACAAATAATACTTCCTCCCATACACACAAGCATTTGCTTATTATGAGACAACATTAAAAAAAATGTATATTTGTATTTAATAATTGTATTAAGTTTTTTTTTATATACTTTCATTATATTTATGTATCTATTGTATGTACTGTACCAAAAAAAAAAAAAAAAATTAAAAAAAAAAAAAAAAAATTTGATAAGAATATTCCATGTGATACAAATATAAGAAACCGGAAAGAAAAACCTATCGTTGACAATTTATTTAATAAGATATCATGGTATACGGTGTCAAAGGCCTTTGATAATTCATTGTATGAGCAATCTATTTGGTAGTCTTTATCTAAAGATTTGGAAAAAAAATCTGTGAATACCAATAGATTGGTGTCAATTAAATAAATTAAATCCTTGTGATATTTTTATACAACGATACTACAAAAGGTACAGAAATATTTGCAAAAATGTTATACGAACTGTCAAAGAAAATTATTATAAGAAGAAAATAGACGAATGTAACAATGACCCGCGCAAATTATGGAAGATCATTAATGAAATTACAAATGCAAAATCATCCCATTACAAGAACATGGAGGAATTAACAATTGAAAATACCCAAATCTCTTTCGCAAAGCATCCGGACAAAATTCTCGAATACGTAAACGAATTTTTTACTAATATAGGGTCACAATTAGCAAAGAAAATAAGACAACCAATAACTAGCATTTTACCAGAAGAAAAGGAAAATATGAACCAGATAGATAAATTAAAGTTAACTGATGTAACCAATACTGAAATCAGAAATGCAATTGTATCCCTTAATATTAATAAATCATCGGGAAATGACATAATCTCAAATAAAACAATAAAACAACTACAAAATGAACTGACCTTCCCATTGACATACTTGGTCAATCTGTCTATATCTACAAATGTATTCCCTTCATGCCTTAAAAAAGCTACAGTTATACCCATACATAAAAGTGGTAACAAAAAGGATATATATAACTACCGACCCATAAGTCTCTTAAGCTCTTTTTCAAAAATCTTGGAAACTGTAATGAAGAAGCAAATTGTTCAATTTCTTGAACAAAACAAATTACTATCACCATCCCAATATGGTTTTAGAGAAAATCTGAGCACCAATGATGCCATAGAAAATCTAACAAGCATGGCCATAAAAAACATAGATGATGGGAAAAAATGTTTAGCTTTATTCATAGATCTTCAAAAAGCTTTTGACACAATAGACCATAAAATATTACTAACTAAACTAAAAAAAATAGGAATGGCCGAATCAACAATTAACTTATTGGAGTCATATATAACAGGGCGAGAACAACAAGTACAAATTGGCAAACAAAAGAGCAAACTTCTATCTTTAAACTATGGCGTTCCTCAAGGAAGTGTACTGGGACCGATTCTGTTCATTATCTACATCAACGATTTAACTAACCTTACCATTAAAGGAAACATAATCAGTTTTGCTGATGATACTGTTTTATTATTTCAAGAAGAAAATTGGACTGATACATTTAATGCGGCTGAAAAAGGGCTTAGTGCACTTCAAAATTGGCTTAAAATCAACTCGCTTACCCTTAATATAAGCAAAACAAAATATATAACATTTTCAATGAACTCAAGGGGCCAACCAATAAAATCACTAGAACTAAAATTACATGAATGCCATGGAAATAATATACAATGTTACTGCCCCGTCATCGAAAAAACACAAAACATAAAATATCTCGGAGTAATAATTGACGAAAATCTTAGATGGGACCTACACATCAAAGGTATTACGGAAAAACTCACAAGCCTTATATATTTCTTCAAAAATCTAAGAAACGTGCTAAATAAAAAGGATATGAAAAAGGTCTACTATGCGTTATGTCATTCTCGAATTGAATATGGAATCATAGGATGGGGATCTGCTGCAAATACGTACCTACACAGCCTGAATACGACTCAAAAAGGAATCATAAAGACCATATTGAAAGTACCAATTAGAACGCCTTCAATTGAAATTTTCAATAACTTTGACGTACCAAATGTACAACAAATATATTCCAAAAATATATTATTGAAGCTCTTCAAAAATATTGAATCTTCTACTAGACCGTGTATGCATAACACTAGATCGAATAAAAATGATATAAAAAATATTCCAAGTTATAAAACCACATTTGGATAAAGAAACTATACATACTTTGCAACAAAACTCCATAACATCCTCCCCCAAGACATAAAACTAATAAAAAATCAAATTGAATACAAATCAAGAATAAAAATATGGCTTAAAGAGGTCAATGAGAAAACCCTAGCGAAGACGCTAAAAACGACATAGAAGACAAATGAAGTATATATAAATAACTTTAGTCCGCCTCGGCACAGGACCCCCTAGTGAGGAGGACTAAGAAATACAATATTTTGTACTTAATTTCACATTGCATTTTGTATGTAAAAAATTTTTATATAGTCGCTATAATAAAAAAAAAAAAAAAAAGTTGATCGGCCTTTTCTAAACCCATGCTGTTCCGATATTAAGAATGGCTCTACTTGAAACTGCAAGTGTTTATCAAGTATCGATTCGAATAACTTAGCCAGGGCAGAAAGTATTGCAACCGGTCTGTAGGTTTCAACGGATTTTCTTGATCCATTTTTGAAAATAGGACAAATTTTTGAGACTTTCCAGGAATCGGGAAATTCACCAGTTTCTAAAGAGAGGTTGAATATAAAACTCAAAGGCAGTTTTAAAAATTCAACATGTCGTTTTAAAAAGACTGGTAGAAAATATGGCCCAAGAGAATTTGTATATTTCATTTTTTTTATCAAAGATTTAACATCTGATTCATCTATATGACTTATGTCAATGTTTTGGGCTCCCTTCACATTCATCTTGGCAGCAGCAGTGGAATTTAGAATTTTTATTAAAACACTAGAACAATAATTTAAATGCGGAGTTACAATAGAATTGTAAACAAGGCGCGTAGTCTCGAGATCCAAGTTATTTCTGATCCTTTTTAGGAATCCAACTTTTTTAGCAATTTTCTTTGTTATGTATTCTAAGTTATTACAGATTAAATTACTATGCGTCGTATTTAATGCTGAAAAGTAAAAGTTTTATGCAATGCTACTGGAAATGAAAAGTCGAAGTACATTTAACAAAGGTTCGGGTTTATTTATGTTATTTATTATACAAACATGATTCGAATTATTGTTTATGATAATGCTATTACTTCAGGGCATGGATTCATCGTACTCGAAGAGTCCTCTTTGATTTCCTTTATATTCTATTCTAGAGAGAACCAAAATTAAATGGCTACCTACATTGGCACATGTCAAGACTTCTTTTACGTAAATATTAGGAACCACTTACTGGTTGATGGGCGCCATACCCTGCTTTACAGGGTAAAATATAAATAAAACTACTTAATATCTAATTGTGGTGTTGCTGGTTGGCTTCGTGTCTCCAGAAGTCACCTTCCTGCTGCTTCAAAGGGAACCCCATCCATCGCCCGCTAATCAAATCTCGGAACTGACATTTGCAATAGTTGTTATGAAGCAATTCTTAAAAATTTATTATTCCGTCAAGTACTTAAAAAAAATGATAATGTTGGCGACACTCTCTGGATTTTGGTGTCTATGCGAGGCGCGAGAGGGCTTTTTCCGGTTCCGCACACTTTGATTTGGAAGCGAGTAGAGCGGCTCGCTTTGTAAATCGACGGGTCACACATTGGGAGAAAAATGTGCTAATTGTACGGGAAAGAGTAAAAGGAAGTATACGCGGGCGACAATCGATTTTTGGTGAAATTTTAATAATGGTTTTCATGGTAAAACCCTCAAAAAACACGCGAGTGAGTTTGTGATGAATCGTGGCGAGTAAAATGCTACGGCATGTTATTGTGACGGGCGCTCGGGAATTGTAATCGGGAGAGATTAGAGTCATCCTGTCGGTATATATTACATTACGCTGATAATAATCATTTTTCCGCGGCCGACAAACCCGCGGAGTTCGCCATTTTTAAGATTTGCGCTGTATGGGAGCAAGAGTGTCGCTACCATTTGGGATAGGACCGGTAATCAGGGGAGGGTCATGGGTCCCCATCAGCAGTGATCGTTCGGCTCCAGAGCCAAGGCCAGAAGAGGAAGCAGGAGGACCAGCATCCCGCAGAGGGTCATGGGATTCTGCCTGTCATAGTCGTGCGGATCCCGAGCTGAGTTTCACCGTTGGTGGAGAGAGTCTGGGCCTCCCCTTCGGTAGGAACTCACACCAGGCGTCTCCGGGAGAGGCCAAAAGGGCCTACCACTCTCAGCCGCAGTCCGGGGGGGGTAGATAGGTTAGAATTAGATGGATACGAGGTCCCGGGTGAGTCTTTTTATGTATCATGTATTTATCACCGGTCTTCCTTTGTACAATATACCTTACTTATGTTCTCATTTAATACTGGGTTTTAATGGCAATAGCCCTACACCCCACTCCTTTCCAGGGATGTTATATTAAGAATGCCCACGCCGTGAAGGGAGAGTCTCGTGCCTGCTGCAAATTGACATTCCACGACTGTATAGTCGAGGATTGGCGTCCATAGGTTCCATTAGAACCGAAGTTGATTTGTGGTGAGCGGGAGAGAGATGTAATTGGCTGGCATCTGCTACTTACAGCCTCCCACGCAAACTGCTATGTACATAGTAGATAGCACCTCATTTATTCAACCTAATTATCTTGCTATTCCACGTAGTAATTAGCTACTTAACAAAGTACTAAAAGAGCGATTTAACATAGTTGTCTCTGGTAGCGGTTCGAAGACCATTGAGTGACATATCAGTAGAATTCCTGTAACCAGGCATTTACTGCGTTACATTACCCCTCCACCAAAAAAGAATTTCTGCCAAGAAATTATGAGGTCCTCCTGGCACCTGAACATGGAATCTTCCTGTTTGCTTGTTTCGCTCGTAGAGCCTGATGGAAACTCGGGACGCTCGACAGATGTAATGCAGCATATTTCTTACAAGAAGTTACTGGAAGATGGGATCCTGGTTGACTGCAAGGAAACCAACTCCACCTCTCTGCCATCCATTCATAGTGTAGCGACCTCCGTTCATTTCCGCTTAAGTGTATTTCCAATTCTTCAATGGTTTTGGTAACTTGGAGGAGCGTATTGATGCGATGTATGCCAGGTTTTATGTCTTGACACCAGAGTAGCAAATCCAAAATGTTCTGTATAATTTTCTTTCTTCTCCAAGGTCTTCTTGTAGATCATCATTGTCTTCTTGTAGATTCCTTCCCTACTAATGTCTAATGCCTAATGGTTAACCAAATGAACAACATAACAACTAAGAGATTTATATAATATCAAGGAAAATTTTTAAAGTCTATTTAAAATTATATGTAAGTGGCCCGTTTAAAAAAATCTAATAGTATCTTCATACATATTATATTTATAACTATCAAAGTAGAAATCTTGATATGCTAGTAGTATAAAATAACTATTGTGCAATTATTAAAGTTCATGTTGAAATGACTCTTAAGTTAAGGGGTAATTGACCAAAACCGAAATAATATTTCGGGGTGGGGAAGTATGAAGTATGCTCGAACGGGGAACCGCTGCGCGCTACCGACGAAGTCAGAGCAGCGAAGAATCTAGACTAGATGGTACACTTGAGTAAGATTTGAACATGAAACGTTAAATATTAGGCATCTTTCAAATTATGTTTATTAAATTGAATGCGCATGTTTTAGGTAAATTTAGATAGAAACATTACCTATTGCAGGAGGAGCTCATGATTTTATGACTCTTTATCAGATTTTGATCAAACTTGTTTGATAAATTATTCGATACAACCAACTACACTGCTGGACGGTAGGCATTAATTCTTCATTGACAGATGTCAAAACAATACAGTATTCAATTTCACATTATTTTCATAATATGTGATCATAATTATATCTGAATATATTGGAAAGATAAATAAAATATCGGTCATTTTCAATATTTATTATTATTGTTTACAAAAAGTAATATACATATATAAAAATTATATATTTATATAAAAGTTATATTTTGATAGTGTCCCGCACTCGTGGCTAATCAAAATATATAAAGTTAAACCAATTATAATTAGATTTTTGAAAAATATTATGTCCTTTTGGAATACAGATTTACTAGTAAATTTAAATGTAAGAAAATAGTAGTACCGGGCATTTCAATAAAAAGAGGGATTTTTCAAGGAGACTCATTGAGTCCTCTTTGATTTTGCTTAGCATTGAATCCTCTGTCTAAAATGTTAATTAAAAGCAAGTTTAGAATAAAAATTAACGGTAATACAAGAGAGAGTATTATAGTTTCACATCTATTATATATGGATGATATAAAATTATTTTTAAATTCTGAATCAAATTTAGAGAAAATGATTAAGGTAGTTAAAAATTTTCAGATGATATTAAAATGACTTTTGGTTTAGATAAATGTAAAACGATCCATAAAGAGAAAGGAAAAATTGTAGATGGAAACGAGGGTATATTTAGAAATTTCAAAATTAAAAGTATGAAAGGGGGTGAGGTTTATAAATATTTAGGATACCCGCAATCGAATAGATTAGATCACACTAGTATTAAAAATGATATTAGGATTAAATTTCAAACTAGGATCAGAAAATTTTTAAAATGCAATCTATCTGCTAAAAATTTTGTAAAAGCAATTAATACTTTGGCAATACCTCTACTAACGTACTCATTTAGCATAATTAAATGGTCCAATACAGATTTAGATATGTAGTTTAGAACATTGATTTTCAAAGTGGGGGGCGCGGGCGTGGGCGGCGGTTATCACTCCGGTCGCCCGCCCGCGCCCGCGCTACCGCACGCATCTCACTTCCCGCACCGCACGCACCTCACTTCCTCACCGGATTTTTGCTCAGTCATCTGAGAAAGTGCTCCAAGCATCAGATGAATTATCGCTACTCATTGCTAAGGCCAAAAAAGCCATGCTATCGGAGAAACGCTCGTTAAACCCAGCTCACTGAAAGCAGCGGATATCGTTCTTTGACCAGAAACCTCCGTAGTACAGTGGGTAAGACTCTTGACTCACAATCCGGAGGTCGCGGGTTCGAACCCGGCATGCGCAAATAAATTTTATTTGATTAATTTGTGTTATTTCACAATTAATTCATTTAAAATAATATATAGTATATTTGCGGCATGTTCCAGAGTGGACGATACTATCAGTATTGCCCTGGTGTAAGACCACCATTCAGAATTGAAACGTTGCTTGAAAATGACTTTAGCCGTGTTTGGTGACCAGATGAGAACAAAAAAAAAATTTTTTTTTTCACAAAAACCTCTTTCTGAAAACACCGCGAAACGTCGCATTGATGATATTGCTGAAGATATAAAAAAATCAGGTAATGGGGGCCGTGAATAAATCAAGTTTTTTTACAATACAGTTGGATGAGAGTACCGATGTTGCGCAATGTTGTCAACTGCTAGTTTTCGTTCGATATATACAAAACGAAACAATCAAAGACGAGTTGCTGTTTTTAACAGAGTTAACGATGACTTCGAAAGCAATTGACATAATGACAGCCATCTCTGAATTCTTTGATAAACATGAACTGTCAAGGAAAAAAGTTGATAGACATATGCACAGAAGGCGCTCCGGCAATGCTTGGATCTCGTTCAGGATTCGTACAGTTGGTCAAAGAAAAAAATCCCAACGTAATAACTATTCACCGTTTTATACACCGTCAAGCCTTGGCAGCTAAAACACTCTCAAACTAACTCTATGACGTCTTGAAATTATGCATTAAAATTGTAAATTATGTTAAAAAGAGTGCATTAAATACTCGGCATTTTACGGTTCTCTGTGAAGATTTGGGCACAGAACACAAGACATTGTTATTTCATACAGAAGTCCGTTGGCTCTCGAAAGGAAATATGTTGGCAAGATTATTTGAACTGCGAGATGAAGTAATTCAGTTTTTAGAAATTCAAAAACAAAGTGAATTGATTTTGGAATTTAAGAAACCATGGGTCCAAGTAATATTTTCGATCATTGAACACTTTGAACCTGAAATTACAAGACGGAGACTCGAACATAATTTACCATCGGGATGCTACCACAGAATCCACTGAGAAGTTGCAACTGTGGAAACGCTAAATTTTGGCGTCCAATTATTCCTGCTTTCCTAAACTATTTGCGATCACAGAAGAAGCGTGCTCTAAGGAGATTTTGGATGAAAATGATACCAAGAATAAAATATCAAACCATTTGCAGCACCTCACGGACGAATTCAAGCGCTACTTTCCCGACTCATGCGATAATATTATTTATCGATTAGCGATCGATACTTTTTACGTCGACATAGACATGCTGCCAGATACTTTACAAGAGCAAGCTTTGGAAATTAAAAATAATTTTGAGAAGATGGTTAAGGCAAAATTTTGGGTTTAGTATCTCAAAGTTTATCCCAGCACAGCAGAGCAAGCACTAAAATTGTTTTTGCCTTTTTCAAGCACTTATGTGCGAAAAAACGTTTTCAGCAGTAGTTGTAGCAATAAAAACAAAGTATAGAAGCGAACTAGATACATAGATGTGATCTACGTTGTGCACTTTCTTCTATTGAACCCAGAATTGGAAATCTTGTCAAAAACATGCAAGCTCATCCGTCACATTGACTCTTCTTATAATAAGTGTGTAAAAGCAATATTTTTGTAATAAAACATCTGAAAATGTATTTTTAGACTTTATTACCTACCCTTATTTTATTTACAATTGCTTGGCGAGCCCACTTGCTGCTACTTGCTGGGCCCTGGGCCGAGGGGGGAGGGGGCGGGCATATTCATTTTAAGCAGTAGGGAGGCGTGATACTTATAAGTTTGGGAACCCCTGGTTTAGAACGATTAATTAGAACAACGTTAACAAATTTTAATTGCCATCATCCAAATTCAGCTATAGAACGAATTAATTTACCTAGAAATTTAGGAGGTAGAGGTGTAGTCAAAATAACATCTTTGAAACACAATCAGGTAAAAATGCTTATAATTTTTTTCCATATGAAAGCCAATAGCTCAGAAATGCACAAAATAATTTGCAAGGCAGATATAAACATTACACCTTTAAATTTATGACGAGAATGCCAAAATTCTTATAAATACTAACCAGGAATTATTAGATTCCTGGTCAAATAAAATTATTCATGCATAACACTTCAATTATCTTCACCAAACGTATGTTGACAAACTTTCGTCAAACAAATGGTTGAGTATTGGAGAGTTGAACTTGTCATCTCGAAGTATACGCTCAACTTTTAGAGGGAAGTGTGATAACTAATCATTCTTCTCTTGCAAATCTTACCAAACCACGACGCTGTCAAAAGATTTCGGCGCCTTTCTAACCATTCACCACTCTCAGACTGTAAAATGGTTTCCCTTTCAATTCGCCGACGTTCTGGGGAAGAACATTGCAAATCTTTTAAAAACTGCTTTTTTGCAGCATCAAATGATATGTTATCCATATCCGGCTTTTGACATGCATCACCATATTCGGAATCTGGTTTTGATGAATTCTGTGTTTTATTTACTATTTTTGTTTTGTACTTGTATTTTTGGTAACTAAGTTTTCTGTGTTTATTTGCTTCAAAACGTTTCAAAACATTTCGCGGGCTCCTATCAAAAACCGTTTTATGGAGAACATAGTGTGGCCGTTTTGTATTAAACTCAACAACAGATGCTGCGCACCTCCCAGTATAAGACTGTTTTGTTGAAAAATTAATTCGTTTCCCACCTACCATTTTGGCGACAACGCTGTTATATGATTCTGCAATATTACTATCAACATTATATATTAAGCTACGGGAATTTGAAGCTAAACGCGAACAGAGTTGGGAGAGTTTAGAAAATAAGTTGCACGATTTTAAGTCTTGAATGTAGTTTTTCTCATCCACATGCGTACAGTAATAGTCGTCACAGGTAGCGTGGTCGCCAAACACATGTTTGATGCTATTTAAAATATCTTTATTTAAATTCCCGATTTTGGTATCCATCAAACAATCTTCTGAAATCCTATATTTAATAGCAGATGTGATTGATCTACGCAAGCGGAGTAATCTTTCACTAATCATTTTGCGTAAGCGTATAGGGTACTGGGTATCTAATGAAAGTAAATTAATTTTATTTATATAATTACGTAGAAGGTGATTCCGACATTCAATTTTCTCTACGGTTTTATTGGAATAGGGTCGAGCTTCTAATATTTTCTTGTAAGTGCTACAATCGCCATCTGCTATTAACTTGGAATATATTAATCCATATGTAGCTACTGAGCTTTTAAATACTTCAACAATTATTTCAGATTCCATGCCGCTTGAAGAGCCTTCGTAATTCTTATAGCACTTATGTTTGGGTGGTGTTACGCTTTTATTTGAGGCCCGAGTGCAAGTCATACAAAAATTATTCTTGACACCCATATACAAAACTTTCTTTGTCCTATATCCAATAATTACAGCTGCGCCAGATAAAGCAGCATATTTTGTCTTATAAGATATTTTGGACCAGCACCCATCTGCCACAACTGTAATCATTGGAACCCCATCCCCATTAAAAAAATACGCGATATCGAAACATGTCAAAAAAGTTAAACTATCGTAATAAAAATTAAACGCGATTTTATTAGCGACAGTGTTAACAACTACTCCATGGTGATAATGCCTAGTTAATCCAATTTAAAAGGTTTATAACCTGTGTTTTTAATAATACAACAGATATAACCTGTGTTTTTATTCAAACTAACTACCAAGTTCACACACCTATAAATCTACGGCATAATCTAGATTATAAAATTGTCGATATATTTGGGGATTCCGTATTAGTAATGAAACGAACTCTTCACAAACACCTCATTGAAAAATAAGAGAATATCACTCCTTAGTAAATAATATATTTTTCCTTTTCTAAATGTTGATCTGTATTTTTGAAGTTAAACTTCTTTACTAAGGGGTCTGAAATTTTGGAGTGGCACGAAAATTCTGATTTCCAATGTATATATTAAATAAGAGTTACATCACAATATTTGCCCTTGAGATTATAGCCTACGAAACTACAAAAATATTCATATTATATTCCATAGTTCTCATTAAAAACTTGCGGCAGGAATGTGAACTAACATTTTTCAATATGAAATAGCACAATTTGTTGGTTATTCACATTTGGTAGTTTTAATTATTGCTACAAGGTTTGTTAGATTCGTACTGGGAGATATATATGGTGAGGATCGTTTCGTGTTATTATGAAACTTTTTCCCTACTATTCTCAATTATTATCTTTTGTTCACTAAAAAATACTAATAACATGTCTGCAAAGTGAACAATACTATATATATCTTTATCTTTACCTAATTTATGTAAAAGCACAGTAGGACGTAAATAAATAAAACTAGGAATACGAAAATACGGGAAAAGGGGCACTCTAAACCATTCTATGCCGCTGATTGCAAACAGGCGGCCGCGAAATGGAAGTTCTAGTAAAAAAGTCAACTTGGTTCTGAAATAAAACACAATAACATAACGACTAACCTTTAGTGTGACCCCTTTTCTTATGTGCCTACACATTTACGTATTTATTTTTTGTAAAATTTGACGTGCTTCCACTCTGAAATCATCTCGCATACTGACTGGAAATAACTCGTGTCTTTGTTTATATAATGGCGTGAGACAAAATAACAATATTGTGATATTGAAAAACTGTTTTTATTTATTTAAGCATTGTTTTAATGCTTTTTAAAATAATTTTATTATTCAGTTGTTTAGACAACATTGATGTGGTGATAATGTATATTTTTTATAATTCTCCTGTATTTAGAGTTAAAAGATATAATCGAACTTTAAGCTATTTTTACAGGTTTTGTAAATATTTTTTCACGCAATTGTTTTAAACATTTTAACACGTTTTTTTAACGCACCATTTAGAAGAATAGTTTATTTTTTCAAAACATAATATTTTTTCTAATAAACAATATAGAAATGTTCTTAAAACTGCATCAAAAATCCCTAAATATGCTGCGCTTGCGGTAATATACCCTTAAAGAATTCAATTATTTCTTTCTTGAAATTATTGTGTCTTAGCGGAGACTCAAACCTATTTAATATAGTGTAAATTATACTTTTACTGGAGGAAGCAGTAATTTAAAAAAAAGTAAATGTATAAGCAATCTGATACATTTCTAGGTTTACATTATTATGTACAAAATGATGCGTGGGGTTACATTTGGTTTCACCCCGTGATAACCAACTATAAAACCACTCATAACCTTGTTAGATGAATACTTAAGTTCATGTGAAAGTTATATAACTAATAAAACTTAGATTTTATTTAATCATTAATTAACAATTTTCCATTTGAATATCACCCCGTGACATTCAAATAGAAAACTATTTTATTATTATCATTTACCAACTTCCTACTTGAATATCACCCCGTGAAATTCAAATAGAAAATCATTTTATAGTTTCGTCGCAGCGTTTTCCGAGCTCTAGAAAACCCTGCGAGGAATCTTCTTAAAATAAATATAATGCAGATTTCAACAAGTGTGAAAGGCATTTATGCAGGTTATAAACTCAATGATCCTTATAAAACAAAAACAAAATCTCATACAATATTACTATTTGTATAGAAATTTTAAACATCTGAGATTGTTATTTTTTTTTTTTTTTTGAATTCAAATTGTTGGTTCTGTTTAAAAAAATCTAGTGAGAAAATTAACCCTTGTCAGGTTACCATGGAGTTTCCTAAAACTCTATAAAATAGATATTTTGAGCATCTGCATGCTATCATGTTGGGTACCACTTAATGTACAATAAGGGATTTGTTTAAACAGAAGTCATGTTATAATAACAAAAAAATATATTTTTTTTTTTATCCATATATTATATGTTTATCTGATATACTCTAACAGACACAGATTAATGTTAAAGACAAATCAAAATATTCAACACACCTATCCTAGGACAAGCACAATTATTATGTCAGAGGAAGATTTACCAACAGGGATAGTAAACCCTTCTCTAGGCGCAATACTAAACTAAAACAAAACATTAATATACCATCAAAAAGAACAATACAACCAAGTATTCAATGTGTGAACATAAGTTAGGTCACCTTCACACGTTGAACAAAAATGAGAATGAAGACTGTCCCCGATTTAGGTGAATAAGTCAGCGGCAATCATCATTCACTTATCCTAACTGATGCATACCAATGCAAGTGGCAAGTATCCTTCTACGTTTCTACTTTGATTAAATCTTTTATGTGAAACGTACCAACTGACTTGCCTTGTAAGTCTGACAATTTGTATGCTACGGGAGAAATTTTACCAATGACCTTATTCGAATGAATTTCAGAGCTAATTTAGCTGAGAAATTCTTGCTAGCGTCCGAGAGGACAAAGGAGCGCCTCCATACAATGTCTCCGAGTTTGTATTGGACGTCCCTCCTACGAAGGTCATAATTTACCTTATTTTTTTCATACGATTGACGGAGGCATGTCCTTACCTGGCTGAATATATCATTCAGTTCAAATAAGTCTGAGGCCCACGAGTCCCTTTTAGCAAAAGTTATTTCTTCCGAATTAAAATCAACTGACTTGTAATAATTTCCCGAGGTTATGACCCCTCTACCGAAATTAAGGAAAAATGGCGTATAACCAGTAATTTCATGGACCGCGGAGTTGATGGCGAGTTCGATTTCAGATAGATGATTGGCCCAAGTTCTATGATCCGTACCAACGTAAGAACTTAGAGCTGTCACCAGTACCTTGTTTACTCTTTCCACTGGGTTATTTTGAGGGTGGTATCTACAATTATAGAACAGATGTCTTATGTGATACTTGTTTGCTAATGCTTTCATGTCCCTAGAAATATATTGCGGTCCATTATCCAAAATAATTGTGTCTGGTACACCAAATTTTAAGAAGATGTCATCTTCTAGAATTGCGGTTACATTTTTCCCCGTAGCCCGTCTCAAAGGAAATAATTTTGTTTATTTTGAGAAAAAATCTGACACCACTAAGAGATACGTATATCCCTTTTTATACGAACTCGGCAACGGTCCTAGCAGGTCTGTTGAAATCATCTGCCACGGACGTTGTACAAGTTTGGGATTACCCATCAAACCTGGCTGTGGCAGATTTGAACTCTTGTAACCTAAACATATTTGGCATGAAGAGATGAACCTTTTAACATCAGCTGCCATTTTTGGCCAGTAATAATGAAGGGAAATCCGATTTAACATCTTCATTATACCGAAGTGGGCCGATGTCGGAGGAACATGATGTTGCTCTATTATATTGCGTCTACGTTCTTTAGGTACCAGTTTTCGATCCAATCGTGCGCTCTGTGTAGAGCTTCCATACTCTGTATGTGTTTGTACAAGATACGATTGTTAACTTTCCACGCGGGAAATTTATCCGGGGAAGTGAGAACATTTCTACACATTTTCTCATACCATGAGTCTGTGGTTGGTATCGTTTGGTCTATTACAGCTACATTTAAAGGGTCACGCGATAATGCGTCGGGTACTATGTTATCCTCCCCTTTGCAGTGTTCGACTACAAAGTTGAATTGTTGGAGTCTAGCTGCCCATCTGGCGAGACTGCCTGTAGGTGATTTTATGTTTACCAACCATTTAAGACTGTACTGATCTGTTATAACCTTCACAGGTATGACTGATCCTGCTATGTACCCCCTGAACTTTTCTAAAGCAAATATCATTGCATTGAGCTCTTTTTCTGTAGTTGAATGATTTTTCTCTTGAGCGGTAAGAGACCTACTAATGAATGATATAGGATGTTCCATGCCTGAATCGTCAACCTGAGTCAAAACTGCGCCCAAGCCTGTATTCGAGGCGTCGCAAGATATGGTGAACGGCTTATCAAAATTTGGACAAGCTAACTGGTGCGTTAACAAGGGTATTCTTAAGGCGTATAAAAGCTGAATCTGCCTAACTATTCCATTTAAATTTAGGTCCCGTGAATTCCTTTCTAGTCAGATAGTGTAAAGGAGCCGCTATTATGGAAAAGTTAGAGATAAATCTCTTATACCACGAGAGGATACATATAAATCGTCTTAGACTCTTTTGTGAATTCGGAGTAGGAAAGTCCACTATGGCTTTGACCTTATCTGGGTCGGTTCTTAAACCCTGATTGTCAACGACGTAACCTAAAAATTTTAAGGAGTCCCTACAAAAGACCGATTTGTCAATAATGATTGTTAGACCCGCATCTGAAAATTTGCGTTTGACTTCCCTCAAGAGTGACATATGTTCCTCAAAAGAAGAACTTATTTTTATAATGTCATCTAGGTAATACAATACTTTGCCGTCAAATTCCGGTCCAAAAAGATAGATTCTAGAAAAATTCTAGAGCTTGCTCCGTGGAGACCAAACGGCATTGTGACAAAATGAAATAATCCTCTTTTAGGAACTGTAAATGCTGTCTTTTCTTTGGAATTTTCCTGCAAAGGTATCTGTCAAAAAGCCGCCATCAAGTCAATGGTGGACAGATATCGTGCACCGCCTAATGAGTCTTATATGCTTGAAACAAAAGGTATTGGAAAACTATCTCTTTTTGATATTGAATTTATTTTCCTACTATCCAAACATAATCTGAAAGTTCCATCTTTCTTGGGAACAAGTAAGATGGGACTGTTCCACGCGCTATGACTTGGCTCAACAACGCCTAGTTTCAACATTCTATCTAGTTCTTTGTGAACGGCAGGAAGCAAGTGTGGTGATACTGGGTAATATCGTTGTTTCACCGGTTCACTATCACCTGTGTCAATGATCTGATGCTCTAAGTTGGTTCTTCCCAACCTGTCCCCCGATATTGATTTGAATTCGTCTATGACGCATTTCAGATCATATTTTTGTCTATCCGATAGATTAAAAGTATTATTTATTCCTTTAACCTCAGCCACTGATTTTAGATCAGATCTTGTTTGTCTAGGTGTTATAAAATTCGAAATTTCAGGACAAATATTAAAATGTTTCCAAAAATCTACCCCTAGAATAATATTTGATTTGATTTCGGGCATTACTACAAAGGTAAATTTTTTGACTATTTGATTATAGATTACCGGAATTGTAATTTTTTGTTTACATTTTACAGAGTGACCTGTGGCAGATGTAAGAGAAAAATTTTGCTTGAAAGCGGTCAACTTAAATCCTAATTTCATGAAATTAGTGTGAAAGTTATTTCCTAAAATTGAAAGATGTGAACCAGAATCTAATAGTCCACTATAATTATCACTCAATACCTGGAAAGTTACAAAAGGACGACCATCCCTGTTAGTCTCCCCTTTGACGTTCGAGGTCTGCAGCTCAGAATAGAAACGGCTTACTTCCGCAAGCCATCTCTCCCACTCCGGATCAATAGTTTGTCTTCGAAGAGACGTCTCTCTTCTTAACGGCGCCATTGTCCGGGTCCCACGTTTTTTGAGTGATTGCAGCTGCAGTCCTGTGTTTTAACATTTAGACGCCCGCACTTGAAGCATACCACGTTCTGCCTGAAATCATTTTTACCTTTCTTTTTATTATCACGGCTAGAAAATTTGAAGTCTTTATTGACATGGGAATTAAAATTAGTATTCCTAAAATCTTTTGTGGCATTTGAATTACTGACATTAGGATTATTAGCATTGGAATTTGCATGGAACTGGCAGAGGAAGGATGAAAGATGAAAGTAAACTGAATGCTGTTGAAATGAGATCCCTGAGACGTATGTGTGGTAAAACAATGTATGATCGTGTGAGAAATGTGGATATCTGCAAAGAATGTAAGGCTGATGTAAGCATAATGAGTAAGATTAAGAAAGGGACCCTCAGATGGTTTGGGCATGTAGAGCGAATGAACGAAGGAAGTAGTGTAAGAAGAATATACGACGCGAATGTGAATGGTAGAAGAAGTCGGGGACGCCCGAGGAAGACATGGCACGATCAAGTGAATCAGATACTTGAGTCGGGTCATGTCAAAAGTCAGAATAATAGAAGAGAATGTATGAGACGATGTATGAATGTGAGTGAGGCAAAGAGTGTGTGCCAAGACCGAGTTGTTCGGCGGTCCGTCCTCTCTGCCTACCCCTGCGGGAAAAGGCGTGATGGTTAGTTAGTTAGTTAGTTGGAATTTGCAGCCACCGGTTTATTCAATTGGTTTCTGTCATTTGCACGACTGTCGGCTAGCTCAATGAGCTTTCCTAACTGTTTTAGGGTCGCTATTACTGGTATTGTATTGAGTGCCAGCTTTTGAATATAGCGCGCAGCCATGTTGCATTGCAGGATGTCAAGTATCTCCTCTTCTGGCAATTTTTTAGATAAACGACTATTCAACAGCAATATTTTAGTAATGAAAGCACCAATTGATTCTTTAGGATCTTGATAAGTAGTCCTTATTTTTGCCAAAAGTCTCCTTTCAAAGTCTAAAATTTCGAACTCTTCGTTGATTCCTGCTTCTATTTCTTCCCAGGAATTAAAAGTGGACTATTGACACGATACCAGTCCAAAGCAACTCCTTCAAACAATTTAAACGCTCCTTTAAATAAACAAATGGTACTTACTCACCGAGCTTTTGCGAGTTCTTTGACGCGCTCTAAAAAATGTCTAGCACAGGTCGTTCCATCATATTTCAGGTCCCATTTATATAGTGGCACCACCGGAACGCTGGGCTGCATATTTGACGGAGTGGAAGTCTGGGCGACGGGTTCTCCCGCCTTGTTTTCTGCCATCTTAGCAGCCTGACTCCTTGTTGTCATTGGAGTTATAAAATGTACCTAAATGCTAAAGATCGGAGTAAAATAAAAACTTATTAGTATTAAATCCCAATATTTCCTTGTTAAGTTGACAGGAACTGCCACGACTTATGAAATAATTTAAAATGCGCTTGGCGCAAGGAGTTCCGAGTGATTACAAAAACTGAGTAACTTTATAAAATTAGTAATATACTGGAAACTCACCGAGTCCCCGCTGTACAGCAGGCATTCTCAAGACACGAAGCCAAAAGCAACCACCATACATTTTCGAATTCACTGTCACGTGTTTAAAACCTACCTACCGTCTTTACAACATTGTTATATATTGCAATATTGTAAAAATTATCTAAAAGGTAATTTGCAATTTGGTAGGCGGGTATGGGTACCGCCGCCCTGGGAACCATTTATTGGATGACCAACACCTCTGCCACAGGTCACCCCAAGTGGTTCGCTACGTTTGGTGACTTAGTAGGGGTGCCCGGGTTCTTGGGGTGATGTTTGTTCAGGTCTTGATGGCAGGTGCGTCGGCCCACCTTCTGCGTGGCGGGCCGGATTGGGAGATGCTGGTTGAGGGAGACCCTTTACAACCGGTTACCGCTGTCCGGGCCGCTCGGTAGTACAGGGGCCCGACCCTCAGGCTCACGACTGAGGGTGGGTTGCCCTATCAACGAGTGTTAAAACCCCGCCGCTGCTGTTGTGCCGGTTCGTGACCGGAGGGGACCCAGCAGTAGCGTTTGGGGCGCGTCGGGTGACCTCTCCAGCCGGACTCTCCCTATCCATCGCCTTGCACCGCAGTGGGTGGATAGGATTCATTCGTTCGTCACTCTTGGACACTCTGATCCCCAGCTTCTTACCCACCCCTCATACCTTTTCCTTCCCAGACCTCCCTCCCCCCACACCCCATCATAAAAATATTTAATAAAAATCATGACAACACAAACAACAAAAATCAACAGCATTACAGCGGCGAGCAGTAGGCGACCCCGGCGCAGGCCAAAAATGTTGGTGAATTACACCAACATTCGCGGCCTGCATACCAATTTAAACTCCGTCCACCACCACCTTTTTTCTCAATGCCCCAACCTACTATTCCTGTCTGAAACGCAGATAGCCGAGCCTGTAGACGCCTCCTACCTGGACTGCCCGGGCTTCACCCTCGCAAGCAAGTTCAGACCTAAAGGAGGTGTCTGTCTCTATAGTCGAGCTGACGTCAACTGTGTGCGACTGCTGAATCTGGAAAACTCCAGATTCGACGTAATGTGGGTACGCGTCAATCTTGCCAGTACGGTAAGATTCTACGCGTGTTTATACCGCTCACCGAACCTTAGCGAATCAGACACGTCCGAGCTCTTCAAACATTTAAGCGACACTATTGATGACCTCTTGCCCCGCTACCCTATGGCAGAGTTTGTGGTCCTGGGGGACTTCAATGTTCATAACGAACCTTGGTTGAAGTTCTCAGGATCAACAGACTCGGCTGGACGCCAAGCGGAATCCTTTGCCCTTTGCTACGGATTGGAGCAAATGGTTCAGGAGCCTACAAGGGTTCCTGATGTCCAGACTCACCGTTCCAATCTGTTAGACCTATTTTTAACTACTGTTCCACACGGTTACAGTATTTAAGTCACAGCGCCTTTAGGATCGTCCGACCACTGCCTGGTGACGACATCAATCCCTGTAAACTTCAGACCACCAAACGAGAGGCTGAAGAGAAAAGTGTGGCACTATAGGTCAGCAGATTGGTTCGGTCTGCGGGCACATTTTAATGCTTTCCCGTGGTCAGCTGTCTGTTTTCGGACTTCGGATCCCTCACGATGTGCCCAGGAAATTGGTGAGGTCATCACATCCGCGATGGATGGCTTCATCCAATCTACTGTTAAGGAAACTGGTGTAGGCTCAAAGCCGTGGTTCAGTCGACAATGCGCTGAAGCAGTGCGACGAAAAAACGCGGCTTACCGAGCCTACAACACATCTAGAACATCCGAAGACAGAACAGCTTACAACAAAATGGCAAAGGAAACCAAGAGAATCATAAATAGGTCAAAATTCGAGCACGACCAGCAGATCAGCAGAAAGCTGACTGCATGCCCGCATGGCAGCAGGCAATTCTGGTCGCTTGCGGGCTCAATAGGTCGCAATTTCTGCAAATCCAGTCTGCCACCTCTTACCAGACCTGACGGCTCACTAGCAAACACCGCCACCGAAAAGGCTAACTTACTAGGTAAAATGTTTGCGGATAACTCAACCCTCGATGACCAAGGTGCTGTCCCGACGTCGGTTCCTCACTGCGGTTTTCGTATGAAAAAGCTGAGGATCCGGCATCGGGAAGTACTCCATGTTTTACGAGGGCTTGATGTTAATAAAGCTAGTGGGCCTGACGGAATACCTGCCCTGGTACTGCAAAGGTGCGCTGCAGAAGTAGCTCCAATTTTGACGAAGCTTTTTAAACTGTCCCTGAAGACTGGCTCTGTGCCCTCTGGTTGGAAAAAAGCGGTTATCCATCCTATTCCAAAGAAGGGTGACCGCTCCAACCCGGCCAACTACCGCCCCATAGCGATCACATCAGTTCTGTCTAAGGTGATGGAACGTGTGATCAACGACAAACTGCTCACATACCTCGAGAAGAACAAAATTATTAACGACCGTCAATACGGACTCCGGCGGAACCGCTCGTGCGGTGATCTTCTCGCGTATGTGACGCATGTTTGGGGGCGATGCCTGGAACGTTTCGGTGAGACCCAAACGGTTGCACTGGACATATCCAAGGCCTTTGACCGGGTTTGGCACCGAGGACTTGTCAACAAACTGCATTCTTACGGACTTCCCGCATCCTTGTGTACGTGGATTGCCGACTTCTTGAGGGAGAGGTCGATTCAGACGGTAGTCGATGGTTTCACCTCTTCCTCTCACTCGATAAATGCTGGCGTCCCGCAGGGATCGGTTCTGTCTCCAACTCTGTTTTTGTTGCACATCAACGACCTTTTGTCATGTGCACCAATTCACTGTTACGCGGATGACAGTACAGTTCATGATAGCTTTTTGTTTGACAAGCCCCCAAAGGGCTCACAAACTCCAACAGCTCGTAAGGCTTTGACGCAAAGAATGGACGGTTACCTCGAGAGTGTTTTCTCTTGGGGTAAAAATAATCTCGTTGAATTTAATGTTTCAAAGACCCAATCTTGTCTGATTACGTCTAAAAGGGATCGCAATGAAAATCTAGTCTCTTTCAACGGAAGCAATCTTCCGAACAGGCCCTCCATTGATATGCTTGGTGTAACCCTAAGTGACCAGCTCAGGTATGGGGGCTCCATCGAAGCCAGAGTAAAGTTAGCCTCCCAAAAACTGGGCGTACTGTACAGGGCCCGCAGATACTTTAATAGTACACAACTGCTAACCCTGTACAAATCGCAAGTGCGCCCCACGGTTGAATTTGGCAGCCACCTCTGGTCTGGAGCTCCAAAATACCTGAAAAATACCCTCGACTCTGTGCAGAAATGGGCGGTCCGTTTGATAGATTCTCCCATCTTAACAGACGGATTGCAATCTTTAGAGCACAGGCGTCGGGTGGGAATGCTATCCTTGTTCTACCGGTATTACAATGGAAGATGCTCCGAGGAACTAGCATCATTGATTCCTTCGGCACCGGTGCAATAGTCGGGAAACACGCCAAACGCGTGCCCAACATTTGTACACAGTTGACATTTGTCACATGAGAACGGGTCGTTTCTTCGACTCGTTCTTGTGTTCAACAGCTCGGCTGTGGAATGATTTGCCGGCCTCTGTGTTTCCTCCTTCCTACAACATGGGTCTCTTCAAGACGAATGTTCATTCCTTCCTCTCCTCAAAAAGACCCTCCACACAGCATCCCAGATGACATAGGCCCTGAGGGAAATTATTTTCCTCAGGGCCTCCTGTGTGGAGTTAATGTAAAAAAAAAAAAAAAAAAAAAAAAAAAAAAAAAAAAAAAAAAAAAAAAAAAAAAAAAAAAAAAAAAAAAAAAAGGAAAGAAAAGAGAAACCCACGTTCGCGCCAATTTGTCACAGATAAAATTACTATGCGTCGTATTTAATGCTGAAAAGTAAAAGTTTTATGCAATGCTACTGGAAATGAAAAGTCGAAGTACATTTAACAAAGGTTCGGGTTTATTTATGTTATTTATTATACAAACATGATTTGAATTATTGTTTAAGATAATGCTATTACTTCAGGGCATGGATTCGTCGTACTCGAAGAGTCCTCTTTGATTTCCTTTATATTCTATTCTAGAGAGAACCAAAATTAAATGGCTACCTACATCGGCACATGTCAAGACTTCTTTTACGTAAATATTAGGAACCACTTACTGGTTGATGGGCGCCATACCCTGCTTTACAGTGTAAAATATAAATAAAACTACTTAATATCTAATTGTGGTGTTGCTGGTTGGCTTCGTGTCTCCAGAAGTCACCGTCCTGCTGCTTCAGAGGGAACCCGATCCGTCGCCCGCTAATCAAATCTCGGAACCAGGGGGGTATAACTCCGAACTTTTTCGTGTCGATCACGTGGTGTGTGACGTATGATTAATGACCATATCATTTTATTGGTCCAAATTTCCATAGAAAAACTGTTTAGAACTGAGTAGTATTTCTAGTAGGATTCTATGGTATTATATGTCAAAATAGCACATTGTCCCGAACAACATCGAAGTAAATATTTTGAAAAAATGCTTCCTAAATTTCGTTGCAGTGTTGAAGGCTGTGAGGATAGTGTTTCAGTTCGACACAGAGTACCAAGCTGCAAAACTAATGAGAGTCGTTATCGGGAATGGGCGTGGAGAATCGGCAGATCAGACTTCATTGCTTACCCGATTTTGGGAAGTTGTGGGTATGTATGTGGTTCCCATTTCGCTAAGAAATGCAAAAATTCCAATGGCACGTTAAAAAAAGACGCTTTGCCGACCCTTAATCTTTCTGGAATCGGAAAACATGGGGGTTTACCCAAAGAAAAGGTAAACGTACGTAGGAGACTACATGTTCTACCTAGAGTGTTGTCCAGCACGAATCGTGCTGTCCAAGACCACAACTACAGTTTAAAATGTATAAAAGGTGGAGAGATAGATGTTGATTCACCGAGTCTTTATTATTATAAAGATATTCAATACATTTATTATTTCTTCAAACACAGTAATTCCATTATTATTAAGATATTTAAAATGACAGGCGTATCCGAGACGCGCGTTCGTTCTTCCTTTATTTTCTCTTTTATACTCTGCACTGGTAGGATATAGTTCATTGGATGAGGCTGGGTAATATAATGAATTTATTTATTTCAGAACCAAACGTGTTCCCCCCTAGGCCGAGCACCGAGTCTTTTGCTGCCAAAAAAGTATTGGAAGATTATGGAGGTATACATCTTTATTTATATTTCATTAGGAAATAATATTCTATGTTTTGTTTGCGAACTTTGGTTAATGTGATGAATATATTTATTTCAGAACCAAACGTGTTCCCCCCTGAACCGAGCACCATGCCTCTTGCTGCCAAAAAAGTAGTGGAAGATTATGGAGGTATACATCTGTATTTATATTTCATTAGGAAATAATATTCTATGTTTTGTTTGCGAACTTTGGTTAATGTAATGAATATATTTATTTCAGAACCAAACGTGTTCCCCCCTGAACCGAGCACCATGCCTCTTGCTGTCAAAAAAGTAGTGGAAGATTATGGAGGTATACATCTGTATTTATATTTCATTTAAGGAAATAATATTCTATGTTTTGTTTGCGAACTTTGGTTAATATGATGAATATATTTATTTCAGAACCAAACGTGTTCCCCCCTGAACCGAGCACCATGCCTCTTGCTGCCAAAAAAGTAGTGGAAGATTATGGAGGTATACATCTGTATTTATATTTCATTAAAGGAAATAATATTCTATGTTTTGTTAGCGAACTTTGGTTAATGTGATGAATATATTTATTTCAGAACTAAACATGTTCCCCCCTGGACCCAGCATCAATTCAGCTTCACGTAAAAATAAAGGTTCTCGAAGTAAGCATATTTATAGCTTTTTATTTGATCAGCGTTGTTCGGTACCTTTGGTTTTGAATCATGTAATCATTGGCCTGAAATATTGTGTTTTCTAGATATTCAGAGTCGCTCAATCTCTTCTTTTACTGGGCCAATCGCTACGCTATCTCCAAGAAAGAAGAAAATGCGGTTGGAGATGATGGTGATAAGGCGACAACTTAGATACGCACAAAAGAAAAATAGTACACTCAAGAAACGCCTCGCTATTGAAACGCGCTTTAGGAAGGGTACCTGCTTGGAAGATGCTCTTTCAATTCTAAATCCGGTGCTCCGTAAATTCGTTCTCTCGCAAGCAAAAATTAGCCCGCGTTTAAAAAAAGGTCGAAGATACACACGCGCGGATAAGTCTTTGGCACTTGCTGTCTATAAGGAAGGGCCAAAATGTTATCGATTACTCTCAAAAATGTTTGCTTTACCATCACCTCTAACTTAAAAAAAAAGAATTGTCCTTAATATCTCTTAAACCGGGAATTAACCAACATTTATTTAACTTTTTGAAAAAGAAAGCAGATTATATGGATGACATAAACAAATTCTGCATTTTAATGTTTGATGAGATGAGTATTTTTCCACACATAAATTTCAACGTACATAGTGGAATCATTGAAGGGTTAGAGGATAAAGGTGATGCAAGAAGAAAAAAATTTGCTGATCATGCTCTAGTTTTAATGATTAAAGGCCTGACCGTTCCTTATAAGCAGCCAGTTTTTTTTTTCGTTTTCAGAAAGTGGAACTAATTATTTTGACTTGAAAGAAATTCTTCTAACTGTTTTAGGCAAATTGTTCGATTGTGGTTTCAAGCCCGTTGCAACTGTGTGTGACCAAGGCACCGTTAACAGTAGGGTGGTGAAAGCCTTGCTTGAAGACACTCGAACAAGTTGCCTAAGGGATATGAGCTCACTTTTCATGGCTCCTGTTGATTGAGATAGTTTATCGTTATGTGTGCCACCCACCTGTGCCAAAACAGAACGGTTATTGTTAATTTTGTTCTCTTGGCATTGATTTGTGTATACTGTATATTCTTTGTTTCTTATTATTTTATCAATATTTAGTAAGGACTCGTAAGGAACACTATAGAATTACTTTTAAGTTGATTATATTTAAGCGCACTTGAAGTGAAATAACACAATACTGCGCTATACAAATATTATGTTATTATTATTTGTACGGTGCTTCTTAGCCTCCCCACTCTTGTCTACTCTAGTTTTCTGAAGGTTTCACTTGTACCGTGTGTGAATTGCACACTCTGTTATTACATTATCTTCAGACCTCTGCAGCCATACTCTGTCGACCCATCCCCTTCACAGATAGACTCATACATCTATCACTCTTGAACATATTGACTCCCAGATTCCTAACTACCGCTCTGTACATTTTTCCTTCTCAAAACTTCCTCCTTTTCCTTCCCCTAAAAAGACTCCACACTGCATCCCTAAAGATGACAGGCCCTGAGAGATTTTTTCCTCAAGGCCTCCCGTGTGGGCTAATAAAAAAAAATCTATCCTAAATTCCTTTTTTATTATTGTTCATATTTTTATATTAAAGGTTAAAAACCTTCCCATTCCAGGTGAATTACTAAGATATTGTAATCAGTTCTTTCTAAATGAGGTTGTGCATGATTGTATTTCCGTTTTTTTGTATTTGTATTTTATTTTAATAAAATGGTACATGCAATTATGAGTTTTTCATTTTATTTTTAAAATAATTTTTAGGCTGATAAATTGGGTAGGGATTTATATTGTTTATGGAAGTATCTTTTTTTTTTACTTTTCTATATTCTTGTCGATGGTATGTGACGTCAGAGTAATAAAATTTTCATTTTGACAGTTAAAATAGTGTTGAAATGGTATATTTATGTGTTGAAACCAGTTGGGAACAAAAAGCCGGAAGATATCGATCTAGGTATTAGTTCATTTATGCTCGGAACTGACATTTGCAATAGTTGTCTCCGGTAGCGGTTCGAAAACCATTGAGTGACATATCAGTAGAATTCCTGTAACCAGGCGTTTCCTGCTACTGACTGTCACAAATTTTTACGGAAATCTTTCAAATTCTTGTTCTACTCTTCCATTAACGTTTCTTCAACCCATTAGATTTGACCTCCGCGCTTTGCCTTGTACGTAAGTAGTTTATGTTTTATTCACCAATTAAGCACCAATGCCCTTTATTGGTTTATGTAGGTATTATAAGAAAACATAACATTTTACGACATTCCCGATATAATGTTATTGAGCAACGCAACACCAACCAGGTTAACTCGCGACAGACGCTAGTACGTTTAGATGGATACTGTAACGCTGTTACCTATATACATTGGCTAAAAGGGAGATGGTAACCAACACGGCACAATACCCTTAAAATAAATCACCATATCACTTTTGGCCGTGAAAATTTTGAATCATATCGGAGTAGTACCTAGTTTATTAAATCTGAACACTGAGAGGAAAACTTAAAGTTATTCCAATTACTTAATCAATTCCAATATTACACCACTTTTTTATGTCTTGTATTTACTCATCAAGAAAAGACAACAGAAAGCTGAAATACAGAAAATAATGTTGTATATTTATATACTAGACCTGCTCTCAAAATACGGCTTAAGCCATTTAAAGCAACTTCTGAATGGTGTATTTTGCCAGAGTGATACTGAGAGAATCTAACATTCAGACGACAATAAAACTATCTGGTTTGACCCATACAATAATTACATCGTACTAAATTTAACAGTTCTATGCCTAAAATAAGTCATTTACGTTGCTGTTGAACGGTTTCAGTATGCTTTTGCAAGTGATGTTCGTGAACTCAACATTACATTCAGTCCTTTGAGCGATCTCTCTTCTATCATTTAATCGGTCTAAGCCACTGTCAGATATATATTTTTTTATTTCAATTCGCACTTCAAAACCTTAGATTTGCTGTGCGGTTTTTTGCAAACATATTTTTTTTAAATGTAAAGCACATTGTCAAGTGAATCTATTAAATATAATGCTTTTGGTTTTTTCAATCAATTAAATCATTAAATGACTCATGTACGCATAATAAATAAGCTGATGACTCGTATATGTGTAGTGATTTTACAAGTAGAGTGGGAATGGAGGGCAGTACGATTTTTCCCGGTTGTATTTTCAACTTTTGCGATATATTTGTAATACTCGTCTTACTGATAAATCTGCCCTGCTCCTTTAAATTCATTTGATATATTTGATGCAATAGATCGAAAAACCGTCTATAATACTTATTTAGGGTAAGTAATCCAGATCACTTCCGAGGCATTGTACGAGTATATTTCATTCCAACTGAAAGAGTTTACTAAATATTTACACCGCTCGTAAATTGGATTAATTAATGATTGTTCTGTTGTACATAGTTCCTAATTTTTTTTGGTAAACGCTATCACTGAAGGCCATGGATCTTCCCAACCCAGAGAGTGTTTCCATCAAGATGGAACCAGGGTCCCAGGAAGAGGGTGAAGATAAAATGCCGTATACGGATATAGATATCTACCTCCCGGATGTGAAGAAAGAATGTTTGCAGTATGCGCAGAGTTCTTCGAGAGCAAGTAAGTTGCTTAGCAAAAGTAAGAAAGTGTTTTGCTGATTTCAGATGTTCTAAATTTTTTTGTTTTTGTTTTGGAATATTTTGAAGACAGAACATTTCGCTTTGTTCACGACGTCCTTTGTTGCCGTTTGTTGATTAATTTGATGTTTACTTTAAATGTAAACTCTTAAACTTATATTGCTTAAAAAAAGACTCCAATTGCCCTGTTGAGACATTGTGTTAATCGGGGCATTAATCTTAATTATATGGATAATAATATTACGAATATATATAATTGCAAAAACAAAAACAAATAAGCTTCGTTTTAAATATGTCGAAGAGTTAATGATGTTTTCTTCCTAAAGCATCCGCCGCCGAGAGGAAATCTTTGGTTTTTATTATACCTTTAACATAAATAAAATATTGTTTCCAAAGCAGATATTGTTTCCGCTTTCCAAAGCAATTCCACACCACGAACATCTTAATGGCACCCGATGGCAAAACTGTTCATCACCCCTGCCCTATGCGAATCGTTTTAAACAACTCATTCACTCAGCTGGCTTTGAATCACAAAGCATAGTTTGATTTCCAAGTTTTGTTCCCCGGATAATGAAGACAACCCCAATAAAGTAGTAGTTAGCCTCATTAATACAGTCTCAAGTTGGATGTAAACTCTTAATAAACTCAAACTTAATCCGACAAACTCAGAATTTATTCGGATAATTTTCGCTGGTGGGCAAGCTTTTCTTGGCTCCAGTCCAATCCGTAATCAGAATGCAGACACAAACGCATCGACAGAAATAAAATTTCTGGGTTTCTCTATGTACAATCATCCTTCTCTTGAATAGCAATAAACTGTGCGCTCTGGCTTTTTCCATCTAAAGCAGATAATCAGGACATGCCTTCCCACTGATGAAAGTAAAGTCACTTATAAATTCGTTCGTTAGTCTCTCGTATAGGCTATTGCAGTAGTGCATTTGTTGTCCTACCTCAGAAATAATTGAACATGAAAGTATTGTCGTAAAACTCCACTGACGAATCGCCTTAATTGATTTCGATGCGTTGAAAGGATATTGTTCAAGATATGCTTTATGACCTTCAAAGTATTGCAAGGAATGGCGTCAGTATCCATAATATATCGGAACTATGCGACCAGCGAAACTTAAGCGACAGACAGCTTACTCTAAGATCAGCAGATGTAAGTGTTACTAATCGTGTTATGTAGCTTTCTAGATAAAATCGAGCCTATGATCGTTTTTTTCGGGTAACCGCTCTTAATTAATCCAGAATTTAGCTGAATTTAAACGGGCTTTGAAAACGAAATTATTTTTAAAATTCTGTCAATAAATCTTAACTTTGCTTAATAAATCCTAATGTATTATGACAAACCGTATTCTCAAGCGTCCGGTGATTGTTTGATATTTACGATATATGTAAATACCAAACATGATATATATAAATATACCGATTAACTCAGAATGTTCCTATTTCTGAACGCTTACTTCCGCCTGTGCTGTATTATATTTTATTGTTCTTATTTTATTCTGTTCTGTGGCAGCACTGTTATGGTTCTCTTTATTGATTTGTGTGTACTGTAAATTTATAATGATATGTTAATTTGTTCAATATTTTGAAACGATCACTGAAAACTAAATTATCATAATTAAAACAATAAAATAATAAATATTACTTTTATTTTTCAGATACTTAATGCCTGCCGGGTTTTGCTACAAACTTTTTAGCGAAACCCGGTCGGATCCAAGTCCATAAATAAGAAACGTGTGGATTTGTTAGTTATTTTTTATTTTATTTTAAATAATTATCAAATCACAAAGAATCTTCTTCATATAAATAAATTTAAGTGTTCTTTTTAAAGTTTAGTGTAGTAAACAGCACTTGATGGGAAATGGCGAAAACTTCGCTATACAATGTGATATTATTATTATTCAATTTTGTTTTCAATCATTAATATTCTGCTGTCTCAGAGAAGGACTGTAATCATGAATGTAATACGTTGTTCGTCTAGGAGTCTCGGTATACCAATATGAGTGTGTGTTTTATCTGTCCAGGTGCTATTAATTTGGAGATCGTCACCGGCAAGGCAGAACTAGGTCCACAAAAAGATGTTAGAGAGGGGATTTCCTATACAGAATTAGACATAGACCTCCATGATGTTAAAAAGGAATGCTTAGAGCGCTCTGAAAGAAATACTCAGACTGAAGGTAAAACTGAATTGTAGTCCGTTAAAGTTGGCAATTTGTGCTCCCCTAATTTTTGCTTTTTTATGAAGCTTTTTTTCAGCTATCTGTTGACCTTATCCGTAATATTTTTCAGACTTATTGACAAACCTTAAGACGCATCCTGGGAAAAAGCGATACTGCTCTCGAAAGTCGACGTTAGAACTTCACTTGCGTACCCATACTGGAGAAAAACCTTTTTCTTGTTCCGACTGTAACTATTCATTTTCTCGAAAGTTTGCTTTAAAGCGTCACATGTGGACTCACAGTGCAAAAAAACCCTTTTCATGTCCCGACTGCAACTATTCATGTTCACGAAAGTTTAGTTTAAAGATGCACATGTTGACTCATAGTGGAGAAAAACCTTTTTCATGTCCTGACTGTAAATATTCATGTAATCGAAAGGGATCTCTTAAAAGTCACATGTTTACTCACGGTGGAGAAAAACCTTTTTCGTGTCCCTACTGTAATTTTTCATGTTCGACAAAGGGTTATCTAAAAATTCATATGTTCATCCACAGTGAACAAAAACCTTTTTCATGTGCCAACTGCAACTATTCATGTTATCAGAAGAATTATATAAAAAGTCACATGTTTACCCACGGTGGAAAAAAACCTTTTTCTTGTCCCGCCTGCAAATATTCATCTTCTCGGAAGGGAAGTCTTAAATTGCACATGTATACCCATAGTGAAAAAAAGCCTTTTTCATGTCCCGACTGCACTTATTCATGTTCTACAAAAAGCAAAATCAAAATTCACATGTTTACCCACAAGCAAGAAAAACCTTTTTCGTGCCCCGACTGCAAATATTCAAGTAATCGGAAGTGTGTTCTAAAAATTCACATGATGACCCACATGAAAGAAAAGCCTTTTTCATGTGCTGACTGCAATCATACCTGTTCTCGGAAGGCTGATCTAAAAATTCACATGTTTTCCCACGGTGGAGAAAAACCTTTTTCATGTCCCGACTGCAACTATTCATGTTCTACAAAAAGCAAAATCAAAATTCACATGTTTACCCACAAGCAAGAAAAACCTTTTTCGTGCCCCGACTGCAAATATTCAAGTAATCGGAAGTGTGTTCTAAAAATTCACATGATGACCCACATGAAAGAAAAGCCTTTTTCTTGTGCTGACTGCAACTTTAAATGTTCTACAAAGGGTAATCTAAAAAGTCACATGTTTACCCACAGTAGAAAAAAATCTTTTTCATGTGCCGACTGCAACTATACATGTTCTCGGAAGAGAAATCTTAAAAGTCACATACATACCCACGTTGGAAAAAAGCATTTTTCCTGTCCTGACTGCAACTATTTGTGTTTTCGGAAGAAAAATCTTCAGATTCACTTGCGGACTCATTCGCAGAATAAAATTGCTTAAAAATAGACTTGATCATAACTCATTGAGCTACGCTCAGGTAATACTAAAAGAAGGGTGAAATGTGTTAAAAAAATATTTCGTCACTACGCCTTTTGCGTCCTTGTGGTGATTTCCCCCCTTTTTCCCCAATTTTAGAGATGCTGTTTAGAAGTTATTATATTATAACTTGTTTATTATTTCATACACCAAAGTTTTTCTTCTGAAAAATATGATATTTTTGGATCATTTCGAAAATTAAAAAAAATAAAAACATTTTGGAGAGGGCGTAAGGCCCCTCATATTTTTCTCAGTATAACATTGGTTAGTTCACTGTGATTATTTTAACCCGGCAAGATGGGGGCTGAGTCAAAATAACCCGCGCCTTTGAAGTTTGGCTATCATTTTAAAACAATTTATGCGAAATTGCCGCTTTTCTCAGTAGCTGGAGTTTTTGAGTGCCTCGACAAGTTCCTGGCGCGAAATCAGTCGAGCATTAGCCGCGTTGTGAGCTACATGTGCCGAGGTAATTATTACCCATACCCGTATTCGGTGTAACTTTTCTTTCTATGAGGATTATAGCAATAATGATGATGTTATTTAGTGTTTTCGAAATATGATGATGTTAATTAGTGTTTCCGTAATTGTTTATGTTAGTAGATTTATAACAGGAACATTTTAATAATTGAATACAGATAATTATTATATTTAAGTTTGATTTTGCTAGAAGAAGCCAAAATTTGTTAACTCTTTTAGACTTTAAGTTTCAAAGCTTTGTTCCTATGATTAAAAGGTGTTTTTCTAAGATTTTTTTGGTGTTTTATTACATTGATAACAGTAACATAATGCTCGTAACGAATAAAATTAATTTCCATAAATAGATACTGAAATGTGACATTGTCTATTCCGGTAACAATTACCCGGCCCTCACCTCCGTGTAACAATTTTCCACCCCCACCTCGTCGGGTTAATTTATCACCTTTTGCGTGTTCGTTATCCATTTTGCTTGATCCACATCTGCCCTGCATCACGTCTGTTCTGATTATTTACTTTGTTTACCTATTCCTCTTTTGTACGCCTGTGGAGCTTTTTGTTGGGTACAAACATTTACAATTGGTTTACACAAGGTCTAGTTATAAACAGGCGCTGCTGAAAATTAGCTGAGTTCCGGGTCCGGAAAGCGCAGCTGAGCTGTAACAATATCAAACCACATATTACAATTTTTTACAAATTTTTTACAAATTATAATAACAGACATTTGGCGAATATTTGATTTTATTTTTATTTTATTTTTTTATTTTCTTTATTTGTTTATTTAGCACAGTAATATACATTTATATACATACTTTATTAAATTTTGACTGCCCAACTAGGAGTATTATCCCGTTTCAGGACAGTCAAATAATTTTGGGTATGAACATGTAGAACATGATTCGTACAAAAAGAATGAAAATTGATGAAATAAAAAGAATAGAAAGAATATAAAATAAAATAATAAAAAAAGTTTAAAATACAGTACCTAACTGTTATTTTTTTAGCACAGCAAAAGAAAAAAAAGAGAAGAGATAGAATAAAATAAAAATGAAATAACCAATTAAAACATAAAACAGCCGTGGATTGTATAAAATTATTCAGCCGTGGATTACATAAAATTAAAATAATAATAAAATAATAGGTATATATACTTATAACTGGTGTTCACATTGCATATTCTAAGCCTGCATACATAATTTGTATAAATATGAATAAAAAAGAGAAGAGATAGAATAAAATAAAATATGCAATTAACATAAGATTGACAGCTGTTTTCTAATTTAAAAGTAATAGGTAGGTTCATACAGATAGGTAGATACACATAATAATATAGATTAGAAGAAAAGGGTATCTTTTACTTAGTAAATTTTTTGTTGGAATTTATGTTGTTGTTTTTGGTTTGTGTTTGATTTTATTTTTTATGTAGTAAAAGTTCACTCTCCTTTCTCCCTAATTGTTGAAACCAAGTAGTGGTCAATTTACGAAGAACACCTGTGCTTTCCTTTTTCCAAGCATCAGGCATGAAGTTGTATAGTTTTGGACCTAAGAAAGTGGAGTGTCTTTGAGCGAAAGATGTTTTGGTTGTGAGCATAAATATACAAACCACCCACGTTGTGAGTGTTACAATTGGATTTCTCCGCGAGTGTCGGGTGTTGTGAGAGTGGTTAATAGATGGGTAGAGGTGGCGTTGTTTATGGGTGTTTAAAATTAATTTTCTCATGTACAGTTGTCTAACATCCAGAACTTGTAAGTCTTCAAATAGTGCATCACTGTGATATCTAAATAGTTTTTTGAGGATTACCCTTAGTAGTGATTTTTGAGCTTTGGCTAGTTTGTCCAAAACAGTTTTTACACATCCACCCCAACCTAAGGATGCATAGTCTAGAAGTGACCCGCACATAGCATCATAAATGAGTTTCAATTCTTTTTTACGTAAGATATTTCTGATTGTCATAAACATGTACGTGAGCTTTCTAACCTTTGTGGTGATTAGATCCACGTGACCGTCCCATCTAAGATATTTGTCTAAGACAACACCAAGGTATTTTATATTGTCCACGCATTCTAATTTATAGCAAGTACAGGGGTAGTTGAGTCAGTGCATTTATGTACAAAAATATTATATGCTTCTTTGGGTTGGCCGGCTTCTGTCGCACTAAATCGTATAAATTTTGTTTTTTCCTAATTGAGTGTTAACAGATTACTGTCTAACCAAAGTTTTAGCTGTTTTATTCCATCTTCTGCTTTGCAGTGTACATCGTGCCATGTTCTTCCTTCAAATATTAAGACAGTATCATCTGCAAATCTTATAATATGATTGGAAAAATTGCTGTTACACAGATCATTTATATACCTAAATACTGAACAAAATAGGTCCTGAGGTACTTCCTTGTGGTACACCAAATTCTACAAGGGCCGGATCACTAATAGTATCATTAATTTTAACTTTTTGGTATCTGTTAGCTAAGTAACTACCCATCCATTTGTGTAGCTGTCCCTGAATACCTATAGCCTTTAGTTTTTTTAGCGAGTAAAGTATTTTATGCGAGATGGTATCAAAAGCTTTGGCAAGATCTAAGAAGAGAGCAATAGATTTATTTCCCCGGTCAATATTATTGGAAATAATATCCGCCAGTTTAGCAATTGCATTTTCTGTTCCTAGACCTGGTCGAAAGCCGAACTGGTTGTTAAATAAAATTTTATGAGTTTCTAGGTAGAGGGTGAGACGATTTTTACGATTTTCTCAATAATTTTTGAGAAAGAGTTGAGCAGATATATTGGCCGATAATTATGTATATCCGATTTGATTCCATTTTTGTGAATCAATATAACAACTGATTGTTTTAGGTGGTTTGGGAATGTGCCTGTCTTGAAACTAAGATTACAAATGTATGCAATAGGATTCGCTATGAGTGGTTTCAATACTTTCAGAAGATTTGAGGAAATTTCGTCTGACCCACAGGCTGATGACTTAAGCTCATCTATCATTTCCATGACTTCTTTAGTCGTTGTTTGAATCTCGTCTGTTTTAAGATTAACAGTTGTAGGTATGTTGGCTAGTTCAGATTCAGTTTTATTACATTTTTCAAGGATTTTATTTGCGAGAGAGGCTCCTACTGAAGTGAAGTTCTTTCAATTCTCATATGTTATTGTTGAGTCTCTTTTTTCTTTAGTTTTTATTTTATATGTATCTTAAAAAAAAAAAAAAAATCATATCAAACTGTAAAATGAGGTCCTCAGCACGGGTAAAGCACCCAGTGAGGCCCACATTAGTCAAATATGTAACACACATGTATAAATCAGGTGAATCAAATAAAAAAAATAAAAATAAAAAAAAAGTAATGATTAGCAAAATAAGCCGTCAATTTGGGATTAGTAGTACTTGTATTTTTAATATCCAATGATTGTATGAAAGAGATTTACTGTTTTTTTTTTTTTTTTTTTTTTTTTTCACTGTGAATACCGCACAAGAATCTCAACTGCTCCCGTCTGGAGCCAGTGAGACTATGGCATCCCCAATCGGGGTATGTTGTGAGTCTGAAGGTAGCGGGGAGGGGAAGGAGGTGGGGAAGAGGAAGGTTGGGAAGTACCTGGCTATTCAGATCTGGTCACCAAACACGGCTAAAGCCATTTTCAAGCAACGTTTCAATTCTGAATGGTGGTCTTACACCAGGGCGATACTGATAGTATCTTGCACTCTGGAACATGCCGCAAATATACTATATATTATTTTAAATTAATTAATTGTGAAATAACACAAATTAATCAAATAAAATTTATTTGTGCATGCCGGGTTGCGTATTTACAATCCCTTCCGCGTTTCAGTCGCTTTAAATTTTCAATATCAAAATTTTAATATTTAGAAATAAAATTATTAATTTCTTATATACACATTGAAAAGATTATTTTATCTAGATTTTAGAACAATTTTTGTTTTAGCAAAGTGATAAAAAAATTATCAATATAGAGGTGTATTTACAATATATGGGAATAATATTAAAAGTAATAATTATCAGCCTGAAACACTCATCCACATTGAAAAATCTTCCGAGAAAAGATACATGACGCCAACGGGACTTGAACCCGTGCCCTTCTGATTGCCGGTCAGCTGCTCTCCCAATTGAGCTATGGCGGCTTATCTTGTACCCGCCAAATGATTCAATATATACTAGTATTTCATTCAACAATTACCGCTTATTATATATTTTTTCTTTTTTCCACCTGAAAACAACCAACTTTATTTTTGCGAGAGAAACATTGTTAGTGTTAAATCCCTCGCTAGGTGGCGTCGAGACAAATTATGTCTTCATTTATTGGGGAAATACTTAAACTTGTCAAATATAAATATATTATTTTTAATTATTAAACTAACGTTTTAAGACAAGATTTTTATGCATAGCACAAAGGGTAACAATTATTATAAGCAATAATTATCAGCCTGAAACACTCATCTACATTGAAAAAATCTTCCGATAAAAGATACATGCCGCCAACCCGTGTCCTTCTGATTGCCGGTCAGGTGCTCTACCACTGAGCTATGTCGGCTTATCTAATACCCGCCAAATAATTCAATATATACTAGTGTTTCATTCAACAATTACTGCTTATTACATTTTTCCACCTGTAAACAACCAACTTTATTTAAAAAATATATATACAATATGTATACTGCGCCTATTTCATGTTTGGGGATGCTACGTGGAGGGTCTTTTTAGGGAAAGGAAGGAGAGGAAGTTCTGGAAAGGAAAAAGGTAGGTGGCGGGTAGGCATCTGGGAATCAATGTATTCAGATTAGTGACGTACTTATGAATCCATCCATCCCACTTTGGTGCAACGCTATGGGTCGAGAGTGTCTGACTGGAGAGGTCTAGGTTAGGTCTACCTCAACCAGTCTCTTCCGATCCGGCCCGCCATGCAATAGGTGGGCAAATGCATTCGTAACCAAGACCTAGACAAATCTCACCCCTGTTAAATCACCAGTGGAGGTTATACACCACTTACCCGCCCTGGTATAAGTAACAGATGTTTACTCCTTCAAGACTCTAATTTTTTTCTTAAACGAAGTTACATTTATTTATTTTGAACAAATCTAGACCTCCAGTGTCCTTGCATACGTTGTTAGTAAGCAGTATGCAAGTGCTTAACAGGAAAAACAAAATCGCCAGAGTGTACTTTAAATTCGCCGCATACAGATTTAATTTAAACCAGTTTTATGTTCAGAATGTAAAGTTTGTGTTGTGGATTCATCTGCTGACACATTTCAAAGGAAAACATTCTCTTATTTGAAGTAATATTTATAATTATAAAATGCTAGTCGCAGACTATGTAAGTGCTAAGGGTCGACCGAGATCTCGGTCTCGGCATTCTCGGCTACAAATTCTACCGAGAACTCTGTCTCGGTTCTCGGCGGAAAATCGCGGCACGTTCCAGAGTGGAAGATATTCTCAGTATCGCCCTGGTGTAAGACCATCATTCAGAATTAAAACGTTGCTTGAAATGGCATCTGCCGAGTTTGGTGACCTTCACCTTCCCCTTCAGTATCTCCTTCCCCTCCCCACTACCTTCAGCCTCACAACATACCTCAACTGGGGATGCCATAGTCCCACTGGCTCCAGACGGGAGCAGTTGGGACTCTTGTGCGGTATTCATGTAAAAAAAAAAAATAATAAAAAAATTTCAACCATTTTAGTATCTCATGGAAGGGAAGGATTTTTTTGTACTTTAGCTCCACACAGGAGGCCCTGAGGAAAATAATTCCCCTTAAGGCCTATGTTATCTTTGGGGATGCTGTGTGGAAAGTCTTTTTAGGGAAAAGAAAGAGAGGAAGTACTGGGAAGGAAAACTGTATGAGGGATGGGTAGGAATCTGGGGTTCAATGAGTCCAGGAGTGGCGGATATATGAATCTATCCCTCCCACTGCGGTGCAAGGCAATGCTCCTAGAGAGTTCTATTGGAAAAGGTCAAAATATTTTCCTTGACCGGTTTCTCCCGATTCGGCTTTCCACGCATTTGATGGGCAATTCCATTAAGAAATAAAAATAAAATAGTTATGCGGATAAATTCCGAAGCGAAATAATGCTCATTGAAATGACTTTATTTGTGATTAGTGACTAGGTCTGAATATTCTGGTACCTTCAAACCTTCATCTCCCTCCTCTCCCCGCACAAAATATTCTAATCAGCGCCGGATCTGCCATACATTCAAAAACGTGCAAAAAACCTGGCGCCAACTCCGAAGGGGCGCCGTGAGAAAATAAATATTGTATTAAAATTTAGTTATAATATTCCCTGAATCGTTTCAAAATTACCCATATTACGAAATAATTATTACGCTCTAGCAACACTTTCCAAAGAAACAGAATGCGCACGCATAAATAAACCAGTCATGCGCACGCATCAGGTTGGTTTACGGCTTACGAATTTATAGTCAGTTACAGAATTTTTTACAAATTCCATATATTTAGTTTAAACATACATAAGATCTATTTTTCCATACATCTTTTACGACGAATGGGTGCGATCCAAATTCAATAACCAATCACAGCGCGATGTTTTTGTTCAAGAGAACAAATAAACCAACCGCCTTTCAAGTTAGCTTACGCTCGCTATTGTTTTATTTTGTACGATTTAAGTCTCTAGGAGAAGGTACTTAAAGACCATTTTTTAATGAAATCTTCAGTAAATTCCATTAACAAAAACATCGCACGGTTTGCAGGATGCAACGTGTTACGTGTTGACTGTTTGATCATTGCAGATCATTGATTTGACATTTTATTTAAAGTTCGTTAAATGTATAATTAATATCTATTATATTTGATGGATCTGTTATTTTGCGGTGTCAGTGTAAGCGTCTTTCGTAAGCCATTGATACCACTCACTGAGTATGTCAGCGTTTAGTGTTTGTATAGTGCTTGTTCGCTCAATTTGGTGTTTGTTCGCTCAACACAGGAAATGCAAGGTACAAATTTGAGGTTATATTCTTATTAGTCAGAAGCTGTAGATGCTATTCTTGTTTTGTACGTTGCCATGATAACGTATTTGTATTTGCTTTTTCTATTAATATTCGCGTTGGGTATATACATAAACGCAGTAAATCTCAAGAATGTCTAATGGATCTCGTTCAGCTAAACCACCCGCATTGTCTCGTAATCTATATTTTAAATCATGGTACGGGCACAAACAAACAATTCGTTGTATTATTTTAAAGCATAACTTGCAAAAAGAGTTTTTCCTAAAATAATTAAAATAGCACCATAATTTTATGTTTACCCAATAGATTCAGCCAACTCCGAAGGGGCGCCGTGAGAAAATAAATATTGTATTAAAATTTAGTTATAATATTCCCTGAATCGTTTCAAAATTACCCATATTACGAAATAATTATTACGCTCTAGCAACACTTTCCAAAGAAACAGAATGCGCACGCATAAATAAACCAGTCATGCGCACGCATCAGGTTGGTTTACGGCTTACGAATTTATAGTCAGTTACAGAATTTTTTACAAATTCCATATATTTAGTTTAAACATACATAAGATCTATTTTTCCATACATCTTTTACGACGAATGGGTGCGATCCAAATTCAATAACCAATCACAGCGCGATGTTTTTGTTCAAGAGAACAAATAAACCAACCGCCTTTCAAGTTAGCGTACGCTCGCTATTGTTTTATTTTGTACGATTTAAGTCTCTAGGAGAAGGTACTTAAAGACCATTTTTTAATGAAATCTTCAGTAAATTCCATTAACAAAAACATCGCACGGTTTGCAGGATGCAACGTGTTACGTGTTGACTGTTTGATCATTGCAGATCATTGATTTGACATTTTATTTAAAGTTCGTTAAATGTATAATTAATATCTATTATATTTGATGGATCTGTTATTTTGCGGTGTCAGTGTAAGTGTCTTTCGTAAGCCATTGATACCACTCACTGAGTATGTCAGCGTTTAGTGTTTGTATAGTGCTTGTTCGCTCAATTTGGTGTTTGTTCGCTCAACACAGGAAATGCAAGGTACAAATTTGAGGTTATATTCTTATTAGTCAGAAGCTGTAGATGCTATTCTTGTTTTGTACGTTGCCATGATAACGTATTTGTATTTGCTTTTTCTATTAATATTCGCGTTGGGTATATACATAAACGCAGTAAATCTCAAGAATGTCTAATGGATCTCGTTCAGCTAAACCACCCGCATTGTCTCGTAATCTATATTTTAAATCATGGTACGGGCACAAACAAACAATTCGTTGTATTATTTTAAAGCATAACTTGCAAAAAGAGTTTTTCCTAAAATAATTAAAATAGCACCATAATTTTATGTTTACCCAATAGATTCAGAGAGTATAGGGCTGCTGGCGATTCTCTCTTTAAAAAAAAACGAGTGTGAGAGCTACCGCCAGATCACTTGGAAAAGTTACACCTTTCATATGTCTTGATTTTATTTGATAAATTAGTGTAAAAAAAATAATATAAATAAAAAAAATTGGGGTCAACGAATTAGGAAAATTAGGAATTGAGATCAGATCCGGCCCTGATTCTAATCAGGGTTGCAATAGTCCCACAGGCTCCTGTCATTTACTGCCCTAAATCTATTATTCATCAATTTGGGAGACGGGTATGGGTATCGCCAACCCTGGAACCATTAAAGCCGCTGCTACCCGAATTTTCACCGATTTCTTACATATCTCCCATTTTAAGTTTTAAGCTCTTAAAAAAATATATGTTATTTTTGAAGAAACCTAATATCTAGACGCCTTCCACGCTGAAAGGCAAATTATATAAAATTCCCTCGATAGAAAAAAATCGCAAAGTATTCTCCGAAAATTATTATAAACACGTTTGTTTCAGTTATTTTACAAGTTACAGTTCTGAAAAAATTCAAAATGTTTCTTTAAATGATACTAAAGATACCTGCCACGAGATTTTTGCTCTATTTTAAACGAGTCGTGTTTATTAAACATTTTTGCAATTTTCGCATCGATTTTATCGCCTTAAATATTAGCGCGCTCCTTTAACATTCGTAATTACATCTCTCCATCTTCTTCTTTTCGGGCTCGGATGCGGAGCCTTAATGGCTAACCAACACCACCGTCGCAGGTCACTAAAAGTTTTGGGCTGAGGTTTGTCTAGGTCTTGGCGGCCTATGTGTTTGCCCACATAGGCTGTCTATAGCACAGAAGTCAGATGGGAACACTGTCCTTATTCTACCGGTATTTCAATAGAATATGGTTAAAGTTGATCAAACATTTTCAAATATCTTTTTTGTAGAGATATTCATTATCATTGACCTGTTTAAGACCTAGAAGTCGAAAAGTCTTTGGCGCCATTGGTTTTACTAGAAATGGACGTAGATCATATTGCATTCAGTGTACTAAGGAAATATGTTACCTAGAAATCTAAAGACTTTTGTAATTTTTATTTGTTTTTATCACTAAATAAATAAATAATAAATGTTTTCCTAATGAGATACGTGTTATGTAACAATGTTTTTTTTTATCTTTTTTAAAAAGAAAGACAAACATTCCCATGTTACGAATAACCCAACAATTTTTTAAATATCTCCTACTACCACCTCAGAAATCCGAAAATGTTGCTTGAGTTGTGATGGAGGACTTAGCCTGTGGGACCCAAGCGCTATGCCCACTCTACCACTGACCGGATGTGTTTTGCATTATTCAGTCATATTTATTGTATAGACCTTTGTTACTGTGTGAGTGGGATGTAAGTAGCACAGGAGTTGAATTCAAATAGTTTATGAGAACATATGTAACATATGAACACTTTCCACGGTTGCTTCGCTTGTGATTGGTGATCTCTCAGCAGGGCGATACTGGGAGTATATTTCACTCTGCAAGGTACTAATTCCTGACAATATCTGTTTACCTACTGCACAATGTGTATAACTGGATAATCAATATTGCTTCAATGTTTGATTATTTTCTTCAAATAGATCCACCTCTGATTGTTCATAAAATTATTTTTAAAATACACCTTTGGTCACCCTAAAAGAAGTTGTCAAATATATCAATATTACTTTATGTAGATATGTATATGAAATATTAAAGACCATACATCTCTTGGTTAGACTATTATTACTTTGTGTATGTATTTGAAATATTAGAACTACCAAAGATATTGAAATATAAGTAGATGTGCTATCTGCTGTTTTTACTATGTTGGTCTGCGCTTCCGGGTGTCGCCGATATTGTTTACCAATTAACAAATAAACTAAAAGAACAAATAATTAACGAATAAACCAAACGAACGTTAAACTAAATGAACGAATTCTTTCCTTATTCAAAATATATTGTTAACCAATATTAATGCACATTTTCAAAAAATCAACCAAATGAACAATTCTTTTACGGCGTAAACGGCGTAGTCCGGCGACAATTGCGCGGACACCATAGCATATCTCTTTGTATTTGAATATCTTTGAGAACTACCTTTATATCTTTAGGTTAATCTATTATTATTAATACATAATCTGCTACACATGCCTAGGTACAAAAAACCCGAATACAATTCAAAAAGGAATCATAAAGACCATACTGAAAGTACATACAAAGCTTTCGATAAAGTTAACCACTCTATCCTCATTAAAAAATTACACCAATTAGGAATCCATGGCGACTTACTTAGGTGGCTAACTTCATATCTGCGTAGAAGACAACAGTGCGTATCAGTTGAGGGAACTAAGCCTAGCTTTTTTACTGTGCCTTCTGGCGTACCGCAAGGTTCTCACTTGGGACCATTATTGTTTAATGTGTATATATTTGATATTTTTAAATGTTTTTTACATGCTAACTACCTAGCATATGCAGATGACAAAAAAATATACTTAGTAATCAAGTCTATCAATGACTGCATAAAACTTCAAGAAGACCTAAATCGACTTTTTGCATACTGTAAATTAAACAAATTAGTCCTAAACATTTCTAAGTGCAACAAATTATTTTTTACGCGTAACAAAAATAAAATTTCTTTTAATTATAACTTTCGTGATACACAAATCCATGAAATAGAATCAATCCGTGACCTTGGGGTAGTACTGGATGTAAAACTAAATTTTAACTAACACATTAACGAAGTAATCAACAAAGCCAATAAAATGTTGGGATTTATAATTCGCACATCTAAACCTTTTCGCAATATTAAAACTCTGTATTCCCTTTACACCACGTATATCCGCCCCCACTTAGAATACTGCACACTAATTTGGCCACCGTTGTAGAACGGTAGCAATGCCATATTGACAGAATCGAAAGTGTACAAAATAAATTTTTTAAACACATAAATGATAAATTCAAATTACTCTTTGCAAATAATACCGAATCCTTAAAATTTCACAACTTTACTCCACTTCAAACACGAAGATTAATATCTGATCAAATATTTTTATACAAAATTCTGAATAATGGCCTGGACTCTCCTGAACTCGTAAATTATTTAAGAATTCACATACCTACAAGGCCAACCAGACTAAACCATTTTTTTTTATTTGCCAGCGTGCAGAACCAACCTTAGAAAAAATTCTCCAATCCGCAGTATATGCGCGCAATATAACACGCAATTTAACAATATCGATATTCTTAATAATACTCTTGTGAAATAACGAAACGAAGTCAAACGTACGACCACAAATGTTAATTAAATTAATGCACAACTATAGAAAAGGTACAGCATGAGCATCTCCTGTCCCCATCCCACCTTCCTCTGCCTCTTGCCCTTTCCTATTCCTTCTTCCTTCTAATATACTTTTATTTTTTTTTTGTTGTTGTTATTTTCATTTTCATGTAATGGTTATTACCAATTACAATTGTATATTATATCATAATAACCAACATTAGCATAAGAAACTGTTTTGGCTACCTCATATTTAACCTCTTGTATAACTCATCCTGTATATAAATTGCTTTTTGTTTCTTACAATAAATAAATAAATATAATACAACGCCTTCAATTGCAATTTTCAAAAGCTTTGAAGTACCAAATGCACAACAAATAGGTATATGCCAAAAAGATGTTAAAAAGTACTGAATCCTCTACTAGACCGTGTATGCATAACACTAGATCGAATAAAAATGACATCAAAAAATATTCCAAGTTTTTAAACCACATTCTTTTAAGAAACTACATATACTTTGCAACAAAACTCCATAACATCCTTCCCTAAGACATATAACTAATAAAAAAATTCTAATAGGTAGATTCTAATCAAGAATAAAAATATGGCTTAAAGATGTCAATGAAAAATGACATAATAATAAGACACTAAAAATGACATAGAATCAAATGAACTATATTTAAATAACTTTAGTCCAATATATGATTTTAGATTTTCACGGCCAAAAGTATTTTCGTTATTTGTTTTTGGGGTGTTATGCCGTGTTGCGCTCCCTCCTCCTTTAGCCAATGTTTCGGACAATGTTACAGTGTCTATCATTCATTATTGTCCATCAACATCTGCCCTGATGATGATAACGCTGTCCAAAACGTTGGCTAAAGGAGAAGGTAGCGCAACACGGCATAACACCCCAAAAACAAATAACGAAAAGACTTTAGTCCACCTCGGAACAGGATCCCCTAGTGAGGAGGACGAAAAAAATATAATATCTACGCTTACTTAAATTCACCATTATATTTAGGGTACACATTTACACAATCAATTTATATAGTCGCTAAAATTAAAACAAAACTTTACTGTTTGGTTATGACTTATGACCGATATTTATGTGTGTTATTTGTATTAAACCGTGTAATTATTAACCCCGATACAGGCGAACCCTAGTAGGGTTAAAAAATTACATGCTAAATAAACAATGGTGAAGAAGTAATAAATAATAAACAATGTGCATTTAAATTGGGTTTTATTTTATTATGTTTGTCATTCACGGGTTAGTAGCCAAGTTGTCCTAAGTTCTGGTTCCCAGTGTGGTGTCACGTGTTAAATCCTCTATTCTAGCTCCTGTCCTCCATTATTGCACAAGCTACATTTCTTTGTCCTATTTATTCTAGTCTGAAATATTGTATAGGTACTTACCATTGTTTAAAACTACATACTTAACTCCATAAAATACTTATGTCGCCTTTTGGGGATGCTGTGTGGGGCCAAGTCCAAGATTTCCCAAATAGGTATGTGCTCCAAAGATCGCAATCCGTTTGTTAAGATACATCTTATCCCGTTTCTGCACAGTGCCAAAGGTTTGTCAGGTATTTTGGGGCTGCAGACCAGAGGTGGCTGCCTATCAGCCTACAGTGGAGGTGCACTTGCAATATTTACTGTATAGGGTGAACAGTTGTGTACGACGTTGTGTATCTGTGGGCCCTGTACACTGTACAGTACGCCCAGGTTTTGAGCGGCTAACTTGGCTCTGGCTTCGATGTAGCCCATAGTAAGTTATATAACAGATACCTAGTTTTGTTGGAAAAGAGGAATAACAAAAGAACAAATACATATACATATATATACCACTTACCCATATCAGGTGGTGCGAGCTCGCCTGCAGGACCATCATCTGATGATGGACACTACAACGCTGTTCGAAACGTTGGCTAAAGAAGGAGGTAGCGCAACACGGCATAATACCCCAAAAACTAATAACAAAACAGTATTAATTATGGTTTCCATAAGGAGACAGATATTGGAGAATTATATTCTAGGAGGCTTCTAGTTAGAGACACTAACAATATTTATATTTTATATAAACTTTATAAATCCTTGGAGATGTTTAGAATATAACTCAATAATTCCTTGGCTCAAATGCATTAATTATTGATCTCCTTTTGGGACATAAAAAAACTACCAAATAAGGTACTACAATAACAATTAAATTTAAATCAAGTCAAGCCAAGTTAAAAATTATAAACCTTACCATACGAAATAGGAAAGATATAAGGAAAATGATTTTTACAATTTATGTAACGCTCAAATTTAACATGTGTCACTGCTAATACCTCGGTGTTTAAAAAGTAACTATTTTGCGGCTTATCAAGGATTAGCCTGCTTAAATTTGAGCGAGGAATAATTCCACACATAGCAAGGATATGCAGCTACTAATATACCGGGCATGGTGGTTCGGATTGTAGTGGGTTCGGATTACAGAGACTATACTGTACATAGAATTAAACAAAAGGGAACATTATTAAATACAAATAACTGTATTCATTTCTCAATAATGCATATTATTATTAGATGTAGGATAGGTACAACATTCATGTATTGAACAATGAATAAATAGAAAACATAAAAAAAAACAAAACTAATCACTAACTATAGACACATCAATAGACAATAAATTAATAAAAATGTAGTAAATAAAATAAGTGAGTTTTCATGTCTCAATAGTAATAACAGGCACATACATATAACTCCATAGAAACAGAAAAAATAATCTGAATAAAGAGTTATATTCAATTAAAGACTTAATATAATATGTTTTAATTTCTGAATATGTTTGCAGTTGTTTCAACACTTTATGTCTGTGTTTCGTGTATTGTGTTTGATAAATTGGGCTGCGTTCAAATGTATGTATGTCTGCATGTATGTCTCATTAAACATATTTCACAAGATCATTCCTTGTGCAAGGCTTGCTCAAATAACACACCCATATCTTAACTGTTCGTAAATAACTCTAAATAATTGTTTTGGGACAATGTTCATTTAAACAAAATGAGATATTACCGAGCAGATAAACAAGGGTCGGATGGTCCGAGTGCCGAGTGCCGAGTGCCGAATGCCGAGTGCATAGTGCCGAGTGCCGAGTGCCGAGTGCCGAGTGCCGAGTGCCGAGTGCCGAGTGCCGAGTGCCGAGTGCCGAGTGCCGAGTGCCGAGTGCCGAGTGCCGAGTGCCGAGTGCTGAGTGCCGAATACTGAGGGGGTTATTACCTTTGTTTGTGTTTCAATTCTTTACCGATTGTTTGAACTATGCGTCCATATAACCAGCTTTATTGTTTTAATCAAGGATTTGTTTATAAACTTATTTACACTGTATGCAATCTTACAAACATCTACTTTTTAACCTGAAGGGGTCGGGAAGAAACTTGGTTTAAACTTGGTTGAAATTAAAATTTTGAAATGCAAAAATTAATAATTAAAATGTAGTGTTAAGAACTCAGGAATTCTTTAAAGTACGCTCGTCCACTTTCGAAAATCCAATGTTGTGCACGTGTTATAAAAAGAGAATTAGAATTACTTGACTTTATGTCAGTACTCAAAGCATTTTATATTTTAGGAGCGATGAACCAGAATTGTCGTTGAGCGAATGAGGTTATACTATCTCATTCTCTCGCTATCAGAGTACACACAGCACGCACACTGTACGTATAATTCAGATTATTGTATAGTAGGTATATACAATACATTGATTGTCACTAAAGTAATTAATAGGCACTAAAGTAATTAATAGGCAGGAAACATTGACGCCGGTCAAATACGTGGGAATAAAATGTTACTGCTTAAGTAAGAAAACTGAGGATTACATTCTTCGTAAGTCAGATATTATCAGCGCATTTGAAGTGATTTTTCATAAAAACGGCGCTCTAAAAATTATCCAATTATTGTTTTTATCGGAATCACCTTCATACAAATCTCCGCTATACTTCTAGTCTTGGTCAATAAACAAAATGCGGACACCCTGCGGACAACGGCTTATATGTGAAACCCCTAGCCTAATGACAACACAACACTAATTCATTTAATGCGACTGTATGAGTGTATGTGTGTATGAGAGGGTGTGTGTATGTGTGTATGTGTGCTGTAGTCAGCCGGACTATATTTATATTATCCACATCTTACTAAAATATTTGTTTAAATTGAACCTTTGATAAAAAGATAAATTCCGTAAATTGTTCTAGATCAGTGGTTCCCAAAGTGGTCCTTAGGGCCCAGAGGTCCTCACGATCATGAAGGGGGTCCGTGGAAAATTAAAATTGATTTGGGGGTCCCTGAACAACGTCAGGGGGTCCGCGTAAGGTTTAATATAAAATAAAATAAATGTGATGCTTGCTCGCTTGAAGTGCAAACAAAGAATTTACCTAGTTTTAACAAAAATAAGTATAATTTTTTGTATTGTTAAAATTTATTGTTATTGGTGCATGAATCTTCCATGTAAATATATGTACCTAAATAAAAATTAATCGCCGAAATGTACCTATGTTCGCGAATAACTTCCGAACGACTGCACTAAATTGGATAATTGTTATTTTATTGAGTTTGTTATTGTCACGACAAGGTTTGTATAAAGCTACTGATGAGCTCTGGCAGTACGAAATTTGTATAAAAAAATTGCAAAAAATGGCACACGAGCTGTTTGAAAACTGAATGGAGGAGGGGAACTCGGGTAGTGGGTTCGAGGGAGGGGGGAGAGGGGAACCAGGGAAGGGAACTCGGGAGGGCGGTCCGCGGGACGGGGGAAGGGGGGAAGTGGAGTGGAGAGAGGGAAGGTGGAGGAGGCGGTGTGGGAACGCGAGAGGGGAAGGGGACGCGGGAGAGGAAGGAGATTAAACTGATTTTATTATTCTATTTTAAATTCGTAATTCGGATATTTTACTTTAAATTCGGATAAATTACGTTCTATTTGACTTACTTTAATGGCTGCTCCTTTGTTTATTAAAGCCTCCACTATAGACCATTCACCCCCCCTTATGGCATTACTTAGAGCTTTACCTTCATCCGCATTAACATCCACTCCCCTCTCCAGCAGCAGCCGCACCACATCCCAGTTTTTATGCCATGATGCCCTAGTTAGTGCGGTCCATCCCTCCCTGGCTACTCTGTCAGGGTCCACCCCCTGCTTCAGGAAGTATTCTACTACCGGGAGAGGTCCCTTCCATGCCGCGTGATGCAGTACAGTCCAGTCGTACACATCTGTAGCATGGATATCAGCACCTCTTTCAACAAGATACTTTACAGTTAGTAACTCTCCCCCCAGGGCAGCATACATCAGAACAGACTTGCCACTCGCACCGCGTGTATTAATGGCCGCGCCGCGCTCCACCAAGTACTTCAGAATATCCAGTTCACCCTTATTAGCAGCATGTAAAGGAGTCGTCTTATACCAATCCCTCTGTGCCATTAATACAGTGAAGGGAACAGCAGTTTGCTCCACGAGTATTCTAATTATATCGAGATGGCCCGCCCTTATAGCAAGGTGAAGGACTGTGCCCATATACTGATCTTTATGTTTCATTAATGCTAAGCAATACCGCTCAACATTATTTTTTAATTTTTCGAATAATATATTTTGAACTTGATTAACATTATTATTTTGAACTGCCTCTATAAATGGTTTAATTACTAATTCAACTTCTTTTACTCTATCAAATATTCTCGACTTACAAATTACATTCTTACTAATATCTCGATAAAATAAATTTATAATATTAATGGTTTCTTCTTTTCTGTACACTTGAGATGCTTTAATATCTTGTCGATTAAAAAAACGTTCAAAAAAAAACTTTTCCGCGGTTTCATCAGATGCATAAAATTGATCAAAATCATTAGATTTATCAGATTTTGAAACATTTCGATTAAATAATATTGCAAAAAAAATATTTGCCTTATTTTCGTCTGAACATGCTCCGATATGTTGTAAAATATTTGTTGTCATTGAGTATACTAATTTACCTTCACAGATATGATGTAGTGTAGGTTTATTCAAGTAATTTATTGCTGTATTATTACTTTGGTCATATTGTTGTATTAAAGATACAAATGCTTCTTGTGCACTTTGTATTTTCAATCCCCTGAGGAGCAGTGTGGCGATATAAACATTATTTTCTAAGACAGCAATATGAAGAACAGTCTGGTGCTCCTGATTCCTGAATATGGAACTGTCTTCATTCCACAATTGACAAATGAATTTAGCATTTAATTCTAGAGCTGTCTCTGACATTGTTGTTTTGTTTAATAGCACATTCATAAACATCCGGATGATCTTACTATCCGGATGAAGCAGGATTTGAGGGATAATGATTTCTTTAAACAGTTCATATCTGCAATGGAGGGTTCGTTGATTGAGCCAGTGGACAACCATTTCTGCACACCAATATTCTGCGTATGTGCGGTGGACAAATTGTAAATCTCCGTCTTCCTTTGTTTGAACCAAACCAACCCTGTTTAATATATTTAGCCACCTATCTTCAATGGCGTCAAAGTTTTTATCATAAAAATGAGGAAAGAATGTTTTGAATCCAAGTTTACTGTGCGTTGTGGTTATATTTTCAGTAATTGTTTCAATTAAGTGTTCATCCGCCACTGTTCCTAGAGATGTTTTATCGTTAAAGTAAATTTCATATTTTAACGAAATGAACTTCTTGTATAGATTTGATGTACTTTCTATATTAATTTGTTTTAATAAAATTTCAGGAGAATGGAGCGACAGATCACTTGTCGGCCTGAAGACATCGGCCAGCATTCTCAGTTGCAGGGGAATCCCCATGATGCACTCCGTGTCTGGCCCCAGTACTTCCTTTGCTTGTCGTAGCACCTCTCCGGCAAATTCCTTGAGGCGTCCCTCTTTTTCCTCTCCGTAATCTCCCAGCTCGAGGGAGAGGCAGGATCGCCAAATCATAACTAAGAAGTTTAGCTGCTCTTCTTTGTTAAATGGTACAAATGACGTACATAAATTGCCTAATTCCTTTTCTAACGATGTTTTCAAATATTTGCGAGCGGTCAAGAATATTTGGACTGTTGGTATATTTTTAAGGAATATAAGGAGCTTGATTATGTTCTGTTTGGCACTCTCCTTGTCTTTATCTTTAACATAATCATCCAACTCGTCAAACCCATCCAACATTAATACGACTCGCTTGGAATTTAACTTACTCTCTAGCAAATACTCTAACAACCCGCCAGCCTGAGAGCTACACTCACCTAACAGAAAATTTGCTACGATTTTACGAGTGAGCGGTTGGGATAATTTCTCTTCTATATGCCCTTGGAAGTATCTTAATCCTATATAGATGACCCATGGTGAATCCATGAGTCTTGACAAGCTCGACAGGGTAGTTGTCTTCCCCATCCCGGGCTCGTCTGTTATTATAGTCTAGTTTCTTACTGTTTTACTTAAATCTATTTCATTTATTGGCTCGCTAGAGTCTGTGGACATAAAAGGGAGCAGACTCTCCACAGAATCGTGGGAATATCGCCACTCCAGTTTATAGCTCTCCTCGTTTTGACAAATTTTTACAAAATGGATACGTTTATTAATATATTTTTGAATAACATTCATCTCCTCTTCTGTGGGCGCAACAAGTATTTTATTTGTGAACGCTTCTTTTTTTCTGCAATTCTCTATCAATTTCACGAGTAACTTTTTGTTTGTCTCACTGTTAATAACAAACAGGTCACGAGCATGTTCAGTTTCTGCGAACTTCTTCACGTCAATGCGTGCTCTGTGAAGAAATTGCCTGTCTAAATAAAAACGTCTATTAAATACTTCTTTGCAGTATACATCTCGGCCTAACACTTCAAACAAGTAAATGCATTTATCCTGGTTCTGGTTGCAGGTATCTCTAAAGGAGAGTTGTGTATCTCCCTCGGTGAGGATGATGTCGATCCCCTTGAGATAGTCCCAGTCGGTCCCAGTCTCCAGGTCCTCACGGCTCAGCCCGCTCATCACCACCAGGATGTTAGTGTCGGGTGACTTTACACAACTCGCAAAGAATTCAAAACTAGTTTTAATATTTAATTTAAAAAATGGCATCTGTATATCACTGAAGGTGGGACGGGTATTCTTTATGTTGATCGCATAGTCTTGGATTGTCGCGAAATTTTTCAAGCTTTCTGAACTTAGGATCTGACAGATCTCGTGAAAGGAACAGTCGTCTCCCAAGAACTCTCGAAAGCTATATGCTTTATTCGTAGTAATTATTACATCACCTCGATTAAACATTATATTCTGTGATTCAACAGTAAGGTCCGAGAAATGAACATCACTTGTAAAGTTTACAGTTTTACAGAATTTAGAGGAGTCGGGTGTGTCTATTGGCTGCGACACAATCAATACAAATTTTAGGGATTTCAAATCTTTTTCATACGCGGCTTTAAGCAGTTGGAGCATGGATCTATGAGATGATAATGTGCAGTCTACCACCATTAAGAATTTTTTCTCAACGGGCCAACCAAAAATTTTAACAAAATTTTGCAGCTGGGACTGATTAACAAAAGTGTAGTGATTTTGTCGTATATATTTGATGGAACTGTTGGACGAGTCTTTGCTTCTTTCCATCTGATAAAGAATGTTCCGAAGTCGGCTCATTTGGAATGCAACGTCTTTACTAGTTGTGACCAGACAGGGAACTCGCTCATCGCTGGAAACCAGGAAATCCCGGAAACCCACGGAATCCTCAAAGTTCAGTAAACACTTGGGCAACGAGTCAAGGTAGATCTGTCCCTCCGTGTAGTAGATGAGGTCTGCAGCTTGGTTAAAGACTTTAATTTGCTTCTCCACTGCTTTCGTGAACTGCGGCTTCAGCCACCGTATCAGCTGCTTTAAGCGCTTGCAGAGTTCCACCAGGGAATCTCCCGACTCACAAGTTATTGTTCGGTTATAATGATTCAAATCAAATTTGGGAAGCAGTTTGGTACTCTCCACTTTAAGCTTATTCTTTTCAATGAATTTCTTTAGAATGCTCAATTCGCTTTTCTGTTCCTGTAGTATATGCATTCTGAAAAGCATTTGCAATTCAACTTCTGAAAAAACTCGAAAAGAACTTTTAAAATTATCTCTGTTTTCCGCCACCTTATACCGAAGGAACTTTTTGAGGTCATTGGGATTATTAACTGTTGCATGTCCGTGATAATTATTATCCCAATTTAAGATCTTAAAAAGTTTCTTATATTCTTTAATGCTTTTCGCCCAATCCAAGACTTCACCAAAAGTACAATCATCATTTTTTAAAGCATCGACAAAATTATTCATTGCGTGAGACTTAACAGAATATGTGATGGTATTATCAATCCACTTGAAGTTGGATACATCATTCTGAACGCGATAAATCCTACCTACGTGCACCCCGCAGGTATTGATATGGTTGGGGGCCGACAGGTAGAGAGTAATGTCCAGCCCGTCTAAACGGGGTACATTCATCTCATACCTGTGGTAATGATCATTCAGTACTCGGGCCAACATGTCCCGGGCACCCGGACTATCAAAACCAACGATCTTAGCGTGTATGCCAGCCTCGAAGTTCTTTTGTAACCTGCTTTTACTTTCTATAAGTTTTATGGATAAATATTTGACTGAGAATGCAGTTATCTGAGCAAGCCATGCCCCCAGGGAGTGACCTGTGATTGTGAGTGTGTAGTGCCTATTATGTTGATTGTTTGCTGAAATAATGACTTGACGGATAGAATCTACAAATGTTACAGCCGAATTCATGCATGAGGTGTAGTTAGTGCCGAAGATTCCTGTAATATCTGTATACACTGCTCCAAAACACTTAGGATCAGTTCCGCGATGTGCCAACACCACTTGCTGCAACCCGATATGATAGAAGGCTGCACCAAAGTATCCGTTGAACCAATCCGTATTGTTGGCAGTGATCAGAAGTTTCCACCCAGATGGCTGGAGGGTAGATAACTTACCCGACAGAATTCTAGTTACAGAATCAGAGTCTGATTCTTCTCTGGATGTCTTCTTGCTATACACCAGATCAGCAAACATCGCCAAGGTCTGGTCACTTGGGTGGGGCTCCGCATCCAGCAGGTCCTCTGGACACTGCTCCGAGGATTCAAGGAGGGTTGTGGTCAGTACATCTAACTGCCCATCTTCCATCAGCAAACTTTTGTCCACTTCCATGGCTCCTGTTCCTGAAACAAGTGTTTTATGGTGCATCAAATACAAGAACTGTGTCACAATATGACAATGCATTGGAAATAATACTTAGCTATAGAATAAGCTCTCGACTGGCAATTCGAAAGTCGCGGGTTCAAATCTCGGCGTGCGCATGAAAAATGATTGATTTGTATTATTTCACAACTAAATTATTACAAATAATACACGGTTTATTTGCGACTTATTCCAGAGTGAATAATAGTTGAGATATCGTCCTGGTGTAAGACCGCCAATCAGAATTTAAAGGTAACTTCAAATGGCTTTAGCCGCGTTTGGTGAGCAGGTCTGAATAGCCGGGACTTTCCCACCTTCCTTTACCCCGTATCCTTCCCCTCCCCACTATCTTCCCACCTTCCTTTACCCCGTGTCCTTCCCCTCCCCACTATCTTCAGCCTCACATCATATCCCAACTGGAAATGCCATAAATCTCATTAGCTCCAGACGGTTGGCAGAAGCCGGAACTCTTGTACGATATTAACATAAAAAAAAAAAAAAATTTGATATAAAAAAAACTACTAATGGTATTCGGACATAAAATTAATTTTATTATTTCAAATGGACAAACTCAGTCAAGTCAATAGAGCTTATCAGTTAGAATACAAAAATAGAAACGGTGTGTTGTCAGACAGGAAACCACAGGAGTCACATGTCACAGTTCCTTCATTATAACAAATTAATTATTATCGCGATTTCATTTGATAAAGTTTTCCTGCTCTACATTAGTCTTGTAATTATTATGCGTGACTAATAATTAATTTTACATGTGTAGGTACCTACTGAAGAAGCTTGATTACAGGAATACATGGAGACTAGTGGCGGTACGCGAGTTTTCAGTGAGCTAGAGCGCTAAGATTGAAAAATACGACATTACTGATGTTGTTGTAGCTGAAAATGATTTTTTTTTTCAAAATTTCAACTTTTGTATGCAGATCTTTCAATATGTGGATACCGCGCATCCCTTGACAGAAAGAATCCTGAAGATTTTCGTTACTTGTTTTTGGGGTGTTATGCCGTGTTACGCTACCTCCTTCTTTAGCCAACGTTTCGGACAGCGTTGCAGTGTCCATCATCGGGGCAGATCCGGCAGATCTGACAGATCTGTCACATCTGTCGGATCTGTCACATCTGTCGGATCTGTGTCATCTGTCACATCTGTCGGATCTGTCACATCTGTCGGATCTGCCGAATATGCCCTGATGACGGACACCAAGCAAACTAAGCAACCTAAAATTCAAGTTACAAATCGTGGATTCGGACAAATAATTTCCCTAAATTTAAAAAATAATGTAAATAATTCTTGCGAATCTTACAGGCGTGAGGTTTGTTCAGGTCTTGGCAGCAGATACGTCTGCCCACCAGCTGCTTGACAGGCCGGATAGGGAAAGAATGGTTGAGGGAGCAGTCCCTTTGACTTCTCTACCCGTACTCTCTCGGGACCTTAGCACCGCAGTGGGAGTGATGGATTCATACATCCGTCACTCCTTGACACTAGATTCCTACTCAGCTCTAATTCCCCTTTTCTTCCCAGAACTTCCTCTCCTTCTTTATATGGTTGCATTTTTCTGGAACGCATATTTTAGATTTTTTCCTTACGTTATTTTCCAAGAATTAATTATGAAATATTTACAAAATTTTGATCCCGCGACCTCCAAATTCGTAGTGGAGGATCGTAGCCACTCGACCACTGAAAATATTTTTAACAAATAATCTCATTAAAATGGAAATTTAAATAATTTGTCCCTTTAAAATCTCTTATCACATTCGTACATTATGTAAGCACTTAGCGCGACAGTTCAATGACTTTCGATATAAACCACAAACCTATTCATATTGTTCACAAACGCAATAATAAGTCTAGTAGGTACAGATACGTACTGATTAGAGGTGGCCTTTATTCCTGTACCGGATACTTTTTTCATTACGCGACATACAAAAATACACACCTTCACCACCGATTCGATGACGCGTGTGGTTTACTAAGCAAATTTATTATATTTGGAAATCCCATACATGTAGAAATTAGACATGAGCAAAATTGAATGACTGAATTAAATGAATAAATTCAATCTTGTGACACACTCGATCTTATTCTCAATTTCAAAAGGAATTGATTCTTCATTCCTTATCTTTGTTCTTGCATCCTACGATTTTTAACGCCACGATAAATATTTATTTTCCATTTATTTTAATGTTAAATTATTTCAATGAATTATGTGTACCGTAAACAATTTACATATTATAATGTTTCGTAGGTATTTAAATATTATTCTATGGGCGGCGCAACGCGAAGTTGCCTAAAGTAAAGTGCCTATCCCACTCCCGCATCGCCATTCATAAAAGCATGCGTATATACATCATTGTAGTCCACGGCACAAGTAAAATACGGCAGCGAGTCAGCCGATTCAATTCCCAGCTCAGACCAACGCTATTCAGTATTGTCTACTACTATTGAGGTCCCAAATGTCCCAGGTCCTCGTGCTTAGTCTGTCGCTATTGACAGACTGGGCACGCGGACTGTAGTCCGAAGCGCTCCATTCGGGAATTAACATTAACGTCTTTTTCAGTTGAGACAAAGACCGTTCAAACGAGTCGATCTCAGATCCCGGGCTGTCCGAAACGTTAACTTTACTAGGTCCGGATCTCGCGCGTCACTCCAGACACTTAGTCAAAAGTTACTAAATCATTTCCCAATGCCCGCCGCGAATCCGCCCGCGTGGTTCATTTATTCCTCTCCTCTCTGCCAAGCCGTTAATTTCATCACATGGTTGGTTAGTTGGTTATTTTTTGGTACGTACCAAAGTTATTCGAATACAAGTACCTGGATACTTTTAGACGCAGATCTTGGGTAGATATAATACATGTGAATTTGCAGATATTATGAAGCCATTCGGCGGTGGTCAGCTATCGTAAAATACTCGTAAATAAATAAAAGTTTGTTTATATTAAATCACGTGAAGTGGAGCATACATTTTTCTTGACAAAAATTTGTTTTTTTTGCCAAAATAATATCTACACATTAAAATATTTCATAAACCCCGTCGACATAATTCACCGTTAGAAGAGTGCTCTGCGTAGTGAAAACTCCTTTAGCACCGTTGTGATTTGAAACACGATGAAACGAAAAATAACGACGCTAGTATTATTATTATTACAGTATTATCGGCCTCTTTGTGCGGTTTTTCATAGCCTTTTCGGTCTCCTCCTTTTGCGATGCTTCGTAGCCTCCCCACTTATGTCTACTTTAGTTTTCTGAAGGTTTCACTTCAACCGCGTAATAAATGTATGCATACATATATAAACACAGTGTTTTTATACTCCAATTTTAATAATGTCCTCTTAAAATTGGAGTGAAAACTCGTGAAGTTTTTTTTTGTATTTTTTTTGTATTAATTGAATTAAAGGAATGAATAAAAGGAATCAATTCAAAAGGCCGGGGGAATCAGACTGAATCGATTCAATCAAGGGAATTAATCTGCCCATGTCTAGTAGAAAGTAATCAAGAATTTAATGCCGAATGAGATTGCCTAACTTACAGTTTCAAATGTTTCTAAAGGCCCGTCTCTAGCGACCTCCGCCATTAACTTTTGCCTTGATATTCCCTTAAACACCACTATTGACACTGTCCCATCACTATAAACATTAGCAATTTTTCCAAGCGCGATGGAAAACCATTCCATCCCGGGTGATGCGGGAAGGGTGGCGGTGGCCGGCGCCAGCGGGGGGGGGGGGGGGGGATTAGTTCATTTTTTGACAGCTTCCGCGCCATACGGATGGTAGCGGAGAATGAATCGAATGAGTTTTTTGGTGTTATGTCAACTGCGCGAACCTAATAATGATGACTTTAAATTGGTTGTACAGAAATACCTACTGTCCTAATGGATGATTATTTCTTTCGTGAACTCACTTGTAAATAAAGTCTATTAATTTATAAATCCGTTTCAGAGACACGGAAGAAATTGACCAATTCAAATCGGGACTATATTCTTAATTCCTGATAAATAAATACCTATTGAAAATTCGAACTAGGTAGCATGGTCTTACTTAAAATCTGCGAGTTCTCCTTGATACTTCGTCTCCAATCTTATCGCCAAATTTCACAATATCGCAACTCGACGTTTGATGTTTACGTAATTATGTACGCACTCTAAATTCTTAAATAATAACTTTAGGTCATGCAATAATCGATACCTATTATTTAGAAATCTTTCCTGATAAATAAATATCTATTAAAATATCTGCGTTTTCTTCCCGATGTAGCATCTCTTTTTCATCATAACGCATTTTAACATTTATGTAAACGAAAAACGTCAAACGTCAAGTGTTCATTGCATGCGAATGGACAGGTCCTTACCACAGACCACTATCCAAATTGTGTGTGACCGCGCGAACTTCGCCCCAATCTTTCAACCATGTTTCAACAAACGGAGGAAATGGAATGGAAAGTTAATGGTCGGAAGAGATCCGTCTTTAGATAAACACGCTTAGAAAAATAATTATTTGTATTTCGGCTAAATTAGGGTTTGAGATATTTGTGAGTTGCGCGTGGCATTTAAAGCAAGCACCACGCCCCATATCAGAGGGCCCGTTTCAGAGACGCAGGGAAAGAGGACCACTTCTTTCCTCTTGTTTTGTTTCCACTAGAGCTAATAATATCTTGGTTATTAATATACCTAATATAGGTAGATATTAACCACTCGTCGCCTCAGTTCTTGTTTTTTCAATAGACCATTTTAGTTTTTGTTCAATCTCCACTTTAAATTAAAAAATTATGTTTAAAAAATGATAGTTAATCACTTAAGTTTAATCACAGGAGACCCAAGTTGTCCCAAAACATCATATGCCATTATAATAGCAGGAGACCCAGATTGTCCCAGAGCGACCGTGCATTATTAAAAGTTAGATATCTCTCTTTCCGTAATTCGAATATTTGTGATTTCTTTTATGTTAGAAACGGAAAGAAATAATGCTTCTCATTGTCTTAGAATTATTTGAGTTAGGTTGTTCATATATTTTACAAACCTGATCAAAAGCGACGGTTAAATTTTGCGCCTATTTGTGACGTAACCCACATTTAATTTTAAAATAAAATTATATGAAAGTGATAAAAAGTGAGGTAACAGTTTTATTACAAATTTTGTTTAAAAAAGGAATCTGAATTTAAAATTTGAAGTTTATTCTATTTTAATTACTTTCATTCAAATATTCACAGGTATGCATTTTTTAGCCAATTTACATTTCCAATATTAAAATTTAAATATTTAGAAACAAAAATATTGATTTCTAATATCGGAAAGATTATTTTATCTAAATTTAAGAACAATTTTTATTTTTGCAAAAGCGTTAAAAAAAACCAAAAATAGGAACATTTAAAATGCACGGGAAGAACCAGGAATTTCGCGCGCAAACCTTGACAGGCAAAAGTTGACAGAAAATTATTTTCTTATTATTCGAAGGGTTAACTAAGAATTATTTAAGCAAATGAGACCTTTGCCTTTAGCGAAATAGCTTTATCTTAAACACCTATCATAATTTTTCATTGAAATACCTTATGAAAGAAAACCTTCTCCCCCTGTAAAATTTTATAATGGTCTATTGAACAAACAACAACTAAGGCGACGCACTGGTGTATGGTTAAGTTATCTATGTCTTATAGGAGTTAGGACACTCGAAAAATCTACAAATTTGACTAATTTTAACGCCATCAACAGACGTTTAGTACGTATATAAATTTGGTAACGTATTTTTAAACAATTAAAATGTACAGATATAGAATATTTTCTTCTAATAATAAATATTAGTTGGTGAAGAGAATCCTCAAAATCATTCCAGTTTTGGAGGAGAAAAAAGGGATTACAAAACCTCAATTTAAAATAGGTTTAATCAGCCTGTGTATAGTTGTCCCTTTCTCTCAATATTCAGGAGGATGACAATGACAGTGACAGCAACAGTTTTGTAAAACAGCCATTGGAGAGCTTGCGCCACATCAGAGGGCCGCTAACACTAGTACCTAATTATTTGTAACGCTAATTGAACTATTGATATCCAATACCCTCCCTAATGGATTTTATTACTTTTATCAAGAAAAACGAGTAGGCTGATGAGTTTTCATGATTCCAGTTATTTTATTTATTACCCGTTTTTTGGCCAGAGCAGAGGAATGAAAAAGTTGAAATTAAAAAAATATATATTTATTAAAAATTGAAAATTCGCAACTTATTAGAGAAGATATTAGTCGGTATATTTATACACGGTATCAGAGCATTATTTTTTAAAAAAATTAAAAGGCGTTATATTATCAGAAAATTTTCTCTGCCTTCACATAGGTAAATTTTTTTAAAGTTCCGAAAGTTTTTTGCAGATCACCGATTTTTTGTAGAAACTGAGGTTTTCTATCTATTTTTAATCGATGCCATACATTATTGATGTCCTTCACTTTAACTAGAAAAAATATTGGAAATATAATTTCATAAAGATATATATACCTATTACGGCCGAAAATATTTAAACAAAAATGAGATCGCATTAGAAACTTCAATTGAAATTCGGGTAAAACTTTTGAAAATTTACTATTTTTTTTTCTAAATTAATCTTCCACGTTTCTAGTTTTCGCATTTTCTTCTTGATTTACCAAGAAGTTATTCAGCCACTATTTATTACATAATAAAGACATGATTTTGTTGAGAAATTAGTAGAATTAGTAATCAAAATTTGTATGGAAAGAATCTGGTGACCATTTTGAATTCATTAAAATGCTGACTTCTGATTGGCTGTTTCAATTACGGGGTATTTTGGAACTCAGGTCGAAACGATTTATAAAGAAAGTAGGAGAATGGAAATAACAACGTCAGTATCACATTCCTGGTTAGAAATCTCAAAAGATGGCATTCACTCTTCAACAAAACTTAATTAGGTAGGATATTGGAACTCACCGATGCAGTTCAAACATAATAGTATGTAGATATATTGTAACTTACTGCTTGCTGGTTATGTGTGATGTCAGTGGTTGTGTGGAATGTGTCCTTGTACTGGGCAGTGCGAACGGGAACGGATTTGAAACAAACAATCTAATAAGGTAGCCCTATGGTTTGTAGTTGCGCCTTATGGAGCGGACTTGATGACTGCTCGACTGGGAGTGACTGCGAGAGACTGCGATCAGACCATCAGCCGCTTACTCTTATAACCGCAATGTGATGACGCAGACTAGTTATATTAATATGTATCTCACATTATAATAAGCAGGAGACAGGGGCGGGCCGCAGTAAAGGAAAGTTTGGTTTTGTGAACGGCTGCACTGCATTGCCAAAGTGAAAAATTATTTTCCTTAATCAAAAAGTAAAGCAAATATCTCGTTTCGATGTGTGCTAATTTATTTATTTGTCTTTTTTATTATAAAAAAGAGGCCATTAGAATAAAAAAATTCTTAAGAAATCTTTGGCAGTTTTTGCCGTATTTAGGTACTACCTACAAGGAATGTCGTAAAATTAAAAATAATAAAAATGATATTAAAAAGCATTTTACTGACCGTAAAGTTAAATTACAAAAGAGGAACACAAATTTGTCGTTCGTAAATTAAAATTTCAACCGTAATGTGGGTGGACTTTGGCCTAAACATTTTAATCCGGTTGCAAAGAACATTGAATAAAATCCAACTTACGCGTGATAGTGCCTTGATTATTTGTGTGTTGATTGAAATAGAGTTTTTCACCTATTTTTAAATGATTTTGGAAATACTTAGCATAGTAGTACTTGGTGTGAACCAAAGTTTCCTACGGGGGATTCTTAGGGTCCAATTTATTTTTAACGGCAAAATTATGTAGGTATTTTAACAATAGGTCGAAATAAAGCCAGTAATCTATGTAATTAATCATATTTCTCACGTAAAAGTCAACATTGCATGAGAAATTGCAATCAATATTTTTTAATACAATTTGTATTGGCCGCGCAGCCTTTCCAGCGCAGTCTAGGGGTCAGAATTTGCGGCTCGCGAGCATAGGCGTCTGTGGCTCTTCAGATATCAATTGCAATTTTACTTCTATTCAACCAGCCCTATAAGATAAAGCCGCCAAATAAACTTTTACCCCATCAGCATCATTTTACCAACTCAGCTCATGGAACGCTTAATTTATAAATAATCTTCTGAAGCATGAGAATGGTTTCGGAACTTTCGGAACAAAGGGCTGGTTTAAGGTTTAAACTTAACGGCGATTCTGCGTAAGAGTCCACAATATTAAATTATTATCGCATGCGAAACAATTAAATTTCAATTTTTTTATATATTTTTTTTATTTTGATACAATAAAAAAATTTTAAAATAAAATTGAGGAAAACAAAAATAAATTCCGACACAAAATTACAAAATGGAGAAAAGACCAAAATAGACAAAACTATCAAAATAACATAGCATAAAATTTAAAAAAAAACATACAAGTAACACACAAAACCAATATAAAACACAATCATCCACAAACACACAACACTTATTAAAAATATCGTTTTAACCTTATATAATATTATTAATTGTTAATTTTACGTTAATTTTAAATCTCTACTTTTTAAGTTTAATTTATCTTAATCGTATGTTTTTTTATTTACTTTTTTCACCAATATTATATATATATATTTACACCCAGTGAGGCCAACATCATTGAATTGTGTATAAAATGTAAATATATTGCATCAAATAAAAAAATAAATAAACAATATTTTACATTTCATTGGACGATCCGGTAATGTTTGCCTCACTGGGTGGCTTACCCGTGCTGAGGTCCCTATTTTATAAAATAAGAGTTTATACAAGGTGTCCGAAAACTCGTAGTACAAGCGGGAAACTGGGGAATCCTCATCACATTTGGAGTCGATTTTGTGGTATAATTTTTTTTGATTTGAGCTTTCGTTTTCGAGTAAATCGAGTCAGAAGTTGATTTTTTTTTGGTCAAATTCTTATAAATTATTACTGACGTTCATAGTACCTAACTAATAAAAACTAATTAAAAGAAAACAAACAAAGAAATCCGGATTTAAAGCATTATTTTGAAATTATTCATAATTTTATTCCGTGTAGTACGGTCGTTTCACGGTTAAAAACAGCTGTTCATTATTTTCGCGCTGCCAAGTCAACGTGCAATGCGAAATTTGCTGTCCCTTTCTGCGCTCGGTTCGATCAACACAATAGAAGGGGTAAGCTACTAATGGCTTGGCCTTGAACTGTGAACTTGCGAACCAAATTCTGTACGGAAGCAAGTCCAAAAAGGTAAATGTTCAGGAGATGTTGTATGATAGATAACAAAAAAACTAATTATTAACTCAATTAGTTTTGTTTTAAGAAGGAGCAAATGAAACGAATTTTTTATAGTAAAGCCATTAAAATAATTGTTTAAAAAAAAAAACGCTGACTTGAGTCAACTTTTCAATTTGGGAGGCGGGAATGGGTACCGCCGCCCCGGGAACCTTTATTGGATAACCAACACCTCTGCCATAGGTCACCCCAAGTGGTTCGCTACGTTTGGTGATTTAGCAGGGGTGCCGGGTTCATGGGGTGAGGTTTGTCTAGGTCTTGCAGGCGGATGACCAGGACATGCTGAACCCTAGATTTCTACCCACCCCTTAAACCCTTTTCCTTCCCAGAACTCTCCTCTCCTTCCCTTCCTTAAAAAACCCTCCACACAGCATCCCCAAAGATGACATAGGCCCCGAGGGAAATTATTTTCCTCAGGGCCTCTTGTGTAGAGCTCATGTAAAAAAAAAACTAAAACATGGACTTGAGTCCTACTGCCTCTAAATGAAGTGGACTATTTTGTTATGACATGTGGTGTATTATAAAAAGAATAAAGTCCATGGTACACCCTTCTGCTTCTAAGATAGTTGTTGCATCATGGTACTTGCATCCACATGCAATTTTGAAAATCGTATTTTTTCTTCATAATGGGACTTCCATTTTTCTGCCACTGATAAACATGATAATTTACTTCAAGTAAATTATCATGTTTTACTTCACGTAAAACGTATTTACTTCAAGTAAATTATCATCAAAAACTCATTTCTTCAAATTTCGGACTTGGACCGTTTTATCCTCGGGATCGCGTCGAATTCATTCAAAAATACAAGGAATGCGCCCGAGAGTTCCCCCATCCGTCTCCCTTTAGCACCGTTTTAAAAAACGAAACAGCGCTATTTCACTCGAGTTGTATGCAAACAGTTCCGTGTTTTGGACCGCCCAATTAGTTTGTATCAGTTTGTATTTACGCTTTGACGTGGGGTGTTTCTTGTGTTTTATTTGAAACGTAAATAATAGTGCGTTATTAATTATAGCGTAACATTGTGACTCTTTAAGTTATTTTCTTTGTGTGATTAATTGTGAATGAAATTAATTGAATTATTAGTTAGTGAGTAATCTGTTATTTATACCAGGGCGGGAAAGCGGTGTGTACCCTCCTATGTAGTTGTGATAAGTTGAACAATTGGTGACAAATGTTTGTGATGTGTTTTTGGATTTGAAAACATTGCAACCAGATGCGGAGCTGCCACACAATAAAATAAATTGGTACGCTAATTATTATTTATGCATTAAACCGCTTACTCGTTAATACGGATCCAAACAGTTAGATTTAGCTTTATTATTACGAAAAGTGAGTATTTATGTCGGGGGAGACCAAAAAACATGCAAAAATATGCATTTAACATTTTAATTTTGTTAAAATTTCACTTGCGCGGTAACGCCATGTTTATTCATTGTTTTTATTTTAACATTTCATCAATGCTGCCAATCATAGAAAAATATTTTTGCGTAAAACAAAGTGAATGCATCATTGACAAGTTTGTACCTGTATTTATAACAGTAGAACATTGAAAGAAATGATAAGTTTTAAGATTTTCACGGCCAAAAGCATTTTCGTTATTTGTTTTTGGGGTGTTATGCCGTGTTGCGCTACCTCCTTCTTTAGCCAACGTTTCGGACATCGTTGGCTAAAGAAGGAGGTAGCGCAACACGGCATAACACCCCAAAAAACAAATAACGAAAATTGAAAGAAATGTATTAAAATAATTACACAAACCCGCTAGATAAACCCTGCGTAGCCAAACAAAGCATTCAAAACCTGGGATGTTTTTTAAAAGTATGATGAAAAGCGAATTTATTTTAGAGAATTTATTTTATAAGATTGGTACTTCCGACAAATGTCATATTTGATTGTCTATTAGTTAAAAAAGGAACATTCCTTATTATCCGTGCATCAAACTGCGACAACACGAACGTTCCGTGTTATCCGTGAGGTGGACTAACTGCATATTTACCCGCTAATTAACCATATTGTAATGCCTAGAAGAGGTGGGAGAATAAATTATTAAGATGAAAATAAATAAACTATGGACACGAAAAGAGATTAAGCAACTTATAAATAATTTTAGAATAACATCTTCCATCTGTCATCATGACATTTCCGCTTTTCAAAAATTTTAACCCTAAAAAGCCGAAATGTTTTTAAAATAATTTTTTTTTCTGAATTTTAAATTTAAAAATGCTTAAATTGAAAATCTTTATGTTTATTTGGGTTCTCTATGTGATGTAGGTTCACCAGTTTTCCGCTTGTACTACGAGTTTCCGGACACCGTGTATATAGGTAATAGGTACATTTAAAAAAATATATATAACGTTGGTGACGAAAAAACACTTAAAACTAAGATGGATTTTCTCCGAATTTTTCTGCATTTAATCTAGAACTAGAATTTTATAATATTACCCGGAACATGAAAATGGTTTCTCTCACCACATTTACTCCACGACGATTGCACCCGCCCCCACTTCATGACTCAAAGAGCCGACTGAAAGAGGACGACGACCGCGATGGCTCAGTTGAGCGAGAGGATGAGCTATGAAATGACATTCCATGACAGTTGATCCCCTAAAATATTATTTCTTCAAGTAAGTACGCAAAGAGGATATACAGCTGTATAACCAAATAAATACATAGGTATATCAGAAGGCATCTGGAGTGAAAAAGCTGTAAAAAATATTTTCACCAACGATAATTTCGACTCTCCGAAGGAGCATGCGGTAATAACAAAATACGACATACCTGTTCGGGCAGTCGGCTGAGCAAAAAGCCGCTAAAGATTGCTATTTGCACATAATATTACTTTTTATCTGAATATAACACAAGTGTCTCAACAGCTCCCAACCGTCTCGAGCCAGTGAGACAATGCCATCCCCAATTTTGGTATGTTGTGAGGCTGAAGGTAGTGGGGAGAGGAAGAAGATGAGGGAAATGTATCTGGCTATTCAGATCTAGTCGCCAAACATGGCTAAGGCCATTTCAAGTAACGTTTCAATTCTGAATGAATACTGACAAATAACAAAATACGACAAAATTATCCACCGGAGCGACAGCGCAATTTAAATTATCCACCGGAGCGACAGCGCTATTTAAAACTTTCTTCTCTGGTATCTCGAGATTTTTTTGTAATTATTTTGAATATTTTCCCGCCCACATTAAAAAATTCATTCCTCCGAATCTTACTATGGAGGCATAGAAACTGATTATAGTTCTATATAGCCAATAAATTCACCTATCTTTTGTCGAGTATCACATATTCGTAGGATTTATTAAAAAAATACTATAAAATCGTGAATCTTCCACTTAATTACTTACAAATTAGGGAAAATTTTTGCCAAAATTGGAAGCAAAGCAATCCGAGGTATTTTAAATAGTGCCATATTGTGGAAAAAAGCACTCCAGTGATTATATATGCAGTGTATTTATATGCAATATCTACTTACATTTTAGGAGGCGGATATGTTTACTGCCGCTCCGGGAACCATTTATTGGTTAACCAACACCCTTGCCATATGTTACCCCAGTGTTTCGCTACGTTTGGTGAATTTGCAGGAGTGCCCTGGTTCTTGGAGTGAGATTTGTCTAGGTCTCGGTGGCGAATGCGTTTTTTCACCTACTACGTGGCGGGCCGGATCGGGAGAGACCGCTTGAGGGAGACCTAACCTAGACCTTCCAAGCTGGACACTCTCGACCCATCGCCTTGCACTGCAGTGGGAGGGGTGGATTCATACGTCTCTCACTCCTGAACACATTGACCCCAGATTCCTACCCTCATACCTTTTTTCTTCGCAGAAATTCCTCTCCTTCCTTTCTTTAAAAATACCCTCCATACAGTATCCACAAAGATGACATAGGAGGTATTGTAAAAAAAAAATGCAGTCGGCTTGGGAAAAATACGTTTTACTTACCTACGTACATACAAATTAGAATCATAATCAACATTTGCCTTGAGGCACTAACTAGACATTCATTTTCTGAAAGATGCATTAGTTGCAATGTTTTAAAGAAATTTGGAAAATTGACGGAGATTTTATGTGAAACCGTTTAAAACAGTTTGTATATTGAAATTGAAACAGTTTCTCCATTTTCGTTATTTGTTTTTGGGGTGTTATGCCGTGTTGCGCTGCCTCCTTCTTTGGCCAACGTTTCAGAAATCTTTGCAAATCTTTGCAGTGTTAATCATCAGGGCAGATCCGGTAGATCTGCCGGATCTGCCCTGATGATGGACACTGCAATGTCCGAAACGTTGGCTAAAGAAGGAGGTAGCGCAACACGGCATAACACCCCAAAAACGTAAAAGCCCCTACGGGCGTATAAGAACAATAAATAAATTAGTGACAAATTAAAAAAAAAAAAAAAAAAAAAAAAAAAACAACAACTAACGAAAATGCTTTTGGCATCTTACAACGTATCTGAGTTTCTATATTGAATCATTTATCCTTCAGCAAAACTTTGAACCCGTTTTTTTGTAAACAGTATTTTTCAACCTGGTTGACAACAAAAACTATACATTCGATTTGAATGCACCAAGTCTTAAATTGTTCCTTAAATCCAGTCACTATGGCACCACGTAGGAATTTTTTTATAAAGGGCCGCCTTCTATTTTTTTTGATTTTTTATAAACGATGGAAATTTTCCATTAGAACAGAAAATAATATTCGCTGGTCCACCATTTTTGTCTTTATTCAGATATGGAAATTAGTGGCAATTATAAATTTAGTAATTAATTATAAATTTGAATTCAATGTTTCAAGGACCCAATCATGTCTGATTACATCTAAAAGGGATCGAAATGAAAACCTAGTCTCCTTCAACAGAAGCAATCTTCCGAATAGGCCCTCCATTGATATGCTTGGTGTAACTTTAAGTGACCAGCTCAGGTACGGGGGCTCTATCGAAGCCAGAGTAAAGTTAGTCTCTCAAAAACTGGGCGTACTGTAGATGCCCGCAGATACTTTAATAGTACACAATTGCTAACCCTGTACAAATCACAAGTGCGCCCCACGGTTAAATTTGGCAGCCACCTCTGGTCTGGAGCTCCAAATATCTGAAAAATTCCTAGGTATTAAAATACCCTCGACTCTGTGCAAAAACAGGCGGTCCGTTTGATAGATTCTCGGATTGCAATCTATAGGGCACAGGCGTCGGGTGGGAATGCTATCCTTGTTCTAAAGGTATTTCAATGGAAGATGCTCCGAGGAACTAGTGTCATTGATTCCTTCAGCACCGGTGCATAGTCGGGAAACACGCCAAACGCGTGCCCAACATATGTATACGCTTGACATTTGTCACATGAGAATGGGTCGCTTCTTCGACTGGTTCTTGTGTTCAACAGCTCGGCTGTGGAACGATTTTCCGGCCTCTGTGTTTCCTCCTTCCTACAACATGGGTCTCTTCAAGACCAATGTTCATTCCTTCCTCTCAACTTTGTGACAGCACATTACGTACGTTTTCTCGAGATATACGGAATCGCTCGGCAGGAATGTCGTACATAGCAATACCAGACAATACAATATAATACCAATACAATGACTAGACATACCGGGCCTATGTTGCCATTAGAGAAGAAATAATATATTGGGAGAGCGCTCCAACTAAACCTTCAAAAGTTGGCAATACCACGAACATAACCATAGATCACAATCATGCAATCTGTCACTGTCATTTGCTAGACTCGGATGCTCGGTCGCTATCTAATCAAAGTTTTTGTTTAAATTTTTGTAATTCTGACAAGGTTTTTATACCTATGCCTTGGCGAAATTGCCTGCCTGATTCACGGCAGCACAAACTACCTACCGCATATACCAAAGGTTAGCTGACACATCCCTTTCTCTATCCAAATTATTGAAAATATTATACAACGAGAAGTTAACACCCACAGATATTTTTTTTATTTTATGAGTTAACAACTAAGATCCATAAGCTTGTTTTCACTATTTTTATTTTTATTTATTTATTTGAGACACAAACAGGATATTTATACAACATTTTTGTGGGTAGTATATAATAAATTAAAATACAAATATAAGTATCCCTAGATTAATGTGTCTGCATTAATCACATATGCATTTTCACAGAAGCAAACTCTTGAAAAAAATGCAAGTATTATTTATACATAACTTGAAAACTTAAATACAAAATTGAAATACATAATAATAACAAGTATACAATATTTATAAAGTATTTACTGAAAAGTAATACAACAATTTTTTATTTTTTATTTTTTTTTTTTAAGTGCACAAATTGTGGAGATATTTCTTGAAATATGTTATATTATTTGCAAAAATATCTATGGAACTCTGTATTTTAACAAGATCGTTGTATGACCGAGACATTCTAGATATAGGATTAAAACATCCAGTATTATTCGTAAAAATTTCAGTCCAAAATATGTTAAGGGTTCTTGTAGATTTGGGCCTGGCGTATAACTTAATTTGGTTGACTAAGTTACTGTCTACACTCTACACGATTATTCACAATTTTATAGAGCATTAAGAGGTCATTTATGTTTCGCTTTTAACTAGACTCTCTAATTTGAAATATGTAAGTCTTTGTTCGTACCCGTAACAAACAAATGCATTATTTATAATAAGAATATAACAACAGCAATTATAAATTGGGAGATCAACTTTAATACCTACATTAAATTTCTAGATATATTATAAGTTTCAAAACACTTAACATCCGTAACTAGTATAGTAATAGGTAATATTTTAAAACAGCTAAAAAATTTAAACAAAAAATGTCCATCATTTGATGAAAATGATCATCCTGTGCAACAAAGTAGCCATGGACTCGGGCAATGTAATCGCCAATCGCCAGTTGAGATCCGGAAACATGGAGTTATGTTGGCTATCGGCCCGCCTTCTCTGTTTTCCATGGAAAAATACGCGTTATGGTCTAAATTCATTAGAAAATTAATTATGACTTTATTTATCAAACGATTTTGATAATGACTACTAAAATATGATGAATATACTTCCCTTTAATTATTACCAAAACAAATTACAAACATTTTTATCATTAACACCCTTTAATAGGCAAATCAAACTGAGGGACCCTAAAGACCCCGCTTCGGATCGTGTGTGATTTTTTTCTTTCCGGGACGTAAAGGTTAACTTACGCCTAAGTTAGAGAATCTCTTATTTGACGTCTGGTTTGAGAACTAATTTATGGATGTGTTGTTTTAGAGGCATTGATTAAATTAATTACAAATTGTAGAAATATGGTTTTCTTGAGTAACGATATTTTGTCTGATGCGGAATGGCGGATCAAATATACGATTATGTCACTTTATAGATATGTAGGAGATGTAGAGGAAAATAGTGTCCGGTTACTGTAAACTAAATAATGAAAACAATTGTGCCATCCGTTTTCAAATGTTTATCTCAAAGTTTCAGTCAATAGTGTATCCTCGTTTCCAAATATTTTTGAATACGCATCATTGTTTTTTATAGAATAGTCAAACCAAAACAAAATATTCAAAGTTCTCACAAAAAATTAGTGCTGTTTTGTTAATACAACGTTCTTTTACATGCAGTTTCCGTTATAGTTTTGGTCTTGAACGAATTCAATATCTCCTACACGTATTACCATGGATCTACTAAGCCCAGAGAGTGTTTCCGTCAAGACGGAACCAGAGCCCCAGGAAAAAGATGAAGGTGAAATGCATTATGCAGATATGAATTTTGACCTCCCAGATATAAAGAAGGAATGTCTGCAGTACGCGGAGAGTACTCGAAAAGCCAGTAAGTTGCATTATTTATCATTGAATTATTGCTTGTGTTAAAATTGTGGAATGTAAAAGTTTGATGTTCGGATACGTTGTCCGTTTTGAATTGTTGCTCAGGCAGGATATAATGTGTTTATCCATAAAATCCTCTCTTGCCGTACTTTGTTTATCTTAAAATATCTATTTACGGGAAATTAGCAAACTACAGCAAAATTTTAAATTGTATTATTTGGGATGTAAAATAAGTTACATTGTTATGCATTAAAACCCCTGTAATATCGATAAAAAACGTAATTTCACGAGCTACACAAAATTCGTACAGATTTTGCTCAAGACTAAAATTGTTCATCCTTGAAGCGGACATATGTTCATACCTTCATATTTCCTAAATAAACCTTAACTGAATTCCCACTTTTACACAATTATACAACGGTATCGTTATTCGTATAGTTTTTAAAGTCAAAACAAGATTTTTTGTAGTACTTGTCGAAAACGAACGACCAACATTTCAATAAACGTATTATTGTTTGGTTTTTCTAGGTAGCATTAAAATGGAGACTGTTAGCTTCAAGGTAGAACCAGGACACCGAGATGAAGATGGAGAGGCAATTCCTTATATGGGAATTGAGGTAGAGCTGCCGGATTTTAAAAAGGAATGCCTAAAACGCTTTCAAAAATTTACTAAGATAACAGGTAAATATCGATTCGTATTTTCTATTTTTTACATATTTTTGAATTATCAGTGCTTACACTTTTTCATTTATTTTTCAGACCCATTGTCGGATCTGACTCACACAGAAGAAAAACCTTATTCATGTTCCGACTGCAGTTATTCATGTTCTCATAAGAGTAATTTGACCAGACACATGCGGACTCACAGTGGAGAAAAACCTTTTTCCTGTTCCGACTGCGGTTATTCATGTTTTCATAAGTTTAGTTTGACGATACATATGCGGACTCACAGTGGAGAAAAACCTTTCACCTGTTCCGATTGCTGTTATTCATATTCTCATAAGATTAGTTTGACGATACACATGCGGACTCACAGTGGAGAAAAACCTTTTTCGTGTTCCGATTGCAATTATTCATGTTCTTATAAGAGCAGCTTAACGAGACACATGCGAACTCACAATCGAGAGAAACCTTTTTCGTGTTCCGCTTGCAGTTGTTTATGTTCTCAGAAAGGAACTTTGAGGACACACATGCTGACTCACAGTGGAGAAAAACCTTTTTCGTGTTCAGTTTGCAGTTATTCATGTTCTCATAGGGGAAATTTCAGGAAACACAAGCTGACTCACAGTGGAGAAAAACCTTTTTCTTGTTCCGTTTGCATTTATTCATGTATTGACAAGAGCAGTTTTACGAGACACATGCGGACTCACAGTGGAGAAAAACCTTTTTCGTGTTCCGCTTGCAGTTATTTATGTTCTCGGAAAGAAACTTTGAGGAGACACATGCTGACTCACAGTGGAAAAAAACATTTTTCGTGTTCTGATTGCAATTTTTCGTGTTCTGACAAGAGTTATTTGACGAGACACATGCGATCTCACAAAAGAGAATTACCTTTTTCGTGTTCCGTTTGCAGTTATTCATTTTCTCAGGAGAGTAGTATGATGAGACACACTTTTACTCAGAGTGAAGAAAATCCTTTTTCGATCCGAAAATCGTTTTAAAAAAGGGAATTTGAGGAAGCAAAAGAAGACTCACAGTGGAAAAAAACCTTTTTCACAAGAGAACTTCGACAAGACACAAGCTAACTCACAGTGGGAAAATCCTTTTGTTGTTTCGAGTGTACGTATTCAAGTGCACTTAAGCCTACCTTAATAAGACCCATTTGGACCCATTTATAGAACGTGATTGTTGGAAACTAGCGATAATGAATCTTAGATCTGAAGAAATACCAGGGAGTCTCCAGTTTTTATGAGTTAGTTTCGCAAAATAAATGACAAACAAATGCTATAAACATGACAGACAGACAGACGATTCGAAGGACTTTAATTCATAATATGTAGAGAAGATAGAAATGGGTATAGAAGCTATCCGTAAAAGATAGATATGTCATTTCGGACTTTTTTATAGATTTATAAAAGAGGAATATCCCATCTGCATTGTTTTGTTTTATCTCAAAGGGTTTAGGCAGTATTTTTGAAGAAAGATCCCAGGCGGCCCTTATTCGACACGTCTTATAATTATCGTTATCTATGTTTCAACCTATTTACACAAAATCTTGACAAATTATATGCCTAAACCTTCTTCACAAATCATCTATTTGTGAAAACTGCATGAAAATCCGTTCAGGATTTTTTGAGTTTATCGCGAACAGACAGACAGACAGACGAGTGGAAGACTTTAATTTATAATATGTAGAGATGTTTTATCTGCTCGGTAATATCTCAATTTGTTTATATGAACATTGTCCTACAACTATTATTTAGAGTTATTTTTGAATAGTTAAGATATGGATGTGGTATTTGAGCAAGCTTTGCATGAGGAATGATCGTTTGAAATATGTTTAATTACACTTTTAAAAAATATTGTTGGTTGGCGAAACATACATAAATATGTTTAATTACACTTTTAAAAAATATTGTTGGTCGGCGAAACATACATAAATATGTTTAATTACACTTTTAAAAAATATTGTTGGTCGGCGAGACATACATACATTTGAACACAGCCTAAAGGTTAATAAATTGCCGACACCTGTAACCGAAATTAATTGCATATATACTTTCAAGAAAGTCATAATTTATCAAACACAATACATGTAGGTGAACGTCAAAGTGTTGATAAAATTGTTTTATTTTAAGAATTAAAACATATTTACATTACATTGTATAAACACATGTTATATTTGTCTTAGAATGAATATAACTCTTTATTAAGATTATTTTTCCGTTTCTTTGTATTGCATTGGAGAAGTTGCGACATATCGACCAATTTTTAAATTGGCGAGTGATGGAAGCTCTTTTATATATTTCTTCCATTTCAAATTCATGTCCGAAGGGATTTCTTCGTCCCATCCAATTTGAATTTTCCATAAGTTTTGCATATACATAGCATTTAGCAATAAAAACGAAAGGATTAATAAAACCTAATGGATCATATAGACGTGCAATTGTCGATAAAATTATGCGTTTGGTACAGTGGTCACTAAAAACATTATGAATTTTATATGTAAATTGATCAAGCGACGGTATCCATTGAATACCTAAAATATTATTCTTATTAATAAAATATTATGACTTCCTAAAATATTATTGCTTATTCTTTTTTTTATGAGTTCAAAATTGTAGTTATTAACTAAAGCTTCTACGAGGAATTCAATCGTAACACTTGTTTCATTCAATAAATAATATGCTTATATAATTAATCAATGTAATATGAAATTATGATATGAACTAAATTTGTCAATTTGACTGGCCTAAAACAGAATCCATTCCTAGTTGGCTAGTCAAAGTTTCCATATATGTTTCATTGTATAATTTTATATTATTATTATTTTTAAGGTTTCTCTTGTCACTATCCGACTCAAAACTTAAGGGTACTTCCCGATAGCTGACAAGAATGTCTTCGGGTATTTCAGGATGGTTACTAGACCATTTTCTCAATTCAAAACAACCTTTTTGAAGTAATGCAATTAATTCCACTATACTATGTCGAGCGCTTTCCAAAGTTTGCGCACCACTGATAATATCATCTACGTAGGTATCTTCAATTAATATACTAGCAGCCTTTAGAAAATTCAATTTTTCATCATTTGCTAATTTATGAAGTGAACGAATGGATAGGTATGGGGCACTTGACGTGCCATATGTTACTGTTTGTAATTCAAATTCCTTTACAGGATGATCAGATGATTCTCTCCACAAAATATGTTGATAACGGCGAGATTTCTCATCTACAAGTATTTGCCTATACATTTGACGGATGTCGGCTGTAAAAACGTTTTTGTGTATTCGAAAATTACACATTAATTCGACAATGTCCCTTTGTAATTTGGGGCCGACCAAAAGTATGTCGTTCAATGACGTACCCGAAGACGATTTGGTACTGACATCAAAAACGACTCTTAAACGAGTTGTAGAACTGGTTTCTTTAATTATTCCATGATGGGGTATGAAATAGTTAGCAATAATTGGCGATTGAGGTGGCACTTCCATCATGTGCCCTAAGGTTAAGTATTCTCTCATGAACGAAATATATTGAGATTTGAAATCAGAATCTCTATTCAGTCTCCTTTCTAAATGCTTGAGGCGTAACAATGCTATGTCATATGACTTTCCCAATTTTTCCGGGCTTTCCTTAAATGGCAACGAAACGACGTATCTCCCGTCTTGGTTACGGTAGGTACTTTCAGTGTATATTTTTTCACAACGAATTTCATCAGGCGATTGAATTTTCTTCAAAGCTGGAACATTTTCAATTTCCCAAAAACATTTAAGCTTTTCATCAATATTTTCCTCCATTGACGTGAAGAATGAATTTATACAATGATTTCATGGTCCAACATTTCCCATCAAAATCCAACCCAATTTAGTTTCTATAGCTATGGGTTCATTTTCTTTCCCCATCAATTTTCCTGAACATAATAATGACGCAAAAATATCACTTTTAAGCAGTATGTCAATGGCTGATGGTAAGTAGAATGTTGGATCTCCCAATTTGAGACCTACGATGTGTTCCCAATGATGATCGACGATACGATTTGATGGCATATTCGAACAAATGTTATTTAGAATAAGGAAATCGGTCATAATACCAGATTCCTTGGAATCGACAGGACGAAATTGTGTTCTTATTAATCCGTTAGAATTAATTGTAGGAGTATTTCCAATGCCTATCACGGTAAGTGGTTGTTTCTTAGAACGAGTAAAACCTAATCTTTTCATACAATTTTCCAACATGAATTTGCCTGACTTGCACTATCGAGCATAACACGAAACTTCCGGAAATAATTGGTTATAATACGACTGAATCTCGTAATACATATTTTGGATTTCAGTATATTTTTCTTGTAAAACTTTAATTTCCAATTCATCCTTCTTATTTGATTCAATTAAAATATGTGAAGCGACGAAACTTTCCCTAATATCAGATACATCCGAAAAACGTGCTTTGAATATATTTTTGTCAACAATATTCAAAATTGTTATGGCTTTGATGGCAGAAGAACGAACACTTTCCATATCTAATAGCGCTAATTTGTACTTAATAGTGTTAGCCGCCATTATGAATATTTTTAACCCAAACACAATAATAACACTGTCAAACTTGTAAACAAAATGTTCGCTGTGATAACAGCTGATGCGATAACTAACGCGATCTACGTTACCGACACGAGATAGGCGCTTGTAGGTAACTTCGACAACTACAACTACCACCGACTCAACCAAGATTTGTTATTTAGTTACTTGAATTTTTGGTCGATCCAAGGGAGGTGAGTTTAAGAACTATAAATATGTTTTAATGTTCCAATTATGTTTTCTATTATGTTTTAATAAATCTATTATTTCTTATTACTTATCAATACTGTCTATTTTATTTAAAATCCTTCTATTTTAAACTTAAAGTTGTATACCAAAGGCCCTGAGAGAGGATTATTGCTAACCCATCTGCTAGCCTGGTTAATCAACCAGTGGCGCCCCTTTAAAAATAAAGCTGGCAGATGTTATTTCCCTTTTACAACATACCTTTTAACATTTTATTATACCTGTGATACGATATTTATGAGTTAACTTCCTTATGTACTAAGATCACGATGTATTCGCGTAACAGAATGTCATCCGGGTTTCGACCAAGTCGTGCTGGCCGTGACAGTTAAGACTACAAAATAATGATTTTATTCATAATTAGATTTTATATTTTTGCTTTTACATTTGTTTGTTTTCTCCTTGCATTTTTTCCAATTTATCGCGGTGTCGGTCACTATGGAAGATAGTTCTTCGATTATTTTTTTAGATATATGTTTGTTATAGATATTAATCTTTGTTTTGATTTTTTTTAATTTCGTTGATGTAGTTTGTTGGATTATCATTATTTGTTTTTGGGGTGTTGTGCCGTGTTCGCTACCACCTTCTTCAGCCAACGTTTCGGACAGCGTTGCAGTGTCCATCATCAGGACAGATCCAACAGATCACACATCACACAGATGTGTAATCTGTCGGATCTGCCCTGACAATGCAACGCTGTCCAAAACGTTGGCTAAAGGAGGTAGCGCAACACGGCATAACACCCCACAAACAAATAACGAAAATGTTTTTGGCCGTGAAAATCTAAAAGCGTAATTATTTGTTGGAGTTGTAAATAAGAAGGGGGGGGGGGTATTTGGTTTTGAAATAAGAACACGCTTAGTTCCAATTTATTTCAGTCATTTATCCAGTTCCAATCTCTCCCTAAACATTACCTTGCGGATTCATTGTATTTTTAGAAATTATTCAGCCAAATAAATTTCAGAATATCAACAAATTAAAAAAAATGTCATTATTCAAAAGCCTGGTACGACAATCTTAACCATCCACCCCATTCCATACTAATCATTACCCCTAAGGACTATATTCAAAGCGCTTCTCATCCTATTTTCCCATCTTCCATAGCTTTTATAAAATAATGATGGACAATCAAATCTCATAATTCCGGTTTTGAACCAAATCGGTAGAGAACTCAAGAAACTCAGGATGGATGCAGAAATTTTGAACTTTTGAACCAAATCGGTAGAGAACTCAAGAAACTCAGGATGGATGCAGAAATTTTGAACTTTTGAACCAAATCGGTAGAGAACTCAAGAAACTCAGGATGGATGCAGAAATTTTGAACTTTTGAACCAAATCGGTAGAGAACTCAAGAAACTCAGGATGGATGCAGAAATTTTGAACTTTTGAACCAAATCGGTAGAGAACTCAAGAAACTCAGGATGGATGCAGAAATTTTGAACTTTGATGTTAGATTTAGTTCAGTGCGCCTCCGAAATTCTCAATCCCGATTTGGAACCAAATCGGTCGAGAACTTAAGAAATTCAATACGGATGCCGAGTTTCTGCATTTTGTCATTAGATCCGAGATCAATGCACGTCCAAACTCTCTAATACCGATTTGGTTCCAAATCGGTAGAGAACTCGAGACATTCAAGATGGATGCCGAAATTATACATTTGGATATTATATTCGAGTTCAGTGCACCTCCAAACTCCCGAATCCCGATTTTGAACCAAATTAGTAAAGAATTCAAGAAATCCGAGATGGACGTTGAAATAAATGCTGTGTACGCGCACACACACAGATTTAATATATTATATGGCTTGACGTATTTCAGCTTATCGTTCGCCATATATTCCAATTGGAAATGTCCGGCGAGCGATATGCCGAAATACGCCAAGTCACGTATATATGTGTGTACACGGTGATTTTAACATTAGATTCAAGTACAGTGCACCTCCAAACTCCCAAATTCCTATTTTGAACAAAATATGTAGATAACTCGAAAAATTCAAGATGGATTTCGAAATTATGCATTCGATTTCTATCCACCACCAAACCCCCTTGTACCGACTGTGATAGGAATTGATTAAAACCTAGAAAATTATTGTGCCCAACGAAATGATGTATTTTTATTTTCGCCAGTGAGTAGTTGGGTCTCACTTTTATGGCATACGCACAATGTCAATAAAGTTTTAAAATTGGAGACGATAAGAGAGATTCCAATTTATTTATTATCTAATAATATTTATTTAATTTCCATTGGCAGGTTGATTTGGTTAACGCCTGTCTCAATTCTTCTTCAATTATAATGTGTGATGTAACATCTCTCCTTGACTAATGACTAGAAGGCTATCGTTATATTATGGGTGAGGCTGGGTTAACTTTTTGGAGGAAGAAGCTTGACATCACTAATGAGGAATTTAAAAGCATAATTGACGAGCTAATCGATTCTCCTATCCCCGCACTGTCAAACCCGAAAAATGTTAGAAAAATAGACCCGAAATATGTCTTATTAAGATAGGCTTAAGTGCAGTTAAATACCCACACTCGGAGAAGGAAAAGGGTTTTTCCCCACTGTAAATAAATGTGTATTTCGCCAAACTTCTCTTCTAATAGACCAGGAGACGAGATAGGTAAACCCTACTTCATCGAGTACACGGATGAAACTACTTTGTAGGGATAATGAACATTCAGAAAACCTTTAAAAAGCTGGTCTGCCGGTGCGCCTCTTGGCAGGAGCCGCTCAGTCATGGAAATATTGCGTGATTTTTTTCGAAAACATTACGTCATCGAGTACACGCACGTGGAAGGTTTCATATGATAAAGGTTGATTAGAAAATGTGAAAAAGCAGGTCTGCTAACCGGCAGCCTGGCACGTTCGCAGGCAACCGGCGTCGAAGTGGGTTAAAAAATAGTAAATTTTACGTCATCTAGTACAAAATGAAACCAACGAATAAATATAGTCCAGATCATTAAGAATATCTTGGTCTGCCGACCAGCAGCCTGGCAGCTTTTGGTACGATTTTTTTGTTTTATTTTTCGTTTATCTTTATTATTATTTTTATTTCATTATATTTTTAAAAACTTAGATGGCCATATTTAAAAAAAAAATAAGCGATATTGATAAAAAAATTATTGAATTGAAAAATTAATTAGTGTAATCATCCGTCGAGCGAGCCTTTCGACGCCAAACCACTTAACTGCCGCGGTGTCCCTCACCGCTGTCGCGTATCCATATTATTCTACAAATTTATAATAATAATAGTCCTTTTAAGATTGCCTAATAGTCTATAGTAGTTGGAAGTTCGAACAACCAACGCGCCTGGTTTTTTTTTTTTTTTTAATATCGATATCATCAATATCTTTATTATTATTTCTATTTTAATATGGTTTTATAAACTTAGTACGCCAGATTTTAAATAAAATAAGTTGTAATGATAAAATAAATTTCAAGTGTTTCGATTGTACCCATCGGATGGGAGACTTTCAACGCGAAACAACTTACTGGAAACTGGCCGCGGAGCCCTTCGCCGCTATCGCGTGCCCATATTATAGCTTGGCTGGTACACTCGGAACACTCAAATTCATTTACTTATATTTTTTTAAATCTGGCAATCTAATTTTTTAAAACCCTATTGTTATAAAAATCATAATAAAGAAAATGAATTTTTTTTTTTAAATTTTAAAAATAAAAAAAAAACTTTAAAAATCTTACACAAAAAACTGCCAGGCTGCTGGTCGGCAGATCAAAGAGTCATGAATGGTATGATCTAGACTACAGTTTTTCATAGATTTCGATCTTAGACGTAATCGATGCAGCAGGGCAAGCGAAACCGATATGAAATGGACGGGGTTAGGAAATTTCCGTCGTTTTTCGGACGAACGCAGCTCTTACGGCGACGGTGCGGTGGTTCTTCGAACTTCCAACCACTATGGACTATTAGGTAATCTTAAAAAGACTAAAATTATTACAAATTTGTATACTTATATAAACACGTGATGGCGGCAAAGGGCTCCGCGGCCAGTTTCCAGTAAGTTGTTTCGGGTTGAAAGTCTCTCCCGTCCGATGGGTACAATCGGAACACTTAAAATTTATTTTTTTATCATTACAACTTGTTTTATTTAACATCTGGCATCCTAAGTTTTTAAAACCATATTAAAATTAAAATAATAATAAAGATAATGATAAAATTTTTTTTTAAATTTTATTTTTTTTTTTTTTAACTTTAAAAAATCGTACACAAAAAGCTGCCAGGCTGCTGGTCGGCAGATCAAGAAAATCTTAAGTGGAAAGATTAAGGATATGAAACCATTTCCGTTCGTGTACTGGTTGACGTAATTTTTTCGTAAAAATCGCTAATTATTTCCACGACTGTGCGGCTCCTGCCAAGAGGCGCACCGGAAGACCAGCAGTTTTAAGGTTTTCTGAATGTCAATTATCACTACAAAGTAGTTTCATTCGTGTACTCGATTGCGTAGGGTTTACCAATCTCGTCTCCTGGTATATAAGATGAATTACTACAGTGGGAAAATGAAAAATGTTTTTCTCCACGGAGAGTAAGCACACGTCTAGTCAAATTACACTTTTTAGTACATGAATAATTGCAGTCGGAACACAAAAAAGGTTTTTCTTCAATGTGGATTAGCAAATGTCTCCTTAAATATCCCTCATTATAACACAAACAACTGCAATCGGATCACGAAAAAGGGTTTTACGTACTGTGAGAAAGCATGTGTATCCTTAAATGTTCTATAAAAGAACATGAATAAATGCAATCGGAACACGAAAAAGGTTTTTCTGCACTGTGAGTCAGCATATGTCTCCTCAAATTTCCCCTATCAGAAGACGAATAATTGCAATCGGAACACGAAAAAGGCTTTTCTCCACTGTGGGTACGCATGTGCCTCGTCAAACAACTCTTATGAGAAGATGAATAACTGCAATCGGAACAAGAAAAAGGTTTTTCTCCACCGTGTGTAAGCATATGTCTCGTCAATCTACTCTTTTGAGAACATGAATAACTGCAATTGGAACAGGAAAAAGGTTTTTCTTTACTATGAGTCAACTTGTGTCTCCTCAAACTTCCCACATAAAAACATGAATAATTGCAATCAGAACACGAAAGGGGTTTTTCTCCACTGTGAGTTAGCATATGTCTTTTCAAATATATCCTGTCAGAAGACGAATAACTGCAATCGGAACACGAATAAGGTTTTTCTCCACTGTGAGTAAGCATGTGCCTCCTCAAATGTCCCTTATAAAAACATGAATAGCTGCAATTGAAGCAGGAAAAAGGTTTTTCTCCACTGTGGGTCAGCATGTGCCTCCTCAAAAGTCCCCTATCACAACATGAATAACTGCAATTGGAACACGAAAAAGGTTTTTCTCCACTGTGAGTCAGCATGTGTCTTGTCAAATGACCCTTGCAAGTAGATGCATAACTGCAGTCGAGACATGAATAAGGTTTTTCTCCACTGTGAGTAAGCATGTGTGTCCTCAAATGTCCCCTTTGAGAACATGAGTAACTGCAATCGGAACATGAAAAAGGTTTTTCTGCACTGTGAGTCAACATGTGTCTTTTCAAATTTCCCCTATCAGAAGACGAATAACTGCAATCAGAACACGAAAAGGGTTTTTCTCCACTGTGAGTACGCATGTGCCTTGTCAAACTACTCTTACGAGAAGATGAATAACTGCAATCGGAACAGGGAAAATGTTTTTCTTCACTGTGTGTAAGCATATGTCTCGTCAATTTACTCGTTTGAGAACATGAATAACTGCAATTGGAACAGGAAAAAGGTTTTTCTCCACTGTGAGTCAGCTTGTGTCTCCTCAAACTTCCCATATCTAAACATGAATAACTGCAATCTGAACACGAAAAAGGTTTTTCTCCACTGTGAGTTAGCATATGTCTTCTAAAATTTCCTCTATCAGAACATGAATAACTGCAACTGCAGTCGGGACATGAATAAGGTTTTTCACCACTGTGAGTCCGCATGTGTCTCGCCAAATCTACCTTTCGAGAACAAGAATATTTGCAGTCGTAACATGAAAAAGTTTTGAAGTGAGGAAGATCCGTCAATGAGTCTGAAAAATAACACGAATAATAATTTAAATGTAAGCAATGTAAATTTTAAAAAATGTTAAAATAAAACACAAATCGTTATTTACCTATTGTCTGAGTAAAACTTTGGAAGCGTTTCAAGCATTCCTTTTTAACATCCGGCAGCTCAATGTCAATTTCCATATAAGAAATTCCCTCTCCATCTTCATCTCGGGGTCCTGGTTCCACCTTGAAGCTAACAGTCTCCACTTTAAGGCTACCTAGAAAAACCAAACAACAATACGTACACAGATATGCCCAACGAAAACGTGTTAAATTTGAAATGACAGTCGTTCCCTGAGTACAATAAATTAACTTGTTTTGATTCTAAAAAATATAAGAATAAAGATATCTTTGATTAACCACGCAACAGAGAGAATTTGGTTTACAAGCCTTAGTGCCTTCGTACATGACGCTACTAACAAGCTACTCGAGCCTCATCCGCATAGCATGCGCGCCCCTTGTGAGCACCACCCCTACGATTTTGCTAGTGTTCGTACACGGCGCTATGCGGCGGATGTTGGTTTGATTTCAGCTTCACGCTACCGACGATGCTGATCGCACGCTATGCGTTGCATAATTCTTGTCTCTTACTATTCGTTTGACGTTTGGCAGAAATGGCGTCGGATTAAGGTAATGTTAGATTTGTTCTGGAAGTGGAAAAAATGCGTGTTTATATAAATATACTTTACCAGAATACATAAGAAAGGATTAAGTGGAGAAAGCATGTATTGATGTTAGAAAAAAGTTATTTGACATCGTGTTAACTTCACGGCTGCACGTGCAAAATGATCAAGTTCAGTATATCGGGTAGCGCCGTGTACGGAAACCAGCATTAAAAAGTATTATATCTGCAATCTGCAAGGTACTTGTGGTTACATCACAATCACCAGTTTGTAAGTATCTCCATGAACGGAGAGCCTTTTTGCCTCCGTACGTGGAGCTACTTACGAGCTACTCGAGCCGCTCGTGAGTACCCGCTATACAATTTTGCTGGGGTACACGGCGCTACGCGGCGACTGTGGGTTTGAAGTCAGTTGCACGCTACTGACGGTGCTGGTAGCGCGCTACGCGTTGCTACTAGTCGTTTGACGTTTGACAGAAACGGCATTTGAAGATGAAAGTAATGTGAGATTTATTCTGGAAGTGGAAAACAATGCGTACCTATTTATATACTTATACTTTACCGTAAGAAAGGATTTAGTGGAGAGGGCGAGGATCGATTTTGGAAAAAGGTCAATTTGACATCGCTTGAGATCGTGTTAGTTCCGGCTGCACGTAAAAATGTTCAAGTTCAGTATATATAATACTGAAATATTTCGCCGTGTATGGAAACAAGCATTAAAGAGATCTCCAGGGTACTTGTGGTTGCGTCACAAACACAAGTATCACAAGTTTGTAAGTATCTTCATGGACGGAGGGCCTTACGGTTAATTCAGGAAATATGAAGGACCCAGATGTCCGCTTCAGGAACGATGCTCCAAGGAAATAAAAAGACGGAAGGAATTTTTTTTTTGCTCTTGAGCACATTCTGTCGTAAGTTTTGTATAGTCAGAGATATTACGTATTTATTAATATTGTGTGTTTTTAATGAATAATAATGTAACTTATTATATCCCAAATAAGATTATTTAGATAAAACTTTGCTGTAGATTGGTAGATTCCCGTAAATATTATTTCAAGATAAATACCGAAGTATGGCAAGAGCTTTGTGGACAAACATACTATTTCCTGTCTGGGCAAAAATTCAAAAAGGACAACAAAGGTTTCCGAAAGTCAAAATTTTTACATTCAACATTTTTAACACGTGCAATACTGCAATAATGCAACTTACTGGCTTTTTGAGCACTCTCCGCATACTGTAGATATTCCTTCTTTACATCTGGGAGGTCAAAATCCATATCCGCATACGACATTTCACCTTCACCTTCTTCCCGGGGCCCTGGTTCCTTCTTGATGGAAACACTTTCTGGGCTTATTAGATCCATGGCAAGACCGTGGAAGGGTTGTGGACTGTTCGGATGGACAATTCTTTAAAAACAATGATATGTACGGGAAATAAATATTTGAAATAAAGATATAATTAATAGAAATATTAATAATTATGACTAAAACTTTGAGAGAAGACAATTGAAAACGATTGACTAAATCGTCATTATTAGTTAGATTTCAGTAATCAGTAAGTATTTAGAATATCGTATATCGTATGAATCTTGTTTTGGAGGTTTGGGCGGATTTCCGAACATTGGACAAAACCGGGAATTGTTATTGAAATGGCTAAGGAATCTAGCAGTTATCCGATGGAAAAAAACAGCGTGAAAAGTGTGATAAATCAGACTTTCAATGTGTATGCTGCAAAATAATAACGGTGCAAGTAGGTTAAAAAAAACTAGCACATATAATGATGTTTGCGGTGTAGCAGTCTTTTTTTAATATTTAACGATTGGTACCACGGAAAATGTTCAATGTGTGAAGTGTGAAAGAATGTCAGCTGTACATTAAAAATTGCGTACAAAAAGCTTTATGAAATAGGGTGAGCTTTATGAAATAGGGTGAAATGCAGATCCCGCCAATGTGGGGGATTTTGATAAAAATTCACCTTCTAGATGAGAAAAGTGTGGAAAAGTTGAATAAAAAAGAAATTAAGGTGCGCTTGGCAAAATTGAGGGAGATACAGCCGTTTAAAGAATAAATAAAATGACACTTCGTGAACTTATACTACGCCATTTTGTTACTATTATGTTGGTATCTCAGACTTGCTATAAACGAAGATTGATACGATTGTAGCCAACTTCGTGTGATATATAATAAGGCGCGTAATTATGAAAAACAGAATTAATAATGGTCACAAACCATGTTACACAAACTTGGCGTAGCCGCTAAACTATTTGAAAACTGGGATGTTTTTCTTGCGTTGACGCGAGTAGGCGTTATAAAGGGGCACAAACCATGTTACATAAACCATGTTTAGCGTAGTCTAAGGTTAGGTTACTTTAATTTGGAAGGTGATAAACATTTTAAAAAATCGTTGAAAAAAAGTCCGCTACACAAATTTCATAATTACGCGCCTCATGTTTCTCACGAAGTCGGCTACAGTCTAGCTGTTGTTTGCATCAGGTCAGGGATACCAACATTATAGTGACAATTGAAAAAATGGCGGGTGGACTGTCAATAGTGTTGATTGGCAAAGTGAAATTTTACTTAACGCAATTGCAAATTAATTACTTATTCATTTTTTTATTGCTTTCCACCCTTTCTTTCACCTTCCAGATTAAAGTTCTCCACTTAAAACGCGGTATAAACATCGTTTTCGGCATAAACCAAATATTGGCAATGGCGTAGTATCGGTTCAGGAAGTGACATTTTATTCGTACTTTAAACGGCTGTATCTCCCTCAATTTTGCCGAGCGCACCTTAATTTCTTTTTTATTCAACTTTTCCACACTTTTCTCAGCTATAAAGTGCATTTTTATTAAAATATCCCACATTGGCGGGATCTGCATTCCTCCCATGAAATATAAATTTAAATGCATATTGTTTCCTCTGTCTCGACTGAAACCGATGTTGCTTGACGTGGTAATTAAGTACTTTATACTTTTCAAAATCTATGTCTAATAAAAGTGTAGCGGCTTATGGGTTATTTACCGTAGTTTAAGCTGTCGTGAATCGGGCATAGGGTTCAAAAACTTTGTCAGAATAGCAAAAAGTTAAACGAAAACTTCGATTACATAACGACTGAACATCTGAAACCTGCAAATGACAGTGACAGACGATTTCATGATTGTGATCTATGGTTATGTTTAAGGTGTTGCCATTTTACGAACATTTAATATGTAGTATTTAGTCTCCCAAAATATTATTTCATCTCTAATGGCAACGATTAAATGGCTGAGATTTGGGGGCGTTCAAGTATTACGTATCGCAATTTTTTAAGATTTTGACTCCCCCTCCCCCCATGTTACGCGCAATTACATTTTTCCGTACCCTCCCTCCCCCCCCTAAACGTTACGTACCTCCCAAGTCACAATTTTTACCTGAAAGTCACAATTAAGTTGCGTTAAGTACTGGAAAGTCGCTTAATTACTTTTTTTTTAGTTTGAATCGCGTTTGCGGTAATAAATAAAACGAGAGATTTCGAGAATGAAAAGGATTGCCAATGTTAAGAATAGTGACATCTATGAGATGAATACTGTAGTTAATCACATTGATTTAATTTTTCTTAGCTTATTAACCTTTCCCATACCATGCTAAAAATACCCTCGACAAACCGTCTTGTTACACAGCGTTACACTATGGGATTTGGAAATTATTTTGTGTTTTTTGTAAAAATATTGTTGTGAATATTTTTTATTTGGCTTATATTAATTTATTGTAAAATAAAAATATTGATTTTGTGCCCTAAAACTGAAATATTAAAAAAATAATCATTCATAATAAATAATCAAATATTATTTGAAACGCCCAACAAGGCGGGCGGCTGTGACAGCGACCGCCCAGGGTCACGTTAGCCTCCAGAATAGCACCATTGTTTCAGAAAGCCACATGTGGAATGCGCTAGGTACAGTAGTAAGGGCTGACACCGACCTAATATCATTTTTTAAATACATTTACAAAAAACACTTTATCGTAAAGAGCTTTTTATGTTTGCTGATCTAAGTTAATGCCAGATTGAATGGCTTTAACACTAGTTGCGTAGAGAAATAGATTACAAGAAAAATACAATACTTAAAGAACACTCGAATTTTAATTTTTTTTACAGTTTTACGCAAAAGCAAACCACGAAAAAATAACTTATAATTATTTTGAAGTGAAAAACTTCTTTAGCAACGTTGTGATTTGAAACTGGATGAAACGAAAAAGCGACACTAAAAAAAGCAGTAAGCAAACCACGAAAAAAATTATGTTATAATTACTTTGAAGTGAAAACTTCTTTAGCACCGTTGTGATTTGAAACTGGATGAAACGAAAAAGCGACAATAAAAGAAAGAATAAGCAAACCACGAAAAAAATAATTTTATAATTATTTTGAACTGAAAACTTCTTTAGCACCGTTGTGATTTGAAACTGGATGAAAGGAAAAGGCGACAATAAAAGAAAGAATAAGCAAACCACGAAAAAAATAATTTTATAATTATTTTGAAGTGAAAACTTCTTTAGCACCGTTGTGATTTGAAACTGGATGAAAGGAAAAAGCGACAATAAAAGAAAGAATAAGCAAACCACGATAAAAATAATTTTATAATTATTTTGAAGTGAAAACTTCTTTAGCACCGTTGTGGTTTGAAACTGTATGAAACGAAAAAGCGACACAAAAAAAAACAATAAACAAACTAAGAAAAAAATAATGTTATAATAACTTTGAAGTGAAAACTTCTTAAGCACCGTTGTTAAGATTTCAGGTACTGAAATATTAATATTTGTGATTGTCACCCTAATGGTTGTGGCAACATTCTTTTGTGTTGGCAATTGCCAGGGCGAGTTCGTATTGCCACGGATTTTAATTCCTTCTTCTCTTGTTACCATCCGTCTTGGGCGGGTCGTTTTTGGCAAAACGTCTGCTGCCAGGTTTTCACTTCATGTGGGTTATAAAACCGCGGAGAGAGATAGCATCATTGAGCTCACCCTACATGAGCTACCCTACGGGTCTTTTTATTGTGTGAATAAAGACCAATTATTCAAGAGCTGGAGTTGTTATTGAAGAGTTACTCCAGCCACACTTCCCTTTGGAATCTGGTGTTACCACGCCGGATTGCTCTGTCAGGAGAGCGGAAGTACAGATCCTGAACATTGATCCTTCGAGCCGGATGATCATTATTTGGATTGATTCATTCAAGCTGGGTGATCATTATTTGGATTGATCCATTTGAGACGGAAGATCATTATTTGGAGTGGCCCAGTCAGGCCTCATCATCATCGGGAGTGGTCCAGTCGGCGTCCTCATCACCATCATTGGATTGATCAAGCGAGCCTCATCACGACGCTCGCATGCACAGAAAATCAGGTTGTAGCCTTCCTTTCATTGTCCTTTCAAATTCCATTTAAAAAGCTAAAAATCTGTGTAGATGCCACATTATTTCGTATTGATTATATCGAATTACATTCGGGTGTTCATAATCAGATGCTTTCAATATAGCATAAATTTATTGGTGATAATAATTTTTATTGTTGTATTCAGTCTGCCGAATAACTTTGCTTTTGCCTACCTACATTTCTAGCCACGCGCTTGCAAGTTTCGTCTTTGTATGCCATAGTATTGTGATTGGGTTCTCTATGATCTATAGTATTAATCATTTTTGTTTACGTCAAACTGCCGTATTGTGTTTTCAGTTTTTAAATCAAGTTAGTGTTATTTCGTTAAAAAATGGAACTCGACAGGTTGATTAAACGGCGCGGGGTTTTGAAAGGTTCATTAACGAGATTCGAAACCTATTTAAGCAACGAAAATGATATTACACCTGGCGTATTGTCATCGAGGTTAGACGCCATCAAGCCTTCTCTGATAGAATTCTCCAAAATTCAGCTGGAGATTGATCTATTGAACAAATCAGAAGATAATGACGCGAGGGATAATTTTGAAGGTACATATTTTAATATAATTGCATTAGGACAGGAAATGTTATCAAAATTTAAGAAGATTGAAAATGTCCCAAATATCTCAGTAAATTTACCACCAATCTCTATACCAGTGTTTTCAGGTGACAACCATAAATGGTTGACTTTTAAAAATTCGTTCATTGCCTTAATTCATGATAACAGTAAATTAAATAATGTTCAGAAATTTCATTACCTTATTAGTTATGTGTCCGGAGAGGCACTTGATTTGATTAGTTCTCTAGAAATAACCGGGGATAATTATAGTGCAGCTTGGACAATGCTTATTTCGAGATACGAAAATGTCCGACTTATAGCAAATAGACATTTGAATTTCTTATTTAATTTTACACCGTTAAAACGACAGAATCATCATGAATTACGGAATTTAATTGATCAAGCAAACATTCATTTGAGAGCTTTACACAACTTAAAGCTACCAACAGAACATTGGGATACATTAATCATACATATTCTAACCTCAAAGTTAGATAATCACACACGTAGCCTTTGGGAATCAATAGAGTGCGACAAAATTTATCCTACATTCGTGCAGTTTAGCAATTTTATTTCACAAAGGTCTCAGATCCTGGAAACTATCCAAGGTGACATTGGTGGAATGCAACAGAAATCGGAACCAGTTGCAACAAAACCAAGGTTTTTTAATTTTAAGGAAAGGAATTCTACAAACAAGGTTATGTTAGCGTCGGGCAACGTTAATTGTATGCTGTGTAATGACAGTCATTTCATTTATTCGTGCAAAATATTTGTTAACAAAGAACCAGCGGCACGAAGAAAGCTCGTATCAGAGAACAATTTATGTTATAATTGCCTAAAACCGGGGCACCCTTCAAAGGTGTGCAGGTGGAAGGAAAAATGCAGTGTTTGTGATCGAAAACATCACACTCTGTTACATATCAATACTGATAATGTACAAGCGGGTACTTCAGCTGGCAAGGGTCAGTCGGAGGCACCAGTAAATTTAACATGTCATAGTGACATGAACGGGCGGGAAATTTTACTATCTACCGTAATAGTAAAAATAGAAGACGCGTATGGTGGAACACACAAAATACGCGCACTTTTGGATTCGGGTTCAATGTCTAATTTTATTACAAAGGATACTTGTAAAAGATTAAATTTGCATTGTACAAAGTTGAATATACCTGTTTCAGGTTTGCATAATAATTTAATTCATGTAAAGGAAACAGTTGACATTAAATTTAAATCATTATGTTCTCAATACCGGGATGAAATATCTTGTTTGGTATTAGATGAGATTTCTTGCAATCTTCCGCAGACCTTGATTAATCCAAAAATGTTGAACATTCCAGACGGTATCCAGTTAGCTGATCCGCAGTTTTACCAGCCAGCTTCTATTGATATGCTGATCGGAGCAGAGATATTCTGGCAGGTGGTTCGTACGGATCAGATACAGTTAGGAAAGGATAAACCTTCATTGCATCGAACGGAGCTAGGCTGGATAATATCAGGAGCTGTACAGAGGCGTCATAATTCGAGGCCAGTTAAAGTTTGTCATATTTCATTAAATTCTTTGCAGAATCAAATAGAAAGGTTTTGGAAGGTTGAAGAATATGAAAATAGTAAGCATCACTCTCTGGAAGATAGTGAATGTGAAAAGATTTTCAAAGGCACGCATAAACGCGATGCAAATGGTAGATTTGTAGTCAACTTACCATTTAAATCTAACCTATCTCAATTAGGAGATTCATTTAGTATTGCTAAAGGTAGATTAGTGTCAATGGAAAGAAAATTCTTAAGACAACCTAGTTTAAAGGAACAATACTCGGAATTTATTGATGAGTATCTTGCATTAGGTCACATGACTGAATGTGAACCTCCAAAACGCGATGAAACTACTTATTATTTACCACATCACGCTGTATTTAAAGAATCAAGCACAACTACTAAAATTCGTGTTGTTTTTGACGGGTCGGCTAAACCCGCTCGAGGGATTTCTTTGAATCGCGCTCTAATGATTGGGCCCACCATTCAAAATGATATATTTTGTCACTTGGTATTTTTCAGAAAACATCAATATGCAGTCACCGCAGATATTGCAAAGATGTACCGCCAAATTAATATCAACCCGGAACACAGAAATTACCAACGTATATTATGGAGAAAGGATGCGGAGGATTGTTCGAAACACTATACGCTAAACACGGTGACATATGGTTTGGCTCCTTCGCCTTATTTAGCAATACGTTGTCTGCATCAGCTAGGTAATGACGTTTCATTTACTCATCCATTAGCTAGTAAATCCCTTAAGGAAAATTTTTATGTAGATGATTTTCTTTCTGGTAGTGACTCCATTGATACTTGTCACTTGCTTAAATCACAAATCATTAATGCGCTTGCTACAGCAGGCATGGAGATTAGAAAATGGAGGTCTAATGCGCCCTCGATTAATGATTCTAAAGATAATTTAGAATTATTGCCAAATGAATCCAATGAAGCTAAGATTCTCGGATTAATATGGGACACCAAACTTGATGAGTTTACCTATCAGGTAGAAAGCATAGACGCAAAGTTAGAAGTAACAAAACGTCAAGTTTTATCATTAATGTCAAAAGTGTTTGACCCTTTAGGACTGGTAGGCCCAGTAATCATTGTCGGTAAGATAATTATGCAAAGATTGTGGAAGCTAAAAACATCCTGGGATGACAAGCTACCCAATGACCTTTTATTGGCCTGGCAGACTTACACGCTGAGTCTCAGTAAAGCAAATCATATTCGGGTACCGAGGAAAATTTTCTGCTTTAATAAAAAATCTTTTAGCTTACACGGTTTTTGCGATGCATCTCAAGGAGCATATGGCGCTTGTCTGCATTTAAGATCTACCGATGAACACGGCATTCACCAATCACAGTTAATATGCGCTAAATCTCGTGTAGCCCCACTAAAAAATTTATCGTTACCAGCGTCTGTGAGTAATGGAAGATTTGTATCTAGGCGGAGCAAGGTAAAGGCACTAAATTCTTTTATGCAGGATGGGTTGTTGAGTGTTGGAGGTCGACTATCACAATCCGATATTACCTCGCTCTCTCAAAAACATCCAATTTTGTTACCACAAAATCATAAGTTGACTGACTTAATAATAACCCATCTGCATTATGAGAATTTACATGTAGGGTGTAATGCTCTGCTCGCATTACTGCGTTTACGTTTTTGGCCAATATATGGTAAAAACGCAATGAAGCGAGCACTGCATAAATGTATTGTATGTTTCCGAGTCCGTCCGCGCGAGTGTCGCCAGCTCATGGGTGACCTTCCTGCTGACCGATTCCGAATCCAAAGATCATTTTATGTAACCGGCATAGATTTTGCAGGTTCAATTTTGATTAAGTCTGGTTTGACCAGAAATGCTAAGAGTGTAAAATCTTACATATGTTTATTTATTTGTTTTTCAACGAAGGCAATTCACCTAGAATTAGTGACTAATTTAACTTCAATGGCATTTATGAATGGATTGAAAAGATTTATAGCTAGGAGGGGTAAACCCTCACGACTCTTTACTGATAATGGAACTAACTTTACAGGTAGTTATAGGGAACTTACTGAACTATTTGATTTTTTGAAGGCATCTGATAAAGAAATCCATAATTTTTTGGCCCAGCAGAATATTAGCTGGAGTTTTTTGCCTCCCCGCTCACCGCATCACGGGGGACTTTGGAAAAGTGCAGTTAAAATGACCAAGCAATGCGGTCAACTGTTTTGACATACGAAGGCATGAATACCATACTAATACAGATTGAGGCTTGTTTAAATTCCCGTCCTCTGACTCCATTAACATCAGATCCAAATGACTTAAACGCACTCACTCCGTCACACTTCCTTATTGGCGACAACCTGTTAGCATTGCCTGAGCTTGATATCCACCATCTGCCTACAAACAGGCTTAATATTTACCAAAAGATGTCTACCGTTGTTCAATCTTTTTGGCACAGATGGAGCCGGGAATACCTAGCAGAATTGCAGAACCGAGTCAAATGGCAAGAAGGACGTCAACGCAGTTTACAGCCTGGTGACATGGTCATCATCAAAGACAACCAACTACCTCCGCAGTACTGGAGGATGGCGCGAGTGACGGAGATCCACCCTGGCCAAGACGGACGCGTCCGCGTCGTCTCCTTGAGGACGGCCAGAGGTGTCACCAAAAGAGCCGTGACACAGCTCTGTCTACTTCCCATGGAGGATCCTTCCTCCAACCTGGATTAAGAACCAATTACAACACTAAAAGTGATGTGATGTGTAAATCAAAGTGCCGTCAGGCTCATCAGTGCCAAGTGTTAAACTATTTTCTCATAAGTGGGTGCAGCGCACCAGAAGGTTCTACGTTATTAAACTTTATTTTTTAATGTCAAGTCTGACATAGGGTTATATACTTAGTTATAAGTTTTTTTGTTATTATTTTGATATCCATATATTGAATATTGTTTATTTTTGTATGTGAACTCGTTGGGTAAATTCTGGGTACCAATGTTGCAATCTCTTCTTATATTATTGTATGAAAAACAACTATTCCTTAATACTCGTTTTTGGGCGGGAATATGTTAAGATTTCAGGTACTGAAATATTAATATTTGTGATTGTCACCCTAATGGTTGTGGCAACATTCTTTTGTGTTGGCAATTGCCAGGGCGAGTTCGTATTGCCACGGATTTTAATTCCTTCTTCTCTTGTTACCATCCGTCTTGGGCGGGTCGTTTTTGGCAAAACGTCTGCTGCCAGGTTTTCACTTCATGTGGGTTATAAAACCGCGGAGAGAGATAGCATCATTGAGCTCACCCTACATGAGCTACCCTACGGGTCTTTTTATTGTGTGAATAAAGACCAATTTTTCAAGAGCTGGAGTTGTTATTGAAGAGTTACTCCAGCCACACTTCCCTTTGGAATCTGGTGTTACCACGCCGGATTGCTCTGTCAGGAGAGCGGAAGTACAGATCCTGAACAACCGTTGTGATTGGAAACTAGTTGAAACTAAAAAGCGAAACTAAAAGAAACAATAAGCAAACCACGATAAAATAATTTTATAATTACTTTAAAGTGAAAATTTATTTAGCACCGTTGTGATTTGAAACTGGATGAAAGGAAAAAGCGACAATAAAAGAAAGAATAAGCAAACCACGAAAAAAATAATTTTATAATTATTTTGAAGTGAAAACTTCTTTAGCACCGTTGTGATTTGAAACTGGATGAAACGAAAAAGCGACACTAAAAAAAACAGTAAGCAAACCACGAAAAAAATTATGCTATAATAACTTTGAAGTGAAAACTTCTTTAGCACCGTTGTGATTTGAAACTGGATGAAACGAAAAGGCGACAATAAAAGAAACAATAAGCAAACCACGATAAAATAATTTTATAATTACTTTAAAGTGAAAATTTATTTAGCACCGTTGTGATTTGAAACTGGATGAAAGGAAAAAGCGACAATAAAAGAAAGAATAAGCAAACCACGAAAAAAATAATTTTATAATTATTTTGAAGTGAAAACTTCTTTAGCACCGTTGTGATTTGAAACTGGATGAAACGAAAAAGCGACACTAAAAAAAACAGTAAGCAAACCACGAAAAAAATTATGCTATAATAACTTTGAAGTGAAAACTTCTTTAGCACCGTTGTGATTTGAAACTGGATGAAACGAAAAGGCGACAATAAAAGAAAGAATAAGCAAACCACGAAAAAAATAGTTTTATAATTATTTTGAAGTGAAAACTTATTAAGCACCGTTGTGATTTGAAACTGGATGAAAGGAAAAAGCGACAATAAAAGAAAGAATAAGCAAACCACGAAAAAAATAATTTTATAATTATTTTCAAGTGAAAACTTCTTTAGCACCGTTGTGATTTGAAACTGGATGAAAGGAAAAAGCGACAATAAAAGAAAGAATAAGCAAACCACGAAAAAAATAATTTTATAATTATTTTCAAGTGAAAACTTCTTTAGCACCGTTGTGATTTGAAACTGGATGAAAGGAAAAAGCGACAATAAAAGAAAGAATAAGCAAACCACGAAAAAAAAAAATTTATAATTATTTTCAAGTGAAAACTTCTTTAGCACCGTTGTGATTTGAAACTGGATGAAAGGAAAAAGCGACAATAAAAGAAAGAATAAGCAAACCACGAAAAAAATAATTTTATAATTATTTTCAAGTGAAAACTTCTTTAGCACCGTTGTGATTTGAAACTGGATGAAAGGAAAAAGCGACAATAAAAGAAAGAATAAGCAAACCACGATAAAAATAATTTTATAATTATTTTGAAGTGAAAACTTCTTTAGCACCGTTGTGGTTTGAAACTGTATGAAACGAAAAAGCGACACAAAAAAAAACAATAAACAAACTAAGAAAAAAATAATGTTATAATAACTTTGAAGTGAAAACTTCTTAAGCACCGTTGTGATTGGAAACTAGTTGAAACTAAAAAGCGAAACTAAAAGAAACAATAAGCAAACCACGATAAAATAATTTTATAATTACTTTAAAGTGAAAATTTATTTAGCACCGTTGTGATTTGAAACTGGATGAAAGGAAAAAGCGACAATAAAAGAAAGAATAAGCAAACCACGAAAAAAATAATTTTATAATTATTTTGAAGTGAAAACTTCTTTAGCACCGTTGTGATTTGAAACTGGATGAAACGAAAAAGCGACACTAAAAAAAACAGTAAGCAAACCACGAAAAAAATTATGCTATAATAACTTTGAAGTGAAAACTTCTTTAGCACCGTTGTGATTTGAAACTGGATGAAACGAAAAGGCGACAATAAAAGAAAGAATAAGCAAACCACGAAAAAAATAGTTTTATAATTATTTTGAAGTGAAAACTTATTAAGCACCGTTGTGATTTGAAACTGGATGAAAGGAAAAAGCGACAATAAAAGAAAGAATAAGCAAACCACGAAAAAAATAATTTTATAATTATTTTCAAGTGAAAACTTCTTTAGCACCGTTGTGATTTGAAACTGGATGAAAGGAAAAAGCGACAATAAAAGAAAGAATAAGCAAACCACGAAAAAAATAATTTTATAATTATTTTCAAGTGAAAACTTCTTTAGCACCGTTGTGATTTGAAACTGGATGAAAGGAAAAAGCGACAATAAAAGAAAGAATAAGCAAACCACGAAAAAAAAAAATTTATGATTATTTTGAAGTGAAAACTTCTTTAGCACCGTTGTGGTTTGAAACTGTATGAAACGAAAAAGCGACACAAAAAAAAACAATGAACAAACTAAGAAAAAAATAATGTTATAATAACTTTGAAGTGAAAACTTCTTAAGCACCGTTGTGATTGGAAACTAGTTGAAACTAAAAAGCGAAACTAAAAAGAAACAATAAGCAAACCACGAAAAAATAATTTTATAATTACTTTGAAGTGAAAATTTATTTAGCACCGTTGTGATTTACACAAAAAAGAGACAAACACATGCATCTATAGCATTTATAGAGAATGGGTTAGAATAATCGGTCTCCTCCTTATGCAGTGCTTCGTAGCCTTCCAACTCTTTTTTCTGAAGGTTTCGCTTCTACCGGTGTGAACTGCACAGTAGTATTTTTTATAATACTCGTATTTTTTAACATTTTTCCGAAATTTAAAGATAACCTTTAGGATAAAATTTACTTTTATGAGTGAAAATAGTTTATATAGCAAATTAAAAACATTTATTTCACAGGAACATAACGACAAAAACCAATTAGGTAAATTCTTAGGCAAATTAATCCGACGTGTTTATCATAACAAAATATAAGTAAAAAACAAAAAATTACAAAAAATCAAAACAAAGACTTTGTTATTATATTTACCTACATATTATGTAATGCATTCGTCTATAGTAAATCTACATTAAATCGTAAAATGGCGACCACTTGTCATCTAGTACTACGCGAAACTATAAGAACTTAAGCTGTGGATACTGTAGTGCAGACATACAGTATTTTTTTTACATTAGCTTCACACATGAGGCTCTGAGGAAAATAATTCGCTTCAGGGCCTATGTCGTCTTCGGGGAGAGGTCTTCCTGCTAGAGAGGTCAAAAGTTCTTCCTCAACCAGTCTCTCCTGACCCGGCCAGCCACGCAGAGCCAATTGGTAGGCAGACGTACCCGCCGCCAAGATCCGGAACCAAGCCTACCCCATGAACCTGGGAACCCCTGCTAAGTCATCAAACGTAACAAACTACTTGAGTTCACTTATGGCAGAAGTGTTGGTTGTTGGTTGTGGTTTCCGGGGCGGCGGCATGCCGTTATTATTAAAAATATGCATTATAATAGCAAGTAAAACAAATACAGTGAGCGTTACAAAACAGTAAAAAAAAAAATTCTATAAAAAAATATTCCAAAAATCATAACATTCATTGCAAAGTGTACCTTTAATTTACTGAAACCTAACCATTTATATTTATTGCTACTTCCTTCCATGTAATATAATCATTTGTAAAGACGTCACTTTGCTACTGTTTCAATGGAAAGAAAGTCCCTTTTTAAAATAATTATTTTATGGGGGTAGTTTTGGTAATAAAATAGGTAGGTAAGATTCTAAATATTGCACCCGACCCTCACAAAAGAGTTTTCTGGTGGTGCAGTTATGTTTACAATCGTATTTGGGATAAAGTATTGTCTTCGATACCGAAACTACATCATGCAGCAGAGAGGATATACCACCAAAATCCTCTATCTCGACAAATACTCCTTGTTTCATTCTTATTTTTAAATCATCTAATACACGTCCAGATAAATCTGAATAAATAGATGCTTGGTTGCGTTACGGTGCACTCTATCGGAGGACTACCGCGAGGTAAGAGATACATTCAAACGTGCTCTTTTTAAAATGATTTATCTGTATATTTCTATTATTCTGTCTCTTGGCGTGGTCCGACTGAAAGTATTTGATTCACTTTAACATGCCACGACTTCACATCGCGTCATATCTTCCTTTTTGAATACCCAAACTAAATAAGCGTACCTTTTAATCCCATCCATCAAGTACACTTGACGTGACTTTGTCACTAAACGGCGCTATAAAAAGGTGGAAATTATTATAATTTTTATCGGCCTTGTTTCCCTTCCAGATCTCCACAAATTAATATGGCTTTATCTATAATGTAACTTTATGGTTTTACAACACATACATATCAGGAATCTCATTTATAGAGCATGTCAACAATTATCCTTCCTTTGCCAGTTCAATGCCTTACTTTTCAATTTGGGAGGCGGGTATGGGTGCCGCCGCCCCAGGAACCATTTATTGGATAACCAACACTTCTACCAAAAGTCACCCCAAGTAGTTAGCTACGTTTCGTGACTTGGTAGGGGTGCCGGGGTTCGTGGGTAGAGAATTGTCCAGGTGTTGGCGGCGGATGCATCTGCCTATCAACTGCATGGCAAGCCGGATCGGGAGAGAATGGTTGAGGGAGTCCTTTTGACTTCTCCAGCTGTACTCTCTCGGAACATCGCCTTACACCGCGATGGAAGAGATGGATTCATACGTCCGTCACTCCTGGACACAATGACACCCAGATTCCTACCCACCCCTTATATCCTTTTCCTTCTCAGAACTTCCTTACCTTCCTTTCCTATAAAACCCTCCACACATCATCCCAAGGATGACATAGGCCCTGAGGGGAATTATTTTCCTCAGGGCCTCCTGTGTGGAGCTATTGTAAAAAAAGCTCTGCATTGTCAGTCTTAATCAAGTCTTCCACGAAGAGAAGAGAAAATGAAATTAAATTAACATTTATTACTTCAGAACTAATGTGGCATGACCCTGCAAATAACCCAAAACCCATAAAACTAAACAAAAAACATCCCCCGTCGATTGTCTACAATCGTAACATTTTGTCGTTAATTTTAAGGAAATACGCAGAAAGGGAATAAAAAATGACTCTGGTTTGAGGAACAGGTGTTCGGTCGGCCGAACCTTCCGATGTGGTTCCTTATTTTTTTGTGGCTCTTTTTTTATTGAAAACGGAATGTCAAGCAACCCAAGTTTTTTTTGCAGCAAGATAATTAATATTGTCATCTCGGTTTTCAGACATTTCAAATAAATGCACTAGAAAGCGACGACAAACGTATTATGATGTCAACTTTGAGAAGTAAAATAGTCTCTACAGATAGGCAAAAGGTTTTAACGTTTTATTTTACATCTCTTTTTGTCATACATAACTAAAAGGAGATCGTAATATTGGACGTAGGTTAATGAGGTTGGAATGAATTAATGTTTTGTCTTCTCTGTTATTCCCATAGAAATTTAAAATTTGTTGTCTCATCTGACATAGAAATGTGTCGACTTTTAGGAAAACATTTTTTATTATTTTATACAGTATCGTCACAATTTTTAAAATATTTTTTACGGATGCAAAAATATATTTTTTAGGAATACCTAAAATGTTGATTTAATGATTGAAGAATTTGAGGAGTTATTGATGTTTTAAAGAGCGTTGTAAACTATAATCGCATCGTGATCCGGGAGTGTTAAGAGAGTATGAATATTAGAGACCCCTGGATGAATTTTATAGAAGCTGTTGTTACCGACTAATTAGAATGGACCACGTGAACCCAGTAGATATCTTATACCTGTGTTATTGTTATTATCGTATTTTTAATAGTCTGAAGGACGGTATTTTTACAGATTTTAGCAGTATAAAAGGGGTGTTATTTAAAATATTTCTCTCTCTCGCCTTAACCGATACTTAGAGTACAGACCCTGTACTGCCCAGGCGAGGTCCGGGCCAAAATTAGTTACAAAAAGTGTTGATTTCATTTTTACTCAAAAGTGTTTGTAAATAAAATGACTCTTCATTAAAAAAGTGTTTTACAATAAAAAAAGGTCCCTAGATGAAATTGAAGTGACTTGACATGGTCCTAACCGGATACAAAGTTGAAGAGCGATCCAGAGCATCAAGAAAGTCAACAAGAAACAAATATAGCCATAGTTCTTGAACATTATAGAGTGAGGATCTTAAAATTGTGTTGCATCTTTAAAGGAAGCAATTATTCTAAAGTGCTCTTTTTAGTGTGCATTCACGCTCAGCGAAATTAAAATGCATGCTCAATGTACTGCGTGTGAAAAAAACATTGAAGTTCCGGCTGACTTTATATCATGTTCTGTATGTGAAGATGGATATCACATTTTGTGAGCGGATATAGCGGAAACTTCTCGCCGAGGGGCAAAAAGTCAATCTCAATTACAACAGTGGAAATGCAAAAAGTGTGTTAAAATTCCAAAACCAACAAAACAGAAAATCATCGCGAATAACATGAATGAAATCAATCAAGACCTGACACCTGTTTCCAAAAATCAAAAACAAATTGCTCAAACAGCGAAGTCTACAACCGCACAGTCAGAAACCAGTGAAAACCTAGTACCATCATTCACAGATGGCTCTAATCAGCTGTTAACCTAGGAAATATTTTTGTAGGAACTAGAAAATTTTAAAACTACAATGATTTCTTTTGTGGACAATAAACTAAGCATTTATGATCAAAAATATGAAGCTATATTAATCCAAAACAATGATTTACTAAAGTCATTCCAATTCATAGCCGATCAACAGGAAGATCTAAAAAATCTTGTGTTTTCTATCGAAAAATCATAGATTAAAGATAATGCCGATATACTTGAATTTAAAAAACCAGAACTACATTTTAACTAATACAATCTCACAACAAGACGTCAAAATCGACAGACTAGAATATATGCATCAAATATGTAATATTGAAATTAGAGGCATTCCGGAATCCATCTCTAATAACCATTTAGAAGTTCTCAATAAAATAGCAAAAATTATCAACTTTGAGGGCTCTTCAGGAAATATGAACTTGGCAATAAAAAATTCTATAGAATGGGACCTAAAATTGATGAAAAAAAGCACAGATCAATCATTGCGACTTTTAATAACACACCAGATCGGGATAGTTTCTTATACAAAATAAAAACATACATAAAGGCCACAACTCCAAGCACAAATAAATTAAATACATACCTACGATCTAGGATTATCGCAAGATGCCAAACGAATATATGTATCGGATCATTTAACACAAAAAGCTAAATTCCTCCTAGGACAAACTAAACGATTCGCTAAAGAAAACAATTTTACAATAAAGCTATGGGGGCTTATCAAATACCCGCCAAATAATTCAATATATACTAGTGTTTCATTCAACTATTACTGCTTATTATATTTTTTCCACCTGAAAACAACCAACTTTACTTATAAGGTATTTGATAAGCCCCCATAGCTCAGTGGTCAAGAGCAGCTGACCGGAAATCAGAAGGACACGGGTTCAAGTCCCGTTGGCGGCAAGTATCTTTTCTCGGAAGATTCTAGAAAATAGAAGCCAAAGAGTAGATATTAACGGTACCCTAAGCGATCCAGCCAATATTAAATATGGTGTACCTCAAGGAAGTACTCTAAGACCACTTTTATTTATTATTTATGTAAATGAGGTATGTAATAGTTCCTTCGCAGACCACATAATTACCTTTGCAGATGATACAGTTTTATTATTTCAAGACAAAAACTGAAATGAATCTCACAGTAAAGCAGAAATTGGTACAAACAAAGTAAAAAAGTTGCTAGATATCAATCTCCTCACTCTAAACTTGGATAAAACTAAATTCATCTGCTTCAGTCCAACCCAAGCGGGTCAAACAAAAGAAATTCATAACTTTATTATACACCATTGCAACGACATAACTGCATGTAAATGCAATACCTTGGAATGTGTACACAGTATTGAATATCTTGGAATTATCATTGATAAATTTCTGAGATGGGATAAACATATGGACTTAACTTCTGCAAAGGTCAGGAAACTTATACATCTTTTCATGGCAATTAGAAATATTCTCTGCGTAAAAGACATGAAACGAATTTACTTTGCCATGTGTAATTCCATATTAGATTATGCATCCTTAGGTTGGGGCGGTTGTACTAAAACAATACTTGATCCCTTAGCGAAATATCAAAATCACTTCTAAGAGTCATACTCAAAAAACCGTTCAGATACCCCAGCGATTCATTGTTCGAAGAGTTTCGTGTTCTTGATGTAAGGCAATTATATATTAGGAAAATCATAATACATACCCAAAAACAGCGGCTCCACTACACTTCCATAGACCATTATCATGACACCAGACATGCAAAGAGGAACCCAGCAGTTCCTCCCACCACTTATTCATCCTTAGCTCAAAGACAATTTTCGTACTTAGGCCCTAAATTGCTTATCTTATACCCGATGCTTGGAAATCAAAAAGTGATAGCATTCTGCGTAATCTGGTAAATGATTGGCTTCTGGTCTTAGGAAGAGCTGAATGCGAAAATATGTTAAACAACAGCCATTAAATTTTCTTTTTTGTTGACATTCATATATACTGGTATTATATTGGTATTTCTTACCTTAATATTATTTTTATACAATTTAAGTTTAAAAACTACAAAAAAAAATTCTTTGCATTTTCCTTTCTCTACTTTCTTTTTTCTTTTTTAATCCTTTTTTTTTCTTACCCATTTTTTGATTTTCGAGTTGATTAATTCATCAAAATCAATACTAAAATTTCTTGAATTGGTTGAAGAGCATAAGTGCTTATAAAAAATTTAAAAAACACTTTTTTATTTTTCTTTTGGAATGTTCTTGTTATTTCTCTTCTCTATATTTTATTTTCTATTGATAAATATATAATTTACACTTATAAGTAACTTCTTGTATCTACCATCAAAACCTTAATATTATTTATCAGGTGTTATATTCAAGTTTAAGACAATATTATAGTCAACACACTATTTATATGTAAAATATCTGTTCATTTTGACTGTTCTAAAACGAGCAAATTGCCTAGTTGGACAGCAAAAGCTCATTATAACAATGTAATATGTAATGTTTCTCAAAATAAATAAATAAATAAAAATAGTATATTATTGTAAAAAAATTTTAAATTTAAAAGCACAAGATCGAGTAAATGCGATAAAAGAGAGCCAAGCATGCTTTAAATGTTTAAAACCGGGTCATCTAGCAAATGATTGCAAGGTAACTATAAAATGCAGATTGTGTAACAGTGAAAGGCATAATACGCTGCTACATAAAAAGGAGTTTGAGGCGGAATCCTAAAACATGGAGACGGACGCTGGAGAGGTGTCCTGCAATAGGCAGAACCAAAAAAACAGTATTGTTGTCTACAGGAATGGTTGGCATTGCTGGGGTGGATAACAGGATACATAAAGCCCGAGTCCTGCTTGATTCGGGACCACAGTCCAATTTTATCCGGAAAGATTTCGCCGAAGGATTAAATTTGGAATTTGAAAAAATAAACAAGCCAATATCAGGAATTCACAACAATGTTACCCATATAAAAAATAGAGTGTGGGTAGAATTGAATTATTTGAAATCAGATTATTAAAAAAACATTTCTTGCTTAATTTTACAGGACATAACCACAAACATACCACAAACCAATGTACCTAGAAGCGAGTTCAGGTTACCTGCAGGGTTGGAACTAGCCGATCCCAAGTTCCAACCCTGCAGGTAGCAACTTGGGATATAATACCCGCTCATATTGACATAATACTCGGGGCAGAGGAATTCTGGAGCATCCTAACAAATGATAGGATAAAATTGGATGCCGGCCCCACGCTACAGCGCACTCAGCTAGGATGGATTATATCAGGACTCACCGCTATGAACCATAAGAAAAGGCCAGATTAGAAACTTGTTATTTGTCCTTGAATAAAATAAGCAATCAAATTGAAAAAAATTGGAAATAGAAGAAATAGGTACATCGAAATTTCAAAATCATGAGGAAAAGGCCTGTGAAGTTAGCTTCCTGGCAACCCATGCTAGAGATGAAAGGGGTAGATTCTTGGTGACTCTACCTACCCGCCCATGTATCAATCAATTAGGAAATTCTTTGGCCATGGCGGAGAAAAGATTTAAAAACTTGGAGAGAAAATTATCTTCCGAAAAAGAGTTGAAATCACAATATGTTCAATTTATGAAAGAGTATAAGGAACTAGGTCACATGGAGGAATGCGATAAGCTAGAAGGAGACCTTAACTCTTATTTTTTACCTCATCATGCCGTCCGGAAGGAGTCTAGCACGACGACCAAACTAAGGGTTGTTTTCGATGGGTCAGCTAAAAATTCAAGTGGAATATCGTTGAATGATGCCTTGATGGTAGGAGCCGTCATTCAAAGAGACTTATATACACAACTATTACGTTTCAGGAAACATCGCTACGTTATCACTGCTGATATTGAAAAGATGTAAAATGACGACAAATAAACTTGAGTGCAACCGACCGCAAGCTGCAGAAAATAGTATGGCGAGAGGAGCCAGAGGATGAACTGCGTCATCACCAGCTGAAGACTGTCACTTATGGTTTGGGACCTTCATCTTTCCTGGCTACGAGGTGTCTGCATCAGATTGGTATGGATAGTCAAAATATATTTCCTAAGGCTAGTCAGGTCATACAGGAGGATTTCTATATGGACGACCTTTTGACGGGAGGCGATGACATCCAATCTTGTAAAGACTTGTAAAGATACCTAAGCTTGCTGCAATCTGCTGGTTTGACCTTGCGAAAGTGGAGGTCGAATGTGCAGGATTTATCATCCGAGGCGGGCCAAGCCGGAATTGCCGAAAAAGGCAATTTTGAGAAAGCGAACTCTGACAAATCCAACAATAAAATCTTAGGCCTAATTTGGAACAACACCTTGGATTGCTTCTCATATAAAATAACAAAACCAACGAACCAAACTGTAAGCAAGCGTCATATACTGTCATGCATAGCATCTACGTTCGATCCATTAGGGCTACTTGGCCCAATTATTGTAGTAGCGAAATTGATAATGCAAAACTTTTGGCAATCAAAGGCATCATGGGATGAAGCATTGCCTAATGAAATACTAGTACCATGGAGGAACTACTTAGAGGATTTATCCTAACTAAACGAATTCAAAATCGATCGAAACGTAATGTGCACAGGCTATAACAGCCTCAAAATACATGGATTTTGCGACGCCTCAGAGAGAGCATATGGAGCTTGTATCTATGCCGTAACAATGGACCCAAATGATGAGAGACATTCTCAATTGATCACTTCCAAATCTAGGGTAGCGCCATTGAAATGCGTATCATTACCAAAACTAGAATTTTGTAGCGCAGTATACTAGCCAAGTTAATGAGGACTGTCAAGCAAGCATTGGATATACTGGAAGCAGACACTTACTACTGGAGTGATTCAACTATCGCCTTGTGCTGGTTGAAAGGCCAGCCTGCCAGCTGGAACACCTTCGTTGCTAACCGAGTAGCAGAGATACAATAACTTAGTAACCATCATGATTGGCGTCACGTGACCTCAAGTGACAACGCCACCGATATATTATCTAGGGCGTCCCCGGCAGAGAAGTTATTGAGCACCACCACTTGGTGGCATGGGCCGAGATGGCTGATTGAAGAACCTAGCACCTGGCCAATACCCAAAATGGAGTGCTTAAGCCCGCCTGAGGCAAAGGCGAAAAACGTCATGTTGATTCAGGTTTTTCAGTTTTTTGTTCATAATTTCACGTTTCTTGTAGGCTTTAATAGAGGCGAAGGTTCGAGCCTTGTCGCCAAACAAATCCCATTCAACCGGGTGTAATTCGTTCACCAACTCTATGTCTAAAACTTTTAGTGTTAATTTGATATTATTTCGCTTTTTATAACTAGAAAACTTACATATCCCCAATGGTGCAAAATTAGTCTCCTTCGATGTTGTTAACCTGTTTCCAAATATCCCCGTAGCTGAAAGTAAAAATGTTTTATCTAAATTGCTACAAAATTCAAAGTAACCAAATAATTTCTCTAAGGATTTATCTCACCTGTTTAATATATGTCTTAACCAAAACTATTTCCAATACAATGAATGTTTTTATCAACAAAAATAAGGCTTGGCCATGGGGGCACCGACATCACCCCTCATCGCTGATATATTCATGGACAATTTAGAAAATAATATTTTTAATAGTAAATCACCATTATTACAAAACTTATTGTTATGGAAGAGATATGTTGACGATGTATTCTGTGTTTGGTTGGGAACCAAGAGACAACTCAACTCCTTCCTGTTGCTAATAAACTCCTTCCATAAACAAATTAAATTCACCATAGAAATAGGAACCAATTCTACCTTAAACTTTCTAGATCTTACGTTATCAATAATAAATAATAAAATCGAATTTAAAATCTACCGCAAACCGACGTTCACTGACATAAAGATTCACAATTCCTCTAACCATCCCAACTCCCATAAACATTCAGCGTTTCATTCCATGACACATAGATTAGTTACAGTCCCTTTATCAAATACCAACTTTGCAATAGAACTATCTACGATCAAACAAATCCCAATAAATAACGGTTACAACCCAAATATAGTCGACAACATTCTAAATAAAAAATTAAAAAAATTATCCACTAGTAAATTTTTATACAATAGTCCACCTCATAATAATAATATACCAAGTAATAATAATCAACCACATCAATGGCGTAGAATCCTGTACATCAATAATTTCTCTCAAAAACGTGTTAAAAATCTCCCATCAGAAATCAAACCAGCATTTTACACTAATAATAATATAGGCAAACTTTTAATGAACGGTAAGGATAACGAAGACAGTCTATCACACTCGGGAATTTACTCACTTCAATGCAGCGATTGCGCATTTTTTTATATTGGTAAAACAGCGCGCAACATAAACACCCGTATCAAAGAACATCTTCGATGTTTACACAGCTCTGGATTTTCAGAATTTGCAAACCACTTGATTGAAAACGATCATAAATTTGACAAAAACGCTGGCGCCAAACTTATTCATAAAAACGACATAGGTATAAGGTTGGATAATTTAGAGGCACTTGAACTTAGGAAAGCCATAAACACTAATAGTAAGGTAGTAAATAACCAACTTAATTTAAATAAAAGTCCCATACTTAGATTGTTCCCTATTGATAAAGAACACGTCCGTTCGATTCCCAATTCTCCATCTATGCCTCCCTCTTCCTCCTCCACTTGACGAGTCCAGCCCAGCCCATTTTTGGTAAAATATATATTATAACACAAATGTAAGCTTATGTTAGTAGAGTATTATACTGCCCTGATGAAGCTACGGTTGTAGCGAAACCCGGTCGGCATAAAGTATAAAAATAAAAGTGGTGTTTACAAAGTTATTGTTTTATTTTAAATTAGTTTTAATTTAGTTAGAGACGAGAATTTTTCAAATATGTCCCAATCTCTTGCGTTTGTTACCAACATGACGTTTTTCGCCTTTGCTTCAGGCGGGCTTAAGCACTCCATTTTGGGTATTGGCCAGGTGCTAGGTTCTTCAATCAGCCATCTCGGCCCATGCCACCAAGTGGTGGTGCTCAATAACTTCTCTGCCGGGGACGCCCTAGATAATATATCGGCGGCGTTGTCACTTGAGGTCACGTGACGCCAATCATGATGGTTACTAAGTTATTGTATCTCTGCTACTCGGTTAGCAACGAAGGTGTTCCAGCTGGCAGGCTGGCCTTTCAACCAGCACAAGGCGATAGTTGAATCACTCCAGTAGTAAGTGTCTGCTTCCAGTATATCCAATGCTTGCTTGACAGTCCTCATTAACTTGGCTAGTATACTGCGCTACAAAATTCTAGTTTTGGTAATGATACGCATTTCAATGGCGCTACCCTAGATTTGGAAGTGATCAATTGAGAATGTCTCTCATCATTTGGGTCCATTGTTACGGCATAGATGCAAGCTCCATATGCTCTCTCTGAGGCGTCGCAAAATCCATGTATTTTGAGGCTGTTATAGCCTGTGCACATTACGTTTCGATCGATTTTGAATTCGTTTAGTTAGGATAAATCCTCTAAGTAGTTCCTCCATGGTACTAGTATTTCATTAGGCAATGCTTCATCCCATGATGCCTTTGATTGCCAAAAGTTTTGCATTATCAATTTCGCTACTACAATAATTGGGCCAAGTAGCCCTAATGGATCGAACGTAGATGCTATGCATGACAGTATATGACGCTTGCTTACAGTTTGGTTCGTTGGTTTTGTTATTTTATATGAGAAGCAATCCGAGGTGTTGTTCCAAATTAGGCCTAAGATTTCATTGTTGGATTTGTCAGAGTTCGCTTTCTCAAAATTGCCTTTTTCGGCAATTCCGGCTTGGCCCGCCTCGGATGATAAATCCTGCACATTCGACCTCCACTTTCGCAAGGTCAAACCAGCAGATTGCAGCAAGTTTAGGTATCTTTACAAGTCTTTACAAGATTGGATGTCATCGCCTCCCGTCAAAAGGTCGTCCATATAGAAATCCTCCTGTATGACCTGACTAGCCTTAGGAAATATATTTTGATTATTCATACCAATCTGATGCAGACACCTCGTAGCCAGGAAAGATGAAGGTCCCAAACCATAAGTGACAGTCTTCAGCTGGTAATGACGCAGTTCATCCTCCGGCTCCTCTCGCCATACTATTTTCTGGAGCTTGCGGTCGGTTGCACTCAAGTTTATTTGTCGTCATTTTACATCTTTTCAATATCAGCCGTGATAACGTAGCGATGTTTCCTGAAACGTAATAGTTGTGTATATAAGTCTCTTTGAATGACGGCTCCTACCATCAAGGCATCATTCAACGAAATTCCACTTGAAGTTTTAGCCGACCCATCGAAAACAACCCTTAGTTTGGTCGTCGTGCTAGACTCCTTCCGGACGGCATGATGAGGTAAAAAATAAGAGTTAAGGTCTCCTTCTAGCTTATCGCATTCCTCCATGTGACCTAGTTCCTTATACTCTTTCATAAATTGAACATATTGTGATTTCAACTCTTTTTCGGAAGATAATTTTCTCTCCAAGTTTTTAAATCTTTTCTCCGCCATGGCCAAAGAATTTCCTAATTGATTGATACATGGGCGGGTAGGTAGAGTCACCAAGAATCTACCCCTTTCATCTCTAGCATGGGTTGCCAGGAAGCTTCCCAAAATACCTCCGCTCCCAGTAGTAGATCTATCGGGCTGGTAATGTTGAAGTTCGGATCTGCTAATGGGCCGTTTTCTGAGTAATTCCAAAATACCCACGAGATGGCAGCACGGTGTTTAGCGGTCCTCCTGTCATCTAATCAGTGAACCAAATCTATGGACTGACACACTGACGTCTTTCAACGATCTGTCATTTCGATAGCTATTTGCAATTTGTTTTCCGACAAGTTCAGCCAAACCAAGTTTGCTCGATTTGTAAGTAAAATGCACAAAAAGTAAGATGCTGCTCTGAGCCACAGACCATGCTGCTCAACGGCCTCAACACTAAGCAGGCTCTCAACGACGATGGACTCCTTATCGTAGCGCTGGTTCTGCCCTTCAAACCATACGTTGAATGTAAGATATGGATTTTATTATACCTCTAATACTTTAACCAGGGATTTAACCGGTCTTTTAAATGTGATTAATTTTAAGTAAGTGGTTCTATGGCACCCCCAATCAGGGTATGTTGTGAAGCTGAACTGAATGGGGGAGGAAAGAATATGGGAAATGTGGAGGCTGGGAAATGCCTGGCTATTGACACCTGGTCACCTAACACAACTATTGCCATTTCAAGCAATGTATCGCTTCTAAATGGTGGTTTTTCACCGGCTGTTTAAGGAAGGGCCTTAAAAGAATGGAATTTTAATAAAGATCTTGAAAAGACAACTATTAAATAAGGGAGGAGAGGGAAATATTCCTAGTATGTAGGGAAATATTGCATGAGAACAAGTCGAATGCTGCTGTCATCTACTGTGGATGGATGTTCCGCTCTTGTCCGGCGAATTTCTCTATGGTGAACCGATACCAAAGGGATCTCATCAATTTATTTACATTATCTGCTACGTGTATTGCCTAGATCTGAATAACCAGACAGTTACCAATTTCCTCCAGACTCAAAAGCTGCTGTTTTGTTACTCTTAATTTTTCATTATTTTTGACATAGGTAAAAGCAAAGCTTAAATCTCAAAGCATAAAGCTCGAGGCAAAAATATAATCGCTTAACACTCAAAGCTTAAAGCACAATCTTTAATTTCTCCTAACTATGTCTAGGGCATTGCACTGGTCGTCTTCTCTCGGATTCCTTGTACTATTCAATTATAATTTTCAGACGAATCTGACCACATGACGAAGGAGCGTCTGCCCATCCGAAGCCACACATTCGAGGAGCACGTGGAATCCTTCACCAGCTACTGCGCTACTACCGTGGGGCTCCAGGTCATGCAGTGGTCACGCGTGTCCTACCTCTGCGAGGGGGACTTCAACCAGTCCTCCTGGCTGAACGACTCTACCTTCCATCATCAAAAAGGACCCAAATTTCCCCGAAACCACGGCTGAATAGAAGTTTTAATAGGTTTACTTATATTACCTCTTATCACCTTTGTATTTTGATATCCCTCATCTGTGAAATAGATTATATTTATATTGAATGTTTACAAATAAAATATTAGCATAGGAAAAATCAATTTTTTATCAAGTAAATTCTAAAAATAAATGTTAATTAATATTATATAGTATGGATGTTGGGAGATTTCTACACTAGTTGCATATTTAATTTGATAATCTTATTTTCTTTATTTTAACAGGTTGACTGTTCACAAAGTTGCTCACGCGTTGACCGACGCTACAACTATACTTTAATATTAGGATGTAAAATAAAAATTTAAAAATGCCAAAACAATAAATAATTTATGCATAATGTTAATTATTTGTTGTACTGATATGTTCTTCTATGTGTATAATGTTTATAAATGTTTTACGACACATTTATATTATGTCTGTAATCTTGTTCTTTTCATATTGACCTCGAGAAATAAAAGAAAGTTTTTTTTTATTTATTTATATATTTGTTAAATTATTTTGTGTACAATCTTTTTTAACCATGGCAGTAGATGTCGTGCAAGGCCGCAGAAAACCATGACAAAACTGGAGCAACACTCAGTCTTTATTTTAATAAAAGAAATATAATAATGATCTTTTAGTTATTTGTTTTTGGGGTGTTATGCCGTGTTGCGCTACCTCCTTCTTTAGCCAACTTTTCGGACAGCGTTGGCTAAAGAAGGAGGTAGCGCAACACGGCATAACACCCCAAAAACAAATAATGAAAATACTTTTGGCCGTGAAAATCTTAAAACGTATCATAATAATGATCGTTTATTTCAGAATGTTGTGCAATGCAATACATTCCATATTTTTAAATAGTTCAAACATTGACAAAATAACAATGCATTCATACACAGAATGGAACAGAAAATAAATGAAAAATATAGTATATAATAATAAATCCAAAAAAATATGCAAATATCCATTCATGGGGGATATTTGACAGGCTCCCATTTCCAGAAGGGCATCAGCGGGGACTCCATCCAGGCAACCATGGCAGTGATGATGGTATTCTTCGACTGGCATACTCTGCGCCATAATCTTTCCCTTGGTTTTGGTTTTGTAGAATTCAAATATATTTTTTCACGTATCAGACGCCTTTCCTGTCAGTTTCTTAATTCTTTACCCCTGTACAGTACATCTGAAAATAAAATTAGGCTCAAACTTCCATACTTACATGATATAAAATACAAAAAGGTCTACGTTAAGAAATAATAATACTTAGATTTTTTTCTTAAAACACTCCTACTGAAAATTAAATTACAATCACGAGATATACATACATGGGACGAGAAATGCAAAGCAAATTAGATTGCCAACAAAGAAGAATCACCCGCCTATAAATCTCGTGCCAGAAAGTTTGATAACCGTGTAATAAAATTATTGCAATAATTGAAAATGTTTACTTAATATTAAAAAAGGAAATAAGATATTATGTCTACCATAATTATTTGTTAGTTGTGGTTGACTACACTTGTATTTAAAGGTACGTTGGTCAAATAATGTCAACTGCGAAAGAAGGCAAAACATTGTGAATAAAATATTGTGCATTCTATGTCAAATGTTTATTTACGTGTTCATTATACTATACAAGTAGTATCTGTATTATATTGGGGATTCAATTATAGTAAGATATTAATTGAATGAGTCATGTACTTACTGTTATGGTTGATATTATTGAATACATAATCTGTGTCCCTGAAATGAGCTTTACAGACAACAGAATCAGGAGTCGGTGCCCATTTGAAATGAACCTAATTGAATGAATCCATTGCGCTTTCAAGTCTTTCAATCTTTGGGAAACTCGTGCCCAACCCTATTCTACACATTGGAACACTACAACAGGTTGACGGCATTATTATAATATTTAAAAACACTAAAATGCGTCAAACGGCCTAAAAAATGTATGGGATCTGACAGTTAAATAAAATAGTTGGACCGGTAGGACTATTAGCGAACCTAGCGGCCAAAATCGTGCGAAAACGGCCCATTGGAGACCGCTGGGGATCCCCGCGTCTTTTCTCTGAAAGGAAATTTGCGGCAGGTTACTGGTCACTTCAGGTATTATCTGGCATTCTATCTTCCTTTGGTATTCAGAATAGCTTGAAGTTATATTGAATTCCACTTTTGATTTTATATTTAAAATCTTATTGTGGATTCCCGTAACAGGAATGTTGACCCTTTTCGCTTTTGATTTTAATTTCTTTGCAAATTCCTTACTTATAAAATTCGTTTGGGCTCCAGAATCTAATAGAGCTCTTGCTTGAATTGAGTTTCCTGCATCGTCCTTTATGTTGATGATGGCAGTGGACAATAACACGAAATTTTGTTCTACCTTCGCGGCATGATTTGATACTAAAGGCGCTTCCTTCGCGGAAGATGTTGATGCCCTTTCGTGTTTTGATTCCTCCTCCTGTTTAAAATGAAGTAAAGTATTGTGATTTTCACCATCGCATTTATGGAAATTAAATTTAGATTTGTGGAGAATTGAGAAATTTTTTTATTTTACATATAATATTGTCTTCCGGATAACATAGAATATTTGACCTAATTTTAGTTAGAGCACTTAGCGAATCAGTACATAGAGACGATATTGGCCTGGGCCCCTGCCCATTTGGGTATCGAGGGTAATGAGATGGCCGATTTTCTCGCCAAATCTAGTTCAGATTCCGGAACTATCCCACAAAATTTTAAAATTCCTATCTCCGATGTCTTCCCGATTCTTAAATCCAACATGACTCGTGCCTGGGAAGAAAATTGGGCAGTCTCCAAAATAAGAACTGGATCTTTCTATGCTGGAATTCAAAACCATATCCCTGCTAAGCCATGGTTTCACGGTAAAAAACTTTCAAAACGATTCATTTCATGTATTTCGAGAATGAGAATTGTTCACTGTTCAATTGCATCTCACTTGTCTAGAATTAGAGTTTTAGATGATCCAGTCTTCCAGTGCGGTGTGGAAGAGGAAACCCTCGACCACGTTTTCTTTAACTGTAAAAACCATTCATCTTTCAAGAACATATACCGCCGGCTTATTAAAATCACACACCAGTCCCCCCTTAACACCTTTTTTCATATTCAATTTCATACCTTTTATCTCTTAACGATTCTCGTGTTCACACAGCTTTATGTAAGTTTATTAACCTGAATGAATTCAACATTCAATTTGTTTTAGTGATCTAAATGAGTCCAATATTTAATTTGTTTTATTATTTTCACAATAGATTAACCGAATTTTTTAATCCACTTTAACTATTACCGGCACAAAGCATCTTTTCAGGGTGAATTTCCTAAAACAAAAAACTGTACTAAACTTAAATAATATAATACTCGTATGTTCCTACCGCTATTAAGTCGGTAGTTGTTGAGAAAAGTTTTTAATTTTCAAACACGTGTTTACTAACAAAAGTCCTTAACGTACGTTAACGTTAACGTAAGTTGTTAACTGTTTTCAGAATGTACCTGGCTTGCATTGCGATACCATTCAAAGAGATAAAATGTTTCTGCATGAATGTCCTTTTCCATGCGTCCCCGTTCCCCTCCCGCGCCACCTTTCACGTCTTCCTATCCCCCGTCACCCCTCCCGCAAACTCCACCTCCATCGTTACCCTTCCCTCCCTGCCTCTAATACATATGAAGCACCTGTAGTATTTTTTAAAATCAAATTTCATAACGCCAGAGTTTACCATTATAATATATAGTCTATAAACTTCGCGGACGTGCGCATAAAAATTCACACAAAGTTTTATCGCAATCAGAAGAACGGCAGAACATAAAATACGAACAAACAAATATAAATTTTGATATATAAGAAGATTGCAAGGCATCATAATTCAAATACAATTTAAGGTTTTAAAATTGTAGTTTATGGTAAAATTGGTAAGTTCAGGCGAATCCATGTCATTAATCAATAAACTAGCTAATATTATTATTCCCTATTAAAATATAACAAGTAATTCTGTAAACAGTAGACATATCGTCCAACAATGCATGTTTATAATTTACTATCATTTTAAATTGATTGAAAGTTAGGTATTTAAATACTTGCCTTCTTAATAATAAACCATTCATATTTTACGTTACTTTTTATTAACATCGCGACAAGGATTATAAAAGGTCAACAAGTTTTATTAGAAAAATAAATACAGATGAACATAAAAATGGAAAACCTTAAAATCGAATACTCATCAAAACAGAACTAATTTGACAAAATAATAAAGGAACCAATACTTTTATTACCATTCATATAACGATACTAATTTTGAAAACTGGAGACCCCTGGTGTAACGTCAGATCTAAGACTCATTATCCCTAGTTTCAAGCAAGCATGTTCTGTAAATGGATCCGAATGTGTCTTATTAAGATAGGCTTAAGTGCAGTTTAATACTTACACTCGAAGTAGGAAAAGGTTTTTTTCCACTGTGAGTAAGCTTGTGTCTAGCCAAACTACTCTTCTGAGAACTTGAAAAACTGCAGACGGAAAATGAAAAAGGTTTATATCCGCAGTGAGAAAGTACGTGTCTAGTCAAATTACTCTTCATAGTACATAAATAATTGCAGTCGATGTCGTGTGTTGTGTTGTCGTTGATATGCGCCGCCATAATGGCGGGTTCAAAATTAAACTACTAAAGTAAAATTATGGAGGAAACAAATAAAAGACCCACTGCTTTAAGAAACGGACACATATATTTCATTAATACAAAAAGGCAGATGTTAATTGTTAATCTAGCGTTAGTCTTATAGTCATAATTCACTAGTTCTTAAAATTATAATGTCTGTTTGTTTAGTTCTACTTAAAAATCTTTAATTGTATAGAGTCTGATCACATCGACAGTTAATTAACTAAACAGTCACTTCCCGTGTTTGAGGACAGCCGGGAGTCTCCGTGTTCAACTGGTCGTCCTAATTGTACCACTTGCACTATTGCATCTTTTTTCACTTAAGTTATTCGTCAATTGCACCAATTTCACATATCGAAAATTTTATCGGTTGTTGAAAATTTGTGCAATTTTAAAATTGCGCAAATTCCTGGGCGGAAAATTGCGGTCACTACTGTGGAACTTCCTGGTGAAAATTTTATGCGGGTTCGCGGGCGGTTCGGAGAGCGTTTGCAGAGCCCTGGTCGGGTTGCGACCGGTGATTGTGTGGAACCACCTGTTGGGGAGTTTGCGCAAGAACCTCGGCGATTTCTTGCGGGGAAAGGCAGATCGCGACTGTCGTCGGCAGTGGTGAGATTTCTCCCTCATGTCTTGTTGCTTGGCCCTGGAATATTTTAACTGTCGCGGCGGCCCGGGGTTCAAAACAAAAGGTTTATTGCTTTCTTCTGCTTCGCAAAAGTCTGGGCTTGGGCTTTACTTATAAGCTTGTTTCATATGCATGTTTGTCCCCTGCCGACTTTCAAAACTGAATTTCGAGCTCGTAGTTTATTATGGTCATCCTGTCCGGTCCATTATCAAATTTTAAGACTCTTCATGTTAACCGCCATATTCACTAGGTAAGTAAGATGGAAAAGATTGCACATGTTTTATTATTCTGTTCATTCTCGCGATTAAAAATACTTATGGATTAATATTTAATATCATTTAGTTCTAACTAACACGAAACAGGTTTTCTCTACTGTGAGTAAGCATGTGCCTCGTGAAACTACTCTTATAGGAACATGAATAACTGCAATTGGAACACGAAAAAGGTTTTTCTCCATTGTGAGTCAGCATGTGTTTCCTCAAATGTCCTCTATCAGAAGACGAATAATTGCAATAGGAACACGAAAAAGGTTTATCTCCACTGTGAGTAAACATGTGTCTCATCAAATGACTCTTTTGAGAACATGAATAACTGCAGTCGGAACACGAAAAAGGTTTTTCTCCACTGTGAGTCAGCATGTGTCTCCTCATATGTCCTTTATCAGAAGACAAATAACTGCAAAAGAAACACGAAAAAGGTTTATCTCCACTGTGAGTAAACATGTGTCTCGTCAAATTACTCTTTTGAGAACATGAATAACTGCAGTCGGAACACGAAAAAGGTTTTTCTCCACTGTGAGCCAACATGTGCCTTATCAAACCACTCTTATGAGAACATGAATAACTGCAATGGAAACACGAATAAGGATTTCCGCCACTGTGTAAAAACATGTGTTCTCTCAAACTTCGCCTATCAGAACATGAATAACTGCAGTCGGAACACGTAAAAGGTTTTTCTCTACTATGAGTTAACATGTGGCTCATCAAACTAGTCTTATGAGAACATGAATAACTGCAATTGGAACATGAAAAAGGTTTTCTTCCACTGTGAGTCAGCATGTGTCTGCTCAAGTTTCCCTTTATAGAACATGAATAACTGCAATTGTAACAAGAAAAAGGTTTTTCTCCACTGTGAGTAAACATGTGTCTCATCAAATTACTCTTTAGAGAACATGAATAACTGCAGTCAGAACACGAAAATGGTTTTTCTCCACTGTGAGTAAACATGTGCCTCATCAAACTAATCTTGTGAGAACATGAATAACTGCAATCGGAACACAAAAAAGGTTTTCCTCCACTGTGAGTAAACATGTGGCTCATCAAATGTCCCCTATCACAACATGAATAACTGCAATCGGAACACAAAAAAGGTTTTTCTACACTGTGAGTCAGCATGTGTCTCCTCAAGTGTCCCCTATCACAAGATGAATAACTGCAATCGGAACAGGAAAAAGGATTTTCTCCACTGTGAGTAAACATGTGGCTCATCAAACTAGTCTTATGAGAACATGAATAACTGCAATTGGTACACGAAAAAGGTTTTTCTCCACTGTGAGTAAACATGTGTCTCGTCAAATGACTCTTTTGAGAACATGAATAACTGCAGTCGGAACACGAAAAAGGTTTTTCACCACCGTGAGTACGCACGTGCCTCGTCAAAGTACTCTTATAAGAACATGAATAACTGCAGTCGGAACACGAAAAAGATTTTCTTCCACTGTGAGTCAGCATGTGTCTGTCCAAGGTTCCCTTTTGAGAACATGAATAACTGCAATCGGAACACAAAAAATGTTTTTCTCCACTGTGAGAAAGCATGTGTTTTGTTAAACTACTTTTATAAGAACATGAATAACTGCAGTCGGGACATGACAAAGGTTTTCCTCCACCGTGAGTAAGCATGTGTGTCGTCAAATGATCCTTGCAAGTAGATGCATAAGTGCAGTCGGGACATACGTTAAGTTTTTTTCCACTGTGAGTCATATCCGTAAATGAGTCTGAAAAATAACGCGAATAAAGATAAACGTGTCAGCAATGTTAATTCAAAAAAATGTAAAAAATAGAAAGCACGAATCGTTATTTACCTGTTGTATGGGTACATCCTTGAAAGCGTCTTAGGCATTCCTTCTTAACATCCGGCAGCTCTATGTCAATTTCCATATAAGGAATTCTCTCTCCATCTTCATCTCGGGGTCCTGGTTCTACCTTGAAGCTGACTGTCTCCACTGTAAGGCTACCTAGAAAAACGAAACAACAATACGTACAAAGATATGACCAGTCGAAGAGCGTGATACATTTGAAATGACAGTCGTTCCTCACCGAGAGAGTACTACAAAAAACTTGTTAAAGATACCGTTGATTAACGATGTGAAAGAAAAAAATGGTTAACGGGCTTTAAAGGTTAATTCAGGAAACATGAAGGACCTCAGATTCCTTCCGGAACGATGCTCAAAGGGAAAAAAATGTACTCTTGAGCAGATTCCGTTCGACGTTTTGTATATTTATATATATGTATATATATATATATAAGTTTTGTAACACAATTTGGGAAGCGGGTATGGGTACCGCCGCCGCGGGAACCATTTTCTGGACAATAAATACTTCTGCCATAGGTCACCCCAAGTGGTTCGATACGTTTGGTGACTTAGCAGGGTTGCCCGGATTCATAGGGTTAGGTTTGTCGGGATTTTGGTAGTGGATGCGTCTGCCCACTAACTGCGTGGCAGGCCGGTTTGGGAGAAACTTGTTGAGGGAGATCTTTTGACCACTCCCGCAGGACTCACTCGGGATATTGGCTTACACCGCAGTGGAAAGGATAGATACATACGTCTGTCACTCCCGGACACACTGATCCCAAGATTCCTACCCACCCCTCATACCTTTTTTCCTTCCCAGAACTTCCTCTCCTTCCTTTCCCTAAAAAAAACCTCCACACAGCAACACCAAAGATGACATAGGCCCCGAGGGCATTATTTTCCTCGGGGCCTTTCGTGTGGGGCTAATGGAAAAAAAAAATACCAGGGAAATTATGTTTTCATCAATATTATATGGCTAAAGAAAGAGGTAGCGCAATACAGCATAACACCCCAAAAACAGATAGCCAAACTATTATATGTGTTTTTAACGCAAACCACTGGAAAGCTTTTCGCTACAATATAGCGCCATATAAAACTTCACGGATTGGCTAGCTGCCAATTTTGGCTAATTTTCCGTAGAAACTTTAAACGTTTTTTTGTAATATTTTCAAACACGCCCGAGGTTCGATTTTGACGATTTTTAAAAAATGAAAGATGCTTCTTATATTCATATTCAACAGATGGCAGTGTACTCTAGTAATTTACTAATTATCTCATTTTTCGAAATTATATTATGTAGATTTGTTTAAAACGCTCAACTGTCATAATGCCTTAGTGTAAAATGCGGCTTTTTATACTGTTTAAGTGGATTTTTCTAACATATTTGTATTCCTATATAACTATACAATGATTGGATTATTTGTAATGCATTCAACGTGTTTTTACGTGTTTCAATCTTTAAAATTCAGTGTATATTTGAAAAACAAAATTTTTGTCCCATGGGATTGTGATTTACATTGCAGTAATTTCAATAAATAATAATCGAGTTAATTGCTATTGTGGATTTAAGTTAATTAATGTATCTTTTTGAGTTTTTTTTTTTTTTTCAATTATTTCTGGCTTTCACCCTTCAAGGGTGTTCTAGGCCATCATTTATAATTACAGTGAAAGGAAAGGTGAATTTATATATTAATTTTATTTAAATGTGCAAATTTCAGAATTTTATGGAAGATTGGAGTAGAGTTCAGACTTAGAAGAGATGAGATGTTGAATGGAGGAGAGGCAATTTTTGATAACGCTTGATAGAAGAGAGGATATTTATTTAGAGAGGGACAATCAAAAAATATGTGATCTAAAGTTCCCACATCTAGACCACAGAACGTACAATCTGGGGAGTCAAGCACATGAATTTTATAAAGGTGAGAAGGAACGGAACAATGTCCGATTCTCATACGAATAAGTAAGGAAATTTCTTTTTTGGAAAAATGGGGGAATTTTTGAAACCACGGTTTTGATGGGATAGTCCTTTGTATTGAGGCGTAGCGGGCACCCTTGGATTGACTAGCAATGTTCCAATACTCTGTCCAAACATTGCGGGATCTATCTTTGATGATGGAAAAAATATCAGACAGGGGTATATGGTTTACGAGGGTAACGGTAGGGTTAGACGCTCCTTGTTTTGCCAAGGAATCAGCAATATCGTTACCCACTATGCCAACATGTCCAGGAATCCAAATCAGAGTGACAGTTTTTCCAGAGCTTTGAATGGAGGTTATCAATACTCGAATAAGACATACAAAGTGATCATCAGGATGAAGAAGAGGACTGGTTTTAATTTTTTGGAGGGAACTGAGAGTCAGAGAGAACAAGAGAATGTTCAAAATTATTTTTTATTACATATTTGAGAGATTCAATAATCGCAATGCACTCGGCAGAAAATATTGAAAATTGGTTTGAAATTGAATAAAATATTCTTTCATTAGAATTATTGTGGTAAACGTTAATACCAATACCACAGTTAGGAGAGTCCGGAGATTTGGAGCCATCAGTAAATAAAAAAGAAGAGTTGGGCCATTTAGAAGAAATAATGTCATTGAACATATTATTGACAGTACGGGCTGGGAGATTGGAATGACTTTTAAGGATGCCGATCCCTTCTAAAATCGTTGGGGATAGGGTGACGTGACTATATTTTAATTTGTACAAAGGAAGAAGATCATTTTTGATAATTTGAAGCTCTGAGAGAGAGCGAAATTTTTTACAGATGGCAGGGAGAGGTTTAGTTCGAGCTCTGATTGTAGATGAATGTGAATGTATTGAGTCGTTGAACAACGAGACTCTGGGAATAACCTAATGACTTTTAGAATTTAAACATTTAAGATCAAATTTGTCAGCAAATAGTTGACGCCTTAAATAAAGAGGAGGATCAGAACATTCTACTTGAAGGGAATTGATGGGCGACGATTGCATCGCGCCAGTTATTATTCGCAATGACTTAGATTGAATTTTGTCTAATTTACCGAGTGCATTTTTGGATGCAGTACTAAAAAGTGGGCAGGCATAGTCGAGATGGCTTCGAATAAGTGCATTGTAGAGCAACTTAATGCAGATAGGATGTGCACCCCACCAAACGCCAGTCAATGATCTGATAATATTTAATTTTTTTTCACATTTAGTAACTATATTATTAATGTGGGAAGACCATTTAAGTTTCCTATCAAATGTTACTCCCAAAAATTTAACTTCGGAAGCATTGGGGATTGGAGAGTTTTTAAATAAAATTTGAACAGGGGGGTTATTATGACGATTTGAGAAGGTGACACACTGACTCTTTTGTACTGAAAGTTCAAGACCATTTAAAGTGAGCCATGTGCAAAGGGTATCCATCTGCAGTTAATTTTGGTAAGTACCTTATAAATTCCATTTTAGTCCATTTTAAATTGTCGCCATTTCCCATCAAAAGTTTATTCAAAGGGAATATTAAACACTTCACAACTTACTAAAATTCAGTTTTATTACATATATTTGTAGATTGTGATAATCAATTAGACCATTTAAAAGAAACTTCATAGAAAATGTTTAATGTGAACGCAGAATTGAACTTCCTACCAGAGTTTATAGGAAGAAAATGCAGAGAATATTTATGTTTCAAATGTTTACGATTTCATAATATGTTTTTTTTATAAATCCTACAAATATGTGATAATCGACAAAAGATAGGTAATTTTTTCGCTATATAGAACTATAATCAGTTTGTATGTCTCGATATTAAAATTCGGAGGTATGATTTTTTTAAGGTGGTCGGAAAATATTCAACAAAAATTTCGAGCAATCAGAGAAAAAAGTTTCAATTTCGGCTGTCGCTCCAGGTGACAATAATGTCTCCAGCGGATAATAATGTCTCCAGCGGATAATAATGTCTCCAGCGGATAATAATGTCTCCAGCGGATAATAATGTCTCCAGCTGATAATAATGTCTCCAGCGGATAATAATGTCTCCAGCGGATAATAATGTCTCCAGCGGATAATAATGTCTCCAGCGGATAATAATGTCTCCAGCGGATAATAATGTCTCCAGCGGATAATAATGTCTCCAGCGGATAATAATGTCTCAGGCTGATAATAATGTCTCCAGCGGATAATAATGTCTCCAGCGGATAATAATGTCTCCAGCGGATAATAATGTCTCCAGCGGATAATAATGTCTCCAGCGGATAATAATGTCTCCAGCGGATAATAATGTCTCCAGCGGATAATAATGTCTCCAGCGGATAATAATGTCTCCAGCGGATAATAATGTCTCCAGCGGATAATAATGTCTCCAGCGGATAATAATGTCTCCAGCGGATAATAATGTCTCCAGCTGATAATAATGTCTCCAGCGGATAATAATGTCTCCAGAGGATAATAATGTTCTAAATATATAATATAAAATAAATAAAAAAGTAAGATAAAAAAAATAAAACAAAATGGCACTTATTTAGATCCCAAATAAGGTAAATTAAGAATTTGCCCAGTTTGGTAGTTTTCCGTAAATAAACGTTTTATGATGAAACGCTTTTTGCAGAATTCACGGTGCCTCGAGTAGAAAATATCTTCAAGAAAAATGCAATTATCCAAATTTACAAAGATAATATCATCAAAAAATTTGATACCCATCAATCAAAAAGATATCAAGACAACATCAAAATACCAAAATTTAATTCCAAACTAATGCAAAACAATTATTTCTATTTAGGAATAAAGTTATTCAAAAACCTTCCAACAATTGAAAAAAAAAAAACAAAGATATCAATAAACTGAAACTCAAACTGAAGCTACATATAATTCATCAGGAATAATTAACTAAATAATTGCCTGTTTTCTCTTTTTTCTATTTATTATCAATCTATATTAATCTCTATTTTATTTAGATTTTTCTAATTTCTCTTAAGTGCACAATATTTTAGTATGTAACCCAGTGGCGGATTATCCCTAAGGCAAAGTAGGCACGTGCCTAGGGGCGCGAGGATACAAAGGGGCGCCCCTCGGATGAAAAAAAAAATTGTGTAAGAAATATGCACCTACTTACACAATAAAAAATATTCTTTTGAATTGTAATTAAAGTATATAAAATTAAAATATTATCTTAAATAACTACCAAAACTAAATCATGCCATGCTGATCAAAAAGAGACGACAGACCACCAAACAACTCTGTCTCAACACACACTCCTTGCATCATTCACATTTAGTCACAGTATGCGTAATAATATGCGTACCTTATAATACTATCCACCAAGTGCAGTTGACGTGACTATATCACTAAAAGGCGCGATAAAAAAATTTGAAAATATCGTAATTTTTATCGGTCTTGTATTCCTTCCGGATTTCCACAATTTAACTGTCACACCTATAATATATCCACACACACGGTTTTGCAACTGTTTGGTTCTGAAACAGTCTTTTAAATAAAAACTAAATCCATATTCCCCAAGTCCTTCTTCAATCATGCATTCCTTTCTCTTCCTCCTTTCCTCAAAGTCTCTACCAGGAAAAGAAGAAGATGGTCCTACCTACATGAGGAAATAATTGAACAATATTGTTGCCCAAGTTTACCTTACCTACTTGGGCAGTTGGATTTTGGTAGTGACATTGGTCACAGTGCTCTCGTCGAAAATATCGCAAATCATCGCAAGATTTCATATTATCAAATCAAACTGTCGTGTCTTAAAAACCTGGTGTTGTGCCGATATTGGGAACCCAGGATCGATCCTGAAACGCCATAAGAAGCCGTCAAAAGGTAAGAGACTACCTCTCATTTCCTACTTCCTACGATCGAATTTCAAAGCACAATTATTGGTCTTTACTCATCAAAAAACAAAAAGGATTTACAGTCATATTCTCGTGTCGCGGTATAGGTCGTGACAGCAACACATTCTTTTTTTACATTAGCTCCACTCAGGAGAAACATAATTTTCCTCAGGTTTCCCTGTGGAGCAACACTTTACTGCACTATGAACTATGAGTCATAGTGGAGAAAAAAGTTTTCATGTCCCGGTTGCCACTATTCGTGTTTTCAAAGGGAATATCTTAGATGACACTTGCTGACTCGTAGTAGAGAAAAACCTTTATCATGTTCCGACTGCAACTATTCATGTACTTCGAAGAGAACACTAAAAATTCACATATTTACACACAGTGGAAAAAAATCTTGTTCATGTCCCGAATGCCCGAATGTCCCGAATTCATGCTGTACAAAGGAACTTCATAGAAATCATTTGCTGACTCTCACTGATATACGACCTTTTACATGTTTCTACTGCGACTATTCATTTTCTAGAAAGAGGCAACAAAAATCACAGGTTTACCCACAGCGGATCTGAAACCTTTTCTTGTCCCTAAATCAGTTATTCAAGTTCTAGATAGGGAGTTTTAAAAATCCACAACGCGATTCACGGTGGAGAAAAACCTTTTTTTATGTTCTGAGTGTAAAGATGCATGCACTACGAAGAGAAATCTAAAAAATCATATGTTTTTCCCAAAGTGGACAAAAACATTTTTCGTGTCCTGGCTGCGACTATTCATGTTCTACAAAAAAATAAATAAAACGTCACATATTTACCCACAGAGTAGAAAAACCTTTTTTCATATCCCGCTACTCTTCATGTTATCGCAAGGGACATCTAAAAAATCACAAGTGGACCACAGTGGACAAAAACCCTTCGTGTCCCGACTGCAACTATAAATTTTCTCAAAAGGGAACGTCTAAGAACGCACTTGCCGATTCACAGAGAAGAGAAATCTTTTTCGTGTCTTGTCTGCGACTCAGAGGCGGATTACATAGCGAGAGCGCCCTCGCCAAGCATCTCATCGGCGCCCCTACAGCGGCTATTTTTTTTTTACATACCAAGTTTCATCGCAATCGGTTTTTTTTCGTGAAGAAGTAACATACACACACTTTCGAAGTTATAGCATTTTAAAACAATTTAAATAATTTATAAATAAAAAATAAATAAAGTTAAGAATAAGTAAATTCTAAATTGGTATTTACTAATCACACTTAAGGACAATTGTTTAAAAAAATTAAAAAATTTCTGCTTTTACATTTTTGTCTTGCAAAGTTTTTAATAACGGCGTCATAGTTTAAAGATAGTAAAAAGTTAGATTCAATGCTAAGTATTGCTCACGAATTTAATCTCTAATCTGTCATGGAAAAGCGAAGAAATTTTTTTACATTCCTTAGACAGGAAAAACTAGGCTCACCAATGCAATTGCTAACTGCCGTCGAAACTCACATTCTTAAGGCTATGTCAATGTTTGGGTAAATTATTTCGAGTTATTTATTTCTTAGAACCTAAAAAATCGCTTTGGTTGTTAGGGGCAGTTCTCCATCTCGAGCTATCGTTGTTAAATAAGAAAGTAGATGGATACGTTCATCAACCAAGCAGTTTTCTAAATCACCAGAATATATCGTTACTATGTAACATACAATAACTATTTTGAACTTCTTCAGAATTGACCAAATTCCTTAAAAACGTACATTTACTATAAAAATTTACTGATCAAGGTGAGTGTGAGTAAATATGTGACTTTTTAGATATCCCTTCGTAGCACATGAATAGTTGCAGACGGGACATGAAAGGGGTTTTTTCCCACTGTGGATGAACACGTGATGCTAAAGACTTCCCTTTGGATATCATGAATAGTTGCAGTCAGGACACGAAAAAGGTTTTTCTGCTCTCCACTGTGAATCAGCGCGTGCGTTATTAGCATGAATAGTTTACATACAAAAAAGGTTTTTGGCCACAGTGAGTAAACATTTGTTTTTGAGATGTCCCTTGCAATAACATGAATAGTGGCAGTCGGGACACGAAAAAGGTTTTTCTCCTCTGTGGATAAATATGTCACGTTTTAGTTGTTATTTTGTAGAACACGAATAGTTGCAGCCGGGACACAAAAAAGGTTTTTAACCACTACGGGAAAAAGTGTGATTTTTTTTAGGTTTTTTCTTCGTAGTAGGTGCATAGTAACACTCAGATCATGAAAAATGTTTTTCTCCACTGTTGATTACGCTGTGGATTTTTAAATATCCCTTTCGAGAACTTGAACAACTGCAATCGGGACGAGAAAAAGGATCGGTTAGGTTTTTGTCCGCTGTGGGTAAACGTGTGATTTTTTTGGTACCTCTTTAAAGGACATGAAAAGTCGCAGTAGTCAAATCTAGTCTCCTTCAACGGAAGCAATCTTTCGAACAGGACCTCCATCGATATGCTTGGTGTAACTCTAAGTGACCAGCTCAGGTACGGGGGCTCCATCGAAACCAGAGTTAAGTTAGCCTCTCATAAACTGGGCGTACTGTATAGGGCCCGCAGATTAATACAAATCTCAAGTGTGCCCCACGGTTGAATTTGGCAGCCACCTTTGGAGCTCCAAAATACCTTAAAAAAAACCCTTGACTCTGTGCAGAAACGGGCGGTCCGTTTGATAGATTCTCCCATCTTAACAGACGGACTGCAATCTTTAGAGCACAAGCATCAGGTGGGAATGCTGTCCTTGTTCTACCGGTATTACAATGGAAGACGCTCCAATGAACTAGCGTCAATGATCCCCTCGGCACCGGTGCATAGTCGGAAAACACGTCAAACACGCGCCCAACATTTGTACACGGTTGACATTAGTCGCATGAAAACGGGTCGTTTCTATGATTCGTTCTTGAATTCAACGGCTCGGCTGTGGAATGATTTGCCGGTCTCTGTGTTTCCTCCCTCCTACAACATGGGTCCATTCGTCATGTTCATTCCTTACTTTCCTCAAAAAGACCCTCCACACAGCATCCTCAAAGATGACATAGGCCCTGAGGAAAGGTATTTTCCTCAGGGCCTCCTATGTGGAGTTATTGTAAAAAAAATAAACATGTAAAAGGTTTCATGTCACTATAAGTCTGCAAATACTTCTAAGAAGTTCTTTTGTACAACATGAATAATTGCTGTCGGGACATGAAAAATGTTTTTAACATGTGAATTTAAGATACCGTTTTGTAGCGCATGAAAAGTCGCAGTCGGGATATGAAAAAGGTTTTTCATCACTGTGAGTCACAAGTGCCGTTTTAGTTATTTTTTTCGAGAAGAAGAATAGTTGCAGTCAGGAAATGGAAAAGGTTTTTCTGCATTTTGGATTTCTCTTCATAGTACATGAATAGTTGCAGTCGGAACATTTAAAAGGTTTTTCTCCACTGTGAGTCAGAAAGTGACTTCCTAGATATCCCTTTTCCGAACACGAGTAGTTGCAATCCAGACATGAAATAGGTTTTTCTCCTCTAAGAATCATACTGTGGTTTTTTAAATCTATCTTTTGAGAATTTGTATAACTGCATTCGGAACATGAAAAAGGTTAAACTTCACTATGAGACAGCTTTTGAATCATAGTGGAGTAAGGTGTCGCTCCACAGGAAAACCTTAGGAAATTTAGTTTCCTCAGGACCTCTTCAGGGGAGCTAATGTAAAAAAAGTATGTGTTGTAAAACCATGTAAGAATATAATAGGTAAGACAGTATTAAATTGTGGAGATCCGGATAGAATACCAGGCCGATAAAAATAATAAAAATTTCAATTTTTTTAGCTCCATTTAGTGATAAAATCATGTCAAGAACACTCGGTGGATAGGATTAAAAGGTACATTCATTGGCGTAGTTAGGGGTGGAGGCCCGCCCCGGGTGCAACACGAGGGGGGGGGGGTGATACCCGACCGTGTGTCACCCCCCCCCCCCCCCCCAAGGGTACAATTATTTGGTGAGGGCATTAAAAAGAACTGATATGATGCGAAGTGAATTGTGGAAGAAGTCAGGAAGAGCCGAGGAAGGCATGGCATGATCAAGTGAATTAAATACTTAAATAAAATTGGACCACGCGAAGAGACAGTACATCGACCGTGTACCAACAAATCATTTAAAAGAGCGCACGTTTGAAAGTATCTCCTACCCGCAGTATTCCTTCGGTATTGTGCACCGCAACGGAGCCGTGAGACGATTAATGAAGCAAGAAGTGTGTGTGATACTGAGTTGTTTGCTGGTCTTTCTTCTCTGGGATTTTTTTTGTTCAAAAATCGGCGCCCCTTTGTAACCTCGCGCCCCTAGGCACGTGCCTACTTTGCCTTAGGGATAATCCGCCACTGCTGCGACTATTCATGATCTTAAAAGGGAAGTCTTAAATGTCACCTGTTTATCCACTGTGGGAAAAAATCCCTTTTCATGTTCCGACTGCAACTATTCATAAGCTAGAAAGGGATATCTAAAAAGTTACATATTTACCGACAGTGAAGAAAAAAATTTTCACAAAATTTTTGTTTTTAAGCAATTTGGTCAATTTGAGTGCTAGTGTGTTAGTAACGATGTATTCTGGTGATTAAGAAAAGTGCTTTCTTTATGAATGAATCTATCTATGTTCTTACTAAACAACGATAGCTCTAGAATCTCTAGATGGGGCTCCCCAGACAGGGTTTCCCAGAGGGTTTCCCAGGGTTTTCCAGAACAACCAAAGCGATTTTACAGATTCTACGAAATAAAGAACTCGAAACAATTTACCCAAACATTGGCATAGCCTTAAGAATTTGCGTTGATGGCAGTCAGCAATTACAGAGTTTTTCCTGTATAAAGAGAGTGAAAAATTATCTTTACTCAACCATGACAGAAAAGATCAAATTCGTTAGCAATACGTAACATTGAATCAAACTTGCTGCTATCTTTAACTATGACGATGTTATTGACAACTTCGCAAGCCAAGAATGTAGATGCAGATGTTTTTTTAAACAATTGTCTTTAAAAGTGATTAGTAGACACTTACCAATTTTTAAATAAATAGTTGATTTAACTTTATTTTTTTATTTATCAAATAGAAGTTTAAAATGTAATTATCCTTACTCATATTATAACTGCGAAAATATATAGGGATGTGTACCTATAGGTATATTTTACTTCTTCATGCAAAAAAAAATACTAAACCGATTTGTGATGAAACTTGGCATGTAAAAAATGATAGCTGGAGACCCATATTTACATATTTTATACCAAAATTCCCACGCCGGTGCCGCCGGATAAGCTGTAACGAAGTATTTTTATTAATTATTACAAGCAATAATTGTCAGCCTGAAACACTCATTTACATTGAAAAATCTTCCGAGAAAAGATACTTGCCGCCAACGGGACTTGAACCCGTGTCCTTTCGATTGCCGGTCGAGTGCTCTGACCACTGAGCTATGGCGGCTTATCAAATACCCCCCAAATAATTCAATATATACTAGTGTTTCATTCAACAATTACTGCTTGTTATATTTTTTCCACCTGACAATGTAAATGAGTGTTTCAGGCTGACAATTATTGCTTGTAATAATTGTTACCCTTTGTGCTATGCATAAAAATCTTGTCTAAACGTTAGTTTATAAATTAAAAAATAATAATTAATATTTAACAAGTTTAAGTATTTCCCCAATAAATGCAGACATAATTTGTCTCGACGCCACCTAGCGAGGGATTTAACACTAACAATGTCTTCCTCGCAAAAATAAAGTTGGTTGTTGTCAGGTGGAAAAAATATAACAAGCAGTAATTGTTGAATGAAACACTAGTATATATTGAATTATTTGGCGGGTATTTGATAAGCCGCCATAGCTCAGTGGTCAGAGCACTCGACCGGCAATCGAAAGGACACGGGTTCAAGTCCCGTTGGCGGCAAGTATCTTTTCTCGGAAGATTTTTCAATGTAAATGAGTGTTTCAGGCTGACAATTATTGCTTGTAATAATTGTTACCCTTTGTGCTATGCATAAAAATCTTGTCTAAACGTTAGTTTATAAATTAAAAAATAATAATTAAGTATTTTTAGTTATTATATGTATGTACTAGTTCAAATTTATAATATATGACCCGTAGAGGGGCGCCGATGGAGTGCTCGCCTAGAGCGCTCTCAACACTTAATCCGCCTCTGATGTAACCGTATCCCATGTATGTCCACCTACACATATAGATAATCCAGAAGTTTCAATTGTTCCTATTACATACTTGCCTATTGCATAATGTTATTCTCTTTCTGTTATAATTAGTGTAACTCGCTCATCGAGCACAAGAACTAGCTTCATCTTTGGTGAGATTGCAATTTTAAATAATTTCTGTACCGATATGCAATTTATATAAAACCACTGTACACTTATATACTTATTTATTTATTATGAATTAACGCCGATTAACGGCTTTTACATAGGAATTGCAATAATTTGAAAGAATATACATAGTTATGAAAAAAAAAATTAATATGACATTAAATTAAAAAGCACATATTGATGTGACAGTATAAAGTAAAAATAGTAAGCTATTAAAAATAAAAACATGAAAAAAAAAAGAAAACCACATATACATGATTGTGTACAAGATATTATGAACTAAGAAAATTACTACGTAAAGTACGTAGTAATAAATTAAAAAATTCCATAAATAAACATTGATGAAGAATTTAAACATTGATGAAGAATTTAAACATTGATGAAGAATATAAACATTGATGAAGAATATAAACATTCAAAGTATATTAGATTATAATATAACTGAGAAGCGCTGACAAACAGCTTTAATTATATAATTCTTGTATGTTGATAATCTTTCAATATTTATCACATCATCAACAACATATTTGTTACCAAGTATATGCAGGCGATTTATTATGGCATATAATTCAGCATTAGATCCTGTATTCTTACAATGGTAAGGTAATTTGTGGCGAACTGATCTACTCGGTACATGAAAACATATTAAAGAAAGAAGTTCAGGAGAGTTCAACAAGTTATTAACAATTTTAAATAAATAAAATAAATAAAATAAATCAGAACAAATTCTTCTCTCTTTTAATGTATCAAGTCCCAGTAGATGTAACAGGGAGAAGTAATTAATGTTCTCAATTGATATTCCCAATTTAAAATTAATGTAACGTAAGAATTTATGTTGGACACGCTCAAGGGAATATTCATGTGTACTGTAATATGGATTCCAAATGGTGGAATTAAATTCTAGTTGGCTTCTAACAAGAGAAGTGAATAGTAGTTTGACAGTTTTAAAATTTTTTAAATCCCTCGAAATTCGCCAGATAAATCCCAACATTTGCATCGCTTTACTGGTTATATTATTAATGTGTTTAATAAAAGTTAATTTAGTGTCAATGGTAAAAATAAGGCGCCAAGGTCTCTTATTTCAACAAAAGATAATAAAGTTTGATTACTGAGAAAGTAAGTGAACAACAATGGTTTTTTTTTTCTGTGGAATCTCATAACTTGACATTTTTTTACATTGAGAATTAATTTATTTTTAAAACACCAATCGGAAAAGAAATTAAGATTAGATTGTAGTGACAAACTGTCCTCAAACTGTCCTCTGTCTATATCTATATTAAAAAAAAAAAAAACAAAGATAAATACCAAAGTACGGCAAGACTATGAACAAACACATTATGTCGTGCCTGAGCAACAATTTAAAACGGATTAGGTTTCATCAGATCAAAATGTGGTAAATATCTCCCTATTGAGTCCACACTCAATACAGACTTTAAAAAATTTAAAAAAAATTAACTATATAGATAATAGTTAGTAGAAAGTAATGCAGTATTAAATTGGAAAATATTGCGTTTTAATGGTTATTTTGTTAACTTCAATAACGCGAAATGTCATTTTTCAAGGACCGCCATGTTATTAATTACGACGGCAAATACGCACTTTTAGGAAAAAATCACATTGTTTCAGTTAGATAATAATAAGAAGTACATATTTCAACCTTCGTGAATGATAAATAATGCGGGTTAATTATTATTTTGTTCGGTTTCATAAACACGAAAAATGATTACTCATTATGCATGTCGTATTAAATTGTGCCGTGTGAAGCATTGTGCCAGTGTGCAAATCGCAAATAAACATTACCATACTAATAACGAGTAGCTTTTTTTTACATGAATACCGCACAAGAGTCCCAACTCCCAACTGCTCCCGTCTGGAGCCAGTGAGACTATGGCATCCCCAAAATGGGGTATGTTGTGAGGCTGAAGGTAGTGATGAGGGAAGGAGGTAAGAAAGAGGAAGGTGGGGAAGTACCTGGCTATTCAGGTCTGGTCACCAAACACGGCTAAAGTCATTTCAGGCAACGTTTCAAATCTGAATGGTGGTCTTACACCAGGGCGATACTGAGAGTATCTTCCACTCTGGAACATGATGCCAGTATACTATATATTATATTATAAATTGTGAAATACACAAATTAATCAAATAAAAGTTATTTGCCACGCCGGGATTCGATACCGCGACCTTCGAAATGTGAGTCAAGCGCCTTACGGTTGCACTACGCCGGCCGTCAAGATAGGAATATAACACAGTCAATTAAATTAGTACAACAAAGTACTTTTTGAATTATTTCAGAAACTACTGAAAAGATTATCTTCTATCACCATATGAATAAGTACCCCTCATACGTAGGATTCGGAGCGACTGTGCTCCACGCCACGTAAATATCGAAAATCGGTTTACAGAACAATTCACTATGAGACTTTTCTGTGCGGAACTCTGAAGTGGCGCGGGGCACGGTCGCTCAGAACTCTTATTGCAGGGTGTGTCTAACGGATTTGTGTAATTATTTGAATACCTAGAACGAAAATAAATAAAATAACACACACGCGTTTTTCTTTTGAACAAGTTATACATCCCAGGTTTTGAATGGTTTGGATGGCAAGCAGAGTTTGTCTAACGGGTATGTATGTGTAATTATTATTAAACGCAAAAATTACACAAACGCGTTAGACAAACCCTCCTTGCTAAACAAACCTCGGATCTTGCTTAAAAGAAAAACGCGTGCGCATTCTTTTATGTATTTTCGTTCTAGGTATTCCAATAATTACACAAACCCGTTAGACAAACCCTGCTTGCCCTACAAACCATTCAAAATCTGGGATGTATATCTTGTTTAAAAGAAAAACGCGTGGGCGTTTTACATTTATTTTCATTATAGATTTTCAAATAATTACGCAAACCCGTTAGATAAACCCCACTTGCACAACAAATCCATTATAAACCTGGGATGTATATGTTATTGAAAACACAAACGCGTGCGTGTTCTTTTATTTATTTTCGTTCTAGGTATTAGAATAGTTACATACGTAATTAGACAAATCAGGTACTTTCGGAGTAATATCGTCTATACAAGGTGTCCGAAAACACGTAGTACAAGCGGGAAACTGGGGAATCCCCATCACATTTGGAGTCGATTTTGTGGTATAATTTATTTTTATTTGAGCTTTCGTTTTCGAGTAAATCGAGTCAGAAGTTGATTTTTTTTTGGTCAAATTCTTATAAATTATTACTGACGATCATAGTACATAACTAGTAAAAACTATTTAAAAGAAAACAAACAAAGAAATCCGGATTTAAAGCATTATTTTGAAATTATCCACAATTTTATTCCGTGTTTTACAGTCGTTTTACGGTTAAAATCAGCTGTTCATTCTTTTCGCGCTTCCAGGTCAAACAAAGTACAATGCGAAATTTGCTGTCCCTTTCTGCGCTCGGTTCGATCAACACAAAAGAAGAGATAAGCAACACTAAGCTTGGCCTTGAACTTACGAACCAAATTCCGTACCCGAAACATACGGATGCAAGTCCAAAAGGCTAAATGTTCAGAAGAGCCAAGAACTATTTATTCTGAAACTATGGTCTCATAACTTCTTCGGATATCCGTGCTGATAGATAACAAAAAAAGGAATTATTAAATCAATTAGTTTTGTTTTAAAAAGGAACAAAGAGGGGAAACGAAATTTTTAAAACGTAAAGCCTTTAAAAATAATTGTTGCGCTGAAAAAAAAACGCTGACTTGAGTCAACTTTTCAATTTGGGAGGCGGGAATGGGTACCGCCGCCCCGGGAACCTTTATTGGATAACCAACACCTCTGCCATAGGTCACCCCAAGTGGTTTAGCAGAGGTGCCCGGGTTCATGGGGTTTGGTTTGTCTAGGTCTTGGAGGCGGATGACCAGGACACACTGAACCCTAGATTCCTACCCACCCCTTAAACCCCCTTCCTTCCCAGAACTCTCCTCTCCTTCCATTCCTTAAAAAAAACCCTCCACACAGCATCCCCAAAGATGACATAGGCCCCGAGGGAAATTATTTTCATCAGGGCCTCCTGTGAGGAGCTCATGTAAAAAAAAAAATAAAAACATGGACTTGAGTCCTACTGCCTCTAAATGAAGTAGACTATTTTGTTATGACATGTGGTGTATTACAAAAGGAATAAAGTCCATGGTAAATCCTTCTGCTTCTAAGATTGTTGTTGCATCATGGTACTTGCATCCACATGCAATTTTGAAAATCCTATTTTTTCTTCATAATGGGACTTCCATCTTTCTGCCACTGATAAACATGATAATTTACTTCAAGTCTGCATCAAAAACTCATTTCTTCAAATTTCGGACTTGGATCCCTTTCACCCTCGGGAACTAAAATAAAAATGGTCGCTGTTGTTAACATTCCAATGCTGCCATTGGCTACAGTCGTGTTCGAACCAATTTGAACAAGGTTTTTTATTATTTTTTTAATAATGTAATAAAATGTATCAATTTGGAAGGCGGGTATGGATACCGCCGCCACGGGAACCATTTATTGGATAACCAACACCTCTGCCGTAGGTGACTCCAGTTACTAATATCTACATCCTGTATGTCGGACAAATATCTACAGCTCATATGTTGGACTAATATCAACCAACTTCAGAGCGTTGACTAATATCTACAGAGCTGAGGTCGGACGAATATCTATGACGGTCCCAGTGTTGACTAATATCTACAGAGTGTAGGTTGGACTAATATCTACAGAGGGCAGCTGAGCAAGAGGTTGTACGGAGAAGCATAAATTACTTCAATTACGTAATTACTAATTACATAAAGGCTTAATTGTTTAAAGTACATAAAGTTTTTGCATAATATTACGTATTTTGCTGTTTACGAGGACAATAATTTATTGAACAAACATGGAGGTCTTAGTACAAAGATATTTATTTATTTCAAAATACACGGCACCACAACCTAAACTAACCTAACCTAACTCACATAGAAATAGTCATGGTAACAGACTAAATAATTTAGAAGCACTCGAAATAAAGAAAGCTGTTAAAACAAAAACCCAAATCCTTAATAATCAGCTAAATGTATCCAATAGTTCGATATGAGGGGTTTTTACATACATACATACATAAATAAAGTTTTTTTAAACTGCATTATTACGTTATTCCAATATGCTATACATAATTGCAAATCCAACCTCTGCCAGTGCCGTAGATATTCGTCAACACTTTGGTTCTCATAGATATTAGTCAGCAGTTTGAGCTGTAGATATTCGTACGCACTTTGGTTCTCATAGATATTAGTCAGCAGTTTGAGCTGTAGATATTCGTAAGCACTTTGGTTCTCATAGATATTAGTTTGATTTTTTCAGTTTTTGGAATTCCTGTAGATATTAGTAGACGCTTCCGCCGTAGATCACCCCAAGTAGTTCACTACATTTGGTGATTTAGCAGGGGTCCCCGAGTTCATGAGGTGAGGTTTGTCCGAGTCTTGGCGGCGTTTATTTGTCTGCCTACCAGCTGCATGGCAGGAGATCGTGAGAGTGGTTGAGGGAGTCCCAGCTGTATTCTCCAGCCGTACTCTCTCGGAACATTGCCTTTATTTTATTTTATTTGTTAGCGTTATAAACAGTCTGTATAAATTCATTATTTATGTCATTGATCAATAAAATAACGACAAATTATACGACGTATTATATCAATAATATCTTTCTGGAACTGCTAAAGGTAGGAGAGAAATTGTTGTGAACTAAAAATTTAAAAAAAGATAAATACAGAAATCAATGAACTATTAAGTTATTCGTTAAACATGTGGCGTTCAAAAGAGTGTTATTTTTATGCGTGCTGTGAATTTATCAAAGTTCGTGTTAAACACATCGATATTTGGGCACAATCTGTTAAATGTGCTACAGCTTCTTCTTATAAATACATTAATCATCACAGCGTCACGTTTATTTTTCGAGAGGTAAAATAGCTTTCCGAAAATTGGTAGGTATACCTCTTTTTGTTTGATGTCCGCAATAATGAACTAATTTAACTTATTAATATTATTTAATTGGAAATTAAATAATATTCGTGTTCAGCGATTATTTTTTCGTACTGACCGGATACTTGATATTTTGGCGTTTGCGTCGAGATTCATTCAACAATGCAAGGACTGTGTGCTGTGACGAGTCCGTGCATGCGTCTCTTTCTTGCGGCCCTTTAAAAAACGAAACAGCGCTAGTTTACTCATACCTATGGTCTCTGCATGCAGTGCCGTCAGGGGGTCAGGGTTCAGGGCCCTTTAGTTTGTATTGATTGTATTCGTGCTTTGACGTGTTAAATTGAACAGCGTAAACTAAGCGTAAATTAAGCGAATTTGGTTGAAAATCAAATGCGTGTTTCTTGTGTTTTATTTTTATTTGGAACGTAAATAATCAATTTTAATAGTTATTTTTATTTGAATCGTAAATAATCAGCGTTATTAATTATTAAGTGTTGAACAAACTTTAAAACAAGGTGTTTTTGTGATTCATATGTTATTTTATTTGTGTGATTAATTGTGAATGAAATTAAGCGAATTATTGTGCGATTAATTAGTGAATTATTGTGGATTACTATGGAATATTCTAATGCAGAATATTACACTAGAGGTCTAGATTCGTTCAACGTACCTGTTGTAAATAATATGACATGTTCTTGAAAGTGTGTGAACTAGGTACTTGTGATAATAATAAATGTGTGAAATAATCAGGGACACTGGAGGTCTAGATTCGTTCAAACCTAAATGTAGATTCATTCTTTCAAAAAAAAATAGAGTCCTTGCGAGAGCCTTGAAGGAGTAACCATCTGTCCTATACCAGGGCGTGAAAGCGATGGATACCCTCCAATGTCGTTGATGATAATTATTGTGATAAAGTTAACAATTGGTGACAATGTTTGTGATGTGTTTTTGGATTTGAAAACATTGCAACAAGATGCGGGACTGCTAAATAATAAAATAAATAGGTACGCTAATAAACCATATTTTAATGCTTAGAAGAGGTGGGAGAATAAATTAGCAAGATGAAAATAAATAAACTATGGACACGAAAAGAGATTTAGCAACTTATAAATAATTTTAGAATAACATCTTTCATCTGTCATCATGACATTTCCGCTTTTCCAAAATTTTAACCCTAAAAAGCCGAATTTTTTTTTAAACATTTTTTTTTTCTTAATTTTAAATTTAAAAATGCTTAAATTGAAAATCTTTATGTTTATTTGGGTTCTCTATGTGATGTACGAGTAGGTTCACCAGTTTTCCGCTTGTACTACGAGTTTCCGGACACCGTGTATATCGTTTCTAGTGACTCGTTTCGTGAACGCTTTTTTTATTGTTAGGTTGGCGCTTTTGCAAATTGCATGAAAATCATATTTCACGTGGAACAGTTTTGGGTAGTTTGGTATATTTATGGAACAGTTTCATATTTTCAATGGGCTCGCGTCTTGCGTCATGCGCGCGTAATAGGTAATTATTTTTCGTGTTTATGAAACCGAACAAAATAATTATTAATAAGCATTATTTACATTTTCAAAGATTGCTATTCCTACATATTATTATGTGACTGACAGAAAGTGATTTTTCCTTTTAAACGTGAGTATTTCATCGTTGTAATTAATAACACGACCCTTAAAAAAACATTTCACCTTTTAAAGTCAACAAAATAATTATCAAAACGCAATATTTTTCAATTCCAGTTCCGAATTACTTATAACTTTCTACCTAGTAAAATTTTTTTAAGTGTGTAGGTATTTAGCGTGGACTCGATAGGGAAATATTTACCCAAAATGTTACATTCCCCATTTTTAACACATGCAATACTGCAATAATGCAACTTACTGGCTTTTTGTATACTATCCGCATACTGTAGACATTCCTTCTTTACATCTGGGAGGTCAAAATCCATATCCGCAAACGACATTTCACCTTCACCTTCTTCCTGGGGCCCTGGTTCCGTCTTGATGGAAACACTCTCTGGGCTTAGTAGATCCATGGCAAGACCGTGGAAGGGTTCGGTTGGAATATTCTTAAAAAACAATGATGTGTATGGGTAACAAATATTTATATAGAAACTAGCTGGTTCCCGGCATGCGTTGCTATGCCATTCAAATAAATAAATTGTATCTCCCTGCACGTTCATTCTCACGCGACCCTTTTCCATCCTGCATTCACCTTCCACCTTCCCCGTCTTCCCCCTCCCTAGTCACCCCTCCCCCGATCCCCACCTCCTTCTCTACCCTCCCCCTCCAACCTTCCCACCCTGACGCTAAAATAAATGCAATGCCCTGTAAAAGTTTTGAGTCAATCCACTGATTATTTTCCGAGATTTGCGAACCCAAAGGTACAGAACACTTTTTTTTTAAACAAATATCATGACGCCAGAGCTTACCATTACACATAGAAACACTCTTCTGCTAAAATAAAATAATCGTTAAAAAAATTAATCAATCCATCGATTACTTTCCGAAATTTGCGGACCCAAACGTAAGGAAATTATTTTTTGTTAAATACAAAATTTCATAACGCCAGAGCTAACCGTTATAAATAGAAACACTCTTCTGCTAAAATGCAATGTTCTGTAAAAATTTTGAGTCAATCCATCGATTATTTTCCGAGATTTGCGAACGCAAAAATACGGAACCAAAATTTTTATACAAATAGATATAAGTTACAGTTAATTATGACTGAAACTTTGAGAGAAGACAATTATTGCAAACGATTGACCGAATCGTCATCATTAGTTAGATTACAGAAAACATACACTGTCTTCCTCTATATCCCCTATATCTCTATAAAGTGGCATAATCGCATATTTGATCTATCATTCCGCACTAGATAAAATATTGGTATACCCAGGTAAAACATATTTCTATAATTTGTGATTATTTTAATCAATGACTTCGAAATACACATCCATGAAACAGTTCTCAAACCAGACGTCAAATAATGGATTTTCTTACTTAGGTGTACAAATTTTCCAATTTTGGTGTAAGTTAAGATGGAACGCGTTTTGGTGATTTAAACTTTTTTTCATACAGTTTGTTTATTCTTAAGGATCGAATATGAAAAAAGGACGTGTTTTATTTTGTGGTATACCCATGGTTTAAGACGTCGGACATTATTATTTGACATCTGTCAAATCTCATTGTTTTACGGAAGTATGTTAATTGGAAATGTTGCATGTGTATTTAATTTTGTAAGTATGTAACATATTAATTTAATATCTAAATATGTGTTGATTACTTATTGTGAACTTGTATTACTTACTGTAAGGAATTTAAAAAATATGCGAGTATGCTTGATGATTTGACATTCTGTTTAGAGGAAATAATACACCAGAACTTTACAGACGCACTGTTAACTCATAGAATAAATAATATATGTGTCTTTTAACTTCAAATTGTAAAATATTGTGTCAGCTAAACCTTTGGATCAGGCTAGCAAAAAATTAATCAAAAACTTCGAATTCTTTACGACCGAACAACTGAATTTCGCAAAAATGACAGTGACCATAAATAAACCAATCCCTAGATCGATATCTTCGGGCCTTTTCCATACTAGAAATTTCGTCATCACTGTCACCAACTTAACCAAAAATAAAATGGTCCACCAAAGACAATAACATAGAAGAAGTTCAAGGCCATTTGCCACCATAGACAATATAATCGAATTGGACCTACTTTATTAATTCATTAGCCAAATAAATTATTTAAAAATAAAAATGCTTGAAAGCAGAAAAATGTTTTAGTTTCCCCAAGAAAACAACGTTCCATCTGACAAAGCCTTGATATACCTTTAGGTATTTTAATGTCAAAAATTCACGGAACTGACAAATGTGCACCATCTACAATAAGGTCGCCAGCATGGGAGTAGGCGGTAAACACAAAGAGCTTAGTCAGTCAAGGTACCGGAAATAGTCATATAGTTTTAGAAAGCAACGAAGGATGAGCTAAAATCATTTTTACGAACGCAGGATAATATAATAATAACATTTGTACCTAGCGGCGAACACAGAGCGGCGAAAGCAAAGCGGGACCGCAATAAAAATTGGAAAGCCAGTATATTTTCGGCAAGGATAAAATAAAACCCAATATCGCCGCGTCGGGCGAAGGCAATAAACCTTTTCCTTTGGCTCACGAAGCCGCGGCGGCCGATGGGAATGTTTCAAGGCTGACATTAGGTTCAATCCTTGAGGCGACGGGAGAATCCTCAACACGAAGGCAGTCACCATTTGCCCGGCCTACGGGTTGGTACTCCACTTCGCCAACGGAGTGTCCCGAGTGTCCCGACCAGGGATAAAAAATTAATAGTGTTTTCTGCAACCCGGCCAGGGTTCTGCAAACGCTCTCCAAACTACACGCGACCGCGCGCAATTTCCCGACCAGGGAAATTAACAGACACGCTCGCGGATTTCGACCAGGAACCGCCGATACGTTCGTGAACTTCCAACTTGCAAGTTCCACTTTGCACAAATTTTCGTTACAAAGAACTCTCGCGACTCTACCTGTGCAATAACAAGTGAAAAAAATAGAACTTAAGTTAAAGTGCCTAGTGACTGTGTGCTTACGCGGAGACGCCATCATCAGCAATCAAAGGAAAGTGACTGAACATTTTATTTATTTTAACCACCGAAGTGATTAGATTCTGAACAATTACATAAAGACTTTACCGTAGAATTAAGCAAACAGACTTTCTAAATTTAAGACGAATTAATTAAGTAGTTTTAAGACTAACACTAGATTAATAATTAACACCCGCCTTTTGTATCCTCATGTAATAAATGTGTCGTTTCTTAAACCAGTAGCTTTTTTTAATTGTTCCTCCTTAATTTTAAGTTAGTAGTTTTAGCTTTAACCCGCCGTAAGGCGCGGGTGTATCAGCCTGAGGGAATGAGCTTCATAATTTTTAAAGCTCATTTTCTCAGCAAGGAGCTTTGTCAGATGGAAACCTGTTATCCTGAGGAAATCAAAAATTCAAGCATTAGTAAAAAACCTAAAATACTTGAAATATGAACTCCTTATAAAAGGAAAACATTTTCAAATAATGATTATGGTTTTCTACGACGAATTTACATTTTTCTGCTTGAAAAATGATAACTCGGGGGTACATGTTTAAATTCTTTTTATTTTCAGAAAGACAATCGATAATAGCACATAAAAACACTGGTTCGGTGAATTCGATGAATTGAAAAATGGTTTGAAAAAGAATATCGACAAAGGAATGGAAAGGAAACATGGCTAAAGCGTCATACAGCTGTGACATTAAAGATTAACGTAAACAATAGCTGTATTGTTTGTTTATATACATTCATCTTCAATGTCACATCTATATAGCGTTTTAGCCATTTTTCCTTTCCAGCAGTCACCGTACAGTTCTTGTAGAATGAAATAAAAAATCTACATATTCTAAATTTCCTTTCAACCGAAAGTAAACAGAGTACCTATACCTTCATCGGGGACCCATTTCAGCCATCTCACAGTAAAAATCGCATCATGTGTTCTGAAAAAAATATATCACATTAAACAAAGTTTGTGAACAGAATATACAGTATTTTTCCTGGTGATGACATACTTTGTTTATCACAAGGGAAAAGTATTCTCACTTCTGTTCATATGAACATATAAATTAATAGCATTATTAATTTTACCTGCCATTAACGGTGTTATGGTCTGCCAAACAATGTTGTAAGGTGTTCCTAACGTAAAGCTCCAAAATCATTGAAAGTCTGGAACATTTTCTGAAACAATATTTGTGAAACATTAACCACTCGGACCCATAAGCTTGTTTTAACGATAATATAACATTAACAGACATATGTATGACGTACGAGGCGTACGTATTACAATTATACTTATTAAAGTAAAATTGGAAGAATATTTTATCAATTCAAATGTCATTGGAATAAGTTCGGTTTATGGCCGAAATTCCTAAAAAATAAAACTAGTTATTTTTATACTAATTTGGGGTCGGGGAATCCGAATATGAAAGAATTAGGCGGCGGCAAGCAATATTAACAGAATTACACGACTTTAAAAATTTTTATACACATACAGGATAATAGCCATTTTGGAAGCATTTTGATTCCTAGAAAATCAAACTAGTTATTTTTATACTAACTATGGGCCGGGGAATCCAATCTGAAAGAATTAGGCGGCGGCAAGCAATGAATTAAACGACGTTAAAATTTTCTATACACACACACATGAAAATAATCATTTCGGAGGTATTTTGACACACGCAGTACAAAGATCATAGAAAAACAAGAAATATACAAAAACATGTGCCGGCAGTGTTACCAGCTCTCAAAAATATTTATTCCTATATCAATAATTTCCGACACGATAATTCTTCACATAACACATTAACCTGATGAATTACGACTATCTCAACGGCGTATTCTTAAACCAAAAGTATGAAAATTCGTAGTCTTAAAAATGCGTAACCTAACCTAACCTAAAGTTAGGTTTGTGTAACATGGTTTGTGCCCCTTTATACCGCCTGCTCGCGTCCCTAACCTAACCTAACCTAACGCTAGGTTTGTGTAACATGGTTTGTGCCCCTTTATACCGCCTGCTCGCGTCGCGGCAAAAAAACATCCCTGTTTTCAAGTAGTTTAGCGGCTACGCTAGGTTTGTGTATCATGGTTTGTGCCCCTTTATACCGCCTGCTCGCGTCACGGCAAAAAAACATCCCTGTTTTCGAGTAGTTTAGCGGCTACGCTAGGTTTGTGTAACATGGTTTGTGCCCCTTTATACCGCCTGCTCGCGTCACGGCAAAAAAACATCCCTGTTTTCGAGTAGTTTAGCGGCTACGCTAGGTTTGTGTAACATGGTTTGTGCCCCTTTATACCGCCTGCTCGCGTCACGGCAAAAAAACATCCCTGTTTTCGAGTAGTTTAGCGGCTACGCTAGGTTTGTGTAACATGGTTTGTGCCCCTTTATACCGCCTGCTCGCGTCACGGCAAAAAAACATCCCTGTTTTCAAGTAGTTTAGCAGCTACGCCGGGTTTATGTAACATGGTTTGTGATACAAAAGAACGTGCCCCTTTATAACGCCTACTCGCGTCAAGGCATAAAAACTCCACAATACTAGTTGGTGTACCTTCCTAAAATATTTGAGAATCAATTATAAAAAATAAGTACTTAAAATATAAACATGTTATTTTACGTTATAAATATTACTGCTTAATGGCAACACTTAATTTTGTGTGGTAAAAACATCTATGTTATCGTGTTTTTCTATGATCTTTGTACTACATGTGTCAAAATACTTCCGGAATGATTATTTTCATGTGTGTGTGTATAGAAAATTTTTAAGTCGTGTAATTAAGTTAATATTGCTTGCCGCCGCCTAATTCTTTCAGATTCGGATTCCCCGGCCCATAGTTAATATAAAAATAACTAGTTTGATTTTCTAGGAATCAAAATGCTTCCAAAATGGCTATTTTCCTGTATGTGTATAAAAATTTTTAAAGTCCTGTAATTCAGTTAATATTGCTTGCCGCCGCCTAATTCTTTCAGATTCGGATTCCCCGACCCCAAATTAGTATAAAAATAACTAGTTTTATTTTTTAGGAATTTGGCCCATAAACCGAACTTTACCCATGTCATTTAACCTCAAATAGATTTACAGATAAATTAAGCTGAATGTTAATGTCTCATGTAATTACCTGATTTCTGGATCAATTGCGGACACATTTGAAACATTTTTCCACCTGTGGAATTCCTGTAAACGATTTTTAAACGAAATATGCCCATGGCGATGTCAACAACACAAATTCAAATTCATATTCGTTTGATAATCGCATGACGCAATTTGACGTTTAAAGTTAGACCTATCTATAATAAAATTCAGCTTTATCTATAAGAATTTGGTTCACTCCTGTCAGTTTCAAGGTTAAAGCCAAGATTTACGCCCCTGACAGTGACTGAGTGACAGAGGCTTTCATAATTGTGATCTATGGTTATGTTCAAGGTGTTGCCATTTTTCTACGATTAGTAGGTAGTCGAGTACCCCAAAATATTATTTCTTCTCTAATGGCAACCTTCTTTCTGAAATGACAATAACGATCGCCTAAGACGGGTGCCACACGCTAAGATAAAAGATCACCGCACGCACGATAAAGGGGTGTTCAGACACGGCTATAAAATATAAAAGATCATCGCAAGCCAAATAACGCTCTCCATACAATTTTTTTTTTCTTCATTCATTGCATATTATGGTTATATTTTTTGTTGATTTTTCGAAAACCATGCTAGGCTGATGCCCGTTATGGTGGTCGATTTTACATATAGTGCAATAAAAATCTAGAAGCAGAAATGTAAGAGAACATGCTTATAAAATCATATAAAATAATAATGTAAATTTTTTTAATCAAGAATTAAAGAAAAGAAATAAGTATACAATAATATAAATAGAGTAGGAATGATATAAAACAATAAAAAAATCATAGAATGTGAAGGAATATAAAAGTATGCATTTTGAAAATATCTAGAATTAATGTAAGTAGGTACTATAACTAAAAATAGTGTTTTTTTGTAATTTTTAGACAAGTATCCACGTGTTGAAACTATTAATACTGCAGTGAATTGTTATTGTAACAATTTTTGTCTCAGCGGGATACAAGTAAGGCAGTAGAGCACATCGTACATATCTGTGGTGTCGAACAGTTTAAAGTAATGAATGGGAAAAGAAAATTGTAAAAAATATTTAATGTAAAAATAATAATAATGTTTGGTGCCACACGCAAAGATAAAATATCATCGCACGCACAGTAGAAGGGTTTTTATTATATTATAGGGCCAAATAACGCTCTCCATACATTTTTTTTTCTTTATTCATTGCATATTAAATTTTTATTCTGTGTGGATTTTTCGACAACCATGCTAGGCCCGTGCCCGTGCCATGCCCGTGTTATATGGTGGTCGATTTTACATATGGTGCAATAACAGTCTAGAAGCCATAATGTAAGAGAACAAAAAGGATAATAAAATAATAATATCAAAAATATAATCAAGGATTAAATAATAGAAATTCGTTTAAAATAATAAAAATAGAATAGGAAACATGCAAAAGAATGTAAAAGTCATTGTAAAAGAAGGAATGGAAGAAGGAAGGAGTTTGCATTTAAAAAATTTCTAGAATAATTGTAAGTTCCATATAACTAACAATAATTTTAATTTTTAGTAATTTTTGGACAAGTAGATTCATGTTGCCTCAATAAAGCCTCGATGACACAGGGCGAGTTTACAAGCACTATCTGGGAAATTCACTATCTGTTAGTAAACTCGATCAGTGTCATCGTGTTACTTGCTAACTAGCAGATTGTTGACATTCTACGAAAAAGGTTGAAAGGTTGTCAACTTTAAGGTACTGACACACATGCTCACAGAAGCCGGCTTATGAGCATGCTCATTAATGAGTACGCTCCTGTCAAAAAGAATCAACTGTACACATTTGCTCAATAATGAGCAGGCTTAGTTTGAGCTTTCTCTTGAATGAGCGTGCTCAAAGCCAACATTTGAACACACATGCTATTTAATGAGTATGCTCATGTCAAATAATAAACGTCATCGTAAGTGTCAGGTGTCAGTTCCGTTCGCCAATAACTAAACAGAGTAATCTTTTTGTTTGTAACGCAATTATTAATTATTAAATTTTCAAGATGGCTGCCCATTAACAGCTGATTTCGACTGTCAAACATCACAGAATTAGTTCACTCAGGCGTCGTTATTCTTGTTACTGGCGCTAGCAGCGACCTCAGTTTCCTACGCTACTAAGCGAGTGGACAGTGTTGTGCGTCATCATGACAATCTCACTCGCCGATTTATCCGCTTTTAAAATTAGTAGATGATAGTTGCTTGTAAACTCAGCTAGCTGTGTCATCGAGGCTTAAGCGAAAAATTAAGCGCCCCCCTCTCCGACGAAAACAGGAGAGGGGGTCATTTTAATTACGGAGCTGCCTAGACCGGTGGATGACAGATTCAGTACAATAAAATGTGCATTCCATGGCCGCTCGCTAATTTATCTGACTCATCTCCTACCATACATAGATATAAACATTTGATAGCGGCGTGTGAACGGTAGTAAACATAAGCGCTCGCGGTTCAACAGATATTATTTTCTCGCGGTTTATAACCATGTCTGAACACCCCTTAATGCATTCCATACAATTTCATCAGACCTGTCACACCTAAGTAGTTTATGCGCTCCAAGCTCAAAGTTATACCTACGCCGTAATCTGCTGTGACCGCTGCCGAGGCGATATGTGACAAATCATGCGACCCAATATCTGCCGTAAACAGGAGAGTGGGTCATTTGGACATTTAAATTATGGAGCTGCCTAAACAGGCGTACGATTTTTTTAAATTTTATTTGTAAGAAACAAACAGCTTGTATAGGTACATATAATAGACAGATAAATATACATGTGAACTGCAGTGAAGCCAAAAGAGTTTTGAGGATCGGGACCGGGTGAACTGGAGCTGGTGCTAATTGCCGGTTTGACTGGTTTGGTCGTGAGGGCGGCCGCGGCTTCCAGCTCCTTCTGGGAGTTGATGGCGCGCTTGGAGCAATCCGGAAGAAGAACCACAATCGTACAGTCACTGGTTCAGCATTTGTTGTGCGAAAATATTGATCGGACCGAGGCGAAGAGTATTTGTCGTGTCACTGTTAGGGATTCGGTAAGGAGAAGAGAAGAGTTTTTCAGTCCCTTCTTCCTTTCCCAAACCAATCGACGATCGGTTTGGCGAAGGAATTGTAAAACGATGTTCTGTTCTTGTCTGGTTTTGCCTGACCTAGCCTCCTACACTCTATGCCTTTGATCACATCATCAGAGCACCCTGGGCCGGTCAATACGGCGGTCACCAGGGAACCCGTATCTTCCGTTGCTTATTCTTTGACGCCATGAAGTAGGAGTAAGCATCTCCTGGACGCAGCATCGATGGACAAGGGCGTAGCTAGGATTTTGTTAAGGGGGGGGCAGGTGTAGACAAACCAAGAATATATCTAAGGTAAATGCTGCAACAAAATAATACCTACTGGTGGGGGTGGCTAGAGAATTTCAGAAATAGGCTATTTTCGTCTATAAAAAGACCGTCAGGCACAAAATTCTCCCCGATTCGGGACATTCCACGGGGAGCCATAGAGCTACGAAAATATAATATAATTCAATATTTTTGTGGCAATATCTTTAGAAGTGTCACCTCCCCGTCAGGTGGCACCCCAGGCGGTTTGGTCCCCCCCCTCGCTAAGCTACTGCATTCAAACGGTTTCAGTCATCGTTGATCTCAGCCATGTTTTAACACGACGCAGTGTAGAAAAGGACCTCTCTATGTTACTTGTAGTGCAAGGTTGTGCCAAGGAAATAAGTATTGCTTTTTTAGTTGCGGGAAAGAAAATTTTCTCCTCCTTAAACACTTCAGTAAAATCTAGTTTTTCGAGATCTTTTCTGGTCATACCCTTGTTCTGCCATTTTTATACCATAGTTCGGTTTCTTGATTAAAATTTTTAAGTAAATCGTAGTATAGGCAAAAACTTTGTGCTTTTTCTTCAAAATCAATTAACGTCGTATTTAACATTGTATTGTACAGGGATGTAGCGACATTAATCCGAAAGCAGGCAAATTTTGGTCACCAACCGAATGAACCGATTTGTTGGCAAGATACAATGCGTGGGACTTGTATATCAGTTCCAAAGGCAGCTGCAGTTTTAATCGAAATATCTAAAATATTTTGGCTCTCTATGTCTACGTTGCTTCGATGATCATTTATAACAGAAATTATACCTTTAATATAACTCATACATGCGTGCATATTGATAGTTTCCGATTGTAAAGCATTGGCAATACGCTGCCCTAGTTCTTGTATGTTCAATAGACCATTTTGCTAATTTTACAGGAGACGTTTTTTTCTGTTTTTACGGGCAAATTCTAAATAATTCTCGACTTTGGTCTTTTCGATTTATGTATATGTATTACAGGAAATGTGTAAACATCAATTTTCGAAGTTTTAAGCTATAATATGCCCAAATTATAACTTTAAAGATGGATATTGAACATGGGTTGAAAATAATGTTTGATTCTTTTGGATAATGAACACATCGTATGAAGATTGAACAATTCGGCTCCCAAAACTTTGAGATATTTTTTGTTCAATACGCCAAATAGTGGTAAATTGTATGTACAGGATGATTTTTAGACTTCAAACACTTTTTTTTCTTCTTTTGTTTTGTGGTTGACTTAAATTATTATTTTTAAAGACACAAACAGCGTCATTAACGTAATTTTTCACAAAAACGGCACTTCGTAAATCATCCAAATATTATTATTAATATTATGTAATTTTGATAACATAGCCAACTATGTATAAAGGTACCTACGACTTAATTTTTAAAAATTTCTTATGAGAACGCTTTGTTATTAAACATACTATTTTTGGCTGTCGGTGCATGCGTGATGTGAAATATTCCTATTTATTTCTGAGTAATAGGTAGAATTATTCTAGATATGTTTTAAGATTTTCACGGCCAAAAGCATTTTCGTTATTTGTTTTGGGGGTGTTATACCGTGTTGCGCTACCTCCTTCTTTAGCCAACCTTTCGGACATCGTTGCAGTGTCCACCATCATTTTTTTCATATCTTGTTTCCAAAAAACTTTGAGAACACTTTGCCGATCTTACCCCGTAAGGGGGAAGACCGGTAAACCAAAATTATAAATGGCTTATTTTTTGTTTTTGTTTAGGTAAACAATTAAAATGTTACACATGTTAATTTGGCAACAAAAGGTAAGATGAAGTACCGTTTTTAGTAAATCTTCTGGCTAATATGCTTAATTGCAGTTTTAGAATGAATGCCGGTGTTCGCGCCTTTATTGTTACATGTGGTTCTTTCTAAAATACCTATTGTGTGCCCTCTGCCATAATTAGTCCAGTTGAATTCACCTCGCCGCGAACGACACATGTCCTAAAAACAGCACCGCTTTTCCAGTTGTAATAATCAAACGCAAACAGAACTTTAAATCTCGCAGCTATTCGCAAGTACCATCGCCACGCGTCATCCATTCTCGCATATTATTTTGCGATCAAACGTTCATTCCAAACGCCATTCCCTTCCAAAATCTCTCCCAAACTAACATACCTACCTTTCCAGTGAACACTGAACGAAGAGGGAAGTAGTCTGGGTAAGTGAGATTAAAACATAATAAAATATTTAATAAGAACCGCATACAGTCCACAACATACCGCAGCATTTGATCCCTCGATCCATTGAGAGGATCACTTGCTCCCCGCCGCAACATTTGGCCATTCGAGCCGCATGACATCGATGTATTTATTTTATTATATTTACGGAAGGATTCAATGAGCAATATTCGTTTGAAATCATTATTAAAATACCTACCCGCAATTTGAGATTGTCGGTGTCATATTGTCGTATCTACCCGCCTCGAATTCACTCCAATTTACCCCAAATCCCTCGAATTTACCCCAAAAATTTCCGATATAACCCCTCATTGAAAAATAATTTACAAGAAATTTTGATTGGCAGATTTTGGGTGTTTTACTGTAGATAACTCGATAAATAAAAATTTACTCTCATAGTTTAGAGCTAAAGGTAATATAATAAAATTGAAAACTTTGCGGCAACACCATGAATTCTTCATTAAAAAATTATTTAAAAAAATTCGTCTCATCAAAAAAGCACACGGTATTACCCCAACTCACTTATTTTGTTAAAATGCTGGTATAGAAACTAATTAATCTTTCTCATCGGAACCGCCCTGTACAGTAGCAAGGGTACGCTCGCAAGATTATCGTTCTACGAAATTTAAATTCTCGGCCGCTGGTTAATGACTCTTAATAAAAAAATAATTAAATTTTTTATATTAGAATATTTAAAACGTATAAAAAAACCAATTATGAATAAAAAAAATTAATGCATAAATATAATTTATTAAAACTTGTTTAATGTTAAAGCACGAAAGTAGTAAAAAATAATTCAAATAATAAATAATAAATGGAACATCTGTGGACTCCTGATTGGTTGAAAGCGTATATTGAACATACAAGCCCTCTACTTGCGGCGGGACGTTGAACAAATATGTATCTATGAACTTTTTTAAAACTATTATAATTTAAATTATTAAACAAATAAGAACTAAAACATTGTTCCGTGAGTTGATATTGGCACGGAAGAAATGCTGAAAATAGCAGTTAAAAACAGAAAAATGTCATATTTTTAAGCTACATTTATGCGTAATAGGCTAATAAACACATTGGCATTCATAACTCAGTTTTGCTAAAAAAGATTGACCTTTTCTAATCGTAGGACGAAACCCAACATTCTCAGTGAAGAACTACACGTCATTATGATATGAGCATGAAAAGTTAACCCACTATCAAACAAAATACTAAGATCTTTCATAGTGGAGACACGTTTTAAATTTAGAGCCCTCATAGTATACCGGTAAAACCAGGTATGATACGCTCTAGTGAAAGAAAGAGTGAAACATTTAGCGATATTAGATTCAATCTGATTCCGTTTACTCCAGTCAACAATTCTATCAATATCTGATTGGAGTCGAATGCAGTCCTCTAAAGTTTGTATTTCCAAAAAAATTTTTAGATCATCAGCGAAAAGAAGTGACCTGGAATGCAGAATAATTTCCGTTATATAATGAATAAAAACCAAAAAGAGGAGTGGGCCTAAATTAGAGCCCTGAGGTACTCCTGAGAAAACAAGAAATATTTTGGAAAAATGTTGGAAAAAATCTGGCAAAGGCTATACAAACATCTCCCAACAATAATAAAAATAATCCCCACACTACCCAACACCAATATAATAATTTCAACAAAATAACAGAAACTGATGTTGGAAAAGTTATCGGTGATTTAAAGGGGGGCTCTGCTCCCGGTTATGACAACATAGATGTAAACATATTAAAAACAATGAAACAATATCTAATTTGCCCATTAACTCATATAATAAATACAAGCCTTATAAAAGGTGTATTTCCAAATAATTACAAAAGAACAATAATAACACCAATATATAAAGCAGACTGCCCAAAAGACCCACAAAATTACCGCCCTATATCCCTTTTATCTAATATATCAAAAATATTCGAAAAAATTGTAAAAAACCAAATCTGGGCCTTCTTAGAACAACATCACATTATAAATTCTAAACAGTATGGTTTCAAAAAAAACACCAGCACCCATGATGCCATTGCGAAAATAACAAACTATATATATACCGCCCTAGACTCAAATGAAAAATGCATTGGAATATTTATTGACCTAAATTAAGCATTTGATAGTATATCTCATACTAACTTAATAAAAAAAAAATCAAATCAATTGGAATAAATGGACTGGTGCTATCCTGGATTATAAGCTTTTTGGAAAATAGACCACAACAAGTAAAATTATTAAATGAACTAAGTGATTCCGAAAGTAGTTACTTCTCAATACCACAAGGCACAGTTCTGGGACCACTTTTGTTCATATTATATGTAAATGATATATTTGAAGTTGCTAAATACGGGGAAATTATCTCATATGCAGATGACACAGTGCTTCTTCTAAAAGCAAACACATGGTTAGAACTGAATAAAAAGGCTAACATAGACATAAATGAATTAAAAACATGGTTTGACAATAACCTACTAACATTAAACTCTAAAAAAACACATTACATACCATTTTTCATAAAAAAAACCAAACACGCCGTATGAAATAAACATAAGGATCCATTCTGCACCACACACTCAACAACACCACTGTAACTTATTGTGTACTAATATTGAAATGAAAACTTCAACCAAATATCTAGGAATCACTATTGACCAATGTCTAAAATGGATACCGCATATAACCATTCTTAAAAACAGAGTACGAAAATTGACATATATTTTTAGCTGTTTGAGACACATTCTAAGTAAAGAACTACTGAGAATGACGTACTTTGCATTCTGTCAATCCATAATCCAATATGGTATAATAGGATGGGGTGGCGCCTATAAAACTCACACACAATCTCTTTTCATTGCGCAAAAACTAATAATTAAAATAATATTAAAAAAATCTTTTCTGTATCCATCTGAACTCATATTCAAAGAATTTAAAGTCAGAAAATTAAATACTCTCTTCCTGTATCATTCAACCTTACAAGTTTACAAAGAGGATATCCTAAACAAATCCATACCCTTCAAAAACACAGTAAATCTCAGGCAAAAATACATGTTACCAATTCCCATTTGTAAAAAAAACTTTGGGTCAACAAAACTATAAATACTTAGGAACAAATTTCTTTAATAAATTACCAGAAAATATAAGATCCCTTAAGGACAGTTTCAAAAATTTCAAAACACAATTAAAAAAATATACTGAAAACCTTAACTAAAAAAATTAAATAATAAATAATAATTAAAAAAATATAAACATATACACACATATGTTTCTCTTATTCTTAATATAAACTAAATAAAAAAAAAAATAATCAAAATAACCTAACAAATAATACTTCCTCCCGTACACACAAGCATTTGCTTATTATGAGAGAACATTTAAAAAAAAAAGTATATTTGTATTTAATAATTGTATTAAGTTTTTTTTTTATATACTTTCATTATATTTATGTATCTATTGTATGTACCGTACCAAAAAAAAAAAAAAAAATTTTGATAAGAATATTCCATGTGATACAAATATAAGAAACCGGAAAGAAAAACCTATCGTTGACAATTTATTTAATAAGATATCATGGTTTACGGTGTCAAAGGCCTTTGATAATTCATTGTATGAGCAATCTATTTGGTAGTCTTTATCTAAAGATTTGGAAAAAAAATCTGTGAATACCAATAGATTGGTGTCAGTTGATCGGCCTTTTCTAAACCCATGCTGTTCTGATATTAAGAACGGCAGTGTTTATCAAGTATCGATTCGAATAACTTAGCCAGGTCAGAAAGTATTGCCAACGGTCTGTAGGTTTCAACGGATTTTCTTGATCCATTTTTGAAAATAGGACAAATTTTTGAGACTTTCCAGGAATCGGGAAATTCACCAGTTTCTAAAGAGAGGTTGAATATAAAACTCAAAGGCAGTTTTAAAAATTCAACATGTCCTTTTAAAAAGACTGGTAGAAAATCTGGCCCAAGAGAATTTGTATATTTCATTTTTTTTATCAAAGATTTAACATCTGATTCATCTATATGACTTATGTCAATGTTTTGGGCTCCCTTCACATTCATCTTGGCAGCAGCAGTGGAATTTAGATTTTTTATTAAAACACTAGAACAATAATTTAAATGCGGAGTTACAATAGAATTGTAAACAAGGCGCGTAGTCTCGAGATCCAAATTATTTCTGATCCTTTTTAGGAATCCAACTTTTTTAGCAATTTTCTTTGTTATGTATTCTAAGTTATTACAGATTAAATTACTATGCGTCGTATTTAATGCTGAAAAGTAAAAGTTTTATGCAATGCTACTGGAAATGAAAAGTCGAAGTACATTTAACAAAGGTTCGGGTTTATTTATGTTATTTATTATACAAACATGATTTGAATTATTGTTTAAGATAATGCTATTACTTCAGGGCATGGGATTCGTCGTACTCGAAGAGTCCTCTTTGATTTCCTTTATATTCTATTCTAGAGAGAACCAAAATTAAATGGCTACCTACATTGGCACATGTCAAGACTTCTTTTACGTAAATATTAGGAACCACTTACTGGTTGATGGGCGCCATACCCTGCTTTACAGGGTAAAATATAAATAAAACTACTTAATATCTAATTGTGGTGTTGCTGGTTGGCTTCGTGTCTCCAGAAGTCACCTTCCTGCTGCTTCAAAGGGAATCCCATCCGTCGCCCGCTAATCAAATCTCGGAACTGACATTTGCAATAGTTGTTATGAAGCAATTCTTAAAAATTTATTATTCCGTCAAGTACTTAAAAAAAATGATAATGTTGGTGACACTCTGGATTTTGGTGTCTATGCGAGGCGCGAGAGGGCTTTTTCCGGTTCCGCACACTTTGATTTGGAAGCGAGTAGAGCGGCTCGCTTTGTAAATCGACGGGTCACACATTGGGAGAAAAATGTGCTAATTGTACGGGAAAGAGTAAAAGGAAGTACACGCGGGCGACACTCGATTTTTGGTGAAATTTTAATAATGGTTTTCATGGTAAAACCCTCAAAAAACACGCGAGTGAGTTTGTGATGAATCGTGGTGAGTAAAATGCTACGGCATGTTATTGTGACGGGCGCTCGGGAATTGTAATCGGGAGAGATTAGAGTCATCCTGTCGGTATATATTACATTACGCTGATAATAATCATTTTCCCGCGGCCGACAAACCCGCGGAGTTCGCCATTTTTAAGATTTGCGCTGTATGGGAGCAAGAGTGTCGCTACCATTTGGGATAGGACCGGTAATCAGGGGAGGGTCATGGGTCCCCATCAGCAGTGATCGTTCGGCTCCAGAGCCGAGGCCAGAAGAGGAAGCAGGAGGACCAGCATCCCGCAGAGGGTCATGTTATTCCGCCTGTCATAGTCGTGCGGATCCCGAGCTGAGTTTTACCGTTGGTGGAGAGAGTCTGGGCCTCCCCTTCGGTAGGAACTCACACCAGGCGTCTCCGGGAGAGGCCAAAAGGGCCTACCACTCTCAGCCGCAGTCCGGGGGGGTAGATAGGTTAGAATTAGATGGATACGAGGTCCCGGGTGAGTCTTTTTATGTATCATGTATTTATCACCGGTCTTCCTTTGTACAATATACCTTACTTATGTTCTCATTTAATACTGGGTTTTAATGGCAATAGCCCTACACCCCACTCCTTTCCAGGGATGTTATATTAAGAATGCCCACGCCGTGAAGGGAGAGTCTCGTGCCTGCTGCAAATTGACATTCCACGACTGTATAGTCGAGGATTGGCGTCCATAGGTTCCATTAGAACCGAAGTTGATTTGTGGTGAGCGGGAGAGAGATGTAATTGGCTGGCATCTGCTACTTACAGCCTCCCACGCAAACTGCTATCTACATAGTAGATAGCACGTCATTTATTCAACCTAATTATCTTGCTATTCCACGTAGTAATTAGCTACTTAACAAAGTACTAAAAGAGCGATTTAACATAGTTGTCTCTGGTAGCGGTTCGAAGACCATTGAGTGACATATCAGTAGAATTCCTGTAACCAGGCATTTACTGCGTTACATTACCCCTCCACCAAAAAAGAATTTCTGCCAAGAAATTATGAGGTCCTCCTGGCACCTGAACATGGAATCTTCCTGTTTGCTTGTTTCGCTCGTAGAGCCTGATGGAAACTCGGGACGCTCGACAGATGTAATGCAGCATATTTCTTACAAGAAGTTACTGGAAGATGGGATCCTGGTTGACTGCAAGGAAACCAACTCCACCTCTCTGCCATCCATTCATAGTGTAGCGACCTCCGTTCTGATACGGCTCTGCCTAGATGTCATCTTGGAGCCTTTATGAAAGCCGCCATCCCAATGTCATTTCCGCTAAAGTGTATTTCCAATTCTTCAATGGTTTTGGTAACTTGGAGGAGCATGTATTGATGTGATGTATGCCAGGTTTTATGTCTTGACACCAGAGTAGCAAATCCAAAATGTTCTGTATAATTTTCTCTCTTCTCCAAGGTCTTCTTGTAGATCGTCATTGCCTTCTTGTAGATTCCTTCCCTACTGATGTCTAATGCCTAATGGTTAACCAAATGAACAACATAACAACTAAGAGATTTATATAATATCAAGGAAAATTTTTAAAGTCTATTTAAAATTATATGTAAGTGGCCCGTTTAAAAAAATCTAATAGTATCTTCATACATATTATATTTATAACTATCAAAGTAGAAATCTTGACATGCTAGTAGTATAAAATAACTATTGTGCAATTATTAAAGTTCATGTTGAAATGACTCTAAGTTAAAGAATTCAATTATTTCTTTCTTAAATTATTGTGTCTTAGCGGAGACTCAAACCTATTTAATATAGTGTAAATAATACTTTTACTGGAGGAAGCAGTAATTTAAAAAAAGTAAATGTATAAGCAATCTGATACATTTCTAGGTTTACATTATTATGTACAAAATGATGCGTGGGGTTACATTTGGTTTCACCCCGTGATAACCAACTATAAAACCACTCATAACCTTGTTAGATGAATACTTAAGTTCATGTGAAAGTTATATAACTAATAAAACTTAGATTTTATTTAATCATTAATTAACAATTTTCCATTTGAATATCACCCCGTGACATTAAAAAAAAAAAAACTATTTTATTATTATCATTTACCAACTTCCTACTTGAATATCACCCCGTGAAATTCAAATAGAAAATCATTTTATAGTTTCGTCGCAGCGTTTTCCGAACTCTAGAAAACCCTGCGAGGAATCTTCTTAAAATAAATATAATGCAGATTTCAACAAGTGTGAAAGGCATTTATGCAGGTTATAAACTCAATGATCCTTATAAAACAAAAACAAAATCTCATACAATATTACTATTTGTATAGAAATTTTAAACATCTGAGATTGTTATTTTTTTTTTTTTTTTGAATTCAAATTGTTGGTTCTGTTTAAAAAAATCTAGTGAGAAAATTAAACCTTGTCAGGTTACCATGGAGTTTCCTAAAACTCTATAAAATAGATATTTTGAGAATCTGGATGCTATCATGTTGGGTACCACTTAATGTACAATAAGGGATTTGTTTAAACAGAAGTCATGTTATAATAACAAAAAAAAATATTTTTTTTTTATCCATATATTATATGTTTATCTGATATACTCTAACAGACACAGATTAATGTTAAAGACAAATCAAAATATTCAACACACCTATCCTAGGACAAGCACAATTATTAGGTCAGAGGAAGATTTACCAACAGGGATAGTAAACCCTTCTCTAAGCGCAATACTAAACTAAAACAAAACATTAATATACCATCAAAAATAACAATACAACAAAGTATTCAATGTATGAACATAAGTTAGGTCATCTTCACACGTTGAACAAAAATGAGAATGAAGACTGTCCCCGATTTAGGTGAATAAGTCAGCGGCAATCATCATTCACTTATCCTAACTGATGCATACCAATGCAAGTGGCAAGTATCCTTCTACGCTTCTACTTTGATTAAATCTTTTATGTGAAACGTACCAACTGACTTGCCTTGTAAGTCTGACAATTTGTATGCTACGGGAGAAATTTTACCAATGACCTTACTTCGAATGAATTTCAGAGCTAATTTAGCTGAGAAATTCTTGCTAGCGTCCGAGAGGACGAAGGAGCGCCTCCACACAATGTCTCCGAGTTTGTATTGGACGTCCCTCCTACGAAGGTCATAATTTACCTTATTTTTTTCATACGATTGACGGAGGCATGTCCTTACCTGGTTGAATATATCATTCAGTTCAGATAAGTCTGAGGCCCACGAGTCCCTTTTAGCAAAAGTTATTTCTTCCGAATTAAAATCAACTGACTTGTAATAATTTCCCGAGGTTATGACCTCTCTACTGAAATTAAGGAAAAATGTAACCAGTAATTTCATGGACCGCGGAGTTGATGGCGAGTTCGATTTCAGATAGATGATTGGCCCAAGTTCTATGATCCGTACCAACGTAAGAACTTAGAGCTGTCACCAGTACCTTGTTTACTCTTTCCACTGGGTTATTTTGAGGGTGGTATCTACAATTATAGAACAGATGTCTTATGTGATACTTGTTTGCTAATGCTTTCATTTCCTAGAAATATATTGCAGTCCATTATCCAAAATAATTGTGTCTGGTACACCAAATTTTAAAAAGATGTCATCTTCTAGAATTGCGGTTACATTTTTCCCCGTAGCCCGTATCAAAGGAAATAATTTTGTATATTTTGAGAAAAAATCTGACACCACTAAGAGATACGTATATCCCTTTTTATACGAACTCGGCAACGGTCCTAGCAGGTCTGTTGAAATCATCTGCCACGGACGTTGTACAAGTTTGGGATTACCCATCAAACCTGGCTGTGGCAGATTTGAACTCTTGTAACCTAAACATATTTGGCATGAAGAGATGAACCTTTTAACATCAGCTGCCATTTTTGGCCAGTAATAATGAAGGGAAATCTGATTTAACGTCTTCATTATACCGAAGTGGGCCGATGTCGGAGGAAGATGATGTTGCTCTATTATATTGCGTCTACGTTCTCTAGGTACCAGTTTTCGATCCAATCGTGCGCTCTGTGTAGAGCTTCCATACTCTGTATGTGTTTGTACAAGATACGATTGTTAACTTTCCACGCGGGAAATTTATCCGGGGAAGTGAGAACATTTCTACACATTTTCTCATACCATGAGTCTGTGGTCGGTATCGTTTGGTCTATTACAGCTACATTTAAAGGGTCACGCGATAATGCGTCGGGTACTATGTTATCCTTCCCTTTGCAGTGTTCGACTACAAAGTTGAATTGTTGGAGTCTAGCTGCCCATCTGGCGAGACTGCCTGTAGGTGATTTTATGTTAACCAACCATTTAAGACTGTACTGATCTGTTATAACCTTCACAGGTATGACTGATCCTTCTATGTACCCCCTGAACTTTTCTAAAGCAAATATCATTGCATTGAGCTCTTTTTCTGTAGGTGAATGATTTTTCTCTTGAGCGGTAAGAGACCTACTAATGAATGATATAGGGTGTTCCATGCCTGAATCGTCAACCTGAGTCAAAACTGCGCCCAAGCCTGTATTCGAGGCGTCGCAAGATATGGTGAACGGCTTATCAAAATTTGGACAAGCTAACTGGTGCGTTAACAAGGGTATTCTTAAGGCGTATAAAAGCTGAATCTGCCTAACTATTCCATTTAAATTTAGGTCCCGTGAATTCCTTTCTAGTCAGATAGTGTAAAGGAGCCGCTATTATGGAAAAGTTAGAGATAAATCTCTTATACCACGAGAGGATACATATAAATCGTCTTAGACTCTTTTGTGAATTCGGAGTAGGAAAGTCCACTATGGCTTTGACCTTATCTGGGTCGGTTCTTAAACCCTGATTGTCAACGACGTAACCTAAAAATTTTAAGGAGTCCCGATTGTTAGATCCGCATCTGAAAGTTTGCGTTTGACTTCCCTCAAGAGTGACATATGTTCCTCAAAAGAAGAACTTATTATTATAATGTCATCTAGGTAATACAATACTTTGCCGTCAAATTCCGGTCCAAAAATTTTGTTCATGAGGCGCATCATTCTAGAGCTTGCTCCGTGGAGACCAAACGGCATTGTGACAAAATGAAATAATCCTCTTTTAGGAACTGTAAATGCTGTCTTTTCTTTGGAATTTTCCTGCAAAGGTATCTGCCAAAAAGCCGCCGTCAAGTCAATGGTAGACCGATATCGTGCACCGCCTAATGAGTCTAATATGCTTGAAACAAAAGGTATTGGAAAACTATCTCTTTTTGATATTGAATTTATTTTCCTACTATCCAAACATAATCTGAAAGTTCCATCTTTCTTGGGAACAAGTAAGATGGGACTCTTCCACGCGCTATGACTTGGCTCAACAACGCCTAGTTTCAACATTCTATCTAGTTCTTTGTGAACGGCAGGAAGCAAGTGTGGTGATACTGGGTAATATCGTTGTTTCACCGGTTCACTATCACCTGTGTCAATGATCTGATGCTCTAAGTTGGTTCTTCCCAACCTGTCCCCCGATATTGATTTGAATTCGTCTATGACGCATTTCAGATCATATTTTTGTCTATCCGATAGATTAAAAGTATTATTTATTCCTTTAACCTCAGCCACTGATTTTAGATCAGATCTTGTTTGTCTAGGTGTTATAAAATTCGAAATTTCAGGACAAATATTAAAATGTTTCCAAAAATCTACCCCTAGAATAATATTTGATTTGATTTCGGGCATTACTACAAAGGTAAATTTTTTGACTATTTGATTATAGATTACCGGAATTGTAATTTTTTGTTTACATTTTACAGAGTGACCTGTGGCAGATGTAAGAGAAAAATTTTGCTTGAAAGCGGTCAATTTAAATCCTAATTTCACGAAATTAGTGTGAAAGTTATTTCCTAAAATTGAAAGATGTGAACCAGAATCTAATAGTCCACTATAATTATCACTCAATACCTGGAAAGTTACAAAAGGACGACCATCCCTGTTAGTCTCCCCTTTGACGTTCGAGGTCTGCAGCTCAGAATAGAAACGGCTTACTTCCGCAAGCCATCTCTCCCACTCCGGATCAATAGTTTGTCTTCGAAGAGACGTCTCTCTTCTTAACGGCGCCATTGTCCGGGTCCCACGTTTTTTGAGTGATTGCAGCTGCAGTCCTGTGTTTTAACATTTAGACGCCCGCACTTGAAGCATACCACGTTCTGCCTGAAATCATTTTTACCTTTCTTTTTATTATCACGGCTAGAAAATTTGAAGTCTTTATTGACATGGGAATTAAAATTAGTATTCCTAAAATCTTTTGTGGCATTTGAATTACTGACATTAGGATTATTAGCATTGGAATTTGCATGGAACTGGCAGAGGAAGGATGAAAGTAAACTGAATGCTGTTGAAATGAGATCCCTGAGACGTATGTGTGGTAAAACAATGTATGATCGTGTGAGAAATGTGGATATCTGCAAAGAATGTAAGGCTGATGTAAGCATAATGAGTAAGATTAAGAAAGGGACCCTCAGATGGTTTGGGCATGTAGAGCGAATGAACGAAGGAAGTAGTGTAAGAAGAATATACGACGCGAATGTGAATGGTAGAAGAAGTCGGGGACGCCCGAGGAAGACATGGCACGATCAAGTGAATCAGATACTTGAGTCGGGTCATGTCAAAAGTCAGAATAATAGAAGAGAATGTATGAGACGATGTATGAATGTGAGTGAGGCAAAGAGTGTGTGCCAAGACCGAGTTGTTTGGCGGTCCGTCCTCTCTGCCTACCCCTGCGGGAAAAGGCGTGATGGTTAGTTAGTTAGTTAGTTGGAATTTGCAGCCACCGGTTTATTCAATTGGTTTCTGTCATTTGCACGACTGTCGGCTAGCTCAATGAGCTTTCCTAACTGTTTTAGGGTCGCTATTACTGGTATTGTATTGAGTGCCAGCTTTTGAATATAGCGCGCAGCCATGTTGCATTGCAGGATGTCAAGTATCTCCTCTTCTGGCAATTTTTTAGATAAACGACTATTCAACAGCAATATTTTAGTAATGAAAGCACCAATTGATTCTTTAGGATCTTGATAAGTAGTCCTTATTTTTGCCAAAAGTCTCCTTTCAAAGTCTAAAATTTCGAACTCTTCGTTGATTCCTGCTTCTATTTCTTCCCAGGAATTAAAAGTGGACTTTTGACACGATACCAGTCCAAAGCAACTCCTTCAAACAATTTAAACGCTCCTTTAAATAAACAAATGGTACTTACTCACCGAGCTTTTGCGAGTTCTTTGACGCGCTCTAAAAATTGTCTAGCACAGGTCGTTCCATCATATTTCAGGTCCCATTTATATAGTGGCACCACCGGAACGCTGGGCTGCATATTTGACGGAGTGGAAGTCTGGGCGACGGGTTCTCCCGCCTTGTTTTCTGCCATCTTAGCAGCCTGACTCCTTGTTGTCATTGGAGTTATAAAATGTACCTAAATGCTAAAGATCGGAGTAAAATAAAAACTTATTAGTATTAAATCCCAATATTTCCTTGTTAAGTTGACAGGAACTGCCACGACTTATGAAATAATTTAAAATGCGCTTGGCGCAAGGAGTTCCGAGTGATTACAAAAACTGAGTAACTTTATAAAATTAGTAATATACTGGAAACTCACCGAGTCCCCGCTGTACAGCAGGCATTCTCGAGACACGAAGCCAAAAGCAACCACCATACATTTTCGAATTCACTGTCACGTGTTTAAAACCTACCTACCGTCTTTACAACATTGTTATATATTGCAATATTGTAAAAATTATCTAAAAGGTAATTTGCAATTTGGTAGGCGGGTATGGGTACCGCCGCCCTGGGAACCATTTATTGGATGACCAACACCTCTGCCACAGGTCACCCCAAGTGGTTCGCTACGTTTGGTGACTTAGCAGGGGTGCCCGGGTTCTTGGGGTGATGTTTGTTCAGGTCTTGATGGCAGGTGCGTCGGCCCACCTTCTGCGTGGCGGGCCGGATTGGGAGATGCTGGTTGAGGGAGACCCTTTACAACCGGTTACCGCTGTCCGGGCCGCTCGGTAGTACAGGGGCCCGACCCTCAGGCTCACGACTGAGGGTGGGTTGCCCTATCAACGAGTGTTAAAACCCCGCCGCTGCTGTTGTGCCGGTTCGTGACCGGAGGGGACCCAGCAGTAGCGTTTGGGGCGCGTCGGGTGACCTCTCCAGCCGGACTCTCCCTATCCATCGCCTTGCACCGCAGTGGGTGGATTGGATTCATTCGTTCGTCACTCTTGGACACTCTGATCCCCAGCTTCCTACCCACCCCTCATACCTTTTCCTTCCCAGACCTCCCTCCCCCCACACCCCATCATAAAAATATTTAATAAAAATCATGACAACACAAACAACAAAAATCAACAGCATTACAGCGGCGAGTAGTAGGCGACCCCGGCGCAGGCCAAAAATGTTGGTGAATTACACCAACATTCGCGGCCTGCATACCAATTTAAACTCCGTCCACCACCACCTTTTTTCTCAACGCCCCAACCTACTATTCCTGTCTGAAACGCAGATAGCCGAGCCTGTAGACGCCTCCTACCTGGACTGCCCGGGCTTCACCCTCGCAAGCAAGTTCAGACCTAAAGGAGGTGTCTGTCTCTATAGTCGAGCTGACGTCAACTGTGTGCGACTGCTGAATCTGGAAAACTCCAGATTCGACGTAATGTGGGTACGCGTCAATCTTGCCAGTACGGTAAGATTCTACGCGTGTTTATACCGCTCACCGAACCTTAGCGAATCAGACACGTCCGAGCTCTTCAAACATTTAAGCGACACTATTGATGACCTCTTGCCCCGCTACCCTATGGCAGAGTTTGTGGTCCTGGGGGACTTCAATGTTCATAACGAACCTTGGTTGAAGTTCTCAGGATCAACAGACTCGGCTGGACGCCAAGCGGAATCCTTTGCCCTTTGCTACGGATTGGAGCAAATGGTTCAGGAGCCTACAAGGGTTCCTGATGTCCAGACTCACCGTTCCAATCTGTTAGACCTATTTTTAACTACTGTTCCACACGGTTACAGTATTGAAGTCACAGCGCCTTTAGGATCGTCCGACCACTGCCTGGTGACGACATCAATCCCTGTAAACTTCAGACCACCAAACGAGAGGCTGAAGAGAAAAGTGTGGCACTATAGGTCAGCAGATTGGTTCGGTCTGCGGGCACATTTTAATGCTTTCCCGTGGTCAGCTGTCTGTTTTCGGACTTCGGATCCCTCACGATGTGCCCAGGAAATTGGTGAGGTCATCACATCCGCGATGGATGGCTTCATCCAATCTACTGTTAAGGAAACTGGTGTAGGCTCAAAGCCGTGGTTCAGTCGACAATGCGCTGAAGCAGTGCGACGAAAAAACGCAGCTTACCGAGCCTACAACACATCTAGAACATCCGAAGACAGAACAGCTTACAACAAAATGGCAAAGGAAACCAAGAGAATCATAAATAGGTCAAAATTCGAGCACGACCAGCAGATCAGCAGAAAGCTGACTGCATGCCCGCATGGCAGCAGGCAATTCTGGTCGCTTGCGGGCTCAATAGGTCGCAATTTCTGCAAATCCAGTCTGCCACCTCTTACCAGACCTGACGGCTCACTAGCAAACACCGCCACCGAAAAGGCTAACTTACTAGGTAAAATGTTTGCGGATAACTCAACCCTCGATGACCAAGGTGCTGTCCCGACGTCGGTTCCTCACTGCGGTTTTCGTATGAAAAAGCTGAGGATCCGGCATCGGGAAGTACTCCATGTTTTACGAGGGCTTGATGTTAATAAAGCTAGTGGGCCTGACGGAATACCTGCCCTGGTACTGCAAAGGTGCGCTGCAGAAGTAGCTCCAATTTTGACGAGGCTTTTTAAACTGTCCCTGAAGACTGGCTCTGTGCCCTCTGGTTGGAAAAAAGCGGTTATCCATCCTATTCCAAAGAAGGGTGACCGCTCCAACCCGGCCAACTACCGCCCCATAGCGATCACATCAGTTCTGTCTAAGGTGATGGAACGTGTGATCAACGACAAACTGCTCACATACCTCGAGAAGAACAAAATTATTAACGACCGTCAATACGGATTCCGGCGGAACCGCTCGTGCGGTGATCTTCTCGCGTATGTGACGCATGTTTGGGGGCGATGCCTGGAACGTTTCGGTGAGACCCAAACGGTTGCACTGGACATATCCAAGGCCTTTGACCGGGTTTGGCACCGAGGACTTGTCAACAAACTGCATTCTTACGGACTTCCCGCATCCTTGTGTACGTGGATTGCCGACTTCTTGAGGGAGAGGTCGATTCAGACGGTAGTCGATGGTTTCACCTCTTCCTCTCACTCGATAAATGCTGGCGTCCCGCAGGGATCGGTTCTGTCTCCAACTCTGTTTTTGTTGCACATCAACGACCTTTTGTCATGTGCACCAATTCACTGTTACGCGGATGACAGTACAGTTCATGATAGCTTTTTGTTTGACAAGCCCCCAAAGGGCTCACAAACTCCAACAGCTCGTAAGGCTTTGACGCAAAGAATGGACGGTTACCTCGAGAGTGTTTTCTCTTGGGGTAAAAATAATCTCGTTGAATTTAATGTTTCAAAGACCCAATCTTGTCTGATTACGTCTAAAAGGGATCGCAATGAAAATCTAGTCTCTTTCAACGGAAGCAATCTTCCGAACAGGCCCTCCATTGATATGCTTGGTGTAACCCTAAGTGACCAGCTCAGGTATGGGGGCTCCATCGAAGCCAGAGTAAAGTTAGCCTCCCAAAAACTGGGCGTACTGTACAGGGCCCGCAGATACTTTAATAGTACACAACTGCTAACCCTGTACAAATCGCAAGTGCGCCCCACGGTTGAATTTGGCAGCCACCTCTGGTCTGGAGCTCCAAAATACCTGAAAAATACCCTCGACTCTGTGCAGAAACGGGCGGTCCGTTTGATAGATTCTCCCATCTTAACAGACGGATTGCAATCTTTAGAGCACAGGCGTCGGGTGGGAATGCTATCCTTGTTCTACCGGTATTACAATGGAAGATGCTCCGAGGAACTAGCATCATTGATTCCTTCGGCACCGGTGCATAGTCGGGAAACACGCCAAACGCGTGCCCAACATTTGTACACAGTTGACATTTGTCACATGAGAACGGGTCGTTTCTTCGACTCGTTCGTGTGTTCAACAGCTCGGCTGTGGAATGATTTGCCGGCCTCTGTGTTTCCTCCTTCCTACAACATGGGTCTCTTCAAGACCAATGTTCATTCCTTCCTCTCCTCAAAAAGACCCTCCACACAGCATCCCAGATGACATAGGCCCTGAGGGAAATTATTTTCCTCAGGGCCTCCTGTGTGGAGTTAATGTAAAAAAAAAAAAAAAAAAAAAAAAAAAAAAAGGAAAGAAAAGAGAAACCCACGTTCGCGCCAATTTGTCACAGATAAAATTACTATGCGTCGTATTTAATGCTGAAAAGTAAAAGTTTTATGCAATGCTACTGGAAATGAAAAGTCGAAGTACATTTAACAAAGGTTCGGGTTTATTTATTATACAAACATGATTTGAATTATTGTTTAAGATAATGCTATTACTTCAGGGCATGGATTCGTCGTACTCGAAGAGTCCTCTTTGATTTCCTTTATATTCTATTCTAGAGAGAACCAAAATTAAATGGCTACCTACATCGGCACATGTCAAGACTTCTTTTACGTAAATATTAGGAACCACTTACTGGTTGATGGGCGCCATACCCTGCTTTACAGGGTAAAATATAAATAAAACTACTTAATATCTAATTGTGGTGTTGCTGGTTGGCTTCGTGTCTCCAGAAGTCACCTTCCTGCTGCTTCAGAGGGAACCCGATCCGTCGCCCGCTAATCAAATCTCGGAACTGACATTTGCAATAGTTGTCTCCGGTAGCGGTTCGAAAACCATTGAGTGACATATCAGTAGAATTCCTGTAACCAGGCGTTTCCTGCTACTGACTGTCACAAATTTTTACGGAAATATTTCAAATTCTTGTTCTACTCTTCCATTAACGTTTCTTCAACCCATTAGATTTGACCTCCGCGCTTTGCCTTGTACGTAAGTAGTTTATGTTTTATTCACCAATTAAGCACCAATGCCCTTTATTGGTTTATGTAGGTATTATAAGAAAACATAACATTTTACGACATTCCCGATATAATGTTATTGAGCAACGCAACACCAACCAGGTTAACTCGCGACAGACGCTAGTACGTTTAGATGGACACTGTAACGCTGTTACCTATATACATTGGCTAAAAAGGAGATGGTAACCAACACGGCACAATACCCTTAAAATAAATCACGATATCACTTTTGGCCGTGAAAATTTTGAATCATATCGGAGTAGTACCTAGTTTATTAAATCTGAACACTGAGAGGAAAACTTAAAGTTATTCCAATTACTTAATCAATTCCAATATTACACCACTTTTTTTATGTCTTGTATTTACTCATCAAGAAAAGACAACAGAAAGCTGAAATACAGAAAATAATGTTGTATATTTATATACTAGACCTGCTCTCAAAATACGGCTTAAGCCATTTAAAGCAACTTCTGAATGGTGTATTTTGCCAGAGTGATACTGAGAGAATCTAACATTCAGACGACAATAAAACTATCTGGTTTGACCCATACAATAATTACATCGTACTAAATTTAACAGTTCAATACCTAAAATAAGTCATTTACGTTGCTGTTGAACGGTTTCAGTATGCTTTTGCAAGTGATGTTCGTGAACTCAACATTACATTCAGTCCTTTGAGCGGTCTCTCTTCTATCATTTAATCGGTCTAAGCCACTGTCAGATATATATATTTTTTTATTTCAATTCGCACTTCAAAACCTTAGATTTGCTGTGCGGTTTTTTGCAAACATATTTTTTTTAAATGTAAAGCACATTGTCAAGTGAATCCATTAAATATAATGCTTTTGGTTTTTTCAATCAATTAAATCATTGAATGACTCATGTACGCATAATAAATAAGCTGATGACTCGTATATGTGTAGTGATTTTACAAGTAGAGTGGGAATGGAGGGCAGAACGATTTTTCCCGGTTGTATTTTCAACTTTTGCGATATATTTGTAATACTCGTCTTACTGATAAATCTGCCCTGCTCCTTTAAATTCATTTGATATATTTGATGCAATAGATCGAAAAACCGTCTATAATACTTATTTAGGGTAAGTAATCCAGATCACTTCCGAGGCATTGTACGAGTATATTTCATTCCAACTGAAAGAGTTTACTAAATATTTACACCGCTCGTAAATTGGATTAATTAATGATTGTTCTGTTGTACATAGTTCCTAATTTTTTTTGGTAAACGCTATCACTGAAGGCCATGGATCTTCCCAACCCAGAGAGTGTTTCCATCAAGATGGAACCAGGGTCCCAGGAAGAGGGTGAAGATAAAATGCCGTATACGGATATAGATATCTACCTCCCGGATGTGAAGAAAGAATGTTTGCAGTATGCGCAGAGTTCTTCGAGAGCAAGTAAGTTGCTTAGCAAAAGTAAGAAAGTGTTTTGCTGATTTCAGATGTTCTAAATTTTTTTGTTTTTGTTTTGGAATATTTTGAAGACAGAACATTTCGCTTTGTTCACGACGTCCTTTTTTGCCGTTTGTTGATTAATTTGATGTTTACTTTAAATGTAAACTCTTAAACTTATATTGCTTAAAAAAAAGACTCCATTTGCCCTGTTAAGACATTGTGTTAATCGGGGCATTAATCTTAATTATATGGATAATAATATTACGAATATATATAATTGCATAAACAAAAACAAATAATATTCGTTTTAAATATGTCGAAGAGTTAATGATGTTTTCTTCCTAAAGCATCGGCCGCCGAGCGGAAATCTTTGGTTTTTATTATACCTTTAACATAAATAAAATATTGTTTCCAAAGCAGATATTGTTTCCGCTTTCCAAAGCAATTCCACACCACGAACATCTTAATGGCACCCGATGGCAAAACTGTTCATCACCCTTGCCCTATGCGAATCATTTTAAACAACTCATTCACTCAGCTGGCTTTGAATCACAAAGCACAGTTGAATGATAGTTTGATTTCCAAGTTTTGTTCCCCGGATAATGAAGACAACCCCAATAAAGTAGTAGTTAGCCTCATTAATACAGTCTCAAGTTGGATGTAAACTCTTAATAAACTCAAACTTAATCCGACAAACTCAGAATTTATTCGGATAATTTTCGCTGGTGGGCAAGCTTTTCTTGGCTCCAGTCCAATCCGTAATCAGAATGCAGACACAAACGCATCGACAGAAATAAAATTTCTGGGTTTCTCTATGTACAATCATCCTTCTCTTGAATAGCAATAAACTGTGCGCTCTGGCTTTTTCCATCTAAAGCAGATAATCAGGACATGCCTTCCCACTGATGAAAGTAAAGTCACTTATAAATTCGTTCGTTAGTCTCTCGTATAGGCTATTGCAGTAGTGCATTTGTTGTCCTACCTCAGAAATAATTGAACAATGAAAGTATTGTCGTAAAACTCCACTTAGGAATCGCCTTAATTGATTTCGATGCGTTGAAAGGATATTGTTCAAGATATGCTTTATGACCTTCAAAGTATTGCAAGGAATGGCGTCAGTATCCATAATATATCGGAACTATGCGACCAGCGAAACTTAAGCGACAGATAGCTTACTCTAAGATCAGCAGATGTAAGTGTTACTAATCGTGTAATGTAGCTTTCTAGATAAAATCGAGCCTATGATCGTTTTTTTCGGGTAACCGCTCTTAATTAATCCAGAATTTAGCTGAATTTAAACGGGCTTTAAAAACGAAATTATTTTTAAAATTCTGTAAACAAATCTTAACTTTGCTTAATAAATCCTAATGTATTATGACAAACCGTATTCTCAAGCGTCCGGTGATTGTTTGATATTTACGATATATGTAAATACCAAACATGATATATATAAATATACCGATTAACTCAGAATGTTCCTATTTCTGAACGCTTGCTTCCGTCTGTGCTGTATTATATTTTATTGTTCTTATTTTATTCTGTGCTGTGGCAGCTCTGTTATGGTTCTCTTTATTGATTTGTGTGTACTGTAAATTTATAATGATATGTTATTTGTTCAATATTGTATCATCACTATTTTTGTTATCTCTTTTTATACCTCCGTTTATATTTTGATATTCCTAATTTCTGTTAACAACTATTAAACTGTGAATTCTGTGAACATTTTTAAGTGGACTATTAACATGTACGCTTTTTACAATGCTAATCCAATGACTGTTTTCTGTTAATACTCTGTAAATGTTCCAAAACAATAAATAAATAAATAAATAAATTTTGAAACGATCACTGAAAACTAAATTATCATAATTAAAACAATAACATAATAAATATTACTTTTATTTTTCAGATACTTAATGCCTGCCGGGTTTTGCTACAAACTTTTTAGCGAAACCCGGTCGGATCCAAGTCCATAAATAAGAAACGTGTGGATTTGTTAGTTATTTTTTATTTTATTTCAAATAATTATCAAATCACAAAGAATCTTTTTAATATAAATAAATTTAAGTGTTCTTTTTAAAGTTTAGTGTAGTAAACAGCACTTGATTGGAAATGGCGAAAACTTCGCTATACAATGTGATATTATTATTATTCAATTTTGTTTTCAATCATTAATATTTTGCTGTCTCAGAGAAGGACTGTAATCATGAATGTAATACGTTGTTCGTCTAGGAGTCTCGGTATACCAATATGAATGTGTGTTTTATCTGTCCAGGTGCTATTAATTTGGAGATCGTCACCGGCAAGGCAGAACTAGGTCCACAAAAAGATGTTAGAGAGGGGATTTCCTATACAGAATTAGACATAGACCTCCAGGATGTTAAAAAGGAATGCTTAGAGCGCTCTGAAAAAAAAAATCAGACTGAAGGTAAAACTGAATTTTAGTCCGTTAAAGTTGGCAATTTGTGCTCCCCTAATTTTTGCTTTTTTATGAAGCTTTTTTTCAGCTATCTGTTGACCTTATCCGTAATATTTTTCCGACTTATTGACAAACCTTAAGACGCATCCTGGGAAAAAGCGATACTGCTCTCGAAAGTCGACGTTAGAACTTCACTTGCGTACCCATACTGGAGAAAAACCTTTTTCTTGTTCCGACTGTAACTATTCATTTTCTCGAAAGTTTGCTTTAAAGCGTCACATGTGGACTCACAGTGCAAAAAAACCCTTTTCATGTCCCGACTGCAACTATTCATGTTCACGAAAGTTTAGTTTAAAGATGCACATGTTGACTCATAGCGGAGAAAAACCTTTTTCATGTCCTGACTGTAAATATTCATGTAATCGAAAGGGATCTCTTAAAAGTCACATGTTTACTCACGGTGGAGAAAAACCTTTTTCTTGTCCCTACTGTAATTTTTCATGTTCGACAAAGGGTTATCTAAAAATTCATATGTTCATCCACAGTGAACAAAAACCTTTTTCATGTGCCAACTGCAACTATTCATGTTATCAGAAGAATAATATAAAAAGTCACATGTTTACCCACGGTGGAACAAAACCTTTCTCTTGTCCCGCCTGCAAATATTCATCTTCTCGGAAGGGAAGTCTTAAATTGCACATGTATACCCATAGTGAAAAAAAGCCCTTTTCATGTCCCGACTGCACTTATTCATGTTCTACAAAAAGCAAAATCAAAATTCACATGTTTACCCACAAGCAAGAAAAACCTTTTTCGTGCCCCGACTGCAAATATTCAAGTAATCGGAAGTGTGTTCTAAAAATTCACATGATGACCCACATGAAAGAAAAGCCTTTTTCATGTGCTGACTGCAATCATACCTGTTCTCGGAAGGCTGATCTAAAAATTCACATGCTTTCCCACGGTGGAGAAAAACCTTTTTCATGTCCCGACTGCAACTATTCATGTTCTACAAAGAGCAAACTAAATTTTCACAAGATGACCCACAGGGTAGAAAAACCCTTTTCATGTCCCAACTGTGACTATTCATGTTGTCGAAAAGGAAATCTCAATAGTCACATGTTTACCCACAATGGAGAAAAACCTTTTTCTTGTGCTGACTGCAACTTTAAATGTTCTACAAAGGGTAATCTAAAAAGTCACATGTTTACCCACAGTAGAAAAAAATCTTTTTCATGTGCCGACTGCAACTATACATGTTCTCGGAAGAGAAATCTTAAAAGTCACATATATACCCACGTTGGAAAAAAGCATTTTTCTTGTCCTGACTGCAACTATTTGTGTTTTCGGAAGAAACATTTTCAGAGTCACTTGCGGACTCATTCGCAGAATAAAATTGCTTAAAAATAGACTTGGTCATAACTCATTGAGCTACGCTCAGGTAATACTAAAAGAAAGGTGAAATGTGTTAAAAAAATATTTTGTCACTACGCCTTTTACGTCCTTGTGGTGATTTTCCCTCTTTTTTCCCCAATTTTAGAGATGCTGTGTAGAAGTTATTATATTATAACTTGTTTATTATGTCATACACCAAAGTTTTTCTTCATCTGAAAAATATGATATTTTTGGATTATTTCGAAAATTTAAAAAAATAAAAACATTTCGGAGAGGGCGTAAGGCCCTTCATATTTTTCTCAGTATAACATTAGTTAGTCCACTGTGATTATTTTAACCCGGCAAGATGGGGCTGAGTCAAGATTACCCGCGCCTTTGAAGTTTTTTTTTTTTTTTTTACATGAGCTCCACACAGGAGGCCCTGAGGAAAATAATGTCCCTCAGGGCCTATTTCATCTTTGGGGATGCTGTGTGGAGGGGTTTTGGGGGAAAAGAAGGAGAGGAGATTTCTGGGAAGGAAAAGAGTTTGGCTATCATTTTAAAACAATTTATGCGAAATTGCCGCTTTTCTCAGTAGCTGGAGTTTTTGAGTGCCTCGACAAGTTCCTGGCGCGAAATCAGTCGAGCATTAGCCGCGTTGTGAGCTACACGTGCCGAGGTAATTATTACCCATACCCGTATTCGGTGTAACTTTTCTTTCTATGAGGATTATAGCAATAATGATGATGTTATTTAGTGTTTTCGAAATATGATGATGTTAATTAGTGTTTCCGTAATTGTTTATGTTAGTAGATTTATAACAGGAACATTTTAATAATTGAAGACAGATAATTATTATATTTAAGTTTGATTTTGCTAGAAGAAGCCAAAATTTGTTAACTCTTTTAGACTTTAAGCTTCAAAGCTTTGTTCCTATGATTAAAAGGTGTTTTTCTAAGATTTTTTTGGTGTTTTATTACATTGATAACAGTAACATAATGCTCGTAACGAATAAAATTAATTTCCATAAATAGATACTGAAATGTGCCATTGTCTATTCCGGTAACAATTACCTGGCCCTCACCTCCGTGTAACAATTTTCCACCCCCACCTCGCCGGGTTAATTTATCACCTTTTGCGTGTTCGTTATCCATTTTGCTTGATCCACATCTGCCCTGCATCACGTCTGTTCTGGTTATGGACACATTAATGCTATCCGAAACTGTGGCTAAATAAGAATGTAGTGCGACACGGCGTTACACTCCAAAAATAATTATAATTATAGGTTACATCATTCACAGAAAATATGTTGCAATGAACATATTAAAAATTTAATTTATTGTAATATATAAGATGTACTTCCATAATAAAGTTGGGCTTGTGTATGAGGATGTGTGTTTTTTTTATATACTTTGTTTACCTATTCCTCTTTTGTACGCCCGTGGAGCTCTTTGTTAGGTACAAATATTTACAATTGGTTTAGACAAGGTCTAGTTATAAACAGGCGCTGCTGAAAATTAGCTGAGTTCCGGGTCCGGAAAGCGCAGCTGAGCTGTAACAATATCAAACCACATATTACAATTTTTTACAAATTATAATAACAGACATTTTGTTTTTATTTATTTTTTTTTATTATTTGTTTATTTAGCACAGTAATATACATTTATATACATACTTTATTAAATTTTGACTGCCCAACTAGGACAGTATCCCGTTTCAGGACAGTCAAATAATTTTGGGTATGAACATGTAGAACATGATTCGTACAAAAAGAATGAAAATTGATGAAATAAAAAGAATAGAAAGAATATAAAATAAAATAATAAAAAACGTTTAAAATACAGTACCTAACTGTTATTTTTTTAGCACAGCAAAAGAAAAAAAAAGAGAAGAGATAGAATAAAATAAAAATGAAATAACCAATTAAAACATAAAATAGCCGTGGATTGTATAATATTATTCAGCCGTGGATTACATAAAATTAAAATAATAATAAAATAATAGGTATATATACTTATAACTGGTGTTCACATTGCATATTCTAAGCCTGCATACATATTTTGTAAAAATATGAATAAAAAAGAGAAGAGATAGAATAAAATAAAATATGCAATTAACATAAGATTGACAGCTGTTTTCTAATTTAAAAATAATAGGTAGGTTCATACAGATAGGTAGATACACATAATAATATAGATTAGAAGAAAAGGGTATCTTTTACTTAGTACATTTTTTGTTGGAATTTATGTTGTTGTTTTTGGTTTGTGTTTGATTTTATTTTTTATGTAGTAAAAGTTCACTCTCCTTTCTCCCTAATTGTTGAAACCAAGTAGTGGTCAATTTACGAAGAACACCTGTGCTTTCCTTTTTCCAAGCATCAGGCATGAAGTTGTATAGTTTTGGACCTAAGAAAGTGGAGTGTCTTTGAGCGAAAGATGTTTTGGTTGTGAGCATAAATATACAAACCACCCACGTTGTGAGTGTTACAATTGGATTTCTCCGCGAGTGTCGGGTGTTGTGAGAGTGGTTAATAGATGGGTAGAGGTGGCGTTGTTTATGGGTGTTTAAAATTAATTTTCTCATGTACAGTTGTCTAACATCCAGAACTTGTAAGTCTTCAAATAGTGCATCACTGTGATATCTAAATGGTTTTTTGAGGATTACCTTTAGTAGTGATTTTTGAGCTTTTGCTAGTTTGTCCAAAACAGTTTTTACACATCCACCCCAACCTAAGGATGCATAGTCTAGAAGTGACCCGCACATAGCATCATAAATGAGTTTCAATTCTTTTTTACGTAAGATATTTCTGATTGTCATAAACATGTACGTGAGCTTTCTAACCTTTGTGGTGATTAGATCCACGTGACCGTCCCATCTAAGATATTTGTCTAAGACAACACCAAGGTATTTTATATTGTCCACGCATTCTAATTTATAGCAAGTACAGGTAGTTGAGTCAGTGCATTTATGTACAAAAATATTATATGCTTCCTTGGGTTGGCCGGCTTCTGTCGCACTAAATCGTATAAATTTTGTTTTTTCCGAACTGAGTGTTAACAGATTACTGTCTAATCAAAGTTTTAGCTGTTTTATTCCATCTTCTGCTTTGCAGTGTACATCGTGCCATGTTCTTCCTTCAAATATTAAGACAGTATCATCTGCAAATCTTATAATATGATTGGAAAAATTGCTGTTACACAGATCATTTATATACCTAAACACTGAACAAAATAGGTCCTGAGGTACTTCCTTGGGGTACACCAAATTCTACAAGGGCCGGATCACTAATAGTATCATTAATTTTAACTTTTTGGTATCTGTTAGCTAAGTAACTACCCATCCATTTGTGTAGCTGTCCTTGAATACCTATAGCCTTTAGTTTTTTTAGCGAGTAAAGTATTTTATGCGAGATGGTATCAAAAGCTTTGGCAAGATCTAAGAAGAGAGCAATAGATTTATTTCTCCGGTCAATATTATTGGACATAATATCCGCCAGTTTAGCAATTGCATTTTCTGTTCCTAGACCTGGTCGAAAGCCGAACTGGTTGTTAGATAAAATTTTATGAGTTTCTATGTAGAGGGTGAGACGATTTTTTACGATTTTCTCAATAATTTTTGAGAAAAAGTTGAGCAGAGATATTGGCCGATAATTATGTGTATCCAATTTGATTCCATTTTTGTGAATCAATATAACAACTGATTATCTTAGGTGGTTTGGGAATATGCCTGTCTTGAAACTAAGATTACAAATGTATGCAATAGGATTCGCTATGAGTGGTTTCAATACTTTCAGAAGATTTGAGGAAATTTCGTCTGACCCACAGGCATTAGATGACTTAAGCTCATCTATCATTTCCATGACTTCTTTAGTCGTTGTTTGAATCTCGTCTGTTTTAAGATTAAGAACAGTTGTAGGTATGTTGGCTAGTTCAGATTCAGTTTTATTACATTTTTCAAGGATTTTATTTGCGAGAGAGGCTCCTACTGAAGTGAAGTAATGATTAGCAAAATAAGCCGTCAATTTGGGATTAGTAGTACTTGCATTTATAATATCCAATGATTGTATGAAAGACGATTTGCTGTTTTTTTTTTTTTTTACTGTGAATACCGCACAAGAATCTCAACTGCTCCCGTCTGGAGCCAGTGAGACTATGGCATCCCCAATCGGGGTATGTTGTGAGTCTGAAGGTAGCGGGGAGGGGAAGGAGGTGGGGAAGAGGAAGGTTGGGAAGTACCTGGCTATTCAGATCTGGTCACCAAACACGGCTAAAGCCATTTTCAAGCAACGTTTCAATTCTGAATGGTGGTCTTACACCAGGGCGATACTGATAGTATCTTGCACTCTGGAACATGCCGCAAATATACTATATATTATTTTAAATTAATTAATTGTGAAATAACACAAATTAATCAAATAAAATTTATTTGTGCATGCCGGGTTGCGTATTTACAATCCCTACCGCGTTTCAGTCGCTTTAAATTTTCAATATCAAAATTTTAATATTTAGAAATAAAATTATTAATTTCTAATATACACATTGGAAAGATTTTTTTATCTAGATTTTAGAACAATTTTTGTTTTAGCAAAGTGATAAAAAATTATCAATATAGAGGTGTATTTACAATATATGGGAATAATATTAAAAGTAATAATTATCAGCCTGAAACACTCATCCACATTGAAAAATCTTCCGAGAAAAGATACATGACGCCAACGGGGCTTGAACCCGTGACCTTCTGACTGCCGGTCAGCTGCTCTCCCAATTGAGCTATGGCGGCTTATCTTGTACCCGCCAAATGATTCAATATATACTAGTGTTTCATTCAACAATTACCACTTATTATATTTTTTTTTCTTTTTTACACCTGAAAACAACCAACTTTATTTTTGCGAGAGAAACATTGTTAGTGTTAAATCCCTCGCTAGGTGGCGTCGAGACAAATTATGTCTTCATTTATTGGGGAAATACTTAAACTTGTCAAATATAAATATATTATTTTTAATTATTAAACTAACGTTTTAAGACAAGATTTTTATGCATAGCACAAAGGGTAACAATTATTATAAGCAATAATTATCAGCCTGAAACACTCATCTACATTGAAAAAATCTTCCGATAAAAGATACATGCCGCCAACCCGTGTCCTTCTGATTGCCGGTCAGGTGCTCTACCACTGAGCTATGTCGGCTTATCTAATACCCGCCAAATAATTCAATATATACTAGTGTTTCATTCAACAATTACTGCTTATTACATTTTTCCACCTGTAAACAAACAACTTTATTTAAAAAATATATATACAATATGTATACTGCGCCTATTTCATGTTTGGGGATGCTGCGTGGAGGGTCTTTTTAGGGAAAGGAAGGAGAGGAAGTTCTGGAAAGGAAAAAGGTAGGTGGCAGGTAGGAATCTGGGAATCAATGTGTTCAGATGAGTGACGTACGTATGAATCCATCCCTCCCACTTCGGTGCAAGGCTATGGGTCGAGAGTGTCTGACTGGAGAGGTCTAGGTTAGGTCTACCTCAACCAGTCTCTCCTGATCCGGCCCGCCATGCAATAGGTGGGCAAATGCATTCGTCACCAAGACCTAGACAAATCTCACCCCTGTTAAATCACTAGTGGAGGTTATACACCACTTACCCGCCCTGGTATAAGTAACAGATGGTTACTCCTTCAAGACTCTCGCAAGATTCTAATTTTTTTCTTAAACGAAGCTACATTTATTTATTTTGAACGAATCTAGACCTCCAGTGTCCTTGCATACGTTGTTAGTAAGCAGTATGCAAGTGCTTAACAGAAAACAAAATCGCCAGAGTGTAGTTTAAATTCGCCGCATACAGATTTAATTTAAACCAGTTTTATGTTCAGAATGTAAAGTTTGTGTTGTGGATTCATCTGTTGACACATTTCAAAGGAAAACATTCTCTTATCTGAAGTCCAGTCATAAAATGCTGCAAGTGCTGAGGGTCGACCGAGATCTCGTTCTCGGCATTCTCGGCTACAAATTCTACCGAGAACTCGGTTCTCGGCGGAACATCGCCGCCCCCCTCCCCCCCCCCCCCCAAACTCCCCCCAACACCCCCCCGGCGACTCCGCACGCCACTGTGTCCCGCATTGATATATATTAAAGTTGGCCGCCTTAAGTAGAAACAAACAATTGATAACAAATAAAGAAAACAAAAAGGTTGTCAAAATCCAGATAATAAATTGCGCACACAAAACACCTGAATTGTTTTCGGAAATGGATTCAGGACATTCCTTTTTGAAAAAAGGAAATTCTACATCGATTTCCGTAAATATCACAGCAACACTCTCTTCCGAACCTGTGCCTGGTTCTAACTTGATGGCCTCAGAATTCATGCTTTGAAAGGTTCTGGTTGAAGGATTTCTTGAGAAATTGACAAAAAAGGATTAGCCAAATAACATAACCAACAAAAGTGACAGCTAGCATTTGAAGGAAGTTTTCCATAGAAACTAAGGATCAGAAGTCACTTTTCCACATAACGGCTCAATTACACCACGCGCTCGCACAACCTTATAACTGTATAGGTACTCAACTCTAATTTAGATCTTTCAGAGATGTCTGACTAATCAAGTGGACGATCGCAATGCTCTCTACAATGAAATGAAATGTTTAACAGACAATATATCAGAAGTCACTTTTCCACATAACGGCTCAATTACACCACGCGCTCGCACAACCTTATAACTGTATAGGTACTCAACTCTAATTTAGATCTTTCAGAGATGTCTGACTAATCAAGTGGACGATCGCAATGCTCTCTACAATGAAATGAAATGTTTAACAGACAATATATCAGAAGTCACTTTTCCACATAACGGCTCAATTACACCACGCGCTCGCACAACCTTATAACTGTATAGGTACTCAACTCTAATTTAGATCTTTCAGAGATGTCTGACTAATCAAGTGGACGATCGCAATGCTCTCTACAATGAAATGAAATGTTTAACAGACAATATATCAGAAGTCACTTTTCCACATAACGGCTCAATTACACCACGCGCTCGCACAACCTTATAACTGTATAGGTACTCAACTCTAATTTAGATCTTTCAGAGATGTCTGACTAATCAAGTGGACGATCGCAATGCTCTATACAATGAAATGAAATGTTTAACAGACAATATATGCTTGAAGAACCATTAACACTATTATTTTGTTAGATTTTTCAATTTGGGAGGCGTTTAATGCAGTTGGGACTCTTGTGCAGTATTCACATTTAAAAAAAATGTATATATTTAACGCGGTCATAAGTGTTCACACACACCTGTCTCAGAGATCTCACTTGTACAGCATTCAGTCCACAATCTCAAAGGAAAAATTAATATATAGTCCCAGTAATGATGTAGGTAAGTATACAAGTTTTTCTGTCAGTTCTCTCTCTTGGTACAGAAGATAGAACTATCTGCCAGGAGGTCTTGCACGGTCAAATCGATAATTTTACAATATCTGATCGATAGGCGTATAGGTAAAACATTTTAAGTTGGAAGCAATAAAAATGCTTAGTATTGATGTATTGGTCTATCTGTGTGAACGTTAAGCGACGCCCACAAACGCGATAAGGCTCTCTGTCTTGCTTACGCCCACTTATTGCAACTAGTTAAAAGAGAGGCAAGTTTTACGACACCCTTTTGAGGCTGTACTTACAGGCTGTTCTATTCTATTTATTCGGTTCGTAATTTGATTTAAACATACGTGCACCTACATTTCGCAAATGACAAAATCAAATTTTTAAATTTGAAATAATAAATAGTTTTCATTATTTTTAATTCGAATCTTTATTAGTAGATTTACAGAGTGTTTGTAAAGTGTTTGTAATATTTATTACGATATCATGGAGTTATTTGTGTTATTTCACAATTAATTAATTAAAAATAATATATAGTATATTTGCGGCACGTTCCAGAGTGGAAGATACTCTCAGTATCGCCCTGGTATAAGACCACCATTCAGAATTGAAACGTTGCATGAAATGGCTTCTGCCGTGTTTGGTGACCAGATCTGAATAGCCAGGTATTTCCCCACCTTCCCCTTCACTATCTCCTCCCCCTCCCCACTACCTCAGCCTCACAACATACCTCAACTGGGGATGCCATAGTCCCACTGGCTCCAGACGGGAGCAGTTAGGACTCTTGTGCGGTATTCATGTAAAAAAAAAATAATAAAAAAATTTCAACCATTTTAGTATCTCATGGAAGGGAAGGATTTTTTTTGTACTTTAGCTCCACACAGGAGGCCCTTAGGAAAATAATTCCCCTTAAGGCCTATGTTATCTTTGGGGATGCTGTGTGGAAAGTCTTTTTATGGAAAAGAAAGAGAGGAAGTACTGGGGAGGAAAACTGTATGAGGGATGGGTAGGAATCTGCGGTTCAATGAGTCCAGGAGTGGCGGATATATGTATCTATCCCTCCCACTGCGATGCAAGGCAATGCTCCTAGAGAGTCCTATTGGAAAAGGTCAAAATATTTTCCTTGACCGGTTTCTCCCGATCCGGCTTGCCACGCATTTGGTGGGCAATTCCATTAAGAAATAAAAAAAAATAGTTTTGCGGATAAGTTCAGAAGCGAAACAATGCTCATTGAAATGACTTTATTCGTGATTAGTGACTAGGTCTGAATATTCTGGTACCTTCAAACCTTCAAACCTTCATCTTCCTCATCTCCCTCCTCTCCCCGCACAACATATTCTAATCAGGGTTGCAATAGTCCCTCAGGCTCCTGTCATTTACTGCACTAAATCTATTATTCATCAATTTGGGAGACGGGTATGGGTATCGCCAACCCTGGAACCATTAAAGCCGCTGCTACCCGAATTTTCACCACGATTTCTTACATATCTCCCATTTTAAGTTTTAAGCTCTTAAAAAAATATATGTTATTTTTGAAGAAACCTAATATCTAGACGCCTTCCACGCTGAAAGGCAAATTATATAAAATTCCCTCGATAGAAAAAAATCGCAAAGTATTCTCCGAAAATTATTATAAACACGTTTGTTTCAGTTATTTTACAAGTTACAGTTCTGAAAAAATTCAAAATGTTTCTTTAAATGATACTAAAGATACCTGCCACGAGATTTTTGCTCTATTTTAAACGAGTCGTGTTTATTAAACACTTTTGCAATTTTCGCATCGATTTTATCGCCTTAAATATTAGCGCGCTCCTTTAACATTCGTAATTACATCTCTCCATCTTCTTCTTTTCGGGCTCGGATGCGGAGCCTTAATGGCTAACCAACACCACCGTCGCAGGTCACTCCAAGTTTTGGGCTGAGGTTTGTCTAGGTCTTGGCGGCCTATGTGTTTGCCCACATAGGCTGTCTATAGCACAGAAGTCAGATGGGAACACTGTCCTTATTCTACCGGTATTTCAATAGAATATGGTTAAAGTTGATCAAACATTTTCAAATATCTTTTTTGTAGAGATATTCATTATCATTGACCTGTTTAAGACCTAGAAGTCGAAAAGTCTTTGGCGCCATTGGTTTTACTAGAAATGGACGTAGATCATATTGCATTCAGTGTACTAAGGAAATATGTTACCTAGAAATCTAAAGACTTTTGTAATTTTTATTTGTTTTTATCACTAAATAAATAAATAATAAATGTTTTCCTAATGAGATACGTGTTATGTAACAATGTTTTTTTTATCTTTTTTAAAAAGAAAGACAAACATTCCCATGTTACGAATAACCCAACAATTTTTTAAATATCTCCTACTACCACCTCAGAAATCCGAAAATGTTGCTTGAGTTGTGATGGAGGACTTAGCCTGTGGGACCCAAGCGCTATGCCCACTCTACCACTGACCGGATGTGTTTTGCATTATTCAGTCATATTTATTGTATAGACCTTTGTTACTGTGTGAGTGGGATGTAAGTAGCACAGGAGTTGAATTCAAATAGTTTATGAGAACATATGTAACATATGAACACTTTCCACGGTTGCTTCGCTTGTGATTGGTGATCTCTCAGCAGGGCGATACTGGGAGTATATTTCACTCTGCAAGGTACTAATTCCTGACAATATCTGTTTACCTACTGCACAATGTGTATAACTGGATAATCAATATTGCTTCAATGTTTGATTATTTTCTTCAAATAGATCCACCTCTGATTGTTCATAAAATTATTTTTAAAATACACCTTTGGTCACCCTAAAAGAAGTTGTCAAATATATCAATATTACTTTATGTAGATATGTATATGAAATATTAAAGACCATACATCTCTTGGTTAGACTATTATTACTTTGTGTATGTATTTGAAATATTAGAACTACCAAAGATATTGAAATATAAGTAGATGTGCTATCTGCTGTTTTTACTATGTTGGTCTGCGCTTCCGGGTGTCGCCGATATTGTTTACCAATTAACAAATAAACTAAAAGAACAAATAATTAACGAATAAACCAAACGAACGTTAAACTAAATGAACGAATTCTTTCCTTATTCAAAATATATTGTTAACCAATATTAATGCACATTTTCAAAAAATCAACCAAATGAACAATTCTTTTACGGCGTAAACGGCGTAGTCCGGCGACAATTGCGCGGACACCATAGCATATCTCTTTGTATTTGAATATCTTTGAGAACTACCTTTATATCTTTAGGTTAATCTATTATTATTAATACATAATCTGCTACACATGCCTAGGTACAAAAAACCCGAATACAATTCAAAAAGGAATCATAAAGACCATACTGAAAGTACATACAAAGCTTTCGATAAAGTTAACCACTCTATCCTCATTAAAAAATTACACCAATTAGGAATCCATGGCGACTTACTTAGGTGGCTAACTTCATATCTGCGTAGAAGACAACAGTGCGTATCAGTTGAGGGAACTAAGCCTAGCTTTTTTACTGTGCCTTCTGGCGTACCGCAAGGTTCTCACTTGGGACCATTATTGTTTAATGTGTATATATTTGATATTTTTAAATGTTTTTTACATGCTAACTACCTAGCATATGCAGATGACAAAAAAATATACTTAGTAATCAAGTCTATCAATGACTGCATAAAACTTCAAGAAGACCTAAATCGACTTTTTGCATACTGTAAATTAAACAAATTAGTCCTAAACATTTCTAAGTGCAACAAATTATTTTTTACGCGTAACAAAAATAAAATTTCTTTTAATTATAACTTTCGTGATACACAAATCCATGAAATAGAATCAATCCGTGACCTTGGGGTAGTACTGGATGTAAAACTAAATTTTAACTAACACATTAACGAAGTAATCAACAAAGCCAATAAAATGTTGGGATTTATAATTCGCACATCTAAACCTTTTCGCAATATTAAAACTCTGTATTCCCTTTACACCACGTATATCCGCCCCCACTTAGAATACTGCACACTAATTTGGCCACCGTTGTAGAACGGTAGCAATGCCATATTGACAGAATCGAAAGTGTACAAAATAAATTTTTTAAATACATAAATGATAAATTCAAATTACTCTTTGCAAATAATACCGAATCCTTAAAATTTCACAACTTTACTCCACTTCAAACACGAAGATTAATATCTGATCAAATATTTTTATACAAAATTCTGAATAATGGCCTGGACTCTCCTGAACTCGTAAATTATTTAAGAATTCACATACCTACAAGGCCAACCAGACTAAACCATTTTTTTTTATTTGCCAGCGTGCAGAACCAACCTTAGAAAAAATTCTCCAATCCGCAGTATATGCGCGCAATATAACACGCAATTTAACAATATCGATATTCTTAATAATACTCTTGTGAAATAACGAAACGAAGTCAAACGTACGACCACAAATGTTAATTAAATTAATGCACAACTATAGAAAAGGTACAGCATGAGCATCTCCTGTCCCCATCCCACCTTCCTCTGCCTCTTGCCCTTTCCTATTCCTTCTTCCTTCTAATATACTTTTATTTTTTTTTTGTTGTTGTTATTTTCATTTTCATGTAATGGTTATTACCAATTACAATTGTATATTATATCATAATAACCAACATTAGCATAAGAAACTGTTTTGGCTACCTCATATTTAACCTCTTGTATAACTCATCCTGTATATAAATTGCTTTTTGTTTCTTACAATAAATAAATAAATATAATACAACGCCTTCAATTGCAATTTTCAAAAGCTTTGAAGTACCAAATGCACAACAAATAGGTATATGCCAAAAAGATGTTAAAAAGTACTGAATCCTCTACTAGACCGTGTATGCATAACACTAGATCGAATAAAAATGACATCAAAAAATATTCCAAGTTTTTAAACCACATTCTTTTAAGAAACTACATATACTTTGCAACAAAACTCCATAACATCCTTCCCTAAGACATATAACTAATAAAAAAATTCTAATAGGTAGATTCTAATCAAGAATAAAAATATGGCTTAAAGATGTCAATGAAAAATGACATAATAATAAGACACTAAAAATGACATAGAATCAAATGAACTATATTTAAATAACTTTAGTCCAATATATGATTTTAGATTTTCACGGCCAAAAGTATTTTCGTTATTTGTTTTTGGGGTGTTATGCCGTGTTGCGCTCCCTCCTCCTTTAGCCAATGTTTCGGACAATGTTACAGTGTCTATCATTCATTATTGTCCATCAACATCTGCCCTGATGATGATAACGCTGTCCAAAACGTTGGCTAAAGGAGAAGGTAGCGCAACACGGCATAACACCCCAAAAACAAATAACGAAAAGACTTTAGTTCACCTCGGAACAGGATCCCCTAGTGAGGAGGACGAAAAAAATATAATATCTACGCTTACTTAAATTCACCATTATATTTAGGGTACACATTTACACAATCAATTTATATAGTCGCTAAAATTAAAATAAAACTTTACTGTTTGGTTATGGCTTATGACCGATATTTATGTGTGTTACTTGTATTAAACCGTGTAATTATTAACCCCGATACAGGCGAACCCTAGTAGGGTTAAAAAATTACATGCTTAATAAACAATGGTGAAGAAGTAATAAATAATAAACAAAGTGCATTTAAATTGGGTTTTATTTTATTATGTTTGTCATTCACGGGTTAGTAGCCAAGTTGTCCTAAGTTCTGGTTCCCAGTGTGGTGTCACGTGTTAAATCCTCTATTCTAGCTCCTGTCCTCCATTATTGCACAAGCTACATTTCTTTGTCCTATTTATTCTAGTCTGAAATATTGTATAGGTACTTACCATTGTTTAAAACTACATACTTAACTCCATAAAATACTAATGTCGCCTTTTGGGGATGCTGTGTGGGGCCAAGTCCAAGATTTCCCAAATAGGTATGTGCTCCAAAGATCGCAATCCGTTTGTTAAGATACATCTTATCCCGTTTCTGCACAGTGCCAAAGGTTTGTCAGGTATTTTGGGGCTGCAGACCAGAGGTGGCTGCCTATCAGCCTACAGTGGAGGTGCACTTGCAATATTTACTGTATAGGGTGAACAGTTGTGTACGACGTTGTGTATCTGTGGGCCCTGTACACTGTACAGTACGCCCAGGTTTTGAGAGGCTAACTTGGCTCTGGCTTCGATGTAGCCCATAGAAAGTTATATAACAGATACCTAGTTTTGTTGGAAAATAGGAATAACAAAAGAACAAATACATATATATATAATAAAAAACAAGATATTTCAAGAGACACATTTATTGTTTTACAGTTCAATACATATTTACAAATAATTGTTTACAATTTAATTCTTTCTCCCTTTCATCTGATAAATAATAATTTAGTTCCTCATCGCTAATATCATATTGTTGATTTGATTTTAGAGCAATGGCAGCTAACCTAATAGCCTGTGGTATTCTAAATAACTGTCAAAACTGTGTTCAGGTAGGTAATTCAATATAGTTACAGAAATTACAACTGTAAAATAACAGCAGAATAGTAGGAACAAATATGTAATAATAACAAGGGAAAGTAACACAATGTAAACAACTACCAAAGTAAACAGATAAGAGAAATTATATAAAATAAAACATAATGGCAGTTAACAAATTATTATAAACATCAATAATGATGTGCTTATAGAAGTGGTTGAAAGAAACGTTTAATAAAAACAGGAAGAGTGTTAAAGCTAAAGTTAGGCCTGCAAAACGGTTGTTGTGCTTCAGGAATAAAACCATATGTTATTTCAACACAGCCCCGAACAAGGGCGTACTGACTATATAAGCATATGCTAGTATGCTACACCAACAGTGTCATCTATTTATAGCAGAATTATATCTCACAAGACACAAGATTGTATTATTGTCACAATAATATAGACAACAATTCCTCGTAAGTACCAAGGATGTGCCAAAACAACATTGATATTAGGATTTCATGGCTGTCCAACAGATTATTATTTACACTATAAAATATACATGCAACATCAATTCATATTCTTCTCCCTTTATTAAAACAATCTCATTGGAGCAAAACCAAATAATATGTTGACAATTTCAACAGAATTATAAATTTGAAATTAGCGTTGAACTCTTTCAACAGTATTAATTATACGATTTTAGATTTTCACGGCCAAAAATTATTTTGTTATTAGTTTTTGGGGTATTATGCCGTGTTGCGCTACCTCCTTCTTTAGCCAACGTTTCACACATCTGCCCTGATGATGGACACTGCAACGCTGTCCGAAACGTTGGCTAAAGAAGGAATTAGCGCAACACGGCATAATACCCCAAAAACTAATAACAAAACAGTATTAATTATGGTTTCCATAAGGAGACAGATATTGGAGAATTATATTCTAGGAGGCTTCTAGTTAGAGACACTAACAATATTTATATTTTATATAAACTTTATAAATCCTTGGAGATGTTTAGAATATAACTCAACAATTCCTTGGCTCTTTTAGCAATCCAAATACATTAATTATTGATCTCCTTTTGGGACATAAAAAAACTACCCAAGAAGGTACTAAAATAACAATTAAATTTAAATCAAGTCAAGCCAAGTTAAAAATTATAAACCTTACAATACGAAATAGGAAAGATATAAGGAAAATGATTTTTACAATTTATGTAACGCTCAAATTTAACATGTGTCACTGCTAATACCTCGGTGTCTAAAAAAGTAACTATTTTGCGGCTTATCAAGGATTAGCCTGCTTAAATTTGAGCGAGGAATAATTCCACACATAGCGAGGATATGCAGCTACTGATATACCGGGCATGGTGGTTCGGATTGTAGTGGGTTCGGATTACAGAGACTATACTGTACATAGAATTAAACAAAAGGGAACATTATTAAATACAAATAACTGTATTCATTTCTCAATAATGCATATTATTATTATGTAGGATAGGTACAACATTCATGTATTGAACAATGAATAAATAGAAAACATAAAAAAAAAAAACAAAATTAATCACTTACTATAGACACATCAATATACAAAAAATTAATAAAAATGTAGTAAATAAAATAAGTGAGTTTTCATGTCTCAATAGTAATAACAGGCACATACATATAACTCCATAGAAACAGAAAAAATAATCTGAATAAAGAGTTATATTCAATTAAAGACTTAATATAATATGTTTTAATTTCTTAATATGTTTGCGGTTGTTTCAACACTTTATGTCTGTGCTTCGTGTATTGTGTTTGATAAATTGGGCTGCGTTCAAATGTATGTATGTATGTTTGTCTGCATGTACATCTCATTAAACATATTTCACAAGATCATTCCTTGTGCAAGGCTTGCTCAAATAACACACCCATATCTTAACTGTTCATAAATAACTCTAAATAATTGTTTTGGGACAATGTTCATTTAAACAAAATGAGATATTACCGAGCAGATAAACAAGGGTCGGATGGTCCGAGTGCCGAGTGCCGAGTGCCGAATGCCGAATGCCGAGTGCCGAGTGCCGAGTGCCGAGTGCCGAGTGCCGAGTGCCGAGTGCCGAGTGCCGAGTGCCGAGTGCCGAGTGCCGAGTGCCGAATACTGAGGGGGTTATTACCTCTGTTTGTGTTTCAATTCTGTATGCGATTGTTTGATCAATGCGTCCATATAACCAGCGTTATTGTTTTAAACAAGGATTTGTTTATAAACTTATTTAATCTGTATGCAATCTTACAAATATCTATTTTTTAACCTGAAAGGGTCGGGAAGAAACTTGGTTTAAACTAGGTTGAAATTAAAATTTTGAAATGCAAAAATTAATAATTAAAATGTAGTGTTAAGAACTCAGGAATTCTTTAAAGTACGCTCGTCCACTTTCGAAAATCCAATGTTGTACACATGTTATAAAAAGAGAATTAGAATTACTTGACTTTTTGTCAGTACTCAAAGCATTATATATTTTAGGAGCGATGAACCAAAATTGTCGTTGAGCGAATGAGGTTATACTATCTCATTCTCTCGCTATCAGAGTACACACAGCACGCACACTGTACGTATATAATAGGGTGACTAAACATTCAGATTATTGTATAGTAGGTATATACAATACATTGATTGAACTGTCACTAAAGTAATTAATCGGCAGGAAACATTGACGCCGGTCAAATCCGTGGGAATAAAATGTTACTGCTTAAGTAAGAAAACTGAGGTTTACATTCTTCGTAAGTCAGATATTATCAGCGCATTTGAAGTGATTTTTCATAAAAACGGCGCTCTACAAATTATCCAATTATTGTATTTATCGGAATCACCTTCATACAAATCTACTCTATACTTCTAGTCTTGGTCAATAAACAAAATGCGGACACCCTGCGGACAACGGCTTATATGTGAAACCCCTAGCCTAATGACAACACAACACTAATTCATTTAATGCGACTGTATGTGTGTATGTGTGTATGTGAGGGTGTGTGTATGTGTGAATGTGTGCTGTCGTCGGCCGGACTATATTTACATTATCCACATCTTACTAAAATATTTGTTTAAATTGAACCTTTGATAAAAAGATAAATTCCGTAAATTGTTCTAGATCAGTGGTTCCCAAAGTGGTCCTTAGAGCCCAGGGGTCCTCACGATCATGAAGGGGGTCCGTGGAAAATTAAAATTGACTTGGGGTCCCTGAACAACATCAGGGGGTCCGCGTAAGGTTTAATATAAAATAAAATAAATGTGATGCCTGTGTGAAGTGCAAACAAAGAATTTACCTAGTCTTTAACAAAAATAAGTATAATTTTTTGTATTGTTAAAAATTATTGTTGTTGGTACATGAACCTTCCATGTAAATATACGTAAATAAAAATTAATCGCCGAAATGTACCTATGTTCGCGCATAACTTCCGAACGACTGCACTAAATTGGATAATTGTTATTTTATTGAGTTTGTTATTGTCAGGACAAGGTTTGTATAAAGCTACTGATGAGCTCTGGCAGTACGAAATTTGTATAAAAAAATTGCAAAAAATGGCACACGAGCTGTTTGAAAACTGAATGGAGGAGGGGAACTCGGGTAGTGGGTTCGAGGGAGGGGGGAGAGGGGATCCAGGAGGGGATTCACTTCCCCCCTTCCCCAGTCCACGGGACGGGGGAAGGGGGGAAGTGGAGTGGAGAGAGGGAAGGTGGAGGAGGCGGTGTGGGAACGCGAGAGGGGAAGGGGACGCGGGAGAGGAAGGAGAGGTGGAAGAGGAACGGGACGAATGGGAAAGGACACGCAGGGAGAACAAAATTCTTTTGTAAATGGCATAGAAACGCATGCCGGGTACCAGCTAGTAATAATATAAATTAAATTGTAATACCTATGTTTGTTGTAAAAGAAATGTTGCTGTACAAACAAACCTTGGGAAGAGGAGAATGTTCTCACTTTTTAAATCTTTTAAAATTGCAAAATAACGATGAACATTTGTTTACTTATTGTCAACACTTAACGGCGCTTCATTCGGGGGGGGGGGATAATTCTGTACTTGATAGCACTGTACTCGATGAAGTTAATGAATCAATTAAAAATTCTGTATGGTCAGTGGGCACTATGTCAGTTAAACTTATATCAGCAAACATACTAATTCCGGTTGTGGGTCTGTCTGTTACTCTTGTTTAATGAACTCTACGTCACGGATTTACTTTGAATTTAAGTGTCATTTTCATAATTGGAGCTCATATGTGAGGAATTCAGACAAGTGATATAGTAGGAAGGTATTTAACTATAATGTGAAATTTAAACAGAGAGTGATTTTAATTTGTTTTTAACAAAATTGGAATTATAATATCCCGTGATTTATACCGGTCTGCGCTAGCTGAAAAAACACAAATTCTCTAAAACACGAAATAATCTGAATAGACCGGGCAGTGGCTGAGTTGACATCGCGTCTGGTTCCCGCCCGGGCGTTCAAAGTTCACCCCGTCAACAGGCTAAGTCTCCATCACGGCACAAGCAACATTTTCTGCTTACTGTGATGGTAGTAGGAGATTGTCAAATATTGTCAGATTATTCGTGACCCGGAAATGTATGTCTTTCGTTTTAAATTTTAAAAAATGAATAAACATCGTATGCAATATAATTCTGGCGGCATGTACGAGTATGTGTAAGAAGAAAAATGTTCTTAGTTTAGGTTAACAGCTGTAATGTGTTTAATAAAATATTAATGTTTATTTCAGTGAAATGAGATTGTCAAATGAAATTCCTAAATTCACAATTGCTCAAAAACCATTCTAAAAACATTCCCGCCTTATTTCAAATATGGAACAGTGGAACATCAAAATGATGAAATTCAAATGGGATGATAATATACACAATGTCAGGCAAGTGTAAGGGAGACAGAACGCGTGCTAAATGGGCTAGAACCAAAAGGTATAAGTCAGGGGCGACATTCAAATCTACATGGAAGGCATTTCTAGTGTGTGTTGTCTATTCAGTGCTTTAAATAAATAGTTAGTTTAATTGAAGCCAGTCCTGTTGGGAGTTTAGACAGATTTGGTTTAAAGTACTGAGGGGATAATGCCTAGAAGGGAGATCTATTCCCGGAGCAAACAAAACTGATGTCGCCAGTTTGCTCCACTCCACTACACTCCAGACAGGATACTTTATGGTAGTACCCGGCTATTCAGATCTAGTCATCAAGTACCTAGTCACTGTACACAATATCTATTGTAGCGACAATATCTATTGTACTGTAAAGATAACATATTTTCATAATGCACAACTATTTGCACAACTTGTCCAATTTGTACATTTCAGGCTACAGAACCCAAAGTGACGTATTCAGCACCAAACATCAATATCAGAGAAGTCGTACCATATCTGCAACCAGAGACACGTTGTACCATATCTGGCACCAAGTGACAAGTCCTTATATTCATATTAAGGTAAAACACCACATTTCTGACCCTGCTCCAATTTCTGACATATGTAACACAATTGCGATTTTACCAACTGAAGTAACTTTTCTACATATATTGATAATAGCACATCGAGAAAGTTGTCCCCTTCTCCCTCTAACCAACGTTTAGTCTAAGGACTATTTGACACTCATTTCTACCAAAATATTATTTAGTATATGATTTTGGTGATTTTGTGATATTGCACATTTTTTAAACTTTTTCAGCGAGTAAACCAAATTTTACAAAATGTGATGATACAGTTCACCAATGTTTTATGTGTCGTTTTTGTATGTTTTTAAATAGAGTATGGACCATATTTATGCATTTAAAACGGAAAAGAATATATTTCAATAGATTAATGATAGTTTTTGAGCGGCAGTAATAGGTACCTGTTTTAATAGGGTGTCCATATTTCTGACATGTATGTCGGAAAATGATACGCCTCCAAAAAATCATGTTCATATTTCTGACCGGTATGTCAGAAATTGATACTTATCATAATTTGGGGGTTTTAATCCTGACATAATAATCCTGACATAGAAGAACGTCTGCGCGACGTCTTTTGTAATAAATTACATTTTGGATTTGAGGCCAAATACCCAACGAAATCGAATAATTAAAAAAATGTATGAGAAATATCTATTGCCAAAAGTGTAATTTAATTTATTTGTATTTTTAATGTAAAATTCAGGCCATTTACGAAATTGTTTTCCAACGATTTTAGAGGCAAACTTGGCAATGTTTTGCGAGTTCAGTGGTCCAGTGGGTAAGACTCTTGACTCACAATCCGGAGGTCGCGGGTTCGAACCCGGCATGCGCGAATAAATTTTATTTGATTAATTTGTGTTATTTCACAATTAATTCATTTAAATAATATATAGTATATTTGCGGCATGTTCCAGAGTGGAAGATACTATCAGTATCGCCCTGGTGTAAGACCACCATTCAGAATTGAAACGTTGCTTGAAAATGGCTTTAGCCGTGTTTGGTGACCAGATCTGAATAGCCAGGTACTTCCCAACCTTCCTCTTCTCCACCTCCTTACCCTCCCCACTACCTTCAGCCTCACAACATACCCCAATTGGGGATGCCATAGTCTCACTGGCTCCAGACGGGAGCAGTTGAGATTCTTGTGAGGTATTCACTGTAAAAAACAAAAAAAACGATTTTATCAAATAAATAATGTTACTGAACTATTGTTTTAATAAAATGAAATATAACTTTTTTAGGTAGAAATATAAATGTATGTATCTATAACAATGTTTCGTTCCAACAAGGTTTCAATATGAATTTTAGACTAAAATCCGAAATTAAAGTTTATTTGAATAGGGCTAGTCAGCCGTTCCGTATTTAGTGATTTTCATAACAATATTAAGTGATTTTCTTAGGTAATTACATTTTAAACTAATGAGAGACTTTTTTAGCAATGGGAAAAGTTATAGGACAGTCTCGTGGATTCAAATATACGCAAGAGTCCTTAGAAAAGAAGCTGAATGAAATTGAAAATGGAAAATCTGTCAGGAGAGTTAGCATTGAATATGGCATTCTCAAAACAACACTATTTTATAAAAAAATCTGGAAAGTATGAAATGGGATGCAAATGCCATAGCTTACGAAAAATTATTAAAAACACCATTATTCAATGAAAATGTAAAATCCGTGACTCCAGAGAGCATTGCAGTGGAAGAAACAATAAAGTTTGTAGAAAATAATGAAATCACCATCCCTCTCCAAATTCTTGAGAACTTAATAATAGATTCTGCTATTTTAAAGGATTTTGTGAATCGCACAAGGTTTGGATGGGCCTTACGGAGTACAAGGCATTATTTGATATTTGGAAAAGTATGACCGCAACTGTAGACAGCTTTTCGGGGAATTTAAACATTTCGAATATATCTTCCGAGAAAAGATATTTGCCGCCAACGGGACTATAAATATTTGACAAGTTACAGTATTTCCCCAAAAAATGAAGACATAATTTGTCTCGACGCCACCTAGCGAGAGATTTAGCACTAACAATGCCTCTCTTACAAAAATAAAGTTGGTTGTTTTCAGTTGGAAAAATGTAATAAACAATAATTGTTGAATGAAACACTAGTATATATTGAATTATTTGGCGGGTATTAGATAAGCCGCCATAGCTCAGTGGTGAGAGCACCTTACTGGCAATTCGAATATATCATCGGAAATTAATTCTGATAGTATTAAGAGTATAGACCCTCAGTGGATTGCTGACACGAATGTCAAAACAATTTTGAATATTGTCTTTGAATATAGTGAAATTAATATGGAAATACTAAACGAGAAATAAAAAAAAATCATCGAAAATGAATCATGTTAGCAGGATGGTAAATAAAATACCCTTACTCAATTTAAATATAGTTTTTTCTGGCCTGTTATTCATTAACCTTCTATGTCTTTCACTAAACGTGATAAACCAAATAACAATGTTTTAATTAATTTTCATCCCTGTATAAAAAAAAGCATTTTTTTATCTTATGTTTAATAATTAATGAACTTTCTCCAAAATACGGATTTTTGTTTGGAATATTGTTCACATAGCTTTGCATTTTATTTGAGGGTGTGATCGATATATCAACATGTATGTCGGATACTGGATTCACATTAATTTTGGTATGTCAGAAATACAAACAGCCATGTCAATCAATAGGAACATATCGATTTTGCTATGTTAGAAATAGGTGTTTTGTTAGCATGTTACGTATTAAATGATTTTAAACATTAAACGGTAATAAATTTACAAAAAAGTGAGATTTCATTAGTGGTCGAGGCTCTCTACTAGTAATCCGGAGGTCGCGAGCTCTAATCCCGGCATGAGCAGATACTACTAGATTGATTTGTATTTTCACAATTTAATCATTTTAAATAATACAAGGTGTATTTGCGGCAGATACTTTCAGTATCGCCCTGGTGTAAAAACACCATTCAGAATTGAAACGTGGTTTGAAATGGTTTTAGCTGTGTTTGGTGACTAGATCTGAATAGCCAGGTACTTCCCGACTTTTTCATTTCAACTTATGACGGCCTCCGTGGTTGAGGCCAATAGTAATACGGAGGTCGCAGGGGATTGACATTCAATTAGATTGATTTGTGTATTCACAATTTAATCATTTAAAATAAAATAACGTGTTTGAGGATGTTACTCTCAGTATCGCCCTGGTGAAAGAACCAGTTTGACCAGGACATACTGAACCCCAGATTCCTACCCACCCCTTAAACCCCTTTCCTTCCCAGAACTCTCCTCTCCTCCCTTTCCTTAAAAAAACCCTCCACACAGCATCCTCAAAGATGACATAGGCCCTGAGGGAAATTATTTTCCTCAGGGCCTCCTGTGTGGAATTCATGTAAAAAAAAAAAAAAAACACCATTAGAAATTGAAACGTCGCTTGAAGTGATTTTAGCCATGTTTGGTGACTAGAGCCAAATAGCCAGGTACTTCCCCCACTTTTCAATTTTTCGACTAGCAATCCGGATGTCGCGGTGAGGGTTCAAATCTCAGATAAATTTTATTTAATCATTTAAAATAATATAAGGTATTTTTGCGGAAGATACTCTCAGTATCGCCCTGGTGTAAGACCACCATTCAGAATTGAAATTTCGCTTGAAATGACTTTATCCGTGTTTAGTGACTAGATCTGAATAGCCAGGTACTTCCCAACCTTCCTCTTTCCTATCTCCTTCCCCTCCCCACTACTTTCAGCCCCCTCCCCACTACTTTGAATCTCACAACATACACAAACTTGATGATGCCGTAGTCTCACCACCTGCAAACGGGAGTAGTTGGGACTCTTGTGCAGTTTTCACATAAAAATAAAATAAAAATTCTGACTGATTTTCTAACGTACATGATATTATAGTGTCTAGACTTGAGGGGTTAAACTGATTTTATTATTCTATTTTAAATTCGTAATTCGGATATTTTACTTTAAATTCAGATAAATTACGTTCTATTTGACTTTCTTTAATGGCTGCTTCTTTATTTATTAAAGCCTCCACTATAGACCATTCACCCCCCCTTATAGCATTACTAAGAGCTTTACCTTCATCCGCATTAACATCCACTCCCCTCTCCAGCAGCAGCCGCACCACATCCCAGTTTTTATGCCATGATGCCCTAGTTAGTGCGGTCCATCCCTCCCTGGCTACTCTGTCAGGGTCCACCCCCTGCTTCAGGAAGTATTCTACAACCGGGAGAGGTCCCTTCCATGCCGCGTGATGCAGTACAGTCCAGTCGTACACATCTGTAGCATGGATATCAGCACCTCTTTCAACAAGATACTTTACAGTTAGTAACTCTCCCCCCAGGGCTGCATACATCAGAACAGACTTGCCACTCGCACCGCGTGTATTAATGGCCGCGCCGCGCTCCACCAAGTACTTCAGAATATCCAGTTCACCCTTATTAGCAGCATGTAAAGCAGTCTCCTTATACCAATCCCTCTGTGCCATTAATACAGTGAAGGGAACAGCAGTTTGCTCCACGAGTATTCTAATTATATCGAGATGGCCCGCCCTTATAGCAAGGTGAAGGACTGTGCCCATATACTGATCTTTATGTTTCATTAATACTAAGCAATACCGCTCAACATTATTTTTTAATTTTTCGAATAATATATTTTGAACTTGATTAACATTATTATTTTGAACTGCCTCTATAAATGGTTTAATTACTAATTCAACTTCTTTTACTCTATCAAATATTCTCGACTTACAAATTACATTCTTACTAATATCTCGATAAAATAAATTTATAATATTAATGGTTTCTTCTTTTCTGTACACTTGAGATGCTTTAATATCTTGTCGATTAAAAAAACGTTGAAAAAAAAACTTTTCCGCGGTTTCATCAGATGCATAAAATTGATCAAAATCATTAGATTTATCAGATTTTGAAACATTTCGATTAAATAATATTGTAAAAAAAATATTTGCCTTATTTTCGTCTGAACATGCGCCGATATGTTGTAAAATATTTGTTGTCATTGAGTATACTAATTTACCTTCACAGATATGATGTAGTGTAGGTTTATTCAAGTAATTTATTGCTGTATTATTATTTTGGTCATATTGTTGTATTAAAGATACAAATGCTTCTTGTGCACTTTCTATTTTCAATCCCCTGAGGAGCAGTGTGGCGATATAAACATTATTTTCTAAGACAGCAATATGAAGAACAGTCTGGTGCTCTTGATTCCTGAATATGGAACTGTCTTCATTCCACAATTGACAAATGAATTTAGCATTTAATTCTAGAGCTGTCTCTGACATTGTTGTTTTGTTTAATAGCACATTCATAAACATCCGGATGATCTTACTATCCGGATGAAGCAGGATTTGAGGGATAATGATTTCTTTAAACAGTTCATATCTGCAATGGAGGGTTCGTTGATTAAGCCAGTGGACAACCATTTCTGCACACCAATATTCTGCGTATGTGCGGTGGACAAATTGTAAATCTCCGTCTTCCTTTGTTTGAACCAAACCAACCCTGTTTAATATATTTAGCCACCTATCTTCAATGGCGTCAAAGTTTTTATCATAAAAATGGGGAAAGAATGTTTTGAATCCAAGTTTACTGTGCGTTGTGCTTATATTTTCAGTAATTGTTTCAATTAAGTGTTCATCCGCCACTGTTCCTAGAGATGTTTTATCGTTAAAGTAAATTTCATATTTTAACGAAATGAACTTCTTGTATAGATTTGATGTACTTTCTATATTAATTTGTTTTAATAAAATTTCAGGAGAATGGAGCGACAGATCACTTGTCGGCCTGAAGACATCGGCCAGCATTCTCAGTTGCAGGGGAATCCCCATGATGCACTCCGTGTCTGGCCCCAGTACTTCCTTTGCTTGTCGTAGCACCTCTCCGGCAAATTCCTTGAGGCGTCCCTCTTTTTCCTCTCCGTAATCTCCCAGCTCGAGGGAGAGGCAGGATCGCCAAATCACAACTAAGAAGTTTAGCTGCTCTTCTTTGTTAAATGGTACAAATGACGTACATAAATTGCCTAATTCCTTTTCTAACGATGTTTTCAAATATTTGCGAGCGGTCAAGAATATTTGGACTGTTGGTATGTTTTTAAGGAATATAAGGAGCTTGATTATGTTCTGTTTGGCACTCTCCTTGTCTTTATCTTTAACATAATCATCCAACTCGTCAAACCCATCCAACATTAATACGACTCGCTTGGAATTTAACTTACTCTCTAGCAAATACTCTAACAACCCGCCAGCCTGAGAGCTACATTCACCTAACAGAAAATTTGCTACGATTTTACGAGTGAGCGGTTGGGATAATTTCTCTCTTATATGCCCTTGGAAGTATCTTAATCCTATATAGATGACCCATGGTGAATCCATGAGTCTTGACAAGCTCGACAGGGTAGTTGTCTTCCCCATCCCGGGCTCGTCTGTTATTATAGTCAAGTTTCTTACTGTTTTACTTAAATCTATTTCATTTATTGGCTCGCTAGAGTCTGTGGACATAAAAGGGAGCAGACTCTCCACAGAGCCGTGGGAATATCGCCACTCTAGTTTATAGCTCTCCTCGTTTTGACAAATTTTTACAAAATGGATACGTTTATTAATATATTTTTGAATAACATTCATCTCCTCTTCTGTGGGCGCAACAAGTATTTTATTTGTGAACGCTTCTTTTTTTCTGCAATTCTCTATCAATTTCACGAGTAACTTTTTGTTTGTCTCACTGTTAATAACAAACAGGTCACGAGCATGTTCAGTTTCTGCGAACTTCTTCACGTCAATGCGTGCTCTGTGAAGAAATTGCCTGTCTAAATAAAAACGTCTATTAAATACTTCTTTGCAGTATACATCTCGGCCTAACACTTCAAACAAGTAAATGCATTTATCCTGGTTCTGGTTGCAGGTATCTCTAAAGGAGAGTTGTGTATCTCCCTCGGTGAGGATGATGTCGATCCCCTTGAGATAGTCCCAGTCGGTCCCAGTCTCCAGGTCTTCACGGCTCAGCCCGCTCATCACCACCAGGATGTTAGTGTCGGGTGACTTTACACAACTCGCAAAGAATTCAAAACTAGTTTTAATATTTAATTTAAAAAATGGCATCTGTATATCACTGAAGGTGGGACGGGTATTCTTTATGTTGATCGCATAGTCTTGGATTGTCGCGAAATTTTTCAAGCTTTCTGAACTTAGGATCTGACAGATCTCGTGAAAGGAACAGTCGTCTCCCAAGAACTCTCGAAAGCTATATGCTTTATTCGTAGTAATTATTACATCACCTCGATTAAACATTATATTCTGTGATTCAACAGTTAGGTCCGAGAAATGAACATCACTTGTAAAGTTTACAGTTTTACAGAATTTAGAGGAGTCGGGTGTGTCTATTGGCTGCGACACAATCAATACAAATTTTAGGGATTTCAAATCTTTTTCATACGCGGCTTTAAGCAGTTGGAGCATGGATCTATGAGATGATAATGTGCAGTCTACCACCATTAAGAATTTTTTCTCAACGGGCCAACCAAAAATTTTAACAAAATTTTGCAGCTGGGACTGATTAACAAAAGTGTAGTGATTTTGTCGTATATATTTGATGGAACTGTTGGACGAGTCTTTGCTTCTTTCCATCTGATAAAGAATGTTCCGAAGTCGGCTCATTTGGAATGCAACGTCTTTACTAGTTGTGACCAGACAGGGAACTCGCTCATCGCTGGAAACCAGGAAATCCCGGAAACCCACGGAATCCTCAAAGTTCAGTAAACACTTGGGCAACGAGTCAAGGTAGATCTGTCCCTCCGTGTAGTAGATGAGGTCTGCAGCTTGGTTAAAGACTTTAATTTGCTTCTCCACTGCTTTCGTGAACTGCGGCTTCAGCCACCGTATCAGCTGCTTTAAGCGCTTGCAGAGTTCCACCAGGGAATCTCCCGACTCACAAGTTATTGTTCGGTTATAATGATTCAAATCAAATTTGGGAAGCAGTTTGGTACTCTCCACTTTAAGCTTATTCTTTTCAATGAATTTCTTTAGAATGCTCAATTCGCTTTTCTGTTCCTGTAGTATATGCATTCTGAAAAGCATTTGCAATTCAACTTCTGAAAAAACTCGAAAAGAACTTTTAAAATTATCTCTGTTTTCCGCCACCTTATACCGAAGGAACTTTTTGAGGTCATTGGGATTATTAACTGTTGCATGTCCGTGATAATTATTATCCCAATTTAAGATCTTAAAAAGTTTCTTATATTCTTTAATGCTTTTCGCCCAATCCAAGACTTCACCAAAAGTACAATCATCATTTTTTAAAGCATCGACAAAATTATTCATTGCGTGAGACTTAACAGAATATGTGATGGTATTATCAATCCACTTGAAGTTGGATACATCATTCTGAACGCGATAAATCCTACCTACGTGCACCCCGCAGGTATTGATATGGTTGGGGGCCGACAGGTAGAGAGTAATGTCCAGTCCGTCTAAACGGGGTACATTCATCTCATACCTGTGGTAATGATCATTCAGTACTCGGGCCAACATGTTCCGGGCACCCGGACTATCAAAACCAACGATCTTAGCGTGTATGCCAGCCTCGAAGTTCTTTTGTAACCTGCTTTTACTTTCTATAAGTTTTATGGATAAATATTTGACTGAGAATGCAGTTATCTGAGCAAGCCATGCCCCCAGGGAGTGACCTGTGATTGTGAGTGTGTAGTGCCTATTATGTTGATTGTTTGCTGAAATAATGACTTGACGGATAGAATCTACAAATGTTACAGCCGAATTCATGCATGAGGTGTAGTTAATGCCGAAGATTCCTGTAATATCTGTATACACTGCTCCAAAACACTTAGGATCAGTTCCGCGATGTGCCAACACCACTTGCTGCAACCCGATATGATAGAAGGCTGCACCAAAGTATCCGTTGAACCAATCCGTATTGTTGGCAGTGATCAGAAGTTTCCACCCAGATGGCTGGAGGGTAGATAACTTACCCGACAGAATTCTAGTTACAGAATCAGAGTCTGATTCTTCTCTGGATGTCTTCTTGCTATACACCAGATCAGCAAACATCGCCAAGGTCTGGTCACTTGGGTGGGGCTCCGCATCAAGCAGGTCCTCTGGACACTGCTCCGAGGATTCAAGGAGGGTTGTGGTCAGTACATCTAACTGCCCATCTTCCATCAGCAAACTTTTATCCACTTCCATGGCTCCTGTTCCTGAAACAAGTATTTTATGGTGCATCAAATACAAGAACTGTGTCACAATATGACAATGCATTGGAAATAATACTTAGCTATAGAATAAGCTCTCGACTGGCAATTCGAAAGTCGCGGGTTCAAATCTCGGCGTGCGCATGAAAAATGATTGATTTGTATTATTTCACAACTAAATTATTACAAATAATACACGGTTTATTTGCGACTTATTCCAGAGTGAATAATAGTTGAGATATCGTCCTGGTGTAAGACCGCCAATCAGAATTTAAAGGTAACTTCAAATGGCTTTAGCCGCGTTTGGTGAGCAGGTCTGAATAGCCGGGACTTTCCCACCTTCCTTTACCCCGTATCCTTCCCCTCCCCACTATCTTCCCACCTTCCTTTACCCCGTGTCCTTCCCCTCCCCACTATCTTCAGCCTCACATCATATCCCAACTGGAAATGCCATAAATCTCATTAGCTCCAGACGGTTGGCAGAAGCCGGAACTCTTGTACGATATTCACATAAAAAAAAAAAAAAAATTGATATAAAAAAAACTACTAATGGTATTCGGACATAAAATTAATTTTATTATTTCAAATGGACAAACTCAGTCAAGTAAATAGAGCTTATCAGTTAGAATACAAAAATAGAAACGGTGTGTTGTCAGACAGGAAACCACAGGAGTCACATGTCCCAGTTCCTTCATTATAACAAATTAATTATTATCGCGATTTCATTTGATAAAGTTTTCCTGCTCTACATTAGTCTTGTAATTATTATGCGTGACTAATAATTAATTTTACACGTGTAGGTACCTACTGAAGAAGCTTGATTACAGGAATACATGGAGACTAGTGGCGGTACGCGAGTTTTCAGTGAGCTAGAGCGCTAAGATTGAAAAATACGACATTACTGATGTTGTTGTAGCTGAAAATGATTTTTTTTTTCAAAATTTCAACTTTTGTATGCAGATCTTTCAATATGTGGATACCGCGCATCCCTTGACAGAAAGAATCCTGAAGATTTTTGTTACTTGTTTTTGGGGTGTTATGCCGTGGTACGCTACCTCCTTCTTTAGCCAACGTTTCGGACAGCGTTGCAGTGTCCATCATCGGGGCAGATCCGGCAGATCTGACAGATCTGTCACATCTGTCGGATCTGTCACATCTGTCGGATCTGTGTCATCTGTCACATCTGTCGGATCTGTCACATCTGTCGGATCTGCCGAATATGCCCTGATGACGGACACCAAGCAAACTAAGCAACCTAAAATTCAAGTTACAAATCGTGGATTCGGACAAATAATTTCCCTAAATTTAAAAAATAATGTAAATAATTCTTGCGAATCTTACAGGCGTGAGGTTTGTTCAGGTCTTGGCAGCAGATACGTCTGCCCACCAGCTGCTTGACAGGCCGGATAGGGAAAGAATGGTTGAGGGAGCAGTCCCTTTGACTTCTCTACCCGTACTCTCTCGGGACCTTAGCACCGCAGTGGGAGTGATGGATTCATACATCCGTCACTCCTTGACACTAGATTCCTACTCAGCTCTAATTCCCCTTTTCTTCCCAGAACTTCCTCTCCTTCTTTATATGGTTGCATTTTTCTGGAACGCATATTTTAGATTTTTTCCTTACGTTATTTTCCAAGAATTAATTATGAAATATTTACAAAATTTTGATCCCGCGACCTCCAAATTCGTAGTGGAGGATCGTAGCCACTCGACCACTGAAAATATTTTTAACAAATAATCTCATTAAAATGGAAATTTAAATAATTTGTCCCTTTAAAATCTCTTATCACATTCGTACATTATGTAAGCACTTAGCGCGACAGTTCAATGACTTTCGATATAAACCACAAACCTATTCATATTGTTCACAAACGCAATAATAAGTCTAGTAGGTACAGATACGTACTGATTAGAGGTGGCCTTTATTCCTGTACCGGATACTTTTTTCATTACGCGACATACAAAAATACACACCTTCACCACCGATTCGATGACGCGTGTGGTTTACTAAGCAAATTTATTATATTTGGAAATCCCATACATGTAGAAATTAGACATGAGCAAAATTGAATGACTGAATTAAATGAATAAATTCAATCTTGTGACACACTCGATCTTATTCTCAATTTCAAAAGGAATTGATTCTTCATTCCTTATCTTTGTTCTTGCATCCTACGATTTTTAACGCCACGATAAATATTTATTTTCCATTTATTTTAATGTTAAATTATTTCAATGAATTATGTGTACCGTAAACAATTTACATATTATAATGTTTCGTAGGTATTTAAATATTATTCTATGGGCGGCGCAACGCGAAGTTGCCTAAAGTAAAGTGCCTATCCCACTCCCGCATCGCCATTCATAAAAGCATGCGTATATACATCATTGTAGTCCACGGCACAAGTAAAATACGGCAGCGAGTCAGCCGATTCAATTCCCAGCTCAGACCAACGCTATTCAGTATTGTCTACTACTATTGAGGTCCCAAATGTCCCAGGTCCTCGTGCTTAGTCTGTCGCTATTGACAGACTGGGCACGCGGACTGTAGTCCGAAGCGCTCCATTCGGGAATTAACATTAACGTCTTTTTCAGTTGAGACAAAGACCGTTCAAACGAGTCGATCTCAGATCCCGGGCTGTCCGAAACGTTAACTTTACTAGGTCCGGATCTCGCGCGTCACTCCAGACACTTAGTCAAAAGTTACTAAATCATTTCCCAATGCCCGCCGCGAATCCGCCCGCGTGGTTCATTTATTCCTCTCCTCTCTGCCAAGCCGTTAATTTCATCACATGGTTGGTTAGTTGGTTATTTTTTGGTACGTACCAAAGTTATTCGAATACAAGTACCTGGATACTTTTAGACGCAGATCTTGGGTAGATATAATACATGTGAATTTGCAGATATTATGAAGCCATTCGGCGGTGGTCAGCTATCGTAAAATACTCGTAAATAAATAAAAGTTTGTTTATATTAAATCACGTGAAGTGGAGCATACATTTTTCTTGACAAAAATTTGTTTTTTTTGCCAAAATAATATCTACACATTAAAATATTTCATAAACCCCGTCGACATAATTCACCGTTAGAAGAGTGCTCTGCGTAGTGAAAACTCCTTTAGCACCGTTGTGATTTGAAACACGATGAAACGAAAAATAACGACGCTAGTATTATTATTATTACAGTATTATCGGCCTCTTTGTGCGGTTTTTCATAGCCTTTTCGGTCTCCTCCTTTTGCGATGCTTCGTAGCCTCCCCACTTATGTCTACTTTAGTTTTCTGAAGGTTTCACTTCAACCGCGTAATAAATGTATGCATACATATATAAACACAGTGTTTTTATACTCCAATTTTAATAATGTCCTCTTAAAATTGGAGTGAAAACTCGTGAAGTTTTTTTTTGTATTTTTTTTGTATTAATTGAATTAAAGGAATGAATAAAAGGAATCAATTCAAAAGGCCGGGGGAATCAGACTGAATCGATTCAATCAAGGGAATTAATCTGCCCATGTCTAGTAGAAAGTAATCAAGAATTTAATGCCGAATGAGATTGCCTAACTTACAGTTTCAAATGTTTCTAAAGGCCCGTCTCTAGCGACCTCCGCCATTAACTTTTGCCTTGATATTCCCTTAAACACCACTATTGACACTGTCCCATCACTATAAACATTAGCAATTTTTCCAAGCGCGATGGAAAACCATTCCATCCCGGGTGATGCGGGAAGGGTGGCGGTGGCCGGCGCCAGCGGGGGGGGGGGGGGGGGGATTAGTTCATTTTTTGACAGCTTCCGCGCCATACGGATGGTAGCGGAGAATGAATCGAATGAGTTTTTTGGTGTTATGTCAACTGCGCGAACCTAATAATGATGACTTTAAATTGGTTGTACAGAAATACCTACTGTCCTAATGGATGATTATTTCTTTCGTGAACTCACTTGTAAATAAAGTCTATTAATTTATAAATCCGTTTCAGAGACACGGAAGAAATTGACCAATTCAAATCGGGACTATATTCTTAATTCCTGATAAATAAATACCTATTGAAAATTCGAACTAGGTAGCATGGTCTTACTTAAAATCTGCGAGTTCTCCTTGATACTTCGTCTCCAATCTTATCGCCAAATTTCACAATATCGCAACTCGACGTTTGATGTTTACGTAATTATGTACGCACTCTAAATTCTTAAATAATAACTTTAGGTCATGCAATAATCGATACCTATTATTTAGAAATCTTTCCTGATAAATAAATATCTATTAAAATATCTGCGTTTTCTTCCCGATGTAGCATCTCTTTTTCATCATAACGCATTTTAACATTTATGTAAACGAAAAACGTCAAACGTCAAGTGTTCATTGCATGCGAATGGACAGGTCCTTACCACAGACCACTATCCAAATTGTGTGTGACCGCGCGAACTTCGCCCCAATCTTTCAACCATGTTTCAACAAACGGAGGAAATGGAATGGAAAGTTAATGGTCGGAAGAGATCCGTCTTTAGATAAACACGCTTAGAAAAATAATTATTTGTATTTCGGCTAAATTAGGGTTTGAGATATTTGTGAGTTGCGCGTGGCATTTAAAGCAAGCACCACGCCCCATATCAGAGGGCCCGTTTCAGAGACGCAGGGAAAGAGGACCACTTCTTTCCTCTTGTTTTGTTTCCACTAGAGCTAATAATATCTTGGTTATTAATATACCTAATATAGGTAGATATTAACCACTCGTCGCCTCAGTTCTTGTTTTTTCAATAGACCATTTTAGTTTTTGTTCAATCTCCACTTTAAATTAAAAAATTATGTTTAAAAAATGATAGTTAATCACTTAAGTTTAATCACAGGAGACCCAAGTTGTCCCAAAACATCATATGCCATTATAATAGCAGGAGACCCAGATTGTCCCAGAGCGACCGTGCATTATTAAAAGTTAGATATCTCTCTTTCCGTAATTCGAATATTTGTGATTTCTTTTATGTTAGAAACGGAAAGAAATAATGCTTCTCATTGTCTTAGAATTATTTGAGTTAGGTTGTTCATATATTTTACAAACCTGATCAAAAGCGACGGTTAAATTTTGCGCCTATTTGTGACGTAACCCACATTTAATTTTAAAATAAAATTATATGAAAGTGATAAAAAGTGAGGTAACAGTTTTATTACAAATTTTGTTTAAAAAAGGAATCTGAATTTAAAATTTGAAGTTTATTCTATTTTAATTACTTTCATTCAAATATTCACAGGTATGCATTTTTTAGCCAATTTACATTTCCAATATTAAAATTTAAATATTTAGAAACAAAAATATTGATTTCTAATATCGGAAAGATTATTTTATCTAAATTTAAGAACAATTTTTATTTTTGCAAAAGCGTTAAAAAAAACCAAAAATAGGAACATTTAAAATGCACGGGAAGAACCAGGAATTTCGCGCGCAAACCTTGACAGGCAAAAGTTGACAGAAAATTATTTTCTTATTATTCGAAGGGTTAACTAAGAATTATTTAAGCAAATGAGACCTTTGCCTTTAGCGAAATAGCTTTATCTTAAACACCTATCATAATTTTTCATTGAAATACCTTATGAAAGAAAACCTTCTCCCCCTGTAAAATTTTATAATGGTCTATTGAACAAACAACAACTAAGGCGACGCACTGGTGTATGGTTAAGTTATCTATGTCTTATAGGAGTTAGGACACTCGAAAAATCTACAAATTTGACTAATTTTAACGCCATCAACAGACGTTTAGTACGTATATAAATTTGGTAACGTATTTTTAAACAATTAAAATGTACAGATATAGAATATTTTCTTCTAATAATAAATATTAGTTGGTGAAGAGAATCCTCAAAATCATTCCAGTTTTGGAGGAGAAAAAAGGGATTACAAAACCTCAATTTAAAATAGGTTTAATCAGCCTGTGTATAGTTGTCCCTTTCTCTCAATATTCAGGAGGATGACAATGACAGTGACAGCAACAGTTTTGTAAAACAGCCATTGGAGAGCTTGCGCCACATCAGAGGGCCGCTAACACTAGTACCTAATTATTTGTAACGCTAATTGAACTATTGATATCCAATACCCTCCCTAATGGATTTTATTACTTTTATCAAGAAAAACGAGTAGGCTGATGAGTTTTCATGATTCCAGTTATTTTATTTATTACCCGTTTTTTGGCCAGAGCAGAGGAATGAAAAAGTTGAAATTAAAAAAATATATATTTATTAAAAATTGAAAATTCGCAACTTATTAGAGAAGATATTAGTCGGTATATTTATACACGGTATCAGAGCATTATTTTTTAAAAAAATTAAAAGGCGTTATATTATCAGAAAATTTTCTCTGCCTTCACATAGGTAAATTTTTTTAAAGTTCCGAAAGTTTTTTGCAGATCACCGATTTTTTGTAGAAACTGAGGTTTTCTATCTATTTTTAATCGATGCCATACATTATTGATGTCCTTCACTTTAACTAGAAAAAATATTGGAAATATAATTTCATAAAGATATATATACCTATTACGGCCGAAAATATTTAAACAAAAATGAGATCGCATTAGAAACTTCAATTGAAATTCGGGTAAAACTTTTGAAAATTTACTATTTTTTTTTCTAAATTAATCTTCCACGTTTCTAGTTTTCGCATTTTCTTCTTGATTTACCAAGAAGTTATTCAGCCACTATTTATTACATAATAAAGACATGATTTTGTTGAGAAATTAGTAGAATTAGTAATCAAAATTTGTATGGAAAGAATCTGGTGACCATTTTGAATTCATTAAAATGCTGACTTCTGATTGGCTGTTTCAATTACGGGGTATTTTGGAACTCAGGTCGAAACGATTTATAAAGAAAGTAGGAGAATGGAAATAACAACGTCAGTATCACATTCCTGGTTAGAAATCTCAAAAGATGGCATTCACTCTTCAACAAAACTTAATTAGGTAGGATATTGGAACTCACCGATGCAGTTCAAACATAATAGTATGTAGATATATTGTAACTTACTGCTTGCTGGTTATGTGTGATGTCAGTGGTTGTGTGGAATGTGTCCTTGTACTGGGCAGTGCGAACGGGAACGGATTTGAAACAAACAATCTAATAAGGTAGCCCTATGGTTTGTAGTTGCGCCTTATGGAGCGGACTTGATGACTGCTCGACTGGGAGTGACTGCGAGAGACTGCGATCAGACCATCAGCCGCTTACTCTTATAACCGCAATGTGATGACGCAGACTAGTTATATTAATATGTATCTCACATTATAATAAGCAGGAGACAGGGGCGGGCCGCAGTAAAGGAAAGTTTGGTTTTGTGAACGGCTGCACTGCATTGCCAAAGTGAAAAATTATTTTCCTTAATCAAAAAGTAAAGCAAATATCTCGTTTCGATGTGTGCTAATTTATTTATTTGTCTTTTTTATTATAAAAAAGAGGCCATTAGAATAAAAAAATTCTTAAGAAATCTTTGGCAGTTTTTGCCGTATTTAGGTACTACCTACAAGGAATGTCGTAAAATTAAAAATAATAAAAATGATATTAAAAAGCATTTTACTGACCGTAAAGTTAAATTACAAAAGAGGAACACAAATTTGTCGTTCGTAAATTAAAATTTCAACCGTAATGTAGGTGGACTTTGGCATAAACATTTTAATCCGGTTGCAAAGAACATTGAATAAAATCCAACTTACGCGTGATAGTGCCTTGATTATTTGTGTGTTGATTGAAATAGAGTTTTTCACCTATTTTTAAATGATTTTGGAAATACTTAGCATAGTAGTACTTGGTGTGAACCAAAGTTTCCTACGGGGGATTCTTTGGTCCAATTTATTTTTAAAGGCAATATTATGTAGGTATTTTAACAATAGGTCAAAATAAAGCCAGTAATCTATGTAATTAATAATATTTCTCACGTAAAAGTCAACATTGCACGCGAAATTGCAATCAATAGTTTTTAATACAATTTGTATTGGCCGCGCAGCCTTTCCAGCGCAGTCTAGGGGTCAGAATTTGCGGCTCGCGAGCATAGGCGTCTGTGGCTCTTCAGATATCAATTGCAATTTTACTTCTATTCAACCAGCCCTATAAGATGAAGCCGCCAAATAAACTTTTACCCGATCAGCATCATTTTACCAACTCAGCTCTTGGAACGCTTAATTTATAAATAATCTTCTGAAGCATGAGAATGGTTTCGGAACAAAGGGCTGGTTTAAGGTTTAAGCTTAACGATTCTGCGTGAGAGTCCACAATATTAAATTATTATTGCATGCGAAACAAGTAAATTTCAATTTTTTTATATATTTTTTTTTATTTTGATACAATAAAAAAATTTTAAAATAAAATTGAGGAAAACAAAAATAAATTCCGACACAAAATTACAAAATGGATTAAAGACCAAAATAGACAATACTATCAAAATAATATAGTATAAAATTTAAAAAAAAAGAACATACAAGTAACACACAAAACCAATATAAAACACAATCATCCACAAACACACAACACTTATTAAAAATATCGTTTTAACCTTATATTGTTAATTTTACGTTAATTTTAATATATATATATATATATATATATATATATTATTTATTTATTTATTTATTTGTTTATCAATACATACACAGTACATTATAATACAGATTATAAGGTATGTTAAATTAAATTATTACATGGTTATGTACCTATTACGTAAGTCCATAGAATGTCATTTGATAATTACGCCTGAGATATGAACCGGTCTTAAAACTTAATTATTGAATGAATGAAGTAATAATAATAAAAAGGAAGAAAAGAGGGGGGGGGGGGGGAGATAGGGAGACATTTTGAAATCAAGAATTATATGCTCACTAATTGTAACTGACTGATTAAAGTTTAATGAAAAGTTAAGTGTAAGTAATTTTAAAACAATTATATCACGCCAAGAAATTAAATAAATTAGTTTTGTATGTTTGCAAGGAATCATGAAAAATGTCTAAGTGTAGTAATTTTTCATAGTGGTTATATATATATATATATATATATATATATATATATATATTTACACCCAGTGATGCCAACATCATTGAATTGTGTATAAAATGTAAATATATTGCATCAAATAAAAAAATAAATAAACAATATTTTACATTTCATTGGACGATCCGGTAATGTTGGCCTCACTGGGTGGCTTACCCGTGCTGAGGTCCCTATTTTATAAAATAAGAGTTTATATATAGGTAATAGGTACATTTAAAAAAATATATATAACGTTGGTGACGAAAAAACATTTAAAACTAAGATGGTTTTTCTCCGAATTTTTCTGCATTTAATCAGGAACTAGAATTTTATAATTTTACCCGGAACATGAAAATGGTTTCTCTCACCACATTTACTCCACGACGATTGCACCCGCCCCCACTTCATGACTCAAAGAGCCGACTGAAAGAGGACGACGATCGCGATGGCGCAATTGAGCGAGAGGATGAGCTATGAAATGACATTCCATGACAGTTGATCCGGCGACAAATGATCCCCCTACAGTTGATCCTTCCGACAGTTGATCCCCTAAAATATTATTTCTTCAAGTAAGTATGCAAAGAGGATATACAGCTATATAACCAAATAAATACATAGGTATATCAGAAGGCATCTGGAGTGAAAAAGCTGTAAAAAATATTTTCACTAACAATAATTTCGACTCTCCGAAGGAGCTAACAAAATACGACATACCTGTACGAGCAGTCGGCTTAGCAAAAATCCGCTAAAGATTGCTATTTGCATATAATATAACTTTTTATCTGAATATAACCGTCTTGAGCCAGTGAGACAATGCCATCCCCAATTTTGGTATGTTGTGAGGCTGAAGGTAGTGGGGAGAGGAAGAAGATGAGGGAAATGTATCTGGCTATTCAGATCTAGTCGCCTAACATGGCTAAGGCCATTTAAAGTAACGTTTCGATTCTGAATGAATACTGACGAATAACAAAATACGACAAAATTATCCACCGGAGCGACAGCGCTATTTAAATTATCCACCGGAGCGACAGCGCTATTTAAATTATCCACCGGAGCGACAGCGCTATTTAAATTATCCACCGGAGCGACAGCGCTATTTAAATTATCCACCGGAGCGACAGCGCTATTTAAATTATCCACCGGAGCGACAGCGCTATTTAAATTATCCACCGGAGCGACAGCGCTATTTAAATTATCCACCGGAGCGACAGCGCTATTTAGAACTTCTTTCTCTGATTTCTCGAATTTTTTTTGTAATTATTTTGAATATTTTCCGCCCACATTAAAAAAATCATTCCTCCGAATCTTACTATGGAGGCATAGAAACTGATTATAGTTCTATATAGCCAATAAATTCATCTATTTTTTGTCGAGTATCACATATTCGTAGGATTTATTAAAAAAATACTATAAAATCGTGAATCTTCCACTTAATTAGTTACAAATTAGGGAAAATTTTGCCAAAATTGGCAGCAAAGCAAACCGAGGTATTTTAAATAGTGCCAAATTGTGGCAAAAAGCGCTCCTGTGGTTATATATGCAGTGTATTTATATTGTAGGGAACGATACTCAACAGCCGAATATATATATATATATATATATATATTTTTTTTTTTTTTTTTTTTTATACATGTGTGTTACATATTTGACTAATGTGGGCCTCACTGGGTGCTTTACCCGTGCTGAGGACCTCATTTTACAGTTTGATATGATTTATTTTTTAATTTATTTTTTTAATTTAAGATACATATAAAATAAAAACTGAAAAAAACGAAACTCAAAAATAACATATGAGAATTAAAAGAAAGTGAAATAGAGCAAAACAAAATAGAGTAAAATGACACTAAAATAAAACAATAGAATAAAACTATATAAATAGGATAGATACATATAGACCGATAGTGAAATTAAAAGGTTTTATATATTAGTGAGTATTGCAATGGTGTTTATGTCTATGTGTTTTTATTTTTATTTTTTTTATGTTGGGATATGCAATATCAACTTTTTTTTTTTTTTTTTTACATTAACTCCACACAGGAGGCCCTGAGGAAAATAATTTCCCTCAGGGCCTATGTCATCTGGGATGCTGTGTGGAGGGTCTTTTTGAGGAGAGGAAGGAATGAACATTGGTCTTGAAGAGACCCATGTTGTAGGAAGGAGGAAACACAGAGGCCGGCAAATCATTCCACAGCCGAGCTGTTGAACATAAGAACGAGTCGAAGAAACGACCCGTTCTCATGTGACTAATGTCAACTGTGTACAAATGTTGGGCACCCGTTTGGCGTGTTTCCCGACTATGCACCGGTGCGAAGGGATCAATGATGCTAGTTCCTCGGAGCATCTTCCATTGTAATACCGGTAGAACAAGGATAGCATTCCCACCCGACGCCTTACAATTTAGGAGGCGGATATGTTTACTGCCGCTCCGGGAACCATTTATTGGTTAACCAACACCCTTGCCATATGTTACCCCAGTGTTTCGCTACGTTTGGTGAATTTGCAGGGGTGCCCTGGTTCTTGGAGTGAGATTTGTCTAGGTCTCGGTGGCGAATGCGTTTTCTCACCTACTACGTGGCGGGCCGGATCGGAAGATACTGCTTGAGGGAGACCTAACCTAGACCTTCCAAGCTGGACACTCTCGACCCATCGCCTTGCACTGCAGTGGGAGGGGTGGATTCATACGTCTCTCACTCCTGAACACATTGACCCCAGATTCCTACCCTCATACCTTTTTTCTTCGCAGAACTTCCTCTCCTTCCTTTCTTTAAAAATACCCTCCATACAGTATCCACAAAGATGACATAGGAGGTATTGTAAAAAAAAAAATGCAGTCGGCTTGGGAAAAATACGTTTTACTTACCTACGTACATACAAATTAGAATCATAAACAAGATTTGCCTTGAGGCACTAACTAGACATTCATTTTCTGAAAGATGCATTGGTTGAAATGTTTTAAAGAAATTTGGAAAATTGACGGAGATTTTATGTGAAACCGTTTAAAATAATAAAATAATTTGTATATTGAAACTGAAACAGTGGGTGGGGAAAGTTATTGTCGTCAGTTTGTAAATATTCAAATCATAACAATAAAAAATCAAGAACTTAAAGTTAAAACCAAAAAGTGCTTCATTTATAAAAAATCAGTCTACCCAAAGAAATTCTCCTGAGTGAAGACCTCCAATTTTTACATTTGATCCTTCGAGCCGTATGATCCCACGAGCGGATACGATTTTTTCGGCTGAATGCGATCCTGGGAACCAGATCAAAAAATCAATGAAAGCCAGACATGAACCAGCAATAAACCAGGAGAATTCTGATGAAGAGGATCCACAACACGGGCAAGTGACCATCCTTAATTATCCATTTGATCCCATAGAAAAAACAAATTCGGTTAGACCACTTCGGTATTTTATTGTTGTTGATATAAAAAATCGCAACGGGCTAATTGTTACAATTGATATTGGCAAGATTTTTTGTGGCTAGCTATGATTATAGTGTCGCAAAAAACATAAAGATCGGAGTTTTTGTGTTTTCATTGTTTTGTTTTGATGTTGATTTTTTCGATACTGTCGGTAAAGCAGGCGACGAGTACGAAGTACTGTCGTTATTTATTTGCAACTGAAACTAACAAGGTTTTTTGTGGCTAGTCGTATGATTATGCTACCGCAAAAAAACAGAAGGATAATTATTATAATACATGAAATGTATTAATTGATTATTCAAACAATCTGAACGCGATCGTTGGGCGTTGGTTTGACTTCCGAAGTGTTTTTTCCAGTCGGTAAAGCAGCTTCTTTAAAGTCAGATCGCGTCGCGAACTTTCATAACAAAATAATAACAATAGATTTTCTTTGTTGTTGAATACATGCATCTAGTGATTTAGTGTTTTGTTAAAACAAAAGAAACAATCGAGTAAAAGACAGTGCAAGTTTTTTTTTTTTTAGTGTGTCGTTAGGATTGGGAAAATTCAGAACGATCAGTGAGTATTGTTAAATTGATTGTTATTTACGAAAATCATGGATTTAAAGGTGTTAATTGCACAGCGCGGAATATGTAAAGCCAAATTAACCATATTCGAAGATTACTTAGAGAACAATGAGTTATTACTTTCTGAGGTCGAAATACGCATTCAAAAATTCGAACCATTACTAGACATCTTCGAAGCGTTGCAAGAAAAAATTGAAACATTATCGCAGGATGAATTAGAAAAGGGGAACGAACGAGAAATGTTTGAAAACTCATATTATAGTGCATTGGCAAAAGCCAAGGATAAATTCAACGAAACCGGTAAAATCGTCCGTTCCAAAAGCGTCAAGCTCCCAATTTTAGAACTACCAAAGTTCAGCGGAAATCATGAAGATTGGTTACATTTCAGAGATGCATTCATTTCATTAATTGACAACAACGACGAATTAGATGTTATTCAGAAATTCTATTATTTGAAATCTTGTTTGTATGATGATGCGGCAAGACTGATTGCGTCCTTGCCTACAACTCGAGATAATTATTTCATTGCGTGGGAAATGATCACGGATAGGTTTCAGAATGACAGGGTAATAATAAATAAACATGTTAATGCATTGTTTAAATTGCAAGAAATAAAATCAGAAAATCATGTGGCATTACGAAAATTATTAGATGAAGCCCAATTGCACTTAAAGGCATTAAATAATTTAAATCTACCCACTGAAAGTTGGGATATATTATTAATTCATATTTTGTCAAATAAATTGGATAGCGAAACCAGAATGCGCTGGGAACAATATCCAATAAAAAATAAAATCCCCACTTATGAAGAGTTCATGAGATGTCTATACGAACGAGTGCAAGTTTTAGAATTCTCAGCACCAAACGACAAGCGACAGAATCATGCCAAGGGATTTCCTTCTAATTTTAAAAAAGAAACTTATGTTTCGTTATCATCGCAACATTTAAAATGTATTAATTGTAATCAAAATCATAGAATTTATAATTGTCAAAAGTTTTTAAATCTAGGAATAAAGGATAGAATGACAACAATACGTCGTTTGAAGGCTTGTCTGAAATGTTTGGCGGTAGGACATAAATTTCAAGATTGTAAAAGTAAATATAATTGTCGCAAGTGTGGTGCGAACTCACACAACACTTTGTTACATTTACAAAATGAAGATAAAATGCAAAGTCATCAGGGAAGCGATACTTCTTCAAAAGAACCTCTTGTTAACAATCATGCATCGAAAACATCCAACAATTTCATTTTATTATCAACGGCAGTGATTAACGTGAGAAATAATAAAGGAAATCCAATTAAAGCTAGAATTTTGTTGGACTCCGGAGCACAGTCTAATTTCATTAGCCAGGAATTCGCTTCTAAATTACAATTAAAAATTAGAAAAACTGATATCCCTATTACCGGAATTCATAATAAAATACAGCATATTAAAAGCATTGTGGATTTGGAAATATCTTCCAATTATTCACCATATTCAAAGAGGATTGAATGCCTAGTATTGTCGGAGGTAACCAGTAATCTGCCGCAAATCTCATTTCAGAAAAAAGGCACCGGCATCCCCCAAGGATTGCAATTGGCAGATCCAAACTTTAATGAAACCGGCCCGATAGACATGTTGATCGGGGCTGACACCTTCTGGGAGACTCTGCACTCTGACCGGATGAAGATTCAAGATTCCGGACCAATATTGCAACGAACCGAATTTGGATGGCTGGTTTCGGGACACATCTTCACTTCAGAAAAGAGGCTAGTAAAAATTTGTAATCTTTCACTCAACTTAATACATAAGCAAATTGAAATTTTTTGGAAATTAGAGGAGCTAAGTCCTATTAAACATAGGAATCACGAGGAGCGAGCATGTGAAGAAAGCTTCACAGCTACTCATGAAAGAGATGGCAGAGGCCGTTTCATAGTAAGTTTACCACAACGCCCCTGTGCGAAACAGCTAGGCGAAACTCTCGCTATGGCGGAGAAGAGATTGTATAATTTGGAGAAAAAATTAGCCTCAAACCCAGAATTAATGAAAGATTACAAGAATTTTATGCAGGAGTACAAGGACTTAGGTCATATGACGCAATGTGAACCACCGTCACCAAATCAAATACACTACTATCTGCCTCACCATGCGGTGATCAAAGAATCTAGTACAAACAGGGCCGGATTAACCATGTTGGGGCCCCTAGGCAATGCACGTCTCGGGGCCCCTTTACCAATGGCGGACTAACGGGGGGGGGGGGTGAAGGGGCTCCCAAACGCCTCCTTGTTCCTTTGATCAAATCCTTAAAAAGCTTTAATGGGGGGAGGGGGGTAAGGTTTTAAAACTTTTGATTTTTTCTGAATGTAAAACATGTCAGTATATTGAGTACTGGGTCAAAATTTCAAGTAAATCGGAGCAAAACTAACGAAGGTACAGCGTTTCAAGCGATCGGCCCTCACTTTTATTTTCCCAAGCAGATAGGTAGGTAGTGCATACTGAAGCTTGTACAACATTTATATTTTAAAAACATATGTACGTATAATAAGAAATAAAATTAAACAAATTCCAATATAAACCATAGACGGCACCTTCAATCACTTCAGATATAAAAATTACCTAATAAAAAATAAAAAAAGCATCTTGAAAGCTGACTTTTTCCGAAACTTCGTTGCTCACTAATTGAAGCAAATTATTTTTTTCCTGGAAGCGGGGCCCTTAACCGATGCGGGGCCCCTAGCCGATGCGGGGCCCCTAGGCAGTTGCCTACTCTGCCTTAGGGATAATCCGGTACTGAGTACAACTACTAAGACCAGAGTCGTATTCGATGGATCGGCTAAATCCTCAACTGGAATTACCCTAAATGATGCCCTCATGATTGGGCCGATATTGCAAAAGGATTTATGTGCACATCTATTGAATTTCAGAAAACATCAGTACGCGTTAACGGCCGACATAGAAAAAATGTACCGGCAGATATTAGTGCAGCCGGAGGATAGGGACTTACAACGTATCCTTTGGAGAGACTCACCCAGCGAGGGGATTCAACATTATCAGCTGAAAACAGTCACCTACGGTTTGGGACCATCATCATTCTTAGCCACCAGATGTTTGGAGCAGCTAGGAAATGAAAATCAAAACACAAATCCCAAGGTCAGTCAAATTCTTAAAGAAAATTTTTACATGGATGACTTAATAGCTGGCGACATTGGTGAAGAAGATTGCTTATTAATCAAGAAGCAACTATCTGCTATTCTAGCATCCGCTGGCATGAACCTAAGAAAGTGGCGGTCAAATTTGTCGTCGCTATGCTCAAATCAGGAGGAGGTTAGCGATATGATTATAAAGGATAACTCAAAGGAAGGAAAGATATTAGGTCTTTCTTGGAATAATCAGCAGGATTATTGAAAATATACTGTAGAGCCCATAACAAAACCAATTAGAAGCAAGCGTCAGATGTTATCCTGCATAGCATCCATTTTTGATCCCCTGGGTCTGATAGGACCTGTAACGGTAGTAGCGAAGCTATTAATGCAACGTCTGTGGCAGAGCAAAACTCAGTGGGATGAAGATATACCCCCTGAAATTTTGAAAGTTTGGAGAGCTTATATAGAAGAATTGCCGCAGATAAATAATTTAAAGGTACCTAGGAAAATCATTTGTAAATAAAGGGAAAATTTGCATTTGCATGGATTTTGTGACGCATCACAGAAAGCCTACGGGGCCTGCGTGTATATGGTCTCCACCGATGACTCGGGTGGAATCCACTCCAATCTAATAATTTCTAAATCAAGGGTGGCACCCTTAAAAAGCACATCTCTACCTAAACTAGAATTGTGTGGAGCTATATTGTTAGTAAGATTGATTAATTATGTGAAGGGAGCTATTGGTATGCCAGATGTATCTACTACTTACTGGTGTGATTCTCAGATAGTCTTGTGTTGGATAAGGGACCAACCAGCTAGGTGGAACACCTTTGTTGCTAACAGAGTGAGCGAAATTCAAGAATCAAGTCGACCAGCACAATGGAAGCATGTGAAATCAGAGGACAATGCTGCAGATGTACTATCCAGAGGTAGTAGGACTTCTCAATTATTGACATCCACCATATGGTGGCACGGACCCGATTGGCTAACCCTTACAGAATCCGGTTGGCCATGCGGAGAATCTACGTACATAGATCCACCTGAGGTGAAAACAAAAACTGTAGTGTTGGCATCAGTAACGCAAGATTGGGACATTTTTAGGAAATACTCATCTCTAACCAAATTGCAAAGAGTAACAGGTTATTTACTTAGGTTTTTATTTAATTGTAGGAACCCATCGCTCAGGCGTTATGGTCAATTAAAAGTAAGTGAATTAAATGACTCTTTGAATGTTTTAATATCCAGAGCGCAAGCTTATTCCTTCAGGGAGGAGATACGAGCCTTGCAGTCGGGCAAGGATGTCCTAAAAAGTAGTAATTTGCACTCACTAAATCCTTATTTGCATAATGATTTACTTCGCGTAGGCGGCAGGCTTTCCAAAGGAAAATTGCTGTCAATAAATCAACAACATCCAATTTTGCTGCCACCACATCATAGTTTAACCGAATTAATTGTAAAAAACTACCATCATTTACATTTGCATGCAGGTACTCAAGCCTTATTGGCAATAATCAGATTGAAGTTCTGGCCAATAATGGGAAAAAATTTAGTGAAAAAGATTATAAGGAAATGTATAATATGTTATAGATCAAATCCAAAGACGATGCAGCAAATAATGGCAGACCTTCCAGCCGAAAGGATAACGGAATCTAAACCTTTTACGATAAGCGGGATCGATTATTGTGGACCTTTTTTGATTAAGTCGGGTATTCACAGAAAAACTAGTAACGTAAAAGCTTATATATGTTTATTTGTATGTATGGTGTCAAAAGCCATACACTTAGAACTTGTACTGTCTTTGAATACAGAAAGTTTTTTAAATGCCTTGAAACGTTTTATCGCGCGCCGTGGAAGGCCGAGTAAATTATTTTCGGATAATGCTACTAATTTTAAAGGCGCGAACAATCAGCTACGGGATATTTATGATTTTTTGTCAAGCTCTAGCGATGAAATCGAGAGATCATTATCAAAGCTATCAATTCAATGGGGGTACATTCCGCCAAGGGCGCCGCACTTTGGAGGCCTTTGGGAAGCCGGGATAAAATCTGTGAAATATCATTTGAAACGAGTAGCAAGTAACTCCTTATTAACATATGAGGAATTTAATACCGTTTTGTGTCAGATTGAATCTTGTTTAAATTCTAGACCTCTTACCCCATTGTCAAATGATCCAAATGACCTAAACTCCCTCAGTCCCGGTCACTTTCTTGTTGGTGAAAGCTTGGCGGCGATTCCAGAACAAGATCTACAAAATATTTCAGTCAACAGGCTGAATAACTATCAAAAGTTATCCTTACTAATACAATGTTTTTGGTCGAGGTGGCGATTGGAATACCTGGCTCAGCTCCAAGGCAGAACGAAGTGGACCAGGCGATATGGTGGTCTTGAAGGAAGACAACCTACCACCATGTGTGTGGAAACTCGGACGTGTAATTGCAGTCCATCCAGGAGCTGACGGGAGAGTACGTGTGGCAACTCTCAAAACATCGCATGGAACTACTCAGAGGGCGATTTCAAAGCTGTGTCTATTGCCAATAGACGATAACGAGGAGCTGAAGATGTCAACATCCCCACCCAACGGACCAGACGCTGTGTAAGCACAAAATGAAAAAAACTTGTGCTTTAAAAAAAAAAAACAATGAGTGCATAAAACAGGATAAACCAATAAATAGTAAAAAGAAAAAAAAAACAATATAAAAATTTGTACGTTGAAAGTAAAAAAGGTGCAATAACAATTTTACGTTGAACAGTATCAAAAATTTCTTGTGCGTGAAAGGTGAATAACAGTAAAACTTGTGCATAAAAGTAACCAAAAAGGACAAAAATAAGAAATAATAATAAATTAAAAGTAAAAACCAGTGTTAAAATGAGGATAGCAATAAAAACTTGAGTGTGGTAGGGAGTGATATAAAAAATAATAAAACAAAAAAGGATTGTAGATCCATATATTTAAAAAAAGGTGAAAACACTTAAAAATGAACGCTTATAAACCAGGATAGCCTGCTGGCTATAATTGCAAACTGCATAGATATATCTGGAGAGACATTGTAATAATTCAAATGTGACAATGAACTATGGAAGGAAGGATGATTTATCTTTATTTAATTTTTTCCCGAGGAAGGAAGGATGACCAGGAAACCTGCCGCGACATGTTTGTGCTGTCTATATTATATGTAATTATTGTAATGGTTTCTGTTTGTTTTTGAAAAAAAAATGTAGTTTGTTTTTCGGAATTGTCTTAGTGTGTTATGTTATTGAATAACTTTAAAATTAATTTAATGAATTTGAATTTGATTTTGAGCAAAGTCAATATTTAATTTAGGCTCATAATTGGTTTGCATAATGTTATTTGTATAGTTTGCAGAAAAATGGATTCGATATTTCAAAATAAATATCTGCCCATTTTGGGGCGGAATATGTTTAGATTTAAACACCGGACTCAAACCAATTATGGAGTTGAGTTACCATCAAAGGTTGGATTGCGATCCAAGAGTTGTCTGATTTGTTTGTTAGATGTCGATAGAATCATTTTATTTTTATCAGGGCAGATCGGGTAGATCTGCCGGATCTGCCCTGATGATGGACACTGCAACGATGTCCGAAACGTTGGCTAAAGAAGGAGGTAGCGCAACACAGCATAACACCCCCAAAACAAATAACAAAAATGCTTTTGGCCGTGAAAATCTTAAAACGGATCTGAGTTTCTATATTGAATCATTTATCCTTCAGCAAAACTTTGAACCCGTTTTTTGTAAACAGTATTTTTCAACCTGGTTGACAACAAAAACTATACATTCGATTTGAATGCACCAAGTCTTAAATTGTTCGAAAATCCAGTCACTATGGCACCACGTAGGAATTTTTTTATAAAGGGCCGCCTTCTATTTTTTTGATTTTTTATAAACAATGGAAATTTTCCATTAGAACCGAAAATAAAATTCGCTGGTCCACCATTTTTGTCTGTATTCAGATATGGAAATTAGTGGCAATTATAAATTTAGTAATTAATTATAAATTTGAATTCAATGTTTCAAGGACCCAATCATGTCTGATTACATCTAAAAGGGATCGAAATGAAAACCTAGTCTCCTTCAACAGAAGCAATCTTCCGAATAGGCCCTCCATTGATATGCTTGGTGTAACTTTAAGTGACCAGCTCAGGTACGGGGGCTCCATCGAAGCCAGAGTAAAGTTAGCCTCTCAAAAACTGGGCGTACTGTAGGTACAGGGCCCGCAGATACTTTAATAGTACACAATTGCTAACCCTGTACAAATCACAAGTGCGCCCCACGGTTAAATTTGGCAGCCACCTCTGGTCTGGAGCTCCAAATATCTGAAAAATACCTAGGTACTAAAATACCCTCGACTCTGTGCAAAAACAGGCGGTCCGTTTGATAGATTCTCCCATCTTCACAAACGGATTGCAATCTTTAGAGCACAGTCGTCGGGTGGGAATGCTATCCTTGTTCTAAAGGTATTTCAATGGAAGATGCTCCGAGGAACTAGTGTCATTGATTCCTTCAGCACCGGTGCATAGTCGGGAAACACGCCAAACGCGTGCCCAACATATGTATACGCTTGACATTTGCCACATGAGAATGGGTCGCTTCTTCGACTGGTTCTTTTGTTCAACAATTGGAACGATTTTCCGGCCTCTGTGTTTCCTCCTTCCTACAACATGGGTCTCTTCAAGACCAATGTTCATTCCTTCCTCTCAACTTTGTGACAGCACATTACGTACGTTTTCTCGAGATATACGGAATCGCTCGGCAGGAATGTCGTACATAGCAATACCAGACAATACAATATAATACCAATACAATGACTAGACATACCGGGCCTATGTTGCCATTAGAGAAGAAATAATATATTGTGACAGCGCTCCAACTAAACCTTCAAAAGTTGGCAATACCACGAACATAACCATAGATCACAATCATGCAATCTGTCACTGTCATTTGCTAGACTCGGATGCTCGGTCGCTATCTAATCAAAGTTTTTGTTTAAATTTTTGTAATTCTGACAAGGTTTTTATACCTATGCCTTGGCGAAATTGCCTGCCTGATTCACGGCAGCACAAACTACCTACCGCAGATACCAAAGGTTAGCTGACACATCCCTTTCTCTATCCAAATTATTGAAAATATTATACAACGAGAAGTTAACACCCACAGATATTTTTTTTATTTTATGAGTTAACAACTAAGATCCATAAGCTTGTTTTCACTATTTTTATTTTTATTTTTTTTTATTTATTTATTTGAGACACAAACAGGATATTTATACAACATTTTTGTGGGTAGTATATAATAAATTAATAATATACAAATATAAGTATCCCTAGATTAATGTGTCTGCATTAATCACATATGCATTTTCACAGAAGCAAACTCTTGAAAAAAAATGCAAGTATTATTTATACATAACTTGAAAACTTAAATACAAAATTGAAATACATAATAATAACAAGTATACAATATTTATAAAGTATTTACTGAAAACTAATACAACAATTTTTTTTAAAATTTTTTTTTTTTTTAAGTGCACAAATTGTGGGGATATTTCTTGAAATATGTTATATTATTTGTAAAAATATCTATGGAACTGTGTATTTTAACAAGATCGTTGTATGACCGAGACATTCTAGATATAGGATTAAAACATCCAGTATTATTCGTAAAAATTTCAGTCCAAAATATGTTAAGGGTTCTTGTAGATTTGGGCCTGGCGTATAACTTAATTTGGTTGACTAAGTTACTGTCTACACTCTACACGATTATTCACAATTTTATAGAGCATTAAGAGGTCATTTATGTTTCGTCTTTTAACTAGACTCTCTAATTTGAAATATGTAAGTCTTTGTTCATACCCGTAACAAACAAATGCATTATTTATAATAAGAATATTACAACAGCAATTATAAATTGGGAGATCAACTTTAATACCTACATTAAATTTCTAGATATATTATAAGTTTCAAAACACTTAACATCCGTAACTAGTTTAGTAATAGGTAATATTTTAAAACAGCTAAAAAATTTAAACAAAAAATGTCCATCATTTGATGAAAATGATCATCCTGTGCAACAAAGTAGCCACGGACTCGGGCGATGTAATCGCCAATCGCCAGTTGAGATTCGGAAACATGGAGTTATGTTGGCTATCGGCCCGCCTTCTCTGTTTTCCATGGAAAAATACGCGTTATGGTCTAAATTCATTAGAAAATTAATTATGACTTTATTTATCAAACGATTTTGATAATGACTACTAAAATATGATGAATATACTTCCCTTTAATTATTACCAAAACAAATTACAAACATTTTTATCATTAACACCCTTTAATAGGCAAATCAAATTGAGGGACCCTAAAGACCCCGCTTCGGATCGTGTGTGATTTTTTTCTTTCCGGGACGTAAAGGTTAACTTACGCCTAAGTTAGAGAATCTCTTATTTGACGTCTGGTTTGAGAACTAATTTATGGATGTGTGTTTCAGAGGCATTGATTAAAATAATTACAAATTGTAGAAATATGGTTTTCTTGAGTAACGATATTTTGTCTGATGCGGAATGGCGGATCAAATATACGATTATGTCACTTTATAGAGATGTAGGAGATGTAGAGGAAAATAGTGTCCGGTTACTGTAAACTAAATAATGAAAACAATTGTGCTATCCGTTTTCAAATGTTTATCTCAAAGTTTCAGTCAATAGTGTATCCTCGTTTCCAAATATTTATTATGAATACGCATCATTGTTTTTTATAGAATAGTCAAACCAAAACAAAATATTCAAAGTTCTCACAAAAAATTAGTGCTGTTTTGTTAATACAACGTTCTTTTACATGCAGTTTCCGTTATAGTTTTGGTCTTGAACGAATTCAATATCTCCTACACGTATTGCCATGGATCTACTAAGCCCAGAGAGTGTTTCCGTCAAGACGGAACCAGAGCCCCAGGAAAAAGATGAAGGGGAAATGCAGTATGCAGATATGAATTTTGACCTCCCAGATATAAAGAAGGAATGTCTGCAGTACGCGGAGAGTACTCGAAAAGCCAGTAAGTTGCATTATTTATCATTGAATTATTGCGTGTGTTAAAATTGTAGAATGTAAAAGTTTGACTTTCGGATACGTTGTCCGTTTTGAATTGTAGCTCGGGCAGGACATAATGTGTTTGTCCATAAAGTCCTCTCTTGCCGTACTTTATTTATCTTAAAATATCTATTTACGGGAAATTAGCAAACTACAGCAAAATTTTAAATTGTATTATTTGGGATGTAAAATAAGTTACATTGTTATGCATTAAAACCCCTGTAATATCGATAAAAAACGTAATTTCACGAGCTACACAAAATTCGTACAGATTTTGCTCAAGAGTAAAATTGTACATCCTTGAAGCGGACATATGTTCATACCTTCATATTTCCTAAATAAACCTTAACTGAATTCCCATTTTTACACAATTATACAACGGTATCGTTATTCGTTTTAGTTTTTAAAGTCAAAACAAGATTTTTTGTAGTACTTGTCGTAAACGAACGACCAACATTTCAATAAACGTATTATTGTTTGGTTTTTCTAGGTAGCATTAAAATGGAGACTGTTAGCTTCAAGGTAGAACCAGGACCCCGAGATGAAGATGGAGAGGCAATTCCTTATATGGAAATTGAGGTAAAGCTGCCGGATTTTAAAAAGGAATGCCTAAAACGCTTTCAAAAATTTACTAAGATAACAGGTAAATATCGATTCGTATTTTCTATTTTTTACATATTTTTGAATTATGAGTGCTTACACTTTTTCATTTATTTTTCAGACCCATTATCGGATCTGACTCACACAGAAGAAAAACCTTATTCATGTCCCGACTGCAGTTATTCATGTTCTCATAAGAGTAATTTGACCAGACACATGCGGACTCACAGTGGAGAAAAACCTTTTTCCTGTTCCGACTGCGGTTATTCATGTTTTCATAAGTTTAGTTTGACGATACACATGCGGACTCACAGTGGAGAAAAACCTTTCACCTGTTCCGACTGCTGTTATTCATATTCTCATAAGATTAGTTTGACGATACACATGCGGACTCACAGTGGAGAAAAACCTTTTTCGTGTTCCGATTGCAATTATTCATGTTCTTATAAGAGCAGTTTAACGAGACACATGCGAACTCACAATCGAGAGAAACCTTTTTCGTGTTCCGCTTGCAGTTATTTATGTTCTCAGAAAGGAACTTTGAGGACACACATGCTGACTCACAGTGGAGAAAAACCTTTTTCGTGTTCCGTTTGCAGTTATTCATGTTCTCATAGGGGAAATTTCAGGAAACACAAGCTGACTCACAGTGGAGAAAAACCCTTTTCTTGTTCCGTTTGCATTTTTTCATGTATTGACAAGAGCAGTTTTACGAGACACATGCGGACTCACAGTGGAGAAAAACCTTTTTCGTGTTCCGCTTGCAGTTATTTATGTTCTCGTAAAGAAACTTTGAGGAGACACATGCTGACTCACAGTGGAAAAAAACATTTTTCGTGTTCTGATTGCAGTTTTTCGTGTTCTGACAACAGTTATTTGACGAGACACATGCGATCTCACAAAAGAGAATAACCTTTTTCTTGTTCCGTTTGCAGTTATTCATTTTCTCAGGAGAGTAGATGAGACACACGTTTACTCAGAGTGAAGAAAATCCTTTTTCGATCCGAAAATCGTTTTAAAAAAGGGAATTTGAGGAAGCGAAAGAAGACTCACAGTGGAAAAAAACCTTTTTCACGAGAGAACTTCGACAAGACACAAGCTAACTCATAGTGGGAAAATCCTTTTGTTGTTTCGAGTGTACGTATTCAAGTGCACTTAAGCCTACCTTAATAAAACCCATTTGAACCCATTTATAGAACGTGATTGTTGGAAATTAGCGATAATGAATCTTAGATCTGAAGAAATACCAGGGAGCCTCCAGTTTTTATGAGTTAGTTTCGCAAAATAAATGACAAACAAATGCTATAAACATGACAGACAGACAGACGATTCGAAGGACTTTAATTCATAATATGTAGAGAAGATAGAAATGGGTATAGAAGCTATCCGTAAAAGATAGATATGTCATTTCGGACTTTTTTTATAGATTTATAAAAGAGGAATATCCCATCTGCATTGTTTTGTTTTATCTTAAAGGGTTTAGGCAGTATTTTTGAAGAAAGATCCCAGGCGGCCCTTATTCGACACGTCTTATAATTATCGTTACCTATGTTTCAACCTATTTACACAAAATCTTGACAAATTATATGCCTAAACCTTCTTCACAAATCACTCCATCTATTTGTGAAAACTGCATGAAAATCCGTTCAGGATTTTTTGAGTTTATCGCGAACAGACAGACAGACAGACGACGCGGAAGACTTTTATTTATAATATGTAGAGATGTTTTATCTGCTCGGTAATATCTCATTTTGTTTATATGAACATTGTCCTAAAACTATTATTTAGAGTTATTTTTGAATAGTTAAGATATGGATGTGGTATTTGAGCAAGCTTTGCATGAGGAATGATCGTTTGAAATATGTTTAATCACACTTTTAAAAAATATTGTTGGTCAGCGAGACATACATACATTTGAACACAGCCTAAAGGTTAATAAGCCGACACCTGTAACCGAAATTAATTGCATATATATAGTCTGTCAAAAAAGAGTAGAAAATATTGGACTACTACTGGAACTACTTAATTTGTAGACTGGCAACACCAATTTAACTGTCAAATATTTTTTTGAAGAGCAGTGACACTGAATTTATAGAACACAGTAAACCACATTAAAAAAAAAAAAAACATTTTTCTTCATGACATAAATTTGATTAAAGGGTGATTTATAAAGCGATTTGCTTTAATTTAATTTAACATAAATTTCAATTTAACAATAGATAGAAAGGAAGAATCACCAATGGTGAGTTTAGTTATACTACTTTTAGATCTGAATGAGTTAAATATATTCAGATCTAAAATTAGAGACATGATCTAAAGCCCAGGCAACGCTAGGTACTTTATCTAGTATTAAATAAATATGAGCAATTATCTAAACTGTGCTTTATATTTTATTACATTATAGTTATTCTTCATTATGTTAACACAAAATTTCAAAGGTATAATAATAATAAACGGGCGGTACGTTTAATAGATTCTCCTATCTTTACAGACGGATTGCAATCTATAGAGCACAGGCGTCGGGTGGGAATGCTTTCCTTGTTCTACCGGTATTACAATGGAAGATGCTCCGAGGAACTAGCGTCATTGATCCCTTCGGCCCCGGTGCATAGTCGGGAAACACGCCAAACGCATGCCCAACATTTGTACACGGTTGACATTTGTCACATGAGAACGGGTCGTTTCTTCGACTCGTTCTTGTGTTCAACATCTCGGCTGTGGAATGATTTGCCGGCCTCTGCGTTTCCTCCTTCCTACAACATGGGTCTCTTCAAGACCAATGTTAATTCCTTCCTCTCCTCAAAAAGACCCTCCACACAGTGACCCAGATGACACCTCCTGTGAAAAGTTAATGTAAAAAAATAAAAATAAAACTGTTCAATTTTTTTTTACGTGAATAGCGAATGCAATTCTTATTTTGAGATCGGCGAGTAGTTACACTGCCATGAAAAAATATTTTTTTCACTATTATGCCTTTTTATAAAAATGCAGGTTACACAGCTTTACTTTAACACCATGAGTTATGTGTTTAGTATTGCCATTTGATCAACAGTGGCGCCCTCATATATTTTCTACTATTATTTGACAAACTGTACTTTCAAGAAATTCATAATTTATCAAACACAATACATGTAGGTGAACGTCAGACAAAGTGTTGATAAAATTGTTTTATTTTAGGCCTCGGTTCTCCCAATTTCTACAGATTTCTTACAAATCTCCCTTAAACATTTGAAGTTCTTAAGCTCCAAAAAAAATACATCTTATTTTTTAATATAATATCTAGACATTCATCGCGCCGAAACGCAAAATATAGAAAATTCCCTCGATAGAAAAAAATCACAAAGTTTCCTCCAAAAATTATTATTAAGACGTTTGTTTCAGTTATTTTACAAGTTATATGAAAAAATTCACAGTGTTTCTTTAAATAAAACTAAAGACAATTATCGCGAGATTTTTGCTCTTTTTTCAATAAACCGTGATTAATTAAATATTTTAACAACAGGCGCTTACGTTTTTTAATTCTAAAGATAATATTTACAGGCCATCTCTATCTAACGTGCGTGTAACCTATGTGCCTTTCAAATATTCGTCATTCGCTGTCCAGACAGCTCGCCACACAGACGTGTAGTCCTACGTTTCATGATTTGTTTAATATACACGTACGTAAATAATAATATTATTTTGCGAAAATGGTAAGACAACAACAAAAAAGTCGTATTTCTAAGAGTAAACATTATCTCCAAAATCGAGAACGTATGATGGAATGTATAAGGTAAGAAGAAAAAAAATAAAATTTTGATTTTATTAATATAATACATACTGGTATTATTTACTATTATGTAATATTTATTATAAAAATAAATTTTCAATTTATTTGTGTATTATATAACAAAGGTGACAGTTATTGTTTTATTTTTTACACAATGCGTACTTTGGGAAATAAATCTATTTCCAATGCTTCGGAAACTGAAATTCCCGGGCAAGTTTTTTTTTTAAATTAAATTACGTTTTTTTTAAATGACCATTGAAAAGCTTTTATTTTGCTCATTTATTAAAATTATAGGACATAATAATAAATAATACATTTTTACGGATCAAACTGCTTTCAAAAATTACCTTGTTTTTTTACAGTAACTCCACACAGGCCCTGAGGATTTTTTTCCCTCAGAGCATATGTCATCTTTGGATATGCTGTGTGGAGGGTGTTTTAATGGAAAGGAAGGAGAGGATGTTTTGGAAAGGATAAGGTTATAGGGGTGGGTAGGAATTTGAGGGTCAGTGGGTTTGGGTGTGACGGACTTTTGAATCCATCCCTCCCAATGCGGTGCAAGGCGATGTTCCAAAAGAGTTCTGCCTGAGAGGTCACAAGATCTCCCTCAACCAGTCTCTGCCGATCTGGCCGACCACGCAGCTGGTGGGCAGACACATCCGCCACCAAGATCCAAACCCGCGCACCCCTGCTAAGTCACCAAACGTAGCGAACAACTTGGGGTTATCCAATAAATAGTTTCCGGGGCGGCGGTACCCTTACCCGCGTCCCTAATTGTTACGGACAAGGAAATATGTAATTATCATCATATGTATTATTTTATTACTACCTATTATTAAATGTTCGTTGGATAATAAATCTGTAATTAAGTCATACGTATTATTACTACCTATTATTAGATGTTCGTTGGATAATAAAACCAAAATGCGTTACGTAAATGTAAGTAAAATAAAAGTTTCGCGTGTTTACTAAAACCGACTACATTGTTATAAGTAATTACTTTGACCTTTTTATAAATGTTTAATAATTTAGATTCCATCGGTTAACTAGTCCTAGCAAAGCTGTAGTTTGCTGATAGCTTTTAGGGCTGCCACTTCATAAATGTCTACATAAACTTCGGGAGGTACATGATGGTGAATGTAAAAAAGACAAATAACTTTTTTCTAAATTCAATTTTTTCCCTATACAAAATTATTTTTCCACAGAAGAATTTTTTTTTTCATACAAACAAAAAAACTTTTTTACCCGTAACTACCTTAGAACGTTTTGAAAAAAGTTTCGTATCTTCTTTTACGTGTACTGTCGTGCAGAATTACCTCCCGAAGTTTGTGCACTTTACCCCCGGATATAAATAAAGAGCGAAAAGGTGAATGTAGGCAAAAACAGGTTGTGCCAAGCTCAGTCAGTGGCTTAATGCACATCCTCCCTTCCCACAAACCAGTGAAATAATGTAAATTTTTGTGGAGTGGAGTCGTCGGAGACGCGACAATAACTTGCTAAGATGCTGTTCAAGTTGGTGAAGATTCATTAAACAAATTGTTTTAGGAACTAAATGATGAAATAATAAATGAAATCCAAGTCCCACAATCTGTTACAAACAAAAGTGGTGTGTCAGTAATAAGATAAAAAAATGACGACATCTACTAAAAAACTTTAAATTCCTGTAAATATTTACTGGTTGAAGATTAGTTTGCAAATGTATACATATTATCTAAAAGGGAATTAAATTCTTTACAACTTCTTTCAAACAAATTTCTTTCTTTGATAAATATTTTAGACGATATGAAGAAATGTTTGATGAAAAATGTGAGGTTAAATGATTTTATTCGAAAATATCTACATTTGTGGAGCGTGTAAGTCAAAAACGGCTGGGATTTCGAAAATCACGTATAGAATAAAAGTTGTAGATAATTTTATGAGCTTTCACTTATTCTAAAAATCCTTTGAAATGCACCGTTTCCGAGATATAAGCGTAAATCCAAAAATTTGAACCATCTCCCCCCCCCCCCCCTCCCTCCTCTAGCTGACCACCTAGACGTCAGAACTTTTAGTATGTTCACACCCTAAGCACCCTGACTAAGTTTCTGAAGGAATCGCTTAGGTGCACTCTACACCTCCTTTTGGACCATTCATTTTTTTTTTACATGAGCTCCACACAGGAGGCCCTGAGGAACATAATTTCCCTCAGGGCCTATGTCATCTTTATGCTCACCTATGATGCTGTGTGGGGGGTTTTTTTAAGGAAAGGAAGTAGAGGAGAGTTCTGGGAAGGAAAAGGGTTTAAGGGGTGGGTAGGAATCTCGGGTTCAGTATGTCCTGGTCATCCGCCTCCAAGACCTGGACAAACCTTACCCCATGAACCCGGGCACCCCTGCTAAATCACCAAACGTAGCGAACCACTTGGGGTGACCTATGGCAGAGGTATTGGTTATCCAATAAAGGTTCCCGGGGCGGCGATACCCATTCCCACCTCCCAAATTAAAAATTGACTGGACTATACACAAATATGATTAAAATGTGCATTTTACTTAGTTGAAAATTGAAAAGTGTGTCGGGTCACGATGTCGCGGGTTCAATTCCTTTTTCAATGCACAAGCAACATCTTCCGCTTATTATGATGCTGGTAAGAGATTTTCAATAGTCAGGTTATTCGTAAGCCGGGAATACGAATTATGACTCTTTTTCTTTTAAAAAAAGTAGTACCCAATAAATAGATAAGCCTCACCCCATGAACCCGGGCACCTCTGTTATCCAATGAATGGTTGCCGGGCGGCAATGGTCGCGTTCCAAATTGATACCTCATCCCATAACCCGGGAACCCCTGCTAAGTCACCAAACATAGCAAACCACTTGGGTGACCTACGGCAGGGGTGTTGGTTATCCAAAAAATGTTTTCCGGGGCGGCGCGGCAGTACCATCCCGTCCCGTCTCCCAAATTGATAAGAGAAATTAAAGAGATACAATGATAATAGTAGTTCCGTTATAATAAATAATATAGCTTTGTTTTGTGAACGGTCACCTCAAGTGTACATTACACTTTATAGGTAATCTAACGTAATACATTGAGAAAATAACGGATATTTTCATAAATATTATGTGTATTTTAAAATTGTGGCAGCCCTACAAATATTATCAACTTCTCTGGGAACGCATATTTGAAATGATACTTTTGTCGAGAATTATTAGCCAAGTTCCAAACCAGACCTTTTTATTATAATAATGCGCGCGCTTTCCTATTGACCCGCGCGCTGCAGATACACCTCCTGTCGAATGCGTTAAAAGTAAATTCTCTCTAAATGGTTTTTTTTTGTGCGGAGAACGGGGCCTTAAGAATTAAAACATATTTACATTACATTGTATAAACACATGTTATATTTGTCTTAAAACCAATATAACTCTTTATTAAGATTATTTTTCTGTTTCTTTGAATTGCCTTGCATTATTATATGTACGTGCCTGTTATTACTATTGTTCTGTGAAAACACACTTATTTTGTTTACTACATTTTATTAATTTATTGTTTGTTAGCATTCGACCTGTGTGTCCTACCTCTAAAACTTGACTAATAAATAGAAACTCAAATAAATAGAATTCAAACAGTTAAAAGTGTACCGCACTTCTTCACAAGTGATATAATCACAACAGTGACTTCCAGTTAACTAAATTGCATAACTAATTATGTGTACGAGTGTACCTAAATATAAAAAAACAGTAAAAAAATAGTTGGAATTAATTGGAAGTGATGAACGGCAAACGTCAAACAAGTGCAACAATACAATTGTTCATAAATTCATAAAATCAGAAGTATATGTGATGACCGTGGCCAGTTATCATCATTACTTCTGGATTCCTTGTGGATGATGCATCCATATTACTTTGATTATAATCACAGTACAGGGAGTAGACAATAATTAGTCGTAGGTAGACTATTGATGTTTATTCCGAGAGATTGTAGGGGAGAGCAGGTAGGATTCGTACACTTTTTACACTAAGAGGCTCTTTCACCAATCTCTCAAAATGTTTCTGGTAACTACGGGTCACATAATTTGATTGGCAGGAGAATTCTGCCCATTAAGGTGCCCGCATTTCACCACAGAAAATACGGTGTCAAGTAGCTATTCGTGTCTGGAGTCACGCCTGTCGATCGCCCATCTAAAATGCCCCCGTTTCTATGAAATTACAAACGTCAACACGAATGTTTGACGCTTTTGACAGCGTTCGTTTTTATTATTATTATTATTATTATTTTTTTTTTATTTATTAAAAGAAAATAACTTAGTTTACATCACTTTATTTGTTTATATTTTATAATATCAACATGTTTCGTGAACCATGTTCACTTCTTCAGGAATAAAAGTATACTAAAGTTAAAAAAATAATTATAGATTACATATTTATTTATTTATTTATTTATTTATTTATTTATTTATTTATTTATTTATTTATTTATTTATTTATTTAAACGCCCATTGGGCTTTTACATACATTGTTATTAGTATTATTACATTAACTATATGGCATATAAAAGTTTAAGTACATATATGAATAAAATAATTATTATATGTGTAGTACCTACATAAATGTTTTACAAATAATATAGAATACCATTATGGAGAACAGTTTTTTTTTTGTACTTATAAACAAAAATAACGGGATTGAAATTAATCAGCATTAGTAGGGACTTAAGCATAATCGAAATATAAATTAAATTACAATATTAATTTGTAAAGTTACATATATATATTAAAGTTTAAAAGTCTAAAAGAAAAGAGTGAAATAAATAGAAGCTAAAAAGGGTTTTTCACTATGGAATGGTGAAGTCATACATTTCATATTTTGGTAGAAAGCAGTCACTTTGTGGTTTGACATATTAATTAAAGGAAAACAATCACTTTGTTTGTAACCACGATTTATTGATTTAATTTTTATTTACCGACCGGTTTCGCTTAATACAAGCATCATCAGGGTATAAATTAAAACTGATGAAAAAATACATTGTGTGAGCTTATATATACATACAGACAGAGACAAAACATAATATAAAGTAAGAGTGAGAGATTGTAATTAACATCCTACATAGTGATAGAGAGAAAGAGACGGGTATATCTAATGAATAATTACATTATATCTACCGGGACAAAACGTCATTTAAACAGGTGATTAAGAAATAAAGTGGCTACGGGTTTTTTTAGTTTATGGGAAATATTCCTAATATCGGACTGTTGGACACATTTAACTGATTATTAAGGATTTGGGTTTTTGTTTTAACGGCTTTCTTTATTTCGAGTGCTTCTAAATTATTAAGCCTGTTACCATGACTATTTCTGTGTAAAATCTTAACACCGGTGTTTTGATTGAAGGTATGATCTTTATCAATAAGGTGATTAGCGAATTCCGAAAATCCATTATTATTTAAGCATCTAAGATGCTCTTTGATTCTAATATTGACATTACGCGTCGTTTTACCTACATAAAATGATGAACAATCATTACAATCTAATTTATATATTCCGGAATGACTTAGTTTTTCGTCCTTATCTTTCGAATTAATTAAAAACTTTCCTAAATTATTGTTTGTGTAAAATGCCGGTCTTATTTCGGGAGGTAGATTTTTTACACTGCAGGAAGAGAACTGATTAATGAATAAAATACGACGCCATTGGTAACAAAGATTATTATTTATATTATTATGATTAGTAAATAAGAAATTCTTAGTGGCTATTTGTTTTTGTTTTTTATTTAAAATTGCATCAATGAGTTCGGCATTATAACCATTATTAACCGCGATTTTTTTAATTATTGCTAGTTCGTTGGAGAAATTAGTATTAGATAACGGTATTGTGACCAAACGATGAACCATTGAATGAAACGCGGAGTGTTTATGTGAAACAGGATGATTGGATGTGTTATGGATAACGACGTCGGTGTAGGTAGGCTTGCGAAAGATGTTAAAATTTATTTTATTATTTACGATAGATAAGGTGAGATCTAAAAAATTTAAAGTTGAATTAGTTCCTATCTCTAATGTGAATTTAATGTTTTGATGGTATGAATTTATAAGGATGAGGAAGGCATTTAATTGACGTTGAGTCCCTGTCCAAATACAGAACACGTCATCGACGTATCTACGCCATAGTAAGACGTTTTTTACAAGGGGTGAGGCACTAGTTAAAATTTTGTTTTCTAAATTATTCATGAATATATCAGCAATTAAAGGACTTGTAGGAGACCCCATGGGAAGGCCTTCGATTTGCTGATATATAACACCATTGAATTGAAAATAATTTTGGTTAAGGCAAACATTAAATAGTGAAGTCAGATCATTCACTAAATCTTTGGGTAAATTAGAAGTATTTAATAAATTAGAGATCAAACATTTGCTCTCCTCTATGGGGACATTAGGGAACAAGTTAACCACATCAAACGATATGAGTTTGCAATTTTTAGGGAGATCCAAATCTTTGAGTTCTTCTACTAGTGAAAATGAATTTTTGATCGTATATTTTGGAGAGAAAATATTGGAATTATGGAAAACATTAGTAATAACAGAAGATATTTTAAAATTTGGGGCATCACAGCAACTAACAACTGGTCTTATAGGTTTATCACTTTTATGGATTTTGAGGAATCCATATAATTTTGGAGCTTTCGAATTCTTTGTTAAAAACTTAACTTGATGATATGACTCATCTTGAAACATTTGGGATTTACAGGCTTTAAGAGTTAGTTTAACTTTATCTAAGAATTTTCCAGTAGGGTCTTTTTGAAGAGTTATGAAGTTGTCTTCACTATTTAATGTTTGCCTTAACCAAAATTATTTTCAATTCAATGGTGTTATATATCAGCAAATCGAAGGCCTTCCCATGGGGTCTCCTACAAGTCCTTTAATTGCTGATATATTCATGAATAATTTAGAAAACAAAATTTTAACTAGTGCCTTACCCCTTGTAAAAAACGTCTTACTATGGCGTAGATACGTCGATGACGTGTTCTGTATTTGGACAGGGACTCAACGTCAATTAAATGCCTTCCTCATCCTTATAAATTCATACCATCAAAACATTAAATTCACATTAGAGATAGGAACTAATTCAACTTTAAATTTTTTAGATCTCACCTTATCTATCGTAAATAATAAAATAAATTTTAACATCTTTCGCAAGCCTACCTACACCGACGTCGTTATCCATAACACATCCAATCATCCTGTTTCACATAAACACTCCGCGTTTCATTCAATGGTTCATCGTTTGGTCACAATACCGTTATCTAATACTAATTTCTCCAACGAACTAGCAATAATTAAAAAAATCGCGGTTAATAATGGTTATAATGCCGAACTCATTGATGCAATTTTAAATAAAAAACAAAAACAAATAGCCACTAAGAATTTCTTATTTACTAATCATAATAATATAAATAATAATCTTTGTTACCAATGGCGTCGTATTTTATTCATTAATCAGTTCTCTTCCTGCAGTGTAAAAAATCTACCTCCCGAAATAAGACCGGCATTTTACACAAACAATAATTTAGGAAAGTTTTTAATTAATTCGAAAGATAAGGACGAAAAACTAAGTCATTCCGGAATATATAAATTAGATTGTAATGATTGTTCATCATTTTATGTAGGTAAAACGACGCGTAATGTCAATATTAGAATCAAAGAGCATCTTAGATGCTTAAATAATAATGGATTTTCGGAATTCGCTAATCACCTTATTGATAAAGATCATACCTTCAATCAAAACACCGGTGTTAAGATTTTACACAGAAATAGTCATGGTAACAGGCTTAATAATTTAGAAGCACTCGAAATAAAGAAAGCCGTTAAAACAAAAACCCAAATCCTTAATAATCAGTTAAATGTGTCCAACAGTCCGATATTAGGAATATTTCCCATAAACTAAAAAAACCCGTAGCCACTTTATTTCTTAATCACCTGTTTAAATGACGTTTTGTCCCGGTAGATATAATGTAATTATTCATTAGATATACCCGTCTCTTTCTCTCTATCACTATGTAGGATGTTAATTACAATCTCTCACTCTTACTTTATATTATGTTTTGTCTCTGTCTGTATGTATATATAAGCTCACACAATGTATTTTTTCATCAGTTTTAATTTATACCCTGATGATGCTTGTATTAAGCGAAACCGGTCGGTAAATAAAAATTAAATCAATAAATCGTGGTTACAAACAAAGTGATTGTTTTCCTTTAATTAATATGTCAAACCACAAAGTGACTGCTTTCTACCAAAATATAAAATCGGTGAGTACGGCCTCAAAAGCAAAAATGTATAAAAACTTTTCGATAAAATACAAAGTGTTGTGCATTAATATATATTTTTTCAAACAATGTTTAAGAAAGAAAGTGTTTCCAAAGTACATAAATGTACATTTTAACAGTGCTAAAAATAATTCATCATTCCATGAATCTTCCATTCATCTTGCAAAAATAGCGTGGCTAAAAGAGGATCTTAAATGTGCTTATAAACAACGTAATAATATAAAACTTAATTTAAAACTCTTACATACAGAACTAGTATATGATCTGCACTCTGTTGAGTGGGACTTATTCGACGATAAAGTCAGACACCTAGTTTCTGTGAAAGCATTTAATAAACTTAATATAATTAATAAAAAACTTGATATGTTGTGTTCCTTAAATAAATCTAATAATAATGAAAACCTAAAACCAGTTCATACGTTTTTTGACCGAGTCCAAAATCTGTCAACAGTACATTTCCTACCTGAAGAGATGAACCTATCATCGAAAGGTTTAAAATACAACCTAAAATATAATAATAAAAACTTTAATTCTGCAATAGAAAACGTTGCAGTAGATATCGATACAGCTTTATATGGTAAACCTCAACGATTCTTCTACAAAAGTGCAGAAACAATAAAAAATCTAATACCTAAATTTAAATTTACTCCAAACCCTGAGACAACCGTAATGAAAAATATTCGTGCTAAATTAGAAGACGAAAATTTAATCCTGACCAAAGCGGACAAGGGAAATACCGTGATTATAATACCTCGAAGAGAATACAATACAAAAGTGCAAGATTTCATCAATAACGACAACTTCATAACTCTTCAAAAAGACCCTACTGGAAAATTCTTAGATAAAGTTAAACTAACTCTTAAAGCCTGTAAATCCCAAATGTTTCAAGATGAGTCATATCATCAAGTTAAGTTTTTAACAAAGAATTCGAAAGCTCCAAAATTATATGGATTCCTCAAAATCCATAAAAGTGATAAACCTATAAGACCAGTTGTTAGTTGCTGTGATGCCCCAAATTTTAAAATATCTTCTGTTATTACTAATGTTTTCCATAATTCCAATATTTTCTCTCCAAAATATACGATCAAAAATTCATTTTCACTAGTAGAAGAACTCAAAGATTTGGATCTCCCTAAAAATTGCAAACTCATATCGTTTGATGTGGTTAACTTGTTTCCTAATGTCCCCATAGAGGAGAGCAAATGTTTGATCTCTAATTTATTAAATACTTCTAATTTACCCAAAGATTTAGTGAATGATCTGACTTCACTATTTAATGTTTGCCTTAACCAAAATTATTTTCAATTCAATGGTGTTATATATCAGCAAATCGAAGGCCTTCCCATGGGGTCTCCTACAAGTCCTTTAATTGCTGATATATTCATGAATAATTTAGAAAACAAAATTTTAACTAGTGCCTCACCCCTTGTAAAAAACGTCTTACTATGGCGTAGATACGTCGATGACGTGTTCTGTATTTGGACAGGGACTCAACGTCAATTAAATGCCTTCCTCATCCTTATAAATTCATACCATCAAAACATTAAATTCACATTAGAGATAGGAACTAATTCAACTTTAAATTTTTTAGATCTCACCTTATCTATCGTAAATAATAAAATAAATTTTAACATCTTTCGCAAGCCTACCTACACCGACGTCGTTATCCATAACACATCCAATCATCCTGTTTTACATAAACACTCCGCGTTTCATTCAATGGTTCATCGTTTGGTCACAATACCGTTATCTAATACTAATTTCTCCAACGAACTAACAATAATTAAAAAAATCGCGGTTAATAATGGTTATAATGCCGAACTCATTGATGCAATTTTAAATAAAAAACAAAAACAAATAGCCACTAAGAATTTCTTATTTACTAATCATAATAATATAAATAATAATAATAATCTTTGTTACCAATGGCGTCGTATTTTATTCATTAATCAGTTCTCTTCCTGCAGTGTAAAAAATCTACCTCCCGAAATAAGACCGGCATTTTACACAAACAATAATTTAGGAAAGTTTTTAATTAATTCGAAAGATAAGGACGAAAAACTAAGTCATTCCGGAATATATAAATTAGATTGTAATGATTGTTCATCATTTTATGTAGGTAAAACGACGCGTAATGTCAATATTAGAATCAAAGAGCATCTTAGATGCTTAAATAATAATGGATTTTCGGAATTCGCTAATCACCTTATTGATAAAGATCATACCTTCAATCAAAACACCGGTGTTAAGATTTTACACAGAAATAGTCATGGTAACAGGCTTAATAATTTAGAAGCACTCGAAATAAAGAAAGCCGTTAAAACAAAAACCCAAATCCTTAATAATCAGTTAAATGTGTCCAACAGTCCGATATTAGGAATATTTCCCATAAACTAAAAAAACCCGTAGCCACTTTATTTCTTAATCACCTGTTTAAATGACGTTTTGTCCCGGTAGATATAATGTAATTATTCATTAGATATACCCGTCTCTTTCTCTCTATCACTATGTAGGATGTTAATTACAATCTCTCACTCTTACTCTATATTATGTTTTGTCTCTGTCTGTATGTATATATAAGCTCACACAATGTATTTTTTCATCAGTTTTAATTTATACCCTGATGATGCTTGTATTAAGCGAAACCGGTCGGTAAATAAAAATTAAATCAATAAATCGTGGTTACAAACAAAGTGATTGTTTTCCTTTAATCATACATTTCAGCAAAGTGTTTATGTAGATTTCGTTTAAGCACTGCTACGGAATCTCTAAATATATCAACGACATTACCAAATTTATTACCAAAATTTTGTATTCGATTTAGGGATATGTGCGCTATGATATATACATATGGAGAGAAGAAATTGAAGGAGGGGGAAGGGTTGACAATGGTGGGATTTTCGAAGAATTGGGGATTACCAAGCTATTAGAAGTAAAAGTCCGGTTAAGTGGGAAGATATTTGAAACAGGGTTAACAAAAATTTTTTGCTTATTAATTATGTCAGCTTTGGAATTTACATTTTTTCTTATTTCTAAAATTTCTAAATTATTGATTTGCGATGTTTTATATCCTGTATGTAATATTTGAAGACCTGAATTTATGTCAAAGCTATGATCATATTTTAATAAATGGTCTGCGAACTCAGAATCGCTATTGCCATTTAGTGCTCTGAGGTGCTCTTTAACCCTAATCTCAAAGTTTCTATAAGTTCTACCTATATAAAACGAACTACAATCATTACAATTGAGTTTGTAAACCCCTGATTTTTTCGTTTTAATTTCGCTATCTTTATTGTTGAGTATATATTTCTTCAGTTTGTTATTTGTGTAAAACGCTGGTTGAATAGTACCGGGAATATTTTTACTAATAATTTTTGACGTATCGTTGTCGACAAATAAAATTCTACGCCAATGTTTATTGTTATCTTTAGATATAGGGTAAATATATAATTTGAAAAAATTCTGTTTAATTTTTTTATTTAGTATTTCATCTATCAAATTAGTAGAATAGCCATTATTAATTGCTATTTGCTTTATGAGATTTAATTCAAAATTATAGTTAAGAGCTGACAAAGGAATTGTAATTAGTCTATTAATCATAGAGTGGAAAGCGGCTAGTTTTTGAGAAAAGGGATGATTTGAAGAATTATGTATAACAATATCAGTATACGTATCTTTACGGAAAATATTGAAATCTATTTTTGTACCTGTTAATGTTAAATTTAAATCTAAGAAATTTAAGCTCTTATCTTTACCAATTTCCAGTGAAAATTTAATGTTTTTGTGTAATTTATTTAAAAAATTTAAGAACATGTTCAATTGTCTTTCTGAACCTAACCAAATGCAAAATATATCGTCAACATATCTTTTCCAACAATACACATTTTTGAGTAATAACGCACCGCTATTAAAAATCTTATTTTCTAAATTATTTACAAAAATATCTGAAATCAAAGGACTCGTACTACTTCCCATAGCTAAGCCATCCTTTTGTTTAAATATAGTATTATTAAATTGAAAGTAATTTTGTTTAAAAATAACATCAAATAATAAAGTAAAATCATGAATTAGGTCTTTCGGCAAATTTGAAGAATTTAACAAATTATAAATAATGGTTTTACTCTCTTCTATTGGAATACTTGGAAATAAATTACCTATATCGAAAGAAACCAACATAGCATGGTTAGGGATTTCCAAATCCTTTAAATAATTAACCAATTCTAATGAATTCTTAACGGTGTATGTTGGTTGGAAAACATTAGTATTAATAATTACATTATTTAATGTTGATGCTACTTTGAAAGTTGGGGCATTACAATTAGAAACGACTGGCCTAATTGGTTTATTCAATTTATGTATTTTTAACAGACTATAAAGCTTAGGAATCTGTGGGTTACTTAAAATTAATTTTTTATCATTTTTCAACTTTACAAAAATGTCACTTTTACAATTTTTTACTGCTTGTTTCAACATGTCTTGACACTTATTAATTGGGTTAATATGGATAATTTCGAAATTGTCTCCTTGCAGAAAGTCCATAGTCTTGGTTATGTAATCACCTCTATCCATAATAATAACACTGTTCCCTTTATCAGCCTTTGTAACGATTAAATTTTCTTCCTTCACAATTTTTGAAATATTCTTAGCAATATTTAAGTTCGCGTTAATACTTTGGTTATTATCACGATTTGAAACTGTTTTCATGTTAATGTTTTTTATCACTTCGGCACATTTATAATGAAATGATTTAGGTTGTTTATTTAGCGCATTGTCCAAATCCACTGCTAATAACTCCAGTTCTAACTTATTTTTAACTTTTGAACTCTAATGCAAGTTATGATTAAGTCCTTTATTTAATAATTTTAACTCTTCCTCCGCGAACTCATGATTAGACATGTTAATCACTCGATTATGGAATTTATATTGATTTATTTCAGTTTTTAATACTTCCGGATTTAGTTTTTTATTATTATCACACAATTTTTTTATTTTTTTGTCTAGAACAAGTTTCTTTTTGTATGCTTTGATACTTGCAGTAGATCTAACTTGATCATCAAACAAATCCCATTCCACTGGGTGTAATAAACTTGCTAATTCCATATGTAAGAATTTAAGTTGAAGTTTAATGACGTTTCGTTTTTTATAACCACTTTTTAAGTCCTCTTTTACCCAACACACTTTGGCTTTTTTTGCCGCATTTGAAGATGATTTAAACTTAAAATTTACGTAATTTGGTATCACTTGACATTTTAAACATGTCCGGAGAAAATATATGTTTAAACACATTAATCTATATTTAATCAATAACTTTTTATACACTTTAGCCTTCGTTGCCGTACTCGCAAATATTAATTTTTCGAAGAAAACTTCTTCTAAAAGGTTGTTACTTTGTGATGTCATTATTTATTTATTAAAAGAAAATAACTTAGTTTACATCACTTTATTTGTTTATATTTTATAATATCAACATGTTTCGTGAACCATGTTCACTTCTTCAGGAATAAAAGTATACTAAAGTCAAAAAATTAATTATAGATTACATATGGAGAGAAGAAATTGAAGGAGGGGGAAGGGTTGACAATGGTGGGATTTTCGAAGAATTGGGGATTACCAAGCTATTAGAAGTAAAAGTCCGGTTAAGTGGGAAGATATTTAAAACAGGGTTAACAAAAATTTTTTGCTTATTAATTATGTCAGCTTTGGAATTTACATTTTTTCTTATTTCTAAAATTTCTAAATTATTGATTTGCGATGTTTTATATCCTGTATGTAATATTTGAAGACCTGAATTTATGTCAAAGCTATGATCATATTTTAATAAATGATCTGCGAACTCAGAATCGTTCGTTTTTATTGTTTACGAAATTATAAGGTAAGTTGAACAGGCTTTGGGTGAAATGCAGATCCCGCCAATGTGGGGGATTTTAATAAAAATGCACTTTCTAGATGAGAAAAGTGTGGAAAAGTTGAATAAAAAGAAATTAAGGTGCGCTTGGCAAAATTGAGGGAGATACAGCCGTTTAAAGAATGAATAAAATGACACTTCGTGAACTTATACTACGCCATTTTGTTACTATTATGTTGGTATCTCAGACTTGCTATTCGAAGGTTGATACGATTGTAGCCAACTTCGTGTGATATATAATAAGGCGCGTAATTATGAAAAACAGAATTAATAATGGTCACAAACCATGTTACACAAACCTGGCGTAGCCGCGAAACTACTTGAAAACTGGGATGTTTTTCTTGCGTTGACGCGAGTAGGCGTTATAAAGGGGCACAAACCATGTTACATAAACCATGTTACACAAACCTAGCGTAGCCGCTAAACTATTTGAAAACTGGGATGTTTTTCTTGCGTTGACGCGAGTAGGCGTTATAAAGGGGCTCAAACCATGTTACACAAACCATGTTTAGCGTAGTCTTAGGTTAGGTTACTTTAATTTGGAAGGTGATAAACAGTTTAAAAAAAGTCCGCTAGAAAAATTTCGTAATTACGCGTCTCATCTATCACATGAAGTCAGCTACAATCGTATCAACCGGTTCTATAGTCGGCTATATCATCAATGATGTTGGCGCAAGCGATTCTGACCTTGTTTTCATACAAATTCTGTACATAGAAGGGTCAAAATCGCAGACAAACTTTTTTATTTCGAAATATTTTTTTCGCGCATGCGCAAAAGCTGCTCGCAAATGAGCGTGTCCGGCCGATTACAGGTTAATAGCAAGTCTGAGATACCAACATAATAGTAACAAAATGGCGTTGTTTAAGTTCACGAAGTGTCATTTTATTCATTCTTTAAACGGCTGTATCTCCCTCAATTTTGCCAAGCGCACCTTAATTTCTTTTTTATTCAACTTTTCCACACTTTTCTCATCTAGAAAGTGCATTTTTATTAAAATCCCCCACATTGGCGGGATCTGCATTCCTCCCCAGGCTTTTTTTATTATTGAGTGATTTTACAAAAGGTTTTAGTTGAATTTATACATTTATCTTGTTTTTCAGGATGAATAAGCGAAATCGGTGCACGAATTTTGGCAAAGATGATTGCGAAATTCTGGTGAACATATTATTTATTGACAAGCAAATATACGGGAACACACCAGCAACATGGTGACGTGAAGAACGAGGCAGTCTGGAAGGCTGTTACAGATAAATTCAATTCTTCTGCGTCAGGTATTAGTATGATAGTCAAGTTTGAAAAATGTCACAAAATGTTTTACTCTTTCTTTTCTCATTGCTTCTGAATTAACGCTTTCTAGATGCCTAAAAAAAATTATGTATAGAAAGAGGAACTAGAGCAAAAAGACAAGCCTACGAACAAGCACGAAGAGATGCTAACCACTTAATTAAAAGAAAGAAGAGATTGTATTTTAACAACATATTGTTGAAAATGGAATATGACTTTGCAAATAACAATCCACGTGAGGCACATAAAGGCGTCAATGTATTTAAAAAGGGCTTCAAACCCAACACATCTCTGTGCAGAGATAGTAATGGAGACATAATAGGAGATAAGGAAAAGATCAAGACTAGGAGGAAAGAATATTTCCAACAGCTCTTAAATCCCAATAACAACCTGACAGTCGAACCAACTCACATTCCGGACGAGCTAAATAGTGATGAAACAATGAGAGCGTCATCAATGGCAGAAATAAGGGTTGCCCTAAAGAAACTGAAAAAAAATAAAACCGGGAGGAGATAATATCCCTGCAGAGCTCTATAAATATGGAAACGAACAACTGAAGAACCTGCTACACAATCTCATTGTAAAAATATGGACCGCCGAAAGAGTACCAGAAGAATGGAAAACTAGCATAATATGCCCCATAAATAAAAAGGGAGACAAATTGAAGTGTGAAAATCATAGAGGAATATCGTTACTTTGTACAACGTATAAAATTTTCACAATGATTTTGAAAGAAAGACTAGAACTCAGAAAACTTACTAGACTCAGACTAGACTCAGAAAACTTACTAGAAAAATATCAGGCAGGTTTCAGGGGGGGCACTGATCAACTCTTCACTAATTCTTCAATCCTGACAAAATGCTGGGAATTCGATATAGACATATATCAACTATTTGTTGACTTCAAACAGGCGTACGACAGTATAGATAGGGAGAAAATATATGAAATACTCCTAAATTTTGGAATACCGCCCAAAATAGTCAAGCTTGTAAAAGCAACAATGGTCGGCTCACGGTGTCGAGAAGGATAGGAGGTGAAACAACGGAGGATTTTAACGTCTCCCAGGGGCTGAAACAAGGTGATGGCTTAGCACCCACCCTTTTCAATATTGTACTGGAGCACGTCGTGAGGAAGACAATGATCAGTACTGACTCAAACATCTGCTACAGAAGCAATCAAATAGCTACGCAGATGACCTTAACATTGTCGTAAGATCCCTACAGGCTGTAAGAGAAGTGTTTGACCCTTTGGAGACTGCGGCAAGAGAGGTAGGTTTGCAAATCAATGAAAATAAAACAAAAATCATGATGCAAACCAAAACCCCTCACCGCAGAATAAAAGACAAAGTGAAATTTAAAGACAATTATAATTTCGAAGTGGTCGAAGAGTTTACCTACCTGGGCTCCATCATAACGCAGGACAATGAAGACCCAGTAGAAGTAAGAAAGCGCATTACAGCCGCTAACAAAACTTACTTCGCGTTGCTGCCAGTGTTCAAATCCCGAAACGTCCATAGGAAAACCAAAATAACCTTATATAAAACAATTATCAGAACGGTCTTGGCCTATGGATGTGAGGCGGGAACACTGACAGCAAAGTCAGCGGAACAGCTGGACATCTTCGAAAGAAAGGTACTTCGAGGAATCTTAGGAGTGGTGCGAGAGGGAGAGGCATGGAGAATCCGCCCCAATAATGAGCTCTATGATATTTACCAAGTTCCCAGACTCTCCACCCATTTAAGACTCCAAAGATTAAGATGGGCCGGACATGTGCACCGAATGCCAAGCACACGAGTACCGAAGAAGGTTCTGACAGGACACCCGGGAGGTAAACGAACGGCGGGCAGACCTAGACTGAGATGGGAGGATGATGTCAGGAAGGATGCAAGAGGATTACTCCATGTTGCCGATTGGAAGACGACGGCCGAGGAGAGAGGGCGGTGGAGGCTTATTTTGAAGGAGGCCAAGGCTCGAAATGGGCTGTAGCGCCATTGAAGAAGAAGAAGAAGATGCCTAATGCGACCTAAACATTTCCTATTTTATTTATCAACGCCCTTTTTAAGGACTTTTACACAGGAATAGTAAGAAATATACAATATTATGTACAACTGAACTACTTTAGTAACAATATTTTGTATTTGTTTAGTGTTAAATTCTGGCTTGCCATTGAATCATGCATAGTTTCATAGTGATTTCACATAAAGAAGCATTATATTCCATAAAGCTAAATATAAACTTCAGATCGCACACAACCCACGTTGTGCGAACGGGTTCCCTACAAAGCGTCGGACCGCTCCATCAAAAATTGAAGACTCGACATAATTATTTCCCTCCATTCTATTATTCTGGGCAATGAGAAATACATAAATGTGATAGTTCTTAGTCGCAAAATTAGTGCATTGTGAAATAAATGTATGTACCTATACATCTAATAAGCTACGGAAACACACGCACATTAGTCGCATGCTCTCTTGCAACCGGTTGTTGATTTGTGAGCATGCTCATTGATCCGCAGGTGGAAGGGATAATGAGCATATGTATGTCAGTACCATCAGTGTTTCATGAATGTTTCATTCCTTGTTATTATTACTTCCAGGTAAAGCGAATGCAATTGAGGAGTACATGACTGGGCTGGACATTGTGGGAAGAGTACTTGGATAGCCATCAGCCCTCCAGAGCCCCCAGAGCTTCAGCTGACATAATGACATTATAAAACAGAATGTATAGTTTACTTTATAATCCGGAATATTCATTTAAGTAAGGTGTTCAACACAAAGCATATTATGTTATTCATATATAACCTCTGGAACATTGTAATTTTTGTGATGTTTAGGTACTGTAGTTGAACATCTACTAAATGCCCTTACTGGGGAATTATAAATAATATACATTTACGTGTGCGTACCATTCATACTTTGCAGAAATGAGATCTCTGAGGCGAATGTATGGTAAAACCATGTACGATCGTGTGGGAAACGTGGAGATTCGCAAAGAATGCAAGGCTGATGTAAGCGTAATGATTGAAATTAACTTTTTACTTCTTAATTCATATTCTATTTTGTAATAACTTATTTGTTGCAAAATGATGTTTGTAAATTGCACAATTATAACAGATAACGTTTTCATTTATTTATAAAAACAAAATATATTCTACCGTAGCAGGTTTGTAACTTACAAAGAGAAATGTTTTTCTCTCACATGTTGTTAAAAAAATATATTGTAAAGAAATACCAAAATATTCTATAGTTTTATTATAGTTATACGACCTCCGTAGTCCAGTGGGTAAGACTCTTGACTCACAATCCGGTGGTCGCGGGTTCGAACCCGGCATGCGTAAATAAATTTTATTTGATTAATTTGTGTTATTTCACAATTAATTCATTTAAAATAATATATAGTATATTTGCGGCATGTTCCAGAGTGGAAGATACTTTCAGTATCGCCCTGGTGTAAGACCACCATTCAGAATTGAAACGTTGCTTGAAAATGGCTTTAGCCGTGTTTGGTGACCAGATCTGAATAGCCAGGTACTTCCCAACCTTCCTCTTCCCCACCTCCTTCCCCTCCCCACTACCTTCAGCCTCACAACATACCCCAATTGGGGATGCCATAGTCTCACTGGATCCAGACGGGAGCAGTTGAGATTCTTGTGCGGTATTCAATGTAAAAAAAAAAAAATAAGCTAAATATGTTTTTTTTCACATTAGTACAGGTAAATAATAATATAATACTCATTAAAGTCCCAAAAACACGGTTGTACAACATTTCTAGGGATTATACAGGATAACTTGCACGTCCACCCGGAGAAGACAGAAGAAAGCTTTTTCTCCGTCTGAAAGAATAGTACTTCAGTACTTGATTTTTTCAGTTGGGGAAATCGAATACTGTTGGAATATGGAAATGAATGCTATAGGTATATAGTGAGGACATAGGTACAAATTTTGTATCTTCCTTGTCCCTATAAATTAATTAATAATACAAATATTCATAATAACAACTATCCATTACAGTAGTATGATATTCAGAGGTACTTACTTGGTCACATAATAATAATAATATTTGGATGATTTATATAGCGCCGTTTTTGTGAAAAATCACCTCAAGGGCGCTGTACAAACTTATAATAAATTTCTAAAATCTAAAAAACTACAAGCTAGGCAAACAATTATAAACAACTTATGGCTAAAAATTGCATACATCGGTTCATTGATCACCGATACGAAAATATGTGTACAATATTTTGACCAATGAACGCGATGCTGCCTAAAATTTAATGAAAACAGGACCATACTTACCTGGGAGGTCGCTTGAAATTAACTCTGTATATTGTCCATTTAAGGAAATTTAGATAGAGTTCGCACGCAGAGGACATTATTGTGAAAACATGTTATTTAATCCTGAAAAATATTTTAATATTAATATGTAATGTATTCTTTGACGAGTGTATTTTGGAAAGTAAAAGCAACATGTAAAGGTGGGAGGTGCAGTAGTACCTATAAGGATTTGATCTTTCTAAATGTGATTCGTCAAGAGACAGATTGATGTGTAAGGAATCGAGTAATTTTAATTCAGTAAGAAAAGTGTGATTAAGACATATCATAGACAATACAAGTATGATACTCTCAAATAGGTATTTAAATTACGGGTATAAGAGCCCAAAAAGGAAGGTTTTTAGTTTGGACCTAAACTCTGTTGGGCTTGTTATGCATCTTAATTCCGGAGGGAATCTATTCCAAGCCTTAGGCCCAGATACTCCGAAAGCACGATCTCCAAACATAGTATTTGGCTTTCGTTTAGGTTCTATTAGTCTGCCTTTAGCAGATGAAGTTGCTGATCTAAGGGTTAATTGTCTCGGACCGGTATTTTCCGGGACGCATAATTCGGAGATGTAAGGTGGGGCCATTTTGTAGATTGATTTAAAAACCATCCAGCACAATTTGTACTGGATTTTCTCAGGGCACTTGAGCCAGTGAAGGTTACGAAGTTGTTCTGAAATATGCGAATATTTAGAAACCCCAGTTATGAGCCTTGCCGCTGCATTAAATACGGATTGAAGTTTGTCAATTTGATATTTGGGAAGACTAGCGCAGATGCCGTTACAGTAATCGAGCCGCGAGACTACGTAAGAGTTAATTAATAGTTTTGTCGCCTCTGTAGGAAGGTTTCTTCGAACTGACTTGAGTTGTCTTAGGTGAAAAAAACCGGTGCTTACTGTCCTATTTATTTGACTTTTTAACGAAAAGGAAATAGGTGTATTGTCTATGAAATGTTGGCGTTTGTTTGTGGCCGCCCATAGAAACTCAGTCTTAGATGGATTCAGCTTCAGCTTGTTTGAAGACATCCAACGCGTTATTTCTTCTAGGCATTCAGCTATGCGGATTTTGAGACTATTGATTTCGTTTGGAGAGCAGTAAAAATAAACTTGCTGATCGTCAGCGTAGCAGTGGGACAGGAGACCAAATGACTCGATTATTTTGGCGACATCATTTGTAAAAAGGATGAAAAGAAGTGGGCCTAAAACGGATCCTTGGGGTACCCCTGAAGAAAGTGTTGCGAAGTTAGAGAGCTTATTTCCAACCTTAACGGCTTGTAAGCGATTGGATAGATATGACACCAGCCAATTTTTAATATCGGAACTCAAACCAAATGTTTCCCCTAATCTCTTAATGAGAAAGTCATGATCAATCGTGTCAAACGCTGCACTCATGTCTAAGAGTGAGATAAGTGCTAACTTACCTGACTCTATGGCCAAAGTTATATCTGACAGCATACGAAGGATTCCGGTTTCTGTTGAGTGAAACCTTCTATATGCGGATTGACGATTAGTGAATAATTTATTTGAATTCAAATGACTGGTTATTTGTGCAGCAGCAATTTTCTCCAGGATTTTTGATAGGAAAGGTAAATTTGAAACAGGTCGATAATTACCTAAGTTATCGGGGTCAAGTTGTGATTTTTTTAGTATCGGCGTAACTACAGCAGACTTTAGAGGTTCAGGGAAGTCACCTGTGCTCAGAGATTTATTAAAAAGATGAACTAGGAACGGGGCTAAGACAATGACACATTTTTTTAGTAACCATGTTGGTATAGGGTCAAGACTGCACTGCTTATTTGGCGAACTTGAAATTAATTTTTTTACTTCTTCCAGCGTTGTGAGTTTGAAGAAAGACAAATTTCCTTTAGAATTTATAGTAAATATTGGTGGAGGGGCGTGAGATGTGGAGGCACGAATGGCTTCAATTTTTTCCCGAAAAAACGTTAAGAAGGCATCTGGGTTAATATCTATTTTAGTTGGAACAGTGGCTTCGGAAATAACAGTCTTTATTGAGTTCCAGAGACGCCGTGGATTGGTTCGCTCAGAGTCAATCTTTTCATTCCAGTATTCTGATCTTTTGGAATTTATTTTGCTCATATACTGTTTTTGAGCAAGGATCCACTCATCCCTAGAAGTTACCTCTCTAATTTCCGCATTGCAACATGAGTACAGTCCATAGTCCCAACGACTCTCGGGGACCGGGTCAAATTATAAAAACCTTCTTTTAAAGAGCCGGGTCCCGAGGGAAGCAAATATATATTGGACGGTTATATCCAATAGCCTCCGACCATGCCTTTATAAATCTCTATCTGCGGTAGCGCAGATCAACCATAGACAATAAGGTACTGACACACTTGCTCACACAAGCCGGATTATGAGCAATGAGCATGCTCATTTATGAGAACGCTCCTGTTAAAAATAGTCAACTGTACACATTTGCTCAGTAATGCGCAGGCTTGGTTTGAGCTTTCTCGTGAATGAGCTTGCCCAAAGCCAACATTTGAACCCACACGCATGCTCATGTCAAGTAGAGTCAGTTCCATTCGCTCAGAACTAAACAAAATAATATTATTGCTTGCAATGCAATTATTTAAGAATCTTCTGACGTAAAAAAATAAGATGTTTGATTTGGGTCCAAGATGTCAACAAATCCGAAAATGACTAAATAAAAAATAAATGCTAATTTCAATAGAATGTGCTTTCATTTTGGAGGTACAAAGGGGGTACAAAGTACAATCTGGGGAATTTCGAATTCTATTGTGGTTATTTTAGTGACCTTGTTTTCCAAATATATTCGTGATTCCCATAATAAATCACGAAAAACGAGGTCTCCCCAAAGGACTATTTTGACTATGCATTTTGGGAAATTTTGTATTCAAATGAGCATGCTCATAAGCTTAGAGGCTTCCCCTTCCACCCAACAATCCAATGAGCATGCTCATAAATCAAACGGCTGTTGATTTGTGAGCATGCTCATTTGGCTTCATATGAGCATGCTCATTACGAGCAACGTGACTGACACACATGGTACTAAGTAGCAATTGCTACTAGGTAGCATGCTCTTTGGCTTCAAAGGAGCAAGTATGTCCGTAGCATTACGCTTTGAACCTCATTCGGTCGGCTCTAGAAAACTTAAGTGTTAGGTTGTAATATGTATAATTGTAGTATGTATAATTTCGCTAAATAGTCGATCTTACCCCCATCATAAATCTCTACGCATCCAAGTAAACTATTGAATTGATTTAAAATTCATTGTGTATTTTTTTAGATAAAAAAAACATTTTAGGAAGGTTCCAGTGCATAATCTGCCTTGTTTTCGGCTGTAGCTTACTTGTTGAGCTTCCCCCTTGACATATTTTTCCGGGGGAAGATTGGAATCCGGCAGATCCGGTAGATGTAGCTATCAGCCGGATCTGCTGGATCTGCCCTGATGATGGACACTGCAACGATGTCCGAAGCGTTGGCTAAAGAAGGAAGTCATCGATGACCTCCAAGACCTATTAAATCTTGTTAATAATGCTGGTGAGCAACTGGGCCTAACAATCAACGTCAATAAAACTAAACTAGTGACATTTGGACGACTAGATCACTCTGAATCAGTGATACAGTTAAATAGTTGCAATGTCGAAAAGGTGGAAAGATTTAGATATCTTGGCAGTACTCTCACGGAGACTTTTGATCCAGATGTAGAGGTTAGGTGCAGAATTAAGGCAGCAAGAACTGCGTTCATTAAAATGAAATCCCTCTTCTGCAATGACAATATAAGTTTAAATCAAAGGCAGAGAATGCCAAAATGTTATGTGTGGTCAGTCGTGCTGTATGGATGTGAAACATGGACCTTGAAAGTAATTACCAAGAACAAGTTAGAGGCTTTTGAAATGTGGCTTCACCGGAGAATGCTTAAGGTCCCATGGACCGACATGATCACCAACACAGAAATTCTCAGGTGGGCTATAGCAGATAGAGAACTGCTTGTATTAATGAAAATCAAGAAAATTTCATATCTGGGTCGCATACTTCAAGGGGAGAAGTATCACTTGCTCCATTTAATATTGAAAGGCAAGATAGAGGGTCACCGAGGGCCTGGCAGAAGACAAATGTCTTGGCTGCGAAACGAAGTGTGGAGAAGCTATTCCGGGCAGCGCAAGACAGAGAGACATTTTTGAGAGTGATCGCCAATGTCGGGGGGATCTGATAGGGCACACATAAAAGAAGAATATGTATAAATGAGTATGTACATGAGATGTCTATGCGTTGCTAAACCATTCATCAGATGGAGATGAAACTTTGAGGATTTGACGTGCGCATGCCCGTGATGGTTTCTATTTAATAATTATATGATTTTACAAAAAATATACATACATCTAGGTATCTATAAAAATAAGAAACGTCTAGCTATATTTTTACATTTAAGGAAGGCTTTCCATACTGTAAAGTAAATCATAACTTACTCATAAAAAAATACCACAACCAGATTTCAAAAACCACACACTAAAAATTCTCACACACTATCTTAATGACAGAACACAAAAAACAAAAATTGGGAATTTGTATACCTAGTTCTGAAGCACAGATAAAAAATGGAATTCAGCAAGGAACTGTACTAATGGCCCAATTCTATTTTTGATGTAATTAAATTGGTTCCATGCCAACTCAGAATGAAATCAAATCAGAACCACCGCAGAAGGGTCTTTAAAAGCTATGGAAAAAATATTTATAAAATAGCCGGTAACCCTAACCTAACGTAACCTAAATAACCAATATTTTTTTATGATCACTCTTAATGACCTTTCTGAGGTGGTTCTGACTTGGTTTCATTCTGAGTTCGCCGGTCACCATTTAAATGACTTATTGTGTAGTTTTTTAAGCCCTGGACAAATTATTTCTTACGCCGATGACACGGCAATAATAGTAAACGGAAATTCTTGGATCGAAACATTTTCTGAGGCAAAAAAAGATATCGCACTTGTTTCAACAAGGTTAAAATGTAACAAACTCATTTTAAACCACAGCTAAACATTTCACTTAACTTTTTTATAAAAACATTAAAACAAAACTCATGATAACTTTAAATTAGAATCCACAATACAAGTTGCAATCAAGAAACATGTTCACTCTATGATGAACTCGTCAAAGTAGAAAATATTAAATATTTAGTTGTATCTATTGATACGTACCTACACATCTAAACTGCAAATCACAAATTGATAAAACCATATCGAAATTAAGATATCTTACATACCTACACTTTTTACAGACGTGGAAGTACTCAATCTTGACAAATTGATAATTTTCTACTCTTCCCAGGTACAATCTTAAGCGGCATTGTAGGATGGGATGGTGCGCTTGATGCATTTATTAAGCCTTGTTAACAAATTACTGAAAAGCGTATCATTAAAGTTATGTAGGTATAATAGAAATAAAATATTCGCGACCGAGTTATTATTCAAAGAGACTAAAATATGAATTATCCATAAATTATTTATATTACAGACTATTAAATATGTATTTAAAAACAAAAATGTTTGGTTTAAAAAAACGAAAATAGAATTAGCAAAGGGACTAAAAATGTGTTTTACACTCCTAAAATCAAAACAAAATTAATGCTAACATGTGGCAGTTTTATTGGTCCTTGCACATTTAATCTTCTACAAAAACACATTCAAATGACAGATAAAATATCACTTTACATAAAAGAATTAAAATTATGGCTAAATGATGCAGATGTTGAAACATTTTTCGTATAAATTCTATGTAAACCTTCATATTTCAATTTTCAACACAATTCTACTGCAACTTCAATACTAACTTTATTTAACATCTTGAAACTGGAACTATCTTTATATGTCACTTTTGTCAATATAATTCTACTGCAACTTCAAGACTTACTTTATTTACCTTCTTGAAACTGTTACAAAAAAATCAACTAACTTTTATGTACATACCACTTTTTACTGCAATATTTTCAAAGATAAGTACCCACATTTTTAAACGTTCACTTTAAAATTTACATTTTTTACTTGTGATGTAATTTAGAACTCTAGTTTTTATAACCCACGCGTATGCAGTACCTTAGCGGGTTCCCATTATCGACTTTTGTCCTGTATATTTTATTTTTATTTTATTCGAACTTTTACATAACTTTTATCTTATGTTAGGTTACATCTATTTACAAATTATGTAAAAAATTACTTTTAAATGTGTCAAGATATAGGTAGTGGGAAAAAGTAAAGGAAAAGAAAATAAATAAATAATAAAAATAAAAAATCGGATTGAAAAAGTATGAGTAATCGGATTGTAAAAAATAATACGTTTTAAAATAAGTAAAAGGGGTCAGTTTTTTTTTTTTTTTTAATTTAGAAAAGTTTTTATGGCGACTTTGAAAGAAACCAGAATTTGCTTGATTTAGAACTGTACTAAACTTAAATAATATAATACTCGTATGTACCTACTGCTGCTGAATCGGTAGTTGTTGAAAAAAGTTTTTAATTTTCAAACACGTGTTTACTGACAAAAGTCCTTAACGTACGTTAACGTTAAGTTGTTAACTGTTTGCATAATGTACCTGGCTTGCATTGCGATGCCATTCAAAGAAATAAATTGTTTCTGCATGAATGTCCTTTCCCATGCGTCCCCGTTCCCCTCCCGCGCCTCCTTCCCCTCCCGCGATCCCTATCTACCTTTCACGTCTTCCCATCCCCCGTCACCCCTCCCGCGAACTCCACCTCCATCGTTACCCTTCCCTCCCTGCCTCTAAAATATATGAAACACCTGAAGTATTTTTTAAATTCAAATTTCATAACGCCAGAGCTTACCATTAGGTATAGTCTATAAACTTCGCGGAACCGCGCATAAAAATCACCAAAGTTTCATCGCAATCAGATAAACGGCAGAGCATAAAATACAAACAAACAAATATAAATTTTGATATGTAAGAAGATTGCAAGGCATAATTAAAATATAATTTAAGGTTTTCATATTGCAGATTTGGTAAAATTGGTAAGTTCAGGCGAATCCAGGTCATTAATAAAAAAACCAACTAATATTATGATTCCCTATTAATATAACAACTAGTTCTGTAAACAGTAGACATATCGTCCAACAAGGTATGTTTATAATTTACTATCATTATAAATTGATTGAAAGTAAGATATTTAAATACTTACCTTCTTAATAATAAACCATTCATATTTTAAGTAACTTTTTATTAAGATCGCATCAAGAATTATGCCAGATCAACAAGTTTTATAAGAAAAATAAATACAGATGTACATAAAAATGGAAAACCTCAAAATCGAATACACATCAAAACAGAACTAATTTGACAAAATAAAAAAGGAACCAAAACTTTTATTACCATTCATATAACGATACTAATTTTGAAAACTGAAGACCCCTGGTATGACGTCAGATCTAAGACTCATTATCCCTAGTTTCAAGCAAGCATATTCTGTAAATGGATCCGAATGTGTCTTATTAAGATAGGCTTAAGTGCAGTTAAATACTTACACTCGGAGTAGGAAAAGGTTTTTCCCCACTGTGAGTAAGCTTGTGTCAAGCCAAAATACTCTTCTGAGAACATGAAAAACTGCAGTCGGAACATGAAAAAGGTTTTTCTCCACAGTGAGAAAGTACGTGTCTCGTCAAATTACTCTTCATAGAACATGAATAATTACAGTCGGTGTCGTGTGTTGTGTTGTCGTTGATATGCCCCGCCATAATGGCGTGTTCGAAATTAAATTATTAAATTAAAATTAAGGGGGAAACAATTAAGAGACCCACTGCTTTAAGAAACGGACACATTTATTTCATTAAAACAAAAAGGCAGGTGTTAATTATTAATCTAGCGTTAGTCTTATAATCATAATCAAATAGTTCTTAAAATTGTTATGTCTGTTTGTTTAGTTCTACGTAAAAATCTTTAATTGTACAGAGTCTGATCACATCAACGGTTAATTTACTAAATAGTCACTTCCCATGTTTGAGGACAGCCGGGAGTCTCCGTGATCAACGGATCGTCCTAATTGGACCACTTGCACTATTGCATCTTTTTTCACTTTAGTTATTCGGCAATTGCACCAATTTCACGAATCGAAAATTTTATCGGTTGTTGAAAATTTGTGCAACTTTAAAATTGCACAAATTCCTGGGCGGAAAATTGCGGTCACAACTGTGGAACTTCCTGGCGAAAGTTTTGTGCGGGTTCGCGGGCGGTTCGGAGAGCGTTTGCAGAGCCCTGGTCGGGTTGCGACCGGTGACTGTATGGAACCACCTGTTCGAGAGTTTGCGCAAGAGCCTCGGCTATTTCTTGAGGGGAAAGGCAGATCGCAACTGTCATCGGCAGTGGTGAGATTTCTCCCTCATGTCTCGTTGCTTGGCCCTGGAATATTTCTACGGTCGCGGCGGCCCGGGGTTCAAAGCAAAAGGTTTATTGCTTTCTTCTGCTTCGCAAAAGTCTGGGCTTGCGTATTTTTTATTAGCTTGTTCATATCCATGTTTGTCCCTTCACGTTTATACTGTGAGTCCACATGTGAGCCGTCAAATATCTCTTTTAAGAACACGAATAACTGCAGTCGGAACACGAAAAAGGTTTTTCTCCACTGTGAGTAAACATGTGGCTCATCAAACTAGTATTTTGAGAACATGATTAACTGGAATTGGAACATGAAAAAGGTTTTCTTCCACTGTGAGTCAGCATGTGTCGGCACAAGTTTCCCTTTTGAGAACACGAATAACTGCAATCGGAACACGAAAAAGGTTTTTCACCACCGTGAGAAAGCATGTGTCTCATCAAACTACTCTTATAAGAACATGAATAACTGCAGTCGGAACATGACAAAGGTTTTTCTCTAACGTGAGTCCACATGTGAGCCTTCAAATATCTCTTTTGAGAACATGAATAACTGCAGTCGGAACACGAAAAGGGTTTTTCTCCACTGTGTGTAAACACGTGGCTCATCAAAGTAATCTTTTGAGAACATGAATAACTGCAAATGGAACATGAAAAAGGTTTTCTTCCACTGTGAGTCAGCATGTGTCTGCTCAAGTTTCCCCTGTGAGAACTTGAATAACTGCAATCGGAACACGAAAAAGGTTTTTCTCCACCGTGAGAAAGCATGTGTCTCATCAAACTGCTCTTATAAGAACATGAATAACTGCAATCAGAACATGACAAAGGTTTTCCTCTACCGTGAGTAAGCATGTGTGTCGTCAAATGACCCTTGAAAGTAGATGCATAACTGCAGTCGGGACATAAATAACGTTTTTTTCCACTGTGAGTCAGATCCGTAAATGAGTCTGAAAAATAAGGCGAATAAAGATAACGTGAAAGCAATGTTAATTCAAAAAATGTAAAAAAATAGAAAGCACGAATCGTTATTTACCTGTTGTATGGGTAAATCCTTGAAAGCGTCTTAGGCATTCCTTCTTAACATCCGGCAGCTCTATGTCAATTTCCATATAAGGAAGTCCCTCTTCATCTTCATCTCGGGGTCCCGGTGCTACCTTGAAGCTGACTGTCTCCACTGTAAGGCTACCTAGAAAAACCAAACAACAATACTTACAAAGATATGCCCAGACGAAGAGCGTTTTACATTTGAAATTACAGTCGTTCCTCACCGAGAGAGTACTACAAAAAACTTGTTAAAGATACCGTTGATTAACTATGTGAAAGAATAAAAATGGTTAACGGGCTTTAAAGGTTAATTCAGGAAACATGAAGGACCTCAGATGTCCGCTTCAGGAACGATGCTCAAAGGGAAAAAATGAAAGAAAAAAAATCTACTCTTGAGCACATTCTGTTCGACGTTTTGTATATTTATATAAAAGTATATTTTGTATATTTATATAGAAGTTTTGTATTACAATTTGGGAGGCTGGTATGGGTACCGCCGCCCGGGAACCATTTTCTGGAAAATAAATACCCCTGCCATAGGTCACCCCAAGCGGTTCGCTACGTTTGGTGACTTAGCAGGGTTGCCCGGATTCATGGGGTTAGGTTTGTCCGGATTTTTGTAGCGGATGCGTCTGCCCACTAACTGCGTGGCGGGCCGGATCGGGAGAAACTTGTTGAGGGAGATCTTTTGACCATTCCCGCAGGACTCTCTCGGGACATTGGCGTGCACCGCAGTGGTAGGGATAGATACATACGTCTGTCACTCCCGGACACACTGATCCCCAGATACCTACCCACCCCTCATCTACCACTGGAACGCTTTTCGCCACAATATAGTGCCATTTAAAATTTCACAGATTGGCTAGCTGCCAATTTTGTCAAATTTTCCGTAGATACTTAAAACTTTTTTTTGTAATATTTTCAAACACGCCCGAGCTTCGATTTTGACGATTTTTAGAAGATGATGTCTCGATATTAAAATTCGAAGGTATGATGTTTTAAGTTAGGCGGAAAATATTCACCAAACAACTTCGAGCAATCAGAGAAAAAAGTTTTAGTATCGGCTGTCGCTCCAGGTGATAATAATAATGTCTCCAGCGGATAATAATGTCTCCAAAGGATAATAATGTTCTAAATAAATAAAATTAAATAAATAAAAAAATTAAGATAAATAAAAAAAATTAAATAAATGTCACTAATTTACAACCGTTGCAATGTTCAATATTACTAAATTCAATGTAATATACTTGTATTTGTCAATAATAATAACATTTGGTTTGACTATTTGACAGATGTTGTGAAGAGAACCTCGTACAATAATATTATAAAATTTAATTTTGTTAAAATCAGCACCACTACCATTATACCTCTAAAACACGACCGGACAGCGTAAATTGTACGAGGTTCTCTTCACAACACCTGTCAAATAGTCAAACCAAATGATAAGTTCGCAGAGAACAAACAATAAAACTAATGAACGAATTCAAAAATTCGGCCGAAATCAAAGTGTTGCCATATTAAAAAAATAAATTAGTGTGGAATTTTACAAAATTAATAGGAACATTTTCGGAGACGGGACATTTTTATGTAGTGACGTCACGGGCCCAAATATTCGATTTATTTATTAAAAAATAAAAAAACTGTTCATTTCTAAAATTTTTTACTAACATTTTCGTAATCTTAGTAAAAAAATCTAGCCACACAATTTTTTCCAAGTCGTTACGAAATCCATGCAAGTGGCCTATTGTGTATTGAGCGTGGACTCAAAAGGGAAATATTTACCCAAAATGTTACATTCCCCATTTTTAACACATGCAATACTGCAATAATGCAACTTACTGGCTTTTTGTATACTATCCGCATACTGTAGACATTCCTTCTTTACATCTGGGAGGTCAAAATCCATATCCGCATACGACATTTCACCTTCACCTTCTTCCTGGGGCCCTGGTTCCGTCTTGATGGAAACACTCTCTGGGCTTAGTAGATCCATGGCAAGACCGTGGAAGGGTTCGGTTCTACTATTCTTTAAAAACAATGATGTGTATGGATAACAAATATTTATACAGAAACTAGCTGGTTCCCGGCATGCGTTGCTATGCCATTCAAAGTAATAAATAGTATCTCCCTGCGCGTTCATTCTCACGCGTCCCCGATCCCCTCCTGCATTCACCTTCCATCTTCCCGCCTTCCCCCTCCCTAGTCACCCCTCCCCCGATCCCCACCTCCTTCTCTACCCTCCACCTTCTACCTTCCCTCTATGCCGCTAAAATATATGAAATACATACATTTTCAAACCACTCGCGCACCACCGGTTGTAATTTTTTTTATACAAAAGTGTACAGTCTTCTGCTAAAATGTAAAAGTTTTGTGTCAATCCATTGATTACTTTCCGAGTTTTGCGGACCCAACGGTACGGAACAATTTTAAAAAAAAAATATATCATAATGCCAGAGCTTACAATTACACATAGAAACACTATTCTGCTAAAATAAAATATTAGGTACAAAAATTAATCAATCCATCGATTACTTTCCGAAATTTGCGGGCCCAAACGTAAGGATTTTTTTTTTTTTAAATACAAAATTTCATAACGCCAGAGCTTACCGTTATAAATAGTAACACTCTTCTTTTTTTTTACAGTGAATACCGCACAAGAATCTCAACTGCTCCCGTCTGGAGCCAGTGAGACTATGGCATCCCCAAAATGGGGTATGTTGTGAGGCTGAAGGTACTGGGGAGGGGAAGGAGGTGGGGGAGAGGAAGGTTGGGAAGTACCTGGCTATTCAGATCTGTTCACCAAACACGGCTAAAGCCATTTTCAAGCAACGTATCAATTCGGAATGGTGGTCTTACACCAGGGCGATATTGATAGTATCTTCCACTCTGGAACATGCCGCAAATATACTATATATTATTTTAAATGAATTAATTGTGAAATAACACAAATTAATCAAATAAAATTTATTTGCGCATGCCGCGTTCGAACCCGCGACCTCCGGATTGTGAGTCAAGAGTCTAACCCACTGGATTACGGAGGTCGTCGTCTTCTGCTAAAATGCAATGTTCTGTAAAAATTTTGAGTCAAGCCATCGATTATTTTCCAAGATTTGCGAACGCAAACATACGGAACCAAAATGTTTATACATATAGATATTAGATATAGTTAATTATGACTGAAACTTTGAGAGAAGACAATTATTCCAAACGGTTGACCGAATCGTCATCATTAGAAACCATTCAGAAACCATACACTGTCTTCCTCTATATCCTCTATAAAGTGATATAATCGCTTATTTGATCTGTCATTCCGCACTAGATAAAATATTGGTATACCCAGGTAAACCATATTTCTATAATTAGTGATTATTTTAATAAATGCCTTCGAAATACACATCCATAAAACAGTTCTCAAACCAGACGTCAAATAATGGATTTTCTAACATAGGTGTACATTTTTTTATTTATTGTTTTTGTGTTTAATTCGTAGAACTCCATTTTAATTTTTAGAAATTTAATTAAAATTAAATTTGATAATGTTATTATCGAGTTCTGCAAGTATTTTAGAATGTATTTTAGTTACAGCTGTTTCGACGTGTAAGGTCATTTTCAAACTGTGGTGAAGCCACTTACGGACGACTTATTTATTGTATTTTTAAAAGCGAATTTTTGAAGGTCTCTAAATTGATTTATTACTGGTTAAACCAATTTGCAGAGACACTAATTGAGAGAGTGATTATGTGGGATTCAGAATCTTTCCCTTTGGTTTTCCTTTGTACTAAATGTAAGGGTTTTCTTAATTGATTTAGAATGACGTTATTGCGATGACTCATTTAAGTGCATTATATTGTTTAGGTTTGGTAAACATACTAAGTAGTGGGGAATAAATAATTTTCCTTACTTTATTAATTAGCGTTATGTTGGGGTCGTTAGTTCGTTTATTGATTTCTAATTGTTCAAGCAAATTTAATCTAAGACCCTTTCGTTCTATATGTAATGGTTTTGGCTGGTTGTTTTTAAGTGGAACGTGATTATTCACTAACAGATGTTTTGCGAATTTTGACGAGGTGTTTTTATTTTTATAACATCGTATGTTTTCTTTGAATCTAGTTGAGAATGCCCTGCCTGTTTGTCCGATGTATGTAGCGTTACAGTCGGCTTGGTCACATTTTAATTCATTTATGCCACCGTTATTGAGTTTAAGATTTCTACTTTTTGCGTTTTTAACGCTTGTTCCCATATTATTATTGGTTCTAAAAGCTATATTTAAACCACATTTTTTAATTTCTTTTGCAATTTTTAAAGATATTGGGCCGAGAAATTCGAGCCATCCAAATTTTTCTAATTTTTTGTTATGTACCGGATAAATTAAATTAATTTCATTTTTGTATTTCTTGTTTTTTATTATTTTTTCGATGTTTTTTGCCTCATAGCCATTATTAATCGCGATTATTTTAATAGTTTCCTTTTCTTTTACGTGTGCTTTATTATCTAAGGGAATGTTGATGAGTCTATGTACCATTGAATGGTAAGCTGATAATTTGTGGGACCAAGGATGAGTTGAATTTGCGTTGATTGTTGTGCCTGTAAAAGTTGATTTTCTAAATATTTCGAAGGTATGTTTATTATTACTTCTACCAATAGTCAGATCTAAAAAATTGATTTTACCTTCAATCTCATGTTCAATTGTGAAGCAGATTTTATTATTACTAGTTATTCTTTTATATATTCTTTTTTATTATTACTATTAGGTGTACAAGTTTTCCAATTTTGGCGTAAGTTAAGCTAGATCGCGTTATGGGGGTTTAAACTTTTTTTCATACAGTTTGTCTATTCTTAAGGATCCAATATGAAAAAAGGACGTGTTTTATTTTGTGGTATATCCATGGTTTAAGACTTCGGACATTATTATTTGACATGTGTCAAATCTCATTGTTTCATGCAAGTATGTTAATTGGAAATGTTGCATGTGTATTTAATTTTGTAAGTATTTGAAATATTAATTTAATATCTAAATATGTATTGATTACTTATTGTGAACTTGAATTACTTACTGTAAGGAATTTAAAAAATGTGCGAGTATGCTTGATGATTTGACATTCTGTTTAGAGGAAATAATACACCAGAACTTTACAGACGCATTGTTAACTCATAGAATAAATAATATATGTGTGTGTTAACTTCATATTGTAAAATATTGTGTCAGCTAAATATTGGATCAGGCTAGCAAAAAGTTAAACAAAAACTTCGATTACTTTACGACCGAACAACTGAATCTCGCACAAATGACAGTGACTGTGCCATAAATGAACTAATACCGATTGAGCGCCTTCATAATTGTGATCTATGGTTATGTTCAAGGTGTTGCCATTTTTCGACGATTAGTAGGTAGTCGAGTCCCCCAAAATAATTCTAGTACTCCAAAAAATTATCTATTATTTCTTCTCTAAAAAAATCTTTTTTTTTTAATGAAAATAACGATCGCCTACGACGGGTGCCACACGCAAAGATAAAAGACCATCGCACGCAAAATAAAGGGGTATTCAGACACGGCTATATGCTAGACGAGGGCAGAATGATTCCCAGGAGTGAACCGATTCAGTCTGATTCCCATGGCCTTTTGAATTGATTCCTTTAATTCAATTAAATCCCAAAAAAAAAAAAAAATAAAAAAAAAAAAAAAAAAAATTGAAAATTAAATAAATGGGGAGGCTAACACCGCACACGAGACCGGGAGGCCACGAAGTACCCGGAGTACCGCGAAAGAGGAGACTGATAGGCTACCAAGCATCGCACAAAGAGGAGACCGATTATTCTATCTGATTATCTCGCTAAAACCTATGGATTAACGTGTTTGACTCTTTTTAGTGTCACTTTTTCGTTTCATCGGTTTTCAAATCACAATGAGTGGGGAGGCTACGAAGCACCGCATAAAGAGGAGACCAATAGGCTACGAAACACCACACAAAGAGGAAACCGAACATTCTATCTCATTATCTCGCAGGCTAAATCCTATATTGTTTGTCTTTTTTTAGTGTCGTAATTTTTCGTATGTAAAATGTATTTATTGCTAGCAATTATATCTTAAAATTATACAAGTTTTCGTTTCACCCTTAAAATTTTATTGATTTTATTTTATTTATTAAACTTATAATTTTGTTCCATTTCACGTGATCTAATATAAACATACATTTAACATTAAGATGCGTATTTTATGACAGCTAACCACAGCTAATTGGCCTTATAATATCTGCAAATTTACATATTATATCGACCCAAGATCTACGTCTAAAAGTAGGTAGGTACAATATCTTTCGTACGTACCAAAAAACAGATAAGCATCATTTTAGCTTCTCACTGCTGATGTTCAGATTCAAAGTCGAAAGTTTTCGACTAACTATGTAATGAAATTGACGGCTTGGCGCGCGGGGGAATAAATGAACCGCGCGGACGGATTAAGGGCTGGCATTGAGGAATGAATTAGTAACTTTTGACTAATGTTTTGTGTCTTACCTAGCAGTGACTTGATTTACTCGCGAGCTGCGGACCTAGGACTGGGATGCGTTTGGGACATATCGTGACATTGACGTGACGATGACGCCTGACGTCATTTCTAGGTCTGAGATTTACAAAAGACCATGACGTCACAAGTGAAAAAGACTTTTGTTTTAATTCCTCTGTCTGTTGGAATCGGACAATCTCGATTTCGACAGACTAGATACCTGGGACGCGGACATTGAACACGGACCTGGGACAATCTCAGGACTATTGATTAGGATGAATGATTAATTCATTGCGTGAAAGAGATGCTCGGGCAACCCGGATGAATCGCGGCCGCGTTTTGGCCATTTTGGGACATGGACTTTGATGATGTTCGGGTGTTTTTAGAATGGCGGCGCGGCGGTAGCGGAATACAATCGTAATAGGTGAGTCGTTCACAATACCGTCCGTCGACCACTTCGCGGCGCGCGGCCCGTTTAATAATATTTAAATACCTATGAAACAATATAATATTTAAATCGTTTACAGAACACATTATTCATTGAAATAATTTAACAGTAAAATAAATGGAAATTAAAAATGTATGGTGTCATTAAAAATCGTAGGATGCAAGGCCAAAGATAAGGAATGAAGAATCAATTCCTTTTGAAATTGAGAATTAGATTGAGTGTGTCACAAGATTGAATTTATTCATTTAATTCGGTCATTCAATTTGGCCCACGTCTATTATATGCACGCCGAATATCGCTCTCCATACATTTTTTATAATTTTTTTTTTCTTTATTCGTTGCATATGATGGTTACATTTTTTGTGGATTTTTCGACAACCATGCCAGGCAGATGCCCGTGTTATGGTGGTCGATTTAACATATAGTAAAATAACAATCTAGAAGCCATAATGTAAGAGAACAAGATTATAAAATAATGTTATCAAAAATTTAAATTTAGTATTAAAGAAAAGAAATGAGTATACACCAATATAAATAGAGAAGGAATGATATAAAAGAATATAAAAATCATAGAATATGAAGGAATATAAAAGTATGCATTTTGAAAATATCTAGAATCAATGTAAGTAGGTACTTTAATAACTTAAAATAGTTTTTATTTTTCGTAATTTTTAGACAAGTAGATTCATGTTGAAACTCCTAATACTGCAGTGAATTGTTATTGCAACAGTTTTTGTCTCAGCAGAATACAAGTAAGGCAGTAGAGTAGATCAGACAAATCAGTGGTGTCGAACAGTTTAAAGTAATGAATGGAAAAAGAAATTGAAAAAAAAATATATTAAAATAAAAATAATGATGTCTTATCTAACGGCTATCCCGTCAGACTGTTTATACCTAATCAGTTTAAAGCCTCAATTACATTGAACGAGTTTACAAGCTACTAAGTTTAAAAGCGCGTGAATTGGCGAGTGAGATTGTAATGATGACACACAAAACTGTCCTCTCGCTCAGTAGCGAACTACCATAAATATACTAATACCTAGATCGATATCTTCGGGCCTTCTCCATACTAGCACTATGTCGTCAACTTAACCACGGATGAACTCATTATATGAAACGAAATGGCGCAAATAGACTACACATAGAGGAAGTTTATCTGTCTACCATAGACAATATAATTCCACTCGACCTACTGCAATCTATAGCCCAATAAATTAAAAACAAAAATGCTTGGAATCAAAAACGTTTTGTTTCTTATTTATTACATTAGACCAGGGTTTCCCAACCAGTGGCCCGCAAGAGGCTAGAAGATGGTCCGCGATGGTCCGCCGGTTAATAAGCGAGCCAGTGCGCGGGCGGTCCCTGGTCAAGAAGTCTGAATAAAAAAATCGGGTCAATATTCAGTCTATCATTATTGTACCTTGTCGTCAGTGGCCCCTCTTTTGTGGTAAATATTCTGCTAGAACCCGTCCTACCTTATCCCATTACGCCCAGTAACGGATTATCCCCAGGGCAGAGTAGGCAACTGCCTAGGGGCCCCGCATCGGCTAGGGGCCCCGTGTCCCGAGAAAAAATGACTTGCTGCAATAAATGAGCAACCAAGTTTAATGACAGGTTAATAACATTAGGTACATGCATTAAAGAAAACAACAAATTTTAATAATTAGGTTATAACCCAATAAATAACTAATGTTCACATAATGCACAAATATCTATTACTAGTTTTTTTTAATATATATATATGTGTAAAACAATTTTCTCGGTTTACCCGCGTAACGTAGTCCTGAGAAGGACTTTTTAACACCTGACGTTTCGGACAGATCACACTGTCCATCTTCAGAGGCCTTATGTCTTTAGTTTTTGTCCCAAACTGATAGCTTTCGCATGTCTGTTCGGTCCAGAGTCCAAGATTTAAGTGAGTGCAAATCAATTCTTATGCTTACTCCGTTCTAGCCATATAGAAAGCTATCAGTTTGAAACAAAATCTAAAGACATATTATAAGGCCTCTGAAGATGGGCAGTGTGATCTGTCCGAAACGTCAGGAGTTAAAAAGTCCTTCTCAGGACTACGTTACGTGGGTAAACCGAGGAAATTGTTTTACATCTTACACCCGTGAAAACCTTAATTATATATTTTTTGTTTTATATATAAAAAAATATTATTTTTCATTCGATAAATTGTGGTTAACATGTGTTTATTCGCCTTTTTAACTCGAGTTTTGCTCTTTAAAAGGGTGTAAAACGTATTATTAAATGTATTTTAATAAAAAAAACTTTATTTCATGTATATAAACATGTAATTGATACCATTATATTAAATAATAAAAATAAATAAAAAGTTTGTAATCAAAACTATGTTTGAATATTTAATATTCAAACATAGATGTATTTAACATTTCTTTCCATCCATTTGTTGCAACATTACTTAGTATCAGAAGTTATTGAAGGTGCCGTGTATGGTTAATCCACTGGAGCGATTTCGGTCGAAAAATGCACCACTTTTATTTTTCTGCGATTGATTTCGGTCCAAAAATGGACCACATTTTTCTACCATTCGTAAAACATTTATTTAAGACATTTCCTGGGCCAGCCGTTTATTTTAACACGAAGCTATTAAAAAGCTCTATTTATTATGACCATAGATGTCGCAAATCCGAACTTCGTAGACTATTAGAAGAAAAACGCCGTGCATCAAGGGAGCCACAAATTAAGACTTCGGATGAGAATAAGGCGGCCAACTAAGGTTCAAATAAGGTTCCCCAATGACAGTTCGTCGCCCGAGTTCTTAATTGTGCAAACGACCATTTTAACGAAAATGAGTTTTAAATGCAATAATGTTAAGGATAAAATTTCGCGTCGTTAGATAAATAAAAATAGTTTTACGAGCCATATACAATCAATCAGAAGTTTTTAAAATGTCAATGTCCACAACACTATTCTAAAAGTGAGTTATTAATTAGTCAAACTCCTTCTTAGTTCAATCTCATTTGCCGCGAAATAAAATTTGCGGGCTAGATTACTCAACCTCCACCTATTGACCAATCACAGCATGCCGATGCGCGATTCCTCGCCGCCATATTGCATATTTAAGTCACACAATTTTTGTTGTTGTGGTGTGTTACGCGGGAGCAAAAAGCATTTTATTGTGTTGCCAGTAAGTTTTTTATTAACAAAATAACAGTAAAATGTCAAAAACTACTTTCAAAGGCTCATACGCACGCAGCAGTGCTGAAATAGAGCTTTAATTATTAGTTTTATGTATCCCTATCAATGCCGCTTTTGTTTTGTTCTATGCATTGCAAGGAACTGTGTAATACAGCTGGTTCACTTTTTCAGACTCTCCTTTTCGAAAGTTTTTGTTGTCCTTATCGTTTTCATTGACTGACATTTCACATTAAAGTTAGAATTTCGATTCGAAATTGTCAGTTTATCCGTATTTGCATGTAGCTGTTTGATATTTAGGATTTAGTACAGTATTTTTTATTTATAATTATCCCTGCATGTGCTTTCCTTTGCATTCCCGTTCACATTCCAGTCTCCGTTCCCCTCATAAGCCCCCTTGCCCTTATTCTCAGATTGTTTATTGTCAGTGGCTGAGTGGGCATCGCGTTTGGGTCTAACCCGGGAGTCACGTGTTCGATTTCTAGGCTGGCTAAGTCCTACATCACGACTCAAGCAATATTTTCAGTGAGTTCAGTAGAAGATTTTCAAACGTTGTTTGTCTTTTTCTCACGAAAAAGAGTGTCAATAAATTTTTTTAATATTTCAATGCGTTTCAAATATAACTTAAGTATTTTTTTAATAATTATTCTTGCGTGTCCTTTCCCATGCGTTCCCGTTCCCGTCCCATTCCCCTCCCGCGTCCCCTCTCCCTCCCTCGTTCATCTTTCAACTTCGACGCCGTCCCCCTTCCCACATTTCCTCCCCCTCCCGCTTCCGCTTTCACTCCCTTGTTTCACTCCCGCTACTCCTCCTGCTTCTTTCCTCCCCCCTCCCGGATTCTCCACCCCCTTCCCCCCTGCCGCTTAACTATGTAAAATACATACATTTTTCAAACAACTCGCGAGCCACCTAATGTATTTTTTTATATAAATATCATGAAGTCAGAGCTCACCATTGCTTAGTTCTAAGAGCGCCGTTGCTATAATTATAAGTGGCGAAAATATTTAATAACGGATAAACCGATTATGAAACATAATGAAGCTACTTAGAATATTGAATCGGCTTATTGTTCAGTCCGCTGTATAAAGGAACACTACTCATGACGCCAGTTATGGAAAATTTGACGTACGAAATTGATCCTTCAGAATAGACCCTAAAAGCATGTTATTTCATTTCTACGTACATTGTGAACAGTAAGCAACAGCAGCAATCTCAAATAAAGAAGTTGATTGTTTGCTGTTTACCAGATGCAATAAACCACCCTGTGATCACTGATCTACGATGATATTCATCGGGCTCCTTGGTGAACGAGACTCTACAAGAAAGTTTTCTGGGTATTGAACATGATAATAATAGTTACAATAAAATTATTTGATTAATTTATTTTTATTTATTTATATATTTATTATTACATTTATTACATACAAGATAATAACAATATAAAAGGAAGCTTTGACTGTCCAACTAGGAAGGTTTCCCGTTTTAGGACAGTCAAATTGGCAGGTTGCATGTACATAATTTCACATTAATGGATTCAATAATAATAAACAATAATGGTACATATTGGGGGAGTTACTTAGATATTAGGTACAATATCAGATAAAAGTTGTGTTATTCTAGGTGTACATCAGTAATAAACAATAAAATCCAGGTGGGTACATGTAAAATATAAAATGAAATAAAAATATAACATATAATTGTAAGAAGGAAAAATAAAAAAAAAGTATTTTTTTAGGAAAATACTAATTAGCAGTAATAAACAATAAAATCCAGATAGATACATGTAAAATATAAAATAAAAATATAATATATAAATGTAAGAAAGAAAAATAAAAAAATATTTTTTAGGAAAATACAAAATACAAAATCGAAGAAATCAACTCATACTACGTTTTTTAATAATTTTTCAGAATCTGTCCTACCTAAGTCTAATAACCATTTTGTAATTTTAGTACCGAAGGATGATAAATCACACAGTTTAAATTGAGAGGGGATTTTGTTGTATATTTTTGGTCCCAGGTATGAGAAAACTTTTTGATAAGCCGCAGTATTGCTTGTAGGAATGGAAAGGTCGTTTCTGCTCTTACTTCTGGTTTGATGATTATGATCGACTGTTATCGTTTTGCTTATATTTTTGTGGACGCAGATTGTTATTTTTTTTATGTAACACTGTCGAACATCAAGCACATTAAACTCCTTGAAGAGAGCGTCGCTCGAGTATCTGAAGGGTTTTTTCATAATGACGCGTAGAATGGATTTCTGTGCCTTCAGTAGCGGGTATAATATTGTTAATCCTGTTCCACCCCATCCAATGCAACCGTAGGTTATGACGGAGTTACAGAGCCCGTAGTATATTTTTTTAAAGTCTTGAGTTTTTATAATTTCCCGCAATGCTATAAATATATAAATAAGCTTGCGCACTTTATTAGCTGTGTTTTCAATTTGTTGTTTCCATTTAAGGTGGTTATCCACTATTATACCTAAATATTTAATAGATTTAACACATTCAAGGGTTTCGCATTTACAAGTATGGTTATTATTTCCAAGGCTACACTTAATATTGTGTATTGTGAGGTGATGAGGTGTTTTGGGTTGCCCTGCAAGGGTAGCGCTAAATGTGAGATATTTTGTTTTTTGTATGTTTAGTGTAAGCAAATTACTGTCCAGCCACTGTTTTACTCTGTTTATACCTGTGTTCGCAAGGTGGTGTGTTTCTTTACAATCATCTCCTTCAAACAAAATAACTGTATCGTCAGCGAACGTGATAATTTTGCCACCAATGTGTTGGTTACAAAGTTCGTTTATGTATATAATAAAGAGAAGGGGCCCAAGTGTACTTCCTTGTGGTACCCCAAAAGTGTATTTTAGTGAAGTGCTAATAGCCTCGTTAATTCTGGTTTGTTGAAATCTATTAGATATATAACTTTCTATCCATTGAAAAGCTTTTCCCTTTATTCCTATATTTCTAAGTCTCTGTAAAAGAATTTTATGAGATATTGTGTCAAATGCCTTGGCCAGGTCCAGGAAAAGGGCAATAGTTTTCTTGCCACGGTTCATATTCCCTGCAATAGTTTCCGTGAGACATGCGATGGCATCATCCGTTCCCTTACCCGACCGAAAGCCGTATTGGTTTGGACTAAGAATGTTATGTTCCTCCACATATTCGTTTAACCTAGTTTTGAAAAGCTTTTCAATGACTTTGGATATCGCGCTTAAAAGTGATATTGGCCTGTAGTTTTCTACAAGAGATTTAGGTCCACATTTGTGAATTGGGACAATTATTGATTTTTTAAAGTGATCTGGAAATATTCCTGATGCAAAACTTAAGTTGTAAATATATGATAGCGGAGCAGAAATCTGATTTTTAATTTTTTTTAGTATTTGTGTATTTAGACTATCTGGACCCTTTGCATGTGTAGTATTAAGGCTGTTGATTATTTTTAAGACCTCTTCTACAGTAGTTGGTTTAATATCAAATGAAAAGGATTGTTCCTTTGTTTCAATTGTCAATGCTAAAGAGTCTTCCGTTTTCTGGGTTTCTAATAAAATGTTTTTTGCTAGATTTGACCCAACAGATGCAAAATATTGATAAGTATGACATGCAATTGATTGATTGTCAGTTATAATCAAATTTCCGGTGTTTAATTCAGTTACAGATGTACTGGTATTTCTTTTACTTTTAGTTATGTCTCTGACAACATTCCACATGTTTTTGCTGGAATTATCCTTATCAAGTAAGAATTTATAATAACGCTCTTTACATTTGCGAATAACGGTTTTGCAAATATTACGGTATCGGTAATAGTTTTGCTGTTTAGTATCGTTCAATGGGTCTCGTTTAGCTATTTTATGAAGGTGATTTCTTTTGTGTATAGATTTAACAATGCCGTTGGTAATCCATGGGGTGAGATGTATTTTACTATATGGAATGCGTTTAGTTATTGTGTGTTTTGTTATGAATGTATTGATTTCATTAATAAAATAGTTTAGAGCATTGTTAACTTCAGTCTCTTTATAAACATATTACCAATTTTTATTATTAAGATCATTTAATAAAGCCTCATAATCGATAATTTGTTTGTGATTAGTTTTATGTTTTTTGGGTATTGAGTTTGGGATACTGATTGCAGTGGTGTAATGATCAGTCATTGTATTATGTATTACAAATGCATTTGAATTTGTTATATTTCTGGTATATATATGATCCAAACACGAGCTTGAGCTACCTTGTACCCTAGTTGGAGGATTAATAATGGAAATAAAATTACTTTCAGCCATAGCACATAAGTAGTCGTCGGAATGCCTATGTAATACTTCTCCTATAGTATTTATATTCATGTCCCCGATCAGTACATATTGTGCGTAATCCTTAGTTTTTTTAACTCACCAATAAGATTTTCCAGGAAATCTTGGATGTCATTGAACGACGGTGATCGGTAGATAGCTAGGATACCTAAATTCTCATTAATGTTGATTTTTAAACAATTACACTGATTTATGTTTATTTCTTTTACTAAGGAATTTAATGTATTGTCGATATATACTACTACTCCGCTATTTTGGTTAATATGCAATGTTGTATGGTATTCGTTATAGCCTGAAATTTGTTTGGCTATGTATGAATCATTTAACCTGCATTCAGTGAGAATTAGTACATGGAACTTTACCACAGATTTTATTTCCTCCAAAAATATAAGAAAATCATCCAAGTTTCCCATCGTTCTAATATTTTGATGAACAATATTAATCCTATTTGATTCCCAATTAAATTGCATAATTTTGTTAATGTTTTCAAAAATTATTTCAGTATTTGGCACTATGATACTATCGATTTCTTGTTGAATATCGTTTATTACCATTAGAATTCAAAAATTAATTGATGTTTTCTGGGTAAAGTTTTAAAACAGTATTTTATTATCATATCAATACTTGTAGTACGAAATATGTAGCGACAAAACTGTAAACAAAATGATGTAGTTAGGAAAAATAAATAATATCTGAGTAAGAAATAATATCTGAAATAAAATCCAGGAAATAAATAACGTATGTAGTTAGTGTGTGGCATTTTCTCTTTCAAAAGACAGTAGAAAGTAGTATAAGTATGAAAAATAAGTAATATCTGGGTTATATAAAATATGTTGATTAGAGTTCTCTTTTGCCGAATTATTAGTAATATTACTAATAAATCAATTAATAATCTTGTAATAAGTGTAGTTACCATTCTAGAGAGAATAAAGATTAAAATTAAAGTTAAAGTTAAAATTAGAATTAAAATTATTCCAAAAAAGATTAAAGTTAAAGTTAAAATTAGAATTAAAATTAAAATTAGAATTAAAATTATTCCAGTACAAATAGGAGTTATGCAAAATCCTAGGTGTTCATATAATATAGTGTTGTTATGTAATAGAGTATGAAATGGCGATATAAAGCGGTAGTGAGTAGTTTTATCACGATAATTAGAATAAAGAGCAGGTAGTCAGAGTTTCGGTATAGCTTGTTCTGAATCTATTAAAATAGGTCGAGAAGAGTCATCTTTTTTTCATGTAGATTAGACCTGCTTTCGTCCAGACGTACCTAAATTTAGATTCAGTCGCACGTTGGCGAGCTAGATACCAAAGCCGTTTGCCTTTAGACGTGAGGAGTTCTGAGACGTAGATGGGTGTAATGGGGCCAGACAATCCGATTGTTCCCGTGTTTAGTTTGTCCCCAATCTTTTCGCAAGATCTGTTATATTTTTTATAGCATTAAGGAGCTCCTCTTTTAATGCTATTGAATTAAAATTAATTACCACTGACCTAGGTTTAACTGTTGGAGGAATATTTTTATTTCTTTGTGATACTCTATACAATATTATAAATATCATTTGTATTTAGTTGGCAGTCTACTGTTTTACTGGTGTTGAATATAATGTCTTTTAAGGTTTGTGATGTTTCCTCTTTGAATTCTGGAAGCCATCGAAGTTCCAAACAAGTATTGTTAAATCGCCTGTTCCTGTTTTCTTGGTCAATCTCGATCGCTATTATTCTTTTTTCTAGGTCTTCATTTCGTTCTGTCAAGAGACAATTTTTTTTTTCATTTTCATTATTTTTTCCGCTTACTTTTTCTAAATCCTCAAGTCTTGAATTTAAGGCTGAGTTTACTTGTTCATGTAGTTTTTCCAAATTATTTATTCGATATATTAAGTCTTCTTGCTGTTGAGATATGCTTTGAATGGTTTTTAATATTTCATTATTTTGGAGCAGGATTGCATCGTATTTTTTTCCAACAGATTCAATAACTAAGTCTTTAAAATTAGCAATTTCAGTTAAAAATAGCTCGATTGTCAGATTACTGGAGCCATCTGTGGTTGTTGGTGGTAAGTTCACACTGGCGTATGATGAGGCGGCAATTGTAGATTTAGGTGTTGATGATGGTTGTTTATTTGGTTTCTCGGTAGATGTCAGTTCTAGATTTTTTTCAGACGTATTTTTTTTTGAGTTTTTTTGTGTTTTTGTGCAAAATTTGCAGCGCCACTGTAAAATCTTAGTTCCTCGTCGTGAGGTCTCTGCGATATCGGCACAAATGAAGTGGTAGTTTTTGTCGCAGATACAACATGAGATGAAGTCTGACGGGGTGTCAATGTTTTTTTTACAGATGGAGCACAGTGTATTCATTTTAAAGGTAGTTGATTTCAAAATTTCACACAAAAAGAAAAAACGACACAATGCTTGTTTCTTGAATGAGAGATGGCAGAGCCTTTGTGACGCTAAAAACGCCTTTGGGATAGGTTTTTTGTGTTTATATAATGATCGAGTCACTTTTGCACTGAGTTGTCTTTTGTGGTATAAACACCAGAATAATGTCGAGTATTCCGCCTTAGCGAGATACTTTGTGGGATAAAAAATTCACTGTCCCAACGCGCACTCTCCTGATTAGACGAGTTAACCACTTTTTTAGTTTGATTTTCTAGTATTATGATTGTTAAAACTTGATAAATTGAAGCAGCTGTCAAAATACGTCAACACTGTAACCCAACAATAGACAATTTTATAAAGCGCCGTTTTAATGAAAAATCACCTCAAGAGCGCTGAACAAATACACATATAAAAAATTTATATAACTGGCTTTCAAGTAAGATTTATAATTATCACTAGTGACTTACAACTAAGACTTATAGCTAGTAACTTATATATACGACTTATAGCTAGTAACTTATATCTAAGACTTAGAGCTAGTTACAAGTCTAAAACGTGTAAATAAATGCCTTAGTCAAATATGTCCATATTATCCGAATAATTATAAATAATTAATATCCCCTAAACCACACTGCATGAATTAATTTACCTTTTATGTAATATAGATCGCATAAAATTTAAAAAAATAAATAAAATAAAATTTCTGACGTAATAATATACATACCTTTTAAATTATAAATGTTAAAAACATTAACATTCTAAACTCATTTTGGTTGATTTTATAAATAATATAGGTAAATAGAAACGATCCGAATTAAAATTTTGCGGAATTTAAAGAAAGTAAAACCTAGCTAGTATAAAGCGCCTATTCAAAACACACACTAAAAGGAAAAAAGTGCAGACTCAAAATAACCACCAACAAAACGACCAAGAATTAAACTAAAGGTTCATTTAATAAAAAAAGAATTAAAAAGAAATACACTACTAGTTTCATTATTTGAGATCATATTATTATGATTATATCTTTAAATTTAAAAAAATATATATAGGTTTAACCCTACCCAGTAGGAGTAAAAAATAGTATATTAACCCGAATTATTGTGATTCAGGATATTCTGACAAGGATTCGGAACATTGTGATTCAGGATATTCTGACAAGGATTCGGGAATATTGGGATTCAGGATATTCTGACAAGGATTCGGGAATATTGGGATTCAGGATATTCTGACAAGGATTCGGGAATATTGGGATTCAGGATATTCTGACAAGGATTCGGGAATATTGGGATTCAGGATATTCTGACAAGGATTCGGAAAAATATTCACTTAAATACTATTTAAAATTAAACAACCACATTCTGGGGATACGTTCTTAGATTTTCACGAACAAAATTATTTTTGTTATTTGTTTTTGGAGAGTTATTCCGTGTTGCGCTACCTCCTTCTTTAACCAACGTTTCGGACATCGCTACAGTAGCCATCATTAGGTGTAATTGTAAGTGGTGAAATGTGTGCTTATGTACTTGGAAGTGAAACCGTGTTGCCAGCTCCAATCCACTACGAGGTGATATTACAATTAGTGGCGTAACTGGTATGGGTGGCACCCGGAGCGGATAACGTGTAGTATCTCCTCATCCCCCCATTAAAGTTGACTTTGATAAATAAAAAAAAAAACGCAATATTCGACTTCATAAAAAATAAAAACATCACAACCTAGTCAATACTTCGTCGGCAAAGCTCTTGGTATTTTTATTTAAATATTTATTTAAGGAACATAAACAGTCTTAGTAACATAATATACATAAGAGGATGACAAAAAACAGACCAATTAGTAATGTTTACAGATAGGTATTTAGAAACATAAAGAAAGTAAACTAGAATATTTCTTAGAAACATAAAGAAAGTAAACTAGAATATTTAAGAAAAGAAAAAAACAGGACAAAGCAGCAATTAAAAAAATATATAATACAGGTGTAGATTCAACAAGTGATAAAACTAAATATAAATACACAACAATAAAATAAATGCAATTATAAATGTAGAGAAAATAGTCTGCGTAATAGGTATTTGGATTGGAACGGAATAAGGACAAGGATAAGGGAAAGTTGCCACGCAGTTAATTTAAAATATTAGGTACAATTAATTTAATCATCATGAATATGTGTTATGTATCATTCGCACCTAGAATGTGAGACAATGAAATTCTGTAGCGAAATTAACCAGCAAATACGTAGACTGAATATGTCAGAAAATTTTTCAATACGTGCAAATTTAATGTTATAGTAGTTACATGTCCTTTGCATAAATTCATTTTGGTTGGAATTGATGTTGCATCTATCAATGTAGAAAAGGGTATTTTGTCTGCTATATCGAGTCGGCGCGTGGATATTTATTTTATTTAGCAACTCCGGGCAGTCAACTTTTGAGTTAATAATTTTGTACAGGAGCATCTGATCAGCGACAAGCTTCCTGTCGAGCAGTTTCGTGATTCAAAAATGGTTCTCGATTTCATCGTAAGAGTTGTATACAGTAAATGATTAAACCTTCCCCATACTAAGCATCCAAAAATTCCGCGTGCACCGAACCGGGGGATCGCAAGCCCCCGCTCGCATTTGTACAAATCGCAAAATATTATGTGTTCTAAGTGACGTCATTTCAACCATCTGGCTTGATGCGGAATGTGACCGGAGCTGTAATAGCCACTGAAGCCATAGCTAGCCAGCGCTTTCTAAACAGTGGGATATATTTTTAAATAAAAATAATTTGTAAACATTGCAGTTTTGACTGTTCTTTATATTTTATTTAAACTTGCAAGTATTTCGATAAATTTAAAGAGAAAGTATTGTTAATAAAATTAATATACATAACAACGATAATTTCTTTACATAGATAGGTAACTTTTTCAAATATTCTTTAAAAAACTATTTCACATTCAGAGATTTCAGCTTGCCTGTATACTTGTGAACTTGTCAAATGAAAATGTATAAATATATTTATGAGACTTAGAAATTACATTCCTAGACCAGAAACATTGTAATATAATTGTAATTATTTTTCATTTTGTGACATGTAATCAGTTCTTATGGTATATGTATACCGTTGAAATTAAATAAATATGATTGTAAACATTATATAATAATATGCACATTGTTATGTTCAATAAAAAAAAACACGCAAAAGTCTATTATACTATCTCCATTCTGAAGGAAGCCGAAATCGAGACACAACTATTTGGAGCGGTAAAGTGCTCCCATGAAAAAACGACCAATAAAAAAGTAGATTAAAATGTATTAAAATTAAAATAATAATGATATAAATATGTGAAGCGTAATTTTCAATTCATGTAATCTTTAAAAAGCTTGTCCCCTTTTAATATGCAATGTTGTACTCGGTTAGTAAAAGGATTAGACTTTTAAAGGATTGTTAAGACTAATATAATTTGAACTAAATTATGTCAGGGCGTCATTGGTTATCTGCAATTTTAAACATTTATGATTTATTTAGTTTAATTGTCGGCGTTGCGGCTTTGTTACATTTTTTCATCATTCCTTCGATTCTTTCCTTCTGGGGGATGGTAACCATTGCATTTGGTTTACTGAATCCTATGGGTTTTGTTACATTTTTATATAATACTATGGTTTTCATACTTATTTTTAGCAGTTGATTAGTAAGGTTTTTCCTAATACCCTTCGGATTATTTTCAAAGTGTATTTTATAGGTGTTTTGTCTTTTACATTGCACTAACATTGTTTTTTTGTTAAACTATAAAACTATAATTCAAACTATAAAAGGTACATAAGACCTAAACAAACCCCACCCCATGAACCCGGCACCCCTGCTAAGCCACCAAACGTAGAGAACCTTACTACTTGAGGTGACCTACGGCAGGGGTGTCGGTTATCCAGTAAATGGTTCCCGGGCTGCGGTACCCATACCCGCCTGCCAAATTTTTTACCCATCCCAAATTTTAAGTAATACGACTAAGAAAGCTTTAAAGGAGCGTACCTACAGATAATATTTTTATGTACAAAAAAACGTTATCATAAATATTAGTATCGGTAACGTAACAAACATTTAACATCCTCTGCATAAATATACCAAACCACCCACATCCTCAGAAACTAAACACGTGTTTTCTGAAAAAGGTCGAAACTGACCGAGACTGTTGAAAGATAATTGCAGCGCAGGTATAACTGGCAGAATGTACACACAGTATAACTGTCTCGCTCCTTCACATATGTATTACGGGCCGTCCCGGGTTGCCATCCGGGTAAGTTAGACTGAAAAAAAAAACATGACTCGAGAACGTAAAGTAAGGACAAAAATAGTGGTATTGAAATGTGCTAGCGGGCACCGCGATTTGCACTAATATTTATCAAAAACATTTTTTTCTATCTTATGTGCTTTGAATATTGAAAAACAAAAAATGGCAAAAAAATTTTTGGTATTTTCTCAAGGATTACAAAAAATATGAATGAAATTGTATAATTAATTAACGAGATATCGCAAAAAAGGTGGATCTTGGGGATCTTGTAGTCCCCGGTCCGGGCTGGCTGGGTTAAAAAGGAGGAATTTGAGAAATCACACCTGAACTCTTTCTAACCTGTTAACATAAACAATATAGCGCGGCTTCCAAACCTGTGAACAGTATTCCAGGTGAGAAAGAACATGTGAATTGTAGAGAATCAGATACATAAGTCTTCGTGTTTTTGAAAAAATTGCATGTTCTTAGTACAAAGCCTAGACTCTTTGTTGCTTTGGTGACAATGTTATTAACGTGTTTATCAAAGGTAAGTTTAGAGTCCAAAAGAACCCCGAGGTCACGTATATAATCTTTATTTGTTAACAGCAATCCAGAAATGGTGTAATCATGGTGTATTTTCACACGGTTAAGTGTGAATGTGTGGAAATGTGCAACATTTAGAAATATTGATAAAAAGCTTATTTCTGAGACAGTAATCCGTCAGTTGGTCAAGATCTTCTTGTAAATGCACAGAACAGTGAGGAAAGTATCCGGTAATTGACGGCTATACCAAAGCTAAACGCAGAAAACCAGTGAGAAGTATACTGCAATACCAGCTGGTAGAAAACCATTTTGTTTTACACCTTTATATGGCTACATTCGCTTTAACTATTGTAGGTAGTTCCGTTTCTAATTCTAGAATTTGTAAAAAGAAGTCGCCAATTCCGTCGGCAGCTCGCATGGGGACGTGCCCCAGGCAAATATAAGTACTATGATTTAATGAACTTGCAATATTCCTCCGGATATGTAAAGTTTGACGGTAAAACTCGGTTGTATTAAACGGTTATATACTGCATACGACGCCATTGCATGTCTCGGTTATTCTGTACCGGTGACTAGAGATCACTAGATGATAGTGGATTCGAGGAACATGCTATTTTTGAACCAGTTCCAATCTCCGTTACTTCGTACTGGTGACTAGCGTAACTTCGTTAAAGTAACTTCGACAAAAGGCATAATAGCAGACAAAATACGAAAAAATTTATTCTGCAACAATAGTTCCCACGTAATTCTTCAAATCTCTCATTTGAGAAGAGGAATTGCTGCACTGAGATCACAATAAAAGTTTTTATAAACAGTGAGTCAGCATGTCGCTCGTCAGATTACCCTTTTGAGAACAAGAATAGTTGCACTCGAAAAAAAGGGTTTTCTCCACTGTGAGTCAGCATGTGGATCGTGAGATTGCCCTTTTGATAACATGAATAGTTGCACTCGGAACAAGAAAAAGGTTTTTCTCCACTGTGAGTCAGCAAGTGCATGGTCAGACTGCTCTTTTGAGAACATGAATAGTTGCACTCGGAACAAGAAAAAGGTTTTAATCAAAAGTGAGTCAGCATGTGGATCGTAAGACTGCTCTTTTGAGAAAATGAATAGTTACACTCGGAACAAGAAAAAGGTTTATCCCCACTGTGAGTCAGCTTGTGCCGCGTGAGATTGCCCTTTTGACAACATGAATAGTTGCACTCAGAACAAAAAAAAGGTTTTTCTCCACTGTGAGTCAGCTTGTGCCTCGTGAGTTTACTCTTTAGAGAAAATGAATAGTTACACTCGGAACAAGAAAAAGGTTTTTCTCCACTGTGATTCAGCATGTGGATCGTTAGACTGCCCTTTCGAGAACATAAATAGTTACACTCGGAACAAGAAAAAGGTTTTTCTCCACTGTGAGTTAGCTTGTGCCTCGTGAGACTGTCCTTTTGAGAACATGAATAGCTGCACTCGGAACAAGAAAAAGGTTTTTCTCCACAGTGAGTCAGCTTGTGCCTCGTGAGATGGCCCTTTTGATTACATGAATAGTTGCACTCGGAACAAAAAAAAGGTTTTTCTCCACTGTGAGTCAGCATGTGCCTTGTGAGACTGCCCTTTTGATAAAATGAATAGTTGCACTCAGAACAAAAAAAAGGTTTTTCTCCACTGTGAGTCAGCTTGTGCCTCGTGAGTTTACTCTTTAGAGAAAATGAATAGTTACACTCGGAACAAGAAAAAGGTTTTTCTCCACTGTGATTCAGCATGTGCGTCGTGAGATGGCCCTTTTGATAACATGAATAGTTGCACTTGGAACAAGAAAAAGGTTTTTCTCCACTGTGAGTCAGCTTGTGCCGCGTGAGATTGCTCTTTAGAGAACATGAATAGTTACACTCGGAACAAAAAAAAGATTTTTCTCCACTGTGATTCAGCATGTGCCTCTTGAGACTGTGGTTTTGAGAACATGAATAGCTGCACTCGGAACAAGAAAAAAGTTTTTCTCCACTGTGAGTCAGCTTGTGCCGCGTGAAATTGCTCTTTAGAGAACATGAATATTTACACTCGGAACAAGAAAAAGATTTTTCTCCACTGTGATTCAGCATGTGCCTCTTGAGACTGTGCTTTTGAGAATATGAATAGCTGCACTCGGAACAAGAAAAAAGTTTTTCTCCACTGTGAGTCAGCTTGTGCCGCGTGAGTTTGCTCTTTAGAGAACATGAATAGTTACACTCGGAACAAGAAAAAGGTTTTTCTCCACTGTGAGTCAGCTTGTGCCGCGCGAGATTGCTCTTTAGAGAACATGAATAGTTACACTCGGAACAAAAAAAAGGTTTTTCTCCACTGTGAGTCAGCTTGTGCATGCTCAGATGGCCCTTTTGAGAACATGAATAGTTACACTCGGAACAAGAAAAAGGTTTTTCCCCACTGTGGGTCAGCTTGTGCCGCGCGAGATTGCTCTTTACAGAACATGAATAGTTACACTCGGAACAAAAAAAAGGTTTTTCTCCACTGTGAGTCAGCTTGTGCATGCTCAGATGGTCCTTTTGAGAACATGAATAGTTACACTCGGAACAAGAAAAAGGTTTTTCTCCACTGTGATTCAGCATGTGGATCGTTAGACTGCCCTTTTGAGAACATGAATAGTTGCACTTGGAACAAGAAAAAGGTTTTTCTCCACTGTGAGTCAGCATGTGCATGGTCAGATGGCCCCTTTGAGAACATGAATAGTTGCACTCGGAACAAGAAAAGGGTTTAACTCCAGTATGGGTTAGACGGTGACTTACAAAATCCTTCCTATGATAGCAGGAGAAGTCACATTTAGGACAAAAGAATCGATTATCCACAGGATGCGTCTTCAGATCTGTCGACAAATTTCAAAAAGAAAATTAATAAAAAAGGCTCATTAAGATTTATTTTCCGCGATAACTTTAAAAAAATGGATACCAGATAATGTTCTTACAATGAAAATAGGTTTTACCTGTTGTATGGTTCATTTCGACGCGTTGTAAGCATTCTTTCTTAATATCCGACAGGTCCATGTCAATTTCCATAAATGAAAAACTTCCTTCATCTTCTTCTCGGGATCCAAGATCCTCCTTGATGGCCAATATCTCCACATTAGTGCTGCCTGCAAAACCAAAACGACAATACGAACATTACTGATAATTGTAATGTTCTTTGAATGTAGTGTACTACATTCACACACTACAATAATTTACATACAACTAGAATTTATTAAAAAAAATCTATAAATTTGAAAGATTTAAAACTCAATCATTTAACATGTGTATGTGTATAGGCGTCGATTTGGATACGAACTTTAAGAAAAAAGAATGACACCAGATGTCCGCATCAGTTGCCAACGCTTCAAGAAGGACCCTGCTCTTGAAGGAGTCAATGAAAAGGTTTTTATTTCCTTCAATATTTACGTAACTGTAACGTGTAACTGATAACATGTCCCAAATAAAAACAGGTAAATACTTGAAGAATCAGGAACTTATTGCAAGTTTATTTAAGTTATTGGAATACATTTAAGCTAATAATTCCTAATTAAAAATGTGGCATGTTTTATAAATAATTTAAAAATTAAACATGTCTTATTTTTAATATACTCAATGTAACTAACTGGCTGTCTGAGTAATCTCCGCATATTGTAAACATTCCTTCTTTACATCTTGGAGGTCGAAATCTATATTCATATACAGCATTACACCTCCGCCTTCTTCCTGGGGCCCTGGTTCCGTTTTGATGGAAACAGTATCAGGATTTAGTAGATCCATGGGCCCTGCTGCGGTAGCGTTTGATGATTGGTTCAAGTCAAAAAAAATCCTGAAACAGAACATTTTTGTAAAGGAAATTTATTTCGCGTGAGTTGTGAATATTTGGTTTTGCTTGAAATATTTTGCCAAATATTGAAGTCGTTAACATAATTCATATTTTGAAATAAGGATATAATAATTATTGTGACAATAGGTATTTTAAGCTCGCATTTGACATTTGAAAAATATGGAGAGAATCGCCATCAATAGCAGCCTAACTCGATACAATGTACACAATATCTATCTCTTAAGATAAACCGGTATAACCTTACATTGGATCCGCCATTCCGCTTTTAACATGATAATGTAATTTAGTTTTTTTTAATGCATATTAAAAACGGTATGCTGCCAATATTATATTGGGACTTGTTTACAAGAACCGGTTCCACTAATGTTATTTGTGTTATTAAGTGCAGGGCTTAAGAAGAAGTACACAACTGATTTACGCAATAAGCTAGGTATACAAGTAACAATGGATATTACTACGACTGACGTCTATTTTGTCAAATTTCTGGGATTAGAAGAAGAAAGTACGAGTAGATGCTATCTTATATTAACGGTAGATTGCTGCTGTCTCACCGCAGTACTGCTCAAGTCAAAGCAGCAATTTAATTTCCCCACAGAGACACTAATCCAAAATTAGGAAGACTTATAATTGATGTTTCAAAATGTTCTTCGAACAAAACGTAACATGAATATCCTTACACATGTAGGGGTAGGTGTTTTGATTGCCATTGGTAGGGAAAGCTAGATCGCGTTAGACACAGCGCATTTGTGCATGTGAGCCTGTCTTAGCTCAAATGAAAGAACAAATGTCGATCAATTTGGCTATCAGCCGCTAACAAATGAAAAGCGTGATTAATATTAGCATTGGGAACTAAGTAACTAACCATCACGCAGGGTTAGGCAGAGAGGACGGACCGCCAACCAACTCTGTCTTGGCACACACTTTTTGCCTCACTCACATTCATAGATCGTCTCATACATAATCTTCTATTATTATGACTTTTGACATGACCCGACTCAAATATCTGATTCACTTGATCGTGCCATGTCTTCCTCGGTCGTCACCGACTTCTTCTACCATTCACATTTGCGTCATATATTCTTCTTACACTACTTTCTTCGTCCATTCGCTCTACATGCCCAAACCATCTGAGTATCCCTTTCTTAATCTTACTCATTATGCTTACATCAGCCTTACATTCTCACTCACACGATCATACATGATTAGTACTTACCAATAACTATTACAGTATGGGATGATAAATTTAACTGCGCGGATTAAACATTGGAAACAGGAAGAAACGACTGACGAAGAAGAAAGCACGTGTCTATATATTTAGGTTATACATAGACAGTAATGAAGTCATAGACAATTATTAAGATTTCCTTGCATGGCCCTTAGGTTTATGTTACTTGGATTCAAATTATGTTTAGTGAATTTATGTCTTGTACATGTATATCAAATATTGTAGGGCTAGTAGATTCCTCAGCATGTCGAATGTGGGACTTGGTGACCAAGAAAAAATGAAAAATCATAGATAATTATTTCCAAGCCGTCAGAGAAGCTACATACTTAAATGATTCCAAAGCTGATATTTAGTGCAAGCGATTCTGACTTTGTTCTTTATTCATTTTTTAGAAATTATAATGGATAAAATTAGTTCGTAAAATCCGAGATTTTTTGTAGAAGGACACCGGTTCCGCAAACACGACAATCAATCGTAACAAGCTGGTAACCTTGTACAATTCTTTAGTACAGTCTGTCAAATAAGAGTAGGTAGAACACATAGGAGGGCGCTACTGTCGGCCAAATGGCAATACTAAAAATATAATCATGGTGTAAATCTAATGCACTGTTCAGATTGAGCATATAAATATAAAAGTTCATAGCACGCCAAATATCGTTCTCCATTCAATCCCTTCAGACCTTTAGACCGTTCACAACGAGCGATTAAGGGGTGTTCAGACATCGAATATAACCGCGAGCAGGTATCCGTTTGACATGCCCGCGAACTAAAACTATAAACTTAAAATTAAGGAGGAAACAAAAAAAGCTACTGATTTAAGAAACGATACATTTATTTTAGTAAGACACAAAAGGCAGGTGTTAATTATTAATCTAGTGTTAGTGTTAAAATTACATAATTAATTAGTCTTAAATTTTTTTTTTTTTTGCTTAATTCTACGGTAAAGTCTTTATGTAATTGTTCAGAGTCTAATCACTTCGGTGGTTAAAATAAATAAAATGTTCAGTCACTTCCCTTTGGATGCTGATGATGGAGTCTCCGCGAATGCACACAGTCACTAGGCACTTTACACTTAGTATCTATTTTTTTTTCTTGTTATTGCACAGGTAGAGTTGCGAGAGTTCTTTGTAGTGAAAATTGGTGCAAAGTGGAACTTGCACTAATCCCCGGTTGGAATTTTCACGGTCACTTGGTTGGACTTCCTGGCGGAAGTCACAAACGTATCGGCGGTTCCTGGTTGAAATCCGCGAGCGTGTCTGGTAATTTCCCTGGTCGGGAAATGGCGCGGGGTCGCGTGTGGTGTAGTTCGGAAAGTGTTTGCAAAGTCCTGCCGGGTTGCAAAGCGCTACTGTTTTTTTATCCCTGGTCGGCATTCGGATCGCGCAAGCCCCAGTCGGTTCGGGACGCTCTGCGTAGCGAAGTACTATCCCCTGGCCGGGTACTGTGGATTTTTAAATCTCTCTTTTGAGATTTTTTATAACTGCATTCGGAACATGAAAAAGGTTAAAATCCACTATGAGAATGAGACAGCTTGTGAATCATAGTGGAGTAAGGTGTTGCTCTACAGGGAAACCTTAGGAAAATTACTTTCCTCAGGGCCTCTTCAGTGGAGCTAATGTAAAAAAAGTATGCGTTGTAAAACCATGTAGGAATATTATAGGTAAGACAGTTTTAAATTGTGGAGATCCGGATAGAATACTAGGCCGATAAAAATAATAATAATTTCCAAATGTTTGTAGCGCCATTTAGTGATAAAATTATGTCAAGTATACTTGGTGGATAGGATTAAAAGGTACATTCAGTGGCGTAGCTAGGGGTGGAGAACCGCCCCGGGTGCCACCCAATGGGGGCCGTGGGGGAGGGGGGGGGGGGTGTGATACCCGACCGAGTGTCACCCCCCAAGGGTACAGTTGTTTTGTGAGGGCATTAAAAAGAACTAATACGATGCGATGTGAATTGTGGAAGAAGTCAGGGAAAGCCAAAGAAGACATGGCATGATCAAGTGAATCAAATACTTAAATAAAGTTGGACAACGCCAAGAGATAGTACTTCGACCTTGTACCGACAAATCATTTTAAAGAGCGCACGTTTGAAAGTTTCTCCTACCCGCAGTATTCCTCCGGTACTGTTTACCGCAACGCAACCGCGAGATGATTTATGAATGCGAATGAAGCAAAAAGTGTGTGTGATACAGAGTTGTTTGCTGGTCTTTCATCCCTTTTGTTTAAAAATCGGCGCCCCTTCGTAACCTCACGCCCCTAGGCACGTGCCTACTTTGCCTTAGGGATAATCCGCCGCTGCTTGTTGGTCTGGAGCCGGTGTGGTAAGACTCCATACTGAAAGTCAAACATGATTTTTATTTCACAGTTGAATTGCTTGATTAATCTAATTGTTTGTTTAACAGAAGGCCCCGATCAGTATTTTCGTAGCGCCGTGAAAGTGTTTTATTAACTTTATTATCGAGACGCGCGTTTCTTCCGCGATTTTTGAAATAAATTAAAATATGCTATGTATTAAGATATCCTCTATTTTACATATTGACAGGTAACAAGGCTATCAAGATAAAAATTTATGCAAGCCAGAGAGCTAAAACAAATTATGGAAGACCATCTACCAACAAGGAGTCTAGCCCGACCGATTTTTAAATAATCTTGGACCATTTGAGAAAATTCTGTTTTGCTCGTGGAAAAATAGACTCGCCTGGATTTGTAATTGTTCCTTGGTTGGGCGATTTTATTTGAGTAAAACTGCATCAGCCGTCTTCATTTCATTGAAAATCGACAGATTCTTCATCGGGAATAGAAGCTTCCCGAGAAACGAGAGGCCCGAGATTTTTAGATAGCTAGATAATTGGAATTTTTTTCGATCAAGGGGGTGAGTTTTAATATTTTATTTATGTTTTAAGTTCTATTTCTGTTAAAAATAAGTACAAATAAATGTATTATTATTATTCCTTTGAATACTGTTTAACATTTTAAATTCTTTTATATTAACCTTAAAGTTTGAATTCCCAAGGCCCTGAAAGAGGATTATTGCTTTCCCATCTGCGAGCCTGGTTAATCAACCAGTGGCGCCCTTTTAAAAAATAAAGCTGGCAGATTTTAACACAATTTTACTGAACATATAAGTGTGTCGTACTTCAATAACAATTCAATAACAATATTATTATTCTATATTTATGTACTTATTCTGTACACACATGTTATTTATCTTTCATAACAAGATGTTTGTCCACTGCGGGTAAATAAGCAAATTTTTAAATACCGTTTTGTAGCGTATGTATAGTCGCAGTCGTGACATGACAAAGGTTTTTCATCACTGTGAGTCACAAGTGCCGTTGTGAAGAATAGTTGCAGTTAGGACAAAAAAAATTGGCTTCACTGTGGGTAAACATGTTAATTTTAGATTTCTCTTCGTAGTTCGTGAGACAGCCAGTGATTCCTTAGATATCCCCTTTGAGAACACGAATAGTTGAAGATAATAGGTAATTTTTATATACCGTTTTGTAGCGTATGTATAGTCGCAGTCAGGACATGAAAAAGGTTTTTCTCCTCTGAGAATCATATTGTGGATTTTAAAATGTCTCGTTTGAGAACTTGTATAATCGCATTCGGAACATGAAAATTTTTTTCACTATGAGTCAGCTTGTGAATCATAGTGGAAGAAGTGGCGGATTATCCCTAAGGCAAAGTAGGCACGTGCCTAAGGGCGCGAGGTTACGAAGGGGCGCCTCTAGAATTTTTGAAGAAAAAAAAATCTAACTAACCATCACGCCGTTTCCCCGCATGGGTAGGCAGAGAGGACGAACCGCCAAACAACTCGGTCTTGGCACACACTCTTTGCCTAACTCACATTCATACATCGTCTCATACATCATCATAAATCTTCTATTATTCTGACTTTTGACATGGCCCGACTCAAGTATCTGATTTACAAAAAAATAATATAAAACTAATTGTGTTAGTATGTATGCACCTTCTCACACAATATAAAAAAAATCTTTTGGATTGTAAAAATTGAATTGAAGTATTTCTTGGATAACTACGAAACTACATCACGCCGTGATGACCAGAGAGGCAAGATCACCAAACAACTCTGTCTTGACATACACTCCTTGCTTCATTCGCTTTCATAAATCATCTCATGGTTACGTTGCGGTGCACACTGTGCACAGTATTGGAGGAATACTGCGGGTAAGAGATACTTTCAAACGTGCGCTCTCTAAAAATTTTTGTCGGTACAATTCTGTTATTTTGTCTCTTTGCGTGGTTTAACTTTATTTAAGTATTTGATTCACTTGATCATGCCATTACTTCCTTGGCTTTCCCTGACTTCTTCCACAATCCACTTCACATCATATCATCTCTTTTTAATGCCCTCACCAAATAAGTGTGCTTTTTATTCTTAACGACCAAGTGCAGTTGACGTGATTTTATCACTTAACGGCGCTATAAAAAGTTTGTAAATAATAATTATTTTTATCGGCCGTATATTCCTTCCGAATTTCTAAAATTTAACCATGTCTTACCTATAATATACCAACAAGGTTTTACAACATGTACTATTTTTTACATTAACTACACTGAGGAGGCCCTGAGGAAAGTAATTTTGCTAAGGTTTTCCTGTGGAGCAACACTTTACACATGTCATAAGCTGAATCATAGTGGAGTAAAACCTTTTTCATATTCCGAATGCAGTTATACAAGTTCTCAAAAGGGAGATTTAAAAATCCACAGTATGATTCACAGAGACGAAAAACCTTTTTCATGTCCTGACTGCAGACTATTCGTATTCTCAAAGGGGATATCTGAGAAGTCACTTGCTGACCCAAAATGAATAAAAACCTCTTTCATGTTCTGAATGTAACTATTCATGTACTACGAAGAGAATTTACATGTTTTCCCATAGTGGATAAAAACCTTTTTGGTATTCCGGCTGCAATTATTCATGGTCTACAAAAGAACTACTAAAACGTCACATATTTACCCACAGAGAAGAAAAATCTTTTTCATGTCCCGATTGCCACTATTCATGTTATCGCAAGGGACTGAAACGTTGGACGCCACTGAAACGTATCATGTTCGTATAAAATGTAACCTTGCGGCAGAGCAGAGACCAGGGCTCAGGATAGTGGGCCAAGTAGTTATCTGTCATGTAGGTAGGGTTTTCAGTCAAATAAAAGAAGAGGAACTTTATAAAAATGTATTGAATCCAAACCAAAAAGCAACAAGGAAGTGTACAAACTTCGTACCAAGGTAACAAAAGGAAATATAAAAAATACACATACCAGATGGACTCCTAATGGACACGCTAAACTAACTTTACGGAAATAACCCCGGTAGACGAACGCGAACTTGCTTCGCAGTGAGAAAACACGAGACGGGACGGGAACTCCAGTCTTCCCATATGGGAACGGCGCGGAATCCAGAGCACCAAGGTCGTCCTTCTAATTGGGCAGGAGGCCGCTATACCTCCAAGGAGCGCATTCAGCCACGGGCCATCTCGACGAGCTCCAATCAAAAGGCACGTGGCCCCCAACAGTATCCAAGTCTGGCGTATTACGGTTAGCAGACCGTGACTTTGCGACGCGGGGTCGTGAAGGCATATTATAGTAGCCAACACCAGGAGCAATTCACTTCACGATTCCTTTTCCAGAAATAATTCCACAAAACGGCCAACCAGCCACATCGGAAAAAATTGGGACTTTCACGTCATCCACTATAAATAACTCGTACACGAACCTCGCGTGTTACGTAAAAAACACCCCGCGTTCTTTTAGGTTTAAAATCGACTTAGATTCTCATGATTAAACGTAAATTTAAACACCAGGATGGTGAGTGACCAATTTCCGACCCAACTGCCCAAGTTGATCGGGGAGGAAGTGCCCATAAACAAAAAGGAACTCTCTCTTTTCCAAAAATTACCAGTGTCCAAAAAAAACACCATAGACAAAATAACCACCTAAGCAAGAACTGCATTAGTCACATAATTATTTATGTGACAGGACATCTAAAAAATCACATGTTAACCCACAGTGGACAAAAACGTTTTTCGTGTCCCGACTGCAATTATTCATTTCAATAATTATGATAATAACAAAAATAAGTAATAATATTGTAATAATAAGTTGATAATAATAGTTATTTATTATCCTCCAGGATCTTTCTCCACCTTTCCAGGCTATTCTGTAAGTCACGATGAATATCTGCTATCAGTATTATATCATCTGCTAAAAGCATAGTCTTGAGAATACTGTTGTTCATTTCTTGACTTGTTAGATAATTCATTACCATTATGAATAGCAGTGGGCTGAGGACAGATCCAGATACTTTAATTGGAAATTTTGGTGATGTCCCTAATCTGCATCTTACTGGGGTTTCAATGTTTGTATACATATCTTGTATGGAGAGCACATATCCTTCTGGCACATTGTGGGATCTCGATGCCGCCCATATCAGGCTTCGGGGTACCCTGTCAAATGCTTTTTTCCAAGTCTATAAATACCATGTGCAAGTCTTTTCTGCATCTCAATGTTTTTCAACTATTATTCTGACTGTCTTAATAGCATCTGTTGTTGTTTTTCCCGACACAAAGCCGCATTGATCGTCGTGCATTTTTACAATATTCCTTATTCGTGTGTTGATAATTCTCTCATAAAATTTTATGGTGTGAGACATAAGCTTTATCCTTCTATAATTGTCGCACTTCCTAGAGTCTCCTTTATTTTTTGTAAAATGGAAGAAGGTAACCCTTCCTAAAGTTTTTTGGCGTTGGTTCTTTTCCATTCAGTACTTTATTTCCATGTACGTCCCACTTCACCACACTCTTACCATAATTTAGCTGGAATATTGTCTGGCTCCACTGCTTTCCCCACTCTCATTTGTGATTTGGCTACTTTAACTTCTGTCTGAGTGATTTCTTCAACTGGCCCCAGCACTGGTTGCTCTGACACATGAGTTCTTCTTGGAAATTCTTCATTCAGTAAGGTCGTTACTTATTCCAATTAATTATAATAAATAAATAAAACGCATTCATTTTTTCGTCTGTAGGCAGTGGCGGACTAAGCCCGTTAGAAGCCCGGGGCGGCATAGCCGAATGAGGTCCCCCCTCCCTAGTTTTAGAAGTTGATGTAATTTTGCAAGCTTTTTATTCAGTTCACACTGAAGGTCCTGGGGGGGGCTCCAAACGTCTCCATGCTCCCTTGATCAAATCCTAAACAAGGCTTTAAGACACCAGGACAACATTAAAAAAAGGTAATTTTTTATTTAATTTTCTAAAAGATGCAATTATTAAATGTTTTCACCAAATTTTGTAAGGAAATTCGTAAAATTGACGGAGATACAGCATCTTACATCAAACCGTTTTAATCATTTTGTACGTTGAATTATCCTTCAGCAAAAGTTTGAATGCGTTTTTCTCAAAACCACGTTTTTCAACCTGGTTGACAACATATTAGAAAAACTGTAGGTACATCCAATTTGCATGCACCATGCTGAGTACACTGCCTATTACGATTGTCCGAAGTTTCTTCCAATGCAGTAACAATTTAAACAAAAAAACATCGTTCAATGCATTTTGCCTTTGACTATACACGTGTGAAACAAGAGTGTCATTACAGAATCAGCTAGATGGAACGACCCGGATAATGCATGCAGAATTGTATTTGGATAAAGAAGGTAGGTACAGCAGCGCATCGACAACAGAGCTAGGACTGCATGGATTCGCCGGTCTGATGAGACACCGTGTCACTGGAGGATGCGGCTAATGGCTTTCGATAACACAGTGGTGATTGCAGCCTTCCACTGAATGAGCTCTGTGACCGAGCTTTCCGCAGACCACACCCTACACAATAAATGATTATTAATTTTATTTTTATTACCGTTTATGTTTTTTATTCCTATTTTTTTTATGGTTAATATCCATACTGAATAAATATAACAGTATTAAGTGGTAAATGGCATTACCAGTTGAAAAAAAAACAACTTCCCCAATACGACCCCACGACCTTACTGGAAAAAACAGTTTATCATGGAAAATGACGTTTCTGATTAAAAACAGTTTTTCATGGTAATTATGCTTAACCCTCGACCCGTCGCGTGGGGTCTTTAAAAGCCCAGGTTTTACAAAAATGCTAATTATGTACATTTTAATTGTACCCATCGATTCCTTACTTTAGGTAGCTTCCTAAAAGGGACTATGCTTGACGCTAGCGAATTTATCGTCACGTAATTTTTATATCGTGAAAAAAAGACAGAGGGACGGCAAAAATACGACTGTTTGCAAATGGAAAAAGATTCCCTACCCACAGGCTGTTAGAACACGACAACATAATATAGTCATGGAACAACCAGGTCCACAAGGTGCAGCACGCGAGGTTAGTAGCCCATTAGAATCTTGGTTATTGTTTATGGAATTGGAAATGTTACAGCACATAGCAGATTAAACAAATATAAAAATAACATCGATGCAGATAAATTATGAAAGAGAACGAGACTGCGGGCAGACAAATTTGATCGAGTTGAAAGCTTTATTTGGCGTAATGTATATAATAGGATTGCATAAATCGTCACATGTTTCAATTGATGACATTTGGATTACTGATGGAACTGGCCTGGATTTTTGTCGTGCTGTCATGTCTAAACAGCGATTTCAATTTTTACTAAAAGTCCTTCGGTTTGATGACATTCATACTCGCATAGAGCGAAATGCAACAGACAAACTGGCACCAATTCGGTGGCTCTATGAAGCATTTATCAAGAATTGCGAGCAATACTATAGAAATAATGAACATGTCACTATAGATGAGATGCTTGAGAGTTTCAGAGGTTCTTGCTGATTTCGTCAATATATGCCTAGCAAACCTGCTAAGTATGGAATCAAACTGTTTTCTTTAGTGGATGCAGTTACAATTTATACTAAAAAATTAGAGATTTATGTAGGTAAGCAGCCTGAAGGACCTTTTTATTAAGACACTTCGACTAATGCTCTTGTCAAGCGGCTGATCGCTCCGATATCAGGCACGGGGCGGAATGTCACCATGGACAATTGGTTCACGAGTGTTCCTTTGTCGAAAGAACTACTAAAATATCACAATTTGACAGTAGTGGGTACGGTACGAAAAAACAAATCAGAAATTCCAAGCGAGTTCAAGCAAAACGGTATGGAAGTTTATTCAACAATTTTTGGCTATCAGCCTTCAAGCACTATGTTCTCCTATTGCCCAAAGAAGAAAAAAGTAGTGATACTTCTTTCGACAATGCATCACGATGGCCTGATCGATGGAAGTACGTGAAAGAAGCTTCCAGAAATTAAAAGTTTTTATAATAAAACCAAAGGGGGCGTTGATGTAGTGGACAAACTTATTGGTACCTACTGTGTTGCGCGGGTTTGTCAACGATGGCCACTGCGTCTGTTATTCAGCCAATCATAGTCACAATATGCAGCGTAAAATTTTCTTGAAAACATTGGCATTTGCACTATGTGCACCTCAATTGCAATATCGAGCAACTATTTTGTCTTTGCCACGTGAATTGAAACAGTGCATAAGACGGTTTGCACCTCCCCTCCAAGATCAGCCACCTGATGATAATAATGAGCTCGTACCAATGAGAAAGCGCTGTATTCACTGTCCGAGACAAACAGACAGAAAATTTAAATCTATTTGTCATTTTTGTAAGGGCAACATTTGTCCGATTCATACCAAAACTATATGCACTGACTGCGTTCTAAGAAAAAACTAAGATTAATAAGATAAGGAAAAGTTTATATGTTTTTTCATTGTATTTTGTTGATTTCTTTTTTGTTTTAATAATAAATCTATATTGAACTAAAATAGTAATAAGTTTGATAGATTTGTAATTGTAAAGATTTGTTTAAAATGTTTACTTTAAAATAAGTATGATTCAAAATTATAAAAAAATGTTCCCTATTGATTTTTTGGCTTTCATATTAAAAACAAACATCTAATTTTTAATTATTTCTTTTTATTTCAATGCAGCCCCTATCACCTGACTATAATCAGTCTAAATAAAATATAAAATATTTGCTATAATAACAATTTTATCATATTTATTTTTGGGGTCCTTAGCGACCCCGCGCGACTCCTCGCGTTAGAAAAAGGCGCGACGGGGGGAGGGTCAATGTATAAAAAGGACAGTTTTTGTGTGGTAAATGACTTTACCATATAAAAAAGAAAGATTCCCATAATAAATTACCCTTATGTACAAAAATGGCAGTTCAGTTATAAACGAAAAAAATGAATAGACCATATTAAAATAACAGCTTTCCACAATAAATGACCAAACAGTATAAATAGGGTAGTTTCCCATAATATGTGGCTTTACCGTAAAGAAGGCAAATTTCCCATGTTGGACCTTACCATTTTATCTCCTATGACAAAAGGCCTAGCAATATAAAAGCAGTTTGAATATTAACAGTTTTCCATACCTTTCCGTGTAAAAATGACAGTTTCTATTAATAAATGACCTTAATTAATAAAAATGGCAGTTTACCATGATAAATGAACTGACGGTATTAAAAGGACGGGTTCCCATGATAAACGACCTACTTAGCGCATAAAGAGGACAGTTTCCCATAATAAATAACTTTTCTGTAATTAAAGAGCAGTTTCCAACGGTAAACGTCTTTACAAAATAGGACAGGGTTCCATTTAAAAGGGCAGTCTCCCAAGGTAAATGACCTAAGCGTAAAAAAACGGCTTCCTACGGTAAATGACCTAACCGTACAAAAACAGATTTAATGGTAAATAACCTTACCATATTAGAAATACGATTTAATGGTAACATACCTTTCCGCACAATATAGTAAATAACATTACAGTATAAAAATACGGTTTCATGATAACAAACCTTACCGTATAAAACAGTTTTTTATGTTAAAAACCTTACCGTATAGTTTTCTGGTAACAGTTTTTCTGGTAAATTCCACGACGGAAAAAATCCCGACAAAATGCTCCCCATACAACCTAGTGAGGAAAACATAAATGCATCTAACAATGTTAAATACTTGGGGCCCGTCATTTCTGAACACCTCTCGGATAATGGCGATATTGTACGACAGAAAAGTATCAGTACACACAGGGATGGGCAGTATTTGAATTACTTGTAATTGAAATACAAATTCCTACTTATTTTGTTTTTGACAAAGACAGTTTTTACTTCTAAGTATGTACTGTGATGGAATCTCCACAGCACACAAAAATACCGTCTGGGGGGGCACGTCCCCCTTGCCCCTCCCTTCCCCTAAATCCGACCTTGTTTAAGGAGACTAAAATATTAATTATCCGTTAATTATTTATATTGCAGACTAATAAATATGTATTTTAATCAAAAATTGTTTGGTATAAAAAAACGAAAATAGAATTAGCAAAAGAACTAATAATGTATTTTACACTCCCCAAATCAAAACAAAATTAATGCTAACATGTGGCAGTTTTGTTGGTCCTTGAACATTTAATATTCTACCAACACACATTCAAATGACAATAATAAAATATCATTTTACATAGAAGATTTAAAATTATGGCTAAATGATGCAGATTTTGAAACACTTTTCCTATAAATTCTATGTAAATCTTCATGCTTCAATTTTGAATACAATTCTACTGTAACTTCAATACTAACGTTATTTAGCTTCTTGAAACTGGAACAAAAATCAACTAGCTTTATGTGTCACTTTTGTCAACACAATTCTACTGCAGACTTACTTTATTTCCCTTCTTGAAACTATTACAAAGAAAATCAACTAACTTTTATGTACTTATCATTTTTAACGGCAGCGAAGCGCGGGGGGCGGGTGGGGGGGGGGGAATACCCGCCCGGGCGGCACTTTTAAGGGGGCGGCAAATTTTCACAATAAATAATAATATTATCTTTTAAAAATTTAAATCATTTCAAATCATTATTCGAAAATGTTCTATTCTATTATACTTTCGTTTACGAATCCAACTCTTTTTTTGTTATTTATTAAAAAAATCTATAATTCTATTATTTAAGCTGCAAATTTCGCTATTAGTAGGAAAACCGCACGCATATTATGAGAGTAATACTAATTTAAGCTGATAACTCGCAAACAGATTCACTCTTATTTAAAACCAATTGTGTTCAGTATGTATTAACGAATGAATTTTAATTGTGTATTCATCTACTGATACATTTCGAAAGAGACTATTATTTTATTCGAAGTGAAATTATAAAATCTAGTTGCAGACTATTTATGTGCTGCCAGAATCAAAGAGAAACCATTTTCATATTCTCGCCAAATACAGATTTAATTTAACCCGTCTAATCACAGGAGACGTGAATTGTCCCACACATTTAATTTAAAAATAATTTTGTGATTGCGATAAAAAGTTAAGATACAATTTTATTACACTTTTTTTTTAAAGAAAAGAAATCTGTATTTAAAATTTTAAGCTTATTTTACTTTATACTAACTGTAATTCGAATATTCGCAGGCATGTACGGGTATGAGACAATTCACATTTCCAATATCAAACTTTTTATATTTAGAAACAATAATGTTCTAAAAAGCACATCGGGAAAATTACTTTATCTAGATTTTAGAACAATTTTTTTTTTGAAAAAGGGAAAAAAAACAATAAAAGGAACATTTAAAATGCATGGGAAGAACCGGGAATTTAACAAGTAATTCTGTAAACAGTAGACATAAAGTTTTATTATTTTCACGGCCAAAAGCATTTTCGTTGTTTGTTTTTGGGGTGATGTGATCACATCTACCGGATCTGCCCTGATGATGGACACTGCAACGATGTCCGAAACGTTGGCTAAAGAAGGAGGTAGCGCGACACGGCATAACACCCCAAAAACAAATAACGAAAAAGTAGACATATTGTCCAACAATGCATGTTTATAATTTACTGACATTTAAAAATGATTGAAAGTTAGGTATTTAAATATCCTAATCTTAAACCTTCTTAATCTTAAACCGTTCACATTTTACGTAACTTTTTATTAACATTGCCTCAAGAATTATATCAGGTCAACAAGTTTTATTAGAAAAATAAATACAGATGTACACAAAAATGGAAAACGTCAAAATCGAATACACATCAATACAGAACTAATTTGACAAAATAAAAAAGGAACCAAAACATATATTACCATTTATATAACGATACTAATTTTGAAAACTGGAGACCCCCTGGTGTAACGTCAGATCTAAGACTAATCTAATTATCCCTTCAAGCAAGCATGTTCTGTAAATGGATCCGAATATGTCTTATTAAGATAGGCTTAAGTGCAGTAAAATACTTACACTCGGAGTAGGACTGAGTAGGATTAGTTAACTAATTGTAAGTGATCACTAATGTAATTTATGCTCAGAAGCCTTTTTTGCGGCTATGGGTCGCTTTATAGCCAGATGGGATCATGTTGTAAATTCTAACAAGTAGTTTGGAAATTACAATATACAATACAAGTGGTTGTGACGATAGTATTACCTTGTTATATTTTAAGTACTTTAATTCGAATATTTGTATTCACATTTGTGTATTATTGAGCCAATTTACACATCCGATGTCAAAATTCAAAAATTTTGAAATAAAAAGGTTCTAATAAGCACGTCGGAAAAATCATTTTATCTGGATATAATAACAATGTTGCTCTTTACAAAAGGGTAAAAAAAATAAGCAAAAAAAAGAACATTTTAAATGCATGGGAAGAACCGGGAATTGTGCGCAAACCTTAACAGGCAAAATAATGTAGATATTTTTCGAAGGGTTAAACCAGTTTTCAGAATGTAAATTTCAATTGTAGATTCATCAGATGTCACAATTTGAAGAAAAACATTATCTTATTCTATTATCTTAGTAATAAAATTCTATTTGCAGACTAAGGTTTTTCCCCACTGTTAGTAAGAAAATCTCTCGCAAAATAACGCTTTTGAGAAAATGAATAACTGCAGTCTAATAACTGAATAAGCTTTTTCTTCGCAGTGAGTACGCATGTGTTTCGTCAAATAGCCCTTGTGAGTAGATGCATAACTGCAGTCGGAACATGAATAAGCTTTTTCTTCGCAGTGAGTACGCATGTGTTTCGTCAAATAGCCCTTGTGATTAGATGCATAACTGCAGTCGGAACATGAATAAGGTTGAGGGAGCGGGCCGGATCGGCAGAGTCGGGACGTGAAATAAAAGCGTCAGTCAGTGAAGTGAGTCAGTCTTTATTGTTGCGCTACGAAGCGAGGTCGGAGCGGAGCGGAGTGACAGTGGTGCCGTTGGTGTTGCTGCTGCGTGATGATGAGTGAGGAAGGTCAGGAGACTACGGCGGTGAAGATCACTGGTCTTCAGGGAGCCGGCGTGTTGCTCTACAACTCTACACCATGGCGTTGTAGAAGTGACCTTGGTCCAGGCGGTCGACCGTCGTCGTGTTGACGAGGTATGGCGGCTGTGTGGCCTTTGAGTCGGCACACACACGTGACGTAGGAAGGAACCTTGAGAGGCGATGAGGATGCTGGTTGCTGGCTCGTTGCCGGTTGCGGGTTGCTGGCTTGTTGCCGGTTGTGGTTGCTGGATCATTGCCGGTTGCTTGACATCTCATGTCGAGGCGCCATGGGGCGAAATGGGGTCCTCGAAGGTGTCATGAAGATGTTCCTGAAGTCACACTGGATATGCGTTAAATCACTTGCTGCGAGAGCGATATCAGCCCGCGTGGGCTGAATAATGCGTAGCGACACTGAATCACCGCCCGATGTGTAAATGTCGAACCATGAATGAAGACTGAACTGAGACTCAGCGAGTGAGCGCTTGCTTATATACTCGCGGCGAGTAATTACTCTCACGGTAGGCAATGCTGGGTGAATTCACGCAAAGCTGAGAAATCGCTCGAACCTTCTGTGGGCACTTGTATGGTACAGCCACACGTTCTAGGCCTTTCGCGTAAGTGGCGGAATTATTATTTACGAGGCGGCGCGGCCGTCCATAGTAACTGTAGGTAGTGTGCTTCTAGCGCGTTCTGTGTAGTTCAGTGGCGGCGCTATGAATTTGGCAGACGTGGCCGCCACAAGGTTTTTCTCCACTGTGAGTCAGCACGCGCCTATTCAAATATCCCCTTCTAGAACATGAATAACTGCAATTGGAACACGAAAAAGGTTTTTCTCCACTGTGAGTAAGCATGTGAGCCACAAAATATCTCTTTTGAGAACATGAATAATGTGAATCGTCATACTTATCTTAAGAACACAAATAATTAACAGGAAAAAGGTTTTTCTCCACTGTGAGTCGGCATGTGTCTGCTCAAATTTCCCATTAAAGTACATGAATAATTGCAATTGGAACACGAAAAAGATTTTTCTCCAATGTGAGTAAGCATGTGCATCGTCAAACTACTATTAGAAGAACACGAATAATTGCAATCGGAACAGGAAAAAGGTTTTTCTCCACTGTAAGTCAGCATGTGTCTGCTCAAATTTCCCCTTCTAGAACATGAATAACTGCAATCGGATCACGAAAATGGTTTTTCTCCACTGTGAGTAAGCATGTGCATCGTCAAACTACTCTTATAAGAACACGAATAATTGCAATCGGAACAGGAAAAAGGTTTTTCTTTAATGTGAGCCAGCACGTGTCTCCTCCCTATCAGAACATAAATAACTACAATCGCAACACGAATAAGGTTATTCTCCACTATGAGAAAGTATGTGTCTCGTCAAACTAGTCTTTCTAGAATATGAATAATTGCATTTGTAACAGGAAAAAGGTTTTTCTCCACTGTGAGTAAGCATGTGTGTGGTCAAGTTTCCCTTTTTAGAACATGAATAACTGCAATCGGAACACGAAAAAGGTTTTTCTCCACCGTGAGAAAGCATGTGTCTCATCAAACTACTCTTATAAGAACATGAATAACTGCAGTCGGAACACGAAAAAGGTTTTTCTCCACTGTGAGTAAACATGTGTCTCGTCAAATGACTCATTTGAGAACATAAATAACTGCATTCTGAACACGAAAAAGGTTTTTCTCCACTGTGAGTCAGCATGTGAGCCACCAAATATCTCTTTTGAGAACATGAATAACTGCAATCGGAACACGAAAAAGATTTTTCTCCACCGTGAGTCAAAATGTGTCTGCTCAAGTTTGCCTTTTTAGAACATGAATAACTGCAATTGGAACACGAAAAAGGTTTTTCTCCACTGTGAGTAAGCATGTGTCCCGTCAACCCACTCTTACGAGAACATAAAAAACTACAATTGGAACACGAAAAAGGTTTTTCTCCACTGTGAGTAAGCATGTGTGTGTTCAAGTTTCCCTTTTTAGAACATGAAAAACTGCAATCGGAACACGAAAAGGGTTTATCTCCACCGTGAGAAAGCATGTGTCTCATCAAATATCTCTTTTGAGAACATGAATAACTGCAATCGGAACACGAAAAAGGTTTTTCTCCACTGTGAGTTAGCATGTGTGTGTTCATGTGAGTCGTCAAATGACCCTTGCAAGTTGATGTATAACTGCAGTCTGGACATAAATAACGTTTTTTTCCACTGTGAGTCAGATCCGTAAATGAGTCTGAAAAATAACGCGAATAAAGATTAACGTGTAAGCAATGTTAATTAAAAAAAATGTAAAAAAATAGAATGCACGAATCGTTATTTACCTGTTGTATGGGTAAATCTTTGAAAGCGTCTTAGGCATTCCTTCTTAACATCCGGCAGTTCTATGTCAATTTCCATATAAGGAATTCCCTCTCCATCTTCATCTCGGGGTTCTGGTTCTCTCTTGAAGCTGACAGTCTCTACTTTAAGGCTACCTAGAAAAACCAAACAACAATACATACAAAGATATGCCCAGACGAAGAGCGTGTTACATTTGAAATTACAGTCGTTCCTCACCGAAAGAGTACTACAAAAAACTTGTTAAAGATACCGTTGATTAACTATGTAAAAGTTGAGTAACTATGAAAAAAAATGGTTTACGGGCTTTAAAGCTTAATTCAGGAAACATGAAGGACCTCAGATGTCCGCTTCAGGAACGATGCTCAAAGAAGGGAAAAAAATGAAAGAAAAAAATGTACTCTTGAGCACATTCTGTACGACGTTTAGTATATTTATATATATATATGTTCATATATAAGTTTTGTATTACAATTTGGGAGGCGGGTATGTGTACCTCCGCCCCGGGAACCATTTTCTGGACAATAAATACCTCTGCTATTGGTCACCCCAAGTGGTTCGCTACGTTTGGTGACTTAGCAATTGCCCGGATTTATGGGGTTAGGTTTGTCCGGATTTTGGTAGCGGATGCGTCTGCCCACTAACTGCGTGGCAGGCCGGATCGGGAGAAACTTGTTGAGGGAGATCATTTGACTACTCCCGCAGGACTCTCTCGGGACATTGGCTTGCACCGCAGTGGGAGGGATAGATACATACGTCTGTCACTCCCGTACACACTGATTCCCAGATTCCTACCCACTCCTCATACCTTTTTTTTCTTCCAAGAACTTCCTCTCCTTCCTTTCCCTAAGAAAAACCTCCACACAGCATCCCCAAAGATGACACAGGCCCCGAGGGGAATTATTTTCCTCAGGGCATCCCGTGTGGGGCTAATGGAAAAAAAATACCATTGTAATTATGTTTTTATCAATATAATATTGCTAAAGAAGGAGGTAGCGCAACACGGCGTAACACCCTAAAAACAAATAGCGAAAATATTATTTGTGTTTTTAACGCTTAACCACTGGAACGCTTTTCGTCACAATACAGCGCCATTTAAAATTTCACGGATTGTCTAGCTGCCAATTTCGGCAAATATTCCGTAGAAACTTTAAACGTTTTTTTGTAATATTTTCAAACACGCCCGAGGTTCGATTTTGACGACTTTAAGAAGATGAAATATACTTCTTATATTCATATTCAACAGATGGCAGTGTACTCTAGTAAGTTACTAATTATCTTTTTCAAAATTGTATTATGTAGATTTTTTTAAAACGCTTAACTGTCATAATGCCTCATAATGCGGCTTTTTATACTCTTTTAGAGGATTTTTCTAACATACCTGTATAATTATTGGATTATTAGGAATGCATTCAACGCGTTTTAACGTGTTTCAATCTTTAAAATTCAGTGTTTATTTGAAAAACAAAATTTATGTCCCATCGGACTGTAATTCACATTGCAGTAATTTCAATAAATAATAATCGAGTAAATTGCTATTGTGGATTTATGTTAATTAATGTATCTGTTTGAGTTACTGCAGTTAATTTTGGAAAGTACCTAAAAATTCTATTTTAGTCCATTTTAAATTGACGCCATTTCCCGTCAAAGTTTATTTAAACACTTAACAACTTACTAAAATTCAGTTTGATTATATCATCATCATCATCATCTGTGGCTCTACAACCCAGGTCGGGTCTTGGCCTCCAGCAGAGCCTGCCTCCATGACTGTCGGTGTTGTGCTGCGTTGCGCCAGTTTCGGATGCCGATGGTGCTTGCATCCTTCACCACTCCATCCAGCCATCGAAGCTTTGGTCTTCCAACTCTTCTCCGACCCCCAGGTGCACCATCCATAATTCGCTTTGGAATATCTCCTTCGCTCATTCTCTGGATATGTCCAGCCCACCTGAGTCTTCCAGTTTTGATTTCCTTGGAGATATTAGGGTCCTCGTAAAGATCGTATAGCTCCTGGTTGTATCTGATACGCCATTCTCCATTATCACAGACTGGGCCGTAAATCCTTCGCAGCACCTTCCTTTCAAAACTTTCTAGGGCTCCTTCATCACCCTTACTGATTGTCCAGCATTCCGAACCATACATAAGAACAGGTCGTATAAGGGTCTTGTAAAGCAGGACTTTAGTTCTTCTAGTAAGGTGGCGAGATTTCATATGCTTCTGTAGCCCAAAGTAGTATCGATTTGCAGCTACTATTCTTCTTTTGATTTCGCTGGATACATTGTTGTCATTTGTCACCATAGTACCGAGATATACAAACTCGTTGACAGTTTCAAATATATAATTGTCTATCTGTATACTTGGTGGTTTCTGGCGTCCATGTACGGGCATATATTTTGTCTTCCCCCCGCAGTTTGATTATATATATATATATATATATATATATATATATATATATATATATATATATGTAAAGAAAACCACTTATGAGTGCTTTTCTTAAGATTGTATTCACTGAGTAAGTACTGAGCTAGTTGGTGGCCCACTAGATATCAAACAAATGAATCGAGTTAGGAAAATATAACTGTCAGAATTATTGGATTAACAATTCCTGAAAATATTATCTTATTTTATTTATTATTTATTAAAGAAACCTGAAATAAGGGCTTTAAATGTTGTTTCTTTTGTTTTTATAGGTAAGTGAATCTTTTGTTAACCGATAATATAATTTTTAAGAGTTGTAAATACGTATTGTTAATAAATCTTTTGTTTTTATAGAGAAACGCATTTACGCCTTTGTTTTATTCAAGAATATAAAGAAATCATTATAAAACAACATTTTCTATACTTAACTATTTCACGAAAAATGGAAAAATTGAGGTTTGATTTTGCTGTGAGACCAGCGGCAGATGGAAAATCAAACGTCATATGCATAACCTCGATCGCTACACCTGATGGACGGATTTATGGAATACCACACGAATCCCAACCTACAAATCTACACCAAGGAATTACAAACACTCCAAATTATGATAAGGTAAAAAAATTATTAAATAAAAGACATCAAACAAGAAAAATATGGATAACCTTGACGGATGATATGTCAAAAATATATTTAGATACAGAACAAAACTTACAGTTTAATGATATTTACCTGGAAGAAATTATGGAAAACACAAATAAAGCGGAATCTATACTTAGTGGATCAAGTCAAACACTGGAAAAACTGTTAGAGAAATTGCTTGAAAGTAAACAAACAAAATCTGAAACTCAAAATTTAGGGAAAATTGCAAAGGATTTCATGATTGGCAAATTTACTGGCAGAAGCTCAAATGCGAACCAGTGGATTGAAGATTTTAATAAAGAATGTGAACGCTTCCAAATCAACGAAGACAAAAAGAAAATTGAAATTTTAAAACATTTTTTGGAATACTCCGGTGTAGCTGTATGCTAATGAAACTTACAGTGGAATCGGAATGGGACAAATGGGAAAAAAAAATTGTGATACTTTTACAAACAAAGGATGGTCACCCATTAGATATGCTCTCGCCTTTAAATATCAAGCAGGTTCATTGCTCGAGTATGCTTTAAAAAAAGAAAAATTATTGCTGGAAGTAAGGAAATCAATTGATACTGGGACACTTATCGACCTCATAGCATTTGGCTTACCTAATTATGTGACTGATAAAATTGACAGAGAAATTTTACAAGGAACGGAAGATCTTTACAATAACATAGGAAAATTAGAACATCTTGTTGGGAAGAATAAGTATGAAAAAAAAGTATTATGTATTCTGACGCTAAATCCAAAGAAATTGAAGAAAAAAAACCATGCCGAATCTGTGTTAACGAGAAAAAAGGGAAACGTTACCATCTTGAGGAAAATTGCTGGTTTAAGGAGAAAAATAAAAAAGCAGTTGTAAAAACGGTAAATAACTCTGAATTGGAAATTGAACTAAACGAGAAGAATCCAAAAAACTAGATGTGCCACCATTAATAAAAGTCGAGTTACTATTAAATGATACTTTAAAAATTTCTGGAATTTATGATTCGGGATCAAATGTGTCATTAATTAATGCAAAATTATTAAAGATACAGCCAAGAGCATGTACAAGTGATATACAAATAGTTAACTTGAAGACTATTAATGGTGAGAAGAAAACAAAAGGTATGGTAACACTAAAAATAAAAATCTACAATATAGAAAGAATTGTGGACATATTTGTAGTAGATAATGAACATTTTAATTACGATTTTCTAATTGGTTTGGATTGTATCAAAAATTTCAAATTAATGCAAAACGAAGAATTAAAGATCATACAATGTAACAAACCAGAAGAAGCGACCTCAAATGAAGATAAAAAAAAGAATAACTACTCAAAAAATGATACTTCAAATATAACAAATATCAAAATTCCTGATGTACTAGGTAAAATAGAGCAACAGGACACCAAAAACATAAACAAAGGTGAAATAAATTTCAACGAACAAATAAACACGGATGGATTTGAACTGATAATAAACCATCTAGATTTATATCAACAATCAGAAATTGATAAGTTGGTAGAAAAATACAAACCAATCTTCGCCAAAGATAAATACGACGTCGGTACTGTAAAAGATTATGAAGCTCATATTGACTTGATGGTGGATAAATACTGTTACAAACGTCCATACAGATGCACAGCAGAAGATAGAAGACAAATAGAATATCAAATATCAAAACTATTAGAGAAGAATTTAATTGAGGAATCTTATAGCCCATTTGCTGCTCCAGTAACTATGGCATATAAAAAAGAAGATGATCAAAAAACAAGGTTATGTATAGATTTCAGAGAATTGAACAAAATTGTCGTCCCTCAATCACAACCTTTTCCGTTGATTGAGGATTTGATGGTTAAAACCGTAAACTATAAATATTTTTCTACTTTTGACATAAATTCGGCATTCTGGTCAATTCCTTTGAAAATTCAAGATAGATATAAAACTGCATTTGTTACACAAGAAGGTCATTTTCAATGGACGTGTCTCCCGTTTGGGTTGAGGACGGCCCCAGCCATTTTTCAAAGAATATTGAGCAACATCATAAGAAAATACAAACTCTCCAGTTTTGCAGTAAATTTTATAGATGACATATTAATTTTTTCAAGAACTTTTGAAGAACATATGCAACATATATCGAGACTAATGGAGGCAATTCTAACAGAAGGCTTTAGACTAAAATTTTCGAAATGTACTTTTGCAAAAAAAATTATGCAAAATATTTAGGTCACATAATAGAAAACAATTCAATCAGACCTCTGAAAGATTATTTAACCGCTGTCAAAAACTTTCCAGTTCCGGAAACAAAAAAAAATATACGCCAATTCCTAGGAAAAATAAGTTTTCATCATAAATTTGTGCCACACAGTGCGATTATCCTAGACCCGTTACACAATTTATTACGGATAGACGTGAAATTCATATGGTCCACAGAATGTCAGGAAACATTTGATAAAATAAAAGCATTGTTATGTTCAGAACCACTTCTGAATATCTTTGACCCTGAACTACCAATAAGCATTTACACGGATGCTAGTATCAAAGGAGTGGGAGCAGTGCTGAAACAAAAAGATAAAAACGGGGACTGTAAGCCGGTTGCTTATTTTTCAAAAAAATTGACTGAAGCTCAAAAAAAGAAGAAAGCAATATACCTAGAATGTCTGGCAATAAAAGAAGCTGTGAAATATTGGCAACACTGGCTTATGGGAAAAGAATTTACCGTCTACTCAGATCATAAACCATTAGAAAATATGAACATAAAGGCTAGAACCGACGAAGAACTAGGGGATTTGACGTGTTATTTATCCCAATATCAATTTAAAATTAAATATAACCCAGGAAAATCAAACCAAGAAGCAGACTGTTTAAGCAGAAATCCAGTTCTAGAACCTTATGAAAATACTGATGCCTTTTTAAAAGTAGTAAATTTAATAAACCTAGAAGATATAAAAAAGGACCAACACACCAATCTAGACTTACAAAATGGAAAACTTATATTGGAGAATGAAATATACTACAAAAAGAATAAAAGAAGGAAAAAAATTGTACTGTCAGAACAACTTAGCAAAAGTCTAATAACGAATGTCCACGATACTTACTTACTGCCATATTGGGAGAACCCAGATGACAAATAAAATAACACCATTCTATACAGCAAAGAATATCATCGAAAACATTAAACAAATTTGTGAAGAATGTGAAATTTGTATTAAAAACAAATCAAGGAGGAAGCCAAAATATGGTTTAATGTCACATTTAGGTCCAGCAGCACGTCCCTTTGAAATTATATCTATTGATACCATTGGAGGCTTTGGAGGGTCACGCTCAACAAAGAAATATTTACATCTTCTGGTTGATCATTTCACAAGATATGCTTATATTTTCGCATCAAAAAATCAAAGCTCCAGTGATTTTATAAAATTAATAAAAAATGTGTCACAAGGATACAACATTGATATGGTATTAACGGACCAATACCCTGGTATAAATTCCAAAGAATTTAAAGAATTTCTGAAGAAGGAGAACATAAGAATGGTTTTCACTGCTGTGGATGCACCATTTTCAAACGGGCTGAATGAAAGGCTAAATCAAACTTTAGTCAATAAGATAAGATGTAAAATAAATGAAAGTGATAAGAAAACATCATGGACTACGATTGCACAGAAATGTGTAGAAAAATATAACGAAACAGAACACACAGTCACCAAGTTTGCTCCAAAATACCTCTTGGAAGGCGAAAATGTGAATATTCTACCACTTGAATTGAAATCAAGACATACAAGTGAAGACCTGAAAAGAGATAGGGAACTAGCTCTTAAGAACACAATAAAATCACACAACTATAATAAAAAAATATTCGACATACACAGGGAAGAATATAAATTGGAAGTGGGAGACAGAGTCTACGTGGAAAACGGAAATCGACTAAATAGGAAGAAATTGGAGGAATTGCGGATTGGACCATACAAAATTCTAAAGAAGGTCTCAAATTCAATCTATGAAGTTGATACCGGACACAGGAAAGCAGAATCAAACCTCTACCACATTACAAAACTGTGTCCAGTGTTTGCTAGTAAATGAACAATTGCATGCATTCTCTTTTGCAATTGTTTCTCCCTAGGGGGGGAGATGTAAAGAAAACCACTTATGAGTGCTTTCCTTAAGATTGTATTCACTGAGTAAGTACTGAGTAAGTACTGAGCTAGTTGGTGGCCCACTAGATATCAAACAAATGAATCGAGCTAGGAAAATATAACTGTCAGAATTATTGGATTAACAATTCCTGAAAATATTATCTTATTTTATTTATTATTTATTAAAGAAACCTGAAATAAGGGCTTTAAATGTTGTTTCTTTTGTTTTTATAGGTAAGTGAATCTTTTGTTAACCGATAATATAATTTTTAAGAGTTGTAAATACGTATTGTTAATAAATCTTTTGTTTTTTATAGAGAAACGCAATTACGCCTTTGTTTTATTCAAGAATATAAAGAAATCATTATGTATATATATATAAAATAAGTTGAGAGGTTTAATTCCTTTCTATTAATTTATAAATAAAACACTTGTGTTTCAAAGTTTTTTAACAAAGAAACGACATAATACCTCATAATGCGGCTTTTTATACTCTTTTAGTGGATTTTTCTAGCATATTTGAATACCTTTGTACCTATATAACGATTGGATTATTAGTAATGCATTCAACGTGTTTTAAAGTGTTCTAATCTTTAAAATTCAGAGTATATTTGAAAAACAAAATTTTTGTCCCATCGAACTGTGATTTACATTGCAGTAATTTCAATAAATAATAATCGAGTTAATTGCTATTTTGGATTTTAATAAATTAGTATATCTGTTTGAGTTACTGCAGTTAATTTTAGTAAGTATCTTATAAATTCCATTTTAGTTCATTTTAAAATTGTCGCCATTTCCCGTCAAAAATTTATTCAAAGGGAATATTAAACACTTCACAAATTACTAAAATTCAGTTTTATTATACTTATATATTTGTAGATCGTGATAATCAATTAGACCATTTAAGAAGGCATTACCAGAGAAAACCAGAAATATGTCATTTTCAAATCAGATTTTAGACGTATTGACTCTTTTCCACAAAAAATTATAAATGGATTTCGAAAGATTGTTTTTTTATCTAGCATTCGTATGTAATAAATTTTGAGAATTTTTTTAAATTTTTAGTATAATAAGGTTATTCCATAGGTCGTTGGCAGATTTGTTAAATTTTCAAAAAAGATTTTGTATTATACCACACCCATTTCAAATAATATAATCATGCAGTAAAATAAATCAATACATTATCTAGCAAACGCATGTTTTAGAATTTCAATTTTAGTAAAATCATTAAAAAATATGTACGCACACGTGTTTCTTGACGAAAATTGGTCCATTTGTGTATTTATTTGCGCACTTACAAACTAATATATTTCAGATTTTTTTAACATTCTTATTAAATTTAGACATTATTGAAAAATGGTAAATACTTATAATAAAAAAATAACTACAAAAAGTACATTATTTTAATAGTTTTATCATCACGCCTTTCAGCATTTTTGGATGAAGGTATAAATTAAAGCTAATTTGAATTGAAATAAATTCGATATTGAGTTATAATTTAAAAAAATGGTACGGAGAATAATTAATCGTTCTCATTGTAACTGCCCTGCACGATCGTAAGAACAACTTTCGACGAAATGTGGATTTTCGTCGGCTGGCTGGTTAAACGCTCTTAAAAAAAACTTCAAAGAAAATGTTTAATGTGAACGCAGAATCGAACTTCCTACGAGAGTTTATAGGAAGAAAATCCTGAGAATATTTATGTTTCAAATGTTTTTTTTTATAAATCCTACAAATATGTGATAATCGACAAAAGATATGTGAATTTTTCGCTATATAGAACTATAATCAGTTTCGATATTAAAATTTTAAGGTATGAATTTTTTTAAGGTGGGCGGAAAATATTCACCAAAAATTTTCGAGCAATCAGAGAAAGTTTCAAATTCGGCTGTCGCTCCAGGTGATAATAAGAGTGTTCTAAATAAATAGAATAAAATAAATAAAAAAATAAGATAAATATAATGTGGTATAAAATGTGGTAATGTAAATAAGTGTAAATAAGTAAAATTCAAATGTGGTAAAAATAAGATAAATAAAATGTGGTAAAATTTTCCTATTGAGTTCACGCTCTATAGATAAAAAAATAAAACAAATTTATTAGATAGATAATAGTTAGTAGAAAGTAATTCAGTAACTGGAAATGAAAAATATTTCGTTTTAATGGTTATTTTGTTAACTGTATAATGACCGCCATGTTATTAATTACGACGGCAAATACGAACTTTTAGGAAAAATCACTTTGTTTCAGTTAGATAATAATAAGAAGCAGATATTTCAATCTTCGTAAATGATGAATAATGCGGGTTAATTAATATTTTTTCGGTTTCATAAACATGAAAAATGATTACTCATTAAACATGTCGTATTAAATTGTGCCGTGTGAAACATTGTGCCAATGTGCAAATCACAAATAAACAATAGGTACCAACCTAAGAACGAGTACCTAGAAACATAACACAGTCAATGAAATTTACAGAATAATTCACTTTGATACTTTTCTGTGCGGAAGTAGTGGCGCGGGGCACGGTCGCTCAGAACTCTTACGTGCAGGGTTTGTCTAACGGGTTTGTGTAATTAATTGAATACCTAGAACGAAAATAAATAAAAGAACGCGCACGCGTTTTTCTTTTAAGCAAGATATACATCCCAGGTTTTGAATGATTTGAAGGGCAAGCAGGGTTTGTCTAACGGGTTCGTGTAATTTATGCGTTTTATAATAATTACACAAACATACCCGTTACAATTTAAATTACACAAACCCGTTAGACAAACCCTGCTTGCCACACAAACAATTCAAAACCCGGGATGTACATCTTGTTTGAAAGAAAAACGCGTGCGCGTTCGTATATTTATTTTCATTACAGATTTTAAAATAATTACGCAAACCCGTTAGACAAACCCTACTTCCAGAACAAATCCATTAAAAACCTGGGATGTATATGTTATTGTAAATAAAAACGCGTGCGTGTTCTTTTTATTTATTTTCGTTCTAGGTATTAGGATAATTACATACGTAACTAAGCAAATCAGATACTTTCGTAGTAATATCGTCTGTATATCGTTTCTAGCTACTCGTTTCGTGAATGTTTTTTTTTTTTTTTTGGTTGGCTCTTTTGCAAATTGCATGAAAATTATGTTTCACATGGAACAGTTTTGGGTAGTTTATGGAATTGTTTCATATTTTATATGGGCTCGCGTCTTGCGTCATGCGCGCGTAATAAGTAATTATTTTTCGTGTTTATGAAACCGAACAAAATAATAATTAATTCAACAGTCGCACACAGTTGACGTCAGCTCGACTATAGAGACAGACACCTCCATTAGGTCTGAACGTGCCTGCGAGGGTGAAGCCCGGGAAGTCCAGATAGGAGGCGTCTAGAGGTAACTACACACACATACCCGTTACAATTTACATAACACAAACCCGTTAGACAAACCCTATATAACAATGTATATCTTGTTTAAAAGAGAAAAAATGTGTGCGCGTTCCTATATTTATTTTTCGTTCTAGGTATTCAAATAATTAAACCCGTTACATAAACCCGTTAGACAAACCCTGCTTGCGCTACAAACCATACAAAATCTTGGATGTATATGTTGTTTAAAACAAAAACGAGTGCGCGTTCGTTTATTGATTTTCATTATAGTTTTTCAAATGATTACGCAAACCCGTTAGACACCAAACCCTACTTGTAGAACAAATCCATTTTAAAACCTATGATTTATATGTTATTAAAAATAAAAACGCGTGCGTGTTCTTTTATTTATTTTCGTTCTAGGTATTAGAATAATTACATAAGTAATTAGGCAAATCAGGTACTTTTGTAGTAATATCGTCTATATGTATATCGTTTCTAGCTACTCGTTTAGTGAATGTTTTATTTTTATTTTTAGGTTGGCTCTTTTGCGAATTGCATGAAAATCATGTTTCACATGGAACAGTTTTGGGTAGTTTGGTATATTTATGGAACAGTCTCATATTTTATATGGGCTCGCGTCTTGCGTCATGCGCGCGTTATAAGTAATTATTTTTCGTGTTTATGAAACCGAACAAAATTATTATTAATTCGCTTTATTATCATTTCCGAAGATTGTTATTCGTACTTATTATTGTGCGACCGACAGAAAGTGATTTTTCCTTTTAAAAGTGAGTATTTCATCGTTGTAATTAATAACATGGAGAGCCTTAAAAAAACATTTCACGTTTTAAAGTTAACAAAATAATCATTAAAACGCAATATTTGTCAATTCCAAGTGTGTATTGATCGTGGACTCAATAGGGAAATATTTACCCAAAATGTTACATTCCATATTTTTAACACAAGCAATACTGCAATAATGCAACTTACTGGCTTTTTGAGTATTTTCCGCATACTGTAGACATTCCTTCTTTACATCTGGGAGGTCAAAATCCATATCCGCATACGACATTTCACCTTCACCTTCTTCCTGGGGCCCTGGTTCCGTCTTGATGGAAACACTCTCTGGGCTTAGTAGATCCATGGCAAGACCGTGGAAGGGTTCGGTTGGACTAATCTTTAAAAACAATGATGTGTATGGGTAACAAATATTTATATAGAAACTAGCTGGTTCCCGGCATGCGTTGCTATTGCATTCAAAGAAATAAATTGTATCTCCCTGCACGTTCATTCTCACGCATCCCCGATCCCCTCCCACGTCCCCTTCCCCTCCTGCATCCACCTTCCGCCTTCCCCTCCCCCGATCCCCACCACCTTCTCTACCCTCGTAGTAGTAATTTTTTTATACAAATTTCAACAGTCTTCTGCTAAAATGCAATGCCCTGTAAAAGTTTTGAGTCAATCCACTGATTACTTTCGGAATTTGCAAACCCAAAGGTACAGAAAACATTTTTTAAAACAAATATCATAATGCCGGAGCTTAACATTACACATAGAAACACTCTTCTGCTAAAATGAAATAATCGTTAAAAAAATTAATCAATTCATCGATTACTTTCCGAAATTTGCGGACCCAAACGTAAGGAAATTATTTTTTGTTAAATACAAAATTTCATAACGCCAGAGCTTACCGTTATAAATAGAAACACTCTTCTGCTCAAATGCAATGTTCTGTAAAAATTTTGAGTCAATCCATCGATTATTATCCGAGATTTGCGAACGCAAATATACGGAACCAAAATTTGTATACATATAGATATTAGATATAGTTAATTATGTCTGAAACTTTGAGAGAAGACAATTATTGCAAATGGTTGACCGAATCGTCATTATAGTTAGATTACACAAACCATACACTGTCTTCCTTTATATCCCCTATATCTCTATAAAGTGACATAATTGCTTATTTGATCTGTCATCAGCGCCGGATCTGCCATACGTTCAAAAACGTGCAAAAAACCTGGCGCCAACTCCAAAGGGGCGCCGTGAGAAAATAAATATTGTATTCAAATTTTGTTATAATGTTCCTTGAATCGTTTAAAAATTACCCATAGTACGAAATAATTATTACGCTCTAGCAACACTTTCCAAAGAAACAGAATGCGCACGCATCAGGTTGGTATCAGCGGCTTACGAATTTATAGTCAGTTACAGAATTTTTTTACAAATTCCATATATTTAGTTTAAACGTAAGATCTATTTTTCCATATATCTTTTACCGTCTTTGACGACGAATGGGTGCGATCCAAATTCAATAACCACAGCGCCGTACTTTTGTTCTAGAGAATCAAACAAACCGACTTCGCCTTTCAAAATGCTGACAATTTTAGTTAGCGTACGCTCGCTATTGTTTTATTTTGTACGATTTAAGTCTCTAGGAGAAGGTAGTTAAAGACCATTTTCTTATGAAATCTTCAGTAAATTCCATTAACAAAAACATCGCACGGTTAGCAGGATTTGCAGGTTGCAACTTGTTGACTGTTTCATCGTTGATTAATTTGACACATTATTTGAAGTTCGTTAAATGTATAATTAATTTCTATTAGATTTGTTATTTTACGGTGACAGTGTAAGCGTCTTTCGTAAGCCGTTGATACCATTTGTCAGTGTTTAGTTTTTGTATGGTGTTTGTTCGCTCAACACAGAACACAGGGGAAATGGAAATGCAAGGTACAAATTTGAGGTTAAATTCTTATTAGATTTTAAAATTTATACATAACTAAATTTCTATTGGTTGTTAGAGGTTATAAAACTGTAGATTACAATGAATAGAATAATAATTTTAAAAAAGCTTTCAGGCTCGCAGAATCTAAAACGTAGAATTAAAGAGCAGAATGACATAAAAAAAACTCGTTTCATTGGGAATTTTTTTATTCCAATTTCTCCAGCACCGATAAAAAATGATGTCCCGCGCAATGACGTTACAATGGTCCCGAACACATCTAAACAGATATCTTTCGCACAAATTCCAACGGTCGAATTATTAGAACATAAAAATAATGTTACTGATAGCAGTTTAAATTTAATTCTGTTTTCAGAGCTTAAATTGAAAGATCTCGGATGCAGGCCAAAGTTATCTCAAAATTCCAATAGTTTATTAGTTCAGGAAGGTCCTGTACAATTGAAAGATTTTGATTTTCGTTTTACGAACAAGCGTAAATTTACTAAGTATTATTACAAGAAACTGCCTTCAGAGAGTGTAGGGCTCCTGGCGATTCTCTATTTAAAAAAAAAAATGAGTGTGAGAGCTATCGCCAGGTCACTTGGAAAAATTACACCATTATGTCTTGATTTTATTTGATAAATTAGTGTAAAAAAAAAAAAAAAAAATTGGGGTGAATGAATTTTTATCAAAATAAAAATGTAAGGGGGGGGGGGGTGCCATCGGTACCTACTGCACAGGGCGCCAGATTTCGTAGATCCGGCCCTGTCTGTCATTCCGCACTAGATAAAATATTGGTATACCCAGGTAAACCATTATTTTAATAAAATGCCTTCGAAATACACATCCGTGAAACACTTCTCAAACCAGACGTCAAATAATGGATTTTCTATCTTAGGAGTACAAATTTTGCAATTTTGGTGTAAGTTAAGCTGGAACGCGTTATGGTGGTTTAAACTTTTTTTTAAACAGTTCGTTTATTCTTAAGGATCCAATATGAAAAAAGGACGTGTTTTATTTTGTGGTATATCCATGGTTTAATACTTTGGACATTATTATTTGACATGTGTCAAATCTCATTGTTTCACGCAAGTATGTTAATTGGAAATGTTGCATGTGTATTTTATTTTGTAAGTATTTGAAATATTTATTTAATATCTAAATATGTATTGATTACTTATTGTGAATTTGAATGACTTACTGTAAGGAATTTAAAAAATGTGCGAGTATGCTTGATGATTTGACATTCACCAGAACTTTACAGACGCACCATTAAATCGTAGAATAAATAATAAATGTGTGCGTTAACTTCATATTGTAAAATATTGGATCAGGCAAAAAGTAAAAAAAAAACTTACATTACTTTACAACAGAACAACTGAATCTCGCGCAAATGACAGTGACTGAGCCATAAATGAACTAATACCGATTGAGCGCCTTCATAATTGTGATCTATGGTTATGTTCAAGGTGTTGCCATTTTTCGACGATTAGTAGGTAGTCGAGTACCCCAAAATTTTCTTTCTTCTCTAAAGAAATCTTTTTTTTAAATGAAAATAACGATCGCCTACGACGCGCGACGGGTGCCACACGCAAAGATAAAAGACCATCGCACGCACAATAAATGGGTGTTCAGATACGGCTATAAAATATAAAAGATCATCGCACGCCAAATATAGCTCTCCATACATTTTTTTTTTTTTTTCTTTATTCGTTGCATATTATGGTTACATTTTTTGTGGATTTTTCGACAACCATGCTAGACTGATGCCCGTGTTATGGTGGTCGATTTAGTAAAATAACAATCTAGAACCCATAATGTAAGAGAACAGGATTATAAAATAATATAAAATAATAATATCAAAATTTTTAATTAAGTATTAAAGAAAAGAAATGAGTATACAATAATGTAAATAAAGTAGGAATGATATAAAAGAATATAAAAATCATAGAATGTGAAGGAATATAAAAGTATGCATTTTGAAAATATATAGGGTAATTGTTCGGAACAAACGTCAACGGTTAATACGCACTTTTTTTTAATAAAACTTTTAGATTATTCTTAATTACCATAAAAGACAACTATTTGCATTCGGGAAGGTTGAAAATGTTACATTTTTAATTTTATTTACGTAAATTGAAAATTTGCTTTCACACTGTCAAATCACTCTGTAGTTCGGAACAAACGTCAACGGTTAATACGCACTTTTTTTATAAAACGTCCATCATTTGGCAATTCAGACAAGCGGTAAGTCCCACAAAGTCACGCACACCGCAAACGGTCCAGTCCACGAATACTCGTCCTTGTTGTACCAGCGCATGACGTATGTTAGCGGGTACCAGGTAAACTCTGTGGCAGGACGGTCCGGTTCGAGCTCCAGCCATATGACTAAGTTTGCACTTGGAAATATACTCTTTGACGTCATTATCTCCAGAGATTCCGGAAAATGCCTTCTCAAGGAAGTCCTCATCAGATAGCTCCCGGGGTACGTTAAAGAATATAATTGTTGGGTGCCTCTTTATTGGAAGTCGGGCACTCAGCAAGTCGGAGCTGGTTACAATAGGAGCATTTAAGAGCCGCTCTTGTTCCTGGCTGTTGGCAGTGTGGATGACTCCTTTATTTTTTGTATTTTTTACTCCCGTTATTCGAACTCCCAATTGCGAAGGCTTCACGATGTCGCGTATGATCTTTTTTATGCCATCGCTATCATCAACCCCCGGTAGTTTGGGAAAAAAACCTACCGATGGTCTTGGTTTACCTATCTGGATAGTTGTGCGAGTGAGTGGTGGAGGCAAAGGAAGTTTTTTCTTGGTAACTTCAGCAAAATAGAGGCTGGCTTCGGCCGCATCGGCTACTCGACGCATCACTGGTCCCAAGTCTAACTCAAGTTGCTGTATTTTGTCCAGCAACTGTTTCATGTAGTTATCCGCCATGATTTTCTCGGCCTTCAAGACCTTAATTTCAGCAAGGGCCGAGTTGAGTTTGCCTCTGATTTCTTCTTTCTCTAGGAGAAGTTGGGCAACGGATCCGAGAACACTAGTCACATTCACGGACACTTTGAGCTGTTGCTATTTTGACACTTTTTATGGCTTTTCGGCCAACGCATCCTGCAAAGCTTTTAAAGCATCTTGTGTCTCAGAGAGAATCGTACGTCCTGATATATTACTAATGGGTCCAAGTTTTTCTCCACTGTGAGACAACATGTGAGCCATCAAATATTTCTTTTGAGAACATGATTAATTGCAATTTGAACACGAAAACGTTTTTCTCCACTGTGAGTCAGTATGTGTCTTCTCAAATTTCCCCTATCAGAAGACGAATAACTGCAACCGGAACAGGAAAAAGGTTTATCTCCACTGTGAGTCAGCATGTGTCTCCTCAAATTTCTTTTGCAAGTAGATGCATAATTACAATCAGAACACGAAAAAGGTTTTTCTCCACTGTGAGTCAGCATGTGTCTTCCCAAATTTCCCCTATCAGAAGACGAATAACTGCAACCGGAACACGAAAAAGGTTTTTCTCCACTGTGAATCAGCATGTGGCTCTTCAAATTTCCTCTATTCGAACATAAATAATTACAATCAAAACACGAAAAAGGTTTTTCTCCACTGTGAATCAGCATGTGGCTCTTCAAATTTCCTCTATTCGAACATGAATAATTACAATCAGAACACGAAAAAGGTTTTTCTCCACTGTGAGTCAGCATGTGACTCGTCAAACTACCCTTTTGAGAACACGAATAACTGCAATCGGAACACGAAAAAGGTTTTTCTCCTCTGTGAGTACGCATGTGCCTCGTCAAACTACCCTTTTGAGAATATGAATGACTACAATCGGAACACGAAAAAGGTTTTTCTCCATTATGAATCAGCATGTGTGTCCTCAAATGTCCCATTTGAGAAAATGAATAACTGCAATCGGAACACGAAAAAGGTTTTTCTCCACTGTGAGTCAGCATGTGCCTAGTCAAACTACCCCTATCACAACATGAATAACTGCAATTGGAACACGAAAAAGGTTTTTCTCCACTGTGAGTAAACATGTGCCTCGTCAAATTACTCATTTTAGAACATGAATAACTGCAGTCGGAACACGAAAAAAGTTTTTGTCCGCTGTGAGTAAGCTTGTGTGTGTTCAAGTTTCCCTTTTTAGAACATGAATAACTGCAATCGGAACACGAAAAAGGTTTTTTTCCACCGTGAGAAAGCATGTGTCTTATCAAACTACTCTTATAAGAACATGAATAACTGCAGTCGGAACATGACAATGGTTTTGCTCCACCGTGAGTGAGCATGTGTGTAGTCAAATGACCTTGGCAAGTAGATGCAAAACTGCAGTCCGGACAGAAATAACGTTTTTTTCCACTCTGAGTCAGATCCATAAATGAGTCTGAAAAATAAAGCGAATAAAGATATACGTGTAAGCAAAGTTAATTTAAAAAAATGTAAAAAATAGAAAGCACGAATCTTTAATTACCTGTTGTATGGGTAAATCTTTGAAAGCGTCTTAGGCATTCCTTCTTAACATCTGGCAGCTCAACGTCAATTTCCATATAAGGAATTCCCACTCCATCTTCATCTCGGAGTCCTGGTTCTACCTTAAAGCTGACAGTCTCCACTTTAAGGCTACCTAGAAAAACCAAACAACAATACGTACAAAGATATGCCCAGATGAAGAGCGTGTTACATTTGAAATTACAGTCGTTTCTCACCCAGAGAGTACTACAAAAAAGATGTTAAAGATACTGTTGATTAAAAATAATAAAAATGGTTAAGGGGCTTTAAAGGTTAATTCAGTAAGCATGAAGGACCTCAGATGTCCGCTTCAGGAACGATGCTCAAAGGGAAAAAAAAATTAGAGAAAAAAAATGTACTCTTGAGCACATTCTGTACGACGTGTTGTATATTTTTTGTTCATATAGAAGTTTTATATTACAATTTGGGAGGCGGGTATGGGTACTGCCGCCCCGGGAACCATTTTCTGGACAATAAATACCTCTGCCATAGGTCACCCCAAGCAGTTCGCTACGTTTGGTGACTTAGCAGGGGTGCCCGGATTCATGGGGTTAGGTTTTTCCGGATTTTGGTAGCGGATGCGTCTGCCCACTAACTGCGTGGCAGGCCGGATCGGGAGAAACTTGTTGAGGGAGATCTTTTGACTACTCCCGCAGGACTCTCTCGGGACATTGGCTTGCACCGCAGTGGTAGGGATAGATACATACGTCTGTCACTCCCGCACACACTGATCCCCAGATTCCTACCCATCCCTCATACCTTTTTTCTTTCTCAGAACTTCCTCTCCGACCTTTCCCTAAAAAAAAACCTCCACACAGCATCCCCAAAGATGACATAGACCCCGAGGGGAATTATTTTCCTCAGGGCATCCCGTGTGGGGCTAATGGAAAAAAAAATTACCAGGGAAATTATGCTTTTATCAATATTATATGGCTAAAGAAGGAGGTAGCGCAACACGGCATAACACCCCAAAAACAAATAACGAAAATAATATATGTGTGTTTAACGCATACCACTGGAACGCTTTTCGCCACAATATAGCGCCATTTAAAATTTCACGGATTGGCTAGCTGCCATTTTTGTCAAATTTTCCGTAGATACTTTAAACATTTTTTTGTAATATTTTCTAACACGCCCGAGGTTCGATTTTGAAGATTTTTAGAAGATGATGTCTCGATATTTAAATTCGAGTGTATGATTTTTTAAGGTGGGCGGAAAATATTCACCAAAAAATTTCGAGCAATCAGAGAAAAAACTTTCAAATTCGGCTGTCGCTCCGGCTGATAATAATAATGTTTCCAGCGGATAAAAATGTTCTAAATAAATAAGAATTAAGATAAATAAAATATCACTTATTTACAACCCAAATAAGATACTTAAGTTAAAAAATTGCCGCAGTTTGTTAGTTTTCCGTAAATACGTTTTATTATAAATACCAAAGTACGGCAAGAGAAGACATTATGAACAAACACATGAAGTCATGCCTTAGCAACCATTTAAAACGGATTAGGTTTCTGAAAATCAAAATGTGGTAAATATCTCCCTATTGAGTCCACGCTCAATACAGACTTTAAAAAAATGAAAAAAATTGTACTATTTAGACAATAGTTAAAAGAAAGTTATTCAGTGTCCGGAATTGGAGAATATTGCGTTTTAATTGTTATTTTGTCAACTTTAATAACGTGAAATGTCATTTTTCAAGGATCGCCATGTTATTAATTACGAAGGCAAATACGCACTTTTAGGAAAAATCACTTTGTTTCAGTTAGATAATAATAAGAAGTACATATTTCAACCTTCGTGAGTGATAAATAATGCGGGTTAATTATTATTTTGTTCGGTTTCATAAACACGAAAAATGATTACTCATTATGCATGTCGTGTTTTTTTTTTTTTTTTTTTTTAATGGCTCTTCACCCCAAAAGAGTGTTCTGGCCAGTGTCAAGTGAATGCTTTTGTGAGTGTAATTTTTGGTTAATATTAACTAATTTAGTTTTAATAACAAGAACCTATCTACATTATATAATAATACTATACAAATAATAATAATAATAATACGCAAAATTATTACAAAAAGAGAAGATTTTAATTAAACATAACAAGGAAATTAAAAGATATGCTGACACAATTTATTGTACGTAAAAAATAAAAAAAATATATTTTTTTTATTTTTTTTATTTTTTTATTGGCAATGTTTATTAAAAATACATATGAAGTTACAACAGTTACATAGTTACATAAGGTTAACAAAAAATAAAAATAAATTGCCTTTCCTCACCATAAAGAGACAATGCTCTTGTGTTTGGTGAGGGAGTTCTAGCTCAATTAGTAAATTAATGATCATGTAAATTAGTAATAACGGCTATTGTAAATAATAAGAAGGTTAAAAAATCTTGTATAATTTAAAAATAAAAATCCTGAAGAGTTTGAAAAAATCATAATATAAATTAAAAAATCATTATAAATGGAAGAATCATGTAAGTTAGTAACAAAAATTATTGTAATAAGTAAGTAAAGGATACGTAAGAAAGAACGCAAGATTTATACAATAGTAGACTCAGAGATTTAGAAACTAAGAAATGAAAGAAAAAAGAAGGAATAAATGATTTATAAAATAGCAGACTTTAAGATACAAAGTAAACATATTTGGGACTTTTATAGTAGTTTCAGGTAATTTTTTAATTTGGGCTTAAATTCCTGCATATTTTCGATGGTTTTTAATTTTAATGGGAGGTTGTTATAATAGATTATGCCCAGATAAAGATAGGAATTTTGGATGTGCTTAGTATTAAATTTAGGAATTTTAATAGTTTTCTGGTATCTTGCTGATGTATTGAATTGGAAGTTACGAGTATTTAACTGTATTTCTATGTAAATTTGAAGAATTGAATATTTTTTATAGATTTTGTCTATTATAGGCACATTGAATATTGAAAAAAGAATTTCAGTAGGAAATTTAGACGGTTTTTTTAAGATTACCTTAATTATCAACCTTTGGACAATTTTGAGGGGATTTAAAATATTGTCATATGTTCCTCCCCAGCCAATAATACCATATTGCAATATAGATTGAACAGTTGCATAGTACACTCTTTTTAGGTTTTCTAAGATAAGAATATTTCTAAGTCTAATAAATATATAAATACATTTCCTAATCCTTTTGACGAGTTCACAAATATGTGTTTTCCATTTAAAATGTTGATCTATATATACACCAAGATATTTGATTTTGGGAGTTGGACTAAGTATAGCACAATCTTGATTGCAGATAGTTTTATTACATTTACTTTGGTGTATTATGATGTTTAAATTTGGTTCTAATTTGAATTTATTGATAGAGAATGGGATAAATTTTGTTTTTTCAGTGTTTAGAGAGAGGAGATTTTTATCGAACCAATTTTTCAATATGTTAATATCAATATTAGCTAGATTATTAACAGTATTCCAATCCGTACCTTCAATTATTATGACAGTATCGTCAGCATAAGATATTATTTTTCCGTTTAGTTTTTGTATGAATATGTCATTAACATAGATAATAAACAGTAACGGTCCCAGGACTGTACCTTGAGGTATGCCGAAATGACTCATTTTTGGTGAACTAAGCACACCATTAATTTTTACAACTTGGGGACGTTTGAAAAGGTAGCTTTTTATCCATTCTAGAGCTGAACCATTTAATCCAATGTTTCTTAATTTACTTATAAGTTTGTCATGTGATATACTGTCAAATGCTTTTTTGAGATCTATAAAAATTCCCAGGCATTTAAATGATTTATCTAATGAACTATGTACAAGGCTACTTAATTTTGCAATTGCATCTTGTGTGCTTCTACCTTCCATAAAACCAAACTGGTTTTCATTAATTATATCGTTGCATTTTATAAATTGGCTCATTCTTTTTTTAACTAGTTTTTCAAAAATTTTTGCTATATTTGAGATTACTGATATGGGACGGTAATTATTTACTTCTTCTGGATTACCTGACTTAAATATTGGGGTAATAGTAGTTTGTTTGTAAATCGATGGAAATACTCCGCTTTGGAAACTTGTATTTATTATATGCATTAATGGGTTAGAAATTTGATTTTTTATGTTTTTTAAAATATCAACCGTGACTGCATCAAAGCCCGGAGCAGATCCTCCTTTCATATCGGTTATGATAGAAACTATTTCGTCCTCTGTGGTGACTTCAAATGTTGTCATTTTATTTTTAGCATTTATATTACAGTCTGGAGATGTTATAATATTTGGATCAATGTGAATGAGATTGGCGAGATTTTTCCCAACATTTGCAAAGAAAGTGTTAAATATATTTGCAGCTTTTGAGGGGTTTTCTTTACAGCATGTTTTTGAGTTATCATGATTAATAGCATTGATTTCGTTATTATTGTTCTTTTTCTTGTCAATTATTTCATTTACAACCGTCCATACTCTTTTACTATCATTTTCAGCTAGATCCAACTTCCGTTTATAGTAACTTTCTTTAGTATGTTTTATGATATATGTAAGTTTATTTTTATATGCTCTAAAGTGATTAAGTAAGTTTTTATTATTAGGTTGTTGAGTTGTTAATTTATAAAGAGCTTGCTTACGTCGTACAGATACTATTAATCCATGAGTAATCCATGGTTTTATAGGTTTGAAGTTAGACAGTTTGTGTTTGGGAATTTTCATTTTTTGACGAGTCATTTATGTATTTAGATATTTTTTCTTCAAATATTTTACAGCAGATATTGACATCATTACATTGTAATAATTCGATCCAATTTTCTGATTGAAATTTGTTTTTTAATGTATCCATATTAAGTACTTTTTTGGAAGATTTTGTTTGTTTAAATGATGGCAATATTGGATTGCTGGTTTTGTGGTTAAAGATACAAGAATAATGATCAGTGATAGTTGTGTGAATGACAGCTGCTGTTATATTTTGGATATCCGGTATATTTGTAAAAATATGATCTAAGCATGAAGGTCGTTGACCTCGAACGTCTCTAGTGTACGAATTTATGCACGATAAATAATTGAGTTCTGCTAACATGTTGAGATAGCTATCTTTATCCTTACTAGAATAGTCGCTTGCGATATTTAAATTCATATCTCCAACCAAAACATTGTTTTTATTTCTAAAATTTAATAAAATATTTTTTAATTCATCAATAAAGTGTGACACTATCGACCTATGTGTTCGATAAATAGCAATAATGTTATAATGTTTATTTATGTCTTTAAATTCAATATTTAATATGTTAACATTACTAATACTGTGAATCTCTTTAATATTAAGTACATTGTATTGGTTAGATACAAATATTCCAATACCAGAGTTTTTGTTTAACTTTGTTGTTGTTGTGTAGTAAGAGTACCCCGGTATAGAGAAATTCAATTCACCGGCTGAGTGAGTTTCTGTTAAAACTATGCAGCCCGGGAAATAATTTAATTCTTTTAATGATATTATTAATTCATCCATGTTCCTTTCTATGCTTCTAATATTTACATGAAATAGGCTAAATCCTTTATCAGGACAAATTAAATTGAAATCTTTTATGGAGTGACACAAATTTTCTTCTATACAAATTTTTTTATCCAAAGCGTTACATAAAAAATCATTCATTTTGCAGTTTTAGGTTAGTTATTTCATGGATACATTTATGTAATTTGTAATGACAAATGGTAGAGGCAAAGAATTGAATGAAACTTAACTTACAGTTACAAATTGATGCTGTTAATATTCAGGAAATTAGCCAAGACTTTATACACGCGTTTCTTCACAGAAGATAACAGGCATGCAATGTTGTAGGGAGGCAATATACCCGAACTGATTAGGTGAGGGAAGAAATTTTTGTATGAATTATTTAAAGGACAACTGAAAAAAATATGATTGAGATCCTCTTCACCAAGACGACATTCACACATCGCAGAATTCTTAATATGAATTTTTGTCAGGTGAACATTGTGGCAGCAATGCCCTATCCGCATGCGGCAAATGGATGATGTCGAGAATTTGTTAAAAGAAAGTCTTGAAAACCACGGTTTTGAAGGAATCGTTGGCTGAATTGTGAAAAAGCTATATCCTTTTGATTGACTAGATTCTTCCCAATGATTCTGCCATGTGGAAATCATGTTTTCCTTCAATTTTATGAAAATGTCATCGGTGTTTAAAAATTTATATAAAATATCCCCCGAAATAATGGCATCTTTCGCCAATGAATCGGCCTTTTCATTTCCAGGGATACCGCAGTGACTAGGTATCCAAGCCAAGATGATTTCTTTGCCAGAGTCGGTTAATTTATGAATTAAAGTGCGAATTCCAACACAGAAATCGTCTTCTGGGTAATGGAAAGGGGAAGAGTTTAATTTTTGAAGTGCACTCAGGGAATCGGAGAGAATTAAGAATTTTCCAATGTTAACATCGTCAATGTATTTGAGGGATTCAAAAATGGCTATACATTCAGCAGTGAAAACGGAAGCCTCTTTTGGAAGTTTAATTTTTCTATCGACTTGATCTGATGGGCAGTGGAATGCCGCTCCCACATGGTTTGATAAGGGAGACTTGGAACCATCTGTGTAAATAATTTTCCAGTTGGAATATTTCGAATTTAAAATTTGGATAAGTTTTGTTGGAGCTTCGTGATTGTTAATTATGCCGAGAGAAAAAAGAATATTTGGTTTACACAAATGAATACGAAAGGAGTTGGCATATAAAGGAAGTCTGTCTGATGGATTTAAGAGGGCTTTATACGAACAGTACGTATGGAGGCTTTTAACAAGAAGAGGGATTGATTTGTTCCTCCAATATGGAAGTGATTTCACTTGAGCAGTGAGTGCAGTAATTTTGTCTTTCAGTGGGTGATTAGAGAGTCTTAAGCATTTAAATAAAAACTTGTCAGCCAAGAACTGTCTTCTGAAATGAAGAGGAGCCTCCACAGCCTCCACTTGTAAAGCGTTAATTGGGGAAGAACGCATTGCTCCGATAATCAATCTTAAACATTGAAATGGAATACGGTCCAACCTTGCGAGGTTCTTTTTAGAAGTGGGTTCAATGAGGAATGACGCGTAATCCAAATGACTCCTAACATATGCGTTATAAAAAAGTTTTTGGGTGAATGGATGACTTCCCCACCAGACCCGTGAAACGGCACGTAAAGTGTTGATGCCAGCTTGACATTTGTTAATGATTAAATTAACATACGGGTTCCATGTTAACTTAGAGTCTAAAATTACCCCAAGGAATCTTATTTGTACCTGCATAGGGAGAATTGAATTATTTATTTGGACTGTTACACGCGGAGTAACACGTTTTTTGGAAAAGACGATAACATTGCTTTTGGACGGAGAAATTTCTAAGCCGTGATTTTTTAACCAGGTGTCAAGGTTTTTCATGCAAATGTTAATCACATCCTCCAGAATAGAAATAATTCGTCCTGAAATATATATAAAAAGATCATCCGCATACTGGAGTATTTTACAAGATGGATGCATACTCCGATGCAGGTCAAAGGTATAAATATTAAAAAGGATAGGACTAAGGACGGAGCCCTGAGGCAAACCCTTGTTTACTATTCTTTCCAGTGGAGGAGAATCCAGCACCTGGATTTGAATTTTCCTGGTAAGAAGGAGGTTAATTATAAAACTGGAAAGCTTACGAGGGATGCCAATTTTTAATAATTTATTAAATAAAACATCCAATAAAACATTGTCAAAAGCTCCGCACACATCAAGGCAAACACCGACAAGGAATTCATTATCGGCCAGGGCTAACTGGATATCAGAAGTCAGGATGTACACACTTTCGATCGTACTTTTTCTTTTTCGAAAGCCAAACTGAGAGCTGGGAAGAATTTTTTCATTTTCTGCATACCAGTCTAGACGTCTTTTAATCATATGTTCAGCTATTTTAACTAAGGAAGATGACAGAGCTATAGGTCTGTAAGAAAGTCCAGAGTTAGGGTCTTTCTGGGGTTTCAGAATGGGAACAATTATTTGAGTTTTCCAGGATGATGGAATTTTGCCGGAGTCGAAGATCAGATTTATAATTGAAAGAAAATAGTTTAGTGTGGTAACGTCGCAGTTTTTAATAAAGCTATAAGGAATTCCATCTACACCAGCGGATGAGTCTGTGAGATCGTTTAAGACCTCCCTAAGTTCCGTTAAATTGAAGTGGGTGTCCATCCAACCCCGTGTTTTAAATTAGTATGTGAATTCTGTTTCGTTAAAATTACTTGCAGTTTGAGGAGCTAGTTTATCGGCAAATTCCTTCACCCACTCTGAAGTGAGTGGTCGAGTCACCGTTGGGACGTGAGAACCCTTAAACCTGCGAATTGAATTCCAAACAACTGAAAGAGGAACTTCGGGAGATAATGATGTGCAAATTTTTTTCCAGCCTTGACGTTTTTTGTTTTTTAGAAGACGTTTGGTCTTAGCTTTAATTTGTTTATACTGAAGGAAGTTCTCCATATTCATATTTGTTGAATAAATTTTCGCATATTTTTTCCTCATATCTACTGCGTCTGAGCATTCAATATCCCACCAAGGAGCTGGGGGAGGTTTCCCTTTGTTACGTGTCGTTTTAATGGGGATAAATTTTTCTGCGGCCGTAATGACTGCAGACACAAATAAATCGTAACATTCCGCAACATTTTCTGTAGTTGGAGAGGGCAGATTTTGCACAGAGAACTTTGTATGATTTGAATAGTCATTCCAGTTGGCTCTGGCAGTTAAGAACCTTGGTTTTCGACTACTGCACTTGACATTTTTGTTGGAATGATAAATATTTGAGGATTCAATGAGGATGGGGTAATGATCACTCCCATGAGGGTCATCCAAAACCTTCCATAACAGGGATGCGGCTATGTTGGAATTGCAAATAGTAAGATCAACCATGCTGGGTCGCTGACCAGGCACCTGAAAACGAGTAGGAGAACCATCATTGATAATACAAAAGTCTAGTTCATCTAGTAGATCAACAATATCTCTGCCCATTCTGTCACAATTGTGAGCTCCCCATAATCCGTGATGGGCATTGAAATCTCCCAGAACAAGAGAAGGGGTAGTGACCTTGGAAAACATAGCTTTTAGGATTGATTTAGAAGGTTTATTAGATGGTGATATATACAAAGAAATTATTGTAGTGTCAAAAACCTTTGCGGCCGTCACTTGAAAAGGACAACCAATTGGTTTTACATCTACAGGGGAGAAGGGTAATGATGTTTTAATGAAAAGAGCGGAGCCGCCCTTTCCATCTTGACGGTCGTCTCGAAGACAGTGGTATCCCCTGACTCTGAAATCAGAATCCGGTTCCAGCCACGTCTCCGAGATGGCAGCCACTGCAATTGAGTTTGAGTGTAATGTGTTTAAAAATTCTTCAGTCTTATTTCTAAGACTATGACAATTCCACTGAAGAATCCTCATCAGAGGAGCCATTTCTAGTTGAGTTGATAATATTAGTAATTTGTTTAGCAACGTGGGACGGTATTTGGATGTTGTTTTTATTTAAAGTTTGTAAAATATGTAAAAATGAGGTGATTAGTGTAGAGTTAAGGTCTATATTATAATTTTGTTCTTTAGTAGATGACTTTAGGTAAGAATTGAAATTTGAACTGGAAGGAATTTGTCCATTAGGGAACCACAGAAGGGATTCGTGATTAGCATTATTTTTTTTTTGTTAGAACTCTAGGTTTCACGACCCTTTCAACAGTTTTTCTAAATGAAGAAGAAGAAGGTTGAGAAGGGGTGGATTTTTTAGAATTTTTGGAAGTTACTTCAAAATAAGATGGAATGGATTTGTTAAACATTCTTGATGCTTCCGCATAAGAGATGCTCTTCTCGGCCATTGTGTGTTTAATATTGCGCTGCCTTGACAGTTCAGGGCAAGTTTTGCTGATGGACATGTGGGTACCGGAGCAGTTTAAACATTTATAATTTTCCTCTGTTTTATCACAGGAATCGCCACTATGGGACGAACTGCACTTAAAGCAACGGGGTTCTGATCTGCAGAGGTTCTTCGTGTGTCCAAATCTGCAGCACTTGTAGCATTGCACAGTTGGGAACACATAGAGCTCTACTGGTAGAGAGACGTTAAACATAGTAACATTTTGTGGAAGGTCTTTGCTGTCAAATGTTAGGACAACGGATTGGGAGGGTCTCCATTCTACAGAGTTTCCCGTATTAAACCTGTAATTTAGACGACGCGCTTTTAAAACTTTTCCGAAACCTTGAGGAACAGTAATGTTTTCCAGGATGTCCTCTATCGACCAGTGCGGTGGGATCCCTTTTGTGACACCTAACTTTGTAACCTGATATGTAGGTATGAAAACGTTGTACGAGTTTTTTTTGGCAACATCAGATTTTACAAAGCTATTGGCCTCAGCCGCTGTCTTGAATTCAACAGAAAGACGGTTACGCCCAACCGATTTTACTCCATTCCAGACAGGGTGGATTTTATTTTTAAACATAAAATGTCCAAAGTCCACATCGTATAAATTTGATTGTTTTTCATCCTTTGAAATTTTAGTCACGTGTGTAATGTAAGGTGGTCTATCAAGATTATTATAGACGTGACATTGGTGAAGGAGTATTGTTTACCAGTGGGGCGGGTGTGGTTGAAGGGCTTGCTGGACTTAGACTTGAAATCGAGGAAGAAGTGGACGGAATTACATCCTGTAAAACAGAATTATTTGGAAGGGAGTCGTTTTGCGTGGAGGGTATTTTTCGATGTATTTGTTCAAAATCTGTTGCATTTCTATTATCTGCTGGTTTAGCAATTTTTCTTTTTTTTTGACGTAATCGTTACGAAGTCCGAAGCCTCCGGAATATTAACCGCGATTATTTTTTTTGTAACACCCGAGGATTCAGATTGCAAACCATCATCTGGGGGATCAGGTGGTTTTTCTTTATCCATTTTCGAATAAATCTACAGCACACAAATCAAAAAGAAATCTTACCTGAACTGCTCCGAAGAACCAATTATATAACACAAATACTTACAGTGAAAACAAATATACAAGTAAAAACTATATTACACTAATTTACAATACTATTTTAAAACTATTATCTATATAAAATGATTAATTTTGTAAAGAGGAATGAAATGACACTGGCACAGTTAGACGGTAGCCTTTTCGCATGTCGTGTTAAATTGTGCCGTGTTAAACATTGTGCCAGTGTGCAAATCCCAAATAAACACTACAAACCTAATAAAAAGTACCTACAAATATAACACAGTCAATTAAATTACTACAACGAAGTACTTATTGAATTATTTCCGAAACTTCTGAAAGTGTTATCATCTTCATCATATGGATAAGTACCCCTCATACGTAGGATTCGGAGCGACTGTGCTCCACGCCACTTCTGGTTGTCGCGCAGAAATGTAAATATCGAAAATCGATTCACAGAACAATTCCGCATGAGACTTTTATGTGCGGAAGTCTGAAGTGGCGCGGGGCAACGGTCGCTCAGAACTCTTACGTGCAGGGTTTGTTTAACGGGTTTGTGTAATTATTTGAATACCTAGAACAAAAATAAATAAAAGACCGCGCAAGCCTCCTTCTTTTAAATAAGATATACATCCCAGGTTTTGAATGGTTTGTTTGGACGGCAGAGTTTGTCTAACGGGTGTGTGTAGTTATGTGAATAGCTAGAACGAAAAAAAAATACAAAATGCGCACGCGTTTTTCTTTTAAGCAAGATATACATCTTGCTTAAAAGAAAAACGCGTAGTTTGTCTAACGGGTTTGTGTAATTTTTGCGTTTTATAGAATTTTATTTTTTTTACATTAACTCCACACAGGAGGCCTTGAGGAAAATATTATCCCTCAGGGGCTATTTCATTTGGGATGCTGTGTGGGGGATCTTTTTGAAGAGAGGAAGGAATGAACATTGGTCTTGAAGAGACCCATGTTGTAGGAAGGAGGAAACACAGAGGCCGGCAAATCATTCCACAGCCGAGCTGTTGAACATAAGAACGAGTCGAAGAAACGACCCGTTCTCATGTGACAAATGTCAACCGTGTACAAATGTTAGGCACGCATTTGGCGTGTTTCCCGACTATGCACCGGTGCCGTAGGGATCAGTGATGCTAGTTCCTCGGAGCATCTTCCATTGTAATACCGGTAGAACAAGGATAGCATTCCCACCCGACGCCTGTGCTCTAAAGATTGCAATCCGTCTGTCAAGACGGGAGAATCTACCAAACGGACCGCCCGTTTCTGCACAGAGTCGAGGGTATTTTTCAGGTATTTTGGAGCTCCAGACCAGAGGTGGCTGCCAAATTCAACCGTGGGGCGCACTTGCAATTTGTACAAGGTTAGCAGTTGTGCACTAGTAAAGTATCTGCGGGCCCTTTACAGTACGCCCAGTTTCTGGGAGGCTAACTTTACTCTGGCTTCGATGGAGCCCCCATACCTGAGCTGGTCACTTAGGGTTACACCAAGCATATCAATGGAGGGCTTTTTCGGAAGATTGCTTCCGTTGAAAGAGACAAGATTTTCATTTCGATCCCTTTTAGACGTAATCAGACAAGATGGGTCTTTGAAACATTAAATTCAATGAGATTATTTTTACCCCAAAAGAAAATACTCTCGAGGTAACCATCCATTCTTTGCTTCAAAGCCATACGAGCTGTTTGTGAACCCTTTGGGGGCTTATCACACAAAAATCTATCATGAACTATACTCTCATCCGCCTAACAATGAATTGGTGCAAATGACAAAAGGTCGTTGATGCGCAAAAAAACAAAGTCGGAGACAGAACCGATCCCTGTGATACGCCAGCATTTATCGAGTGTCAGGAAGAGGTGAAACAATCGGCTACCGTCTAAATCGACCTCTCCCTCAAGAAGTCGGCAATCCACGTACACAAGGATTAGGGAAGTACGTAAGAAGGCAGTTTGTTGAGAAGTCCTCGGTGCCAAACCCGGTCAAAGGCCTTGGAAATGTCCAGTGCAACCGTTTGGGTCTCACCGAAACGTTCCAGGCACCGCCCCCAAACATGCATCACATACGCGAGAAGATCACCGCACGAGCGGTTCCGCCGGAATCCGTATTGACGGTCGTTAATCATTTTGTTCTTCTCGAGGTATGAGAGCAGTTTGTCGTTGATCACACGTTCCATCACCGTAGACAGAACTGATGTGATCGCTATGGGGCGGTAGTTGGTTGGGTTGAAGCGGTTACCCTTCTTTGAAATAGGGTGGATAACCACTTTTTTCCAACCAGAGGGCACAGAGCCAGTCTACAGGGACATTTTAAAAAGCTTCGTCAAAATTGGAGCTATTTCTGCAGCGCACCTCTGCAGTACCAGGGCAGGTATTCCGTCAGGCCCACTAGCTTTATTAACATCAAGCCCTCGTAAAACATGGAGTACTTCCCGATGCTGGATCCTCAGCTTTTTATACAAAAACCGCAGTGAGGAACTGACGTCGGGACAGCACCTTGGTCATCGAGGGTTGAGCTATCCGCAAACATTTTACCTAATAAGTTAGCCTTTTCGGTGGCGGTGTTTGCTAGTGAGCCGTCAGGTCTGGTTAGAGGCGGCAGACTGGATTTGCAGAAATTGCGACCTATTGAGCCCGCAAGCGACCAGAATTGCCTGCTGCCATGCAGGCATGCAGCCAGCTTTCTGCTGATCTGCTGGTCGTACTAAAATTTTGACCTATTCATGATTCTCTTGGTTTTCTTTGCCATTTTGTTGTAAGCTGTTCTGTCTTTGGATGTTCTAGATGTGTTTTAGGCTCGGTAAGCCTTTTTTTGTCCCACTGCTTCATCGCATTGTCGACTGAACCACGGCTTTGAGCCTACACCAGTTTCCTTAACAGTAGATGGGATGAAATCATCCATTGCGGATGTGATGACTTCACCAATTTCCTGGGCACATCTTGAGGGATCCGAAGTCCGAAAACAGATAGCTGACCACGGGAAAGCATTAAAATGTGCCCGCAGACCGAACCAATCTGCTGACCTATAGTGCCACACTTTTCTCTTCAGCCTCTCGTTTGGTGGTCTGAAGTTTACAGGGATTGATGTCGTCACCAGGCAGTGGTCGGACGATCCTAAAGGCGCTGTGGCTTCAACCTTGTAACCGTGTGGCACAGTAGTTAAAAATAGGTCTAACAAATAGGAACGGTGAGTCTGGACATCAGGAACCCTTGTGGGCTCCTGAACCATTTGCTCCAATCCGTAGCAAAGGGCAAAGGATTCCGCTTGGCGTCCAGCCGAGTCTGTTGATCCTCAGAACTTCAACCAAGGTTCGTTATGAACATTGAAGTCCCACAGGACCACAAACTCTGCCGTAGGGTAGCGGAGCAAGAGGTCATCAATATTGTCGCTTGAGTGTTTGAAGAGCTCGTACGTGTCTGATTCGGTGCTAAGGTTCGGTGAGCAGTATAAACACGCGTAGAATCTTACCGTAATGGCAAATTTGACGCGTACCCACATAACGTCGAATCTGGAGTTTTCCAGATTCAACAGTCGCACACAGTTGACGTCAGCTCGACTATAGAGACAGACACCTCCATTAGGTCTGAACGTGCCTGCGAGGGTGAAGCCCGGGAAGTCCAGATAGGAGGCGTCTAGAGGTAACTACACACACATACCCGTTACAATTTACATAACACAAACCCGTTAGACAAACCCTGCTTGCCATACAAACCATTAAAAACCTGGGATGTATATCTTGTTTAAAAGAGAAAAAATGTGTGCGCGTTCCTATATTTATTTTTCGTTCTAGGTATTCAAATAATTAAACCCGTTACATAAACCCGTTAGACAAACCCTGCTTGCGCTACAAACCATACAAAATCTTGGATGTATATGTTGTTTAAAACAAAAACGAGTGCGCGTTCGTTTATTGATTTTCATTATAGTTTTTCAAATGATTACGCAAACCCGTTAGACACCAAACCCTACTTGTAGAACAAATCCATTTTAAAACCTATGATTTATATGTTATTAAAAATAAAAACGCGTGCGTGTTCTTTTATTTATTTTCGTTCTACGTATTAGAATAATTACATAAGTAATTAGGCAAATCAGGTACTTTTGTAGTAATATCGTCTATATGTATATCGTTTCTAGCTACTCGTTTAGTGAATGTTTTATTTTTATTTTTAGGTTGGCTCTTTTGCGAATTGCATGAAAATCATGTTTCACATGGAACAGTTTTGGGTAGTTTTGTATATTTATGGAACAGTTTCATATTTTATATGGGCTCGCGTCATGCGCGCGTTATAAGTAATTATTTTTCGTCTTTATAAAACCGAACAAAATAATTATTAATTCGCTTTATTATCATTTCCGAAGATTGTTATTCGTACTTATTATTGTGTGACTGACAGAAAGTGATTTTTCCTTTTAAAAGTGAGTATTTCATCGTTGTAATTAATAACATGGAGAGCCTTAAAAAAAACATTTCACGTTTTAAAGTTAACAAAATAATCATTAAAACGCAATATTTGTCAATTCCAAGTGTGTATTGATCGTGGACTCAATAGGAAAATATTTACCCAAAATGTTACATTCCACATTTTTAACACAAGCAGTACTGCAATAATGCAACTTACTGGCTTTTTGAGTATTTTCCGCATACTGTAGACATTCCTTCTTTACATCTGGGAGGTCAAAATCCATATCCGCATACGACATTTCACCTTCACCTTCTTCCTGGGGCCCTGGTTCCGTCTTGATGGAAACACTCTCTGGGCTTAGTAGATCCATGGCAAGACCGTGGAAGGGTTCGGTTGGACTAATCTTTAAAAACAATGATGTGTATGGGTAACAAATATTTATATAGAAACTAGCTGGTTCCCGGCATGCGTTGCTATGCCATTCAAAGAAATATATTGTATCTCCCTGCACGTTCATTTTCACGCGTCCCCAATGCCCTCCTGCGTTCACCTTCCACCTTCCCCGCCTTCCCCCTCTCTAGTAACCCCTCCACAGATCCCCACCTCCTTCTCTACCCTCCCCCTCCTACCTTCCCTCCATGCCACTAAAATATATGAAATACATACATTTTAAAACTACTCGCGCACCACCTGTAGTATTTTTTTTACAAATTTCAACAGTCTTCTGCTAAACTGCAATGTTCTGTAAAAGCTTTGAGTCAATCCATTGATTACTTTTCGAGATTTACTGATCCAAAGGTACAGAACACATAAAAAAAATTCATAACGCCAAAGCTTACCATTACACATAGAAACACTCTTCTGCTAAAATGAAATAATCGGTAAAAAAAATTATCAATCCATCGATTACTTTCCGAAATTTGCGGACCCAAACGTAAGGAAATTACTTTTTGTTAAATGCAAATGTCATATCGCCAGAGGTTACCGCTATAAATAGAAACACTCTTCTCCTAAAATGTAAAAATTTTGAGTCAATCCATCGATTATTTTTTCGAACCAAATTTTTTATACATATAGATATTAGATATAGTTAATTATGACTGAAACTTTGAGAGAAGACAATTATTGAAAACGGTTGACCGAATTATCATCAATAGTTAGATTACAGAAACCATACACTGTTTTCCTTTATATCCTCTATATCTCTATAAAGTGACATAATCGCACATTTGATCTGTCGTTCCACACTAGATAAAATATTGGTATACCCAGGTAAACGATATTTCTATAATTTGTAATTATTGTAATCAATGCCTTCGAAATACACATCCACGAAACAGTTTTCAAACCAGACGTCAAATAATGGATTTTCTAACTTAGGAGTACAAATTTTCCAATTTTGGTGTAAGTTAAGCTGGAACGCGTTATGGTTTTTTTTCATACATTTTGTTTATTCTTAAGGATCCGATATGAAAAAAGGACGTGTTTTATTTTGTGGTATATCCATGGTTTAAGACTTTGGACATTATTTATTTATTTATTTATTTCAACGCCATAAAATGGCTATTGCAATCCGGTGATACATGATGCATGATACACAGTGGTACACAGGAGGATAATTACAATGATAATAATGTACATTAGACAAAGTACATATGCATGATAACAACTAACATTTAGTTATAGGATACAAATATGCTTTACAACAAAAAAAAAGAATATGAGCTCGTAAAAAATACACATTTTTATGCAGAGTAAAAATAAGTACCTAAAGGTGACTTTTTAGAAAAATTCTCAACATCAAGTATAATATACTTTACTTTTATTTGTTCATATTGTTGGATTCTAGGAATTGGCTAAAATTGAGTAACTTAGTAATTATATTATTGTTACCTTCAGTTGAAATTACTGCAGTTCGAAATGACTACAGGTACTGCTAATTAGTTCTGCTTTTCAGAGCTGTCAGTTAGAGAATCAATAATAAATCTGTGGTTTAAAAATAGTAATTTTGAAAAAAAAACATATATATATACATTTATTAGCTATCACTTAACTAGTCTGTCTGATAGTTAAGTAATATAAATGAAGTAAGTAGTTTGGAATCTATATTATAGTATGATATAGACGCCGTGCAGACGAACACTATTATACCTAACATTAATTATTGTGATTGAGGTATGATATTATAGCCTTCTTATAATTATATTCGGTGCAGTTGAACACATCTACTACTTCTGAGAAAGCATTGCCAACTGCATGCAATCTAGGTATAAGCGAGTATCTAAATACTCAGTCCTGATATTTTTATTGCAATTAAAAAGAATTTTGGATCGAGTAGTTCTAGTAGGTATGTATACCATTAACAATTTTAAAAATAAAAGTCAAGTCGGAAATAAGTCTTCTATCTGAAAGTTTGAGTAAGTTTAATTCATTCATCAAGTGATTGTAATTTATTGATTCTATTGGTAGACCAAGTTTATAGTTAATGAACCTTAAGAATTTATGCTGAATTTTTTCAATGGAATCGGAGTGTATTTTGTAGTGAGGGGACCAAATAGAAGAATTATATTCGACTTGACTTCGAACCAGAGAGGAATACAGGATTTTTAATGTTTTATTATTTGACATGTGTCAAATCTCATTGTTTTACGCAAGTATGTTAATTGGAAATGTTGCATGTGTATTTAATTTTGTAAGTATGTAACATATTAATTTAATATCTAAATATGTGTTGATTACTTATTGTGAACTTGTATTACTTACTGTAAGGAATTTAAAAAAATATGCGAGTATGCTTGATGATTTGACATTCTGTTTACAGGAAATAATACACCAGAACTTTACAGACGCACTATTAACTCATAGAATAAATAATATATGTGTGAGTTTACTTCATATTGTAAAATATTGTGTCAGCTAAACCTTTGGATCAGGCTAGCAAAAAGTTAAACATAAACTTCGATTACTTCACGACCGAACAACTGAATCTCGCAAAAATGACAGTGACTGAGCGCTTTCATAATTGTGATCTATGGTTTGTTCAAGGTGTTGCCATTTTTCTACGATTAGTACATAGTCGAGTACCCCAAAATATTATTTCTTCTCTCATGGCAACTATCTTTTTGAAATGAAAATAACGATCGCAAGCCCGGCGCAAACGTCAGTTTTTTTTCCATCCGATTGTCGGTTCCGCGGATGCGCAGAGAGGCGTGGCCTATTTTCAGTACTCTGCGCCGGCCGCCCTACCAGGCCCGACAACGAGCGTGGCAGCGTTTATTACCGATTCGACCGTCAACAAAGCTCGCGGTGCTCATTAGTATTGTAATCACTTTCAAGCTTTCTTTCGACTCTTGCAAAAGAGTTTTGACACGTGCGAAAGTAATACCAGTGTAAAAATGGCTGAAGACATGGTGTACACAGAAATACTAATCGGAGCGGTACAAAACTAGCCATGTCTGTGGAATTCTCAGTTAAGGGATTATCAAAAGAGAGAGGTACCTAAAGGATTTGGCCTGGGAAGAAGTTTGTAAAGAAATATAATATATTATGGTGATGATTTTGAATTCAAGTACGACGAGGAGAAAAAGAAAAAAGGTTATCACTACTTTTTCATTTGTGAAAGTTTCATAAACATGGTGATTTTTGGAACAAAATTCAACAGGTATAATATATATATTATTTCTAGTTGTAAACAATGTAGGTTTTAATTAGTACATAAATAAAAAGACCACGTAGATTATAATACACTGCCCGAATGTTTATTTTATACTTTGTACATTCGTTACTTTGAATTTCGTCATTTATTTTTGGGATGTTATGCCGTGTTGCGCTATCTCTTTCTTTTTAGCCATGATTTCGGACAGCGTTACAGCGTCCATCATCAGGCCAGATGTGTGAAAGAATGTACATATTTGTTTATAATTTTTTTTTGAAAAATTTTTGTATATGTTCTAACTGGTCTTGTCAAAAAAATGAACGATTGGACAATGTATAATTAAATGTAATTAATATTATGGATTCATCGAGAGGAAATCAGTCGTTGTATGTTACACGTCGGTGCTGACATGAGATTTCTCCGATTGGTGAATTGAAATACTCAGCAAATTTGTCTCGAACAGTTCGAACACCCCTTCCTTGGTTCGTTGACATGGGTTGTATATTACTACACGGAATATCGTCAAAGTAATGGTTAAACTAGCTTCAAAGCGATAACCATCTCTGGCCCTTACATAATTGTGTAAAACGCACGCTGTTTTCGTTATCAGAGTTGCAAAATCTGGTCCAATGGTCATGTTAGCATAAAAAATACTCCACTTATTTGTATTTTGTATTTGTAAGTATTCCAAAAGTACATTCAACTATCCGTCTGGTTCTGCTGAGGCAGTACTTGAAAATCCGCCGTTGATAATTTAAATTACTTCTCGGATATGGTCTCATAAAAATTTTATTGAGGGAAAAGGCCTCGTCACCCAAAAATATATGTGGGAGCTTTGACCCTTCAGCGTTCGGTAATTCCTTTGGATCAGGTATAGGTAATTCGTTTTGGTTGAGCATCTTCCCAAACCTCCAATTATTAAAAATATTACTGTCACCCTCCCTTCCATAAGATCCAATATCTACAGCCACAAAACGATAGTCTGAATCTACAACTACCATCAACACTATGGAGTTGTATGTCTTGTAGTTGTAGTAGTTAGAGCCACTTAATCTGGGGCAAATAAAACGTATATGCTTGCCATCTACTGCGCCTAGGCAGTTCGGGAAATTAGTTTTTCTATGAAAGTTTTCTGAAATTTCTATATATCGTTTTTTCATCATCGTAATCATCCTTAAGCTCTTCGAAATTTCTTCCAGGAGCGAGGTACCTACTAAAAATTTGGAATAATTATTTACATAATTTTTTTTTAGGTGGTGATGTGAAGAGAAAGTGGGGTAATCTTAGAGACTGTTACCGCGGGGATATAAATAAAATAAAAACTACTCCCATGGGGTCAGCTGCAATAAAAATAAAACGTTTTTTCCGACGCGATGTCGTTTTTACCACCTGTGCTAGAAAGTAGAAGGTAGGTAAGTAATTTAATTGTAAAATTAGGTATTATTAATATTAGAAAATAATAATGTACATTAATTTCAGTCACACGGGTAATTATTATACAGATGGACCCAGCACGTCTCAATATGGCCAGGAGTCTATGGAATATCCATATATTCGATATGACCACCCAGAAAACCAGATAAAGGCAAAAAGGACTAAATCAAAAGATGTACCTGCCCAAATACTGGATCTCATAAAACAGAAAGAAAGAAAATCACCTGAAAAGGATGACGAAACCAAATATCTTTTAAGCTTCCGGTCAGATTTGAAGGCAATGACAAAATCACAAAAAAATGACTTTAAAAAAGGAATGTTACAATTGTTAAAACAAATAACTGATACATCGCCTCACTCCTGTCCTTCGAACAATTCTTCAACAAGAAGCGGGTTTTCTCAATCTCCTACGGTATTCTCGTACATGACAAGCCCCAATCCTAGCCCTACTGCAATCTACAGGCAAAACATTACCTCAAATTTGCCGCAGCCAAGACAGTCACCACGAAACAATTCTACAATAGAATTCATCACACCATTACAAAGGAACACCGCTGACGAAGACTTGACCCAGTACTTCAAATTTAATGATAGGACTTCTGAATAATATTTTTAAAGAAAAATGAAACAATGCAACTTTGTAAAAACCACTTATATAATGTGCAAATCCGACCGGTTTCGGAACAAACGTTCCTTCGACAGGGAAAGCTTATACTAATTTTACAGTTTCGAACAATGTTTTATTATGGTAGGGGGTGGAGCCGTTGTTAGTTAATAATGTAGATTGGGTGGGTAGGTATTAGTGTAGAGTGGGTGGGTAGGGGGACAAATCCATGATTGGGCTATATGACAATATTTTTTGTTTGTTGATAATAGATTCATTATTTTTAAGGGATTTTTTTTAATTTCCAAAGCTTCTTAATTATCTAAACGTTTTCCTTTATGATTAATATGAAGAATATTTATCCCTGTATTTTTTTTCAAAACTATGGTTATTTTCAATGATATGGTTAGCGAACTCAGAAAAATTATTATTATTAAGACACCTTAAATGTTCTTTGATTCTGATTTCAAAATTACGAGTTGTTTTTCCAATATAAAATGAGGGACAATCATTGCATTTGAGTTTATATATTCCGGAATTAGTCAATTTATGGTCTTTATCTTTAGTATTTCTCAAAAAATTACCGATATTATTTCTTGTATAAGACGCTGGTTTAATTTTAGAAGGGAGATATTTGCAACATTGAACTGATAAATTATTAATATACAAAATTTTACGCCATTCTTTATCATTAATATTATTAGAATTGTATAGATATTAATTTTTTGAAATTTTGCTAAGTTTTTTATTTAGGATGTTATCAATCAATTTTGTTTCATATCCGTTATTTATAGCAATTTGTTTTATTATAGTTTTGTTAATAATTTCCTTTCTGAACTTTCCGTTCTGAACTTTTGTTTGGCGGTCCGTCCTCTCTGCCTACCCCTGCGGGGAAACGGCGTGATGGTTAGTTAGTTAGTTAGTTATTAGACTGTATTTTGAATACAGGAGCAGACATTAACGTAATTTCAATATCTGACTTTAAAAAGTTAAATTTATGCAATACTATTTTACAAAAAGTTTCTACGAAAGTGTCAGGTTTTGGTGGAAATAAAATACCCATTATTGGTCATTGTGATGTTATGTGTGAAATACATGGAAATATAAGTAACATTATATTTTTTGTAACGAGTTTAGATTGTCAATCTGTCTTAGGACTTCCCACTATTGAAAAACTTGGGATTGTAAAAAGAGTATTTAATGTCCAATGTAATCGTAACACAATATTAAGTGAATATAATGACACATAGCGACAACAGCCATCAAACTCCGCAAACTTTAGCAAATTCAACTTCAAACATTTAAATGTCAACCTATGTAAGCAAATTTTTTCTCATTTCGATTGGAAATACTTAAATGATATAAAATCAGTTGACGAAGCAGTAGAATATTTCTACTCAGTATTGGGCAGTATTTTTGATTTGTGTGTCCCCACAAAAACACCACCCAAAACAAATATTAATTATCCGGTATGGTTTGACAAAAGTATAATCAATAAAATTAAACTCAAGGAATCTCTTCGCAGAAAATATAAAGCCACTAAGAGTCACTCAGACTACTCACTATTCTCTGAGAAGAGATCTGAACTAAAAAATGAAATTTCTTTAAAAAAGAAACTTCACTTATCTTATATTGAAAATGGGATTAAAAATGATGTTAAAATTTATTGGAAATATATTAGGTCTCAAAAATCAAGTGGGGGTACTTCTATTGCGCTCATGGACGCGGATGAAATCATCCAGTGTCCCCAACTAGTGTCGGAGATATTCGCGGACTACTTCAAATCAGTTTATAACCAAACGTGTCCCAAATTAAATGCGGAGAGTCTCCGGCAAGAGGTGCCTAAATTTATAGATTTAATCTCCCTTGATATATTTAAACCTGAGGAAGTAAAAATTTGCATTCAGAACCTAAAGCCCGATAAGGCCACGGGACCGGATGGAATTCCACCTCACGTAATTATCACGTTAGGAGAATACTTATATAAACCGTTGTGCCATATAATGAACCTCAGTGTTGCCACCTCGTCCTTTCCCCAATCCTGGAAACTCACCAAGGTGAGCCCAATATATAAGTCGGGCTGCAAAACAGAGGCACACAATTATAGACCAGTAGCTGTCTTATCGTCTTTTCCGAAAATCTTTGAAACACTTATTTGTGAAAAACTAACAAATAAAATAAAACCGCTTCTTGGGGGAAACCAGCACGGTTTTTTGTCAAAAAAATCGACTGTATCCAATCTCCTTGAACTCTCACACAGAGTAGCAAGAGGATTGGATGCGAAATATCAAACAGACGTTATTTACACCGACTTTGCAAAAGCCTTCGACCGTGTAGATCATCACGTACTTTTAAGAAAGATCCATAAAATAGGCTTTGACCAACCTCTGATACAGTTTATTGTGACATACTTAAAAAATAGAACACAGTATGTATGTATGCATCGGTGGCCAAGAGTCCAGGGAATTTCCTGCATTTTCAGGAATACCTCAGGGGTCAAACCTGGGACCCCTACTATTCTTGATATTAATCGATGATATTCAAGAATGCATACATAGTACTACTTGCTTGCTTTTTGCTGACGATCTCAAACTGCTCAGGACGATACGCGACATTCAAGATTGTTTCAAGTTACTACTTGATTTAGACGCAATATCTTCATGGGCAGATGAGAATAAACTTTTCTTTAATGTAAAAAAATGTGTCACCATGACCTATACGCGTTCCTAAAACCCGATTAAATTTGATTATAAATTAAATTATGAAATACTGTCATCAGTAAAATTCATCAAGGACCTCGGGGTTACATTCGATCCCAAACTAACTTTTTTCAGATCATATAGTGGAGTTGATATCATCGTGTTACAAACTTCTTGGATTCGTAATAAGAATAAGTAAACAATTTTACAAGCCCGAAGCAATGACATCGATGTTTAACTGCATTATACGATCAAAATTAGAATACGCTTCTGCTGTTTGGGCCCCATACCAGCAAAAATACATAGATTTATTAGAACAAATCCAAAAAAAGTTTCTATGGTATCTTTTTTATGAGAATGCATGGTGAATACCCGCGACTTATGCATCATCTAGATTTGCTATCTGAAACGCGCTTCGAAAGTCTCCATTCTAGAAGGAATGAGTCCCTAACAGTCACAGCTTTCAAAATTATAAACTATTACATTGACAGCCCATACCTCTTAGAATGCTATAAATTGTTCGTACCGAACAACTACTGCCAGGGTCGCCAAAATGACTTGCTCTATATCCTTCATGGCAGAACAGACGTTGTGGCCCAACATAGCATGACAAGAGGTATGGTGCTGCTAAATGATATTTCTAGGTCTCTTGACATTTTCAACATTAGTCTCTAGAAGATTTCAAGAATAATTTTAGGCAATGACTCTAAAATATGTATTTTTGTCATTTCTTTTCTCATGTATATGTTATGTGTATTGTAATAGGATTAAATCAATCTGTAATGCACAAAAAAAAAATAATAATAATTTCAGGGTCTCGGATGTCTACCACCTGTCGTTCATCTCAAGCTTCGCCATGATGCTGTACCGTGCGTTGATCCTCCGAGAAAAGTCCCATTTGCCTTACAAAACAGTCTTCGTGAAGAATTAGATCGCATGGAGAAGATGAAGGTCATTGAAAAGGTTATTAAATCTACTTCTTGGGTAAATTCTGTCGTCATAACTGTAAAAGAGTCAGGTAAATTGAGAATTTGTCTTGATCCTAGAAAATTAAATAACTGCATAATGAGAGAATATTTTCCTTTAAAAAATATTGATGAAATTAGGTCAAAACTTATAGGTGCTGCATATTTTTCACATTTAGATGCTTATTCTGGATTCTGGTCACTAAAATTAGATGTAGAAAGTAGTGATTTATGCACTTTTCAAACTCCATTTGGAAGGTACAGGTATTTAAGATTACCATTTGGAATAAAAGGGCTAGAGAAGTCAATTTAAAATTAAATAAGTCAAAATGTAAATTTTTAGTCAAGGAAGTATGTTTCCTAGGTTATATTTTTAGCAAGGAAGGTGTAAAAGTCGACAAAGAGAAAGTCAAAGCTATATTAGAATTACCGTCTCCAAAAAATGTCAATGATTTACAAAAATTTTTGGGAATGGTAAGTTATTTAGGTTCGTTTATTGAAAACTTGTCTGATAAATCACAAATTTTGAGAAATTTATTAAAAAATAATGTAGTATGGTCATGGGACGAGAATTGTGAAAAATCTTTTAAAATTTTGAAGGAAGCTTTTTCAAATGCAACAGTTTTAATTCATTATGATCAAAAATACCATTAACCTTGTCGGTTGATGCTTCAAAATCAGCTGTAGGTGCAGTGATTAAGCAAAATAACCGTCCAATTGCATATAGTTCAAAAACAATTACACAGTCGCAGGAAAATTATGCTCAAATTGAAAAAGAATTATTTGCCATACAATTTGGTTGTAATAAGTTTCATCAGTATGTTTATGGTAACAAAGTGACAGTACAGACTGATCATAAACCTCTTGTCTATTTATTTAAAAAACCTTTACATGATGTGCCAGCTAGATTGAAACGTATGATGTAAGCTCTTCAGTCTTACGATTTAAATGTGGTACACGTCCCAGGTAAAGAAATGTATATATTGGATACTTTATCTGGAGCTGCTTTGAAAGATCATTATATACCCGATTATGAGTCTGATCTATTAACTAAATTCAATCTATATGAACTTAGCTATTAGTGAAGAATATCGTAAAAAATTGAGTAATGCTACCGCTTTGGATGAAATTATGCAAATATTAAAAAAATATTATTACGAAGGTTGGCCAAATAATAAAGATAAAGTCCATTGCACTTAAAAATGTTATTATAATATTCAAGATGAGATTCATGTTATTAATGAGTTAATATTTAAAGGTAATAAATTATTAGTACCTCAGTCTATGAGAAATGTTGAATAAAATTCATGAAGGACATCAAGGAATAAACAAATGTCTAAGATTAGCAAGAGATTCTTTATTTTGGCCTAGTATTTCTGTAGATATAAAAAAATTAATTGAGCAATGTCAAATATGCAATAAATTTAAAGTTTCGAATCAGAAGGAACCACTGATAACTTATGAAATGAATAAATTTCCATGGCAACAAGTAGGTATTGATTTAATGTATTTTGATAATCAAACATACCTTATTGTAACAGATTATTACTCAAAGTATATAGAAACTGCTTCTCTCAAAAATAATTCCACTGCAAAAAATGTAATAATTCACTTAAAGTCTGTTTTTGCACGTCATGGAATACCAATGTTTTTAGTGTCTGATGGAGGTCCTTCTTTTCAATAGATTGAATTTAAATCATTTTTATGCGATTGGGACATAGAACATGTAGTTACTAGTCCATATCATTCACAGTCTAATGGTCAGGCAGAGAGTTCGGTTAAAATTATAAAAAACATTCTTAAAAAATCTAAAGAAACAAATACAGATCCTTATATAGCTTTATTACATTATAAAAACACACCCAAAGCTAATTTGCCGTCACCTGCTCAATTATTAATGTCCAGAACTTTGAGAATGAATATTCCCTTAGCCAAAATTAAATTAAAACCAAAGGATGTAAGATTTTCTGATAACAGAAAGTGTATTGAAAAAAATAATGCAAAAAATTCCAAATATTATAATGTGAATGCAAAACCCATGTCTATATTACAAACAGGAGATAATGTATACTTTAAGAAAAATCCCAAAAGTACTTGGTTACCAGCTATGGTCAAAGAAAAATTAAAATGTAATAGGTCCTATATTATTCAAGATTATTATGGTAACACGTACAGACGAAATAGAATTCACTTAAAACTGAGATATAATGCAAAGTTAATAATGATCATCTGTCCATGCAATCTAATCCGGCACTTGAAGAGGCAAAAGCTGGAGATGAGAGACAGGTGGGAGAAAATAACATTAATAACCCTTACATTACCAGATATGGAAGAGTTGTCAAACCACCAGATTATAATTGGCCGGGGCACACGTACACTTCCGACCGCGTGCCTCGCCCCCAGGATAAAGCGGCATGCGACCCTCCCGCCGAAACGCCGTGTCCGCCTGCCGGCCGACCCCTTGCGCTAAAAAGTCACCCCACTTCCGCGGGCAGGCCAAAGCGTCAGTTTTGGCCATAGATTATAGAAATATTATAGAAGCTCCATACAACTGTGCCCTCACGACGGTGGATGTCTATGGTGTTCGCCAAGCAGCCCGCCGAAACGCCGTGTCCGCCTGCAGGCCGAACAGGTACACTATTTTGGGTAAAAAAGTCGCCACACTTCCGCGGGCAGGCGAAATCGTTGAATGGGTGACCTTGGGCGACCCTCGCGCGGAAGTGTACGTGTAAACTGATTTTCAAGCGTTCGGAGCGAACTGTGGTGTGTCGCGGGACATGTCGTACAGTTCAAAAGTTTTTGCTACAGTTTTGATCATAACTAAGATGATGCCTATCACATGCTTGTCAGCAGAGCTGTCACCTATCAAGTTTTGACAGTTTTAGCGGCGGTGACAAATTATTTATATGAATGAAATTGTAAACCAGTATTTTAATTAAAAATGACCATATTATCAGTGAGGCTACAAGCATATTATAATTATTTTGATAATGTTTAAAAGGGTGAAGTTAATTATTTTCATAAGTTAATTAATTATTTTCATATTTAATTATTTTCATTAGAATGATGCCACAAAGTGAATTTACAATAAATTGTAGAATAACTTAAGTGTACTTATTTTACAGTGCTGTATAAATTCAATTACAATGTAATTCTCATCCAAGACAGAAATATTTAGCAGTTTATTATGTGTACTGGCATTATTTAGCGTTGTTTTAACAACTGTGGTAGAGAGAGGTGCATAATTTGTTAGTATGAATATAAAATTTATATAGTTTCATTTAATGAAACATTTTGGTTACCTTATAATACATATTTTTATTTACATACTACTTACATTAAAGATTGTCTCGGTTATGCTAGGATTTGAAAAACAGATCATACGTTGATATTTTTTTATACTGTAGGCACCGCGATTATCATTGTATTTTGAGTAAAATGACATCTTGACGCTGGCAACACTTGGCTGCGCAACAGAATGCGCAGACAGCGGAACTGAGCTCGCGAGTGGAAGAAATTTCGAGACCATTCCGTCTTGAACGTTCCTCTCGCTAGTAAACTATTTTTAATACGCAAATTATTGTCGCGGATAGAATCTTTGTATTATCTCACTTCTTTTACCAAATAAAATATAACTCTACCAATCAGTGTATTGATTTATAAACTAAATTCCGTGACCATTTATTTAGAGTACCCGGATATCTCTGATGAGGTAAGCGGAGATATTCGGCATATACTAAAACTGGTGACCTTTCGACTAAAGAACTAACTTACTAGCGGGAGGAAGAAACGTTCCAAGCCGGAATCCTGGACAGCAATGAGAACGGATTGACGCAGTGATGACCGTAGGTGATCATCACCAGGGAACGAGGCATCCCGAGTTCATCACCAGGGAACGAGAATCCTGAGATTTCCGCCAGAGAACGCAGGATCCTGAATCCGTCATCAGGGAGACCAGCAGCCAGAATTCATCTGAGAATCGTCGCCGGATAAAATTGGTTCGACATATTTTTACGACAATGACGCCATATTTTTTCTTGAGGTCAAATTAATACAATAATGTTGCAAATAGCACATGTTCTGAAATATTGTTACGATTTTTAAAGTTTCTCTCTTATCATCTAAAACTATTTAATATCATCTAAAACGAGTTTATCTATACAACAAAAATTTTAATAAATTTAAATTTTTAGCAATTTTGACGATTTTTAAAGTTTTTTAAACAACTATCGAATCAACTAATAAATAGTGGAGGTATATAATTCCCACTTATTTTTATCAGAATTATTGTTGAAAAATTTTGTAAGGAAAAAGGCATTAGTGTGGATTTTTATTTTTAATTTAAAAATTGAGAATTTCAATTTTAACTATTATTATCACAAAGGAGTTTATTTCACTGTCGGGTATTCCATATTTTTGTCTCGCCTTAATTGTCTGCACTTAAATGACATCTACCGGAGGGACACCCTCCATTGAACCAAGCGACATAGCTATAGGAACAGAAGAAATATTGCGCAAGGAAAATCCAACACCAAACATGGAATCAAACAATGAGAGCTGTTCTTCGGAAACATCCATCCATCACGTTTCTGTGAGGTTACCAGCCTGTTGGAGAACTAATATTGCGTTATGGTTCGCTCAGGCCGAGGCCCAGTTTACTAACTCCCGCATCAAGGAAGATTTTACTAAATACAACATCATAGTCGCCGCCTTGGACGCTGAAACATTACAATGCGTTAGCGACATAGTGATAAACCCGCCAGTGAAGGACAAATATTGCATACTCAAGGCATCGCTGATAGACAGACTTCAAGACTCCGAAGAGAAGCGGTTAACACGATTATTGACGGGATTGCAATTAGAAGACCGTAAACCAACAGGACTTCTACGACACATGCTCGAGTTAGCTGGACCAACACTAGCGGAGAGCGCTATCGTAAAAACACTATGGCTCCAACGTCTTCCGCAGCATGTACAAGCTATACTATCAGCACTTCCGGACAATAACCTAAACCAACTAGCACTAGCTGCCGATAAGATAGTTGATGTGTACCAGACAACAGAATGTGGCGCGGTTGACCACGACACTAAACCCGGAACTTCAACATCCGAACGTAATGATACGTCAATGCAAGGCCTTTTAGAGCAGATCGCAGCTCTTACCCACGAGGTGAAACTTTTGAAGATGTCGCAGGTCCATAATCGTGACCGTCCATCTACCTACAGCGAGCACAGAAGCCAGAGCCCACGTCGCAACAATATTCGACAAGGTAATCATCAGAATCCTGCTAGAAGACCACGTTCCAGGTCCAGCGGTAGATCGCCCAACAGAACACCAAATGGGTACTGCAGATTACATGCCAAGTTCGGTGAAAATGCCCACCGATGCCAACAACCGTGTACCTTCCGCTCGAAGAGGTCGGGAAACGACGAAAGGAATTCCACAGTAGAGACATGCGAAATTCCTACTCAGACTCGTCGTCTCTTCCTTTATGACCAAGAAACAAGCCAAAAGTTTTTAGTGGACACAGGCGCAGATATTTCTGTGATCCCGAAGACATCGAAAATAGCGAAGAATTACATAACCTCCGACAAGTGCCCCACAACTTTATACGGAGCTAATGGGAATTCCATCCGTACCTACGGCACAAGGACGATTGAACTTAAGTTCGGCCTCCGGAGAACAATGAAATGGCGTTCCATAGTGGCTGATGTGAATAGAGCCATACTTGGTGCTGATTTTCTCCATCATTTTAACTTGTCGGTCAACCTAAAAAAGGGTACACTTACAGACCAGTCTACAGGCTTACGGATTCGAGGCGCAACATCCAATGGACCCTCATCCGGTATCTCCAGTATTTCCTCATCACAAAAATACAGAGAGATTTTAAATAAATATCCAAGCCTGACGCGACCGAATATGCAAGCTCTAAATAGCAAGAAACATACAGTGACGCACTGCATAGAGACCAAGGGCCCACCTGTAACCGAGAGAGCTCGCAGACTCGCACCAAAACTGTTAGAAGCAGCCAAAAAGGAGTTTAATTACCTTATGGAGCAAGGCATTTGCAGGCCGTCCAAGAGTAACTGGGCGAGCCCTTTACACATGGTGAAGAAGCCTAATGGGGAATGGCGACCATGCGGTGATTATCGTCGTCTCAACGCCAAAACGATTCCCGACAAATACCCCATTCCGCAGCTCCAGGACTTCTCCCATAAACTCGCAAGAGCAAAAATCTTCACAACAATAGATATGCTGAGGGCATACTACCAGATCCCTGTGGAACCAGAAGATATACCCAAAACGGCTATTATAACACCATTTGGCCTTTTTGAATTTACGACTATGCAATTTGGATTATCCAACGCTGCCCAAAGCTTCCAGCGTTTCATGCATGCCGTAACCAGAGATCTGGATTTTTGCTTTGTTTACCTTGATGATATCCTTATAGCCTCCAGCAATGAAGAGGAGCATAAAAAACATTTGGATATTCTATTTAAAAGATTAGCAGATAATGGATTGGTAATTAACATTAAAAAATGTCAATTTGGACTCCCGACTGTTAATTTTCTAGGTCATACCATTACACCGGAAGGGATGACTCCAATTAAAGAGAAAGTGAAAACTATTATTGATTTTCCTCTCCCCAAAACAGCCAAAGGATTAAGACGTTTTTTGGGAATGCTCAATTATTATAGAAGATTTTTACCCAACACTATCAACGCCCAAACAACACTTTTTGATTGCATTTCTGGATATAAAAAGAATGACAAACGTATCCTTACTTGGACCCCGGAATTAACGGAGGATTTTAACCAATGCAAGCGACATCTCGCTTCTGCCGCATTGTTAGCACATCCAGACCCAAACGCTGAATTAGCAGTTATGGTGGACGCATCCAACCTGGCTATGGGAGCATCATTACAACAAAATAAAGGTACAGCTTGGCAACCTTTAGGATTTTTTTCAAGAAAATTTACCCCGGCACAGCGTAAATACAGTACGTTTGACCGTGAATTAACCGGTGTTTACGAGGCAGTAAAGTATTTTAGGAGCAACTTAGAAGGTCGAAATTTTACTATTTACACGGACCACAAGCCCATCACTTTCGCTTTCAACAAGAAACGTGCCTCAAGTTCTCCTCGTCAAGAGAGACAACTAGATTATATATCTCAATTTACCACCAACATCAAACATATTTCCGGACACCAGAATACAGTTGCAGATACTCTTTCTCGCATTGAAGAGATAAATAGCCCTTCTGCAATTGACTATGAGAGAATGGGACAAGAGCAGAGTCACGACGACGAAATTACTAAGGCACTTGAGGACTCCTCCCTCTCCCTACGTCAATTGGTGATTCCTGGAACTAATTCTTCATTGTGGTGTGATATCTCTACCGGTCATGTAAGACCCTTCGTACCATCTAATATGAGAAAAGAGGTCATAGAAAATGTGCATAATGTTTGTCATCCAGGCATTAATGGGACTGTCAACAGTATTAAATTGAGATTTGTTTGGCCCAATATGGCGAAGGATATAAAGTTCTTTGTCAAACATTGCATAAATTGTCAAAAGGCCAAAATCTCCAGACATACAGTCGCGCCAAGAGCCACGTATGTTCTGCCTGAAGACCGTTTCCGGAACGTCCACATCGACTTGGTTGGACCCCTGCCCGCTTGTAGTGATTATCAATATCTGCTCACCATGATTGACAGATTCACTCGCTGGCCCGAAGCAGTTCCCTTAAAGAATATGTCAGCAGACACAGTCGCCACAGCACTGACAACTCACTGGATTTCGAGGCATGGTGTCCCCGAAACTATTACGACAGATCAGGGACGTCAGTTTGAGTCATGTCTTTTCAAAAAACTCACAGAAAAATTCGGAATCAAGCATACGCGGACAACCGCCTACCACCCTCAAGCTAATGGCATGATAGAAAGGTGGCATAGAACCCTCAAGTCGGCACTTATGGCTAACGGCGACCCGAACTGGTTGGAGACTCTCCCTATTATACTACTTGGATTGAGGTCAACAGTTCGTGATGATTTAAAATGCTCGCCTGCTGAACTTACCTATGGTAGAACGCTGAGGTTACCATGTGATTTCTTCACTCCTACGCCTCGCGAAGAGCCAGATACTTACGTCGGTCGACTACAAAGAAGATTTGAAAATATAAAATCTACTCCTGCCAGTAATCACGGTTCAGGAAAGTTTTTCATACATAAGGATCTACCTTCTTCTACTCACGTTTTTCTGAGAACTGATTCCGCACGAAAATCGCTTCAACTCCCTTATGATGGACCTTACAAAGTGGAAGAGCGTAACGAAAAGACATACGTCATTACCATCAATGGAAAACCAAAGCGCGTCTCTATTGATCGCTTGAAACCAGCCTTCGTTCCTTCCGAAGAGAAGTTGACTATCGAAGAACCTGTCGCCGAACAGACCCCGGACAAAATTACTACTACAAGGTCCGGTAGAAGAGTGCATTTTCCAGACAGGTACCAGGCCCTTTAGAAAAAAGGCTGACAGAGACATAGTTTTTCCATATAATTTTTTTCCGATATAAAATCACTATATACTCCCAAATTCGATTCACAGATATATATCTCATTAGTAAATCCACATTATTGACATAAATTTTGGTAGTATATTTTTTAAAGATTACTGTAACTACAAATAACTAGAGACATCAACTTTTGATGGAAGTTGGAACTCTAAGTTTATTTAACTATGTTATTCTTTTACATATTTGATAACCTTGTCTTAAGGAAGGGTTATTTTTAAATCTCCATGTTCATAGAACATGATTTCACTATATAATGAAAATAATTAGAGACTACAATTTTTGGTAGAAATTGAACTCTAGGTTTGTTTAACCATCGTCATAATTGATATATTCAATAATCCTGTCTTAAGGAAGGGTTGTTTTTAAAAAATCTCATGTTCATAGAACATGATGTCAACATGTATATTTATACATAACAAAATACCATGTAATATGTGTCGTTTAGTTTTTTTTCCACATTTTTTTAAGTGCATGCATGATGTATTTTTCCATACACTTACAAAAGTGTGATGAGTGTTTTCCATGTTTTTGTAGGTATGTGATGTATCATTCCACAATACCTGGGAAAACATGATGTAGTTTTGCCATACGTTTTCAATATGAAAATTCACGTATGTGTAGAAGGTACAATGAACTGCCTTCTCCATTTCCTTGTTATAATACCATATTTTGATAGGTGTGTGATGACTGTTTACCTTTCCCACACCTGTCAAAACGTGAAGCATATTGTTATCATGTATTTATAGGTAAATTTTGTACTGCTCTTTCCGTACTTATAAATGTATGACGTAGACCACCCATGTACACCTGTTAAAACATTAAAAAATTTTCTATAATTAATTATTAATTATTTTTATAAAAATGTAAAAACATGAAAATTATTTTCAACCTTTTTTCAAAATGTAAATAGGAAAAATCTTTTCAACTATTATCATAAAATGATATACCATGTTATAACATGAAGTAACTTTCCAAGATTTTTCTTGAGATGTATTCTTTATCCCATGCTAATTAATGCATGATGTATGTAACGTTAGATGAACATAAATAATGTGATCTAAAAATAATACAAACTATTGTATTCTTTATTCCATGCTAATAAATGCATGATGTATATAATATTAGATGTATGATTTAAAAATAATACAAGCTATATTGCATTCGTTTTCCCATGCTAATAAAGGCATGATGTAATTTTAGATGCACTTAAATGCATGACCTAATTATAATACCAACTATGGCGTGTAGTATTCCATACTAGTTAATGTATGATGTATGTATGTAATTTTAGTTACACATAAATTTTGATCTGCATAGGTTACAACTTTTCATTATGATATCCCACGATTTACGGGACAGATGTCTAAACACATTTCTTAATATGGTTCACCTTATTTTTATATAGGTTTGATATTTTTATATACGTTTCCTGATGTTCTATACATAAAAAAATGAACTTTATTAATTTTAAAGTACTCAAGTATATGATACCATTCTACTTATGCAGTGAATATCATACCTCATATAGATATGACGTGGTTGCCCCTTTCCTTATCTCTACGAAGTGTGATACCCATTATGTATTTTCTTTCTTGACTTATAAGTTGTGTGAAGTTTTCACATATTTATTTTTTATTTCTGGCTACATGTTTATAATGTAGATACTTGTCACTCATCTTAAATAGATTTGAAGTAATTTAACTTAGCCAACAGGTTACACATTTTTGTATTAGCACGATGTGGTTTCCCCTTTCCGTAGCTTATGAAACTTATAAAATTTATTAATTAATTAATAATTATTATTTAATTACAATACTTACACTCAAACTAGGTTGCTTTAGTCAGCATCGAACACTATATATGTAATTTTTGTTTAATTTTAAGTTTTTTTTACATATGTGCGTTTGTCGCATAAAATGCTGGGGAGGAGGTATGTAGGCACCGCGATTATCATTGTATTTTGAGTAAAATGACATCTTGACGCTGGCAACACTTGGCTGCGCAACAGAATGCGCAGACAGCGGAACTGAGCTCGCGAGTGGAAGAAATTTCGAGACCATTCCGTCTTGAACGTTCCTCTCGCTAGTAAACTATTTTTAATACGCAAATTATTGTCGCGGATAGAATCTTTGTATTATCTCACTTCTTTTACCAAATAAAATATAACTCTACCAATCAGTGTATTGATTTATAAACTAAATTCCGTGACCATTTATTTAGAGTACCCGGATATCTCTGATGAGGTAAGCGGAGATATTCGGCATATACTAAAATACTAACTCCACACAGGAGGCCCTGAGGAAAATAATTTCTAAAAGATGCTGTGTGGAAGGTCTTTTTGAGGAGAGGAAGGACTGAACATGGGTCTTGAAGAGACCCAAGTTGTAGGAGGAGGAAGCACGGATGCTCGTTCCACCGCCGAGCTGTTGAACTCAAGAACCAGTCGGAAAAATGACCCGTTCTCGTGTGAAATGTCAGGACCGGTCAGTGGCTGAGATGGCAATCCAACACGCGTCCCACCCGGGCATCGCGTGTTCAATTCTTCGGCTGGCTAAGTCCTCCTTCACGACACAAACAAAATTTTCGGCTGACTGTGTTGGTAGTAGGAGATTTTCAAACATTGTCAGGTTATTCGTAACTCGGGAATGTTTGACTTTCTTTAAAAAAAAAACATATCAACCTTGTACATAAAATATAAACTCTATTTTTTTAAAAAGAAAGACAAACATTCCCGGGTTACAAAAAACCTCACTATTTTGCTTGTGTCGTGATGGAGGACTTAGCCAGCTAAGGAATCAAACAATGAGACTCCTGGACGCGATGCCAACTCAGCCACTGGGTCGGTCATGACATTTGTCACATGAGGAAGGGTCATTTCTATTTCTCGTTCTTGAGTTCAACAGCTCGTCGGTGGACCGATTTGCCAGCCTCTGTATTTCCTCCCTACTTATCTCTTCAAGATTCCAAGCCATTCAGTCACTGACCGGTCGTGGAAACTATGTTGGTGATGCATACAACTCAACTAGCACACTGCAATGATAACACCTCCCATATAAAAATTATAATCTTTTGCTATGACGGGAATAGCACTTTCAAATAAATATACAAGGGCGGATTTAGGGGGGGGGGGGCACGGGTGCCTCCCCAAACGGTATTTTTTTGTACTGTGGAGATTCCATCACAGTACAGAAAACTATCTTTATTAAACTTTTAATTTTTCTATTGTTTTAACGCTTTCATAAACCTTCCTATACATACTTGAACTTGTTTATTTCTAACAGTAATTGTTGATTTTTTTGCCTGTCCGCTCCTTGTGCCCCCTCCCCCCCCCCCCCCAGAAAAAAATCCTAACAGTGATTGTTGATTTTTTTGCCTGTCCGCCCATTGTGCCCCCCCCAGAAAAAAATCCCGGATCCGCCCTTGTAAATATATGTGTAATTTAAAACCCCTAAAATTATGAAAAATTGATTACTTAATGGCCTGTATGTCGTTATATAAAATACATATCGATCATTCAGTTCATTGGTCAGACAACTCCGAAAAATCGATATTTAAGTTGAGTATGCAGTTATTTGCAAAAGTGTACCCTCTATCTGGTACAATACTCAGTTTACTCATAAACTCATAAGTTTACCACCAACATCTATTATAATGCACAAAAACTCTATTATTTTTAGTATGTAAAACACAGACAAGTGTAAATAATATTTGATTTATAGTGAACATTTAAATGTTCCTTTCCTCATTTTATCTCAAAACTTAGTATTTGGAGATATCTTATTAATTAACTGGATGATCAGTATCTGTTCTAGATATTTTTTACACTTTTGGAAAAAAAATAATATTCAGTTTGTAGAGTATTTTGGGCTCAAATACAAATTTAAAATTTGTTTGAAAAAGGCTGCGCAGCCGTTCCTCTTAAGGTTAAACGTCGCGTACGTTTTAATCTACGCATTCACAGATGGCGCCAATCAAATTATTTTAGGTTTTTAATACTTCTTGCACGTTTTGCTTTAAAATATTGAGGTGAATTAATTGTTTGCGACCGTACATATTTAATATGAATAAATAGTTTTGTCCATAAACAAACCCAAATCTTTCATGAAAGGCTGAAAAATACAATATTGGATTGAGTCACCGATACAAAATTGAATTTTTCAGCCTTTCTTGAAAGATTTGGGTTTGTTTATGGACAAAACTATTTATTTATATTCATATTAAATGTGTTCGGGCGCAAACAATTAATTTACGTTAATATTTTTAATCGTAACGTGCAAAAATGATCAATAACCTAAAATAATTTTATTGGCGCCATTTGTGAATGCATAAAAATAAATTGTAGAAGACCTTGTGTGTATTTATTTACTGTAGTTGTATCAATTCAATCACAATATAATTCTCACCAAATAAATTTCCTTAAACTTAAAGAAATATTTAACAGCTTAGTAACTGGCACTATTTAGCGTTGTTTTAACAACTGTGGTAGAGAGAGGTGCGTAATTTATTAGTGTGAAGATAAATGAAATATTTTTTTATAAAACATATTTTTATTTACATACCACGTTAAAAAGTAGCAGAGATAATATAGCTATCATTACTTGTTAAATTAAAGGCTGTCTTAGTCATTTTATTTTTATTAAAGCTTTTATTCCAGCAGGGCTGGGAGGATAGTGCAATCCCAGTCTGCCATATTTCATAAACATATATATATACATATATAATATAATAAATTAAAAATATAAAAGAAATAAAATGTGCTTACATATTAGGTCGGTTCCTAATTGATTAATGCTATGATTTGAATTTTTTTTGCTGGAGGTGTAACAAAGGTGCACCTTTCACATTGAACCTTTGTTTGCTTTGGAACACTTTGCACCTGTGGGAAATGTTCCAGCCAATGTACCTGATACCTTCCACGGGGCGCGGGTGGGACTGGCGTACCCTTCCTGGAGCACTGGAACCCGCCTCCGCAGAGGGGTCCACCTCTACGACGTGCACATGTATCCAGCAATTAACCAGATTAAATACAATTCTCAGGTAGAACAGAACAGATCATATATGATTTTTTTTTCCATTAACTCTACACGGGAGGCCCCGAGGAAAATAATATCTAAAAGATGCTGTGTGGAGGGTCTTTTTGAGGAGAAGGAGCATGAGCGTAGCCAGGTTTTGATTTAGGGTGGGGAAAAAATAAAAATCTAGAGTAGGTAACGACTTATTCATGCTTAAGGCTTTATGAATGCAGATAATAAGAACTGAAAAAAGGAAAAACCATCATATGAAGTGCTGTAAATTTGAAAATGCGACTCAGTGGACAAACCCGGAGCTCATGCATCGGCAGGCCAGGCATGGGGCAAACGCTCCACCTTGCCCTACCGTGCCTACGCCCATGGAAAGGAGTGAACATAGGTTTTGTAGGAGGGAGGAAACACAGAGGTCGGCAAATCATTACACAGCTTAGCTGTCGAACTCAAGACCGAGTCGTAGAAATAGCCCATTCTCATGTGGCAAATGGATTCTAGATCACTAGTAGGATATTTCAAAATGTCATAATAATAAATGTCATACTAATAGACAGTCTCCCAGTGTTATTTTACATCATTTTAAGTATTTAAAACAGATACAAGTGTAATTAATATTTGATTTATGGTGGACATTTGAATATATATTCTCAAAACTTAGGATTTGGAGATGTCTGACTAAATCAACTGGACGATCAATATCTGGACTAGATATTTCATACACATTTGAATAAAAAAATATTACACAATGTCAGTGGAGACTTTGAAATTACGGCTTGGAGGGATACCCTTTATCAACTTTCTAACTACCTTCATCACCTTGCACCGCAGTGGGAGGGATGGATTCATACGACCGTCACTCCTGGACACACTTGCCCCCAGATTCCTACCCACCCCTAATAGCCTTTTCCTTCCCAGAACTTCCTCTCCTAAAAAGACACTCCTCACAGCATCCCCAAAGATGAAATAGGCCCTGCGGAGAATTATTTTCCCCAGGGCCTCCTATGTGGAGCTAATGTAAAAAAAACAATGTTTACCGTCATACCGGGCAGTCTTCTCACCCACATTACTGTTTTTGCCCATGTACATCTCAAAATCATAGACAAGCCCACCTGCCTGGCTACTGGCCACTGGCCACACTGTGACTGGCTACCGCTCGGGAGAAGGCTTTGATGCCCCACTCGTGTGGCTTATTTTTTTATGTATTGCTTCAAATTACTTCTACCTTTGAACAGTATCATGAGCTCGTCTACAGAATTGAACTCATCAGGTTTCACCTTGACCTTATTTTCATGCGGGGCATTTGACAACGGCCTTATTTTAAATAGTTTGTCGTAACCCTGGCATCCTCTCGGAATCAACGTGTTATTGTTGTTTAAATGAAAACACAACCGCAACTTAGTGAAACGATTTCTAGGCATGACATCTGCGATAAGAGATAGCCTTTTAGCGTTTACCCAGTAAAGGTGGAATGCCGGATACTTGAGGATACCCATCATGATGTGCATTCCTAGAAATCAGTTCATTTCGTTGACTGAGGTGTTTACGCTAATGCTATTTTTTGTACAGAATTCAAATTTGTCTACTCAACAATATTTTTTATAGTGTTTTCATCTATGAAACATAAAAAAATATTGTAGACAGACATATTCAGTGGTGGGTTTGAAAAGGTCACATCACAGTGAGAGTCAACATGCTCGTAATCTTTCTTGATCCACCGTAGATCAGCTCTCCGTCCATGGGAAGTTGAGGCTTTACCGGGCTGTCCTAGGCGTACAGTGTACAGTGCAGGACTCTGACTCCCCCCCTGTGGCTGCTGTCTCTCTTCCAAACTCTATAAATGAAAAAATATTACTTCATAGTTTCATTTAAAACCCAGACATGTTCATCGTTTTATAATAACATCAAACGCAATAATCGCTAGCAATAAGAAATATGTAATGATAAAAGTACTTGATGGATTACTACCAATGGATCCATTCCAAGAGGTTTGGCTTGGCTCAGTGCATCCCTCTGCAGGATTCTGGAAAACTTCTAAATATTCCACTGGCCAGCCCTCTTCGTCTTCTCCTCCGTCTGACTCCTAGCCTCCTTCCAGTATCATGGTGATCTAATCATGTAATAAATTTCTGTTGTAATATAAAAATAAGTTAGATGTAATATATAAATAATAAGTATTTAAAATAAATAAATATAGGTATATTGAAATAATCAAAATAATATCAAGTAAAACAAACACCAACGACCAATGTGCCAGCTCGGGAACATGAATGTTTTATCCAAAAACAAAATTAAAAACCAATTTTTTTGAATGGAAATCATATTTATCTATTATATTAGACATGTAAAATAAAGTAATTATTATTTTCAACTTTATTTTTTACCTATGGTGAAATCGGTGAAATCCATGTGACATCCGAGATATGTCAGCTGTCAAGCGTCAAACAAGCGTTTCGAATTCGAAGACAGTAATATTTTATACGCAAAATACGGGGCTATTTGTTTCATACATACAAATGGATTGAAAAACTATTATACAGTGTAAAACATTTTATGTAAATTACTAAAATTCACAATTTTGGAAACTAAATGTAAACTACTAAGTGTTTTTTTTAAATGAAAACTTCGTCAGCACGGCAAGCTTCACAAGCCTACTTACAATTAATGCAAAAAAAAAACAGTTTATATTCCTTTCTCAATAAATGAATTCAAAACCTACCCCAACATTAATATAATTATACACAACAAAAAATGTAAGAAAAATGTCTAATAATTCATGTACCATATTAAACCATACAACTAAAATAAAGTACCTCGGTGTAATAGAGAACTCCAGTCCATTTTTTTTAATGAACTTCTGACTTAAATAACTTCATATATTTTTTTAGAGTTTGTTTTAATAGTTAAAATAATTTTTAAAGTTTTAATTTTTCAAGATCCCCTGAAAAACACCGCACTTATAGTGAATTGTGTGACGTTATCACTCCTGAAAAGTTTTTCAACAGGAGGTGTTCATTTTGTATGACGGTTATACTGAAGAAAGTATGGTACTATTCGACAAGTTAGAACATTATGTATTTTGTAAGGACTCGTAAGGAACACTATAGGATTAATTTTAAGTTTATTATAATTAAGCGCACTTGAAGTGAAATATCACAAAACTGCGCTATATAAATACTACGTTATTATTATTATTATTTAGGTGGAATTATTTATTTATTATATTACTAGCTTTTTCCTGCGGCTTTGCGCGCATGGTGTAAGGGGGGTTCCCATTTCGCCTCTTCCATCTCCCCCCCTCTCACCGCCCTCCCTCCCCCTCCCCCCCCCCCTCCTCCCCCCACCAACCACTAATTCATTATGGAATCATTGGATGGAGAAGTGCATAGGAGAAAATTGTAAGTCCTGTAAAAGTGGTACAAAAATTATTTCTTTAAGTAATTTTGAAAAGACAACCTACATTCCCTTCAGCATAATTTTTTTCAAAGTGTAAGACCTCCATAAAATAGATTCGATATTACAAATAATATTCAAAGAAAATTTAATAGATTTTTTTAACTTATCTCATCATTAAGGCATAAATTTAACATCCAAATTCCTCTATTTTCAACACAAAAATGCACAATAATTATATTTACAAAGACATAAAAGGTCAAATTATTCTTTTAAAAAAATAACAACCATAACATCACCAATCAAAATGTTATAACTTCATTTCATGCCATATTAAAATTACGTCACAATATCCTAGTACGTAAGATTATATTTATTGTACACTCTTTGTAAAATTATGTAATAATAATGAAATAATTATGAAATAACTCCTACGCCAAGCGCAAGAGCTAGCACTCTTAATTGGCGTAGACATTGTTAAAATATGTATTTCACTCAGTGGCGTAGCGTGGGTTTCGGCCGCCCGGGGTGGAGTAAACCCCCCCCCCCCCCCCTCCCCAACTTCTACAGGTACTTCTTCCACAGATTTACAAGCGCTGATCGGGGGGGGGGGGGGGGGGTTGGGTAGATATTTTCTATTTTTTTATGCCGATTATTATTCCATGTGCCGAGTACTCTTTCAATAAAATCATGCTTATAAATTCTACTACAAATTTATATATAGCTGCTCGCAGAAATTGAGAGTGGTATGCCTGTAATAGAATTTTTTTCTTCATCACGCATACGTATGGAATGCAACTCAAATGCAAAGCTTCAATAGGTTGCAACTTATTGTTATGTTGATAACACAAAACTGGTTTAAATTAAACCAAATATGCGGTGTATCAAAACTGCACTCGGAACAAAAAGATGATTTTTCTTTGATTCTAGCGGCACTTACATTCTAAACTGGTTTTAATTAAATCTGTATGCGGTGAATTGCAACTACACTCAGAACATGAAAAGGGTTTTTATTTGATTCTACCGGCACTTACATTCAGAACACGAAACTGGTTTTAATTAAATCTGTAGATGGTGAATCAAAACTACACTCAGAACATCGGGGCGTAGGAAAATTTCGCCGCCCACTTATTTGGGTTCTTCTAGCGGGGGGGGGGGGGGGGGGGTTGTATTCGGAAATCCCATTTTTGTATTTGAATGCGGTGAATTAAATCGACACTCAGAACATGAAAATGGTTTTACTTTGATTCTGGCATTAAATAAATAGTCTGCAAATAGAATTTTATAACTGCACATCGAATAACAGAATGCTTTCTTTCGAAATGTGTCAACAGATGAATCCAACTGGAGTTTTACATTCTGTACTGGTTTAAATTAAATCTGTACCTGGCGAATTTAAACTAAACTCAGAAGATGAAAAAGGTTTTACTTTAATTCTTGCAGCAGATACATAGTCTGCAAATAGAATATTATAACTGAACTTCAAATAAGAGGATGTTTTCCTTTGAAATGTGTCAACATACCGATGAATCCACAGTTGGAAATTTGCGTTCTCAACACAAAATGGGTTTGAATTAAGTCTGTATGCGGCGAATTAAAAGTACACTCAGAACATGATACTTAATGGTTTTTCTCTGATTCTGTCAGCAGGTACAGGATACAGAGTCTGCAACTAGAATTTTATAACTGAATTTCGAATAAGATAATATTTTGCTTTGAATCGTGTCAGCAGATGAATCCTCTAATGGAATTTTACATTCTGAAAACTGGTTTAACCCTTCGAATAATAAGAAAAAATATCTATAAACTTTTGCCTGTCAATGTTTGTGTACGAAATTTCCGGTTCTTCCCATGTATTTTAAATGTTCCTTTTTATTGTTTTTTTTATCCTTTTGCAAAATTGAAAACAAAATTGTTCTTAAATCTAGATATAGTAATTTTTCCTGATGTGCTTATTAGAACATTATTGTTTTTAAATATTAAAATTTTGATATTGAAAATGTGGATTGGCTCAAAAATACACGCCTGCGAATATTCGAATTAAAGTACCTAATAGAATAAACTTAAAATTTTAAATACAGATTCCTTTTTTTTTTAAATGTAATAAAACTTTATCTTAACTATTTATCGCAATCACAAATTTATTTTAATTAGATATGTGGGAAATAATTTCACAAATTTATTTTAAAATTAAATGTGTGGGACAATTTGTGTCTCCTGTGATTAGACGGGTTAAATTAAACCTATATTTGGCGAATTAAAACTACACTCAGAATATGAAAATGGTTTCTCTTTGATATTGGCAGCACATACATAGTCTGCAACTAGAATTTTATAACTGCACTTCGAATAAAATAACTCTTTCGAAATGTATCAGCAGATGAATACACAAATGAAAATAATTCGTTAATAAATTCTGAACATAATTCTGGTTTTAATTAAGAATGAATCTGTTTGCGAGTTATCAGCTTTAATTAATATTACTCTCATAATATGCGTACGGTTTTCCTGTGAATTGATAGTTTCCGCTTATATCCCAAAAACTTTCTCATAATAAGTAAAAGCTCATAAAATTATCTACAACTTTTATTCTTTACGTAATTTTCGAAATCCTAGCTGTTTTTGAGTTACACGCTCCACAAATGTAGATATTTTCGAAAAAATCATTTTACTTCAGAAGTCTAGAGAATTTAATTGTCTTTTAGAATATATATATATATACATATGCAAATTAATCTTCAACCAGTAAATATTTACAGCAATTTTAAGTTTTTCAGTAAAATGTCATCATTTAAAAAACAAGCTGTTTTCATATTATTACTGACACACTACTTTTGTTTGTAACAGAATTTGGGACTTTTAATAATAATAATATGAATATTTATTCATCAGTAGATTTTTTAAAATTTTTTTCTTTTATTATTGATTCTGTTGTTGAAAAGGTCACTGCTCAGCTATAATTCAGGATTTCTCGAGGTGATGGGTTGAGGGATTCTGGCTGGAGAGGTCAAAAGACCTTCTTATAGGGATGGACGATATACATCGTTGTATTGTAAACACTCGATGTATAGTAACGATTCATCGCATTGAACCGATGTATTGTTAATACTTCAAAATCGAATATATATCGATGTGTTTTATTCGCAAATAATACACCATGAGATGAGACTACACATATAAAACTTTTATTTTTTCTTTTATCAAACTTAATTTAGAGAAATCTATTTTCAATTAAATATTAAGATTAAAATATAAATAACAATAATAATTACAAAAAATTACGGTACCTAGAGTAGGTACCTTATTAAAGTTAATTACATTGTTATATTCAAATCATTTTATTAATTTATTCATATTATTATTAAATAAAAAGACGTTGTGAACCCGTAGTCCCGTACTAAAGTTCAAAATTTCAAGAACTACATTCCTGAATTCGAGATTTCACTCACGCGACCCATGCAAACAATAAACAAATCATATCCACTCAAAAGTAGATCATTTGGCGACCGCTAAAATACAATGTCTTGTTCGATATGGTTTTTTGAGAAAACCGTGGAGGTATAAACGACCCAAATAACCACGCATCTGGTAACACTGAATGGCAGATAAATTAATTCTTGAATAAAATCAGTCAGCAAATAGTCATTAACAAACAAAAAAAGTCAAAGACATCTCGTGCGGCACCCGCTCCAACCCTTACGTGTGAACGCTCAACGGGCCAAACGCTGATACGAACTGGCGAGTGACTGGAGCGTTTCGCCTGCGAGTCGATCGCGTTTACTCGTACGTTTCCGCCAACGATTCGGAGCGAAGTGTGCTGAGACTCGCAGGCCAAACTCTGCGTGTAAACCCCGCTAATGTGTAATGTTACCGGATAGGTATAATGTGTAATGGGCCGTTTTCGCACGATTTTGGCCGCTAGGTCTAGGTCAGGTTCGCTATAGTCCTAACGGTCCAACTATTTTATTTAACTGTCAGATCCCATACATTTTTTAGGGCGTTTGGCGCAATTTAGTATTTTTAAATATTATAATAATGCCGTCAACCTGTTGTAGTGTTCCAATGTGTAGAAATAGGGGTGGGCACGAGTTTCCCAAAGATTGAAAGACTTGAAAGCGAAATGGATTCATTCAATCGGCGTTCCAAATGGGCACCGACTCCTGATTCTGTAGTCTGTCAAGCTCATTTCAGGGACACAGATTATGTATTCAATAATATTAACCATAACAGTAAGTACATCACTCATTCGATTAATATCTTACTATAATTGAATCCCAAATATAATATAAAGAGTACTTGTATAGTATAATGAACACGTAAAGAAACATTTGACATAAAATGCACAAAATTTTATACACAATATTTTGCCTTCTTTCGCAGTTGACATTATTTGACAAAAGTACCTTTAAATATAAGTGTAGTCAATCACAACTAACGTTAATAATTATGGTAGACATAATATCTTATTTCCTTTTTTTAAATTAAACATTTTCAATTATTGCAATCATTTTATTACACGGTTATCAAACTGTATGGCACGAGATTTCTGGGAAGCTGATTCTTCATTGTTGGCAATCTAATTTTCTTTGCATTTCTCGTCCCATGTCTGTACCTATATCTCGTGATTGTAATTTAATTTTCAGTAGAAGTGTTTTAGGAAAAAAATCAAATTATTTTTTCTTAAGTAGACCATTTTGTATTTTATATCACGCAAGTATGGAAGTTTGAGCCTAATTTTATGTTCATATGTACTGTACTGGCAAAAGCTACTGAAAGGTGTAGTTCCTTAGAAGTAGGTAATTTAGAATTAAGAAACAGACAGGAAAGGCGTCTGATACCTACGTGAAAAAAATATATATAAATTCTACAAAACCAAAACCACGAGATGAAGCGGCGTTGCCTGTGAATCTAGAAGACGTGGCAGTGGAAGTCATATTGCCTTTTGATAATCCGTGTGATAGACCGACTCTAGATAAAGACACACAGACATAATAAAAAGGAAAAGTTAACTGTTTATATTAAAATAAACCTTTGTTTCACCGCAGGGGAAGCTTATGGCGCAGACTACGCCAGTCGAAGAATACCATCATCACTGCCATGGTTGCCTGGATGGAGATGGAGTCCCCCCTGATGCCTTTCTGAAAATGGGAGCCTGTCAAATATCCCGCATGAACGGATATTTGCATATTTTTTTGGTTTTATTATTATATACTTACTATATTTTTCATTTATTTTCTGTTCCATTCTATGTATGAATGCATTGTTATTTTGTCAATGTTTGAACTATTTTAAAATATGGAATGTATTGCATTGCACAACATTCTGAAATAAACGATCATTATTATGATACGTTTTAAGATTTTCACGGCCAAACTATTTTCATTATTTGTTTTTGGGGTGCTATGCCGTGTTGCGCTACCTCTTTCTTTCTCGATCTACCGGATCTGCCCTGATGAAGGACACTACAACGCTGTCCGAAACGTTGGCTAAAAAAGGAGGTAGCGCAACACAGCATAACACCCCAAAAACAAATAATGAAAAAGATCATTATTATATTTGGTACTAAATAACACAAAATAATTTAACAAATATATAAATAAATAAATAAAACTTTCTTTTATTTCTCGAGGTCAATATGAAAAGAACAAGATTACAGACATAATATAAATGTGTCGTAAAACATTTATAAACATTATACACATAGAAGAACAAATCAGTACAACAAATAATTAACATTATGCATAAATTATTTATTGTTTCGGCATTATTTAATTTTTTTTTTACATCCTAATATTATATAGTTGTGGTAGCGTCGGTCTACGCGTGAGCAACTTTGTGAACAGTCAACATGTTAAAATAAAGAAAATAAGATTAGCAAATTAAATATGCAACTAGTGTAGAAATCCCCCAACCTCCATACGATACAATATTAATTAACATTTATTTTTAGAATTTACTTGATAAAAAATTGATTTTTCCTATGCTAATATTTTATTTGTAAACATTCAATAGAAATATAATCTATTTCACAGATGAGGGATATCAAAATACAAAGGTGATAAGAGGTAATATAAGTAAACCTATTAAAACTTCTATTCAGCCGTGGTTTTGGGGAAATTTGGGTCCTTTTTGATGATGAAGATAGAGACGTTCAGCCAGTAGGACTAGTTGAAGTTCCCCTCGCAGAGGTAGGACACCCGTGACCACTGCATGACCTGGAGCCCCACGGTAGTAGCGCAGTAGCTGGTGAAGGATTCCACGTGCTCCTCGGATGGGCAGACGCTCTTTCGTCATGTGGCCAGATTCATCTGAAAATTATAATTGAATAGTACAAGGAATCCGAGAGAAGACGACCAGTGCAATGCCCTAGACATAGTTAGGAGAAATTAAAGATTGTGCTTTAAGCTTTGAGTTTAAGCTTGAGTGTTAAGCGATTAGATTTTTGCCTCGAGCTTTATGCTTTGAGATTTAAGCTTTGCTTTTACCTATGTCAAAAATAATGAAAAATTAAGAGTAACAAAACAGCAGCTTTTGTGTCTGGAGGAAATTGGTAACTGTCTGGTTATTCAAATCTAGGCAATACACGTAGCAGATAATGTTAATAAATTGATGAGATCCCTTTGGTATCGGTTCACCAGCAAGAAATTCGCCAGACAAGAGCGGAACATCCATCCACAGTAGATGACAGAAGCATTCGACTTGTTCTCATGCAATATTTCCCTACATACTAGGAATATTTCCCTCTCCTCCCTTATTTAATAGTGGTCTTTTCAAGATCTATATTAAAATTCCATTCTTTTAAGGCCCTTCCTTAAACAGCCGGTGAAAAACCACCATTTGGAAGCGATACATTGCTTGAAATGGCAATAGTTGTGTTAGGTGACCAGGTGTGAATAGCCAGGTATTTCCCAGCCTCCACATTTCCCATATTCTTTCCTCCCCCATTCAGTTCAGCCTCACAACATACCCTGATTGGGGGTGCCATAGAACCACTTACTTAAAATTAATCACATTTAAAAGACCGGTTAAATCCCTGGTTAAAGTCAGAGGTCGTTGGGTTACAGTGTTGACGTATTTTGACAGCTGCTTCAATTTATCAAGTTTTAACAATCATAATACTAGAAAATCAAACTAAAAAAGTGGTTAACTCGTCTAATCAGGAGAGTGCGCGTTGGGACAGTGAATTTTTTATCCCACAAAGTATCTCGCTAAGGCGGAATACTCGACATTATTCTGGTGTTTATACCACAAAAGACAACTCAGTGCAAAAGTGACTCGATCATTATATAAACACAAAATACCTATCCCAAAGGCGTTTTTAGCGTCACAAAGGCTCTGCCATCTCTCATTCAAGAAACAAGCATTGTGTCGTTTTTTCTTTTTGTGTGAAATTTTGAAATCAACTACCTTTAAAATGAATACACTGTGCTCCATCTGTAAAAAAAACATTGACACCCCGTCAGACTTCATCTCATGTTGTATCTGCGACGAAAACTACCACTTCATTTGTGCCGATATCGCAGAGACCTCACGACGAGGAACTAAGATTTTACAGTGGCGCTGCAAATTTTGCACAAAAACACAAAAAAACTCAAAAAAAAATACGTCTGAAAAAAATCTAGAACTGACATCTACCGAGAAACCAAATAAACAACCATCATCAACACCTAAATCTACAATTGCCGCCTCATCATACGCCAGTGTGAACTTAACACCAACAATCACAGATGGCTCCAGTAATCTGACAATCGAGCTATTTTTAACTGAAATTGCTAATTTTAAAGACTTAGTTATTGAATCTGTTGGAAAAAAATACGATGCAATCCTGCTCCAAAATAATGAAATATTAAAAACCATTCAAAGCATATCTCAACAGCAAGAAGACTTAAAATATCGAATAAATAATTTGGAAAAACTACATGAACAAGTAAACTCAGCCTTAAATTCAAGACTTGAGGATTTAGAAAAAGTAAGCGGAAAAAATAATGAAAATGAAAAAAAAATTTGTCTCTTGACAGAACGAAATGAAGACCTAGAAAAAAGAATAATAGCGATCGAGATTGACCAAGAAAACAGGAACAGGCGATTTAACAATACTTGTTTGGAACTTCGAGGGCTTCCAGAATTCAAAGAGGAAACATCACAAACCTTAAAAGACATTATATTCAACACCAGTAAAACAGTAGACTGCCAACTAAATACAAATGATATTTATAATATATATAGAGTATCACAAAGAAATAAAAATATTCCTCCAACAGTTAAACCTAGGTCAGTGGTAATTAATTTTAATTCAATAGCGTTAAAAGAGGAGCTCCTTAATGCTATAAAAAAATATAACAGATCTTGCGAAAAGATTGGGGACAAACTAAACACGGGAACAATCGGATTGTCTGGCCCCATTACACCCATCTACGTCTCAGAACTCCTCACGTCTAAAGGCAAACGGCTTTGGTTTCTAGCTCGCCAACGTGCGACTGAATCTAAATTTAGGTACGTCTGGACGAAAGCAGGTCTAATCTACATGAAAAAAGATGACTCTTCTCGACCTATATTAATAGATTCAGAACAAGCTATACCGAAGCTCTGACTACCTGCTCTTTATTCTAATTATCGTGATAAAACTACTCACTACCGCTTTATATCGCCATTTCATACTCTATTACATAACAGCACTATATTATATGAACACCTAGGATTTTGCATAACTCCTATTTGTACTGGAATAATTTTAATTCTAATTTTAATTTTAATTCTAATTTTAACTTTAACTTTAATTTTAATCTTTATTGGAATAATTTTAATTCTAATTTTAATTCTAATTTTAACTTTAACATTAATTTTAATCTTTATTCTCTCTAGAATGGTAACTACACTTATTACAAGATTATTAATTGATTTATTAGTAATAGTACTAATAATTCGGCAAAAGAGAACTCTAATCAACATATTTTATATAACCCAGATATTACTTATTTTTCATACTTATACTACTTTCTACTGTCTTTTGAAAGAGAAAATGCCACACACTAACTACATACGTTATTTATTTCCTGGATTTTATTTCAGATATTATTTCTTACTCAGATATTATTTATTTTTCCTAACTACATCATTTTGTTTACAGTTTTGTCGCTACATATTTCGTACTACAAGTATTGATATGATAATAAAATACTGTTTTAAAACTTTACCCAGAAAACATCAATTAATTTTTGAATTCTAATGGTAATAAACGATCTTCAACATGAAATCGATAGTATCATAGTGCCAAATACTGAAATAATTTTTGAAAACATTAACAAAATTATGCAATTTAATTGGGAATCAAATAGGATTAATATTGTTCATCAAAATATTAGAACGATGGGAAACTTGGATGATTTTCTTATATTTTTGGAAGAAATAAAATCTGTGGTAAAGTTCCATGTACTAATTCTCACTGAATGCAGGTTAAATGATTCATACATAGCCAAACAAATTTCAGGCTATAACGAATACCATACAATATTGCATATTAACCAAAATAGCGGAGTAGTAGTATATATCGACAATACATTAAATTCCTTAGTACAAGAAATAAACATAAATCAGTGTAATTGTTTAAAAATCAACATTAATGAGAATTTAGGTATCCTAGCTATCTACCGATCACCGTCGTTCAATGACATCCAAGATTTCCTGGAAAATCTTATTGGTGAGTTAAAAAAAACTAAGGATTACGCACAATATGTACTGATCGGGGACATGAATATAAATACTATAGGAGAAGTATTGCATAGGCAGTCCGACGACTACTTATGTGCTATGGCTGAAAGTAATTTTATTTCCATTATTAATTCTCCAACTAGGGTACAAGGTAGCTCAAGCTCGTGTTTGGATCATATATATACCAGAAATATAACAAATTCAAATGCATTTGTAATACATAATACAATCACTGATCATTACACCACTGCAATCAGTATCCCAAACTCAATACCCAAAAAACATAAAACTAATCACAAACAAATTATCGATTATGAGGCTTTATTAAATGATCTTAATAATAAAAATTGGGAATATGTTTATAAAGAGACTGAAGTTAACAATGCTCTAAACTATTTTATTAATGAAATCAATACATTCATAACAAAACACACAATAACTAAACGCATTCCATATAGTAAAATACATCTCACCCCATGGATTACCAACGGCATTGTTAAATCTATACACAAACGAAATCACCTTCATAAAATAGCTAAACGAGACCCATTGAACGATACTAAACAGCAAAACTATTACCGATACCGTAATATTTGCAAAACCGTTATTCGCAAATGCAAAGAGCGTTATTATAAATTCTTACTTGATAAGGATAATTCCAGCAAAAACATGTGGAATGTTGTCAGAGACATAACTAAAAGTAAAAGAAATACCAGTACATCTGTAACTGAATTAAACACCGGAAATTTGATTATAACTGACAATCAATCAATTGCATGTCATACTAATCAATATTTTGCATCTGTTGGGTCAAATCTAGCAAAAAACATTTTATTAGAAACCCAGAAAACGGAAGACTCTTTAGCATTGACAATTGAAACAAAGGAACAATCCTTTTCATTTGATATTAAACCAACTACTGTAGAAGAGGTCTTAAAAATAATCAACAGCCTTAATACTACACATGCAAAGGGTCCAGATAGTCTAAATACACAAATACTAAAAAAAATTAAAAATCAGATTTCTGCTCCGCTATCATATATTTACAACTTAAGTTTTGCATCAGGAATATTTCCTGATCACTTTAAAAAATCAATAATTGTCCCAATTCACAAATGTGGACCTAAATCTCTTGTAGAAAACTACAGGCCAATATCACTTTTAAGCGCGATATCCAAAGTCATTGAAAAGCTTTTCAAAACTAGGTTAAACGAATATGTGGAGGAACATAACATTCTAAGTCCAAACCAATACGGCTTTCGGTCGGGTAAGGGAACGGATGATGCCATCGCATGTCTCACGGAAACTATTGCAGGGAATATGAACCGTGGCAAGAAAACTATTGCCCTTTTCCTGGACCTGGCCAAGGCATTTGACACAATATCTCATAAAATTCTTTTACAGAGACTTAGAAATATAGGAATAAAGGGAAAAGCTTTTCAATGGATAGAAAGTTATATATCTAATAGATTTCAACAAACCAGAATTAACGAGGCTATTAGCACTTCACTAAAATACACTTTTGGGGTACCACAAGGAAGTACACTTGGGCCCCTTCTCTTTATTATATACATAAACGAACTTTGTAACCAACACATTGGTGGCAAAATTATCACGTTCGCTGACGATACAGTTATTTTGTTTGAAGGAGATGATTGGAAAGAAACACACCACCTTGCGAACACAGGTATAAACAGAGTAAAACAGTGGCTGGACAGTAATTTGCTTACACTAAACATACAAAAAACAAAATATCTCACATTTAGCGCTACCCTTGCAGGGCAACCCAAAACACCTCATCACCTCACAATACACAATATTAAGTGTAGCCTTGGAAATAATAACCATACTTGTAAATGCGAAACCCTTGAATGTGTTAAATCTATTAAATATTTAGGTATAATAGTGGATAACCACCTTAAATGGAAACAACAAATTGAAAACGCAGCTAATAAAGTGCGCAAGCTTATTTATATATTTATAGCATTGCGGGAAATTATAAAAACTCAAGACATAAAAAAAATATACTACGGGCTCTGTAACTCCGTCATAACCTACGGTTGCATTGGATGGGGTGGAACAGGATTAACAATATTATACCCGCTACTGAAGGCACAGAAATCCATTCTACGCGTCATTATGAAAAAACCCTTCAGATACTCGAGCGACGCTCTCTTCAAGGAGTTTAATGTGCTTGATGTTCGACAGTGTTACATAAAAAAAATAACAATCTGCGTCCACAAAAATATAAGCAAAACGATAACAGTCGATCATAATCATCAAACCAGAAGTAAGAGCAGAAACGACCTTTCCATTCCTACAAGCAATACTGCGGCTTATCAAAAAGTTTTCTCATACCTGGGACCAAAAATATACAACAAAATCCCCTCTCAATTTAAACTGTGTGATTTATCATCCTTCGGTACTAAAATTACAAAATGGTTATTAGAATTAGGTAGGACAGATTCCGAAAAATTATTAAAAAACGTAGTATGAGTTGATTTCTTCGATTTTGTATTTTTTATTTTCCTAAAAAATATTTTTTTATTTTTCTTTCTTACATTTATATATTATATTTTTATTTTATATTTTACATGTATCTATCTGGATTTTATTGTTTATTACTGCTAATTAGTATTTTCCTAAAAAAATACTTTTTTTTTATTTTTCTTTCTTACATTTATATGTTATATTTTTATTTTATTTTACATTTTACATGTACCTACCTGGATTTTATTGTTTATTACTGATGTACACCTAGAATAACACAACTTTTATCTGATATTGTACCTAATATCTAAGTAACTCCCCCAATATGTACCATTATTGTTTATTATTATTGAATCCATTAATGTGAAATTATGTACATGCAACCTGCCAATTTGACTGTCCTAAAACGGGAAACCTTCCTAGTTGGACAGTCAAAGCTTCCTTTTATATTTTTATTATCTTGTATGTAATAAATGTAATAATAAATAAATAAATAAATAAATAAGTATTAGAGGTATAATAAAATCCATATCTTACATCCAACGTATGGTTTGAATGGCAGAACCAGCGCTACGATAAGGAGTCCATCGTCGTTGAGAGCCTGCTTAGTGTTGAGGCCGTTGAGCAGCATGGTCTGTGGCTCAGAGCAGAAATGTCAATTACATGAACATCTTAGATCGTACGATATGCGACTTGAATACTTCAAAATTAATACACTTAAAATCAGAAGGCAATTGACTGATCTAATATGTTTACATAAAATAATTCACGGCCGTCTTGATACTTCATTGTGTCTTAGCAACATTGATATAAATGTTCCCAATTCCCATTGCTTAAGACGCCATAATATGTTTCACCTGAATACATTTAAAAACAATATCGCCTATTTTAGCCCTCTGACCTAAATGTGTCGACTGTATAATAAGATAGAATGTGCTGAAGTAGATATTTTTGTCGATATAGATTCAAAAAGAAATGCTCTCCGATTGCTGAAAAATATGTGATAAATTATTATGTGTATCATGTTTGTCTCTAATTAATCTAATGAACCTTTTTCGTGTTCCGACTGCAGTTATTCATGTTCTTATAAGAGTAGTTTGACGAGGCACGTGCGTACTCACGGTGGTAAAAAACCTTTTTCGTGTTCCGATTGCAGTTATTCATGTTCTCAAAAGGAAACCTTGAGCAGGCACATGCTGACTCACAGTGGAAGAAAACCTTTTTCGTGTTCCGACTGCAGTTATTCATGTTCTTATAAGAGTAGTTTGACGATGCACGTACGTACTCACGGTGGTGAAAAACCTTTTTCGTGTTCCGATTGCAGTTATTCTTGTTCTCAAAAGGGAAACTTGAGCAGACACATGTTGACTCACAGCGGAAGAAAACCTTTTTCGTGTTCCCACTGCAGTTATTCATGTTCTTATAAGAGTACTTTGACGAAGCACGTACGTACTCACGGTGGTGAAAAACCTTTTTCGTGTTCCGATTGCAGTTATTCTTGTTCTCAAAAGGGAAGCTTGAGCAGACACATGATGACTCACAGCGGAAGAAAACCTCTTTCGTGTTCCGACTGCAGTTATTCATGTTCTTATGAGAATAGTTTGAGGACACACATGCTGACTCACAGTGGAGAAAAACCTTTTTCGTGTTCTGACTGCAGTTATTCATGTTCTCAAAAGAGATATTTGAAGGCTCACATGCTGACTCACAGTGGAGAAAAACCCTTTTCGTGTTCCGATTGCAGTTATTCATCTTTTGATAGAGGAAATTTGAAGAGGCACATGCGGACTCATAGTAGAGAAAAACCTTTTGCATGTTCCGACTGCAGTTATTCATGTTCTCATAAGACTAGTTTGACGAGGCACATGCGTACTCACGGTGGTGAAAAACTTAAACACCAATTAATTAATTAATTAATTTAACAATATAAATGCGATTATTATAAGCAAAAATTAGAAACACAACAGATTGAAGCGATAAAACTTTGTGGTTGGGCATTTACACAATCATAGCTTCACTTACCTACATACATCTACATATTATAACATAGACTCTGTGCTTGTAGCTTGATTGTCACATATATCCCATCCCTAGTATGTTCCTTTCCTATTCAATCCCATCCCTACGATCCTGTCAATTTTTGTTTCCATAACAATAAAACAAATCAGTGTCATCAATTGAAACTCGCCGCGTAAGACTATAATTTTCCGCTCCCGCATTTCTTTAACTCAATCCCATAAATACCGCAATTATTAACTGCACAAGTGTATGAACAAAGCCATGAGACCGGAGAAGTGCCACAAGGTTCTACAGTAAGTCCCTTCCTTCCTATTCCTTTTATGTGCATTCATTTTAACTTGTGCAGTGGTCATTCATTCACACAAAAATACATACGCAAGGTCCTTCGACATTCATTCGCACCTAAATCACACACATAAACACTTCTCGCAAAATCATTCACTTTGGATAACACTAAAAGAAATAACACTAAAATAGGGTAAACAAAAAGAAATTGTAAAGTTAATTGATTTCTCAGATGGCACTGAAGAAGTAGAAAAGATAGCGACAAAATTTAACAACCATTTTATTTCGCGCATAGATCATATAATCGAAAGTATTCCACAACATCCTGAGAACCAACTAGATGAGCCTATACGCACCGATGAAGAATTTAAATTTAAAAAAATGTAGATTTACCATACTTGAAGAGGCTGTTGAGTAATATGAAGTCGAAGGAATCCCGAGATGGTATAAATATAATCAAAGACTATAAACATTATTGGCGAATCGATGGTTCAAATTATCAATGAATCTTTGAATAGTGGAGTATTCCCCAAAAACTTGGAAGACATCGGTTATAACTCCTATCCCGAAAATTGATAACCCAAAAAAATTTGACGACTACAGGCCGATCAATTGTTTACCCAAATATGAAAAAATACTGGAACACATTGTAAACGAGCTTAACATTATAACTGAATATATTGAGGCCAAGCAGATTTTAGTTCCACAACAATCTGGTTTAAGAAATCAATGTTCTTGTGAAACCGCCATCAACTGTGTAAATAGATGAGTGGAAAAATTTTAGAGATAAAAAAGTAAAATTATTGCAGTATTTCTGGACTTAAAGCGGGCTTTTGAAACAATCGACCGAGATAGATTAATCAAAAAATTAAGTAATATTGGAATTAATGGTAATAAAAATAAGTGGTTTGTTGATAACCTATTAGAAAGAACCCAAATATCAAAATATGGTGGTATAACATCTGAACCTGATCGAAGTATGAACGCCCTCTAGCTTTTGTTTCAGTGCACTGTCAGTTCTACCTACATTGTTTGTGCACTGTTATTTACGATCTTTTACGTTGTCTAATTATAAAATAAATAGTTCTAAAGTCTTAACTGCCTTTTCTTACATTTCATCAGGTTATGGGCCGCCCCAAGCCTGCCGTTTACAGTTATTTTTGTGTTTTGAGTGGTAATTACAAAGAAAAAAATAGTGAAAACTGCGAGTATAACCTCACTTTGGTTACCGCGCTCGCGAGTGATTTTTTTCTTTTCAGACCTCTATTACTTACTGTTGAATGTTTAAATATAAATATGGCTGGAAATAATTCGATGATGTCGATTGAGAAGTTGACTGGTCGTGACAATTGGGCAAGTTGGAGTTTTGCGGTCAAAGAATACCTACAACATGAAGATTTATATAGTTGTATTTTGAAAGAACCAGTGGCTACAGATTCTAATTCAGTTAAACAAGACATCAAAGCCAAGTCAAAGTTAATATTATTAGTAGACCCGATTTTATATGTACACATTCAAGAAGCCGAAAATGCAAAACAGGTATGGGAAAATTTGGCAAAGGCATTCGAGGACAGTGGATTGACTCGAAAAGTGGGTTTATTAAAAGAACTCATTAACACCAATTTAGAAAGTAGCATTTCAGTCGAAGACTACGTAAACAAAATTATGACAGCCGCGCACAAGTTAAGGAATATAAAATTCCATGTGGACGATGAGTGGTTGGGCACATTAATGCTGGCAGGTTTGCCAGAAATATATAGGCCCATGATAATGGGCTTAGAAAGTTCCGATAAGTTCCGAAAGTTAGAAAGTTCCGATAAAGATTAGTGCTGATTTAGTAAAAAAACAAATTACTACAGGAAGTAAAGACATCAGACACTACCGCACTTTATACAAACACAAAAAATAATCATCCCAAAAGTATTAAGAAAGGCCCAAGATGTTTTAATTGTAACAAGTACGGATATCTCAGTAAAAATTGTTGGCATAAGAAGACAAGTGGTAATAATAAAAAAACAGATAAAAATACAGAGTATGTTGCAGCCTTTTCAGCATCTACAACAAACGATTCTAACTCTTGGCATATTGATTCAGGGGCATCTATGCATATGACCATGCACCGTGACTGGCTCACTGATATCATTCCCTCGTCTGTACCGAGCATCAGAATTGCTAATAACAAAGTATTAAAGGTTGAATGCTGCGGTAATGTATGTATCAAAATAAATGCAAACAATGGCAGCACCGATTCAATACAGGTGAGGAATGTTTTATATGTACCAGAATTAAAAACAAATTTGTTGTCAAATATTATAAGTAATAATTATCAGCCTGAAACACTCATCCCAAAGATATTCAAATACAGAAGAGATATGCTATGGTGTCCGCGCAACTGTCGACGGACTACGCGCTAATTAGCGTAGTTTTCATACAAAAATAATTTGTTCATTTCGTTGACTTTTTTAAAATGTGCATTAATATTGGTTAACAATATATTTTGAATAAGGAAAGAATTCGTTCATTTAGTTTAACGTTGGTTTGGTTTATTCGTTAATTATTTATTCTTTTAGTTTATTTGTTAATTGGTAAACAATATCGGCGACACCCGGAAGCGCAGAATCACATAGTAAAAACAGCAGGTAGCACATCTACTTATATTTCAATATCTTTGACTCATCCACATTGAAAAAATCTGTTATGATGCAGTACAAATCCGTATTACTTTAAATATAATGGGCCGTTTTCTGAGTAATTCCAAAATACCCACGAGATGGCAGCACGGTGTTTAGCGGTCCTCCTGTCATCTAATCTGTGAACCAAATCTATGGACTGACACACTGACGTCATGACTGGTTTATTTATGCTGACGTCTTTCAACGATCTGTCATTTCGATGGCTATTTGCAATTTGTTTTCCGACAAGTTTAGCCAAACCAAGTTTGCTCAATTTGTAAGTAAAATGCACAAAAAGTAAGATGCTGCTCTGAGCCACAGACCATGCTGCTCAACGGCCTCAACACTAAGCAGGCTCTCAACGACGATGGACTCCTTATCGTAGCGCTGGTTCTGCCATTCAAACCATACGTTGGATGTAAGATATGGATTTTATTATACCTCTAATACTTTAACCAGGGATTTAACCGGTCTTTTAAATGTGATTAATTTTAAGTAAGTGGTTCTATGGCACCCCCAATCAGGGTATGTTGTGAGGCTGAACTGAATGGGGGAGGAAAGAATATGGGAAATGTGGAGGCTGGGAAATACCTGGCTATTCACACCTGGTCACCTAACACAACTATTGCCATTTCAAGCAATGTATCGCTTCCAAATGGTGGTTTTTCACCGGCTGTTTAAGGAAGGGCCTTAAAAGAATGGAATTTTAATATAGATCTTGAAAAGACCACTATTAAATAAGGGAGGAGAGGGAAATATTCCTAGTATGTAGGGAAATATTGCATGAGAACAAGTCGAATGCTTCTGTCATCTACTGTGGATGGATGTTCCGCTCTTGTCTGGCGAATTTCTTGCTGGTGAACCGATACCAAAGGGATCTCATCAATTTATTAACATTATCTGCTACGTGTATTGCCTAGATTTGAATAACCAGACAGTTACCAATTTCCTCCAGACACAAAAGCTGCTGTTTTGTTACTCTTAATTTTTCATTATTTTTGACATAGGTAAAAGCAAAGCTTAAATCTCAAAGCATAAAGCTCGAGGCAAAAATCTAATCGCTTAACACTCAAGCTTAAACTCAAAGCTTAAAGCACAATCTTTAATTTCTCCTAACTATGTCTAGGGCATTGCACTGGTCGTCTTCTCTCGGATTCCTTGTACTATTCAATTATAATTTTCAGATGAATCTGGCCACATGACGAAAGAGCGTCTGCCCATCCGAGGAGCACGTGGAATCCTTCACCAGCTACTGCGCTACTACCGTGGGGCTCCAGGTCATGCAGTGGTCACGGGTGTCCTACCTCTGCGAGGGGAACTTCAACTAGTCCTACTGGCTGAACGTCTCTATCTTCATCATCAAAAAGGACCCAAATTTCCCCAAAACCACGGCTGAATAGAAGTTTTAATAGGTTTACTTATATTACCTCTTATCACCTTTGTATTTTGATATCCCTCATCTGTGAAATAGATTATATTTCTATTGAATGTTTACAAATAAAATATTAGCATAGGAAAAATCAATTTTTTATCAAGTAAATTCTAAAAATAAATGTTAATTAATATTGTATCGTATGGAGGTTGGGGGATTTCTACACTAGTTGCATATTTAATTTGCTAATCTTATTTTCTTTATTTTAACATGTTGACTGTTCACAAAGTTGCTCACGCGTAGACCGACGCTACCACAACTATATAATATTAGGATGTAAAAAAAAAATTAAATAATGCCGAAACAATAAATAATTTATGCATAATGTTAATTATTTGTTGTACTGATTTGTTCTTCTATGTGTATAATGTTTATAAATGTTTTACGACACATTTATATTATGTCTGTAATCTTGTTCTTTTCATATTGACCTCGAGAAATAAAAGAAAGTTTTATTTATTTATTTATATATTTGTTAAATTATTTTGTGTTATTTAGTACCAAATATAATAATGATCTTTTTCATTATTTGTTTTTGGGGTGTTATGCTGTGTTGCGCTACCTCCTTTTTTAGCCAACGTTTCGGACAGCGTTGTAGTGTCCTTCATCAGGGCAGATCCGGTAGATCGAGAAAGAAAGAGGTAGCGCAACACGGCATAGCACCCCAAAAACAAATAATGAAAATAGTTTGGCCGTGAAAATCTTAAAACGTATCATAATAATGATCGTTTATTTCAGAATGTTGTGCAATGCAATACATTCCATATTTTAAAATAGTTCAAACATTGACAAAATAACAATGCATTCATACATAGAATGGAACAGAAAATAAATGAAAAATATAGTAAGTATATAATAATAAAACCAAAAAAATATGCAAATATCCGTTCATGCGGGATATTTGACAGGCTCCCATTTTCAGAAGGGCATCAGGGGGGACTCCATCTCCATCCAGGCAACCATGGCAGTGATGATGGTATTCTTCGACTGGCGTAGTCTGCGCCATAAGCTTCCCCTGCGGTGAAACAAAGGTTTATTTTAATATAAACAGTTAACTTTTCCTTTTTATTATGTCTGTGTGTCTTTATCTAGAGTCGGTCTATCACACGGATTATCAAAAGGCAATATGACTTCCACTGCCACGTCTTCTAGATTCACAGGCAACGCCGCTTCATCTCGTGGTTTTGGTTTTGTAGAATTTATATATATTTTTTTCACGTAGGTATCAGACGCCTTTCCTGTCTGTTTCTTAATTCTAAATTACCTACTTCTAAGGAACTACACCTTTCAGTAGCTTTTGCCAGTACAGTACATATGAACATAAAATTAGGCTCAAACTTCCATACTTGCGTGATATAAAATACAAAATGGTCTACTTAAGAAAAAATAATTTGATTTTTTTCCTAAAACACTTCTACTGAAAATTAAATTACAATCACGAGATATAGGTACAGACATGGGACGAGAAATGCAAAGAAAATTAGATTGCCAACAATGAAGAATCAGCTTCCCAGAAATCTCGTGCCAGACAGTTTGATAACCGTGTAATAAAATGATTGCAATAATTGAAAATGTTTAATTTAAAAAAAGGAAATAAGATATTATGTCTACCATAATTATTAACGTTAGTTGTGATTGACTACACTTATATTTAAAGGTACTTTTGTCAAATAATGTCAACTGCGAAAGAAGGCAAAATATTGTGTATAAAATTTTGTGCATTTTATGTCAAATGTTTCTTTACGTGTTCATTATACTATACAAGTACTCTTTATATTATATTTGGGATTCAATTATAGTAAGATATTAATCGAATGAGTGATGTACTTACTGTTATGGTTAATATTATTGAATACATAATCTGTGTCCCTGAAATGAGCTTGACAGACTACAGAATCAGGAGTCGGTGCCCATTTGGAACGCCGATTGAATGAATCCATTTCGCTTTCAAGTCTTTCAATCTTTGGGAAACTCGTGCCCACCCCTATTTCTACACATTGGAACACTACAACAGGTTGACGGCATTATTATAATATTTAAAAATACTAAATTGCGCCAAACGCCCTAAAAAATGTATGGGATCTGACAGTTAAATAAAATAGTTGGACCGTTAGGACTATAGCGAACCTGACCTAGACCTAGCGGCCAAAATCGTGCGAAAACGGCCCATTACACATTATACCTATCCGGTAACATTACACATTAGCGGGGTTTACACGCAGAGTTTGGCCTGCGAGTCTCAGCACACTTCGCTCCGAATCGTTGGCGGAAACGTACGAGTAAACGCGATCGACTCGCAGGCGAAACGCTCCAGTCACACGCCAGTTCGTATCAGCGTTTGGCCCGTTGAGCGTTCACACGTAAGGGTTGGAGCGGGTGCCGCGCGAGATGTCTTTGACTTTTTTTGTTTGTTAATGGCTATTTGCTGACTGATTTTATTCAAGAATTAATTTATCTGCCATTCAGTGTTACCAGATGCGTGGTTATTTGGGTCGTTTATACCTCCACGGTTTTCTCAAAAAACCATATCGAACAAGACATTGTATTTTAGCGGTCGCCAAATGATCTACTTTTGAGTGGATATGATTTGTTTATTGTTTGCATGGGTCGCGTGAGTGAAATCTCGAATTCAGGAATGTAGTTCTTGAAATTTTGAACTTTAGTACGGGACTACGGGTTCACAACGTCTTTTTATTTAATAATAATATGAATAAATTAATAAAATGATTTGAATATAACAATGTAATTAACTTTAATAAGGTACCTACTCTAGGTACCGTAATTTTTTGTAATTATTATTGTTATTTATATTTTAATCTTAATATTTAATTGAAAATAGATTTCTCTAAATTAAGTTTGATAAAAGAAAAAATAAAAGTTTTATATGTGTAGTCTCATCTCATAGTGTATTATTTGCGAATAAAACACATCGATATATATTCGATTTTGAAGTATTAACAATACATCGGTTCAATGCGATGAATCGTTACTATACATCGAGTGTTTACAATACAACGATGTATATCGTCCATCCCTATAAGAAGGTCTTTTGACCTCTCCAGCCAGAATCCCTCAACCCATCACCTCGAGAAATCCCGAATTATAGCTGAGCAGTGACCTTTTCAACAACAGAATCAATAATAAAAGAAAAAAATTTTAAAAAATCTACTGATGAATAAATATTCATATTATTATTATTAAAAGTCCCAAATTCTGTTACAAACAAAAGTAGTGTGTCAGTAATAATATGAAAACAGCTTGTTTTTTAAATGATGACATTTTACTGAAAAACTTAAAATTGCTGTAAATATTTACTGGTTGAAGATTAATTTGCATATGTATATATATATATATATATATATATATATATATATATATATATATATATATATATATATATATATATATATATTCTAAAAGACAATTAAATTCTCTAGACTTCTGAAGTAAAATGATTTTTTCGAAAATATCTACATTTGTGGAGCGTGTAACTCAAAAACAGCTAGGATTTCGAAAATTACGTAAGGAATAAAAGTTGTAGATAATTTTATGAGCTTTTACTTATTATGAGAAAGTTTTTGGGATATAAGCGGAAACTATCAATTCACAGGAAAACCGTACGCATATTATGAGAGTAATATTAATTAAAGCTGATAACTCGCAAACAGATTCATTCTTAATTAACCTGTCCGGGAGTATGACCGTACATGTACGGTGAGAAAAAAATATCCCGGAAGGAGTATGACCGTACATGTACGTTAGCGCCTAGAAATTAATTATTACTAGGTTTCTTCACAAAAACTGAAGGTTACCGACATCTCTGATCAATTCTACATAACTTTTCGAAGTTTTTAGCGATTTATCTATTATACCGACCGAGTTATTCACGATTTAAATATTTTGTGACGTCACCGTTCGGCAGTCGGTTATAGCAAACCTTTTATGCTGAACGCCGCATTTTGAAAGAATAAACCGTTGATGTTTTTATGTGTTTTACGCTGCAAATTATCTGTTTCGTGTTTGATTTCGCATTGACGAAATATTTTACGTGTTTAAATGTGTATATTTATTTATATGATTGTGCTGTTAGTGATTTTATATAGTTTGAAGACAGTTTTTGACAGTTATTGACATTTGGAACGTGTTATTTGTCCGTATTGTGAATTGTGTTGTTTATTGTTCGTAGTGTTATTTGTAAGATATTGGTTATTATCTTTGACATTACAATATAGATATTGCTTTATAAGTAGTTTGACTTTCTATTTCGGAACTTATATAAAATGAACGCCGAAGACATTGCCAATGCTTTGATCGAAAGTGAAGATGAAGATGTTTTCGAGGATATTGAAGATATACCAATACATTCAGATAGTTCATCCGATGAATCTGATACATCTGATTCGGATGAAACAACCGTACCTAGTTGTTCAACAGCTAAAAAGAGAAAAGTTGATCAACGTAAATGGGATCAGGGTGAATTTACGCCCGTTATCCATGAATTCAACTCCAGCAACTCAGGTATAAAACAAAATATTTCTGTTAGCGAAAATTCGTTGGAAATTGGGTTTTTTGAAATATTTTTTACGCTTGACGTAGTGAAAATAATTGTCAGCCAAACGAATAAGTACGCTGCAAAAATTTCCTTAGACGTTTCCCTAAACTCAAAAATGAAGAAGTGGAAAGATACCACGGAGGCCGAAATGTATACATTTTTCGCCACGATTATGCTTATGGGTCTTGTGGGAAAAAACTCACTGAAGAAATACTGGACGAATAATCCAGTAATTGAAACCCCTTTCTTCAAAGTCTTATTTTCCCAGGACAGATTTTTACTTTTGCTGCGTGCCCTTCATTTTTCAGATAACGATATTAGGACAACCGACAAATTATGTAAAATAAGAAATCTTCTGGATCCTTTGAAGACGATTTTCAAAACAACTTTTTATCCTTTTCAAAATCTCTGTATAGATGAGAGTCTCGTGTTGTGGAAGGGAAGACTCTCATTCAAAATTTATATTCCATCAAAACGACATAGATTTGGGATAAAGTTGTTTGTGCACTGTGATGCACTAACCGGCTATGTTTTGGATATAATTGTGTATACTGGCTCTGAATCAAACATAAAGATGAATCCCGATATTGGTATATCAGGGTCAGTCGTTACCACAATGCTAAGTGATTATTTAGGGAAAGGTCACAGATTGTTTGTTGATAATTGGTATACAAGCCCAACATTGTTTTATTTCCTGCATAAAAATAAAACAAATGCATGTGGAACGGTTAGAGCGAACCGAAAAGATATGCCAAAATTTGGTAATGAGAAGATGAAAAGAGGAGAAGTGAAGGCACTGAATTCCAACAATCTCATGGCAATGAAATGGCGCGATAAAAGAGATGTAATAATGCTCACTAACATACATTCAGACGCAATGATAGTAACAGACAAAATTGATTTCTCCACGGGAGAAAATAAAATAAAACCAGAGGCAGTTTTAGAATATACAAAAAATATGGGAGCTGTTGACAAAGTGGACCGCATTTTAGGCTTTGCAGACAGTTCTAGAAAATCTCTAAAATGGTACAAAAAAATTTTCTTCAGATTGATTGATATTGGGACACTAAATGCTTTTTTTTTGCATCGTTTGAAAACGCAAAAGGTTTTATCATTTAGCGAATTCCGGGAAAACCTTATATCTCAGTTGGTCGAAAAATATCATACAAACAAGCCGGCATCATCTGGAGGAAGGCGAGTAGTGGACCATCCAACTCGTCTTTTAGGGAAACATTTTCTTCGTCCTGTACCAGAAACTGGAGCCCAAGGAAAACGAACTCAACGACAATGCCATGTATGTAGACATACAGCAGTTCGACCTCAAAAAAGAAAGGATACGAAATATATGTGCACCGACTGTAATGTTGCGTTTTGCGTATATCCATGTTTCGAGGACTACCATACAAAAAAACAATATTAGTTACCGAAAAAAAAAAAAAAAAAAAAAAAAAAAAAAACAGTTTTAGTGTAAATGGTTAAATTTGTGTCCCTATATGATTGTGTAAAAAAAAATTTTAAAGTTGCATATGGAATAATTCAAATTGTGGTAAGTGAATTTAATTTTAAGAAGATAATAAACCTCTGTTTTGATGACCGATGGTTGGTGATTTCTGAAAGCATGTTTTTGTTTTTTCCTTCTAAAAACCATATTATTGATTTTTATGTGCTAGTTTCTCAGTAAAAGTATATTATTTTATCATATTCCGTGATTTGGCATTTAAAAAAATATCTATTTTAATTATTGAAAAAACTCACTCCCGCAGTATTACTTTATTTTTTAAAACTCACTAACGGAGAGGTTAAAACCAGAATTATGTTCAGAATTTATTAACGAATTATTTTCATTTGTGTATTCATCTGCTGATACATTTCGAAAGAGTTATTTTATTCGAAGTGCAGTTATAAAATTCTAGTTGCAGACTATGTATGTGCTGCCAATATCAAAGAGAAACCATTTTCATATTCTGAGTGTAGTTTTAATTCGCCAAATATAGGTTTAATTTAACCCGTCTAATCACAGGAGACACAAATTGTCCCACACATTTAATTTTAAAATAAATTTGTGAAATTATTTCCCACATATCTAATTAAAATAAATTTGTGATTGCGATAAATAGTTAAGATAAAGTTTTATTACATTTAAAAAAAAAAGGAATCTGTATTTAAAATTTTAAGTTTATTCTATTAGGTACTTTAATTCGAATATTCGCAGGCGTGTATTTTTGAGCCAATCCACATTTTCAATATCAAAATTTTAATATTTAAAAACAATAATGTTCTAATAAGCACATCAGGAAAAATTACTATATCTAGATTTAAGAACAATTTTGTTTTCAATTTTGCAAAAGGATAAAAAAAACAATAAAAAGGAACATTTAAAATACATGGGAAGAACCGGAAATTTCGTACACAAACATTGACAGGCAAAAGTTTATAGATATTTTTTCTTATTATTCGAAGGGTTAAACCAGTTTTCAGAATGTAAAATTCCATTAGAGGATTCATCTGCTGACACGATTCAAAGCAAAATATTATCTTATTCGAAATTCAGTTATAAAATTCTAGTTGCAGACTCTGTATCCTGTACCTGCTGCCAGAATCAGAGAAAAACCATTAAGTATCATGTTCTGAGTGTACTTTTAATTCGCCGCATACAGACTTAATTCAAACCCATTTTGTGTTGAGAACGCAAATTTCCAGTTGTGGATTCATCGGTATGTTGACACATTTCAAAGGAAAACATCCTCTTATTTGAAGTTCAGTTATAATATTCTATTTGCAGACTATGTATCTGCTGCAAGAATTAAAGTAAAACCTTTTTCATCTTCTGAGTTTAGTTTAAATTCGCCAGGTACAGATTTAATTTAAACCAGTACAGAATGTAAAACTCCAGTTGGATTCATCTGTTGACACATTTCGAAAGAAAGCATTCTGTTATTCGATGTGCAGTTATAAAATTCTATTTGCAGACTATTTATTTAATGCCAGAATCAAAGTAAAACCATTTTCATGTTCTGAGTGTCGATTTAATTCACCGCATTCAAATACAAAAATGGGATTTCCGAATACAAACCCCCCCCCCGCTAGAAGAACCCAAATAAGTGGGCGGCGAAATTTTCCTACGCCCCGATGTTCTGAGTGTAGTTTTGATTCACCATCTACAGATTTAATTAAAACCAGTTTCGTGTTCTGAATGTAAGTGCCGGTAGAATCAAATAAAAACCCTTTTCATGTTCTGAGTGTAGTTGCAATTCACCGCATACAAATTTAATTTAAACCAGTTCAGAATGTAAGTGCCGCTAGAATCAAAGAAAAATCATCTTTTTGTTCCGAGTGCAGTTTTGATACACCGCATATTTGGTTTAATTTAAACCAGTTTTGTGTTATCAACATAACAATAAGTTGCAACCTATTGAAGCTTTGCATTTGAGTTGCATTCCATACGTATGCGTGATGAAGAAAAAAAATCTATTACAGGCATACCACTCTCAATTTCTGCGAGCAGCTATATATAAATTTGTAGTAGAATTTATAAGCATGATTTTATTGAAAGAGTACTCGGCACATGGAATAATAATCGGCATAAAAAAATAGAAAATATCTACCCAACCCCCCCCCCCCCCGATCAGCGCTTGAAAATCTGCGGAAGAAGTACCTGTAGAAGTTGGGGGGGTTGGGGGTTTACTCCACCCCGGGCGGCCGAAACCCGAAGGAATGTAGGTTGTCTTTTCAAAATTACTTAAAGAAATAATTTTTGTACCACTTTTACAGGACTTACAATTTTCTCCTATGCACTTCTCCATCCAATGATTCCATAATGAATTAGTGGTTGGTGGGGGGAGGAGGGGGGGGGGGAGGGGGAGGGAGGGCGGTGAGAGGGGGGGAGATGGAAGAGGCGAAATGGGAACCCCCCTTACACCATGCGCGCAAAGCCGCAGGAAAAAGCTAGTAATATAATAAATAAATAATTCCACCTAAATAATAATAATAATAACGTAGTATTTATATAGCGCAGTTTTGTGATATTTCACTTCAAGTGCGCTTAATTATAATAAACTTTAAATTAATCCTATAGTGTTCCTTACGAGTCCTTACAAAATACATAATGTTCTAACTTGTCGAATAGTACCATACTTTCTTCAGTATAACCGTCATACAAAATGAACACCTCCTGTTGAAAAACTTTTCAGGAGTGATAACGTCACACAATTCACTATCAGTGCGGTGTTTTTCAGGGGATCTTGAAAAATTAAAACTTTAAAAATTATTTTAACTATTAAAACAAACTCTAAAAAAATATATGAAGTTATTTAAGTCAGAAGGTCATTATTCACTAAAAAAAATGGACTGGAGTTCTCTATTACACCGAGGTACTTTATTTTAGTTGTATGGTTTAATATGGTACATGAATTATTACAGACATTTTTCTTACATTTTTTGTTGTGTATAATTATATTAATGTTGGGGTAGGTTTTGAATTCATTTATTGAGAAAGGAATATAAACTGTTTTTTTTTTGCATTAATTGTAAGTAGGCTTGTGAAGCTTGCCGTGCTGACGAAGTTTTCATTTCAAAAAAACACTTAGTAGTTTACATTTAGTTTCCAAAATTGTGAATTTTAGTAATTTACATAAAATGTTTTACACTGTATAATAGTTTTTCAATCCATTTGTATATATGAAACAAATAGCCCCGTATTTTGCGTATAAAATATTACTGTCTTCGAATTCGAAACGCTTGTTTGACGCTTGACAGCTGACATATCTCGGATGTCACATGGATTTCACCGATTTCACCATAGGTAAAAAATAAAGTTGAAAATAATAATTACTTTATTTTACATGTCTAATATAATAGATAAATATGATTTCCATTCAAAAAAATTGGTTTTTAATTTTGTTTTTGGATAAAACATTCATGTTCCCGAGCTGGCACATTGGTCGTTGGTGTTTGTTTTACTTGATATTATTTTGATTATTTCAATATACCTATATTTATTTATTTTAAATACTTATTATTTATATATTACATCTAACTTATTTTTATATTACAACAGAAATTTATTACATGATTAGATCACCATGATACTGGAAGGAGGCTAGGAGTCAGACGGAGGAGAAGACGAAGAGGGCTGGCCAGTGGAATATTTAGAAGTTTTCCAGAATCCTGCAGAGGGATGCACTGAGCCAAGCCAAACCTCTTGGAATGGATCCATTGGTAGTAATCCATCAAGTACTTTTATCATTACATATTTCTTATTGCTAGCGATTATTGCGTTTGATGTTATTATAAAACGATGAACATGTCTGGGTTTTAAATGAAACTATGAAGTAATATTTTTTCATTTATAGAGTTTGGAAGAGAGACAGCAGCCACAGGGGGGGAGTCAGAGTCCTGCACTGTACACTGTACGCCTAGGACAGCCCGGTAAAGCCTCAACTTCCCATGGACGGAGAGCTGATCTACGGTGGATCAAGAAAGATTACGAGCATGTTGACTCTCACTGTGATGTGACCTTTTCAAACCCACCACTGAATATGTCTGTCTACAATATTTTTTTATGTTTCATAGATGAAAACACTATAAAAAATATTGTTGAGTAGACAAATTTGAATTCTGTACAAAAAATAGCATTAGCGTAAACACCTCAGTCAACGAAATGAACTGATTTCTAGGAATGCACATCATGATGGGTATCCTCAAGTATCCGGCATTCCACCTTTACTGGGTAAACGCTAAAAGGCTATCTCTTATCGCAGATGTCATGCCTAGAAATCGTTTCACTAAGTTGCGGTTGTGTTTTCATTTAAACAACAATAACACGTTGATTCCGAGAGGATGCCAGGGTTACGACAAACTATTTAAAATAAGGCCGTTGTCAAATGCCCCGCATGAAAATAAGGTCAAGGTGGAACCTGCCAGCATTAATGTGCCCAACCACTCATTGTCCACGTGGAATTTTATATTCCTTAACTTGTGCGCGGCTGTCATAATTTTGTTTACGTAGTCTTCGACTGAAATGCTACTTTCTAAATTGGTGTTAATGAGTTCTTTTAATAAACCCACTTTTCGAGTCAATCCACTGTCCTCGAATGCCTTTGCCAAATTTTCCAATACCTGTTTTGCATTTTCGGCTTCTTGAATGTGTACATATAAAATCGGGTCTACTAATAATATTAACTTTGACTTGGCTTTGATGTCTTGTTTAACTGAATTAGAATCTGTAGCCACTGGTTCTTTCAAAATACAACTATATAAATCTTCATGTTGTAGGTATTCTTTGACCGCAAAACTCCACTTTTCACTATTTTTTCTTTGTAATTACCACTCAAAACACAAAAATAACTGTAAACGGCAGGCTTGGGGCGGCCCATAACCTGATGAAATGTAAGAAAAGGCAGTTAAGACTTTAGAACTATTTATTTTATAATTAGACAACGTAAAAGATCGTAAATAACAGTGCACAAACAATGTAGGTAGAACTGACAGTGCACTGAAACAAAAGCTAGAGGGCGTTCATTCTTCGATCAGGTTCAGATGTTATACCACCATATTTTGATATTTGGGTTCTTTCTAATAGGTTATCAACAAACCACTTATTTTTATTACCATTAATTCCAATATTACTTAATTTTTTGATTAATCTATCTCGGTCGATTGTTTCAAAAGCCCGCTTTAAGTCCAGAAATACTGCAATAATTTTACTTTTTTATCTCTAAAATTTTTCCACTCATCTATTTACACAGTTGATGGCGGTTTCACAAGAACATTGATTTCTAAAACCAGATTGTTGTGGAACTAAAATCTGCTTGGCCTCAATATATTCAGTTATAATGTTAAGCTCCTTTACAATGTGTTCCAGTATTTTTTCATATTTGGGTAAACAATTGATCGGCCTGTAGTCGTCAAATTTTTTTGGGTTATCAATTTTCGGGATAGGAGTTATTACCGATGTCTTCCAAGTTTTTGGGGAATACTCCACTATTCAAAGATTCATTGATAATTTGAACCATCGATTCGCCAATAATGTTTGATTATATTTATACCATCTCGGGATTCCTTCGACTTCATATTACTCAACAGCCTCTTCAAGTATGGTAAATCTACATTTTTTTTTAATTTAAATTCTTCATCGGTGCGTATAGGCTCATCTAGTTGGTTCTCAGGATGTTGTGGAATACTTTCGATTATATGATCTATGCGCGAAATAAAATGGTTGTTAAATTTTGTCGTTATCTTTTCTACTTCTTCAGTGCCATCAGAGAAATCAATTGACTTTACAATTTCTTTTTGTTTACCCTATTTTAGTGTTATTTCTTTTAGTGTTATCCAAAGTGAATGATTTTGCGAGAAGTGTTTATGTGTGTGATTTAGGTGCGAATGAATGTCGAAGGACCTTGCGTATGTATTTTTGTGCGAATGAATGACCATTGCACAAGTAAAAATGAATGCACATAAAAGGAATAGGAAGGAAGGGACTTACTGTAGAACCTTGTGGCACTTCTCCGGTCTCATGGCTTTGTTCATACACTTGTGCAGTTAATAATTGCGGTATTTATGGGATTGAGTTAAAGAAATGCGGGAGCGGAAAATTATAGTCTTACGCGGCGAGTTTCAATTGATGACACTGATTTGTTTTATTGTTATGGAAACGAAAATTGACAGGATCGTAGGGATGGGATTGAATAGGAAAGGAACATACTAGGGATGGGATATATGTGACAATCAAGCTACAAGCACAGAGTCTATGTTATAATATGTAGATGTATGTAGGTAAGTGAAGCTATGATTTTGTAAATGCCCAACAACAAAGTTTTATCGGTTCATTCTGTTGTGTTTCTAAGTTTTGCTTATAATAATCGCATTTATATTGTTAAATTAATTAATTAATTAATTGGTGTTTAAGTTTTTCACCACCGTGAGTACGCATGTGCTTCGACAAACTACTCTTATGAGAACATGAATAACTGCAGTCGGAACATGCAAAAGGTTTTTCTCTACTATGAGTCCGCATGTGCCTCTTCAAATTTCCCCTATTAAAAGATGAATAACTGCAATCGGAACACGAAAAGGGTTTTTCTCCACTGTGAGTCAGCATGTGAGCCTTCAAATATCTCTTTTGAGAACATGAATAACTGCAGTCAGAATACGAAAAAGGTTTTTCTCCACTGTGAGTCAGCATGTGACATGTCAAATTTTCCCTATCAGAAAACGTATAACTGCAATCGGAACACGAAAAAGGTTTTCTTCCACTGTGACTCAGCACGTGCCTCATCAAATTATTCTTATAAGAACATGAATAACTGCAGTCGGAACACGAAAAAGGTTTTCTTCCGCTGTGAGTCATCATGTGTCTGCTCAAGTTTCCCTTTAGAGAACAAGAATAACTGCAATCGGAACACGAAAAAGGTTTTTCACCACCGTGAGTACGTACGTGATACGTCAAAGTACTCTTATAAGAACATGAATAACTGCAGTCGGAACACGAAAAAGGTTTTCTTCCACTGTGAGTCAGCATGTGCCTGCTCAAGGTTCCCTTTTGAGAACATGAATAACTGCAATCGGAACACGAAAAAGGTTTTTTACTACCGTGAGTACGCACGTGCCTCGTCAAACTACTCTTATAAGAACATGAATAACTGCAGTCGGAACACGAAAAAGGTTTTCTTCCACTGTGAGTCAGCATGTGTCTGCTCAAGGTTCCCTTTTGAGAACATGAATAACTGCAATCGGAACACGAAAAAGGTTTTTTACCACCGTGTGTACGCACGTGCCTCGTCAAACTACTCTTATAAGAACATGAATAACTGCAGTCGGAACACGAAAAAGGTTTTTTTCCACCGTGAGAAAGCATGTGTCTTATCAAACTACTCTTATAAGAACATGAATAACTGCAGTCGGAACATGACAATGGTTTTGATCCACCGTGAGTGAGCATGTGTGTAGTCAAATGACCCTTGCAAGTAGATGCAAAACTGCAGTCCGGACATAAATAACGTTTTTTTCCACTGTGAGTCAGATCCGTAAATGAGTCTGAAAAAATAAAGCGAATAAAGATATACGTGTAAGCAATGTTAATTAAAAAAAATGTAAAAAATAGAAAGCACGAATCTTTATTTACCTGTTGTATGGGTAAATCTTTGAAAGCGTCTTAGGCATTCCTTCTTAACATCTGGCAGCTCAATGTCAATTTCCATATAAGGAATTCCCACTCCGTCTTCATCTCGGAGTCCTGGTTCTACCTTAAAGCTGACAGTCTCCACTTTAAGGCTACCTAGAAAAACCAAACAACAATACGTACAAAGATATGCCCAGATGAAGAGCGTGTTACATTTGAAATTACAGTCGTTCCTCACCCAGAGAGTACTACAAAAAAGATGTTAAAGATACTGTTGATTAAAAATAATAAATATGGTTAAGGGGCTTTAAAGGTTAATTCAGTAAACATGAAGGACCTCAGATGTCCGCTTCAGGAACGATGCTCAAAGGGAAAAAAAATTAAAGAAAAAAAATGTACTCTTGAGCACATTCTGTACGACGTGTTGTATATTTTTTGTTCATATAGAAGTTTTATATTACAATTTGGGAGGCGGGTATGGGTACTGCCGCCCCGGGAACCATTTTCTGGACAATAAATACCTCTGCCATAGGTCACCCCAAGCAGTTCGCTACGTTTGGTGACTTAGCAGGGGTGCCCGGATTCATGGGGTTAGGTTTGTCCGGATTTTGGTAGCGGATGCGTCTGCCCACTAACTGCGTGGCAGGCCGGATCGGGAGAAACTTGTTGAGGGAGATCTTTTGACCATTCCCGCAGGACTCTCTCGGGACATTGGGTTGCACCGCAGTGGTAGGGATAGATACATACGTCTGTCACTCCCGGACACACTGATCCCAGATTCCTACCCACCCCTCATACCTTTTTTCTTTCTCAGAACTTCCTCTCCTACCTTTCCCTAAAAAAAACCTCCACACAGCATCCCCAAAGATGACATAGACCCCGAGGGGAATTATTTTCCTCAGGGCATCCCGTGTGGGGCTAATGGAAAAAAAATTACCAGGGAAATTATGCTTTTATCAATATTATATGGCTAAAGAAGGAGGTAGCGCAACACGGCATAACACCCCAAAAACAAATAACGAAAATAATATATGTGTGTTTAACGCATACCACTGGAACGCTTTTCGCCACAATATAGCGCCATTTAAAATTTCACGGATTGGCTAGCTGCCATTTTTGTCAAATTTTCCGTAGATACTTTAAACATTTTTTTGTAATATTTTCTAACACGCCCGAGGTTCGATTTTGACGATTTTTAGAAGATGATGTCTCGATATTTAAATTCGAGTGTATGATTTTTTAAGTTAGGCGGAAAACATTCACCAAACAACTTCAAGCAATCAGAGAAAAAAGTTTTAATATCGGCTGTCGCTCCAGCGGATAATAATGTTCTAAATAAATAAGAAATAAGATAAATAAAATATCACTCATTTACAACCCAAATAAGGTACTTAAGTTAAAAAATTGCCGCAGTTTGTTAGTTTTCCGTAAATACGTTTTATTATAAATACCAAAGTACGGCAAGAGAAGACATTATGAACAAACACATGAAGTCATGCCTTAGCAACCATTTAAAACGGATTAGGTTTCTGAAAATCAAAATGTGGTAAATATCTCCCTATTGAGTCCACGCTCAATACAGACTTTAAAAATATGAAAAAAATTGTACTATTTAGACAATAGTTAGTAGAAAGTTATTCAGTATCCGGAATCGGAAAATATTGCGTTTTAATTGTTATTTTGTCAACTTTAATAACGCGAAATGTCATTTTTCAAGGATCGCCATGTTATTAATTACGAAGGCAAATACGCACTTTTAGAAAAAATCACTTTGTTTCAGTTAGATAATAATAAGAAGTACATATTTCAATCGTCGTGAATGATAAATATTGCGGGTTAATTATTATTTTGTTCGGTTTCATAAACACGAAAAATGATTACTCATTATGCATGTTGTGTTAAATTGTGCCGTGTTAAACATTGTGCCAGTGTGCAAATCCCAAATAAACACTACAAACCTAATAAAAAGTACATACAAATATAACACAGTCAATTAAATTACTACAACGAAGTACTTTTTGAATTATTTCCGAAACTTCTGAAAGTGTTATCATCTTCATCATATGGATAAGAACCTCTCATACGTAGGATTCGGAGCGACTGTGCTCCACGCCACTTCTGGTTGTCGCGCAGAAATGTAAATATCGAAAATCGATTCACAGAACAATTCACTTTGAGACTTTTCTGTGCGGAAGTCTGAAGTGGCGCGGGGCTCGGTCGCTCAGAACTCTTACGTGCAGGGTTTGTTTAACGGGTTTGTGTAATTATTTGAATACCTAGAACAAAAATAAATAAAAGACCGCGCAAGCCTTCATCTTTTAAATAAGATATACATCCCAGGTTTTGAATGGTTTGTTTGGACGGCAGAGTTTGTCTAACGGGTGTGTGTAGTTATGTGAATAGCTAGAACGAAAAAAAAATACAAAAATGCGCACGCGTTTTTCTTTAAAGCAAGATATACATCTTGCTTAAAAGAAAAACGCTTAGTTTGTCTAACGGGTTTGTGTAATTTTTGCGTTTTATAGAATTTTATTTTTTTTACATTAACTCCACACAGGAGGCCTTGAGGAAAATATTATCCCTCAGGGGCTATTTCATTTGGGAAGAAGTCTAGAAGAGACCCATGTTGTAGGAAGGAGGAAACACAGAGGCCGGCAAATCATTCCACAGCCGAGCTGTTGAACATAAGAACGAGTCGAAGAAACGACACGTTCTCATGTGACAAATGCCAACCGTGTACAAATGTTAGGCACGCATTTGGCGTGTTTCCCGACTATGCACCGGTGCCGAAGGGATCAGTGATGCTAGTTCCTCGGAGCATCTTCCATTGTAATACCGGTAGAACAAGGATAGCATTCCCACCCGACGCCTGTGCTCTAAAGATTGCAATCCGTCTGTCAAGATGGGAGAATCTACCAAACGGACCGCCCGTTTCTGCACAGAGTCGAGGATATTTTTCAGGTATTTTGGAGCTCCAGACCAGAGGTGGCTGCCAAATTCAACCGTGGGGCGCACTTGCAATTTGTACAGGGTTAGCAGTTGTGCACTAGTAAAGTATCTGCGGGCCCTTTACAGTACGCCCAGTTTCTGGGAGGCTAACTTTACTCTGGCTTCGATGGAGCCCCCATACCTGAGCTGGTCACTTAGGGTTACACCAAGCATATCAATGGAGGGCCTGTTCGGAAGATTGCTTCCGTTAAAAGAGACAAGATTTTAATTTCGATCCCTTTTAGACGTAATCAGACAAGATGGGTCTTTGAAACATTAAATTCAATGAGATTATTTTTACCCCAAAAGAAAATACTCTCGAGGTAACCATCCATTCTTTGCTTCAAAGCCATACGAGCTGTTTGTGAGTCCTTTGGGGAATTATCACACAAAAAGCTATCATGAACTGTACTCTCATCCGCCTAACAATGAATTGGTGCACATGACAAAAGGTCGTTGATGCGCAAAAAAACAAAGTCGGAGACAGAACCGATCCCTGTGGGACGCCAGCATTTATCGAGTGTGAGGAAGAGGTGAAACAATCGGCTACCGTCTAAATCGACCTCTCCCTCAAGAAGTCGGCAATCCACGTACACAAGGATTAGGGAAGTACGTAAGAAGGCAGTTTGTTGACAAGTCCTCGGTGCCAAACCCGGTCAAAGGCCTTGGAAATGTCCAGTGCAACCGTTTGGGTCTCACCGAAACGTTCCAGGCACCGCCCCCAAACATGCATCACATACGCGAGAAGATCACCGCACGAGCGGTTCCGCCAGAATCCGTATTGACGGTCGTTAATAATTTTGTTCTTCTCGAGGTATAAGAGCAGTTTGTCGTTGATCACACGTTCCATCACCGTAGACAGAACTGATGTGATCGCTATGGGGCGGTAGTTGGTTAGGTTGAAGCGGTCACCCTTCTTTGAAATAGGGTGGATAACCACTTTTTTCCAACCAGAGGGCACAGAGCCAGTCTACGGGGATATTTTAAAAAGCTTCGTCAAAATTGGAGCTATTTCTGCAGCGCACCTTTGCAGTACCAGGGCAGGTATTCCGTCAGGCCCACTAGCTTTATTAACATCAAGCCCTCGTAAAACATGGAGTACTTCCCGATGCTGGATCCTCAGCTTTTTATACAAAAACCGCAGTGAGGAACTGACGTCGGGACAGCACCTTGGTCATCGAGGGTTGAGCTATCCGCAAACATTTTACCTAATAAGTTAGCCTTTTCGGTGGCGGTGTTTGCTAGTGAGCCGTCAGGTCTGGTTAGAGGCGGCAGACTGGATTTGCAGAAATTGCGACCTATTGAGCCCGCAAGCGACCAGAATTGCCTGCTGCCATGCAGGCATGCAGCCAGCTTTCTGCTGATCTGCTGGTCGTGCTCGAATTTTGACCTATTTATGATTCTCTTGGTTTCCTTTGCCATTTTGTTGTAAGCTGTTCTGTCTTCGGATGTTCTAGATGTGTTGTAGGCTCGGTAAGCCGCGTTTTTTCGTCGCACTGCTTCAGCGCATTGTCGACTGAACCACGGCTTTGAGCCTACACCAGTTTCCTTAACAGTAGATTGGATGAAATCATCCATTGCGGATGTGATGACTTCACCAATTTCCTGGGCACATCTTGAGGGATCCGAAGTCCGAAAACAGATAGCTGACCACGGGAAAGCATTAAAATGTGCCCGCAGACCGAACCAATCTGCTGACCTATAGTGCCACACTTTTCTCTTCAGCCTCTCGTTTGGTGGTCTGAAGTTTACAGGGATTGATGTCGTCACCAGGCAGTAGTCGGACGATCCTAAAGGCGCTGTGGCTTCAACCTTGTAACCGTGTGGCACAGTAGTTAAAAATAGGTCTAACAAATAGGAACGGTGAGTCTGGACATCAGGAACCCTTGTGGGCTCCTGAACCATTTGCTCCAATCCGTAGCAAAGGGCAAAGGATTCCGCTTGGCGTCCAGCCGAGTCTGTTGATCCTCAGAACTTCAACCAAGGTTCGTTATGAACATTGAAGTCCCCCAGGACCACAAACTCTGCCGTAGGGTAGCGGAGCAAGAGGTCATCAATATTGTCGCTTGAGTGTTTGAAGAGCTCGTACGTGTCTGATTCGGTGCTAAGGTTCGGTGAGCGGTATAAACACGCGTAGAATCTTACTGTACTGGCAAATTTGACGCGTACCCACATAACGTCGAATCTGGAGTTTTCCAGATTCAACAGTCGCACACAGTTGACGTCAGCTCGACTATAGAGACAGACACCTCCATTAGGTCTGAACGTGCCTGCGAGGGTGAAGCCCGGGAAGTCCAGATAGGAGGCGTCTAGAGGTAACTACACACACATACCCGTTACAATTTACATTACACAAACCCGTTAGACAAACCCTGCTTGCCATACAAACCATTAAAAACCTGGGATGTATATCTTGTTTAAAAGAGAAAAAATGTGTGCGCGTTCCTATATTTATTTTTCGTTCTAGGTATTCAAATAATTACACAAACCCGTTAGACAAACCCTGCTTGGCATACAAACCATTCAAAATCTGAGATGTATATTATCTTAAAAACGAGTGCGCGTTCTTTTATTTATTTTAGTTCTGGTTATTCAAATAATTACACAAACCCGTTACATAAACCCGTTAGACAAACCCTGCTTGCGCTACAAGCCATACAAAATCTTGGATGTATATGTTGTTTAAAACAAAAACGAGTGCGCGTTCGTTTATTGATTTTCATTATAGTTTTTCAAATGATTACGCAAACCCGTTAGACAAACCCTACTTGAAGAACAAATCCATTTTAAAACCTATGATTTATATGTTATTAAAAATAAAAACGCGTGCGTGTTCTTTTATTTATTTTCGTTCTAGGTATTAGAATAATTACATAAGTAATTAGGCAAATCAGGTACTTTTGTAGAAATATCGTCTATATGTAAATCGTTTCTAGCTACTCGTTTAGTGAATGTTTTATTTTTATTTTTAGGTTGGCTCTTTTGCGAATTGCATGAAAATCATGTTTCACACGGAACAGTTTTGGGTAGTTTGGTATATTTATGGAACAGTCTCTTATTTTATATGGGCTCGCGTCTTGCGTCATGCGCGCGTTATAAGTAATTATTTTTCGTGTTTATGAAACCGAACAAAATAATTATTAATTCGCTTTATTATCATTTCCGAAGATTCTTATTCGTACTTATTATTGTGTGACTGACAGAAAGTGATTTTTCCTTTTAAAAGTGAGTATTTCATCGTTGTAATTAATAACATGGAGAGCCTTAAAAAAAACATTTCACGTTTTAAAGTTAACAAAATAATCATTAAAACGCAATATTTGTCAATTCCAAGTGTGTATTGATCGTGGACTCAATAGGGAAATATTTACCCAAAATGTTACATTCCATATTTTTAACACAAGCAATACTGCAATAATGCAACTTACTGGCTTTTTGAGTATTTTCCGCATACTGTAGACATTCCTTCTTTACATCTGGAAGGTCAAAATCCATATCCGCATACGACATTTCACCTTCACCTTCTTCCTGGGGCCCTGGTTCCGTCTTGATGGAAACACTCTCTGGGCTTAGTAGATCCATGGCAAGACCGTGGAAGGGTTCGGTTGGACTAATCTTTAAAAACAATGATGTGTATGGGTAACAAATATTTATATAGAAACTAGCTGGTTCCCGGCATGCGTTGCTATGCCATTCAAAGAAATATATTGTATCTCCCTGCACGTTCATTCTCACGCGTCCCCGTTCCCCTTCTGCGTTCACCTTCTACCTTCCCGCCTTCCCCCCTCTCTAGTAACCCTTCCACAGATCCCCACCTCCTTCTCTACCCTCCCCCTCCTACGTTCCCTCCATGCCACTAAAATATATGAAATACATACATTTTAAAACTACTCGCGCACCACCTGTAGTATTTTTTTTTTTACAAATTTCAACAGTCTTCTGCTAAACTGCAATGTTCTGTAAAAGCTTTGAGTCAATCCATTGATTACATTTCGAGATTTACGGATCCAAAGGTACAGAACACATTAAAAAAAAAAATTCATAACGCCAAAGCTTACCATTACACATAAAAACACTCTTCTGCTAAAATGAAATAATCGGTAAAAAAAATTATCAATCCATCGATTACTTTCCGAAATTTGCGGACCCAAACGTAAGGAAATTACTTTTTGTTAAATGCAAATGTCATATCGCCAGAGGTTACCGCTATAAATAGAAACACTCTTCTCCTAAAGTGTAAAAATTTTGAGTCAATCCATCGATTATTTTTTCGAACCAAATTTTTTATACATATAGATATTAGATATAGTTAATTATGACTGAAACTTTGAGAGAAGACAATTATTGAAAACGGTTGACCGAATTATCATCAATAGTTAGATTACAGAAACCATACACTGTTTTCCTTTATATCCTCTATATCTCTATAAAGTGACATAATCGCACATTTGATCTGTCGTTCCACACTAGATAAAATATTGGTATACCCAGGTAAACGATATTTCTATAATTTGTAATTATTGTAATCAATGCCTTCGAAATACACATCCATGAAACAGTTTTCAAACCAGACGTCAAATAATGGATTTTCTAACTTAGGTGTACAAATTTTCCAATTTTGGTGTAAGTTAAGCTGGAACGCGTTATGGTGGTTTAAACTTTTTTTTCATACATTTTGTTTATTCTTAAGGATCCGATATGAAAAAAGGACGTGTTTTATTTTGTGGTTTATCCATGGTTTAAGACTTCGGACATTATTTATTTATTTCAACGCCATAAAATGGCTATTGCAATCCGGTGATACATGATGCATGATACACAGTGGTACACAGGAGGGTAATTACAATGATAATAATGTACATTAGACAAAGTACATATGTATGATAACAACTAACATTTAGTTATAGGATACAAATATGCTTTACAACAAAAAAAAAAGAATATGAGCTCGTAAAAAATACACATTTTTATGCAGAGTAAAAATAAGTACCTAAAGGTGACTTTTTAGAAAAATTCTCAACATCAAGTATAATATACTTTACTTTTATTTGTTCATATTGTTGGATTCTAGGAATTGGCTAAAATTGAGTAACTTAGTAATTATATTATTGTTACCTTCAGTTGAAATTACTGCAGTTCGAAATGACTACAGGTACTGCTTATTAGTTCTGCTTTTCAGAGCTGTCAGTTAGAGAATCAATAATAAATCTGTGGTTTAAAAATAGTAATTTTGAAAAAAAATACATATATATACATTTATTAGCTATCACTTAACTAGTCTGTCTGATAGTTAAGTAATATAAATGAAGTAAGTAGTTTGGAATCTATATTATAGTATGATATAGACGCCGTGCAGACGAACACTATTATACCTAACATTAATTATTGTGATTGAGGTATGATATTATAGCCTTCGGCTAAAGTTCGGTGTTTGGGCTAAATTCCTAAAAAATAAAACTAGTTATTTTTATACTAATTTGGGGTCGGGGAATCCGAATCTGAAAGAATTAGGCGGCGGCAAGCAATATTAACTGAATTACACGACTTTAAAAATTTTTATACACATACAGGAAAATAGCCATTCTGGAAGCATTTTGATTCCTAGAAAATCAAACTAGTTATTTTTATACTAACTATGGGCCGGGGAATCCGAATCTGAAAGAATTAGGCGGCGGCAAGCAATATTAACTGAATTAAACGACTTTAAAATTTTCTATACACACACACATAAAAATAATCATTTCGGAAGTATTTTGACACACGTAGTACAAAGATCATAGAAAAACAAGATAACATAGATGTTTTTACCACACAAAATTAAGTGTTGCCATTAAGCAGTAATACTAATAAGGTAAAATAACATGTTTATATTTTAAGTACTTATTTTTTATAAATTTTACTCACTTTTGTATCACAAACCATGTTACATAAACCCGGCGTAGCTGCTAAACTACGTGAAAACAGGGATGTTTTTTTGCCGTGACGCGAGCAGGCGGTATAAAGGGGCACAAAACCATGTTACACAAACCTAGCGTAGCCGTTAAACTACTCGAAAACAGGGATGTTTTTTTGCCGTGACGCGAGCAGGCGGTATAAAGGGGCACAAAACATGTTACACAAACCTAGCGTAGCCGCTAAACTACTCGAAAACAGGGATGTTTTTGCGCCGTGACGCGAGCAGGCGGTATAAAGGGGCACAAACCATGTTACACAAACCTAGCGTAGCCGCTTAACTACTCGAAAACAGAGATGTTTTTTTGCCGTGACGCGAGCAGGCGGTATAAAGGGGCACAAACCATGTTACACAAACCTAGCGTAGCCGCTAAACTACTTGAAAACAGGGATGTTTTTTTGCCGTGACGCGAGCAGGCGGTATAAAGGGGCACAAACCATATTACACAAACCTAGCGTTAGGTTAGGTTAGGTTAGGGACGCGAGCAGGCGGTATAAAGGGGCTGGAGTTTTACCGCTTAGCTGGACTCTTATATGATCCGCGTATCCGACAGGAACCCTTCGAGACAAGCGAGTTTGACAAGGATACGACGGACGAAGAAGACTTGGTCGATTTATAAGGTATGTTTTTCTGCTGTTATCTATTTTCATATTGATATAGGGATAAATATTTTTGAGAGCTGGTAACACTGCCGGCACATGTTTTTGTATATTTCTTGTTTTTCTATGATCTTTGTACTACGCGTGTCAAAATACTTCCGAAATGATTATTTTCATGTGTGTGTGTATAGAAAATTTTAAAGTCGTTTAATTCAGTTAATATTGCTTGCCGCCGCCTAATTCTTTCAGATTCGGATTTCCCGGCCCATAGTTAGTATAAAAATAACTAGTTTTATTTTTTAGGAATTTAGCCCAAACACCGAATTTATTCCTAGCCTTCTTATAACTACATTCGGTGCAGTTGAACACATCTACTACTTCTGAGAAAGCATTGCCAACTGCATGCAATCTAGGTATAAGCGAGTATCTAAATACTCAGTCCTGATATTTTTATTGCAATTAAAAAGAATTTTGGATCGAGTAGTTCCAGTAGGTATGTATACCATTAACAATTTTAAAAATTTTTATACACATACAGGAAAATAGCCATTCTGGAAGCATTTTGATTCCTAGAAAATCAAACTAGTTATTTTTATACTAACTATGGGCCGGGGAATCCGAATCTGAAAGAATTAGGCGGCGGCAAGCAATATTAACTGAATTAAACGACTTTAAAATTTTCTATACACACACACATAAAAATAATCATTTCGGAAGTATTTTGACACACGTAGTACAAAGATCATAGAAAAACAAGATAACATAGATGTTTTTACCACACAAAATTAAGTGTTGCCATTAAGCAGTAATACTAATAAGGTAAAATAACATGTTTATATTTTAAGTACTTATTTTTTATAAATTTTACTCACTTTTGTATCACAAACCATGTTACATAAACCCGGCGTAGCTGCTAAACTACGTGAAAACAGGGATGTTTTTTTGCCGAGACGCGAGCAGGCGGTATAAAGGGGCACAAAACCATGTTACACAGACCTAGCGTAGCCGTTAAACTACTCGAAAACAGGGATGTTTTTTTGCCGTGACGCGAGCAGGCGGTATAAAGGGGCACAAAACATGTTACACAAACCTAGCGTAGCCGCTAAACTACTCGAAAACAGGGATGTTTTTGCGCCGTGACGCGAGCAGGCGGTATAAAGGGGCACAAACCATGTTACACAAACCTAGCGTAGCCGCTTAACTACTCGAAAACAGAGATGTTTTTTTGCCGTGACGCGAGCAGGCGGTATAAAGGGGCACAAACCATGTTACACAAACCTAGCGTAGCCGCTAAACTACTTGAAAACAGGGATGTTTTTTTGCCGTGACGCGAGCAGGCGGTATAAAGGGGCACAAACCATATTACACAAACCTAGCGTTAGGTTAGGTTAGGTTAGGGACGCGAGCAGGCGGTATAAAGGGGCTGGAGTTTTACCGCTTAGCTGGACTCTTATATGATCCGCGTATCCGACAGGAACCCTTCGAGACAAGCGAGTTTGACAAGGATACGACGGACGAAGAAGACTTGGTCGATTTATAAGGTATGTTTTTCTGCTGTTATCTATTTTCATATTGATATAGGGATAAATATTTTTGAGAGCTGGTAACACTGCCGGCACATGTTTTTGTATATTTCTTGTTTTTCTATGATCTTTGTACTACGCGTGTCAAAATACTTCCGAAATGATTATTTTCATGTGTGTGTGTATAGAAAATTTTAAAGTCGTTTAATTCAGTTAATATTGCTTGCCGCCGCCTAATTCTTTCAGATTCGGATTTCCCGGCCCATAGTTAGTATAAAAATAACTAGTTTTATTTTTTAGGAATTTAGCCCAAACACCGAATTTATTCCTAGCCTTCTTATAACTACATTCGGTGCAGTTGAACACATCTACTACTTCTGAGAAAGCATTGCCAACTGCATGCAATCTAGGTATAAGCGAGTATCTAAATACTCAGTCCTGATATTTTTATTGCAATTAAAAAGAATTTTGGATCGAGTAGTTCCAGTAGGTATGTATACCATTAACAATTTTAAAAATTTTTATACACATACAGGAAAATAGCCATTCTGGAAGCATTTTGATTCCTAGAAAATCAAACTAGTTATTTTTATACTAACTATGGGCCGGGGAATCCGAATCTGAAAGAATTAGGCGGCGGCAAGCAATATTAACTGAATTAAACGACTTTAAAATTTTCTATACACACACACATAAAAATAATCATTTCGGAAGTATTTTGACACACGTAGTACAAAGATCATAGAAAAACAAGATAACATAGATGTTTTTACCACACAAAATTAAGTGTTGCCATTAAGCAGTAATACTAATAAGGTAAAATAACATGTTTATATTTTAAGTACTTATTTTTTATAAATTTTACTCACTTTTGTATCACAAACCATGTTACATAAACCCGGCGTAGCTGCTAAACTACGTGAAAACAGGGATGTTTTTTTGCCGAGACGCGAGCAGGCGGTATAAAGGGGCACAAAACCATGTTACACAGACCTAGCGTAGCCGTTAAACTACTCGAAAACAGGGATGTTTTTTTGCCGTGACGCGAGCAGGCGGTATAAAGGGGCACAAAACATGTTACACAAACCTAGCGTAGCCGCTAAACTACTCGAAAACAGGGATGTTTTTGCGCCGTGACGCGAGCAGGCGGTATAAAGGGGCACAAACCATGTTACACAAACCTAGCGTAGCCGCTTAACTACTCGAAAACAGAGATGTTTTTTTGCCGTGACGCGAGCAGGCGGTATAAAGGGGCACAAACCATGTTACACAAACCTAGCGTAGCCGCTAAACTACTTGAAAACAGGGATGTTTTTTTGCCGTGACGCGAGCAGGCGGTATAAAGGGGCACAAACCATATTACACAAACCTAGCGTTAGGTTAGGTTAGGTTAGGGACGCGAGCAGGCGGTATAAAGGGGCTGGAGTTTTACCGCTTAGCTGGACTCTTATATGATCCGCGTATCCGACAGGAACCCTTCGAGACAAGCGAGTTTGACAAGGATACGACGGACGAAGAAGACTTGGTCGATTTATAAGGTATGTTTTTCTGCTGTTATCTATTTTCATATTGATATAGGGATAAATATTTTTGAGAGCTGGTAACACTGCCGGCACATGTTTTTGTATATTTCTTGTTTTTCTATGATCTTTGTACTACGCGTGTCAAAATACTTCCGAAATGATTATTTTCATGTGTGTGTGTATAGAAAATTTTAAAGTCGTTTAATTCAGTTAATATTGCTTGCCGCCGCCTAATTCTTTCAGATTCGGATTTCCCGGCCCATAGTTAGTATAAAAATAACTAGTTTTATTTTTTAGGAATTTAGCCCAAACACCGAATTTATTCCTAGCCTTCTTATAACTACATTCGGTGCAGTTGAACACATCTACTACTTCTGAGAAAGCATTGCCAACTGCATGCAATCTAGGTATAAGCGAGTATCTAAATACTCAGTCCTGATATTTTTATTGCAATTAAAAAGAATTTTGGATCGAGTAGTTCCAGTAGGTATGTATACCATTAACAATTTTAAAAATTTTTATACACATACAGGAAAATAGCCATTCTGGAAGCATTTTGATTCCTAGAAAATCAAACTAGTTATTTTTATACTAACTATGGGCCGGGGAATCCGAATCTGAAAGAATTAGGCGGCGGCAAGCAATATTAACTGAATTAAACGACTTTAAAATTTTCTATACACACACACATAAAAATAATCATTTCGGAAGTATTTTGACACACGTAGTACAAAGATCATAGAAAAACAAGATAACATAGATGTTTTTACCACACAAAATTAAGTGTTGCCATTAAGCAGTAATACTAATAAGGTAAAATAACATGTTTATATTTTAAGTACTTATTTTTTATAAATTTTACTCACTTTTGTATCACAAACCATGTTACATAAACCCGGCGTAGCTGCTAAACTACGTGAAAACAGGGATGTTTTTTTGCCGAGACGCGAGCAGGCGGTATAAAGGGGCACAAAACCATGTTACACAGACCTAGCGTAGCCGTTAAACTACTCGAAAACAGGGATGTTTTTTTGCCGTGACGCGAGCAGGCGGTATAAAGGGGCACAAAACATGTTACACAAACCTAGCGTAGCCGCTAAACTACTCGAAAACAGGGATGTTTTTGCGCCGTGACGCGAGCAGGCGGTATAAAGGGGCACAAACCATGTTACACAAACCTAGCGTAGCCGCTTAACTACTCGAAAACAGAGATGTTTTTTTGCCGTGACGCGAGCAGGCGGTATAAAGGGGCACAAACCATGTTACACAAACCTAGCGTAGCCGCTAAACTACTTGAAAACAGGGATGTTTTTTTGCCGTGACGCGAGCAGGCGGTATAAAGGGGCACAAACCATATTACACAAACCTAGCGTTAGGTTAGGTTAGGTTAGGGACGCGAGCAGGCGGTATAAAGGGGCTGGAGTTTTACCGCTTAGCTGGACTCTTATATGATCCGCGTATCCGACAGGAACCCTTCGAGACAAGCGAGTTTGACAAGGATACGACGGACGAAGAAGACTTGGTCGATTTATAAGGTATGTTTTTCTGCTGTTATCTATTTTCATATTGATATAGGGATAAATATTTTTGAGAGCTGGTAACACTGCCGGCACATGTTTTTGTATATTTCTTGTTTTTCTATGATCTTTGTACTACGCGTGTCAAAATACTTCCGAAATGATTATTTTCATGTGTGTGTGTATAGAAAATTTTAAAGTCGTTTAATTCAGTTAATATTGCTTGCCGCCGCCTAATTCTTTCAGATTCGGATTTCCCGGCCCATAGTTAGTATAAAAATAACTAGTTTTATTTTTTAGGAATTTAGCCCAAACACCGAATTTATTCCTAGCCTTCTTATAACTACATTCGGTGCAGTTGAACACATCTACTACTTCTGAGAAAGCATTGCCAACTGCATGCAATCTAGGTATAAGCGAGTATCTAAATACTCAGTCCTGATATTTTTATTGCAATTAAAAAGAATTTTGGATCGAGTAGTTCCAGTAGGTATGTATACCATTAACAATTTTAAAAATAAAAGTCAAGTCGGAAATAAGTCTTCTATCTGAAAGTTTGAGTAAGTTTAATTCATTCATCAAGTGATTGTAATTTATTGATTCTATTGGTAGACCAAGTTTATAGTTAATGAACCTTTAGAATTTATGCTGATTTTTTTCAATGGAATCGGAGTGGATTTGACTTCGAACCAGAGAGGAATACAGGATTTTTAATGTTTTATTATTTGACATGTGTCAAATCTCATTGTTTTACGCAAGTATGTTAATTGGAAATGTTGCATGTGTATTTAATTTTGTAAGTATGTAACATATTAATTTAATATCTAAATATGTGTTGATTACTTATTGTGAACTTGTATTACTTACTGTAAGGAATTTAAAAAAATATGCGAGTATGCTTGATGATTTGACATTCTGTTTAGAGGAAATAATACACCAGAACTTTACAGACGCACTGTTAACTCATAGAATAAATAATATATGTGTGAGTTTACTTCATATTGTAAAATATTGTGTCAGCTAAACCTTTGGATCAGGCTAGCAAAAAGTTAAACATAAACTTCGATTACTTCACGACCGAACAACTGAATCTCGCAAAAATGACAGTGACTGAGCGCTTTCATAATTGTGATCTATGGTTTGTTCAAGGTGTTGCCATTTTTCTACGATTAGTACATAGTCGAGTACCCCAAAATATTATTTCTTCTCTCATGGCAACTATCTTTTTGAAATGAAAATAACGATCGCAAGCCCGGCGCAAACGTCAGTTTTTTTCCATCCGATTGTTGGTTCCGCGGATGCGCGGAAAGGCGTGGCCTATTTTTAGTACTCTGCGCCGGCCGCCCTACCAGGCCCGACAACGGGCGTGGCAGCGTTTATTACCGATTCGACCGTCAACAATGCTCGCGGTGCCCATTAGTATTGTAATCACTTTCAAGCTTTCTTTCGACTCTTGCAAAAGAGTTTTGACACGTGCGAAAGTAATACCAGTGTAAAAATGGCTGAAGACATGGTGTACACAGAAATACTAATCGGAGCGGTACAAAACTAGCCATGTCTGTGGAATTCTCAGTTAAGGGATTATCAAAAGAGAGAGGTACCTAAAGGATTTGGCCTGGGAAGAAGTTTGTAAAGAAATATAATATATTATGGTGATGATTTTGAATTCAAGTACGACGAGGAGAAAAAGAAAAAAGGTTATCACTACTTTTTCATTTGTGAAAGTTTCATAAACATGGTGATTTTTGGAACAAAATTCAACAGGTATAATATATATTATTTCTAGTTGTCAACAATTTAGGTTTTAATTAGTACATAAATAAAAAGACCACGTAGATTATAATACACTGCCCGAATGTTTATTTTATCGACGACAAATACATTATTATTGTTGACTTTGTACTTTGTACATTCGTTACTTTGAATTTCGTCATTTATTTTTGGGATGTTATGCCGTGTTGCGCTATCTCTTTCTTTTTAGCCATGATTTCGGACAGCGTTACAGCGTCCATCATCAGGCCAGATGTGTGAAAGAATGTACATATTTGTTCATAATTTTTTTTTGAAAAATTTTTGTTATGTTCTAACTGGTCTTGTCAAAAAAATGAACGATTGGACAATGTATAATTAAATGTAATTAATATTATGGATTCATCGAGAGGAAATCAGTCGTTGTATGTTACACGTCGGTGCTGCCATGAGATTTCTCCGATTGGTGAATTGAAATACTCAGCAAATTTGTCTCGAACAGTTCGAACACCCCTTCGTTGACATGGGTTGTATATTACTACACGGAATATCGTCAAAGTAATGGTTAAACTAGCTTCAAAGCGATAACCATCTCTGGCCCTTACATAATTGTGTAAAACGCACGCTGTTTTCGTTATCAGAGTTGCAAAATCTGGTCCAATGGTATGTTGGTATAAAAAATACTCCACTTATTTGTATTTTGTATTTGTAAGTATTCCAAAAGTACATTCAACTATCCGTCTGGTTCTGCTGAGGCAGTACTTGAAAATCCGCCGTTGATAATTTAAATTACTTCTCGGATATGGTCTCACAAATTTTTATTGAGGGAAAAGGCCTCGTCACCCAAAAATACATGTGGGAGCTTTGACTTTTCAGCGTTCGGTAATTCCTTTGGATCAGGTATAGGTAATTCGTTTTGGTTGAGCATCTTCCCAAACCTCCAATTATTAAAAATATTACTGTCACCCTCCCTTCCATAAGATCCAATATCTACAGCCACAAAACGATAGTCTGAATCTACAACTACCATCAACACTATGGAGTTGTATGTCTTGTAGTTGTAGTAGTTAGAGCCACTTAATCTGGGGCAAATAAAACGTATATGCTTGCCATCTACTGCGCCTAGGCAGTTCGGAAAATTAGTTTTTCTATAAAAGTTTTCTGAAATTTCTATATATCGTTTTTTCATCATCGTAATCATCCTTAAGCTCTTCGAAATTTCTTCCAGGAGCGAGGTACCTACTAAAAATTTGGAATAATTATTTACATCATTTTTTTTAAGGTGGTGATGTGAAGAGAAAGTGGGGTAATCTTAGAGACTGTAACCGCAGGGATATAAATAAAATAAAAACTACTCCCATGGGGTCAGCTGCAATAAAAATAAAACGTTTTTTCCGACGCGATGTCGTTTTTACCACCTGTGCTAGAAAGTAGAAGGTAGGTAAGTAATTTAATTGTAGAATTAGGTATTATTAATATTAGAAAATAATAATGTACATTAATTTCAGTCACACGGGTAATTATTATACAGACGGACCCAGCACGTCTCAATATGGCCAGGAGTCTATGGAATATCCATATATTCGATACGACCGCCCAGAAAACAAGATAAAGGCAAAAAGGACTAAATCAAAAGATGTACCTGCCCAAATACTGGATCTCATAAAACAGAAAGAAAGAAAATCACCTGAAAAGGATGACGAAACCAAATATCTTTTAAGCTTCCGGTCAGATTTGAAGGCAAAATCACAAAAAAATGACTTTAAAAAAGGAATGTTACAATTGTTAAAACAAATAACTGATACATCGCCTTACTCCTGTCCTTCGAACAATTCTTCAACAAGAAGCGGGTTTTCTCAATCTCCTACGGTATTTTCGTACATGACAAGCCCCAATCCTAGCCCTACTGCAATCTACAGGCAAAACATTACCTCAAATTTGCCGCAGCCAAGACAGTCACCACGAAACAATTCTACAATAGAATTCATCACACCATTACAAAGGAACACCGCTGACGAAGACTTGACCCAGTACTTCAAATTTAATGATAGGACTTCTGAATAATATTATTAAAGAAAAATGAAACAATACAACTTTGTAAAAACCACTCATATAATGTGCAAATCCGACCGGTTTCGGAACAAACGTTCCTTCGACAGGGAAAGCTTATACTAATTTTACAGTTTCGAACAATGTTTTATTATGGTAGGGGGTGGAGCCGTTGTTAGTTAATAATGTAGATTGGGTGGGTAGGTATTAGTGTAGAGTGGGTGGGTAGGGGAACAAATCCATGATTGGGTTATATGACAATATTTTTTGTTTGTTGATAATAGATTCATTATTTTTAAGGGATTTTTTTAATTTCCAAAGCTTCTAAGTTATCTAAACGTTTTCCTTTATGATTAATATGAAGAATATTTATCCCTGTATTTTTTTTCAAAAAAAAATTCTGAAAAATTATTAATATACAAAATTTTACGGCATTCTTTATCATTAATATTATTAGAATTGTATAGATATTAATTTTTTGAAATTTTGCTAAGTTTTTTATTTAGGATGTTATCAATTAATTTTGTTTCATATCCGTTATTTATAGCAATTTGTTTTATTATAGAAAGTTCAGAAAGGAAATTATTATTAGACATTGGGACATTTACTAGTTTACATTTAGTGTTTAACACTCCACCTTCACTCAAATTTCAAAAAATTATTATCTATACAATTCTAATAATATTAATGATAAAGAATGCCGTAAAATTTTGTATATTAATAATTTTTCAGTTCAATGTTGCAAATATCTCCCTTCTAAAATTAAACCAGCGTTTTATACAAGAAATAATATCGGTAATTTTTTGAAAAATACTAAAGATAAAGACCATAAATTGACTAATTCCGGAATATATAAACTCAAATGCAATGATTGTCCCTCATTTTATATTGGAAAAACAACTCGTAATTTTGAAATCAGAATCAAAGAACATTTAAGGTGTCTTAATAATAATAATTTTTCTGAGTTCGCTAACCATATCATTGAAAATAACCATAGTTTTGAAAAAAAATACAGGGATAAATATTCTTCATATTAATCATAAAGGAAAACGTTTAGATAACTTAGAAGCTTTGGAAATTAAAAAATCCCTTAAAAATAATGAATCTATTATCAACAAACAAAAAATATGCCATATAACCCAATCATGGATTTGTCCCCCTAACCACCCACCCAATCTACCGCTGAAAGCGGTCAGTCAGTCATTTTTTACCTCGCTTTAGGGTGAACACATGTACATTTTCTGAGCTTCTAAAACGGTTTTTTTATTTTAAAATTGTCACATCACTATTGTTGTATGTTGCACATCACTAGTGATGAACTACTTCTTATAATTATTGTCATCTGTGGTCTATTGGGAACTAATGTCAATCAATGTCAATGGTGTAAACACCTCTTCAATAAAAAATCTTTAATAAAATAATAACAGTGTTTTACATATTAAATATATAACTTAACATGGTGTCAGAAGTCGGATGTTAATATTAATAATATAATATATTAAAAATTAGTGGTGAAAAAACAAGATGTCGAAGGATTCGCCTAAGTACGTACAACATGATTTTAATGCGTTGTCAAATCTACAAGTATCATCAAATAGCGTAAATAGCCATGGAATATGGAAAAATTGGTGGCAAAGTTATGAAATATACTTGGTGGCATCAGGTTTGGAAGAAGCCCCAGAAAAAAGAAAAATAGCAATTCTACTTCATTCCATTGGCTCGAAAGGTATGGAAATTTTCAAGTCATTTAACATGAATATGGAATCTATCACGCTAAAACAAGTCAAGGAAAAGTTTGACAATTATTTTGCACCACATAAAAACTTAACAACGTTAAGGAATTCATTTTTTACACGAAAACAAAATAATTCTGAAGACATCAACAATTTTCTACTGGACCTAGAAAACAAAAGTTTGGAATGTGAATTTGGAGAACTAAGAGAATCTCTGGTAAGAGATATATTTATTGCAAACATGAGTACAAATTTAAACCACATTCGTCAACGCCTACTACAAGATTCTGCATTGTCATTGCAAAAAACGATAGAAATCGCAAAAACCATATTAATGTTACAAAATAACGCTTAAAAAAATAAATCAACAAATACACACAGAAAACATTCTTCAAATAAATCACAAAAGTACATCAAGACAGTGAAGATCTCCGCCACCATCATAACACCGTCATTTTCACTCAACGTCAAGTCAGTATGGATTTTCCAATCGTCATGGATCACCGTCATCATCACATCGTAATTCAACGTCAAGTCAGCATGGGTTTACCAATCGTCAAGGGTCACCGTCACCATCGTCAAGGTCAAGTGGTCACAACAATCCATGTGGAAGATGTGGACAACATCACCGCTTCAGATGCCCAGCTATAAACATCAAATGCAGGTCATGCAATTCTTTTGGTCATTTCGCAAAATCTTGTTTTAAAAATAATTGTTACAAGAAAGTCAGAAGATTCAATACCCAATGATGACAGTGCTAATTGCCCTGAGGGACATTTTATTGCAACAATAAGAAATATTAACAACAGTAAATTTTCAAGTCAAGCATGGCACTTAGATATAATTATTAATAACATAATATTAGACTGTAGTAAATCTAAAGTCATGGTATTAATGAAATAATTAAAAACACTTTGTTTTTACCACAATAAACTTTATTTAAAAGTCAACATGTTTCAAGAACGATGTTCTCTTCATCAGGACATAAAATGTACTAAATACTAAATGATCAAACATAGAACGGCGTGGGTAGAAATGGAAGTAGTGGGGGAGGAGAAAGGTGGAAAAGGGGAGGTGCTTAGAAGATCAACAAGGGGGAATGGTGGATGGCGGAACTTGTGGATTTTTTACAGTTATTCTTTTATTTCTAAATAAATTAACGATTTTATCACTTTTGCAAGATTTTAAAGTGTCCATTATCAATTCTTGACATTTATTAATGGGGTTTATTTTTACTATTTCAAAGTTATCGCCTTGTAGAAAGTCCATAGTTTTTTCAATGTAATCACTTTTGTTGATAATAATCACCGAGTTTCCTTTGTCCGCTTTAGTTATGATGAGGTTTTTTTCTTTTGTAACCTTCGATATATTTATCGCGTGCATTTGTTCTGACGTATACTGTATTTTGTTAAAGTTAGATTTAGAATTGATGTTTTTTATCACTTCACCACATTTGTATTGAAAGGATTTTGCCTCTTTAAATAATGCACAATTAATATCTACTGCCAAATACTCGAGTTGTTTGTTATTATTTTTTATGTGAATATTATGGTTTAAACCTTTTGATAACAAATTTAGTTCTTCTGTTATAAACTTATGTTGAGTTAAGTTGATGACATGGTTATGGAATTTATTTTTGTTTTTTTCACTTATATTAATATCTATATCATTATTAGTAGATGAGTTTATTATTAAATTGTTATTAGCAGGTGTTAAAATATTGTTGTTTTGCAAATTGTTGTTTTACAAATGCAAGCGATAAATATATCGAAGGTTACAAAAGAAAAAAACCTCATCATAACTAAAGCGGACAAAGGAAACTCGGTGATTATTATCAACAAAAGTGATTACATTGAAAAAACTATGGACTTTCTACAAGGCGATAACTTTGAAATAGTAAAAATAAACCCCATTAATAAATGTCAAGAATTGATAATGGACACTTTAAAATCTTGCAAAAGTGATAAAATCGTTAATTTATTTAGAAATAAAAGAATAACTGTAAAAAATCCACAAGTTCCCAAATTATACAGTTTACTAAAGATTCATAAGAAGACTCAACCTATCAGACCTGTAATTTCCAATTGCAATGCTCCTAGCTATAAACTGGCGTCAACATTGAATAGTATTATTATTGAATCAAATATTTTTCAACCTAAGTATACAATTAAGAATTCCCTGCAATTAGTTGATCACTTGAAATGTTTGGAAATCCCGGATAATGCATTATTAGTGTCTTTTGATGTCGTCAACCTGTTTCCAAGTGTCCCAGTTGAAGAAAGCAAAACAATTATAAATAACTTATTGAATTCCTCCAAATTACCTAATGACTTATCCCAGGATTTACTTAAATGTCTTAATGTAGTCTTAAACCAAAATTTCTTTCAATTTGATAATAAAATTTTCAAACAAAAAGATGGCTTGGCTATGGGGTCAAGTACCAGTCCGTTAGTAGCAGATATATTTTTAAACCATTTAGAAAATAAAATCTTTAATAGTTCTGCCTTATTACTAAAATATGTGTATTTTTACAAACGTTACGTAGATGATATTTTAGTTATATGGACCGGTACCAAAAGACAACTTCAAATGTTCCTTAATTTTTTGAACAAAATTCACAAAAACATTAAATTTACATTAGAAATAGGAATTAATTGTAGCATAAATTTCTTAGATTTAAACCTAACTATAATTAATAATAAGATTGAATTTAATATTTTTCGAAAAGAAACATACGCTGATATAATTATACACAACTCATCTAACCATCCATTTTCACAAAAACTCTTAGCTTTCCATTATTTGATCAATAGATTAATTAATATCCCATTATCCCCAAATAATTTCAAAGCTGAACTTAACACCATTAAAATAATTGCTTCTAATAATGGTTATAACTCCAAATTAATAGACGATTTATTAAACAAAAAATATAAGAAAAAATTTCATTTGTCCTACATTTACCCATTGCTTACTGATAATATTAAAAAACAATGGAGAAAAATATTGTTTGTAAATCATCAAACCTCCAATTTAATCATGAAAAAAATTCCTAATACAATACAGCCTGCTTTTTATACGAATAATAAATTAAAAAATTATATTTTAAATAACAAGGACAAAGACCAAAAAATGAAAAAATCTGGAGTTTACCAATTGAATTGTAATGACTGCAATCATTTTTACGTAGGTAAAACTTGCAGAAATTTTGAAACGAGGATTAAGGAACATTTGAGATGTCTAAATAGCAATAATTATTCGGAATTTGCTAACCATTTAATTGAATTTAACCATTCATTTGATATAAATACTGGTTTTAAAATTTTACACACTAACGTTAGTGGTTTTCACTTAGATCTTTTAGAAATATTAGAAATTAGGAAAAATGTCAATAGAAATTTAAATATTATTAACAATCAAATTAATTTTGTGAGTAACCCTATCTTAAACATATTTCCATTGTAATTTTTTGTCTTTGTTCTTTTAAGCACCCCCTTTCCACCTCTCCCCCCCCCTCCCCCTTGTTGATCTTCTAAGCACCTCCCCTTTTCCACCTTTCTCCTCCCCCACTACTTCCATTTCTACCCACGCCGTTCTATGTTTGATCATTTAGTATTTAGTACATTTTATGTCCTGATGAAGAGAACATCGTTCTTGAAACATGTTGACTTTTAAATAAAGTTTATTGTGGTAAAAACAAAGTGTTTTTAATTATTTCATTAATAAAATGGTGCCACAAAGTGAATTTGCTAAATTTGAAGAAGTAAAGTCATGGTGTTTGAAAGAGAGAGTACGAAAACAGTGTGCTACATAGTTGTGAATGGTGAATACTTGGAGCAGGTGGATGAGTTTGTTTATCTGGGTAGTATGTTTACGAGAGATGGGAAGGCTGATAGAGATATTGAAAGAAGGGTAAATGCCGGTAACTCCATTAATGGAGGACTGAATGCCGTTGGCGCTAATAAAAAACTGTCAAAAAAAGCGAAGCTAGCAGTCCACAATGGAGTCCTGATACCTACCCTGATGTATGGCAGTGAGGCATGGACTGGCAGAGGAAGGATGAAAATAAACCGAATGCTGTTTTTTTTTTTTTTTTTTTTTTTTTTAATTATTTATTGAAACATTTATTATAATTACAATTTTACAACAAAATATTTTTTTTTACAGGTTTTTTTTTACTACTCTTCCATTAAAAGCATTTGCTTGTGTATGGAAGGGGAGTGTACATAAATGCTATTAGTTATTAGTTAGTTATGTTGAAATGAGATCCCTGAGACGTATGTGTGGTAAAACCATGTATGATCGTGTTAGAAATGTGGATATCCGCAAAGAATGTAAGGCTGATGTAAGTATAATGAGCAAAATTAAGAAAGGGAACCTCAGATGGTTTGGGCACGTAGAGCGAATGAGCGAAGAAAGTAGTGTAAAAAGAATATATGATGCAAATGTGAATGGTAGAAGAAGTCGGGGACGCCCGAGGAAGACATGGCACGATCAAGTGAATCAGATACTTGAGACGGGCCATGTCAAAAGTCAGAATAATAGAAGAGTATGTATGAGACGATGTATGAATGTGAGTGAGGCAAAGAGTGTGTGCCAAGACCGAGTTGTTTGGCGGTCCGTCCTCTCTGTCTACCCCTGCGGGGAAACGGCGTGATGGTTAGTTAGTTAGTTAGTTATTAGACTGTATTTTTGATACAGGAGCAGACATTAACGTAATTTCAATATCTGACTTTAAAAAGTTAAATTTATGCAATACTATTTTACAAAAAGTTTCTACGAAAGTGTCAGGTTTTGGTGGAAATAAAATACCCATTATTTGTCATTGTGATGTTATGTGTGAAATACATGGAAATATAAGTAACATAATATTTTTTGTAACGAGTTTAGATTGTCAATCTGTCTTAAGACTTCCCACTATTGAAAAACTTGGGATTGTAAAAAGAGTATTTAATGTCCAATGTAATCGTAACACAATATTAACTGAATATAATGACATATAGTGACAACAGCCATCAAACTCCGCAAACTTTAGCAAATTCAACTTCAAACATTTAAATGTCAACCTATGTAAGCAAATTTTTTCTCATTTCGATTGGAAATACTTAAATGATATAAAATCAGTTGACGAAGCAGTAGAATATTTCTACTCAGTATTGGGCAGTATTTTTGATTTGTGTGTCCCCACAAAAAAACCACCCAAAACAAATATTAATTATCCGGTATGGTTTGACAAAAGTATAATCAATAAAATTAAACTCAAGGAATCTCTTCGCAGAAAATATAAAGCCACTAAGAGTCACTCAGACTACTCACTATTCTCTGAGAAGAGATCTGAACTAAAAAATGAAATTTCTTTAAAAAAGAAACTTCACTTATCTTATATTGAAAATGGGATTAAAAATGATGTTAAAATTTTTTGGAAATATATTAGGTCTCAAAAATCAAGTGGGGGTACTTCTATTGCGCTCATGGACGCGGATGAAATCATCCAGTGTCCCCAACTAGTGTCGGAGATATTCGCGGACTACTTCAAATCAGTTTATAACCAAACGTGTCCCAAATTAAATGCGGAGAGTCTCCGGCAAGAGATGCCTAAATTTATAGATTTAATCTCCCTTGATATATTTAAACCTGAGGAAGTAAAAATTTGCATTCAGAACCTAAAGCCCGATAAGGCCACGGGACCGGATGGAATTCCACCTCACGTAATTATCACGTTAGGAGAATACTTATATAAACCGTTGTGCCATATAATGAAGCTCAGTGTTGCCACCTCGTCCTTTCCCCAATCCTGGAAACTCACCAAGGTGAGCCCAATATATAAGTCGGGCTGCAAAACAGAGGCACACAATTATAGACCAGTAGCTGTCTTATCGTCTTTTCCGAAAATCTTTGAAACACTTATTTGTGAAAAACTAACAAATAAAATAAAACCGCTTCTTGGGGGAAACCAGCACGGTTTTTTGTCAAAAAAATCGACTGTATCCAATCTCCTTGAACTCTCACACAGAGTAGCAAGACGATTGGATGCGAAATATCAAACAGACGTTATTTACACTGACTTTGCAAAAGCCTTCGACCGTGTAGATCATGACGTACTTTTAAGAAAGATCCATAAAATAGGCTTTGACCAACCTCTGATACAGTTAATTGTGACATACTTAAAAAATAGAACACAGTATGTATGTATGCATCGGTGGCCAAGAGTCCAGGGAATTTCCTGCATTTTCAGGAATACCTCAGGGGTCAAACCTGGGACCTCTACTATTCTTGATATTAATCGATGTTATTCAAGAATGCATACAGAGTACTACTTGCTTGCTTTTTGCTGACGATCTCAAACTGCTCAGGACGATACGCGACATTCAAGATTGTTTCAAGTTACTACTTGATTTAGACGCAATATCTTCATGGGCAGATGAGAATAAACTTTTCTTTAATGTAAAAAAATGTGTCACCATGACCTATACGCGTTCCAAAAACCCGATTAAATTTGATTATAAATTAAGTTATGAAATATTGTCATCAGTAAAATTCATCAAGGACCTCGGGGTTACATTCGATCCCAAACTAACTTTTTCAGATCATATAGTGGAGTTGACATCATCGTGTTACAAACTTCTTGGATTCGTAATAAGAATAAGTAAACAATTTTACAAGCCCGAAGCAATGACATCGATGTTTAACTGCATTATACGATCAAAATTAGAATACGCTTCTGCTGTTTGGGCTCCATACCAGCAAAAATACATAGATTTATTAGAACAAATCCAAAAAAAGTTTCTAAGGTGTCTTTTTATGAGAATGCATGGTGAATACCCGCGACTTATGCATCATCTAGATTTGCTATCTGAAACGCGCTTCGAAAGTCTCCATTCTAGAAGGAATGAGTCCCTAACAGTCACAGCTTTCAAAATTATAAACTATTACATTGACAGCCCATACCTCTTAGAATGCTATAAATTGTTCGTACCGAACAACTACTGCCAGGGTCGCCAAAATGACTTGCTCTATATCCTTCATGGCAGAACAGACGTTGTGGCCCAACATAGCATGACAAGAGGTATGGTGCTGCTAAATGATATTTCTAGGTCTCTTGACATTTTCAACATTAGTCTTGAAGATTTCAAGAATAATTTTAGGCAAGGACTCTAAAATATGTATTTTTGTAATTTCTTTTCTCATGTAGGTATATGTTATGTGTATTGTAATAGGATTAAATCAATCTGTAATGCACAAAAAAAAAAAATAATAATTTCAGGGTCTCGGATGTCTACCACCTGTCGTTCATCTCAAGCTTCGCCATGATGCTGTACCGTGCGTTGATCCTCCGAGAAAAGTCCCATTTGCCTTACAAAACAGTCTTCGTGAAGAATTAGATCGCATGGAGAAGATGAAGGTCATTGAAAAGGTTACTAAACCTACTTCTTGGGTAAATTCTGTCGTCATAACTGTCAAAGAGTCAGGTAAATTGAGAATTTGTCTTGATCCTAGAAAATTAAATAACTGCATAATGAGAGAATATTTTCCTTTAAAAAATATTGATGAAATTAGGTCAAAACTTATAGGTGCTGCATATTTTTCACATTTAGATGCTTATTCTGGATTCTGGTCACTAAAATTAGATGAAGAAAGTAGTGATTTATGCACTTTTCAAACTCCATTTGGAAGGTACAGGTATTTAAGATTACCATTTGGAATAAAAGGGCTAGAGAAGTCAATTTAAAATAAAATAAGTCAAAATGTAAATTTTTAGTCAAGGAAGTATGTTTCCTAGGTTATATTTTTAGCAAGGAAGGTGTAAAAGTCGACAAAGAGAAAGTCAAAGCTATATTAGAATTACCGTCTCCAAAAAATGTCAAAGATTTACAAAAATTTTTGGGAATGGTAAGTTATTTAGGTTCGTTTATTGAAAACTTGTCTGATAAATCACAAATTTTGAGAAATTTATTAAAAAATAATGTAGTATGGTCATGGGACGAGAATTGTGAAAAATCTTTTAAAATTTTGAAGGAAGCTTTTTCAAATGCAACAGTTTTAATTCATTATGATCAAAAATACCATTAACCTTGTCGGTCGATGCTTCAAAATCAGCTGTAGGTGCAGTGATTATGCAAAATAACCGTCCAATTGCATATAGTTCAAAAACAATTACACAGTCGCAGGAAAATTATGCTCAAATTGAAAAAGAATTATTTGCCATACAATTTGGTTGTAATAAGTTTCATCAGTATGTTTATGGTAACAAAGTGACAGTACAGACTGATCATAAACCTCTTGTCTATTTATTTAAAAAACCTTTACATGATGTACCAGCTAGATTGAAACGTATGATGTAAGCTCTTCAGTCTTACGATTTAAATGTGGTACACGTCCCAGGTAAAGAAATGTTTATATCGGATACTTTATCTGGAGCTGCTTTGAAAGATCATTATATACCCGATTATGAGTCTGATCTATTAACTAAATTCAATCTATATGAACTTAGCTATTAGTGAAGAATATCGTAAAAAATTGAGTAATGCTACCGCTTTTGATGAAACTATGCAAATATTAAAAAAATATTATTACGAAGGTTGGCCAAATAATAAAGATAAAGTCCATTGCACTTTAAAATGTTATTATAATATTCAAGATGAGATTCATGTTATTAATGAGTTAATATTTAAAGGTAATAAATTATTAGTAAGTACCTCAGTCTATGAGAAATGTTGAATAAAATTCATGAAGGACATCAAGGAATAAACAAATGTCTAAGATTAGCAAGAGATTCTTTATTTTGGCCTAGTATTTCTGTAGATATAAAAAAATTAATTGAGCAATGTCAAATATCCAATAAATTTAAAGTTTCGAATCAGAAGGAACCACTGATAACTTATGAAATTAATAAGTTTCCATGGCAACAAGTAGGTATTGATTTAATTTATTTTGATAATCAAACATACCTTATTGTAACAGATTATTACTCAAAGTATATAGAAACTGCTTCTCTCAATAATAATTCCACTGCAAAAAATGTAATAATTCACTTAAAGTCTGTTTTTGCACGTCATGGAATACCAATGTTTTTAGTGTCTGATGGAGGTCCTTCTTTTCAATCGATTGAATTTAAATCATTTTTATGCGATTGGGACATGGAACATGTAGTTACTAGTCCAAATCATTCACAGTCTTATGGTCAGGCAGAGAGTTCGGTTAAAATTATAAAAAACATTCTTAAAAAATCTAAAGAAACAAATACAGATCCTTATACACGGTGTCCGGAAACTCGTAGTACAAGCGGAAAACTGGTGAACCTACATCACATAGACAACCCAAATAAACATAAAGATTTTCAATTTAAGCATTTTCAAATTTAAAATTAAAAAAAAAAAAAATTTAAAAAAATTCGGCTTATTTAGGGTTAAAATTTTAAAAAGGCGGAAATGTCATGATGACAGATGGAAGATGTTCCACCTCACGGATAATACGGAACGTTCAACGTTGTCGAAGTTTGATGCAGTTCCTTTTTTAACCTTTCCCATACCATGCTAAAAATACCCTCGACAAACCGTCTTGTAACACAGCGTTACTCTATGGGATTTGGAAACTATTTCGGGATTTTTGTAAAAATATTGTTGTGAATATTTTTTATTTGGCTTATATTAATTTATTGTAAGAAAAAAATATCAATTTTCTGCCCTAAAACTGAAATGTTAAAAAAAAAAATCATTCATAATAAATAATCAAATTTTATTTGACACGCCCAACAAGGCGGGCGGCTGTGACAGCGACCGCCTAGGGTCACGTTAGCCTCTAGAATAGCACCATTGTTTCAGAAAGCCACATGTGAAATGCGCTAGGTACTAGTAAGGGCTGATACCGACCTACTATCATTTTTTAAATATATTTACAAAAAATACTTTATCGTAAAGAGCTTTTTATGTTTGCTGATCTAAGTTAATACCAGATTGAATGGTTTTAACACTAGTTGCGTAGAGAAGTAGATTACAAGAAAAATACAATACTTCAAGAACACTCGAATTTTTTTTTTTTTACAGTTTTACGCAAAAGCAAACCATGAAAAAAATTATGTTATAATTACTTTGAAGTGAAAACTTCTTAAGCACCGTTGTGATTTGAAACTGGATGAATTGAAAAAGCGACACAAAAAAAACAATAAGCAAACGAAGAAAAAAATAATGTTAGGTATAATTACTTTGAAGTGAAAACTTCTTTAGCACCGTTGTGATTTGAAACTAGTTGAAACTAAAAAGCGACACTAAAAAGAAACAATAAGCAAACCACGAAAAAAATAATTTTATAATGACTTTGAACTGAAAACTTCTTTAGCACCGTTGTGATTTGAAACTGGATGAAATGAAAAAGCGACACTAAAAATAGACAAACACATGCATCTATAGCATTTACAGAGAATGGGTTAGAATAATCGGTCTCCTCTTTATGCGGTGCTTCGTAGCCTTCCGACTCTTTTTTCTAAAGGTTTCGCTTCTACCGGTGTGAACTGCACACTAGTATTTTTTATAATACTCTATTTTTCTGAAATTTAGAGATAACCTTTAGGATAAAATTTACTTTTATGAATGGTCATAGTTTACATAGCAAATTAAAAACATTTTTTTCACAGGAACATAACGACAAAAACCAATTAGGTAAATTCTTATTTAAACATTAATCCGACGTGTTTATCATAAGAAAATATTGGTTAAAATGTAGATGTAAAAGATTTTTACAAAAAAGCAAACCAAAGACTTTGTTATTATATTTACCTACATATTATGTAATGCATTCGTCTATAGTAAATCGTTAAATGGCGACCACACGTCATCCAGTACTATACGAAACTATAAGAACTTAAACTGTGGATACTGTAGTGCATACATACAGTATTTTTTTAACATTTACTTCACACATGAGGCCCTGAGGAAAATAATTCGCTTCAGGGCCTATGTCGTCTTGGGGGAGAGGTCTTCCTGCTGGAGAGGTCAAAAGGTCTTCCTCAACCAGTCTCTCCCGACCCGGCCAGCCACGCAGAGCCAATTGGTAGGCAGACGTACCCACCGCCAAGATCCGGAACCAAACCTACCCCATGAACCTGGGCACCCCTGCTAAGTCATCAAACGTAACAAACTATTTGAGTTCACTTATGGCAGAAGTGTTGGTTGTTGGTTGTGGTTTCCGGGGCGGCGGCATGCCGTTATTATTAAAAATATGCATTTTAGAAGATGATCAAAATAGCAAGTAAAACAAAGACAGTGAGCGTTATAAAATAGTAAAAAAAATAATTCTATAAAAAAATATTCTAAAAATCATAACATTCATTGCAAAGTGTACCTTTAATTTACTGAAACCTAACCATTTATATTTATTTCTACTTCCTTCCATGTAATAATCATTTGTAAAGACGTCACTTTACTACTGTTTCAATGGAAAGAAAGTCCCTTTTTAAAAAATTTATTTTATGGGGGTAGTTTTAGGAATAAAATAGGTAGGTAAGATTCTACATATTGTACCCGACCCTCACAAGAGTTTTATGGTGGTGCAGTAATGTTTACAATCGTATTTTGGATGAAGTATTGTCTTCGATACCGAAAGTACATCGTGCAGCAGAGAGGATATACCACCAAAACCCTCTATCTCGACAAAAACTCCTTGCTTCATTCGAATTCTTAAATCGTCTAATACTCGTCCAGATAAATCTGAATAAATAGATGCTTGGTTGTGTTACGGTGCACTCTATCGGACGACTACCGCGAGGTAAGAGATACATTCAAACATGCTCTTTTTAAAATGATTTATCTGTATATTTCTATTATTCTGTCTCTTGGCGTGGTCCGACTGAAAGTATGTGATTCAATTGACCATGCCATGACTTCCTTGGCAATTATTCACTTCGCGTCATATCTTCCTTTTTGAATGCCCTAACGAAATAAGCGTACTTTTTAATCCCATCCATCAAGTACACTTGATGTGACCAACATCTATTATAATGCACAAAAACTGTATTATTTTTAGTATGTAAAACACAGACAAGTGTATATAATATTTGATTTATAGTGAACATTTAAATGTTCCTTTCCTCATTTTATCTCAAAACTTAGTATTTGGAGATATCTTATTAATTAACTGGATGATCAGTATCTGTTCTAGATATTTTTTACACATTTGGAAAAAAAATAATATTCAGTTTGTAGAGTATTTTGGGCTCAAATACAAATTTAAAATTTGTTTGAAAAAGGCTGCGCAGCCGTTCCTCTTAAGGTTAAACGTCGCGTACGTTTTAATCTACGCATTCACAGATGGCGCCAATCAAATTATTTTAGGTTTTTAATACTTCTTGCACGTTTTGCTTTAAAATATTGAGGTGAATTAATTGTTTGCGACCGTACATATTTAATATGAATAAATAGTTTTGTCCATAAACAAACCCAAATCTTTCATGAAAGGCTGAAAAATACAATATTGGATTGAGTCACCGATACAAAATTGAATTTTTCAGCCTTTCTTGAAAGATTTGGGTTTGTTTATGGACAAAACTATTTATTGATATTCATATTAAATGTGTTCGGGCGCAAACAATTAATTTACGTTAATATTTTTAATCGTAACGTGCAAAAATGATTAATAACCTAAAATAATTTTATTGGCGCCATTTGTGAATGCATAAAAATAAATTGTAGAAGACCTTGTGTGTATTTATTTACTGTAGTTGTATCAATTCAATCACAATATAATTCTCACCAAATAAATTTCCTTAAACTTAAAGAAATATTTAACAGCTTAGTAACTGGCAATATTTAGCGTTGTTTTAACAACTGTGGTAGAGAGAGGTGCGTAATTTATTATTGTGAAGATAAATGAAATATTTTTTTATAAAACATATTTTTATTTACATACCACATTAAAAAGTAGCAGAGATAATATAGCTATCATTACTTGTAAAATTAAAGGCTGTCTTAGTCATTTTATTTTTATTAAAGATTTTATTCCAGCAGGGCTGGGAGGATAGTGCAATCCCAGTCTGCCATATTTCATAAACATATATATATACATATATAATAAAATAAATTAAAAATATAAAAGAAATAAAATGTGCTTACATATTAGGTCGGTTCCTAATTGATTAATGCTATGATTTGAAATTTTTTTGCTGGAGGTGAAACAAAGGTGCACCTTTCACATTGAACCTTTGTTTGCTTTGGAACACTTTGCACCTGTGGGAAATGTTCCATCCAATGTACCTGATACCTTCCACGGGGCGCGGGTGGGACTGGCGTACCCTTCCTGGAGCACTGGAACCCGCCTCCGCAGAGGGGTCCACCTCTACGACGTGCACATGTATCCAGCAATTAACCAGATTAAATACAATTCTCAGGTAGAACAGAACAGATCATATATGATTTTTTTTTACATTAACTCTACACGGGAGGCCCCGAGGAAAATAATATATAAAAGATGCTGTGTGGAGGGTCTTTTTGAGGAGAAGGAGCATGAGCGTAGCCAGGTTTTGATTTAGGGTGGGGAAAAAATAAAAATCTAGAGTAGGTAACAACTTATTCATGCTTAAGGCTTTATGAATGCAGATAATAAGAACTGAAAAAAGGAAAAACCATCCTATGAAGTGCTGTAAATTTGAAAATGCGACTCAGTGGACAAACCCGGAGCTCATGCATCGGCAGGCCAGGCATGGGGCAAACGCTCCACCTTGCCCTACCGTGCCTACGCCCATGGGAAGGAGTGAACATAGGTCTTGTAGGAGGGAGGAAACACAGAGGTCGGCAAATCATTACACAGCTTAGCTGTCGAACTCAAGACCGAGTCGTAGAAATAGCCCGTTCTCATGTGGCAAATGGATTCTAGATCACTAGTAGGATAGTTCAAAATGTCATAATAATAAATGTCATACTAATAGACAGTCTCCCAGTGTTATTTTACATCATTTTAAGTATTTAAAACAGATACAAGTGTAATTAATATTTGATTTATGGTGGACATTTGAATATATATTCTCAAAACATAGGATTTGGAGATGTCTGACTAAATCAACTGGATGATCAATATCTGGACTAGATATTTCATACACATTTGAATAAAAAAATATTACACAATGTCAGTGGAGACTTTGAAATTACGGCTTGGAGGGATACCCTTTATCAACTTTCTAACTACCTTCATCACCTTGCACCGCAGTGGGAGGGATGGATTCATACGACCGTCACTCCTGGACACACTTGCCCCCAGATTCCTACCCACCCCTAATACACTTTTCCTTCCCAGAACTTCCTCTCCTAAAAAGACACTCCTCACAGCATCCCCAAAGATGAAATAGGCCCTGCGGAGAATTATTTTCCCCAGGGCCTCCTATGTGGAGCTAATGTAAAAAAAAAACAATGTTTTCACTCATACCGTCATACCGGGCAGTCTTCTCACCCACATTACTGTTTTTGCCCATGTACATCTCAAAATCATAGACAAGCCCACCGACCTGGCTACTGGCCACTGGCCACACTGTGACTGGCTACCGCTCGGGAGAAGGCTTTGATGCCCCACTCGTGTGGCTTATTTTTTTATGTATTGCTTCAAATTACTTCTACCTTTGAACAGTATCATGAGCTCGTCTACAGAATTGAACTCCTCAGGTTCCACCTTGACCTTATTTTCATGCGGGGCATTTGACAACGGCCTTATTTTAAATAGTTTGTCGTAACCCTGGCATCCTCTCGGAATCAACGTGTTATTGTTGTTTAAATGAAAACACAACCGCAACTTAGTGAAACGATTTCTAGGCATGACATCTGCGATAAGAGATAGCCTTTTATCGTTTACCCAGTAAAGGTGGAATGCCGGATACTTGAGGACACCCATCATGATGTGCATTCCTAGAAATCAGTTCATTTCGTTGACTGAGGTGTTTACGCTAATGCTATTTTTTGTACAGAATTCAAATTTGTCTACTCAACAATATTTTTTATAGTGTTTTCATCTATGAAACATAAAAAAATATTGTAGACAGACATATTCAGTGGTGGGTTTGAAAAGGTCACATCACAGTGAGAGTCAACATGCTCGTAATCTTTCTTGATCCACCGTAGATCAGCTCTCCGTCCATGGGAAGTTGAGGCTTTACCGGGCTGTCCTAGGCGTACAGTGTACAGTGCAGGACTCTGACTCCCCCCCTGTGGCTGCTGTCTCTCTTCCAAACTCTATAAATGAAAAAATATTACTTCATAGTTTCATTTAAAACCCAGACATGTTCATCGTTTTATAATAACATCAAACGCAATAATCGCTAGCAATAAGAAATATGTAATGATAAAAGTACTTGATGGATTTCTACCAATGGATCCATTCCAAGAGGTTTGGCTTGGCTCAATGCATCCCTCTGCAGGATTCTGGAAAACTTCTAAATATTCCACTGGCCAGCCCTCTTCGTCTTCTCCTCCGTCTGACTCCTAGCCTCCTTCCAGTATCATGGTGATCTAATCATGTAATAAATTTCTGTTGTAATATAAAAATAAGTTAGATGTAATATATAAATAAGAAGTATTTAAAATAAATAAATATAGGTATATTGAAATAATCAAAATAATATCAAGTAAAACAAACACCAACGACCAATGTGCCAGCTCGGGAACATGAATGTTTTATCCAAAAACAAAATTAAAAACCAATTTTATTGAATGGAAATCATATATATCTATTATATTAGACATGTAAAATAAAGTAATTATTATTTTCAACTTTATTTTTTACCTATGGTGAAATCGGTGAAATCCATGTGACATCCGAGATATGTCAGCTGTCAAGCGTCAAACAAGCGTTTCGAATTCGAAGACAGTAATATTTTGTGTTGCCAGTACGCGATTGTTATCTTTCTCAAGCTATACGCAAAATACGGGGCTATTTCTTTCATACATACAAATGGATTGAAAAACTATTATACAGTGTAAAACATTTTATGTAAATTACTAAAATTCACAATTTTGGAAACTAAATGTAAACTACTAAGTGTTTTTTTGAAATGAAAACTTCGTCAGCACGGCAAGCTTCACAAGCCTACTTACAATTAATGCAAAAAAAAAACAGTTTATATTCCTTTCTCAATAAATGAATTCAAAACTTACCCCAACATTAATATAATTATACACAACAAAAAATGTAAGAAAAATGTCTGTAATAATTCATGTACCATATTAAACCATACAACTAAAATAAAGTACCTCGGTGTAATAGAGAACTCCAGTCCATTTTTTTTAATGAATAATGACCTTCTGACTTAAATAACTTCATATATTTTTTTAGAGTTTGTTTTAATAGTTAAAATAATTTTTAAGTTTTAATTTTTCAAGATCCCCTGAAAAACACCGCACTTATAGTGAATTGTGTGACGTTATCACTCCTGAAAAGTTTTTCAACAGGAGGTGTTCATTTTGTATGACGGTTATACTGAAGAAAGTATGGTACTATTCGATAAGTTAGAACATTATGTATTTTGTAAGGACTCGTAAGGAACACTATAGGATTAATTTTAAGTTTATTATAATTAAGCGCACTTGAAGTGAAATATCACAAAACTGCGCTATATAAATACTACGTTATTATTATTATTATTCAGGTGGAATTATTTATTTATTATATTACTAGCTTTTTCCTGCGGCTTTGCGCGCATGGTGTAAGGGGGGTTCCCATTTCGCCTCTTCCATCTCCCCCCCTCTCACCGCCCTCCCTCCCCCTCCCCCCCCCCCCCCCTCCTCCCCCCACCAACCACTAATTCATTATGGAATCATTGAATGGAGAAGTGCATAGGAGAAAATTGTAAGTCCTGTAAAAGTGGTACAAAAATTATTTCTTTAAGTAATTTTGAAAAGACAACCTACATTCCCTTCAGCATAATTTTTTTCAAAGTGTAAGACCTCCATAAAATAGATTCAATATTACAAATAATATTCAAAGAAAATTTAATAGATTTTTTTAACTTATCTCATCATTAAGGCATAAATTTAACATCCAAATTCCTCTATTTTCAACACAAAAAATGCACAATAATTATATTTACAAAGACATAAAAGGTCAAATTATTCTTTTAAAATAATAACAACCATAACATCACCAATCAAAATGTTATAACTTCATTTCATGCCATATTAAAATTACGTCACAATATCCTAGTACTTAAGATTATATTTATTGTACACTCTTTGTAAAATTATGTAATAATAATGAAATAATTATGAAATAACGCCTACGCCAAGCGCAAGAGCTAGCACTCTTAATTGGCGTAGACATTTGTTAAAATATGTATTTCACTCAGTGGCGTAGCGTGGGTTTCGGCCGACCGGGGTGGAGGAAAATTTTGCCGCCCCCCCCCCCCCTCCCCAACATCTACAGGTACTTCTTCCGCAGATTTTCAAGCGCTGACCGGGGGGGGGGGGGTTGGGTAGATATTTTCTATTTTTTTATGCCGATTATTATTCCATGTGCCGAGTACTCTTTCAATAAAATCATGCTTATAAATTCTACTACAAATTTATATATAGCTGCTCGCAGAAATTGAGAGTGGTATACCTGTAATAGAATTTGCATCTTCATCACGCATACGTATGGAATGCAACTCAAATGCAAAGCTTCACTAGGTACACGATGTATCGGCAACTTATTGTTATGTTGATAACACAAAACTCTTTTAAATTAAACCAAATATGCGGTGTATCAAAACTACACTCAGAACAAAAAGATGATTTTTCTTTGATTCTAGCGGCACTTACATTCTGAACTGGTTTTAATTAAATCTGTATGCGGTGAATTGCAACTACACTCAGAACATGAAAAGCGTTTTTATTTGATTCTACCGGCACTTACATTCAGAACACGAAACTGGTTTTAATTAAATCTGTAGATGGTGAATCAAAACTACACTCAGAACATCGGGGCGTAGGAAAATTTCGCCGCCCACTTATTTGGGTTCTTCTAGCGGGGGGGGGGGGGGGTTGTATTCGGAAATCCCATTTTTGTATTTGAATGCGGTGAATTAAATCGACACTCAGAACATGAAAATGGTTTTACTTTGATTCTGGCATTAAATAAATAGTCTGCAAATAGAATTTTATAACTGCACATCGAATAACAGAATGCTTTCTTTCGAAATGTGTCAGCAGATGAATCCAACTGGAGTTTTATATTCTGTACTGGTTTAAATTAAATCTGTACCTGGCGAATTTAAACTAAACTCAGAAGATGAAAATGGTTTTACTTTAATTCTTGCAGCACATACATAGTCTGCAAATAGAATATTATAACTGAACTTCAAATAAGATGATGTTTTCCTTTGAAATTTGTCAACATACCGATAATCCACAACTGGAAATTTACGTTCTCAACACAAAATGGGTTTGAATTAAGTCTGTATGCGGCGAATTAAAAGTACACTCAGAACATGATAATGGTTTTTCTCTGATTCTGGCAGCAGGTACAGGATACAGAGTCTGCAACTAGAATTTTATAACTGAATTTCGAATAAGATAATATTTTGCTTTGAATCGTGTCAGCAGATGAATCCTCTAATGGAATTTTACATTCTGAAAACTGGTTTAACCCTTCGAATAATAAGAAAAAATATCTATAAACTTTTGCCTGTCAATGTTTGTGTACGAAATTTCCGGTTCTTCCCATGTATTTTAAATGTTCCTTTTTATTGTTTTTTTTATCCTTTTGCAAAATTGAAAACAAAATTGTTCTTAAATCTAGATATAGTAATTTTTCCTGATGTGCTTATTAGAACATTATTGTTTTTAAATATTAAAATTTTGATATTGAAAATGTGGATTGGCTCAAAAATACACGCCTGCGAATATTCGAATTAAAGTACCTAATAGAATTAACTTAAAATTTTAAATACAGATTCCTTTTTTTTTAAATGTAATAAAACTTTATCTTAACTATTTATCGCAATCACAAATTTATTTTAATTAGATATGTGGAAAATAATTTCACAAATTTATTTTAAAATTAAATGTGTGGGACAATTTGTGTCTCCTGTGATTAGACAGGTTAAATTAAATCTATATTTGGCGAATTAAAACTACACTCAGAATATGAAAATGGTTTCTCTTTGATATTGGCAGCACATACATAGTCTGCAACTAGAATTTTATAACTGCACTTCGAATAAAATAACTCTTTCGAAATGTATCAGCAGATGAATACACAAATGAAAATAATTCGTTAATAAATTCTGAACATAATTCTGGTTTTAATTAAGAATGAATCTGTTTGCGAGTTATCAGCTTTAATTAATATTACTCTCATAATATGCGTACGGTTTTCCTGTGAATTGATAATTTCCGCTTATATCCCAAAAACTTTCTCATAATAAGTTAAAGCTCATAAAAATATCTACAACTTTTATTACTTACGTAATTTTCGAAATCCTAGCTGTTTTTGAGTTACACGCTCCACAAATGTAGATATTTTCGAAAAAATCATTTTACTTTTTCATCAAAAATTCCTTCATATCGTCTAAAATATCCATCAAAGAAAGAAATTTATTTAAAAGAAGTCTAGAGAATTTAATTGTCTTTTAGAATATATATATATATATATATATATATATATATATATATTTACATATGCAAATTAATCTTCAACCAGTAAATATTTACAGCAATTTTAAGTTTTTCAGTAAAATGTCATCATTTAAAAAACAAGCTGTTTTCATATTATTACTGACACACTACTTTTGTTTGTAACAGAATTTGGGACTTTTAATAATAATAATATGAATATTTATTCATCAGTAGATTTTTTAAATTTTTTTCTTTTATTATTGATTCTGTTGTTGAGAAGGTCACTGCTCAGCTATAATTCAGGATTTCTCGAGGTGATGGGTTGAGGGATTCTGGCTGGAGAGGTCAAAAGACCTTCTTATAGGGATGGACGATATACATCGTTGAATTGTAAACACTCGATGTATAGTAACGATTCATCGTATTGAACCGATGTATTGTTAATACTTCAAAATCGAATATATATCGATGTGTTTTATTCGCAAATAATACACTATGAGATGAGACTACACATATAAAACTTTTATTTTTTCTTTTATCAAACTTAATTTAGAGAAATCTATTTTCAATTAAATATTAAGATTAAAATATAAATAACAACAATAATTACAAAAAATTACGGTACCTAGAGTAGGTACCTTATTAAAGTTAATTACATGGTTATATTCAAATCATTTTATTAATTTATTCATATTATTATTAAATAAAAAGACGTTGTGAACCCGTAGTCCCGTACTAAAGTTCAAAATTTCAAGAACTACATTCCTGAATTCGGGATTTCACTCACGCGACCCATGCAAACAATAAACAAATCATATTCACTCAAAAGTAGATCATTTGGCGACCGCTAAAATACAATGTCTTGTTCGATATGGTTTTTTGAGAAAACCGTGGAGGTATAAACGACCCAAATAACCACGCATCTGGTAACACTGAATGGCAGATAAATTAATTCTTGAATAAAATCAGTCAGCAAATAGCCATTAACAAACAAAAAAAAGTCAAAGACATCTCGCGCGGCACCCGCTCCAACCCTTACGTGTGAACGCTCAACGGGCCAAACACTGATACGAACTGGCGAGTGACTGGAGCGTTTCGCCTGCGAGTCGATCGCGTTTACTCGTACGTTTCCGCCAACGATTCGGAGCGAAGTGTGCTGAGACTCGCAGGCCAAACTCTGCGTGTAAACCCCGCTAATGTGTAATGTTACCGGATAGGTATAATGTGTAATGGGCCGTTTTCGCACGATTTTGGCCGCTAGGTCTAGGTCAGGTTCGCTATAGTCCTAACGGTCCAACTATTTTATTTAACTGTCAGATCCCATACATTTTTTAGGGCGTTTGGCGCAATTTAGTATTTTTAAATATTATAATAATGCCGTCAACCTGTTGTAGTGTTCCAATGTGTAGAAATAGGGGTGGGCACGAGTTTCCCAAAGATTGAAAGACTTGAAAGCGAAATGGATTCATTCAATCGGCGTTCCAAATGGGGGGTAAAGTTCGGTTTATGGGCGAAATTCCTAAAAAATAAAACTAGTTATTTTTATACTAATTTGGGGTCGGGGAATCCGAATCTGAAAGAATTAGGCGGCGGCAAGCAATATTAACTGAATTAAACGACTTTAAAAAATTTTATACACATACAGGAAAATAGCCATTTTGGAAGCATTTTGATTCCTAGAAAATCAAACTAGTTATTTTTATACTAACTATGGGCCGGGCAATCCGAATCTGAAAGAATTAGGCGGCGGCAAGCAATATTAACTGATTTACACGACTTTAAAATTTTCTATACACACACACATGAAAATAATCATTTCGGAAGTATTTTGACACACGTAGTACAAAGATCATAGAAAAACAAGATAACATAGATGTTTTTACCACACAAAATTAAGTGTTGCCATTAAGCAGTAATATTAATAAGGTAAAAAAACATGTTTATATTTTAAGTACTTATTTTTTATAAATTATAAATTTTACTCACTTTTGTATCACAAACCATGTTACATAAACCCGGCGTAGCTGCTAAACTACTTAAAAACAGGGATGTTTTTTTGCCGAGACGCGAACAGGTGGTATAAAGGGGCACAAACCATGTTACACAAACCTAGCGTAGTCGTTAAACTACTCGAAAACAGGGATGTTTTTTTGCCGTGACGCGAGCAGGCGGTATAAAGGGGCACAAACCTTGTTACACAAACCTAGCGTAGCCGTTAAACTACTCGAAAACAGGGATGTTTTTTTGCCGTGACGCGAGCAGGCGGTATAAAGGGGCACAAACCATGTTACACAAACCTAGCGTAGCCGCTAAACTACTTGAAAACAGGGATGTTTTTTTGCCTTGACGCGAGCAGGCGGTATAAAGGGGCCCAAACCATGTTACACAAACCTAGCGTTAGGTTACGGATTTTTAAGACTACGAATTTTCATACTTTTGGTTTAAGAATACGGCCGTTGAGATAGTCGTAATTCATCAGGTTAATGTGTTATGTGAGGAATTATCGTGTCGGAAATTATTGATATAGGGATAAATATTTTTGAGAGCTGGTAACAACGCCGGCACATGTTTTTGTATATTCCTTGTTTTTCTATGATCTTTTTACTACGTGTGTCAAGATACTTCCGAAATGATTATTTTCATGTGTGTGTGTATAGAAAATTTTAAAGTCGTGTAATTCAGTTAATATTGCTTGCCGCCGCCTAATTCTTTCAGATTCAGATTCCCCGGCCCACAGTTAGTATAAAAATAACTAGTTTTATTTTTTAGGAATTTCGCCCATAAACCGAACTTTTTCCCAAATGGGCACCGACTCCTGATTCTGTAGTCTGTCAAGCTCATTTCAGGGACACAGATTATGTATTCAATAATATTAACCATAACAGTAAGTACATCACTCATTCGATTAATATCTTACTATAATTGAATCCCAAATATAATATAAAGAGTACTTGTATAGTATAATGAACACGTAAAGAAACATTTGACATAAAATGCACAAAATTTTATACACAATATTTTGCCTTCTTTCGCAGTTGACATTATTTGACAAAAGTACCTTTAAATATAAGTGTAGTCAATCACAACTAACATTAATAATTATGGTAGACATAATATCTTATTTCCTTTTTTTAAATTAAACATTTTCAATTATTGCAATCATTTTATTACACGGTTATCAAACTGTCTGGCACGAGATTTCTGGGAAGCTGATTCTTCATTGTTGGCAATCTAATTTTCTTTGCATTTCTCGTACCATGTCTGTACCTATATCTCGTGATTGTAATTTAATTTTCAGTAGAAGTGTTTTAGGAAAAAAATAAAATTATTTTTTCTTAAGTAGACCATTTTGTATTTTATATCACGCAAGTATGGAAGTTTGAGCCTAATTTTATGTTCATATGTACTGTACTGGCAAAAGCTACTGAAAGGTGTAGTTCCTTAGAAGTAGGTAATTTAGAATTAAGAAACAGACAGGAAAGGCGTCTGATACCTACGTGAAAAAATATATATAAATTCTACAAAACCAAAACCACGAGATGAAGCGGCGTTGCCTGTGAATCAAGAAGACGTGGCAGTGGAAGTCATATTGCCTTTTGATAATCCGTGTGATAGACCGACTCTAGATAAAGACACACAGACATAATAAAAAGGAAAAGTTAACTGTTTATATTAAAATAAACCTTTGTTTCCCCGCAGGGGAAGCTTATGGCGCAGACTACGCCAGTCGAAGAATACCATCATCACTGCCATGGTTGCCTGGATGGAGATGGAGTCCCCCCTGATGCCCTTCTGAAAATGGGAGCCTGTCAAATATCCCGCATGAACGGATATTTGCATATTTTTTTGGTTTTATTATTATATACTTACTATGTTTTTCATTTATTTTCTGTTCCATTCTATGTATGAATGCATTGTTATTTTGTCAATGTTTGAACTATTTTAAAATATGGAATGTATTGCATTGCACAACATTCTGAAATAAACGATCATTATTATGATACGTTTTAAGATTTTCTCGGCCAAACTATTTTCATTATTTGTTTTTGGGGTGCTATGCCGTGTTGCGCTACCTCTTTCTTTCTCGATTTACCGGATCTGCCCTGATGAGGGACACTACAACGCTGTCCGAAACGTTGGCTAAAAAAGGAGGTAGCGCAACACAGCATAACACCCCAAAAACAAATAATGAAAAAGATCATTATTATATTTGGTACTAAATAACACAAAATAATTTAACAAATATATAAATAAATAAATAAAACTTTCTTTTTTTTCTCGAGGTCAATATGAAAAGAACAAGATTACAGACATAATATAAATGTGTCGTAAAACATTTATAAACATTATACACATAGAAGAACAAATCAGTACAACAAATAATTAACATTATGCATAAATTATTTATTGTTTTGGCATTATTTAATTTTTTTTTTACATCCTAATATTATATAGTTGTGGTAGCGTCGGTCTACGCGTGAGCAACTTTGTGAACAGTCAACATGTTAAAATAAAGAAAATAAGATTAGCAAATTAAATATGCAACTAGTGTAGAAATCCCCCAACCTCCATACGATACAATATTAATTAACATTTATTTTTAGAATTTACTTGATAAAAAATTGATTTTTCCCATGCTAATATTTTATTTGTAAACATTCAATAGAAATATAAATATAATCTATTTCACAGATGAGGGATATCAAAATACAAAGGTGATAAGAGGTAATATAAGTAAACCTATTAAAACTTCTATTCAGCCGTGGTTTTGGGGAAATTTGGGTCCTTTTTGATGATGAAGATAGAGACGTTCAGCCAGTAGGACTAGTTGAAGTTCCTAGTTGTAGTTTTAGGACACCCGTGACCACTGCATGACCTGGAGCCCCACGATAGTAGCGCAGTAGCTGGTGAAGGATTCCACGTGCTCCTCGGATGGGCAGACGCTCTTTCGTCATGTGGCCAGATTCATCTGAAAATTATAATTGAATAGTACAAGGATTCCGAGAGAAGACGACCAGTGCAATGCCCTAGACATAGTTAGGAGAAATTAAAGGTTGTGCTTTAAGCTTTGAGCTTAAGCTTGAGTGTTAAGCGATTAGATTTTTGCCTCGAGCTTTATGCTTTGAGATTTAAGCTTTGCTTTTACCTATGTCAAAAATAATGAAAAATTAAGAGTAACAAAACAGCAGCTTTTGTGTCTGGAGGAAATTGGTAACTGTCTGGTTATTCAAATCTAGGCAATACACGTAGCAGATAATGTTAATAAATTGATGAGATCCCTTTGGTATCGGTTCACCAGCAAGAAATTCGCCAGACAAGAGCGGAACATCCATCCACAGTAGATGACAGAAGCATTCGACTTGTTCTCATGCAATATTTCCCTACATACTAGGAATATTTCCCTCTCCTCCCTTATTTAATAGTGGTCTTTTCAAGATCTATATTAAAATTCCATTCTTTTAAGGCCCTTCCTTAAACAGCCGGTGAAAAACCACCATTTGGAAGCGATACATTGCTTTAGACGTGGGCAAAATTGAATGACTGAATTAAATGAATAAATTCAATCTTGTAACACACTCGATCTGATTCTCATTTTCAAAAGGAATTAAATCTTTATTCCTTACCCTTGGCCTTGCATCTTACGATTTTTTAACAGCACCATATTTATTTTTATTTCGATTAATTTATTTTACAGTTAAATATTTCATGTTATATTAAGGTAAGAAAATAATAATGTACTCTAAAAATATTGTAGTGTTTCGTAGGGATTAAATTAAATATTATTCTGGATATTTGTTGCGCGGATAGGTACACCTACTACAGGCGATGCGCGCCGCGAAATTGCCTATCACGTGTGATGAGTAGTATCCGGCGCAGTAAATCTTATACCTACAAAAAACCCCGTAGGCCAGAGTCCCCGTCCCCAATCCAAATGACAAAACCGCCAACAGACAAGCGAGTCAGCCAAGATCCAAATAATTCTGAGCTCCGAGAGTCGCGTCTGTTTCACAGTTGTCCCGCCAGTCCCGTCAGTCATAGTCACGGAGGAATCGTTCCTCCGTGGTCATAGTCCTACAAGCTGTTCGGTCTGTGCGAACTCAATCCGCAACCCCAATCTCTGTTTCACTTATTCAAGGAATCAAAACATTTATTTCTTATTCATTTGTGACGTCGTAGTCCCACGGGTCCCGGGTCCCACGTGTCGAGTCGATCCGGCCGGTCCGCGGAATGCAAGTTATTCAAGTCACAGCAAGACAAAAGACACTTATTAGTCAGAAGTTCCTAATTCATTTCTTGATGCCCGCCGAGAATCGGTTCGTCGTTAGTCCCCGCGCGGCCAAGCCGTCATCTTAGGGTGAAACTTCCCACTTCGGACCCTGAACGTTAATAAAAATCTAAAAGCGAAAGTTAATCCTATGTTTTTTCTCCCTCACACGTGCGTAAATTGTGATACAATGCTTGTAGAAACAAAACGATGTTTATCTATATTATTATTATTTTTTTATGGTATCTGTCTCTGTCTATTCTAGCCGTAAACAATACATCAGTCGCTATCGAACCGTGATACTGATAAATGATAATCGAGCGGTTTGTTCCTTTATATTTTGGTAACAAATTATATGACGCGTGTCGCCAGGGCTTTTAATTAGATTTTATTCGGCGCGTGGTACTAACTTCACCATTGAGGTAGGTGCATTTATATATATATATATATATATGAGTGAAGCTTATTCCAGGTGACCGGTCCGGATATACCTATGAAAGCGCGATAATAGTATGGCTTTTATGTGAATTCCGCCCAAGTCCCGTCTGGAGCTAATGAAACTATGGAATCCCCAATTGGGATATTTTGCGAGGCTAAAGGTAATGGGAAGTTTAGATCAAGTGAAGTGAAACAATTTTAAGATTAATAAATAAATAAAAAATAGTAAAACCTTAGGGGTTAACCACAAAAACTGTTTAATTTTAAGATTTAATTGATAGCCTAATATAAACACATTTTTCTTGTCAAAAATTTGTCTTTTGGGCAAAATAATATCTAAGTACACATTGAAATATTTCATTAACCTCGTCGCGCGTCGTTTTTAGTACCTACGATTTTTCAGAACAACATAATTTACCCTAAGAAGAGTGCTTTGCGTAGTGAAAACTTCTTTATCACCGTTGTGATTTGAAACTCGATGAAACGAAAAATAACGACACTAAAAAGAGCAAACACATGCATCTAAAGGAGAACTAAGAAATAAAGTAGTCTGCGAGAGAATGAGATAGCATTATTGTTCTCCTCTTTGGCTTCGTAGCCTCATAAAATATAAGCGAGGTTTTTTTTTTTTTTTTGGAATTAAAGGAATGAATAAAATGAATAAATTCAAAAGGCCGAGGGAATCACAATGAATCGATTCACTCCTGGGAATGAGTCTGCCCATGTCTACATTGCTTGAAATGGCAATAGTTGTGTTAGGTGACCAGGTGTGAATAGCCAGGCATTTCCCAGCCTCCACATTTCCCATATTCTTTCCTCCCCCATTCAGTTCAGCCTCACAACATACCCTGATTGGGGGTGCCATAGAACCACTTACTTAAAATTAATCACATTTAAAAGACCGGTTAAATCCCTGGTTAAAGTATTAGAGGTATAATAAAATCCATATCTTACATCCAACGTATGGTTTGAAGGGCAGAACCAGCGATACGATAAGGAGTCCATCGTCGTTGAGAGCCTGCTTAGCGTTGAGGCCGTTGAGCAGCATGGTCTGTGGCTCAGAGCAGCATCTTACTTTTTGTGCATTTTACTTACAAATTGAGCAAACTTGGTTTGGCTAAACTTGTCGGAAAACAAATTGCAAATAGCCATCGAAATGACAGATCGTTGAAAGACGTCAGCATAAATAAACCAGTCATGACGTCAGTGTGTCAGTCCATAGATTTGGTTCACAGATTAGATGACAGGAGGACCGCTAAACACCATGGTGCCATCTCGTGGGTGTTTTGGAATTACTCAGAAAACGGCCCATTATATTTAAAGTAATACGGATTTGTACTGCATCATAACAGATTTTTTCAATGTGGATGAGTCAAAGATATTGAAATATAAGTAGATGTGCTACCTGCTGTTTTTACTATGTGATTCTGCGCTTCCGGGTGTCGCCGATATTGTTTACCAATTAACAAATAAACTAAAATAATAAATAATTAACGAATAAACCAAACCAACGTTAAACTAAATGAACGAATTCTTTCCTTATTCAAAATATATTGTTAACCAATATTAATGCACATTTTAAAAAAGTCAACGAAATGAAAAAATTATTTTTGTATGAAAACTACGCTAATTAGCGCGTAGTCCGGCGACAGTTGCGCGGACACCATAGCATATCTCTTCTGTATTTGAATATCTTTGGGATGAGTGTTTCAGGCTGATAATTGTTGCTTATAATATTTGACAACAAATTTGTTTTTAATTCTGGTACATATAAAACATTCCTCACCTGTATTGAATCGGTGCTGCCATTGTTTGCATTTATTTTGATACATACATTACCGCAGCATTCAACCTTTAATACTTTGTTATTAGCAATTCTGATGCTCGGTACAGACGAGGGAATGATATCAGTGAGCCAGTCACGGTGCATGGTCATATGCATAGATGCCCCTGAATCAATATGCCAAGAGTTAGAGTCGTTTGTTGTAGATGCTGAAAAGGCTGCAACATACTCTGTATTTTTATCTGTTTTTTTTATTATTATCACTTTTCTTATGCCAACAATTTTTACTGAGATATCCGTACTTGTTACAATTAAAACATCTTGGGCCTTTCTTAATACTTTTGGGCTGATTATTTTTTGTGTTTGTATAAAGTGCGGTAGTGTCTGATGTCTTTACTTACTGTAGTAATTTGTTTTTTTACTAAATCAGCACTAATCTTTATACCGGAACTTTCTAAGCCCATTATCATGGGCCTATATATTTCTGGCAAACCTGCCAGCATTAATGTGCCCAACCACTCATTGTCCACGTGGAATTTTATATTCCTTAACTTGTGCGCGGCTGTCATAATTTTGTTTACGTAGTCTTCGACTGAAATGCTACTTTCTAAATTGGTGTTAATGAGTTCTTTTAATAAACCCACTTTTCGAGTCAATCCACTGTCCTCGAATGCCTTTGCCAAATTTTCCCATACCTGTTTTGCATTTTCGGCTTCTTGAATGTGTACATATAAAATCGGGTCTACTAATAATATTAACTTTGACTTGGCTTTGATGTCTTGTTTAACTGAATTAGAATCTGTAGCCACTGGTTCTTTCAAAATACAACTATATAAATCTTCATGTTGTAGGTATTCTTTGACCGCAAAACTCCAACTTGCCCAATTGTCACGACCAGTCAACTTCTCAATCGACATCATCGAATTATTTCCAGCCATATTTATATTTAAACATTCAACAGTAAGTAATAGAGGTCTGAAAAGAAAAAAATCACTCGCGAGCGCGGTAACCAAAGTGAGGAAATACTCGCAGTTTTCACTATTTTTTCTTTGTAATTACCACTCAAAACACAAAAATAACTGTAAACGGCAGGTTTGGGGCGGCCCATAACCTGATGAAATGTAAAAAAAGGCAGTTAAGACTTTAGAACTATTTATTTTATAATTAGACAACGTAAAAGATCGTAAATAACAGTGCACAAACAATGTAGGTAGAACTGACAGTGCACTGAAACAAAAGCTAGAGGGCGTTCATACTTCGATCAGGTTCAGATGTTATACCACCACATTTTGATATTTGGGTTCTTTCTAATAGGTTATCAACAAACCACTTATTTTTATTACCATTAATTCCAATATTACTTAATTTTTTGATTAATCTATCTCGGTCGATTGTTTCAAAAGCCCGCTTTAAGTCCAGAAATACTGCAATAATTTTACTTTTTTATCTCTAAAATTTTTCCACTCATCTATTTACACAGTTGATGGCGGTTTCACAAGAACATTGATTTCTAAAACCAGATTGTTGTGGAACTAAAATCTGCTTGGCCTCAATATATTCAGTTATAATGTTAAGCTCGTTTACAATGTGTTCCAGTATTTTTTCATATTTGGGTAAACAATTGATCGGCCTGTAGTCGTCAAATTTTTTTGGGTTATCAATTTTCGGGATAGGAGTTATAACCAATGTCTTCCAAGTTTTTGGGGAATACTCCACTATTCAAAGATTCATTGATAATTTGAACCATCGATTCGCCAATAATGTTTATAGTCTTTGATTATATTTATACCATCTCGGGATTCCTTCGACTTCATATTACTCAACAGCCTCTTCAAGTATGGTAAATCTACATTTTTTTAAATTTAAATTCTTCATCGGTGCGTATAGGCTCATCTAGTTGGTTCTCAGGATGTTGTGGAATACTTTCGATTATATGATCTATGCGCGAAATAAAATGGTTGTTAAATTTTGTCGCTATCTTTTCTACTTCTTCAGTGCCATCAGAGAAATCAATTGACTTTACAATTTCTTTTTGTTTACCCTATTTTAGTGTTATTTCTTTTAGTGTTATCCAAAGTGAATGATTTTGCGAGAAGTGTTTATGTGTGTGATTTAGGTGCGAATGAATGTCGAAGGACCTTGCGTATGTATTTTTGTGCGAATGAATGACCACTGCACAAGTAAAAATGAATGCACATAAAAGGAATAGGAAGGAAGGGACTTACTGTAGAACCTTGTGGCACTTCTCCGGTCTCATGGCTTTGTTCATACACTTGTGCAGTTAATAATTGCGGTATTTATGGGATTGAGTTAAAGAAATGCGGGAGCGGAAAATTATAGTCTTACGCGGCGAGTTTCAATTGATGACACTGATTTGTTTTATTGTTATGGAAACGAAAATTGACAGGAACGTAGGGATGGGATTGAATAGGAAAGGAACATACTAGGGATGGGATATATGTGACAATCAAGCTACAAGCACAGAGTCTATGTTATAATATGTAGATGTATGTAGGTAAGTGAAGCTATGATTGTGTAAATGCCCAACAACAAAGTTTTATCGGTTCATTCTGTTGTGTTTCTAATTTTTGCTTATAATAATCGCATTTATATTGTTAAATTAATTAATTAATTAATTGGTGTTTAAGTTTTTCACCACCGTGAGTACGCATGTGCTTCGTCAAACTACTCTTATGAGAACATGAATAACTGCAGTCGGAACATGCAAAAGGTTTTTCTCTACTATGAGTCCGCATGTGCCTCTTCAAATTTCCCCTATTAAAAGATGAATAACTGCAATCGGAACACGAAAAGGGTTTTTCTCCACTGTGAGTCAGCATGTGAACCTTCAAATATCTCTTTTGAGAACATGAATAACTGCAGTCAGAACACGAAAAAGGTTTTTCTCCACTGTGAGTCAGCATGTGAGATGTCAAATTTTCCCTATCAGAAAACGTATAAGTGCAATCGGAACACGAAAAAGGTTTTCTTCCACTGTGACTCAGCACGTGCCTCATCAAATTATTCTTATAAGAACATGAATAACTGCAGTCGGAACACGAAAAAGGTTTTCTTCCGCTGTGAGTCATCATGTGTCTGCTCAAGTTTCCCTTTTGAGAACAAGAATAACTGCAATCGGAACACGAAAAAGGTTTTTCACCACCGTGAGTACGTACGTGATACGTCAAAGTACTCTTATAAGAACATGAATAACTGCAGTCGGAACACGAAAAAGGTTTTCTTCCACTGTGAGTCAGCATGTGCCTGCTCAAGGTTCCCTTTTGAGAACATGAATAACTGCAATCGGAACACGAAAAAGGTTTTTTACCACCATGAGTACGCACGTGCCTCGTCAAACTACTCTTATAAGAACATGAATAACTGCAGTCGGAACACGAAAAAGGTTTTCTTCCACTGTGAGTCAGCATGTGTCTGCTCAAGGTTCCCTTTTGAGAACATGAATAACTGCAATCGGAACACGAAAAAGGTTTTTTACCACCGTGAGTACGCACGTGCCTCGTCAAACTACACTTATAAGAACATGAATAACTGCAGTCGGAACACGAAAAAGGTTTTTTGCCACCGTGAGAAAGCATGTGTCTTATCAAACTACTCTTATAAGAACATGAATAATTGCAGTCGGAACATGACAATGGTTTTGCTCCACCGTGAGTGAGCATGTGTGTAGTCAAATGACCCTTGCAAGTAGATGCAAAACTGCAGTCCGGACATAAATAACGTTTTTTTCCACTGTGAGTCAGATCCGTAAATGAGTCTGAAAAATAAAGCGAATAAAGATATACGTGTAAGCAATGTTAATTAAAAAAAATGTAAAAATAGAAAGCACGAATCTTTATTTACCTGTTGTATGGGTAAATCTTTGAAAGCGTCTTAGGCATTCCTTCTTAACATCTGGCAGCTCAATGTCAATTTCCATATAAGGAATTCCCACTCCATCTTCATCTCGGAGTCCTGGTTACCTTAAAGCTGACAGTCTCCACTTTAAGGCTACCTAGAAAAACCAAACAACAATACGTACAAAGATATGCCCAGATGAAGAGCGTGTTACATTTGAAATTACAGTCGTTCCTCACCCAGAGAGTACTACAAAAAAGATGTTAAAGATACTGTTGATTAAAAATAATAAAAATGGTTAAGGGGCTTTAAAGGTTAATTCAGTAAACATGAAGGACCTCAGATGTCCGCTTCAGGAACGATGCTCAAAGGGAAAAAAAATTAAAGAAAAAAAATGTACTCTTGAGCACATTCTGTACGACGTGTTGTATATTTTTTGTTCATATAGAAGTTTTATATTACAATTTGGGAGGCGGGTATGGGTACTGCCGCCCCGGGAACCATTTTCTGGACAATAAATACCTCTGCCATAGGTCACCCCAAGCAGTTCGCTACGTTTGGTGACTTAGCAGGGGTGCCCGGATTCATGGGGTTAGGTTTGTCCGGATTTTGGTAGCGGATGCGTCTGCCCACTAACTGCGTGGCAGGCCGGATCGGGAGAAACTTGTTGAGGGAGATCTTTTGACCATTCCCGCAGGACTCTCTCGGGACATTGGGTTGCACCGCAGTGGTAGGGATAGATACATACGTCTGTCACTCCCGGACACACTGATCCCCAGATTCCTACCCACCCCTCATACCTTTTTTCTTTCTCAGAACTTCCTCTCCTACCTTTCCCTAAAAAAAACCCCCACACAGCATCCCCAAAGATGACATAGACCCCGAGGGGAATTATTTTCCTCAGGGCATCCCGTGTGGGGCTAATGGAAAAAAAATTACCAGGGAAATTATGCTTTTATCAATATTATATGGCTAAAGAAGGAGGTAGCGCAACACGGCATAACACCCCAAAAACAAATAACGAAAATATTATATGTGTGTTTAACACATACCACTGGAACGCTTTTCGCCACAATATAGCGCCATTTAAAATTTCACGGATTGGCTAGCTGCCATTTTTGTCAAATTTTCCGTAGATACTTTAAACATTTTTTTGTAATATTTTCAAACACGCCCGAGGTTCGATTTTGACGATTTTTAGAAGATGATGTCTCGATATTAAAATTCGAAGGTATGATGTTTTAAGTTAGGCGGAAAATATTCACCAAACAACTTCAAGCAATCAGAGAAAAAAGTTTTAATATCGGCTGTCGCTCCAGGTGATAATAATAATGTCTCCAGCGGATAATAATGTTCTAAATAAATAAAATAAAATAAATAAAAAAATTAAGATAAATAAAAAAATTAAATAAATGTCACATATTTACAACCGTTGCAATGTTCAACGTCAGTATTTACTAAATCCAATGTAATTTATTTATTTATACTGCGTTTTTACAGGTTGTTCACACACATGTGAGAACAACCCAGTTATAAAAACTCAGTTAATTATACAAATAAGATAAAGTAAAAATTTATATACAATTAATTAACCAAATAATAAAATAATAATTTTGGAACAGATAAAATAAAAATTAGATAAAAAAAAAACAGTTACATATAGAATTTAACAAAAAAATCAAAGTTTACTCAAATAACAATTAAAGAGAGGCAAGATAAGAGACATAATTAGAGACAAACATGATACACATAATAATTTATCACATATTTTTCAGCAATCGGAGAGCATTTTTTTTTAATCCATATAAATTATCGACAAAAATATCTACTTCAGCACACTCTATCTTATTATACAGTCGACACATTTGGGTCAGAGGGCTAAAATAGGCGATATTGTTTTTTAAATGTATTCAGGTGAAACATATTATGGCGTCTTAAGCAATGGGAATTGGGAACATTTATATCAATGTTGCTAAGACACATTGAAGTATCAAGATGGCCGTGAATTATTTTATGTAAACATATTAGATCAGTCAATTGCCTTCTGATTTTAAGTGTATTAATTTTGAAGTATTCAAGTCGCATATCGTACGATCAAGATGCTCATGTAATTGACATTTAAAAGATAACAGTCTTAGCATATTTTTTTTGAACTGATTCTACAATTTTTTCATACTTGCAGTAATGTGGATTCCAAATAGTGCTTCCATATTCAAGTTTACTTCTAATTAAGGCATTGTAAAGGGTTAGAATTGATAGAGGATCTTTGAAAGGTTTACATATTCTATGAATAAATCCCATCATTTTAAATGATTTGCACTTAATGTCGTTAATGTGTACATCAAATATGAATTTCGAATCAAGAGTGATTCCTAGATCTCTTAGGGAAAACACTTTTTTAAGAAAAGTATTATTTATAACATAGGAAAAATCCTTTATAATTCTATTACGACTGAAGTTTAAAGTGAAACATTTTTCAACATTTCAGTGCATATCATTGACAGTACACCAGTTATTGAGTGTGTCAAGGTCATTTTGAAGCAGTTGATGATCAGAAACAGATTTAATTTTACGAAAAATTTTAAGATCATCGGCGAAAAAAGCATAATCACAGTTTAATTTTGAACCAAGGTCATTTATGAATATTAGAAAAAGAAGAGGACCCAGATTTGACCCCTGAGGTACACCAGAAGTTACATTTATAGGGGATGATTTGTATCCATTAATAAATACTAGTTGCGTTCTGTTACATAAATATGATTTCTGCCAGCGAAATAGGTCTAATAATATATTTATTTATTTATTTATTTACGGACTTACGTCCAATTTAAAACAAATTATCACGAAGTATAGAAATGAACAATGTAAGGATTCGGATGGTACATGAAAGCAAAGACAAACAGTGAAAATAGAAGAAAAATAAGTGTCAAGTCACGTCAAGACCTTGCAAAAATTAGGGTGAATATTATATATCTTCATTTGTTTAAAGAGCGACAGAAATCATTTAAGCTAATACCAAAAAAATCAAGGTCTTGACGTGAGTTGACCAGTCTACACATTCTGGACAGTGGTGAGTTATAACCATAGTTAGTCGAGTGCTGATTGAGGAAAAGCAGGTCTTTATTTCTGAGTCTACGAGAAGGTATATTAAATGTGATGAGTTGTAGTAATATAGGCGAGTCGATTAAACAGTTAATAATTTTGAAGAAACAATTGAGATCAGATTTTATCCGACGGTCTTCTAAAGGAGAAAGGTTTAGAGTTTGTTCAATTTCGGCATAAGAGTAATTGCCTTGCTCTAATCCTAGCCTCCAAGCAATTCCCTTTAGGAACCGATGTTGAACGGATTCAATATGACGAATATGGACAGCATAAAAAGGAGACCATATAATACAAGCATATTCAAGATGGGGGCGAACCAAGGAGCAGTAAAGAGTTCTTAGGGTATTTATGTTTTTGAAGTCAGAAGTGGTTCTAGTGATAAAACCAAGTAGTTTGAGAGATTTATTAACAATCGTATTTATATGTTCCCGGAAAGAAAGCTTGCTATCAAGAGAGACACCAAGATCTTTAATAGATTGAACAGTTGTTAGGCAATTATTATTTAATTTGTATTCGAAAACAATCGGATTTTTAGATCTGTAGAAAGACATAATTTTGCACTTATCGACATTTAGTTCCAAGCAATTAATTTTACACCAGTCATTGAAAGAGTCAATATCTGATTGGAAAAGAAGGCAGTCATGGTAGTTTTTGATTATTTTTAGGATCTTATTGTCATCAGCAAAAAGCCAAAAGCGTGTGTGAGAGAAAATACGAATAATGTCATTTATAAACAAGTTGAAGAGAAGCGGGGCTAAATGTGCTCCTTGCGGTACGCCGGATGTTACTTCAATAATAATAGACTCAATGTTATTTATTTTAACTCTTTGTTTTCTATTGCTTAAATAAGAATTAAAGAAAGATAGCAATGGGTTTCGTATACCTATAGCATATAGCTTGGCCATGAGGATAGCGTGTTTTACTTTGTCAAAAGCTTTAGAAAAGTCGGTATATAGAACATCTACTTGTGATTTATCTTCTAGGCCATTGACTACGGTGTTGGTGAAGGAGAGTAAGTTTGTAGTGGTAGATTTAGCAGATCTAAAGCCATGCTGTTCCTCAATCAGCACATTTTTGAAAATAGGTGTTATTTTTTTTGTGATTATAAATTCAAAGATTTTAGGAATATGAGATAACATCGATATAGGTCTATAGTTTTCTACGTTCGACCTATTACCCGATTTAAAAATAGGTCGTATATAGGAAACCTTCCAGGAATCTGGAAAAGTGGCAGATGATAGTGATAAGTTATATAATAAACAAATTGGCTTAGATACAACAGATTTACATTCTTTCAATAATATTTCAGGTATACCATCAGGACCAGTGCTTGTTTTGCTGGGAAGATTTTTTAAGTAATTGAAAACATCTACAAGTGTGATTTCGCAATTATTAAGGTCAATAGTATTAGCATATTTAAGTGGAGGGATGGTGCATATGTTATCAGTATAGACAGAGGAGAAATGTTCAGCAAAAAGGTTGGCAATATCGAAATCGTTGGTGGCGTGAGTATCATTAAAAAATAAACTTGAAGGGAGATCGTTATCAATACGTTTTTGTTTAATAAATTTCAAAATTGTTTAGGGTTAAGATTTAAATTTGTCTCAGTGAGTTCAATATAAGATTTGTAACACAAGTTAGATTCAATTTTGGATAATTCTCTTAACTGAGAAAATTTTTGATAAAGCGCTAAGTTGTTCGTTAATTTGAATAACTTGTGTGTTTTCTTTTTTTCCATAATCAAATGCTTTAGTTTCATACTGAACCAAATAGGAAATTTAGGCTGGGAAAAAGTTCCCCTTGGAACGAACAAATCTATAGCATGAGTTATACATTCGTTGAATTTAAATACAGCATCGTTAATATTGTTGTTTGATAACATACCTGCCCAGTCATATTGGGCAAGGTACCTATTCATGCCAGTATAATCACCTTTGTTAAATTTGTAGTGGAATGTAACTGCTGATTTCAGAGTGTCACTTTTGAAAGGATTAGTGAAGTTAATATCGAGTGGTGGATGATATTTATCTATTGGTAATATTGAGTCAGTAGCTTCACATACACAAACGCTAGGCATATTGGTAAATATTAGATCAAGACAGTAACCTCCACAGTTATTGATCGAGTTTAATTGGTACATATTCAGGAAGGCAAAGAAATTTACTATTATGGAAGCATGAAGGGAAACATTATAAGGAGTTTTCACACCATGACTATCATTAAGCCACACTATTTTAGGAAGATTATAATCACCACAAATAAGTAAGGAATCGGCCTTTATGGAAACACGCTCAACTGCTTCAGTACGTGACTTATAGATTTCTATTGAAGAGGCGGGGGGAATGTATACACAACCAATGACAAGTTTCTTGGAACCAAGTAGAACACAAATAAATAATTGTTCAGATACATTATTAGACGATTCAAGAATGTAGCAAGAGTATTTTTTTAATACATATCATTACCCCACCTCCTCTACACTTGTTAGAAGAGGAAGAGCGGTCACAGCGAAAAATAATGTAGTCTTGTAGTCCAAGTTCTGTTGAAGCAATATTGTCTGATAGGCATGTTTCAGTAAAACATAAAAAATCATAAGGGCATAAATTTATGGAGCATCTAAAGGAGTTTAGCTTAGTATTGAGACCACGAATATTTTGATAATAGGTGGAAAAGTTAGTATTAATAAGGTGTCGATTCTGATTCAGCCTAAAAAATTGACTCGAGATAATTCGCGTCTCTCAGCGGCTTGGCGGGCAGGACAGTCAGGGGAGCCAGTGTTGTGTGTGGACGGTTTTCTGAAGAACTTGCAGGTAGCACATGCTGGTGGCTTTTCAGGAGTCGGGCAAGCATCTCGATTGTGTCCAGGTTTTCCACAGTGAGAACATGTAGGCATGTCTGCGTTACATTTCGACGCCGTATGGCCGTAAAGTTGACAGTGTCCACATTTTAGACTGTCGATCCAATCCCTTACGGTGTGTATTTGCCAGTCCATAGCCAGTTTAGAGAAGCGAATGAGGGAGTGACGAACAGAAGGAGGAACTCTGAAGACATGAGTGCACGATCCGGTACGAGATCCTACTTTGTGAGAGAACTGAAATTTATCTTTCAATTCATTAATTTGTAGACCGGTTTCTTCGTGTGTTTGCTGGTGGATTGCCAAGATGATATTCTCGAGGGGCACAACTTGAGGTAGACCATGGATAGCTATCCGAGGAAGTTTATGTGGAGAAACTGCTGCTTTCAGACCAGCATCGGATAGGGTCGGTGCATTGGCAAGTTTTATGGCCTCCGCATCGGTACTTGGATGCACGACTACACCTCCGTTCCTTATTTCTCGTACCCCCGTGATTGTAATTCCCAAAGATGATGGGTTAGTTGAGGTTTTGAGAGTTTCAAGAGTACTGCTGGAAGGAAGTGACTTGTCATCTTTGGGGAAGATAAGTACGGCTGGTCTCGCAGGAAGTATAGGGGCATTGTTTCTAGTGTTCGGTGGATATTTCGGGAGGACTTGGTTGGACGTAATCGAACTATACGTTCTGTTCCCATTTTCGGGTGTTTGATTTGAAGACATATATTTGTAGGTCTTCAATTCTCCTTCAAGGCTCCCTAACTTTACACCCATTTGACCGACATTACCCAATAGATCGGTGAATTTAGGGGCGAGTTTCGCTATTTGTTCCTTGGTGAATTTGTTAGAAGTGTCCATTATGATGATATTTAATAGGTTTAAAATTTATTTATTTATTTATTTATTTATTTACATATGCATATATATTACAATACATTACAATATGATACTTTGTCTGTCCAACTGGGCAGAATACCCGTTTCAGGACAAAAAATAGAGGTTGCCTTTGCCAGGAATTGTTGGGCAGAGTTTTCTTGTTCCATTATAATGTTATAGATTATTATTAGATGTAGGTAGATGTTAGAATGGTAGAATATTCTGCTAACTTTTTGTCTATGGCTTCAAATGTCACTTGACTTCAAACTTCAAATTCAAATTCAAATTCAAATGGTTTCAAATTCAAATATCACTTGTCATGTTAATTTCAAGATTTTGTTTTTAAATTCATTCTTATAGTATATCTGTTCTCACAGTGATAATTTATTATTAGGAAAACGATCCACTATTTTAATGTGATACACTTAGTTTTGTGTGAAAAACACAATCTAGATATCGATTTTTGAAACTTTTTGTAGGACAAAAATATTTGGTTACTTATGAGAAACTCCATAGATTATGACTCAATATACTATAATATACTTGTATTTGTCAATTATACTAATAATAAAAATATTATAAAATTTAATTTTGTTAAAATCAGCACCACTTCCATTATACCTCTAAAATACGACCGGACAGCGTAAATTGTACGAGGTTCTCTTCACAACATCTGTCAAAAAGTCAAACAAAATGATAAGTTCGCAGAGAACAAACAATAAACTAGTGAACGAATTAAAATAATCGCCTGAAATCAAAGTGTTGCCATATTAAAAAAAAAAATTAGTGTGGAATTTTACAAAATTAATAGGAACATTTTCGGAGACGGGCCATTTTCATGTAGTGACGTCACGGGCCCAAATATTCGATTTATTTATTTAAAAATAAAAAAAATGTTCATTTCTAAAAATTTTTACTAACATTTTTGTAATCTTGGTAAAAAAATCTAGCCACACAATTTTTTCCAAGTCGTTATGAAATACATGCAAGTGGCCTATTCCAAGTGTGTATTGATCGTGGACTCAATAGGGAAATATTTACCCAAAGTGTTACATTCCACATTTTTTACACAAGCAATACTGCAATAATGCAACTTACTGGCTTTTTGTGTACTATCCGCGTACTGTAGACATTCCTTCTTTACATCTGGGAGGTCAAAATCCATATCCGCATACGACATTTCACCTTCAACTTCTTCCCGGGGCCCTGGTTCCGTCTTGACGGAAACATTCTCTGGGCTTAGTAGATCCATGGCAAGACCGTGGAAGGGTTCGGTTGGACTATTCTTAAAAAAAAATTATGTGTATGGGTAACAAATATTTATATAGAAACTAGCTGGTTCCCGGCATGCGTTGCTATGCCATTCAAAGGAATAAATTGTATCTCCCTGCACGTTCATTCTCACGAGTCCCCGATCCCCTCCCGCGTCCCCTTCCCTCCTGCATTCACCTTCCCCGCCTTCCCCCTCCCTAGTCACCCCTCCCCCGATCCCACCTCCTTCTCTACCCTCCCCCTCCAACCTTCCCTCCCTGACGCTAAAATATATGAAATACATACATTTTCAAACCACTCGCGCACCACCTGCAGTAATGTACGGTGTTCTGCTAAAATGCAATGTCCTGTAAAAGTTTTGTGTCAATCCATTGATTACTTTCCTAGATTTGCGGACCCAACGGTACGGAACAATTTTTTTATAAACAAATATCATAATGCCAGAGCTTACCATTACACATAGAAATACTCTTCTGCTAAAATAAAATATTCGGTAAAAAAAAAATCAATCCATCGATTACTTTCCGAAATTTGCGGATCCAAACGTAAGGAAATTATTTTTTGTTAAATACAAAATTTCTTAACGCCAGAGCTTACCGTTATAAATAAAAACACTCTTCTGCTAAAATGCAATGTTCTGTAAAAATTTTGAGTCAATCCATCGATTATTTTCCAAGATTTGCGAACGCAAACATACGGAACCAAAATGTTTATACACGTAGATATTAGATATAGTTAATTATGACTGAAACTTTGAGAGAAGACAATTATTGCAAACGATTGACCGAATTGTCATCATTAGTTAGATTACAGAAACCATACACTGTCTTCCTGTATATCCCCTATATCTCTATAATGATATATAATCGCTAATTTGATCTGTCATTCCGCACTAGATAAAATATTGGTATACCCAGGTAAACCATATTTCTATAATTAGTGATTATTTTAATAAATGCCTTCGAAATACACATCCATAAACACATGTTCTCAAACCAGACGTCAAATAATGGATTTTCTAACTTAGGAGTACATTTTTTAAATTTTTATTTTATTTAGCGTTTTTGTGCTTAATTCGTAGAACTCCATTTTAATTTTTAGAAATTTAATTAAAATGGAGTTAATTTAATTAATTAAAATTAAATTTGATAATGTTATTATCGAGTTCTGCAAGTATTTTAGAATGTATTTAAGTTACAGCTGTTTCGACGTGTAAGGTCATTTTCAAACTGTGGTGAAGCCACTAACGGACGACTTATATATTGTATTTTTAAAAGCGAATTTTTAAAGGTGTCTAAATTGATTTATTACTGGTTAAACCAATTTGCAGAGACACTAATTGAGAGAGTGATTATGTGGGATTCAGAATCTTTCCCTTTGGTTTCCCTTTGTACTAAATGTAAGGGTTTTCTTAATTGATTTAGAATGACGTTATTGCGATGACTCATTTAAGTGCATTATATTGTTTAGGTTTGGTAAAAATTCTAAGTAGTGGGGAATAAATAATTTTCCTTACTTTATTAATTACCGTTATGTTGGGGTCGTTCGTTCGTTTATTGATTTCTAATTCTTCAAGCAAATTTAACCTTAGACCCTTTCGTTCTATATGTAATGGTTTTGGCTGGTTGTTTTTAAGTGGAACGTGATTATTCACTAACAGATGTTCTGCGAATTTTGACGAGGTGTTTTTATTTTTATAACATCGTATATGTTCTTTGAATCTAGTTGAGAATGCCCTGCCTGTCTGTCCGATGTATGTAACGTTACAGTCGGCCTGGTCACATTTTAATTCATATATGCCACCGTTATGGAGTTTAGGATTTCTACTTTTTGCGTTTTTAAGGCTTGTTCCCATATTATTATTGGTTCTAAAAGCTATATTTAAACCACATTTTTTAATTTCTTTTGCAATTTTTAAAGACATTGGGCCGAGAAATTCAAGAAATGCAAATTTTTATAATTTTTTGTTTTGTTTTTCATTATTTTTTAGATGTTTTTTGCCTCATAGCCATTATTAATCGCGATTATTTTAAAAGTTTCCTTTTCTTTTACGTATGCTTTATTATCTAAGGGAATGTTGATGAGTCTATGTACCAAGCTGATACATAGACTCATCAACATAAGTGGTAAGCTGATAATTTGTGGGACCAAGGATGAATTGAATTTGAGTTTATTGTTGTGTCTGTAAAAGTTGGTTTTCTAAATATTTCGAAGGTATTTTTATTATTACTTCTACCAATAGTCAGATCTAAAAAATTGATTTTACCTTCAAAATCATGTTCAACTGTGAAGCAGATTTTATTATGACTAGTTATTCTTTTATTTATTCTTTGTTTATTATTACTATTAGGTGTACAAGTTTTCCAATTTTGGCGTAAGTTAAGCTAGATCGCGTTATGGGGGTTTACACTTTTTTTCATACAGTTTTTCTATTCTTAAGGATCCAATATGAAAAAAGGACGTGTTTTATTTTGTGGTATATCCATGGTTTAAGACTTCGGACATTATTTTTTGGCATATGTCAAATCTCATTGTGTTAGGCAAGTATGTTAATTGGAAAAGTTGCATGTGTATTTAATTTTGTAAGTATTAAAAATATTAATTAAATATCTAAATTTGTATTGATTACTTATTGTGAACTTGAGTTACTTACTGTAAAGAATTTAAAAAATATGCGAGTGTGCTTGATGATTTGACATTCTTTTTAGAGGAAATAATACACCAGAACTTTACAGGCGCACTGTTAACTCATATAATAAATAATATATGTGTGTGTTAACTACATATTGTAAAATATTGTGTCAGCTAAACCTTTGGATCAGGCTTGCAAAAAGTTAAACAAAAACTTCGATTACTTTACGACCGAACAACTGAATCTCGCAAAAATTTCAGTGACTGAGTGACAGACGCTTTCATAATTGTGATCTATGGTTATGTTCAAGGTGTTGACATTTTTCGACGATTAGTAGGTAGTCGAGTACCCCAAAATATTATTTCTTCTCTAAAGAAATCTTTTTTTTCTAATGAAAATAACGATCGCCTACGACGGGTGCCACACGCAAAGATAAAAGACCATCGCACGCACAATAAAGGGGTGTTCAGACACGGCTATACGCTCTCCATACATTTTTTTAATATTTTATTTTTCTGTATTCATTGCGTATTATGGTTACGTTTTTGTGGATTTTTCGACAACCATGCTAGGCTAATGCCCGTGTTATGGTGGTCGATTTTACATATACTGCAATAACAATCTAGAAGCAAAAATGTAAGAGAACAGAACCTAATTCTTTCAGATTCGGATTCCCCGGCCCAAAGTTAGTATAAAAATAACTAGTTTTATTTTTTAGGAATTTCGCCCATAAACCGAAATTTACCCGCCTCAGGCAAAGGATACAAACACCTTTCTCAAATTGCGAAAAAATAAACTAATACTTCGATTAAATAACGACCGAACATCTGAATCTCGCAAATGACAGTGACAGACGCTTTCATAATTGTGATCTATGGTTTTGTTTAAAGTGTTGACAGTTTTTTAACATTAAATATCCTATTAATAGTAGTATTTAGTTTCCATAAATATTATTTCTACTCTAATGGCATCTCTTATGAAATGAAAATATAGATCGTGTAAATAGGTCTGGTCAACCAAAAGTCCACCACGGGCTCCATAGACAGTTAAGATACTTACTAACTTTTTGTTCATATCTTTAGTCACAACTCACAAAATCCCAAGCACAAATATTATTTATTAATATAACACAAAATGAATATGGAGTGGCATTCTTTATTTATCTTCTTTTTTTTTAACCCTAGATCACTAACCATTCGTCTCACAGTCGACCAGCACCTGTCGCGTTCGATGTTTGGGTATGTTCCCGAAACCTTGTCGCCCCGCCGGCCCGCCCCTCTCAGTACCTTCCTGATTCGCTAATTAGTGACTCGTACGGAGGCGAAGCGGACGCACGCTTACTATTTCTGGAGTAATAGCAGAATAGTCAACTCACAGATGAATGTGTAGTGACTACGTACATATATAAATACAAACTACATACATAAAATAAATTCTAAAAATCATTGATGTTTTTCCCAGTACGTCTCAAGGACAAACAAATAAACAAAAGATATGCGGATTTTGTCCATGTAAAAAACCTAGAATGACTAAATACTCATGCAGAAAAGCAATTTGCGGCAAGCACGCAGTTCCTACATGTAATGACTGCAAAGATTTAAAAAAACAACGTTATAAGAATATTAAGATTTTAAAGATTAAACTTGGCCATGTCGTCACTTATTCCGTTTAATTTTTATTATTTTTTTTTTACATGAATACCACACAAGAGTCCCAACTGCTCCCGTCTGGAACTAGTGGGACTATGGCATCCCCAATTGGGGTATGTTGTGAGGCTGATGGTAATGGGGAAGGGAAAGAGATGGGGAAGAGGGAGGTGGGGGGAAGTATCTGGCTGTTCAGATCTAACGCCATTACAAGCAACGTTTCAATTCTGAATGGTGGTCTTACACCAGGGCGATACTGAGAGTATCTTCTACTCTGGAACGTGCCGCAAGTATAGTATATATTATTTTAAATGAATAAATTGTGAAATACCACAAATTAATCAAATAAAATTTATTTGCCACGCCGGGATTCGATCCCGCGACCTTCGGAGTGCTAGTCAAGAGCCTTGCCACTGGACTACGCCAGCCGTCAAATAATTAAATAAAACATATGCATTTTTATTTGTTCGTCTGTAAGATGTACATAAGTCGAATTTTTAGTGACATTAGAGTTACATCGAAATATGTTTAGTGAGCTAGGGTTAATTTTAATATCGTGACTACCTACTCCTAACTAGCGATGTGGCATATTTCAGTATGTCTACACGCCGAAATACTCCAAGCCAAATAACGCTGGTGCTTTCATAGCTTGGTTTGTCTCAAGCATTAATTTTACAGTATAATAATCAATACGTTATCTAGGAAAGATACTTTTTGGAATTTTAATTTTAGTTCAAATAAGATCAGTAAAAAAAATCCACCATTAGTGAATGCATAATATGTTTTAAAGAATATTTGACAGTAAAATTGGTGTTGCCAGCCTACAATTTTTTTAATTCCATTTTTTTTTCTCTTCTTATTTGACAGACTATATATACTAAGAGTATCTTCCACTCTGGAACCTGCCGCAAATATACTGTTTATTATTTTAAATGAATAAATTGTGAAATAACGCAAAAAAATCAAATACAGTGGTAGCGCAATGATAGCACATTTGCCCGAAAAGCAAAAGATCCTGGGTTCGAGTCCCAGAAGTGCAAATATCTTATTATGATTTTACAGTTTTCAAATCTTCGATTGAGTTTCGCTAATATTGTCTTCATTTAATGCAATAATCAAACACAATATACTAATCATAAGATTCCTTAATTGTTTAAGGCAAAAAAACAAATTCCTGTTTTTATAAATATGTATTAATAAAATTTATGTAATATGCCTACTTATAAACCATAGAAAAAAGTTATAAAAATGGCCTCATTTTAATATCAAACAACAATTCGTATCAAATGATATATAAAGTATTTGAAATAAGACTTACTGATAATACATATTACATTCCCATTACTTTATTTCCCCATACACAGCATCCTCCAAGACTATATATTATACTAGATGACTCAGGTGTGAAGCCGTTGTTAAAAAAAGTTTTTAATACTCTTGTTTTTTATTTCATTGCTTTTGGTTTCGATTTTTAAAAATCGATCTTAACCTTTAAGTACCGACGTGTGGTCTGAGAGACCAGGCAGGCACTTGACTTACTATTTTACCCCTTATTCCGTGCAATACCGACACCCGCCTTTAAGTAGCTGCAAGTAACGCGCGCATTTGGTGCGTAATTAAGATTTAAAATTCCGATGCCTCTCAGACCTCACGTCGGTACTTACGTAAGATTTTTTTGACTTAGTGTAAACTGTTATTTTAACAGATAGTGTGAACCAAAAATATATACTTCAGGTAGTAAAAGAAATAGTTCTTCGACAGATTTACAGCATTCAAAGAAATCTCGGTTGTGTATAAAGGAATCGAATCCAAATTTTGCACGAGTGATTGAGAGCCGGATTGTGGCAGAAGATTCCAGCGGATCCGGGGTTGACGAAGTCTTTTGTCCAGAGCACAATGAGCATGATAAGGATACTAGATACTTGTTTTATAATTCTAGGAAAGGTGGTGTAGCTGAAATAGATAAGAAGTGCTCTGTATACACTTGCAGCCGCCGATCAAGACGCTGACCTATGACTTTTTTTGCCGGATTTTGGATATAAGTTCCGTCAATTTTCATTTTTTATATGATGTAGGTAAACGTGGGAAGAAAAACTGATAGAGGAGCCTTTATAAAAAAAATTGCTCGCCAGTTGGTAGCACATAAAGCGGAGATATTGTAACCCAAGGTTGCCCTGTGAACTTCAGTTGAGTTTGGCAAGAGTACTTTGTTATGATAAAATATTTGTCAATATATCTCGAAGTTTATTTTATCATAGATTTAGGCAAGCAGGTACCTCATTTCAAGAGGTGATTAAATAATATTAAATAAGCTTCTTCATAAATTTATTTTTTTAAATTTTGGAAGTAACATCATTCATTTTTTCTTTTTTGAATAGGGTATAAAAATCGAATATTTTGTTTAGAGCCCACTTCTGAGTAATCTTTCTATGGTGGTGGAGGGTTTTACTGACAAGTCGGGCGTGATTCTTATTGATTACGTTAATAATTTTATAAAGTAAAACGATTATTATTTTATCCGAACTGGATGATAATTAACTAGGCCGCGACTATTGTAATCGTGGTGCCGATAAGTGTTGTAAATACACATTTCTGTCTTCGTAATTTTCACCGAATATAACTGATGGTTAATTTTGAATTTACTTGCCAAGTAACAAGCAATTTATTTTAAAACATGGAAGATTTAAAATACAAGAAATTTAATCTGTTAAATAACGAAGGAATAATTATTCTCGCCTGATAATACAAGATTTTCATGGCTGGCTTTTGGCTTTGGGAGCAGATACTGTTTTCGGCTGAAATCAGTTCCAGGTATTTTTGTCCGACCATACTTCAGGAGAAAAACCAGAAGCTCAAGATCGTAATTTAGATAGATAGTTAGAATCATGTAAATTTTTGGTCGATTCAAGGAAGGTGAGTCTTAAGTTCTGTTAATATGTTTATTGGTTCCAGTTTTATTTTATTATGTGATAATAAATCTTTTTATTCATATTTCTTAATAATACTGTCTATTTTATTTTAAAAATCCTTCTAATTTAATCGTATAGTTTTCATACCAAAGACCCTGAGAGAGGATTATTGTTTTACTAACTGCTAGCCTGGTTAATAAACCAGTGGCGCCCCTTTTAAAAATAAAGCTGGCAGATGTTTAAGTCATATTTTTATTATGACAATTTGGCGACCTTAAACGTGTTGGGTTTCGTTTTATACGTTATGATTATTTTACAAGGATTTTTACTAATGAAATGTATTTATTTTGCTTCAGAAATATGTCTGTTTATTGATAACATGTCATTTTTTTTTCTCTCAAGAGCTTTTGTTATTAACAAGTTTCATTTGTTTTGAAAATATTTCATTTGTTTAAAAACAATAGAATGTTATCAAAATTGATTATTTTTTTTTCTCGGTTAAAATGGTAAAATAGCTTAACTATTTTCAGCTCGTAAAGTCATTTCTAATTTTAATCAAGCAAGATTTAATATCTTTTCTTTGTGTTTGAATTATTACGGCCGCGTACTATTTATTATACAATTGGGAACGTCTTCAATCTTCGATTAATTCGAAACGCATTTCATTCATCTACGACTTTCATTATGGAATAATGCTACGAACATTTTATTTAAAAGAAAAACAAACGATATACAATCAAATGTTATTGTTTATTGTTTGTATTTCGGTATAACTATTTTCATTTCGCTACGTCATTTCCAAAATAATATATTACTACGAATTATTTAAATGAATTATTACGGCTGTGATTTTCAAACAAATTGCAAATAGAACAACTTTGAATAATTTTTCCAAAATGTCGACTTCATTCGAGAATATAAATGATAAAACAAAAGAAGATCTATTTAAGCGTCTTATTGAACGACTGCATCGTAAACAAGAATCAATTTTTCCTTTTATAATATTTTAACAAATAAGGTTTTTTTTTTCGAAATGCAGATTTTATCATTATTTAAACGTCATTTACAATCTAATAGTAAAGATTTTATTCAAAAAAATATTTCTTTAAATGAATACAAATAACTTGAATGGAGCCACTCGATTTATTCGTATTTCATGCGCACGGAATGCAGATATTTCAGAGTTGCCTTTACTGGTTAGACAGTTTCTTTCTATTTCGTTTTTTGAGGTGGTGGGCCGATCACCCCAGGATTCGAGATAGGATGAAATAGTCGATTGTATTATTAATATGTAACGTCATAGATTGTATACCAATATACATAATTATAAAACTTTTAAAACTATTTATTGTCAATCGTGACACAATCAATTTTGATATTTATTATCAATGTTTACAAAAACGGGCATTATTTCAATAACAATTCTGAAAAACAGTAATTGTCAACGGTGACACAAGGAATAATGTGATATTTATTATCATTATTTTAACAAATAAAGGACAATATACACGAAATGTGATAAGACTTTGAGAAATAATCGGACAATGACGCAACGTCATTATTATCATTGGAGGGGAGTTAGCGGAGGTATATCCAGTCTAAACAACTGGGTCCTGGTGTTCAACTTACCATTCCTAATGGTCCAAATAAGTTCCAAAGGTAAGGGTGGGCTTGTACCCTATCCGCAACGTATCGATCCGGCGTCGATAACGTTTACCTTACATGACAGACAGAGGGCGAGAGATGCTTGCTGTCTGCTCATCAAACCCTGAGCTGCTGACTCAGGTACGGAACACAGTGTGCTACATCGTCAGGCGGAAGGCAGTGGATCCGTTGCCTGTAGACGGATAATACCTATAGGTGATGGAAGGACTGCAGTCCACTGGTCCATGTGCATACTCGCAGTACTAGGTGGTGTGAAACTTGTTTTGAGTGGTTCGAGTTGTTCTGGAAGTTTTAATGAGCAATTCTGACACAACATTCTACAAGTAATTCATAAACTCTATTTGAAATCGAGTTGTATGTTAATTTTTTTTCACACGGTACTATTGGTAGTGATTTCTGCAAAATCACATCATTATTTTTCTCAAATATATCAAGTCTCAATTAATTTGTGCATGCCTTTATATTGTCTTACGTTATGCTCTACGTCAGAGCCAATAAAATTCAAGCCCATACAATCAGTAATAAATATTGTACACTCGACGTGTAATTTTTTTTGGTGTCATAATCATGGAGAATCTATCCATTGACTAAAACATGTAAGTTCTGTAAAGCCGAGCTTATATTCCTAAGTTATATGGTGGTTTCCAAGGGTTTGGCCAAAAACATCAGTAGAAATTTATTCAAATTTCGATACATTTCAATCAGGTCTGATCAACCGGGTTGATACATAATTAATATAATTTGAATGCGGAATTCAATTTAATTTTCCTTGAAAAGGAAAATTATTGTTTTTTTAAACTCTAGTTTTAGACTCGAGTTCAAATATTTTTAAATATGATTATGAAATAAAGAACATTAATTATGAAATGAATAATTCCAAAATATTGTTTAAACAACAATCTATAACACAGGTACAACTCTAGTACTTCGCTTGAGTTTAACCATTATCGTATATTATTACGGAATTATTAATAATATAACTTATTAATTGACATGTTATGAATGAACAGACAAACTAAAATAAGAATCACGTTGTTTTTATAAATATATATATGTATATTTTTTTAGTTTTTATTTAACTTAGAATTAAAAAAAAAATTAACCACTAAGTATTTATACTTTATTTTTTTTTAAATTCTAAACAAAAGGTTTATAATGAACTGTGTTTTTTTTAATTGACAGGATTACTCAGAGATCCAAAGATTCGTACCTCTTTGCAACTTGAGTTGTCTTGATAGTTGAAAAATATAAAATTTACATAAAATAATGTTTAATTTAAATTTAATTTCATTTCATGTCGCATTTGTTTTTAAATATTTATATATATATATAAAACATATATATATTTAGAGATCTAGATGTTGTTAAGTTAGTTTATAATAGAGCATATCTCCTATGCATTCGAGTATGCATTATATATTTTTTATACTAATTGAAGAGATTAGTTTATTTAATTTATAAACTTTTGCTTAAAAAGTGTTTGTTTTCTCTTGGGAAACTGAAATTTGTTTGTTTCAAACAAATTTACTAAACAATTTCGACTCCACAAAGCTGGTTGTCTACCTCAATTATTTGGCACCATTCATTGGCGATGGTTGATGACATTATGACATTTAAATAATTTGATTTTACATACATGTTGATTGCTATTATATAAATTTCCTTCTTGGATAGACCAAATGACCTTAGTGAGTTAGTCAGGAAACTCCACGGAGTGAACATTCTTGATATCCTAAAGATGGATTTAAATTCAGTGCAAAGTGAGGGTTGATTGATCTCCCTAAAAGTGATGCCTATTGAGGCTTAATACCCTGATTTGGGACAGTGACGCTTTTGAGCATAAAAGTGATATGACGTTTTTGAAGGAGTTATGTAAAATTTGTAGAATTAATATTTATAATATTTTTTTTTCTCTTTCAGTTTAAAGTGTGTTGTTTATTTATCATTTAATGATTGTTGTTCACGTAACATTTAATTATGTCCTGTTTATTTCAGGTATTTTAACTATAATAATCAATAATATTGTATTCTAATTCTAATTCAAATTTAATCAATTTTAAATATTTCAAAGGTTCATACGAATTATTTATTATAAATTATGTTTTATTAATCTTTGAAAAGATTGTTAAATATTACTAATTGCTTTGTTGTTTTTATTTAATAGAAATCCTTGGATCGACAAATGTATCAGATAGAATAGGTTTCTTTTATAATTATGTTTGGGGACAAACATTTGCGTGGTCCGGGAGGTAATGTTATGATAAAATATTTGTCAATATATCTCGAAGTTTATTTTATCATAGATTTAGGCAAGCAGGTACCTCATTTCAAGAGGTGATTAAATAATATTAAATAAGCTTCTTCATAAATTTATTTTTTTAAATTTTGGAAGTAACATCATTCATTTTTTCTTTTTTGAATAGGGTATAAAAATCGAATATTTTGTTTAGAGCCCACTTCTGAGTAATCTTTCTATGGTGGTGGAGGGTTTTACTGACAAGTCGGGCGTGATTCTTATTGATTACGTTAATAATTTTATAAAGTAAAACGATTATTATTTTATCCGAACTGGATGATAATTAACTAGGCCGCGACTATTGTAATCGTGGTGCCGATAAGTGTTGTAAATACACATTTCTGTCTTCGTAATTTTCACCGAATATAACTGATGGTTAATTTTGAATTTACTTGCCAAGTAACAAGCAATTTATTTTAAAACATGGAAGATTTAAAATACAAGAAATTTAATCTGTTAAATAACGAAGGAATAATTATTCTCGCCTGATAATACAAGATTTTCATGGCTGGCTTTTGGCTTTGGGAGCAGATACTGTTTTCGGCTGAAATCAGTTCCAGGTATTTTTGTCCGACCATACTTCAGGAGAAAAACCAGAAGCTCAAGATCGTAATTTAGATAGATAGTTAGAATCATGTAAATTTTTGGTCGATTCAAGGAAGGTGAGTCTTAAGTTCTGTTAATATGTTTATTGGTTCCAGTTTTATTTTATTATGTGATAATAAATCTTTTTATTCATATTTCTTAATAATACTGTCTATTTTATTTTAAAAATCCTTCTAATTTAATCGTATAGTTTTCATACCAAAGACCCTGAGAGAGGATTATTGTTTTACTAACTGCTAGCCTGGTTAATAAACCAGTGGCGCCCCTTTTAAAAATAAAGCTGGCAGATGTTTAAGTCATATTTTTATTATGACAACTTGGTTCTGATAAACCAGAGACATCTGAAAATCAAGCTGAACGAGGTAGTTACGAGTATATAAAACATCAAATTAGCTTAATTCATCCATAAATCAATTTGAGGTTATGTTATTATGTTGATTTGAGGTTATAAGTAAGAAATTTCAGTCGGTTCTGCGACTCAGTGTTATATGTGTTTATACCTGACGACCTCCGTAGTCCAGTGGGTAAGACTCTTGACTCACGATCCGGAGGTCGCGGGTTCGAACCCGGCATGCGCAAATAAATTTTATTTGATTAATTTGTGTTATTTCACAATTAATTCATTTAAAATAATATATAGTATATTTGCGGCATGTTCCAGAGTGGAAGATACTATCAGTATCGCCCTGGTGTAAGATCACCATTCAGAATTGAAACGTTGCTTGAAAATGGCTTTAGCCGTGTTAAGTGACCAGATCTGAATAGCCAGGTACTTCCCAACCTTCCTCTTCCCCACCTCCTTCCCCTCCCCACTACCTTAAGCCTCACAACATACCCCAATTGGGGATGCCATAGTCTCACTGGCTCCAGACGGGAGCAGTTGAGATTCTTGTGCGGTATTCACTGTAAAAAAAAAAAAAAAATATCGATTGTCTTTACTGAAAATAAATAAAATTAATGTTGAGAAAATTTAAAATCTAAAGGTATTTTTGTTTTTAAATAACTTTTCGGCTGATGGATTGAAAAAGGTCGAGTGCAATTATATTGTTTATGGTAGATAAATGAACTTCCTCTATCTTTAGTCTATTTGCGCCATTTTGTTTCATCTTATGGGTTCATCCGTGGTTAAGTTGATGACACAGTGCTTGTATGGAGAAGGCCCGATGACATCAATCCAGGGATTGGTATATCTATCATCTAGGACAGGGGTTCCCAAACTTATTAGTATCACGCCTCCCTACTGCTTAAAATCAATATGCCCACGCCTCCCCTCGGCCCAGGGCCCAGCAAGGGGCCGTTCCAGTATTACGTAACGCACTTGGGGGGGGGGGGGGGGGTCTGGTGAAACGTTACGATGCGTTACGGGGGGGGGGGCTCAAACGACGCGTTACGTAACATGTTTTTCTTTATTTTAATAAAAAAAACTAGGGAATTAAAATCTTCCATGTTGGCAACCCTTTTAGCTTATGTTTTACGGGGAATACCTCGACTGTATTGTGCGTCATTTTTATTTTATTTTCGTTGTCAGTATAAACACAATTTGCTGTAGTCAGTGTTGTTAATGTGAGTTTGTAGGAATTAAAATGTCCTCCAAAGTCGGAGATTTACATCATCAGCTGTTATTGGCCTATAAAGGCTCTCATGCCAACTTGCCAGCGCAGCGCAACCAAAAAAATGCCAACCATATTTGGAAGACAGCAAAACAAAAAATAAAAAAAATAATGAAATATTTATGGAAAATATGAATGATGTTATATGCGAGTTTTTAGTTGGAACAACGCTTTTTAGTTATTACACATAGTTTAGTTTACTACTAAAATATAATAATATTACCTAAAGATAGTTTTCATAGTACATGCATAGTTACACTCAGAACATGAAAAAGGTTTTCTCCACTTTGAATCGCACTGTGGATTTTTAAATCTCCCTTTCGAGAACTTCAATAACTACGTTCAGGACAAAAAATTGTTTTGTCTGCTAAAGGTAAACATGTGATTTTTGTGCCTCTTTGTAGAACACGAATAGTCGCAGTAGAAAGATGTAAGTGGTTTTATAGCACTGTGAGTTAGCAAATAATTTCTAAAAAGTTCCTTTGTACAACATGAATAATTGCAGTCGGGACATGAAAAAGGTTTTTTACCACTGTGGGTAAACATGTGAAGTTTTTTTTTTTTTTTTTAAAGTACATGAATAGTTACAGTCGGAACTTGAAAAATGTTTTTCTCCACTATGAGTCGAGTCAGCAAGTGAATTCTTAGATACCCATTTTGAGAACTTGAGAACACGAATAGTTGCAGTCAGGGGTGACCGGACAACTCAGAATGAAACCAACTCAGAAGCACCTCAGGAAGGTCATTAACAGTGATGATGAAAAAATATAAAAAATTGGTGAAATAGGTTAAGTTAGGTTTGGGTTACCGGCTATTATAAAATTATTTTTTCATAGCTTTTAGTGACCTTTCTGGGGTGTTTCTGAGTCGGTTTCATTCTGAGTTGCCATGGAACCGCAGTCAGGGCATGTAAAAGGTTTTTCTCGTCTGTAAATCGCACGGTGGATTTTTAAATTGTCCTTTCGAGAACTTGTATAACTGCATTCCGGACAGGAAAATGGTTTTTGTCCGCTGTGCGTAAACATGTGATTTTTTGGCGCCTCTTTGTAGATTTGTAGAACATGAATAGCGCAGTAGAAACATGTAAAAGGTTTTATATCACTTTGAGTTAGCAAATGATTTCTAAGAAGTTCCTTTGTACACTATGAATAATTGCAGTCGGGACATGATAAAGGCTTTTGTCCAGTGTGGTTAAACATGTGAACTTTTGGATACCGTTATGTATCGCATGAATAGTCGCAATCGGGACATGAAAAGGGTTTTTCGTCACTGTGAGTTAGCAAGTGCCGTTTTAGTTATTTTTTTTACGAGAAGTAAGATTTTTAGAAGTAAGATTTTTAAATCTTCCATTTGAGAACTTGTATAACTGCATTCGGAACATGGAAAATGTTTTACTCCACTATGATTCAGCTTGTGAATCATAGTGGAGTAAAGTGTTGCTTCACAGGGAAAACTTAGAAAAATTACTTTCCTCAGGGTCTCCTCAGTAAAGCAAAAAAAAAGTATGTGTTGTAAAACCATGTAGATTTATTCTAGGTAAGACAGTGTTAAATTGTGGAGATCCGGAAGGAATACAAGGCCGATAAAAATAATGGTATTTTTTTTTTTAAATAACAATATGAATAAATAAAATATATATAATGTATCGCGGGTTCGGAATCTCTCGTTTTAATTATTACCGCAAACGCGATTAAATCAAGAAAAAGGGTATTTAAGCTTCATTTCAGTTCGTTGCGCAACTTCATTGTGACTTTCAGGTAAAAATTGTCACTTGGGTGTTACGTAACGTTTGGGGGGGGGGGGGGGGGGGGCGAACCAGAAAAGGTTACTGCGCGTTACATGGAGGGGGAGGGGGGTCAAAAATCTTCAAAAATTGCGTTACGTAATACTTGAACGCTCCCCAAGTAGCAGCAAATGGGCTCGCCAAGCAATTGTAAAAAAAATAAGGGTAGGTAATAAAGTCAAAAAATACATTTTCAGATGTTTTATTATAAAATAATGCTTTTACACACTATAAGAAGAGTCAATGTGACGGATAAGCTCGCATGTTTTTGACAAGATTTCCAATTCTGGGTTGAATAGAAGAAAATGCACAACGTAGATCACTAGCAATATCTAGTTTGCTTCTATACTTTGTTTTTATTGCTACAACTGCTGAAAACGCCTTTTCGCACAAATTAGTGCTTGAAAAAGGCAAAAACAATTTTAGTGCTTGCTCTGCTGTGCTGGGATAAACTTAATATTTTTTAATGGTGGTAATAATACCTCTCTAATTGAGAATTTCTCGTGTTTAGGGAGGGAGTACTAACACAATTGATATTTTGATATATGTTTAATTGATGCTACCATGAGCGTATTTATGAAAAAATAAAATAAAAACAACATGTATGTAAAATTATATACCTGTGCACTATTTTAGGAAGAAAGTTTTTTTTTTTAAATTATAAAATATAAAACCTGTGTACACATTGAAAATATAAGTGGGCGTAATATAACACAAACATGAAATTACTTAGTGGTGAAATGTATTTTAATTTTTTTCTTAAAGATTTTATAATCTTTTTCGGATTTGTAGGCACAGCGATTGTTATTGTATTATGAGTGAAATGTCATCTTGACGCTGGCAACACTTGGCTGCGCAACAGAATGCGCAGACGGCGGAACTAGCTCGCGAGTGGAAGAAGCTTCGAGACCATTCCGTCTTGAACGTTCCTCTCGCTAGTAAACTATTTTTAATACGCAAATTATTGTCGCGGATAGAATCTTTATATTATCTCACTTCTGTTACCAAATAAAATATAACTCTACCAATCAGTGTTATGATTTATAAACTAAATTCCGTGACCATTTATTTAGAGTACCCGGATATCTCTGATGAGGTAAGCAGAGATATTCGGCATATACTAAAACTGGTGACCTTTCGACTAAAGAACTAACTTACTAGCGGGAGGAAGAAACGTTCCAAGCCGGAATCCTGGACAGCAAGTAAGTAAATTCTATTGTTTTATTGCATAACTTAACGTAAAATCCCTTTTGAAATAAATGTTCCAGTAATTTTTTAATAAATATACGACCGTGTTATTTCGATAGCATTGTCACACGTTCTTGTCAAACACGTGTTTTACACCTAATTATCTATTGAAACATCATCATCCCACTAATGTTTTAGTAACATAATCATTTTTTACAGAATAATAAGTGCGTTTTACATTATTATCCCGCTAAATGTTTTGTTAAAATAAATTGTTCCTTCCTGAATGATAAGTGCGTGTTACCCTCTATTTCAGTGAGAACGGATTGACGCAGTGATGACCGTAGGTGATCATCACCAGGGAACGAGGCATCCCGAGTTCATCACCAGGGAACGTGAATCCTGAGATTTCCGCCAGAGAACGCAGGATCCTGAATCCGTCATCAGGGAGACCAGCAGCCAGAATTCATCTGAGAATCGTCGCCGGATAAAATTGGTTCGACATATTTTTACGACAATGACGCCATATTTTTTCTTGAGGTCAAATTAATACAATAATGTTGCAAATAGCACATGTTCTGAAATATTGTTACGATTTTTAAAGTTTCTCTCTTATCATCTAAAACTATTTAATATCATCGAAAACGAGTTTATCTATACAACAAAAATTTTAATAAATTTAAATTTTTAGCAATTTTAACGATTTTTAAAGTTTTTTAAACAACTATCGAATCAACTAATAAATAGTGGAGGTATATAATTCCCACTTATTTTTATCAGAATTATTGTTGAAAAATTTTGTAAGGAAAAAGGCATTAGTGTGGATTTTTATTTTTAATTTAAAAATTGAGAATTTCAATTTTAACTATTATTATCACAAAGGAGTTTATTTCACTGTCGGGTATTCCATATTTTTGTCTCGCCTTAATTGTCTGCACTTAAATGACATCTACCGGAGGGACACCCTCCATTGAACCAAGCGACATAGCTATAGGAACAGAAGAAATATTGCGCAAGGAAAATCCAACACCAAACATGGAATCAAACAATGAGAGCTGTTCTTCGGAAACATCCATCCATCACGTTTCTGTGAGGTTACCAGCCTGTTGGAGAACTAATATTGCATTATGGTTCGCTCAGGCCGAGGCCCAGTTTACTAACTCCCGCATCAAGGAAGATTTTACTAAATACAACATCATAGTCGCCGCCTTGGACGCTGAAACATTACAATGCGTTAGCGACATAGTGATAAACCCGCCAGTGAAGGACAAATATTGCATACTCAAGGCATCGCTGATAGACAGACTTCAAGACTCCGAAGAGAAGCGGTTAACGCGATTATTGACGGGATTGCAATTAGAAGACCGTAAACCAACAGGACTTCTACGACACATGCTCGAGTTAGCTGGACCAACACTAGCGGAGAGCGCTATCGTAAAAACACTATGGCTCCAACGTCTTCCGCAGCATGTACAAGCTATACTATCAGCACTTCCGGACAATAACCTAAACCAACTAGCACTAGCTGCCGATAAGATAGTTGATGTGTACCAGACAACAGAATGTGGCGCGGTTGACCACGACACTAAACCCGGAACTTCAAGATCCGAACGTAATGATACGTCAATGCAAGGCCTTTTAGAGCAGATCGCAGCTCTTACCCACGAGGTGAAACTTTTGAAGATGTCGCAGGTCCATAATCGTGACCGTCCATCTACATACAGCGAGCACAGAAGCCAGAGCCCACGTCGCAACAATATTCGACGAGGTAATCATCAGAATCCTGCTAGAAGACCACGTTCCAGGTCCAGCGGTAGATCGCCCAACAGAACTCCGAATGGGTACTGCAGATTACATGCCAAGTTCGGTGAAAATGCCCACCGATGCCAACAACCATGTACCTTCCGCTCGAAGAGGTCGGGAAACGACGAAAGGAATTCCACAGTAGAGACATGCGAAATTCCTACTCAGGCTCGTCGTCTCTTTCTTTATGACCAAGAAACAAGCCAAAAGTTTTTAGTGGACACAGGCGCAGATATTTCTGTGATCCCGAAGACATCGAAAATAGCGAAGAATTACATAACCTCCGACAAGTGCCCCACAACTTTATACGGAGCTAATGGGAATTCCATCCGTACCTACGGCACAAGGACGATTGAACTTAAGTTCGGCCTCCGGAGAACAATGAAATGGCGTTTCATAGTGGCTGATGTGAATAGAGCCATACTTGGTGCTGATTTTCTCCATCATTTTAACTTGTCGGTCAACCTAAAAAAGGGTACACTTACAGACCAGTCTACAGGCTTGCGGATTCGAGGCGCAACATCCAATGGACCCTCATCCGGTATCTCCAGTATTTCCTCATCGCAAAAATACAGAGAGATTTTAAATAAATATCCAAGCCTGACGCGACCGAATATGCAAGCTCTAAATAGCAAGAAACATACAGTGACGCACTGCATAGAGACCAAGGGCCCACCTGTAACCGAACGAGCTCGCAGACTCACACCAAAACTGTTAGAAGCAGCCAAAAAGGAGTTTAATTACCTTATGGAGCAAGGCATTTGCAGGCCGTCCAAGAGTAACTGGGCGAGCCCTTTACACATGGTGAAGAAGCCCAATGGGGAATGGCGACCGTGCGGTGATTATCGTCGTCTCAACGCCAAAACAATTCCCGACAAATACCCCATTCCGCAGCTCCAGGACTTCTCCCATAAACTCGCAAAAGCAAAAATCTTCACAACAATAGATATGCTGAGGGCATACTACCAGATCCCTGTAGAACCAGAAGATATACCCAAAACGGCTATTATAACACCATTTGGCCTTTTTGAATTTACGACTATGCAATTTGGATTATCCAACGCTGCCCAAAGCTTCCAGCGTTTCATGCATGCCGTAACCAGAGATCTGGATTTTTGCTTTGTTTATCTTGATGATATCCTTATAGCCTCCAGCAATGAAGAGGAGCATAAAAAACATTTGGATATTCTATTTAAAAGATTAGCAGATAATGGATTGGTAATTAACATTAAAAAATGTCAATTTGGACTCCCGACTGTTAATTTTCTAGGTCATACCATTTCACTGGAAGGGATGACTCCAATTAAAGAGAAAGTGAAAACTATTATGGATTTTCCTCTCCCCAAAACAGCCAAAGGATTAAGACGTTTTTTGGGAATGCTCAATTATTATAGAAGATTTTTACCCAACACTATCAGCGCCCAAACAACACTTTTTGATTGCATTTCTGGATATAAAAAGAATGACAAACGTATCCTTACTTGGACCCCGGAATTAACGGAGGATTTTAACCAATGCAAGCGACATCTCGCTTCTGCCGCATTGTTAGCACATCCAGACCCAAACGCTGAATTAGCAGTTATGGTGGACGCATCCAACCTGGCTATGGGAGCATCATTACAACAAAATAAAGGTACAGCTTGGCAACCTAAAGGTACAATTTGGATTTTTTTCAAGAAAATTTACCCCGGCACAGCGTAAATACAGTACGTTTGACCGTGAATTAACCGGTGTTTACGAGGCAGTAAAGTATTTTAGGAGCAACTTAGAAGGTCGAAATTTTACTATTTACACGGACCACAAGCCCATCACTTTCGCTTTCAACAAGAAACGTGCCTCAAGTTCTCCTCGTCAAGAGAGACAACTAGATTATATATCTCAATTTACCACCAACATCAAACATATTTCCGGACACCAGAATACAGTTGCAGATACTCTTTCTCGCATTGAAGAGATAAATAGCCCTTCTGCAATTGACTATGAGAGAATGGGACAAGAGCAGAGTCACGACGACGAAATTACTAAGGCACTTGAGGACTCCTCCCTCTCCCTACGTCAAATGGTGATTCCTGGAACTAATTCTTCACTGTGGTGTGATATCTCTACCGGTCATGTAAGACCCTTTGTACCATCTAATATGAGAAAAGAGGTCATAGAAAATGTGCATAATGTTTGTCATCCAGGCATTAATGGGACTGTCAACAGTATTAAATTGAGATTTGTTTGGCCCAACATGGCGAAGGATATAAAGTTCTTTGTCAAACATTGCATAAATTGTCAAAAGGCCAAAATCTCCAGACATACAGTCGCGCCAAGAGCCACGTATGTTCTGCCTGAAGACCGTTTCCGGAACGTCCACATCGACTTGGTTGGACCCCTGCCCGCTTGTAGTGATTATCAATATCTGCTCACCATGATTGACAGATTCACTCGCTGGCCCGAAGCAGTTCCCTTAAAGAATATGTCAGCAGACACAGTCGCCACAGCACTGACAACTCACTGGATTTCGAGGCATGGTGTCCCCGAAACTATTACGACAGATCAGGGACGTCAGTTTGAGTCATGTCTTTTCAAGAAACTCACAGAAAAATTCGGAATCAAGCATACGCGGACAACCGCCTACCACCCTCAAGCTAATGGCATGATAGAAAGGTGGCATAGAACCCTCAAGTCGGCACTTATGGCTAACGGCGACCCGAACTGGTTGGAGACTCTCCCTATTATACTACTTGGATTGAGGTCAACAGTTCGTGATGATTTAAAATGCTCGCCTGCTGAACTTACCTATGGTAGAACGCTGAGGTTACCATGTGATTTCTTCACTCCTACGCCTCGCGAAGAGCCAGATACTTACGTCGGTCGACTACAAAGAAGATTTGAAAATATAAAATCTACTCCTGCCAGTAATCACGGTTCAGGAAAGTTTTTCATACATAAGGACCTACCTTCTTCTACTCACGTTTTTCTGAGAACTGATTCCGCACGAAAATCGCTTCAACTCCCTTCCGATGGACCTTACAAAGTGGAAGAACGTAACGAAAAGACATACGTCATTATCATCAATGGAAAATCAAAGCGCGTCTCTATTGATCGCTTGAAACCAGCCTTCGTTCCTTCCGAAGAGAAGTTGACTATCGAAGAACCTGTCGCCGAACAGACCCCGGATAAAATTACTACTACAAGGTCCGGTAGAAGAGTGCATTTTCCAGACAGGTACCAGGCCCTTTAGAAAAAAGGCTGACAGAGACATAGTTTTTCCATATAAATTTTTTTCCGATATAAAATCACTATATACTCCCAAATTCGATTCACAGATATATATCTCATTAGTAAATCCACATTATTGACATAAATTTTGGTAGTATATTTTTTAAAGATTACTGTAACTACAAATAACTAGAGACATCAACTTTTGATGGAAGTTGGAACTCTAAGTTTATTTAACTATGTTATTCTTTTACACATTTGATAACCTTGTCTTAAGGAAGGGTTATTTTTAAATCTCCATGTTCATAGAACATGATTTCACTATATAATGAAAATAATTAGAGACTACAATTTTTGGTAGAAATTGAACTCTAGGTTTGTTTAACCATCGTCATAATTGATATATTCAATAATCCTGTCTTAAGGAAGGGTTGTTTTTAAAAAATCTCATGTTCATAGAACATGATGTCAACATGTATATTTATACATAGCAAAATACCATGTAATATGTGTCGTTTCGTTTTTTCCACGCTTTTTTAAGTGCATGATGTATTTTTCCATACACTCACAAAAGTGTGATGAGTGTTTTCCATGTTTTTGTAGGTATGTGATGTATCATTCCACAATACCTGGGAAAACATGATGTAGTTTTCCCATACGTTTTCAGTATGAAAATTCACATATGTGTAGAAGGTACGATGCACTGCCTTCTCCATTTCCTTATTATATTACCATATTTTGATAGGTGTGTGATGACTGTTTACCTTTCCCACACCTGTCAAAACGTGAAGCATATTGTTATCATGTATTTATAGGTAAATTTTGTACTGCTCTTTCCGTACTTATAAATGTATGACGTAGACCACCCATGTACACCTGTTAAAGCATTAAAAAATTTTCTATAATTAATTATTAATTATTTTTATAAAAATGTCAAAACATGAAAAATATTTTCAACCTATTTTCAAAATGTAAATAGGAAAAATCTTTTCAACTTTTATCATAAAATGATATACCATGTTATAACATGAAGTAACTTTCCAAGATTTTCCTTGAGATGTATTCTTTATCCCATGCTAATAAATGCATGATGTATGTAACGTTAGATGAACATAAATAATATGATCTAAAAATAATACAAGCTATATTGCATTCGTTTTCCCATGCTAATAAAGGCATGATGTAATTTTAGATGCACTTAAATGCATGACCTAATTATAATACCAACTATTGCGTGTAGTATTCCATACTAGTTAATGTATGATGTATGTATGTAATTTTAGTTACACATAAATTTTGATCTGCATAGGTTACAAGTTTTCATTATGATATCCCACGATTTACGGGACAGATGTCTAAACACATTTCTTAATATAGTTCACCTTATTTTTATATAGGTTTGATATTTTTATATATTTATATACGTTTCCTGATGTTCTATACATAAAAAATGAACTTTATTAATTTTAAAGTACTCAAGTATATGATACCATTCTACTTATGCAGTGAATATCATACCTCATATAGATATGACGTGGTTGCCCCTTTCCTTATCTCTATGAAGTGTGATACCCATTATGTATTTTCTTTCTTGACTTATAAGTTGTGTGAAGTTTTCACATATTTATTTTTTATTTCTGGTTACATGTTTATAATGTAGACACTTGTCACTCATCTTAAATAGATTTGAAGTAATCTTGACTTATAAGTTGCGTAAAATTTTCACTTATTAATTTTTATCCCTAGTTGTATGATTATAATGAAGACACACGTCACTCATCTTTAATAGATTTGAAGTAATTTAACTTAGCCAACAGGTTACATATTTTTGTATTAGCACGATGTGGTTTCCCCTTTCCGTAGCTTATAAGACTTATAAAAATTTATTAATTAATTAATAATTATTATTTAATTACAATACTTATCACTTTTACAGTAAGTGTTTATTACACTCAAACTAGGCTGCTTTAGTCAGCATTGTTTGTCAAGCCCACTTGATTATTTTTTTAGAAACATTTTGTTTAATTTTAAGTTTTTTACATATGTGCGTTTGTCGCATAAAATGCTGGGGAGGAGGTATGTAGGCACCGCGATTGTTATTGTATTATGAGTGAAATGTCATCTTGACGCTGGCAACACTTGGCTGCGCAACAGAATGCGCAGACGGCGGAACTGAGCTCGCGAGTGGAAGAAGCTTCGAGACCATTCCGTCTTGAACGTTCCTCTCGCTAGTAAACTATTTTTAATACGCAAATTATTGTCGCGGATAGAATCTTTATATTATCTCACTTCTGTTACCAAATAAAATATAACTCTACCAATCAGTGTTATGATTTATAAACTAAATTCCGTGACCATTTATTTAGAGTACCCGGATATCTCTGATGAGGTAAGCAGAGATATTCGGCATATACTAAAACTTGAATATCTTTAGGGAGTTCGTTGAAGCATTTTATGGCTGAGTATGTGTAATGGTGTTGGGCCGTTGTAGTATTAAGTTTAGGGATTATTATTTGTCCTGTTGTTCTCGGCCTGGTGCTAAATGACTTTATCGTTAGTTTACAAACACTTTTTGAGCAATAATGAAATCAACACTTTTAGAACTAAATTCAGCCCGGACCCCGCCTCAAGCGGTACGGCGTCTTTACTCTAGGTAAGGGTTATTGGAAGAGAACAAATTTCTTGAGTATAGCCCTTTTTATACTACTAAAAACTATAAAAATACCGTCTTTCAGACTGTTTTAAAATACAATAATAACAATACAAGTAGCAAATATCCACTGAGGTCACGTGCCCTAAATTTGTTGGCTGATAACACTAGCTTCTATAAAATTCCCACAGAGGTCTCTAATATGCACACTTTTCTAATAAACTAAGAATAATTAACCAAATGGAATTAATTAATATTTATTTGTCTTTATGGATTTGAAGTAATGCATTTTTTTTGATAGATTCTGTTTATTTGTAAAACTTTGAATTCATCGAATATTTTTTGAGTTGAATAGTCAAAAGGTTTTTTTAGAATAATTTTGTTGAGTCTTCTATGTACTATTTCAAGTGGGGCTAAGTTGGTTTTATACGCTCCTCCCCAACCTATTATTCCGTATTGCAGAACTGATTGGGCTAATGCATAGTAAACCTTCAGTAGTATAGATTTATGAAGTATATTTCTTAGTTTGAGGAATACGTAAAAAAGTTTACGTTTTCTGTTTATAGTTTGTGCAATATGTTCTGTCCATTTAATATGTTGATCTATTATTATGCCTAAATATTTAATGATGTTCTTTTTTGAAATTTTTGTGCATTTAGATGAGTTGCAGTTGTCAGTATAATTTTTACAAGAGCTATGAATAGTTATATTGGAATTTATAATTGTCTTTGATTGTTTCTTTTTGTATATATCGAACGAAAACTAGCAGTTGACAACATTGCGCTACATCGGTACTCTATCCAATTGTATTGCAAAAAAACTTGATTCTTTCACGGCCTCCACTACCTGATTTTTTATATCTTCAGCCATATCATCAATGCGACGTTTCACAGTGTTGTCAGAAAGAGGTATTTGTGAAAATTTTTGTTTACTTTCTGGTCTAAGAACGATATCCGCTGCTTTTAATAAGCTGGGTTTGACGAGTGTTTCTCCGATATTGTGGCTTTTTTTGGCCTTTGCAATGAGTAGCGACAATTCATATGAAGCTTCGAGCACTTTCTCAGATGTAGTTCTATCCAATTTCATGAGCTTCAAACTTGCAGATTTTGAAGCAAAAAACTCCTTCGGCTTGTCTTTTGAAGCACTGTGTTTTGTTGACAAATGTCGTTCCAGGCGCGAAGGTCTCATAGCATCATTACTCAATACTTCACAACAAATAACACACTGCGGTTGATCGATACCACTTTTAATAAAAGAAACAAAACCGTATTTAATATAATCATTATTATATTTGCGTTTTTTCGTCGAGCTCATGGCGAAATAGAATTAATATCTGTCACTCACTACTCTAACAAACGTGTTCGCTCGGCACGTGCGGTGCGGGAACTGAGATGCGTGCGGTAGCGCGGGTATACGGCGATCGTAGTGATACCGCCGCCCACGCCCGCGCCCCCCTGTACGTGTCTTCGCGCCCCCCTAGTGGGGCGCGCCCCCCACTTTGAAAATCAATGATCTAGGACCTAGGAGGTGGTGCTAGGGCAACGTTGGGACAGCGTTATAGTGTCCATCATCAGGGCAGATCCGGTAGATGTGTAATTACTTAGTTGTGAAATGTGTGCTTATTTACTCGAAGTACTCGAAGACGAAATTTTATCGAAAAAAATCGCTCATTATTTCCATGACTGCGCGGCTCCTGCCAAGAGGCGCACCGGCAGACCAGCTTTTTTAAAGTTTTCTGAATGTCCATTATCACTACAAAGTAGTTTCATCCGCGTACTCGGTGACGTATGGTTTACCTATCTCGTCTCTTGGTCTATAAAATGAATTACTGCAGTAGGAAGATGAAAAATGTTTTTCTCCGCAGTGAGTAATCACGTGTCTCGACAAATTACACTCTTCAGAACATGATTAATAGGGTGGATCGCCATTGTATGGAATTTTTATTTTTTTTTAATGTGTTTTTGCAGGGTGCGGAATAGGTGCTCCAGGTACATACAATTAAGCATACAAAATATCAATTTAAAATTTTGATGACAAGTACTGCCCCAAAGCAGTTGAATTATTTAAAATCTAGTAAAAAATTGTCCCTTTATAAAACAGTTTTGTGTCAATACTAATACTTTAATGTTTACTTTTACATTTATAATGAATAAAAATTGCCGTGCCTTAAATAATAATATTTTAAAAAATGTGATAATATTTATTTTCACGCGAAAATTTGACAAATTGCTGAGTCCATTTTCACGCCTCGCTCGCGCACCGCGCATTCCCGCGCGCAGAGACGCGGGGCCGCGGGTGTTTTGCATGCGTTATTGCAATCAACAATCAATAAACAATTGTAGTTAGCTTCGCGAGCACGTCCATTTGAGCAATTACAGTTTACAATTATTATTTGGAGTTCAGGTTAAACAAAATAACAATGAGTTTACGCAGCGGTGACAAAAACTGTCCTTTGTTTGGTTGTGGAGCGGAATTACCAGCTAGTGTGTTACCAAGTAATGAAGACACGATGAAATATTTTATTCACGTCTCGCAAAGCACAGAAAAACGATTCCAGGATTTGGTAAGAGACACTAGTGAAATTGTTGCTGCTAAAATAGAAAATATTTGGAAACGAGCATCTCTACCGATCGTGGAACATCGCACAATATTGAGGAATACCTACCATGAAAAATATCGGCCGATTCTCAAACCATACAAAGGTAGAAAGCATAGTGAGAGTTACCTTAAAAAACTGGATGATTTCAAAAGATGCAGCCAGACGTTATTTGATATCGCTGCTTGCAAAAGTACTTCCTTCGAAAATTATTTTGTGCGCAAAATTGAAAAGTACCTATTAAAGAAAGACATTTTTTAATAGATCAAAGAGGCGACTTAGATAGAAAAACTAGTAGGCGAAATGAGAGCAAAATGTTAAGAAAATTAAAGCGCAAACTATACCAAGAAACACAACAAACATCTTTAGATCAACCGTCCACATCTCGCAATACAGTTTCATGTTTTACTAACGTTGATCTTCCAACTCACCAACAATACTTAATAGGAAAGTCACTCAAGAACTGTGAACATCTTCCTGTGATAGAATTTCAAGCAATAGAATGCAACTTACCAGACATTACAAAATCCGGTGACGACCTTAGCACAGACTAGCTTTATTTATTGGAAATGTGCCGAGCAATCGCCGAAGGACAATGTAACGATACTAGCGAAAAGAAACCTGGGTAAAATCTATCATTCGCGTTCGTTAACAACAGCCAATACTATTCTTCGACTTTACATTTCAACCAAGAATCCGACAGAAAATCAGGCGACTTTGGCTGAATTTGTGCTAAGAGTGTAAGAGTGATGTGGTTTAAAATAAAAACACAACCTTCGTGTATTTACGGGGCGAGACACCTCCACGAAACCATAAAATTGTCTCGTTACCTTCCAGAGCATTTGAAAAATGTGGTAGATCCCGTAATTCAATGCAACGGGTATTTTGGCCACAGCGAAATTATACTTATTAGTATGCTAAACGACGAACGAAGAAAAATTAGAGAGTTGGCTCTGAGACGGACTCTAAGTATCCGAGAACGTACGTCAGGGTTCTCTCCAATAAGAGTATTTAAGCTACCTACTTTTAATTTCAATGCAACAGACTATATTGACTTGATCTACTGGGAAAAACTATCAGAACCACCTCTTACAAAACTGATATCTAGCGAGACAATAATTGATGTCATTGCAGACCATGAAATTATCGAATCCAACATTTTGTGTGAGTTTCGATTGACGCCCTGTCACACGCAAGCCACGGAAAGATGCATCAAAGTGGTAACGGCATCATGCTCTGCTGTTTGCGGCCCTGAAAGACGTGAAGGGTGGATACAAAACAAGGAAGAGTCTTGTCGTATAATGCCAGTATTCAATTCGAAGGACTATAAAACACAATAACTTTTATGATTATTTACTTTATTTTTTAACATTGTTTGTGATTTTTTGTGTGGCGATGGTACTTTTATTGTTTCTTGATTAGTAGATAATATTATTAGTAAATGAAAAGTTTATTTTTTTATATTTCAAGTACTTTTATTGAGCAAAGATTAAACCCTTCTTTTTCTAGTTTCTCGCTGTTTTTTTTCAAATTTAAATTGACTTGTGGCAGTAATTGCACTCGAAATATCTTAATGCTGTCTTAATGACTTTTAAAAGTATCCCCATAGAGCATCCATTCCACACCCCGCTGCTAATAAAAACAAAAAAAAAAACAAAAAATCGAAACACGCTAATGAGTAATTGCAGTCGGAACACAAAAAGGTTTTTCTTCACTGTGAATCAGCATTTGCCTCCTCAAATATCCCTCATAATAACACAAATAAATGCAATCGGATCACGAAAGGGGGTTTTATCTATTGTGAGTAAGCACGTGTCTCCTTAAATGTCCCATAAAAGAACATGAATAACTGCAATCGGAACACGAAAAAGGTTTTTCTGCACTGTGAGTCAGCATGTGTCTCCTCAAATTTCCCCTATCAGAAGACGAATAACTGCAATCGGAACACGAAAAAGGTTTTTCTCCACTGTGAGTACGCGTGTGCCTCGTCAAACTACCCTTTTGAGAACATGAATAACTGCAATTGGAGCAGGAAAAAGGTTTTTCACCACTGTGAGTCAGCATGTGTCTCCTCAATTGTCACCTAACAAAACATGAAAAACTGCAATCGGAACAAGAAATAGGTTTTTCGTAACTGTGAGTCAGCATGTGTATCCTCAAATTTCCCCTCCGAGAACATGAGTAACTGCAATCGGAACATGAAAAAGGTTTTTCTCCACTGCGAGTTAGCATGTGCTGCGTCAAACTTCTCTTATCAGAACACAAATAACTGCAATCGGAACACGAAAAAGGTTTTTCCTAACTGTGAGTCAGCATGTGTGACCTTAAATTTCCCATCCGAGAACATGTGTAACTGCAATCGGAACATGAAAAAGGTTTTTCTCCACTGCGAGTTAGCATGTGCTGCGTCAAACTTCTCTTATCAGAACTCGAATAACTGCAATCGGAACACGAAAAAGGTTTTTCGTAACTGTGAGTCAGCATGTGTGACCTTAAATTTCCCCTCCGAGAACATGAGTAACTGCAATCGGAACATGAAAAAGGTTTTTCTCCACCGTGAGTTAGCAGGTGCTGCGTCAAACTACTCTTATAAGAACACGAATAACTGCAATCGGAACACGAAAATGGTTTTACTTCACTGTGACTCACCATGTGTCTCCTCAAATTTTTCTTGCAAGAAGATGCATAACTGCAATCGGAACATGAAAAAGGTTTTTCTTCACTGTGAGTTAGCATGTGCTGCGTCAAACTACTCTTATAAGCACTTGAAAAACTGCAATTGGAACAGGAAAAAGGTTTTTCTCCACTGTGAGTACGCGTGTGCCTCGTCAAACTACCCTTTTGAGAATATGAATAACTGCAATTGGAGCAGGAAAAAGGTTTTTCACCACTGTGAGTCAGCATGTGTCTCCTCAATTGTCCCTTATCAAAACATGAATAACTGCAATCGGAACACGAAAAAGGTTTTTCGTAACTGTGAGTCAGCATGTGTGACCTTAAATTTCCCCTCCGAGAACATGAGTAACTACAATCGGAACATGAAAAAGGTTTTTCTCCACTGTGAGTTAGCATGTGCTGCGTCAAACTTCTCTTAGTAGAACACGAATAACTGCAATCGGAACACGAAAAAGGTTTTTCGTAACTGTGAGTCAGCATGTGTGACCTTAAATTTCCCCTCCGAGAACATGAGTAACTACAATCGGAACATGAAAAAGGTTTTTCTCCACTGTGAGTTAGCATGTGCTGCGTCAAACTTCTCTTATAAGAACACGAATAACTGCAATCGGAACACGAAAATGGTTTTTCTTCACTGTGACTCACCATGTGTCTCCTCAAATTTTTCTTGCAAGAAGATGCATAACTGCAATCGGAACACAAAAAAGGTTTTTCTTCACTGTGAGTTAGCATGTGCTGCGTCAAACTACTCTTATAAGCACTTGAAAAACTGCAATTGGAACAGGAAAAAGGTTTTTCTTCACTGTGAGTTAGCATGTGCTGCGTCAAACTTCTCTTATAAGAACACGAATAACTGCAATCGGAACACGAAAAAGGTTTTTCGTAACTGTGAGTCAGCATGTGTGACCTTAAATTTCCCCTCCGAGAACATGAGTAACTACAATCGGAACATGAAAAAGGTTTTTCTCCACTGTGAGTTAGCATGTGCTGCGTCAAACTTCTCTTATAAGAACACGAATAACTGCAATCGGAACACGAAAATGGTTTTTCTCCACTGTGACTCACCATGTGTCTCCTCAAATTTTTCTTGCAAGAAGATGCATAACTACAATCGGAACACGTAAAAGGTTTTTCTGCACTGTGAGTTAGCGTGTGCTGCGTCAAACTACTCTTATAAGCACTTGAAAAACTACAATTGGAACAGGAAAAAGGTTTTTCTTCACTGTGAGTAAGCATGTGCTGCGTCAAACTTCTCTTATAAGAACACGAATAACTGCAATCGGAACACGAAAATGGTTTTTCTTCACTGTGAGTTAGCATGTGCTGCGTCAAACTAGGCTTATAAGCACTTGAAAAACTGCAATTGGAACAGGAAAAAGGTTTTTCTCCACTGTGATGCAGATCTGCCAATGTATCTGAAAAATAACATGAATTAATATTTAAGTATTAGAAATAAGTTAATTTTAAAAAATGTTGAATAATACACGAATCGTTATTTACCTGCTGTCTGGGTAAATCTTTGAAATTTGCATTCCTTTTTAACATCCGATAGCTTGATGTCAATTTCCATATAAGGAATTCCCTCTCCGTCTTCATCTCGGGGTCCTGGTTCTACCTTGAAGCTAACAGTCTCCACTTTAAGGCTACCTAGAAAAACCAAACAACAATACGTACATAGATATGCCCAACGAAGGCGTGTTGAATTTGAAATTAGAGTCGTTCCTTACCGAGATATTACAACAAAATAACTTGTTTTGATTAAAAAATATATACGAATAAATAAATAAAATAAATAAGTAAATAAATAAATAAAATAAAAAAATAAGTAAATAAGTAAGTAAATAAGTAAATACATAAATAAGTAAATAAATAAATAAACACAAACAAACAAATAAATACATAAATAAATGCATAAATAAATACATAAATAAATGAATAAATAAATAAATAATAAACAAGTGGTCCTGCAGCTAATGCTGAGTATCCCAGCGACAGACGAGATCGCGCCCGCAGACCTAAGAACATCGCACGCCAGACTTTCAGCAGATCATCTGGCAGACAGTCCCAAGGATGCCCAACATCAGGCGCAACAGCATCCACCGCAGATCAGAGTACAGCAAGTAACGCAAACTCAACTTTTCACAGGGATTTTTTTAGTTATTGCTAATCCGAACATTTTAACGAAATTCAGCATTTCCAACATTGGTAGTACATAAGTACATAGAAATATTGTTACACACTAGGGATTTCCAATCATCACTCAACGCAAAAGGAATAACAACATTGTAAATCATTATTAAGATTCCATAGTAACGATAAGGGATTTGTAAAAATATTGGATACCATCAATTTAATTTTTCAGATCCGGATTAGATTTATTGTTATTTTTTTCGTTAATTTGCAATTTCGATAATTTTATCTGCATACCCAGACGGTCTATTACTACTGCTACTGCTTTTGCCTTTGCCTATTACTTGCCATATTACAATGACAATATTTTCCGCTGGAGGACACTCGAACATTGGAAACAGCTTCAGGAACCAGCGTTAATAACACTTCTAACATTAAAATGGACCCCGTCATAAACGTCGTATCAGTTAAACTACCCCCCTGCTGGAGTGACAATATAGCACTCCGGTTTTCCCAGGCAGAAAGCCAGTTCTCCAACTCTAGAATCAAGGATGACACCACGAAGTTTAACATTATTGTTGCCGCCCTGGACATCGAAACCCTCAGAACCGTCAGCGATGTCGTCATCAAACCACCGGCAACGGACAAGTACTCTGCCCTAAAAACTGCACTCACCACGAGGTTGCAAGATTCTGAAGAAAAACGCATCACCCGTCTAGTAACCGGATTACAGTTGGACGACAGGAAACCATCCGGACTACTTCGATTGATGCACGAGCTCGCCGGCCCTGGGTTGGCTGAGAGTGCAATCATACGCACGTTATGGCTTCAAAGGCTACCCCAACACGTACAGGCCATATTGACTGCACTGCCAGACGACAATCTACTACAACTTGCGTCAGCAGCCGATAAAATTCTGGAAGTCTACCAGAAGACGGAGTGCGGAGCGATAATCAAAAACCAACGTAGAGATACCAATTACAGAGAAGATCCCGACACCACTTCCGTTCTCCAGAGCCTACGTGAACAAATATCTGCTCTCTCTCTAGAAGTCAAACAACTTAAGTCTAGTCGCAGAAACAGTCATAGCCCCGCACATTCTTTTTATAAACAGCGTAATCATAGCCCCCGCAGAGAATGGCTTCATCCACACGCTGTCTCGCATAGAAGAGATAAACAGCCCTCCTGCTATCGATTACAGGCATATGGGATTAGAGCAGAGTCACAACGACGATCTAATTAAGGCACTTGAGGACTCCTCCCTTGTCATGAGGAAAATGATAATTCCTAACACGAATGAACTATTATGGTGCGACATCTCTACAGGTCGTGTGAGACCTTTCATCCCTCTAAAAATGAGAGAGCAAGTAATAATAAGCGTACACAACATATGTCATCCAGGCACCACGGGTACCGCTAATAGCGTACGTCAGAGATTCGTCTGGCCCAAGATGTCAAAGGATATCAAAATCTTCGTCAAAAATTGTGTCGCTTGCCAAAAGGCTAAAATATCAAGACATACAACTGCACAAACAGCAACATATCCCCTTCCAGTAGACCGATTCCGAAACATCCACATAGACTTGGTCGGTCCCCTGCCTGCTCGCAATGCCTTAGTGCAGGGGTGGGGAACCTGCGGCCCGCGAGGCCTTTTAGTGCAGCCCGCGGGCACTTTTGGTACAGCCTATTCATAGTTTAATAAATATAAAATCATAAACGTGTTCTAATCTAATATAATTGCATACGATAAATATGCTTCAACATTCAGAAAAACCATTCACGCAATGACTAACCATTCACGTAACCATTGAGTACAATTTAGTTTTAGCCTGTTGACAATTGGACTCCTATGCAGATTCATTCTTAAGGTAAAACTAATCTTGTGTTCACAATGCAAATTCCAGTTGCGGACTCATTTGCTAACGTATTTCCCGTTACCGACACCGTTCTTGCGTTCCGACTGCAAAACATCGGAGGAAAACCATTTTGGTGTTCTAAGTGCAGTATTAATTAAAGCTGGGGACTTGCAATCCAACTCGCTCTTACGATAAAACCAGTTTTGTGTTCAAAATGCAATGAAAAAATTCCAAGTGAGGTTTCATCTGGTTACGCATTGTATGGAAAACTTCTCGTTTTTCAAGTGCATTTATTTATTTATTTATTTATTAATTTACGGACAACAGTCTATTAAAAACATAATAATAACACGAATAAAAAAAAACAGAGATGACAGTGAAGGGAGAGCACATAAAAATTTATTAGATTCTAGTTACTTTTTATCTGCCAGTATTGGAGAAAATCCATTTTCATGTACTGAGTGTAGTTTTAATTTACCGTGCATAGATTCACCCTGTAACTAAAATCAGTTCTGTGTATAGAATGAATATTTGAGGTGTAGTTTCATCTTTTGACTTATTTCTAGCTTTATAAGTGAATTTATAAAATTCTAGTTTTGCTGCTAGAATTGAGGGAAAGCCATTTTCATGTTCTGAGTGTAGTTTTATTTCCCCGCATACAAAATTGTAGTTGCGTAGTTTGTGCTGTCAGAATTGGAGGAAAGCCATTTTCATGTTCTGGGTGTAGTGTCAATTCCTCGCATGCAAATTCAACCTAAATTGAAACTAGTTCTTGGTTCAGAATGCAACGACAAATTCTAGCTGTGGTTTCATCTGGTGATGCATTTTGAAGCAAACCATTCTCGTGTTCAAAGTGAAGTGATAAAATTTTGGTTGCATATTATGTGCAGCTAGAATTGTAGGAAAACCATTTGTGTGTTATGAGTGTAGCTATAATTAAGGAGTGTTTTTTTAGGAGGCAGTTTTTTTTAATGGTTCCAGTAAAACCAGTTCTTTGTTATCGAATGTTGTCCCCCCCCCCCCCCTCCCCCCGAGACGAAAATCGGAGTGCGGCCCGCGGGTTAAAGTATGAATATCCAAATGGCCCGCGACGCTACAAAGGTTCCCCACCCCTGCCTTAGTGCCTCCGTACATGACGCTACTTACGAGCCTCACGTGCGTAGCTTGCGCGCCGTTCGTGAGTACCCCCCGTACGATTTTGCTAGTGTTCGTACACGGCGCTACGCGGCGGCTGTCGGTTTGAAGTCAGCGTCACCCTACCGACGGTGCTTATCGCTCACTAAGCGTTGCAAATTCGTTTGACAGAAATGTCGTCGGAACATTAAAGTAATGTTAGATTTGTTCTAGAAGTGGAGAAATGCGTGTTAATATAATTATTCTTTTCCAGAATACATAAGAAAGGATTAAGTGGGGAAGGCATGGATTGATGTTTGAAAAAAGTTATTTGACAACGCCTGACATCGTGTTAACTCCGGCTGCACGTGAAAAATGATCAAGTTTAGTATATTTCGGGTACGCCGTGTACGGATACCAGCATTAAAGAGTCATATATAATGTACTTGTGGTTGCGTCACAATCACCAGTTTGTAAGTATCTCCATGAACGGAGGGCCTTAGTGCCTCCGTACATGGAGCTACTTACGAGCTACTCGAGCCTCATGCGCGTAGCACGCGCGCCACTCGTGAGTACCAGCCATACGCGTGTGTAAACTGCATCAGACAAAACACTAAATATGGAGAAAAAAACCCTACAGACCACACGGCCAATAGTACTTTGTGCAACTATCGAAACAAGATGCTGAAAATTGCGAGAGATCGCATTGAATACGATTAATGATGTATAGTATTATTTACAATTCAAACGAAAACAAGAACAATACTTTAAAGAAATACTTTGATAAACTCGCCCGCAAAGGGTTAGTTTTATTACACCGGTATAATATACACCAAATCTATACATTTTATACTAATTTCGCAAAAGTGAGTGTAATCTGAGCGCATCGTTATTGTTGTAAGTTATTTTTAATACTAACGAATACAATTATTATGGGTCAGTTTATCAAACAATTTTCGATAGCTATAAATTTTCGAAAAATCCATGTAAATCCCCGCAATTTTTGGAACAAATTATTGAAACACAACAATATCAATGTCAATATTCTATTAAATATATACCTAATATACTTTCATGTCTAACTCACTATTTGAAGATATAGACTCATCTTTCATTGTTTCAGAAAATATCTGTCTATCCAGTTTCGAATGTAATAACTCACTATCTGAAATAGACCCTCTTAAATCATTAACAATCCTTCACTTAAATATTCGAAGCATCTATAAAAATTTTGATCATTTTACACTAGAATTGAATGAGCTGGCGCTTAAACCTGATTGTATTGTATTGTCTGAAGCCAGAATTAGTCCCAACTCAAGTACTTATAATTTACCGGGATACAAATACTTTGTTACATCTTACAACATTAATCAAAATAGTGGAATAGTTGTTTTTGTAAAATGTATTTATAACGATGTTTCTGTTAATGAAATATTTATCGAACTTGTTAACTGTCTACATATTAAAATCAATATAAAAAAATATTCTTTATGATATAATTGCATTATATAGAACTCACAGCTCAAGCATTCATAATTTTACCGAAAACCTGAAAACTTTTATAAATACAAACCGGTTTCATAATGCACTTATTGTAGGAGGATGATTTAGAAAACAACAGTAATAAGGAAAAATCTGAATATATTAACACTCTATCAGAACTCAATTTCAAACCATGTATAAAAAAATATACAAGAGAATGTTTTGGACAAAGGCCATCTTGTATTGACCATATTTGGTGCAATACTAATGAAACAGATAAAATAAAATCTGTTATTTGGAAAAATAATATTACTGACCACCATACATGCATTGTAGCTATTAAAACTGATAAAATAAATAAGAATAATTATTGTCGCTATAACTTACCAAAAACTCTAATTAATTATGAAAAATTACAACAACATCTTGAAAATGAAAATTGGGAAACTGTACTATCGTCTAACAATACTGATTTATGTTCACGGAATTTTGAATTGACATTGAATAAGCATAATATCCAATCCTCCTCTTCCATTGTAACAAACTTTCCAAAGACTAAATTTAAAAAATTAAAACCGTGGATTACACAAGGAATTATCATATCAATTAGGCATAAAGAAAAAATTTATAAAGAGCTAAAAAAGTTTCCTGAAAACAATAAACTACGCGAATATTTTAAAAATTTTAGAAAAAAATTATGTTACATAATCCGGAAAACAAAAGAAGATTTCTATAAAGATAAAATCAATATTGCTGGTAACAACAATAAAAAGGTATGGCAAAGTATTAATGAAATGATCAATAAAAAACCTAAAAATTCAAATATAAATAAAATCTCAGATATCGATAACACAATTTACAATGTCAACACAGATCAATTGAAATGTGCAAATATCTTAAACAATTATTTTGGGTCAGTTGGTGAAAAATTAGCAATTAAAATAAAAAAACAGAGATAATGATAATTATAATCTACCAACACCTTTCATTCCTTGTAGCACACTAACACAATTTCAACGAACTAACTCTGATGAAATCAAAGATACTATTAATGAATTAAAAGGAAATTCTTCCCCTGGTTATGACAATATTTCTGTAGAAATACTTAAAAGTAATTCTGACTCACTTTGCAAACCTTTGGCACACATCATAAATACAAGTTTTGTTAATGGCAACTTTCCCTTAAATTACAAAAAAACTATTATTACCCCAATTTTTAAATCTGGGGACCCCTGTCTAAGCAGTAACTATAGGCCAATTTCTCTTACTTCAAACATTGCAAAAATATTTGAAAAAGTTGTAAAAAAACAAATATTTAAATTTGTGAAAGAAAATAATATATTAAATGCACATCAAAATGGTTTTAGAGAAAATTTGAGCACTCAAGATGCTATCGTTGATTTAACATCTAAAATTTATAAATCTTTAGATAGTAAAAAAAATGTATTGGAACATTTGTTGACTTAAGAAAAGCATTTCGGCCCCTTAGGGTCAAAAAAACGTATCTCATTTTTCTCTACTTTACAGGAGAGCAAAAAAACATAGTTCTCAATCAATCAATGTTGTCTACTTTTAAACAAATGGAACATATTAATAATTTCTTCTCGTTTAGTTAAAAGGTGGTATTTTGTGCTTCTAAATCATCTTTTAAATATAAAATAGTAATTCATTTTCGTATGTTTTTTTAAATTTAAGTGCAGCTATATCTCAGTTACGTTTCTTTGATCCTAACCAAAGTGAAAATTGCAATCACTGAACTCAAGTTACGAAAAACTTCCTTCGATATTTGACTTTTTTTACACCCGAAAATTTGTAAAGATGATTTTTAGGAATTAGGATAGTGGTAGAACAGTAATAAAAATATTTCAAGTCTAGAAATTTTTGTTGAAAAACTTATTTAAAACAGAAAAACATATAAAATATTTATGTAACTATTTTCCAACTGATACTATTGTAAAAAAAAAAACTTAATATGCTACATAATATTGTAACTTGCTTAAAAAACTGGAATCTTGTACCTGACTAACTAACTAACTACCTAACTAACCATCACGCCGTTTCACCGCAGGGGTAGGCAGAGAGGACGGACCGCCAAACAACTCAGTCTTGGCACACACTCTTTGCTTCACTCACTTTACTTCAACCAACACCTCTTCCATAGGTCACTCCAAGAGCTTCGCTACGTTTGGTGATTTAGAAGGTGTGCCCTGGTTCATGGGGTGAGGTTTTTCTAGGTCAAGACCTAGAAAAACCTAAGGAGGCGGATGACCAGGAGACACTGAACCCTAGATTCCTACCCACCCCTAAAACCCTTTTCCTTCCCAGAATTCTCCTCTCCTTTATTTCCTAAAAAATCCTCCTTACAGCATCCTCAAAGATGAAATAGGCCCTGAGGTAAATTATTTTCCTCAGGGCCTCCTGTGTGGAGCGCATGTAAAAAAATAAGTTCAGCTCGTTGCCTTGTTTTAGGAACTTAATAAATATGGTCAGGATCTTCTTTTGAATGTGATTTTTAACTAGTTTACATCCATGCCATTTTTCTGTCTTTTTGTTTTTAATTAATTGTTTCCTCAAGTTGATGAAAGTGAAGAAATAATCTTGTCCCATCTCAATGACATCATATTTGGATTTTCTGGAAGCTAATCTAACTGCTGGGTACCACCATGAAGGATCAAATATATTTATTTTCTTTGTAGAAGTTTTGATATATCAACAGGTATCACTCATCAGAATGAACTTCTTTCCATTAGCATTAGCTACCAAATACTTATACATACCGAAGCGATTTCATCTGAGCCACGACCAGCCACTCATTCATGTCACATGTAATTTCTAGCTTCATTGCTCCGAACATTAAAAAAAAGTTAAATTATAAACTGCCAGGCGTCGTCTATAAAAAATTATCTTCGAACGTATTCTAAATTAAACTCAATGAAATTAACAGTGGATTCAGAAGAAAGGGTTTAAGATTGGATTTTACAATTCTGTACAGCAATTTTGCGTTGTCTGTGGCGATCATACTCATCCAAAAGAGATATTTTTCTTCCATATTAGCATTTTCGTATTTAACACACGAGTCGCACATATCTTCGCGTGGTTGTTGGAACTATAGGTTACAGGTGTTAAATATGTTTCGGTTTAACCATGTTTTTTCAGGAACATCATTTGTATCCTTACACAAGTCAACATACATAGTGTATATTACGTATGTGTAATGTCAAATCGGCGGCTAAATATTTAAATGAAGTGTTCGCCCTACAGTAATGTGACGGTTCTGTTGGAAAAGACATAATGTGGTCCTTAATGATTTTTTTAGATTCTTCTGGTCTTTTATCTCCAGGTAAATGTTTTCCCCTTTTTTTTGGAGAACTTTTCCATTTTCCAAGCTATTATTGATTATATTTCTAAAAAAGATTTCAATAATATCCAATGTAGTCAAAAAAAATTCTTGGAAATCTTGGATTCTCGAATCGCTCTAAAAGAAGAAGAACTCTTGACTTTTGGCATCGTGACTCCTGATTTTTTGCTATTTTTATTTTGGTAGCAGTTGTAGTAACATCAATTTCGTTTTTGGGGATGCTATGTAGAGAGTCTTTTTAGGGGAAGGAAGGATAAGAAATTCTTAGAAGGAATAAGGTATAAGGGGTGGTTAGGAATTTGGGGGCCAGTGTGACGGACGAATGAATCCATCCTCTCCACTGCGATGCAAGAGAATGTTCCGAGAGAGTCCTGCTGGAGAGGTCAAAAGATCTCCCTCAGTCTCTCCCGACCCGGCCTGCCACGCTGTTGATAGCAGACACATCTGCTGCCAAGATCCGGACAAACCTGACCCCATAAACCCGGGTACCCCTGCTAAGTCACCAAACGTTATCCAATAAATGATTCCCGGGGCGGCGGTACCCATACCCGCCTCTGAAATAAGATATTTTTGGCACTTGATGAATCTTCCTTATTATTCAACAATGCCACTTCCATTATTCACTGAATCCGTGTTTTGTGTGTTTTCCTTTCCATATTCGATTTATATTCAATCAAAACACACAAAAAAATAACCAAACTAATATTCAAACCACTCGTTAAAATAAAAAATGCCGCAAACACAACTGCCAAATCGTAAATGAATGACGCGTAAGTGACATTTCAGTAAAACAGTTGCATAATCTATGCGGGTGAATCGAACGTAACTAAAGATGCGATTCTTTGACTCGCAAGCAAATATCTTTTTATTCAAGTTTAAAAAACGCAAGTAACGATACACTCTAATGACATTAACAATAAATGGTTTTCTGTAGATACGCAACGATGTAAATTTGTAACCGTTGAACCTATAGATACGTGTCTTTGTCACTTAATGTAATGTGTTATTTTGTGTCTAGTACCATCCGTAACTCAAAATCGATAAAAATTGAGATACGTTTCTTTGACTCTAAGGGGCCGATTTGACAGTATATCGCACTCTAACCTTATCTCTAAACTAACGAAAATTGGTATAACTGACAATGTTTAACTTGGATCGATAATTATCTATTTAATAGAGAGCAATTTGTTAAATTAAAGGGCCTTATGAGCGATTCTCAGACCACGAATTTTGGCATCCCGCAGGGAACTGTACTGGGGCCAATTATTTTTATCATTTATGTCAACGATATGTTTAAACTTAAAATCAAATCTAAACTCATTTCATATGCAGACGACACAGCAATTCTAACTGAGGGTTTAACTTGGAATGAAACCCAGAAAACAGCAGAATTAGACTTAAACATCCTAAAAAAATGGTTCGACTCAAACTTGCTGTCACTTAATACGGAAAAAACCTTTGTAATACCATTCACCATTAATAAACATGCATTCCCTGAAAATTTAAAGATAAGTATACATTCATACAATTGCAATAGAAACACAAATTTATGTAAACCTGACTGCTCTGTACTCACTGTTAAAACTAATATAAAATACCTCGGTGTAATTATAGATAGCAATTTAAAGTGGAAAATACAAATCAACGCAACAGTAGAAAGATTAAGAAAATTAATGTACATTTTTCTTAGAATACGAAACATTTTAAATTTTAAACTATTAAGAACTATCTATTTCTCACTGATCCAATCTGTATTACAATATGGAATTCTTGGTTGGGGTGGTGCATTCAAAACTTCTCTCATGCCTTTAGAAATCATCCAAAAATTATTAATAAAAATAATTCTAAAATAACCATATGACTTCCCCACCATAAGATTATTTCAAGAATTTAAAGTCCTTTCACTACACAATATTTATAAAAAAATTACACTTTTACAAATCCACAAAGATTGTTTCAACAATGATAACTCATTATCTATTTCAAACAGCAAAAGACCAAGTATTCTTGGCTCTATAACTATACCGCGTTGTAATACCACTACAGCCCAACATTTTTATAAATATATTGGAGTCAAGTGGTTTAACCAGTTACCCCTTAACTTAATATTGGAAATTAATTATAAAAAATTCAAAAGTTCTATAAAAACACTAAATCATTAGCATATTACAATAATTAAATTTAATAATACAATAGAATGTCTCTCGACAATTAATTTAGGAAATCCATTTACTTTTATATTCTTTTCTCTTTTCTCTCTTCCTCTTTCTCTTCTTCTTCTTTTTTATACTGTTTTTCTTTTTTTCTATTCTATTTCATATATCTTGTTTTGAATATGTACATGTATTATATATATGTATATATATATGTACATATATGTATATATATATATATATATATATATATATATATATATATATATATATATATATATAAAAATTTATAAAAATATATATTATAATTCTAAAAAAATATGTTAAATAGTTTTTCACACACGCTGCTCCACCTTTTTTACACGAGCATGCTCTAAAAAAAGGTGAATCACGTTATATAAAAAAAATTGTATCTGAAAAATGTAATGTCATTATTGTATGTACAAAAAAAAAATTAAATAAAAAAAAAAAAAAAAAAAAAATACAATTTTGCTGGCGTACATGGCGCTACAAGACGGCTGTGGGTTTTAAATCAGTTGCACGCTACTGACGGTGCTGGTAGCGCGCTAGGCGTTGCAGCATTCGTGACTACTACTATTCGTTTGACGTTTGATCGTACTAAAGAAGATGAAAGTAGTGTTAGATTTGTTCTGGAAGTGGAAAAAATGCGTGTTTATATAACTATACTTTACCAGAATACGTAAGAAAGGATTTAGTGGAGATGGCATGGATCGATTTTGGAAAAAGGTCGATTTGACATCGCTTGCATCGGGTTAAATCCTTGTTAACTAATTGGCTGCAAAATGATAAAGTTCAGTATATTTCTGGTAGTATATATCGCCGTGTACGGAAACAAGCATTAAAGGGTAGTATATCTGCGGGTTTTATGTGGTTGCGTCACAATCACGTAGTTTGTGAGGTAAGTATCTCTATGAACGGAGGGCATTAATTTAGGAAATATGAAGGACACAGATGTCCGCTTCAAGAACTATGCTTCAAGAAGGAAAAAAGGGAAAGAAATTTTTTTTACTCTTGAGCACATTCTGTAGAAAGTTTTATTTAGCCAGGAAAATTATGTACTTATGCAATAATACAACTTACTGGCTTTTTGAGCACTCCCGCAAACTGTAGACATTCCTTCTTTACATCTGGGAGGTCAAAATCCATATCCACATACGACATTTCACCTTCACCTTCTTCCTGGGGCCCTGGTTCCATCTTGATGGAAGCACTCTCTGGGCTTAGTAGATCCATGGCAAGACCGTGGAAGGGTTATGGACTGTTCAGTTGGACTATTCTTAAAAAACAATGATATGTACGGGAAATAAATATTTGAAATAAGGATAAAATTATGACTAAAACTTTGAGAGAAGACAATTGAAAACGGTTAACCGAATCGTCATCATTTGTTAGATTTCAGTATTCAGTATTTAGAATATCGTGTAAATCTCGTTTTGTAGGTTTGGACGGATTTTTTAACATTGGACAAAACCAGGAATTGTTATTGGAATGGGTGAAAAACCTTGTAGTTATACGATGGGAAAAACAGTGTGAAAAGTGTGTTAATACGTGTACTTTAAAATCAGACTTTGTGCAAGTGGATAAAAAAACTAGTACACATTATGATTTTTGCGGTACGGCAATCTTTTTAATATTTAAAGATTGGTACTCCGGAAAATGTTCAATGAGTGAAGTGTGAAGGAATGCCCCATGAAATGTCAGCCGTACCCTAAAAATTACGTACACAAAGCTTTTTGAATTTAAATTTAAATTTTCGTTATTTGTTTTTGGGGTGTTATGCCGTATTGCGCTACCTCCTTCTTTAGCCAACGTTTCGGATAGCGTCGCAGTGTCCATCATCAGGGCAGATCCGGTAGATGTGTAACACCCCAAAAACAAATAACGAAAATACTTTTAGCCGTGAAAATCTAGAAATGTATCTGACTTAAATTTAAATGCTATTTTTTCCCTCCATCCCGACTGAAACCGATGTTTCTTGTGGTAATTAATGAGTTTACTTTTCAAAATTCTAAGCCTATTAAAAGTGTAGCGGCTTATGGGTTAATTACCGTAGTTTGCGCTGTCGTGAATCAGACGAACTTTGTCAGAATAGCAAAAAGTATATCGAAAACTTCGATTACATAACGACAGAACATTTGAAACTCGCAAATGACAGTGACTGACACTTTCATGGTTGTGATCTATGGTTATGTTGAAGGTGTTGCCATTTTTGGAACATTTAATAGGTAGTATTTAGTTTCCAAAAATATTATTTATTCTCTAATGGCAACTAACCGAATGAAAATAACGATCGTGTAAATAAGTCTGGCCAACCCAAAATGCACCACGGGCTCCATTGACAATAAAGATACGTACTTACTTTTTGTTCATATCTATAGCCACAACTCAAAATATTATGGAATGGCATTTTATATACAATTTTTTTTTTAGATGTGAATATTGTAACTCCTCCTAACTAGCGATGTGGCCTATTTCAGTGTATCGAAATACACCAAGCCAAATTATGTTGGCGCTCTCATAGCTTGGCATGGCTTTAGTATTAATTATACTGAAAAAATAATCTTTAAGTTTTCTAGGAATGGTTATTTTGGAATTTTAATTTTAGTTCAATAAAGATCATTTAAAAAAATCCACGATATGTTTTAAGGCTCATCCTGTTATTGTACAGCCCATGAAGAATTTATATATTCTTGAAGGTCGTCCTTTCCACAATGTTGTAGAAGATTTTGGTGGCCCATTCTCAATAAAGGAAAGCAGACGTTTTAAAGTCATATCGCTGCTTAATTCTTTATTTAAGTACCAAGGCAATACACTAGAAGTCGTGTGTGATTTATTATGCTGAGAAATCTCTTAAGCGGCTGTGGATCGTTTTACAGCTGGAGGGGATCATGTTCTAAATACTTATCAGCTTGTGATTGTACTTTATCTGTTGAAAACACACAGCAAATCAAATGGTATTTCACACTCCTTCTGCACCTCACTTTGGAGGCATGAAAGAAGCAGGAGTAAAATCCATCACATTAAACGAGTAATAAATGAACAACTTCACACTTTTAAGGAATATGTTTCGTATTCTAATAAAAACGTAAATTAATTTTCTTAACCGTTCTACTGTTGTATTGTTTTGTAATTTACATTTTATGTTACTATCTACAATTACACTAAGGTATTTTACATTTGTTTTAACAGTGAGTATAGAGCAGTTAGGTTTACAAATATATGACTTTGGATTACAATTATATGAGTGTATACATATGTTTAGATTCTCAGGGGTAGCATTTTTATTCAGAGTTAATGGTATTTCAAAAGTTTTTTCTGTATTTAGAGATAGTAAATTTTGATCAAACCATTTTTTTTAATTAAATTTATACCTATCTAGTTAAGCCGTTTTCGGAGTTTCACTCCAGTTTAGTCCCTGAGTTAAAATCGCTGTGACGTCAGCATACGATATTATTTTTAACTTAATGGTGAGTTTAAAAATATAATTCATATAATAAAATGATTAAAAAAATTGGTCCTAGTACTGTCCCTTGCGGTATTCCAAAATAATAATATTCCAATACTGGTCTGTGAATCACTCAGAAAACCATTTAACTTGACAAATTGCTCTCTATGAAATATATAATTTTGATCCATGAAGGCATTATTTGTTTTACCAATTTTCGTTAATTTAGAGATAAGATTAGAATGTTATATACTGTCAAATGCTTTTCTTAAGTCGACAGATATTCCAATGCATTTTTTTTTCATTATCTAAATATTTATATATTTCAGTTGTTAAGTCTACGATAGCATCTTGATAGCCCAGTGTGGTAGCCAAAAAAAACAAATATCTGTAACTAATAAAAAATTTATGAAATAAAAATCCATTGATTACTTTCCGAGATTTCCGGACCCAAAGGTACAGAACACATTAAAAAAAAAAAAACAAATTTCATAACGCCAGAGCTTGCCATTACACATAGAAACACTCTTCTGCTAAAATGAAATATTCGGTAAAAAAATATAATTAATCCATCGATTACTTTCCGAGATTTGCGGACCCAAACGTAAGAAAATTATTTTTTGTTTAATACAAAATTTCATATCGCCAGAGCTTACCGTTATAAATAGAAACACTCTTCTGCTAAAATGCAACGTTCTGTAAAAATTTTGAGTCAATTCATAGATTATTTTTCGAGATTTACGAACGCAAACATAAGGAACCAAAATTTTTATACATATAGATATTAGATATAGTTAATTATGACTGAAACTTTGAGAGTAGACAATTATTGCAAACGGTTGACCGAATCGTCATCATTAGTTAGATTACAGAAACCGTACATTGTCTTCCTCTATATCCCCTATATCTTTATAAAGTGACATAATCGCATATTTGATCTGTCATTCCGCAATACTTGTTATTGCGCTTGGAATTTTTTTGAATTATGTCCATTTATCGAAACAAATTGGCTTCTGGATTTTAAATACGATGAAAAAAGTTCAGTGTTGGTAGATCGAAGCCTATTTTAAACATTTTCCTCAAAAGTATATCATGGATAACACGGTCAAATGCTTTGGCAAAGCTGGTGTAAACTACATCTGTTTGGTGCCTCGAGTCTAAACTGGTGGCTACCAACCGCGAAAAATTAAGTATATTTGTGATTGTTGATTTCTTTGGAAGGAAACCGTGTTGATTTTCACCTATGAATGGCGCAATCTGGTGACTTAATTTATCACAAATCAATTTTTCAAAAAGTTTGGGCAGCACTGATAATACGGCTACCGGTCTGTAGTTTTTGACGTCTGTCTTATATCCAGCCTTGAAAATAGGACTGACTCGGGTCAGTTCCATATTTGGGGGAACGTAGAAGTCAAAATACTAGAATTAAATATATAACAAAGGGCTTCACTTATCATTGGAGCCATGCTTATGATAATACTGGAAGGAATTCCACCCGGTCTATAGCCTTGTCTGTCTTCAGCTTACGAATGTAGGCTTCTATCTCTTTTGGATTAGTTAATCCAAGAGATATGTCACCTAAGTTCCACGGAATTTCTGTTTTCGTAAATTCCGTACTGAGATCAGGGGTTTTACTATCATATACAGATCGAAAGTTTTTTTTTTTTTTACAGTGAATACCGCACAAGAATCTCAACTGCTCCCGTCTGGAGCCAGTGAGACTATGGCACCCCCAATTGGGGTATTTTGTGAGGCTGAAGGTAGTGGGGAGGGGAAGGAGGTTGGGAAGAGGAAGGTTGGGAAGTACCTGGCTATTCAGATCTGGTCACCAAACATGGCTAAAGCCATTTTCAAGCAACGTTTCAATTCTGAATGGTGGTCTTACACCAGGGCGATACTGATAGTATCTTCCACTCTGGAACACGCCGCAAATGTACTATATATTATTTTAAATGAATTAATTGTGAAATAACACAAATTAATCTAATAAAATTTATTTGCGCATGCCGGGTTCGAACCCGCGACCTCCGGCTTGTGAGTCAAGAGTCTTACCCACTGGACTACGGAGGTCGTCAAAAGTAAATAAGTTTTAAGATTTTCACGGCCAAAAGCATTTTCTTTATTTGTTTTTGGGGTGTTATGCCGTGTTGCGCTACCTCCTTCTTTAGCCAACGTTTCGGACATCGTTGCAGTGTCCATCATCAGGGCAGATCCAGCATATCCGGTAGACGTGTAATTTTTAGTCGTGAAACTCTTTAAAATTTATAACCGTTCCGTGTTTAGAATGCAACGACAATATTCCAAGTGGGGGTTTATCTCGCTAACGCGGTAAAATCGTAAGAAACCCTTCTCGTGTGTGAAGTCCAGTTATAAATTTTTAGTTGCATATATGCTGCTGGTATTGGAGAAAAGAAATTTCACGTTATGAGTATAGTTTTAATTCCCCGCGTACAGATTTAACCTGTAATTAAAACCAGTTCTGTGTTAAGAATGCAACGAAAACGCATCAGGTGTGATTTCAGCTAACGCATTTCTTATGTTGGAAGTGTATTTATAAAATTCTAGTTTCATAGTTTATGCTTCCAGAATTAGAAGATGGCCATTTCCATGTTCTGAGTGTAGTTTCAATTCTCCGCAACCTAAACTGAAACTATTTCCGTGTTCAGAATGCAAAGAAAAAAATTCAGTTGTGGTTTCATCTGCTGATGAATTTTGACGGAAACCATTCTCGTGTTCAAAGTGCAGTTATAAAATTCTGGTTGCAGCGATTCGAATGTGGCTACACCCCCCCCCCCCCCCCCCCCCCCCCCCCCCGAGATGGTAATCGGAGTGCGGCCCGCGGGTTAAAGTATGAACATCAAAATGGCCCGCGACGTTAAAAAGGTTCCCCACCCCTGCTCTAACAGACCACACAGCCAATAGCAGCGCAGCGGAGGACCACGTGATTGCTTTCATTCCAAACGTTCGTTCGTTTAGCGCCACGAAAGTAAGTAAGTGATTATACTAGTTACCAAGTTACTTTAGTGGTTTTCTAGGAGATTTCTCCAAACAAAATGTATAAAGATATAAACTGAGGATTAGGATAAAATTTTTTAAGGAAAACATAACAGATAAGTAATATTACAATATTTTCTAAGCAAATTGTTTCAACTTGTCGTCCGTTACAGGGTGGTTATAATAACGTTGTGTATTTTTAGAGAAAATATTGTAAAAAATGCCAAGTTCTTGGCAATTGTTGTGAAATATCTTACTAAAAATTGAAATAACCTTCGTCGCTATTTTCATTTAATTTAATCAATTAAATTAATAAACCGGATTGATTGAAATTGAAAAAAAAATCAATCAACAAAGAGAAGAAGGATGACATTATACGGAATACTCTCGAAATTTGATCCCTAAGGCGTATGTGTATAAAAAACGTATTGGTATGTTTATCTGCCTGTACGTAATTATTTAAATCTTCGTGTAAAAATACCTACTTGCGATATTTAAACGACACAATTATTAGAATTAGGACTGATGTATTATAGTGCCTAATATACAGGGTGTTAAGGGACGTACTTGACTTACTTTAACCAGTGATTCCTGACATTATTTGGAGTAAAAAATGTAAATGAAATTTTGGTCTCCGGTGACTTTTTTTGTAGACTTTTTTTTTTTTTTTCAAAAAAATTTTCTTCAAAACCAAACAAAAAAAAATTTCTTCCGCATGTCATCACTGGTCACTCAGCCGGGTGTCCGACGAACCCCTTACCCCGCCTTTAACTGTTCAACAACTACCATTTTTTTATGTTTTTGTAGAAAAAAAAAAAAAAAAAAACTTCAAAAATGTCACCGGAGACCAAAATTTCATTTACATTTTTTACTCCAAATAATGTCAGGAATCACTGGTTAAAGTAAGTCAAGTACGTCCCTTAACACCCTGTATATGTGTCTATCTACCAAATCTTATTGAAACCATTATTCTACTTCAGATACTTAAAACAAGCCAACAATTAGAATAAGGAAATGAAGGAGTTTTAATTTTCGGTATATTAAGTTCCTAAAATATCTGTTTGTTTATGAACCAATTTTGCATGTAATTATTCGACTTATGATATTTAAAACAAGCCAATTATTAAAGTAAGGAAATCAAAGAGTTTTCATTTTCGGTACATTTAGTTCCTAAAATATCTGAATGTTTATCAGCCAAATCTTTATGTAAAAATTCTACTTGTGATATTTAAAACAAGGCAATTTTTCGAATAAGTACAACGAATGAGTTTTTTTTGGCCCATTTAGTGCGTAATAACTTCGTGTTTATCTACCTATACCTAATTATTTAAATTTTTGTTTTAGAATACCTACTTGTAATACAAAACACAATTATTAAAATAAAGACAATAAAGGAGTTTTTTGCTTTTAGTACCTAATATTTATGTGTTTATCTACCAAATATTTGTGTCAGAATTCTACCTGAGATACGAGTTTTTAAAACATGTTTATTATTAGAATAAGAAAATCAAGAAGTTTTTGGTTTCGGTACATTAAGTGCCTAAAGTACCTATCTTTATTTTAATCAACCAAATCTTAATGTAACAGTGAACCTATTTTTGGACCTATATTTAGTGCCTAAGATAATAATAATACTTGGCTAATTAATATAGCGCCGTTTTTTGTGAGAAAACACCTCAAGGGCGAATTTGTATTTGTGTACCTATAAATATCTTATTACTGAAATCTTCATGAAAGAATTGTACACTGCATGTCAATGAAAGCATTTCTAATATTTTATACACTGATTGCCTAACATTTCTTATGTGTTTGTTTATTTCTTACCTATTCGAGTTTTATTTTGTTCAGAGCTATTGAATGTCAATAAAAACGATATTACTATTCGCACATTTTTAATGATTAGGTATTCCATTTAATTGAATTTTTTTTACCTAGGTCCATTTCCAGTTCCTTTATTCCAGCCCCTTTTATAACCCTTCTAATAATTTGGCCCAACTACCTCATAACAAGTGTGTACCTCAAATACCGGAACACACTTGTTATGAAGCTGAATGTGGTTAGTGATTAGGAATATTTTATGACCTCTTTTTTTACAAGTCTATATTGTGTAATAGACGTAAATCGCATCCCATGTGTTCAAACATAAGATCATTTTTAAAAAAAAAACTCGTCGTCCATTGTTTTACATATTTCTAAAGAACTTGTAATTATCTATTGTGTTTCAAAATCCTTTGAGTTATCTTTTTATTTTAAAGTGTTGGATACTACACTTCTGTTATCACGTCATGACGGCCTCCTGTGGTCGAGGGGTAAGGCTCTCAACCAGCGATCCGGATGTCGCAAGTTTCAAACCCAGCGTGCACAAGTAATTTTTATTTTGGTAGATTTGTATAATTTGGGGGGCGGGTATGGGAACTGCCGTCCCGAGAACAATTTATTGGACAACCAACACCTCTGCCATAGGTTACACCGAGTGGTTCGCTACGTTTGGCGACTTAGCAAGGGCGCCCGGGTTCATGGGGTGAAGTTCGTCCAGGTCTTGGCCTCGGATACGACTGCCCACCTGCTGCGTGGCGAGAGAGAGACTGGTTAAATGAGGCCCTTTGACCTTTCGAGTTGGAGTGCGAGTTGAAGTACGAACTCGCTCATGAACAATCATGACTCATGAACGACTTTTGAATTTTATTATTTCCTTTTTTCTGCGCGTCAGGACTTTGGCCTTAGGAATGGAAATAATCATTGATTGATCTGTACTTGTAAGAAAACAATTATGTTAGGGTACAAATCTTGGTCGCATGCTTCAATGAGATGAGCTACCGAGTCTGGTAACGCCGGATTGTTTTCACATTTTCTTTTTCATTTGGTCATCCAGAGTCGGTATTCATTTAAAACAGTTGATTCATTATCATTTATGAATAGACGGTACATCTGGACTACTTTTTTCACTTTGAATGTCTCGATATCCATATCCCAGTCTCTAACATTTGAATTAGGGAGAAAAACTTCCAAATAAAATAGGTTGAGTACCACCGGAGAGAATCTCTCCTCAAAATAAACAATAACAATAACAACAGTGACACAGCAAGCACATTAAATATTCGTTCCACACAATTTAACAAAAAACATTGAATTTTTATGCTCTAAGCAGTGAAAACTATACTAAAACGGGGCTTAAATTGGCCACTAATCTAACTTGACTTACATCTTAATAATATATGTGTTTATAATGTTTCAAAAGTTAAAACAAAATAAAATTAAAAGTGAATCTGTGTAAATATCTGTTAAATTAAAACTACTACCTACCCACATTGTCAACCACTGTTCGAGTTTGCCTACATAGGTACCTACTTGGAGTTTACTAACTTTTCAGGGGAGCAAAACCATAAATCCCAAATTTAAAAAAAAATATATATATATATAATAAATAACCTAAATGTCTAAATCTCGCAGCAAGACTTGCAGTGTAAAGAAAACACTATCATCGCCTCTATTGACCGCATCTGGCACCATGGAATCACCGTCGGCAACGCACCAGTCAATGATAAACATTGACACCGACTCCCTTATCAACTTCTTTGAGTCGAAACTTGAAACAATGCGTACTGAGAGTAAGAACGCCATTGACGCTATTCATCAAAAATTGGACACTTTATCAAATGGGTGGAAGGACCAGTACACCAAAATCATGGGGTGTGTGACTGTTCTTCAGGAAGAAAATGCCAGCCTCCGACAAGAAATCCAATCTCTCAGAGATGCTCAAGATGACATGGAGCAGCGTAGCAGAGTGTGTAATTTAGATGTCCACGGCATTCCCGAGGTGAAAGGTGAAAATCTGTTCACCCTAATGGAGAGAATGGGATCAACTATCAACGTGCCACTTCCTAGTAGCGCTGTGGTGTCGGTGCACCGCGTCGCTCGCGGCCACTCGTCTCCCTCCAACCGTCCACGCAACATAGTCGTCCATCTCACGACAAAGCGTCTCCGTGATGATGTCATCGCTGCGGTAAGGACTCGCCGCGGCCTCACAACGGACCAACTAGGACTTGGAGCTCCCACCACTAATTTCTACGTAAATGAGCACCTGACACTAAAAAATAAAATACTCTTTGCCAAAACACGTGCCACCGGAAAAGAAAACGGCTATAAATACATATGGGTGAGGAATGGCAGTATCCTGGTGAAGAGGAATGATCTCTCTCGAGTCGTCACCATTCGTTGCGAGGGAGACCTTAACCCGTTTAATCACAGGAGACCAGATTTGTCCCAACGCACATAGATAGGTCTCACATAAGACGCCGTAACTCCCTTACTATCATAGTAAGAAATATGTTCTAATCGGTGTTAGAAAGGAAAAACATCATGCTTTATATTCCAATCTCAAAAAATAGCCACCAAAAAAGTAAAATGTACACTTTTATGTACACAAAGTTTTGAATCGCAAATTGAAAAAAGAATTTGAAACTTCTGAAATTTAAAAAAAAAAAATTTCATAGAGCGACAAAAAATTGAGGTTACAATATGTGTTTGTTATACATTTGTCTAATAAATTATGCATGTGTTTTTATTTTTTTTTATTATCAGTAACTTGAGTTAGAAAAAACATAAGGTGAGCCTTTTTGAAAACTTTTTTATGTTTGTATGCAAAATTTTATAATTTAAAAAAAATATATATTTTTCAAATTCTATAATTTGAAAGCGTATTTCATCACCTTTCTAAAACAGTTTTTGGTTTTTGAATGTGTTGAGAAATATTCCAAATATTTGGATTTTATTGTAAAGTGAAAATATTTTGACCATCCGAAAAAAAAGCCAAATTTTTGAAGGGTTAAAAAAATCAGCACTCATGGTCAACAAAATATGTGACTTCTAGAACAAACTTGTTACTGCTGCTATCGATGCCAGCTTTCTATCACTATCCTGTACTCTTGGTCATTAATTTTTTTCTTGCAAAATTACTCAATATATTTGTTTATAGCGCAATACATCCATAATCATATAGCACTATCATATTTCCTGCATATTCATTCATATTTTACACTAACTAATCAATGTTTTATATATAATTTTGATGCATCATACGTCCTAATTAATTTACCACTCCAGCAAATGTGGAATAAGTCGAATAACACTCTTACTCTAAAAAAATGACCTCATCATCTATATCTGTTTATTACCAGAACTGTGGTGGTATTAAGACCAAAACTCAGGAGCTTCTTATTAATATTTCATCGAATAACTATGATGTTATAGTTCTAGTTGAAACGTGGCTTGTAGCAAGTGTAAATACGGCCGAATTCATAGATTCGCGTTACACGGTATTCCGACGAGATAGGAACCGTATAATTACCGGTAAGATGGACGGAAGTGGTGTGTTAGTGGCAGTGCGCAAGGAACTCGCAGCTCCCCGTCTCGACGATTGGGAAAAAATTCAAATTGAACAAATCTTTATATCAATTCCGTTAAGGTCTCTAAATCTCATCATATGTGCTGTATATATACCTCCTGTCTCGCCAGTAATGCTTTATGATATTTTCTCCAAAAACCTGTAATCCGTCTTTTCATCAGAACCAAATAATACGTTTTGTGTTCTTGGAGATCTGAATCTACCTACCTTACATGGACATTTTCCGAAGGCTGCAATCATGGTATTGCCTCCTCAAACACGGCTGCATCGCAAACTTTTCTTCAAACAATGGCATTGATGAGCTTATTTCAATATAATTGTATACCTAACCACAACGATAAATTCTTAGACCTTATATTTTACAGTCGCGAAACAAAAGTTACACATAGCGACGACCCTCTCCTTTCAGAGGACAGAAACCATTCAGCCATGGAATTTGAAATATCATCCGCGATTCAACCAAAAATTAAAAACAACAAAGAGCGTAGGCAAAATTTCAGGAAAGCTGATTATACTCAAATTAATAATCACATCAATTGTATTGATTGGTAGTCTGAAATCGCGAATTTATCAGCAGAAGAAGCAGTAGACCGATTCTATGTAATAATAAACAATATAATTGATGAGTTTATTCCAGTATTGGCACGACGAAATGACAAATTCCCCATATGGTTTACTCCCGAACTTATAGAAAAAAAGATAAAGTTTGGCTCAAATGGAAGACATATAAAGGTCTTTCTGACTATCGTAAATTTTCCTTCTTACGTGCTACATACAAAAAATTGGCTAGTGAATCTCGAAAGTTATTTTTTGAAAACATCGAAAGTTAATTGCAAAATAATATTAAATGCTTTTGGTCATACATATCCTCATTAAAATCATCTGATGGATATTCTGCTACTATGTCCTTCGAAGGGCGCAAATCTAATGATGCCCAAGAAATCTGTAATATGTTCTCTGAGTTCTTCAAGTCAACATTTGAACCCTCCTATATCAATGACTCAATTAACATTGACCAACTTGAGGCCGTTCGGGACTCTGGACTTACGCACATTCACACCATTGAACTAACGGAACAAGAAGTGCAATCAAGTTTAAAGGCGTTAGGTATAAACAAAGGTGTGGGTCACGATGGAATACCGGCGTTTTTTCTCAGATCTGCTACGTCGTCATTGTATGTTCCACTTACCATAATATTTATTTATTTATTTATTGTTTGTTTGTAAATATTACATAATACAATATAATGAACTTAAAATGTCCAACTAGGCAATTGCCCGTTTTAGGACATTCCAATATGATAATGTTTTTACATGTAAAATATAGTAAGTTATATTATTTAATAAATGCCTGAGTGACGGGGTTTTCCCTTATAGGTAGAAGTTGGCTTATATTATACCAGTCCATAAGGGTGACTCACGTCAAAAAGTCGAAAACTATAGGCCAATATCCATTCTCTCGGCGATCCCTAAACTCTTGGAAAGACTTGTCCATGATAATATATATCCCCAGCTTGCCGCCAAAATTACAGAACAACAACACGGGTTTGTAAAAGGCAAATCTACCATGAGTAATTTACTAATTTACTCAAATTTCTTATTCACTAGCATGGATCGAGGCCAACAGGTAGATGCAATATACTGCGATTTCAAAAAAGCTTTCGACAAGGTTGACCACCTTATTCTTATTAAAAAAATAATGTTCAACGGAATTAGGGGAAACTTATTACGTTGGTTTGTCTCATATTTGACAAAAAAGACAGCAAGCTGTATCATTACGAGGACATACTTCTAAGTGGGAACTAGTTACCTCTGGCGTACCACAGGGGTCAATCCTGGGTCCGCTGTTATTTATACTTTTTATTAACACTGTTACTAAATGTTTCATGCATTGTTTATTTCTTTTGTACGCCGATGATATAAAAATATTTGCCATTGTTAGGAATTTAAACGATTGTCTGCTCATCCAAAGCGACTTAGTAAGGTTCGAAGCATTTTGCAAAGAAAACAAAATTTACCTAAGTTACAACAAATGTAAACAAATAAGCTTCACTAAAAATCACAACGCTATTATACACAATTATTGTATTGGTAACTATTTACTCGAGCGCGTTTACTGTATAAAAGATCTAGGCGTACTTTTCGATTCTAAACTCCATTTCGATGCGCACATTGAGAATATTATGAATAAATTTGTCATCAGAAACAGCCTCGAACTTCGAAAACCTGAAACTTATCTTCTACTTTGCTACACGCTGGTCCGTTCTCAACTTGAATACTGCACCTCCATATGGACACCACTTTACGGTGTCTATAAAGTCAACATTGAAAGTATTCAAAAGAAATTTCTGCAATACCTCAATTACAGAATGAGCGCACCTAAACGGGGGTACATAAATATGCTCTCGAATTATAACGTCACCACTCTAACTAACCGGCGAACATACCTTGACCTCATGACGCTTTATAAAATCTGCAATAACTTTATCGACTGTCCTGACCTACTGAAACTAATAAAGTCCTGGGTTCGTGTCCCAGAGGTGTCAATATGTTTTTCTGATTTTTCTGTTTCCAGATTTTCGATTGAGTTTCGCTTACATTGTCTTCATTTATTTAAATAATATACTTCAAAATACCACCCAGAGTAACAAGGCTTAACGACTTATTCCACATTAGCCGGACGCGTACAAATGCTGGTGTCAGGGATCCAATCAGAAGAATGTGCGAATCGCTTAATCAAAATCAAAACATCAAGGATTCCAACTTATTTTTACTACTTACTGCGCAGTACTTTTAGTAGAAAATTGAAAGCCGTTTTCCTACAAAGTACAATACTTTAGACATTGCTTGGTTTATAATTTTAACTACCTCTCTTTTTTTAAATTTCTGTATGACATTATTTTTTATCTATATATATATTTGGTCTTACCATCAAAATTTTTCCAAAAACAATTTGTTAACTTTTATAAGGATATTGCGCTTTTTTTCATCTCTCTGTAAAATAATATTTACTTATGTATATACATACGTCTTTTCCGTATTTAACGGTAAAAATATTTGTATATGTTTTTATCTGCTGTCAATATTAATTCGTGAGAAAAAGTTTGGATGCAGGCGAATTCTCTATTAATTGTTTTGTATATTCTTGTCAATTGACGTCTGTATCTGTATTTTCTCCTTAATAAAAAATTAAAAAATCTTTAATAATGGAATCTAATAGAGGTTTGTAAATTTATTTCCGAAAGTAGGTACTCTTCCACCGATTTCGCCTCATAATTGGACCTGTTTGTTTGCATTGAAACTGTACGGAAGAATTTTAATGTAACATACAACTGTTTTGCTTGCTCTGTCGCCTCTGAAAATAATTTCTTGAATATAGACTCAGCGTTTTGGCGTTTCGATCATACGAAACACTTTCATGACACGATTTTGATGTCAACCAAAGGGCGGATCCAGCTTTGGCGCCAGAGGGGGGGGTCACATAGCGCCAGGGGGGGGTCACATAGTCATGGTCAAGTCACTAGAAGTTATAATTTAATTTTTATAATAATAGATACAAGTAAAAAGTATGTCCACCTAGGTCCTGGACCCAGCCCAGGGGGGAGGGGGGGTCATGACCCCTATGACCCCCCCCCTGGATCCGCCCTTGTGTCAACCGATGCAGTTTTCAGGAATTGGCTCAACGAAACTGTAGTTCCTAAAATTAAAAAAAGTTTTATAACCTTTCTTAAAGAAAAAAAAACTTCCATAGGTGTAAGTCGTTTTGAAATGTGCTGTTTTCTAGAATATCGCATAGGCATATCGAATCACAGCTATGTAGGGTTTGCAAGAAACAGTGAGCGTCACTTGAAGTTTTATTATCTTGCCACGTCGAAATTCTCTCCAGTGCGTTACAAATTTTAACTATATTACCACCCTGGAATTGTAAATAGCCGTTGTGTCTTTCAATCCAAAGTGTCTCGCATTTATTTTAAATTGCCGTGCCATCAAGTTCTTCGGAGAATACTCAACGGCGTTTTGCAGAATCGTTAGCAAATGCTACAATTTTTTTCATTGTCCCAGTTGCGTTTCTACACGAAGCGACGTTTGATGACTTGGCCAAGGAGTTATTCCAGACATGATTGCTACAAGGACAACGTAATGCGTGATGGCTTTTTTAGAGAGTTCCTCAACAGCACCTTTTGCGTCAGATGCCATTAGGAACTAAACAACTGTCCGTTCCTATACCTTCACAAAACGGTAGATCTATATCGAATTTGTAGCAAATATTTTTCACAACTTTCGCTAATGCGGTGCCTGTTAACCGTAATTCTTTTGTGCCGTCTAAGCTATCTCTTTCTTCACATTGAATCATTTTCAGCAATTCATAAGCGTCGCAGAGGCATACAAAATCTTCCATAAAACCATCCTTAAAATATCTGAATGATAGACTCATCTGTTCGGTATGATAAATATCTGTAGTCTCGTCAAAAAGAATAGCGAAAAACTTAGCTTTTTGGAAAACAGCAAAAGAAAAAAGGAAAAATAAAGAAAATTGTATGGAACATATAAATGATATTAAACGAAAGCTCAAGGTGACGGCCTCGAAGAAGAAAGCAACTAAGCAACAACGCTTTTTGGTTAATACATACAGGGGGCCTGGTCACTACCTTTTATGTTTCACAAACAGTCAGTTAGCGAAACTAGGTAGTTTGGGAAAAGTTATCGCAACTGTCGAAAAATGGTAGTAACTATTTGGTCAACGTTTAATTTATTTTGGCGTCAAAATAAACTAAACGTTAACCAAATAGTTACTGACTACCATTTTTCGCCAGTTGCGATAACTTTTCCCAAACTACCTAGTTTCGCTAACTGACTGTTTGTGAAACATAAAAGCTAGTGATTAGGCCCCCTGGTAAGTTTTACTGCTAAAATATATATATATTTCTTTTTAATTGCTGGCAACCCGGGCGTTTATTGATAAAATTACACATAGGTAGGTTTAAAATAAATAAACTTAACCATAAAGAACTGGTCATAAGTGTAGGTATTATATATTTTTAGCTACCAATGAAAACATCAAGCACGCCAACAACACTATTGTTAGCAAGGCCCAATGCCCTTTTTTGAACTTCTTCAGCAAATTGACCAAATTCCTTAACCTTGTCGTCCCGGAAAGAAAAAAATCACACACGATCCGAAGGGGGGTCACTAGGGCCCCCCAATTTGATTTGCCTTAGGGTGTTAATGATATAATTTTTGTAATTTGTTTTGGTAATAATTAGAAGGAAGTATATTCATCATATTTCAGTAGTCATTATGAAAATCGTTTGATAAATAATTTCATAATTAATTTTCTAATGAATTTAGACCAAAACGCGTATTTTTCCATTGAAAACAGAGAAGGCGGGCCGATAGCCAACATAACTCCATGTTTCCGAATCTCGACTGGCGATTGGTGATTACATCGCCTGAGTCCATCGCTACTTTGTTGCACAGGATGATCTGTAAATGATTGACATTTTTTGTTTAAATTTTTTAACTGTTGAAAAATTTTATCTGTTACTAAACTAGTTACGGATGTTAAGTGTTTTGAAACTTATAATATATCTAAAAATTTAATGTAGGTATTAAAGTTGATCTCCCAATTTATAATTGCTGTTGTTATATTCTTATCATAAATAATGCATTTGTTTGTATAGGTAGATATTGAGTTTATAGTTTTTACTGTTACATTTATATATTTTTAACGGTGAATGGTTTTGTCCTGCAGAGGACATCAAATAAACGCAGTCTGGCAACTCTGTCGATGTCTAAAATAAAAAAGATTTTTGGAAAATAGTAAAATTGTTTGGTTTGGTGAGTTAGCAGGGGTGCCTAAGTTCATGAGGTTTAAATAGATCTTGGCGACGGCTAGGTCTGCCTACCTTATGCATGGCGGGCCGGATCGAGAAAGACTGGTTAAGGTAGGCAATATGAACTCTCCAGCTGGGCTCTCTCGACTCATCCCCTCGCACCGTTGATGGAGAGATGGATTCTTCACACATGAATACCCTGTCCCCCAGATTCCTTCCCATCCCTCATACCTTTTTCCTTTCCAGAACTTCCTCTCCTCCGTTTCCTTAAAATACCCTCCACACAGTAACCCCTTGAAATTATTTAATAGGGAAGCAACCCGGTAATGCGATGTTCCGAGAGTCCTGCTTTAGAGGTTTACAGATCTTCCTCAACCAGTCTTTCCCGATCCGGTCTGCCACGCAGTTGGTGGGCAGACGCATCCGTCGCTAAGATCGGTACAAAACTTACCCCTCGAACCCGGCCACCCCTGCTAAGTCACCAAACGTAGCGAACCACTTGGGGTGAACTATGGCAGAGGTGTTGGTTATCCAATAAATGGTTTCCGGAGCGGTGGTACCCAAATAATAATAACGATGAATAAACGTAGGACCTATCTTATAACTAACGGTTGATGACTTGCTTGATGCACTGATTGCATTCACTGTGCTGCTCGTCAATCAACAATCCAACATGCAATGAATTAATCGATGGGCATATGCCACCTGAAACATTATTTAAGTATGATTGTCTGAAAACGTACGTTTTCATTGATGATTTTACGATGTTATTATTTTTCAAAAACTTACTCTTGAAACTTGTTTCCCAAGCAAATAACATATTATTTCTAAAAAATTGTTAAACTATTCAAAATCACAACCGAATATTTAGGTCTCATCGCGAAAACATGGGACACATAAGCTAAATCCATAAGTATCAAAGTTCAATGATTTGAAATGCTTTCCGATCTCCCTGTAATACCATGCATGCACGTTAGATAAAACAACACGCAAAATTTCGCGCTCTTGTCCAACATCCAGTGTCCTTTATCCAATATCCAACTTACGCAAACAAGAATTCGTCACTTTGGCCAACATCCAACAGCCAAAAACGTGTTTTCTATGAAATTTTATACATTTAGAACATATTGTACTTAAAAAAACAATTTGTAATACTTTAAAACATTTTAGTAGACTTAAAATTTATCTAATTTCATTTTATATGCCTTTTTCTTAAACAAAAACTTTAAAGCGCTGTTTCTCACGATTTACGTTTTGGTCTGTTGGAGTAAAACGAACTAAAGTGACGTTTTCACCCCAAAGGCCAAAAGAGTATTTTGGCCAGTGTCGAGTTGAAATCTCTTTGAAATGAAACTAGTGATCGTGTAAAGCAGGTCTGGCCAATCCAAAATGTACCACGGGCATTGACAGTAAAGATTTATTTATTTATTTATTGTTCGTCGCCCGAGTTCTTAATTGTCCAAACTACCATTTGCGTATTTTACAGGAGGAGGTTTTCTTTGATTATTTCAATGAAACATTATGATAGGTGTGTAAAACGAAGCTATTTACGTAAAGGTAAACGTCTCATAAGTTGAAATAATCCTTAATAAGGTGACTTATTATCGTTTTTGATACTTTATTTTTAATTTTAAAATGGAGATTGAGCAAGAATGCAAAATCAAAATTATTCTTAACCTTCCCCATACTAAGCATCCAAAAATTCCGTGTGCACCGAACCGGGGGATCGCAAGCCCCCGCTCGTATTTGTACAAATCGTAAAATATTATGTGTTCTAAGTGACGTCATGTCAACCATCTGGCTTGATGCGGAATGTGACCGGAGCTGTAAGAGCCACTGAAGCCCTAGCTAGCCAACGCTTTCTAAACAGTGGGATATATTTTTAAATAAAAATAATTTGTAAACATTACAGTTTTGACTGTTCTTTTTATTTTATTTAAACTTAAGTATTTCGATAAATTTAAAAAGAAAGTATTGTTAATAAAATTAATATACATAACACAATAATTTCTTTACATAGATAGGTAACTTTTGCAAATATTCTTTAAAAAAATTATTTCACATTCAGAGATTTCAGCTTGCCTGTATACTTGTGACTTAGAAATTACATTTCTAGACCAGAAACATTGGTATATAATTGTAAACATTGTATAATAATATGCACATTGTTATGTTCAATAAAAAAAACACGCAAAAGTCTATTATACTATCTCCATTCATTTTTTTTTTACATGAGCTCCACACAGGAGGCCCAGAGAAAAATAATTTCCCTCAGGGCCTATGTCATCTTTGGGGATGCTGTGTGGAGGTTTTTTTTAAAGGAAAGGAAGGAGATAGGAGTTCTGGGAAGGAAAAGGGTTTAAGGGGTGGGTAGGAATATGGGGTTCAGTGTGTTCAGGTCATCCACCTCCAAGACCTAGACAAACCTCACCCCATGGACCTGGGCACACCTGCTAAATCACCAAACGTAGCGAACCACTTGGGGTGACCTGTGGCAGAGGTGTTGGCTATCCAATAAATGTTCCCGGGGCGGCGGTACCCATACCCGCCTCCCAAATTCTGAAGGAAGCCGAAATCGACACACAACTATTTGGAGCGGTAAAGTGCTCCCATGAAAAAACGACAAAAAAAAATTAGATTAAAATGTATTAAAATTAAAACAAAATAATAATGATGTAAATATGTGAAGCGTAATTTTCAATTCATGTAATCTTTAAAAAGCTTGTCCCCTTTTAATATGCAATGTTGTACTCGGGTAGTAAAAAGAATATACTTTTAAAAGATTGTTAAGACTAATATAATTTGAACTAAATTATGTCAGGGCGTCATTGGTTCTCTGCAATATTGAATATTTATGATTTATTTAGTTTTATTGTCGGCGTTGCGGCTTTGTTACATTTTTTCATCATTCCTTCGATTCTTTCCTTCTGGGGGATGGTAAGCATTGCATTTGGTTTACTGAATACTATGGGTTTTGTTACATTTTTATATAATACTATTGTTTTCATACTTATTTTTAGCAGTTGATTAGTAAGGTTTTTCCTAATACCCTCCGGATTATTTTCAAAGTGCATATTATAGGTGTTTTGTCTTTTACAGTGCACTAACATTGTTTTTTTGTTAAAATATTTTATTATTCCAACTATAAAAGGTACATAAGACCTAAACAAACCTCACCCCATGAACCCGGCACCCCTGCTAAGCCACCAAACGTAGAGAACCTTACTACTTGGGGTCCCCTACGGCAGGGGTGTTGGTTATCCAATAAATGGTTCCCGGGCTGCGGTACCCATACCCGCCTGCCAAATTTTTTACCCATCCCAATTTTAAGTAATACGACTAAGAAAGCTTTAAAGGAGCGTACCTACAGATAATATTTTTAGGTACAAAAAACGTTATCGTAAATAATAGTATCGGAAACGTAAAAAACGTTTAACATCCTCTGCAAAAATATACCAAACCACCCACATCCTCAGAAACTAAACACGTGTTTTCTGAAAAAGGTCGAAACTGACCGAGACTGATGAAAGATAATTGCAGCGCAGGTATAACTGGCAGAATGTACAAACAGTATAACTGTCTCGCTCCTTCACATATGTATTACGGGCTATCCCGGGTGGCCATCCGGGTAAGTTAGACTGAAAAAAAAACATGACTCGAGAACGTAAAGTAAGGACAAAAATAATGGTATTGAAATGCTAGCGGGCACCGCGATTTGCACTAATATTTATCAAAAACATTTTTTTCTATCTTATGTGCTTTGAATATTGAAAAACAAAAATGGCAAAAAAAATGTTGGTATTTTCTCAAGGATTACAAAAAATATGAATGAAATTGTATAATTAATTAACGAGATATCGCAAAAAAGGTGGATCTTGGGGATCTTGTAGTCCCCGGTCCGGGCTGGCTGAGTTAAGGAGATTGACCACACTAAAATGGAGATAGAGCAAATTCTGCATAAATATTTTCCGTGCTTAACTATGCAAACGACCATCTCAGATTATATACAGGATGAGTTTATTTTCAATATATCTCTTTGTGATATCGACAATTGTGGTGGGATATATGTATAAAAAGTTATTAATTATGTAGCTTGTCTGTCCGTCATTTTTTTCTCTTCCATTAAACCGGTTGTGATGAAACTTTGGGCAGTTATTGTGCGCTTGCACGCTAAAACTTCTATGTATAATGGTGAGCTCTGACTTTATGAAATTTGCGCACATATTCCCTTATTATTTTCTGTACCATTCATCCGATTCCGATGACACTTTCGTGAGATGTTTTACGCATGCCCGCGAAGGTTTCAATATATAATGGTGAGTTCTGGTGTTATCAAATTTGCAATTAAGTGAGTTCTGGTGTTATTAAATTTTCCTTCATTATTTCCTAAACTATTCATCCGATTGCGATGAAACTTTGGTGAGGTATTGTGCGCACGCCTGCGAAAATTTCTATATATAATGATGAGCTCTGGCGTTATGTAATTTTCATAAAAATTACCTTATTATTTTCTGCGCTTCCCGTGAAACTTTGGTGAGTTTTTTTACGCACGGCAGCAAAGGTCTCTGTTAAGATTTCAGGTACTGAAATATATATTTTTTGTGATTGTCACCCTAATGGTTGTGGCAACATTTTTTTGTGTTGGCGATTGCCAGGGCGATTTCGTATTGCCGCGGATTTTTTAATTTCTTCTTCTCTTGTTACTATCCGTCTTGGGCGAGTCGTTTTTGGCAAAACGTCTGCTGCCAGGTTTTCACTTCATGTGGGTTATAAAAACCGCGGAGAGAGATAGCATTATTGGGCTCACCGTACATGAGCTACCCTACGGATCTTTTTATTGTTTGAATAAAGACCAATATTCAAGAGCTGGAGTTATTATTGAAGAGTTACTCCAGTCACACTTCCTTTCGGAATCAGGTGTTACCACGCCGGATTGCTCTGTCAGGAGAGCGGAAGTTGAGATCCTGAACATATGTAATGGTCAGATCTGGGGTTATGAAATTTGCTTAAAATTATCTTATTATTTCCTACACAATTTAACCGATTGTGGTGAAACTTTGGTCAGTTGTTGTGCTGAAACCGCGAAGGTTTCTATGTATAATGGTGAGCTCTGACTTAATGATATTTATTTTAAAAAAAATACATTAGGCGGCTCGCGAGTTGTTTGAAAAATGTGTGTATTTTACAAAGTTAAGCGGTAGGGGGGGTGGGGAATCTGGGAGGGAGGAAGGAAGGAACGAAGCCGAGGGAGTCGCGGGAGTGAAACAAGGAAGGGGCGATGGGGAAAGTGGAAGCGGGAGGGGGGAGGGGTTGGAAGGTGAAAGGGGAACGCGGAAGGGACCGTGGAAGGGGGACGGGGCGGGAACGGGAACGCATGGGAATGGACGTGCAGCGATAATTATTTTAAAAAATACCATAGCTATAATTGAAACACATTAAAATTTGTTAAAAATTTATTGAAATGCGTTTTCGTGAGAAAAATACAAACAATCTGAGAATAAGGCAGAGGGGACGCCTGAGGGGAACAGGGCGGGAACGGGAACTGGAACGGGAATGCTTTGAAAAGGTCATGCAAAGATAATTAAAAAAAAATAATAAAACTATAATTAAAACACATTAAAATATTTTTTGAATTTTTTTTTGCGAGGAAAATAAAAACCATATGAGAATAGTGAATTAAAACATTTTTATACCGATTTCAATAATCTTAATCTTGAATACATGAAAATGGCGTTACCGCGTAAATGAATTAATTTAAACATAATTAATATGTTGAATGCCTATTTTTTGCATGTTTTTTGTCTCCCCCGACATAAATACTTACTTTGCGTGATAATAAAGATAATCTAACTGTTTGAATAAGAAATATTGCGTATTACCAGACGGCCGGCGTAGTGCAGCGGTAAGGCGCCTGACTAGCATTCCGAAGGTCGCGGGATCGAATCCCGGCGTGGCAAATAAATTTTATTTGATTAATTTGTGTAATTCACAATTTATTCATTTAAAATAATATATAGTATATTGGCGGCACGTTCCAGAGTGGAAGATACTCTCAGTATCGCCCTGGTGTAAGACCACCATTCAGAATTGAAACGTTGCTTGAAATGGCTTCTGCCGTGTTTGGTGACCAGATCTGAATAGCCAGGTACTTCCCCACCTTCCTATTCCCTATCTCCTTCCCCTCCCCACTACCTACAGCTTCACAACATACCCCAATTGGGGATGCCATAGTCCCACTGGCCATAGTCCCAACTGCTCCAGGGAGCAGTTGGGACTCTTGTGCGGTATTCATGTAAAAAAAGCGGCGTAATTCATAAATAATAAACTATTTTTCACAGAGTCAATAGTTATTGAGTTATAATTAAAATCCTGGAAAAACTCTTTTTTTTCATGTTCTTTAGCTAAAACTCAAATCCCAACCATATTTTTGTTGGCGAAACTCGGATCACCCCACAACACATAAATGAGGAAAAAATCAGAACTGCACCAGAATTTATATCAACAAACTGCCTAATGACGGGACTTATTCTTAAATGTCAAACAAAGGCTTCATACAAATACGGATAAACTGACAATTTCGAATCGAACTTCTAACTTTAATATGAAATGATAATCAACAAAACTGATTTCCACAATAAAAACTCTCGGAAAGGAGAACTGAGTTAAAACCGAAAAATGAACACGCTGTATTACAAAGTTCCTTGCCATTTATAAAACAAAACTGAAACGTCATTGATAAAGATACTTAAAACTAATACTAACCGCTCTATTTCAGCACTGCTGCGTATGTATGATCTTTTGTCAATAGTTTTAGACATTTTGTTGTAATTTCGTTATTCAAAAACTCACTTGTAATACAATTAAATGCCTTTTGCTTCCGCGTAACACACCACAATAACAAAAACAATGTGAAGTAAACTAACAACATGGCGGCGCGGTATCGTGGATCGGCGCGCTGTGATTGGTCGATTGGTGGAGTTTGACTAATCTAGCCCGCAAATTTTATTTCGCGGCAACTGAGATTGAACTAAGAAGGAGTTTAACTAATTAAGAACTCACTTTTAGAATATTGTTGTGGACATTGACATTTTAAAAAGCTTGTAATTAATTGTATATGGCTCGTAAAATTATTTTTATTTATCTAACGATGCGAAATTTTATCCTTAACATGATTGCATTTAAAACTCATTTTCGATAAAATGGTAGTTTGCACAATTAAGAACTTGGGCGTCGAAGTGTGTGAGTGCTCCGTGTATACGATGGAGTAAAATTTAAAAAATATATATGGAATCACAAAACCCTCAAAAATACCCCTAAACATATTAAACCAGTAAAAAAAAATCCCATCTCATTTATTTTACCCCTAAGTTGGCAACCTTTTAATTTTGTTTACAGTGAATACCGCACAAGAATCTCAACTGCTCCCGTCTGGAGCCAGTGAGACTATGGCATCCCCAAATGGGGGTATGTTGTGAGGCTGAAGGTAGTAGGGAGGGGAAGGAGGTGGGGAAGAGGAAGGTTGGGAAGTACCTGGCTATTCAGATCTGGTCACCAAACACGGCTAAAGCCATTTTCAAGCAACGTTTCAATTCTGAATGGTGGTCTTACACCAGGGCGATACTGATAGTATCTTCCACTCTGGAACATGCCGCAAATATACTATATATTATTTGAAATGAATTAATTTTGAAATTAATTCATTTCAATTTTCTCAGTATTGCTTGTGTTAAAAATGTGGAATGTAACACTTTGGGTAAATATTTCCTTATTGAGTCCACGATCAATACACACTTGGAATTGAAAAATATTGCATTTTGTTAACTTTAAAACGTAAAATGTTTTTTTTAAGTCTCTCCATGTTATTAATTACAACGATGAAATACTCACTTTTAAAAGGAAAAATCACTTTCTGTCAGTCGCACAATAATAAGTACGAATAACTATCTTCGGAAATGACAATAAGGCTAAAGTTCGGTGTTTGGGCTAAATTCCTAAAAAATAAAACTAGTTATTTTTATACTAATTTGGGGTCGGGGAATCCGAATCTGAAAGAATTAGGCGGCGGCAAGCAATATTAACTGAATTAAACGACTTTAAAAAATTTTATACACATACAGGAAAATAGCCATTTTGGAAGCATTTTGATTCCTAATAAATCAAACTAGTTATTTTTATACTAACTATGGGCCGGGGAATCCGAATCTGAAAGAATTAGGCGGCGGCAAGCAATATTAACTTAATTACACGACTTAAAAATTTTCTATACACACACACATGAAAATAATCATTTCGGAAGTATTTTGACACATGTAGTACAAAGATCATAGAAAAACACGATAACATAGATGTTTTTACCACACAAAATTAAGTGTTGCCATTAAGCAGTAATATTTATAACGTAAAATAACATGTTTATATTTTAAGTACTTATTTTTTATAAATTTTACTCACTTTTGTATCACAAACCATGTTACATAAACCCGGCGTAGCTGCTAAACTACTTGAAAACATGGATGTTTTTTTGCCGTGACGCGAGCAGGCGGTATAAAGGGGCACAAACCATGTTACACAAACCTAGCGTAGCCGCTAAACTACTCGAAAACAGGGATGTTTTTTTGCCGTGACGCGAGCAGGCGGTATAAAGGGGCACAAACCATGTTACACAAACCTACCGTAGCCGCTAAACTCTCGAAAACAGGGATGTTTTTTTGCCGTGACGCGAGCAGGCGGTATAAAGGGGCACAAACCATGATACACAAACCTAGCGTAGCCGCTAAACTACTTGAAAACAGGGATGTTTTTTTGCCGTGACGCGAGCAGGCGGTATAAAGGGGCACAAACCATGTTACACAAACCTAGCGTTAGGTTAGGGACGCGAGCAGGCGGTATAAAGGGGCACAAACCATGTTACACAAACCTAGCGTAGCCGCTAAACTACTTGAAAACAGGGATGTTTTTTTGCCGTGACGCGAGCAGGCGGTATAAAGGGGCACAAACCATGTTACACAAACCTAGCGTTAGGTTAGGTTAGGTTAGGGACGCGAGCAGGCAGTATAAAGGGGCACAAACCATGTTACACAAACCTAACGTTAGGTTAGGTTAGGTTACGCATTTTTAAGACTACGAATTTTCATACTTTTGGTTTAAGAATACGCCGTTGAGATAGTCGTAATTCATCAGGTTAATGTGTTATGTGAAGAATTATCGTGTCGGAAATTATTGATATAGGGATAAATATTTTTGAGAGTTGGTAACACTGTCAGTACATGTTCCTGTATATTAGTTTCCCGTAAATGTATTTTTTCTGTGGTTTTCATTCATTTCAAATTAGTGTTTTGGCGATGATGAACTTGAAGAAAATATTGGAGGATAAATATTTTTGAGAGCTGGTAACACTGCCGGCACATGTTTTTGTATATTTCTTGTTTTTCTATGATCTTTGTACTACGTGTGTCAAAATACTTCCGAAATGATTATTTTCAAGTGTGTGTGTATAGAAAATTTTTAAGTCGTGTAATTCAGTTAATATTGCTTGCCGCGGCCTAATTATTTCAGATTCGGATTCCCCAGCCCATAGTTAGTATAAAAATAACTAGTTTGATTTTCTAGGAATCAAAATGCTTCCAAAATGGCTATTTTCCTGTATGTGTATAAATTTTTTTAAAGTCGTTTAATTCAGTTAATATTGCTTGCCGCCGCCTAATTCTTTCAGATTCGGATTCCCCGACCCCAAATTAGTATAAAAATAACTAGTTTTATTTTTTAGGAATTTAGCCCAAACACCGAATTTATTCCGACAATAAAGCGTTTTAATAATTATTTTGTTCGGTTTCATAAACACGAAAAATAATTACTTATTACGGTCGAATGACGCAAGACGCGAGCCCATATAAAATATAAAACTGTTCCATGTGAAACATGTTTTCATGCAATTTGCAAAAGAGCCAACCTAAAAATAAAAAAATTCATTCACGAAACGAGTAGCTAGAAACGATATATAGAAGATATTACTACGAAATTACCTGAATTGCTTAATTACGTTTGAAATTATTCTAATACCCAGAACGAAAATCAATAAAAGAACACGCACGCGTTTTTATTGTCAATAACATATACATCTCAGGTTTTAATTGATTTGTTCTGCAAGTAGGGTCTGTCTAACGGGTTTGTGTGATTAGTTGAATACCTAGAACGAAAATAAATAAAAGAATGCGCACGCGTTTTTCTTAACCCTTAGAATAATAAGAAAAAATATCTTTATATACTTTTGCCTGTCAACGTTTGCGCACAAAATTTCCGGTTCTTTCCATGCATTTTAAATGTTCTTTTTTATTATTTTTTTTATCCTTTTGCAAAAAACAAAATTATTCTAAAATCTAGATATAGTTATTTTTCCGACCTGCTTATTAGAACATTATTGTTTCTAAATATTAAAATTTTAATATTGGAAATTTAATGTGGATTGGCTCAAAAATACACGCCTGCGAGAATATTCGAATTAAAGTACCTAAAGTAGAATAAACTAAAAATTTCAAATACAGATTCCTTTTCTTAAAAAAATGTAATAAAACTGTGTCTTAACTTTTTATCGCAATCACAACTTTTTTTAAAATAAAATGTGTGGGACAAAATTTCTCAATTTTATTTAAAAATTAAATGTGTGAGACAATTTGCGTCTCTTGTGATTAGATGGGTTAAATTAAATCTGTATTTGGCGAATTAAAACTACACTAAGAATATGAAAATGGTTTCTCTTTGATTCTAGCAGCATATAAATAGTCTGCAACTAGAATTGTATAATGAATAAAATAATGGTCTCTTTCGAAATGTATCAGCAGATGAATACAAAACTGAAATTCATTCGTTAATACATTCTGAACACAATTCTGGTTTTAATTCAGAGAGAATCTGTTTGCGAGTTATCAGCTTTAATTAGTATTACTCTCATAATATTCGTACGGTTTTCCTACGAATTGCGAAATTCGCAGATTAAAAAATTATAATTATTGATGTTTTTAAATAATTTTAAAAAGAGTTGGATTCGTAAACGAAAGTATCGTTGAACATTTTTAAATAATGATTTGAAATGGTTAAAATTTTTCCAAGATAATATTATTGTTTATTGTGAAAATTTGCCGCCCCCCTTAAAATTGCCGCCCCCCCCCCCCCCCCCCCCCCCCCCGCCCCCCCTACGCTACGCCGCTGTGGCAGGGTTAACTTTTTGGAGGAAGTAGCTTGACATCCCTTATAAGGAATTTAAAAGCATAATTGACGATCTAACCGACCGTCCGGTTCACGACGAGTTCATCGAAAACGAATTCATCGAAAGCTAGTTCATCGAAAACCAAATCATCGAAAACCAATTCATCGAATGATCAATTCATCGAATCGCCAATTCATTGAAAAAAATATATTTGCTTTGTTTTTACTCACATACCTTATATGTGTAACCTGTGAACTTGGAAATTGATTCTTTTCAGCTCTGAGGAAGCCCACACTTGTCAACTGCGAGACTTTTCTGCGCGGCGGCCTGAAGTGGCGTGAGACTCGGTCGCTCCGAAATGGAAGAGTGCCGGGTGCTTATGCTAGCTACAACTTGTGATACAGGGGTAGTACAGCGATTTATTATTTCCGTTCGAAAATAAGCAACTTTAAGTACCTATGTATTATTTTTAGGCTAACCATACGTCCCGATTTGACCGGGATTGTCCCGGTTTCAGACACGGGTCCCGGAGTGTTTTAGATTTTGTCTCGGTTTGCGTGAGCACTGTATATATCTATTCTGTGGGGCTGTGTCAGAGGCTGGCGACTTGCGCGAACTGAGCGAGAAGATTATTTACCTATCAGCTATGAGAATCGTACTGAGGTTTTTTTTAATCTCTCTTTTGAGAACTTGTATAACTGCATTCGAAACATGAAAAAGGTTTTACTATTCTATTTAGCTTGTGAATCATAGTGGAGTAAAGTGTTGCTCCATAGGGAAACCTTGGGAAAATTACTTTCCTCAGGGCTTTCTCAATGGAGTTAATCTTGAGAAGCATTTGTTGTTAGACTTAAAAATAAAACAATTATCTTTGTTATTATGTTTTTCATTTCTTTTACATAGGTTATTTTAAATTACAAGAATGCTGTAACTATAATTTTAAGTTTACAACCTTGCAAAGTATTCCTCGACAAGTAGGCTCACCATAATTCTGAAGCTCCAAACCGGGACGGAAGGCAGTGGCGGTCCGTCCTGTAGTTATTGTGTCAATTGTACTTTTCGCTGTTCTTCTTAACATTTGTCATTTTTTTCATAAAAATCACTGTATGCCAAAATTTAATTTACAGTATAGTAACGCTCGTACAGTAGACTCCAGCATGCGGCCAGGGTCATCCGACCAAGTGTGTTCATTATTGAGAAAACATGCTCCAAAGGTGCTGAAGTCCCGGGTAGGCACAAAATATATTGTATGATTTTAATTAGATTAGGCGCATCAATGTGTGCTGGTGAAATTGTTTGAATAATTCGACCAATTTGTCCACGTAATCAGTTTGGGTCGTCGTTAAACTCCATTCGTGAGAAATTGTATAACTGCATTCGGGACAAGAAAATGGTTTTTGTCCACTGTGGGTAAACATGCGATTTTAAGATTTATCTTCTTAGTACATGAATAGTTGCAGTCGGAACATGAAAAAGGTTTTTCTCCACTATGAGTCAGCAAGTGACTTCTTAGATATACCTTTTGAGAATAGTTTCATTTAGGACTTGAAAAAGGTTTTCTCTTCTGTGAATCGTACTGTGGATTTTTAAATCCTCCTTTTGAGAACTTGTATAACTGCATTCGAGATAAGAAAATGGTTTGGTCCACTGTGGGTAAACATGTGATATTTCTCTGCATTGAATAGTTGCAGTCGGAACATGAAAAAGGTTTTTCTACGCTATTAGTCCGCAAGTGACTTCTTATATATCCTACATTCGAAGCAAAGAACTGGTTTTACTGAAACTAATAAAAAAACTAGATACATTACTGCCTACAGTCCTTAATTATAGCTACATTCGGAACATACAAATGATTTTCCTGCAATTCTGGCTGCACATTGTCTGCAACCAGAATTTGTCTGCAACCAAAACTGCACGTTGTCTGCAACCAGAATTTTGTAACTGCACTTTGAACACCAGAATGATTTCCTTCAAAATACATCACTAGATGAAACCACAACTGGAATTTTTCGTTGCATTCTGAGCCCAGATCTAGCTTTAATTTCGGTTGAATTTGCATGCGGGGAAATAAAACTACACTCAGATCACAAAAATAGCTTTCCTCTATTTCTGACAGCCCAAACAACGCAACTAGAATTTAATAAATACACTTCCAATATGAAAAACGCATCAGTAAATGAAATCACAACTAACAGGTTTTTTTTGCGTTCTTAACACAGAACTGGTTTTAATTGGCCCAGGAAATTGGTGAAGTCATCACATCCGCGATGGATGACTTCATCCAATCAACTGTTAAGGAAACTGGTGTAGGCTCAAAGCCGTGGTTCAGTCGACAATGCGCTGAAGCAGTGCGACGAAAAAACGCGGCTTACCGAACCTACAACACATCTAGAACATCCGAAGACGGAACAGCTTACAACAAAATGGCAAAGGAAACCAAGAGAATCATAAATAGGTCAAAATTTGAGCACGACCAGCAGATCAGCAGAAATCTGACTGCATGCCCACATGGCAGCAGGCAATTCTGGTCGCTTGCGGGCTCAATAGGTCGCAATTTCTGCAAATCCAGTCTGCCACCTCTTACCAGACCTGACGGCTCACTAGCAAACACCGCCACCGAAAAGGCTAACTTACTAGGTAAAATGTTTGCGGATAACTCAACCCTCGATGATCAAGGTGCTGTCCCGACGTCGGGTCCTCACTGCGGTTTTCGTATGAAAAAGCTGAGGATCCGGCATCGGGAAGTACTCCATGTTTTACGAGGGCTTGATGTTAATAAAGCTAGTGGGCCTGACGGAGTACCTGCCCTGGTACTGCAGAGGTGCGCTGCAGAAATAGCTCAAATTTTGACGAAGCTTTTTAAAATGTCCCTGAAGACTGGCTCTGTGCCCTCTGGTTGGAAAAAAGCGGTTATCCATCCTATTCCAAAGAAGGGTGACCTCTCCAACCCGGCCAACTGCAGCCCCATAGCGATCACATCAGTTCTGTCTAAGGTGATGGAACGTGTGATCAACGGCAAACTGCTCACATACCTCGAGAAGAACAAAATTATTAACGACCGGTCAATACGGATTCCGGCGGAACCGCTCGTGCGGTGATCTTCTCGCGTATGTGACGCATGTTTGGGGGCGATGCCTGGAACGTTTCGGTGAGACCCAAACGGTTGCACTGGACATCTCCAAGGCCTTTGACCGGTTTTGGCACCGAGGACTTGTCAACAAACTGCATTCTTACGGACTTCCCGCATCCTTGTGTACGTGGATTGCCGACTTCTTGAGGGAGAGGTCGATTCAGACGGTAGTCGATGGTTTCACCTCTTCCTCACACTCGATAAATGCTGGCGTCACACAGGAATCGGTTCTGTCTCCGACTTTGTTTTTGTTGCACATCAAAGACCTTTTGTCATGTGCACCAATTCACTGTTATGCGGATGACAGTACAGTTCATGATAGCTTTTTGTTTGACAAGCCCCCAAAGGGCTCACAAACTCCAACAGCTCGTAGGGCTTTGAAGCAAAGAATGGACGGTTACCTCGAGTGTTTTCTCTTGGGGTAAAAATAATCTCGTTGAATTTAATGTTTCAAAGACCCAATCTTGTCTGATTACGTCTAAAAGGGATCGAAATGAAAATCTAGTCTCTTTCAACGGAAGCAATCTTCCGAACAGGCCCTCCAATGATATGCTTGGTGTAACCTAAGCATTACACAGGGCTACTTCCCCTCTAACCTAAAACAAAGTATCGTAATTCCCATCTACAAATCTGGAAACAAGACAGATATCAACAACTATAGACCAATTACTCTACTAAATAGCTTGTCTAAAGTTTTTGAAAACCTCATTAATGCACAACTTTTAAAATTTGTCGAGAGCCATAAAATACTTTCAATTAATCAATATGGTTTTCAAAAAAACAAAAGTACATCAGATGCCATTGCCAGTGTGACTGACTTCATTGTAAAAAGCCTTGATAAAGGAAATAAATGTATCTCAATCTTTTTAGACCTTTCTAAAGCTTTTGATACAATATCACACATTAAACTAATTAAAAAACTAGAGAACATCGGCATTTCGGACAAAGAGCTAAACTTCTTCAAAAGCTACTTAAATGGACGCCAACAGGTTAAAATTCAGAATACTCTCAGTAATCAGCGCTCAACTGACTATGGAATTCCACAAGGAAGCGTTTTGGGACTGACTCTGTTCTTACTGTATATTAAAAACTTTTGCAACCTTGAAAGTCAAGGACACATTGTTAGCTTTGCTTTGACGACACCGTCTTATTATTCGAAGACAATAATTGGTCAGCTGTATTTAAAAAAGCTGAAGAAAATATTAACTTCATTATAAAATGGCTAGATACAAACACACTTACCCTTAACACGAAGAAAACTAAATATGTTACTTCAAGCATCAATACAACAGGCCAACCTAATGATGATTACTCCATAAAAATTCATAGCTGTACGAATTCCAATGAATGTAGTGAGTGCCCCAGTATAGAGCGCACTTCACAGATAAAGTACCTCGGCCTCACCATTGACCCATACCTCAAATGGAACCTACATACCCAGATCATTGCAAATAAAATTAGAAAAACAATACACTTCTTCAGATCCATAAGGAACTTTCTTAACTTACAACTCCTAAAAACGATTTATTTTGCAATCACCCAATCTATCATTGAGTATGGTATCATTGCATGGGGAGGGGGCACTTCATCAGCTCTAGATCCTGTCGAAAAGGCACAGAAAACAATTATGAAAATTATTCTCAAACTTCCTCTAACTGCAGACAGTGACCTTATGTTCAAAATAATGAGAGTATTTGATGTTCGACAGATCTATGTAAAAACTATCCTCATGCATCTCTTTAAAAACAAACATGTGCTTTACGAAAAAAAAATAAACTTAAGATTTACACGTAACTCCAACAAAGACATATTGCAAGTTCCAGCACTCTCTTCCACCTTTGGTCAACGTAGCTTTAGATACTTTGCCACAAAAATATTCAACATTCTCCCAGAAAACATCTAACTGAGTCAAACACAGAGAGAGTTTAAAAAATATGTTAAAATATGGATACATTCTAATGATCGAGCCTATACTGGTGCCCTCACCCAAACGCCCAGTCATTGACAGTTGTTATTGTAGTAATAACCTTGCAGTTTATGAATTGTGTAGGTATATGCAAACAATAATGTTACCTAAAATAAAGTTTTTGCTGTATGGAAACCTACTATACACATTTATAAAAAAACCATAGATAAAATTGCGAGAAACAATTAACAAAATTTCTGCCTCAATACAGGTTCACCTAGTGAGGCAGGCAATGCACAACTAAAAATACTGTATAACTATACTACTCCTGTGTAACCTTTCTTACGTTATTTTCTGTTTGTTAATTTTTCTGTACTGATTGATTGTAAACTACATTGAGTATGTAATTTATTTATTTTTTAGTTATATTGTTGTTATTTCATTGAATAAAGATTATTATTATTATTATTATTAACCCTAAGGGACCAGCTCAGGTATGGGGGCTCCATCGAAGCCAGAGTTATCCTCCCAAAAGCTGGGCGTACTATACAGGGCCCACAGATACTTTAATAGTACACAACTGCTAACCTTGTACAAATCACAAGTACGCCCCACGGTTGAATTTGGCAGCCATCTCTCGTCTGGAGCTCCAAAATACCTGAAAAATACCCTCGACTCTGTGCAGAAACGGGCGGTCCATTTGATAGATTCTCCCAATCTTAACAGACGGATTGCAATCTTTAGAGCACAGGCGTCGGGTGGGAATGCTATCCTTGTTCTACCGGTATAACAATGGAAGATGCTACGAGGAACTAGCATCATTGATCCCTTCGGCACCGGTGCATAGTCGGGAAACACGCCAAACGCGTGCCCAACATTTGTACACGGTTGACATTTGTCACATGAGAACGGGTCGTTTCTTCGACTCGTTCTTGTGTTCAACAGCCCGGCTAAAATACCCTCCACTCAGCATCCCAGATGACATAGGCCCTGAGGGAAATTATTTTCCTCACAGCCTCCTGTGTGGAGTTAATGTAAAAAAAAATTTAAAAAATTACAGGGTGAATCTCTACGCGTGGAATTCAAACTACACTCAGAACGTGAAATTGCTTTCCTCCAATACTGGCAGCACAAATATAAACTGTAACTGCATTCCAATTACGAGAATGGCTTCCCACGAAACGCGTTAGCAAGATGAAACCCCACCAGGATTTTTTTCGTTGCATTCTGAACACAGAATTGGTTTTAATTTTTAGTGAGTTTGTTTTGCGGGAAATTAAAACAACACTCAGAACATGAAAATGGCTTTCCTCCAATTTTGGCATAAAGCACCTACTTACGCATCTAGAATGTTATAAATGCACTACTAACGCGAGAAATACGTCACAAAATAAAACTACACCTCAAATGTTTTCGATGCATTCTAAAGTCTTTATTTGTAACTCCTGGTATAATTCTTGTCCTCTCGTTTGTATAGTACCATCCGTAAGTGGTGTCATCATATAATTGGTTTGAGCATAACCAATGTCACCTAACAATAATACTTGGTTATCAAATTCTCTTTGAAGAAAACTTCTTTTCAAGGCAGAATTGTCCCGTTATATTAGAATCATGGGCAGATCTTTACCACCGTGCCACAACATCGAGGAATTGTAAATCAGCTGCAGCTACACACTGCCTAGTAATAGAAAAATACCTACCCTTTTCTATTCCTGAAAATCTCTGCCATACTTCCGCCAGGAGACAATAAGCGCACATGAGTGCCATCAATGGCGCCACATACTCGAGGATATTTCGTTATTTTGTAAAATTCTTCTGCTGTTCTCTGCCGCTTCTCAGAATTAATAGGCATCTTGATAATTTTTTTATTCAGAGAAGCGATGGCATGGATAACAAGGTGTACTATGCGACAAGCTGTGGACTCCTCGATGCCAATCACGTCGCCACAAGTCATTAATTGACTCCCTGTTGCATAAAATCTCAATGTGCATAATACTTGATTCATAGGTGTCACAGCATTGTTTTTATTGGTGTTGAAATTTAACTGAGGTTCAATTTATTGCAGTAATAATGATGTCGTTTCTTTAATGAGACGAAATCTTCTTTGAAACTTTTTGGCACTGAGTGTATTAAATAAATTTGTTCTTGTGTTTACTTCTATCAATATAAACGGTCTAGGTACTTATAAAATCTATAATTTCTTCGTCATCGTCAGAATACAAATCCCAAATATCCATCGTGAATACAAATTAATTTAGATAGATATTTGCAGTAACAGACAACCGAAAATCGAAGAGATAAACTATAAATTTTACATTGTCACTACGAAACTGACAGTTGCTAAACACACTCAGTTAAACAGACCTTTTTGGGTATTTAATTTTGACAGCTCTAATATCTACAAAAAAAAATGTTTTTTAACGAATTGGTGATTCGATGAATTGATCATTCGATGAATTGATTTTCGATGAATTGATTTTCGATAAACTCGTTTTCGATGAATTTGCTTTCGATGAATTGATTTTCGATGAACTCGTCGGTTATGGCGATATTACACACATCAACCACATTGATGCGATTTGGTTGAACGGCGTACAATTGAAAGGGTGTGCTGTTTATGGCGAAATTACACACGTCAACCACATTGATGCGATTTGGTTGAACGGCGTATAATTGAAAGGGTGTACTGTTTACACGTACTTGACAGAAGTGGACCATTCAATCACATTGCTGTCATAGATTTTAGAATGTCTTCGAAACAGGTCGTGCGCGCGGGAATTAAGTTAATGTGTGATCATTTAATTAACGAGTTAATGAGAGGCGTATGCACTTCCCTCCATTTAAAAACCATTTTCTATGTTGACAACTCACTACAAAATAAAACAGTCACAGTTTGGCACTTCAATACGCGCGCACAGTGCTGCGCGCGCATGCAACGCCGCATTCGCGCATGCGCACGAAGGACAACAGAACAAATCACATTGAAAATATTAAACATGTTGAATATTTTCAATGCGGTGGAAAGATGACGCGCAATGACATGGAAACATGCAATGTCTTGTTTACACGGTGCAATTTGGTATCTACAACCTAATTGCGAGGCAGAATTGAAAGGTCTAATATGCCCATTACACGTACTTGACAGAAGTGGACTATTGAATCACATTGCTGTCATAGAGTTTACAATGTCTTCGAAACATGTAGTGCGCGCGGGAATTATATCCCTCTGATTTAATGTTCCACAGGCTTGGAGAGTTCTTAAAGTGCTCTAAGAACAGGGGCGTATGCTCTTCCCTCCATTTAAAAACCATTTTCTATGTTGACAACTCACTACAAAATAAACATGATACTTCCATACGCGCGCACAGTGCTGCGTGATTGAAAATATTAAACAAGTTGAATATTTTCAATACGGTTGAAAGATGACGCGCAATGACATCGAAACATTCAATGTCTTGTTTATACGGTGCAATTTGGTAGCTTCAACTAAATTGCGAGGCAGAATTGAACCGTCTAATATGCCCATTACCGACTGTCCCATCCCCGATCTGTCAAAGCCGAAAAACGTTATCAAAACAAAGCTTAAAAAGCAGTAAACATTCTTATTAAACAAATTATTTTGTCGTATCTACAACACAAGTTTGGAAAGAACCTACACTCGTTTCTTTTGGAGTCTTATCGGATAATCGGTTTGAATCGGATTGTAAAAAGTTTGAGTAATCGTAATGCTTTTTCTAAAATCATTTAAGTCACAGGTTGAAAATAATGTAAGTTTTGTTTTTTTTTTTATTGAAATTAAGAAAATGTTACATAAAAATAATGTAACAAGTGAACTATCTGTGTATGGGTACTTTTGGTGTGAAGTTGTTAACATTCAACATCTTTATATTGGTAGCATTGAAATGTTTACCTTTGCTCAGTTGGTGATACTGAGGATCTGCACAGAGGGATGCACTAGGCAGGACTGGCCTTGAGCTCGCCATTCTTTGAGCAGCCACAGGTGACCACGGCCACCGTCCCTGTGGCGGGTCGACGTAATCAAATAGTCGTAGTTCGCCATTATTTTAACAACATGAGAAGATTGATAAATCCGCGCCCACCAGCGGCATCCATTATTGAAGACCATCAGGACAATCATTAAAATCCTGGATCAGCAGCGGAGTACCATGGGAGCACATTATTTCTGCTGGATTAAAACCACATCCGGCATCTGCAGACGCAGTCATGACAAGACCTTCCGACTATACCTGGAGCCAGAGGTGCTCGCAGGGATGCGGCCGAAGATCGCCCACCTTGGCCGTCATCAACATAGTCGGCTGGCTGGCAACCGCCCTTGGACGGGACGTCGCTGGGAAACCGCGGGACTGGAGGCCTGTTCGTCGCTCCAGCCTGCCGTTCAGCACATGTCAGCAGCGGAGGGAGCTAACCGCCCATCTCCGAAGGCAGCAAGCAGCAGCATGGATCGCCTACATATGGCTTTCACCCATTCATCAACTCCTCAAGATTAAACGGTACTAACGCTCCATAATATGCCCATTCAGAATTTAGTCTAGCCCTGATTATTTTTTGTACGTAATTAATAAATTAATTTAACTGTGTCAAAGCACAATACTATTTCATTTAAATAACCTATCCTCATACAAAGTATTACACAGCCGCCTACTTAAGGTCCACGCCTGAGAAATTCTAGTAATAATCACACTTGTCTCATGCTCTCCATGTATTATATTCCTAACATTTTAGCTTCCAATGTGAAAGTTAAATATCTTCATAACATTTTGACGTCCTACGCAAATATTCTCATAACAAAAAGTTTTGTTGGCGACTTTAAAAGAAAACTGAGTATGCTCGATTTAGAAACAAAAACTGTATTAATACTTAAATACTATAAAAATATGAACCTACACCTGTTAATTGCGGCAATTAATTACAAGCATTCGTTTTTGCCGATGGTTTCATTAACTAAATAATAATTCACTGAACTGCTCAAATACCTTGAGAAAGGGGTAGGTTTCAAGGAAAGAATGCCAAAGACCTACCTTGCTTATCTTATTCTCGTGGCTCCTAGGCTGCAGGATTATTTTTATATAATAAATATTTATTTCATTTGTTTAATCATCAGCAAAGAGTAGAACATTTGCATTAAAGCATTTTATAATGTCGTTGATGAAAATTGTAAACAATAACGGACCCAGGTGTGATCCTTGGGCACACCGGAAGGTATATTTACAATCTCAGAGATGAAGCCATTAATTGTTACTCCTCGAGTGCACCTATTAAGATAAGAGACTTAAGCAAGGATCATACTGAGCAGACGCAACGCGACGCAACGTTCCTGTCCCGTTCACACTGGCCGACGTACATACGCGTCGCTGTGACCACGTGACAAGGGGTCTTTGGTTGTGCGCAGGCGCGTTTGATTTGACACATTTGACATTTATTTTTTAGGTTATGTTTATGTGATTCTCTTCTCAGCAGATGACAGCTTTGGCATGTCTTAAAAGTGAATTTGAAGATGATTTGCTACGATTATTATTATTAAATCAATATTCTCGTAAAAATAAAAAAGTGAGAAGTATTTGGGTCCACAACATTAACAAACAAAGACAAATGTTTGGAGAGTTCCATACTTCAGTAGAATCTAGTTAACTAATCTAATTAACTAGAATCTGATGACGTATGAGTAAAGTGGTATTTGAAGAGCTTCACAGCATAATTGAATATGACATAAAAAAAGAAAACACGAAAGTCAATTCGGATCAGAGAAAGACTGGCAGTGTGTCTGTGTCATGTTTGATTGTCATTCATTATAGGGGTATAATATTGAAAGTCATGCCATGAATGGCTGAAATTTCCTCCCAAGCTACACTGCGTGTGCAGAATCTCTATAATCCTGTAATGTGATTTTATAAATAACTTCGTGCCGTCTAGTTTCAATGAACTGTTCGTCATCCATTTTTGAATAATATCTGTCAAAAAACAACCACAGATATTGCGAAACATAACGTTAGATGCTTACATAACACCAGTAAAATCATCTCGTAGTAGGCGTGACCATACCCCCTCCACCTTCCACATGGCACACGCCGATCTGGCTGCGGCAGATCCGCGTCGCGTAGGGGGCGTCGGTTTGCGTTGCGTGGGGCTAGTGTGATTCTAAAGCACCCGTTTCCATAGAAAATGTATGGATGGTAAGTAGTCCAGATATGGAAATGATGACGTCTACCTACGTCGCGTGGCGTGGCGTGGCGTGGGCCTAGTATGTTCCCAGCTTTAACCATCGATACGAATCCCCGTGAATACCCAAAGCTAGTACGAGTAATTTAGATAAAAGGAGACATTGATCAATTTAATCAAACGTTTTCGAGAAGTATGTATAGATTACGTCAATTTGGATTTGATCATCCATTGATTTAGTAGTATGTTCATCAAATGTCTTTATTCACTCTTAATACATAGTTCACTACAAATATTTTCTATCCACAAGCGTATTAGCGGGTGAGTCACGATGTAGGTGGCAATAACGGCGAACAATACACACTTGCGCCTTATTGGCGCAGGCTTACAATTAAAAGACTCACAAATAACCTATCTGCGGTGTTTCACAATTCACAGTAAATTGCGCGTTATTCAAACGAGGTGTAGGCCAAAACGATACAATACTTCACACTAGCGCGAAAACGTTGCTTTCGAGCTGGCAGTCCAAATTATTCAATAACAACGGCGGCAGGCAGCTCACCACGCTCAGCTCGGTAACAATTTTTATGCAGTCCTACCAAGTTTACAGGCCTTTGGCAATTAGGAGCTAAACAAAGTTGGACAGGAATAGACAAAGGAACAAAGCATTCAGTAGAGCAATAGACAATTTGATAATTCAAAATATCAATGGGCCGTTTTCGCACGATTTTGGCCGCTAGGTTCGCTAATAGTCCTACCGGTCCAACTATTTTATTTAACTGTCAGATCCCATACATTTTTTAGGCCGTTTGACGCAATTTAGTGTTTTTAAATATTATAATAATGCCGTCAACCTGTTGTAGTGTTCCAATGTGTAGAATAGGGTTGGGCACGAGTTTCCCAAAGATTGAAAGGCTTGAAAGCGCAATGGATTCATTCAATTAGGTTCATTTCAATATACATAGAATGCACAAAATTTTTTACACAATGTTTTGCCTTCTTTCGCAGTTGACATTAATTGACCAACGTACCTTTAAATATAAGTGTAGTCAACCACAACTAACAAATAATTATGGTAGACATATCTTATTTCCTTTTTTTGTATTAAGTAAACATTTTCAATTATTGCAATAATTTTATTACACGGTTATCAAACTGTCTGGCACGAGATTTATGGGCGGGTCATTCTTCTTTGTTGGCAATCTAATTTGCTTTGCATTTCTCGCCCCATGTCTGTATATCTCGTGATTGTAATTTAATTTTCAGTAGCAGTGTTTTAAGAAAAATCAAATTATTATTATTTCTTAACGTAGACCGTTTTGTATTTTATATCATGTAAGTATGGAAGTTTGAGCCTAATTTTATTTTCAGATGTACTGTACAGGCAAAAGCTACTGAAAGGTTGTAGTTCCTTCAATATTTCCCTGGATAAAAGTAGAAGTAGGTAATATAGAATTAAGAAACTGACAGGAAAGGCGTCTGATACGTGAAAAAATATATATGAATTCTACAAAACCGAAACCAAGGGAAAGCTTATGGCGCAGACTACGCCATTCGAAGAATACCATCATCACTGCCATGGTTGCCTGGATGGAGATGGAGTCCCCGCTGATGCCCTTCTGGAAATGGGAGCCTGTCAAATATCCCCCATGAATGGATATTTGCATATTTTTTTGGATTTATTATATACTATATTTTTCATTCATTTTCTGTTCCATTCTGTGTATGAATGCATTGTTATTTTGTCAATGTTTGAACTATTTCAAAATATGGAATGTATTGCATTGCACAACATTCTGAAATAAACGATAATTATTATGATACGTTTTAAGATTTTCACGGCCAAAGTATTTTCGTTATTTGTTTTTTGGGGTGTTATGCCGTGTTGCGCTACCTCCTTCTTTAGCCAATGTTTCGGACAGCGTTGCAGTGTCCATCATCCGGGGGCCCTGATGGTGGACACTGCAACGCTATTCGAAAAGTTGGCTAAAGAAGGAGGTAGCGCAACACGGCATAACATCCCAAAAACAAATAACTAAAAGATCATTATTATATTTCTTTTATTAAAATAAAGACTGAGTGTCGCTCCAGTTTTGTCATGGTTTTCTGCGGCCTTGCACGACATCTACTGCCATGGTTAAAAAAGATTGTTTAGTTGTACTAAATAACACAAAATAATTTAACGAATATATAAATAAATAAAAAAAACTTTCTTTTATTTCTCGAGGTCAATATGAAAAGAACAAGATTACAGACATAATATAAATGTGTCGTAAAACATTTATAAACATTATACACATAGAAGAACATATTATCAGTACAACAAATAATTAACATTATGCATAAATCATTTATTGTTTTGGCAAATTTTTTTACATCCTAATATTATATAGTTGTGGTAGCGTCGGTCAACGCGTGAGCAACTTTGTGAACAGTCAACCTGTTAAAATAAAGAAAATAATATTAGCAAATTAAATATGTAACTAGTGTAGAAATCTCCCAACCTCCATACTATACAATATTAATTAACATTTATTTTTATAATTTACTTGATAAAAAATTGATTTTTCCTATGCTAATATTTTATTTGTAAACATTCAATAGAAATATAAATATAATCTATTTCACAGATGAGGGATATCAAAATACAAAGGTGATAAGAGGTAATATAAGTAAACCTATTAAAACTTCTATTCAACCGTGGTTTCGGGGAAATTTGGGTCCTTTTTGATGATGAAGATAGAGTCGTTCAGCCAGTAGGACTGGTTGAAGTCCCCCTCGCAGAGGTAGGACACGTGTGACCACTGCATGACCTGGAGCCCCACGGTAGTAGCACAGTAGCTGGTAAAGGATTCCACGTGCTCCTCGAATGTGTGTCCTCGGATGGGCAGACGCTCCTTCGTCATGTGGTCAGATTCGTCTGAAAATTATAATTGAATAGTACAAGGAATCCGAGAGAAGACGACCAGTGCAATGCCCTAGACATAGTTAGGAGAAATTAAAGATTGTGCTTTAAGCTTTGAGTTTAAGCTTGAGTGTTAAGCGATTAGATTTTTGCCTCGAGCTTTATGCTTTGGGATTTAAGCTTTGCTTTTACCTATGTCAAAAATAATGATAAATTAAGGGTAACAAAACAGCAGCTTTTGAGTCTGGAGGAAATTGGTAACTGTCTGGTTATTCAGATCTAGGCAATACACGTAGCAGATAATGTTAATAAATTGATGAGATCCCTTTGGTATCGGTTCACCAGCAAGAAATTCGCCAGACAAGAGCGGAACATCCATCCACAGTAGATGACAGCAGCATTCGACTTGTTCTCATGCAATATTTCCCTACATACTATGAATATTTCCATCTCCTCCCGTATTTAATAGTGGTCTTTTCAAGATCTTTATATTAAAATTCCATTCTTTTAAGGCCCTTCCTAGCAGCCGGTGAAAAACCACCATTTAGAAGCGATACATTGCTTGAAATGGCAAGAGTTGTGTTAGGTGACCAGGTGTGAATAGCCAGGCATTTCCCAGCCTCCACATTTCCCATATTCTTTCCTCCCCCATTCAGTTCAGCCTCACAACATACCCTGATTAGGGGTGCCATAGTACCACTTACTTAAAATTAATTTCATTTAAAAGACCGGTTAAATCCCTGGTTAAAGTATTAGAGGCATAATAAAACCCATATCTTACATTCAACGTATGGTTTGAAGGGCAGAACCAGCGCTACGATAAGGAGTCCATCGTCGTTGAGAGCCTGCTTAGCGTTGAGCAGCATGGTCTGTGGCTCAGAGCAGCATCTTACTTTTTGTGCATTTTACTTACAAATGGAGCAAACTTGGTTTGGCTAAACTTGTCGGAAAACAAATTGCAAATAGCTATCGAAATGACAGATCAATCATTGAAAGACGTCAGTGCGTCAGTCCATAGATTTGGTTCACAGATTAGATGACAGGAGGACCGCTAAACACCGTGCTGCCATCTCGTGGGTGTTTTGGAATTACTCAGAAAACGGCCCATTGGCGCAACCAGCGGTTGTATCGGTAGTTGTTGGCAAAAGACATCCTGAATAACTTTGAAACGTAAGTTGTTGTGTTTTTATAAAGAATTTTAAAGCGTTATTTTAATCTCACTTAAGCTTTTCTTTCATATTGTGAAACAAAAATTAAATAATAAAAATGAGTTATAATAATAACTCCCTCTTAATAAAACTACTACTACTACAGGGATTACAATTAACTCTAATTTTAAATCAAAACCAACATTTTCTGTAAAATCACAAGATAAGAATTTAAATACTTACCTACATAAGCCATTCATATTTTTTATAAACATCGTGTCAAGAATTATAACAGTTCAAGAACTTTCATTACAAAATAATATAATAATTACAGACGTATACAAAAATGGGAAAACACAAAATCAAATACAAATCAAAACAGAAACAATTCAGCAAAATAAAAAAGAACCAAATCCTGTATAACCATTAATATAAAGATACATATTTGAAAACTTGAGACCCCCTGGCGTAACGTGAGATCTAAGATTTATTTTCGCTATTTTTGATCAAGCATGGTCTATATATGGATCCGAATGTGTCGTATTAAGTGTGCTTAAGTGCAGTCAAATACTCATACTCGGAGGAGTTAAAGGATTTTCGCCACTGTAAGAAAACGTGTGTCATGCAAAACTAATCTTCTAAGATAAATAACTGCAATCGGATCACGAAAAAGGTTGTTTTCTACTGTGAGTAAGCATGTGCCTCGTGAAATTACTCTTATAAGAACATAAAAACTACAATCTGAACATGAAAAAGATTTTTCACCACTGTGAGTCGGCAGGTGAGCCATCAAATATTGTTTTGAGATCGTGAATAACTGCAATAGGAAAGGTAAATGAATTTTCTCCACCGTGATTCAGCATAGTGTCCTTAAATGTCTCTTTTTAGAACATTAATAACTGCAATCGGTACATGAAAAAAGTTTTTCTCAGCTGTGAGTCAGCATCAAATATCTCTTTTGAGAACATGAATAACTGCAATTGGCACACGAAAAAGGTTTTTCTCCACTGTGAGTCAGCTTGTGTCTCCTCAAACTTCCCCTATCATAACATGAATAACTGCAATCGGAACATGAAAAAGGTTTTTCTCCACTGTGAGTAAGCATGTGTCTCGTTAAACTATTCTTATGAGAACATGAATAACTGCAATTGCAACAGGAAAAAGGTTTTTCTCCACTATGAGTCAGCATGTGTCTCCTCAAACTTCCCCTTTCAGAATATAAATAACTGCAATCGGAACACGAAAAAGGTGTTTCTCCACTGTGAGTCAGCTTGTGAATCAGCTTGTGAGCCATCAAATATCATTTCTTAGAACATGAATAACTGCAATCGGAACAGGAAAAAGGATTTTCTCCACTGTGAGTAAACATGTGTCTCGTCAAATGACTCTTTTGAGAAAATGAATAACTGCAGTCAGGACATGAAAAAGGCTTTTCTCCACTGTGAGTCATTTTGTGTCTCCTCAAACTTCCCCTATCAGAACATGAATAACTGCAATCGAAACACGAAAAAGGTTTTTCTCCACTATGAGTCAGCTTGTGAGCCATCAAATATCGTTTCTGAGAACATGAATAACTGCAATCGGAACAGGAAAAAGGATTTTCTCCACTGTGAGTAAACATGTGTCTCGTCAAATGACTCTTTTGAGAAAATGAATAACTGCAGTCAGGACATGAAAAAGGCTTTTCTCCACTGTGAGTCATTTTGTGTCTCCTCAAACTTCCCCTATCAGAATATGAATTACTGCAATCGAAACACGAAAAAGGTTTTTCTCCACTGTGAGTCATTATGTGAGTCATCAAATATCGTTTCTGAGAACATGAATAACTGCAATCGGAACATGAAAAGGGTTTTTCTCCACTGTGAGTCAGCACGTGTGTCGTCAAATTTGACTTTCGAGAACATGAATAACTGCAGTCAGAACATGAATAAGGATTTTCTCCACTGTGGGTCATTTTGTGTCTCCTCAAACTTCCCCTATCAGAATATGAATAACTGCAATCGAAACACGAAAAAGGTTTTTCTCCACTGTGAGTCATTATGTGAGCCATCAAATATCGTTTCTGAGAACATGAATAACTGCAATCGGAACATGAAAAGGGTTTTTCTCCACTGTGAGTCAGCACGTGAGTCGTCAAATTTGACTTTCGAGAACATGAATAACTGCAGTCAGAACATGAATAAGGTTTTTCTCCACTGTGAGTCATAATGTGTCTCACCAAATCTGTCTTTCGAGAACATGCATATTTACATTTCGAACATGAAAAAGGTTTTCTTCCACTGTGAGTCATATACGTCAATGAGTCTGAAAAAGAACACGAATAAAGATATAAGTGTAAGCACTATTAATTATTAAATTTAAAAAAAATGAATAGCACGAATCGTTTTTTACCTGTTGTCTGGGTAAATCTTTGAAAGCGTTTTAGGCATTCCTTTTTAACATCTGGCAGCTCTATGTCAATGTCCATACAAGGAATTCCCTCTTCATCTCGGGGTCCTGTTTCTAACTTGAAGCTAACAGTTTCCATTTTAAGGCTACCTAGAAAAACCAAATAACAATAGTGAATTATTATAACAACCCTGCTAAAAATATTATTAAGTATTCAATTTAATTCAAAAGAATCAAAGGACCGGGTTATTAATAAGAAAAAACTTAAGGAGTTGTTAAATGTGATGTTAGGGGGCCAGTGTTAAATGTGTGGAAGGTTCGCTAAAGGGCCCCCACGTTGAAGACAGTGTTAAATGCGTAAGTAAGCCCCACAAGAGGCGGCAGTGTTAAAGGCTGCAAGGCTCCCAGGTGTAAGCCAAGGTTAAATACTAACAGAAGTGCCCCCTTGTGACCAGCTCAGTTGTTAGGGAATATGGACTCCCCCAGGGCAGGGAGGTCGGCCGCAGCAAAGTCCACGAGCGTCAGTAATGACGCTCCGAACGTGTATCGGTTAGGAAATTCTCAACAATTAAAGACGGAAGGGTCGATTTACATGGTTTATTCAATAACTCAGTGGGCAAATACAATTTATTTATTTTATTTTATTTTATTTATTTATTTAACGCCCATAGGGCTTTTACATAGAATGTAGTACATTTTTTTAATTACAGTGAAAAGAATGGGTTTACAAAATACAATACACAATACAAGTAACATAATATTTGTTAAAAACAAAATATAGGTTACATAAAATATAAGGGTTAAAAAAAATAAAATAAAAAATTTAGGTTACATAAAATATAAGCGTTAACAAAATACAGGTAACATAAAATATAAGAAACAAAATATAGTCCATAAAATATAGTAGTTGACATAAAGTAGGTAATTTTTAAAATTGTTGTTCTCATTAGTTTACGGGATAGGTAGAAATAAATAGTTGGCACATATGGCGTTTGAAGTTTGCTAAGTTCAAATTATTGTCAAATACATCCAGATTGTTTAAGTATTTGTTACCAAGACTATGCAAACGTTGTATTGGAGAATGTAAATCATAGTTCGAATGAGATGTACGTATATAAAATGTCAATGTTTGTCTAGTTGTTCGTGTAGGTACATGTAGATTTATTAATTGCAGAAGTTCACAACTGTCGAATTTAGAGTTTAATAATTTTAATAAAAAAGTTAGGTCGTTTATTTTTCGTCGGTTTTCTAATGTTGGAATATTTAAAGTATTCATTAACGACGGATAATTTATGTGCTCTAAAGGGATGTTCAGTTTAAAATTTACAAAACGTAGAAATTTTCTTTGAATTCTTTCAATAGTATGAATATGAATTTTATAGAAGGGCGACCAGACTATGGAGTTATATTCTATTAGGCTTCTAACAAGGGATGTATACAGTAGTTTAATGATTTGTAACGATTCAAAGTTTTTAATTGTTCTTAACACAAATCCTAAAGTTTTCATACCCTTATTTGCAGTTTGTTGAATGTGAACCGTGAAGTCTAGTTTCTCATCCATTATTATGCCAAGATCCCGCATTTCCGATACTCTTTCTAAATTTATTTTATTTATTGAATAGTCGAATAACAGTGATGTTTTTTTTCTGGAAAAGGTCAAAGTTTTGCATTTTTCTACATTCAAATATAGATTGTTTTGTGAGCACCAAATTTTTAGCATGTCTATATTTGATTGAAGAATTTCACAGTGATTAAGGATAGTTATCTCTTTATATAATTTAATGTCATCAGCGAAAAGCAACACTTTGACGTCTTTAAAGCAGTTGACTATGTCATTTATAAAAATAAGAAATAAAATTGGGCCAAGATGACTACCTTGCGGTACTCCACTAGTGGCAGAAAATGGTTTGGATATAAAAGATTTTATTTTTACAAATAAAGTTCTACCTGATACGTAACTACTTAGCCAGTTCAACATATTTGCTCTGATTCCCAGAGCATGAAGTTTTCGGATCAGTATTTTGTGGGACACTTTATCAAAAGCCTTCGAGAAATCAGTATATATACAGTCAACTTGTTTGTTTTTAGAAAATGACTCCAATATATAGTTTTGAAAGAGTAATAAGTTTGTTGAAGTTGATCTTCCTCTAATGAAGCCATGTTGTTTGTCATTTATTATCTCTGTTAACGTGGGATATATTTCATCAAGAACTAGAGATTCAAAGATTTTGGGTAATACAGATTGTATGCATATAGGTCGATAGTTTGAAATGTCAGTCTCATCGCCTTTTTTAAGTATTGGGATAATATAGCTGGATTTCCAGTAGACAGGAAAATGTCCAGAAGATAGTAGCTGGTTAAAGAGAATGGTTAGTGGTTTAGACAATACAGAGGAGCAATGTTTTAGGAAAATTGGCGGGATGGAGTCTGGGCCTGCAGATTTGTTAATGTCTAAGGAACATAGTTTCTTTTTGCAAGATTCTTCTGTTATGTAGCAGTCTGTTAAATGTATGGTTTTTTTAAATGAGTATGAAGGAATTTTTTCTTCTAGTGTTTCCTCATCGTAAACATTTTTAAAGAAATCTGAGAAAAGATTTACGATATCTTGTGTGCTGTTAGCACATTTGTCATCCATATGCATTTGTGGTGGATAGTCTGTGTTGTCATTGTTTAGTGTTTTGATAAATTTCCAGAGATTATTTGAGTGCAAAGCTGTGTTTTCGATAGAGTTTATATATGCTTTATAACAGATTTTAGAAAGATCTTTGCATTGTTTTCTAGTTTCACTGAAAATTGCATAATCGATCATCGATCGAGTTTCTTTGAATTTTTTATGAAGTTTCTTTTTTTGTTGAAGTGAGGCTTTTAGTTCTGGTGAGAAATAAGTCGGATATGTATGTTTTTTAGGAGTATATAGTGGTACATATGATTTTATGGTGCTAGACAATATTGAATATAAATTATCTAAGGATTTGTCAGTATTCACGTCCGATAAAAAAGACCAGTCGACACGGGAAAGATGATAATTTATAGATTCAAAATCTGCACGTTTGTAGTTGAGAGTCTCTTCAACGTGTTTCGGTTTGACGCTACACACATTTAGCTTAATATAAAGAGGGGGGTGGTAGTTATCAACAGGTAAGAGAGGATCATTACATTTGTCAATAACCAATTTAGGATAATTTGATATTACTAGATCTAGTAAGCGATTATTTGCATTGTATATAAAATTATGTTGGAAAAGATTTAAAAAATTTGTCATATCCAAAATCTCACGTGCACGATCATTCTCGCCCTCATTTACAATTAAACCACTATCACTTGATTTCCACTTCAGGTTAGGGAGGTTGTAATCCCCAAGAATAATAATTTTAAAGTTAGGGTATTTGTATAGTAGATCTTCAACGTCTTCGCTGTGACTTCGGTAGATTAGAGCATCAGACAGTGGTGGTGTGTACACAGTTGCAATTATTATCTTTTCTACGGTGGTATCAATTTGTATAAATAGTTGTTCGAGTGTATTATTTTTTGTTTTGAGTTTTCTTGATAACAATTTATTTTTAATTGCAATTAGCACTCCGCCGCCCCTTGTTTTGGAACTGAATTTAGAGTTTCTATCGCAGCGAAAGATTTTGTAGTTGTTAAGTCCTAGTTCTGTTGATTTTATTTCCGAGTCGAGCCAAGTTTCTGTCAGCACATATACGTCATAGTGGTGTGTAGATATGGTAGAACGTAGTTCGTTTAATTTAGTTCGTAGTCCACGGACGTTTTGATAGTAAATTTTCATAGTACTCAGTTTTTTGGATGAATGTTGACGATTTTGGGAGACGAATTTACGTATTTAATTGTTATATCTGTCTCACCGTTAGCTTTTCGTTTTTCTAGTTCTACTCGTAGGTCCGTTAGATGCTTTTGCTGAGCTGGGGTCGAATCAGAGTAAATGCGTAGGTTGTCCTTTAAGAGATGTTTTTTTCCTTGTAGTGTTCTTGCTGTCTGGGAATTATCAAAATGGATTTTTATAGGTCTTGGTTTATTGCTGTTATATTTACCAAATCGATACATTTTTACAATGTTGTTTATTGCAGGTGTGTCAATTTTGGAAATTATTTCTGTTACTACAGTTTGATCTTCCATAATTTTGTCTGTAACTGCTACCTTCGTGCTTTCGGGCACGTTGCACAAAATTATGTTTTTTGACCTCTCATTAATTTCGTTAATTTCATTGATAGCTTCACAAATATTGAAATTGTTTTGGGGTGGGATGTTTTTTTGAATTTCTTTATAGGCCCTCAGTTCACCTTCCAAGGTGAACTGAGGGTGAATTACAGTAGTTACATCATGGCAAGTGGGGTATGCTATGAATCGGGCTAGTCTAAGTTAAAAGTTCTCTCTCTCTGGATTCCTCCTCGCGGGTAAGCGAAAACTAAAGGAAACAGCACGTATAAAGAGGGTAAAGTAGGTAAGCTTACGAGATGATGGCAGGCCGGGGTCCCATGGCAATATCGAGTGAGTTTCGCTAATTTTGTTTTCATTTAATTTAATATATTTTAATCTCTTTTTATTAAAATATTTACCAAAAAGTTTCCTTTTTTAAATCTAGGGGAAATGCTATTTTTTATTATCGCGTGGGGCGCGCAAGAGCGCCTCCGTTCAGAGCACGTGTCCGGTGTCTTGCTTGGAGTCCCGGACCGTAGAAAGGAATTTAAACATGGTTCGCACGATTCGGCCAACATAGCCCAAACGTTAAGTAATGATTTGTATCCCGTGGCAAAACTAATACGCGATCAACGAGCGCGTACCTCGGGCAAACCGCAGCGAACCCGGGTCGCGCAATGTGCGACTGCTCGTGTTCGCGGCGTGGAAAGAATGACCGCGCTGCCGCCAGTAACGTACTCAAATGCCGCAAACCGCGGTGGTAACTTGTATCCCCCAAATCTGCAGTTTGCGCCATCTGTTGATTGATTTGTGTACTGCGGACTAAATCAAGCATTCCATTCACCAATTTCGTACCCTAACAGAGTATTAAGCCCAAAAGAAATAAAATATTCGGACTCCATAGATAATATTTACATTAATGAAAAACTAACACCATCAAATAAGGAACTTCTCTGGCTAGCCAAGTCTACGAAATCTATTGGATACAAATATATTTGGACCAAGGACGGACATATTTTGCTAAGGAAAAGCGACGATTCTCCTGTAATTTGCATACAAGATCAAAAGTATATACCACTGCTATAAATGTATAACCATACAGAACAACGATACACAAATACATATTTTAATTTTTTAAACTTTATGAGTTAAATCTCAAATTTAATTAAATGAAGACAATATTAGCGAAACTCAATCAAAAATCTGAGACAGAAAAATCATAAAAGATATTGGCTCCGCTGGAACAGCGGAGCCAATATCGAGTGAGTTTCGCTAATTTTGTTTTCATTTAATTTAATATATTTTAATCTCTTTTTATTAAAATATTTACCAAAAAGTTTCTTTTTTTAAATCTAGGGGAAATGCTATTTTTTATTATCGTAAATAATATAATAAATTGACTATTTTCTGCTGTTTGGTCTGTTAAAAAGTTTGGTTTGATTAGGACTTTTTTTACTCCTTTTTTTGTTTTCACTTTAACAACTTTTTTCTATTTGTTCATATGAAGCGGATACTTTGTAATGTGACATTATTAATTAAAAATAAAAAATAACTTTGTAAACACCACTTTTATTTTTTTATACTTTATGCCGACCGGGTTTCGCTACAATCGTAGCTTCATCAGGGCAGTATAATACTCAACTAACATTAGATTACATGTGTGTTATAATATATAATTTACCAAAAATGGGCTGGACTCGTCAAGTGGAGGAGGAGGTTGTCAAATTTGAACCATGAAACTTCCACTATGATAAACATTCGTAAAAAATTAAAAAATGAACAACTAATACTAACTAAGGCAGACAAAGGCAATACTGTCATTATATTAATTTTTTTTTTTTTTTTACATAAGCTCCACACAGGAGGCCCTGAGGCAAATAATTTCCCTGAGGGCCTATGTCATCTTTAGGGATGCTGAGTGGAGGGTCTTTTAGGGAAAGGAAGGAGAGGAGGGTTCTGGGAAGGAAAAGGGTTTAAGGGGTGGGTAGGAATCTGGGGTTCAGTGTGTCCTGGTCATCAGACCTAAACACACCTCATCCCATGAACCCGGGCACCTCTGCTAAATCACCAAACGTAGCGAACCACTTGGGGTGATGGCAGAGGTGTTGGTTATCCAATAAAGGTTCCCGGGGCAGCGGTACCCATTCCCGCCTCCCAAATAAAAGTGATTATAATTCTAAAGTGCGAGATTTTGTTAATACGGACAAATTTGACATTCTACCTAAGGACCCCACCACCAAATTCCAAGAAAATATAAAAAGTGCTCTAAGATCATGTAAATCCTCAACCTTTCAAGACAACTCATATGAACAAGTAAATTTTTTCACAAAAAATCCAAAAGCCCCTAAATTATATGGTTTCTTAAAACTCCATAAACATGACAAGCCAATCAGACCAGTCGTATCAAGTTGCAATTCCCCAAATTTCAAAATAGCATAATTTATAACTAATATATTCAATAACTCAAAAGTTTTTGCTCCAAAATACACCATTAGAAATTCCTTTGACTTGATTGATGAGCTTGAAAACTTACATATCCCCAATGGTGCAAAATTAGTCTCCTTCGATGTTGTTAACCTGTTTCCAAATATCCTGGTAGCCGAAAGTAAAAATGTATTATCTAAATTGCTACAAAATTCAAAGTTACCAAATAATTTCTCTAAGGATTTATCTCACCTGTTTAATATTTGTCTTAACCAAAACTATTTCCAATACAATGAACGTTTTTATCAACAAAAAGAAGGACTGGCCATGGGGGCACCGACATCGCCTCTCATCGCTGATATATTCATGGATAATTTAGAAAATAATATTTTTAATAGTAAATCACCATTATTACAAAACTTACTTTTATGGAAGAGATATGTTGACAATGTGTTCTGTGTTTGGTTAGGAACCAAGAGACAACTCAATTCCTTCCTGCTGCTAATTAACTCCTTCCATAAACAAATTAAATTCACCATAGAAATAGGAAGCAATTCTACCTTAAACTTTTTAGATCTTACGTTATCAATCATAAATAATAAAATTGACTTTAAAATCTACCACAAACCGACGTTCACTGACATAACGATTCACAATTCCTCTAACCATCCCAACTCCCATAAACATTCAGCGTTTCATTCCATGACACATAGATTAGTTACAGTCCCTTTATCAAATACCAACTTTGCAATAGAACTATCTACGATCAAACAAATCGCAATAAATAACGGTTACAACCCAAATATAGTCGACAACATTCTAAATACAAAATTTAAAAAAATTTCCACAAAGTAAATTTTTATACAACAGTTCACCTCATAATAATAATATACCAAGTAATAATAATCAACCTTATCAATGACGTAGAATCCTACGTACATCAATAATTTTTCCCAAAAAAAAGTTTAAAATCTCACATCAGAAATCAAACCAGCATTTTACACTAATAATAATATAGGCAACCTTTTAATGAACGGTAAGGATAAGGAAGAGAGTCTATCTCACTCAGGAATTTATTCACTTCAATGCAGCGACTGCCCAGTTTTTTTATATTGGTAAAACAGCGCTCAACATAAACACCCGTGTCAAAGAACATCTCAGATGTTTACACAGCTCTGGATTTTCAGAATTTGCAAACCACTTGATCGAAAAAGACCATAAATTTGACAGAAACGCAGGCGCCAAACTTACTCATAAAAACAATATCGGTGTACGGCTGGACAATTTAGAGGCACTGAACTTAGGAAAGCCATAAACACTAATAGTAAGGTAGTTAATAACCAACTAAATTTAAATAAAAGTCCCATACTAAGATTGTTCCCTATTGATAAAGAACACGTCCGTTCCCTTCCCAATTCTCCATCTATGCCTTCTTCCTCCTCCTCCACTTGACGAGTCCAGCCCATTTTTGGTAAATATATATATTGATACGAGCATGAAGAGTGACCCGAAACCCCGTCACTAAAAAATAAACGCAAAGGGATCGGCTCGAATCGAGCTACCCAGTGTAGTCTAGGTACTTTCGTAAAGTGGTTACACAACTCCATTTTTTTAAAAAGCACCAGAATTCGAATTGAATTGTTTTGTTTTTGATTTTTCTTTTTTTGACAGATAGGAGTTTTTTTTTCAGAAGCGTCATGTGAGACTGTAAAAAAAACATTAACTGATATTCTGTGTAACTTGTAAAATAAACTATCGTACCGAATACTTGTATTTTGTTTCTTAGCCCACTAAATTGATACTCGACCCTATCAATTGGCGCCCAACGTGTTTGTCAGATCAATGAGTTTTAACGAATAAATTCAAAGACAAGAGAGTTAACAAACCGAACAAAAGTGGGCTCAAAACACTGAAAATGCCATAAACACGTAGCACAACAGCGGGCAACGCTACCACGGTGGAGAATGAGGATAACAGTCCTCTAGCTCAATCCTCAACGGATGTACCAAATGGAGAAACCTTCACGACAGACACCCAGACGACACGAATCCTTGAAATGTTAGCAACAAAACTCGCTAACATAGCCGTGTGTCAAAGGAAGCCTCGCCTGGAGGCAATATTTTCTGGGAGACTGGAAGAATTTCCACGACTTTTCCTGGAACGGTGCGAAGAGTATTTCCAAATGGCTAACACCTACGAGGAAAACAAAACGAGAGTGGCAACGGCCCAGCTCCGGAACAAAGCGAAGGACTGGGCGAATTCTTATAAACACCCAGAATGATCGATTTTTAAAAGATTTTTCCTTCGGGAATACGAGGGACCAGAAGTGGAACTCCAACTTCAAAACCAGATCTACCATAAAACACAAGAGAACACGGAATCCTTGGCAGAGTTTATTGCTAATAAACAAAGAATGTTTGCACGACTCCACCCGACAAAACAATTATCGGAGTTAGATGTATTCGTGCCTGCGTGTTGTAATAGCCAAATGTTACCCCAGTACATACACATATATGCCACCACCATGGAAGAGTGGATGAACCAGGCCATGAGGTTTGAAAATTCTAAAGGCAGATATAAGATCCTAGGCCAATGCCAAACAAGAAGCAATTTATCTCCTCGCCGGTCAGCTCAACAATATTCTCCGCGTCACCGTTCACCTCAGCGCAGTTTACCTTAGCGTCATTCACCGCCACGCCGTTCGCCGAATCGCCAATCGCCATACCGCCATCCCCCGGCCCAGCGATCCCCAGCTCTACAAAATAGAAGAGATAGAAACTCGGGAAACCGGTACCGCCCGGAAGCTCGTTACTAAAATGGCAACCCGGGCAAAGAAGGAAGAAACCGAAACAAACCGCAGAGTGCCACACGGCAATAGCAGGTTCCTTCCTTCCAAGGGTGAGAGTCACCATAGAGGGCCAAACCTATCAGGCATTGGTAGACTCTGCATCTTCACACTCTATAATAAGAATGGGCATCGCCCAAAGTACCAAATTACAACAATCCTCGATTCTATGCCTCAAGTTGGCGAACAAAAGAAACGTGATGCGAATAAAGGGTATGATATCGATAAAATTCGACATCCAGAATACAACACGGGAAGGAACTTCCTCGTGGGAGAGAACCTAAGGGAGGAAATCATCTTAGGACGCGATTGGCTGTCCAAAGAGGAAGCTTCAATAGACTTCATGTGGAACTGTTTAAATTTCGGAAGCTCAATCAGGACATCCACCCACTTTGTGCCCGTTTGCCAGGGACAAAATAGTAACGATGTCCACGGGCCACTATTAGATCGAGTCCCAGAACAGGAGAAAAAGGATTCATGGATCTATTATCCGAATATAGTGAAGTATTTTCCCCCTTGACAGGCACAGTGAAAGTACCACCGCACAGAATCCACCTGAACACCGACAGACCAATCTACGTTCCACCTCATCGCCTTTCGGACGAGAAGAAAAAGAATTTATACAAACAACTGGAAGGGATACTAGCGGATGGAGTAGTAGAATCCAGCAGATCCCCATACAGTTTCCCAGTAGTAATGGTGGCCAAAAAGGGAAAAGAAGGGCGACGATTCTGCATAGACTACAGAAGGATGAATCAAGCAACAATAACTGAACCCTCCCCACTGCCAATCATCCACGAAACACTTAAAGACCTGAGCACAGCCAAGGTATTCACAGTACTGGATCTTAAAAGCGGGTACTGGCAAGTGCCGATGGCACCAGAAGACAGAGAAAAGATTGCCTTTACCACACCAGATGGGGGCAGTTACCAGTTCCGAGTAATGCCATTCGGGTTAAAAGGTGCACCCAAGACATTCAAAGAACCATGAGCTAGCAAGTATTAGCCGGGTTCCTTAGAAAATTTGCCATGGCCTATCTGGATGATATCGTCGTATATTCCGAAAACTTAAAAGACCACTTACGACACCTCCGCTTCATCCTAGAACGATTGGCAGAGTTTGGGTTAAAATGCTCTCCAGAAAAATGTATCATCGCCACAGATGAAATCACATACTTGGGACACAGTCAGTGCCACGGGCAACACTCCCTAGAGGCCACACGAAGAATCCATTAAAAATACACCATCACCTCAAACAAGAAAAGAACTTCGCAGTTTTCTAGGAGTGTGCAACTGGTTGAGGGAATACATACCAAACTTTGCCGAAATGTCAGCACCCTTAACAAATCTTACCAGAAATATGATAAAATTCCAATGGACCGGAGAAGCCGAAGAAGCCATGCAGCAAATAAAAAATGCAATGGCGGGGCCGCTGGAACTCAAGAGACCCGATTTTAGTAGGGAATTAAACGCACGCAATTGGACGCAAGTAAATTAGGAGCCGCAGCAGTACTCTTCCATAAAAATGAAGATGGTTCACGAGATGTGATATCATACTCGAGCACCCGGTTCTCACCAGCTGAAGAAAGGTACCATAGCAATGAACAGGAAGCACTGGCAGCAATATGGGCTATTGAGAAATACCGGCCTTACCTAGAAGGGAGGCATTTTAAGCTCATCACAGACAACCGAGCTCTTACATGGCTAAACGAGGCAAAGAACGAAAGAGCCAAACTCACAAAATGGGCCCTACTCCTACAAGACCACGACTTTACCGTAGAGCACTGTCCGGGGAAAGCTAACGAGCTCGCCGACGCGCTGTCTAGAAACCCAGGACCAACGCAAATGATACTCGAAACAGTTACCGGAAACACCCGAGAAAGCTATCCGGAAGTCGGCGGAGATAACGGCATAAACCAAATAGACTCAGAAGAGGAAGAAGAGCAACAAACCCTAGCAAGTGCGGTAAAATCAGGACAACCGACAGATCGGGAAACACGGAAAAGAATAGATCGATGGAATACTTTAAACGACAGAGAAATCCTAAACAATGCCATCGATATAAATCACTACGCAAGGTATAACGTCCACCAAGGAATACTTTGGAAAATAGACGAAGGAAAGATGGACCGGCTGTTCGTCCCTCGAAGCACAATTCCAAGAGTTCTGGAAGAATACCACAACTCGGACACCGCAAACCACCCGGGAGCAGCAGAAACAACGAGAGCAATATCAGCACATTACTTCTGGCCAGGAATGAACGAAGAGATCCGCAGACTGGTACGCCAGTGCATGACATGTGCCACATCAAAACGTGGCCCAAATAGACCCGCGGCTCCTCAAGGAGGCACAAAACCAAATAGACCGTTTGAAGTGGTCGCCGCCGACGTCATGGGACCGTACCCAAGAACCCTGCATGGAAAACAAATTTATTCTTGTAGTAACAGACTTATTCGCAAGATGGGTAGAAGCATTTCCGATTAAGTCTAGTATAGCAAAGACCATAATCCACCAGTTAGAAACTGAAGTATTTCCAAGGTACGGCTACCCGAAACGCATTCTCACGGATAACGGACGACAGTTCATCCACCGCCAATGGTTAGCCGCAAAAGAAAGATGGCAATGTAATCATTGGACAACAGCTATATACCACCCACGCTCAAACCCCACGGAAAGGAGAAACCAGGAAATCAAAAAAGGCTTGAGAATTCTCCTCAGAGATTCACCTCAGAACAAATGGGATGAGAAACTGCCGGGTGTAATAATGACGACCCGCAACAGAAAGAACAAAGCGACAGGCGTATCACCCAGTCAAGCACTACTGGGATACGATATACCGCGACCAGGAGAGTGGCAAGCTTTCCCAGTAAACGCGAACGAGGCAATCGTTTTACCCCATCAGCGAGAACCAGCAGATGAGGAAATAAGAAGGAATCAAGCAGCGCACCAAGATAGGTACGCCCCAGCGGTGGAAGCCTTACTTAGATACCAACAAGGAGAAGATGTGTTAGTAAAGGAACACCAATTATCTGGGTCTACAGAAGGAAATTTCGCAGGGTTTGCACCTAAATGGAGTGGACCTCACAAAATCCTCATGAAAAGTGGAAGAGGTAATATATACTGGGTAGACAAAAGAGGTAAACCCACTAAAATTCACGCAGATGAATTAAAAAGGGTACCAACAATCCAAGAAGTCCGGGTGGAGGATCAAGATAACGAGGTTTTGACTCAAGAAGACCGGGTGGATTGATACGAGCATGAAGAGTGACCCAAAACCCCGTCACTAAAAAATAAACGCAAAGGGAATCGGCTCGAATCGAGCTTCCCAGTGTAGTCTAGGTACTTTCGTAAGGTGGTTACACAAATCCATTTTTTTTAAAAGCACCAGAATTCGAATTGAATTGTTTAAGAATTAGAAATTTTCTGTCGATAAAAAATCAATATTAAATCTATTACGCCTAGGGTTCAATCCACTTTACAACACGCTATTATTAGTTGGGGATCCGCATATAAATGTAACTTTCTTCCAATAGAAATTGTACAAAGAACAATAATTAAAATAATATTAAAAAATCTTTGGACTACCCAGCAGAACGCCTGGTTGAAGAATTTCAAATACCCTCATTTAAAGATTTATATATTAAAAATTCATTAATTTACATGATGAAATAAAAAGATAAAAATACATTTTTAAATGAAAACAGAACTCGACTTAAGATGTTTTCTGTGCCCAAAACACAATACGTCTTTTGCACAACATCAAAGCACCTACCAGGGAAGAATTTTTTTCAATCGCCTACCAGAATAAATCTAAAGCATTAATGATAAAACCCGATTACTGTCAAGAGACATTTTAAAAATATTCTTAAGAAAAAAAACTACTGTCACATAATTAATCTTACAAAGATCTGTTACGCTGTACTTAGGGATTGTGTATGGGTAGGTATAATTCTCTTTGTGTCAGGTTTTTACCACGAACTTTACGGTTGAACCGAGCGCCAAAAACTGCCATTCATGCAGATTTATGCCCGTGGTGGGTAGAATCATGGACTCTCTCTCAAAGCGTGAGCAAAATGTATGCGATATCCAGCTTATTAGGGTATTAAATAAAAACATCTATCTTATTTGTAACTTAAATTTAAAAAATCGTATATTGTTTCAATAGTGACAGGTTACAATAAATGAACAGAGCTACTAACCCTCAGGGACCGATTGATACTAGAAGAACCTGGCTAAATTTCACCACTATTCCTAGCCGATCCGCGTCTCGGGAATCACAACAGAATGACCAGCAAGATTTCTAACCGAACCACGTCTCGTGGATCGCCACAGGATGACCAGCACGATTTCTAGCCGAACCACGTCTCATGGATCGCAATAGGATGATCAGCAAGAACGGCATCCTCCTGACACCTTCGCAGCATAGCAGGGCCTCATTCAAGGGAAGTGGAATTCCAGAGACGATGTTACGGGGCTTTCATAGCAAGCAAGTGGGACTGATAGAAATACTGTTCGTGTAATTGTTCATACAAGCCGGTGCGCGTGACTTTAACCCGTCTGCTTGGTTCAATATATTCGCACCTTACAATCCGAAAGCCTCAGTTTTGCACATAAATTTTGAAACCGTCACTTTGGATCAAGATTGTAAAATATCTATGCAAAATAGCTTCATATTTCAAAGACAATAAGAAGCAATATTTCGTTCCCTTTCTGGTTAAAAGAAAAATACGCATGTTTGTATGAGAGGAAGAGAGATACATAGCTGTTGAAATGTAAGGTCGCTCGGGACATTTTGGTCTTATGAAAGTATAACGCAATTACGTGTTTTGGGATGTATTTATTCCTAAACAAGCAGACGGGTTTTAACACTCCACACGATAAATGAGTCGACCTTATTATCGGCACCCGACAAATACACTCTGGCTTGGCCCGTGCAACGCCAATACATCTCCGATCGCCATGATAATTTCATTAAACTTCTCGAATATTTCGATCTACCGCGGAATCCAATTTCGCGACATTATTGATTACATACTTCGATGCATTTTAACATCTCGTATTAGAGATCGTTTCACCATTTTTTTAACGCGCCAACGGAGTGAATTTTATAACTTCGTCCCTTATATTTAATTAATTCTATTTGACTGTCTCAACCATGATCTTGCCCAAAGGATCATGCTCGCGAGAGTAGGTTTCGTCACCGGAACCGGAAAAAAAGGCCCCCCTCTATCACGACTCGTGTTGCCAGTCATCTTGTTGATAAATCATCATAAATTAATTAACTGAATAGTTCGTGCGGCTACTATCGATGTTATAAAGCAGTGTTCATATTTTAAAATGAGAAAAGATAATAATTTTAACACTGCTTTATAACAGATCCTTAGTGTTCCAAAACATTCTTTCCTTTCTTTAAATACACACTATTATCAAAATAAATACTGCAGCACACATATATTTATGTACAATGAATTATTTAAGTACTAACTAATAACATTTATGTGCACTCCCCTTCCATACACAAGCAAATGCTTTCAATGTAAGAGTATTAAAAAACCTAAGATGTAAAATTATCATGTAAATACCATGTTAACATTTGATTAAAAAATTGTTATTAATAAAAAAAATAAAAATATAGATTGTAAGGCGTAATTCAAATATGGTTTAAGGTTTTCATATTTTGGATTTTTTTAAATTGGTAAGCTCAGGCGAGTTCAGGCCATTAATCAATAAACTAATATAATATCATTATTTCCTATTAATATAACTAGTAGTTTTTAAGACATCGTAGACATCGTAGACACAGTAGACATCGCGTCCAACATTGCATGTTTATAATTTACTTTCATTTTTTATCGAAACCGAAATTTTATTTGAAATCACAAGATTGATAGTTGGGAATATAAATACTGGCCAACTGAATATGTAATAAACCACTCAAAATCGATTACACATCAAAAAAGAAAAAATGACAAAATAAAACCGTTATTCATTTAAAAATATTAATTTGAAAACTGGAGACCCCCTGGTGTAACGCCAGAGCTAAGTTTAAGTTAAATACTCAAATTCGGAGCAGAAAAAGGGTTTTTCCCACTGTGAGAAAACATGTGTTCCGTCAAAACTACTCTTCTGAGAACAGAAATAACTGCAGTCAGGAAATTGAAAAAGGTTTTTCTTAGCAGTGAGTAAGCACGTGTTTCGTAAACTTACTCTTTTGAGAAAATGAATAATTGCAGTCGGAACACGCAAAAGGTTTTTCTCTACTGTGAGTCAATATGTGATATCTCAAATTTCTCCTATCAGAAAACGAATAACTGCAATCGGAACACGAAAAAGGTTTTCTTCCACTGTGAGTCAGTGGAAGAAAACCTTTTTTCCAAACCAGTTTTTCCGAAGGCTGCAATCATGGTATTGCCTCCTCAAACACGGCTGCATCGCAAACTTTTCTTCAAACAATGGCATTGATGAGCTTATTTCAATATAATTGTATACCTAACCACAACGATAAATTCTTAGACCTTATATTTTACAGTCGCGAAACAAAAGTTACACATAGCGACGACCCTCTCCTTTCAGAGGACAGACACCATCCAGCCCTGGAATTTGAAATATCATCCGCGATTAAACCAAAAATTAAAAACAACAAAGAGCGTAGGCACAATTTCAGGAAAGCTGATTATACTCAAATTAATAATGACATTAATTGTATTGATTGGAAGTCTGAAATCGCGAATTTATCAGCAGAAGAAGCAGTAGACCGATTCTATGTAATAATAAACAATATAATTGATGAGTTTATTCCAGTATTGGCCAGACGAAATGACAAATTCCCCATATGGTTTACTCCCGAACTTATTAGCTTATCACGGAAAAAAGATAAAGTTTGGCTCAAATGGAAGACATATAAAGGTCTTTCTGACTATCGTAAATTTTCCTTCTTACGTGCTACATACAAAAAATTGGCTAGTGAATCTCGAAAGTTATTTTTTGAAAACATCGAAAGTTCATTGCAAAATAATATTAAATGCTTTTGGTCATACATATCCTCATTAAAATCATCTGATGGATATCCTGCTACTATGTCCTTCGAAGGGCGCAAATCTAATGATGCCCAAGAAATCTGTAATATGTTCTCTGAGTTCTTCAAGTCAACATTTGAACCCTCCTCTATCAATGACTCAATTAACATTGACCAACTTGAGGCCGTTCGGGACTCTGGACTTACGCACATTCACACCATTGAACTAACGGAACAAGAAGTGCAATCAAGTTTAAAGGCGTTAGATATAAACAAAGGTGCGGGTCACGATGGAATACCGGCATTTTTTCTCAGATCTGCTGCGTCGTCATTGTATGTTCCACTTACCATAATATTTAATAAATGCCTGAGTGACGGGGTTTTCCCTGATAGGTGGAAGTTGGCTTATATTATACCAGTCCATAAGGGTGACTCACGTCAAAAAGTCGAAAACTATAGGCCAATATCTATTCTCTCGGCGATCCCTAAACTCTTGGAAAGACTTGTCCATGATAATATATATCCCCAGCTTGCCGCCAAAATTACAGAACAACAACACGGGTTTGTAAAAGGCAAATCTACCATGAGTAATTTACTAATTTACTCAAATTTCTTATTCACTAGCATGGATCGAGGCCACCAGGTAGATGCAATATACTGCGATTTCAAAAAAGCTTTCGACAAGGTTGACCACCTTATTCTTATTAAAAAAATAATGTTCAACGGAATTAGGGGAAACTTATTACGTTGGTTTGTCTCATATTTGACAAAAAGACAGCAAGCTGTATCATTACGAGGACATACTTCTACGTGGGAACCAGTTACCTCTGGCGTACCACAGGGGTCAATCCTGGGTCCACTGTTATTTATACTTTTTATTAACACTGTTACTAAATGTTTCATGCATTGTTTATTTCTTTTGTACGCCGATGATATAAAAATATTTGCCATTGTTAGGAATTTAAACGATTGTCTGCTCATCCAAAGCGACTTAGTAAGGTTCGAAGCATTTTGCAATGAAAACAAAATTTACCTAAGTTACAACAAATGTAAACAAATAAGCTTCACTAAAAATCACAACGCTATTATACACAATTATTGTATTGGTAACTATTTACTCGAGCGCGTTTACTGTATAAAAGATCTAGGCGTACTTTTTGATTCTAAACTCCATTTCGATGCGCACATTGAGAACATTGTGAATAAAGCTTACCGCATGCTAGGATTTGTCATCAGAAACAGCCGCGAATTTCGAAAACCTGAAACTTATCTTCTACTTTACTACACGCTGGTCCGTTCTCAACTTGAATACTGCACCTCCATATGGACACCACTTTACGGTGTCTATAAAGTCAACATTGAAAGTATTCAAAAGAAATTTCTGCAATACCTCAATTTCAGAATGAGCGCACCTAAACGGGGGTACATAAATATGCTCTCGAATTATAACGTCACCACTCTAACTAACCGGCGAACATACCTTGACCTCATGACGCTTTATAAAATCTGCAATAACTTTATCGACTGTCCTGACCTACTGAAACTAATAAACTTCAAAATACCACCCAGAGTAACAAGGCTTAACGACTTATTCCACATTAGCCGGACGCGTACAAATGCTGGTGTCAGGGATCCAATCAGAAGAATGTGCGAATCGTTTAATCAAAATCAAAACATCAAGGATTCCGACTGATTTTTTGATACACGCAGTACTTTTAGTAGAAAATTGAAGGCCGTTTTCCTACAAAGTACAATACCTTAGACATTGCTTGGTTTATAATTTTAACTACCTTTCTTTTTTTAAATTTCTGTGACATTATTTTTTATCTATATATATATTTGGTCTTACCATCAAAATTTTTCCAAAAACAATTTGTAAACTTTTATAAGGCTATTGCGCATTCTTTTTTCATCTCTCTGTAAAATAATATTTACTTATGTATATACATACGTCTTTTCCGTATTTAACGGTAAAAATATTTGTATATGTTTTCATCTGCTGTCAATGTTAATTTGTGAGAAATAGTTTGGATGCAGGCGAATTCTCTATTAATTGTTTTGTATATTCTTGTCAATTGACGTCTGTATCTGTATTTTCTCCTTAATAAAAAAAAAAAAAAAAAATAAAAAAATAAAAAAAAACATGAAAAAGATTTTTCTCCACTGTGAGCAAGCATGTGTCTCGTCAAACTAATCGTATAAGAACTTAAATAAGTGCACTTTGAACAGGAAAAAGGTTTTGCTCCACTGTGAGTCAGCATGTGTTTCCTCAAATTTCCCCTCCGAGAACATGAGTAACTGCAATCGGAACATGAAAAAGGTTTTTCTCCACTGTGAATAAGCATGTGCTTTGTCAAATTACTCTTTTGAGAACATGAATAACTGCAATCGGAACAGGAAAAACGTTTGACTCAACGGTGAGTCAGCATGTGGGCCTTCAAATATCTCTTTTGAGAACATGAATAACTGCAATTGGAACACGAAAAAGGTTTTTCTCCACTGTGAGTCAGCATGTGAGCCTTCAAATATCTCTTTTGAGAACAAGAATAACTGCAGTCGGAACACGCAAAAGGTTTTTCTCTACTGTGAGTCAATATGTGATATCTCAAATTTCTTCTATCAGAAAACGAATAACTGCAATCGGAACACGAAAAAGGTTTTCTTCCACTGTGAGTCAGCATGTGTCTGCTCAAGTTTCCCTTTTGAGAACATGAATAACTGCAATCGGAACACGAAAAAGGTTTTTCTCCACTGTGAGTCAGCATGTGAGCCTTCAAATATCTCTTTTGAGAACATGAATAACTGCAGTCGGAACACGAAAAAGGTTTTTTTCCACTGTGAGTCAGTTCCGTAAATAAGTCTGAAAAATAATGCGAATAAAGATAAAAGTGTTAGAACTGTTAATTCATAAAAATGTTAAAAATAGAAAGCACGAATCGTTATTTACCTGTTGCCTGGCTAATTCTTTGAAAGCGTTTTAGGCATTCCTTTTTAATATCCGATAGCTCTATGTCAATATCCATAAAAGGGAATCCCTCACCATCTTCATCTCGTAGTCCTAATTCTACCTTGAAGCTAACAGTCTCCACTTTAAGGCTACGTAGAAAAAATAAACAAAAATACATACCTCTCGCAAAAAGTTTCCTTTTATAGTGATTAAGGTTAATCTAAAGTTTTTTTCTAAAAATTATTCGTAATAACCATGGACACTAATCCCGAAAATTTACCGATTTTTCAAACAGATTTATATACCAGTGTAATAATGATTGGATTAGAAAAGCATTCAACGTGTTTTAACGTGTTTCAGACTTTAAAATTCAGTGTGTATTTGCAAAACAAAATTTTTATGGTTATGTTACCGTATTGTTTTGCCCATTGGACTGTGATTTACATTGCAGCGATTTCAATAAATAAACCAATTATCGAGATAATAAGTATTGTGGATTTAGGATAATTAATGTATCTGTTTGAGTTACCGCAGTTAATTGTGGTACGTACCTTATTAATTCCATTTTAGTCCATTATAAATTGTCGCCATTTCCCGACCGCAATTTCTAAGTTTATTCAAAGGGAATATTCAACACTTCACAACTTATTAAAATTCAGTTTTGTTATATACATATATATTTGTAGATTGTGATAATCAATTAGACCATTTAAAAGAAAATTCATAGAAAATGTTTAATGTGAACGCAGAATTGAACTTCCTACGAGAATTTATAGGAAGAAAAATCCTGAGAATATTAATGTTTCAAATGTTTACGATTCCATAATATTTTTTTTATAAATCCTACAAATGTGATAATCGTGAATTTTTCGCTATATAGAACAGTAATCAGTTTGTTTGCCTCGATATTAAAATTCGGAGGTATGATTTTTAAGGTGGGCTGAAAATATTCACTAAAAAATTTCAAGCAAACAGAGAAAAAAGTTTCAATTTCGGCTGTCGTTCCAGGTGATAATAATAATGTTCTAAGTAAATAAAATGTCACTTATGAACATCCCAAATAAGATAAGTTAAAAATTTGCCGCAGTTTGGTAGTTTTCCGTAAATATACATATTATGATAAATACCAAAGCACGGCAAGAGAGGACATTATGAACAAACACATTATGTCATGCCTGAGCAACAATTTAAAACGGATTAGGTTTCTGAAAATCAAAATGAGGAAAATATCTTCCTATTGAGTTCACGCTCAATACACACTTTAAATATATTTTTTAAATTAATAGGTAGATAATAGTTAGTAGAAAGGAATTCAGTAACCGGAATTGGAAAATATTGCGTTTTATTGGTTATTTTGTTAACTTTAATAACGCGAAATGTCATTTTTCAAAGACCGCCACGTTATTAATTACGACGGCAAATACGTACTTTTAGGAAAAAAAACACTTTGCTTCAGTTAGATAATAATAAGTACATTTACGTTATTTGTTTTTGGGGCGTTATGCCGTGTTGAACTACATCCTTTTTTAGCCAACGTTTCGGACATCGTTGCAGTGTCCATCATCAGGGCAGATCCGGTAGATAATTTTTAGTCGTGAAGTGTGTGCTTATTTAATAAGAAGTACATATTTCAATCTTCGTGAATGCTAAATAATGCGGGTTAATTATTATTTTTTTCAGTTTCATAAACACGATAAATGATTACTTATTATGCATGAAAGTGTTATCATCTATCATCATATGGATAAGTACCCCTCATACGTAGGATTCGGAGCGACTGTGCTCCTGGCCACTTCAGGTTGCTGCGCAGAAATGTAAATATCGAAAATCGGTTCACAGAATAATTCACTTTGAGACTTTTCTGTGCGGAAGTCTGAAGTGGCGCGGGGCAACGGTCGCTCAGAACTCTTACGTGCAGGGTTTGTTTAACGGATTTGTGTAATTATTTGAATACCCAGAACGAAAATAAGTACAAGAACGCGCAAGCGTTTTTCTTTTAAATAAGATATACATCCCAGGTTTTGAATGGTTTGCTTGGCAAGCAGGGTTTATCTAACGGGTATGTATGTGTAATTATTATATACGCAAAAATTACACAATCCCGTTATGCTTGCCGCACAAACCATTAATAACCTGGGATGTATATATTGCTTAAAAGAAAAATGCGTGCGCATTCTTTTATTTATTTTCGTTCTAGGTATTCAAATAATTACAAAAACCCGTTAGACAAACCCTACTTGCAGAACAAATCAATTAAACACCTGGGATGTATATTATGTTATCGAAAATAAAAACGCGTGCGTGTTCTTTTATTGATTTTCGTTCTAGGTATTAGAATAATTACATACGTAATTATAGGCAAATCAGGTACTTTCGTAGTAATATCGTCTATATATCGTTTCTAGCTACTCGTTTCGTGAATGCTTTTTTTATTTTTAGGTTGGCTCTTTTGCAAATTGCATGAAAATCGTGTTTCACATGGAAAAGTTTTGGGTAGTTTGGTAGGAGGCGTCTACTAATATCTACAGGAATTCCGAAAACTGAAAAAATCGGACTAATATCTATGAGAACCAAAGTGCGTACGAATATCTACAGCTCAAACTGCTGACTAATATCTAAGAGAACCAAAGTGTGGACGAATATCTAGAGCACTGGCAGAGGTTGGATTTGCAATTATGTATAGCATATTGGAATAACGTAATATTGCGTGTGCAGTTGAAAAAACTTAATTTATGTAGTAATGTATGTAAAAATCCCTAATATCGGATTATATTAGACAAATTTAGCTGATTATTGAGGATTTGGGATTTTGTTTTAACAGCTTTCTTTATTTCCAGTGCTTCTAAATTATTTAGTCTGTTACCATGACTATTTCTCAGTCAGTTAGGTTAGGTTGTGGTGCCGTATATTTCGAAATAAATAAATATCTTTGTATTATGACCTCCATGTTTGTTCAATAAATTATTGTCCTCGTAAACAGCAGAATGGGTAATATTATACAAAAACTTCATGCGTGTACTTTAAACGTTTAAGCCTTTATGTAATTAGTAATTACGTAATTGAAGTAATTTATGCTTTTCCGTACAACCTCTTGCTCAGCTGCCCTCTGTAGATATTATTCCAACCTACGCTCTGTAGATATTAGTCACCACTGGGACCGTCATAGATATTCGTCCGATATTTGCTCTGTAGATATTAGACCAACATATGAACTGTAGATATTCGTCCGGCATACAGGCTGTAGATATTATTATCTGGAGTCGTTTGGTATTTTTATGGAACAGTTTCATATTTTATATGGGCTGGCGTCTTGCGTCATGACCTTAGCTCTGTAGATATTAGTCCACACTCTGAAGTTCGTAGATATGAGTCCAACATATGGGCTGTAGATATTCGTCCGACGTACAGGCTTTATGTCCGACATACAGGAAGGCACCTGCTCAGGACCTTGTCCGAAAGGCGTGCAAGATGGATTGGCCATGTAATACGACAAGAAGGCCTCTTGCATGCCATAATGGAGGGTATGACCGAGGGGACGAATTCTAGGGGACGCCCACGCCGAGAGTACCTGGAGGACCTGCTGGTGGACGTGCGCTGCTCATCGTATGCAGACTTCAAAAGAGCTGCACAAGACGGAAGAATGGAAGAAAAGAATAGAGAAAATTGCAGCAAACCAATCCCAGGATTGAAACCAGAGAGAGACAGGCTGTAAATATTAGTATCTGGCGTCGTTTGGTATATTTATAGAACAGTTTCATATTTTCTATGGGCTCGCGTCTTGCGTCATGCGCGCGTAATAAGTAATTATTTTTCGTGTTTACGAAAAAAATAATTATTAATACGCTTTATTATCATTTCCAAAGATTGTTATTCGTACTTATTTTTGTGTGACTGACAGAAAGTGATTTTTCCTTTTAAAAGTGAGTATTTCAAGGTTGTAATTAATAACATGGCGACCCTAAAAAAAAAAACATTTCACTTTTTAAAGTTAACAAAGTAATCATTAAAACGCAATATTTTTCAACTCCAGTTACTGAATTACTTATTACTATCTACCTAGTAAAAAAAAATAAGTGTGTAACGATCGTGGACTCAATAGGGAAATATTTACCCAAAATGTTACATTCCACATTTTTAACACAATAATGCAACTTACTGGATTTTTGTATCTATCCGCATACTGTAGACATTCCTTCTTTACATCTGGGAGGTCAAAATCCATATCCGCATACGACATTTCACCTTCACCTTCTTCCTGGGGCCCTGGTTCCATCTTCATGGAAACACTCTCTGTGCTTAGTAGATCCATGGCAAGATCGTGGAAGGGTTCGGTTGGATTATTCTTTAAAAACAATGATGTGTATGGGTAACAAATATTTATAAAGAAACTAGCTGGTTCCTGGCATCGTTGCTATGCCATTCAAAGAAATAAATTGTATCTCCCTGCACGTTCATTCACACGCATCCCCGATCCCCTCCCGCGTCCCCTTCCCCTCCTGCATTCACCTTCCACCTTCCCGCCTTCCCACTCCTTAGTCACCCCTCCCCCGATCCCACCTCCTTCTCTACCCACCCTCTCCTACCATCCCTCCATGCCGCTAAAATATATGAAATACATACATTTTTAAACCACTCGCGCACCACCGGTAGTAATTTTTTTATACAAATTTCAACAGTCTTCTGCTAAAATGCAACGTTCTGTAAAAGTTTTGAGTCAATCTATTGATTACTTTCCAAAACTTGCGGACCCAAACGTAAGGAAATTATTTTTTGTTAAATACAAAATTTCATATCGCCAGAGCTTACCGTTATAAATAGAAACACTCTTCTGCTAAAATGCAATGTTCTGTAAAAAATTTGAGTCAATCTATCGATTATTATCCGAGATTTGCGAACGCAAACATACGGAACCAAAATTTTTATACATATAGATATTAGATACAGTTAATTATGACTGAAACTTTGAGGGAAGACAATTATTGCAAACGGTTGACCGAATCGTCATCATTAGTTAGATTACGGAAACCATACACTGTCTTCCTCTATATCCCCTATATCTCTATAAAGTGGCATAATCGCATATTTGATCTTATCATTCTGCACTAGATAAAATATTGGTATACCCAGGTAATTCATATTTCTATAATTTGTGATTATTTTAATCAATGCCTTCCAAATACACATCCATGAAACAGTTCTCAAACCAGACGTCAAATAATGGATTTTCTAACTTAGGTGTACAAATTTTCCAATTTTGGTGTAAGTTAAGCTGGAACACGTTATGGTGGTTTAAACTTCTTTCATACAGTTTGTTTATTCTTAAAGATCTAAAATGAAAAAAGGACGTGTTTTATTTTGTGGTATATCCATGGTTTAAGACTTCGGACATTATTATTTGACATGTGTCAAATCTCTTTGTTTTATGTTAATTGGAAATGTTGTATGTGTATTTAATTTTGTAAGTATTTAACATATTAATTTAATATCTAAATATGTATTGATTACTTTACAGACGCACTGTTAACTCATAGAATAAATAATATATGTGTGTGTTAACTACATATTGTAAAATATTGAGTCAGCTAAACCTTTGGATCAGGCTAGCAAAAAGTTAAACAAAAACTTCGATTACTTTACGACCGAACAACTGAATCTCGCAAAAATGACAGTGACTGAAATCTTTTTTTAATGAAAATAACGATCGCCTACGACGGGTGCCACACGCAAAGATAAAAGACCCTCGCACGCACAATAAAGGGGTGTTCAGACACGGTTATACGCACGCCAAATATCGCTGTCCATACATTTTTTTATTTTTTTTTTCTGTATTCATTGGTATTATGGTTACGTTTTTGTGGATTTTTCGACAACCATGCTAGGCTAATGCCCGTATTATGGTGGTCGATTTTACATATAGTGCAATAACAATCTAGAAGCCATAATGTAAGAGAACAGGATTATAAAATCATATAAAATAATAATATCAAAAAGTAAGTATTAAAGAAAAGAAATAAATGTACAATAATATAAAGAGAGTAGGAATGATATAAAAGAATATAAGAATCATAGAATGTGAAGGAATATAAAAGTATGCATTTTGAAAATATCTAGAATCAATGTTAGTAGGTACTATAACTAAAAATAGTTTTTTTTTTGTAATTTTTAGACAAAAGTAGCCACACGTTGAAACTGTTATTACTGCAGTGAATTGTTATTACAACAATTATTGTCAGAATACAAGTAGGCAATAGAGCACATCTGACATATCCGTGGTGTCGAACAGTTTAAAGTAATGAATGGAAAGAGAAAATTGTTAAAAATATTGGTAAATTTATACAAAGCCGGGACCAGCTCATTTTGGACATAAAAAAATAAATATATACCCCAGTAGATAGGTAATAATTAGATGAATATTATCTGTGATGATGATGGGCTTGTGAATATTATCTTAACTTTAAAAAACAGCCTACGTTTTTAAATGGTTTGTCTGGCTACGCAGGGTTTGTCTAGCGGGCTTGTGTGACAGATCGGCCGCGCCATGTCAGTTTGCAAAGACGCGAAGTGAATTATGATTTTACGCAATTGAAATTTAAAATGCATCATTTTCCGCCTCCCCCAATGCAAAAAGTTTCCGAAATACGTAATTCTAACAATTATTCAACTTCTGCAAAGTTTTTTTTCGTGAAAAAGTTCATATTTACCGCTGTAATTTACAACATGGAGGTCATTGAAAAATGACATTTTCGTATTTTTAAATTTAAGAAATTGACGATAATATACATTATTTTCAATTTCCGCTCACGGAATTAATTACATCTAATTATTACCTATCTACTGGGGTAGATTTTTTTTTGTGTAAAATGAGCTGGTCCCGGTTTTGTATAAAATTAATAAAATATTTAAAGTAAAAAAAATAATTAAGTTTTATCTTACGGCTATCCCCTGACTGTTCACACCTAAGCAGTTTAAAGCCTCAGGCATAGGGTACAGACACCTTGCTCAAATTGCAAAAAAATAAACTAATACTTCGATTAAATAACGACCGAACATCTGAATCTCGCAAATGACAGTGACAGACGCTTTCATAATTGTGATCTATGGTTTTGTTTGAGGTGTTGCCAGTTTTTGAACATTAAATATCCTATTAATAGTTGTATTTAGTTTCCATAAATATTATTTCTTCTCTAATGGCAACTATCTCTTATGAAAAGAAAATATAGATCGTGTAAATAGGTCTGGCCAACCAAAAGTCCACAACGAGCTCCATAGACAGTTAAGATACTTACTAACTTTTTGTTCATATCTATAGCCACAACTCACAAAATCCCAAGCACAAATATTATTTATTAATTTAACACAAAATGAATATGGAGTGGCATTCTTTATTTATCTTTTTTTAACCCTATATCACTAACCATTCGTCTCACAGTCGACCAGCACCTGTCGCGTTCGATGTTTGGGTGTGTTGCCGACACTTTGTCGCCCCGCCGGCACGCCCCTCTCAGTACCATCCTGATTCGCTAATTAGTGACTCGTACGGAGGCGAAGCGGACGCACGCTTACTAGTTCTGGAGTTATAGCAGAATAGTCAACTCACAGACGAATGTGTGGTGACTACGTACATATATAAATACAAACTTCATACATAAAAGAAATTCTAAAAATCAATTATGTTTTTCCTAGTACGTCTCAAGGACGAACAAATAAACACAAGATATGCGGATTTTGTCCATGTAAAAAACCTAGAATGATCGTTAAAAACTGGTGTAGCAGTGCATCACTGTGCTGCGGTAATTCTGGAGCTAATATTATGTACGTACTGAACCATTTTCATAAGAGAAACTGATTTTATAAAGTCAAATAATTGTGATTTTGAACAACTTGTATGGTTTACCTACATATGGTATATTTATGCTTCCTTTCAATAGAGGGCAGTAAATACCTACATACAGTAATAAAATTATTATTTTTTTTTTTTTTTACAATAATAATGTTACATTATCAGTTTATCTGCAAAAGAAAATATTTTAATACAACTATTGGCCAATAGTTGGTGATAGTTATAAAAATTTAAATAATATTTATTTATTTTTATTAAATTAAAGTTAATAACTTAAAATGACTTCCCTAACTCCAGAAGAGAGGTTAAAAAATGCAAAAAATTTAATGAAAAATTTTAATAAGACATTAACATCTAACATCTTGTCAAAGGATCAAAAAACCTCCCTAACTGAGGCAATGTGTGAAATGTTGAATCACATTGAAGCCATGGTCCAAGAATACAAGGCACCAACTACCAAAGAAGGGGAGGGACTCGACAGATTGTATCAGTCATTATATAAAATTGATAAGAACATTGAAGATTTAAAATTAAATATTGAGTCTAAATCGTATGCTGAAATTACGAAACATGGTAAATCTATTGAAGAAACAAGTAAATGTAAAAAACATGAACCTGTCATCATTATTAAGCCGAAAGATAAAGATCAAAAAAATATGGTAACAAAGGATGAAATAAAACAAAACATAGATCCTGTTAATTTTGGTGTTACTGGAAGTAGAAATTTTAAACAAGGGGCAGTAATAGTGGAGTGCAAGAACGTAGCTGCAATACAAAAGATGGAGGAGCAAATAATTTCAAAGATAGGTGACAAATATGATGTAAAAATCCCTCAAGAAAAAAATCCATCTGTCAAAATTATAGGCTTAACCGAAAAATATTCTTTTGAAGAAATGGAAAGGAAAATTAAATGTCGAAATGAGTTTATTTTTGAACAGCACTCAAAAATAAAAGTAACATTTGTAAAAGAAACAAAAAACTACGAAATCAAACAAGCTACACCATATACGCTGACGTTGACGGAAAGACATACCACAGGATGTTAAAGGAAGAGAAAATAAATATTGGATGGGACAGATGCAGGGTCTTTGATAATTTAAATATCATGAGCTGTTTTAAATGTAATGGGTTTAATCACAAGGCTATAGATTTCAGAAACCTAAAATCTTGTCCAAAATGCACAAAACATCATGATGTTAAAGATTGCACCGATGGGGATATTCAGTGCATCAATTGTATAATGACTAGCAATAGATTAGGACTGAAACTAAATAGTGGTCACTCAGCCATGAGCAAGGAATGCCCAATTTATAAAAGAAAACTAGAAGCAAAAATGAGCAAAATCTCTTTTTTATAAAAAAAAGTAACGAGAAAGATGAAATTATATACCTGAATAAACAAAGCATCATGGCACATTACGAAGAGGTAAAAATACTTTTAGAGGAGAAGAAACCTTTTATGCTTATGATGAGTGAAACACATGTTACTGAAGATATTCAAGATAGTGAAATTAGATTTGAATATTATAATACCATCCGTTGCGACTCACATAGTCGACGTACAGGAGGAGTGAAGATTCTCTTAAGCAATAAAATTCCATATGAAGTAATATCGAACAATCAATTTGAAAAACATTGTTGGATCTTAGCCATTACCATTAAATCAGGAACCAAGAAAGGTGTATATACTGTAATTTATAGATCGCCAAACACAAGCAAGTGCGACTTTTTAACATATTTTCAAAGATGGTGCATGGAAAATTTACAAGATGAAAATATAAACGTTATAGCTGGAGATTTTAATATAAATGTTAAAACAAATGCAGACATAGACACAAAAAATCTGAAATATATTAGATATATTAGATAGATTTTACACGAATTACAAATATCTCAAAAACGACGATTGATCTGGTAATCTCAAATAAATTCAACTTAAATATTAATGTACTAGATAATCCTAAAAATACCGACCATTACATCATTCAAATTCTAATAAATGACAGAGAAAAATACAACTCCAGTAAAGAAACACAAATAACAACATTTAAAAATTACAAAAAATACAATAAGGAAATTTTCATTCAATCCTTAGAGACTATTAATTGGAATGGAATAAATCAAATGGAATATAACCAAAAAGCTGACCACATGATATTAAACTTAAAAAAATCTATTGATAAAGTTGTTCCAGAACAGAAGATACATAAAAGAAACAATAATAAATGGTACACAAGCGAACTACGTACAATGCAGCACGATAGAGATGCATTTTACAAAAGAGCATGCCTTACTAATAGTATTACGGATTGGGATAACTACAAAAAAGCGAGAAACAAATACTTCAAAGACATAGAAAGAACGCATAATGAGTACATAAAAAATAAAATAAACTCAGAAGAAGGGGATCCCAAAAAAATTTGGAAAAGCATAAAAGAATTAGTAAATGGCGAAAACAAAGACGACATAAAAATTGTAAACTTTCCAAAAGATATAAATGAAGAAAACATGGCTAATAACTTTAATAAATATTTTATTGAAAGTATCATTCAAATTAACAAATTAATACCCAACATTGCTGTTAACCCCACAATTATAATATCGACCCAAACAAAGAATCATAGGTCTTCAGAAAAATAAATGCAGAATATTTATTTAATATTTTAAACAAAATAAAATCAAAGAATAGTTCAGATGGATTAACTATTAGTAAAATAAGAGATGCTTTTCCAGTAATTATAGAATCGACAGCCCTGAAATTCTGGCCACAATAAAATTATTTGTACCTTCCAAAAATACGAGACAAAATTCCACGTTTTTCTGTGACAATTTCAAAACAAATTATCAAGCGCACATATCCCTAAATCGAATACAAAATTTTGGTAATAAATTTGGTAATGTAGTTGATATATTTAGAGATTCCGTAGCAGTGCTTAAACGAAATCTACATAAACACTTTGCTGAAATGTATGACTTCACCATTCCATAGTGAAAAACCCTTTTTAGCTTCTATTTATTTCACTCTTTTCTTTTAGACTTTTAAACTTTAATATATATATGTAACTTTACAAATTAATATTGTAATTTAATTTATATTTCGATTATGCTTAAGTCCCTACTAATGCTGATTAATTTCAATCCCGTTATTTTTGTTTGTAAGTACAAAAAAAAAACTGTTCTCCATAATGGTATTCTATATTATTTGTAAAACATTTATGTAGGTACTACACATATAATAATTATTTTATTCATATATGTACTTAAACTTTTATATGCCATATAGTTAATGTAATAATACTAATAACAATGTATGTAAAAGCCCAATGGGCGTTTAAATAAATAAATAAATAAATAATTGGATCTACTCTATTAAATATTATCAATGAGACGATTGAAGAGGGAAAATTTCCACAGTCATGGAAACTATCTACTATTATACCGGTTCCAAAGGTTAAAAATACCAGAAAATGTGAAGAATTTCGAACAATCAAAATATGAGCAGATTCTTGAAGTTATAATAAAAGAACAAATTTTGCAATATCTAGATAAACACGATATTTTATACCAAGAGCAATCAGGGTTCAGATCTAATTACTCATGTGAAACAGCATTAAACGTAATTGTCGAAGAATGGAAGGAAGGAATGAATAATAATAAATTTATCTTAGCAATATTTTTGGATTTTCAAAGGGCATTCGAAACTATAGATCGAGACATACTAATAAGAAAGCTTAAAGAAATTGGTTTCACATCTGTAGCCATTAAATTAATACAAGAGTATTTGAGAAACAGAAAGCAGGTAACAAAAATAAACAATCAATTTTCAAAACCAATGGAAAATAAGTTAGGAGTACCACAGGGATCGGTCCTTGGACCTCTATTGTTCATAATAATAATAATAATAATAATAAGCCTTTTTATTCTGGACTTCTGTTAGGTATGTATTAGACATGATCTTATTTGTTATAGTATATCCCGAAGCTCAGTTTGCCTCTTGGCATAGGCCTCCTCTAACATTTTCCATTGGGACCTGTCACGCGCTACTCTTCTCCATTGATGTCCAGCAGTGAGTTTTAGGTCATCTTCCCATCTCATGTGTTGACGTCCTCTACTTCTCTTGCCATCTCTGGGATACCAGTCAGTGACATTTTTGCACCATTTCTCTTGTGGATCGCGTATCATGTGTCCTGTCCATCTCCACTTTTGTTGGTCTATTCGGGTAACTACATCGGCAACTTTAGTTTTCTCCCTTATTGTGCTACCTCTCACTCTGTCATGTTTCCTTGTTCCTGTCAAACTTCTCTCCATGGCTCTCTGGCAGCGTTCCAACTTTTCTCTGTGGCGTTTGGTGAGTGCCCAAGTTTCACATCCATAGGTGATGACTGGAAGTATACACGTGTTGAAGACTTTCCTTTTTATTTGCATACTTAGCTCCTTAGATTTCAAGACTTCTTTCAAAGACCAGTATTTCTTCCATCCATTTGCTACTCTTCTCTCGATTTCTTTAGTGGTTTGATCTTTGTGAGATATTATCTGTCCTAAATAGATGTAATCTGACACATATTCGAGTGGTTGGTTGTCAATTTTTATAGTTACTGGTTCAGAGTTTGTAAGCAATTTTGTTTTGTCTTTGTTCATGCATAGGCCGACTTTCACACTTTCCTCGTTTAGTGATTCTATCATTCTAATTAGGTGCATTGGGTTTTCCTCGAATAGGACTATATCGTCCGCAAATCTTAGGTGGTTAAGTTTTACACCTTGTACGTTGATACCATATTTTTCCCAATCTAGTTTGCGGAAGATACTTTCCAGAGCAGCCGAGAACAATTTTGGTGATAGAGGGTCTCCCTGTCTTACTCCTCTCTCGATCTTGAACTTTTTTCCCAAGGTGTCTAGTTGGATCCTCGCTTCGCAATTCAAGTATATGTTTTTTATAATATTGAAGTAGTTTAAAGGTATCCCCTGCTGTTCAAGGCTATCCCATATAGCTATGTGTCTTATGCTGTCGAAAGCTTTGGAGTAATCGATGAATGCCATGTATAGTTTCTTATTATACTCATTATATTTTTCTACTATTTGTTTCACCGTGTGTATGTGGTCCAGGGTAGAGTATTTTTGTCTAAAGCCGGCTTGCTCCCGTGGTTGATTTTCGTCTAACTTTTTACTTATTCTTTCCAGGATAACTTTGGAAAATACTTTGTATATATTTGACATCAAACTTATAGGTCTGTAGTTCCCTATATCTTCCTTTTGTCCTTTCTTGAATATAAGAATAATGTTTGATGTTTTCCACTGTGTAGGTATTAGACCAGTTATAAGTATATCATTGAATATTGAAGTTAGTATTGGTAGTAGTTCTTCCATGGTGCCTTTAAGAAGTTCGTTTGTCACTTTGTCTAGACCTGGGGCTTTTTCCATCTTCTGACTGTATATGGCTTTTTCTACTTCTCTGGAAAGTATTTTTGGTTCAGTTACAACGTTTTCCTGCTCTTTATTGACGTCTTTCTTCGGATCATGTTTTTGTTTGTCGTCTGGGCTTGAGTAGAGGTCCTGGTAAAATTTTGTGGCTATTTCGTTTATGTTTTTTCTATTTGAAGAAGTATTCCCCCTTTTGTTTAATTTTGGTATCCATTCTTTATTTGATTCTCTCAATTCTTTAAGCGCTTTTTTCACTCCCCCTGTTTTCACTATATGCTTTTCTAATGTTTGCAGCCTCTTGGTCTTCCTATCTTTCCTGATGTTCTCTCTGATTTCTTTACTTAATTTTGTTATAGTTTTAATGTTATCTTTTTAAGGATGTTTTGAAAATAGGTATTTTCTTTCTTCTATAAGTTGCAGCGTTGTGTAACTTAGTTCGTACTTGTTTCTTCTGCTAGTCTCAGCTTTTTCTTTAGTTAGTAGATTTTCTAGCTTTCCATATTTCGCACGAGCATCAGTGTTACTTAAAGTTTGTGTTATTTTCCTTAAGGTTTCATTTCTGTGGTGTTTTGTAGTGTGTGAAGCGAAATGTTTTCTAGATTTATTTGGTGGTTCTATTCTTATATTGCTTCTTACCATACGATGATTTGTATTGAAATTGAATTTAGTTAGGACCGATGTATCCGTGAAGGCTTTTGGATAGTTTGTTGTTATGTAGTCAATTTCGTTTTTGGTTTTGCCATCAGGGGAGATCCATGTCCACTTATTCTTTTGGTTTTTCATGTATAAACTGTTCAAGAGCGTTAGATTGTGTTGTAATAATAATTCAACCAAAAATTCACCATGTGGACTTCTTCTACCTTAGCCAAACTTTCCCAAGACATACTCTTCCTTGCATTGCTTCATCCCAACTTGAGCATTGAAGTCGCCCATTAGAATAATGTGGTTGTTTTGATACCTTGTTAATATCTTTGTTAATTCTTTATAGAAAAGTTTGATTTCTGTTTTTGTTGCTTGTTCTGTTGGAGAATAAATTTGTATAACTGACCATACTTTTTGGTATCCCGGTATGTCAATGTTAAGAATGGCTATTCGATCAGAGATTCCAATTAGGTCTTGTATATATTGTTTCATTGACCGTTTGATTATGAATCCTACTCCTCTTTGACCGGCTGTTTCGCCTTTGTGGAATAGTATGTAGTCAATGCGTTCCTCAATCTTTTCTCCTAGTCTTCTCATTTCACTAATGCCCAGGATATCCCATTTTATTTCTTCGAGAGCTTTTTATAGCTCGTGTAGGCTTTCTTCGGTTCTAAGGGTTCTCGTATTTAAAGTTGCAATATTGAGTATTTTGTTTCTTCTTGTTATTAGAGGGTGGTGGTCTATAACTCCCGCGGGGACCAGCCGAATTGGGAGACTTTTTGTTAATTGGTTTTGATTGTTAATTTTTGTTGGTATTAATATTGTTTGTTTCCGATTTTCCGAGTCAATTATTAGTTTTTTGCAGCATTTAGTTGGGTGTCAGAATTTGCCCGGTTGACATAGTTCAGTATGTTAGGTCTGGTGATCTCTTTCGTGCTAGTTTTGGGTAGAGGTTGTGGAGGATTGCTTAATATTGTTCATACTCTATATTAATGACATATTGAAAATATTTTCAAAATGCAAAGTACGATTATTTGCCGATGATACACTAATATACTTAATTGGAGATAACTATGAAGAACTAATACACATTTTAAATAATGAACTAAATCATGTATCAAGATGGCTAAAAATAAATAAGCTTAAATTAAATACAAAAAAAAAAACAAAATGTATGGTGATTGGATACAAGAAGACATCCAGTGAGAGCATAATTAAAATTGATGGTGAAATTATTGAAAATGTTACTCAAATGAAATACTTAGGAGTTATATTAGATTCCAAACTAAACTTCAATAGACATGCTGAATACACCCAAAAGAAAATTGGCAAAAAGATATCTTTTTTTGGAAGAATTCGGCCAAATATTTCTAGAAAAACTGCAATCACCATATACAATTCAATTATTGCTCCACACTTCAACTACTGCTCAAGTATACTTTTCCTATGTAACGAAAGAGAACAAAATAAGTTACAAATTCTCCAAAACAGGGCAATGAGAATAATTCTTCGACGAAACAGATTTTCAAAAATAATTAAAATGTTAAAGGAACTAAATTGGTTGACCGTGAAACAGATGCTGACCTTGAACACGATGGTATTTATCCACAAAATATTGAACAACACGTTACCAAAATACTTCTCAAATAAAATTTTAAACAATAAAGACATTCACAGATATAACACAAGGACGTGCAAGGAAATTAGGCTACAAAAAAAGGACAAAGCGAATACGCAGAATAGTCTACTATAAAGGGGAATGAAGATGTATAACACACTACCAGAAACTTTAAAGTCCACACCAATTGGAAAGTTCAAGATGTATTGTAGGAGCTGCATAAAACTTGAAAAAGTATAGTGAATATGAAATATTATAATCAAATAGAAATTTGTAAACTTAAATGTACAAATTACTAAAATTAAAATTATAATTATAATTAAATTAAATACTCATGCAGAAAAGCAATTTGCGGCAAGCACGCGGTTCCTACATGTAATGACTGCAAAGATTAAAAAAAACAACGTTATAAAAATATTTAGATTTAAAAGATTAAACTTGGCCATGTCGTCACTTATTCCGTTTAATTATCATTTTTTTTTACATGAATACCGCACTACTACTGAGCTAGTGGGACTATGGCATCCCCAATTGGGGTATGTTGTGAGGCTGATGGTAATGGGGAAGGGAAAGGTGGGGGGAAGTACCTGGCTATTCAGATCTGGTCACCAAACACGGCTAACGCCATTTCAAGCAACGTTTCAATTCTGAATGGTGGTCTTACACCAGGGCGATACTGAGAGTATCTTCCACTCTAGAACGTGAGGCAAATATAGTATATATTATTTTAAATGAATAAATTGTGAAATAACACAAATTAATCAAATAAAATTAGTATATTAGTATATCTATCATCTAGGACCTAGGAGGTGGTGCTAGGACAACGTTGGGACAGTGTTATAGTGTCCATCATTAGGGCAGATCCGGTAGATGTGTAATTATTTAGTTGTGAAATGTGTGCTTATTTACTCGAAGTACTCGACGACAAAATTTTATAGAAAAAAAACGCTCATTATTTCCATGACTGCGCGGCTCCTGCCAAGAGGCGCACAGGCAGACCAGCTTTTTTGAGGTTTTCTGAATGTTCATTATCACTACAAAGTAGTTTCATCCATGTACGCGGTGACGTACGGTTTACCTATCTCGTCTCCGGGTCTATAAAATGAATTACTGCAGTAGGAACATGAAAAATGTTTTTCTCCGCAGTGAGTAATCACGTGTCACGACAAATTACACTTTTTAGAACATGAGTAATTGCAGTCGGAACACAAAAAGGTTTTTCTTCACTGTGAATCAGCATTTGTCTCCTCAAATATCCCTCATAATAACACATATAAATGCAATCGGATCACGAAAAGGGGTTTTATCTATTGTGAGTAAGCATGTGTTTCCTTAAATGTCCCATAAAATAACATGAATAACTGCAATTGGAACACGAAAAAGGTTTTTCTGCACTGTGCGTCAGCATGTGTCTCCTCAAATTTCCCTTATCAGAAGACGAATAACTGCAATCGGAACACGAAAAAGGTTTTTCTCCACTGTGAGTACGCGTGTGAATCGTCAAACTACCCTTTTGAGAACATAAATAACTGCAATTGGAGCAGGAAAAGGGTTTTTCACCACTATGAGTCAGCATGTGTCTCCTCAATTGTCCCCTATCAAAACATGAATAACTGCAATCGGAACACGAAAAAGGTTTTTTTCCACCGTGATGAAGCTTGTGTTTAGTCAAATTTCCCCTCCGAGAACATGAGTAACTGCAATCGGAACATGAAAAAGGTTTTTCTCCACTGTGAGTTAGCATGTGCTGCGTCAAACTTCTCTTATCAGAACACGAATAACTGCAATCGGAACACGAAAAAGGTTTTTCCTCACTGTGAGTCAGCATGTGTGACCTTAAATTTCCCCTCCGAGAACATGAGTAACTGCAATCGGAACATGAAAAAGGTTTTTCTCCACTGTGAGTTAGCATGTGCTGCGTCAACCAACTCTTATAAGAACACGAATAACTGCAATCGGAACACGAAAATGCTTTTTCTCCACTGTGACTCACCATGTGTCTCCTCAAATATTTCTTGCAAGAAGATGCATAACTGCAATCGGAACACGAAAAAGGTTTTTCTTCACTGTGAGTTAGCATGTGCTGCGTCAAACTACTCTTATAAGCACTTGAAAAACTGCAATTGGAACAGGAAAAAGGTTTTTCTTCACTGTGAGTTAGCATGTGCTGCGTCAAACTTCTCTTATAAGAACACGAATAACTGCAATCGGAACACGAAAATGGTTTTTCTTCACTGTGAGTTAGCATGTGCTGCGTCAAACTAGGCTTATAAGCACTTGAAAAACTGCAATTGGAACAGGAAAAATGTTTTTCTCCACTGTGATGCAGATCCGCCAATGTATCTGAAAAATAACATGAATTAATATTTAAGTATTAGAAATAAGTTAATTTTAAAAAATGTTGAATAATACACGAATCGTTATTTACCTGCTGTCTGGGTAAATCTTTGAAATTTGCATTCCTTTTTAACATCCGATAGCTTGATGTCGATTTCCATATAAGGAATTCCCTCTCCGTCTTCATCTCGGGGTCCTGGTTCTACCTTGAAGCTAACAGTCTCCACTTTAAGGCTACCTAGAAAAACCAAACAACAATACTTACATAGATATGCCCAACGAAAGCGTGTTGAATTTGAAATTACAGTCGTTCGTTACCGAGAGATTACAACAAAATAACTTGTTTTGATTAAAATATATATATGAATAAATCAATAAGTAAATAAATAAATAAATAAATGAATGAATGAATGAATGAATGAATGAAAGAAAGAATGAATGTATGAATAAATGAATGAATGAATGAATGAATGAATGAATGAATAAAATAAATAAATAATAAACAAGTGGTCCTGCAGCTAATGCCAAGTATCCCAGCGACAGACGAGATCGCGCCCGCAGACCTAAGAACATCGCAGGCCAGACTTTCAGCGGATCATCTGGCAGACAGTCCCAAGGATGCCCAACATCAGGCCCAACAGCAACCACCGCAGATCACAGTACAGCAAGTAATGCAAACTCAACTTTTCACGGTGACTTTTTTAGTTGTTGTTAATCCGAACATTTTAACGAAATTCAGCATTTCCAACATTGGTAGTACATAAGTACATAGAAATATTGTTACACACTACGGATTTCCAATAATCACTCAACGCAAAGGGAATAACAACATCGTAAATCATTATTAAAATTCCAAAGTAACGATAAGGAATTTATAAAAATATTGGATTCCATCAATTTAATTTTTCAGATCCGGATTAGATTTATTGTTATTTTTTTCGTTGATTTGCAATTTCGATAATTTTATCTGCATACCCAGACGGTCTATTACTACTGCTACTGCTTTTGCCTTTGCCTATTACTTGCCATATTACAACGACAATATGCCGCTGGAGGACACTCCAACATTGGAAACAGCTTCAGGAACCAGCGTTAATAACACTTCTAACATTAAAATGGATCCCGTCATAAACGTCGTATCAGTTAAACTACCCCCTGCTGGTGTGACAATATAGCACTCTGGTTTTCCCAGGCAGAAAGCCAGTTCTCCAACTCTAGAATCAAGGATGACACCACGAAGTTTAACATTATTGTTGCCGCCCTGGACATCGAAACCCTCAAAACCGTCAGCGATGTCGTCATCAAACCACCGGCAACGGACAAGTACTCTGCCCTAAAAACTGCACTCACCACGAGGTTGCAAGATTCTGAAGAAAAACGTCTCACCCGTCTAGTAACCGGAATACAGTTGGACGACAGGATACCATCCGGACTACTTCGATTGATGCACGAGCTCGCCGGCCCTGGGTTGGCTGAGAGTGCAATCATAGGCACGTTATGGCTTCAAAGGCTTCCCCAACACCTACAGGCCATATTGACTGCACTGCCAGACGACAATTTACTGCATCTTCCGTCAGCAGCCGATAAAATTCTGGAAGCCTACCAGAAGACGGAGTGCGGAGCGATAAACAAAAACCAACGTAGAGATTACAACCAATTACAGAGAAGATCCCGACATCACTTCCGTTCTCCAGAGCCTACGTGAACAAATATCTGCACTCTCTCTAGAAGTCAAACAACTTAAGTCTAGTCGCAGAAACAGTCACAGCCCCGCACATTCTTTTTATAAACAGTGCAATCATAGCCCCCGCAGAGAATGGCTTCATCCACACGCTGTCTCGCATAGAAGAGATAAACAGCCCTCCTGCTATCGATTACAGACATATGAGATTAGAGCAGAATCACGACGACGATCTAATTAAGGCACTTGAGGACTCCTCCCTTGTCATGAGGAAAATGATAATTCCTAACACGAATGAACTATTATGGTGCGACATCTCTACAGGTCGTGTGAGACGTTTCATCCCTCTAAAAATGAGAGAGCAAGTAATAAACAGCGTACACAACATATGTCACCCAGGCACCACGGGTACCGCTAATAGCGTACGTCAGAGATTCGTCTGGCCCAAGATGTCAAAGGATATCAAAATCTTCATCAAAAATTGTGTCGCTTGCCAAAAGGCTAAAATATCAAGACATACAACTGCACAAACAGCAACATATCCCCTTCCAGAAGACCGATTCCGAAACATCCACATAGATTTGGTGGGTCCCCTGCCAGCTCGAATGCCTTAGTGCAGGGGTGGGAAACCTGCGGCCCGCGAGGCCTTTTGGTGCGGTCCGCGGGCACTTTTGGTACAGCCTATTCATAGTTTAATAAACATAAAATCATATACGTGTTCTAATCTAATCTAGTTGCATACGATAAATATGCTTCAACATTCAGAAAAACCATTCACGTAATGAATAACCATTCACGTAACCATTGAGTACCATTTTATTTTAGCCTGTTGACTATTGGACTCCTATGCTGATTCATTCTTAAGGTAAAACCAATCTTGTGTTCACAATGCAAATTCCAGTTACGGACTCATTTTCTAACGTATTTCCCGTTACCGATACCGTTCTTGCGCTCCGACGGCAAAACATCGGAGGAAAACCATTTTGGTGTTCTAGGTGCAGTATTAATTAAAGCTGGGGACTTGCAATCCAACGCGCTTTTACGATAAAACCAGTTTTATGTTCAAAATGCAATGAAAAAATTCCAAGTGTGGTTTCATCTGCTTACGCACTGTATGGAAAACTTCTCGTTTTTCAAGTGCATTTATTAGATTCTAGTTACTTTTGATCTGCCAGTATTGGAGAAAAGCCATTTTCATGTACTGAGTGTAGTTTTAATTCCCCGTGCATAGATTCACCCTGTAACTAAAATCAGTTCTGTGTTTAGAATGAATATTTGAGGTGTAGTTTCATCTTTTGACTCATTTCTAGCGTTAGAAGTGCATTTATAAAATTCTAGTTTTGCTGCTAGAATTGAGGGAAAGCCATTTTCATGTTCTGAGTGTAGTTTTATTTCCCCGCATACAAACTCACTTAAAAATTAAAAACAGTTCTGCGTTCAAAATGCAACGAAAACATTCCTGGTGGGGTTCCATATTGGTAACGCGTTTCGTAGGAAACCATTCTTGTGTTTGAAGTGGAGTTATAAATTTGTAGTTGCATTTGTGCTACCAGTATTAGAGGAAAGCAATTTCATGTTCTGAGCGTTGTTTGAATTCCCTGCGAACAGATTTATCCATTTAATTAAAAACAGTTCTGTGTTAAGAATGCAAAAAAAACACGTCACGTGTGATTTCAATTGCTGACGCATTTCTCGTGTAGGAAGTGCATTTATAAAATTGTAGTTGCGTAGTTTGTGCTGCCAGAATTGGAGGAAAGCTATTTTCGTGTTCTGGGTGTAGTGTCAATTCCCCGCATGCAAATTCAACCTAAATTGAAACTAGTTCTTGGTTCAGAATGCAACGACAAATTCCAGCTGTGGTTTCATCTGGTGATGCATTTTGAAGCAAACCATTCTCGTGTTCAAAGTGAAGTTATAAAATTTTGGTTGCATATTATGTGTAGGAAAACCATTTGCGTGTTCTGAGTGTAGCTAATGTTGTCGTCGTCGTCGTCGTCGTCGTCGTCGTCGTCGTCGTCGTCCCCCCCCCCCCCCCCTCCGCGACGAAAATCGGAGTGCGGCCCGCGGGTTAGAGTATGAATATCCAAATGGCCCGCGACGCTAAAAAGGTTCCCCACCCCTGCAGTGCCTCCGTACATGACGCTACTTACAAGCTACTCGAGTCTCACGTGCGTAGCTTGCGCGCCGTTCGTGAGTACACCCCGTACGATTTCGCTAGTGTTCGTACAAGGCGCTACGCGGCGGTTGTCGGTTTGAAGTCAGCGTCACCCTACCGACGGTGCTTATCGCTCACTAAGCGTTGCATATTCGTTTGACGTTTGACAGAAATGTCGTCGGAACATTAAAGTATTTTAGATTTATTCTAGAAGTGGAGAAATGCATGTTAATATAATTATACTTTTCCAGAATACATAAGAAAGTATTAAGTGGGGAAGGCATGGATTGATGTTTGAAAAAAGTTTTTTGACAACGCTTGACATCGTGTTAACTCCGGCTGCACGTGAAAAATGATCAAGTTCAGTATATTTCGGGTACGCCGTGTACGGATACCAGCATTAAAGAGTAATATATCTGCAGGGTACTTGTGTTTGCATCACAATCACCAGTTTGTAAGTATCTCCATGAACGGAGGGCCTTAGTGCCTCCGTACATGGAGCTACTAACGAGCTACTCGAGCCTCATGCGCGTAGCACGCGCGCCACTCGTGAGTACCCGCCATACAATTTTGCTGGCGTACATGGCGCTACAAGGCGGCTGTGGGTTTTAACTCAGTTGCACGCTACTGACGGTGCTGGTAGCGCACTACACGTTGCAGCAATCGTGACTACTACTACTCGTTTGACGTTTGATCGTACTAAAGAAGATGAAAGTAATGTTAGATTTGTTCTGGGAGTGGAAAAAATGCGTGTTTATATAACTATACTTTACCAGAATACGTAAGAAAGGATTTAGTGGAGAAGGCATGGATCGATTTTGGAAAAAGGTCGATTTGACATCGCTTGCATCGGGTTAACTCCTTGTTAACTAATCGGCTGCAAAATTATAAAGTTCAGTATATTTCGGGTAGTATATATCGCCGTGTACGGAAACAAGCACTAAAAGGTAGTATATCTGCGGGGTTTGTGTGGTTGCGTCACAATCACGTAGTTTGTAAGGTAAGTACCTCTATGAACGGAGGGCATTAATTTAGGAAATATGAAGGACCCAGATGTCCGCTTCAAGAACTATGCTTCAAGAAGGAAAAAAGGGAAAAAAAATTTTTACTCTTGAGCACATTCTGTAGAAAGTTTTATTTAGCCAGGAAAATTATGTACTTATGCAATAATACAACTTACTGGCTTTTTGAGCACTCTCCGCATACTGCAGACATTCCTTCTTTACATCTGGGAGGTCAAAATCCATATCCACATACGACATTTCACCTTCACCTTCTTCCTGGGGCCCTGGTTCCATCTTGATGGAAACACTCTCTGGGCTTAGTAGATCCATGGCAAGACCGTGGAAGGGTTATGGACCGTTCAGTTGGACTATTCTTAAAAAACAATGATATGTACGGGAAATAAATATTTGAAATAAGGATAAAATTATGACTAAAACTTGGAGAGAAGACAATTGAAAACGCTTAACCGAATCGTCATCATTTGTTAGATTTCAATATTCAGTATTTAGAATATCGTGTAAATCTCGTTTTGGAGGTTTGGTCGGATTTTTGAACATTGGACAAAACCAGGAATTATTATTGGAATGGGTGAAAAACCTTGTTGTTATACGATGGGAAAAACAGTGTGAAAAGTGTGTTAAATACGTGTACTTTAAAATCAGACTTTGTGCAAGTGGATAAAAAAAACTAGTACACATAATGATTTTTGCGGTATGGCAATCTTTTAATATTTAAAGATTGGTACTCCGGAAAATGTTCAATGAGTGAAGTGTGAAGGAATGCCCCATGAAATGTCAGCCGTACCCTAAAAATTACGTACACAAAGCTTTTTGAATTTAAATTTAAATTTTCGTTATTTGTTTTTGGGGTGTTATGCCGTATTACGCTACCTCCTTCTTTAGCCAACGTTTCGGATAGCGTCGCAGTGTCCATCATCAGGGCAGATCCGGTAGATGTGTAACACCCCAAAAACGGCTTAAGTTCGGTTTATGGGCGAAATTCTTAAAAAATAAAACTAGTTATTTTTATACTAATTTGGGGTCGGGGAATCCGAATCTGAAAGAATTAGGCGGCGGCAAGCAATATTAACTGAATTACAGGACTTTAAAAAATTTTATACACATACAGGAAAATAGCCATTTTGGAAGCATTTTGATTCCTAGAAAATCAAACTAGTTATTTTTATACTAACTATGGGCCGGGGAATCCGAATCTGAAAGAATTAGGCGGCGGCAAGCAATATTAACTGAATTAAACGACGTTAAAATTTTCTATACACACACACATGAAAATAATCATTTCGGAAGTATTTTGACACACGCAGTACAAAGATCATAGAAAAACAAGAAATATACAAAAACATGTGCCGGCAGTGTTACCAGCTCTCAAAAATATTTATCTCTATATCAATAATTTCCGACACGATAATTCTTCACATAACACTTTAACCTGATGAATTACGACTATCTCAACGGCGTATTCTTAAACCAAAAGTATGAAAATTCGTAGTCTTAAAAATGCGTAACCTAACCTAACCTAACGTTAGGTTTGTGTAACATGGTTTGTGCCCCTTTATACCGCCTGCTCGCGTCCCTAACCTAACCTAACCTAACGCTAGGTTTGTGTAACATGGTTTGTGCCCCTTTATACCGCCTGCTCGCGTCACGGCAAAAAAACATCCCTGTTTTCAAGTAGTTTAGCGGCTACGCTAGGTTTGTGTAACATGGTTTGTGCCCCTTTATACCGCCTGCTCGCGTCACGGCAAGAAAACATCCCTGTTTTCAAGTAGTTTAGCGGCTACGCTAGGTTTGTGTAACATGGTTTGTGCCCCTTTATACCGCCTGCTCGCGTCCCTAACCTAACGCTAGGTTTGTGTAACATGGTTTGTGCCCCTTTATACCGCCTGCTCGCGTCACGGCAAAAAACATCCCTGTTTTCAAGTAGTTTAGCGGCTACGCTAGGTTTGTGTATCATGGTTTGTGCCCCTTTATACCGCCTGCTCGCGTCACGGCAAAAAAACATCCCTGTTTTCGAGTAGTTTAGCGGCTACGCTAGGTTTGTGTAACATGGTTTGTGCCCTTTATACCGCCTGCTCGCGTCACGGCAAAAAAACATCCCTGTTTTCGAGTAGTTTAGCGGCTACGCTAGGTTTGTGTAACATGGTTTGTGCCCCTTTATACCGCCTGCTCGCGTCACGGCAAAAAAACATCCCTGTTTTCAAGTAGTTTAGCAGCTACGCCGGGTTTATGTAACATGGTTTGTGATACAAAATAACGTGCCCCTTTATAACGCCTACTCGCGTCAAGGCATAAAAACTCCACAATACTAGTTGGTGTACCTCCCTAAAATATTTGAGAATCAATTATAAAAAATAAGTACTTAAAATATAAACATGTTATTTTACGTTATAAATATTACTGCTTAATGGCAACACTTAATTTTGTGTGGTAAAAACATCTATGTTATCGTGTTTTTCTATGATCTTTGTACTACATGTGTCAAAATACTTCCGGAATGATTATTTTCATGTGTGTGTGTATAGAAAAATTTTAAGTCGTGTAATTAAGTTAATATTGCTTGCCGCCGCCTAATTCTTTCAGATTCGGATTCCCCGGCCCATAGTTAGTATAAAAATAACTAGTTTGATTTTCTAGGAATCAAAATGCTTCCAAAATGGCTATTTTCCTGTATGTGTATAAAAATTTTTAAAGTCCTGTAATTCAGTTAATATTGCTTGCCGCCGCCTGATTCTTTCAGATTCGGATTCCCCGACCCCAAATTAGTATAAAAATAACTAGTTTTATTTTTTAGGAATTTGGCCCATAAACCGAACTTTACCCCCAAAAACAAATAACGAAAATACTTTTAGCCGTGAAAATCTAAAAATGTGTCTGACTTAAATTTAAATGCTATTTTTTCCCTCCATCCCGACTGAAACCGATGCTTCTTGTGGTAATTAATGAGTGTACTTTCAAAATTCTATGCCTATTAAAAGTGAAGCGGCTTATGGGTTAATTACCGTAGTTTGCGCTGTCGTGAATCAGACGAACTTTGTCAGAATAGCAAAAAGTTAAACGAAAACTTCGATTACATAACGACAGAACATCTGAAACCCGCAAATGACAGTGACCGACACTTTCATGGTTGTGATCTATGGTTATGTTGAAGGTGTTGCCATTTTTGGAACATTTAATAGGTAGTATTTAGTTTCCAAAAATATTATTTATTCTCTAATGGCAACTAACCGAATGAAAATAACGATCGTGTAAATAGGTGTGTAAATAATCGTGTAGATCGTGTAAGCCCCCAGTGCATTGTCAATAAAGATACGTACTTACTTTGTGTTCATATCTATAGCCACAACTCAAAATATTATGGAATGGCATTTTATGTACAAAATTTTTTTTAGATGTGAATATTGTAATTCCTAATAATAAACTAGCGATGTGGCCTATTTCAGTGTATCGAAATACACCAAGCCAAATAACGCTGGCGCTCTCATAGCTTGGCATGGCTCTAGTATTAATTATATTGAAAAAATAATCTTTAAGTTTTCTAGGAATGGTTATTTTGGAATTTTAATTTTAGTTCAATAAAGATCATTTCAAAAAATCCACGATATGTTTTAAGGCTCATTCTGTTATTGTACAGCCCATGAAGGGAGATTTGCCCCAATTTATATTTCTTGAAGGTCGTCCTTTCCACAATGTTGTAGAGGATTTTGGTGGCCCAATCTCAATAAAGGAAAGCAGACGTTTTAAAGTCATATCGGTGCTTAATTATTTATTTAAGTACCAAGGCAATACACTAGAAGTCGAGTTTGATTTATTATGCTGAGAAATGTTTTAAGCGGCTGTGGATCGTTTTACAGCTGGAGGGGATCATGTTCTAAATACTTATCAGCTTGTGATTGTACTTTATCTGTTGAAAACACACAGCAAATCAAATGGTATTTCACACTCCTTCTGCACCTCACTTTGGAGGCATGAAAGAAGCAGGAGAAAGATCCATCACATTAAACGAATAATAAATTAACAACTTCTCACTTTTAAGGAATATGTTTCGTATTCTTATAAAAACGTAAATTAATTTTCTTAACCGTTCTACTGTTGTATTGTTAAGTAATTTGCATTATATGTTACTATCTACAATTACACCAAGGTATTTTACATTTGTTTTAACAGTGAGTATAGAGCAGTTAGGTTTACAAAGATATGACTTTGGATTACAATTATATGAGTGTATACATATGTTTAGATTCTCAGGGGTAGCATATTTATTCAGAGTTAATTGTATTTCAAAAGTTTTTTCTGTATTTAGAGATAGTAAATTTTGATCAAACCATTTTTTTATTTATACCTATCTAGTTAAGCCGTTTTCGGAGTTTCACTCCAGTTTAGTCCCTGAGTTAAAATCGCTGTGACGTCAGCATATGATATTATCTTTGACTTAATGGTGAGTTTAAAAATATCATTCATATAATAAAATGATTTAAAAAATTGGTCCTAGTACTGTCCCTTGCGGTATTCCAAAATTACTGGTCTGTGAATCACTCAGAAAACCATTTAACTTGACAAATTGCTCTGTATGAAATATATAATTTTTGATCCATGTTAAGGCATTATTTGATTTACCAATTTTCGTAAGTTCAGAGGTAAGATTAGAATCTTATATACTGTCAAATGCTTTTCTTAAGTCGACAAATATTCCAATGCATTTTTTTTCATTATCTAAATATTTATATATTTCAGTTGTTAAGTCTACGATAGCATCTTGAGTGCTCAAATTTTCTCTAAAACCATACTGATGTGCACTTAATATATTATTTTCTTTTATAAATGTACACATCTGTTTTTTAACAATTTTTTCAAACATTTTTCTATATTTGAGGTAAGATAAATTGATCTATAATTATTGCTTATAGTGGGGTCACCAGATTTGAAAATGGGTGTAATAATAGTTTTTTTGTAATTTACAGGAAAGTTGCCATTTTCGAAGCTTGTATTTATGATGTGTGCCAATGTTTCAGAATTTTTTTAAAGTATTTCTGCAGAAATATTGTCAAAACCAGGGGAAGAATTACCTTTTAATTCATTAATAGCCTGTTTAATTTCATCAGTGATAGTTCGTTGGAATTGTGTTAAAGTGTTATAAGGATTGGAAGGTGATGTACATAGATCATTATTTTCGGTGTTTTTTTTTTTATTTTAAGTGCTAATTTTTCACCAACTGATCCAAAATAATTGTTAAAGATATTTGCGCATTTCTTTGGATCTGTGTTTACATTGTAAATTTTGTTATCAATATCTGTGATTTTATTTAAATTAGATTTTTTTGGTTTTTTGTTAATAATTTCATTGACAGTTTGCCATATTTTCTTGTTGTTGGTGCCAGCAATATTGATTTTTTCTTTATAGAAATTTTCTTTGGTTTTCCGGATAGTGTAGCATAGTTTATTTCTGATTTTTTTAAAATCTTCGTGTAGTTTATAGTTTTCTGGGGACTTTTTAAATTGTTTATATCTATATATTTTCTTTATGTCTAATTGAAATTATAATTCCTTGAGTGATCCATGGTTTTAATTTTTGGAATTTAGTTTTTGGCCAGCATGTTATAATGGAAGAGGAAGATTTCATATGTTTATTCAAGATTAATTCAAAATTCAGTGAACATAAGTATATTGGTATTATTAGAGGATAGAACAGTTTCCCAATTTTCAATGTTAAGGTTTTGTTTTAGTTTTTCATAATTAATAATAGTTTTAGGTAAATTATTGCAAGAATTATTATTCTCATTTATTTTGCCAGTTTTGAAGGCTACAATGCATGTGTGATGATCTGTAATATTATTTTTTCAAATAATTGATTTTATTTTTTCAGTTTCATTTGTATTACACCAAATATGGTTAACGTATGATGGTCTTTGCCCAAAACATTCTCTCGTATATTTTTGTATACATGGTTTGAAATTGAGTTCAGCTAATGTGTTAATATATTGTACTAGACGTTTGTACATAAACTAAATATAATAGGGAGCTGGCCACAATGACACGCCAATGGAGTTTGGTACGCCAGTGGATTTTGAAACGCCACTGGTCTTTTAAATGAATTTACTACTCTGACAAAAAATGCTTCTAGGCATAATGGCAAAACTGATTTGAGTACTGGATTAAAATAAATATTTTTCAATTTGGAGACTGTGGGAGACTGGGGTTTTTAGGATTTTAGGTTACTGGAATACTGGGAGAGGTAAACTGAATCTAAGACTGATTAAAACACTTGAAAAGAGGTTTGAACTTGGAGACTGTTGGTATCTTGAGTGTTGTTTCTTCTTGGCTGATAGTTTTGAACTGACTTCCTACCGGTTTGACTTCTATTTTTATAGGGCAAACTCAGATTGGACTTTTGGGGGACAGAACCTCCTTAATTTTTCTAAGGTACTTGTTTTAGGTAATTTCCCTGGTCGCTACGATTGGAAGTCAGCTGTGTTAAAATTATGTGTGATAGTTTTTGCCAAGATTTTACCAACTCAGGATACCAACTCCTCACATCATTTTTATTGTGTTTACAAGAAAAGGTACAAGTATACATATGTGATATAAGGTACAATTTTAAACAGTAAATATTTTTCTTAAAGTGCAACAATCACTGATAGACGTCAGTTTTTGGGTTGTTTTTGTAGCATATACTCATTTTTAGGTGATGATGTTTATTTCTTGATCCAAATTATTCCCAATTTCTCGAAATTGAACTCCAAATTTTTCGGAAGATGAATTCGCTGTCGTAAATATTTACGATTCAGATTTTTCCTTTGTTCAGAATTGACCAATAGTGGCTCGGCTGGTCGCATGGTGGGGGTGACGTAAATAGTCAGCCATTTCCTTGGCGTTGATCATTGCTGTCTGGAGTCCCTTGTGGAAGCATTAGGTGGCTATTCAGATGTGTTTTCCAGTCCAATGAGGTTGCTGCATGTATTCATTATCAATTTCATTTATGTTTTTAATTGATTAGTTAGTTAAAGGACATAATAGCGTTGTAGACAAATCATTTGGAAGGGGCACCACATGCACATTATTCCGCTAGCCAATAGCAGCTCTCAGATTGTCGTGCTGGCGGCATGGTACTCTGTGGGAGCGTAAATTCCATTCTTCAATTTCCACGGTCGTCATACGCTTTCGCGCACTCGTTTGATGCACACGGATTCCTACGACACGTTCGATACACTCCCCTTAGTGCAGTCTCGACTGTGCTCAGCTACTTCGTCGGGCGTGTCCTTTTCCGATGTCTGAGTTTTGAATCGGGTGTCTTCGCAGAGGGTACAGTTTCATTAGTTGCTGGCGTGGCAGGCAGAATGACGGCGATTTTGACTGCCGGCCTTACGTATATCCCAGTGCTGGTTTGGATCCGGGCAGTTCTGACTTGTCCATCAGCTGCAGGTATTGCTTCGATGATACGGCCACGTGGCCAACTGTTTCGAGGCAGTGCTGGGTCCATGATGATCACTAGATCATCTTTCTCAATTGGTGTAGTTGGATGGTGCCATTTTTGCCGGACAGCCATGGTAGGTAGGTATTACCGCTGCCATCGCCTCCAGAAGGTGTCTGCAAGTTGTTGTCCGATGCGCCACTGGCGGCGTAGGCATGTTTCCTCTTCTTTTTGTCGTAGAAGGATAATTGGGGGCGCTTCCCGGCTGACCCTAGCAAAAAGTGGTTGGGTGTTAGAGGTTCTTCATCACGTGGGTCAACTGAAATGTGGGTGAGTGGACGATTATTTACCACAAACTCAGCTTCTGCAAGTGCGGTGCGTAGCGTTTCTTCTTTTGGTGCTCTTTCCTTTAGTGTATCGCTTAGGGCTTTCTTTACTGATCGTACTAATCTTTCCCAACCTCCCCCCATGTGCGGACTTAGTGTTGGTATGAAGTGCCACTCGATGCCCTGGGTAGCTATTGCGTCAATCATTCTGGCGTCTTGACTTATTGACAGCAGGGCGTCCCTCATCTCGGTGTCAGCTCCGTGAAAGTTTGTCCCGTTATCCGAGTACATGGCTGCTGGTTGTCCTCTGCGGGCAGCCATTCTTTGTAGGGCCATGATGGCCGAGTCAGCAGTCAGTGAAGCGGCTAGTTCTAGGTGAATGGCGCGTGTCGAGAGGCAGGTGAAGATGGCTCCATATCGTTTTTCTCGATGCCTACCGACCGTGATAGCCATAGGGCCGAAATAGTCAAGCCCGCAGTATGTGAATGGCCGGACGTGATGCATCAGGCGGGGTGGTGGTAATGCGCCCATCAGAGGTGGAGTCGGTTTGCTGCGTCGTATGAAGCAAGTGGTGCAGGCGTGCGTTATCTTCCTTGTTGTGCGTAGTCGTATTATGAAGAAATGATTGCGTATTTCTGCTACTGTTTTCTCAGTACTAGGATGATCCGCCTTTTTGTGGTAGTGACTGATCAGAAGTCGAGTGTAGGGTTCGTCGCCGTCCAGTATTATGGGAGTTCGGGCCACACTCTTTGTTCTTTCCAAGGCTTGTAGTCGGGTCCCCATTCGTAGTAGGTCATCTGGTCCAAAGAAGGGGTTCAGGGAGTTGAGGCGGCTGCCAGCAGGCAGTTTTTGACCTTGTCGGATGATGTGTAGATCAGTTGTGAAAGCGTCTTCCTGGGACCTTTTGATCCATCTGTGTTCTGCTGCTTTTATCTCTTCGGCTAGTAGTGGGCCTTCTACTGGTTTATTGGGCCCCATCTTGCATCGTCTGATAAATCGGAGGATCCAAGCTGTGGAGCGAATCAGCCGGTGCCATGAGGAGAACCGCTCTACTGATGGGAGTGCTTCGCCCCTGGTGGACACAAGGCCAACGTAGTGAGGTTTGACTTCTAGTGTCAGGTCGTCAGGCCTGTGGGCGGGTGCCCGTTCTTTTGGCCACGCACCTTCCGGGGAAGTGAGAAAGGCTGGGCCAGTAAACCATCTTCCTTCTGGTGTTAAGTCTGGCACCTCTAAGTCTCGTGTTCCTATGTCAGCGGGATTGAGTTTTGTGGGTACCCATTTCCAGTCGGGTATGTTGGTTAGTTCGTCTATTTCGCCCAATCGGTTTGCCACAAAGGTTGAGTAGACGCGTGGGTCGGTGCGTAACCAGCATAGTACAGTTGTGGAGTCTGTCCAGAAGCAGGTGCGGGATATCAGGGCTTTGCTTTCTTTTTGGATCGTCTGGGCTAGTCTCGCTGCTATGAGGGCGGCTTGAAGCTCGAGGCGTGGAATGGAGAGAGACTTCAGTGGTGCTACCTTGCATTTACTTGCAAGGAATGTTACTCGTAAGGATCCATCTATTTTTTCGGTGAAGTAGGCCACGGCACAGCAAGCTTGCTCCGATGCATCACAGAAAAGGTGTAGTGTTACGTTGTTTAGTTTGTTGTAGAGGCAACGTCTCGGGATTGAGATGCTGTTCGTGTGCAACAGGTTTAGCCAGTCTGTCCATCTCTGGGCGTGTTCAGGGGCAATGGGTTCATCCCAGCCGACGCTTGAGCGCCACACTGCTTGCAGTAGCATCTTAGATCTGATGGTAAGGCAGGCAACGAAGCCGACTGGGTCGAAGATCTTCATTACTATGGATAATAGTTGCCTCTTGGTAGGTTGTGTGGCCGTGTCGTGGGAGATTGCCTCACGAAATGAGTACAGGAAGCGGTCTGTGGTGGGGTCCCAGATTAAACCAAGCACTCGCTCTGTTTCCGGACCTCCGTTGCTGATTTGTATCGTGGAGCTGGCACGGTCTTCTATAGGTACGCTTGCTAGGGCCGCCGGGCTGTTGGACGCCCAATTTGTCAAGTGGAACCCTCCTTTCGCGAGCAGGGCACTTACACTTTGGGCGAGTGCAGCAGCTTCATTGGGTGTGTCTGCTGCATCTAGGTAATCGTCTATGTAGAACTTGGTGCGTACGGCTTTTGCGGCGGCCGGGTACTCGTGCTCGTATGTTTCAGCCACTTTATTTCGGACGAATTGGGCACTGCTTGGGGAACAAGTGGCTCCGAACATCATCAATGACATTTGATAGGTGTCTGGTTCGTGATGGGGTGATGTCCTCCACAGGAATAGCTGGGACGACTGATCTTCTCGCCTTATTTTTATTTGCAGGAACATTTCTTTGATGTCTGCAGCAATAGCGATGTTTCCTTCCCGGAAGCGTATTATATTCCCCAGGAGGGAGGACAGCAGGTCAGGACCAGTAAGCAGCTGGTCGTTGAGGGAGGTTCCTCGGCATCTAACACCACTCTGATTTTTCCTGGCTTATTTGGGTTGATTACTGCAAAGTGGGGCAGGTACCATTTGCGAGGTGTGGTGGTGGAAGCTTCATGGCTTGATAACTTCTTGGCATAGCCTTTGTTGATAAGTTGATTTATTTTGTCGTTGTAGGCCACTAGATTTTTGTATTTTTCTAGCTTTTTCTCCAGGGACAGAAGTCGATTCAGCGCACACTGCCGATTGTCAGGTAGCGTGGCATCTGGATTGCGCCATAGTAGACCGGTTTCCCACCTTCCTACAGGAAGAGGACGGGTAGTTGCATTCATAAGTGCAATTTCCTGTTATTCGCTTGCTTGTCAACAATCTGCTAGTTAGCAAGTGACACGATGACACTGGGCGAGTTTACTAACAGATAGTGAATTTTCCAGATAGTAGCTTGTAAACTAGCCCTGTGTCATCGACGCTTAAGGATTAAATAATAGAAATGCGTTAAAAATAATATAAACAGAATAGGAAACCTACAAATGAATATTAAAATCACAGTAAAAGAAGGAATGTAAGAAGGAAGGAGTTTGCATTTTAAAAGTATCTAGAATCAATGTAAGTGCCATATAACTAAAAATAGTTTTTTTTTTAATTTTTAGTAATTTTTGAATTCGCGTCTAAGGGGCATGACCCGAATTTGACAGGTCGACAAAATGTGAATTTTTAATTAAATGTAAAATACTTAATCGATGGCGGTTTTAGTAAACAATTCAAAATTGAACGTTACGCTTTATTATTCTCAGCCGATAGTTGTGCTCGCGTCTGTAGATCTTATTTTACCGGGTAATCTGAGTGTAAATTCCCGAAATGATAATGGCGGCATGACCGACAAAGTTTTGTTATAATCGTAGATTATAAACATCATCCGTCGTCCAACGAGATGGAATATAATTACTTCAACGTCACTCAACCTAACCGTATAGTCAACGCCGATTATTTCCACAACCTAATGGACTTTATTACTGCTACCTACCACATGTTGGAGGATGCCATAGGCAAGGCGTTCCATCAATGGAATCGACAGTTTTTCAAGAATCCGGTTTGCAGGTAGTAGGGCATGATTTCTTAAGTGACAGTAGTCATTAATTGCTTTACGTAACCCATTGATTAAATTGAACGCATGTTATGGAGTTAAACATCATAGTTTGAACTTTTAACATAAATGTAATGTAACAAAAATAATAGTGAAGAGTTTTCTAAGAATGGGTACCTTTAAGGTATATGAACTTTATGATTTTAAACATTGTTATAGTAATATAGTGGCCACATTGCCAAGTTGCTCTCCTCAGTTGGTTAGACTGACCGTATGAGCAAAAAGGGTTCACCAAGGCAGGACTGGCCTCGACCTCTCATTCCTTGACGAGCTACAGGTGACTCCAGCCACCGCGCTGTGGCTGGTTGATGTAATCACTTCGCCATATCCATAATTTCACCATATTACTTCATGTGATTATTAAATCCGCGCCCATCAGCGGCATCAGAGCCTGAAGACCATCAGTACTTTAATTAAAACCCTGGATTGGCCTCGGAGTACCATGAGAGCCAATTATTTTTGCTGAATTGGAAATCCAGCATCTGCAGATGCAGTTATCACCTAAGACGGTCCGACTACACCTGTAGCAAGGGAAGCTTGCAGAGATGCGGCCCAAGATCGATGACCTTGGCCGCCATCAACGTAGTCGGATGGCTGACAACCACCTTGGGACTGAACGTCGTCGGGAAACCACGGGGCTGGAGCCCTGTCAGCTGTCCAGCTGCCGTTTCAGCATATGTCAGCAGCGGAATGAGCTGAACGCACATCTCAGAAGGCATGAGAACACACACCTCATGGATCACACATCAACTCCCCGGATCAAGTTGACAATGGTACTACCGCTCCCTATTTATGCACAATCAGTATTTTAGTTCAGTCCTGAATAATTCTAAGATCTAGTAATTTGGGCTTTTATAATGAATTTACTAATTTAACTGTGTTAAAGCACTTTGTTCTTTCATTTGATATCCCCTGCTCATACAAAGTATTTCTCATAGCCGCCTACACAAGGTCCACACCCGAGATACAAATTCTAGAGTATAAATTAATCTTGTCTCATGTTCTCTATCAATAGCACAATTATTTTTATAACAAACTGTCGAAAGTGTTAAAGATAAACCATCCGGGCTAGTCACGGATCTGAGTTGCCCGTGGAAATATCCGCTGTAAGTCCGGATCTCGTCTAAAGTTCCGGCCTTAAACCATAATCCGCCGTTTCTGGCCTGATGTCCGGGCCCCGGCCATGTACTGAACCTGACTTGACCTACACCTGGCACTCCGGGTACTTCCAACACATCCATGGGAGACGATGGTGTGAAGGCGGCCCCCTGAGCGGACGATCAACGTATGCCGACCGGACGGAAGATCTGCTGGAGAACCAAACTTCGTCGCGTCGATTAAAGTTAGAATTAGCTAGTTATCTGTTAAACCGGTCGGTAAAGGGTGAGTACTTTCCCACTTTGAACTTACAATCCAAGTATAAATTCATGTTCATGTCACCTAGATCTTTAAATATAAACTCGTACCTATTGAACTTTACGTCGTAGTTTGATTATAGAATGGACCTGAAAGGAGATCAAATCTGTCCCCAAAACATAGTAGAATCTCATGCTTTAAAATTGATGTGTGGTTTGTTACTCTTCGGAGACGGTATTTCATGTTTAATTCGTTATACATGAACTGGCGCGCTGGAAATGCAAGATACTTTCTACAAAGCCGCCTTCAAGAGAATTAGGTTTCACACCGACAATAAACACATAACCTTTTTTAAATGTCACTTCAAAGAAACCCGTATCAACCAGTTCAACAAGTTTCATTATAAAAATAATCGCTGATGTACACAAAAATAGAAAACCTCAAAATCGAATACACATCAAAACAGAAATATTTTGACAAAAGAAAAAAAGAACCAAAACCATTATTACAATTTATTTAACGATTATTATTTAACTAGATTAATTATCGCTAGCTTCGAGCAAGCACGTTCTATAAATGGATCCGAATGTGTCTTATTAAGATAGGCTTAAGTGCAGCAACCGATTCAGAGGCAGACACCTCACATGCTCATAAAACCAGAGCCAAAAAAACAGACATACTTTTAATACCGAAGTGTAACTCTTCTCCGAAGTAAATTTATTTAACAAACTCCCACGGTATCAAACAAATTAAAACAAAAAATAGCTACAAAGGAAATTAAATGTTGGCCGTAGGAACAATCGGAAAATGAATTACTACTATACCTAAAACATCGTCGTAGAAGTTTCTGGAAAACCTTATCCAAACCATGGAGGACTACGAATATAATTTCTGTTTTATATATATTACACCTAACATGTTTTATATAAAAACGTCAAAAATAAATAATTATAGTTACTAAAAAAAAAAGTTAAATACTGACACTTGGAGCAGGAAAAGGTGTTAACCCTCTGTGAATAGACATGTGTCTCGCTAAACTACTCTTCTGAGAACATGAATAACTGCAGTCGGAATATGAAAAACGTTTTTCTCCGCAGTGAGTTAGCATGTGAGCCATCAAATATCTATTTTGAGAACACGAAAAACTGCAATCAGATCACGAAAAAGATTTTTCTCCACTGTGAATCAGCATGTGTCTCGTCAAATGACCCTTCCATGTAGATGCATAACTGCAGTCGGAACATGAATAATGCTTTTCTCTACTGTGAGTTAGCATGTGAACCGTCAAATATCTCTTTTGAGAACATGAAAAATTGCAGCCGGAACACGAAAAAGGTTTTTCTCCACTGTGAGTAAGTATGTGTCTCGTCAAACTACTCTTTTGAGAACATGAAAAACTGCAATCAGAACACGAAAAAGATTTTTCTCCACTGTGAGTCAGCATGTGTCTCCTCAAATTTCCCCTATCAGAAAATGAATAACTGCAATCGGAACACGTAAAAGGTTTTTCTCCACTGTGAGTAAGCATGTGTCCCGTCAACCCACTCTTACGAGAACATGAAAAACTACAATTGGAACACGAAAAAGGTTTTTCTCCACTGTGAGTAAGCATGTGTCTCGTCAATTTACTCTTACGAGAACACGAATAAACGCAAATGGAACAGGAAAATGGTTTTTCTCCACTGTGAGTCAGCATGTGTGTCCTCAAATGTCTCCTCTGAGAACATGAAAAACTGCAGTCGGAACACGAAAAAGGTTTTTTTCCACCGTGTGTCAGCATGTGTCTCCTCAAATTTCCTCTATCAGAACATGAATAACTGCAGTTGCAGTCGGGACATGAATAAGGTTTTTCACCACTGTGAGTCCGCATGTGTCTCGCCAAATCTACCTTTCGAGAACATGAATATTTGCAATGGGAGCATGCAAAAGATTTTTCTCCAATGTGAAGCAGATCTGCCAATGAGTCTGAAAAATAACACAAATAAAATTTTTAATGTAAGCTTTGTAAATTCAAAAAAATGTAAAAAAAACACGAAACGTTATTTACCTGTTGTATGGGTAAATCTTTGAAAGCGTCTCAGGCATTCCGTTTTAACATCCGGCAGCTCTATGTCAATTTCCATATAAGGAATTCCCTCTCCATCTTCATCTCGGGGCCCTGGTTCTACCTTGAAGCTAACAGTCTCCACTTTAAGGCTACCTAGAAAAACCAAACAACAATACTCATATGCCCAGCCGTAAAGCGTGTTATATTTGAAATTACAGTCGTTCCTCACCGAGAGAATTTATTTTAACAGTACTACAAAAAAATTGTATCAATATAAAAAATTATACGAATAAAGATACCGTTGATTAACCATGCAAAAGAGAGAATTGCTTTAAGGTTAATTTAGGAAATATGAGGGACCACAGAGGTCCGCTTCAGGAACGATACTTCATGAAAGAAAAAAAGAAGAAAAGATTATCTTTTTACCCTTCTTCACATTCTGTATGAAGTTTTATATAGCCAATAAAATTGTCTTTTTATCAACATGATATAAGTTTTTAACGCATAATAATGTCACTTGCTTACATCCCAAATAAGATAAGTTAAACATTTGCAGTAGTTTGGTAGATACCCGTAAATATACATTTTAAGGTAAATACCAAAGTACGGCAAGAGAAGACATTATGAACAAACTTATAATTATTATTTTTTTACATTAACTCCACACAAGAGGCACTGAGGAAAATAATTTCCCTCACGGCCTACGTCATCTTTGGAGATGCTGTGTGGAGGGTCTTTTTGAGGAAAGGAAGGATTGAACATGGGTCTTGAAGAGACCCATGTTGTAGGAGGGAGGAAACACAGAGGCCGGCAAATCGTTTCACAGCCGAGCCTTTGAACTCAAGAACGAGTCATAGAAACGAACCATTCTCATGTGACTAATGTCAACCGTGTACAAATATTGGGCGCGTGTTTGGCATGTTTCCCGACTATGCACCGGTGCCGAGGGGATCAATGACACTAGTTCCTCGGAGCATCTTCCATTGTAATACCGGTAGAACAAGGACAGCATTCCCACCTGACGCCTATGCTCTAAAGATTGCAGTCCGTCTGTTAAAATGAGAGAATCTATTAAACGAACCGCCCGTTCCAGAGTTAACGGTTTTTTTAGGTATTTTGGAGCTCCAGACCAGAAGTGGCTGCCAAATTCAACCGTGGGGCGCACTTGCGATTTGTACAGGTTTAGCAGTTGTGTAATATTAAAGTATCTGCGGGCCCTGTACAGTACTCCCAGTTTCTGAGAGGCTAACTTAACTCTGGTTTCGATGGAGGCCCCGTACCTGAGCTGGTCATTTCGAGTTACACAAACATATCGATGGAGGTCCTGTTCGGAAGATTGCTTCCGTTGAAGGTGACTAGATTTTCATTTCGATCCCTTTTAGACGTTATCACACATGATTGGGTCTTTGAAACATTAAATTCGATGAGGTTATTCTTACCCCAAGAGAAAAGACTCTCGAGGTAACCGTCCATTCTTTGCTTCAAAGCCCTCCGAGCTATTGGAGTTTGTGTGCCATGTGGGGGCTTGTCAAACAAAAAGCTATCATGGACTGCACTGTCATCCGCGTAACAATGAATCGGTGCACAGGACAAGACGTCATTGATGTGCAACAGAAACATAGTCGGTGACAGAACCGATCCTTGTGGGACGCCAGCATTTATCGAATGCGAGGAAGAGGTGAAACTGTCAGCTACCGCCTGAATCGACCTCTCCCTCAAAAGTCGGCAATCCACGTACACAAGGATGCGGGAAGTCCGTAAGAAGGCAGTTTGTTGACAAGCCCTCGGTGCCAAACCCGGTCAAAGGTCTTGGAAATATCCAGGGCAACCGTTTGGTTCTCACCTAAACGTTTCATGCACCGCCCACAAACATGCGTCACATACGCGAGAAGATCACCGCAAAAGCGGTTCCGCCGGAATCCATATTGACGGTCGTTAATAATTTTGTTCTTCTCGACGTATGTGAGAAGTTTGTTGTTGATCACACGTTCCATTACCTTAGACAGAACTGATGTGATCGCTATGGGGCGGTAGTTGGCCGGGTTGGAGTGGTCACCCTACTTTGGAATAGGGTGAATGATATTTTTTTTCCAACCAGAAGGCACAGAGCCAGACTTCAGGGACATTTTGAAAAGTCCATTATTATGTCCTGCCTGGGCAAAACTCCAAAACGGACTAGAATTTTGAAAGTGAAAATTTTACATTCCACATTTTTAACGTTTCCAATAGTGCAATTATGAAACTTACTGGTTTTTTTACCACTCTCTGCATACTGAAGATATTCCTTCTTTACATTTGGGAGGTCAAAATCCATATCCGCATACCACATTTCACCTTCACCTTCTTCCTGGGGCCCTGGTTCCGTCTTGATGGAAACACTCTCTGGGCTAAGTAGATCCATGGCAAGACCGTGGAAGGGTTCGGTTGGACTATTCTTTAAAAACAATGATGTGTACGGGAAATAAGTATTTGGCAATAAGAATAAAATTACGACTGAAACATTGAGAAAAGACAATTGAAAACAATTGACCGAATCGTCATCATTAGTTAGATTAGTAACCTGACAATGTCTTCCTCTATATCCCCTATATCTCTATAAAGTGACATAATCGTATATTTGATACGTCATTACGCATAAGACAAAATATAGGTGTAAAGGAAATATATTCCCTTTAAATTTGAATCCTATGATGTCAATTAGAATGCAATCATCGATTGTCATTTGTTTTGTTATTCTATTATTTGATTGTTAGAAAAAACCATTCAAAGTGATATAAATAAACATAAATGTCGTTTCTTAGTTAAAAAAAACTTTGTAACACAAGTGTTTTATTTAGAAATTAATAAAAAGGAATTAAACCTATCAACTTATTATAAAACGACATTTCGTTTTAAACCAAAAATGGAGAAAATTCAATTCGAATTTACGCTATTACCTGGAGGCGATGGCAGGTCAAATATTATTAGCACAAGTATTCACAAGTGATGAAAAAGTGTTTACAATACCAGAAATGCTACAATCCGCCAGCTATCAAGAGGAGATAATGAAAACTAGTGCTTTTGGAAAAATAAAAAATAGTTTGAAAAAAATATACCAGGTTAGAAGAGTCCTGTTAACCATGACAGAAGAACTAAAAAAAACATATGTAGACGAAGATGGAAACCTACAGTTTGGAGACCAATACCTCGAAGAATTGGACGAAAAAAGTTTACAAGTGCATCAAAAAGAAGATGCATTAGGAAAATTAATTGAAAAGTTAATGGAAGATAAGCAAGAGAGCTTAAAAAACATTGCTGAGAAGTTTGTTATAGAAAAATTCTGCAAATGGAAGCCAGTGGATAGAAATGTTTGAAAAAGAATGTTTGCGGTTTGATGTGACCATGGATGGAAAAAAAATAGAAATACTCAGATTGTTCATGGATAAATCTTGTATAGACTGGTACAGTTCCATGATTATAAAACTAACAATGAACTCAGAGTGGTCAATATGGAAAAACAAATTCTGTGAATCATTTGCAAACAAGGGATGGAACCCTGTCACATACGCACTATCATTTAGATACAAAGATGGTTCTCTGTTGGATTATGCTATGAGAAAAGAAAAACTTCTATTGGATATGAGAAGATCAATTGACACCGGTACTTTGATAGATCTTGTTGCTTCCGGACTACCAGAATTCATACTTAACAAGATCGATAGAGAAGGATTACAAGATACTGTAGATTTGTTTAATGAAGTAAACAAGTATGAACACATGGTCAACAAAAAAAGATTTATGAATAAGAAAACATTTGGAAATGCAGAACATAATAAAAATGGGGGTAAAAATCCATGTAAAATTTGTGAAAAATTGAATAAGGGCATTCGTTACCACCCTGAAGCTACATGCTGGTTCAAAACAAAAGAGGATGAAAAATTTAAGATAAATGCCATTAAACATGTAAATAATTCAGTGATAGAAACTGAATTAAATGAAAATGATCAAAAAAACTAATAGTAACACCATTAATAAAAGTCAAACTATTACTAAATGATAAATTAAAAATAAACGGAATTTATGATTCGGGTTCAAATGTTTCTCTAATTAATTCTAAGATATTGAAACTAAAAGGAAAAGGAAACAATTTGAATGAAGCAAATTTAGTAACGATTGATGGTGTTAAAAAGACGAGTGATTTTACAACGTTAAAAATAATAAAAAAATGAATTGGAGAAAAAAGTTGATGTGTACATTATTGATGAACACAATTTCAAGTATTATTTTTTGATTGGATTAGACATGATAAAAGACTTCAAACATATCCAAAGTGAAGACTTACAAATATCACAGAAACTCTGCCTAAATAATACAAATATAAAAGGAAAATATTCTACAGATATGAAAACGAATACTGAATTTAATCATATAGAAAAACACAGAATTAATTTTAACGAACATGTTAAAGAAGAAAATTTTAAAATAACAATGAATCATTTAAATAATGATAAAAAAACAGAAATAAATAAACTAAAAGACAACTACACATCAGTGTTCGCGAAGAGTAAATATGATGTTGGCACTTTCAATGGATATGAAGCGAAGATAGACTTATTAGTGGATAAATATTGTAGTAAGAGGCGTTACAGATGCAGTGCAGAAGATAAAAAGGAAATAGAAGAGCAAATAGCAAAATTATTAGACAATAAACTGATAGAAGAGTCGTACAGTCCATTTGCTGCACCGGTTACTCTAGCATTTAAAAAAGAAGAAAACAAAAAATCCAGATTATGCATAGACTTCAGAGACTTAAATAAAATAGTAATACCTCAAGCTCAACCATTTCCTTTGATTGAAGACCTAATGACAAAGACCACAAATTGCAATTTTTTTTCAACGCTGGATATAAACTCAGCCTTTTGGTCTATTCCGTTGCGGATTGAAGACAAAAAAAAAACAGGATATGTAACACAGGAGGGACATTATCAATGGACCTGCCTGCCTTTTGGATTGAAGACTTCTCCCGCAATTTTTCAGAGGATATTAAGCAATATATTGAGAAAATATAAACTAAACGAATTTGCTGTCAATTACATAGATGACATTCTTATTTTTTCAAAAACTTTTGCTGAACACATTGATCATCTGACAAAGCTGCTGAATGCAATCAAAACAGAAGGTTTTAGATTTAAATTTACAAAATGCACATTTGCATCGGATATGGTAAAATATCCGGGTCATATAATTCAGAATAATTCAGTCAAGCCAGTAAAGGATAATTTGATTTCAATAAAGAATTTTCCTATTCCAAAAACACAAAAGAATGTGAGACAATTTCTAGGAAAAATCAACTTTTATCACGAAAACATTCCGAAGAGTGCAATAATACTAGATCCTTTGCATAATTTATTAAGGAAAAATCAAAAGTTTATTTGGACTGATAAATGCCAAAATACTTTTGAAACGATGAAAAACCTAGTATGCTCACAACCGATCTTGGAAATTTTTTATCAAGATTTACCAATTAATATATATACAGATGCTTCTCTAGAGGGTGTTGGAGCTATTTTAAAACAGACACAATCTGATGGAAAAGAAAAACATGTTGCTTACTTTTCGAAAAAATTAAACGGCGCCCAGAAAAAGAAAAAAGCAATTTACTGAGAATGCTTAGCTATAAAAGAGGCAGTGAGATACTGGCAATACTGGTTGATAGGTAAACTATTTACAGTTTATTCAGATCACAAACCGCTGGAAAATATGAATATCAAATCTAGAACCGATGAAGAGCTGGGTGACTTAACATATTACTTATCCCAATATGATTTTCAAATTAAATATTCTCCAGGAAAGTACAATATTGAAGCTGATTGTCTAAGCAGAAACCCAGTCTTAGAACCAGATGAGAACCAAGATGAGCAATTAAAAGTTGTCAACTTAATAAAATTAGAAGATATCTTAAAAGATCAGGTCAAAAATGAGAAGATACAGTGCAGAAAAGATAAATTGATATCTAAGAATAATGTTTATTACAAGAAAGTTTAAAAAAAAGAAAATATAATTCTATCAGAAAAATTCAACATAGATTTTATCAAAAATGTTCACACAGACCTAGGACACATAGGAATTAATCAAATGCAAAAAATGATAAGCTCATGGTACACATAAGAAAACATGACAAACAATATAAAGAGAACTTGCGAAAGTTGTGCAGTATGTTTAAAGAACAAATCAAGAGGTCAAAATAAATATGGATTGATGTCCTACTTGGGTCCCGCAACAAAACCTTTTGAAATATGTTCTATTGATACGATAGGTGGTTTTGGGGGTTCACGGTCAACAAAGATATACTTGCACCTGCTATCAGATCATTTCACGAGGTTTGCATATATTTTGACGTCAAAAACTCAAAATACCAACGATTTCATCAAACTCTTAAACTCCACAGAAACTAATGACTTTGGCATGATACTATCAGACCAATATCCGGGTCTTAATTCTAGAGAATTCAAAAAAAAATTGGATGAAAAAAATATTCCAATCATTTTTACTGCAGTAAACTCGCCTTTCTCAAATGGGTTAAATGAAAGATTAAATCAAACGCTAGTCAATAAAATTAGATGCAAAATCAACGAAAATGACTTAAAAGTGGCTTGGACAACTATAGCCCGTAATTATGTAAAAAACTATAATGAAACGGAGCAAACTGTCACTGGATATGCGCCTCAGTACCTACTTAACGGCACAGATGTTACGATTTTGCCAAATGAGTTAAAACTTAAGAAGACTGACATCGATTTGATTCAAGACAGAAAAAAGCTCTGGAAAATACCACAAAGTCACATAATTACAACAAGATAATTTACGATAAAACCAGGAGACATATTAACTTCAAAGTTGGTGATACTGTTTTTGTGGAGAATGGAAACAAACTTAACAGGAAGAAGCTCGACGAATTGAGAATCGGACCCTACAAAATCATAGAAAAATTATCAAACTCAATTTACAAGATAAATACTTGTCGAAAAAAATTAGAATCAAATTTTTTCCACATCTCGAAATTAATTCCAGCACCTGCATTGATGAACCATGAAGAGGAAATCGAAGATGAATGAAAATTTTTGCAATAATTTTCTTTCTCGGGGGGGGGAGATGTAAAGGAAATATATTCCCTTTAAATTTTAAATCTATAATTTCAATTAGAATGCAATCATCGATTGTCATTTGTTTTGTTTTTCTATTATTTAATTGTTAGAAAAAACCATTCAAAGTGATATAAATAAACATAAATGTCGTTTCTTAGTTAAAAAAAAACTTTGAAATACAAGTGTTTTATTTAGAAATTAATAAAAAGGAATTAAACCTATCAACTTATTATATAGGTTTAACTAGGTAAACCATATTTCTATAATTTGTGATTGTTTTAAACAATGTCTTCGAAACACACATCCATAAAACGTTTCTTTAACGAGACGTCAAATAATAGATTCTCTAACTTAGCTGTTCCAATTGGCTTAAGTTGAGCTAGATCGCATTATGGGGTTTTGGATGATTTTGTTTTTAAAAAGTTTGTTTTTTCTTAAGTATCCGATCTGAAAAAAAAGATGTGTTTTATTTTATACAGTTTTGGTATATGCATGGTTTAAGACGTCAGACATTATAATTTGACATCTGTCATCTCTCATTGTTTTACGAAACTTTGTCATTTGGAAACGTTGCATATTTATTTAATGTTGTATTTAAAGTATTAATTAAAGTCTTCAATGTGTATTTAGTACCTAATACGAACGTGAATTACTTACTGTGAGGTATTTAAAAAAAATTGCAAGAATGTTTGAGGATTTTTCATCCTGTTTTGAGGAAATCATACACGAGAACTTTAAAGACGCACTGTTATTCATAGCATAAAGAATATCTGTGTGTGATAACTTCATATTGTAAAATATTGTTATTAATTTGGATAAAGATAGAGTTCAAATTAAAATTAATACATAACTTTGTATTAACCACTTTAATATAGCTGAAACAACTCTATCTATAAAGATAGAGTTGTTTCAGCTTAACCTTCGGATTAGGCATAGGGTATAAAAATCTTGTTAAATTGCACACGTTAAGCAAAAACTTCGATTAAATAACGACCGACACCTGAATCACGCAGTGACACAACTGATAGACGCTTTCATGATTGTCATCTATGGTTTATGTTCAAGGTGTTGCCATTTTTGGACGATTTTGCAGGTAGTATTTAGAATCGCAAAATATTATTTCTTCTCCAATGGCAACTATCTGTTTGAAATAAAAATATTGATCGTGCAGGTCTGGCCAACCCAAAATACACCACGTGCTCCATTGACGGTAAAGATACTTACTGATTTTTTGTTCATATCTTTAGTCACAACGCATAATATCCCAAGCACAAATTTTATTTATTAATACACTAAAACATTAATATGGAGCGGCATTTTTTAATTAATCTTTTTTTTTTAATGTGAATACCGCAACTGCTCCTAACCAGCAATGTGACCTATTTCAGTTTGGATAGTCTTGTCCACAATTATTAGCCATTGGATAGTTTTGGCCACATTTAAGCCAATCTGTTATTGTCATCAATATCTGAGATTATCGGTTTAATGCCAAGTCGTAATATATGGGAACTCACCATCCGAGTTTTCTCATAAAAGACACTTCCTCAATAATAATTCACCAGCGTTAAAATTGACCTTAGTAACGATTCAGAACACCCCAGAAGAGAGAAATCTCATATGGCAGTATGGCACACTTTTGCTGATTACTTAACAATGTTAGAAGGTTAGTTTACAATGTAAGTAGGTTAGTTTAAAATGTAAGTACATAAGTGTACAATGTCAGTAGGTAACTTTACAATGTTAGTAGGCTAGTTTACAGTGTGAATAGGTTAGTTTACAGTGTCAGTTGGTTATTTTACAATGTTAGTAGGTAAGTTTACTATGTAAGTTGGCAAGTTTACAATGTCAGTAAGTTACTTTACAATGTTAGTAGGTTAGTTTACAATGTGAGTAGGTGAGTTAAAAATGTAAGTAAGTAAGTTTACAATGTCAGTAGGTTAGTTTACAATGTAAGTAGGTTAGTTTACAATGTTGGTAGGTAAGTTTACAATGTCAGTAGGTAAGTTTACAATGTCAGTAGGTTACTTTACAATAGTAGTAGTAGTAGGCTAGTTAACAATGTGAATAGGTAAGTTTACAATGTTAGTAGGTTATTTTACAATGTAAGAAGGTTATTTTAAAATGTAAGTAGTTAAGTTTACAATGACAGTAGGTAACTTTACAATGTAAGTAGGTTACTTTACAATGTTAGTAGGCAAGTCTACAATATCAGTAGATTACTTTACAATGTAAATTGGCAAGTTTACAGTGTCAGTCGGTTACTTTACAATGTAAGTAGGTAAGTTTGCAACGACAGTTACAGTGTCATAAGGTTACTTTACAATGTGGGTAGGTTTATTTACAATATTTGTAGGTTAGATTCAATATCAGAAGTTGGTTTACAATGTCAGTAGGTTACTTTACCATATAAGTAGTCTAGTTTACAGTGTTATTAGATAAGTTTACAATGTCAGTAGGTTATTTTACAATGTTTGTAGGCACGTTTACAATGTCAGTAGGTTACTTTACAATGGAAGTAGGTTAGTTTACAATGTAAGCAAGTAAGTTTACAATGTCAGTCGGTTACTTTACAATGTAATTTGGAAAATTTACAGTGTCATAAGGTTACTTTACAATGTAAGTAGGTTTATTTACAATATTTGTAGGTTTGTTTCAATTCAGAAGTTAGTTTACAATGTCAGTAGGTTACTTTACGATGTTAGTCAATTTGTTAAAAATGTAAGTAGGTAAGTTTACAATGACAGTAGGTTACTTTACTATAGTAGTTAACAATGTAAATAGGCAAGTTTACAATGTCAGAAGGTTATTTAACAATGTTCGTAGGTTAGTTAACAATGTGAGTAGGTGAGTTTACAATGTCAGTAGGTTAATTTACAATGTCAGTTGGTTACTTAACAATGTTAGTAGTTTAGTATACAATGTTGTAGGTAAGTTTACAATGTCAGTAGGTTTAAATACAATGTTAGTAGGCAAGTTTACAATGTTCGTAGGTAAGTTTACAAAGTCAGTAGGTTACTTTACAACGTTAGAAGGTTAGTTTACAATGTTAGTAGGTGAGTTTACAATGTCAGTTGCTTAGTTTACAAAGTCAGTAGGTTACTTTACAATGTTAGTTGTTTGGTTTACAATGTTGTAGGTAAGTTTACAATGACAGAAGGTTACTTTACCATAGTAGTTTACAGTGTTAATAGGCAAGTTTACGATGTCAGTAGGTTATTTTACAATGTTCTTAGGTTAGTTTACAATGTGAGTAGGTGAGTTTACAATGTCGGTAGGTTACCGTACAATGTTAGTAGTTTAGTTAAAAATGTAAGTAGGTACGTTTGCAATGACAGTAGGTTACTTTACCCTAGTAGTTTACAATGTTAAAAGGCAAGTTTACAATGTCAGTAGGTTATTTTACAATGTTCGTAGGTTAGTTTACAATGTTTTTTTTTTTATTTTTTTTATTTAGTAACTATATAATATTTTTTACATTTTTATATGAAACATGTTAGTTAAATGTATATATAAAATATATTCGTAGTCCTCCTCACTAGGAGATCCTGTGCCGAGGGGGACTATGCTTTGGATAAGTTTTTCAGCGACTTCTATGGTTTGTCTTCATTGATTGGATAAGGTTTTCCAGAAACTTCTATGATGTTTTAAGTATACTAGTAAGTTCATTTTCCGATAGATTCTTCAGCCAACATTTAATGTCCTTAATGTAGCTATTTTTTATTTTTATTTGTTTGATACTAAGTGGGAGTTTGTTATATAACTTTACTGCTAAAAATGCAGAACTTCTTTGACCAAATGAAGAGTTACACTTCGGTATATTAAGTATGTCTGTTTGTTTGGCTCTGGTTATATGAGCGTGTGAGGTGTCTGCCTCTGAATCATTTTTGTGGTGATGTACTAGAATGTTTTTGGCATAGATTTTCTGTATGCTTGGAATATCAAACTGTTTAAAAATTTCTGCTGTTGACGTCCTTATGGGGACCTTTAGAATGGTCTTTATAATGCAATTCTGAGTTATCTTAAGTTGTTTTAAGTGATTAGATGCTGCTGAGCCCCATCCTACTACTCCATATTCCAATCGAGAGTGGCATAAAGCATAATATACTCTCTTTAGATCCCTCATCGACAAGATGTTTCTTAATTTTTTGAAGAAGTAGATGAGTTTTGTTAGCTTTTTTGAGGTAAGATCAATGTGTGAATTCCACTGTAGATTTTCATTAATTTCAATCCCAAGATATTTAATACTTTTGGTTTGGGTTATAGACGGGCAGGAACATTGTGGAAAAGTATTATGACATTCATGTAATTTGAGGGTATGCACATTCATTGGTTGTCCTCTTTTGTTTTTGGAGAAAGTTAGATATTTAGGTTTACAAACATTTAATGTAAGGGAGTTTACTTTTAGCCAGTTTTGAAGTACAGCCAGGCCATGTTCCGCCTCCTTGTAGGTTCTTGTCCAATCTTGTTCGTGGAATATAATAACAGTGTCATCTGCAAAGCTCATTATGTTTCCATTAATGGGAAGATTCATAAGGTCATTTATATATATATATATATCAGAAATAGTATAGGTCCTAATACGCTTCCCTGGGGGACCCCGAATTTAATTGGAAGAGATTTGCTCTTTCTTTTACCAATTTGTACAATTTGTTCTCTTCCAGTTAAATAACTTCTAAGTAGGTTTAGAGTTGTTTCGGTTATTCCATTTTTTTTAGTTTTAAGTACAGTATTTCATGATCAATTGTATCGAAAGCTTTTTGAAGATCAATGAAAACAGCTAAGCATTTTTTGCCTTCATCCAGTTTTCTAATAATTGTATTAGTAACATTAGCTATAGCGTCACCAGTACCCAGGTTTTTTCTAAAACCATACTGCGTAGGTGATAATATTTTATTGGTATCCAAAAATGTAAGAACTTGTTTTTTTATTACTTTTTCCAATATTTTCGACAGAGGAGTTAAAATACTAATTGGTCGACAATTTGAAATATCATTTTTGGGACCATTTTTGATCGTTGCAATTTTAAGACAAGCGGGAAAAACACCTTTAGATAATGATAGATTTACAAGGTATGTCAGTGGTTGAATTAACTCATTTTGTAGGTATTTAATTGATTTGCTTGATATCAGTTCATTTCCCGATGAGGTATTTGTGTTTAAGGAGGTTATAATATTTCTTATTTCATCACTTGTTATCTTGACTTTATTGAGGCTGTTTTCATGATTTACATCATCATTCTTCATTGTTTTTTCGACAGTAGTAGAATTTTGTTTAATTTTATTTGCAAGGTTAGAGCCTATATTGCAAAAGTAGTTGTTTATAAAGTCATAACGTTTGTCTGGGTGTTTCGTAAAAGATGTGGGAATCTCATCAATGTTTAATTCTTTAATGTTTTTGTCTTTATGCGAGGCTTTAGTATTTGTAATTTCATTTATGATCTGCCAGAGTTTACGGGAATCATTATTGCATTCATCAATTTTGTTTTTATAGTATGTTTCTTTAGCATAACGAATTACTATACTATATTTAGTGAGTAGGTAAGTTTACAATGTCAGTAGGTTACTTTACAATGTTAGTAGGCAAGTTTACAATGTCAATAGGTTACTTTACAATATTAGTGGGCAAGTTTATAATATCAGTAGGTTACTTTACAATGTAAATTTGCAAGTTTACAGTGTCAGTAGGTTACTTTACAGTGTTAGTAGATTAGTTAAAAATGTAAGTAGGTAAGTTTACAATGTCAGAAGGTTACTTTACAATATTGGGTTAGTTAAAAATGTAAGTAGGTAATTTTACAATGACAGTAGGTTACTTTACCATAGTAGCTTACAATGTTAATAGGTAAGTTGACAATGACAAAAGGTTATTTTACAATGTCCGTAGGTTAATTTACAGTGAGAGTAGGTGAGTTTACAATGTCAGTAGGTTACTTTACAATGGTAGTAGGCAAGTTTACAATGTCAGAAGGTTACTTTACAATGGTAGTAGGTAAGTTTACAAGGTCAGTAGGTTACTTTACAATGTAAGTAGGTTAGATCAAAAGTGAAGGAAAGTGGCCAATATCGGTAGATTACTTTTTAATTTGAGTAGTTAAGTTTATAATGGCAGTAGGTTACTTAACCATAGTAGTTTACAAAGTTAATAGGCAAGTTTACAATGTCAGTAGGTTATTTTACATTGTTAGTAGGTTAGTTTACAATGTGAGTAGGTGAGTTTACAATTTCAGTAGGTAAATTTACATTGTTAGTAGGTTTTAGTTTACAATGTCAGTAGGTAAGTTTAATGTATCAGTTAGTTAGTTTACAATGTCAGTTGGATACTTAACAATGTTAGTAGTTTAGTATACGATGTTGTAGGTAAGTTTACATTGTCAGTAGGTTTAAATACAATGTTAGAAGGCAAGTTTACAATGTCAGTAGATTACTTTATAATGTAAATTAGCAAATTTACAGTAGCAGTAGGTTACTTTACAGTGTTAGTAGGTTAATTAACATGTTTGTAGGTTAGTTTCAATGTAATAAGTTAGTTTACAATGTCAGTAGGTTACTTTACAATATTAGTCGGTTAGTTACAAATGTTATTAGGTTAGTTTTAAATGACAGTAGGTTACTTTACAGTGTAAGTAGGTTACTTTACAATGTTAGTAGGCAAATCTACAATATTGGTAGATTACTTAACAATAGAAATTGGCAAGTTTACAGTGTCAGTAGGTTACTTTACAATGTAAGTAGGTTAGTTTACAATTATAGTAGGTTAGTTTACAAAGTCAGTAGGTTAGTTTACAATTTCAGTAGGTTATTTACAATGTTAGTAGGTTACTAAACAATGTCAGTAGGTTAGTTTACAATGTTTGTAGGTTAGTTTACAATGTTTGTAGGTAAGTTTACAATTTCAGTAGGTTCGTTTACTGTTTAAGTAGGCAAGTTTACAATGTCAGTAGGTTTATTTACAATGTTAGTAGATTACTTTATAATGTTAATTGGAAAATTTTTAGTTTCAGTAGGTTACTTTACAATGTAAGTAGGTAAGTTTACAATGTCAGTAGGTTAGTTTACAATGTCAGTAGGTAACTTAACAATGTTAGTAGTTAAGTTTACAATGTTGAAGGTAAGTTAACAATGACAGTAGGTTACTTAACCATAGTAGTTTACGATGTGAGTAGGTGAAATTACAATGTCAGTAGGTTACTTTACAAAGTTTGTAGGCAAGTTTACAATGTCAGTAGGTTACTATACAATGTAAGAAGGTTAGTTTACAATGTTAGTAGGTAAGTTTACAATGTCAGTCGGTTACTTTACAATGTAAATTGGCAAGTTAACAGTGTCATAAGGTTACTTTACAGTGTAAGTAGGTTAATTTACAATGTTTGTACGTTAGTTTCAATGTGCAAAGTTAGTTTACAATGTCAGTAGGTTACTTTACAATGTTATTCGGTTAGTTACAAATGTAAGTAGGTAATTTTACAATGACAGTAGGTTACTTTACAATGTTAGGTTTGTTAAAAATGTAAGTAGGTAAGTTTACTATGACACTAGGTTACTTTACCATAGTAGTTTACAATGTTAATAGGTAAGTTGACAATGTCAGTAGGTTGTTTTACAATGTCCGTAGGTTATTTTACAGTGTGAGTAGGCGAGTTTACAATGTCAGTAGGTTACTTTACAATGGTAGTAGGCAAGTTTACAATGTCAGAAGGTTACTTAACAATGGTAGTAGTTAAATTTACAATGTTATTAGGTTTCTTTACAATGTAAGTAGGTTAGTTTACAATGTAAGTAGGTTAGTTCAAAAGTGTAGGAAAGTTTTCAATGTCGGTAGGTTACTTTACAATGTGAGTAGATAAGTTTACAATGTCAGTAGGTTAGTTTACAATGTAAGTAGGTTAGTTTACAATGTTGGAAGGTAAGTTTACAGTGTCAGTAGGTTATTTATAATGTTAGTAGGTAACTTTAAAATGTCATTAGGTTAGTTTACAATGTTAGTAGCTTAGTTTACAATGTTTGGAGGTAAGTTTACAAAGTCAGTAGGTTACTTTACAATATTACAAGGTTATTTTTAAATGTAAGAAGGTAAGTTTACAATGCCAGTAGGTTACTTTACAATGTAAGTAGGTTACTTTACAATGTTAGTAGGCAAGTCTACAATATCAGTAGATTACTTTACAATATAAATTGGCAAGTTTTCAGTGTCAGTGGGTTACTTTACAATGTAAGTAGGTCAATTAACTTTTTTAGTAGGTTTAAGTTTACAATGTCAGTAGGTAAGTTTACAATGTCAGTAGGTCAGTTTACAATGTCAGTAGGTTGCTTAACAAAGTTAGTAGTTTAGTTTACAATGTTGTAGATAAGTTTACAATGACAGTAGGTTACTTAACCATAGTAGTTTACAATGTTTATAGGCATTTTACAATGTCAGTAGGTTATTTTACAATGTTCGTTTACAATGCTTGTAAAACTAACGTTTACAATGTTTGTAGGTGAGTTTACAATGTCATTAGGTTACTTTACAATGTAAGAAGGTTAGTTTACAATTTTAGTAGGTTAGTTCAAAAGTGTTGGAAAGTTTTCAATGTCAGTAGGTTACTTTATAATGTGAGTAGGTAAGTAAACAATGTTAGTTAGTAAGTTTACAATGTCAGTAGGTTACTTTACAATGTTAGTAGGAAATTTTCAAATGTCAATAGGTAATGTTAGTAGGTTAGTTTACAATGTAAAGAGGTAAGTTTACAATGTCAGTAGGTCTATTTACAGTGTTAAGGGGCAAGTTTACAATGTCAATAGATTACTTTACAATGTAAATTTGCAACTTTACAGTGTCAGTAGGTTACTTTATACTGTAAGTAGGTTAATTTACAGTGTTGGTAGGTTAGATTCAATGTGAGAAGTTAGTTTACAATGTCAGTTGGTTTCTTAACATTGTTATTTGGTTAGTTAAAAATGTAAGTAGGTTAGTTTACAATGTCAGTAGGTTACTTTACAATGTTAGTAGCTTAGTTAAAAATGTAAGTAGGTAAGTTTACAATGTCAGTAGGTTACTTTACAATGTTAGTAGCTAAGTTAAAAATGTAAGTAGGGAAGTTTACAATATCAGTATTTTTTACAATGTTCGTAGGTTAGTTTACAATGTGAGTAGGTGAGTTTACAGTGTCAGTAGTTTACTTTTCAATGTTAGTTGGCAAGTTTACAATGTCAGTAGGTTACTTTACAATGAAAATAGGTTAGTTTACAATGTTAGTAGGTAAGTTTACAATGTCAGTCGGTTACTTTACAATGTAAATTGGCAAGTTTACAGTGTCATTCGGTTACTTTACAATGTAAGTAGGTTTATTTACAATATTTGTAGGTTAGTTTCAATGTCAGAAGTTAGTTTACAATGTCAGTAGATTACTTTACAATGTTAGAAGGTTATTTTAAAATGTAAGTAGGTTACTTTACAATGTTAGTAGGCAAGTCTACAATATCAGTAGATTACTTTACAATATACCTAAATTGGCAAGTTTACAGTGTCAATAGGTTACTTTACAATGTATGTAGGTTATCTTACAATGTCAGTAGGTTACTTTACAATATTAGTGGGCAAGTTTATAATATCAGTAGGTTACTTTGCAATGTAAATTGGCAAGTTTACAGTGTCAGTAGGTTACTTTACAATGTAAGTAGGTTAATTTACATTGTTAGTAGGTTTAAGTTTACAATGTCAGAAGTTAGTTTACAATGTTAGTAGGTTAGTTTACAATGTTGGTAGGTAAGTTTACAGTTTCAGTAGGTTATTTACAATGTTAGAAGGTAACTTTACAATGTCAGTAGGTTAGTTTACAATGTGAGTAGCTTAGTTTACAATGTTTGGAGGTAAGTTTACAAAGTCAGTAGGTTACTTTACAATGTTACAAGGTTATTTTTAAATGTAAGAAGGTAAGTTTACAATGCCAGTAGGTTACTTTACAATGTAAGTAGGTTACTTTACAATGTTAGTAGGCAAGTCTACAATATCAGTAGATTACTTTACAATATAAATTGGCAAGTTTTCAGTGTCAGTGGGTTACTTTACAATGTAAGTAGGTCAATTTACTTTTTTAGTAGGTTTAAGTTTACAATGTCAGTAGGTTAGTTTACAATCTTAGTAGGTTAGTTTACAATGTTTGTAGGTAAGTTTACAATATCAGTAGGTTACTTTCCAATGTTTGTAGGCAAGTTTACATTTTCAGTAGGTTCGTTTAAAAGGTACGAATTGAACAACGTTATTGCAGTTATTAAAGTGCAACGTAATGCAACGTAACGTGCAGTTATTGTTTCTACTTGAAATTTGCGATTTTGTTGGAAAAATATGTTTTCTTTATTGAATTGTTGTTATTTCCAAAAATGGAGTGATCTTCGCTGAGCGATGGACATTGGTGACAGCCTAAGCCAGTGTTACCGAAGCTCCCGATTTTTCGGGAGATCTCCCGATTTTTCACTTCATCTCCCGATCTACCGGAATGCATGAAAATCTCCCGATTTTTCGAAGTTCTCATCGATTTTTCATTTCTCGCCAATTCTTTGTTTGTTGTCCGCTTATTTGGCAAATAATTGTCTATGGCTAAAAAAAAAATATTGGCCAGGGTATTGACCAGAATAATTACAAAATATTGTAATCTAAGCATATCTCTATTATAGACCCATACAAACCGATTATTTATGAATTATGAGCTGGAAATTTTAATTTATCACGTAACGGAGGGGTTTCAAACTTAATTTTCTTAAAGGCCATTTATAAGATTTTGCGTGTGTAAGCGGGCCAGACTCAAAATTAAAACCCGTGCTCGATGGGCCGTTTTCTGAGTAATTCCAAAATACCCACGAGATGGCAGCACGGTGTTTAGCGGTCCTCCTGACATCTAATCTGTGAACCAAATCTATGGACTGACGCACTGACGTCTTTCAATTTCAATGATTGATCTGTCATTTCGATAGCTATTTGCAATTTGTTTTCCGACAAGTTTAGCCAAACCAAGTTTGCTCGATTTGTAAGTAAAATGCACAAAAAGTAAGATGCTGCTCTGAGCCACAGACCATGCTGCTCAACGGCCTCAACACTAAGCAGGCTCTCAACGACGATGGACTCCTTATCGTAGCGCTGGTTCTGCCCTTCAAACCATACGTTGAATGTAAGATATGGATTTTATTATACCTCTAATACTTTAACCAGGGATTTAATCGGTCTTTTAAATGTGATTAATTTTAAGTAAGTGGTACTATGGCACCCCCAATCGGGGTATGTTGTGAGGCTGAACTGAATGGGGGAGGAAAGAATATGGGAAATGTGGAGGCTGGGAAATGCCTGGCTATTCACACCTGGTCACCTCACACAACTATTGCTATTTCAAGCAATGTATCGCTTCTAAATGGTGGTTTTTCACCGGCTGTTTAAGGAAGGGTCTTAAAAGAATGGATTTTTAATAAAGATCTTGAAAAGGAGAGGAGAGGTATGTATTCCTAGTATGTAGGGAAATGTTGCATGAGAACAAGTCGTATGCTGCTGTCATCTACTGTAGATGGATGTTCCGCTCTTGTCTGCCGAATTTCTTGCTGGTGAACTGATACCAAAGGGATCTCATCAATTTATTAACATTATCTGCTACGTGTATTGCCTAGATCTGAATAACCAGACAGTTACCAATAGAGAACTCCAGTCCAATTTTTTTTATTTTTTTTAATGAATAAAGACCTTCAAACTTAAATAACTGCATTTTTATTTTTATTTTTATAGTTAGTTTTAATAGTTAAAATAATTGTCAAAGTTTTAATTTTTAAAGACTCCCAGAAACGCACCGTATCTATGGTGGTCTTCATCCACCGATAGTTTTTTTACTTTTTAAGTTGTCATTTTGAATCAGTGATGTTATGTCGAGGGAAATTTCCCTAGATCTAGGGGAGAAAAATATTTTTTAGGGATAAGGGAAATCAGGACAAAATCTAGGGAAATTTCGAACTCTGGCAAAATTTTTATTACATATGACAATATTATTTATATATATATATATATATATATATACGTATATATATTTTTTGGAATTCCTATGAATCTTAATTATTGTTCATGTACTTACATGCAATGTTATTTTTAACACTGACAACTCAAAATGATATTAGGGAACGTACCCATACTACGTGCCACGTTCGGGGGGGGGGGGGGGGTCTTCAAAATACCACGCTTGGTACAAATGAGCGGCGGGTTGCTTATGATTTTTATTTTGCAAAGTGTTTTTTTTTTTTTAATTTGGAATTCAGTTTCTAATTCAGTGGTGAGTGTATTTGTACTTTTAAATTATTACTTCACGTTTTATTTGGAAAATCACGGTATTATTAGTATATTTACCAAGTTCCGATACCTTTCCAATTAATTATCATATTAATTAACATATAACAGGATTAGTGTTACACAATCGGGTGGCTACGTAGGTAATTGCGTAAATGTGAAATTCTAGAGAAATTTCACTTCGAAATCTAGAAAATAATTTTTTGGGGCAGAACATCCCTGTTTGAATGAAGAATCCAGAAGAATAATGGCGGTCATGGTGGAATGCTTTGTAATGACTTTTAGGGGTGAGGTGTGTTTTTTATTCAAGATTAACTGCTTTTAAATAGAAAAACATTGGTAAAATGTCCACATTTCACCGCTACTGTTATTGTATTTAATCAAAGTGCAATATAAAAACAATAAATCATCTCTTTCATAGCAAATACATGTGACTTCGTGTTTTGTGTCAGGCGTTACTTTGTAGGTACATTTTTTATGTATAATACATACAGAAACACTGGTATTTATAATACACTGATCATGACGAGTGTGCAACAACTTGTATAAAAAGCCCTATACTAAAAACAATTTGAAAAAACATAACCAAATGTCAAAATAGGACACGACTTTAACCTCAAATAGACAAAATTTATTGCAGATTGTCCGCAAATATAGCCCTTTTCGTAAATTGTTGAGGGCCTAAATTATGTTTCAATAAACACAATAACTATTATATATCTAAATCTCTATAAACAGTATGAAAATAAACCAAAAACACGAAATGTTGAATTGCATAGGTACGTGTGCACTTCAAGTCATTTCAAATGTCAATACACACTATCACCAGGTGACAGGTTAACAGTGACGTCACCGTTAACCATTTCAGTAATGCCAACTTAACGCTGTGTTTTGAGAAGAGGTTTAAAAATGCACTTTTTAATAATTTTTTAAAAACTCTGCGTTTAATATTATGAAATAAAACTTATATATTCAGAATCAGCGTTTCTTGGTCTATATGAACATATTTTTTTAAAGCCATAATATTTTTCACTGGAGTTCCTTATTTCCTCCAGACTCAAAAGCTGCTGTTTTGTTACTCTTAATTTTTCATTATTTTTGACATAGATAAAAGCAAAGCTTAAATCTCAAAGCATAAAGCTCGTGGCAAAAATCTAATCGCTTAACACTCAAAGCTTAAAGCACAATCTTTAATTTCTCCCAACTATGTCTAGGACATTGCACTGGTCGTCTTCTCTCGGATTCCTTGTACTATTCAATTATAATTTTCAGACGAATCTGATCACATGACGAAGGAGCGTCTGCCCATCCGAGGCCACACATTCGAGGAGCACGTGGAATCCTTCACCAGCTACTGCGCTACTACCGTGGGGCTCCAGGTCATGCGAGGGGGACTTCAACCAGTCCTACTACTGGCTGAACGACTATCTTCATCATCAAAAGGACCCAAATTTCCCCGAAACCACGGCTGAATAGAAGTTTTAATAGGTTTACATATATTACCTCTTATCACCTTTGTATTTTGATATCCCTCATCTGTGAAATAGTATTTATATTTCTATAGAATGTTTACAAATAAAATATTAGCATAGGAAAAATCAATTTTTCAAGTAAATTCTAAAAATAAATGTTAATTAATATTGTATAGTATGGAGGTTGGGAGATTTCTACACTAGTTGCATATTTAATTTGCTAATCTTATTTTCTTTATTTTAACAGGTTGACTGTTCACAAAGTTGCTCACGCGTTGACCGATGCTACCACAACTATATAATATAAGAATGTAAAAAAATAATTAAAAAATGCCAAAACAATAAATAATTTATGCATAATGTTAATTATTTGTTGTACTGATATGTTCTTCGATGGACGATGTGTATAATGTTTGTAAATGTTTTACGACACATTTATATTATGTCTGTAATCAATCTTTTTCTTTTCATATTGACCTCGAGAAATAAAAGAAAGTTTTTTTTATTTATTTATATATTTTTTTAATTATTTTGTGTTATTTAGTACAACTAAACAACAATCTTTTTTAACCATGACAGTAGATGTCGTGCAAGGCCGCAGAAAACCATGACAAAACTGAAGCGACACTCACTCTTTATTTTAATAAAAGAAATATAATAATGATCTTTTAGTTATTTGTTTTTAGGGTGTTAAACGTTGGCTAAAGAAGGAGGTAGCACAGCACGGCATAACACCCCAAAAACAAATAACGAAAATAATTTTGGCCGGGAAAATCTTAAAACGTATCATAATAATGATCGTTTATTTCAGAATGTTGTGCAATGCATACATTCCATATTTTGAAATAGTTCAAACATTGACAAAATAACAATGCATTCATACACAGAATGGAACAGAAAATAAATGAAAAATATAGTATATAATAATAAATCCAAAAAAATATGCAAATATCCGTTCATGTGGGATATTTGGCACTTTTGGCAGGCTCCCATTTCCAGAAGGGCATCAGGGGGGACTCCATCTCCATCCAGGTAACCATGGCAGTGATGATGGTATTCTTCGACTGGCATAGTCTGCGCCATAAGCTTCCCCTGCGGTGGAACAAAAGTTTATTTTAATATAAACAGTTAACTTTTCCTTTTTATTATCTTGAGTTTCTTTATCTAGAGTCGGTCTGTCACACGGAGTACCAAAACCAAAAGGCAATATGACTTCCACTGCCACGTCTTCTAGATTCACAGGCAACACCGCTTCATCTTGTGGTTTTGGTTTTGTAGAATTCATACATATTTTTTCACGTATCAGATGCCTAGTCTGTTTCTTAATTCTAAATTACCTACTTCTACTTTTATCCAGGGAAATATTGAAGGAACTACACCTTTCAGTAGCTTTTGCCTGTACAGTACATCTGAAAATAAAATTATGCTCAAACTTCCATACTTACATGATATAAAATACAAAACGGTCAACGTTAAGAAATAATAATAATATGATTTTTTTTCCTAAAACATCCTACTGAAAATTAAATTACAATCACGAGATATACAGACATGGGACGAGAAATGCAAAGCAAATTAGATTGCCAACAAAGAAGAATCACCCGCCCATAAATCTCGTGCCAGACAGTTTGATAACCATGTATTAAAATTATTGCAATAATTGAAAATGTTTAATATATTTAAGATATTATGTCTACCATAATTATTTGTTAGTTGTGGTTGACTAGACTTATATTTAACGGTAAGTTTGTCTAATAATGTTAACTGCGAGAGAAGGCAAAACATTGTGTATAAAATTTTGTGCATTCTATGTCAAATGTTTCTTTACGTGTTCATTATACTATACAAGTACTCTCTGTATTATATTGAGGATTCAATTATAGTAAGATATTAATTGAATGAGTCATGTACTTACTGTTATGGTTAATATTATTGAATACATGATTTGTCCCTGAAATGAGCTTTACAGACAACATAATCAGGAAGGAGTTGGTGCCCATTTGAAATGAACCTAATTGAATGAATCCATTTCGCTTTCAAGTCTTTCAATCTTTGGAAAACTCGTGCCCAACCCTATTCTACACGTTGGAACACTACAACAGGTTGACGGCATTATTATAATATTTAAAAACACTAAATTGCGTCAAACGGCCTAAAAAATGTATGGGATCTGACAGTTAAATGAAATAGTTGGACCGGTGGGACTATTAGCGAACCTAGCGGCCAAAATCGTGCGAAAACGGCCCATTGTTAAAATCTTTATTTAGTTAGATATGTACCTAGTTATTATAAATTTTCATTCAAGTTAAAAGGGAGGGTAAATGGTAAACTATCTTGAGCCGGACACCTGGCTTCTCTTGTTTTTAATAAGCTCATCGAAGTCTGGTATCATATTCGTGGTAGTTATTTTAAGAATCGATTGGAGATGTTCGTCCGTAAACCTTGAGCGATGTTTGTTCTTATTTATTTTCAAAACGGAAAACATCCGTTCGATTAATAGGTACTACCGAACATACACAGGATAAGTGCTATATGCTTTCTTATATTTGGATATATATTAACGACATATTCAAAGCAATTTTTTTTAAGTTAACATTTTGGCAAAGATTAATCTACAAACTTCCTTTTAAAGGGGTTTTTCACCACTTTGAGACGGCTTGCGGACTTTTAAATGTTCCTTTTGAGAAGATGAATAGTTGCAGTCGGAACATAAAAAAGGTTTTTCTCCACAGTGAGACGGCTTGTGGACTTTTAAATATTCCTTTCGAGAACATGAATAGTTGCAGCCGGAACATAAATATGGTTTTTCTCTACTATAAGTTCACTTGTGAGTTTTTAAAGCCTTCTTTTCAGCACATAAATAATTGCAATCGTAACAAACAAAAGCTTTTCCTCCACTGCGAGACGGCTTGTGGATTTTAAATTATCACTTTCGAGGACATGAATAGTTGCAGTCGGAACACGTAAAAGGTTTTCTCCACTGTGAGACGGCTTGTGGACTTTTAAATGGTCCTTTTGAGAACATGAATAGTTGGAGTCGGAAGATAAAAAAGGTTTTTCTCCACAGTGAATCAGCATGTGGATTTTAAATTGTGAATTTCAAGAACATGGATATTTGCAGTCAGAACATGAAAAGGGTTTATCTCAACTGTTACACGGCTTGTGGATTTTTAAATGTTCCTTTTGAGAAAATGAATAGCTGCAGTCGAAACATGAAAATGATAAATGGTAAAAATTTTATCTAATATAACTCCTTAGTATTTTATAACAGTAATAATTTCCATACTTTCATTGACAATTTTAATATAGTCCATGCACTTTCTTTTTGTTTTTGATCATTAAACTGAGATATTAGTAGGTATTTCAAAAGGGATTACTAAACAGTGTACCGTTATCAAGTTATCAAGCATCTGTCGCTAGGTGAGAGGTGTTTTGTATAAGTCCATGAGGTGGTTTATTGGTTCCTAAATAAAATTTAAATTATTACAAATTGATTAAAAGATTGTTACTTATGTGAATGTCGTTCACTTTTAAGAGTAAGTAGGTGTTAAATTAATTTTGGCGTGACGGGTCGGTGACAGTTCGAGGTCGAAGTTTCACAAAAAATTGTTCCCCGTTGTTCAACGGGGACTTATTTATATTATACCCTAACGTTCGTTAGGGAAAATTGCGTTATTCCACGGGCAACATCTACAATAATCGTATTGATGGCGCTGCTTATGAGTTTTTTTAGTTTGTTGTTAAGGTTTTGCTTCGGAATAAAAAGAGATTCGGATTATTGACGAGGGAAAATTTTTATAAAAATAATTCTAGTCATCTCCCGATTTCTTCAAAGTTCTCCCGTTTTCTCCCGATTTTTAGGCGAAAATTCTCCCGATTTTGAAGTTTGGCAACACTGGCCTAAGCACACGTAAGGACGTAAGTAACTATCCGTCGTATTGGATGTTTATTTTGTGATTTAACGCATTTTTGGTCTCCGGTGGAGTGTCGACACGGGCGTATATCTTCGTTCAAATTTTTCAACCGTGGTCCGTGTCTTTTAGTGCTAAAAGACACATAGATTAAGTTTCATAGGATAGGTGGAGCTGTAAAGATAGGTTTGTAATTTTGATTTTCGCCATCTCTCGCTCAGGGTTGCCAACTTAGGGGTAAAATAAGTGAGATGGGATTTTTTTTACTGGTTTAATTGTTCAGGGGTATTTTTGGGGGTTTTGTGATTCCATATATTTTTTTAAAATTTTATTACATCGTATACACGGAGCACTCACACTTCTTATTTGAGGATTTATTTTTATTGTACAAAAACTTGCTGCAACGACTTGTTGTGCCTTCACAATTGGAAAAATTGGTGGACTCTTGAACTTGAAGAGTTTATTTTTTTTAATTTCCGAGAACATCTGATGCATACAGCTTCAATGTGTTTTGTTTTTGATTTTCTAAATATATCACAAGATCTTGAAGAAAAGGATTTGATGTATGTCAGGAAAAGATGCAAGAGCTTCTTATATTTTCGGGCCGAGCAAATTCAAAAAAAGCTTCCGGATAATTTATCGATGTTAAAAATGGTTGCTGATTTGCACCTAAAGGTTGCTACGTCTTAAGTTAAGCCCGATATAAAAATAATTTTGAACTAAATTCATCGTACTCATAATATCTTTGGCAACAAAAATGAAATTGAGTCTGAGTGGCACCAATTGAGTAATAAAACATGGAAAAATACATCAACTTTAGCTGATTTTTATTACGAAGTTTACATTTTTTGTTGAAGTTGGATGTAAACATTTTGAAAACATCTCAAAATTTAGATAAGCGTTATCCACGGTGCTTTCTCCATTTACAATATCGTTAAAAATAAGCTGCGGAATAGACTCCATTGAAATGCTTCAAAGCATGATGACGGTTCGGTTCACATTAAATCGAAATGGTGGATCTTGCACTACATTTAATCCATCTCCTGAAATGTTAAGCTTAACCCTCTCAATACCAGAGTTCTTGCTGAGGAACATGAAGGAAAAAATTAATATCTCTTGATTTTATGAAACAAACAGCCCATATTTTGCGTTTCGCTTGTGAAAGATATGTTTTATAAGGTATATAACAAATCGCGTACTGGCAACACAAAATATTTCGAATTCGAACGGCGTCTTTGACAGAACGGTTTGACCTTATCTTGGTTTTCTGCATAACATTAAAGGTAAGATGTAGCATTTTTCTGTTGAAAATAATTATTATATTGTATAAAGATGTTTTATCTGATCGATAAATATGATTTCCATTCAAAAACATTGCTTTTTCATTTTGTTTTCGCTAAAAACGTTCATGTTCCTGTGGCGGCACATTGCTTGTCGGTGGATGTTTTTTTATGGAGATCTTGTTTTGGCCTTTTGTATTGTTTTACGTGTTTTAATTTGATTCTTTCCAGATGTATTATTTTATTTTAGGTAAATATTCGGAACAAACGTCAACGGTTATGTAACGGGATTGTGTGTGTTATCTTTACTTTAAAAAACAGCCTACGTTTTTGAATGCTTTGTCTGGCAAAGCAGGGTTTGTGTAGCGGGCTTGTGTATATTATCTTAATTTTAAAAGTTTTATCAAAAAAAGTGCGTTGGCGTTTGTTCCGAACTGCGGGTGAAATGCAGATCCCGCCAATGTGGGGGATTTTAATAAAAATGCACCTTCTAGATGAGAAAAGTGTGGAAAAGTTGAATTAAAAAGAAATTAAGGTGCGGGAGGAATGCAGATCCCGCCAATGTGGGGGATTTTAATAAAAATGCACGGTAAATATCGGTTCGGACTGGCCACGCTTATTACGAATAATTTTTAGAAAAAAACTTTAGATTCGCCTTAATTACTATAAAAGAAAACTTTTTGGCTTTGGGGCGGCGGAAAATAATGCATTTTAATTTTCAATTGCATAAAACCAAAATTCGCTTCGCGACTGACACAGCGAAAATCCGCGGCCGTACATGTCACTGTGATGTTGGTATCCTTGATAAATTAACAAGAGCTAATACGACTGTAGCCGACTTCGTGGGATAAGGCGCGTAATTATGAAATTTGTCTAGCGGGCTTGTTTGTGTAACATGGTTTGTGATACAAAAGAAAGTGCCCCTTTACAACGCCTACTCGCGTCAAGGCAAGAAAAACATCCCAGTTTTCAAGTGGCTTAGCGGCTACGCTAGGTTTGTGTAACATGGTTTGTGATTCGCGGTATTTCATGTAGGTATCCCACGAAGTCAGCTACAGTCCATAACAGTGACAGCTACGGCCGCGGATTTTCGCTGCGTCGGTTCGCGAAGTGAATTTTGGTTTTATGCAATTGAAAATTAAAATGCATTATTTTCCGCCGCCCCAAAGCCAAAAAGTTTCCTTTTATAGTAATTAAGGCGAATCTAAAGTTTTTTTCTAAAAATTATTCGTAATAAGCGTGGCCAGTCCGAACCGATAATTACCAAATGCACTTTGTAGATGAGAAAAGTGTGGAAAAGTTGAATAAAAAAGAAATTATGGTGCGCTCGGCAAAATTGAGGGAGATACAGCCGTTTAAAGTATGAATAAAATGTCACTTCCTGAACCCATACTACGCCATTGCCAATGTTTGGTTTATGCCGAAAACGATGTTTTTACCGCGTTTTAAGTGGAGAACTTTAATCTGGAAGGTGAAAGAAAGCGCGGAAAGCAATAAAAAAAATTGAATAAGTAATTAATTTGCAATTGCGTTAAGTAAAATTTCACTTTGCCAATCAACACTATTGACAGCCCACCCGCCATTTTTTCAATTGTCACTGTAATGTTGGTATCCCTGACCTGATGCAATCAACAGCTAGACTGTAGCCGACTTCGTGAGATACATGAGGCGCGTAATTATGAAATTTGTCTATCGGACTTTTTTTCAACGATTTTTTAAACTGTTTATCACCTTCCAAATTAAAGTAACCTAACCTAAGACTACGCTAAACATGGTTTGTGTAACATGGTTTGTGCCCCTTTATAACGCCTACTCGCGTCAACGCAAGAAAAACATCCCAGTTTTCAAATAGTTTAGCGGCTACGCTAGGTTTGTGTAACATGGTTTATGTAACATGGTTTGTGCCCCTTTATAACGCCTACTCGCGTCAACGCAAGAAAAACATCCCAGTTTTCAACTAGTTTCGCGGCTACGCCAGGTTTGTGTAACATGGTTTGTGACCATTATTAATTCTGTTTTTCATAATTACGCACCTTATTATATATCACACGAAGTTGGCTACAATCGTATCAACCTTCGTTAATAGCAAGTCTGAGATACCAACATAATAGTAACAAAATGGCGTAATATAAGTTCACAAAGTGTCATTTTATTCATTCTTTAAACGGCTGTATCTCCCTCAATTTTGCCAAGCGCACCTTAATTTCTTTTTTATTCAACTTTTCCACACTTTTCTCATCTAGAAGGTGCATTTTTATTAAAATCCCCCACATTGGCGGGATCTGCATTTCACCCTAAGGTGCGCAAAATTGAGTGAGATACAGCCGTTTAAAGAATGAATAAAATGACACTTCGTAAACTATTATGTTACTTTTATGTTGGTATCTCAGACTTGCTATAAACAAAGGTTGATACGATTGTAGCCAACTTCGTGTGATATATAATAAGGCGCGTAATTATGAAAAACAGAATTAATAATGGTCACAAACCATGTTACACAAACCTGGCGTAGCCGCTAAACTACTTGAAAACTGGGATGTTTTTCTTGCGTTGACGCGAGTAGGCGTTATAAAGGGGCACAAACCATGTTACACAAACCATGTTTAGTTGTTAACATAATAATTCTGCTGTGTTTTAATAATTTCGCGGTATTTCATGTAGGTATCCCACAAAGTCGGCTACAATCGTATCAACCTTCGTTAATAGCAAGTCTGAGATACCAACATAATAGTAACAAAATGGCGTAGTATAAGTTCACGAAGTGTCATTTTATTCATTCTTTAAACGGCTGTGTCTCCCTCAATTTTGCCAAGCGCACCTTAATTTCTTTTTTATTCAACTTTTCCACACTTTTCTCATCTAGAAAGTGCATTTTTATTAAAATCCCCCACATTGGCGGGATCTGCATTTCACCCTAAGGTGCGCAAAATTGAGTGAGATACAGCCGTTTAAAGAATGAATAAAATGACACTTCGTAAACTATTATGTTACTATTATGTTGGTATCTCAGACTTGCTATAAACAAAGGTTGATACGATTGTAGCCAACTTCGTGTGATATATAACAAGGTGCATAATTATGAAAAACAGAATTAATAATGGTCACAAACCATGTTACACAAACCTGGCGTAGCCGCTAAACTACTTGAAAACTGGGATGTTTTTCTTGCGTTGACGCGAGTAGGCGTTATAAAGGGGCACAAACCATGTTACACAAACCATGTTTAGTTGTTAACATAATAATTCTGCTGTGTTTTAATAATTTCGCGGTATTTCATGTAGGTATCCCACGAAGTCGGCTACAATCGTATCAACCTTCGTTAATAGCAAGTCTGAGATACCAACATAGTAACAAAATGTAACAAAATAATAATAACATAGTAAATAATAGTAACAAAATGCCGTAGTTTAAGTTCACGAAGTGTCATTTTATTCATTCTTTAAACGGCTGTATCTCCCTCAATTTTGCCAAGTAACAAAATGCCGTAGTTTAAGTTCACGAATGTCATTTTATTCATCCTTTAAACGGCTGTATCTCCCTCAATTTTGCCAAGTAACAAAATGCCGTAGTTTAAGTTCACGAAGTGTCATTTTATTCATTCTTTAAACGGCTGTATCTCCCTCAATTTTGCCAAGTAACAAAATGCCGTAGTTTAAGTTCACGAAGTGTCATTTTATTCATTCTTTAAACGGCTGTATCTCCCTCAATTTTGCCAAGTAACAAAATGCCGTAGTTTAAGTTCACGAAGTGTCATTTTATTCATTCTTTAAACGGCTGTATCTCCCTCAATTTTGCCAAGTAACAAAATGCCGTAGTTTAAGTTCACGAAGTTTCATTTTATTCATTCTTTAAACGGCTGTATCTCCCTCAATTTTGCCAAGCGCACCTTAATTTCTTTTTTATTCAACTTTTCCACACTTTTCTCATCTAGAAAGTGCATTTTTATTAAAATCCCCCACATTGGCGGGATCAGCATTCCTCCCGTCTTTTATGGTAATTAAAAAGTTTCATAAAAAAAAAGTGCGTTGACGTTTGTTCCGAACAATTACCTTATTTTAATGTTTTCCGGTAGACTATATATAACTTATTGGGTAAATTTATACAAAGCCGGGACCAGCTCATTTTGGACAAAAAAAAAATATATACCCCGGCCAGTAGATAGGTAATAATTAGATGTAATTAAGGTAATTATCGGTTCGGACTGGCCACGCTTATTACGAATAATTTTTAGAAAAAAACTTTAGATTCGCCTTAATTACTATAAAAGGAAACTTTTTGGCTTTGGGGCGGCGGAAAATAATGCATTTTAATTTTCAATTGCTTAAAACCAAAATACACTTCGCGAACCGACACAGCGAAAACCCGCGGCCGTATCTGTCACTGTTATGTTGGTATCCTTGATAAATTAACAAGAGCTAATACGACTGTAGCCGACTTCGTGGGATACCTACATGAAATACCGCGAAATTATTAAAACACAGCAGAATTATTATGTTAACAAACCTCTATTCGTATATATTTGTTATTACGAAATTTAGAATATTAAGGGTGGGTTTCTTCATTTGCACTCTACTTTAGCTTAGCAGTTTACAGTTCCTTTCGCAGTGCATTTGACATTTACGGTAAAATGGATTTTTTCACGATGCCAACTGCTTAGGTAAAAGTAAATAGGGATGACAGCATAAAAACTAGCCTAATTCCCACGTTTTCGTATTGGGAACTGTGTATATATTTTTTTCATGTGGCAACCCACACAATAAATGTCAAACATTGTGTGCGAATTGCTTCATCTACGGTTGCATTGATATTTGTTTCACATTTTAACTAACTAACCAACCATCACGCCGTTTCCCCGCAGGGGTAGGCAGAGAGGACAGACCGCCAGACAAATCGGTCTCGGCACACACTCTTTGCCTCACTCACATTCATACATCGTCTCATACATTCTCTTCTATTATTCTGACTTTTGAAATGCCCGACTCAAGTATCTGATTCACTTGATCGTGCCATGTCTTTCTCGGGCATCCCCGACTTCTTCTACCATTCACATTTGCGTCGTATATTCTTCTTACACTACTTTCTTCGTTCATTCGCTCTACATGCCCAAACCATCTGAGGGTCCCAAAGATATTCAAATACAGATGAGATATGCTATGGTGTCCGCGCAACTGTCGCCGGACTACGCGCTAATTAGCGTAGTTTTCATACAAAAAGAATTTGTTCATTTTGTTGATTTTTTAAATGTGCATTAATATTGTTTAACAATATATTTTGAATAAGGAAAGAATTCGTTCATTTAGTTTAACGTTTGTTTGGTTTATTCGTTAATTATTTGTTCTTTTAGTTTATTTGTTAATAGGTAAACAATATCGGCGACACCCGGAAGCGCAGACCCACATAGTAAAAACAGCAGATAGCACGTCTACTTATATTTCAATATCTTTGGAGGGTCCCTTTCTTAATCTTACGCATTATGCTTACATCAGCCTTACATTCTTTGTGGATATCCATATTTCTCACACGATCGTACATTGTTTTACCACACATACGTCTCAGGGATCACGTTTTAAATTGTAATAAAATTGTTAGCAATGAGTAATTCTTTCGAATAACATATCATATCGGCAATTAAGTAGTCAAAAGTCGAGCAGTTTCTTTATTAACGCGAAATCTACGTCTTCCATTAGATAGAAATTCCTGCGTGTATTATGTCGCTTTACACGTTGTGTCATATAATTAATTATTAGTTCATCGTCAGAACCTGATGAACCATCACTTGTTGCGTACATAATGATAAAATACTAGCAAATACCGTAAAATAGATAGCAAGAAAATCTCTGACCTGTCACCAAAGTGACATTTAGACAACGGCCGCCATTTTGGTTACCTTTCCTTTCGCATTTGCAGCACCATTGTGGGCCTGTAAAATGTAAGGTGAAAGTAAACGGTAAATGTCAAATGAAAAAACCCATTTCTATGCATTTTACCGTTTACTTTCACAATTAGCATTGCATTTAGCATTCTCGGTAAATGAAGAAACCCACCATAAATGAATAAAGGCCTTTAGGCAAGTTTTTTTACATTGAAAAAATTTTGGTAATTTTTGGAGATCGCTGGCAACGGTTAATATGCACTTTTTTTTTGGAAAAACCTTAATTACATTAAAAGGCAACTATTTGCATTGGGGGAAGTGGAAAATATTTCATTCTGAATTTCGATTACGTAAAATTAAAATTAGCTTTCGTCTTGTGAGATTGTACGCCAGAATCACAAACCATGTTACACAAACCTAGCGTAGCCGCTAAACTACTTGATAACTGGGATGTTTTTCTTGCCTTGACGCGAGTAGGCGTTATAAAGGGGCACTTTCTTTTGTATCACAAACCATGTTACACAAACAAGCCCGCTAGACAAATTTCATAATTACGCGCCTTATCGTATTAGCTCTTGTTAATTTATCAAGGATACCAACATAACATAATAATAATAATAATCTTTATTCAATGAAATAACAACAATATAACTAAAAAAAATAAAAAAATTACATACTCAATGTAGTTTACAAATAGATTACATCAATCAGTACAGAAAAATTAACAAACAGAAAGTAATGTAAGAAAGGTTACACAGGAGTAGTATAGTTATACAGTATTTTTAGTTGTGCATTGCCTGCCTCACTAGGTGAACCTGTATTGAGGCAGAAATTTTGTTAATTGTTTCTCGCAATTTTATCTATGGTTTTTTTATAAATGTGTAAAGTAGGTTTCCATACAGCAAAAACTTTATTTTAGTTAACATTATTGTTTGCATATACCTACACAATTCATAAACTGCAAGGTTATTACTACAATAACAACTGTCAATGACTGGGCGTTTGGGTGAGGGCACCAGTATAGGCTCGATCATTAGAATGTATCCATATTTTAACATATTTTTTAAACTCTCTCTGTGTTTGACTCAGTTTGATGTTTTCTGGGAGAATGTTGAATATTTTTGTGGCAAAGTATCTAAAGCTACGTTGACAGATATTTAACAGTGACAGATACGGCCGCGGATTTTCGCTGTGTCGGTTCCGCGAAGTGAATTTTGGTTTTATGCAATTGAAAATTAAAATGCATTATTTTCCGCCGCCCCAAAGCCAAAAAGTTTCCTTTTATAGTAATTAAGGCGAATCTAAAGTTTTTTTCTAAAAATTATTCGTAATAAGCGTGGCCAGTCCGAACCGATATTTACCGTAATTAATTCCGTGAGTTTAACCGAATATTTACCGAATTTAAAAATACGAAAATGTCATTTTTCAATGACCTCCATGTTGTTATCTTTACTTTTAAAAACAGCTTACGTTTTTAAATGGTTTGTCTGGCTACGCAGGGTTTGTCTAGCGGGCTTGTGTGACAGATTGGCCGCACCATGTCAGTTCGCGAAGACGCGAAGTGAATTTTGATTTTACGCAATTGAAATTTAAAATGCATCATTTTCCACCTCCCCCAATGCAAAAAGTTTCCGAAATACGTAATTCTAACAATTATTCAACTTCTGCAAAGTGTTTTTTCGCGAAAAAGTGCATATTACCGCTGTAATTTGCACTTAGAAAAATGACATTTTCGTATTTTTAAATTAACGATAATATACATTTTTTTCAATTTCCGCTCACGGAATTAATTACATCTAATTATTACCTATCTACTGGGGTAAAATTTTTTTTTTTTTTGTGTAAAATGAGCTGGTCCCGGTTTTGTATAAAATTAATATATAATATATAGACTCGCCATTGTCTCACAAACTCATAGTGGAATGTTGCAAGGCAAACACTCTCTTGTGTTTTCAGTAAATTCTTAATTCAAAAGTTATTGATGAGTTATTGTATGAGAAATATAGACATTCAAAGAATGTGTGCGTATGAACCACATACAGTAGAATCCGGATTTAAAGACCCTCAAGGGGCCGGCAATACTTTGTCGTACTAACCGGACGACGTACAAAACGACCGGATAATTTAAGCTAGTTTTTACATGAAACACGCTGAACTTCTTCGCGAGGGATACATTTGATTCACCGGCTTCTAAACGGTGTAATATAGGACTTTTTTCATCAATTGAAAAACACTTTGGCTTTACGAAACTCATTGTGTGGAGCTTTTAACCTAGTCGCAACAGATGATAAACACTGACTTATTTACGAATGCTAATAAGGATAGGTGTTAGCGCGCGGGGAGTAGGCGAGGTGCGGGGCGGCGAGGTACTGGTGCGTCGGTTTTGTAAACAAAACACTAATTTTTGACGGCCGGCGTCTTCTAGCAGTAAGGCTTTTGACTCGCAATCCGAAGGTCGCGGGATCGAATCCCAACACGGGCAAACAAATTTTATTTGATTAATTTGTGTTATTTCATGATTAATTCATTTAAAATATTATATAGTATATTTGCGGCGTGTTCCATAGTGGAAGATACTCTTAGTATCGCCCTGGTGAAAGACCACCATTCAGAATTGAAACGTTGCTTGAAATGGCTTAAGCCGTGGTGACCAGATTGGAATAGCCAGTTACGTCCCTACCTTCCTCTTCATCATCTCCTTACCTTCTCCACTACCTTCAGCCTCACAACATACCCCAAATGGGGATGCCAGACGGGAGCAGCTGGGACTCTTGTGAGATACTTGAAACGGGCCATATCAAAAGTCAGAATAATGGAAGAGCATGTATGAGACGATGTATGAATGTGAGTGAAGAGTGTGTGCCAAGACCAAGTTGTTTGGCGGTCCGTCCTCTCTGCCTACCCCTGCGGAAACGGCGTAATGGTTGGTTAGTTAGTTAGTAAGCACCGGTTTTTTTCACCTAAGACAACTCAAGTCAGTCCGAAGAAACCTTCCTACAGAGGCAACAAAACTACTAAACAACTCTTACGTAGTCCCACGGCTCGATTACTGTAACGGCATGTACGCCAGCCTTCCAAAATGTCAAACTGACAAACTTCAATCCGTGTGCAGCGGTCACGACTCATAACCAGAGTCTCTATATATTCACACATTTCAGAACACCTTCGTAACCTTCACTGGCTCAAGTACCCTGAAAGAATACAGTACAAATTGTGCTGGGTGGTGTTTAAATTAATTAATGAAATTGCCCCATCTTACATCTCTGAACTATGTGTCCCGGAAAATGCTGGTCCGAGGCAGTCAACCCTTATATCAGCAACCTCATCAGCTATAGGCAGACTAATGGAACCTAAATGCAAGCCAAATACTAAGTTTGGAGATCGTGCTTTCGGAGTATCTGGGCCTAAGGCTTGGAATAAACGCTCCGGAACTTAGATGCATAACAAGTCCAACAGAATTTAGGTGCAAATTAAGAACCTACATTTTGGGCTCTCATCTTCTTCTTCCTTGCGCTGTCCCAACTCATTGCCTAGGTAGGCTGTTGGGGTCGGCTCTTCACATTCTCAGGTTGTAATATCTTCTGTTCTGGGTATCGCCTTCATCCAGGCCGTTTCTCTGAAGAATTTTGGAACATTGAGTCATCCAGGAGTTCTTCGGTCTTCCTCTGGATGACTGTCGGTGAAGCTCCATAGACATTGCCTGCCTCACTGTGTGGTCTGATGGTCTCCGTCTTATGTGTCCATACCATCTCAACTGTCGTTCTTCCAGCTTACTATTTATTTCTGTGACACCCAGGCTACCACGAATGCGTGAACTTTTGATCTTATATTTTAGTGATACTCCTGCCGTCCATCTAAGCATTCGCATTTCTGCTGTTTCAAGTTGCCTAGTGTAGGAGTTGTACATAGTCCAGCATTCGGAGCCATACATTATTGCGGGTCTTACAATAGTCTGGTATATCTTTCCTTTCAGTTTTGTAGGCATTTTGGAGTCACACAATATTCCTGTTACGGATCTAAATTTAATCCATCCCACACCTATTCTATGGATGACATCCGCTGCACATCCTCCGTCTCTGTGGATTAGTGAGCCCAGATACTTAAATGAATCACAGTTGGCTAATGTTACTCCATCCAGTTTCATCGAAGGAGTTACAGCATTTGAGTTATTACATTTTGGGCTCTCATACCCTTAATAAAAAATACCAGTCTGAGAGTATCATTTTTATTTAGCCTGTGATATACCTTAATCACACTTTTCATTATTCGAATCCTAACACATCATCTTTCTCTTACCAAGGAACGAATCACATTAAGGAAGATAAATATTCTGATAAAATCCTTGTACTATTGTACGGCCCATCATAAAATTTGCTTTTGTTTTCAAAATACGCTCATTAAAGAACACATCGTCGGTCTAGTGGCAAAGTCCATTAAGTTGTGGCGACCAGCACAAATCTTCGCCACGTACTTAATTGCCGCAACCGTTGCCCTATTGCAAAATCCATCGCAGCGCCACTGGTTAAGGAACACACCAGAAACAAATATCTAGGTGCAAGCCGCTACCGGCACTATAAGTACGTCTATCGTCTTGTAACTTAACAATTAGCGCGGCAACCTACTGGAAAGTTCCCGTCTCCACAATAATTTATCAACACAGCGACTGGAGTGTTCGCGAACTTTCTCACCTTGGCGCGGCGGTCGAATTTCACACGCCGTTCTCGAAACTACTTGCCCAGCCGGCAGAAGTATAAAAGTCAGCGCGGGCCGCATACAGCTTAGTCTCAAGTCACACACACAGTAATACAGTGCCCAGCCTATCAGTGAATTCGTTCCATTGCGGTACCGGCCGAACGGCCAGCCCCCGGCGACTTAGAGCTGGAACCTGTGCCGGTGCGCCCACAGCCTTCGAGGACCCATCATCTCGCAGCTAACATGGTCCACCGCACCATCAGCTTTGGAGAATCCTTTGCCCGCGACTACAAGGCCCGCCGCGTCTTCTGTCTAGGGTACAGCAACATCTCAGGCATATCGAAGCCCATCGCGCTTCGCTGCCACTGAGACTTTCTCCTCACAAGGTTCACCGCTGTCCATCTCTGCGACTCAAAGCATCGAGCGACATCCTGGACGTCATGGTCTTCTCCACCACCACGGTGCAGAGCTACATGCTGGTGACATGCAGACCCGTGTTCTGCTCCACCACAGCATCATTGACTATCATCATCAACTTCACTGCCAACACCACTTCTGCTTGCACTCACTACTACTCGTGTCAACACCATCTGTCCATCTGCTACGTAGCTACAAATAAAGACTTCAACTTGCCGTCTTTTATTCCTCGTCCCGTCTCTGCCGAACCGGCCTGCTCCCTCAAAGTCACTTTTTTTTCATGAAATGACTTAAGTACGAAGTCTTACGTAAAAATCGTCCTCTTTGGACAGGCGTATTCCATTAAGTCATGTATTTAATCGTTTTCGATTTAAACATGTTTTTAAATTCACCATAAGTCATAAAACCGATGTCAAGCAAAACACATTAAGTCAAACATAACACGAGGGTGGGTTTTTAAGTTCACTGAATGGGGGGTTTATTAAGGGGGTTATTTTTCCTCTTAAATATATTCACCTTCTTACCTAATACATTTTTCGGATCTATCAATTAACTTATGTTTACCGTCAAAAAAAATATATTCGCTTTTGTCTAAAAAATATGCCAAAATTGCATCCTTCACTTCTTCATCAATTGAAAACTTTTTCCCACAAAGTTCTTTTTTCATGTTTGGAAATGGGTAATAATCACTGGGAGCCAGGTCAGGACTGTAGAGTAGGTGTGGCAAAATTTTGAAGTCCACCTTCTGCAGGGCAGCCATCGCAACACGGCTATTGTGAACAGGCGCGCTGTCGTTGACACCTTTGGTCAATATTCCCCTTCTTTTCTCCTAGATGGCTTCCTTTGATTGCTCTAGGATTGAAGTGTAGTTATCTCCGGTTATGGAAACACCTTTATCTTTGTAATCGATCAACAGAATTCCTTCTGAGTCCCAAAAGACTGTCGCCATGATTTTCCCAGCCGATTGTGACACCTTAAACTTCTTGGTGGTGGTGTGCTTTCCTGTGCCACGCATTGAGTTCTGTTTAGACTCGGATTCATAATGATGAACCCAAATTTCATCACCAGTAACAATTTGAGCCAACATTCCATCTTTGTCTTCCCTACAGAGGTCCGAAAATGCACGAGAACACTCCACGTGCTGTTGTTTTTGAGGCAGCGAGCATTCCCGGCACCCATCTTGCACTGACTTTAGTCATGTCAAGATGACCATGAAGAATTTTGAAAATGGTTGTATCTGATAATCCAACTATTTTTGCGAGCTGTTTCTTCTTTAGTCAGGCATCTTCTAATATTCATTTTTAGACTTTTTGAATAGTTTCCGGAGTGGTCGCCTCGATCGGCCTTCCTGGCCGTGGGTCGTCTTCGAGTGACCCTTGCCTTGTTTAAAGAGGGTATGCCACTTGTAAACCATAGTTTTACTTGGACGAGAGTCCCCGTAAATGGATGACATCTCTTTCAGTATGGTCAGAAATCATTTTCCTTGCGTGGTAAGGAACTTTATAACAGTGCGGAATTCGATCTTCTCCATATTTCACAATTTCTTCCCGAATGACATGTTTGGTCAACGATAGCTCAAAGACTAATGACCTAATTACGATAAAACCGGTGTTTATACTTATAATGAGTTGTTAAATCAGTATCTAATTCAGCGACACCCCCACTTATCACCTTCCTTCCCATTCCGGTGAATGGTGCATAGTTGCGAAACACGCCAAACGCATGCCCAACATATGTATACGGTTGACATTTGTTACATGAGAACGGGTCGCTTCTTCAACTCGTTCTTGTGTTTAACAGCTCGGCTGTGGAACAATTTTCCGGTCTCTGTGTTTGCTCATTCTCTTCAAGACCAATGTTCATTCCTTCCTCTCCTCAAAAAGACCCTCCACACAGCAGCATCTCATATGACATAGACCCTGAGGGAAATCATTTTCCTCAGGACGTCCTGTGTGGAGTTAAAAAAAAAACAGATATTTCAGAATCGCACTCCTTTCCACACACCGCAAAAACCTACGTTACCATCGCTGATCTGGTCGGCACAGACAGGTGTCAATCCCACTTGCTCTGGGAAACTATACAAAACTTGATTTCATGAACACAAGCACCAACAAACAATATAGCTCATCGTGTAGCGTCAAAAGAAACGAAGCTAGCTGTCCACAATGGAGTGCTGGTACCTATCCTGATGTATGGCAGTGAAGCATGGAACTGGCAGAGGAAGGACGAAAGTAGACTGAATGCTGTAGAAATGAGATCCCTAAGGCGTATGTGTGGTAAAACCATTATGTATGATTGTGTGAGAAATGTGGAGATCCGCAAAGATTGTAAGGCTGACGTAAGCGTAATAAGTAAGATTAAGAAAGGGACCCTCAGAAGGTTTGGGCATGTAGAGCTAATAAAAGAAAGTAGTGTAAGAAGAATATATAACGCAAATGTGAATGGTAAACGAAGTCGGGGACGCCCGAGGAAGACATGGCACGTTCAAGTGAATCACATACTTGAGATGGGCCATGTCAAGAGTCAGAATAATTGAAGAGTATGTATGAGACGATGTATGAATGTGAATGAGGTAAAGAGTGTGTGCCAAGACCGAGTTGTTTGGCGGTCCGTCCTCTCTGCCTACCCCTGCGGAGAAACGGCGCGATGCTTAGTTAGTTATTGTAGTTTCAGTGGTGGGTGGTGACTTTGTAGAAGGGATGGTGAACAATAAATAAGTATACAGGTATACTTCCCTTTTTTTACATTAGCTCCACACAGGAGACCCTGAGGATAATAATTCCCCTCAGGGACTATGTAATCTTTGGGGATGCTGTGAGGAGGGTCTTTTTAGGAAAGCAGGGAAATTTTGGGAAGTAAAAGGGTATTATGGGTGGGTGGGAATCTGGGAGTTAGTGTGTCTAGGGATGACGAATGTATGAATCCATCCCTCCCACTGCGGTGCATGGCGATGTTCCGAGAGAGTACAGTCGGAGAAGTCAAAGAGACTCCCTCAACCATTCTCTCCCGATCCATGAAGCAAGTGGGCAGACGCACGCGCCGCCAAAACCCGGATAAACTTCACCCCATGTACCCGGGCACCCCGGCCAAGTCAGCAAAACTAGCGAACCACTTGGGGTGACCTTTGGCAGAGGTGTTGGTTATCCAAAAAATATATTCAGTGTATTTGTGGCACGTTCCAGAGTGGAAGATACTCTATACAGTATCGCCCTAACCAATCAGAATTGAAACGTTGCTTGAAATGGCTTTAGCCGTGTTTGGTGACCAGATTTGAATAGCCAGGTACTTCCCAACCCTCCTCTTTCCCATCTCCTTCCCCTCCCCACTACCTTCAGTCTTACAACATACCCTAATTGGATATGCCATAGTCCCACTGGCTCCAGACGGGAGCAGCTGGGACCCTTGTGAGGTATTCACATAAAAAAGTAAGGAAAATTTGACCTTTGTTTGATCATAACGGACACGCCAACAATTCTATTGCTTTTCTCTTCAGGGGTGTTAGGTCATAAATTCCATGTTTTACAGTACAGCAAAAATTATCACATTTTTATGATTTTGCAAACCAATATCACTTTAATATATGTTTATTTATTGTTATGAAAATTAATTTATTTTTTTATCACAAATATTTAAAATAATACTTTAGTGACTTAATAACCAGTTGGTATCAAGCACTCTATTCACGGTGTTCACTCTAGAGTGGTCACGCCTTACCATGAGACGTGGGGAGCATTTTGCCGCCCATGTCAAAATGCATATTTGTTGTTAAATAAACCGATGCATTGTTTGTTGTGTAACTGCGCCTGGCCCGTTTTATTGTCGTGTGGGTAGTAATAAGGTGTGACTGGCAATTTTAAAATTTTGTATCATAAAAATAAGATGATGGTAGATGTGGTAAATACCCAGTGGCCCCTTCGTACACAGCTTTGAGGTTAGAACCTTCGCGCCATAACTGTAAAGTTATGCCGTGTACTCCGGGTGCTCACCCTTCTGTATTGTTAATTGTATACAAGAGACTCTATTCAAGTGGTGGGCATATTTGAAACATTCGCAATTACATCAGGTTGGCGGGCATGTTAGAAATGAAACACGATAGTCTTTACGTTTAAAACAAATTAAATAGTACTGTATTTCTTAAATAAACACAAATGATGACATAAGAGATGCGAACTTACCCCCCATCATTCCAGACCGTATGATTACTATTCTACGCTATCTAAACTAACTGGTGATCGACTGCAGCTCTCCCTGGTCCACGGCCGCATCAGGTCGAAGCGCTGGAATCGGGTGGACAGCTCGCCAAAATCGCCCCCACGTCCCGTCCTGTGATGTCCCGCTTATGAATCCCCCGAGCTGGGCGGATGGTCTCCCACAAAGCTCCTTCTAGAACGCCAACGCGCCTTCCAGGGTGAAATCGGCGAGAGAAAAGTAGCAGAATCGCCTCTCAAATACTGTCCACGTCCGGTTGTAATCTGTTACTTAAACGATCTCGGCATTTTAACATACCGAAGCGAGCGAGGATGACCTTTATATTCCCTCGATTTTGCGTGAGGTTGTTTTTATTCACTTCCGGATAATGCCGGTTTTTGGTTCGCGGCTCGGAACTTGCTTGCTACACAATTCCATTATATTGCACCGATTGAACGCGATTGTAGGAAAGGAATACATTTACAGATATTGTACTTTCCGTCTTTTTAAAAGAATTTTATACGCTCGACTTTAATACTTATTTCAAACATGGCCCAGTGACGTTTTACTCGAGTCGGTGTGCCCGATCCCGGCTCCAGTAGAAAGTGTCGTTACCCGTCAAAAACTTATTTTCTCCCTTCTCGCGCCGATATATGGTTGTACAAAAAAAACCATAGACAATTACAATAAGATTGGTAATCTCAGTACCTAATCGCAGTTGTTATGCAATTATTAAATATTTTCATAACAGTTGTTAAACAAACTTATAGGTGTCTAGTAGACCCGGCCACATGTTGCTGTGGCTAACGACACAATGCCATGTCTTTCACCCAATCTTTATAAAATCCACACCACCCGCTTGCCAGCTGCCCGCTGCCTGAATTGAATATTTGATTTTATCGGCTTTTCTCTACTATAATAAGCATGTATTATACATATAAACTAATTAACTCGCCACTAATTACACAATGCTTTCAATGCAACACTGGATATTTGAAAAGGGAAAATCAAATACCTACTTACTCTAGGACATCTATTTTCCAATTTCTTCCGTAGAACGAATTTCAAAAGTGACTAAGCCACTTTAAATTGCACAAAAATATGTTTTCTTTGAATTTCTCGGCTTTTCTCTGATATAATTTACATGTATTATACATATAAACATTCCTCTTCAATCACTATCTATTGGTGAAAACCGTATGAAAATCCGTTGCGTAGTTTAAAAGATTAATGCGCACATACATTTTGAGCGACTTCATTTTATACTATGTAATGATTTGCACCAGGAAAGTGGTTGTTTGGCTGTCTCTACGTGCTTTCAGGGATGTTAAAATACATTGTGAATGTTTGAACTGGGAATAGACCACAGATGTCGTTGAAGTGTCCTTTTGAATATAAATGTGAATTATTAATCAATTGTAATTTTGCAAGTAATTTTGAATCATTGTGGATTTTAATCTCTCCGGATCAACTTGCTAATTTAATCGGGGTCTTTCATTTAAATCTTCAAATCTATCTTCTATATAAAAATGAATCGCTAAATGTGTTGCTAAGCGCAAATCTCGAGATCAGCTGAACCGATTTCGCTAATTCGTTTTTTAGAATATTCCTTGAAGTACGAGGATGGTTCTTACGGAGAGAAAAATTAAGAAAATTGCGCAGAAAATTGGATAATTTCAGAAAACCTATTACTAACCTAAACGACTATCGCAGGTTTGACAGTTCGTGTGTTTGAGAATGACATCTTAAATCAGGATTCTATTTTTGAAAATCTTTAGGTTGATAAATTTATTTAAAGTAGGTACTCCCCTAATAGTTTGAATCGAATCAAGAATTTTAGATATTGTAAATAGGTACCAAATTTAATATACATGAAAAATGGAAATTTGAGTAAAAGGTGGCACGCGGGCTGTTTAAAAACTGAATGTACTGGGATTAAATATATGGAACACGGGAGGAAGGTTGGCGGGACGAGGGAGCGGGAAATGGAAGAGGGAAGGCGGGGAAGGTGAAAGGGGAACGCTGGAGGGGGGAGGGGGGTTCGCGGGACGGGGGAAGGGGGGGGAGTGGAGTGGGGAGAGGGAAGGTGGAGGTGACGGAGTGGGAACGCGAGAGGGGAAGAGAACGCAGGAGAAGAAGTGGAGGCGGAAGGGGAACGGGACGAATGGGAAAGGACACACAGGGAGAAACAATTTATTTATTTATTGCTTCTTCACAATTTATATACATATATTTTTAGCATGTAATTATTAAACCCACTAGGGTTCGCCTGTATCGGGGTTAATAATTTCACAATTTAATAAAAATAACACACGCAAATATCGGTCAGGCAAAACAGTTAAGTAAAAGCAAAATAATAAAATTTAAAAATAAAATGGTAAACAGAGATAAGTATAAAAATGTATGAATTAATAACAAAGTGTTGAGAGATCAGACAAAATGTTCTCATTCATTATATCATTAGTTCATACCATTTTCAACAACAGATAAAATTTAAAAAAATATATGTCCTTAGGTTTTTTTTTAAATATGTGTAAAAAATAAAAAAAATGAAACAAAACAATGATTTATAAGCGATTACATTAGAGCGAATCTTTCTTATGCAATATTAAAGTGACTATCAAATAATTATGAAATAAATATGAAAGAAACCGTTTTGATCACAACATTGTTGTTTTCATTCCATTTAAGTGACCGTTTTCATTAAAATATGATTGTATTTTATATTGTAAGTGACACCTTAGAAATGCCATCCTTAAATGGCATAGCAACGCGTGCCGGGACCAGCTAGTTATTGATAAATCTCCAGTTATTCTTACTTATCTTTTGGTTATCATTTGCAATACTTTATTAATTACTTTTACTACACCATTTCATATAATTGAGCATGAATTCCCTCAGCAAACACAAGAGTTATAATAATAATAATACTTGGATGATTTATATAGCGCCGTTTTTGTGAAAAATCACCTCAAGGGCGCTGTACAAACTTATAATACATTTCTAAAATCTAAAAAAAAAACTGCAAGCTAGACAAATAATTAGAAACAACTTAGGGCTAAAAATTGCATCCACCGGTTCATTGATCACCGATATGAAAATATATGTACAATATTTTGACTAATGAACGCGATGCTGCCTAAAAATTAATGAAAACAGGACCATACTTACCTGGGAGGTCGCTTGAAATTAACACTGTGTATTGTTCATTTAAAGAAATTTAGAAAGAGTTCGCACGCAGAGGACATAATTGTGAACACGTATTATCTGAAAAATATTTTAATATTAATATGTTATGTATTCTTTGATGAGTGTATTTTGGAAAGTAAAAGCAACATTTAACCCTCCTTGGCACCGATAGAATTGAGCAACCTAAAAAATATATTTTTACGTATTTGAAGTTTGTTAGGCTTCAGAATCACAAAAACAAATGAAAAATATTTTTATTGTTTTTTTTTTTATATAGGTTATTTGGAGTTGTATCCTATAGTATAACATTGCCAGGTTGTTACAAATCAACATTCAAATATTTTATTTTGGAAAATTATGTCTCAGAAGCTAATTAAAACTATTATTTTATTTTTTATTTTATTTTATTAGCGTTATAAACAGTCTGTACAAAATTCATAAATGACAGTGATAAAAATAAGTATGTCATAGACCAATAAAATAACGACAAATTTCAATTTAGAACCATAATTCAAAAATATACAATACCTACACCTGATATAAACAATTATGATAATATCTTCTTACTTAAATCTGCAAAAAGTAATTAACTGAAAATTTTCAAGGGACTACAGTTAAATTTTGATGCATATCAATAATATATTTCAGGAAGTGATTTTATTTGAATTGGAACTGCTAAAAGTAGGAGAGAAAATATGGTGATACTAAAAATAAAAAAGAGAAATACAGAAATCAATGAAATATTAAGTTATTAGTTTTTCAGATGGATTCCTGAAGACACATTCTGGGAAAAAACAAGTATCTTGTCCTCATTGTAACATTTCCTGCTTTTATAAGTCAAGGTTAAAAAAACACTTGCGCACCCATACTGGAGAAAAACCTTTTTCGTGTTTCAACTGCAATTTTTGGTGTTCTACAAAGGGAAATCTAAAAAAGCACATTATTACACACAATGTAGAAAAACCTTTTTCATGTCGCGACTGTAACTTTACATGTTCTAGAAACGAATATCTAAAAATTCACACGTTAACCCACACTGGAGAAAAACCTTTTTCATGTACCGACTGCGACTACTCATGTTCTCAAAATTCAAGTTTGAAGAAACATGTCCGGATTCACACTGGAGAAAAACCTTTTTCATGTTCCGAATGTGACTATTCATGTTCTCAAAAAGAAAGATTGATGATACACATGAGGACTCACAGAGGAGAAAAACCCTTTTCGTGTTCGTACTGCAACTATTCGTGTTGTCGAAAGAATGTTTTGTTGCAGCACATGCAGATTCACTATGGTGATAAACCTTTTGCTTGTTCCGACTGTAACTATTCATGTTTTCGAAAAGGATGTTTGAAGATACACATGTTTACTCACACTGGAGAAAAGCCCTTTTCTTGCTCAGACTGCAACTATTCATGTACTCGAAAAGGAAGATTAACGCAACACATGTTTACTCACACTGGAGAAAAACCCTTTTCTTGCTCAGACTGCAACTATTCATGTTCTCGAAAAGGAAGATTAACGCAACACATGAAGATTCACAGTTGAAAAAACCCTTTTCATGTTTGGGCTGTAACTATTCATGTTCTCGTGAGGAAAGTTTGACGCGAAACATGATGAATCACAGTTGAAATAACCTTATTCGTGTTCGGACTGCTACTATTCAAGTTTTCAAAGATATGGTTTAAAGAAACTCCTCCGGATTCACCAAACCTTTTTCGTTTTAGGACTACAACTATTCGTTCACTCGAATAAATATCCGACGAGGCACATGTTGACTCATAGTCCAGAAAAACCATTTTCATCTTTCAATTTGGGAAGCGGGAATGGGTACCGCCGCCCCGGAAATCTTCATTGGATAACCAACACCTCTGCCATAGGTCACCCCAAGTGGTTCGCTATGTTTGTTAAGTAAGCAGGGGTGCCCAGATTCTAGGGGTGAGGTTGGTCTAGGCCATTGATTTTCAAAGTGGGGGGCGCGCCGCACTAGGGGGGCGCGAAGACGTGTACAGGGGCGCGCCGGCGGCGGTATCACTACGATCGCCGTATACCCGCGCTACCACACGAATTTCAGTTCCCGCACTGCACGCGCCGAGCGAACACGTTTGTTAGAGTAGTGAGTGACAGATATTAATTCTATTTCGCCATGAGCTCCACGAAAAAACGCAAATATGATTATATTAAATACGGTATTGTTTCTTTGAATAAAAGTGGTATCGATCAACCGCAGTGTGTTATTTGTTGTGAAGTATTGAGTAATGATGCCACGAGACCTTCGCGACTGGAACGACATTTTTCAACAAAACACAGCGCTTTAAAAGACAAGCCGAAGGAGTTTCTTGCTTCAAAATCTGCAAGTTTGAAGCGCATGAAATTGGATAGTACTGGATCTTTTGCTCAGTCATCTGAGAAAGTGATCGAAGCTTCATATGAATTGTCGCTACTCATTGCAAAGGCCAAAAAAGCCACAATATCGGAGAAACACTCGTCAAACCCAGCTTATTAAAAGCAGCGGATATCGTTTTTGGACCAGAAAGTAAACAAAAATTTTCACAAATACCTCTTTCTGACAACACTGTGAAACGTCGCATTGATGATATGGCTGAAGATATAAAAAATCAGGTAGTGGAGGCCGTGAAAGAATCAAGTTTTTTTGCAATACTTGGATGAGAGTACCGATGTAGCGCAATGTTGTCAACTGCTAGTTTTCGTTCGATTATATACAAAAAGAAACAATCAAAGACGAGTTGCTGTTTTCAACAGAGTTAACGACGACTTCGAAAGCAATTGACATAATGACAGCCATCTCTGAATTCTTTGATAAACATGCACTGTCATGCAAAAAGTTGATAGACATATGCACAGACGGCGCTCCGGCAATGCTTGGATCTTGTTCAGGATTCGTACAGTTAGTCAAAGAAAAAAATCCCAACGTAATTATTATTCACTGTTTTATACACCGCCAAGCCTTGGCAGCTAAAACTCTTTCAAAAGAACGTAAATTATATTAAAAAGAGTGCATTAAATACGCGACTTTTTACGGCTCTCTGTGAAGATTTGGGCACAGAACACAAGACATTATTATTTCATACAGAAGTGCGCTGGCTCTCGAAAGTAAATATGTTGGCAAGATTGTTTGAACTGCAAGATGAAGTACCAAATTCAGTTTTAAGAAATTCAAAATCAAAGTGAATTGATTTTGGAATTTAAGAAACCATGGGTCCAAGTAATATTTGCTTATCTATCAGATATTTTCGATTCATTGAACACTTTGAACTTGAAATTACAAGGCGGAGACTCGAACATAATTTACCATCGGGATGCTATCGCGGCATACACTGAGAAGTTGCAACTGTGAAAATGCAAAATTTTGGCGTCAAATTATTCCTGCTTTCCTAGACTATTTTCGATCACAGAAGATTTTGAATGAAAATGATACCTACCAAGAATGAAATATTAAAACATTTGCAGCACCTCACGGATGAATTCAAGCGCAACTTTCCCGACTCGTGCGATATTATTATTTATCGATTAGCGATCGATCCTTTTCACGTCGACATAGACATGCTGCCAGATACATTACAAGAGCAAGCTTTGGAAATGAAAAATGATTCTGCTGCCCAATATGATTTTGAGAAGATGGATAAGGCACAATTTTGGGTTAAGTATCTCAAAGTTTATCCTAGCACAGCAGAGCAAGCACTAAAATTGTTATTGCCTTTTTCAAGCACTTATTTGTGCGAAAAAGCGTTTTCAGCAGTTGTACCAATAAAAAACAAAGTATAGAAGCAAACTAGATATTGCTAGTGATCTACGTTGTGCACTTTCTTCTCTTGAACCCAGAATTGGAAATCTTGTCAAAAACATTCAAGCCCATCGGTCACATTGACTCTTCTTATAACTAGTGTGTAAAAGCATTATTTTATAATAAAACATATGAAAATGTATTTTTGACTTTATTACCTATCCTAATATTTTTACAATTGCTTGGCGAGCCCATTTGCTGCCACTTGGGGAGCGTTCAAGTATTACGTAACGCAATTTAAGAAGATTTTTGACCCTTCCCCCTCCCCCTCAACGTAACGTTTTCCGGTTCGCCCCCCCCCCCCCCCCTAAACGTTACGTAACACCCAAGTGATAATTTTTACCTGAAAGTCACAATTAAGTTGCGCAACGTACTGAAATGTCGCTTAAATACCCTTTTTCTTGATTTAATCGTGTTTGCGGTAATAAATAAAACGAGAGATTCCTAACTCGCGATACATTATATATTTTTTATTTATTCATACTGTGTTTCATAACGCTTATGGATTTCATTCGTTTTGTGCTCCGATTGTCGTACGAGATCGAAGGAATCCAGACTTTGGAATTCCGCACAATAAGGGTGCCTAAGTACACGAAAACATGTGTCAAGCGCTTTATCGTCAGTCCGTTGCTAACCACCGATCGTATCGTGACATTTCGCTGTACGCCAAAGTGTTAATTTCATCATATCGTTACATAAAGTGTAAATCCTACCGTATTCTATCGTATACTTTGTGTGAACTCGTGACTCAAACTTTTACAGTAGTAAATCTTAGTTGTAAGCCAGTAATTTTATTATTTTATGTATTTATTTGTACAGCGCCCTTGAGGTGATTTTTCACGAAAACGGCGCTATATAAATTAGCCAAATATTATTATTATTATTATTATTAAACATGTGGCATTCAATAGTGTTATTTTTTTATGCATGCTGTGAATTTATCAAGGTTTGTATTAAACACATCGATATTTGGGCATAATCTGTTAAAAGTGCTACAGCTTCTTCTTACAAATACATTTTCAAGATAATTTGTCTTGCTCTTAGGGATATAAAAGGTGTCTGTGATTGTGTTTGTGTGATATGATAGGAATCAATTGCTCTAATCAGTAAAAAAAAGCCTTATGCCATATTTTATGCAAAATACAGACGTCTGTCCAGATTTACATGAGTCATTGGTTCATTATCTGCTCCCAATGCATCATAAACGATTCCAAAGATTGAAGAGCGCATTGCAGAAGAATCAACTTGTAATTCAACATCTTCGTCACTTTCAATATCAGAATCTGGTCCAAATTTTGGTATTATAGTCAGTATTTCTTCGATTTCTATGTGTATGGAAAAATGAAAAAATCATAATATATAGATTTTAAACGGTAAGTTGTTTTAAGTTGTTGTTTTAACGGTAAGTTAAAAAAGTAAGTTGATTATGAAGTTCTAGAAGAATACGAAATTATGTTTTTACTTTTTAGTGCATTTTTTTAAGTCGTTTGTTTTGTTAAAATTTTTGTTTATTTTTTTATTTTTAGTGAATCTGAAGCGCACTAACAATTTTTTTTTAATATGGGTAGACCTACTAAACGTGCTGCTCATATGAGACAGACATAATTTGACCACAACGACGTTAGGGTCAAATTAAGAGATTCGGCCGAGTAACGTTAATTTGCTCCCAAGAATTGAAGAGTTCCGTTACTTTGTCATGGATCCCATAATCAGAATCTAACCAAACTCTCATCAAACTACCCTTGAAGTACATCCTTTCCAATAAAAAAAGAATCATCGAAATCGGTTGCCGTGATATTGAGTTATTCGTCCATTTGTCGCGCACATTCTTAAAGCAAATTTAAGTCTTATATGGTTTTCTCATGGATGTCATTATCGGAACTGGACCAAATTAAAATGGGACCACAAGGGAAGCACTAGCTTTCAAATAAAAAAAGAATCATCAATATCGGTTCACCCAGTCGAAAGTTTACAGTCGAATTGAGAACCTCCTCCTTTTTGAAGTCGTTTAAAAATGAACTTTATATTTCCAGTGAAATAAATTTTAAGTTTATCGGCATATTTACTAATGGTTTATACATATTTGCAGGTGCTGTAGTTTAACCTTTGCCTACTCCCCACACATCTTCAGGGCGCCCTTGCAGGCGGCTGGAAAGTGCTGGCTAGGCGGACTAGAGCTGGCTTTCGGTGTTCCAATAACTTGCTGAGGTCAGTTGATCTCTTGTTTATTTATATTATTAATTATGTTAGTTAATTAATTTAAATATAAAATGAAGTTAAATATTGCAAATAGGATGACATATAACTCTTGTATGGCACGTAATTTGAATAGGTCTGCACAAAAATTGCATTATTTCGATAACGCTGTGTTTTCGCTAACACTTGTTTTTTTCAATAATGCTTTTTTTTTTATAATGCTGTTTTTTTCGGTAAGCTGATTTTTCGTTAATGCTTTTTTTCGACAAAGCTGTTTTTTCGATAATGCAGTTTTTTTCCGATGAAGCTGTTTTTTTCAATACAGCTATTTTTTTTGATAACGCTTTAATGTTGATAACGCTGTTTTATCGATAACACTGTTATGTTGATAACGCTGTTATGTTGATTATGCTGTGTCACGATAATATTTATTTTGATTAAATAAATATTGTCTTGACCTAGTTAATCTTAAACTCACCTGGCCGCTCACGTTTTATCATGATCGCCGTAACGATGAGTTCTTTACCGCTAGCAAATAGCGCCATCTATTTCCGGAGGCTCTTTTTGAATTCTCGTCGTCTAGGGAGCCGACGCCAATTCGACAAGTCGCCGAATTATTTAAGTTGCTTGTTAAATATGTGATAGTTTCACCTTTACGGGTTTTACCCATTTTAAAAAAGAATCATGAATTATTTTATAACCGCGAGCCGTGTTGTTTCCGTGAATGAAACGGGATTTTAAGAGTTTAAATGGTGAAGTCGCGAGTCGCCATATTGTCTATGTGCTCACCTTCACTCTCGTACTTGAGTGTGGATAATCGGTGTAATCCTTTGTTTGGCGTTCATGATAATAACGTGGCCAAGGCTTTGAGAGGGGTTATCCTCGCGGTACTTGATATTTGAGGCGGATGGAGGCCCGGCGCTGATTTATGAAGGGCGCGGTAAACGGCGTCTACCGAGATTTCACCGGTACGCACAACCGAGACTTTGAGCCTTTCCTGGTTCCTGTTCCCTGTGGAGGAGTCCCCATCCTCTGGGGCCTTTCCTGGTTCCTGTTCCCTGGTGAGGAGTCCCCAGGCCCTGGGGCCTTCCTCGGTTCCTGTCTATGGAGACCCCGCGTGCTCCTGGTCGCCTATTAACAGTGATTCGCGTCAGCGTTAGAGTCAGGATAATTTTAGATGAATTACAGTCCACAGGTATGCTCTCTTGCTTATGTGTACTGCTAAATATATCTACTTATGTACTGCTAAATTATTTCTTTTATTTAACTAAAAATGCCCGAAGATAAAGACTGTAATTCCCTTCCCACAAACTTGAGGGAGATTCTGATGCTCTACCAAGAAATACACGTTACATTTGGCGCTCCAACCTTTTAAAGGTGCTCCTATGAAATACAGTTTTTTTTTCTGGTATTTTCAGATTGTTTTGAATAATGTCAATGTTATAGAGTTGTGACGCATCGTGTTAATAATTGACTGAATTTGACTAATTTCCGGTTGCAGCCATTATTGACGGCCGAATTAATTATTTTCTTATTTGACTTTGGCAGTGTAAGAATATTTTAAATAAGTATTTCCGGTTTTGGTGGCAATTAATTAATTTTTGACTTCGTCAGTGTTCTTAATAGCATTTGTTTTGACTCAAGTAGTACTTACGGGCTGTTAAATGTCAAATGTTTTTGCTTGTTATCAACTAATGATCCGTCCAGCTATATTTATCAAGTAAATCCTAATTGAAGCAAATAGAATACTTTAGTAAGATCGTATCTTGCGTACAGTTAACCGGAATACCATTGCAGTCTGTATTAAATTATTGTTCTAATAATATCTTTTGTTGCAACAAACAACCGCGCTGGGAGTTATTATTATTCCGACTTATTGTCAAAATATACATCTATTCTGCAGTATACAGGGACATGGGTCCGATTATTATTATTGGAAACCTGTTTCATATTTGTTTTTTAAATTATTTAAAGGACTTAAAAAACACTTTAACTTCCCGTTATTGTTTTTGTGTTCTTTTGACTGACGTTTAAATACTATAGATCACAATACAGACGGTTTGTTTACTTATTACAATTCTGTCATTGTCTTCAGCAAGCAACTTAAAATTTAATTAGTTTGAAATTAAATAATTGAATTTTGTTTTCAATATATTACAGGGACATGCGTTCGATTGTAACTGTGACTGTTGACCTTTTCAAATGTCAATCTGACGTTTCAGAATTCCATAGATTCGAAGTATTTGTTTACAATCTCAACATGATAGCTGCTGTTATTATTCTTATCTGACATATTGTCAAGGTCGGTACCTACAGTATATTTCAAGGTGTTTGGTAAATCAGATTATAAATATTAAATTAATTTATAATTATGAATTATTTTCTAATATTTTCGTAGTTAATATTTTTACATTTCCTTGGAAATATTTTTGTAGTTTCTTTTGTATAAATAGAAACGATTTATATAACAAAATGGCGTTATATACAAAACTACACCGTGTTCCTCTGCTCTCTGCATGCGAGTTTCGCAGAAGTTCACCTCTCATCAAACTAAATATGGACGCATATTTTTTTGATGACAAATTTTGGTGAGGATATTAAACCTCATAGGCATATTTTAATTAAAATCCTAGTTTATTTATAGGTATTTATAAGTAGTTGTTTATATATAGTTAGCTATGTTAAATTTGTGTATAGGTATACTTATCTTTATAATTAGTACTATGCATATATTAGTATTAGAATAATACTACTTTCATATAATTAGATATATTAAAAACTATTAAGTTTTTTTTTATATTTTCTTTTTTATGCGGTGGCATGAGGGAATACCAAACCTTCATACTGCTTCATTTAATTTCATTTGTTTCTTTGTGTTTATTCTGGTCATGTGTCTTGCAGTTTGGTACCTCCAAAGCATGTGCTCAGAATGAGCACTACGTTCTAGTTTTTTGACGATAAATACATTATTTACCCTCGTTTAGCTGGAATCTGATCTTCTGATCAGTGGCGCCCAAAATTTTATGTTTAATTTGTATTGTGTCTATTGACCTTAACTTTTAGAAAACTTTTTTTAATTAGCTACATTTCTTTTAAGATTAAGAGAGTATTCTATACTGCAGACTTTCGTCTTTGTCTTTACAACTACTATATTATGTTATAACACACGATTCGTCACATCTCGATAGTATTATGAATATTGTTATTGTCATTTGCCTTAGAGTTAAGCCAGTGTTCTTCCTCAAGTACTTTAGAATTGTATCACTTTTGTTTTTTTTTCTTTTGTTTTAAAGCTCCCAGGCTCCCTTACCTTTTCCAAAGAATTTGAAGAAGACTACTCTCAAATTTTGTGTATGGGAAAATTTAAAAAAAAACTTTCCAATGCACGAAATTTGTTCTTGTTAATATTGTTGTTTTACTTGCTAATTTTAAGTTTAGTTTTAAAATAAAATAAGATTATTTTTGATGTATAAAATCAAATAAAGTAATGCTTCGGCGTACTTTCCTATTAAGTAAGTTCCAGCATGGAATATATAATACTCTACCTCTAGCACAGGAGAGCGTATTTTTGTATAGCTTATACTCATAAGTAAAATAGTTGTATTAGTCTCACTGCTGAAACACCAGTGTTTCTCTACACAATTATGTACCTAGTGTCATTCAAATGTTTTGATTGATCACCAATTTAGATAGTGTCGATTATCACATGGATGTGTTCGATCACCAATACATATTGTCTGTTCAAGAAATTTTGCCTTTTGCTTACTTTTGAAGTAATATTTTGAAGGATCTCCGTCTACGGTGTGATCTCAGTCTTTTTCTTGTGCAAACTATGTACACTATTTTAGTTATTAAAATGGTTTGTACTCTATATATTTAATCATACTGGTTCACTACTATTAGCTAGGTTTTTTTTTGTTAAATTGTAATTCCTAAGCTTTAAGCCTAACATTCTAGACTCTGTTTTGCTTTTCTTTGTGTTCCTAACGATAACCTTTATCACCACCTTTGTAGACAGGTTTGTTTTCTATTTTTGAATATCCTGATCTAATTTTTTTTGGAAAATAGGTTTTTTTGTATATGTAAACCCTACTTTAACCACTTTGATAGATAGGTTTTTTCTTTCGTAATTGTAAATCCTAATCTGAAAAATAACTTTGATAGATAGGTAATTGATGTGTAATCCCTATTCTAACCACTTATACTTTTAGTAAACAGTTTTTATAACTCGTTCTAACTAAGTCAATAATACATAGGTATTATATATACATTTTTCGATGCGACCTGTTGGATCTAGGTAGGAAGATTAGTTTTACTCGCTATTAAATAATTGACTTCAAATCAGTGCAAGTGAGGGCTGGTTGACCACCCTTGAAGTGAAGCCTAATAATGGCAAAGTGTCCTACTAAAGGAAAAGTGATGCCTTAAGCATACCTATTTTATATTTCCCTATAATTTTCTCCTTTTCTTATGTTGTTCTGTTCCTCTTGTTAAGATGTCTCGAGAACGGAAGGTTTTGGGCGACAGCCAATTTCGTCAACACCCAGTATCATCAATGCTGAAGGTGCTTGTGGACCACCTATTCTCGTGCCATTCTATTTTGTTGTTGTTCATTAATTTATCTAGATTTAAGTGACTTAATTTTAAGTTTATGTTTCTTGGTAACTAAATATTAATTTAATTTTTTTTTTAAATACCTGTTGGACCTATCTTTAGTTAGTTAATTTGTTCAGTTTTGCGGGCGTGGTTTTCTTGTTTGAGGGCAAACATTTTCGCGGGAAGGGGGGAATTGTCACGATAATATTTATTTTGATTAAATAAATATTGTCTTGACCTAGTTAATCTTAAACTCACCTGGCCGCTCACGTTTTATCATGATCGCCGTAACGATGAGTTCTTTACCGCTAGCAAATAGCGCCATCTATTTCCGGAGGCTCTTTTTGAATTCTCGTCGTCTAGGGAGCCGACGCCAATTCGACAAGTCGCCGAATTATTTAAGTTGCTTGTTAAATATGTGATAGTTTCACCTTTACGGGTTTTACCCATTTTAAAAAAGAATCATGAATTATTTTATAACCGCGAGCCGTGTTGTTTCCGTGAATGAAACGGGATTTTAAGAGTTTAAATGGTGAAGTCGCGAGTCGCCATATTGTCTATGTGCTCACCTTCACTCTCGTACTTGAGTGTGGATAATCGGTGTAATCCTTTGTTTGGCGTTCATGATAATAACGTGGCCAAGGCTTTGAGAGGGGTTATCCTCGCGGTACTTGATATTTGAGGCGGATGGAGGCCCGGCGCTGATTTATGAAGGGCGCGGTAAACGGCGTCTACCGAGATTTCACCGGTACGCACAACCGAGACTTTGAGCCTTTCCTGGTTCCTGTTCCCTGTGGAGGAGTCCCCATCCTCTGGGGCCTTTCCTGGTTCCTGTTCCCTGGTGAGGAGTCCCCAGGCCCTGGGGCCTTCCTCGGTTCCTGTCTATGGAGACCCCGCGTGCTCCTGGTCGCCTATTAACAGTGATTCGCGTCAGCGTTAGAGTCAGGATAATTTTAGATGAATTACAGTCCACAGGTATGCTCTCTTGCTTATGTGTACTGCTAAATATATCTACTTATGTACTGCTAAATTATTTCTTTTATTTAACTAAAAATGCCCGAAGATAAAGACTGTAATTCCCTTCCCACAAACTTGAGGGAGATTCTGATGCTCTACCAAGAAATACACGTTACAGCTGTTTTTTCAATAACGCTGTTTTTTCGATAACATTGTTTTTCGATGTTGCTGTTATTTCATATAAGGGCTGAATTAAATTATTTATTTAATTTATTTTCAGGTTTATATTCCAGAAGTAGCACCGGGGACTCGAAGATGGTAGACTCAACTGCAAACCACGACCCCCAGTGGTCTCCTGTAGATCTGGAGCGACATTTCAACCAACAAGGTAACACACTTACCCCTCCCTACTCACATTTCCTCATAAATATCACTCGTACATTGCTTTAGAATACCGATACAACAGACGTGCCGACAAAATAGATTTTTTTCAACCTTGGGTCAGAAGCACTGAAAAAATAAACCGATCTGGCCTTACTTTTTTATTTTATTTTTTTTTTAATTATCATTACTGAGAGTTTCTTCCACTCTGGAACGTATTGCAAATATGCCTTGTATTGTTAGGAAATTACAAAATGTAATTTTGAAAATCTATATATATAAAAATTTCGTGTCACAGTGTTTGTGGTCGCACTCCTCCGAAACGGCTCTATCGATTTTTATGATTTTTTTAATGTATATTTGGTAGGTACGAGAATAGGTCGTACAGTATATTTCATACCGCTAGGTGATTAGGGTGTCCCTATCCAGTAAAAATTTCGGTTCCGTATTTGAGTCTACAAATATTGGAAAGGGGGCATATATTAATTACGTGAGAAGTTTTTCTTCCAATCTAGACCCCCCCCCCCCCCTTAGAGAGTTAAATAGGTTTTTTGTTGTTGAAAAATGTTGAGAAATATTTGTCAAAAAAAATTGAGAAATATTTTTTTCTCAAGGAGTCACGAGCAGGCCCACCCACTGGTGCCCGCTTATCGTTGAATTTTGGGACACGTTTTATATAAAGTGATTTCTATTTAATGTCAAAAAAAAAATTGCATGGGGTCATCGGTCGACCCCATGCAATTTTAATGACCCCAGGCAGGGCGGGTGGTAGGCGGGAGGGGGAGAGGAATGATGGAGGTGGAAAAGCGGGAAAAGTGAGGAGCGAGGGGAACGGACGTGCAGGGAGAAACAATATCTTTATTTAAGTGGCCTTGCAACGCATGCCGGGTTCAGCTACTACATAGACAACACTTCCATTTTATGGCGATTATTAAATATTAACTTTAAATAAAAGTATCTAATACACTTAATAATATTAATACACTTTATTCCAGGAATAGGACGCATCATGGAAGTTGACAGAAGTTTGTTGTTGGGAGGGGGCCAATTACAACAACTGGAAACTTCCCTTCTCAATTCCTCGGAGCAGTGTCCGGAGGACCTGCTGCATGCGAAGCCGCACCCAAACGACTGGATCTACACCGAGAAGAATTCCGTAGAAAGTGCTGCAAACTATGGAGAAATTATACTGTCAGGTGAGCTACTCAAAGATGGCTGGAGATGTCTGATCACCTACAACAATACAGGCTTGTGCAATGGGTACTTCGGTGCAGCCTTCTATCACAGCGGGCAGCAGCAGGTGGTAGTGGCGCATCGCGGAACTGACCTTACATGCTCTGGAGCAATATTTACAGACATGGCAGGAATCTACGTAACTATTTACACATCATGTATGAATTCTGCTGTAACATTTGTAGATTATATACGCCAAGTCATTCATTCAGCAAACACTCAACACAATAGGCACTACACGCTCACAATCACAGGTCACTCTTTACGAGCGTGGCTTGCTCAGATAACTGCATTTTAGTTTAGATAATCCAATTCTCTTTAAAAACAACCCCGAGGTTGGTATACACGCGAAGACTGTTGGATTTGATAGTCCGGGTGCTCGGGATGTGTTGAACCGGGTGGTAGATAACCATTACTATAGGAGGAATGCGCCCCACTTGGAGGGGCTGGACATTACTCTCTACCTGTCGGCCCCCAACCATATCAACACCTGCGGCGTGCACATAGGTAGGATTTATCGCATTCGTAACGATGTATCCACCTTCACGTGGTTTGATAAGGAGATCACATATTGTATGATAAGGAGATCCAATTTGGGAGGCGGGAATGGGTACCGCCGCCCCGGGAACCTTTATTGGATAACCAACACCTCTGCCATAGGTCACCCCAAGTGGTTCGCTACGTTTGGTGACTTAGCAGGGGTGCCCGGGTTCATGGGGCGAGGTTTGTCTAGGTCTTGGAGGCGGATGACCAGGACACACTGAACCCCAGATTCCTACCCACCCCTTAAACCCTTTTCCTTCCCAGAAGTCTCCTCTCCCTCCTTTCCTTAAAAAAACCCTCCACACAGCATCCCAAAAGATGGCATAGGCCCTGAGGGAATTTTTTTTCCTCAGGGCCTCCTGTGTGGAGCTCATGTAAAAAAATATATATATATATATACTTTTAAGACTCATGCAATGAATAATTTTGTCGATGCCTTTAAAAATGATAATTGTAGTTTTGGTGAAGTGTTGGATTGGGCCAGAAACACAATAGAATTTTACAAATTATTTGAAATCTCACGGTGGGATAATAATTATCATGCACAACCAAAACCTCATAATCTCAAAATTAAAAAAATAATCCAACAGTATCAGGTGGTGGAAGGTAAATCCCCAAAGAACGTAGACAATGTAGGTTCTTTTAGAGTTTTTTCAGAATTTGATTTACAAATGCTTTTCAGAATGCATATACTACAGAAACCGGAAAGCGAATTGAAAACTCTAAATAAATTTATCACAAAGCATAATCTTAATGTGGAGAGTAGCAAACTGCTTCCCAAAGTTGATTTGGATTATTATAAGCGAACAATAACATGCGAGTCGGGAGAATCATTGGATCACACGCTCTGCAAGCGCTTGAAGCAGCTGATGCGGTGGCTGGAGCCGCAGTTCACGCAGGCAGTGGAGAAACATGAAAGCCTTTAAACGAGCTGTAGACCTCATCTATTACGAGGAGGGACAGATCTATCTCGATTCATTTCCAAAGTGTTGGCTTGACTTTGCTGGTTTCGACAGTTTCAAAAAATTCCTGTTTTCCGACAATGAACAAGTTCTCTATCTGGTCACAAGTAGTAAAGACGTTGTATTTCAGATGAGCCGACTTGGGAACATCCTTCATCAGATGAAAAGAAGCAACGACTCCTCCAACAGTTCCATTAAATATAACTGCAAAAATCACTACACCTTTGTTAGCCAATCCCGGCTGCAACATTTGGTTAATTTGTTTGGTTGGCCCGTTGAGAAAGAATTCTTAATGGTAGTAGATTGCACATTATCTCCATTATATCCATCCTCCAAGTACTTGAAGACGTATTAAGAAAGACATACAACTAAAAAATAAAACTGAAAAATTCCTAAAACTTGTATTGATTGTGTCACCGTCATAAGACACACCCGACTCGGTAAAATTCAGTAAAACTGTAAACTTTGCCAGTAACTTTAATTTCTCAGACCTAACTCCTGACTCAGAGAATAAAATGTTTAATCGAGATAATGTTATAACTATTGAGGGGCAAAAATTTGGATTCCAAAAATTCTTGGGAGATGGCTGTTCCTTTTGCGAGATCAGTCAGATCCTATGTTCAAAACTATACAAAATTTCGCGACAATCCATGACTATGCGATCAACATAAAGGACATGCGTCCCACCCTCAGTGATATACAGATGCCATTCTTTAAATTAAATATTAAAACTCGTATGGAATTCTTTGCGAGTTGTGTAAAGTCAGCCAACACTAACATCCTGGTGGTGGTGAGCGGGCTGAGCCGCGAGGACCTGGAGACTAAGGCCTACTGGCACCAGCTCAAGGAGATGGACGTCATCCTCGCCGAGGGAGATGCACAGCTCTCCTTTAGAGATATCTGCAAGAAGAACCAGGATAAATGCATTTACTTGTTTGAAGTGTCAGGCCAAGATGTATGCTGCAAAGAAGTATTTAATACAGATTTTTATTTAGCCAGGAAATTTCTCCATACAGCGTATATGCGTATGCAGAAACTGAACATACTTATGATCTGTTTGTTATTAGTAAACAAGGAGTTACTCGTAAAATTGCAGAAAAAAACAAGCGTTCACAGATAATATACTTATTGCGCCCACAGAAGAGGAGGTGAATGTTATTCTAAAACATATTAATAAACGTATTCATTTTGTAAATATTTGTTCAAGGGAGGAGAGCTATAAACTAGAATGGCGATATTCCCACTGATCTGTGGGGAGCCTGCTCCCTTTTATGTCCGCAGACTGATGCGAGACAATAAATGGAACAGAATTAAGGAAAACAGGAAGAAACTTGACTGTAATAACAGACGAGCCCGGGATGGGGAAGACAACTACCCTGTCGAGCTTGTCAAAACTCATGGATTCACCATGGGTTATCTATATAGGATTAAGGCACTTCCAAGGGCATATAGAAGATAAATTATCCCAACAGCTCACTAATAAAAGATTAGCAAATTTTCTGTTGTTAAAGTATTTGCTAGAGAGTAAGATACATTCCAAGCGAGTCATATTAATGTTGGATGGGTTTGACGAGTTGGATGATTATGTTAAAGATAAAGACAAGGAGAGTGCCAAACAGAATATAATCAAGCTCCTTACATTCCTTAAAAATATACTAACAGTCCAAATATTCTTGACCGCTCGCAATTATTTGAAAACAAGGTTAGAAAAGGAATTATGCAATTTATGTACGTCATTTGTACCATTTGACAAAGAAGAGCAACTGAACTTCTTAGTTATGCTTTGGCGATCCTGCCTCTCCCTCAAGTCAGGAGATTACCGAGAGGAAAAGGAGGAACGACTCAAGAAATATGCCAGAGAGGTGCTACGACAAGCAAAGGAAGTACTGGGGACAGACTCGGAGTGCATCATGGGGGTTCCCCTGCAACTGAGAATGCTGGCCGAAGTTTTCAGGCCGACAAGTGATCTGTTTCACGATTCTCCTGTAGTTTTATCAAAATATATCAATGTAGGAAGTACATCAAATCTGTAAAAGAAATAAAACAAGTCTAGGAGGAGTGGTGGATGAACTAATAATTGAAGTTTTTACTGACAAGATAACCACAATGCATTGTGAACTTGGATTCAAAACATTCTTTCCTCATTTCTACAATAAGATCTTTGACGCCATTGAAGATAGGTGGCTAAGTAAATTAAATAGAATTGGTTTGGTTCAAACAAAGGGAGACGGCGATTTTCAATTTATCCACCGCACATTCGCAGAATATTGCTGTGCTGAAATGGTTGTCCACTGGCTCAATCAACCTAAAAGCTTTAACAGTTATGATCTGTTTAAGAAAATCATTATCCCACAAATCCTGCTTCATCCGGACAGTAAGATCATCCGGATGTTTTTGAATCAGCAATATCAGAGGGCTCTAGAATTAAATGCTGAAGGCATTAGCAATTATTCCAAGAAGCTAAACTCTTAGATATAAGAAAAATCTACTGTATGCAATGTCTGAAATATATATTTTCACGAAATGTATATTTTACAAAAATCTAAAATCGCTCCAGCAGTAGAGTAAATAATGCATTTGAGGTTCCCCTATGCAAAACTAGGCTTGCGCAGAGACATGCTTTTTTCATTGCACCAAAAATCTATAATGCACTGTATCAGACTATAGAAATTAAATCTAAAAACATATCCTCTTACAGCATATACAAAAAATTAATAAAGACTTGGGTAACTACAAATGACACAAATACATACCTGCTATAACATCATACCTGTTATAACTTTACAAATCCTAATTTTTATTTAACCTTTTTTGTTTTTCATATATATATATTTTTTTCTTCTTTTCTTAACTTTAGTTTTGTAAATACGGAATTATTTGTTCTATAAATATGTTAAACCATAATTATGTTTTAATTTACTAATTTAAAGTTTAATTTGCCATGTTGTAACTTAACTGCATTAAAAAAAACTTAAATATACCCACGAACTGGCCATGCCTATGTGGGATTTTTTTTTTTGTTATCATACATATATGTATACTATTGTAATATCTTTTTTTTTTATTAAATTGTATTATTGTTTATCTTTAAGCTACATATTTAATTTTATAGTTCCTTTTTTTTACTTCTTATCAAAAGAAATGTTTTTTGTAATATTTTTATGTATGTAACAAAAAAAAATTTATTAATTAAAAAAAAAAAAAAAAAATTAAATAAAATTAGTCGACTGTGGAATAAAGACAGTTCCATATTCAGGAATAGTGAGCACCAAACTGTTCTTCATATTGCTGTCTTAGAAAATAATGTTTATATCGCCACACTGCTCCTCAGGGGATTACAAATAGAAAGTGTGCAAGAAGCCTTTGTATCTTTAATAATACAATATGACGAAAATAATAATACAGCAATAAATTTGTAACATGTAGGAGCCATTTTGTAACGTGAGGGGTGGATGTGGTATAAAAGTAGGTAAAGAATCCAGAGCATGAGACATAATAAAACTCTAACTTTAAAATAAGATTTATTAATTACATCACAATCAGAGTTATAATTTAATATTGTATATTATTATAGTTAAACTATTAAGATTAAACCTGCAGGGTCGTGCCTTCCCTCCAAGAGACAAGGTTATTGTAAACGGAAGTTAATGTCACATTGCAACGGGTTGGATTATCATACGGACCTTCTCACCCCGGTTTCGTAGTAAATAAGTACTGGCGTATTTGAGAGGTGTAATCCCAGTTCAATTACCGGCGGTGCAGAGACTCGGCTCGCCGCTAACTTGAGTCAAGAAACCAAGCGAGAGGAAGAACGTGCTTACAGCTGTCTGGGAGATCAACCATTGGCGCTTTGGTTCGCAACATTAACTTAAACATTTTAATTATCATTATAATGATATCGTACTAATCATATCTTCGCATCACGGCAATCCTATTTTCAAGACCACCGAATTATCGTAACGTTATTTTATTATATTTATTTCTCAGGTTACAAGTTTAGCTTCATTAGTTTTTGCATTCTATACTTAAAAATGCAATGGCGCCCTTATAAGTCTTTTGCACTGCACACTTGCGTTTTGCCTCACAATTAACTTAATGTCTAACATCAAGCATCTTCGATGATTGATGTACACGACCCGAGATATTGTTATTCCTTTTAGAGTCTTCACCTTCTATTTTAATATTTCCAATTATGTCCGGTTGTAATCACAATAAAATCCTAATATATATCTTTAACATAATCTTTCATTTATTGTAATATTACAGTACTTTTACAGAGGCAATTATTACCTTTACAACATATAATATATTTTAAAATGTAAAATGAAGCTAAGCAGTTAAAAGTTATTACGGGCGCCATCCTATTTTAAAGAACAAATAAGAAAAACTACAAAAAGCTAAATTGAAAGATAAACCATAATAAGAAGTTAAAAATTAATACTACATTACGTAGGATCGATGTATGATTCCATTGTGTTCCGTGGCCGGTTTCCCAACCGCTCGTCTAGTGCTGGCAAGACCGCACCGCTCGCTTCCAGAATGAAACTGACCGGTCTCCAGTTAATTGTGCTCTCAAGACACGGTCGGCAGGCAAAGGTCACGTGGTCGCGTCATAGTGATGTGCATCTTGCAATAGTGATGTCTCGGATTGCGTTCCAACTGCTACAAATTACTTGAATGAACCTAAACTACATAATATCTGTAAAGGTGAATTAGTATTGGACACAATGACAAGAAATATATTAGAACATATCGGAGCATGTTCAGATGACATTAAGGCAAATATTTTTTTTGCAATTTTATTCAACCAAAATGATTCAAAATCTGATTAAACCGCGGAAAAGTTTTTTTTTAACGTTTTTTTAATCCACTTGGTATTATGGCATATCAAGTATCCCCGGAAGAAGAACCTATTATTATAAATTTATTTTATCGGGATATTAAAAAGTATATTAGTTGTACCGAGAGAATAATTCATAGAGTAAAACAAGTTAACTCAGTAATTAAACCATTTATGGAGGCTGTTTATTAGAGATGAAACGGATATCTGGTAACTATCCGGTATCCGGCTTAAATTTACTATCTAAATTTACTTTCAATTTGGGAGGCGGGATTGGGTACCGCCGCCCCGGGAACCTTTATTGGTTAACCAACACCTCTGCCATAGGTCACCCCAAGTGGTTCGCTACGTTTGGCGATTTAGCAGGGGTGCCCGGGTTCATGGGGTGAGGTTTGACCAGGACACACTGAACCCCAGATTCCTACCCACCCCTTAAACCCTTTTCCTTCTCAGAACTCTCCTCTCCTTCCTTTCTCCCAAAACCCCCCACACAGCATCCCTAAAGATGATAATAAATAATTTCCCTCAGGGCCTCCTGTGTGGAGCTCATGTAAAAAAAAAAAAAAAATCCGGTCGGATACCGGATAGTAACTCAAGACAATTTCCTATAATAAAATGCAATACATTAATCTTTGTGAGGTAAACATCAATAAAATGGCTTATAATTATGACGGCTTTTATTTAAAGTCGAAAAAGTTACAAAAAAGTCACAAGGCCTTCCAAAAAACTAAAAAAAAAATCTGAAATATTCACTCTAATGATAAATACGTAAATAGTAAATATCTAAACTAAAAACTTACAAAAACCTCGCAGAGTAGCGAAAACTTAAATGAACATGATTTACTAATCACAATCGTGAACTAAAACATCGGAAAAACTGATTAAATTCTGACATTTACATTTTTTCAACAATAAAAACTTCTCTAGATGTTTTGATTTTAAATGATCTCATGACTCATGACAGAAGTACCTGAGGGAAGATACAAAAAGAAAAAAATCACAATGTGTCTGTCTAATTGAAAATGAGAGGTTGAAATTAGTAAGAATATCCGGCCATCCGGCCTCGCAGCTTGCCGGATATCCGGTATCCGGCCAAACAACTATCCGTTTCGTTTCATCTCTACTGTTTATAATAATAATGTTAACAATGTTCAAAATATATTATTTCAAATATTAAAAAATAATGTTGAGCGGTATTGCTTTTTATTAATGGAACAAAAAGATAACCTGTGCACAGTCCTTCACATTGCTATAGAGGCGGGCCACCTCGATATAGTTACAATACTCGTAGAGCAAACTGCTGTTCCCTTTACAGTATTAATGGCACAGCGGGATGTGGAGGAGATGACTCCTTTAAATACAGCTGCTAGGCGGGGTGGACTGGATGTTATAAAGTTCTTGGTGGAGCGCGGTGCTGATATTAATACACGCGGTCGGGGAGGCAGGTCTCTTCTGATGAGTGCGGCCCAGTGGGCAGAGTTACTAACTGTAAAGTATCTTATTATTTTTAATTTATAAACTAACGTTTAGACAAGATTTTTATGCATAGCACAAAGGGTAACAATTATTATAAGCAATAATTATCAGCCTGAAACACTCATCAACATTGAAAAATCTTCCGAGAAAAGATACTTGCCGCCAACGGGACTTGAACCCGTGTCCTTCTGATTGCCGGTCAGCTGCTCTTGACCACTGAACTAATGGGAGCTTATCAAATACCCGCCAAATAATTCAATATATACTAGTGTTTCATTCAACAATTACTGTTTATTATATTTTTTCCACCTGAAAACAACCAACTTTATTTTTGCGAGAGAGACATTGTAAGTGTTAAATCCCTCGCTAGGTGGCGTCGAGACAAATTATGACTACATTTATTGGGGAAATACTTAAACTTGTCAAATATTAATTATTATTTTTAATTTATAAACTAACTTTTAGACAAGATTTTTATGCACAGCACAAAGGGTAACAATTATTATAAGCAATAATTATCAGCCTGAAACACTCATCAACATTGAAAAATCTTCCGAGAAAAGATACTTGCCGCCAACGGGACTTGAACTTGATAAGCCCCCATAGCTCAGTGGTCAAGAGCAGCTAACCGGCAATCAGAAGGACACGGGTTCAAGTCCCGTTGGCGGCAAGTATCTTTTCTCGGAAGATTTTTCAATGTTGATGAGTGTTTCAGGCTGATAATTATTGCTTATAATAATTGTAAAGTATCTTGTTGAAAGAGGTGCTGACATCCATGCTGCAGATGGGAATGGCCGGGCTGTACTACATTACGCGGCACAAGCGGGAGATCTCCCGCTAGTAGAATACTTCCTGCAGCAGGGGGTGGACCCTGACAGGGTAGACAGGGAGGGAGGAACCGTACTGAATTGAATAAATTGTAAAACAAGGAAAAAACTTAGTGTTGTCTCTTTCTAATATAATATTAATATAAGGACTTGTCACTTGGTGCCAGATATGGTACAACGTGTCTCTGGTGGCAGATATGGTACAACGTGTCTCTGGTGCCAGATATGGTACAACGCGTCTCTGGTGCCAGATATGGTACAACTTTTCTCTGGTGGCAGATATGGTACAACTTGTCTCTGGTGGCAGTTATGGTACAACTTGTCTCTGGTGGCAGATATGGTACAACCTATATATGATATTGATGTTTGGTGCTGAATACGTCACTTTGGGTTCTGTAGCCTGAAATGGACAAATTGGACAACTTGTGCAAATAGTTTCGCATCACCTGACTGTAAAGATAACATGAAAATATGTTATCTTTACAGTCAGGGGCGTCGCTACAATAGATATTGTGTACAGTGACTAGGTACTTGTTGACTAGATCTGAATAGCCGGGTACTACCATAAAGTATCCTGTCTGGAGTGTAGTGGAGTGGAGCAAACTGGCGACATCAGTTTTGTTTGCTTTGGGAATAGATCTCCCTTCTAGGCATTATCCCCTCAGTGCTTTACTTAAACCAAATCTGTCTAAACTCCCAACAGGACTGGCTTCAATTAAACTAACTATTTATTTAAAGCACTGAATTGACAACACACTAGAAATGCCTTCCATGTAGATTTGAATGTCGCCCCTGACTTAATACCTTTTGGTTCTAGCCCATTTAGCACGCGTTCTGTCTCCCTTACACTTGCCTGACATTGTGTATATTGTCATCCCATTTGAATTTCATCATTTTGATGTTCCACTGTTCCATATTTGAAATAAGGCGGGAATGTTTTTAGAATGGTTTTTGAGCAATTGTGAATTTAGGAATTTCATTTGACAATCTCATTTCACTGAAATAAACATTAATATTTTATTAAACACATTACAGCTGTTAACCTAAACTAAGAACCTTTCTCTTTTTACACATACTCGTACATGCTGCCATTTATATTGCATAGGATGTTTATTCATTTAAAAAAATTTAAAACGAAAGACATACATTTCCGGGTCACGAATAATCTGACAATTTTTGACAAGCTCCTACTACCATCACAGTAAGAAGGAAATGTTGCTTGTGGCGTGATGGAGGACTTAGCTAGTCGAGGGATTGAACTCGCGACGCCCGGGCGGGAACCAGACGCGATGTCAACTCAGTCACTAACCGATCTATCCGTGTTGTTTCGTGTTTTAGAGAATTTATGTTATTTCAACTAGCGCAGACCGGTATAAATCACGGGATGTTATAAATCCAATTTTGAAAAATAACCTAAAAAAATAATTTTTTGTTAAAATATCACATTATAGTTAAATACCTACCTACTTTATCACTTGTCTGAATTCCTCACATAATGAGTTCCAATTCAAAGTAAATCGTGATGTAGAGTTCATTAAACAAGAGTTATAAACAGACCCACAACTGGAATTAGTATGTTTGCTAATACAAGTTTAACTACCATAGTGCCCAATGACAATACAGAATTTTTAATTGATTCATTCACTTCATCTAGTACAGTATTATCCCCCCCCCCCCCCCCCCCATTTTTACAACAAACACAGATATTACACTTTAATTTATATTAGGTATTACTAGCTGGTACTAATAAAGATTTGTTTTCTCCCTGCGTGTCCTTTCCCATTCGTCCTGTTCCTCTTCCTCTCCTGCGTCCCCTTCCCCTCTCGCGTTCCAACTCCGCCCCCTTCCACCTTCCCTCTCCCCATTTCACTCCCTCCCCCTTCCTCCATCCCGCGGACCCCCCTCTCGAGTTCCCTTCCCTGATTCCCCCCCCCCCCTCCTGTGAATCCACTACCCGAGTTCCCCTCCCACATTCCATACATTCTGTCCAGGAACATTCAGTTTTCAACAGCTCGTGTGCCACATTTTGCAATTTTTTTATACAAATTTCATAATGCCAGTAATTTTATACAAACCTTGTCCTGACAATAACAAACACAAAAAAATTAAAATTATCCAATTTAGTGCAGTCGTTTGGAAGTTATGCGCGAACATACATTTCAGCGATTCATTTATATATATATAGAAGATTCATGCACCAATAATAATAATATATAACAATACAAAAAAATATAGTTCATTTTGTTCAAGTCTTGGAAAATTCTTTGTTTTGCACTTCACGCATGCATCACATTTATTTTATTTTATATTTAACCTTGCGCAGACCCCCTGACGTTGTTCAGGGATCCCCAACTCAATTTTAATTTTCCACGGACCCCCTGCACGATCCTGAGGACCCCTGGGGGTCCGTAAGAACCACTTTGGGAACCACTGATCTAGTACATAGGTGTTGGCTTTAAGGAATTTATCTTTTTATCAAAGGTTTACTTTAAACAAATATTTCAGTAAGATGTGGATAATGTAAATATAGTCCGGCCGACGACAGCACACATACACACATACAGTCGCATTAAATGAATTAGTGTTGTGTTGTCATTAGGCTAGGGGTTTCACATATAAACCGTTATCCGCAGGGTGTCCGCATTTTGTTTATTGACCAAGACTAGAAGTATACCGGAGATTTGTATGAAGGTGATTCCGATAAAAACAATAATTGGATAATTTGTAGAGCGCCGTTTTCATGAAAAATCACCTCAAAGACGCTGATAATATCTGACTTATAAAACGTATTCCACATTTTCTTACTTACGAAGTGACATTTTATTCCCACGGATTTGACCGGCGTCAATGTTTCCTGCCAATTAATTACTTTAGTGACAGTTCAATGAATGTATTGCATATACCTACCATACAATAATCTGAATGTTTAGTCACCCCATTATATACGTACAGTGTGCGTGGTGCGTGTACTCTGATAGCGAGAGGATGAGAAGTATAATCGGTTTCCCCTTTGTGCGGTGCTTCGTAGCCTCTCTTCTCTACTTTAGTTTTCTGAAGGTTTCACTTCTACCGCCTGTGAATTGTTTGAACACTCTGTTTTATTTAAAATTGTTGCTCTAAAACCTATTTCATTAAACTAAAATGTTTTAATAGAAATTAAATCAAGTGTCCATGTTTGTGTCCATACATATGTTTTCCTAATTCTAGTGACAGCAGTTTAATAACAATGAATAGTTTGACGGAAGTGTCGTGAATGTTAAAATATACTCCGTCCCAGAAGGACGGCAAACCAAGTTTCTTCCCGACCCCTTCAGGTTAAAGGGTAGATATTTGTAATATTGCATACAGTGTAAATATGTTTATAAACAAATCCTTGTTTAAAACAATAACGTTGGTTATATGGACGCATTGATCAAACAATCGGATACAGAATTGAAACACAAACAGAGGTAATAACCCCCTCAGTATTCGGCACTCGGACCATCCGACCCTTGTTTATCTGCTCGGTAATATCTCATTTTGTTTGTATGAACATTGTCCCAAAACAATTATTTAGACTTATTTATGAATAGTTAAGATATGGATGTGTTATTTGAGCAAGCTTTGCACAAGGAATGATCTTGTGAAATATGTTTAATGTGACATACATGCAGACATACATACATACATATATACATTTGAACGCAGCCCAATTTATCAAACACAATACATGAAGCACAGACATAAAGTGTTAAAACAACTGCTAACATATTAAGAAATTAAAACATATTATATTAGTCTTTAATTGAATATAACTCTTTATTTAGATTATTTTTCTGTTTTTATGGAGTTATATGTATGTGCCTGTTATTACTATTGAGACATGAAAACACACTTCTTTAATTTACTACATTTTATTAATTTTTTGTCTATTGATGTATTTTATAGTTAGTGATTTATTTTGTTTGTTTTTACGTTTTCTATTTATTCATTGTTCAATACATGAATGTAGTACCTATCCTACATCTGATAATAACATGTATTATTGAGACATGAATACTGTTATTTGCATTTGATAATGTTCCCTTATGTTTAATTCTATGTACATTATAGTCTCTGTAATCCAAACCACCATGCCCGGTATATCAGTAGCTGCATATCCTCACTCAAATTTAAGCAGCCTAATCCTTGATAAGCCGCAAACTAGTTATTTATTGAGACACCGTTACACATGTTAAATTTGTCTGTTACGTAAATTGTAAAAATCATTTTCCTTATATCTTTCCTATTTCGTATTGTAAGGTTTATAATTTTTAACTTGGCTTGACAATTTAAGTAAAATTGTTACTGTAATACCTTCTTTGGTAGTTTTTTATGTCCCAAAATGAGATCAAATAACATATTTGGATTGCTAAAAGAGCCAAGGAATTGTTGAGTTATATTCTAAACATCTCCGAGGATTTATAAAGTTTATATAAAATATAAATATTGTTAGTGTCTCTAACTAGAAGCCTCCTAGAATATAATTCTCCAATATCTGTCTCCTTATGGAACCCATAATTAATACTGTTGAAAGAGTTCAATGTACAAAAAGGCTAATCTCATTGAATTTATCAACATGTTATTTGGTTTTGCTCCAATGAGATTGTTTTAATAAAGGTAGAAGAATATGAATTGATGTTGCATGTTTATTTAAAAGCATAAATAATCTGTTGGACAGCCATGAAATCCTAACGTAAATGTTGCTTTATAATGTATGGTTGATACTAACTAGGAATTGTTGTCTGTATCAGCGCCCTTGAGGCGATTTTTCGTGAAAATGGCGCTATATAAATTATACAAATATTATTATTGTGACAATAATACAAGCTTGTGTCTTGTAATTATAATTCTGCTATAAATAGATGACACTGTTGGTGCAGCATACGCTAATATAGTCAATATGCCCTTGTTCGGGGCTGTGTTGAAATAACATAAGGTTTTACTCCTGAAGCACAACCACAGTACACACAACACTTAACCCCTCCGCAACGTAAGCAGATATATGCGTTAAAAATACGACAGCAGTCAAGTACAATAAGCGTGTTTACACGTCAGCGCGTGTGTCTCCATAGAAACCGTTATAATTCCGTTATTGTTTTAGTTACATCCGTAAAATAAAAAGTGAAAGGTCGATAGTGAATCATGCTGCACATCTCTATTCAAGTTGTCCATAGAAATACATAAAAAGAACATTCTGTCAGACGCGCAGTCTGACACATAATTTATCCCGCCAAATTTCCTACGGGCGCCCGACATTGTTAATTTCTATTAAATATTTTTATATGAAATGATAAAAAAGTGAGGTGACAAAAGTGTTTATTACACATTTATACAATAGAATGAGTATTGTTGTTTACATAATCTGTGATTTTAGTACCGTTTTCACATAAAAACATCACGTGAGTCATTTTCACATTTTTTTAATGTTTGCATTCTAAATTTTAATATTTATTTGTAATATAATAATTCGAAAGCTTATTTTGTAACCTGTCTAAAACAGTTTTTACTATTCGTCTACGTTCAGAAATGTTTAATTTATAGAGCTTTAATTGTGAAGCGGTAATAATACAAAGTTTTCGTAAAATGTCATTTCATTTAAGACACCAAAAGCTAATATTCTCGAAAATTCGGAGGGGTTAACTTTAACATTACATCTGTTACTCTTTCTGTTGTTCGCCATATTATTAATAACACTTCTATTTAACTTTTCTTTCAACCACTTCTATAAGCACATCATTATTGATGTTTATAATAAGTTGTTAACTGCCATTGTGTTTTATTTATATACCTAATTTCTCTTATCTGTTTACTTTGGTAGTTGTTTAAATCGCGTTACTTTCCTTTGTTATTATTACACATTTGTTCTTATTTGCTGTTCTATTCTGCTGTTATTTTACTGTTTTAATTTCTGCAACAATATTGAATTACCTGAACACATTTTTGATAGTTATTTAGAATATCACAGGCTTTTTGGTTAGCTGCCATTGGTTTAAAATCAAATAAACAATATGATATTAGCGATGAGGTACTTTTTAAGTTTTAAGATTTTCACGGCCAAAAGCATTTTCATTATTTGTTTTTGGGGTGTTATGCCGTGTTGCGCTACCTCCTTCTTTAGCCAACGTTTCGGACATCGTTGCAGTGTCCATCATCAGGGCAGATCCGGTAGATGTGATGTGATGATGGACACTGCAACGATGTCCGAAACGTTGGCTAAAGAAGGAGGTAGCGCAACACGGCATAACACCCCAAAAACAAATAACAAAGATGAGGTACTTAATTATTATTTACCAGATGAAAGGGAAGAAGCATTAAATTGTAAACAATTATTTGTAAATATGTATTGAACTGTAAAGCAATAAATGTGTCTCTTGAAATATCTTATTTTTATTATATTTATGTACGTGTGGTTCACCCTGTATAGCAAGAATTGCAAGTAGAGAACTCTCCTACGTAATAGCATAAAATTTAAAGACGGCATCAAGGCCAGTAATGACTTAACTATCCTCCAACGTAACCAATTGGTGGAGCTGAGAAAGCAATTATTGTACCGTCAAGAGAATGGTGAACCAAACCTTACTATAAAGTACATAAACTCCAAACCAACTATTGTTACAACTATTCCAAAAAACGACACAACCAAAACAAATTGAAGTGCTATTATCAAAATGTCAGAGGCATGAAAACTAAACTTAAGGAATTCAAAATACATGCCCCGACACTGCAACATGATATTCTCATTCTAACGGAAACCTGGCTGGAACCATCAATTAACTCTGCTGAGCTTGGTCTACCCCACCATCATATTTACCGGTCTGACAGAAGTCAACATACCAGCTCTAAATCTAGAGGCGGTGGTGTCATGATAGCTGTCAACAAGGCACATCCTTCAAAACTTCTGAAAACCAAAAATTGTAATGTGGAGCAAGTTTACATCTTACTAAACGGTAAAAATCAAAAAAATATCATAGGCAGTGTTTATATTCCACCTTCATCGGATATAAGTGTATACAAGAGTCATTTTGAGGATATTGAACAACTGTCGTACAAATTTCCAAACAGTAAAATCACTATCATCGGTGACTACAATTTACCAAAAATTAATTGGGGCACCCGTGACAATTCTACAGTATCACAAAACGCAAGCTTATCTGAAACAGAAAAAGAAATAGTTGAATTTTGCGATTTCCTTAACCTAGTTCAATTAAACAATGTAAAAAATGACAATAATAGATTACTAGATCTTGTTCTTTGTACCGACATGGCAACTGCGGTTGGTAAGTCACTCGACTCAGTTCTTACCCCTGATTCTCATCACCCACCTCTAGACATTACTATACTATGTAACCCTATAAAATGCCAAATTAAAAACCAGACTCAATTTCTCAACTTTAATAAAGCCAATTATGTCGCAATATGCGATTATCTACATAACACTGACTGGTCTATATTAGAAGGAGGAAACCTTGATGAAAATATTAAAGTCTTTTATGATCACCTATATAAAGCCATAGAAAAATTTGTTCCGATTAGTTATAAATTATCTTCAAATTTCCCTAACTGGTTTAGCAAGGACCTCATTAACTTAGTAATTGAGAAGAAAAAAGCCCATAAAATATACAAAGAAACAAAAAGTCTTTCTGATTTTACAATTTTCAGCAAGTTTCGAAAAGATTGTAATAAATTATCAAACATTTGTTATAACAATTATATTAAGAATGTTGAATTTTCGATTGTTAACAATGTAAAACATTTTTTTAACTATTGTAAATCCCAAAATAATAATAACCTTGGCATACCTGAAACTATGCACTACAAACTGAAAACTTCCTGTAAAATCAATGAAATTGTTAATTTGTTTGCAGACTTTTTTAAGGATGTGTATGAAACCGATATCCCTGATGATGACATTCCAAACTTCGAGTCAGATATAAATTTACAACTATCTCAGGTACATATTGAGATTAAAGAAATTGCAGTATGTATCAAACGACTGGAACCTAAATCTTGCTCAGGGCCAGATAAAATTCCCCCCGTATTTCTTAAAAACTGCGGGGCTAGTGTCTCTTACCCACTGTACCTACTATTTAATCAATCACTTTTATCAGGCAAGTTCCCGCAAATATGGAAAAATAGCTTTCTCACTCCAATATTTAAAAGCGGAGACAAGTCTTTAGTTGAAAATTACAGACCAATATGCATACAATCGTCGATACCAAAAATTTTTGAAAAGTTAATTCTTCGAAAAATATGTTCTTGCATAAAATTTAATATCTCATCGTTTCAACATGGTTTTATCTCTGGACGATCTACTTTAACTAACCTTACACTGTACGAAAATTTTATCTCAGGTGCTCTTGCTAATAGAGAACAAGTTGACTCAATTTATACGGATTTTAGTAAAGCCTTTGATAAGGTTTGCATTAAAACTCTTATAAATAAATTGTCTAAACTAGGAATAAGTGGTAAATTATTATGCTGGATTAGGAATTATTTATCAAAACGTGTACTAACTGTCTCTATTAAAGAACACTTGTCTTACGAATTTGAAGCAACTAGTGGTGTGCCTCAGGGTTCGCACCTTGGTCCAATATTTTTTATACTATTTATAAACGATGTCACCTCCATATTCTCTGATGTTAACATATTATTATTTGCTGATGACATGAAAATTTATAAAATCATTAAAAATATATACGACTGCTTGTCCCTTCAATCCAATTTTGTAAAATTCGCAGAATGGTGTACCATTAACAAACTTACACTCAACATTAAAAAATGTCAAATCATGAGTTTCTTTAGAATAAAAAACCCCATCAAATACAGTTATTCACTTAACAATCACAGTTTAATGTCAGTACCTGTAATAAGGGACCTCGGAATAACCTTCGACACTAAACTACTATTTATCAACCACATTGATATCATTACTAATAAAGCTATGAAAATGCTGGGTTTCATTCTAAGACTATGTAAAGATTTCAAAAACATTCATACATTTAAATTACTATATACAACTCTGGTTAGGAGTCATTTGGAATATAATTCCCCCATATGGAACCCTCTCTACAAAAGCCACGCAAACTCCATTGAAAAAATCCAACGCAAATTTCTCCGAGCAATTAATTTCAAATTAGGAATTCCCGCGGATGACATAAACTATGATTCTCTATTACAAAAAATGCGACTCTTATCGTTAAAAGATAGAAGAATACTCAATGATCTTATTTTTTTATTTAAAATAAACAATAACTGGTTTGACTCCCCTGAATTGGTATCGTTAATAAATTATCATGTACCTAGTAGAACAACTCGACTCAAAACACCTTATTATTGCAACAACACTCTCAGTAATGCAGAACAAAATTCAATAATACATCGTTTACACACTTTAGGTAATGAATTTGCTCATATCGATCATTCCGAAAGTCTGTCATCATACAAAAGATGCATTAGACAAAATTTATCTGCTAGTACTACATAATAAATAATAAGTATAATCATGTAACCATAATATTATGTCCTACCAGTATGCACTCTAATACCTATGGCTTAGAAACATATCATAGGTACCTATTTTTCATATCGCTTTGTATACTCCGTAATACCTTCCTTTTATTTATTATATATTTTTTTTTAAATTTTGGTTATCTTCAATATTTGGCTCCTAAGAGCATTTCTTACTGTTTACTTGTCATACTTTTTTTATATTTATAACTTTTGTACTTTATATTATTTACAAAGGTAACTTATAGTTTATATTATTTCCTGCCTTTCAACTTTTTATCTTAACTTTTTACTTTTACATTATACTTTATATTATATAGTTTACACTTTTACTTTATACTTCCATTTTATACATCATAATTCTATTTACTACTCATTACCTTAACTCCTTTCTTTTACCCTTTGTTTTTATATTTAACTTTACATTTATATGTCACTTTCTTATGTTATTGTATTATAATATATATAAATATAATTATGTAAATGGCACATGTTGTGCCGTATGTTTTGAAATAAATAAATAAATAAATAAATAAGTACCCCCCCTGTAGGCTGATAGGCAGCCACCTCTGGACAGCAAGATTCTGCCTCGCAATTTGGTTGAAGCAACCAAAATGCACCATGTAAATAAGAAATTGAATGTTTCGATGTCATTGCGCGTCATCTTTCAATATTGAGCTTGTTCAATATTTTCAATGCGATTGGTTCTGCGCGAATGCGGCGTTGCATGCGTACGCAGCACTGTGCGCGCGTATGGAAGTGTCAAACTGTGACTGTTTATTTTGTAGTGAGTTGTCAATATAGAAAATGGTTTTTAAATGGAGGGAAGAGCATATGCCTCTGTTCTTAGAGCACTTTAAGAACTATCCAAGCCTGTGGAACACGCAGACAATGACAGCAATGTGATTGAATGGTCCACTTCTGAAAAGTATGTGTAAACAGCACACCCTTTCAATTATACGCCGTTCAACCAAATCGCATCAATGTGGTTGAAGTGTATAATATGCCCATTAGAATAACAATATTTCGAGATCTCGCAAGATCGGCAGTTTTGTGTGTTTTTTGCACAATATTTGAATAAATTAGGAAAAAAATAATAAGTTTTATAAGAAGAACATTTATTTTCACGAATTTTTCAATAGACTTCTATGCATCAAACATTGTTTGACATATTTGTCTATAATGTTTTAATTAACTTCTAAGTAGTAAACTTTGACGTACGTATCTATCAAATAACAAATGAAAAAACAACCAGTCGTCTCTTCTAATATCAAACAAAAATCTTTTAGTAATAAAACAGTTCTTTTATAACAAACAAAACAACGAGAAGTAAAAAAAAATTAAACTTAACAACTTCACATAAGAAACGTTTTTTTTGCATAAATAACCAAAAAAATACTCAAATGAAATCAAACTCAATCACGTAACACGTTAGCTAGCAACAACTATTAGGGCCAGTTGTTTCGGAAAACCTGAACAATCGTTCAGATTCTTCTTTTTTTTCAAATGTAACGCAATCATTCCGTTGAATTTTTTCAAATCAGAATTGGGTTGTTTCAACTTAAATTTAACATCCGTTACTGATGTAAGCGTGATGAGTAAGATCAAGAAAGGAACGCTCCGATGGTTTGGGCATGTAGAGCGAATGAACGAGGAAAGGAGTGTAAGGAGAATATATGACGCAGATGTGAATGGTAGAAGAAGTCGAGGACGCCCAAGAAAGACATAGCACGACCAAGTGAATCAGATACTTGAGTCGGGCCATGTCAAGAGTCAGAATAATAATCTTCCGAGAAAAGATACTTGCCGCCAACGGGATTTGAACCCGTGTCCTTCTGATTTTTCAATGTAAAATGAGTGATTTTTCAATGTAAAATGAATGTGGAAGATTTTTCAATGTAAAATGAGTGTTTCAGGCTGACAATTATTGATTATAATAATTGTTACCCTTTGTGCTATTCATAAAAATCTTGTCTTAAACATTAGTTTATAAATTAAAAATAATAATTAATATTTAACAAGTTAAAAGTATTCCACCAAAAAATGTAGACATAATTTGTCTCGACGCCACCTAGCGAGAGATTTAGAACTAACAATACCTCTCTCACAAAAATAAAGTTGGTTGTTTTCAGGTGGAAAAGTATAATAATCAGTAATTGTTGAATGAAAACACCAGTATATATTGAATTATTTGGCGGGTATTAGATAAGCCGCCATAGCTCAGTGGTCAGAGCATCCGACCGGCAATCAGAAGGACACGGGTTCAAGTCCCGTTGGCGGCAAGTATCTTTTCTCGGAAGATTTTTCAATGTAAAATGAGTGTTTCAGGCTGACAATTATTGATTATAATAATAAATAAACATTTGAACTGACATGGTTTCATTTTATTTTGTACTTAAATAAAGTTATAACATTGAACACAAAAGGATTTTTATTATAAAATACTGTTCATATTAGGTATGACTTTGTAAATTTAATACAGCTATGATTAGAGGTAATTAACTCAAGATTCCTTTACACAACATAATATTTTAAATGCTTTATAAAGACATGTGTTTTTAATTGCCTTATTAATATCAGGTAAAGGTTTGTGTTAATATGCTGGGTCATGACTCCAGTTCCCAAACTGCAATTTTCTTTGTGAGGGTTGAACCAGTTATAATATAGAATATTGTGATGGCGCCAGTCCTTTATTCTGTATTTATGAACTCTACTGTGACCCGAAGCGCTGTTTTTAATATAGGTACTTGGCCAAAAATCACGTAAGTATACAATTGTTTATAATTGCAATTCACTCACACACTCAATTTCTTTTATATCTTGTATGAAATCGGAAGTTGACAGAAATCAGAAGGAACTTTCAGTTGTCACCACGTACATACAACAAAATCTCTATGTTCTCAAGGTAAATAATCAGGAAAGATTGCGAAATGTCAATCACAACGAAAAGATTTCTTTTATTATAAATTATTGTAGACTCGTAAATTATTCCAGGATAAATATAACACAAATAAGATGGCAATAGATTGTAACATCATCGGTTTACACAATAAATAAGTTTGTATTTCTTTGTGACAAGAATATGGCGAAATCCACTTCAGGCAACGTTTCAAATCTGAATGGTGGTCTTACACCACGGCGATACTGAGAGTATCTTCCACTCTGGAACTTGCCGTAAATAAACTATATATTATTTTAACGCGTTCACGGGCAGTGAGTCACCCTACTTTGGCACTATTTTTTTGTATTAGATTTTTGCGATTGCTCTAGCATTTCCGTCATGATACGTACCAACCAACACCATCAAGTGCGACGCGAATGCTCTAGCAGACGAATCTCAATACATTTGACGCATGCTATAGCATACGCCACCACGCGGGGTACGCCGGGCGAGCTGTAGGGGAAGGGGTCAACACTGTTTTATCTTTGTGTGCAGAAAAGGTCTCATGTGACAGTAAGCGATCTGTGGTTGTGTCAGCAGTGACAGTAAGAAATAGACTACCTATATTTTATAGGGATAAAGCAACTGCTCAAGCATATCTGACAAAAAAACTCAATAAACTTCGAATGCTATAGCATCCGCGACATAATTAAACTATCCAATGCGAATGCTATAGCATGCTCGTCCGGGAACGTGTTAAATGACTAAATTGTGAAATAACACAAATTAATCAAATAAATTTTATTTGCCACGCCGGGATTAGATCCCGCGACCTTCGGAATGCGAGTCAAGTGCCTTTCCGCTGCACTATGCCCGCTGTCAGTCGTATATAATATATAAAGGAGAATTTCTGTATGTGATGCAATAATATGCATTTTTCCAAAATCGGATAACATTTCATCAGTTTAACTAACCATAAATAAACCAATCCCTAACTAACTAACCATCACGCCGTTTTCCGCAGGGGTAGGCAGAGAGAACGAACCGCCAAACAACTCGATCTTGGCACATACATTAAATTTCTTTTATGTATAAATATTTGTAAACATTATTTTTTAAATATTTATATGGCGTAATTTCTTACATGTAATAAATTTAAATTTGTAAGAAATTAATAAAAATATATTATTATTATTATTATCCTGGCAGGATCTCGTCAAATGCCCCGGTCTGGTAAGTCCGAATCTCGCCAAATGTACCGGCCTTGTAACCATAACCCGCCGTTTCTGGCCTGATGTCCGGGCCCCGGCCATGTACTGAACCTGACTTGACCTACACCTGGCACTCCGGGTACTTCTAGCACATCCATGGGAGACGATGGTGACGGACGATCAACGGATGACTACCGGACAGAAGATCTGCTGGAGAACCAAACTTCATCGCGTCGAGTAAAGTTAAAATAAGCTAGTTATCTTTTAAGCCGGTCAGTAAAAGGTGAGTCTTCATGTGTTCCATCAGATTACCCTTGAGAATAGATGCATAACTGCAGTCGGGATATGAATAAGGTTTTCCTAAAATGTGAATCAGCATGTGTCTTCTCAAATATCCTCATTGAGAACATGAATAACTGCAGTCGGAACACGAAAAGGGTTTTCTCCACTGTGAGTAAACATGTGTGTCGTCAAACTACTCTTACGAGAACATGAATAACTGCAGTCGAAACACGAAAAAGGTTTTTTTCCACTGTGAATCCTCATGTGTGCCGTCAAATGACCCTTCTGACTAGATGCATAACTGCAGTCGGGACATGCATAATGTTTTTCTCCACTGTGAGTTAGCATGTGTCTCCTCAAATATCTCTTTTGAGAACATGAAAAACTGCAGTCGGAACACGAAAAAGGTTTTTCTCCACTGTGAGTCAGCGTGTGTCTCCTCAAATTTCCACTATCATAAAATGATGAACTGCAATTGGAACACGAAAAATGTTTTTTTCCACTATGAGTCAGCACGTGAGCCATCAAATATCTCTTTTGAGAACATGAATAACTGCAGTCGGAACACGAAAAAGGTTTTTCTCCACTGTGAGTAAACATGTGTGTCGTCAAACTACTCTTACGAGAACATGAATAAATGCAGTCGAAACACGAAAAAGGTTTTTCTCCACTGTGAATCCTCATGTGTGCCGTCAAATTACCCTTCTGACTAGATGCATAACTGCAGTCGGGACATGCATAATGTTTTTCTCCACTGTGAGTTAGCATGTGAGCCATCAAATATCTCTTTTGAGAACATGAAAAACTGCAATCGGAACACGAAAAAGGTTTTTCTCCACTGTGAGTCAGCATGTGTCTCCTCAAATTTCCCCTATCAGAAAATGATGAACTGCAATTGGAACACGAAAAAGGTTTTTTTCCACTATGAGTGAGCACGTGAGCCATCAAATATCTCTTTTGAGGGCATGAAAAACTGCAGTCGGAACACGAAAAAGGTTTTTCTCCACTGTGAGTCAGCAAGTGTTTCGTCAAATATTCCCTTTGGGTACAGGAATATTTGCAGTCGGAACATAAAAAAGTTTTATCTCCACTGTGAGGCAGATCCGCCAATGAGTCTGAAAAATAACACGAATAATATAAAGGGGTAAGCACTGTTAATTTTTTAAAAATGTAAAAAAGCACGAATCGTTATTTACCTGTTGTCTGGGTAAATCTTTGAAAGCGTTGTAGGCATTCCTTTTTAACATCCGGCAGCTCTATGTCAATTTCCATATAAGGAATTCCCTCTCCATCTTCATCTCGGGGTCCTGATTCTACCTTGAAGCTAACAGTCTCCACTTTAAGGCTACCTAGAAAAACCAAACAACAGCAATACGTACATATATATGCCCAGACGAAGAGCATGTTACATTTGAAATTACAGTTGTTCCTCACCGAGAGAGTACTAAAAAAAACTTTATAATTTAAAAAGATATTCGAATCAATATACCGCTAATTAATCATGTAAAAGAGAGAATATAGTTAACATGCTTTAAGGTTAATTTAGAAAATATGAAGAAACCCAGAGGTCCGCTTCAGGAATGCTTCAAGAAGGAAGAAAAAGAAGAAAAAACACAAAGTTTTGTACAGCCAAGGAAATAATGCTTTTATCAATATCATAATACATGCGTTTATAACGCATTATAATGTTACTTATTTATATCCCAAATAAGTTAAAATTTTGCTATTGATTGGTAGTGTCTGTAAATATACATTTTAAGATAAATAACGGCAACAGAGTACATAACAAACATATTAAGTCCTGCGTGAGCAACGATTCAAAATGAACAATGATTCTGAAAATTAAATTTTTACAGCAATTTTAAAATTCTGCAATAATGCAACTTACTGGCTTTTTGAGAATTCTCCGCATACTGTAGACATTCCTTCTTTACATCTGGGAGGTCAAAATCCATATCCGCATACGACATTTCACCTTCTTCCTGGGGCCCTGGTTCTGTCTTGTTGGAAACACTCTCTGGGCTTAGTAGATCCATGGCAAGACCGTCGAAGGGTTATGGACTTTTCGGTTGGACTATTCTTTAAAAACAATGTGTACGGGTAATACATATTTGGAAATAAGAATATAGTTATGACAGAAACTTTGAAGGAAAACAATTGAAAATGGTTGACCGAATCGTCATCATTAGTTAGATTACAGAAACCTGACGCTATGTTCCTCTATATACCCTAAATCTCTATAAAGTGGCATAGTCATATATTTGATCCACAATCCGCTTTAGACAAAGTACACCAGGAATACCATATTTGTGATTAATTTAATCATCGCCTTTGAAATACACATCCATAAAACGGTTATCAAACCAGATGTCAAATAATAAATTGTCTATTTTAGGTGTATCAATTCGCGTAAGTTAAGCTGGATCGCATTACGGGGGTTTCAGACGATGTTTTTTTCTTCATACAGTTTGTTTATTCTTAAGGATCCGATATGAAAGAAAGAATATGTGGTAAATATCGGTTCGGACTGGCCACGCTTACTACGAATAATTTTTAGAAAAAAACTTTAGATTCGCCTTAATTACTATAAAAGGAAACTTTTTGGCTTTGGGGCAGTGGAAAATAATGCATTTTAATTTTCAATTGCATAAAACCAAAATTCACTTCGCGAACCGACACAGCGAAAATCCGCGGCCGTACCTGTCACTGTTATGTTGGTATCTTTGATAAATTAACAAGAGCTAATACGACTGTAGCCGACTTCGTGGGATAAGGCGCGTAATTATGAAATTTGTCTAGCGGGCTTGTTTGTGTAACATGGTTTGTGATACAAAAGAAAGTGCCCCTTTATAACGCCTACTCGCGTCAAGGCAAGAAAAACATCCCAGTTTTCAAGTGGCTTAGCGGCTACGCTAGGTTTGTGTAACATGGTTTGTGATTCGCGGTATTTCATGTAGGTATCCCGCGAAGTCGGCTACAGTCGTATACTTGTTAATTTATAAAGGATACCAACATCACAGTGACAGGTACGGCCGCGGATTTTCGCTGTGTCGGATCGCGAAGAGAATTTTGGTTTTATGCAATTGAAAATTAAAATGCATTATGTGTGTCGTTGCTTATCCAGAATATATAATGTGAGATATCAGCCCTATTCCCCGCCAGCGTCGGTCTTATCCATTGCTTTATCTTGAATTTCCCGCCATTCCTCTGCAATTCCCTTCAGCTGTCAATTGTCGCCGTGCAGTTGGCATCTTGAGATGCCGTGTTAATTCAATTTTGGCGTTGTTTCGCCCACGTCCGGTCGAAAAATTTTTCGTTCGTAATTGTTTTAACGAAAATAATATCTGTTGCTACCCGCAAATTCCGTAATTTTATGAAAAATTAGTGCAAGTGATTAGTGCAAACATTTTTGACAGATTAGCGTATTCCTACTACCTACGCTATATAAATCTGCGTCGCACGTTCTCGAAAACGGAAGGACGCCGCGCCGATTAGCAATCGCTTCTCGGCCTGTTGGCTAAGATAAGTGTATTATCAGCTTAATATCTGATAGTTCCCGCAATACGGGACCAGTTTATTAAACTGGTTTTTTGAATGTGACGGCATGTTCGGGGCTTGCTCCACTCCTGTCACGTGTTGGCCCGGCCGGCATTGCCGCTGGGAGCGACCCATTTATATCCATACTAAAGATAAATTAAGCTGAATGTATTGTCTTACGTAATTACCTGATTTATGGATCGATTGTAGACACATTTAACCATTTTTCCACCTTTGGAATTTAAGTAATCGATTTTTTTTTGAATGAAATATGACCATCGGCGATGTCATATTAAAATACTCAAATTACAAATACGAAATCATGACATTCATGTTTGTTTGATAATCGGTTGACGCAATTTGATGTAGTTAGACTTATCTATAATTCAGCTTTATTTATAAAAGTTTGGTCCTGCTTTTGACAGTTTCAAGCATGTTACAAACTCAGGCGAGTGGGCCAATGTCCGCTATGCATCTGCTTTAAAGGAATATTTGGCTGATCCAGGCTTCAAGGAGCTGGAGGTAAACTGCGAGGTGCTGGCATTTGTCACCGCCTCACCAATATTTACGGCCATGGAAAAGATGCTGGCATTGCATGCCTCATTGAAGCAGAGAGTGCTTTCAACAGGCTCTCCAAAAAACTTATCAAATGGGAAGCAGTTCAGAAGGTTCCCTGTCAGGTCTTTACAGGAACAATGGACAGCTGTAAGATTGGAGTGGAACGGAGGCTCTTCAGCATAATTCCTCCTTCTACCACTCATCCTTTTGGGGAAGAAGCACTTTCTGCCCAGTTGCAGAAACTAGGTGGTGTAGCAAAGTGCTTTAGTCCAGTGCGTCTACCTCAGGGTAGCCACTCGGCGCACAACCGCCCTTCATCTAAGGAGGTTGTTGCCTTTCCCCCAAGCAGACATCAAAGGAAAGGATGGCATTTCCCTTGTTTCCCCGGCGGGCAGACCACGGGTGAAACCCCCCATATTCCTCCCGTATGAGGGGTAAGGGGAGGGAACAGAAGCGTGGCGCGAGGTGGCAGACCTCTCGTGGCCGCTTCAACAGGTGCCGCGCACAACCGCCCTTCAACATCTAAGGAGGTTGTTGCCTTCCCCCCAAGCAAACATCAAAGGAAAATATGGCATTTCCCTTGTTTCCCCGGCGGGCAGACCACGGGTGAAACCCCCCATATTCCTCCCGTATGAGGGGTAAGGGGAGGGAACAGAAGCGTGGCGCGAGGGGGCAGACCTCTCGTGGCCGCTTCAACAGGTGTCGCGCACAACCGCCCTTCAACATCTAAGGAGGTTGTTGCCTTCCCCCCAAGCAAACATCAAAGGAAAATATGGCATTTCCCTCGTTTCCCCGGCGGGCAGACCACGGGCGAAACCCCCAATATTCCTCCTGTACGAGGGGTAAGGGGAGGGAACAGAAGCATGGCGCGAGGAGCAGACCTCTCGTGGCCGCTTCAACAGGTGACTATCAACCATTTCAGGCGGGTCAACTAGACTACAGGATTATTGGAGAGAGTGGCAGGCCTTAGGTGTCCCAGAGACCATCTTACATATGATAAGACGATACCGCATACCATTCATCCAAGAGCCCTCGTTGATAAGTCCAAGCCAATCTTCCGCAAGGAGGTTCAAAACGAAAGTAATCCCGGAAATGACAATGATGAGAGATGGTACATGGAAAGAGCTGACGACAATGCCACCTTCCTATCAACACTTTTTCTGGTTCAAACGAGTGAAGGCTCGAAACAGTCGATCTTCAATTTAAAAGCTATCACAAATTGGATTGCAGAAATCCTGCGTAGACAGGCTATCAGGATCATTGTGTACCTAGACGACTTTCTCCTGGCTCATCAGACCAGAGAGATCCTCAGTCAAGCTTGAGAAGCTCTTTAATTGTTAGAGCGGTTAGGTTGGTCGGTAAATTTCCAAAAGTGTGTCCGTCAGCCAGCACAGTCAGTGGAATATCTTGGAATTGTGTAGAACCCCCATCTGAAACAGAAGTCCTTAAACAAATACAGACGCCAAGGTCTTTGGAACTCACTTCAGAGATCCGTGACAAAAGGAAGATGGACTCTGAAAGGAGCTCAGAGTATTCTCGGAAAGTTGAATTTTGCTACCTTTGTGGTCCCCAGAGGTCGACTTCATACTCGGCTGATACAATTATAGTTAATGCTGAAGCTGACCCCTCAGCAAAAGTCTCTGATAAAGAATGAGGTCTTGTCAGAAATGAAATGGTGGATGATCAACTTAGATCATGTTTCAACTCTTCATTTTCCCAGCCCAACACATTCTCTGACTACGGATGCGGCAGATCACGGCCGGGAGCCCTGATCGACTATATACCTCTGTTGGGTTGTTGGACAGACAGTTAGAGGGGGGGATATTGCAACATGAAGGAGATGACAGCAATCTTAAATGCCTTAACGTCTCTGACTCAGAATTTGAGAAGTTCAGAACAGGACAGTCATAGCCTACTTGAGGAACAAGGGGTGCACCAAGTCGATGGGTCTCCTTCATCTAACATTTCAGATTCTTGCGCTTTTGGACAAGCACAGAATCTCTTTACAAGTGCAGTATTTGCCGGGACGCTACAATGGCCTCGCGGATCATCTATCCTGAGGGATGACATTACCAGAATGGCACCTTCTACCCCAGCGGTAAGAGCTGTTTTTCACAAGTTAGGGGCAGTCCAGTAGTGGATCTATTCGCTCCCTCGAGGGCTCACTTCGTGGATCAGTGTGTCTCGATAGATTCCCACGACAAGAGAGCAATGCTTCACAGCGTGTTCAGCAGGAGTTGGAATTTCCCCTTGGCATGGATCTTTCCTCCCCCCTGCTTAATGCCACGAGTGCTGGCACATCTGAACAAATCATCAGGGGTGTACCTGGTTGTAGCCCCAAATTGGCCAAAAGTGTTTTGGTTACCAGACCTAAAGAGAAGAGCCCTAGACCGACCTCACATAATACCCATGTTGGTCGACAACTTGATAGACTTATCGACAGGACTTCATCTTGAACAGGTCCAGAAGCTCCAACTACAGGTGTGGAAGATTAGGGGTGGAGTGAAGCTTTGAACGATTGGTCACAGCAAGAAAAAAGCTCTATTGAATGCGGGTTGGCGCAAACCTAAGCTTACAACTTATCACATGGCATGGAAGAGCTGGAAGGAATGGTGCGCCATTAATAATACATGTCCTAATAACCCTTCGTGATCTCAGCTGGCACGGTTTTTTAGTATACTTAAGAGTGAGGAAAGGCAATACTATAGCACTTCACAAGTCTGTAGTGTCGGTTTTGTATGACCCCATAGGCGATTTAAGGATAAGTAATCATCCCTTGGTCAAGCAAGTGATGAGAGGTATAGGAACTTCTGCAAATAAGAAGCTTAGAGCATTTACTTGGGATCCAGGACACTTGGTGTCTTAGCTTTGTAAGAATCCTTCAAATGACCTGACTCTTTTCGAAGCATCTCGTAGATGTTCTGTTAATTTACTTCTGGCATCAGGAAGACAAGTACAGGATCTGACCTTACTACATGCATCTTCTGATAATCTTGTTGACAATGATGATCACATTGTATTATTGCCAAATTTTTTGGTTCTAAGAAGGACACCTCTACACATAGACAGTCTGGTTGGAAGCTTTACAAAGCAGAGGATCGTAATATAGATTCCATATTCTGGTTGAGAAAGCTTATGTCTTTGGGTGAGAACAGAAGACATGAAGCTGGTGTTGAATGTCTGTTTATTTCCACGTTGGGGCCTGCAAGGCCAGCCTCGAGAACTGCTATTGGTGGATGGATTAAAACAATTTTGAAGGATGCTGGGATTGATGCCTCTCCTGGGAGTTTGAGATCAGCTGCAGCTTCAAGAAGTTGGCTGGAAGAGTGTCCTATAGACACCATTTTGGAAAGAGGAAGCTGGAGTTCAGAAAACACATTCAAGAAATATAGACAAATCAGGGGTCTCAATGTTGAGGTGCTGAATCCCCCCATTCACTCTCAATCTTTGACCAAGTTATTGCAAGCAATACAGTAATAGTCACAATTTTGGCTTTAGAATTGTCACCAAGCGATAACAAACACTTCTCACATTATATATTCTGGATAAGCAACGACACACATAATGTTGGAGTTTTACCTACCATTAAAACTCTTATTATGTTGTCTTGCTTATCCAGAATATATTTAAGCTCTGCTTGGTGAGTCCAAATTGAATTAACACGGCATCTCAAGATGCCAACTGCACGGCGACAATTGACAGCTGAAGGGAATTGCAGAGGAATGGCGGGAAATTCAAGATAAAGCAATGGATAAGACCGACGCTGGCGGGGAATAGGGCTGATATCTCACATTATATATTCTGGATAAGCAAGACAACATAATAAGAGTTTTAATGGTAGGTAAAACTCCAACATTATTTTCCGCCGCCCCAAAGCCAAAAAGTTTCCTTTTATAGTAATTAAGGCGAATCTAAAGTTTTTTTCTAAAAATTATTCGTAATAAGCGTGGCCAGTCCGAACCGATAATTACCTCAGATTCTTTTTGACTATATTGATAATAAATTTTCTGATTAAAAAAGAAATGTTTAAAAAATTTAATTAGAGACGGCCGAAACAAAAAAGGCTACCGACTTCATTTCCGAAAAATATGATGAAATACTAACTAAACTAAACGAATTGGCGGGAATTAAAACAGAACTCGAAAAAATAAAATAAAAACCTGTCTAGGTCTAGAATGAATGATATTGACATTCGGCTTGCCGAATTAGAACAAAATACCTTATCTAACCAAATCGAAATCTCTGGAGTGTGTGAATGACAACCCGATTGAAACTGCAAAGGATGTAGCTAATAAGCTAAGCATTGAAATCTTGAATGAAGACTTTTCAGACATTTAAAGTGTTCCTAACCATCGTCAAGGTTTTCCAAGAAAAATAATCATTAAATTCCACAGCATTCCAACTCGACACAACCTTCTTGCAGCAAAGAATAAAACCAAAAAAATAAGCTCATCCTTATACATCGGCGAAGTGTTGTCTGCTTATAACAAGGACTTACTATGGAAAACTAAAAAGCGAGCCCAGGAATTAAATCACCAATATACGATTCAAAAATGGGAAAGTTTTTACAAGGAAGTCAACGGAATCAAAAATTATCAACTTAAAACACGAAAGAGATCTACTTACACTTTACAGTCTAATTTTATCGTTGACAATCAAAATACCTAAAATGGCTACCGATCTGGAAGAACTTACATACTGACCACCGACTTGAAAATAAATCTGGTAATTATCGGTTCGGACTGGCCACGCTTATTACGAATAATTTTTAGAAAAAACCTTTAGATTCGCCTTAATTACTATAAAAGAAAACTTTTTGGCTTTGGGGCGGCGGAAAATAATGCATTTTAATTTTCAATTGCATAAAACCAAAATTCACTTCGCGAACCGACACAGCGAAAATCTGCGGCAGTACCTGTCACTGTTATGTTGGTATCCTTGATAAATTAACAAGAGCTAATACGACTGTAGCCGACTTTGTAGCTTTCGTCTTGTGAGGTTGTACGTCAGAATCACAAACCATGTTTCACAAACCTAGCGTAGCCGCTAAACTACTTGAAAACTGGGATGTTTTTCTTGCCTTGACGCGAGTAGGCGTTATAAAGGGGCACTTTCTTTTGTATCACAAACCATGTTACACAAACAAGCCCGCTAGACAAATTTCATAATTACGCGCCTTATCCCACGAAGTCGGCTACAGTCGTATTAGCTCTTGTTAATTTATCAAAGATACCAACATAACAGTGACAGGTACGGCCGCGGATTTTCGCTGTGTCGGTTCGCGAAGTGAATTTTGGTTTTATGCAATTGAAAATTAAAATGCATTATTTTCCACTGCCCCAAAGCCAAAAAGTTTCCTTTTATAGTAATTAAGGCGAATCTAAAGTTTTTTTCTAAAAATTATTCGTAATAAGCGTGGCCAGTCCGAACCGATATTTACCATAAATCTGTTACTACCAACACAGACAACATAAAACTATGTCTAAAAAATAATTTGAAAATAATACACCTAAATATAAGAAGCACCAATAAAAACTTCGAAGGATTTCTTATAAACCTAAAACTAATAAACATTGAATTTGATATTATAATCCTAACAGAATGTTGGATTAAAAATTCTTATACGCCAAAAAATATAGAAGGCTACTATTGCATCAACACTTCATATAATACTAAACAAAATGATGGAATTGTAGTTAACATTAAAAACAATCTGAAAACTACTATTAAAGAAATCAAAATCAATGATTCCAATTGTCTACACATACAAGCTTAGTCAGTAATTGATATACTGGCTATTTATAGATCCCCATCCCCGCCCAATATTACAAGCTTCCTTACTTCATTTGAAACTATGTTACATAAACTAAAACACTGTAGTAATCTGTTTTTAATTGGAGAAAATGGTCATCCTCAAAGAGACGATTACGCCAATGCCATTAGCTACTACGGTCTTGTTAATTACATCAACAAAACTACTAGAGTCACTGAAGAAACTCTTTCTTGCATCGACCATGTAGTAAATGGAACGAAAAACCTATCAACACAATAATATATGAATCCACAGTAACAGACCACTACTCTTCAATATTGTAAGTTGGAAATGAAAATAAAATTAAAGATGATTCCCTAAATATATCTATCTTGAAAAATAAAATCGACTGGGATACAATTATTTTCAATATAAAAAACGAAAAATGGAAATATTTGTACTCAATTACTCATAATGATATGGCATGGAATGATTTCACCAAATTTATTCAAAATCAAATAAATCTACATACCAACCAGAAAGAGGTACCAAATAAAAAAATACATTCACAAAACCATGGATTACGCCTGGATTAGTAAAATGCTTCAGGAAAAGAGATAATATTCACAAACAAATAAGGAATGATCCAAATAATTACTTACTACATTTAACAAGAAACATATGTACTAAACTAACTAAACATACAATGAATAAATACTACTCAAGGAAAATTATTGAATCTAATAATGACTCCAGAAAGATTTGGAAAATTCTTTGAGATAACACACGCAAAGCAATTCACAGATCAAATTGAGGAACTTACAATTGATGGTCAGAATGTGAATTTTAACTTGGACCCGAAGACTATTGCCGATCATGCAAATACCTTTTTAACAAACGTTGGATCAAATTTGGCCAGTAAAATAAAAGAAAACATCAACTGCAATACTAAAACTCCACCATCAGATGATAATCTCCGAGAAGAAACTTACGCAAAATTTATTCTTAAAGAAGTATCGATGGAGGACATCATAAAGAAATCGACTCACTGAAAGAGAGGACTTCACCTGGACATGACAAAATACCAAGTAAACTACTGAAATCACTGAAATCTCATAAAGCCGTTTCCCTCAAATTCCTAATTAATAAGAGCTTCACTCAAGGTTGTTTCACAAATGTATTCAAACAAGGTATTTATTATCTCTCCAATTTTGAAAAGTGGGAAAGAAACTAACATTGCCAATTTGTGTTCTAAGTTTGTTGAAGGAATACTGAGAAATCAATTACCTTGACTCTAGTAAAATATTATCAGCAAATCAGTTCGGTTTTCGCAAAAACTTATCAACCTCAGACGCCATTGCTAACGTTACAGACTTCAGAACAAGTAACGTTGACAAAGGAATTAAATGTTTTGCAATTTTCTTTGATCTTGCAAAGGCGTTTGAAACCGTGAATCACAAAATACTTTTAGATAAGCTTAAGAAGATAAGAATATCAGATACAGTTCTTCAATTATTTCATAGTTATCTAACTGATCGAACGCAATGTGTTAAAATAAACAGTACGTGTAGTAGTTCTCAAAAAACAGTTTGTGGCATTCCACAAGGTAGCATCTTAGGACCCTTACTATTCTTAATAAATATTAATGATCTATGTAACCTAAAAATTTGTGGACAAATCACAACTTTTGCCGATGATACGGTTTTGCTATTTTATGCCAAATCTTGGGATGAAGTCTTGAAAACTATAGAAAATGGCTTTCGTATTTTTAAAAATTGGCCTGATGCTCACATATTAACCCTGAACACAGACAAAACCAAATTTTTTACATTTCGAATATCAAATCAGCTCTTGCCTTCACAACAAAGCCTCAAACTTCACAGCTATAACCCCTTATTAACTCCATGTACCTGTCCTTCTATAAGTAGAGTTGACAGTATTCACCCGCCATTGGTGACGTATATGTCTGTGAGACCGGGTAATTCGAAAAGTGTAATATTTTTTTTACCTTTCATCGAATCACACTGCAATTTCGAGTAGCTGCCTTATTCCACGCACCCTACCGCCAGTCTACCCCGCGACAGCGATGCGGGTGAACGTTATAGAGTTTTGGCGCCAACCCGGTGCGTGAGACCGGCATCACCAACTAAGTAATTCAAATGGTTATAGGTAATTTTATAAGATAAAATAAAAAAACGTAAGTATTATCATTTATGTTCTTTTTTTATTTTATGTTTCAACTGTCATAAGACTGACGAAGACTGATTTAGTCAGTAAATATTTAAGATTGTTGGGTTTAAATAAATATTGTTAAAATATCTCATAATTTGAATGCATCTAAAGATATTGTGTTACATTAATGAACAAAAGAATTGATTTAAGGAATACCTATGTTTTATTGACAGAAAAAAAATTATCATTTTATAAACTTTCCAATGAAAAGTAGCATGAACAGTAAATTATTGAAAAACGGGTGGTCGAAAACCCCGGTGCGTGAGACCGGGGTCACCAACGATGTAAGTCAAATTCACGTCACCAATGGCGGGTTAAATATCTTGGTATTCAAATAGATGATCTTCTTAAATGGAACGTACATGTTTCAAACCTAACGACAAAACTGAGGAAATTCGTCTATTTCTTTAAAAATGTTAGAGATATATTAACTAGAAAACAACTGCCAAGCCTCCAAGCAAGCAAGTTCAGACCTAAAGGAGGTGTCTGTCTCTATAGTCGAGCTGACGTCAACTGTGTGCGACTGTTGAATCTGGAAAACTCCAGATTCGACGTAATGTGGGTACGCGTCAATCTTGCCAGTACGGTAAGATTCTACGCGTGTTTATACCGCTCACCGAACCTTAGCGAATCAGACACGTCCGAGCTCTTCAAACATTTAAGCGACACTATTGATGACCTCTTGCCCCGCTACCCTATGGCAGAGTTTGTGGTCCTGGGGGACTTCAATGTTCATAACGAACCTTGGTTGAAGTTCTCAGGATCAACAGACTCGGCTGGACGCCAAGCGGAATCCTTTGCCCTTTGCTACGGATTGGAGCAAATGGTTCAGGAGTCTACAAGGGTTCCTGATGTCCAGACTCACCGTTCCAATCTGTTAGACCTTTTTTTAACTACTGTGCCACACGGTTACTGCCTGGTGACGACATCAATCCCTGTAAACTTCAGACCACCAAACGAGAGGCTGAAGAGAAAAGTGTGGCACTATAGGTCAGCAGATTGGTTCGGTCTGCGGGCACATTTTAATGCTTTCCCGTGGTCAGCTGTCTGTTTTCGGACTTCGGATCCCTCAAGATGTGCCCAGGAAATTGGTGAGGTCATCACATCCGCGATGGATGGCTTCATCCAATCTACTGTTAAGGAAACTGGTGTAGGCTCAAAGCCGTGGTTCAGTCGACAATGCGCTGAAGCAGTGCGACGAAAAAACGCGGCTTACCGAGCCTACAACACATCTAGAACATCCGAAGACAGAACAGCTTACAACAAAATGGCAAAGGAAACCAAGAGAATCATAAATAGGTCAAAATTCGAGCACGACCAGCAGATCAGCAGAAAGCTGACTGCATGCCCGCATGGCAGCAGGCAATTCTGGTCGCTTGCGGGCTCAATAGGTCGCAATTTCTGCAAATCCAGTCTGCCACCTCTTACCAGACCTGACGGCTCACTAGCAAACACCGCCACCGAAAAGGCTAACTTACTAGGTAAAATGTTTGCGGATAACTCAACCCTCGATGACCAAGGTGCTGTCCCGACGTCGGTTCCTCACTGCGGTTTTCGTATGAAAAAGCTGAGGATCCGGCATCGGGAAGTACTCCATGTTTTACGAGGGCTTGATGTTAATAAAGCTAGTGGGCCTGACGGAATACCTGCCCTGGTACTGCAAAGGTGCGCTGCAGAAATAGCTCCAATTTTGACGAAGCTTTTTAAACTGTCCCTGAAGACTGGCTCTGTGCCCTCTGGTTGGAAAAAAGCGGTTATCCATCCTATTCCAAAGAAGGGTGACCGCTCCAACCCGGCCAACTACCGCCCCATAGCGATCACATCAGTTCTGTCTAAGGTGATGGAACGTGTGATCAACGACAAACTGCTCACATACCTCGAGAAGAACAAAATTATTAACGACCGTCAATACGGATTCCGGCGGAACCGCTCGTGCGGTGATCTTCTCGCGTATGTGACGCATGTTTGGGGGCGATGCCTGGAACGTTTCGGTGAGACCCAAACGGTTGCACTGGACATATCCAAGGCCTTTGACCAGGTTTGGCACCGAGGACTTGTCAACAAACTGCTTTCTTACGGACTTCCCGCATCCTTGTGTACGTGGATTGCCGACTTCTTGAGGGAGAGGTCGATTCAGACGGTAGTCGATGGTTTCACCTCTTCCTCTCACTCGATAAATGCTGGCGTCCCGCAGGGATCGGTTCTGTCTCCAACTCTGTTTTTGTTGCACATCAACGACCTTTTGTCATGTGCACCAATTCACTGCTACGCGGATGACAGTACAGTTCATGATAGCTTTTTGTTTGACAAGCCCCAAAGGGCTCACAAACTCCAACAGCTCGTAAGGCTTTGAAGCAAAGAATGGACGGTTACCTCGAGAGTGTTTTCTCTAGGGGTAAAAATAATCTCGTTGAATTTAATGTTTCAAAGACCCAATCTTGTCTGATTACGTCTAAAAGGGATCGCAATGAAAATCTAGTCTCTTTCAACGGAAGCAATCTTCCGAACAGGCCCTCCATTGATTTGCTTGGTGTAACCCTAAGTGACCAGCTCAGGTATGGGGGCTCCATCGAAGCCAGAGTAAAGTTAGCCTCCCAAAAACTGGGCGTACTGTACAGGGCCCGCAGATACTTTAAAAGTACACAACTGCTAACCCTGTACAAATCGCAAGTGCGCCCCACGGTTGAATTTGGCAGCCACCTCTGGTCTGGAGCTCCAAAATATCTGAAAAATACCCTCGACTCTGTGCAGAAACGGGCGGTCCGTTTGATAGATTCTCCCATCTTAACAGACGGATTGCAATCTTTAGAGCACAGGCGTCGGGTGGGAATGCTATCCTTGTTCTACCGGTATTACAATGGAAGATGCTCCGAGGAACTAGCATCATTGATCCCTTCGGCACCGGTGCATAGTCGGGAAACACGCCAAACGCGTGCCCAACATTTGTACACAGTTGACATTAGTCACATGAGAACGGGTCGTTTCTTCGACTCGTTCTTATGTTCAACAGCTCGGCTGTGGAATGATTTGCCGGCCTCTGTGTTTCCTCCTTCCTACAACATGGGTCTCTTCAAGACCAATGTTCATTCCTTCCTCTCCTCAAAAAGACCCTCCACACAGCATCCTAGATGACATAGGCCCTGAGGGAAATTATTTTCCTCAGGGCCTCCTGTGTGGAGTTAATGTAAAAAAAAAAAAAAAAAAAAACTGAAACAAGTTTACTGTGCTCTTATACAATCATCACTTGAATATGGTATTATTAGCTGGGGAAGTGCCACAAATACTTGCCTGGAGCCTTTAGTAAAGATTTAAAAACTAATTCTGAAGGTTATTCTTAAAGTACCGTTGAGAACGAGTACTGATTTTATTTTTAAGACACTTACTGTTCCTAACCTGCAAAAATTGTATTAACCCAATAGCTGCCCAAACAAAAACATTGTTTCACTACCGTACGCCAGCTATTTCAGTGATTTTTAACTTATAGCATTATAGCATTGTCCTTGCCCTTGAGGGCTTATTCATATTAGACACTCATAACTGATATCTATACTACATACTTCATACAATATTTATCCTCAAATGTTTCCCTGTCTACTTTTGAGATAAATAATAAACAGACAGATAACAATTGGAATCCGCTAGTCGGCCATAGTGGTGACTCACTAACACAAATAAACAAGCTGATATATTATACACTTGCGTCATCACATAATCAGATCAATGGTGTTGGACAACGATACTTCAACTGTTTTTATATTTGATATAGCCGATAGACAAGAAGATACAGATGAGGGGGTAAAACCAAACTATGGGGGGCGAAGAGGGGAAAGATGACTGTGATTCGTTAAAAAATCAATCTGACAGTATATAGGCATCTCGCATTATAATATCACCATTTAGTTCTTAAAAGCAAAATCTGCTTTTGAATGAATAGACCTTTTTACATGGGAGCGCGAATTGCCCGCCACGTTATTAACATATTTGCTTAGTCCAAATGCGGCAAGGAAAGTTCGCCCTTTTTCACAGATATTTTGTTGCCGTATTTAGTTAAGACACTTTTAGATATGTTTCATAATTTGCTTACCCCTGTAACCAGCGACGAGCTCACTGGAGAAACGCCCACATTCGCTATATCCAGATATATTAGGGTATAATGTATAGCACAAGCTATCATTTTCGCTGGTCAGGACAAGAATGATGACGTGACATTTTTTAGATTCAAGCGAGGCTCTCGTAAGCCGAGCCAGCGCCATGGAACCGTTAAGGGGAGGGGGAAATAATACGCTTTTATCACTTAGAGCAGGTCCAGATATATTCATATGTCCATGGATATAGCACTACATTATTTTGAATTTTATTTACATAATATTTTCAAGATTTAAAATTAATGTCCTTTTTTCTCATGGAATATTGTTGAGCATGGCCAAATACATAACGGCACATTATATTCACCACACATATGTATACTTAGTCACTTTTCTAGTTTTTGGGTCTAAATATTGTGTTTGAGCAAACATAAGAGTTTTTTTAAGGTTTTTTTTTCTCCGTGGCTGGTATAGGTCTCGGCGTATTTTTAGATAGTTTCGTTACTGCAATAAATACGAAGAGTTTATGAATGATGGATCTTTCCAACTGCGAAGCCTTGAATGTTCAGAAATAACTTTTATTATTTTGAAATAATTTGTTTGTTTCCTTGACAATTTTTGACATTATATTTGTATTCAGAAAGTGTTGAAAAAAAAATATTTACAGCGAATTTACTGATAATAATGGGTTCGCGGTTATCCCAGATGGAAAATCATTAAATTAGTGGACAATTGGTAAAAAAATTCCAAAATTCACAGTACAATTTAACAGTTACTTCAGTCTCCATAGGTTCATCTTCGTTGTCAGAAAGTTGACAAGATAGAAAACGAATTCTCTTATATCTTTTTCACTGAGATTTAGGAATATAAAAATTAATGTCTCTTTTCTTTTCAATAATCTTTTGTTCGTGAAAAACGAAATGATGAAACTAAATGAAAGAATAAACATTTATATTTCCAATTCAGAAATAAAAACACAAGTCCACATTTTCGCCTAACATTGAAAAACTTTAAGAACCACACCACTTTGTAAAAGATAAGTACCACGTGATATCCACACACGATCCTACAACGGGCGGGAGATCTAAAACACCCGGAGAATATATCTGCAGACCTTTTTTGTATGCTGTTTTGTGTAATGTAAACAATATAAATTGTGAACTCTTTTGTGAGACGTCGCTAAGAAAAAGTTCATAATATTTTACTAAATAATATTTAGCACCATCTAACGTTAGATCTTCGAAATATCATGCTCGACAAATTCATATTGGCGATTTAGATCGTACTAGCTGACCCGGCCAAGCGTTGCTGTGGCTAATAAAACACAACGCCATCTACTGGATGGATTATCCAACCTTTATAACCACCGCCGTCTTTGAGTTTATCGCGAAGAGACAGACAGATGCCGCGGAGGATTTTAATTTATAATACGTAGAGATGGTGTGAAAGATTATACTAATTTGCATGAAATGCTTGAGGTAACTAACGTATTTCAGTTAATAAGGATTAATACTGTATCCGTCTAAATAACTTTTCAATTATCGCAATGTACGTGACTATTTTTTTAGAAGATAAAATGGGTATAGTAAGCTATCCGTAAAAGATAGATATGTGCCTTCACGGACTTTTTTGTAGATCTATAAAAGAGGAATATCCCACCATGCATTGTTTTGTTATATCCCAAAAGGATTAGGCAGTGTTTTCGATGAAAGCTACCAGGCGGCTTGACTTTTTCCGACACTTCTAACAATTATCGTTATGTTTCAACCAATTTACACAAATCCTTGACAAATTACATACCTAAACCTTCCTCACGAAACACTCTATCTATTGGTGAAAACGGCATGAAAATCCGTTCAGTAGTTTTCGAGTTTATCGCGAACAGACAGACAGACAGACGACGCGGGGGACTTTAATTTATAATATGTAGAGATGGTGTAAATGGCAGTATTGGCACGATCGCTCGCACACCGATCGGTGCTAATGGCAGCGAAAAAATTAAAAAAGTAAAAATAGACACATATTTGAAGAACAGATAAGTACTAGAACCTTAAGAGAGTCACATGTAAAATCTTTTGAAAGAAGTTTTGTTGCTATTCAATAGGCCACTTGCATCACAATTTTTATTTTTTTTTTCCGGTTTAGACAAATATTCTAAGACATTCTGTTTTTTTTTTTTTAATCGTATTTTTGAAACCCTGGGGATTTTTTGAAAATTTCAATCCTAAAAATCGGACCATTTTTTATAAACCGGAAAGACAGGACATAATTTTATAGGTGCGAAAAAACGATAATTACATAGCCGAAAATCATTTAAAAAAAAAATAAGGTTTTCCACACAAATGGCACAGGAGAATAAAGAGGCATACCAAAAATATTACATCTCATAAATATTTTTTTCTCTATCCATCTTATTGATCATAAATCGTTATAATGTACAATGTATATATTACTAAATCCAATGTAATATACTTTTACTTGTAAATTATAATAATAATAAGAATATTATAAAATTTCATTTTGTTAAAATCAGCACCATAACATATACATTAACATCAGAATCATTATACCTCTAAAACACGTACCGACTTCTAAAATGTACGGGGTTCTCTTCAGAACATTTGTCAAAAAGTCAAACCAAATGATAAGTTCGCAGAGAACAAACAATAAATCTAGTGAACGAATTCAAAAATTCGCCTGAAATCAAAGTGATGCCATATAAAAAAAATAAATCAGTGTGGAATTTTACAAAATTAATAGGAACATTTTCGGAGACGGGATTTTTCATGCAGTGACGTCACGAGCCCAAATAATGGATTTATTTATTTAAAAATAAATAAAAAACTGTACATTTCTAAAAAATTTTACTAAAATTTTCGCAACCTTATTAACCTTTCCCTTACTGTGCTAAAAAAATACGCGCGCTCCGGTGCTGTGTAATCAATTCACGTGTTAAAATCATCGATTTTATATCGGAAATATATGAACATTCATAGCTAATCGCTTTTGTTTTTCATAATTTGTGTTACAAGTGATAATAATTGTAATTTAATTGCTGAAAACATGAAAAAACCATCGTCCGTTGCTCAAAAAACGGGCGAGGAGACCATCTCAAAGGATTGCCCGCGAACGACTGAGGCGCTGGGCGCTGGGCTGCTACCCAATACATACATCTATGTATGTTTAGCTACTACGCGGTCGTAGGTATCGACGGTCGAAACACAACACGGCGGTCTCTGTTTCTCGTGTTCCCGTATAGCAAAGTAGAGCGAGACGTCACATAGCGTGTCATCTCCCCCCGCACACTCCTCGCGTATCACGGTCCACACTGGCACACGGTTGATTGTATTTGTGGTTTATTCCCGATATTTAACAAAATATCTCTGATTTTGAATTAAATTTGCTAATTATTTAAAATATTATTTTTTAATTCAGTGTGTAAATGTATAACGGAGGAATACCTAAAATCTGAATCCAGAATTCATTATATTTATAGAGATATAAAAGTTATTAGAAGCAATGTGTAGTATTTACGCATTACAGACCAGGAAAGGTTAAAAAGATCTATCCACACGATTTTTTCCAATTCGTTATGAATTCAATGCAAGTGGCCTATTCTCTACCTACTGACATTAGAAACACGCAAACGAAAAGTTTGTTTAAAAGTAGAATCATTGATCACCTCAAATAACATATCCATCAGGAGTATTTAACAACATATTTACCTTTATGCCTACTGTGTGTATATATGTAACCGTTTACCTACTGCAATCTTCTATGTCTATATATATAAACATATACGAGTATTATCTGGTAAATAGAAAACAATAGCAAAAAACAATTGCTTTTTTATGTTGATATTTTAGCAGAATTCACCAATGTAATTTTTGCGAGGTTTTTCAAAATATCATCTAACGTTCAACAGGTTCACCATGTATAATGATTCGTTGCATATTTTGTTTGATTAACTTGAAAAACCATAAATCAAGAAACGGTAAACATGAAAAAATTATTCTATTTATGAAGGTTAGTGCATTTTTTGTTTATACAGCTGATCGAGTTGTGTGATGTTTGTCTTTTTTCTACTCTCTTATATTTGTCTGTATTTTATTTACTCCTGGGCACTTGGCACCAGTCGTAATATTCTTCTTTTCTCTTGGCTCTGATCGATATTTAAATTCTTAAGGCTTTGCATATGTGTGGTAGGGATGGAAAATTCCTCCCCTACGTCACACAAGCCTTTATAAAATTGGACCCTTATTTCCTCTGATAACTACAGAAAGCTACTTAAAGCTCCCTTGTACTACATACCTTTAGCGATATATGTACTTAACTAATAAATACGTTATTTACGACTTTGAACGTAAATATTTTCGTATTTAGGTTGTAATTAAACTCCATCAAACGTTGTGTAATTTTTTTGATTTATGATATAGGACTTTAATTACTTTAAATTTTGTGGTAACCCTCTTGATTCTAAACAGAGTGTTGAATTTCAAACTGTATTGGTCTCTCTCTTGCAAATTTAACCTTAAGTAATTTCTCTAAATGAACTAACTTCCCCTTGACGTTTATTATGATTCCCTACATCCTAATGAATTCATGAATAAGCAATACTAACCGAAACTACACATGACTAATTGAACAGATAATTAAATATAACTCAAATGGTTAAATGTTAGTAAATTTGATTATGATTGTATCTCGTATCTGCTGGGCGCCCCTCCGTTTAGATTCAGCTGCTATAAGGTGCATATAAAGATGGATTTAGTAGGTTAATGTAATTAGTTAATTGCATATTTGACGAACTCAGAATAACCCTTTTTCTGGCAAAATTTGGCTCCTGCCTCCATCAAGTAAGCAGGGTGATCAGAAGTCAACCCAAAATTCGCACAGTCTTTTGGCACGGTTCAATTGATTGATACCTAAGTTATCGCGTCCCAATTGACCTTCCTTTCGCCATCATGCACTGCCTTCAGGTCTTCCTCCAAGCCCAGATACCTCCAAATTCCTACTCCTCCAAAGTTTACTATTTACTTAGGGCGAACCGGTTTCGTCCTATATGCAATCATATACTCACGGGTTTGTGTGGAGTTACGGGTCGTGAATCCTCCCTCCACGTTCAAGAAATGAGACGAGAGTGACCCGACAGGCCTAAAGCACTAATTGTAAGTGAGTTCGTTTCATTCAATGAACAGTACATAAAAAGATATATATGTAAACATACGTTTTGGGAAGGTTTATAACTCGCAATGCGAAACTACTTGCAACGCATCCCGAGCTCGGATCTCGCCCATCAAATTCTGCGAAATTTTCAGATTGATACCGAATATATACGTAAGAATAGTGTGAAATATAAATATATATTAGTACATTAAGATCTTATCTGGCGATGTGTTCTGGAGATTCGCCATAACTCCAAGCTTTTGTTTGGTTTTGTTGACGGTTTTGTTTGAGAGATCCGCCATCTCTATGGTTTGATTAATGGTCCTTGTTACAGAAGCGAACACTGCCTTCTGTTGGTTGAACTGTATTTTTTTTTTTTTCTTTCCCTCCCCTCCAATGTTCAACTTTTGATAAATTCTTGCTATCCCGTGATTCTCAATTGAATCATGTAAATCCTCATTACCCCTTATTAAGCTATCCCGTGATTTTTCAACTGCTTCATCTAAGCCTTCATTACCCCTTATTGAACTATCCCGTGATTTATCAAATGCTACATGTAAATCTTCAACACACCTTTTTGAACTGCTATAATAAATCTGTTAATTTTCAATTGCTTAGGTCTGTAGATACCTCTTTACGTTCAAATTAAAGATAGTGTTTAAATTTTTTTTTTTTCTTTTGTTCCTAATAATTGCGCAATATAATAATTTTATCCCGTTCCTAGAAGTTAATACCTAAGTACGATATCCACTAATCAAGGTCATTTTTTTTTTTCTTTTTGTTCCTAATAATTGCGCAATATAATAATTTTATCCCGTTCCTAGAAGTTAATACCTAAGTACGATATCCACTAATCAAGGTCATTTTTTTTTTTTCTTTTTGTTCCTAATAATTGCGCAATATAATAATTTTATCCCGTTCCTAGAAGTTAATACCTAAGTACGATATCCACTAATCAAGGTCATTTTTTTTTTCTTTTTACTGTATTCGAACTAGTGCCCCAGTGACCGAATTATTTTGTAAACAATTTGAGCTTTGTAAACATTCTCTACGTCCTCGTGACCTAGATTCAAGCGTATGAGGTATGTTTACTTTAGACATTCCGGAGACGTGTGAGATGACTCTAAAATTTTCTTTGTTTGATAATGATGTACTTAGCGCAATTGTCTAGTCTGATACCCGATTACGTATACATATTTATTCATTTATATATACTTTGTCTCAATAAATAATTTATAATATTGATATGTATATACATAAATTTTATGATTGAAATAATTTCTAATATCATAACTTATTTCAAATGCTCTGGATTTTCTGAAATTATATTAATACATACATAACATTAAATATAAAATATTGATTTGCAAATTTATCACACATAACTACTTTTAATAGTTATTGATGAATTCAGAGGTAGGAATCGATACCCTTTTCCTCTTTTTATATAAGTGTTTTTCTTTTTTTTTTTTTTTTTATTATAATTTTTCTTGGGAACAAAAATTACATATATATATGTTTATATACTTACATATATAAATATATAAAATATACTTATTATACTTATAATATTTTAATATAGTTACATATCACATATTAAGCGAGTAATATCTTGGTCAAATAATTAATCCAAATACCAATGTTTGCTCCATTCCGCTTTCTCCTTGGAATCTGTAAAATTTTATAACGGAAAAGACTTACCCCTACCAAGGTTTTCTCCGACCGGGAAATACACGGTAACCTTGCTGCGATTTTCCTAAATTTAATTTTTTTATTTTCCTAAATTTAATTAAATCTTTTTGACTTCAATTTTTTTTTTTTTTCATTTAATCTAATTAATTAAAATGATGTATGAACTCTATCGTTCTAAACTGTATTTCATCTCAAAACTCGTTGGTTAGATAACACTTTAAATGATAGTTACTTCACGATTAATTTAGAGATGGTAAATTGTTGTTAAATTAAATTTTTATCCCTCCGAACTTTTATGTATTAATAAAATATTATTTTGTTTTATTATTATTATTTAAGATAATTAATTTAAATATTTATTATTTGTTAGAACACTTTCACTTAGATTGAACACACGTATTTAATTATAACTTCATCACGCTAAATTATCACATCACTTCAGTTATTTATTGCACTAATATTAAACGCGAAATTTCTAAGTTTAAAAATACGATATTAAGTGATTATAAAATCCGAATTTTCCACTAAAACAAATTGTATTTATCACGAGCACTTTTATTTTTCACAAGTAATTAATGCGTTGGCTTTAATTTTTATTTTTCACTGACTCTAACTGCAAAGTATTTTTTTTTGTATATCACTGACTAGAATGTGAAATTTTTCTAAGTATCAAAATAATTATCACTTAGAATTTTTCCACTTTAAGTCACCCACCGTTTCGTCACGTTCCGCGAAGTTACAACCTTTTCGACCGCGACGTAGACTGTCCTCAACTGGCATTTGTCTAGACTTTTATACCCCTCTCAGGTCCAAAAGATCGTATCTGAATCTCCTATAATAAACCAATCTAATTACTATCAACTCGTAATTTCTTGAAACCTCTCCATTATTGTCGAATGCGGTCTCTTTGTACGTTTTGCGTTTGATACATTAAATTCTGTCTCGTACTTCCATACTTACAAGATCCGGATTTAGTAAGATCCATGTTTAATGGCCCAACTTCCTTTGTCCTGTTGTTCATACAAAACTAGCTTGAATTTAATAATTTTAAAGTTCTATTTTCATCTATTCCGTAACATGTCCGTGCGTACGGCATCTACCATATGTTCCAAATCTGTCCCCAAATTCGCCTATCAGAGATATCTTCATGTCGAAGTCTTTCTCGCAAATTGTTCATTTTTATTTTATTATTTTTCCTCGAGTTTTTCTGTATCCTATATGAACCTTTCCATTTAAAACCGAATTTTCTCTATTTACGTCGTATATTTGAATTTTCCATTTTTTTCTCGAATTTTCTTTTATTCACGACACTCTTTCCATGAATTTCCTTATTTATCCTTACGTTATTGTTCATATCTCTATAGGTTTTTATATTTCAAGCCGTATTTATTTTATTCACTGTTAATCTAAGATTTCCTTTGTTTTTCTCTGTCGTATCTCCTTTCCCCTCACTTCCCCGTACTTCCCTGATATAACCATATCGTTTTTTGATGTTTGCTGCCTCTTGGAAAATTTCATTTTCTATTTGTTATTAATAAATATATCATTTTTTAACATCTTTATAGGAGATACCCCCACTTCGGCCCTTAAATTCCTGTCATTTTTATTGCTTCATAGAGATCGCCTCCCAAATTTTGTCCCGTTCTTACGCAAAATCCCATAAACCATATGCCTTGACAGTTGTATACATTAGTTCCTGTACCCACCTGGCAATAAATCCTTTTTTATTTCAGTGTCGTTAACTTTTATGAGAATTCTTTAATATAAATATTTCATAAGACCCATGATAATTTTTATTACCTTTTTAACGGCTAATCGTCCTTATCTAAACAATTTTCATGTTCGAATATTCCTTGTTTATCACAACAAAATACATCTGAAATCGACAACCATTGTAATGCCTCATTTTTTTATCTGCAATCGCGTACTATGTTACTCTATAACCTCCATTTTAATTACGTAAAATGACTCCTTTTCCTGAGTTTTTCTATCGCAATGTTTTTCAGCATTTTCCACTCCCCTCCGTACTGCACTCTATCTTCTTCTCTAACACTTGTTACTGCTCTAGACATCTGAAATGTACCCTCGCCTATTCTTTAAACTCTCATTTTTTTTTGACGTTTCCTCCCTAAATCTTTCATCGTAATATCCTAGCTCCGTCTAAAATTGATAACAATAATTTTCCATTGTTTTTTCAACATTTCCATTTCCTTTAGCACGTTTTCCCTCGAATCGATCATCTCCGGTCGTCACAAACAATCGTATTATAGATGGAAATCTCCCTAACGCCTTACAATACGTTTTCGTCACTTGCTTTGCAATTTTTCACTTAAACTTTTGCATCGTGTTTACGTGTATCCTTTTTTTTCCGCACCTGATATGTTTTAATGCGTTCGAGAACTAGGGTTTCTGATCCCTGGAACGTACCGGTTAATGATAACATTTCTTGGGGTCATCGTTCTTTTGTCCCTGAACAGATTATTTCTTCCCATGGAGTTTATTCACCTCTCGGTTTGGTGGGAACGTCAAACTCATTAATTACATTCCTAATTGCTAAGTCCAAAGGTCGTTCCTTTGTTCTAAAAATGGGTTCGGCCCTCTTCCCGTTGATAGGCTGAATTGGTTTTTAATCGCTTTTGCTGCAATTCAATTGGCTGTCAATATATCACGGGCTAAGTATATTGGGGAGTCCCTGTCTTTGATTATTAGTTGATACCATCTGTGATTTTTTTATCAATACTCGTCTCACTTTGTCTAATTATAGATCCCTACCGTAAATATGAATTCACTTTACTCTAATCCGATAGATGTCGTAGACGTGTCCGTTTTATAAGTAATTGATATTTTCTTTTTAAATTAAAGTGGGAAGCTACGATATTTCCTAATTTTCACTGTTGATCAATGCAATTCATCACAGTTGCAACAGTCAGTAAAAATCTCCTTTTAAGCCTCGATTACATTGAGCAAATTTACAATCTATTTGCCAGTAAGTTTAAAAGCGGGAAAATAGGCGAGTGCGATTGTGATGACGACACATAAAACGTTATGACTCCCGCGCGAACTAATTCTGTCGATGCTTTGTACAAGACCGAGATATTCGTAGTTAGCTCACCGCTATTAGCTCTTTGCCGGTTACTTGACAGATTGTACAACGGATAACCAAGATCAAGCTAACAGTTACGAAATCAGCTGTTCGAGGGCCGCCATCTTGCCATCCGCCGTACACGCTAGCGAGTAGCGAGCAAAGTTGACCCCCTTTCAACTTTTTTCGTAGGTTGTTCACAATCTGCTAGTTAGCTAGTAACACGATTACACTGAGCGAGTTTATTAGCAGATAGTGAATTCACCGGCTAGTAGCTTGTAAACTCGCTGAAGTCATCGAGGCTTAAGGTTAAGCGTAACGTACATAATTATGTGACTAATGCAGTTCTTGCTTAGGTGGTTATTTTGTCTATGGTGTTTTTTTTGGACACTGGTAATTTTTGGAAAAGAAAGAGTTCCTTTTTGTTTATGGGCACTTCCTTCCGATCAACTTGGGCAGTTGGGTCGGAAATTGGTCACTCACCATCCTGGTGTTTAAATTTGCGTTTAGTCATGAGAATCTAAGTCGATTTTAAACCTAAAAGAACGCGGGGTGTTTTTTACGAAACACGCGAGGTTCGTGTACGAGTTATTTTTAGTGGATGACGTGTAAGTCCCACTTTTTTCCGATGTGGCTGGTTGGCCATGTTGTGGATGTATTTCTGGAAAAGGAGTCGTGAAGTGAATTGCTCCTGGTGTTGGCTACTATAATATGCCTTCACGACCCCGCGTCGCAATGTCACGGTCTGCTAACCGTAATACGCCAGACTTGGCTACTGATGGGGACCACGTGCCTTTGAATTGGAGTTCGTAGAGATGGCCCGTGGCTGAATGCGCTCCTTGGAGGTATAGCGTCCTCCTGCCCAATTAGAAGGACGACCTTGGTGCTCTGGGTTCCGCGCCGTTCCCATAGGGGAAGACTGGAGTTCCCGTCCCGTCTCGTGTTTTCTCACTGCGAAGCAAGATCGCGTTCGTCTACCGGGGTTATTTCCGTATAGTTAGATTAGCGTGTCCATTAGGAGTCCATCTGGTATGTGTATTTTTGTATTTCCTTTTTGTTAACTTGGTACGAAGTTCGTACACTTCCTTGTTACTTTTTGTGGTTTTGGATTCAATACATTTTTATAAAGTTCCTCTTCTTTTATTTGATTGAAAACCCTACCTACATGACAGATAACTACTTGGCCCACTATCCTGAGCCCTGGTCTCTGCTCTGCCGCAAGGTTACCTTTTTAATACGAACATGATACGTTTCAGTGGCGTCCAACGTTTCAGTGGCGCTTCCAACGTGTAAAATCAGTTATTTTCGGTGCCCGAAACGTACTTTTCTGTCATGTGGGGTGGATTCTCAGTTCTTTTGCTGATAATTTTAGAGAAATCAGAGATGAATCGGTGTGTGTGCATTTATTTGGTTTTATATCTAACATTAACCGTTCTGCAGAGATTCTGTGTGTCATTCTGAGGGTGAAATGCAGATCCCGCCAATGTGGGGGATTTTAATAAAAATGCACTTTCTAGATGAGAAAAGTGTGGAAAAGTTGAATAAAAAAGAAATGAAGGTGCGCTTGGCAAAATTGAGGGAGATACAGCCGTTTAAAGAATGAATAAAATGACACTTCGTGAACTTATACTACGCCATTTTGTTACTATTATGTTGGTATCTCAGACTTGCTATTCGAAGGTTGATACGATTGTAGCACTTCGTGTGATATATAATAAGGCGCGTAATTATGAAAAACAGAATTAATAATGGTCACAAACCATGTTACACAAACCTGGCGTAGCCGCTAAACTACTTGAAAACTGGGATGTTTTTCTTGCGTTGACGCGAGTAGGCGTTATAAAGGGGCACAGACCATGTTACATAAACCATGTTACACAAACCTTGCGTAGCTGCTAAACTATTTGAAAACTGGGATGTTTTTCTTGCGTTGACGCGAGTAGGCGTTATAAAGGGGCACAAACCATGTTACACAAACCATGTTTAGCGTAGTCTTAGGTTAGGTTGCTTTAATTTGGAAGGTGATAAACAGTTTAAAAAATCGTTTAAAAAAAGTCCGCTAGAAAAATTTCATAATTACGCGTCTCATCTATCACATGAAGTCGGCTACAATCGTATCAACCGGTTCTATAGTCGGCTATATCATCAATGATGTTGGCGCAAGCGATTCTGTCCTTGTTTTCATACATCACTGAAAGCCATAGTTGATCACACATTTTGTTTTGTTTGTACAAGAAATGCTGACTTTTGTGCACTCGTGGAGTGTTTTTTTTAAGGGATGCCAGCTTGGGTATTACCGTGGTCTCATTTTTTTTACAAACATTGTCACTCTTTTGAGTTTTTGATGCAGGTTGTTTAATGGATTTTTGGATATCCTAAGCTGCGAGCTTAACTTTCTGTTTTGCTGTTAAGTACCAATCGACTTTTGTCATGATCTGATAGATAGGTATTGTGTTATGTAAATCCTAATCTGACCACCTTGATTGGCAGGTATTTATTGTTTTATAAAACCTGACCTGATTTGATTTTTGAAAATTGGATAATTTAAATATTATTCTAGTTTGACGACCTTTTTTACATATAGGTATTTCCTCGGAATTGTAAATCCTGGTTCAATAATGACAGTTAGATGATCCAATGTAAGATCCCTACTCTGTCCACGTCTGATAGACAGTTTGTATACTGATTCTATATTACTTATAACACAGAAAAGTATTTTCTTGTGTTCTAGTTTTGCCAACATTGAACTCCATTGTTCTGATTGAAAAATGTATATCTATATAGATATTTTCATAATTTAGGCTTCTTTAATTTCAAGTATTTGTTTATTTTTAAGTTTTATCTTAAGAATGTTAAACCGGATGGACTTAGTTAGATAGGTTACTTTTTTTGCTATTCAAATATAGCGTAAATTCAGTGCGAGTGAGGGCTGTTTAACCCTAAAAAGTGAAGCCAAATTGGCCTTTATTTCCTGTATAAGGAAAAGTGATCAAATTTTTTTTTTCTTTTCTACTATTTATTTGGTTGTGTTTTTTCTTAAAATATAAAATGTTGAGTATTTTATAAGTATAAATCTTGTTAAATTGACACATTCTTTTTTTTTAAAGTAAATTCAAAACTTTGTTTAATTTAGTAAATGATGGTTGACTCCTTGTTTTCGTGCCTTTCTTTTCTTGTTTGTTCTTTATTATTAAGAAATTTAATTTTAAGAGATTTACCTTTAAGAAATTTAGTTCTAAGTTGTTATTTTAATTACTAATTAATGTTTTTGTTATCATTTTTCTAGATACCTGATGGACTCATAGTGTAGTTAGTTTGTGGACTTAGTTTTTCATGTTTGAGGGCAAACATTTTCGTGGGAAGGGGGGAATTGTCACATAAATAATTATGTGACTAATGCAGTTCTTGCTTAGGTGGTTATTTTGTCTATGGTGTTTTTTTTGGACACTGGTAATTTTTGGAAAAGAAAGAGTTCCTTTTTGTTTATGGGCACTTCCTTCCGATCAACTTGGGCAGTTGGGTCGGAAATTGGTCACTCACCATCCTGGTGTTTAAATTTGCGTTTAATCATGAGAATCTAAGTCGATTTTAAACCTAAAAGAACGCGGGGTGTTTTTTACGAAACACGCGAGGTTCGTGTACGAGTTATTTTTAGTGGATGACGTGTAAGTCCCACTTTTTTCCGATGTGGCTGGTTGGCCATGTTGTGGATGTATTTCTGGAAAAGGAGTCGTGAAGTGAATTGCTCCTGGTGTTGGCTACTATAATATGCCTTCACGACCCCGCGTCGCAATGTCACGGTCTGCTAACCGTAATACGCCAGACTTGGCTACTGATGGGGACCACGTGCCTTTGAATTGGAGTTCGTAGAGATGGCCCGTGGCTGAATGCGCTCCTTGGAGGTATAGCGTCCTCCTGCCCAATTAGAAGGACGACCTTGGTGCTCTGGGTTCCGCGCCGTTCCCATAGGGGAAGACTGGAGTTCCCGTCCCGTCTCGTGTTTTCTCACTGCGAAGCAAGATCGCGTTCGTCTACCGGGGTTATTTCCGTATAGTTAGATTAGCGTGTCCATTAGGAGTCCATCTGGTATGTGTATTTTTGTATTTCCTTTTTGTTAACTTGGTACGAAGTTCGTACACTTCCTTGTTACTTTTTGTGGTTTTGGATTCAATACATTTTTATAAAGTTCCTCTTCTTTTATTTGATTGAAAACCCTACCTACATGACAGATAACTACTTGGCCCACTATCCTGAGCCCTGGTCTCTGCTCTGCCGCAAGGTTACCTTTTTAATACGAACATGATACGTTTCAGTTATAATCCACGGATTCACAGATGGCGCCAATTAAATTATTTTAGGTTTTTAATACCTTTTGCACATTTTACTTTAAAATATTGAGGTGAATTAATTGTTTACGCCCGTACATATTTAATATGAAGATAAATAAATAGTTTTGTTTATGGACAAAACTATATATTCATATTAAATATGCACAGGCGCAAACAATTAATTTACCTTAATATTTTAAGGTTAACGTGCAAAATGTATTAAAAACCTAAAATAATTTCATTGGCGCCATCTGAGAATGCGTAGATTATAATGTTCATTAAATGAGCGGTGGATGCAGATTATGAGGCGACCTCCATGATGGACTATCCCAAAATATCTTTTTATTTTTAATTCTGTCTACTTATTATTTATTTTAATTTTATGCTTATTTTTTATTATTTGTGTGATGAATTTTGTTATCATTTTATGCTTTAATTAGGTACCTACCTAATATTTAAACTATTTTTTTTTCTTTTCTTTTATAGTTGTTTATGTAATATGGCAGACTGGGATTGCACTACCCTCCCAGTCTTGCTGGAATAAAAACTTAAATAAAAATAAAAAAAATAAACTATTTATGTTAAAATGCGCCTGCTCTCAACACAGGAACTCCTAGTGAGACAGGCACTGCACAATTACCTATGTAACATAAAAATATAAAGATTACAATAAAAAATGTACGTGACGTTTAACCTTATAATTACTTAACGTACCGTCGCGGACGGCATAAAAAAGGCAATAAACATACGTTCCTTATTACAATAATGTTGCAGCTCTTTCAAAATATGAAATACACAACGCACACAGGTCTGTTTGCTCCAAAGTAAAAAAGTCATAATTTTCTTGCATCTCTCACACATACCGCACTGTGACGTCTCCGTAGCCCCCTACAATACTACTAGCCGTGACGATAATTTTGAAAGTATGGAATATAGTTACAAGGATAATATTAAAGTGTGTGTGAATTCCAAAAATTCAAAAACATCAAATGACAATGCGCTGATGGTTTTGCTTTTGTTCTTAAACAAATAATGCAGCAGCACTTTCTTACACACTAAATAACAACAGTCGAAAATGAGACATACGGTGAACGTATATCTCCACCCCCCCAAAAGAAACAGACAATCATTTTCACACATCTCCCTCGCAGATATATTTTTTTTTTTACATTAACTCCACACAGGAGGCCTGTTTCCTGAGGAAAATAATTTCCCTCAGGGCCTATGTCATCTGGGATGCTGTGTGGAGGGTCTTTTTGAGGAGAGGAAGAAATTAACATTGGTCTTGAAGAGACCCATGTTGTAGGAAGGAGGAAACACAGAGGCCGGCAAATCATTCCACAGCCGAGCTGTTGAACACAACAACGAGTCGAAGAAACGACCCGTTCTCATGTGACAAATGTCAACCGTGTACAAATGTTGGGCACGCGTTTGGCATGTTTCCCGACTATGCACCGGTGCCGAAGGGATCAATGACGCTAGTTCCTCGGAGCATCTTCCATTGTAGTACCGGTAGAACAAGGATAGCATTCCCACCCGAAGCCTGTGTTCTAAAGATTGCAATCCGTCTGTTAAGATGGGAGAATCTATTAAGCGGACGTCGAGGATATTTTTCAAGTATTTTGGAGCTACAGACCAGAAGTGGCTGCCAAATCAACCGTCGGGCGCACTTGTGATTTGTACAGGGTTAGCAGTTGTGTACTATTAAAGTATTTGCGGGCCCTGTAAAGTACGCCCAGTTTTTGGGAGGCTAACTTTACTCTGGCTTCGATGGAGCCCCCATACCTGAGCTGGTCACTTAGGGTTACAGTACAGTTACTTATAACGTTAAGTATACGTATAAAGAAATTGAAACGCAATTCCTGTCACAAAAAATTAGTACCTACTTCGGAGAAAACAGCCACACGAATTTTGTGTGACCGTTTCCTCAGAAAGTTATTTAATGTGTAAAAAAGAGCATAATAACCAAAATAAAAAATGGCATAATAACCCAAAAAATATCAAATAGGTCTATGCAATTCACATATATAACGTTATTAATTTCTTGAAATGTTAAACATAAATGTACGATAGATTATAATAAATTGTAATAAAACAGAAAATACAAATATTCGGAAACAAAACAGTCATGCACGAGAAGTCAAATAACAAGCAATGTTGTCAATGCGTAAACATTATGTGAAAATAAAATAAACGCAGCTGTGTAAAAATTCATGTGTAAATTGAAAATATTTATATTGTGGGATTTGATGTTAGGGTTGTGTGAAATTTACATTTAATTTATAAAATTTCTTCTGTTTCTAATAAGTATTCGACATTATATTTACAGTTTTACTTTAACCACTGGGGGCGATCACGCAAAATAAATAAATTTGCCTCGATTACTCTAGATTTCCCGGAAGGAAATTTTTTAAATGTTGGTAAATATGCAGTTAGTCCACCTCACGGATAATACGGAATGTTCGTGTTGTCGAAGTTTGATGCACGGATAATACGGAATGTTCCTTTTTTAACTAATAGACAATCAAATATGACATTTGTCGGAAGTACCAATTTTATAAAATAAATTCTCCAAAATAAACTCGTGTGTCAACATAATTTTAAAAAACATCCCAGGTTTTGAATGGTTTGTTTGGCAAAGCAGGGTTTGTCTAGCGGGTTTGTGTAATTATTCTAATACATTTCTTTCCATGTTCTACTGTTATAAATACTGGTACAAACTTGTCAATAATGGATTCATTTTGTTTTACGCAAAAATATTTTTTCTACGATTGGCAGCATTGTCTATGAAATGTTAAAATAAAACGATGGATAAACAATGGCATTACCGCGAGAGTGAATTAATTTTAACAAAATTCAAATGGTAAATGCATATTTTTTGCATGTTTTTTGGTCTCCCCCGACATAAATACTCACTTTTCGTAACAATAAAGCTAAATCTAACTGTTTGAATGAAAAATATTCCGTATTAACGAGTTAGCGGTTTAATGCATAAATAATAAAAATTTTCACCAATATAAAAAAACATCGTACCTTCGAAATTTAACATATTTATTATATAGATTTCCTCCATGTGACTACCTCTGATTAAACAGCATAATAACAAATTTTAAATAATAAAATTTATAATAAAGGAGTATGAGATCAAAAATTTTATAAAACAAAGTATTAAGCATATAAAACTAAAATGTAAATAAAAATATCAATACATTGGTAACCATAAGAAGCCAGGTTGTACATATAAATAAAATCATAACAGAATTAAAGTATAAACGATAGAAACATAGACACATAACATATTCATGAAACATCAGAGAAATACTCTTTTATGTACCCCTTATATTTGTAAAGTTCAGAATTGAAAATGTCCACCTTGGATAATATGCTATTGTAACTATTGCATAGTCTGTTCAGACAAGAATTTTGCTTACAGTTTGTCTTGCATTGATCAACCCTGAATAGGACAGAAGAGCGTGTTGTACGCGCAGGTACATTAAATTGAATTTTATTTAGCAACTCTGGGCATTGAATATATTGTTAACTAATTTATACAGGAATATTGCATCCATATGATGCCTTCGTACACTCAATGAATCAATTTTAAAGTATGAAGCTGCCTCTGCATAATTATTAAATCTTGCATATGACTTGTAACAAAGATATTTGATGAATTTGTTTTGAATTGCTTCAATTTTGTTTGTATGGATTTTAAAAAATGGAGACCAAACAACTGACGCAAACTCCAAATGACTTCGTACATAGGCAAAGTAGAGTTGCTTAATGACGTTGATACTATTAAAAAGTTTTGTGTTTCTTATGATAAAACCTAACATTTTAGCAGCTTTATTTGTGATTTGTTGTATATGAAGGTTATATTGTAGTTTACTATCAAGGGTTATTCCAAGATCACGAATATCTGAGACTGTTGCAATGTTGTTGTTATTTATCGAATAATTAAATAATGTTTTATTTTTATTTCTTGAAAATGTAATGTGATGACATTTTGAGACATTTAGAAATAGTTGATTTTGTTGGCAATAGGTAAATATATTGTTTAAATCATGTTGTAAATTGACGCAATGGTTTAGACTTTTTATTGGCTTATATAGCTTGGCATCATCAGCAAATAATTCTATTTCAGAGTATTTAACAACATTGACCAAATCATTGATATATAAAATGAAAAATAATGGTCCAAGATGAGAACCCTGTTGGATCCCAGAGGAAATTTCACTGAAATCTGATTCGAAGCCCTTTATTGCTACTGCCTGTGATCTCTTGAGTATATAAGATGTAACCCAACGAAATAGATTACCACGTATACCTAATGACCAAAGTTTTCTGAGTAATAGTTTTTGATTAATTTTATCATAAATTTTAACTATAAAGTATGAGGGAATGTCATCACACCCGGCGCTTGTGTTTATGTCCAGAGCTTTTATTTCTTTTAAGAATTTGACCGTGGTGATATTTATGTTATTTGTGTTTTCTGGTATGTCGAAGTCTGGTAGGTTATTATCGTTTATGTAAACTGATTGGAAATATTCCATGAAAATATTGCATATGTCTTGGCCATTTTCTGCTTTTTCGTCATCTAGGTGCATCATCCTTGGAAGAGACGATTGTGTTTTTTTCATGTTATTAAAATGATTCCAGAAGAGTTTAGGATTACCATTTATGCTATTTTCAGCAGTGTGTATATAATTAATGTAGAGTTGTTGGGCGATACGTTTTTGTCTAGATCTTAAGAGAGAAAACGTTTGATAGTCACATGGATTTTGAAATTTTTTAAAATTTTTATGGTATTTATTTTTCTCTTTAATTATTTTTATGAGAGATGATGTGTACCACAGCGGATAATTACAATTTTTAGCTGGTTTAGTTGGTACATAATTTATTTTAATGTTGTTTAATATGTTGTATGTATTAAAAAATATTTTAAAAATGATTAAATTTATAACAGCGCGATACCTGCGTGTTTTTTTATTTAAAACTGCCACGAGGGACACTTATTCGAGTCCACATAGAATATTTTCAATTTCTGTATGTAGTCTGAGGTATATTTGATAATGAAAGGTGCATATCAATGGAAAAAGGACTTAATTTTATCCATAAACAGCTGATCGAAAATACGGCAGGAAAAATATATTTTTTTAATTTATTTTTATCATTGTTCTAAAATAGTCTACGAAGTTCGGATTTGCAACATCTATGGTCAAAATAGATAAAGCATTTCAATAGCTTAGTTTTAAAATAAATGGCTGGCTAAGGAAATGTTTTAAATAATTATAATAAATGTTTTATGGATGGTAAGAAAATGTGGTCCATATTTGGACCGCTATCAATCGCAGAAAAATAAAAGTGGTTCATTTTTCGACCAAAATCGTTCCAGTGGTTAGACATGACTTGTTCCTTGCACTATTCTTTGACTCTAAGTGGAATATGATCCTCGACGGCTCGGTCCCGGAGATGTAAGACACTCCTAGTTCGTTGTTTGCTTCAGGTAAAAATATGTAAGATTACAGACGAACATTATATTATTTATAAAAAAAATGGGAGCGAAGTGAACATACACAATCAAAAATAAACAGCACACAACTGTCAACAAGACATTACCAGCTGGGTTAGGTATCTACTTTACCAACTGATGATTAGTTTCTAGAATACACAACAGGGGTTCAGCCAAGTGGCAAACCATTTTTATACAATATTATATTTATTACAGAGGACAGTATTAGCAGCTTATTGATTTTACCAAGTTTTAAGTTAAATTGATATTAGATAAGTTTTAAGATTTTCACGGCTTAAAGTGTTTTCCCTATTTGTTTTTGGGGTGTTATGCCGTGTTGCGCTACCTCCTTCCTTAGGAAGCGTTTCGGACAGCATTGGCTAAGGAAGGAGGTAGCACAACACGGCATAGCACCCCAAAAACAAATAAAGAAAAAAAATTATAGATATTATTTCATCTGTAAAAATAATTCTTTCAAATGCTCCATGATGACGTGGATATGCCTGGTTTTACCGTAAGTGCACAGCCCTGTTTTCCATTATTTCATATTTTTGACAACTGACAGTGGTTATATATAAGATGCCAAAACATCTGGACGGCATTACAAAACAATTTTGTCATCGACCGACTTACCAAAATGAAGTTCTACAATATTTTCCTCGTTTGCTTCTTGATCTTTGCCGCTTTCATGGTAAGAAATCTTTTTTATTACCTACCGTAAAATGGGGTGACTTGCAAAAAAATTTCCAACTTCGAAACTTTATTATTCAATTTGGGAGTATGGGTACCGCCGCTCCGGCAACCATTTATTGGATAACCAACACCTGTGTCACAGGTTACAGCACATGGTTCACTACGTTTGGTGATTTAACAGGGGTGACCCGAGGTAATGTGGTGAGATTGTCTAGATCTCGGTCTGCGGATACGTTTGCGCACCTACTGCATGGTAGGCCGGATCGGGAGAAACCGGTTGTGAGGGAGCGAGAGGGTTAGGTTCATATGTCCTTTACTCCTGGACACACTAACCCCCAGATTCCTATCCAGCCCTAATACCTTTTTCCTTCCCAGAACTTCCCACTTGGTCAACTATATAAGATTTGAAATGTGAGGGTGTTGATTTTGTAACCCGAGCATGTGCATTACTCCTAAAAATAAAGCTGAGTATGATTACACTTCACAATTTTGACAACTGTTTATCATCTTTCATATAATCCGGGCCACTATAACCACTAGAGCGCTTTTGCCACAATATGGCACCATTCAAAATACCTCGGAGTGCTTTGCTGCCAGTTTTAGGCAAATTTTCCCAAAATGCATTAATTTTTTTATTCAATTTCTCCATATTAAAATTCAAAGGTATGATTTTTTTTAATGTCGGCGAAAAATATTCAAAATGGTCACCAAAAAATCACAAGCAATTGGAGGAAAAAGTTTAAAATCGCGCTGTCGCTATACTGGATAAGACACACACTTCCTGCAGACCCTACTTTATCCCATCTCACAACGCTGCCCAATCGGATGGTGACATAATGCCCCTTTCTTTACATCTCTACACACAGGGATGCTCTTGTGAGGTGTAACATAAAAAAATCTATATATATATATACAAAGACGTTACATACTTTAGACGCGGGGTAGAAATCTCAAAGTGGGAAGCCAAACGCAAGACAGTTGCACTGTTCTCGATTTCTAGTACTTTAGTACTAAACTGTCACTCGTCATGTAAGGTCATGTCTTACCAGTAGGAAAATTGCATTTAAAAAGCGCCAAAATGCTCTCCTGTATGATGAGAAAATGTTTCCATTACACGGCAAACATTAGTAAAAGTGAAGAAATAACATTTAATTTATTATATGTACACACAAATTACTTATTATTATCGATTATTATAAGCAATACAATTAATTTTCATGTTCCCAGTCCGACAATTTTGTACGTCATTTGAGAAAAAAACACATTCTTTAATTGTCTTATGGTACGGTCACACTGAGGTCAACTTCCAACTTCAAACTTTCGGACGATTGCGTAGAAGGGTAGTTCTTGCGTTGGAAGTTTGGCTTCAGTGTGAATGTAGCATAGCTTTTTAATACATGAATAACTTTTGAATTAAGAAATTACTGAAAACCGCTGAAAACAAAAGTGTTGCTTACTTGCCACATTATTTTGCGAGCATGTAAGACTATTGCGAGTCTATTTATATAACGTCATTGTATATATATATATATAAATCAAAATATGCTTGCTTGGATTTATGTATTAAAAGTATATATATATATATATATATAAGATGTCTATGTATTGCTATACCGAGCATAGGAAATGTTTGAAACTATCAAAATACCTTCTTTAAACCCCTGCGAAGGTTTCTGGATTATTACAACTACATGACAATACATCTGAAAAGTTTTTTAATCATTAAAAAAACTCTTGCGAAACTGTCAAAAATTTCAAAATTTGAGAATGACATTTTGCAAAATAATGACTGTTAAATCAAAATTCTATTTTCGAAACACTTTTAATTAATTAATCTATTTGAAGTATTCGCCTAATACTTTGAATCGAATCAAGAATTATAGATATTTTAAATAGGTACCTATTTTAGATACTAAATTTGATTGATTGTTCTTATAATATACAAAAATAAATATTAGTAATATACGAAAAATTAAAATTTGAATAAAAAAATTGTAATTGTTTTTGTGCGAGCTGTTTGAAAACTGAATGTACTGGGACTGAATATATGGACGCGGGAGGGGAAGGGGACACAGAAGGGGAACGGGGACGCACAGAAAAGACAAGCGGGGAGAAACAATTTATTTCCTTCAATATTGCAAAGCATGCCGGGAATCTGAAATAAAATTTGCGGTATTTAGAACTTGAGTATAAGCGTAGGGAGTGTGGTGAACCCATCGCTCAGGGAGTGGAAACACAAACCTGCAATAGCCATCCCAAGCCAAGGTGTGAGCTACCGTGCTCAGGCTGAATGTCCTGGGGAATAGCGTCACCAACAGTGCCTCCGAGAAACAAGGTCGCATCTCGGAGTATTTAGACCTCACTCCAACACTCAGGGTTCTGCTGGAATGGACCTTCTATTTCCCTGGTACCATTCGAAAACTAGAGGCCATTTGGGAACCTAGGAGTGCTGAGGCCACCTCTGTGGATTTCCTTCCTGGGGCCGTAGGAAGAACCAAGAGGAGAAACCGTGGAGAGGTGAGCTGAGGCCACCTCCATGAACTGTTCCCTTGTGGAGCCTTCAAGGAACTAAGGGGAAGGGCACCCTTCCAGTGCGGGGCCCTTGTGGAACCAAGGAGGAGTGAAGTGGAGAGATGATGTCCTCTCCCCGTGTGAGGCCTTCGAGGAACCATGTAGGAGTGAAGAGGAGAAATGAGGCCATCTTGGTGAACTCTTCCTCTGTGGGGTCTATAAGGAACCAAGGAGGAGAGATGTACTCCTCTTCCCTCCTGGGGCCCTCAGGGAACCAAGGTCACTCCACCTTGGTTCCCTTGTGGGGCCTTTAGGGAACCAAGGGGAAGTGGACTCTCCGTTGTGGAGCCTTCGGGGAACTAAGGAGTGGAGAGGAGAGATGAAGCCCTCTTCCGTCGTGGGGCCTTCAGGGAACCAAGGAGGAGTGAAGAGGGGAACTGAGACCTGGGAAGACACATTGTCAAACCAGAAGATATAGCTTCATTTCCAATGACAATCCTGGTGAACTTTATAAAAGGGAGTGGGTTACTGTCAAAGGAATGAGGTAAAATGGGAGATAGTACAATGGGTCTATGGCCTAAGTGTTCACGGGAACTATTTATATGTAAATCGTCTCCGATTATTTAAAAAAATAAAATAAAAATAGAACGTGAGTGCACTCGCTTATAATACATTTTTGCTAAGATTTTTTTAATTTTAAAAATGATCATTTTTTGTCTAAAGGTGAAGAACTGCTTTTGTGACAAGAATCCGGTTATTTCTAACAGTATGGAAGATTCGCAGTCTCTCATTTCCGGGATGAACAAATTTCTTAATAATAATATACGCAGAATGTTTTAATGAATGTAAGTAGTCCAAATTCATTGTTTTTGTAAGAGAGAGAGAGTAAGAAAACACTGTGCAATATATAATTTGTGAATGATGAGTACTTGGAGCAGGTGGATGAGTTTGTGAATAAAGATATTGGAAGAACGGTTAAGCTCAAAAAGAAGAAGATGGAGAGATATATACAAAGACGAATGTTAGAGAGAGGGCGCTACGATTAAAAACGAAGATTGTGAAAATGTTTAATGAAACACGAGTCGTTTAAAATAGAGCAAAATTCTTGTGGGTGTTGTCTAAAATAGCATTTATTGAAACACTGTGAATTTTTTCATAAACATAACTTATAAAATAACTGGAAAAAACGTGTTTCTAATAATTTTCGGAGCATACTTTTTATTCTTTTCACAAAATTATTTTTATACGAGTTAAATGAAATAACAAAACAATAATTTGAGTAAATAAAAAAAATATATTAATTTAATTGATATTACTGCTATAAAACAAATCAAAATTAACAAACGTGTTAACTACTTCTTGGAACAAGCATTTGTCAATAATCAACACTTAAAGGAAGGACGTCATTAATTGATTATTTTGCTGATGATGGCGGGTGACATACGAGCCACTAACTCACCCGAAGTCAGCCGAACGAGAAGTTTAAGTGTTTTGTTATTTTTTATAAATTTTGATTGTTTTAACCCCTGGTCAGCCAGGGAAGGCCAGCAAAAAGCACCACTTTTGAATTTTGAAATGAATGTTTTGTGTATTAATTTTGAGCTATTGTATATTTTATTGACTGAAACACGTTCCTAGAACAATAAACTATCTACCAAAACAACATTACTTGCGTTAATTACGTAAATTGATAGGTTTTACGATGTTTTAGTCGAGTAAGACGCATAAATTATGACGCGGCACCCGGCGGCAGAAATGACATTTCGTGTCCAGCGATTCTGACACTGTCCTTTACAAATTTTGTACATAGAAGGGTCAAAATCGTAGATAAAGGAATTTTTCCCGCCCATGCGCAAGAACTGCGCACATCCCCGCGCTCGCTGAAAGTTAAATATAAATTATTTGGAGTGACTAGTTGCATTGCAGGTTTCGCTATGGTAAAGGGCGATAATAGAGCAAGCGATTCTGACCGTGTTCTTCATACACTTTCTTTATACATCAGGGTCAAAATCGCGTGTAAAATCTCATGACACACCGGAGCACGAGCGGCAGTCGCCGGTTATAGACCTTTTTGTTCACATACCTACTTCAATTATTGTTTTTTTTTAATTTATTTAATTTAACACATGTTAACTGTATGAATAAGTTTTTTAAAAAAGCCAAATAACAGTAAACAATCGATTTTAATCATGTCTAAAAAAGTTTCAGTTTCGGCAGATTTTCTTTTTAGATTTTTTTGCCGAAACTTTTTTTTTTTTTTTTTACTTTTGTGGCGGGGTATTAATATAAGAGATAGTCGACATTCACAATGGCAATTTATTTCACTTATACAGGGTTCATAACTTATAATTTTAGTAAAGCGTAGGTACAGAACAGTAGGTACACACTCCAACATAGGACCCGCGGTCTCTTAGTTGGGCAAACGGTGCCCGGTAAGTAATGTCCACTAGGGCACTGTTACTGTGATTCCCAAGGAGGACCCAGCGGGATCTCTCGACTTGGTACCGGTTGGTTAACTTAGCACTGACCACTAGGATGCTGTTGCTTGGTTTACCCGGAGTCCGGCTACACTGACTTGAGATCGGTCAGTACGCCCTTATATACCCCTTATTGCCGGGGCTGCAGCGTCCGGCTGGCGGGGGGATGGAGGTGGCTACGGCCGATGGGGTGTCCTTTCGGTTAGGTAGCTCGGCGAAAGTTGCAAAGCGAAACGGCGCTATGTGTGTGAGGGAGAAAGTATTCGGATCCGTGCGTCGGACAAAATACTGGGCGCTACACTTTATTTATTCTCATTTCTTTGTACATATAATGTATAATAGTATAATTATAATAACATAATATATAATAACAAATAGTATGAACAAGAAATGAAAACCCACTAAGGCACTGCCTGAGTGTGGGTAATATTAAAACAAAATACTATATTTCCAAGTACCCAAAGTAAAAAACTTGCCGAAACCGAAACCGAACCTTTGGTCGGTCACTAATAATTACTGTTTCGGCGTGGGGAATGTATAGATATTATTTTCAAGAATAACGTATATTTTTTTAAGAGTTTTAAAACTTAAAAGTATTTAGGTAAAATATGTACAAATATAAATAAATTGATAGAAATAAGCTCTAAATGAAGGAAAAAAAGCGGTGGTCAGTAACAAAGCCCTGAAGTAACCCGCTGAAGGACTAAAATAGACTGAATGCAGTAGAAATAGAATACCGTAGGAGTATAATACCCGTGGTAACGTCACCATACTAAAACAAGGTCGAATACAGTACAGGTCTTGGCGCGCAATGATTTCGAAGTATCGCGTGATTAAGTCAGTGCCATCAATCAACGAGCGTTTGCAAGTCATATACCTAGTCTTTGACATTTTTTATCATTATCTCCATACATGAGGACCTGAGGGAAAAAATTCCCTCAGAGCCTATGTCATCTTTGGGGATGCTGCGTGGATTTATTTTTAGAGAATGGAAGGAGAGAAAGTTCTGGAAAAGAAAGAAAAAAAAACATTAAAAAGGAAAATAATTCCCCTCAGGGCCTATGTCATCTTTAGGGATGTTGTGTAGAGGGTCTTATTAGGGAAATAAAGAAGAGGAAATTATGGGAAGGAAAAGGGTACGAAGGGTGGGTAGGAATCTTGGGTTCAATGTATCCAGGGGTGACAGATGTTTGAATCCATCCCTCCCACTGCGGTGCAGGGCAATGAGGCGAAAGAGTCCAGTTGGAGAGGTCAAAAGATCTTCCTAAACCAGTTTCTTCCGATCCGGCCCGCCATGTAATAGGTGGGCAAAAGAATCTGACAGCAAGACCTAGACAAACCTCAATACATGAACCCGTTCACCTGCAACACCTGGGTGACCAATGGCAGGGGTGTTGGTTATCCAATAAATGGTTAACAGGGCGGCGGTACCCATACCCGCTCCCCAAATTGCTATGCATTGTATGAGAGGTGCATGGGAATTTGGGGGTCAATGTGTCCAGAAGGGACGAAGGTATGAATCCATCTCTCCCAATGCAGTGCAAGGCAATGGGTCGAGAGAGTCCAGCTGGAGAAGTCAAAAGGTCTCCCTCAACTAGTCTCTCCTGATCCGGCAAAAGCTCCTGCCGCCAAGACCTAGACAAACCTCACCACATGAACCCAGTCGCACCTGCAAAAACACAAAACGTAGCGAATCACTCGGGGTGTTGGCTATCCCATAAATGGTTCCCAGGGTGGCGGTACCCAATTGCGCCTCTCAAATTGATACTATAACATGTCGAAAAATGGCATTCTGATATAATCATATTGATCCCTTCGGCACCGGTGCATAGTCGGGAAACACGCCAAACGCGTGCCCAACATTTCTACACGGTTGACATTTGTCACATGAGAACGGGTCGTTTCTTCGACTCGTTCTTGTGTTCAACAGCTCGGCTGTGGAATGATTTGCCGGCCTCTGTGTTTCCTCCTTCCTACAACATGGGTCTCTTCAAGACCAATGTTCATTCCTTCCTCTCCTCAAAAAGACCCTCCACACAGCATCCCAGATGACATAGGCCCTGAGGGAAATTATTTTCCTCAGGGCCTCCTGTGTGGAGTTAATGTAAAAAAAAAAATATAAAAAATAAATAAAAAATTGGTTTCAAAGTTTAAATTCTGGGAGAGAAATCAAGAAAGGTGTGAGGCATTTTCTGTCTTTAAATTTTGTATAGTTGGTTTACAGATGTGGTGAGTTTTGAGAAGGTATTTCAGAATATTTTCAATATTTCAGCATTAATTAACTCAAAAAGCAAATTTTTGACTTGGCGTAGTCCAAGACTAGGGGTACAAAATGACAGCTATTGTTGTTCATACTCGTTTTTTTACATACTATCAGATTATTAATTAATTTATAAAAACAGTTTATTTATTAACAAGTCCTTCTGAAGGTATTATATGAAACTGTCTGATAATGCCTTCAGAAGGCGGAACAGCTGTCACGCGTAGTAATAATTAATAAACTTTTTTTTATATTAAACTATTCCCGGCATGCGTTGCAACGTCACTTAAATGAAGAAATAGTTTCTCCCTGCATGTCCTTTCACATTCGTCCCTGCCTCTCCTTCCCCTCCCACGTTCTCTTCCTCTCCGCGTTTCCCCTCCGCCTTTCCCCCCTTCTCCCTGGGCGTGCGCACAACAACTCACCAAAATTTCATCGCAATCGGATGAATAGTATAGGAAATAATTTCATAACGCCAGAGCTCACTATTATGTAAAGAAACTATTGCGGGTATGCGCACATCAAATCACCAAAATTTCATCGCAATTGGATGAATAGTATGGGAAATAATTTCATAATGCCAGAGCTCACTTTTATCTATAGAAACTATTGCGGGTAAGCGCACATCAAATCACCAAAATTTCATCGCAATTGGGTGAATAGTATGGGAAATAATTTCATAATGCCAGAGCTCACTTTTATCTCTAGAAACTATTGCGGGTATGTGCACATCAAATCACCAAAATTTCATCAAAATTGGGTGAATAGTATAGGAAATAATTTCATATTGCCAGAGCTCACTAGTATCTATAGAAACTATTGCGGGTATGCGCACATTTAATCGACCAAAATTTCATCGCAATTGGATGAATAGTATAAGAAATAATTTCATAATGCCAGAGCTCACTATTATCTATAGAAACTGTTGCGGGTATGCGCACATCAAATTACCAAAATTTCATCACAATTGGGTGAATAGTATAAGAAATAATTTCATAATGCCAGAGCTCACTATTATCTATAGAAACTATTGCGGGTATGCGCACATCTAATCGACCAAAATTTCATCGCAATTGGATGAATAGTATAGGAAATAATTTCATAATGCCAGAGCTCACTATTATCTATAGAAACTGTTGCGGGTATGCGCACATCAAATCACCAAAATTGAACGACTGCACCAAATTGGATAATTCTTTTTTTTTGTGTGTTCGTTATTGTCAGGACAAGGTTTCTATAAAACTTCAGGTGAGCTTTGGCTCATATTTGTATAAAAAAATTGCTATTGGTGGCACGCAAGGTAAGAAAACTAAATGTATGGAAAGCGGGAGGAAGGAAGAGATGGGGAGGGGCGGGAGGGAGGGAGGGCGGTGAGAGGGGGGGATGTGGAGGAGGCGGAGTGGGAACCCCCTTACACCATGCGAGCGAAGCCGCTGGAAAAAGCTAGTAGATAATAATATTTTTGAATATATAAACGAAATGAAAATGGAGGTCTACAAATTAAACTTGACAACAATAATTATTTTATTTTCTGTTATTGCAGAGCATGGCAGTTGCCGAGTCCGGGGAACAGGAAAGTCCTGATGCAGCAGATGAACCCAGTAACTTGGATGGCAGTGAGCCCAGTGACCTGAACTCGGCTGGCCTAGTTGACGATGAGCCTTCAGTTGACCAATTTTAAATCTCCAATCACCACTTTTTCTCAATATGTTCGCTGGTCATGAATAAATTGCCCGTTGTTTAGAATTCTAGAATTTTTACTTACCCCTTCCATTGTGAAATCCGTGTAACTACTCCCACTGATCCTACTGCTCCCACTGAGCCAACTGCTCCCACTATGATCCAACTGCTCCCACTGAGCCAACTGCTCCCAATGAGCTAACTGCTCCCACTGAGCCAACTGCTCCCACTATGATCCAACTGCTCCCACTGAGCCAACTGCTCCCACTGAGCTAACTGCTCCCAATGAGCTAACTGCTCCCACTGAGCCAACTGCTCCCACTGAGCCAGCGGGACTAATGGATATTTTACATTTTTTCATACCATTCTCCATAACAATGTGTGGTAACTACAAAATGTCAATTGTTGGGAAAAGACAAAAAATCGTTTCTAAAAACAAACTTCACAATTTGGGGAGGCTGGTAAGAGAAATGATGAAAAAAAGGCAATAAACACATGTTACTTATCCCTATAACGCTGCAGCTCTTTTTTATACATTAAACTAGCAGACCCGGCCACACGTTGCTGTGGCTAACGAAACACAACGCCATTACCCAACCTTTATAAAATGCTTACCAATGCTTTAAAAATACCAGCTTGCCAGCTGCCCGCTGCCTGAATTTGAATATTTGAATTTCTCAGCTTTTCTCTACTATAATAAGCATGTATTATACACAAAAATCTTCCTCTTGAATCACTCTATCTATTGGTAAAAACCGCATGAAAATCCGTTGTGTAGTTTAAAAGATCTATGCACGCATACATTTTGAGCGACTTCATTTTATACTATGTAACTAGCAGACTCGGCCACACGCTGCTGTGGCAAACGAAACACAACGCCATTACCCAATCTTTATAAAATCCACACCACCCGCTTGCCAGCTGCCCGCTGCCCGCTGCCTGAATTTGAATATTTGAATATTTGAATTTCTCAGGTTTTCTCTACTATAATAAGCATGTATTATACACAAAAACCTTACTCTTGAATCACTCTATCTATTGGTAAAAACCGCATGAATATCCGTTGTGTAGTTTAAAAGATCGATGCGCGCATACATTTTGAGCGACTTCATTTTATACTATGTAACTAGCAGACTCGGCCACACGTTGCTGTGGCAAACGAAACACAACGCCATTACCCAATCTTTATAAAATCCACACCACCCGCTTGCCAGCTGCCCGCTGCCCGCTGCCTGAATTTGAATATTTGAATTTCTCGGCTTTTCTCTACTATAATAAGCATGTATTATACACAAAAACCTTCCTCTTGAATCACTCTATCTATTGGTGAAAGTTTGAGGGAGATGTATGATAACGATTGTATGTTTCCTTTGTGGGGGGGTGCAGACATACGTTCACCGTTTATCTCATTTTAGACTGTTGTTATTTAGTGTCTAAGAAGATCTACAGCATTATATGTTTAAAAACAAAAGCAAAAAATCAGCGCATTTACATGTTTGACATTTTTAAATTTTTTCCATACTTTCAAAATTATCGTCACGGCAATAGTAGTATTGTAGGACTCCAGATACTAATATCTACAGCCTGTATGTCGGACGAACATCTACAGCTCATATGTTGGACTAATATCTATGAACTTCAGAGTGTTGACTAATATCTACAGAGCTAAGGTCGGACGAATATCTATGACGGTCCCAGTGGTGACTAATATCTATGGAGCGTAGGTTGGACTAATATCTACAGAGGGCAGCTGGGCAAGAGGTTTTACGGAAAAGTATAAATTACTTCAATTGCGTAATTACTAATTACATAAAGGCTTAAACGTTTAAAGTACGTACATGAAGTTTTTGCATAATATTATACATATTTTGCTGTTTACGAGAGACAATAATTTATTGAACAAACACGGAGGTCATAATACAAAGATATTTATTTATTTCGAAATACACGGCACCACAACCTAACCTAACCTAACCTAACTGACATAGAAATGGTCATGGTAACAGACTAAATAATTTAGAAGCATTCGAAATAAAGAAAGCTGTTAAAACAAAAACCCAAATTCTTTAATCAGCTAAATGTGTCCAATAGTCCGATATTAGGGATTTTTACATACATACATACATAAATTAAGTTTTATAAACTGCATACGCAATATTACGTTATTCCAATATGCTATACATAATTGCAAATCCAACCTCTGCCAGTGCTGTAGATATTCATACACACTTTGGTTCTCATAGATATTAGTCAGCAGTTTGAGCTGTAGATATTCGTCCTCAATTTGGTTCTCATAGATATTAGTCCGATTTGTTCAGTTTTTTGAATTCCTGTGGATATTAGTAGACGCCTCCGTATTGTAGGGGTCTACGGAGACGTCACTGTGAGGTGTGTGAGAGAGATGCAAGAAAATGATGACTTTTTTCCTTTGGAGGAAACAGACCTTCGTACATTGTGTATCTCATCTTTTAAAGAGCTGCAGTATTATAGCGATAAGGAACGTCTGCCATCTTTTTTTACAGACCGTAACCATGAAACGTCACGGTAATTATAAAAGTGTCCATTCGTCGCCCGAGTTCTTAATTGTCCAAACTACCATTAGTGAATTTTACAGGAGGAGGTTTTCTTTGATTATTTCAATGAAACATTATGATAGGTGTTTAACATGTCTGCTTGTTTAGGTATAAATACATCCCAAAACACGTAAATCGCGTTATACTTTCATAAGACCAAAAACGTCCCGAGCGACCTAACATTTTAAAAGCTATATACCTCTGTTCCTCTCATGCAAACAATGTATTTTTCTTTTAACCAGAAAGAGAACGAAATAATGCTTATTATTGTCTGTGAAATATGAAAGCTATCTTGCATAGATATTTTACAATCTCGATCCAAAGTGACGGTTTCAGAATTTACGCGCGGAACTGAGGCATCCGGATTGTGAGGTACGAATATATTGAACCAAGCAGACGGGTTAAACTTATGAGACCTTTACCTTTGCAGAAATAGCTTCATTTAACCCGTCTGCTTGGTTCAATATATTCGCACCCCACAATCCGGAAGCCTCAGTTTCGCGCGCAAATTCTGAAACCGTCACTTTGGATCGAGATTGTAAAATATCTATGCAAGATAGCATTCATATTTCAAAGACAAAGAAGCATTATTTCATTCTCTTTCTGGTTAAAAGAAAAATATATATGTTTGCATGAGAGGAAGAGAGATATATATAGCTTTTAAAATGTAAGGTCGCTTGGGACGTTTTTGGTCTTATGAAAGTATAAACCGATTACATGTTTTGGGATGTATTTATTCCTAAACAAGCAGACGGGATAGGAGATTGAATGCACTGAAATAAGGGAGGGGAGACGGGGAAAGTGGAAGCGAGAGGGGAGAGGATTTGTGGGAGAGGGGACGGCGTGGAAGGTGAAAGTGAAACGTGGGAGGGAGAGGGGGCGCGGATGAGGAACGGGGGCGTGAACGGAAATACATGGGAAAGGACACGCAGGGATAGTTATAAAACAATACTAAAGCTATAATTGAAACACATTTTTTTTTTTTTTTTTTTATTATAATACTTTTTTATGAGAAAAATACAAACAATCTGATAATATGGGAGAAAACTTTAATACATAATGGAAATCAACAAAACCGATTTCGACAACAAAAACTCTCGAAAAGGAGAGTCTGAGTTAGAATGAAGCCATACTAAATAAAGCAAAATCATACGTTTTTGTTTTGAAAATTGGATCGCTTAGAAGTATTTTATGGATGCTTCAATTAAATACTGCGTGTAGAACATATAAGTCTTTTAATGAGCCTATAAAAAAATAAAGTATAAAGGTCTATAAAAAACACTTTCAAGTCCAAACTCTCCTTTTTATAAACCTCTTTTCGGATACGGTTTTATTGTTTAATGTGGCAAATTCAGTTCTTTTTACAATTGTAGAACTCGTGGTTGAAGGTTGCCAATGTAGAACAAGAGATTGCGTGTAGAAGTCTTTATTGAGTTCCACTAAAATCACAATTTGCAAATCAATTCAGAAATGGCACTTTGGTAAACAAAACTAACGTAGTTTCTCACTGGGTCAAGGTTAACTGCGGTTGCTTGAGGCGAGCTTGCTGAACGCTATGAAAAACACCGTAACACTGAACTGTGATCTTGCTGGGCGCCTTTATATAGCCTGACAAGTCAGAGTGTTGCTTTGTGCGGCAGTAATTTTCCAATCGACGAATTTCTCACAAGTACCCAAAATGTGCATTTCAGGCGCACAATGTTTCGAACCTTTTTTGGAACGCGTGAGAGGTAAGTAGAACTGCGGCTCAATATCGATGTGATAGGTACCTACTATTCAGTCACGTAATTACGGCGCTAGGCGTCTAGCGAATGTATTTTAAACGGTGGCTGGAAGGTTCTCGATGGATCGGCATTCAAACATTATAATATGGGCGACGCTTCTGGAAAGATCGTTATTTTTAGGAAACAATCCAAAGCATGAGGTAGCAGAGGCTGGCTGCTACACAATAATCGCAAAAAAATTGTATTTACGTCCAAAGTTCACAAAATAAAACAAAATATGCATTTTCGCATTGTTATTTTACAATACGGGCGGCAGTAGACTAATTTGGATTTTCAAAGTGAACTCTATGCCATCCACCGAAGGGCTACATAACTTGACACGCCTGTTTTTTTATCAGTTCGCCCCCGGACAAAGCGGGGAACGGATGTTACGCTTCGCGTTGCTTTGTTCCGTGAAATCAATTTTGTAATTCTGTTGTATTACTATAAACAATGCGTAAAAAATTAATTAATATTTTTAAGGGCTTTACGAAATCTACCTGTAAAAAAAATTCTCAAATACCTTTTCCAACCTTTCCAAAAGCTTTTTCTCAAGTATTTTTTAACTCTTCCCATAAAAGGGCATGAATTTCGATTTTTTCCTGGACTATTGGATCGCCTTAATACTGAAAAGTGAACACGCTGTGTTACAAAGTTCCTTGCGATGTATAAAACAAAACTGAAACAGCATTGATAAACATACTTGAAACTAATACTTACCGCTCTATTTCAGCACTGCTGTGTATGTACGAGCCTTTGTAATTAGTTTTTGACAATTATTGTTTTGTTAACACTAGAGTACTCGCGTGGGCTACATATGTAGCCCAAGGCATTATTTTTGTTCATAATTTCGTGAAATTGTGTAATAGGTTATGTAGGTAACTATGTTGTGAAGTATGTCAAGAGATAGTTACTGAATTCTCTGTAGGTGACATTGAAGATGTCGATGCTCAATGCACAGTCGTTAAGCAGTTGAGATGCTTAATGGTGCATTCTGATAGGCAGAAGTTCTCGCTTTCTGAGCATAAAAAAGTGTGTGGGATCTCCCACGAGTATATGCGTTAGGGACATAAAGTTGATCTCTTTCAATATTGGCAGATTTAGTATGGTACCGGAGATTAACTTTAAAAAAAATTTGCCTAAAAATATTTTTCGGCGGGCTTCTAGGGTATTAAAATCGAGCATTCCTGATAAGAACAATGGTGGATACAGGAATGGGTAGTATGTATTCCCTCATATACAGGTAACGCATAAACCTCTTTTGCAATTTTTCTATTATTAGGATATGGTTTTGTTCAGAAGGGGCCCGAATAATAGAGCTATATTCCAGGATACTGCTGACAAGTGCTTCATATGTTCTCTGTATTGCAATTCATTAGTAAATGATCTCGCATTACGAAGAACAAATGCAAGCATTTTGTTGGCGCGGGAGACAATGTCAGATATGTGGGATTTGAAAAAGAGATTTGCTTCGAAAATCACGCCAAGTTCGCGAATCTCGTTTTTGCATGTTAACCTGTCTGCTTGTTTAGGAATAAATACATCCCAATTCACGTAATCGCGTTATACTTTCATAAGTCCAAAAACGTCCCGAGCGACCTTACATTTTAAAAGCTATATATCTCTCTTCCTCTGATGCAAACATGTGTATTTTTTTCTTTTAACCAGAAAGAGAATGAAATAATGCTTCTTATTGTCTTTGAAATATGAAAGCTATCTTGCATAGATATTTTACAATCTCGATCCAAAGTGACGGTTTCAGAATTTACGTGCGGAACTGAGGCATCCGGATTGTGAGGTGCGAATAGTAAATGTAAATGTAACGACACTGCATTTCTGGATGCTGAAGGGTAAGTTATAATTCCGACCATTTGACAAGAGAATCAAGATCATTCTGCAGAAGAATGGATTCGATATGAATTTTAATAGCACTGAAGAGTTTGATATCATCAGCAAAGAGGAGATATTTTGAGCGGTTAATGGTATATATTGGTATATAACCGTTTTAAGGAGAACATGAGAAAAAAATATTAACTTTTTCCTTTTTCCAAAATAGTGTAAAGGTGATGAGAAAAAAAAGAAATTTACTTACCAAACTGATTCTAAAAATATGTTGACACAACTTGGCAAAATGAACAAATAAAAATCAAGGGTTAATAATAACTGATGATAAAAGTGACATCAATGTGTTTATTTTTATCGTATGGTTATCTCAAATAACTCCAATTAAAATTATTTTATTGATATTAAAACATTTTATTTATTGAAAATATTTTCCTTGTGCGTTTTATTGCTAATGTCGATAAATAGTATTGTGATTTAAACAGAAATGAAAGACAATAAAAGTAGATAATGGGAACCCACTAAGGCACTGCCTCTGAGTGGGTAGATTATTTGAAAAGATTTTATCTGCTGTCGTAATAGATCAGCTAAAAACAGAGGATAACCAGTTCGGATTCAAACCTGTACTGTCAACATCTATGGCAATATATTCTCTAAAAGAAACCATCAGTTATTATAAACTAAGAAAAACGCCAATCTATACCTGCTTTCTAGATTTAAGCAAAGCATTTGACCGTGTATGTCATAATAAACTGTGGGAAAAACTAAGGAAAAGAGCAGTTTCAGAAGATGTAATAGCTATTCTTTTAATTTGGCACACGCAACAAGAAAATATTGTGAAATGGTCTGGGGAATTTTCCAACCCATTCTTTTTGAAAAGTGGCGTAAGGCAAGGAGGAAGCATGTCTCCGGTTCTGTTCAATCTATACACCGATGAGCTTATTCAAAGACTTAATGCCACGAAAATAGGCTGCCATTTAAATGGAGTGTGTGTAAATAACATTAATTACGCAGATGACATGGTTCTTCTTGCACCGTCACTAAGCGCATTAGAGAAATTACTAAAAATTTGTGAAGACTTTGCAAAAAACCATAACCTTTTGTATAATACCACCAAGTCAATAGTTATGGTTTTTAAACCGAAAATCGAAATCTCCAAACACCCTCAGTATGGCTAAATGAAAGGATTGTTAACCACAGCGTTAAATACCTGGACAAGACTAAACTTAGTCAATAAGCTGGCTGGTACTAGCTGGGGATGCGACGCCAACACGCTCAGAACGGCATCCATTGCCCTGGTTTTCTCAGCAGCTGAATACTGTGCTCCAGTATGGGCCAGAAGCGCCCACACTTCCATGGTCGACGTTCAGCTTAATGCCACAATGCGAACCATCAGCGGAACCTTAAAATCGACTCCTCTTCCTTGGCTCCCCGTACTTGCAAATATAACCCCGCCAAATATCAGGCGAGAGATTGCAACACTGAGGAATACAAGAAGGCGCTGCAAAAAAGCTAAATACCCTTGCACGATGATGTCGTTTCTCATCCGGCATGCCACTTAAAGTCTCGAAAACCCTTCTGGACGGAAGGAGAAAGAGTCCTTAGAACACCTCTCACCCCAGAAGATAGGTGGAAGCTTGAGTGGCAATCAGCCAACGTCAAAAACGCCCATCTCGTGCAAGACCCCACTGAGAGACAGCCTGGGTTCTCATTGCCTCGCAAACTCTGGACTGCCATCAATAGGATAAGGTGCTCCCATAGCCGTTGTGCTCATATGATGCATAGATTGGGCCTTAAAGAGTCGGCGACGTGTGAATGCGGTGCGGTGCAGACCACCGAACATGTGGTCAACGAATGCCCGCTCCATTCATTCCCCGGCGGTCCACAGGACAACGCCTGAGGCCCTAGACTGGCTCGCAGACCTAGATGTCCCCCTCTGACCCCCCACCATACGAAAGAAGAAGAAGAATACCTGGGACGTCATCACAGACGACCTTAAGGATATCGAGGACAAGGAAAGGCAGAGAAGAGCAATATCAGTTAGAGCGGGTATGCTGTCAAGACGTTTTTACTCCTGCAGCCCTAAAGTAAAAAGAAGACTGTTCAATGCTTTCTGTACCTCGCTGTACACATCAGAACTGTGGGTTGACTACACTGCAACCCAATGGCGTAAGTTAAAGGTTGCTTACAATAACGCTTATCGCCAACTTTTTCGCCTACCGAGATACTGCAGTGCTACGGAAATGTTCCTGGAGGGAGGAGTACATACTTTCCGTGCACTTCTCCGCCCCTGCATGGGAAGTTTATGGCGCAGACTGCGCCATTCGAAGAATGCGATCATCACCACCATGACTGCCTGGATGGAATCACCCCTGATGACCCTCTGGAGACGGGAGACGATAAAATATCCTCCGTAAATGGCTACGTTCATTTTAGTGTTTGATATATACATCTTAAATTCCATATTTAAAAATATGGAATGTATTGCATTGCACTTCTTTGCATACATTCTGGAATAAACTTATATTATTATAATTATTAATACAAACTTAAGCATAATTTGATTGTATGTTTCCTTTGGAGGGGATGCATACGTTCACCGTTTGCCTCATTTTCTTCTTCTTCTTTTGCCCTATCCGTTCAACGGATGTTGGCTATCATGTTGGCTATGCAGACTTTGTTTACTGCGGCCCGGAACAGCTCTACGGTAGACTGGCCAAACCACTGTCTCAGCTTTTTCAGCCATGAGGTTCTCCTTCTTCCAGGGCCCCGTCTTCCGGCAATCTTTCCCTTCATTATGAGATGCAAGATCTCCTACTTCTCTGGATGTCTCATCACATGTCCAAGATATTTCGGATTTTTATAGTTTTAATAACTTATTTTTCTTTATGCATCCGAACCATAACATGAGTCGTTCAATTTCTGCATACGCTATATCAAGTTTCACTGATTCTGCGAAAACCGCAAAAAACCGTCACATCTCTAGCGTAAATAAAAAATTGCATTTTTTACTTTTATATTATGAATTGGAGTAATATACATTCGAAAAGTGTTCATTTTTCAATATATGTCTAGAAATATTTAAGTAATATGGAAAAATAAAATGGATATAGCGGATTTTAATCTCACTTCGTGATTTGTATGGAATATAGAGGCTTTTGAAACTCAACTGACCTGAGGGGCGTGTTTCTACATCCGCCATCTTGGCAAAATAACTGCTCGTGATTGGTTGAATTCCGATACAGCGGGTTTTGATAGTAACTTCTTGAACGATATAGCGGGTTTTGTTTCTCACTCGCAGCTTTAACATGGTTTTTGGTCGTGATAAGGGAGATTTTTAAACTCAATTTTAGGTTAGCCTTGTTCCTCGCAAAAATGTGAATAAGATGTCGTACTCAGATCATTTCGTCAAAAATCGGATAAAGCGGGTTTTGAAATTATAGGATTCACATCTTCATTCATAACCCTGTCCATCCAGCTTATTTTAAGTATTCTTCTGTAGATCCACATCTCGAATACCTCAAGTTGCCTAATTAGTTCTTCAGTAAGCGTCCATGCTTCCATTCCATAAAATAATATGGAAAACACGTAGCATCTGACCATTTGCATTCGTAATCCAAGGTTTAGATCATGACTGCAGAACATTTTTTTCATGCGGATAAAGGTTGCACGAGCTTGCTCAATGCGGCATTTGATTTCAACCGAAGGATCCCATCTATCATTTACATTGCAGCCCAAGTATACAATACTCTGTACCTTCTCTAGTTTTGTTCCAGTTTTGTTGATGTGGGGAGTGGAGTGGGGAGAGAGAAGTTGGAGGAGGCGGAGTGTAAGGAGCTAATACCATGCGAGCGAAACTGCGGGATAAAGCTAGTGATTATATATAAATTAAACTTAATAATACGCTCCCAAATTATCTGCAGAATAATATTATGTTTCAAGAAAATGTTCACAATTATCCTACGAGAGGACGCGGAGACTTTAGGCTTCCCAAAACTTTACTTTCATGCACACAAAATAGCGCGTTTTATAAAGGGCAAAAACTTAATAACAGTTTGCCAAATGCCGTAAAGGAAGCCTCAAGTCTCAGCACTTTTCGTAGGATATGTGCATTATGTATATGTAAAAAATATTTTTTGATTACTTACCAACATTATTCTTATATCTCATTTTTTTTATTTTTTTATTTGATATATGTAATATCTTACATTTCAAATACAATTCAGCAATGTCGGCCTCACTGGGTAGCTCACCTGTGCTCAGGCCTCCATATTTATATAATGTATTTTTTTAAATTAATCTTATTCTTATACATATAATGTATTTTGTCTAGTAATCTTTTTTTGTATTTAGTATTCCTTTTTAAAATGTATTTTTAAATGTTACTGTACTATGAAAATTGTATTTTTTTATATTTTCCTACTAGATGTATGAAAATATTTACGTACAACTAAATAAAAATTTCAAAAACAAAAAACACAACATCCTCAAAGATGACTTAGGCCCTGAGGGGAACTTTATTCCTGTGTGTGGAGCTAATACATAAAAAATACTTTAAAATGAAAACTTTTATTCTTACTAAAAAGCATTTTTTAAATAAAAATATATTAACTTATTATATAAACTCAATTGTCTCGATTTGTCTCCGTCTCTTTTATTTCTTTTATTGTTGTATTTTATTAAGTATTATTTTATTCTAAGCAAAACCTATCAGTCTATGGCATCCCCAATAGGCCATTTGCATGGATTTCATAACGACTTGTAAAAAATCGTGTGGATAGATGTTTTTACTAAGATTATGAAAATGTTAGCAAAATTTTTTAGAAATGTACAGTTTTTTTTTAAATAAATAAATCCATTATTTGGGCTCGTGAAGTCACTACATTAAAATAATAAAATTGTAAAATTCCACACAGATTTATTTTTTCATATGGCAACACTTTGATTTCAGGCGAATTTTTGAATTTGACATTTAACGTTCACTAGATTTATTGTTTGTTCTCTGCAAACTTATCATTTGGTTTAACTTTTTGACAGATGTTATGAAGAGAAACCCGTACATTCTACGCTGTTTGTACTTGTTTTAGAGATATAATGGTGATGGTGCTGATTTTAACAAAATCAAATTTTATAATATTCTTATTATTATTATAATTTACAAGTACAAGTATATTACATTGGATTTAGTAATACAGACATTGAAAATTATAATGATTTATGATCAATAAGATGGATCAAGGAAAAATATATTTATGAGATGTAATATTTTTGGTATGCCTCGTTATTCTCCTGTGCCATTCGTGTGGAAAACGTTTTTTTTTACGTCTATCGGGGTATGTCATGAGGCTGACGGTACTGGGGAGGGGAAGTATGGTGCTATCCGATTTTCCTGATGTCAATGTGGTATTTGGCAACAATGTCTGCCCAAATCTTGCTATCTCCCGGGATCTTGGATCTGATGAAGTGATTCATGACTTTAGTGGAGAGATGGTTTTGTTCGGCAGTACATTTACCGCAGTTGTCGTTGACAGCCATTGGAAGTATATCTGCAATACAATAAATAAAAGCTATATATTACACAAACGCTTTGCAGATTTTTTAATAATATTGTTATTTCAGAAAGAACACAGCAAACTCGGGCTTTGGTCTGAACTTTATGGCAATTCAAACTAAATCTTCTTTTATTCAAAGAAATTATTTTTATCAGGCTCCACTCATATTATTTAATAGACTTCCAGAACTATTAAGTCATTTAATTCCTTGAGCACTTTTAAAAAGACTGTTAAGTTATTTGTGTTAGCCAAGGATTGCCAATTGTTTTTCTCTATTTTATCCTTTCTTAATATCATATTATTTTGTCTTAACTGTTTTTTCATCTTTCTGTTGCCAAATTAACCTTTCCTGGTATGTAATGCGTAAATACTACACATTGCTTCTAATAACTTTTATATCTCTATAAATATAATGAATTCTGGATTCAGATTTTAGGTATTCCTCCGTTATACATTTACACACTGAATTAAAAAATAGTATTTTAAATAATTCCCAAATTTAATTCAAAATCAGAGATATTTTGTTAAATATCGGGAATAAACCACAAATACAATCAACCGTGTGGCAGTGTGGACCGTGATACGCGAAGAGTGTGCGGGGGGAGATGACACGCTATGTGACGTCTCGCTCTATTTTGCTATACGGGAACATGAGAAACAGAGACCGCCGTGTTGTGTTTCGACCGTCGATACCCACGACCGCGTAGTAGCTAAATATACATAGCTGTATGTATGTATTGGGTAGCAGCCCAGCGCCCAGCGCCTCAGTCGTTCGCGGCTTCGCGGGCAATCCTTTGAGATGGTCTCCTCGCCCGTTTTTTGAGCAGCGGACGATGGTTTTTTCATGTTTTCAGCAATTAAATTACAATTATTATCACTTGTAACACAAATTACGAAAAACAAAAGCGAATAGCTATGAATGTTCATATATTTCCGATATAAAATCGATGATTTTAACACTTGAATTGATTACACAGCACCGGAGCGCGTGTATTTTTTTAGCACAGTAAGGGAAAGGTTAATAGCACAATAAAATAATTTTATATATAAAAATCTCATGTCACGGTGTTTGTGGTCGCACTACTCTGAAACGGCTTGACCGATTTTTATGAAATTTTTTATGTATATTTGGTAGGTATGAGAATAGGTTTTAAAGTATATTTCATACCGATAGGTGATTAGGGTGTCCCTTTCCAGAAAAAAAAACTATTGTTTTGACAATTCTTTTTCTTTGCATATTTTTTTTTATTTGGCATCAAAAAATACATATAAAACTAAATTAAAACCCTCCTACTCCCACCCTTGTTGTTGAATGACAGATGGCGCTACGTCCGCCTCATCAAACTTTCATCCACATATGCGCAATACATTCACGAGAAGCGTCGCGTCATTTTGATATTTCATTCGGCATCATGTTCTCGTGTGGGAAACGAGCTTATTTGTGTTGGCTAAAGACAGACTGACAAAAAATTTCGTACACTCAATTGCTCTTCGAAATTCATATTGATTTTCCTTATTTCATTTTTCTACTTTAGTTGGTGTTTTTTGCTTTTATCGGCGGTCATCGTCTACAGCGCTCCATTCCTCTTTCTGTCATATTTCCCATCCCCGACGGCCGGCGTTTGACGGCACTCTGAAGGTCGCGGGATTGAATCCCGGCGTGGCTCCCGTCTGGAGCCAGTGAGACTATGGCATCCCCAATTGGGGTATGTTGTGAGGCTGAAGGTAGTGGGGAGGGGAAGGAGGTGGGGAACAGGAAGGTTGGGAAGTACCTGGCTATTCAGATCTGGTCACCAAACACGGCTAAAGCCATTTTCAAGCAACGTTTCAATTCTGAATGGTGGTCTTACACCAGGGCGATACTAATAGTATCTTCCACTCTGGAACATGCCGCAAATATAATATATATATTATTTTAAATGAATTAATTGTGAAATAACACAAATTAATCAATTAAATTTATTTGCCCATGCCGGGTTCGAACCCGCGACCTCCGGATTGTGAGTCAAGAGTCTTACCCACTGGACTACGGAGGTCGTCAACTATTCAACTATATAACGTCGGTATTTGATTGATTTGTGTTATTTCACAATTTATTCATTTAAAATAATATATAGTATATTTGCGGCACGTTCCAGAGTAGAAGATACTCTCAGTATCGCCCTGGTGTAGATCACCATTTAGAATTGAAACGTTGCTTGAAATGGCTTTAGCCGTGTTTGGTGACCAGATCTGAATAGCCAGGTACTTCCCCACCTTCCTCTTCCCTATCTCCTTCCCCTCCCCACTACCTTCAGCCTCACAACGTACCCCAATTGGGGATGCCATAGTCCCACTGGTTCCAGACGGGAATAGTTGGGACTCTAGTGCGGTATTCATGTAAAAAAAAAAAAAATTCCCACACACTTACAATACATTGGTTATTTTTTATTTAACAACCAAAATATTCACTAGAAATAATTTATATGGCAGAACAATGTTTGTCGGGTCAGCTAGTTACTTATATATTTCTCATCTTAATTCTTTTAAAATAAACATATTTTTCTAAAAATCAAATCTCAACATTATGGTCACCCTACATGTTTTCATTGTAATGTACCCTTCGTTATGTAATGTACTTGTTGTAATGTACTTCATTGTAATTCGTTATGTAATGTACCCTTCGTTATGTAATGTACGTGTAATGTACCCTACGCCTTCACCTTATTATTATTATTTTTTTTTTTTTTTTTTTTTTTTTTAATAATCGGAGACGGTTTACATATATATAGTTCCCGTGAGCACTTAGGCCATAGACCCATTGTACTATCTCCCATTTTACCTCATTCCTTTGACAGTAACCCACTCCCTTTTATAAAGTTCACCAGGATTGTCATTGGAAAGGAAGCTATATCTTCTGGTTCCACAATGTGTCTTCCCAGGTCTCATTTCCCCTCTTCGCTCCTCCTTGGTTCCCTGAAGGCCCCACGACGGAAGAGGGCTTCATCTCTCCTCTCCACTCCTTAGTTCCCCGAAGGCTCCACGACGGAGAGTCCACCTCCCCTTGGTTCCCTAAAGGCCCCACAAGGGAAGAGTCCACTCCACCTTGGTTCCTTGAGGGCCCCAGGAGGGAAGAGAACTTCATCTCTCCTCGTTGGTTCCTTATAGGCCCCACAGAGGAAGAGTTCACCAAGATGGCCTCATTTCTCCTCTTCACTCCAACATGGTTCCTCGAAGGCCCCACACATGGGAAGAGGACATCATCTCTCCACTTCACTCCTCCTTGGTTCCACAAAGGCCCCGCGCTGGAAGGGTGCCCTTCCCCTTGATTCCTTGAAGGCCCCACAAGGGAAGAGTTCATGGAGGTGGCCTCAGATCACCTCTCCACAGTTTCTCCTCTTGGTTCCTCCTACGGCCCCAGGAAGGAAATCCACAGAGCCACCTCTGTGGATTTCCCTCAGCACTCCTAGGTTCCCAAAAGGCCCCTAGTTTTCGAATGGTCCAATTTTTTTGTCCCACGAGTTACCAGGGAAATAGAAGGTCCACTCCAGCAGAGCCCTGAGTGCTGGAGTGAGGTCTAAATACTCCGAGATGCGACCTTGTTTCTCGGAGGCACCGTTCGTGAAGCTGTTCCCCAGGACATTCAGCCTGAGCACGGTAGCTCACACCTTGGCTTGGGTGGCTATTGCAGGTTTGTGTTTCCACTCCCTGAACGATGGGTTCGCCACACTCCCTACGCTGATTCACCATATTAGGTACCCATCGTACTCATAATCTGTAAGACACATACAAAAATATTGTTCTTCAATAACTACATTATTTTTGTGTTATTTTATTAAATTTTAGAGTTGTTACCCTCACCACAGGCTTCACTAGTGAGGTTACAAACTGAATTGTAAATTTTTTTTTATTTAGTAACTACATTTATTATTTTTTACATTTTTATATGAAACATGTTAAGGGTTATATAAAATAGAAAATATAGTATCGTAGTCCTCCTCACTAGGAGATCCTGTGCTGAGGGGGACCTGGATAAGTTTTCAGAGATTTCTTTGGTTTAACTTCATTGTTTGGATAAGGTTTTCCAGAAACTTCTACGAAGATGTTTTAAGGGCCCGCAACCCGGATTTGTACCGATTTATTACATATTTCCCTTAAACACGGTAAGTTTTAAAGCTCTTAAAAAAATATATGTTATTCTTGAAGATAATATCTAGACTTTGCCCGCGCCGAAATGCAAATTATATAAAATCGCAAAGTATGCTCCAAAAATTATTATTAACACGTTTGTTTCAGTTATTTTACAAGTTATATACATATGAAAAAATTCACAGTGTTTTTTTAAATGCTGTTTAAGATAATGCCCGCGAGATTTTTGCTCTATTTTAAACGAGTCGTGTTTTATTAAACATTTTAGCAATTTTCCTAATTCTCCTCTAACATTTGTAATTTCGTATCTGAGATTTATTTATTTATTTTTTATTTTATTTATTTATTATAAAAATTTTTTTTGAAAAATTAATAATATCTTTAAAAGAAATAATTTTTTTCCCGGGCTTGATTGGGTTAACAAAGACCTACTCTACTGGCGAAACTAATTACTCCATTCCAGGGTACCATGTAACAATAATAAGAATAAACAAAAACTCTGATATTGGAATACCTATTTCCAGCCAGTATAATGTTCCCAATATTAATGATTATGATGTTTATATTTTAATGTTTATAGTTTATATTTTAAATATAAAATTTAAAAACGTAAATAAATTATATATTTATATGTTGTTATTTCAGCCATCATATCTATGTAGACATAGTGTATATTTAAAATTCTTTGCCTCTACCATTTGTCATTACAAATTACATAAATGTATCCATAAAATAACTAACCTAAAACTGCAAAATGAATGATTTTTTATGTAACGCTTTGGATAAAAAAAATTGTATAGAAGAAAATTTGTGTCACTCCATAAAAGATTTCAATTTAATTTGTCCTGATAAAGGATTTAGCCTATTTCATGTAAATATTAGAAGCATAGAAAGGAACATGGATGAATTAATAATATCATTAAAAGAATTAAATTATTTCCCGGGCTGCATAGTTTTAACAGAAACTCACTCAGCCGGTGAATTGAATTTCTCTATCCCGGGGTACTCTTACTACACAACAACAACAAAGTTAAACAAAAACTCTGGTATTGGAATATTTGTATCTAACCAATACAATGTACTTAATATTAAAGAGATTCACAGTATTAGTAATGTTAACATATTAAATATTGAATTTAAAGACATAAATAAACATTATAACATTATTGCTATTTATCGAACACATAGGTCTATAGTGTCACACTTTATTGATGAATTAAAAAATATTTTATTAAATTTTAGAAATAAAAACAATGTTTTGGTTGGAGATATGAATTTAAATATCGCAAGCGACTATTCTAGTAAGGATAAAGATAGCTATCTCAACATGTTAGCAGAACTCAATTATTTATCGTGCATAAATTCGTACACTAGAGACGTTCGAGGTCAACGACCTTCATGCTTAGATCATATTTTTACAAATATACCGGATATCCAAAATATAACAGCAGCTGTCATTCACACAACGATCACTGATCATTATTCTTGTATCTTTAACCACAAAACCAGCAATCCAATATTGCCATCATTTAAACAAACAAAATCTTCCAAAAAAGTACTTAATATGGATACATTAAAAAACAAATTTCAATCAGAAAATTGGATCGAATTATTACAATGTAATGATGTCAATATCTGCTGTAAAATATTTGAAGAAAAAATATCTAAATACATAAATGACTCGTCAAAAAATGTAATTCCCAAACACAAACTGTCTAACTTCAAACCTATAAAACCATGGATTACTCATGGATTAATAGTATCTGTACGACGTAAGCAAGCTCTTTATAAATTAACAACTCAACAACCTAATAATAAAAACTTACTTAATCACTTTAGAGCATATAAAAATAAACTTACATATATCATAAAACATACTAAAGAAAGTTACTATAAACGGAAGTTGGATCTAGCTGAAAATGATAGTAAAAGAGTATGGACGGTTGTAAATGAAATAATTGACAAGAAAAAGAACAACAATAACGAAATCAATGCTATTAATCATGATAACTCAAAAACATGCTGTAAAGAAAACCCCTCAAAAGCTGCAAATATATTTAACACTTTCTTTGCAAATGTTGGGAAAAATCTCGCCAATCTCATTCACATTGATCCAAATATTATAACATCTCCAGACTGTAATATAAATGCTAAAAATAAAATGACAACATTTGAAGTCACCACAGAGGACGAAATAGTTTCTATCATAACCGATATGAAAGGAGGATCTGCTCCGGGCTTTGATGCAGTCACGGTTGATATTTTAAAAAACATAAAAAATCAAATTTCTAAGCCATTAATGCATATAATAAATACAAGTTTCCAAAGCGGAGTATTTCCATCAATTTACAAACAAACTACTATTACCCCAATATTTAAGTCAGGTAATCCAGAAGAAGTAAATAATTACCGTCCCATATCAGTAATCTCAAATATAGCAAAAATTTTTGAAAAACTAGTTAAAAAAAGAATGAGCCAATTTATAAAATGCAACGATATAATTAATGAAAACCAGTTTGGTTTTATGGAAGGTAGAAGCACACAAGATGCAATTGCAAAATTAAGTAGCCTTGTACATAGTTCACTAGATAAATCATTTAAATGCCTGGGAATTTTTATAGATCTCAAAAAAGCATTTGACAGTATATCACATGACAAACTTATAAGTAAATTTCGAAACATTGGATTAAATGGTTCAGCTCTAGAATGGATAAAAAGCTACCTTTTCAAACGTCCCCAAGTTGTAAAAATTAATGGTGTGCTTAGTTCACCAAAAATGAGTCATTTCGGCATACCTCAAGGTACAGTCCTGGGACCGTTACTGTTTATTATCTATGTTAATGACATATTCATACAAAAACTAAACGGAAAAATAATATCTTATGCTGACGATACTGTCATAATAATTGAAGGTACGGATTGGAATACTGTTAATAATCTAGCTAATATTGATATTAACATATTGAAAAATTGGTTCGATAAAAATCTCCTCTCTCTAAACACTGAAAAAACAAAATTTATCCCATTCTCTATCAATAAATTCAAATTAGAACCAAATTTAAACATCATAATACACCAAAGTAAATGTAATAAAACTATCTGCAATCAAGATTGTGCTATACTTAGTCCAACTCCCAAAATCAAATATCTTGGTGTATATATAGATCAACATTTTAAATGGAAAACACATATTTGTGAACTCGTCAAAAGGATTAGGAAATGTATTTATATATTTATTAGACTTAGAAATATTCTTAGCTTAGAAAACCTAAAAAGAGTGTACTATGCAACTGTTCAATCTATATTGCAATATGGTATTATTGGCTGGGGAGGAACATATGACAATATTTTAAATCCCCTCAAAATTGTCCAAAGGTTGATAATTAAGGTAATCTTAAAAAAACCGTCTAAATTTCCTACTGAAATTCTTTTTTCAATATTCAATGTGCCTATAATAGACAAAATCTATAAAAAATATTCAATTCTTCAAATTTACAAAGAAATACAGTTAAATACTCGTAACTTCCAATTCAATACATCAGCAAGATACCAGAAAACTATTAAAATTCCTAAATTTAATACTAAGCACATCCAAAATTCCTATCTTTATCTGGGCATAATCTATTATAACAACCTCCCATTAAAATTAAAAACCATCGAAAATATGCAGGAATTTAAGCCCAAATTAAAAAATTACCTGAAACTACTATAAAAGTCCCAAATATGTTTACTTTGTATCTTAAAGTCTGCTATTTTATAAATCATTTATTCCTTCTTTTTTCTTTCATTTCTTAGTTTCTAAATCTCTGAGTCTACTATTGTATAAATCTTGCGTTCTTTCTTACGTATCCTTTACTTACTTATTACAATAATTTTTGTTACTAACTTACATGATTCTTCCATTTATAATGATTTTTTAATTTATATTATGATTTTTCTAAACTCTTCAGGATTTTTATTTTTAAATTATACAAGATTTTTTAACCTTCTTATTATTTACAATAGCCGTTATTACTAACTTACACGATCATTAATTTACTAATTGAGCTAGAACTCCCTCACCAAACACAAGAGCATTGTCTCTTTATGGTGAGGAAAGGCAATTTATTTTTATTTTTTGTTAACCTTATGTAACTATGTAACTGTTGTAACTTCATATGTATTTTTAATAAACATTGCCAATAAAAAAATTAAAAAAAATATATAGATACAAAAGTACAAATTACAATTAGGAAGCTTTGCCTGTCCAACTAGGAAAGTTTCCCATTCCAGGATAGGCAAATTGACATGTTTAGTTCATATTATACCTGAAATGTACATAAATTACATAACAAAAAACAAAACCAAAAAAAAAAAAAAAACAGAAAATTTCATTTTTTTCTGAAGCTAAGGTGTGTAATAAAGAAAATGTATATAAAATATATAAATATAAGTACACATACATTTTTTGTGACAAAGTAGAAAAGGTAATCTGGTAGCATATATTATAATCGGATTTACCGAATTAACCTGGTAACATATGTAATACATTCAGATTTACAAGATGGATGAATTACAAGAACAAGATGGAGGAATTACAAAAGATTTACAACATAAAGAAATGAAATTATGTTAAGCTATGTGTTTAGGAGTTTGAACTTTTAATACATAGTACACTTATAGGAGAAACTATATTAAAATTTACAATAATAGATATAATAACGAACGTAATAATCTATGTGATTTTATTTTTTTTAGCGATGTAACTACTTACAATGATTTTTGTAATGATTTTTGTAACTACAAATTTTTTTCACTGATTTAAAACATGTTTTAAGAATAGTATTATATTATTAGTACGACAGTATGAATATACACTCTCTTGAACTACTCCTGCTAAAATATAAAAACAATAACTATAAATGTAGATAGAAATATAAACTATGAATAATAATAAAATAGTACCAAATTTAGTGCTACTTTGGTGAAATTGGTGCATTACTTCGTACGCCATACATGTTGTGTTATGTAGGTATTATTTATTTATCATAAATCATTACCATTGTAAGGTACCAAGTTTCACACAGAGTTAGCGACGTGCATGTCAACGCTTTACAGCGGTGATATACCTACACCAACACGGAGCAGGCAGGCTTCAGGGGCGCATAACCATCAATCCCATGTATAAAAAACATCAGAAAGTATGTCGAAACATTGAACTCAATGAAGTGTGGTAGGAATTTTGGTCTAGTGATCAGGAAAGTTGAGTGATTTTGTTTACCAGTTATACAGCATACGTTCACTTTCGACTCTCCCTAAGTTCAGAATCCAATCATTGACTAATTTACGCAGGACGCTTGCACTTTTCAATTTCCAAGAACCGGGTATAAGGTTGAACATTTTTGGACCTAGGTAAGAATATTGTCTTTGAGCAAGGGATGTCATAGTAGCAAGTGGAACTATTGGATTCCTCCCTGCATGTCGGGTGTTGTGATAATGTTCTACGGAGGGGAAGAGGTGACGATATTTGTGTGTGTATAATATAACTTTTCTTATAAATAGTTGCCTCACATCCAGAACTCCTATCTCTTTGAATAAATCATTGCTGGGGTATCTAAATGGTTTTTTAAGTATGACCCTTAGTAGTGATTTCTGTGCTTTGGCTAAGGGGTCCAGTATTGATTTGGTACATCCTCCCCATCCTAAAGATGCATATTCAAGTAATGAGTTGCACATGGCATAGTACATTAGTTTTAGATCTTTTGCACATAGAATATTTCTAATAGCCATGAAAAGATGCGTGAGTTTTCTGACCTTTGTGGAGATTGAATCGATATGTTCATTCCATCTCAAATTCTTGTCTACGATAATTCCTAGATATTTTATGCTATCCACATATTCTAAGGTATTGCAATTGCAAGAGTTTGGGTCATTGCAATGGTGTATAATAATTTTTTGAGTTTCTTTTGGTTGTCCCGCTTGAGTTGCACTGAAGCGAATGAATTTAGTTTTGTCAGTGTTGAGAGTGAGAAGATTATTATCTAGCCATTGTTTTACCTTGTTGATACCAATTTCTGAATTGTTATGAACTTCATTCCAGTTTTTGCCTTCAAATAATAATACTGTGTCATCGGCAAAGGTGATAATATGGTCGGCAAATGAACTGTTACATAATTCATTTATATAGATATTGAATAAAAGAGGTCCTAGAGTGCTTCCTTGAGGTACACCAAAGTTAATATCAGCCGGATCGCTTAGAGTATCGTTAATATTCACTCTTTGGCTCCTATTTTCTATATAACTACCTAACCACTTAAGTAGCTGACCCTGAATGCCGATGCGCTGTAGTTTTTTCAAGAGAATTGTGTGTGAGATAGTGTCGAACGCTTTGGCTAGATCCAAGAAGAGCGCAATGCATTTTCTTCCTCTATCGATATTGTTGGAGATGATTTTCGTCAGGTTTGTAATTGCATTTTCAGTGCTCAATCCTGGTCTGAAGCCATACTGTCTATTGGAAAGGATATTGTTTTTTTCAAGGTAATGACTGAGACAATTCTTTACAATTTTCTCAATAATTTTCGAAATAGAATTGAGCAAAGAAATTGGCCGGTAATTGTGTATCTGCGATTTATCTCCATTTTTGTGAAGCAGTATAACAATAGAGTGTTTTAAATGATTTGGAAATTTTCCGGAATCGAAGCTTAGGTTGGAAATATACGCGATTGGAGTTGCTATGAAGGATTTAATACTTTTTAGCAGAATTGATGAAACGTTATCAGGACCACAAGCATTCGATGACTTGAGTTCGTCAATTATATTTATGACTTCGTTTGAAGTTGTTTGGATATTGTCTAATTTATGACCGAAATTAGAGATTGTTAACTTAGCGAGATCGGATTCTGTTGTATTAAGTTTGTTGAGAATTTTTTTCGCAAGTGTGACTCCCACTGACGTGAAATAATTATTGGCAAAATTCGCAATGATTTTTGGGTCTGAGGTGTTCACGTTATTGATGTTCAGTGATTTAATTTCGGAAGATTTATTTATTTTTGTTTTAGTTATATTGCGAAATGCTTCCCATAAACGTTTTGGAGTACAGTTATTTTCATAAATGATTTTTTTATAATAATTTTCTTTGGCCGATTTTATTAGTTTTTTGCAAAAGTTCCTATATTTTTTGTAATGAGCTTGTACTATAATATTCTCAGGGTACTTATTCGCCTTTTCATGAAGTTGGTTCCTAATGTTAATCGATTTGATAAGGCCAGGGGTGATCCATGGCGTAAGTTTTATTTGTTTATGCGGTATAAGTTTATTGGTTGTATGTTTAGAAATATATTAATGTAATTTAGTGATAAATTCATTCATCGATGAGTCGGCATCAGATTGGTCTAGGACATTTTGCCAGTTTTCGGAGCTCAAGTCCTCAATTAAATTATTATAATTTATTCTTGCAACATGTTTAATTTTAGCAGGATTAAGAGGTTTGTTTTTAAGGCAGAGTGCTGTTGTATAGTGATCTGAGATTGTAGAGTGAATGACAAATGAGTCAACATGGTTAATTTTTTTGACGTTGATGTGGTCAAGACAAGATTTACTCTTGCCCTGCTCACGAGTAGGGCTGATAATTGTCTGAATGAACCCATTTTCGGTTAGTAGACATAGGTAATCGTTGGATTGGCGGTGGTATTCAGTAATTGTATTGATGTTGAGGTCGCCTATAATTATTTGTCGTTCTATGTTTTTGGCGCTGTTGATAATTGATTGGAGTGAATTCAGAAAAGTATCAATATTTTGAAAAGAGGGTGATCTGTATATTGCAAAAATACATAGATTATTATTCAATACAATTTTCAGGCAGTTGGCTTGTGATAAGAAAATTTCATCAACTTGAGATTGAAGTCCGTCTCTGATGTATACAACGATTCCGCTAGACTTACTAAGATATAAGTTTGTGTGGTGTTCAGAGTAATTGTGAATAACTTTTGAGTAATTGAACTGATCCAGAAAAATTAAAAAATCGTCAATATTAGAAATGCTTCTTATATTTTGGTGAATAATTTTAACTCCGTAAGCGCACCATTTATAGTTATTGAGATTGTTCAAATCATCAATGACATTCATGTTAAGATCTATGCCGGAATCATTTCCCGTATCATAATTTAATTGAATCATAAGTATGTGTTGGTTGTGTGTTGTATAGAAGTTGGTTTCCGAGTAATATATGATTAAATCCGATTCCAAATGTAGTTACAATGGTAAATGTGCTTAATATAAATAATATAGTATAAATTATGTAGTTAAATGTAGTACTGTGAATGAGATAGCAAGAAGTAAAAACAAAATGGTAGTAAGAATTGCGAGATATCAAATTAATTTGAAAACAGTAGTAAATGATACACATATAAGTAATATATATTAATATAGTATAAAAAATGTAATTAGATATAGTACTATGAAAGAGATAGCAAGAAGCTAAAACTATAATAATAATAAAAATAAGGTAGCAGGAACTGCGTGATAACAAATGAATTCCAGAAAGGTAGTAAATGAAACAAATATGAGACAAATGCGCGGGTCAAGAGATACCTCGAAAGAATAGCCATTAATTCAAATTTATCAAAGCGCAGCCAATTTGCTTTCGTCTGAGATAACAATGGCATTAGTTCCCTCGTTTTTACGAAGATAAATCTGCCCCCGTTTAATCCAAAAAAAGCGATATTGTTTCTCCTTCGCCGCTGTTCGTGTCTTGTACCACAGCTGTTTACCGCGAAATGTTAGTTGTTCTGAAATGAAGATCGGCGAGCAGGAACCAGCTATACCGATGTTTGAGGTGTTCAATTTGTCTTCTAGATTCTGTTTGTTTTTGTTGAAAGTTTTTACGTCTGTTAACAGGTGTTCTCTTGCTATGTTCGTTTTGAATTTAACAATTCAAAACGAACATAGCAAGAGAACACCTGTTAACAGACGTAAAAACTTTCAACAAAAACAAACAGAATCTAGAAGACCTAGAATCTCTCCATCTTCTTCTTTTCGGGCCCGGTTGCAGAGCCTTAAGTATTCTAGTAAGTTCATTTTCTGATAGTTCCTTCAGACAACATTTAATGTCCTTAATGTAGCTATTTTTTGTTTTAATTTGTTTAATACTAAGTGGGAGTTTATTATATAACTTTACTGCTAAAAATTCAGAACTTCTTTGTCCAAATGAAAAGTTACACTTTGGTATATTAAGTATGTCTATTTGTTTGGCTCTGGTTTTATGAGCATGTGAGGTGTCTGCCTCTGAATCATTTTTGTGGTGATGTACTAGAATGTTTTTGGCATAGATTTTCTGTATGCTTGGAACATCAAACTGTTTAAAAATTTCTGTTGTTGACGTCCTTATGGGGACCTTTTGTATGGTCTATATGATGCAATTCTGAGTTAGGAATCCTAGATATTCTGAGTTGAGAATCCTAGGTACCACGTAAAGAAACAAATGAATAATTTAAAAAAATATACAATTAACCTGTTGAACGTTGGATGGTATTTCGAAAATATGCTCGCGAATTTCATAGAAAATTCTTTTAAAATAATTCAGAGTAGCTACAATAATCAAATAGTACATATGTCCTAGATTGATATTGGTGCAAACCATTCTGACCTTGTCCTTAATACAGTTTCATTATACATAAGGGTTAAAATCGCATTTAAAAAAAACTTTTAATGAGAGATTAATTAACATAATAATATTGAATTAAATGAAGACAATATTAGCAAAACTCAACCGAAAATGTGGAGACAGTAAAATCAGAAATAGATATTGGCACCTCTGGGACTAGAAACCAGGACTCTTTGCTTACATGGCAAGTGCTCCAACTGAGCTAAGATGTCGATATCAAAACACTTGCCATGTAAGCAAAGGGTAGGGTTCGAGTCTCAGAGGTGCCAATATCTTTTTCTAATTTTTCTATCTCCACATTTTCGATTGAGTTTTGCTAATATTGTCTTCATTTTTAAATATTATAATTTGAGATTTTACGTAAAGTTAAAAAATAAATAATAATATTGTTTTGGGAGGCGGGTATGGGTACTACCACCCCGGGAACCATTTATTGGATAACCAACAACTCTGCCGTAGGTCACCCCAAGTGGTTTCATATATTTGTTGATTTAGCAGGGGTGCCTGGGTTCGTGGGGTGATGACTGTCCAAGTATTGGCGGCGGATGCGTCTGACCTTTTGATTTGAAGAGACTGTTTGAGGGTGATCTTTTCACCTCTCCAGCAGGACTCTCTCGACCCATCGCCTTCCACTGCACGTCCGATCCCCAGAATCCTACCCTCCCATCATGCTTTTATTCCTTCCCAGATTTTCTTATCCTTCCTTTCCTTAAAAAAAAACCCTCCAGACAGCATCCTCAAAGTTTAAATAGGCCATGAGGGAAATTTTTTTCTTCAGGGCCTCCTGTGTGGAACAAAACAAATAAAAAACAAATGTCATTTACCTTTCAAGGTTTGTCCTTCAGGCGAGCATGGCCCGCGATCCATCAGGCACGCTACGTAAGTATTACGCAGGTTTCGGTTGTTCAGGATACCATTAACGTCGGTTTTGTCGTAACTGGCGGGGTACACCATGTAAGGTTGTCGCACACACACCGACAAAGTAACTAGTGCCAACAGGAAGAAACCTAGTGACAGGTGATTGGCCATTTTGTCTGAAAAATGGAACAAAACATGTCTGTTATTTTTATAGTTACGTTTATAGTTGCTTCCTACGAAGGAAAAAATTCATCATTTTCTGGCATCTCTCTCTCGCACCGCACTGTGACGTCTCCGTAGACTCCTACAATACTACTAGCCGTGACGATAATTTTGTAAGTATGGACTATATAATATGTATAATATTGAAGTGTGAGTGAATTCCAAAAATTAAAAAAAGTCAAATGTCAATGGTTTTGTTTTTGTTCTTAAACATATAATGATACAGCCCTTTCTTATACACTAAATGCAAAGAATGGACGGTTACCTCGAGAGTGTTTTCTCTTGGGGTAAAAATAATCTCGTTGAATTTAATGTTTCAAAGACCCAATCTTGTCTGATTACGTCTAAAAGGGATCGCAATGAAAATCTAGTCTCTTTCAACGGAAGCAATCTTCCGAACAGGCCCTCCATTTATATGCTTGGTGTAACCCTAAGTGACCAGCTCAGGAATGGGGGCTCCATCGAAGCCAGAGTAAAGTTAGCCTCCCAAAAACTGGGCGTACTGTACAGGGCCCGCAGATACTTTAATAGTACACAACTGCTAACCCTGTACAAATCGCAAGTGCGCCCCACGGTTGAATTTGGCAGCCACCTCTGGTCTGGAGCTCCAAAATACCTGAAAAATACCCTCGACTCTGTGCAGAAACGGGCGGTCCGTTTGATAGATTCTCCCATCTTAACAGACGGATTGCAATCTTTAGAGCACAGGCGTCGGGTGGGAATGCTATCCTTGTTCTACCGGTATTACAATGGAAGATGCTCCGAGGAACTAGCATCATTGATCCCTTCGGCACCGGTGCATAGTCGGGAAACACGCCAAACGCGTGCCCAACATTTGTACACAGTTGACATTAGTCACATGAGAACGGGTCGTTTTTTCGACTCGTTCTTGTGTTCAACAGCTCGGCTGTGGAATGATTTGCCGGCCTCTGTGTTTCCTCCTTCCTACAACATGGGTCTCTTCAAGACCAATGTTCATTCCTTCCTCTCCTCAAAAAGACCCTCCACACAGCATCCCAGATGACATAGGCCCTGAGGGAAATTATTTTCCTCAGGGCCTCCTGTGTGGAGTTAATGTAAAAAAAAAAATAAAAAAAAATAAAAAATAAATGACAACTGTCGAAAATGAGACAAATGGTGAATGTATTTCTGCCCATCAGGAAACATACAATCATTATCCTACCCACTTTCTCTTGGGCATGCTCGGTATGAACCTTCTCCGGGTCAGAAGGGATGTGCTCATTGTAACACATTTCTTCAGACTGATTCGTGGAAGGTTCGAAAACTCGGCTATCATGGAGAGCATTAGTTTCTATGTTCCCGGTGGTTATCTCCGTCACCGACAGCATAGACTGCTTTATCTCCCGGCTTGCAGAACTAACTGATTGCCAATGGTTATGCTAGTAAGGAGAGCTGTCTTGTTGTTAAATAGAATCACTTTGAATATCGATATGTTTAATATCAATGAAGCACAATTAAGACAACAAGCTCTGTTGTTGTTAGTATGATTGTGCTTCATTGAAGTATAAATTGCTTAAATCTGTTTAAATCTTAAATCTTAATACTTTATCTCTTTTAAAATGCAATGAAATTTTATTTTGTAATGTTTTAAAAATGAATAAATTGAATTGAATTGAATTGAATCTCCCTCACAATCAAATTCACACTCAAACAAATAAAAGGGTAATAAATTTAAATAATCAGAGTGTGCAGTTCACACGCGGTATAAGTGAAACCTTCAGAAAACTAAACCTTGAGAGAATGAGACAAATGCAGAGTATCATGTAGGGTTTGCTTATAATTCACAAACACTGTAATTATCAAACAACTATACGTTGCATATGTACGAAGCCATCTAGAGTTTGCATCAACTGTGTGGTCTCCATTTTATGCAGTACATGTAAACAAAATTGAATCGATTCAGAAAAAATTCATAAAATACCTTTCTTACAAATCGTACAATCGATTTAACAATTATCTTGATGCAACAATTTTTTTCAAAATTGATGCTTTGAGTGTATGCAGACAATTCTCTGATGCGATGTTGCTATATAAAATCGTAAATAACATAACTGACTGTCCTGAATTATTGAACCGAATAGATTTTAAAGTACCTACACGGCACACACGTTCGTGTAATATTTTTAAAGAGAAACACTGTAAAACAAATTCTAACCAAAATACTTGCCTTATAAGACTGTGTTCAACATATAATAACATTTTCTCTGATATAGATATCTTCAATAGGCCACTAGCATCACATTTAAAAAAAAAAATCCAGTTTAGGCAAATATTCTAAGACATTCCCTATTTTTTTTTTTTTTTTGAAAATTTCAATCCGAAAAATCAGACCATTTTTTATAAACCGGAAAGTGTATAGGTGCGAAAAGACGATAACTACATAGCCGAAAATCATTTTTAAAAAAAAGAACGTTTTCCACACGAATGGCACAGGAGAATAACGAGGCATTCCAAAAATATTACATCTCATAAATATTTTTTTCCTTCTTCCATCTTATTGATCATAAATCATTATAATGTTCAACATCTATATTACTAAATCAAATGTAATATACTTGTACTTGTAAATTATAATAATAATAAGAATATTATAAAATTTGATTTTGTTAAAATCCGCACCATTATCATTATACCTCTAAAATACGTACGGACAACGTAAAATGTATGGGGTTCTCTTCATAACATCTGTCAAAAAATCAAACCAAATGATACGTTCGCAGAGAACAAACAATAAATCTAGTGAACGTTAAATGTCAAATTCAAAAATTCGCCTGAAATCAAAGTGATGCCGTATAAAAAAAATAAATAAGTGTGGAATTTTATAAAATTAATAGGAACATTTTCGGAGACGGGACATTTTCATGTAGTGACGTCACGAGCCCAAATAATGGATTTATTTATTTAAAAATAAAAAAAAACTGTACATTTCTAAAAAATTTTACTAACATTTTCGTAATCTTAGTAAAAAAATCTATCCACACAATTTTTTCCAAGTCGTTATGAAGTCCATGCATGTGGCCTATTGTGACGAAAGTAAATATAAAAATTCTATTAAAAATGTATTAAAATTATTAAATGAGTGCAAAAATGCATAAATGTAATGATATATATTATGTCTACCTACCTTCTGTTATATGTAATATCTTTTAGTGGATGTAAGATTTCAGTTTGAGTTAATTATTAATTTCTGGATACACAATGTAATAGTACAATGAGGAAAACTATAATTGGTTTCTCAGTAAGGTAAATTAAACATGTATAAATTAATCAAATTGTAAACTGTTGATTTCCCTAAAATAAAATAAATAATATTGTTACCAAGTTTAAAAATTATTTTATATTTTATCCTATGAAGCGCCGAACAAAGAGAACACCGATTAGTCTATCTCATTCTCTCACAGGCTAAACCCTTTAGATGTATGTGTTTGCCTCTTTTTAGTGTCGCTCGTTTACGTTTCTTCGAGTTTCAAATCACAACGGTGCCAAAGAAGTTTTCACTTCAAAAAAGAAAAGTGTAGGAATCTTGAGAAAAAAACAAAAATTTACTTACCAAACTGATTTGTAAAACAAGTTGACACAACTTCGCAGAGTGAACGCAATTTCAATTATAATAACTGACGACAAAAGTGACATCAACCAATACGCGTATTTATATGGTTCGGGTTATCTCAAATAACCTCAAAAAATGGTTTTATCTTTATTAAAATGCATTATTTATTACTGAAGACATTTTCCTTATGGATTTTTCGCTAATCTCAATTAATAATATTGTGATATATAAAGAAATGAAAGCACATTATTGACACCTATTTAATTCAATTTTTTCATTTTAAAAACATTACAAAATTAAGATTTCAAAACATTTTTAACATTGGTGACGTAAATTTGACTTATATTGTTGGTGACCCCGGTCTCATGCACCGGGCTTGTTGACAACCAGTTTTTCAATAATTTACTGTTCATGCTACTTTTCATTGGAAAGTTTATAAAATGATATCTTTTCCTGTCAATAAAACATAGGTATTCCTTAAATCAATTATTTTTTATTAACATAACACAATATCTTTAGTTGCGTTAAAATCTCTACATATTATAAATTAAAGTCCCCCGTGCCGTCTGTCTGTCTGTCTGTTCGCGATAACGATACTGAACGGATTTTCATGCGGTTTTCACAAAAAGAGTGTTTCGTGAGGAAGGTTTAGGTATGTAATTTGTCAAGGATTTGTGTAAATTGGTTGAAACATGACGATAATTGTTAGAAGTGTCAGAAAAAGTCAAGCTGCCTGGGAGATTTCATCAAAAACACTGCCTGATCCCTCTGAGATACAACAAAACAATGTATGGTGGGATATTCCTCTTTTATAGATCTACAAAAAAGTCCGCGATGGCATACATAAATCTTTTATGGATAGCTTACTATACCCATTCTATCTTCTAAAAAAATGGTCACGTACATTGCGATAATTGGAAAGTTATTTAGATGGATACAGTATTAGTCCTTATTAACTTAAATATGTTAGTTACCCCAAGCATTTCATTCACATTATTATAATCTTTCACACCATCTCTACGTATTATAAATTAAAGTCCTCCGCGGCATCTGTCTGTCTCTTCGCGGTAAACTCAAAGACGGGGGTGGTTACAAAGGTTGGATTTTACAAAGTGATTTATTAGCCACAGCAACGCGTGGCCGGGTCAGCTAGTTATAAGATATTTTAACAATATTTATTTACACCCAACAATCTTAACTGTTTAACGACAAAATCAGTATTCATCAGTCTTATGACAGTTCAAACACACAATAAAAAAACATAAATGATAATACTTATGTTTTATTTTTTATTTTCTCTTATAAAATTACCAATAACCATTTGACTTACTTAGTTGGTGATGCCGGTCTCACGCACCGGGTTGGTGCCAAAACTCTATAACGTGCGTCCGCATCGCCGTCGCGGAGTAGACTGGCGGTAGGGGCGTGGAATAAGGCAGCTACTCGAAATCGCAGTGTGATTTGATGGATGGTAAAAAAAATTTACACTTTTTCGAATTACCCGGTCTCACAGACATACACGTCACCAATGGCGGGTTAAAAGAGAGATAACAATAGCCACTGGAGCAATCATGCAAAATAAATAAATTTGCCTCGATTGTTCGCGATTTCCTAGAAGATCATTTTTTAAATTATTCGCCAACATTAAAAAAATTAAATCTTCGAATTTTAATTATTATTTTTAATTTATAAACTAACGTTTAGACAAGATTTTTATGCATAGCACAAAGGGTAACAATTATTATAAGCAATAATTATCAGCCTGAAACACTCATCAACATTGAAAAATCTCCCGAGAAAAGATACTTGCCGCCAACGGGACTTGAACCCGTGTCCTTCTGATTGCCGGTTAGCTGCTCTTGACCACTGAGCTATGGGTTTATAAATTAAAAATAATAATTAATATTTGACAAGTTTAAGTATTTCCCCAATAAATGTAGTCATAATTTGTCTCGACGCCACCTAGCGAGGGATTTAACACTTAAATGTCTCTCTCGCAAAAATAAAGTTGGTTGTTTTCAGGTGGAAAAAATATAATAAGCAGTAATTGTTGAATGAAACACTAGTATATATTGAATTATTTGGCGGGTATTTGATAAGCCCCCATAGCTCAGTGGTCAAGAGCAGCTGACCGGCAATCAGAAGGACACGGGTTCAAGTCCCGTTGGCGGCAAGTATCTTTTCTCGGAAGATATTTCAATGTGGATGAGTGTTTTAGGCTGATAATTATTGCTTATAATAATTGTTACCCTTTGTGCTATGCATAAAAATCATAAAATAATAAATAATAAGAATATTATAAAATTTGATTTTGTTAAAATCCGCACCATTATCATTATACCTCTAAAACACGTACGGACAACGTAAAATGTACGGGGTTCTCTTCATAACAACTGTCAAAAAATCAAACCAAATGATACGTTCGCAGAGAACAAACAATAAATCTAGTGAACGTTAAATGTCAAATTCAAAAATTCGCCTGAAATCAAAGTGATGCCGTATAAAAAAAATAAATAAGTGTGGAATTTTATAAAATTAATAGGAACATTTTCGGAGACGGGACATTTTCATGTAGTGACGTCACGAGCCCAAATAATGGATTTATTTATTTAAAAATAAAAAAAAACTGTACATTTCTAAAAAATTTTACTAACATTTTCGTAATCTGAGTAAAAAAATCTATCCACACAATTTTTTCCAAGTCGTTATGAAGTCCATGCATGTGGCCTATTGTGACGAAAGTAAATATAAAAATTCTATTAAAAATGTATTAAAATTATTAAATGAGTGCAAAAATGCATAAATGTAATGATATATATTATGTCTACCTACCTTCTGTTATATGTAATATCTTTTAGTGGATGTAAGATTTCAGTTTGAGTTAATTATTAATTTCTGGATACACAATGTAATAGTACAATGAGGAAAACTATAATTGGTTTCTCAGTAAGGTAAATTAAACATGTATAAATTAATCAAATTGTAAACTGTTGATTTCCCTAAAATAAAATAAATAATATTGTTACCAAGTTTAAAAATTATTTTATATTTTATCCTATGAAGCGCCGAACAAAGAGAACACCGATTAGTCTATCTCATTCTCTCACAGGCTAAACCCTTTAGATGTATGTGTTTGCCTCTTTTTAGTGTCGCTCGTTTACGTTTCTTCGAGTTTCAAATCACAACGGTGCCAAAGAAGTTTTCACTTCAAAAAAGAAAAGTGTAGGAATCTTGAGAAAAAAACAAAAATTTACTTACCAAACTGATTTGTAAAACAAGTTGACACAACTTCGCAGAGTGAACGCAATTTCAATTATAATAACTGACGACAAAAGTGACATCAACCAATACGTGTATTTATATGGTTCGGGTTATCTCAAATAACCTCAAAAAATGGTTTTATCTTTATTAAAATGCATTATTTACTGAAGACATTTTCCTTGTGGATTTTTCGCTAATCTCAATTAATAATATTGTGATATGTAAAGAAATGAAAGCAAATTATTGACACCTATTTAAATCAATTTTTTCATTTTAAAAACATTACAAAATTAAGATTTCAAAACATTTTTAACCCAGCCAGCCCGGACCGGGGACTTCAAGATCCCCAAGATCCACCTTTTTTGCGATATCTCGTTAATTAATTATACAATTTCATTCATATTTTTTGTAATCCTTGAAAAAATACCAAAATTTTTTTTGCAATTTTTTGTTCTTCAATATTCAAAGCACATAACATGGAAAAAAAAATGTTTTTGATAAATATTAGTGCAAATCGCGGTGCCCGCTAGCATTTCGATACCATTATTTTTGTCCTTACTTTACGTTTTCGAGTCATGTTTTTTTTTTCAGTCTAACTTACCCGGATGGCCACCCGGGACAGCCCGTAGTACATATGTTAAGGAGCGAGACAGTTATACTGTTTGTACATTCTGCCAGTTATACCTACGCTGCAATTATCTTTCAACAGTCTCGGTCAGTTTCAACCTTTTTCAGAAAACACGTGTTTAGTTTCTGAGGATGTGGGTGGTTTGGTATATTTATGCTGAAGATGTTAAACGTTTGTTACGTTTCCGATACTATTATTTATGATAACGTTTTTTTGTACATAAAATTATTATCTGTAGGTACGCTCCTTTGAAGCTTTCTTAGTCGTATGAATTTGGGATGGGTAAAAAATTTGGCAGGCGGGTATGGGTACCGCAGCCTGGGAACCATTTATTGGATAACCAACACCCCTGCCGTAGGTCACCCCCAGTAGTAAGGTTCTCTACGTTTGGTGGCTTAGCAGGGGTGCCGGGTTCATGGGGTGAGGTTTGCTAGGTCTTATGTACCTTTTATAGTTTGAATAATAAAATATTTTAACAAAAAAACAATGTTAGTGCACTGTAAAAGACAAAACACCTATAAAATACACTTTGAAAATAATCCGGAGGGTATTAGGATAAACCATACTAATCAACTGCTAAAAGTAAGTATGAAAACAATAGTATTATATAAAAATGTAACATAACCCATAGTATTCAGTAAACCAAATGCAATGCTTACCACCCCCCAGATAGAAATAATCGAAGGAATGATGAAAAAATGTAACAAAGCCGCAACGCCGACAATAAAACTAAATAAATCATAAATGTTCAATATTGCAGAGAACCAATGATGCCCTGACATAATTTAGTTCAAATTATATTAGTCTTAACAATCCTTTAAAAGTCTAATCCTTTTACTACCCGAGTACAACATTGCATATTAAAAGGGGACAAGCTTTTTAAAGATAACATGAATTGAAAATTACGCTTCACATATTTATATCATTACTAGCTGACCCGACGAACTTCGTACCGCCTCAGAATCAATAACTGTTGAATTAAATTAAGTATTTTTATTAAGTTAAAAATTACACAATGAAGCAATTATCGATGCCCAACTGTCCGTGTTTTGTTTTTGTCAGTATCAGAGATGGCGTTGTGTATGAATTTATATTTTTTGTGATTTTCTTACTTTTCCACTTACTTACGGGAATTTTTGAAAGGAAGCGGGTACGGGTGCCGCCGCCCCGGGAACCATTTATTGGATAACCAACACCTCTGCCATAGGTCACCACAAGCGGTTCGCTACGTTTGGTGATTTAGCAAGGGTGACTTTTTTGCGGGTCTTGGCGGCGGATGCGTCTGCCCACCTGCTGCGGGGCGGACCGGATCGAGAGAGACTGGTTGAGGGAGGCCTTTTGACCTTTCCAGCCGGATTCTCTAGACCAATGGGTCGAAAGAGTCCGGCTGGAAAGGTCAAGGTAAAAGGTCAATTCCGCTCAAGGCAATGGTCTTGCACCGCAGTTGGAGGGATGGATTCACTCCCGGATACAATGACCTCCAGATTCCTACCCACCCCTCATGCCTTTTTCCTTCCCACTTTTTCACTCAACAGAGGTGCATATGGTACCACCCAACGATTGTCAATGTCAATGTCTACGTTACTGATATTTTTAATGAATGATTGTCCGCCATTATCGGTATTTCTTCGACGATATATTGCATATCCTTCAACATGTGTGACCGTATCGTTGGTGAAATCTTTAATAAAACCCTTTGTACAATTTCCGTCTACCATGCAAGGCGATGAACGATTCAAATTACCGCATGGACCGTGAATCATGTTTGTAGAAACAATATCAAACAGTAATTGATTAGTAAAAAATTTAAAATTAGATAAAAGAGGCCGGCTTCGTTCTCATTGGGTCAGAAGTGACACCGGTTTGAATTACTAATATCACTTTTAAAAAATGGGGGTTAATGGTAGAAGGGTGAAAATTTAGGGTTGCATGTATTTTTTAATGCCTCGCCATAAAAAAAAATAAAAAATAAAAAATTTGTCCAAAAAAAAAAAAATAAAAATTCAGAGTGGAACACCCTTTACTTTTAGGGGTATGAAAAATAGATGTTGGTCGATTCTCAGACCTACCAGATAAGCACACAAAATTTCATCAAAATTGGTCCAGCCGTTTCGGAGGAGGACACCGTGACACGAGAATTTTATATATTAGATGATTATTTTGTTTTAATTTTAATACATTTTAATCTACTTTTTTATTGGTCGTTTTTTCATGGGAGCACTTTACCGCTCCAAATAGTTGTGTGTCGATTTCGGCTTCCTTCAGAATGGAGATAGTATAATAGTCTTTTGCGTGTTTTTTTTTATTGAACATAACAATGTGCATATTATTATACAATGTTTACAATTATATTTACAATTATATTACAATGTTTCTGGTCTAGGAATGTAATTTCTAAGTCTCCTAAATATATTTTTGGCAGTAAGAGTGGTATGGTAGTCCTGCCAGAATACTTACGTGGGCTTCAGCTCCGTTGCCAACAAGGTGGTCGGTATATTTTAATAAATAGAATGACAAACGTTGGACTTGCATTTATTTCCGAAACCGACACAGGTTATTATTACAATTTATCAGAAGGATTTTTATTATACGAAGAAGGCAGCGTACAAATGCGACTTGACAACCGGGCCGTGAAAACAGAATGGTCGGCCAGTTCGCCGTGGTTTTAGTGCCGGGGTTTCTAATGTTGCCAGTTCAACAAAACATTTATAAGGCTATTCAATTCGTTCGCTGCCTTCCGCTACATATTTATACATTTTCATTTGACAAGTTCACAAGTATACAGGCAAGCTGAAATCTCTGAACGTGAAATAATTTTTTTTAAGAATATTTGCAAAAGTTACCTATCTATGTAAAGAAATTATCGTTGTTATGTTAACAATACTTTCTTTTTAAATTTAACAAAATACTTGTAAGTTTAAATAAAATATAAAGAACAGTCAAAACTGCAACTGTTAACAAATTATTTTTATTTAAAAATATATCCCACTGTTTAGGAAGCGCTGGCTAGCTATGGCTTCAGTGGCTATTACATCTCAGGTCACATTCCGCATCAAGCCAGATGGTTGACATGACGTCACTTAGAACACATAATATTTTGCGATTTGTACAAATACGAGCGGGGCTTGCGATCCCCCGGTTCGGTGCACACGGAATTTTTGGATGCTTAGTATGGGGAAGGTTAACCCGCCATTGGTGACGTGAATTTGACTTACATTGTTGGTGACCCCGGTCTCATGCACCGGGGTTGTTGACTACCAGTTTTTCAATAATTTACTGTTCATGCTACTTTTCATTGGAAAGTTTATAAAATGATATCTTTTCCTGTCAATAAAACATAGGTATTCCTTAAATCAATTCTTTTTTATTAACATAACACAATATCTTTAGTTGCGTTAAAATCTCTACATATTATAAATTAAAGTCCCCCGCGCCGTCTGCCTGTCTCGAAAAAAACTCGAAAACTACTGAATGGATTTTCATGCGGTTTTCACCAATATAGTGTTTAGTGAGGAAGGTTTAGGTGTGTAATTTGTCAAGGATTTGTGTAAATTGGTTGAAACATAACGATAATTGTTAGAAGTGTCAGAAAAAGTCAAGCCGCCTGGGAGATTTCATCAAAAACACTGCTTAATCCCTCTGAGATACAACAAAACAATGCATGGTGGGATATTCCTCTTTTATAGATCTACAAAAAAGTCCGCGATGGCATACATAAATCTTTTATGGATAGCTTACTATACCCATTCTATCTTCTAAAAAAATGGTCACGTACATTGCGATAATTGGAAAGTTATTATATTGTATCCTTACTAACTTAAATACGTTAGTTACCCCAAGCATTTCATTCACATTATTATAATCTTTCACACTATCTCTACGTATCATAAATTAAAGTCTGTCTGTCTCTTCGTGATAAACTCAAAGACGGCGGTAGTTACAAAGGTTGGATTTTACAAAGTGTTTTATTAGCCACAGCAACGCGTGGCCGGGTCAGCTAGTTATGAGATATTTTAACAATATTTATTTACACCCAACAATCTTAAATAGTTAACGACAAAATCAGTATTCGTCAGTCTTATGACAGTTCAAACACACAATAAAAAAACATAAATTATAATACTTATGTTTTATTTTTTATTTTCTCTTATAAAATTACCAATAACCTTGACTTACTTAGTTGGTGATGCCGGTCTCACGCACCGGGTTGGCGCCAAAACTCTATAACGTGCGTCCGCATCGCTGTCGCGGAGTAGACTGGCGGTAGGGGCGTGGAATGCTACGTGGGCAGCTACTCGAAATCGCAGTGTGATTTGATGAACGGTAAAAAAAATTTACACTTTTTCGAATTACCCGGTCTCACAGACATACACGTCACCAATGGCGGGTTAAAAGAGAGATACCAATAGCCACTGGAGCAATCATGCAAAATAAACAAATTTGCCTCGATTGTTCGCGATTTCCTAGAAGATCATTTTTTAAATTATTCGCCAACATTAAAAAAATTATTTCTTCGAATTTTAACATGAAAACATAAAAACTTATTAGAGTTCTATATAGCCAATGAATTAACCTGTAATTTACCGTTTATCTCATATTTGTAGGATTTATAAAAATATATTAAAAAATCGTTAAGTTTATAACCGCGCAAATCCTGCGTTTTGTAACTTTGAAACTGCCGTGAGGGGTAATTATTCGAATCAACGTAGAATATTTTCGATTTCTGTATTTTGTCTTTCTATTATTTTATTTCTGTCTGTGGTATACTTGATAATGAAAGGTGCATATCTACAGAAAAAGGACTTAATTTTAACCGTAAACAGCTGATCAAAAATTTGATGTGAAAAAATATTTAAATTTTTTTTTTAACATCTTTCTAAAATAGTCTCTATAAGTTCGAATTCGCGACATCTATGGTCATAATAGATAAAGCACTTCAATAGCTTTGTTTTAAAATAAATGGCTGACCATGGAAATGTTATAAATACTTACAATAAATGTTTTACGAATGGTAGGAAAATGTGGTCCAATTTTGGACCGCTATCAATCACTGAAAAATACAAGTGGTCCATTTTTTTACCATAATCGCTCCAGTGGTTAAAACACGAAATACTGTAAGTATACAAGATTATTAATTATTAAAAGTACACAACTGCTAACCCTGTACAAATCGCAAGTGCGCCCCACGGTTGAATTTGGCAGCCACCTCTGGTCTGGAGCTCCAAAATACCTGAAAAATACCCTCGACTCTGTGCAGAAACGGGCGGTCCGTTTGATAGATTCTCCCATCTTAACAGACGGATTGCAATCTTTAGAGCACAGGCGTCGGGTGGGAATGCTATCCTTGTTCTACCGGTATTACAATGGAAGATGCTCCGAGGAACTAGCATCATTGATCCCTTCGGCACCGGTGCATAGTCGGGAAACACGCCAAACGCGTGCCCAACATTTGTACACAGTTGACATTAGTCACATGAGAACGGGTCGTTTCTTCGACTCGTTCTTATGTTCAACAGCTCGGCTGTGGAATGATTTGCCGGCCTCTGTGTTTCCTCCTTCCTACAACATGGGTCTCTTCAAGACCAATGTTCATTCCTTCCTCTCCTCAAAAAGACCCTCCACACAGCATCCCAGATGACATAGGCCCTGAGGGAAATTATTTTCCTCAGGGCCTCCTGTGTGGAGTTAATGTAAAAAAAAAAAAAAAAAATTATTTATTCATTTCATGTACGTTTAAAGTTGTATACAACGGATTTGACATTACGAAGTTTCTTTTCTATCTAAATATTCATGAATTAGTTAGTTTACCCAAACTAAAAACATATTTTGTGTTTATCTATAATACATCTATAGAAGACTATTAGGAATTTCCTGGAGAGACCACATTACAAATGAAGAGGTTCTCCAAAGAATCCAAGGAGGAAGGCACCTGCTCAGGACCTTGTCCGAAAGGCGCGCAAGATGGATTGGCCATGCAATAAGACAAGAAGGCCTCTTGCATGCCATAATGGAGGGTATGACTGAGGGGACAAACTCCAGGGGACGCCCACGCCGAGAGTACCTGGAGGACCTGCTGGTGGACGTGCGCTGCTCATCATATGCAGACTTCAAAAGAGCTGCACAAGACAGGGAAGAATGGAAGAGAAGACTAGAGGAAATTGCTGCAAACCAATCCCAGGATTGAAACCAGAGAGAGAGAAATAGTTGTTTATTTTAGGAATTGTTGAAATGAATTACAATTTCCGTAATCCATAAACTAGTGTTTTAAACCATTGGAGGGGACCCCACCACTTTCCCAACGGCGTTATAAGGAAACATATGGTTTCCTCCTTTACCGCACACGTCAAGACTCTATTTTATTGAACAAAACTACAATTATTTGAACGACTCTAGACCCTACAATGTCCACGCATACGGTGTTGGAAAGCAGTATGCAAGTACTTACATTAACATAATACAAAAGAATAATAAACGTGGCAGCCTGTGGAATAATTCTTCTGCAATCTATAGAGAAAAATATATACAGATAAAAGTGGTAAATAAAAAGAAAAATAAGAGGTGCCCGGTGGAGGAAGCCTGGAATAAGAGAAATAACGAAAAAATAAAAGTAATAATAATGCAAATATTTACAATGTTGGAGTTTTACCTACCATTAAAACTCTTATTATGTTGCCTTCCTTATCCAGAATATTCCTTAGTGGGAGATGGCATCTCTGTTTCTATCCGATTTCGGCCATTCTTCTCCTTACACCTTCTTAAATATTCAAATTTCGCACCATTCGGCACGCGAATTTGTCCCTCTGTGAATTCAATCACTAACAGCTACTAATTCACCACCAACAGCTAGGCGAACGCGAGCGTCGACGCGACGCCATTTTCTTCAATTGTAGTCTCACCAGACAGGGGATGAGGAATATTCTGGATAAGGAAGGCAACATAATAAGAGTTTCAATTGTAGGTAAAACTCCAATATTATGTAGTGCCGTTCCTTATCCAGAATATTCCTTAGTGAGAATTGTCTGCTATCGTCTGGTGGCAGTGTTGATGTCAATTGTGATCACCTTCATTTAGAAGTACCGGTTGGAGGTCAGCCCTCACACCGATTGCTTCTCCTTCTTCTGACTCCAGAAATGGAGGAACTTTGGGAGTCTGCCCCCCTCAGACGAATGATTGTTCTAAACAGGTTTGTCAAGAATGACTTCAAGTAGAAGTGCCAGTTAGAGTTAGAGGTCTGCCCTCACACCGATTGCTTATCCTTCGGACTCCAGAGATGGAGAAACTTTGGGGGTCTGTCCCCCTCAGGCGAATGATTGGTCTACACAGGATTGTCAAGGATGGCGAAAGACTGGCCTAAAGCAGTTTGTTGAGGGTGACTTCATGTAGAAACGCCGGTTAGAGGTCTGCCTTCACACCGGTCTCTTCTTCTGACTCCAGAAATGGAGGACCTTTGGAGGTCTGCTCCCTTTTCAGGGATGACGAAGTCCCCAGCTTCTTTATTGAATATTGGACTGTTTTATTCCTTTTTTATATTATTATTCTAAGGTATTTTCACTTTGCCAATTAACCTTTTCCAAAAATTTTCTCTATTGGATAAATAACTTTTCAAACCAACGAAGTGAAGCCACTGCTGATCTGGTCCTCTTCGCAGCCTCAATACCAGCATAAGTATTGGTATTAAGTATTGTCTTGACTAATCTGCCAATCAAATTGTTGTAGAAGCTGCTTTTGTTGGACCGATGGGTAAAAACGGATTTGTCAATTTCGGGTGTGTGCCTTGTGGCGAAATTTTTCAATCCCACCGGAGTGGGTCTGCACTGGTGGTCTGAACCAAAATGGAATAAAAATCTATCGCCATTGAGGATTTTTAAGTGAAAAAATGGGGGCATTTGCGATACGCCATTGTTCTAAAGAACTTAGAAATTGTCCTCCCTGAAATCGCCTGGGCTGATTGTCAATTTTTTCAGGGGCGACAGTGTGAGGTTTGCCCGTGCACTGTCGGTCTCCAAAAATTCCGTCCTCTGCTGGCAGAGGAGGAACTGATGATGACCAGAATGATAACCGGGGTCTGCCCACCGGTACTGAAATGGAAATTGGGTGGAACCCAGATTTCCTGCGGAAGCACGTTGAGTTTGCATGACTGCCCGTGTTTCGTTTTTCTACCCTGACATATATTCGTTAATTTTAGGGTTTGCGAAAACTAAGCCCTGAAGACTTTGTTCGCCCCATTAAGTCTCTGCAACTGGGAGACAAGCTTGTTATCCACTGGAGTTTTGCACATCTCCAGGATGCGTTCGCGTCAATGTCTCTCTTTCTCTATCGGACCATCCTTGCAATCTAACATCGGAGTACCAATTTTCCACACTTGCAGCTCCAGTTTAAGTATTTGCGGTGAGAGCCTGTGGTGGTGTCTATTAGTATCTACGTAGATATATATGGTTTCCTAGCAAAGATAAGACTTAATACTCTCTGTTTCAAGTCTGGTAGTAGTATTTTCGTCCATTTGGGAGCTACTAGCAGGTAATTTCCTGTGGAGCTGTTCAGATGAGCAAGCACTCGGGGAATTAGACAAAACACTCATGCCAGAGGAAAGTGCCAATGTCTGCTAAAAACATTAAAATATCGCCGCTTTGTCTTCCCTGTCTATGGACACATATTTCCACCACATGAGCCGTGTGAGGCAAACAGGTCCACAGTGGGTCTGCCCCAATTGTGAAATATCTGTTCTGTTGCAGGAGGTAGAAGGTGCAACTCCAGAAAATGGATTCCTCGGGACAAGTGGTCCGCAAGGTCATTGTACCGACCCATAAAGGTGTAGTGTGGTGTTCTAGTATAGACTATATTAGAACAGTAGAACTCCTCAAACATCTTTTCTGGTTTTTCAAGGCATTTAGTATAGCAACATCTCTTTCAGGTTTCTATGCCAATCCTGCTGTCCCCTGGTCCAATTCCCCGTAATCACCATCGACTTGTATCATCGGTCGAGAGGAAATGAGAGACAGCGGGGACGTGTAGTGGCATAAAGACCTCTACTTTCTGTGCCCATCATGATATGTCTTTCATTTCTATTTGTGTCTGCTGGTTGATGCCTATTTTCAAATTGACGGTCCAACCGAGGTCTCCTAGTAGGATCAAAAATGGATTTATTTTGACCTTCAGAATTTCCCTGTCCTGGTGGGCCAGCAGGAAATCGTCCAGGTATACATACAATGGCCCTCACATTTTGATGGCGTAAGGTCTCCGCAACCCAATTGGTCACCTTGGCAAAGGCTTGTGGAGCACTGCTCAAGCCCTGGGGAAGACATGTCATTTACAATGACTACTTTGTACAAAATCCTCAGAAAATGATGGTGAGATTCTGCGACTGGGATGTGGACATATGCGTGCAATATTTCTATTTTTTGTCATCCAGTCTTGTGGTTGGAGAAATTCGGGAATTTACCGATGCAGCATTAAAGAAAAAAGGTTGAGGATAGGTCTGTTGTTGCTGTCCCTTTTTGGACCAGGAACATTTGGGAAAGAAAACCGGAGTTGTTGACTGCCGGCTCCAATATATTTAGTTTTTTGGATGATTTCTATTTCCTTTGTCATTGCTGGGGTAACTTTGTCACAAATATTTGTAAAATTAGGGCAGTTGGGCATAATAATAGAAGCTTTGTAAAGAAGAGGATTCTGTATCCCCTATGATTTTCAGAACAACTGTGGGAGCATTTAGAGCTGCCCATTTATTTTTGTAATTCAGCAATTGCGCCGCCCGAAACTTTGGTGGCCTCAAGTGATGCACTGCTGTAGTAACATCGGTTAGAGGTCTGCCCTCACACTGGTCGCTTGCTACTATCTTTTCCCCCCCTTTAAACTCCAGAGGTGGAGGGCTTGGGATACCTTTGGGGGTCTGCCCCCCTCAGGCGAAAGGGTTTTCAGGACGGGAAAAATTTTTTTTTTTGAGGTGGAAAGAAATCTCGGCCCTGAAAGTGGTTTTGATACCTTTTTTGTAACCGTCCCCTCTTTTGGTGGACCTATAGCAGTGATGGCCAATTCTGTACTCCTCCCAAATTCTGCAATTGGGTAGAGAGGGCTTCCTTATTGAAGAGATGTGAGGAAGTAGGAAAGATCTGCATCAGTACTTTATTGTCCGATTTTCCACATGTGATCTGCAGCTGGTCATCAGACCATTTTTGTAAGTTATTCTGACCCCCAAACAACTCGTTAACTTTCTCGTACTTTCTGGGGAGACATCCTGTGCCTCGAAACACCATTCGACTAATTGCTGCAGCTGCACCCTATCATTGAGAACTGCATGCGTTATATCGGCGAAGAGTGACATGTTGAAAAAACCCAGAATCATATGGCTGCAACCTAAAGTTCACCTCGAGCTCTTTAAAACCCGGATTGGCAAGGTGGCCCTTAATGACCTTGTTTTTTTTTTTTTTTACGTTAACTCCACGCAGGAGGCCCTGAGGAAAATAATTTCCCAATTTTTATCCAATATTTTTGATTAAACCGTCAAAGGCGCTCTAACACTTTGAGTCTGTCCCGAGGAGGGACAGGCTTAAGGGTTCTCTAAGAGAAATGGTGGGGCCCGGCATTTGTAAAATACGAGGATTACGCCCGGCTACTATTGAGCAGTCGTTCTCAGTTTCTGCGATAGACATATCCTCGGAGGCTGCATTCTCTGCGAATCTTGACCTCTGTTCTTGCAAAACAAAATCTTGTAGTCTGCCTACTTGTTCTGTTAATTTTTTGATATAACGTGCCATTCCTTTCTCTCGCCTTCTGGAGATAGAGCTGTCGGAACTTGGTGAGCGCCGGCGGTGCCTTCATCTTTTTCGTTTATTGTCACAATTGACGGATTCATCTGAGAAACAGTCGGAACTCAAATTATTTCGTTTCATTTTTCATCTTTTGTCACGTTTTATACTCGCGAACGCGGGAATCTCAACCGCTTCTAGAGACGACATTATCCGACATTGTGTAAAATTCTTTTGAAGGAACAAAATTTCGTTTTTGTGTATATTGATTTACACTCGCGTATAATCGATTTACGATCTCAACCGCTTCGAGATACACAATATTATCCGACATTGCGTGGGTAATAATTGCGTAAAAGCCTTTTGAAGAAGGAACAAAATTTCGTTTTTGTTTATATTGATTTACACTCGCGTACGCGAGAATCTCAACCGCTACGAGATACACAATATTATCTGTCATTACGTAGTTAATAATTGCGTAAAATTCTATTGGAGAAGAAAGAAATTTTATAGTTTTTAGTTTATATTGAAACTAACAACCGTTCGGAATAGAAAAATAAAATGAAAAATATTCAGAGAAGGTATTCCACAAACCACCAGGCAGTCCCAATTACAATGTGCATGGCTATCGGCCCAACCGCAGACGAAACCCGGAGACCGCGCCCTTTAGCCGGCTCCCCGATTTTACCACGAAGAAATATATGTGGGAAAGAAGGGAAAGTTTTCGAAGACTTTGGGGAAAAGATGAGCGTCGGGTTGTCGGAGGGGGGTGGAAGAACGCCGAGACCACGCGGCTATTCCTCAGGCCTACGCATGTCATTGGGGGAGGCGCGGGAGGATCGCGGAAAAACCGCTCCGGTGAGTGTTCGCCTGGCTGTATGCACGGACAGGGTCTATCCCACCCCTTTTTATGGGGTACGACAATACATAATATGTACAGTTCTGTTGCGCCACCAAAATATGGAAATCAAAGCTAGTATTTTAAACAGCGGGCATTTTTGGCAGCGGGTGTCATTGACCTACGACACCCATAAAAAAAGCAATTGAAAGTCATAGAAAATCACACAAATTTGACAGCCGATTCCGTATGGAATCTTTCCCGTATCCACAAAAGTTACAAAATCGTTCCTCAGGATTATTTCACTTCAAGCACCGACAACCATAGATAGATTAGTATGTTTGATAATGTTATTTTTGTATTATCTCTACATATTATAAATTAAAGTCCTCCGCCGCCTCTGTCTGTCTGTTCACGATAAACTCAAAAACTAATCAACGGATTTTCATGCAGTTTTCACCAATAGATAGTGATTCATGAGAAAGGTTAATATATATATATAATTTGTCAAGGTTTTGTGTAAGTTGATTGATATATATAATTAAAGGAGAATGTCTGTATGTGGTGGACGAGCGGGCTGGCAAGTGGGCTGTGTGAATTTGATTTGTATGCAAATTAACAGATGGCAGTGTGAGTCAACTTATCAAAGGTTGAGTAACCATCCAGTAGATGGCGTTGTGTTTCGTCAGCCACAACAACGTGTGACTGGGTCAGCTAGTTTAAAAAGAAGTAACATCACATTTTCACCTCTTTTCGAAGTAGATACCTTAAGTATCATATATAATCGAAACGTCGCTTGACCCGTTTTGGAGACTAGATCTAAATAGTCAGGTATCTACTTTCAACCCTTCCACTTCACCATTATTCTAAATTCGGCTCCCTTCTAACTCCTGTGACACTTGCACAGCACTTTAAATTTGGGAGGCTGGTATGGGTAACGCCGCCGCGGGAACCATTGTTTTAGATAAGTAACACCCCTGTCATAGGTCACCCCAAGTGGTTCGATATGTTTGGTGATTTAACATATTAATTTGATTTTTAACCTATTTTTTGCATTTTGTTTTTCCTGTTAAGCACTTGCATACTGCTTACTAACAACGTATGCAAGGACACTGGAGATCTAGATTCGTTCAAAATAAATAAATGTAGCTTCGTTTAAGAAAAAAATTAGAATCTTGCGAGAGCCTTGAAGGAGTAACCATCTGTTACTTATACCGGGGCGGGTAAGAGGTGGATTACCTCCACTGGTGATTTAACAGGGGTGAGATTTGTCTAGATCTTGGTGACGAATGTATTTGCTCACCTATTGCATGGTGGGCCAGATCAGGAGAGACTGGTTGAGGGAAGAGAACCTGGATCTCTCCAGTCAGACACTCTTGACCCATCGCCTTGCACCGCAGTGGGAGGGATGGATTCATACGTCCTTCACTCCTGGACACACTGACCCCCAGATCCCCACCCCTCATACCTTTTTCCTTCCCAGAATTTCCTCTCTTTCCTTTCCCTAAAAAGACCCTCCACGCAGCATCCCCAAACATGAGAACGGGTCGTTTCTTCGAATCGTTCTTGTGTTCAACAGCTCGGCTGTGGAATGATTTGCCGGCCTCTGTATTTCGTCCTTCCTACACCATCGGTCTCTTCAAGACCAATGTTCATTCCTTCCTCTCCTCAAAAAGACCCTCCCCACAGCATCCCAGATGACATAGGCCCCAAGGGAAATAATTTTCCTGAGGGACTCCTGTGTGGAGTTAATGTAAAAAAAAAAAAAAAAACATGGAATAGGAGCAGTATATATATATATATATATATTTAATTCTACTAGATAAATTGAAAAATAAAACATTTTTTAAATTTGTCAATATAAACATTTTTATATTTAAAATCATAATGTCATCTTAAAACTAATTAATATAAATACAATATGTATATTGAGTATTCATTCTCAATCAACGGCACATATGTAACTGGAGATCCTAATTTGGACTACGTGGATTATAGTACGTAAGTGCATAGATCCTGCATTAGACTTATGTCTCAAGCGTAGAACCTGATGTTGACTCGTGTAGATGTATGTGCTATGCATAGACCCTTGTTTAGACCCAAGTATAATGTTTAGATCCTGCTTTAGACTTAAGTACCAAACATATATCGTGCTGGGGATCTAAGTGCTTCATATAAATCTTGCTGTAGACTTAAATTGTCAAATGCAGATCATGCTTTAGACTTAAGTACCAAACATATATCATGCTGGGGACTTAAGTGCCACTTATAGATCTTGCTATAGGCTTAATTGTCAAATACATATTGTACTACTTTAGACTTAAGTACCAAACATAATATATCCTGCTTGTGCTGCTGCCATGACTTAAGTGTCAAACATATATCCTGCTTTAGACTTAAGTGCCATGAATTGATCTTCCTACTTTAGACTTAAGAATCACACATGATAGTCCTTTAAACTTAAGTGAAACATTCAGATCCTGCTTTAGACTTAAGTGCCATGGATTGATCTTACTTTAGACATAAGTACAAAATATAAATTCTACTTTAGACTTAAGAATCACACATGATAGTCCTTTAAATTTAAGTGAAACATTCAGATTCTGCTTTAGACTTAAGTGCCATGAATTGATCTTACTTTAGACATAAGCGCCAAATATAAATCCTACTTTTGACTTAAGAATCACACACGATCGTCCTTTAAACTTAAGTGTAATGTTCAGATCCTGCTATAGACTTAAGTGCCATGAATTGATCTTACTTTAGACATAAGCGCCAAACATAATTCCTAATGTAGACTTAAGAATCACACATGATTGTCCTTTAAACTTAAGTGCAATGTTCAGATCCTGCTTTAGACTTAAGTGCAATGTTCAGATCCTGCTTTAGATTTAAGTGCCATGGATTTATCTTACTTTAGACATAGGTGCCAAACATAATTCCTACTGTAGACTTAATAATCACACATGATTGTCTTTTTAACTTAAGTGCAATGTTCAGATCCTGTTTTAGACTTAAGTGTCAAACATAAATCTTGCTTTAGACTTAAGTGTCAAACATAAATCCTATTATAGACCTAAGTGTCAAACATAGATCCTGCTTTAGACTTAAGTGCTATGGGGTAACCAAACGTAATTCCTACCGTAGACTTAAGAATACTCATGATCGTCTTTTAAACTTAAGTGCAATGTTCAGATCCTGTTTTAGACTAAATCACCTAACATAAAAGCTGCCTTAGACTTCAGTGCCATGGATAGATTCAGCTTTAGATATAAGTACAGTTTGTGTGGCCGTTACTGGTTAGGCCAGACCTCACTCTCGATCCAGGGTATAAAGCTGGAGATCCTGGAGTAGACTGCGGGAAGGCCGGATCCACAACCAAACCCGAAGCTGGTCACGGCGAGGAGATTGAACACACACCGGTTCGTTGTGGAACTGACTACAAGAGGACCACCGCTGTCTCCCTGGAAACAAACAGAATTCATAAATACATGGCAATTTCATTACTTTATTCAGTAAAAAAATGGATAATTTTTTTTCTGCAGTCAAACCTTAGAGTGTTTTGTCACTCTAGCGATAACTGAACAAATTTCGTTGGTGATTATTAATCTACGAGTATACATAAATATATTAATCAAAATATGCTTGCTTCTGTCTATGTATGTGAGTATATGAGATGTCTATGTGTTACTAAACCATTCATCCGATTGCGATGAAACTTTGGGGATTTGATGTGTGCATGCCTGCAATGGTTTCTGTATACAAAAGTAAGCTCTGGTTTCATGAAATTATGCATTGCTAACCATTCATCCGATTGCAATGAAACTTGGGGATTTGATGTGTGCATGCCCGCGATGGTTTCTATGTATACTGGTGAGCGCGGGCATAATGAAATTTGTATAAAAAAATTGCAATAGGTGGCACGCAAGCTGTTTGAAAACTGAATGTATTGGGACTGAATATATGGAATGCGGGAGAGGAGAGGGGATCGCGGGATGGAGGTTCACGGGAGAGGGGAGAGGGAAGATGGAGTGTGAATGCGTGAGGGGAAGGGGACGCAGGAGAGAAAGGGGAGGCGGAAGGGGAACGGGACGAATGGGAAAGGACACGCAGGAAGAAACAATTTCTTTATTAAGTGGCATAGCAATGCATGCCAGGGAACTCACAAGTTAAAAATAAAATAGTGTCACTGATTAAAGTGCCACCGGGAATGGGGTTGGTCACCTGGCATGTGTCGTTGCGTCCCCCGCTCAGGTCCCCGGCGCACAGCTGCGATGCGACAATACCGTTCTTCAGCGACTTCATATTGGAGATCTTCTCATTGCAGCGGACAGGATCTATCAGGTCTAGCTGCACCTTCATCAGCACGTCGGAGGTTTCCTCGGCTAGGGAGACAGACAGACTATAGCATGGACATGGTAAAAGAACTTTGGAAAACAATTAATCTTAAAAATCAAAAAATTTAAAATTAAAAGTCAAAATTATCTTTAAAAAAATTAACAACCATGACGTCACCAATAAAACCAGACGCAACCGGAAATAAGTATGTCATTTTTAAATAAAATTCTAGACGTATTGATTTTTTTCCATAAAAAAGTATAAATCGATTTCGAAAGATTGTTATAATAAGGTTATACCATAGGTCGTTGGCAGATTTGTTAAATTTTCAAACAAAATTTTGTATTATACAACACATTTCAAATCATATAATCATGCAGTAAAATAAATCAATAAATTATCTGGGAAAGCTACTTTTCAGAATTTTAATTTTAGTTTAAACTAGCTGACCCAGCCACGCGTTGCTCTGGCTAATTAAACACAATGCCATCTACTGGATGGTTATCCAACCATTATAACTACCACCATCTTTGAGTTCGTCGGGAAGAGACAGACAGACAGACGCCACGGAGGACTTTAATTTATAATATGTAGAGATTGTTAAAAATTGAGATACTACCAGCACCTATGGGTTGCTTGAGCAAGCTCCCAGACATTAATATTTCAAATGGTGCGAAGCTTGGCTAGTCGCTGAGTGTTCGGTACCTGTTTTAACTACCAAGTACGTACTATAGAAGAAACCATTGTTTTGTAAATGCTTCCTAATGTCAAATGTAATAATGGTAGATTCTTTAAATGTGTGCAGGTTTTTACATTATAAAAGTGCTAGCATCTCATTATTATCACTTCTTCCCAACGCAAGTTTTAACAGTAAACAACTGCCAGTGTTTGGCCCGGTGTGTTGACACCGTAATATAATACATTTATAACATGTCCAAGTGAAATAAACAGTGAAGTTTTTTGCAAAGATAATTATTTTATTTAAAAGGACACCCATCAATTTTGAACAGAGATGTCGAGAAGGGAAGATAGTAAGCTATCCGTAAAAGATAGATATATGCCATTGCGGACTTTTTTGTTGATCTATAAAAGAGGAATATCCCGCCATGTTCTTTTATTAGTCATTTGTTATTCCCGTTATTTAATTATAATAGGGCACTTGCATGGACTTCATAACGACTTAGAAAAAATCGTGTGGATAGATTTTTTTACTAAGATTACGAAAATGTTAGTAAAAATTTTTAGAAATGCACAGTTTTTTTTATTTTTAAATAAATAAATCCATTATTTGGGCTCGTGACGTCACTACATGAAAATGTCCCGTCGCTGAAAATGTTCCTATTATTTTTATAAAATTCCACACTGATTTATTTTTTTTATATGGCATTTTTATATTGGATTTTAGGAGAATTTTTGAATTTGACATTTAACGTTCACTAGATTTATTGTTTGTTCTCTGCAAACGTATCATTTGGTTTGATTTTTTGACAGATGTTATGACGAGAACCCCGTACAATTTACATTGTCCGTACGTGTTTTAGAAGTATAATGATAATGGTGCGGATTTTAAAAAGATCAAATTTTATAATATTCTTATTATTATTATTATAATTTATAAGTACAAGTATATTACATTGGATTTAGTAATATAGACGTTGAACATTATAATGATTTATGATCAATAAGATGGATCAAGGAAAAAAATATTTATGAGATTTTATATTTTTGGTATGTCTCGTTATTCTCCTGTGTTATTCGTGTGGAAAACGTTCTTTTTTTTAAAATGATTTTCAGCCATGTAATTATCGTTTTTTCGCACCTATAAAATTATGTCCCGTCTTTCCGGTTTATAAAAAATGGTCAGATTTTTCGGATTTAAATTTTCAAAAAATCGCCAGGGTTTCAAAAATTCTATTAAAAAAAAAAAAAAAATACAGTATATATTAGAATATTTGCCTAAATCGGAAAAAAAATTTTAAAAATGTGATGCAAGTGGCCTATTGTTGAATCCCTGTTATATTATATTATATTATATGTCTATCTCTATTATATATCGTGTATATTTTTATGTCTATTGTATGTATATAAGCTGTTTGTTTCTTACAAATCAAATAAAACAAAAATATTATAACATAATATTATGGCAAAAACAAAATATGTAGTTAAATACATATTTTAATGGATCTCTACGCCAATTAAGAGAACTAGCTCCTGAACTTGGTGTAGAACTTATTTCATATCTACATCTCTACATATTATAAATTATCCGCATCTGTCTGCCTGTCTGTCTGTTCGCGATAAACTCAAAACTACCGAACGGATTTTCATGGTTTTCACCAGTAGGTAGAGTGTTTCGTGAGGAAGGTCTAGGTATGTAATTTGTCAAGGATTTGTGTAAATTGGTTGAAACATAACGATAATTGTTAGAAGTGTCGGAAAAAGTCAAGCCGCCTGGTAGATTTCATCGAAAACGCTGCCTAATCCTTTTAGGATATAACAAAACAATGCATGGTGGGATATTCCTCTTTTATAGATCTACAAAAAAGTCCACGAAGGCATATATCTATCTTTTACGGATAGCTTACTATACCCATTCTATCTTCTAAAAAAGTGGTATTAATATATGGACGGATACAGTATTAATATTTATTAACTTAAATACGTTAGTTACCCCAAGCATTTCATGCACATTATTATAATCTTTCACACCATCTCTACGTGTTATAAATTAAAGTCCTCCGCGGCATCTGTCTGTCTCTTTGTGATAAACTCAAAGACGACGGTGGTTATAAAGGTTGGATAACCATCCAGTAGATGACGTTGTGTTTTATTAGCCACAGCAACGCGTGACCGGGTCAGCTAGTTTTATACATTTTAAAAATTACATGTTTTTATAAAATTATAAAATTCCATTCTAATTGCAAAGCCGAAATATTTTGATTTTTTTTTCAAATTGCGGTCGGAGACTTTGGTTTTTAATCATTTTATGGTAAACTTATAGATTTGATTATAAAGCTTGATGTTTTCTCTTTCTAACACTGTTTATATCATATTTCTCACCATGATAGTAAGGGAGACACAGTGATTTCTACGAGACTTATACGAGTTGTTTCGAAAAGCAAACAAATTAGCTTGAGGAGATAACTGCCAATATCTTAGAATTAACTTTTGAAGTGAATTGAGAATATTTTTATTTCTAGGCCACAATGGGGGGAGGGGGGGGGGGGGGAATACGGGATACGTAACGACGAAGGGGGCGTAATGGGTTACCACGATAGGATTACAATTGCCACAATGGAGGGGGCATAATGGGATAGGGAAAATATTTTTGTGGATGGATGGCCCCTAATGGGATGGGATGGGATAAGATAGGATGGGGTGGGATGATTTCTCTGGGTCTCCTACCGCCCCCCCTGAAAGTCTGAAATGCACAATTCCTCTTTATCTCCTACCGCCCCCCTGAAGGTCTCAAATGTCCCCAAGGGGGCGTTATCGTCCACATTAAGGCTCTGCAACCGGACTCGAAAAGAAGAAGATGGAGAGATACGAAATTACGAATGTTAGAGGAGAGCGCTAACATTTACAGCGACAAAATCGATGCGAAAATTGCGAAAACGTTTAATAAAACACGACTCGTTTAAAATAGAGCAAAAATCTCGCGGGCATTATCTTAAACAGCATTTAATGAAACACTGTGAATTTTTTCATACATATAACTTGTAAAATAACTGAACAAATGTGTTCATAATAATTTTTGGAGCTTACATTTTTTTCTATCGAGGTAATTTTATATAATTTGCGTTTCGGCGTGGGCAAAGTCTAGATATTATCTTCAAGAATGACATATATTTTTTTAAGAGCTTTAAAACTTACCGTGTTTAAGGGAAATATGTAATAAATCGGTAGAAATCCGGGTTGCGGACCCTTAAGAACCTATGATCTATAGGATTTAGCCTGCGAGAGAATAAATAATCGGCCTCCTCTTTGTGCGGTGCTTCATAGACTCTCTACTCCTGTCTACTTTTAGTTTTCAGAAGGTTTCATTTCAACCGCGTGTGAACTGCACACTTGTAATATTTTTTCAAATAACGCTGTTTTTCAGCACAAGGGCTCTGTTAATACCAAAGATATTGAAGTACAAAAGAGATATGCTATAATGTCCGCGCGACTGTCGGTGAACCTAACCTAACCTAACAGGAGAAGTTTGCATAAAAAATTAATTTGTTCTGAATTTAGTTTATTCATTCATTTAGTTTATTCGTTCATTTAGTTTATTCATTAAGAGGGTATTATTACAGAACACCAGAAATATGTCATTTTTAAATCAGATTTTAGACGTATTGACCCTTTTCAACAAAAAATTATAAATGGATTTCGAAAGATTGTTCTTTTATCTAGCATTCGCATGTTTTAAATTTTGAGAAAAAAAAATTATTTTTAGTATAATAAGGTTATACCATAGGTCGTTGGCAGATTTGTTAAACTTTCAAAAAAGATTTTGTATTATACCACACCCATTTCAAATCATATAATCATGCAGTAAAATAAATCAATACATTATCTGGGTATCGCATGTTTCAGAATTTTAATTTTAGTTTAAATAAAATCATTAAAAAATATATACGTACATGTGCTCCGTTTGTGTATTTATTTGCGCACTTACAAACTAATATATTTCAGATTTTTTTAACATTCTTATTTAACTTAAACATTATTGAAAAATGATAAATACGTATAATCAAAAAATAATTACAAGAAGTACATTATCATTTATCATCACGCCTTTCAGCATTTTTGGATGTAGGAATAAATTAAAGCAAATTTGGAATGAAATAAAATCGATATTAAGTTATAATTTTAAAAAGCTGGTACGGAGGATAATTAATCTTTCTCATTGTAACCGCCCTGCACAATCGTAAGAACAACTTTCGACGAAATGTGGATTTTCGGCCGCTGGCTGGTTAAACACTCTTGGTAAACAATATGGGCGACACCAGGAATCACAGGGCCACCTAATAAAAGCTGCAGATAGCACATCTCTTATATTTCAATATCTTTGTTTAATACCAATATATTTATTAGCTTGGAATGTACTTACTGTATCCAATTTTTCCCCATCCGGTTGCAATGGCCTTGGCTTGGCTTATAGTAGAATCCTGCCACAAACAAGCTGGTCGGATAACCTCAGTAAATCTGCAACATATACACAACAGAATTGATGAATTGTAGTGTTACTAATAAACATGTTTTATTTTTTACACAACAACAACAATCGTTTATGTAAGACATTACTAACCACTGGAGAGATTTCCCAGAAGATCATGTTTTTTAATTTTTCGCAACATTAAAAAAATCATACCTTTGAATTTTATCATGGAGACATAAAAACTTATTATGGTTCTATTTAGCCAATGAATTAACCTGTATTTTACTGTTTATCTCATATTTGTAGAATTTATTTAAAAAAAACGAGTGTGCTTTAGACCACACGAGTGACGTAAAACTTCACTAACTCATAAAATAACATATGACATTGACAACATTGACATTGGGGTGACATATGACATTGGGGTGACATATGACCATGGGGTGACCTAAGACCGTGGATGACCTACGACCTTGGTGTGACCTACGACCGTGGGGTGACCTACGATTGGGGTGACCTACGACCTTGGGGTGACCTACGACCTTGGGGTGACCTACACCCTGGGGTGACCTACGACCTTGGGGTGACCTAACACCTTGGGGTGACCTACGACCTTGGGGTGACCTACGACCTTGGGGTGACCTACGACCTTGGGGTGACCTACGACCGTGGGGTGACCTACGACCTTGGGGTGACCTACGGCCTTGGGGTGACCTACGACCTTGGGGTGACCATCCTTATCCTTATCACTTCCCAAGTCAAGTGTGCGTAAAGGCCCAATTGGGGATGCCAGTCCCACTGCCCCACGACAATTGGGAGCAGTTGGGACTCTTGTGCGATATAATCATTATAAAATATAAAAAAAGGGCAAGACTGAAATAAGCAGAAATGATGAACTCACGTGACTGCGTTTTGTAGTTCCAACAGCGCGATATCGTTGTATTTGCTTCGGGCCGTGTAGCTGGGGTGAAGGACGACCCGCGATATGGGAACATCGACCCATTTCGGGTCGTCTTGGTACGCCAGGTTGTGAGCACCTAACCGCACCACAGTTGGGGGACCACTGAAAAATAAAACATAAAAAATAATGTCATAATCAAACTTAATAATTGCCATTGTCTGTGTCGTGTTCAAATTTGATTCAATGAACTCAAAGGACGACCTTGACTCATGAAGGACGACCCGCGATATGGGAACATCGACCCTTTTCGGGTCGTCTTGGTACGCCAGGTTGTGAGCACCTAACCGCACCACAGTTGGGGGACCACTGAAAAATAAAACATAAAAAATAATGTCATAATCAAACTTAATAATTGCCATTATGTGTGTCGTTGCTTATCCAGAATATATAATGTGAGATATCAGCCCTATTTCCCGCCAGCGTCGGTCTTATCCATTGCTTTATCTTGAATTTCCCGCCATTCCTCTGCAACTCCCTTCAGCTGTCAATTGTCGCCGTGCAGTTGGCATCTTGAGATGCTGTGTTAATTCAATTTTGGCATTGTTTCGCCCACGTCCGGTCGAAAGATTTTTCGTTCGTAATTGTTTTAACGAAAATAATATCTGTTGCTACCCGCAAATTCCGTAATTTTATGAAAAATTAGTGCAAGTGATTAGTGCAAACATTTTTGACAGATTAGCGTATTCCTACTACCTACGCTATATAAATCTGCGTCGCTCGTTCTCGAAAACGGAAGGACGCCGCGCCGATTAGCAATCGCTTCTCGGCCTGTTGGCTAAGATAAGTGTATTATCAGCTTAATATCTGATAGTTCCCGCAATACGGGACCAGTTTATTAAACTGGTTTTTTTAATGTGACGGGATGTTCGGGGCTTGCTCCACTCCTGTCACGGGTTGGCCCGGCCGGCATTGCCGCTGGGAGCGACCCATTTATATCCATACTAAAGATAAATTAAGCTGAATGTATTGTCTTACGTAATTACCTGATTTATGGATCAATTGTAGACACATTTAACCATTTTTCCACCTTTGGAATTTAAGTAATCGATTTTTTTTAATGAAATATGACCATCGGCGATGTCATATTAAAATACTCAAATTACAAATACGAAATCATGACATTCATGTTCGTTTGATAATCGTTTGACGCAATTTGATGTAGTTAGACTTATCTATAATTCAGCTTTATTTATAAAAGTTTGGTCCTGCTTTTGACAGTTTCAAGCATGTTACAAACTCGGGCGAGTGGGCCAATGTCCGCTATGCATCTGCTTTAAAGGAATATTTGGCTGATCCAGGCTTCAAGGAGCTGGAGGTAAACTGCGAGGTGCTGGCATTTGTCACCGCCTCACCAATATTTATGGCCATGGAAAAGATGCTGGCATTGCATGCCTCATTGAAGCAGAGAGTGCTTTCAACAGGCTCTTCAAAAAACTTATCAAATGGGAAAGTAGTTCAGAAGGTTCCCTGTCAGGTCTTTACAGGAACAATGGACAGCTGTAAGATTGGAGTGGAACGGAGGCTCTTCAGCAGAATTCCTCCTTCTACCACTCATCCTTTTGGGGAAGAAGCACTTTCTGCCCAGTTGCAGAAACTAGGTGGTGTAGCAAAGTGCTTTAGTCCAGTGCGTCTACCTCAGGGTAGCCACTCGGCGCACAACCGCCCTTCATCTAAGGAGGTTGTTACCTTTCCCCCAAGCAGACATCAAAGGAAAAGATGGCATTTCCCTTGTTTCCCTGGCGGGCAGACCACGGGTGAAACCCCCCATATTCCTCCCGTATGAGGGGTAAGGGGAGGGAACAGAAGCGTGGCGCGAGGGGGCAGACCTCTCGTGGCCGCTTCAACAGGTGTCGCGCACAACCGCCCTTCAACATCTAAAGAGGTTGTTGCCTTCCCCCCAAGCAAACATCAAAGGAAAATATGGCATTTCCCTCGTTTCCCCGGCGGGCAGACCACGGGCGAAACCCCCAATATTCCTCCTGTACGAGGGGTAAGGGGAGGGAACAGAAGCATGGCGCGAGGGGGCAGACCTCTCGTGGCCGCTTCAACAGGTGACTATCAACCATTTCGGGCGGGTCAACTACACTACAGGATTATTGGAGAGAATGGCAGGCCTTAGATGTCCCGGAGACCATCTTACATATGATAAGAGGATACCGCATACCATTCATCCAAGAGCCCTCGTTGATAAGTCCAAGCCAAGCTTCCGCAAGGAGGTTCAAAACGAAAGTAATCCCGGAAATGACAATGATTAGAAATGGTACATGGAAAGAGCTGACGACAATGCCACCTTCCTATCAACACTTTTTCTGGTTCAAACGAGCGAAGGCTCGAAACAGTCGATCTTCAATTTAAAAGCTATCACAAATTGGATTGCAGAAATCCTGCGAAGACAGGCTATCAGGATCATTGTGTACCTAGACGACTTTCTTCTGACTCATCAGACCAGAGAGATCCTCAGTCAAGCTTGAGAAGCTCTTTAATTGTTAGAGCGGTTAGGTTGGTCGGTAAATTTCCAAAAGTGTGTCCGTCAGCCAGCACAGTCAGTGGAATATCTTGGAATTGTGTAGAACCCCCATCCGAAACAGAAGTCCTTAAACAAATACAGACGCCAAGGTCTTTGGAACTCACTTCAGAGATCCGTGACAAAAGGAAGATGGACTCTGAAAGGAGCTCAGAGTATTCTCGGAAAGTTGAATTTTGCTACCTTTGTGGTCCCCAGAGGTCGAATTCATACTCGGCTGATACAATTACAGTTAATGCTGAAGCTGACCCCTCAGCAAAAGTCTCTGATAAAGAAGGAGGTCTTGTCAGAAATGAAATGGTGGATGATCAACTTAGATCATGTTTCAACTCTTCATTTTCCCAGCCCAACACATTCTCTGACTACGGATGCGGCAGATCACGGCCGGGAGCCCTGATCGACTATGTACCTCTGTTGGGTTGTTGGACAGACAGAGGGGGGGATATTGCAACATGAAGGAGATGACAGCAATCTTAAATGCCTTAACGTCTCTGACTCAGAATTTGAGAAGTTCAGAACAGGACAGTCGTAGCCTACTTGAGGAACAAGGGGTGCACTAAGTCGATGGGTCTCCTTCATTTGACATTTCAGATTCTTGCGCTTTTGGACAAGCACAGAATCTCTTTACAAGTGCACTATTTGCCGGGACGCTACAATGGCCTCGCGGATCATCTATCCTGAGGGATGACATTACCAGAATGGCACCTTCTACCCCCAGCCGTAAGAGCTGTTTTTCACAAGTTAGGGGCAGTCCAGTAGTGGATCTATTCGCTCCCTCGAGGGCTCACTTCGTGGATCAGTATGTCTCGATAGATTCCCACGACAAGAGAGCAATGCTTCACAGCGTGTTCAGCAGGAGTTGGAATTTCCCCTTGGCATGGATCTTTCCTCCCCCCTGCTTAATGCCACGAGTGCTGGCACATCTGAACAAGTCATCAGGGGTGTACCTGGTTGTAGCCGCAAATTGGCCAAAAGTGTTTTGGTTACCAGACCTAAAGAGAAGAGCCCTAGACCGACCTCACATAATACCCATGTTGGTCGACTTATCGACAGGACTTCATCTTGAACAGGTCCAGAAGCTCCAACTACAGGTGTGGAAGATTAGGGGTGGAGTGAAGCTTTGAACGATTGAGTCACAGCAAGAAAAAAGCTCTATTGAATGCGGGTTGGCGCAAACCTAAGCTTACAACTTATCACATGGCATGGAAGAGCTGGAAGGAATGGTGCGCCATTAATAATACATGTCCTAATAACCCTTCGGGATCTCAGCTGGCACGGTTTTTTAGTATACTTAAGAGTGAGGAAAGGCTTGGATCCCAATACTATAGCACTTCACAAGTCTGTAGTGTCGGTTTTGTATGACCCCATAGGCGATTTGAGGATAAGTAATCATCCCTTGGTCAAGCAAGTGATGAGAGGTATAGGAAATTCTGCAAATAAGAAGCTTAGAGCATTTTCTTGGGATCCAGGACACTTGGTGTCTTAGCTTTGTAAGAATCCTTCAAATGACCTGACTCTTTTCGAAGCATCTCGTAGATGTTCTGTTAATTTACTTCTGGCATCAGGAAGACAAGTACAGGATCTGACCTTACTACATGCATCTTGTTGACAATGATGATCACATTGTATTATTGCCAAATTTTTTGGTTCTAAGAAGGACACCTCTACACATAGACAGTCTGGTTGGAAGCTTTACAAAGCAGAGGATCGTAATATAGATTCCATATTCTGGTTGAGAAAGCTTATGTCTTTGGGTGAGAACAGAAGACATAAAGCTGGTGTTGAATGTCTGTTTATTTCCACGTTGGGGCCTGCAAGGCCAGCCTCGAGAACTGCTATTGGTGGATGGATTAAAACAATTTTGAAGGATGCTGGGATTGATGCCTCTCCTGGGAGTTTGAGATCAGCTGCAGCTTCAAGAAGTTGGCTGGAAGAGTGTCCTATAGACACCATTTTGGAAAGAGGAAGCTGGAGTTCAGAAAACACATTCAAGAAATATAGACAAATCAGAGGTCTCAATGTTGAGGTGCTGAATCCCCCCATTCACTCTCAGTCTCAGTCTCATTCATTGCCACCAAGCGATAACAAACACTTCTCACATTATATATTCTGGATAAGCAACGACACACATAATGTTGGAGTTTTACCTACCATTAAAACTCTTATTATGTTGTCTTGCTTATCCAGAATATATTTAAGCTCTGCTTGGTGAATCCAAATTGAATTAACACGGCATCTCAAGATGCCAACTGCACGGCGACAATTGACAGCTGAAGGGAGTTGCAGAGGAATGGCGGGAAATTCAAGATAAAGCAATGGATAAGACCGACGCTGGCGGGAAATAGGGCTGATATCTCACATTATATATTCTGGATAAGCAAGACAACATAATAAGAGTTTTAATGGTAGGTAAAACTCCAACATTGTCTGTGTCGTGTTCAAATTTGATTCAATGAACTCAAATTTGCTTTGAACTTAAGTGTCATTTTCAGAATGGGTACTGATTGTTTGAAAAATGCAAACAAGCGGTAAAGTAGCCAACTTTCAAACATACTAATTTGAGCATTAAGGCTCGATGACACAGAGCGAGTTTACAAGCTACTATCTACCAAGTTGAAAAGCGGATAAATCAGCGAGTGAGATTGTCATGATGACACAAAAAACTGTCCACTCGCTCAGAAGCGTAGGAAACTGAGGTCACTACTAGCGCCAGTAACAAGAATAACGACGCCTGCGTGAACTAATTCTGTGATGTTTGACAGTCGAAATCAGCTGTTTATCAGCAGCCATCTTGAAAAACATAAATAAACCAATCACGAGCAAGTGTGTAGCGAGTAAAGTTGACGACCTTTCAACTTTTTTCTTAGATTGTCAACAATCTGCTAGTTAGCAAGTAACACGATGATACTGAGCGAGTTTACTAACAGGTAGTGAATTTCCCAGATAGTAGCTTGTAAACTCGCTCTGTGTCATCGACGCTTTAGGCGGATAGTCATGCATGAAGTCTGGTTCCATGAACTCAAATTTGCTTTGTATTTAGGTGTCATTCTCAAAATTGAAACTACTGATTGCTACCGAAAACCTGCTACACTCAGGGCCCAGGTCATCTTTGGGAATACTGTGTGGATGGCCCTTTTTTAAAAAAAGAAAGAAGAAAAAGATTTGAGAAGGAATAAGGTATGAGGGATGGGTAGGAATCTGGAGGTCAGTGTGTCCAGGAGTGAAGGACGCATGAATCCATCCCTCCCTCTGCGGTGAGAGAGCTTTGCTGGAGAGGTAAAAAAGGTCTCGCTCAACCATTCTCTCCAAATATGGCGCGCCTACAGTTATAGGTGGACAGACGCATTCGCCGCCAGTCCTCACTCCCGTGAGTTCGGGCACCCCTACAAAGTCACCAAACGTAGCAAACCACTTGGGGTGACCTATGACAGAGCATGCCTAATTACAGAGGCAATTGAAATTCATAAAAACCCTATTAACATTAATAGAGACGACGGAGCTAATCTCAATAGTTCTTGGTATCCGGTAATCGACGGCTACATTAAAGCTAAATGCAGAAAACCATCTTCAAGTTTACTGTAATGCCAGCTTGTAGTGGAGTGGAGTGAAACACGGTATTGCTTCAGAGTACTTAACCCCTTAGAAAATCGCCAATATGCACTTTTAATGTCTTTAACGAAATGACATTTTACGAAAACTTTGTGTTATTACCGCTTCACAATTAAAGCTCTATAAATGAAACATTTCTGAACGTAGCCGAATAGTAAAAACTGTTTTAGAAAGGTTAAAAAATAAGCTTTCAAATTGTTATATTACAAATAAATATTAACATTTATAAATATTAAAATTTATAATGTAAACATTAAAGAAAATGTAAAAATGACTCACGTGATGTTTTTATGTGAAAACGGTACTAAAATCACAGATTATGTAAACAACAATACTTATTCTATTGTATAAATGTGTAATAAACACTTTTGTCACCTCGCTTTTTTATCATTTCATATAAAAATATTTAATAAAAATTAACAATGTCGAGTGCGGTCGAGCCGCCCGTAGGAAATTTGGCGGGTAAAATACACGTCGACCATGTGACTTGACAGATTAGGTCTGTTTACATATTTCTATGGACAACTTGAATGGGGTCCACTATCGACCTTTTACTTTTTGTTTTAGGGATGTCACTAAAACCATAACGGAGTTAGAACGATTTCTATGGAGACACACGCGTTGACGTATAAACACACTTATTGTACTTGACTGCTATCGTATTTTTAACGCATATATCTGTTTAAGTTGCTGACCGGTTAAAATCTAAAATCATATCCAATATAAACATATTTTATACAGATAAATAAATATTTAAAAAAATTAAAAATGCGCTTTTATTGAATGTGTAGAATGTATTTACCCAGTCTGCTTATTGAAGGTGCAATGACAGGCCGTTATCACAAACTTGTTGCTGATCAGGGTTCCACCACAGCTCCACAGAACGGTGTTGCCCAAAGCGAAGCCAACGGCCACCTGGAAACCAGCGAAAATCAGAAATCAGTCGGCGTCCAGGTTAACATAAGGAGACTTAAGGTCCATATTGAAGAGAGACTCCTACTACCATCATTGTAGTGGGAAAATACAGCTTATGCAATGGATAAAGGACTCCTCTGACAGAGGAACCTGAATTATCATGGAATCACCATGTGTGAATAAGTCCTATCATGGATTCAACATTTGAGAAAAAATCGTATATGGATCACCATGTGAGAAAAAGTCTTACAATAGAGTTAATGGAGGTTCTGTCATAGATTCAACATGTGTGAATAGGTCCTATGATGAACTGATCGTGTGTGAAATGGTCCTGTCATGGATTCAACATTTGGAAAAAGATCTTATCATGGGCTTAACAAACTTTTGTAAAAGGTCTTATTATGGAATCACCGTGTGAGAAAAGGACTTAAAATGTGGGCCTCACGTCTCTAGGATCTATCACGGACTCACCATGTGTGAAAAGGTCTTACCATAAACCAACTACTTTGCATCATAAACCCACTTTGTATAAAAAGATTTGATCATGAAATTACTGTGTGAAAAAAGGTCTTATCATGAACTCAATACATAAAAACAGGTCTAATCATCAATTCGCTATGCGAGAAAAGATCTCATCATGTGAGAAAAGGTCTTATCATGAATTCACCGTATGAGAAAAGGTTTCATCATGAACTCATCGTTGTAAGAAAGGGTCTCATCGTGAACTCAACGTGTGCGAAAACGTCTTACCACGAACTCACCATGAGAGAAAAGATCTTATCGTGAACTCACCATTTGAGAAAGCTCTCAACATGAACTCACCTATTGAGAAAAAGATCTCATCATGGACTCACCATGTGTGAAAAGGTCTTACCATGAACCCATTACTTAGAAAATGATCTCATCATGAACTCACCATGCGAGAAAAGGTCTCATCACGAACTCGCCATAAGAGAAAAGGTCTCATCACAAACTTGCCAAGAGAGAAAAATCTTATCATGAACTCACCACGTGAGAAAAGGTCTCACCATGAACCCATTACTTAGAAAAGGATCTCATCATGAACTCACCATGCGAGAAAAAGTCTCATCAAGAACTCGCCACAAGAGAAAAGGTCTCATCACAAACTTGCCATGAGAGAAAAATCTTATCATGAACTCACCACGTGAGAAAAGGTCTCACCATGAACCCATTACTTAGAAAAGGATCTCATCATGAACTCACCATGCGAGAAAAAGTCTCATCAAGAACTCGCCACAAGAGAAAAGGTCTCATCACAAACTTGCCATGAGAGAAAAATCTTATCATGAACTCACCACGTGAGAAAAGGTCTCACCACGAACCCATTACTTAGAAAAGGATCTCATCATGAACTCACCATGCGAGAAAAAGTCTCATCACGAACTCGCCACAAGAGAAAAGGTCTCATCACAAACTTGCCATGAGAGAAAAATCTTATCATGAACTCACCACGTGAGAAAAGGTCTTACCATGAATCCATTACTTAGAAAAGAGTATCATCATGAACTCACCATGTGTGGGAACTCTCCCGGCCTGGACTCTTCCCCGCCCACGATGAGGGGGGTCTTGGGCAGCGAGCACTTTGCCACCTGGAAGGTGATGGGCTCTGGGTCAGGCAGGAGAGGCAGTGCCTGCAACTCCTCAGTCACTTGGCTGCTGAACTCTTCGCACACTGCAAATAAACCCTTATACGTTAAGAGAAAGCTACCAGCCAAAAATGTGGATATTCTTAGTGTGCCTCGTATTGCCACAAGTATACAAAAGGCATAAAAATCGTTTTGGCAAATGGAATCAAGAAATGCTTGATTTTAACTGCAAAAATGGTTTTGATTTATTTATTTTGTAAATAATTTTATTAGAAAGAAAAAAAAGTTAATCAAGGGAAACTGTCACAGACAGTCTATGTCAAAGATATTCAAATACAGAAGAGATATGCTATGGTGTCCGCGCAACTGTCGCCGGACTACGCGCTAATTAGCGTAGTTTTCATACAAAAAGAATTTGTTCATTTCGTTGATTTTTTGAAAATGTGCATTAATATTGGTTAACAATATATTTTGAATAAGGAAAGAATTCGTTCATTTAGTTTAACGTTCGTTTGGTTTATTAGTTTATTATTTGTTCTTTTAGTTTATTTGTTAATTGGTAAACAATATCGGCGACACCCGGAATCGCAGGCCCACATAGTAAAAACAGCAGATAGCACATCTACCTATATTTCAATATCTTTGGTCTAAGTCATAATGCACAATTTTTTTAAAGTTATTTCATATATGCTTTCATACATTTCCATCCAATGAAAAAATGCATTTTTGGTAGTTTATGCTTTTGTTCTTTATACAAAAATTCCTTATCATCATAAATATAATAACGATTTGCCAACAATAAAATTAGGTAATTAATAATGCATATTACTTGTAAGGTTTTCCCCGAACAATATTGAAGTAAGGCTACAAACCCAGGGTAATTCAGCCTATTGGAAAAACCAAAATAATTAGAAATTCGACAGTCAAAGATGACTGAGTAACAATTGTAAGAAAACCCATATCATCATTACATAGTATAAAATGAAGTTGCTCAAAATGTATGTGCGCATAGATCTTTTAAACTCGCAACTGATTTTCATGCGGTTTTCACCAATAAATAGAGTGATTCAAGAGGAAGGTTTATGTGTATAATACATGCTTATTATAGTAGAGAAATTCAAGTATTCAATTCAGGCAGCGGGCAGCTGGCAAGCGGGTGTTGTGGATTTTATAAAGGTTGGGTAATGGCGTTGTGTTTCCTTAGCCAGAGCAACGTGTGGCCGGGTCTGCTAGTATTTGAATAAAATCCTTCTAGACCACCCCTCCCCCATTTGTTGTGTGTATAAACCGTAGTCTCTACATATTATAAATTAAAGTCCTCCGCGACCTCTGTCTGTCTTACTGTTCGCAATAAACTCAAAAACTACTGAACGGATTTTCATGCGGTTTTCACTAATAGATAGAGCGATTCGTGAGGAAGGTTTAGGTACACAATTTGTTGAGGATTTGTTTAAATTGGTTGAAACAGAACGATAATTGTTAAAAGTGTCGGAAAAAGTCAAGCCGCCTGGTAGCTTTCATCGAAAACGCTGCCTAATCCTTTTGGGATATAACAAAATAATGCATGGTGGGATATTCCTCTTTTATAGATCTACAAAAAAGTCCACAATAGCATATATCTATCTTTTACGGATAGCTTACTATACCCATTTTATCTTCTAATGCGTTAATTGAAAAGTTAGATAGATACAGTATTAATTAAACTTTATCAACTTAAATACGTTAGTTACCCCAAACATTTCATGCACATTATTATAATCTTTCGCACCATCTCTACGTATTATAAATTATTAAAGTCCTCCGCGGCGTCTGTCTGTCTGTCTCTTCGCGATAAACCCAAAGATGGCGGTGGTTATAAAGGTTGCATAACCATCCAGTAGATGGTGTTGTGTTTAGTTAGCCACAGCAACGCGTTGCCGGGCCAGCTAGTCATAAATTTAATAACGATTTGGCAATAATAAAATTAGGTCATTAATAATGCATATTACTTGTAAGGTTTTCCCTGAACAATATTGAAGTAAGACTACACACCTGAGGTAATTCAGCATATTAGAAAAACCAAAATAATTATAAATTCGACAGTCAAAGATGACTTAGTAACAATTGTAAGAATACCCATATATTTGAATAAAATCCTTCTAGACCACCCCTCTCCCATTTGTTGTGTATATAAACCGCAGGTTAAGAATAATTTGTACCAGTCTGAAGATGGCTTTAACAGGCGAAACCAGTTACGGTCAAATAAATTAAAGCGGAAATAAGTTTAATATTTGTTTTATTATATTATTAATGTGTTGGTTACTATTCAAACATCAGCTTAAGAGGCTAGATTTCGAAACAAACGCAGAACGTTTAGGTATTTCGTTAAATCTTCTCTGTCCCGCTCGATACAACCTCACACACACTTACGATATTCAAAACAAGAGAACACACACTTATTGACACACTGCCGGCCGGAAACCCCCATCCCCCTTATCCACTGCCCCTACACTTCACCCGCACAGCTATGATTTACAGCTGATATATTGTGGGTCTAGCATCTTTCCTATTCGGATCTTGGAAGCGCGTGAAGCCGTGCATGTACCTATCTACCTAAGCAATCCGCATAATTATTTTTGTTCTTCGTAGCATTTTGATTTCGCCGGACTTAGTGATTTCTCAATCAATATATTGAGAGGGTATCGACTCCAATAATCTTTTTTTAAATTTTTTTTCCATTATATCTACATTTCAAAAGTAATTTTACATATTTTCTAAATACAGTAATTGTAAACATAAGGTACAAGTAATATTGTAATACATAGTTAGAAATAAGTAAGTATATAATAGGCAAAAGCAGGTAATGGGAACCCACTAAGGCACTGACCGTGTGTGGGTAATATAAACAAAAATGCTATATTACATCAATAAGTACGCGAAAAAATTTTAATTTTGAAGTCAATGTTTAAAAATTATGGTATTTGTGAAAAAAATGAAGTAAAAACAGTGAAACATTTTTTGTTGTTGTTGTTTGTTATACTTTTAAAAAAGTAAATAAAGTTAGTCTTGAAGTTACCGTAGATTTGTATTGAAAAGTGAAACATGAAGATTTACAAAGAATTCATATTAAAAGTGTCTCAACATGTGCATCAACCATAATTTTATTTTTTTTTATGTAAAAGTGATATTTGAATGTGTTTTGGTAGAAGATGAAATGTTCGAGGACCCATAAAACTGCTATGTGCTTGCATTAACTTGGTATTGTTTTGTGGGGTAAAAAAATATTATTAGTACTTTTGCTACTTCTGTTTTAATTTTTTTCGAAACAATTTTTGTTTTTCAATACATATTTCTAGTCTTTACGAATATTTATTTATTTATTTTCGGGAAATCGACAGTTTACATTTTTCCAGTTTGTACATGTTTGTGTAGCCAAAATAAAACCAATTATGGATTTCCTCCTTGTGACTTTACCTCTGATTAAACACCACAAATTAAATAAAAAATTTAAATAATAAAATATATAATAAAGACATGAAATCAAAAATTTTATAAAACAAAAGATTAAGTATATAAAACTTAAATTTACAAAAAACATAAAAATATCAATACATTGGTTACCATAAGAAGCCAGGTTGAAAATATAAATCAAATAAATATTGAATATTTTAGTTATTTCGGTGATTCCCGAAGTGGTTCAGGTGGACCCCCAAGGGTCCAAGGAAGACTCGACGAGGGTCAACGTTGGCATGATAAAAAATAGGGGTCCACAAGTAGTAAGTGGGGGCCCACGAAAATTTATCTGTTTTTTATAGTAAAGAACAAAAATGTTGACTTGGCTTTACCTATCAATATAATACTCAAAAAAATAAGGGAGAAAAAATTAAAATTTTTCGGTGATTTTTGACAGGCTTTTCGGTGAAAAATGGTCATATTGAGACTTTAAAAAAGTATTTTGAAGCTTTAAGATTAAAATTTTCGGATTTTTGGCAATTTTTTTTAGAGCCACGGTTCTCATGCAATCCTAACAGATAGCGCGAAAAAATAATTTTGCAAATTTTTTGCTTTTTTGGTTCAGCAGAGGGAGCTACGGTCATGTTCCGGGAATATCATGGGTTTATAAGCCATTTTAAAAGAATTATACCAGGAGTAGCTGCAATTCACCGACAACACCTAGTAGCGACAAATTTTAGTGAGGCGGCCTACACACGATTCTGCATGCTGGCCAGCAGGAAGTGCCTGCAGAGAGCGTGGGTTTGAGCGAACTAGCGCTGTCTCGTTTGTTAAAGGGCCGCTAGAACGAGACGCATGCAGGAACTCTGCGGCAGAAGTCCCTGCAGGCCAGCATACAGTGTCGTGTGTAGACCCTATAAGAGATTGCACCAATCGCTTCAATTTGTGACATCTCGTATTTGACAGATTCTCAATTTTGTGTTTATCCCCCTTTTTAAAAACAGACATTACAAAAGATTTTTTCCAAATAGTGTGAAATTACGTTTTCTTTGAGAGAATGTGTGAATAGCAATGTCACCGAGATAGTAACTTGTTCAGCACAATTAAAAATAAAATTTGAATGTAATTTACCACAACCAGCACCTTTTTGTGACATCATTTTGCAGATATTTTAATACTTACTAAAGATGTATTAATGTTAATCAATGTAAATTTATTTTTATTTATTTATTTTTTATTGTAATATAAAAAATATGAGTTACATATTATATACACATATATTTTACAAAATATTAAATTAAAGGTCTTTTCTGGTCATGTATACCTTATCAGAAAAGAGGGGCTCTTGTGCCTGATAAGGGAGCCACGATTCTTACTTGCACTCAATTGAACTCATATTATTATTATTGACATTATTGGTGAGAATGTATTTAGTTTGAGAAAGAACAAATACAGTTTGAAAATAAACATTTAAAAGATTGCAAATTTTTGTTGCCCATCACTTAAAGAAAAGTTTCCACGGAACATGTTATTAGGTATATCAGAGGAAGATTGTTTCGATTTCACGAAAGTCCAAAAATATTTCACATTATTCTTTGTATTTAACTCAGCATTATTTATATGGATTGCAAGTAACATTATGTGTTCGCAAGAATAAGTTTGAGTAATATCATAATAGTCATATGAAAAAATATTATATTACGTATTATAAAAAATGTGATAGACCGTAATCTCTAAAATACATAATTATGAAACTAAACTGAACTCATGAATAAAAAAATATCAACCCCATCACTATTGTTGTATAAACTAGTCTTAACATCACTATTATCGAAAACGATGACTCCCTCCCCCCGACCATGCACTCCTTGCCTCGACATCTAAAACGTGCGAACGAGACAACTGCAGTAAACTATCTGATTTACCTACAGAAATCGCTCGGAGAAGGGTTTAGGGAGAAAACACTTTTCTACACCGAAACTTTCACAAAATTGTAATTTGAAAACGGTTATATATACTCAAAAGAAGAAGCTATGTCGGTATGTTTTTATAATTTTGTAATTCTTTATAAGAATTGAATAAACAGCACTTTTTCCTTAAATAATATTTTCCGATAAATTGTGCATGTTTGACAGTGAATGTTTACGTTAATACGAAACGCATCTAAAATATAAAAACATACCGACATAGCTTTTACTTTCTAGAAGGCAATATAAAAAAAATATATTAATTTCGTGTAATTTTCGATGTAGAAAAGTGTTTTTTCCCGGGCGTCTTTTTTGTATGGGCCGAAAAGCGAAGTCTATCATCTTAACCCCTCCAAATTTTCGAGAATATTAGCTTTTGGTGTCTTAAACGAAATGACATTTTACGAAAACTTTTAGTTATAACCGCTTCACAATTAAAGCTCTATAAATTAAACATTTCTGATCGTAGCCGAATAGTAAAAACTGTTTTAGAAAGGTTACAAAATAGGCTTTCAAATTATTATATTACAAATAAATATTAGCATTTGTAAATATTAAAATTTAGAACGCAAACATTACAAATAGGTAAAAATGACTCACGTGATGTTTTTATGTGAAAACGGTACTAAAATCACAGATTATGCAAACAACAATACTTATTCTATAGTATATATGTGTAGTAAACACTTTTGTCACCTCACTTTTTTATCATTTCGTATAAAAATATTTAATAAAAATTTAAAATGTGGAGCGCGTTGGAGCTGCCGGTAGCAAATTTGCGCAGGTAAATATTTTTGTCAACTACACGATTGACAGCTGATTCCTGTTATGTATTTCCATAGACAACTTGATAGAAATGTGCAGCTTGATCTACTGTCGATCTTTGACTTTTTGTTTTAGGGATGTAACTAAAACAATAACGGAGTTATAACGATTTCTATGGAAACACACGCGCTGACGTATAAACACGCTTATTGTACTTGACTGCTGTCCTATTTTTAACGCTTATATCTGCTAACGTTGCGGAGGGGTTAAAATTAACAAGATTGTGACAGTTTTGTTTTCATACCCCTAATTTAATAATAAGAGAAAATACATACTTCTGACGCTGACACGTTTCTGTGGCCTTCTACTATTAGAGTCACCATTGCCTCTGTTATTGTTGAATCCGTTATTGTTGCTGAAGCCGTTATTGTTGAATCCGTTGTTATTGCTCGGCAAGTTGGAGAACCGGCTGGCATCGGAATCGCCGCCATTGTTGCCTTCGTTATTGTTGAAGCCATTGTTGTTACTGTTGAAGCCATTGTCGTTACTGTTGAAGCCATTATTGTTACTGTTGAAGTTGTTATTGTTGACTGGTCGGCGTGGACGTTGTCGCTCGCAACAAACGATTGAAATTCTACCTGGAACGATAAATACATTATGAAAAAAAGCCGAAACCAACTGAGAATTTTGATTAAACATTTTTTAAACCCCGTTAAACACCAATCTTCGGCCTGAGTCAGTTTTTGAGCAAATCGCGATCATCTGTCAAGCAAAACGGTCGGCTGATAAAAAACTGATCAAAAGCTGTAACGGGTCGAGAATCAAGTTCAGCGGAGACCTTCCAAATATAGAAAATTCTAATTTGTGGTGATTATTGATTAGATTGTTATCATAATATGTAATGGAGTTCAAAATGTCCCAAACTCAGCCTTAGTAAAATCAATGCAGGGGTATGAAATGAGGGATGCATTGTTACCGGCGAAACCGCAGATTGTGGGCCTCTGCCTGTTGGCGATTTGCACAGCGGCAGAGGGACAGTCGTTGATCAGCTTGCACACCCCTGAAGATCCGTCTCGCTGGATTGTGCAGGGCTCGTCAACTGCAAACACATAGGGTTAAAGATATATATTTCAAGGGTTTATACAAGTCACAAGGAAAAACATGGAAAAAGGAGGACAAGTGGTGAAATTTCACAGGCTTGAATTTCACATACCAATTATACACAGACAGAATTACACTCGGACGAAATTGTAAATGGATGAGATTATATTACATTTTAATATTAAAATATTTTTCAGGATTAAATAACGTGTGTTCACAATAGTGTCCTCTGCGTGCAAACTCTATCTAAATTTCTTTAAATGGACAATATACAGTGTTAATTTCAAGCGACATCCCAGGTAAGTAAGGTCCTGTTTTCATTCATTTTTAGGCAGCATCGCATTCATTGGTCAAAACATTGTATACATATATATTTTCGTATCGGTGATCAATGAACCGGCGTATGCAATTTTTAGCCATAAGTTGTTTTTAATTGTTTGTCTAGCTGGTAGTTTTTTAGATTTTAGAAATGTATTATAAGTTTGTAAAGCGCCCTTGAGGTGATTTTTCACAAAAATGGCACTATATAAATCATCCAAGTATTATTATTATTACAAATGGTCAAAATTATAAATGGATGAAATTGCAAATGGACGAAGTTACAAATGGACGAAGTTACAAATGGACAAAATTACAAATGGACACAATTACAAAAGGACGAAATTACAAATGGACGAAATTACAAAGGGACGAAATTACAAATGGACGTAAGTGAGCACCTTTGAAAGAAGCTCATAAGCTCCCTTTGAGACCCTTGAAAGAATATAATAAGATTCCTGTGAGACCCTCGAAAGAAGCTCCTAAGATCTCTCGGAGACCCTAGAAAGAAACTCATAATACACCTGGGAAACCTTTGAAAGAAGCTCGTAAGATCTCAGGGAGATCCTTGAAAGAAGCTGATGAGATCCCTTTTAGACACCTGTGAGCTTTTTAAAAGCTCCCAATGCGATTAAGAAGACGTACATAAATGAGATTACTGCAAGAAGAAAGAAGATCAAGGGCAGTGAGAATCATTGGAGGGGACCCCACCACTTTCCCCAATGGCGTTATAAGGAAACATATGGTTTCCTCCTTCACCGCACACGTCAAGACTCTATTTTATTGAACGAAGCTACATTTATTTGAACGACTCTAGACCCTCCAATGTCCATGCATACGGGGTTAGAAAGCAGTATGCAAGTACTTACATTAACATAATACAAAAGAATAATAAATGTGGTGTAACTCTAAGTGACCAGCTCAGGTACGAGGGCTCCATCGAAACCAGAGTTAAGTTAGCCTCTCAGAAACTGGGCGTACTGTACAGGGCCCGCAGATACTTTAATAGTACACAACTGCTAACCCTGTACAAATCGCAAGTGCGCCCCACGGTTGAATTTGGCAGCCACCTCTGGTCTGGAGCTCCAAAATACATTAAAAAAAACCCATGACTGTGCAGAAACGGGCGGTCCATTTGATAGATTCTCCCATCTTAACAGACAGACTGCAATCTTTAGAGCACAGGCGGCAGGTGGGAGTGCTGTCCTTGTTCTAACTAGCGTCATTGGTCCCCTTGGCACCGGTGCATAGTCGGGAAACACGCCAAACACGTGCCCAAAATTTGTACACGGTTGACATTAGTCATATGAGAACGGGTCGATAAAAGTGATAGTAAATTAAAAGAAAAATAAGAGCTGCGCCATAAGCTACGGCAATGAGAATCAGGAAGAGTAAATGCCTAAAAATAAGTCTAACTCACTTCCAATTTGAGCGTCTGCAACTCCCATCCAACACACAACCAGGAAACTGGCCGACAGCAAGCGCCATTGTGCGCCCATGGTCACTGGAACAAATATCATACCATTTTATTAAAAAATTAAAACAATATTAACCCTAGATCACTAACGCGATTAAAAGAACCGCGATAAATTTCGCGATCGCGACCGTGATTCTTTCACACTCTGGCTAATCTCAATCGGCCCGTTACTTGTGCTATTGACGGAAGTGCGGATGATGGGGGGAGTCGACGAGCGCCAATTCAGCAACCGTGGCTCGTCGCATCGACAAAGGTTAGTGTTAACATGACTTTTTACTTTTGCTTGATTTTCACCAAAACTTTTATTTTATTAGTTGATTCAAGTCTTTGTATTTGATATTTGAATTATTTTTTTTTTCAAAATTTAGTTTAACTACTTAATTCAAATACCAACATTAAAAATGTTACAATTGTTGATTTTGCATGAAAACTATGGTCGCATTCTTAAGGCTGTTGATTAATAAATTTGATATTTTTGTTTTTATAAATATGAGAAATAATACAAATAAACACTGTTCATTAATAATGAAAATAAATATGTACATATTTTGTATATATATATATATATATATTCTATTGCCTCGTTTAATTCATATTTGTGTTTACTAACCTATTATTTGCATTTTGTTTTTCCTGTTAAGCACTTGCATACTGCTTACTAACAACGTATGCATGGACTCTGGAGGTCTAGAATCGTTCAAAATAAATAAATGTGACTATGTTCAACAAAAAGATTAGAATCTTGCGAGAGCCTTGAAGGAATAACCATCTGTTACGTATACCAGGGCGGGTAAGCGGTGGATAACCTCCAATGATCAACCATAGACAATACAGATGTTACGCCGTAACCCAAAGGCGTATATCTCTGTACTAACCTTGTAACTACAAAAAAGATCGGGATTCATAGATGAACTGAATTGTAGATAGTAAACGGAAATGACAAATACGCCATTGAACCAGTATATCCGGTTCGGGAGTTTATGATTGCAAATTGCAACTGTCAGTGAATAGTGGCGTTATACAAATACGTAAATATTTTGAATTTAAAACGTTTCTTGCTAAAGTACTTTGAGGAATTTTAAAAAGCCGTGCTGCGTTAAAGGCTGAGCTGACAGATATTCGATTCGACATAGATATCCCAACTACATAATTAACCCGTCTGCTTGGTTCAATATATTCGAACCTCACAATCTGGAAGTCTCAGTTTCGAGCGAAAAATCAGAAACCGTCACTTTGGATCGAGATTGTAAAATATCTATGCAAGATAGCTTTATATGAAAGATTTTATGATTTCTTATTGTCTTTTATTCAAAGACAATAAGAAGCATTATTTCGTTCTCTTTCTGGTTAAAAGAAAAAATAAATATGTTTGGAGGAGAGGAGGAGAGATATATAGCTTTTAAAATGTAAGGTCGCTCGGGACGTTTTTGGTCTTATGAAAGTATAACGCAATTACGTGTTTTGGGATGTATGTATTTATTCCTAAACAAGCAGACGGGTTAAAGAAAGTCAGTTTCGTGAGTGGTCGTAGAGAATTGATAAAATCGATTTTATTACAAATCCGATGCTAGCAAAAGGAGCTTCAGTTTGTGGTTCTCATTTTACAAAACGTAATAAACACACGATAAACATTCACTCGGCCTCTGTGTTTCTTCCCTCCTACACACAAGGCTCTTCATGACCCAGATTCACTTTTCACAAAAAGACGCCTCACACAGCATCCCCAAAGAAGACATAGGCTTTGAGGGAAATTAGTTTCGACATTATGAGAATTCAACAATGATTGGTGGCAATGCCGACGTGATTTCAACCTAATTTACGGACTGTGCTTCAAAAGTTTTTTGCGACGTTAGTTCACAACGTGCGTAACATATACTTGCACATCCCTGTGAAAGAAGGGACCAAATGTGGTGATAGTTGATGCCCCGACAATTGATCCCCCGAAATGATATCTTTACATATTATAAATTAAAGTCCCCCGCGTCGTCTGTCTGTCTGTCTGTTCGCGATAAACTCGAAAACTACGGAACGGATTTTCATGCGGTTTTCACCAATAGATAGAGTGTTTCGTGAGGAAGGTTTAGGTATGGAATTTGTTAAGGATTTGTGTAAATTGGTTGAAACATAACGATAAGTGTTAGAAGTGTCGGAAAAAGTCAAGCCGCCTGGTAGCTTTCATCGAAAACGCTGCCTAATCCTTTTAGGATATAATAAAACAATGCATGGTGGGATATTCCTCTTTTATAAATCTACAAAAAAGTCCGCGAAGGCATACATCTATCTTTTACGGATAGCTTACTATACCCATTCTATCTTCTAAAAAAATAGTCACGTACATTGCGGTAATTGAAAAGTTATTTAGACGGATACAGTATTAATCCTTACTTAAATACGTTGGTTACCCCAAGCATTTCATGCACATTATTATAATCTTTCGCACCATCTCTACGTATCATAAATTAAAGTTCTCCGCGGTGTCTGTCTGTCTCTTCGCGATAAACTCAAAGATGGCGGTAGTTATAAAGGTTGGATAACCATCCAGTAGATGACGATGTGTTTTGTTAGCTGCAGCAATGCGTGGCCGGGTCAGCTAGTTCAAGTGTAAAATCGACTTCAAAAATACCCTTAATAATAAGTTGGTATGAATATCAAACTAATTTATATACAGTGTCGATTTTGTGTACTTATACTCTGGTATACACAGTATATAGAGAAGTAGATTTTTCCTTGATGCATTTGAATGAAAATATGTTTTATAATTTTTTTATTTGGTGGGACATCCTCTCTGCAGGACTCCAGATACTAATATCTACAACCTGTATGTCGGACAAATATCTGCAGCTCATATGTTGGACTAATATCTACGAACTTCAGAGTGTGGACTAATATCTACAGAGCTAAGGTCGGACGAATATCTATGACGGTCCCAGTGGTGACTAATATCTATGGAGCGTAGGTTGGACTAATATCTACAGAGGACAGCTGAGCAAGAGGTTGTACTGAAAAGCATAAATTACTTCAATTACGTAATTACTAATTACGTTAAGGCTTAAACGTTTAAAGTACGTACATGAAGTTTTTGCATAATATTACGTATTTTTCTGTTCACAAGGACAATAATTTATTGAACAAACATGGAGGTCATAATACAAAGATATTTATTTATTTCGAAATACACAGCACCACAACCTAACCTAACCTAACTTGTCCTAACCTAACCTAACTGACATAGAAATAGTCATGGTAACAGACTAAATAATTTAGAAGCATTCGAAATAAAGAAAGCTGTTAAAACAAAAACCCAAATCCTTAATAATCAGCTAAATGTGTCCAATAGTCCGATATTAGGGATTTTTACATACTTACATACATAAATTAAGTTTTTTAAACGCATACGCAACATTACGTTATTCCAATATGCTATACATAATTGCAAATCCAACCTCTGCCAGTGCTGTAGATATTCGTCCACACTTTGGTTTTCATAGATATTAGTCAGCAGTTTGAGCTGTAGATATTTGTCCACACTTTGGTTCTCATAGATATTAGTCAGCAGTTTGAGCTGTAGATATTCGTCTACACTTTGGTTCTCATAGATATTAGTCAGCAGTTTGAGCTGTAGATATTCGTCTACACTTTGGTTCTCATTTTTTTTTTTTTTACAGTGAATACCGCACAAGAATCTCAATTGCTCCCGTCTGGAGCCAGTGAGATTATGGCATCCCCAATTGGGGTATGTTGTGAGGCTTAAGGTAGTGGAGAGGGGAAGGAGGTGGGGAAGAGGAAGGTTGGGAAGTACCTGGCTATTCAGATCTGGTCACTAAACACAGCTAAAGCCATTTTCAAGCAACGTTTCGATTCTGAATGGTGGTCTTACACCAGGGCGATACTGATAGTATCTTGCACTCATAGATATTAGTCAGCAGATATTCGAACGCACTTTAGTTCTCATAGATATTAGTCCGATTTGTTCAGTTTTTGGAATTCCTGTAGATATTAGTAGACGCCTCCCTCTGCACACCTCTTCGGGGTCATTTAGTTATATTTTGTATAATTAGGTACGCCATATTTTCCCTAAAACGACTGCTTATTGTGCATAAGTACACCAAGGGACCAATTGTCAATGGATCAACTGTCATGGAACCCCCAAATGTGATGTAGATTCCCCAGTTTACACCACTAGTTTCCGAACACCGTGCATAAACATAAAATTATTATACTTAAGTAACTTATTCAGAATCAATAAAATGCCAACTTACAAGGGTTTTTCCATAGAAAATTACTGACTGGACAATACATGCATGCTAATTATGTACTTGATAATGTTTATAATCATTCATAGTAAAATAATGTACCACTTACATTAAAAAATGTTAGATTTTTTTTGGCAAGTCATTTTAATAAATTTTTTAAATATATCTATTTGAGTTTCACGTTTGTTTTCTTAATTGAATGAATGGATGAAGTGGAATCTTGGAAGAGGAAATTAACCCACATCCCAACATCCGATCGTGCTGAAACTCGGCAGATAGACTCGTTGTCAATGACAATGCATTCTATCAAATTTTGATGGCACTCGCGCACATACACGCGGACACACAAACATTTTTTGGAATTGGGTAAAATTATATTTAATAATTTATAGCAGTTTATATATGAAATAAATGTTGATACCAACCAATCTAAATTTGGCTTAGTGGTTGGCGTTATTGACTCCAGTTCCTGGGAAGGAAGGTTCCATCCTTCAAAAAATGAAGTTTTTCACATGGCTTTATGCCGTCATAAGCAAATATATTTTTATATGAATATCGCACAAGAGTCCCAACTGCTCCCGTCTGAAGCCAATGAGACTATGGCATCCGCAATTGGGGTATGTTGTGAGGCTGAAAGTAGTAGGGAGGGGAAGGAGATGGGAAAGAGGAAGATGGGGTTATTCAGATATGGTCACCAAACACGGCTAAAGCCATTTCAAGCAACGTTTCAAATCTGAATAGTGGTCATACACCGGGGCGATACTAAAAGTATCTTCCACTCTGGAACATGCCGCAAATATACTACGAGGGTGGTCTGAAAAGTTTCCGACCTAAACATGAAGATGGCAGCACTCTAGTGAATGTAGTTGTGCGTCTTTTGACAGTTACTCACTGTAACTGTCAAAAGATGCACAAATACATTCACTGGCTTTTATTGACGAGTGCTGCCATCTTCATGTTCAGGTCGGAAACTTTTCAGACCACCCTCGTATGTATATATTATTTTTAATTAATTAATTGAATAAAATTTATTTACGCACACTGGGTTCAAACCCGTGACTTCCGGATTGTGAGTCTAGAGTCTTACCCCTCAACCACGAATGGACCAGTTTCTCCCTAAATGGCCCGCCACACAGGCACACTGGACTAACGCATCCGCCGCCAAGATCTAGACAAACCCCACCCCATGAACCCGGGCACCCCTGCTAAGTCACCAAACGTAGTGAACCACGTAGGGTGACCTACGACAGATGTGTTAATTATCAAATAAATGGTTTCCGGGGCGGCGGTACCCATACCCGCCTCCCAAATTAAATATAGTATATTAGAATGTGACCAATGAAAAATTCCAGCTATTTTTTTGCTTTTAACGGCAGTAATATTCAATTATTGTAGCAATTCCTTATTCCGAGTATGCAGAAAAATATATTCAAATGACGTCAATTAAAATTGCATGCAAGATGCTCATTGTGATACAAAATGTTAAAAATTACTAATTAGAAAACTCATTATATCTTGAGGTTTTATTGTTGACTATTATTAGTGGTTAATTTATTACTTATTAATAATATTTTTCTCAGAAAATCTAATCCGCCTTTAATTTCTTCAAAATTGCGAGTGGTTCTAGGCTTTTGGTAGTGACCCTGCACGTCCCTGATTGCTTTGAGGACTATCAAACCAAATTATTTTATTAGTTATTAGTATACAATTATAAAAAATAAAAATTATCATTGTTCGATTTATGAATTTTATGTTTTTTTGTTACTTTTTTAATAAAAATGTGGAAAAAAACTTACGAAAAAATAGAAGATTATATTTGTGTCCTTATTTACACATATTTTCATATTTTTTTAAATTTTATTTTAATGTTTTCTTTACCTTATTCGAATATGTAAATTAATTTAAAGAAATTAATTCATTTGAATATATGGTTTAAAAATTACAATAGATTTAGTACACCAATGCAGGTTTTCAATTTTTGGTACAAAATTAATTCAGTGGTGAAGGCCAATTTTTTCGCTCACTAATTCTGTGGCCAATGGGTTAATAATGTTTTAATTTTTTTTTATTATTACAATACTAGTGAGTTCCCGACATGCGCTGCTATGGCACATAAAGAAATTGTTTCTCCCTGCGTGTCCTTTCCCATTCGTCCCGTTCCCCTTCCGCCTCCCCTTCCCCTCATGCGTCCCCACTCCCACTTCCCCTGTCCCGCAAACCCTTCTCCTGAGTTCAGTTTTCAAACAGTTCGCGTGCCGCCTATTGCAATTTTTTTATACAAATTTCATAATGACAGAGCTCACCAGTATATATATAGAAACTGAAAACCTGCATTGGTCTACTAAATCTATTGCAACTTTTGCACCGTATATTAAAATGAATTAATTTCTTTTAATTTGTTTACATATTGGATTAAGGTACAGAAAACCATAAAAATAAAGTTTTTTTAAATATTAAAATATGTGTAAATAAGGATATAAATATAACCTTTCCTTTTTTCATAAGTTTTTTTCCACATTTTTATTCAAAAAGTTCCAAAAAACCATAGACATCTAAATTTAATAGACCAGAAGTTACAGATGAGGGGTAAAACCAAACTATGGAGGGTGAAGAGGGGAAGATGACTGTGATTTGTTAAAAAATCAATCTGACAGTATATAGGCATCTCGCATTATAATATCACCATTTAGTTCTTAAAAGCAAAACTGCTTTTTAATGAATAGACCTTTTTACATGGGAGCGCGAATTGCCCGCCACGTTATTATCATATTTGCGTGGTAGAAATCGGCAAAAGAAAGTTCGCCCTTTTTCACACGGGAATATTTTATTGCCGTGTTTAGTTGAGACACTTTTACAAATGTTTCATAATTTACTTACCCCTGTAACTCACTGGAGAAACGCCCACATTCGCTACGTTCACATATATTAGGGCATAATGTATAGCACAAGCTCTCACTTTTGTTCGTAAAATGTGTGACGTGACCAGCGCGCTCCTCAGGACATGAATGATGACGTCACATTTTTTAGATTCAAGCGACGCTCTCGTAAGCCCGTCTGGCTCCAAGGCGGAGCTATAGCCGGCTCCATGGGGAGGGGGAAATAATACGTTTTTATCACTTAGGGCAGGTCCAGATATATTCATATGTCCATGCAAAAAACATAATATTCATAAATCGAACAATAATAACTTTTGTTTTTTATATACATGTATACTAATAACTAATAAAATAATTTGGTTTGATAGTCCTCAAAGCAATCAGGGTCGTTCAGGGTCACTACCAAAAGCCTAGAATTTAGAACTCGCAATTTTGAAGAAATTAAAGGTGGATGGCTGCATACAAAACTCGAAACACAAATATCAGGGAAAAAACATAAGAAACATTTTATTGCCAATTCTATGAAATTAATGATTAATTACCTACAGAGCGTTCAGTATTTAAAATTTATTAAAAAATGTCGCCATTGTGCTCGTTTTCCATTTTTTGGCAGACCTACTCTAGCCCGTCAGCGTGCCGGGGTTTGTGGTTAAGTACCTGAGTTGCACACCCGGCAGGCTGGCAGGGTTTGTGGCCAATGGGTTAATGACTTTTTAAAGGAGGTGTCGAGTTGATTTCATTTTGAGTTGTCCGGTCACCGATATTTTGTGAATGCAACGACGATATCTTATAATTATGACAGTTGACAGATTAGCTTTTGTTGGCTTCACTCTTCTATTACATTGACACTTGACATGACCCGTGATAACTCAGTAAAAGACTGACCGACATATTCGTAAACTGGGTAAAAACCAAGATAAGCTGGTCAGTTGCATTTGGTGAATGAGTTCATTGAGTGAGGTGTGTTCAGGTTTTGTTATTATTCTAATACATTTCTTTCCATGTTCTGCTGTTATAAATACAGGTACAAACTTGTCAATAATGCATTCACTTCGTTTTACGCAATAATATTTTTTCTATGATTGGCAGCATTGATTGATTGTCTATGAAATGTTAAATAAAAACGATAAATATAAAGTGGCGTTACCGCGTGAGTGAATTAATTTAAACAAAGTAAAAATGTTAAATGTATATTTTTTGCATGTTTTTTGATCTCCCCGACATAAATACTCACTTTTCGTAATAACAAAGCTAAATCTAACTGTTTGAATGAAAAATATTCCGCATTAACCAGTAAGCGGTTCAATGCATCAATAATCAAGAAACAACTTTTTTTGGATAGATGGTAAAAGATGCATTAAAATTCCATTTTTATTCAAAGTTCAAAATTTCCCGTATAAAACGTTATTTTGCCGCCATTTTAATTGTTTTTTGGGTAAATATGCAGTTAGTCCACCTCACGGATAATACGGAATGTTCGAATTGTCGAAGTTTGATGCACGGATAACACGGAATGTTCCTTTTTTAACCAATAGACAATCAAATATGACATTTGTCGGAAGTACCAATATTACAAAATAAATTCTCTAAAATAAACTCGCATTTCATCATAATTTTAAAAAACATCCCAGGTTTTGAATGGTTTGTTTTTTTTTTTTTTTACATTTAACTCCACACAGGAGGCCCTGAGGAAAATAATTTCCCTCGGGGCCTATGTCATCTGGGATGCTGTGTGGAGGGTCTTTTTGAGGAGAGGAAGGAATGAACATTGGTCTTGAAGAGACCCATGTTGTAGGAAGGAGGAAACACAGAGGCCGGTGTCAAAGCAGGGTTTGTCTAGCGGGTTTGGCAAAGCAGGGTTTGTCTAGCGGGTTTGTAATTATTCTAATACATTTCTTTCCATGTTCTACTGTTATAAATACAGGTAAGTACAAAGTGTCAATAAAGCATTCACTTTGTTTTACATGGCAATAATATTTTTTCTATGATTGGCAGCATTGATTGATTGTCTTTGAAATGTTAAATAAAACGATTCACATAAAAATGGCGTTACCGCATAAGCGAATTAATTTAAACAAAATCAAAATGTTGAATGCATATTTTTTGCATGTTTTTCTGTCTCCCCCGACATAAATAGTCAATTTTCGTAATAATAAAGCTAAATCTAACTGTTTGAATAAAAAATATTCCCTATTTTAACGAGCAAGCGGTGTAATGCATAAATAATTTACACTTTTATTCAAAGTTCAAAATTTCCCATGCAAAACGTTCTTTTGTCGCCATTTTTTATTTTGGTAATTATCGGTTCGGACTGGCCACGCTTATTACGAATAATTTTTAGAAAAAAACTTTAGATTCGCCTTAATTACTATAAAAGGAAACTTTTTGGCTTTGGGGCGGCGGAAAATAATGCATTTTAATTTTCAATTGCATAAAACCAAAATTCACTTCGCGAACCGACGCAGCGAAAATCCGCGGCCGTAGCTGTCACTTGCTGTCTCTGTTATGGACTGTAGCTGACTTCGTGGGATACCTACATGAAATACCGCGAATCACAAACCATGTTACACAAACCTAGCGTAGCCGCTAAGCCACTTGAAAACTGGGATGTTTTTCTTGCCTTGACGCGAGTAGGCGTTATAAAGGGGCACTTTCTTTTGTATCACAAACCATGTTACACAAACAAGCCCGCTAGACAAATTTCATAATTACGCGCCTTACCCCACGAAGTCGGCTACAGTCGTATTAGCTCTTGTTAATTTATCAAGGATACCAACATCACAGTGACAGGTACGGCCGCGGATTTTCGCTGTGTCAGTCGTGAAGCGAATTTTGGTTTTATGCAATTGAAAATTAAAATGCATTATTTTCCGCCGCCCCAAAGCCAAAAAGTTTCCTTTTATAGTAATTGGCGAATCTAAAGTTTTTTTCTAAAAATTATTCGTAATAAGCGTGGCCAGTCCGAACCGATATTTACCAAATATTCCCTATTAACGAGTAAGCGGTGTAATGCATAAATAATTTACACTTTTATTCAAAGTTCAAAATTTCCCATGCAAAACGTTCTTTTGCCGCCATTTTTTCTATTTTTGATTGACATTTGCATGAGCTTCGTTTCAATCTAAACACGCATGAATGACTTTAGTTAACCTAACTAATAACCTAATACTTAAATATTTTGTGCATGTAAATAGTTTTCTTGAAATGAATTATTTTTTCCATAATCTGTGCTTCAAAGCGCGGCGGATAGGGGAATATTTACCAAAAATAATTATTCTATAATATTTACCAATTTAAACTGCATACGTTTATTTTCAATACTATTTAAAAGTTCTAAACAATAACTAAAATAACTGACATTTTATTTGACAGCAGCTGCTCAAACTTCAAAACTTTGCAAAGAAAAAGCATAGAAAAATAATCGGAATAATATTAAAATAATGAAAAATTGATTTAGTGATGTCAATTTCTATTTATAAACATTGATGATTTCGAAACTGGTTTTTTATGGCATTTGCACAAATGAGAAACTTGTTTTAACCCTATTGCAAAACTGTAGGGAATTCAAACAAAATTGTTTTGACAGGAGAAAGTACGAAAGGAGTTCCGAAATGACATTGTTTTTTACATTAACTCCACACGCAAGGGCGGATCCAGAGGGCGGATTCAGAGGGGGTCATGGGGGTCATGACCCCCCATCCTGGGCTGGGTCCAGGACCTAGGTGGACCTACTTTTTACTTGTATCTATTATTATCAAAATTAAATTATAACTTCTAGTGACTTGACCACGATTCTGTGACCCCCCCCCTGGAGCTATGTGACCCCCTCCCCCTGACGCCAAAGCTGGATCCACCCTTGTCCACACGGAGGGCCTGAGGAAAAAATGTTCTCTCAGGGCCTACGTTATCTTTAGGAATGCTGTGTGGAGGGCCTGTGAGGAGGAAAGCGAGTAGAGAAAGTTCTGGGAAGGATAAAGATATGATGGGTCGGTAGAAATCTGGGAGTCCAAGAGTGACGGACGTATGAATTCATCCCTCCCATTGCGTTGCCATACGATCGAGAGAGTCCGGCTGGAGAGGTCTAGGCAGTGGCTTAGTAGAGTAGTAGATTTCTCCACAAATATAGGCTATGTTCGCCTATAAAAAGACCTATACATAACATTCGGGACACTCCCCGGGGAACATATGAAAGAAAATAAAGACCGTGTTCATGTATACAATACTTTGGTGACAATATCCTTCGTAATTTTTTTTCCACGGTCGAGTGTCACCCCCCTGTCGGTGCCACCCGACACGCCCCCCCTCGCTACGCCACTGGGTCTATATTAGGTCTCCCTCGACCAATCTCTCCTGATCCGGCCCGCTACGCAGTAGGTGGGCAAATGCATTACACACAACATACATTACATCAACACACAACCTCGATTGGGAATACCATAGACTCACTGGCTCTAGGCGGGAATCAGTTGGAACGTCACTTGGGACTCTTGCGCGGTAAAATGATTCCTCTCAGGGCCTCTGTCATCTTCGGGGATGCTGAATGGAGGGTATTTTTAAGAAAGAAAGGCGAGAAAGTTCTGGGAAGGACAATAGTAATAGGGATGGGTAGGAGTTTGGGGGTAGGTCGGTCAGTGTGTGCAGGAATAACAGATGTATGAATACATCCCTCTCACTAGGGTACAAGGCGATGGTTCGAGAGAGTCCGGCTGGAGGGTCAAATGGCCTCTCTCAAGCCATTGGGCAGACGCATCCTCCACCAATTTCTGGACAAACCTCACCCCCGTGGATCCGGACACCCCCGTCAAGTCACCAAACGTAGCGGACCATTTTAAGTGACCTGTGGCAGAGGTATTCCCGGGGCAGTCGTACACATATCCGCCTCTCTACTGCATTCATTCACAAAACCCCAAATATGGTTACAATATTCCTACTTGCTTCGAACAATCGGGATTATTTGCAATTTTATTTTTTACTATCAAGTTCCCGACATGCGTTGCTATGCCACTTAATAAAGAAGTTGTTTCCTACTGCGTGTCCTTTCCCATTCGTCCCGTTCCCCTTGCGCATCTCCTTCCTTTCCCGCATCCCCTTCCCCTCACGCGTTCGCACTTCGCTCTCCCCACTCCCCTAAAAAAAACTCACTTCCTTAACCCCTCCCGAGCTCCCCTCCCCGCTCCCGCCGCCGCGGGAATACCTCTGTCACAGGTCACCCAACGTTTGGTGACTTGGCAGGGGTGTCCGGATCCAAGGGGGTGAGGTTTGTCCAGGAATTGATGGAGGATGCGTCTGCCCATTGGCTTGAGAGAGGCCATTCGACCCCTCGCCTTGCACCATAGTGGGAGGGATGGATTCATACATCCGTTATTTCTGCACTCACTGACCAACCTACCCTCAAATTTTTACCCATCCCTAATACTCCTTTTCTTCCCAGAACTTCCCCTCCTTCCATTCTTAAAAATACCCTCCATTCATCATCCCCGAAGATGACATAGGCCCTGAGAGGAATCATTTTTCCGCACAAGAGTCCCAAGTGACGTTCCAACTGACTTCCGTCTAGAGCCAGTGAGTCTATGGCATTCTCAATTGGGGGTTGTGTGTTGTGTGTAATGCATTTGCCCACCTACTGCGTAGCGGGCCGGATCAGGAGAGATTGGTCGAGGGAGACATAACCTAGACCTCTCCAGCCGGACTCTCTCTATCGCCTTGCAACGCAATGGGAGGGATGAACTCATACGTCGGTCACCGCAGTAAAAAATAAACTAAAATAGTAATTTCAAACTAAACTTCGCCTTCAGAGTTGGTATCAGCACTCCATTAAGGACTGCACTCCGTTATATTTACATGACCCAACCATATAAGCGTCCTTTCCTTCATGAAGTACTTTCGACACATTTTTACAACAAACAAAACATAACCTGTAAAAACTATCTACAAACTTAATAAAAAATAAGAAAATTTTGTAATTTACGCTTATATTTTTTATGATGTAATTTAAAAAATATTTTTATTTTAATCAAGCGAAACGATAGAAACAGCATCAATTTATACAAAACATATTTTTGGTATTCATCATATAAACCCATTTGCAGTAAAAATTAATCTAAAATACTAGTTTCACAATAAACTTCGCCTTCAGAATGGAGGCGTCTACTAATATCTACAGGAATTCCAAAAACTGAAAAAATCGAACTAATATCTATGAAAACCAAAGTGCGTACGAATATCTACAGCTCAAACTGCTGACTAATATCTATGAGAACCAAAGTGTTGACGAATATCTACAGCTCAAACTGCTGACTAATATCTATGAGAATCAAAGTGTTGACGAATATCTACAGCACTGGCAGAGGTTGGATTTGGAATTATGTATAGCATATTGGAATAACGTAATATTGCGTATACAGTTTAAAAAACTTAATTTATGTATGTATGTAAAAATCCCTCATATCGGACTATTGGTTACATGTAGCTGATTAGTCCAACATACGCTCTGTAGATATTAGTTCAACCTACGCTCTGTAGATATTAGTCAACACTGGGACCGTCATAGATATTCGTCCGACCTTAGCTCTGTAGATATTAGTTAACACTCTGAAGTTCGTAGATATTAGTCCAACATATGAGCTGTAGATATTCGTCCGACATACATGCTGTAGATATTAGTATCTGAAGTCTTCAGAATTAGTAACAGTACTTCACTCCCTCCGTTATCTTTACGTGTCCTTACACTCCTTACCATATAAGAGTCCCTTTCTTAGTGAATTACTTTCTACGTGTTTTTACAACACACAAAAAATGACAAGTAAAAACTTGTATGCTTAATAAATTATTATTTTACTACTATTTATATTATTGTTTTACTCAAGCGAAACGATAGAAAAAGTTTTATTCTATGCAAAACATATTTTTTGGTATTCATCATGTAAACCAATTTGCAGTAAAGATTAATCTAAAATAATAATTTCACAATAATCTTCACCTTCAGAGTTGGTATCAGCGCTCCATTGTGGACACTCCTCCGTTATATTTACGTAACCTAACCATATAAGCATCCCTTTCTTCATGAATTACCTTCGACATATTTTTACAACACCCAAAACATAACCTGTAAAATCAATCTAATTAAAAAATACATTTTTTAGTACTTTACACTTATATTTTTTATGAAGCAATTGAAATTTTATTGTACTCAAGCGAAATGATAGAAAAAGTTTCATTTTATCCAAAACATATTTTTTGATATTCAAAATTTAAACCAATTTGCAGTAAAGTTGAATCTAAAATAGTAAATTCACATTAAACTTCGTCATCGGAATTGGAACGAGTATCAGCGCTCCATTATGGACTGCGCTCCGTTATAACCATATAAGCGTCCCTTTCTTCATGATATGCTTTCGATACATTTTTACAACACACAGCATAACCTATAAAAAATATCTAACGAACAAATGCGATTTTTAGTAATTTACGCTTAAATTTTTTATGAAGTAATTAACAATGTTATGTTTATTCTACTCAAGCTAAACGATAGAAAAGACTTCATTTTATCCTAAAACGTTTTTTTATATTAAAAATATTTATCAATTCGCAGTAAAGATGAATCTAAAATAAAAAACATTAAACTTCGTCATCAGAATTGGTATCAGCACTCCATTATGGACTGCACTCCGCGTTATATTTACATGTCCTAACCTAAGGGAACGTACCCAAACTACCAACGACCAACTTTTTGCAATTTTTAACCCCCCCCCCCCCCCCCTCCGGTGATCAAAAACCTAAGGACGCCGCCGCTCATTTGTACCAAGCGTGGTATTTTGAAGACCCCCCCCCCCCCCCGAATAGGTCACGTAGTATGGGTACGTTCCCTAACCATATAAGCGTCCCTTTTTTCATGTTGTACTTACGATACATTTTTACAATACACAAAACATTACCTTCTAAACAAAATGCAAAAATACATTTTTTAGTACTTTACGCTTATATTTTTTATGAAGTAATTGAAAATTTAATTTTTATTATACTCAAGCGAAACCATAGAAAAAGTTACATTTTATCCAAAAAATATTATTTAGTATTCAAAATTTAAACCAATTTGCAGTAAAGATGAATCGAAAATAGTAAATTCACATTAAACTTCGTCATCAGAATTAGTATCAGCACTCCATTGTGGACTGCACTCCGCGTTATATTTATAAGTCCTAACCTAACCATATAAGCGTTTCTTTTTTCATGTTGTACTTTCAATACATTTTTACAACACACAAAACATTACCTACTAAACTAAAAACTATTTAATGCAAAAATACATTTTTTAGTAGTTTACGCTTAAATTTTTTATGAAGTAATTAACAATTTTATGTTTATTCTACTCAAGCTAAACGATAGAAAAGGCTTCACTTTATCCAAAACATATTTTTTGGTATTCAAAATTTAAACCAATTGGCAGTAAAGTTGAATCTAAAATAGTAAATTCGCATTAAACTTCGTTACCAGAATTAGTATCAGCACTCCATTATGGACTGCACTCCGTTATAACCATATAAGCGTCACTTTCTTCATGATATGCTTTCGATACATTTTTACAACACAAAGCATAACCTATAAAAACTATCTAACGAACAAATGCGATTTTTATTATTTTTAATTTTTTTATGAAGTAATTGACAATTTTATGTTTATTCTACTCAAGCTAAACGATAGAAAAGGGTTTATTTTATCCCAAACCTTTTTTTTATATTAAAAATATTTATCAATTAGCAGTAAAGATGAATCTAAAATAGTAAATTCACATTAAACTTCGTTACCAGAATTAGTATCAGCACTCCATTGTGGACTGCACTCCGCGTTATATTTACATGTCCTAACCTAACCATATAAGGGTCCCTTTCTTCATGTTGGACTTACGATACATTTTTACAACACACAAAACATTACCTACTAAACTAAAATCTATTTAATGCAAAAATACATTTTTTAGTAATTTACGCTTAAATTTTTTATGAAGTAATTAACAATTTTATGTTTATTCCACTCAAGCAAAACGATAGAAAAGAGTTCAATTTATCCTAAAACATTTTTTTATATTCAACATGTAAACGAACTCGATTAATAAAGATGAATCTAAAATATTAATTTCACCTTCAGAGTTGGTATCAGCACTCCATTGTGGTCTGAACTCCGTTATATTTACACGTACTTACCATATATAAGCGTTCCTTTCTTTGCACTCTTAAAACATAACCTACAACAACCAATTTAATAATAATAAATAATAATACAAAATATGTCAACTAAATACTACTTACCAAGGTTAAATTCACAAACAAACAATAATTAATAATTTTATCTTTTAGCTCAACTTGTCTTGTAAGTTTAGATTAGTATATAAATATTATTATTATATATTTAACACTTTCGAATTATTTTGTATTGTATTGCAACTTTTGTTTATTTAAAACAGTTTATTGAAATAGTAAAATACGTCCGCACTTGGCGATTTTATACAAAAACTGTGTCTCGGTTGTTTCTCATTATAGACAGTAGTTGATGTAGTAAATGGTTAAGATGTCATCTCGGTAAAACCTAAGAGGTAGACAACCGTTGGTTTAAGAGCGAAAACACGTTTAAAAAATTAACAAAAATCACAATTATTCCCGATCGGCTAGAAGACTATTGCATCCCAATTGAGAAACTTCTTTAGCCCCGTTAGTGATTTGAAATTTGGATGAAACGGAAATGCGTCACTAAAATCTCTACATCTCTACACATTATAAATTAAAGTCCCCCGCGTCGTCTGTCTGTCTGTCTGTTAGATAGAGTGTTTCGTGAGGAATTTTTAGGTATGTAATTTATCAAGGATTTGTGTAAATTGGTTGAAGCATAACGATAATTGTTAGAAGTGTCGGAAAAAGTCGAGCCGCCTGGTAGCTTTCATCGAAAACGCTGCCTAATCCTTTGGGGATATAACAAAACAATGCATGGTGGGATATTCCTCTTTTATAGATCTACAAAAAAGTCCGCGAAGGCATATATCTATCTTTTACGGATAGCTTACTATACCCATTCTATCTTCTAAAAAAATGGTCACGTACATTGCGGTAATTGAAAAGTTATTTAGACGGATACAGTATTAATATTTATTAACTTAAATACGTTAGTTACCCCAAGCATTTCATGCACATTATTACAATCTTTCACACCATCTCTACGTATTATAAATTAAAGTCCTCCGCGGCATCTGTCTGTCTCTTCGCGATAAACTCAAAGACGGCGGTGGTTATAAAGGTTGGATAACCATCCAGTAGATGACTTTGTGTTTTATTAGCCACAGCAACGCGTGGCCGGGTCAGCTAGTTTATTATATGACTGGTCCTTGATTCTAATCATAGACATATGAATATTAATAGACCAGAACATAAAGGTGAGGGGGTAGACAACAACTACAGCGGGGCGCAGAGCGGGAAGATGACTTTAGAGATATATGATTCGTCGATAACTCAATATGACAGTATATGTATAGGCATCTCTCATTATAATATCACCATTTAGTTCTTAAAAGTAAACTCTGCTTTTGAATGAATGGACCTTTTTTCATGGGAGCGCGAATTGCTCGCCGCGTATTGAACAAATTTGCGAAGTCCAAATATGGCAAAGTAAAATTCGCCTATTTTCATAGTCCAATATTTTGTTGACGTATTTAGTTAAGACACTTTTACAAATGTTTCATAATTTACTTACCCCGTAAACATCAACGAGCACACGCCATGTATCTCGAGTGATAGTATATATTTAAACGTTTTCAAAACACACATGTTTTTTGCGGTGTTATTTCGTAAAATGCACCGATGAGCGCTCGACGCTGGCTCGCAGAAGAATGATGACGTCACATTTTTTAGACTCATGCGAAGCCATACTCAATCCCAGCCGGTTCCAAGGAACCGGTATGGGGAGTGGGAAATAATACGCTTTTATCACTTAGGGCAAGTCTATTAGTATTCATATGTCTATGGTTCTAATATTTATTTTATTTTATTTTAGTTTTTATTCCAGCAGGACTGGGAGGGTAGTGCAATCCCAGTCTGCCATATTACATAAACAACTATAAACTATAAAAGAAAAAAATATGTATGTTTACATATTAGGTAGATACCTCATTAAAACATAAAATTTATCACATAAATAACAAAAAATTAAGCATAAAATTAAAATTGAATTAAACAAAGATTGAACAGAATTAAAAATAAAATGATATTTTAGGATTGTCCATCAGGAAGGTCGCCTCATCATCTGCATCCATCGCTCATTTAGTAGGGAGCTGAGCCACTCGGATGCTAATACAATATAATGCGGTAAATTCACAACTCCGCGCCAGCGTCCGGTAGCGCAGCGGCATAACGCGCCGCAAATCTCAGTGGCTAGAGAAATCCAGCGAACGGAGGTTCGAATCCTACGAAATCCAAAAAAATAAACATTTTTATTTTTGTAAATCAATATTCAATCCTTAAACCGCTTTAGAATATAGTGGCAAAAGAAAAGAAAGCGACATCTAGCCATTTTCTAGTTATACTTTTACCGCTTGTGAATTACAAACTCTGTTTTTTTACATTAGCTCCACACAGAAGGCCCCGAGGAAAATAATTTCAGTCAGGACCAATGTCATCTTTGGGATGCTGTGTGGGGAGTTTTGAGGGGTGGGTAGGAATCTGGGGGTTAATGTGCCTAGGAGTGACGGACGTATGAACCCATTCCTCCCACTGCTGTGCAAGGCGATGGGTCGAGAGAGACCGGCTGGAGAAATCTAGGTTAGGTCTCCCTCAACCAATCTCTCTCGATCCGTCATCTTGGTGGGCAAACGCTAGACAAACCTCACCCGGGCATACCTGCTAAGTCATCAAACGTAGCGAACCACTTAAGTGACCTATGGCAGAGGTGTTGGATATCCAATAAATGCTCCCGGGGCGGCGGTACCCATACTCACCTCCAAAATTAAGGTTAAAGTTCGGGTGGAGGGTAATAAAATGAAAAAGAGGAAGGTGGGGAAATACCTGACATCTTTAGGGATGCTGTGTGGATGGTATTTTTAAAGAAAGGAAAGGGGTGAAAGTCCTGGAAAGTAAAAAAGGTATGAGGTGTGTATAGGAATCTGGGGGTCAGTGTGTTCAAGAATGACAGACGTAGTGATCTATCCTCTCACTGTGGTGCTAAGCGATGTTTCGAAAGAGTCCGACTGGAGAGGTCAAGTTGTCTCTCGCAATCAGTCTCTCCTGATCCGGCCTGCCATGCAATAGCAAGGGAGATGTATCCGCTGCCATGCCCCACCCCATGAGCGAACTACTTACCAGCTTTTTTTATTTTTCAGTCATCTAACTATTACCAGTGATGTCTTTATTTACCGTTTCCTTGGTGATCTATTTTTTTGCACTCATGCACCATAGGCACCGCAATGATCTTCCCGTTACATTGTGGTTCCTGAGGCGGCGGTACCAATGCCCGCCTCCCAAATTGCAGATCTGGTCACCATACACATATAAAGCCATATCAAGCTACATTTCTATTCTGTTCAGGGCGATTGGAAAGTATCTCGATGTTAAATTTTTAACTTTGAAAAAAGTAACATGATTGCATTTTTTACCATCTCTCCCGACGTAATTAATACTTGTTTTTTGTAGTAATTAAAAGTAAACGAAGTATTATTTTAATAATTGTATCCTACACGGTGTTGGGAAACTCGTAGTACAAGCAGGAAACTGCTGAATATATCTACATCACAAAAGAAACCACAAAACAATTTTCGATATGATCATTTCCATTATTTTACGTACTAAAAAACTTCTTTACGTACGCTAGACTTGTGGGGGTAAAAGCTGGTGAATGCGTTACGAAATGTGGTGATTGTTACGAAAAATGTCATGCGAACGGTATACGATGCGAACGGTGATCGATTGCTAGGTGAACGGTCGGGCCTTTACGCACGCTTGACTTGGAGAGTGATAAGGATAAAGATGGTCACCCCAAGGTCGTAGGTCACCCCAAGGTCTTAGGTCACCCCAAGGTCGAAGGTCACCCCAAGGTCGTAGGTCACCCCAAGGTCTTAGGTCACCCCAAGGTCGTAGGTCACCCCAAGGTCGAAGGTCCCCCAATGTCGTAGGTCACCCCAAGGTCGTAGGTCACCCCAAGGTCTTAGGCCACCCCAAGATCGTAGGTCACCCCAATGTCGTAGGTCACCCCATTGTCATATTTCACCCCAAGATACGTCACCTCGTTCGCTACGTTTGGTAACTTAGCAGGAATACCTGGGTTCATGGGGCGATGTTTGTCTTGTAGTTTTACTTCAGTCGTGTGGTCTAAAGCACGCTCGTTTTTTCACATTTTTTATTTTTTTCGGCAATTAAAACTTTTGGAGCCAGGTCAATGGTTCAACGCATTGTTAAAGAAATTGAACAGTTGATATCAACACCCAGGCAAAGGATTTTTTTCAAATTTGTCCATAAAAAAATCACACTTTTGAATTTTCCATTTTCAAAACTATCGAAATTTGATCTAGATTTAGGTACCTACCAGTTTCCTGCTTTATTTAAAGTTTCCGGATACCGTGTACAGCGTGAAGATAGATTTTTTACATACAGGGTGTAACAGCACGTACCCAAAGGATTTTAAACAAAGATTCCTGAGAGAAATGTAGAAATCATTTTGTTGACCGATGATTTTTTTTAAAATTATCTTCTATATATAGAAAAATCAAAACATCTTTGTTTCTGGGTTCGTATGTATGTACGTATATAGGTATTTCCGCTCTATGCATTGCTAAACCATTCATCCGATTGCGATGAAACTTTGGGGATTTGGTTGGATGGTTTCTATATACAATAGTGAGCTCTGGCATAATGAAATTATGAATTGCTAAACCGTTCATCCGATTGCGATTAAAATTTGAGGATTTGTAGGGTGGAGTGAGGAGGGGGAGCGGGAGGGTGGAGTGTGGACAGGGGAGGGGGGAGTGTGGTGGGTAGGGGAGGGGGTGGAGGAGGGAGGGGGATGGGGTAGGGGTGGGAGAAGGCAGCAAAACCTGCGTAGCGGGTTTTTAAACTTTGCTAGTAAACAATAATATTTTTCCATCACACATCGCAACTGAGAAGTCGGGTATAGCCTAACAGATCACGTGATAACTCGCGAAACAGTGTTGCTACGTGTGAGAATGTGATCAGTGGCGACGTGTGATTGAAAAATATATTTATTTGTTTTTAATTGCAAAAAAATCTTCGACATCAACTTTTAGAAGTGTAAATATGCACACGAATATTAGCTTCACACAGAAAGCCCGAAGGAAAATAATGCCCCTCAGGGCCTACATAATATGTTATCTTTAAGGAGGGTGTGGAGGGTCTCTTTAGGAAAGAATGAAGAGGATATTCGAAAAGATATGAGGAATGGTAGGAATCTGTTAACAATTTGTCCAGGAGTGACGGATGTATAAATTCAACCCTTCCACTGCAGTGCAAGGCGATGTTCCGAGAGAGTTCCTGTTGGAGAGGTTAAAAGTCTCCTTCAACCAGTCTCTCCCGATCCGGCCTGCCACGCGGTTGGTATGCAGACGCTTCCGGACAAACTTCACCCCTATTATATCGGGAAATCCATGAGTTGGAGAGAGCGCGCTAAGATTAAAACGATAAAATCGGAACGAAAATTATGAAAATCTATAATATAAAAATGAATCGCTAAATTTGTTGGTAAGCGCAAATCTGGAGAGCGGCTGAACCGATTTCGCTAATTCTTTTTTTAGAATATTCCTTGAAGTTCGAGGATGGTTCTTACGGAGAGAAAAATTAAGAAAATTGCGCAGAAAATTAGATAATAACAGAAAGCATCGCACGTTTGACAGTTCGCGTGTTAGAGAATGACATTTTGCAAAACAATGAATGATTGTTCAATCAGGATTCTATTTTTGAAAAGTTGAAAAATTTATTTAAAGTAGGTACCTACTCCCCTAATATTTTGAATCGAATCAATTCAGATATTTTAAATAGGTACCTATGTTAGGTACCAAATTTAATATACATGAAAAATGAAAATTTGAATAAAAATTGTAAAAGGTGGCAAGCGGGCTGTTTAAAAACTGAATGTACTGGGATTGAATATATGGAACGCGGGTGGAGGGTTGGCGGGACGAGGGAGCGGGAAAGGGAAGAGGGAAGGCGGAGAAGGTGATAGGGAAACGCAGGAGGGGGGAGGGGAACTCGGGAGGGGGGTTCGCGGGACGGGGAAGGGAGGGAGGAGTGGAGTGGGGAGAGGGAAGGTGGAGGTGACGGAGTGGGAACGCGAGAGGGGAAGAGGACGCAGGAGAAGAAGGGGAGGCGGAAGGGGAACGGGACGAATGGGAAAAGACACTCAGGGAGAAACAATTTCTTTATTAAATGGCATAGCAACGCATGCCGGGACCAGCTAGTGTTTAATAAAATACGACTCGTTTAAAAGTAGAGCAAAAATCTCTTGGGGTTGTCTAAAACAGCATTTAAAGAAAAACTACGTTTTTTTTCATACATATAACTTGTAATATACCTGAAACAAACCTGTTTACAATAATTTTCGTAGAATACTTTACGATTTTTTTCTATGGAGGGGATTTCATATAATTAGCGTTTGGCATGAGAAATGTATACAGGGTGTAACAGGACGTACCCGAGGGATTTTCACCGGTGATTCCTGAGCATATTTGGAGTAAAAAATGTAAATGAAATTTTGGTCTCCGGTGACTATTTTTGTGATATATTTTTTTTTTATTATTTATGCATTAAACCGCTTACTCGTTAATACGGAAAACTTTTTATCCAATCAGTTAGATTTAGCTTTATTATTACGAAAAGTGAGTATTTATGTCGGGGGAGACCAAAAAACATGCAAAAAATATGCATTTAACACTTTAATTTTGTTAAAATTAATTCACTGGCGCGGTAACGCCATGTTTATTCATCGTTTTTATTTTAACATTTCATCAATGCTGCTAATCATAGAAAAAATATTTTTGCGTAAAACAAAGTGAATGCATCATTGACAAGTTTTTACCTGTATTTATAACAGTAGAACATGGAAAGAAATGCGTTAAAATAATTACACAAACCCGCTAGACAAACCCTGCGTAGCCAAACAAACCATTAAACCTGGGATGTTTTTTAAAAGTATGATGAAAAGCGAGTTTATTTTAGAGAATTTATTTTATAAGATTGGTACTTCCGACAAATGTCATATTTGATTGTCTATTAGTTAAAAAAGGAACATTCCGTATTATCCGTGCATCAAACTTCGACTGCATATTTACCATTTAAAAAAAAAAAAAATTTCTTTGAATTCAAACAAAAAAAATCTTCTGCTTTTTGTCATTGGTCACTCAGCCGAGTACCCGACCAACCCCTCAACCCGCCTCCAACTGTCCAACACCTACCATTTTTCAATGTTTTTGTAGAAAAAAAAATTTAAAAAAACATCACCGGAGACCAAAATCTCATTTACATTTTTTACTCCATATAATGTCAGGAATCGATGGTTAAAATCCCTCGGGTACGTTCTGTTACACCCTGTAGATATAATCTTCAAAAATAACATATATATTTTAAGGGCTAAAAAATTTCAAATGTTTAAGGGAGATATTATGTATGAAATCGGTAGAAATTCGGGTACTAATATTCACCTCTCAATTCGAATAATTTCTTCAAAAGTAAGGAAGAATTGAGCTTACTTACGGACACAAGAAACGTCTCTTGATTAGTTTAATCTGTGTCATTGGTACCAACGTAATATGCGGTATTATTATAATTTAGGTAAACACGATAATAATTGTCAACAGTGTGTCATCGGAGAAACCTGTATTTATCACATACACATGGTAATTAATAAATTCTTGTCCATTTACAGATTTGTCAGTTATAATTACATTAGTTAGTATTTTACAGAGGTGTTAGGACCATAGTAGGTAGGTACATAGAACAATGGCCAGAACATAGCTTATTTTTACCTGTTTTTTTCTACCGATTTTTACGTTTGAATTTGTAATTTTACTTTGGTAAAGCCTCGATGACACACGGCTAGTTTACAAGCTACTATCTACTAAGTTTAAAAGCGGTAAAATCGGCGAGTGAGATTGTCATGATGACACACAAAACTGTCCACTCGCTGAAGCGTAGGAAACTGAGGTCACTTTTAGCGCCAGTAACAAGAATAACGACGCCTGCGTGAGCTAATTCTGTGATGTTTGACAGTCGAAATTAGCTATTAATTGGCAGCCATCTTGAAAAACATAAATAAACCAATTACGAGCAAGCGTGTAGCCACTAAAATTGACGACCTTTCAACTTTTTTCGTAGATTGTCAACAATCTGCTAGTTAGGAAGTAGCACGATGACGCAGGGCGAGTTTAATAACTGATAGAGAATTTCCCAGATAGTAGCTTGTAAACTCGCTCTGTGTCATCGATGGTCTAAGACGGTTTCTAAAGCCTTGATGACATTAGAAACATTGGCTTTAGAAACCGTCATTAAAGCGTCGATGACACAGAGCGAGTTTACAAGCTACTAGCCGTTTCACTGTCCGCTAATGAACTCGCTCAGTTTAATCGTATTACTAGCTAACCACTGGAGCACTTTTATTTTTCTGCGATTGATAGCGGTTCGAAATTGGACCACATTTTCCTACCATTCGTAACTATTGTAATTTTAAAACATTTCTTTGGCTAAAAAATTAATTTTAAAACGAAGCTATTGAAATCATCATTACATAGTATAAAATGAAGTCTTTTATTTTTAATTTTTAAGTTTATGAGTAAAACCTCATATTGTAATATTTAAATAAATGAAGACAATATAAGCGAAACTCGATCGAAAATCTGGAAACAGAAAAATCAGAAAAACATATTGATGTAACATGTTTGCCCGGAAAGCAAGAGGTCCTGGGTTCGAGTCCCAGAGGTGTCAATATGTTTTTCTGATTTTTCTGTTTCCAGATTTTCGATTGAGTTTCGCTTATATTGTCTTCATTTATTTAAAATGAAGTCGCTTAAAATGTATGTGCGCATAAATCTTTTAAACTATGCAACGGATTTTCATGCGGTTTTCACCAATAGATAAAATGATTAAAGAGGAAGGTTTATATGTATAATACATGCTTATTATAGTAGAGAAAAGCCGATAAATTCAAATATTAAATTCAGGCAGCGGGTAGCTGGCAAGCGGGTGGTGTGGATTTTATAAAGGTTGGGTAATGGCGTTGTGTTTCATTAGCCACAGCAACGTGTGGCCGGGTTTGCTAGTGCTTAGTAAATTTCTAAAAAAGGCCCTCATTCCCTAGAAGAATTTTGATTCTTTTTGATGAAATTTTGAACACTTGACGTTCAAAATAAGAAGAAAATCACTGTTTATGTTCACAATTTTGGGGCGGATATGGGTACCACCGTTCCCGGAACCATTTAATGGATAACCAATACCCCTGCCATAGGTCACCCCAAGTGGTTCGCCTAGTTTGGTGACTTAGCAGGGTTGCCAAGGGGTTCATGGGGGGTGAGGTTTGTCGAGATCTTGGCGGCCAATGCGTTTCTCCACCTATCGAGAGAGATTGGTTGAGGGAGACCTGACCTAGACCTCTCCAGCAGGTCTCTCTCGACCCATCGCCTTGGACCGCAGTTGGAGGGGTGGATTCATACGTCCGTCATTCCTGGACACACTGACCCCCAGATTTCTACCCACCCCTCAAACTCTTTTCCTATTCAGAATATACTCTCGTTCCTTTCTCTAAAATGACCCTCCATAGAGCATCCCCAAAGATGACATAGGCCCTGAGGGAAATTATTTTCCTGAGGGCCTCCTGTGTGGAGCCAATGTAAAAAAATCTCTTTTAGAAAAATTGTGCGAAAATCCCGGGCAACTTCAAATTCAAAGCTATGTCACATTAATATTTTCAACTAGCTGGTTCCCGGCATGCGTTGCTATGCCATTTAATAAATAAATTGTGTATCCCTGCTTGTCCTTTCCCATTCATCCTGTTCCTCCTCCCATTCCTCTCCCGCGTCCCCTTCCCCTCTCGCGTTCCCACTCCGCCTCCTCCACCTTCCCTCTCCCTACTCCACCCCCCTCCCTCTCCTCTCCAGGGTTTCCCCCCCCCTTTCCCGCATTCCATGCATTCAGTCCCTGTACATTCATTTTTCAAACAGCTCGCGTGCCACCTATTGCATTTTTTTATATAGATTTCGTAGTGCCTGAGCTCACCAGTAGTTTTATATAAACCTTGTCCTGACAATAACAAACACAAAAAAAGAATTATCCAATTTGTTATGCGGGTACATATATTTCGGTGATTGATTTTTATTTATATAGATTTCAAATGGGATTGTGATATACAATGTCAGGCAAATGTAAGCTAGACAGATCGTATGCTAAATGGGCTAGAAACAAAGTGTGTAGGGTCAGTGGCCACGGTGATTTCCGTTCAAATCTACATGGAAGACATTTCTAGCTAGTGATATCTGTACAGTGGAAATTAGACACATTTATTTGTGTACTCCGGGTTTGAACCTCGCGACCTCTAGATTATGATAAAGATTGTAACCACTTTGCCACGTAGCTCATAAAAATATGATATGTTATACACTAGCAGACCCAGCCACACGTTGCTGTGGCTAACGAAACACAACGCCATCTGTTAAATTGCATACATATCAAATCCACACCGTCCGTTTGCCAGCCCGCTCCCTTATCTATATATATCAAAATCAAAATATGTTTGTTTCTGTGTTTGTATGTATGGGGAATATGCATTGCTAAACCATTCATCCGATTGCGATGAAACTTTGGGGATTTGATGTGCGCATGCCCGCGATGGTTTCTATATACAATATTGAGCTCTGGCATTATGAAATTACGCGTTGCTAAACCGTTCATCCGATTGCGATGAAACTTTGATGAATTGATGCAGGGGTGGTGGAGGGAGAGGGAGGAGGGAAAGGGGATAGGGGTAGGAAGAAAGGGGGGGAGGGGGGAGGTAGAGGAGGGGGGAGGGACGGTGGGAGGGGGGAATGGGTAGGGAGGGAGGGGTGGAGGGGGGAGGTGGAGGTGGTGGAGTGGGAACCCCCCTTACACAAGCTAGTGAATAAAATATATTTTCAAACAATTTTTACAAACTATACCTATATCTAAACCTTCCTCATGAATCACTCTGTTGGTGAAAACTGCATGAAAATCCGTTCAGTGGTTTAAAAAAATCTAAGCGTACAGACAGCGGGAGCGACTTTGCTGTAAGTATAGATACTACGTAAAGATATTAAAATTCATTATCTTGCAATCATACATAAAGATAGCAGCCAATAAGAATAAGAAGATAATATTGGTAGTTATTGGTCGAAGAATGATACAGTTATGTAAATATGACGGAATCGCATAGGGACACATTAGCTCAGTTGGTAGAGTTCCGTAGTCCAGTGGGTAAGACTCTTGACAATGCGGAGGTCGCGGGTTCGAACCCGGCATGCGCAAATAAATTTTATTTGATTAATTTGTGTTATTTCACAATTAATTCATTTAAAATAATATATAGTATATTTGCGGCATGTTCCAGAGTGGAAGATACTATCAGTATCGCCCTGGTGTAAGACCACCATTCAGAATTGAAACGTTGCTTGAAAATGGCTTTAGCCGTGTTTAGTGACCAGATCTGAATAGCCAGGTACTTCCCAACCTTCCTCTTCCCCACCTCTTTCCCCTCCCCACTACCTTCAGCCTCACAACATACCCCAATTGGGGATGCCATAGTCTCACTGGCTCCAGACGGGAGCAGTTGAGATTCTTGTGCGGTATTCACTGTAAAAAAAAAAAAAAAAAAGTTGCGGCCCGGAAAGTCGATGGTCATGGATTTTTTTTGTTAAACATATTAAAATTCAGTACAAATTAGGTTTGGGACAAAACGAACCACCTTCACGATTTAAGAAAAATTGGTCTTTACAGGATTTCAGGATTTTGGCTTTGTAAAAATATTGACAGTGTCAGTAGATGGTAATGGCTGAATTGGTAAAAGCGCACGTCCCGGTTAGATGAGAGGTTTTGGGTTCGAGTCCCAGTTGCGACCATTATCTTTTTATATTTTTTTTGTGTCTTGTTTTCTTTCGTATTTTGGTTTAAGTAGTTTAATATTGTTATATTCTTACTTAATGATGTAATACATTGATGGGAATAACCTTCAAAATTTATAAAATGAGAAGTTGTTCTTCTAAAAAATTGAAAATAAAATAAATGAATAAATAAAACACGATGGTTGCCGGCCCCTTCAAAGATTGCATGGATGATCTCTGACCTCCAGTCATGTATTGGCATCGCGCTATCAGCGATCGGGCCTCAAAACAAGTTTTGCAACGTCTTTATTATTATAAATATGTATTACTTTCTTATTTAAAGACATGTGCTAAGTTACTAGCAAGTCTAAAGTCGTGGTGTTTGAAACAGAGAGTACGAAAACAGTGTGCAATATAGCTGTGAATGATAAAGGCTCCGCAACCGGGCCCGAAAAGAAGAAGATGGAGAGATACGAAATTACGAATGTTAGAAGAGAACGCTAACATTTACAGCAACAAAATCGATGTAAATGTTTAATAAAACACGATTCGTTTAAAATACAGCAAAAATCTCGCGGGCATTGTATGGGGGCTCCATCGAAGCCAGAGTAAAGTTAGCCTCCCAAAAACTGGGCGTACTGTACAGGGCCCGCAGATACTTTAATAGTACACAACTGCTAACCCTGTACAAATCGCAAGTGCGCCCCACGGTTGAATTTGGCAGCCACCTCTGGTCTGGAGCTCCAAAATACCTGAAAAATACCCTCGACTCTGTGCAGAAACGGGCGGTCCGTTCGATAGATTCTCCCATCTTAACAGACGGATTGCAATCTTTAGAGCACAGGCGTCGGGTGGGAATGCTATCCTTGTTCTACCGGTATTACAATGGAAGATGCTCCGAGGAACTAGCATCATTGATCCCTTCGGCACCGGTGCATAGTCGGGAAACACGCCAAACGCGTGCCCAACATTTGTACACAGTTGACATTTGTCACATGAGAACGGGTCGTTTCTTCGACTCGTTCTTGTGTTCAACAGCTCGGCTGTGGAATGATTTGCCGGCCTCTGTGTTTCCTCCTTCCTACAACATGGGTCTCTTCAAGACCAATGTTCATTCCTTCCTCTCCTCAAAAAGACCCTCCACACAGCATCCCAGATGACATAGGCCCTGAGGGAAATTATTTTCCTCAGGGCCTCCTGTGTGGAGATAATGTAAAAAAAAAAAAAAAACAGCATTTAAAGAAACACTGTGTCATGCATATAACTTGTAAAATAAGTTAAACAAACTTGTTTATAATAAATTTTGGAGTATACTTTGCGAATTTTTTCTATCGAGGGAATTTTATATAATTTGCATTTCGGCGCGGGGAATGTCTAGACATTATCTTCAAGAATAACATTTATTTTTTTTAGAGCTTTAAAACTTAACGTGTTTGGAGATGTGTAAGAAATCGGTAGTAATTCGGGAAGCCGGCCCTGAATACTTGGAGCAGGTGGATGAGTTTGTGTACTAGGAAGTATGTTTACGAGAGATGGGAAGGCTGATAGAGATATTGAAACAAGGGTAAATGCAGGTAACTCTATTAATGGAGGACTGAACGCCGTTGGCACCAACAAAAAACCATCCAAAGAAGCGAAGCTAGCAGTCCATAATAGAGTGCTGGTACCTACCCAGATGTATGGCAGTGAGATATGGAACTGACGGAGGAAGGATGAAAGTAAACTGAATGAAGTTGAAATGAGATCCCAGAGGCGTTTGTGTGGTAAAACCATGTATGATAGTGTGAGAAATGTGGATATTCGCAAAGAACGTAAGGCTGATGTTAGCGTAATGAGTAAGTTTAAGAAAGAGACCTTCAGATGGTTTGAGCATTTAGAGCGAATGAACGAAATAAGCAGTAGATAATAATACATGACGCAAATGTGATGGTAGAAGTCGCGGACGCCCGAAGATTACATGGCACGTTCAAGTGAATACTTGAGTGGGGCCATGTTAAAAGTCAGAATAATAGAAGAGTGTGTATATGAGACGATGTATGAATTTGAGTGAGGCAAAGAGTGTGTGTGTGCCAAGATCGAGTTGTTTGGCGGTCCGTCCTCTCTGCCTACCCCTGCGGTAACAAAGTGATGGTTAGTTACTAGCATATTATCTGCATAATGCATGCAAAATACAGCCCTGTTAATAGCCGAGTGAATTAACGCGTTAGGTTCCCACTGCGGCATCGCGTGTTAGTTTAAACCAAAGATACAAAGATATTGAAATATAAGTAGATGTGCTATCTGCGGTTTTTACTATGTGGGTCTGCGCTTCCGGGTGTCGCCGATATTGTTTACCAATTAACAAATAAACTAAAGGAATAAATAATTAACGAATAAACCAAACGAACGTTAAACTAAATGAACGAATTCTTTCCTTATTCAAAATATATTGTTAACCAATATTATTAATGCACATTTTCAAAAAATCAACGAAATGAACAAATTCTTTTTGTATGAAAACTACGCTAATTAGCGCGTAGTCCGGCGACAGTTGCGCGGACACCATAGCATATCTCTTCTGTATTTGAATATTTTTGGTTTAAACAATAGAAATTTTACCAAATGTCGCTCTCTCCCTTTACTTGCATGCTGTTATTCTTCATGTTGTTGTACTATTTATAAGCATGTCAATAGGCCACTTGCATCACATTTAAAAAAAAAATCCGGTTTAGGCAAATATTCTAAGACATTCTGTATTTTTATTTTTTTTTAATCGTATTTTTGAAACCCTGACGATTTTTTGAAAATTTCAATCAGAAAAATCAGACCATTTTTTATAAACCGGAAAGGCGGGACATAATCTTATAGGTGCGAAAAACCGATAATTACATAGCCGAAAATCATTTTTAAAAAAAATAACGTTTTCCACACGAATGACACAGGAAAATAACGAGGCATACCAAAAATTTTGAATCTCATAAATATTTTTTTCCTTGATCCATCTTATTGATCATAAATCTTTAAAATGTTCAACGTCTATATTACTAAATCAAATGTATTATACTTGTACTTGTAAATTATAATAATAATGGAATATTATAACATTTGATTTTGTTAAAATCCGCACCATTATCATTATACCTCTAAAACACGTACGGACAATGTAAAATGTACGGGGTTCTCTTCATAAGATCTGTCGAAAAATCAAACCAAATGATACGTTCGCAGAGAACAAACAATAAATCTAGTAAACGTTAAATGTCAAAAAAAAAACACAGGGATAAATATTCTTCATATTATCATAAAGGAAAACGTTTAGATAACTTAGAAGCTTTGGAAATTAAAAAATCCCTTAAAAATAATGAATCTATTATCAACAAACAAAAAATATTGTCATATAGCCCAATCATGGATTTGTTCCCCTACCCACCCACTCTACACTAATACCTACCCACCCAATCTACATTATTAATTAACTACGGCTCCACCCCTACCATAATAAAACATTGTTCTAAACTGTCAAATTAGTATAAGCTTTCCCTGACGAAGGAACGTTTGTTCCGAAACCGGTCGGATTTGCACATTTTATAAGTGGTTTATACAAAGTTGCATTGTTTCATTTTATTATAATGGATAACCACAAAGTAATAGCTACATTCAAAAATGTTAAATGTCAAATTTAAAAATTCGCCTGAAATCAAAGTGATGCCATATAAAAAAAATAAATCAGTCTATAATTTTATAAAATTAATAGGAACATTTTCGGACATTACGGGACATTTTCATGTAGTGACGTTACGAGCCCAAATAATGGATTTATTTATTTAAAAATAAAAAACTGTACATTTCTAAAAAATTTTACTAACATTTTCGTAATCTTAGTAAAAAAATCTATCCACACGATTTTTAAATCGTTATGAAGTTCATGCAAGTGGCCTATTATGTTAATGGCACGTGTTGTGCCGTATATGTGTAAATAAATAAATAAATAAATTCCCGAAGTCCTGGGAAGACCCAAAACTTATAGAGCACGCCTAATTACAGAGGCAATTGAAATTCATAAAAATTCTATTAACATTAATAGAGACGACGGAGCTAAGCTCAATAGTTTTTGGTATCCGGTCATTGACGGCTACACCAAAGCCAAATGCAGAAAACCATCTTCAAGTATACTGTAATTCCAGCTCGCAGTGGAGTGGAGCTGGCAATACGGTATTGCTTCGAAGTACTTAAGCACACATTTTACCACTAACATTTACACATCTGCCCTGATGATGGACACTGTAACGCTGTCGGAAACGTTGGCTAAAGGAGGAGGTAGCGTAACACGGCATAACACCCCAAAAACAAACAACAAAAATACTTTTGGCCGTGAAAATCTAAAATCATAACCAAATAAATAAATACTAACACCTAAATAAAATCATCAAAACCGAGGCTTTGTATTCCACGTTTATCTCCGCCAAAACTGGACCGATTTTTAAGAATTTTTTACTAACTCTATTAGAAGAAAATATTCTGTCCTTAATTATGATTTTGTTTTTTAAATACATTGTGTAGTTTGTATACTGAACGTCGGTTTATAGCGTTTAAATTAGGCAATTTTAACGATTTTTGGATCGTCCTAAAGCCTCGATAACACACGGCTAGTTTACAAGCGCCTATCTACTAAGTTTAAAAGCGGGAAAATCGGCGAGTGAGATTGTCATGATGACACACAAAACTGTCCACTCGCTCAGAAGCGTGGGAAACTGAGGTCGCTTTTAGCGCCAGTAACAAGAATAACGACGCCTGCGTGAACTAATTCTTCAAATGTTTGACAGTCGAAATCAGCTGTTTATCAGAAGCCATGTTGGAAACGTAAATAAACCAATCACGAGCAAGCGTGTAGGCGAGTAAAGTTGATGACCTTTCAACTTTTTTTCGTAGATTGTCAACAATCTGCTAGTTGCTGCTAGTTAGCAAGTGACACGATGACACTGGGCGAGTTTACTAACAGATAGTGAATTTCCCAGATAGTAGCTTGTAAACTAGCCGTGTGTCATCGAGGCTTAACTGTCAATAACTTCATTTCATGATCGGGGCAGTGGACTTTTTTTATATTGTAAAACACTTTTTAATATGGAGTCATTTTTATTTACAATCACTTTGAATTTACAACAATGAAATCAACACTTTTATAATAATTTGGCCCGGACTCCACCTGGGGAATTAAGGGAACTGTACCCTAGGTATCGTTTAATGCGAGAGAGATAGTATTTTGAACAACACCTTTTTATACTATTAAAAAATAGAAAATACCCGGAGATAATATATTCTACTAACAAACAATAATAAACAAAGACGGCTGTCAGAACCTACTTGGTCACGCGGCGTATTCTCGCCAGCCAGTATCAATAACTAGATTCAATAAAAATTACCTAGATGTCTCTAGTGTTCATTATTTCTTAATAACCTGATCAAGATTAAATCAATGATTATCTACAGCAATCATCTCATAGATATCTCTATTCTTAACACTAACTCCTATATGAATTAACTTATCAAAAAAAAGCAAAACGTACCGACACCCTAGTGGTTGATACCTATCTGTATTATATTAAAAAATATTCACAGTAGAGTCAAAATCTAGAGAGGAAAATGGGGAATTTGTATGAAATCTAGGAATTGTATACAACTCCTAGGAAATGTATACAATTCCGAAGCTGTAATAATAATAATATATCTTTATTGAAAATAAATTATAACTACAAAAAAAAGTATACAATAGTTTAAAAGTTGCATAAGTCTAAAAGCAAATAAGGGAAAACAATATACATAATATAAACAGTAGGAACTTAAAGAATAGAGATTTATAATTATAAACTTAGGTTTCTCGTAACCTGCCTCACTAGGCTAGCCTGTGTTGAGGCAGTAATTTTACGTCAATTTATAATACTGTGAAGTTACGCTTATATTAGAATATAATCGCACAATAGATTGGTTGCATTAATAATAACAATAACAAACCACTAAGTTATTTAGGAAATGTATAAAATATTGTTTTAAAAATTATTTAATACATACAAAACCTGGGAAATGTATGCATTTCCTAGGAATTGTATATAATTCCAATATTGTATTAGGAAATGTATAAAAAGAATGCTTTCTGTAATAAAACACTGTTTTCTTTGTTATATTCTTATAAAGTTATACTTTCATTTGGTATTGGTACCAGTCTGTTATTTAAATAATTATAAATGTCACAATATTAAAGTAAAAGTATTTATACTCAAAGGCACTTTTTAAATCCTTGGCCGGTTCCAGTGGATTGTAGATTAGGTTAGGTTAGGTTACGTTAGGTTAGGTTAGCCCCGCTATCCCCGCGTACCCATTATAAATAATAATAATAAGTTCTAAGATAATAAGTTAATAAGTTAATTCATAATAAGTTCCTGGGAATGTTTTTAGACTCAAAGCTTACTTGGAATTCTCACATAAATCATGTCATCATGAAATGCGAAAGCAACATCAATCCCCTTAGATTTCTGTCCGGAGTGTGGTGGGGATCACACCCATCATCTTTAAAACTTCTGTACAATGCTCTCATCCGAAGCCATCTTGATTACGGATCTTGTCTGTTTGATCCAATGTCCACTTCAAATTCGCTTAAATTAGATAAAATTCAGTCTAAATCTCTTCGCCTTATCTTAGGAGCCATGAAATCTTCCCCAATCAACGCAATGCAAGTTGAATGCTGCGAACCTCCCTTAAATATAAGAAGGCGATGCCTAGCAGAAAAATATATTTTCAAAACATGCTCAATAACTTCTCATCCCCTGATTCCCAAACTTCAATTGTTAAAGTATGAGGTTAAATTGAATCCATTTTGGAAAAAACATTCCCCTCCCCTTTTCTATAATTGCTTCAACACTTTCCTGGATGTTTCCACAAACTCCTATCGCAATGAATCTCTCCCCTTATACTCTTATCCCTATAAAAGTCTTACTTTCTATCCAAAGGTGCACCAATTTATAGGAATATGTAAAAAAAATATTAAAAACTCAGTTCAATCCAATAATGCAGAATTCAACAAAATTATTGAAAATAAGTGGCCAAATTATATAAATTTTTTCACAGATGGTTCCAAACTCAGTTCGGACTCCCATTGTGGGGCCAGTGTCTATGCTCCTCACAGGAAATTGTGTTTCCCACACAGACTTCCCAAAGAATGTTCCATTTTCTCTGCTGAATGCATAGCTATCATAGAAGCTTTACATCTCGTCAAATCTCTCAACATTAGAAATGCCCTCATCCTTTCAGACTCACTTAGCTCATTACAAAAAATAAGCGCATCCCCTCTCAATTCCATTAGTGACTCTCTTACCTGCTCTATCAGAGACCTCCTGCATTCCTTGTCGCTGGCTCACGTGTCAGTGGTCTTGGCCTGGATCCCAGGACACCTTGGTATTGTTGGAAATGAAATGGCTGATTCTATTGCTAAGGAATCCACTGTTCATGGTCCATTAAATAGCATTCCTATTCCTGTTAGAGACTATTTTCCTATTTTAAAAAATAAGTTACAACGCCAATGGTCCTCTGAATGGAAATCATCCTCTCTGTTAAAAGGTCACCAGTACTCTTTAATTCAACCTTCTATTCCTGTCAAGCCCTGGTTTCACAAATACACTTCCATGCCTAAAAAATACATCTCTTCCATTATTCGAATGCGTTTAGGTCATACTTGTTGTCTTAGCCATCTCGCCAGATTCCACATAGTCAATTCGCCTTATTGTGATTGTGGTTCAGAGGATACTTTAGACCATAATTTTTTTGAGTGTCCTATCAATGACCAATTTCCAAACTTCATACCTGAATTGTTAAAACTTAAAATTGAATTCCCTACCAGTGTACCCTGCCTTCTTAGTCTCAACTCTCCTGAAATTCACTATTTGTTAGCAAAATTTATTTACAAAAATGGCCTCAACATTTAACCTTTAACTACTGTCGTGCGGTCTTACAGGCCCCGGCAGGTACTTGACTTGCTAGTTTACCCCTTTCCCCGCGTAACACCGATCCCCACTTTTAAGTAGCTGCAAGTTCAGTACGCACATTGACGTGGGAGCAGAAAGTAGTGTCTTCATGCGCGCATTTGGTGAGTGATTGAGAACTGGATCGCGGATGAAGATTCCAGCGGATCCAAGGTTGACGACGTTGGCGAAGATTTTTGTCCGGAGCACATTGAGCATGATACGGATACTATCACTGATATTTCTGATACCGAAGAAACTCAACCTGAACACCTGGACGCGCCGTCATCGTCAAGCGAAACAAGTGTGCCCTGACTGTGCTTAGAATTTAAGGTGTAGTTCGACTGTGGACATTTTTTTTTCAGAAGGTGTATGTACCTACTCTATTTTTTTTCTAAAATTTATATTAGTCTTATGTAAGAAATACAATTTTTTGTTATTCTATGAGGAGTTTTTTTTTGTGTTTTGATCATTTATATCTAGTAGTCGGATTTTTCCCCAAAATTCAAGCAAATTTTTATTGTAGTCTTATATTTAAAAAAATTATAAATTTTATTTTCTTTCTATACATAGTTTTTGTTAAAACACTTCATTTAACATCCTAATGCAAAGACAGATATTTAAATCATCATTTTCTTTATAAAACACTGCATAATATACGCGGCCTGTCAGGCCTCACGTCAGTACTAACGTAACAAAAAATGCACGACGCTAGTTAAAGGTTGCATCAATCAGATTTCTCTCTCTTCCATACGTATACATTTGTTTCTAGCTGTGTTATTATGTACAGTTGTACAGGTTCCTTTTTTTGGGAATCTGTACATCTTCCTACTCTACAATTTTGTAATGACTATTAATACCAACTCTGTGTGTTACTCTGTATGAAAATGGAAGTATGGAATACGTAGAGGTTACTATTTTTGGGAACCTGTACATCTTCCTACTCTTCAATTTTGTAATTATTATTAATGCCAACTCTGTGTGTTACTCTGTGTGTACAGTTGTATAGGTTCCTATTTTTGGGAACCTGTACATCTTCCTACTCTACAATTTTGTAATTACTACTAATACCAACTCTGTATGTTAGTACAACTTGTATAATCTTATGAATATTTGTCTTGGCCCATTGTCTATAAGTATTTGCTAATATAATTTATCTATTCCATGTAAAAAACTGAAATAGTAACTAATTTTTAAAAAAATATGAAAATGTAACTAATTTTAAAAAACTGATAATGTAACTAATTTTAAAAAATCTGAAAATGTAAATAATTTAAAAAAATTGATAATGTAACTAATTTACAAAAAAACTGGAAATGTAAATAATTTTAAAAATATGTAACTTTCTTTAATAAATGGCCAAGATCACCCTTAATGGGTGAAAGCCAAATAAACAATTTAAAAAAAAAATTGTAAATTCAAAAACATAACAATAAAAAACGATGGATTTAATTATTCTCCAAGGGTGCTTTATTCAAACAACCTTTTGAATAAAGGTTGTTTGAATAAAGCATCACCATCACCTTTTCTTCTTCTGTGAAGTCCTAAATTTTTTACAGTGGTTATGTAAGGCACACTGAGAATGCATACATTTTTAGCTTGTTGCCACCTCTGTAAGCTTGCTAAGTCCTTCATCATTGCACGAGAAAGATGTTCCTACTGTATAATTATTATTATGTAAGTAAAAGGCATTTTAAATTCTGATTTAGAACAAGATTCCCAACTGAAATCGAACGTTTCTAGACAACGTTTGCCAAGCAATTTTTATGGATCTCTCTCTACATATTATAAATTTAAGTCCTCCGCCGCGTGAAATGTCTGTTCGTGATAAACTCAAAAAGTACTCAACGGATTTCCATTCGGTTTTCACCAATAGATAGAGTGATTCACGAGGAAGGTTTAGGCATATAATTTGTCATGGTTTTGCGAAAATTGGTTGCAATTAATGTTGTTTCTATTTGTTCTTAAATTATATAAAGGAGAATGTCTTTATGTGGTGGACGAGCGAGCTGTGTGGATTTGATTTGTATGAAAATTAACAGATGGTGGTTATAAAGGTTGGGTAACCATCCAGTGGATGGCGTTGTGTGTGATAGCCATAGCAACGCGTGGCCGGGTTAGCTAGTATTACCTATATATACTAACACCTTTATATGTATATATTTTTCTCTAGAGATTTCAGAAAAATTATTCTACGGGCTGCAAGTACTTGCATACTGCTTTCTAATCCCGTATGCATGGACATTGTAGGGTCTAGAGTCGTTCAAATAAATGTAGCTTCATTCAATAAAATAGATTCTTGACGTGTGCATTGAAGGAGGAAACCATATTATGTTTCCTTATAACGCCGTTGGGAAAGTGGTAAGGTACCCCCCAATTACCTATATTCGTGGCGATATTAGGAACCATAAAAATATTACAAGCTTTTTTGGCTAACGGCTTCATAAAACCGCGTTTGGTGCACTATCTCTCGACAATTTTTCAGAGCACCTTCAAATCAAAACACCGGTAGAACAAACACAGAGAACTCGTCGAAAATATCGCTTGTTTTTCGCCTCGATGGTTGCCAACCCCCTATAAGAGAATGCACTACCAATATAAGGACAAATCGCAACAAAATTTAACCTTTGTTTCGGTGATATAAATGTAAGTATTAAATTTGTAGTCCAATCAGGCGCACGCGCTCTAACAGGTTTCAGGAAAACCACGTTGGTGACTCATAGAACACGACCAGACTACTGAACTATGAGACTGTTCATTTCATTTGCATATTTAAATGATTTCATTTTATTGACAACAATAATTTATTTAAATTTTAAGTTTTACTTAATGAGTAAAAGTAGAAAATATTTGCGACTGCCAATCTAAAAATTTAAACAGGAAAAATCTGAGTAAGATACGGTCAGATCTAGAGGGCTATTAATTAATTTTCAGATTTTTTAGCATTAACAATTGGAAATTTAGCGTTTTATAGCATTTTGAGGCATAATTTAGCGTTTTGTAGCAAAATAGAAAAAAAATGTATTTCCTGAATGTTTTTAGCGCATATTTTAAGTATTTTTGGTGAAATATATGTTTAACCTTCATTTGCAAGTATTTTCATGTGAAAGATTATAAATAATTAATTTTAATATTAAATTAATAAGGAAGGAAACTCTAAGTACGGGTCGAACACCAACACAACTAATGCAGATTGCGATTAAAATCAATAGGCGTAATTTATTTCGCACAATTTGTGTAATGTCAAAAAGCAATTTTAGTCTACAGTACAAAAATATTAAATATTTACACATAAAATAGTAACAAAATTGTAAAAAGCGGTAGGACAGGCTTCCAAAAATGAAATAAAGTAGGCATATTTGAAATACAGGTAAATACAAAAAACAATGGAAATGGCACTTTACTGATTGAATGATAGCATTGCGCACGTTTCAATAGTGGACTCCTTCATTCTCGTACGCCTGTCAGTCAGTACTAAATTGTAGTGACTGAAAAAACGCTCTGCATCAACACTATTTACAGGGGCCCAAATTGTCTGTAGGGCTGGCCCAGCAAAGGCAGAGTTTGTCACTTTCATTGCCATCAACATTTGCACCAAGTCACACACTTTACCTTCATGCACAATTTGTCCCATCAGTTTGTGAAGGTAGAGATAGCCCTCAACACACTCGTCGCTGGTCAGATTTGAGAAGAGTATTTTCGGGAAATTTAGCTGAAATACGGCCAAAATCACTTTTTCGCTATTTTTTCGCGTTTTTAGTTAAAACGAAATTTTGCCATCTCTAGCTATGGGGTATGGGGGGTCCATCGTAGCCAGAGTAAAGTTAGCCTGCCAAAAACTGGGCGTGCCGTACAGAGCCCGCAGATACTGCAAATAGTACACAACTGCTAACCCTGTGCAAATCACAAATGCTCCCCACAGTTGAATTGGCAGCCATCTCTGGTCTGGAACTCCACAATACCTAAAAATACCCTCGACTCTGTGCAGAAACGGGCGGTCCGCTTAATAGATTCTCAGACGGATTACAATCTTTAGAGCATAGGGGTCGGGTGGGATGCTATACTTGTTCTACCGGTATTACAATGGAAAATGCTCCGAGGAACTAGCGTCATTGTTCCCTTCGGCACCGGTGCATAGTCGGGAAACACGCCAAACGCGTGCCCAATATTTGTACATGAAAACAGGTCGTTTCTTCGACTCGTTCTTGTGTTCAACGTTCAACAGCTCGGCTGTGGAATGATTTGCCGACCTCTGTTGTGTTTCCTCCTTCCTACAACATGGGTCTCTTCAAGACCTATGTTCATTCCTTCCTCTCCTCAAAACGACCCTCCACACAGCACCGCAGATGACATAGGCACTGAGGAAAAATATTTTCCTCAGGGTCTCCTATGTGGAGTTAATGTAAAAAAAAATCTAGGAATTGAAGCCAGATCCTTAAATATTGCCGGGGCACTGCTCTGCTAGGTGGTTTTATTCTGAGTTGTCATCAACTCAGAAACACCTCAGAAAGGTCATTAAAAGCTATGAAAAAATAATTTTAAAGTAGCCGGTAACCCTAGCCTAACTTAACCTATTTTTTAATATTTTTTATCACTCTTAATGACCTTTCTGAGGTGGTTCTGAGTTGGTTTCATTCTGATTTGGCCGGTCACCCTGCTAGATAGTGGCTGGTTCCATCATAGTTGATCCGCCGACATTTTCCCTCCCCCCCCCCCCTGCATACTTATATACAATATGCAGTCGGCTTCAAGCTGATTCCAGACTCACGGCGAGAAGTCTCGGCGAGACTTCTCACGAGAGCAAGCACTTATCCACACTCTCATTTTTCTCACTCGTGATCTGTTTCCCATCCGATATGGACGACATTACAGACGATATTCAAAATGCAGCAGGTTTGGCTCTGTGCGCCATGGCATATTATAATTTTGTGAACGTTGTAACTAAAAATAATTCCGGTAACTAGCAAAAAGGGAATATTTTTTCTTTTTGAGTTCAGGTACTTGCATCTCCATTAAAAGTCTGTTCCACGCATCGTGGTTCAAATTTTTGTCTTTATAATTCCGATGTTTTGCATCCCATAACACCGGTTCAGATTGAAAATCATCATCATCATTACATAGTATAAAATGAAATCGCTCAAAATGTATGTGCGCATAGATCTTTTAAACTACGCAACGGATTTTCATGCGGTATTCACCAATAGGTAGAGTGATTCAAGAGGAAGGTTTATATGTATAATACATGCTCATTTTAGTAGAGAAAAGCCGAGAAATTCAAATATTCAATTCAGGCAGTGGGCAGCGGACAGCGGGCAGCTGGCAAGCGGGTGGTGTGGATTTTATAAACGTTGGGTAATGGCGTTGTGTTTCGTTAGCCACAGCAATGTGTGGCCGTATCTGCTAGTATTCTATAAATTGCAACTCTTGTTGATTGTTCCACATTTTAAAGTAAACAAAATTTTCGATACAAAAACAAAAATATAACGCACGTCTACTCTCAACCGCTCACTAAACAACACTGAGACAAAACGTGAGTGTAGTAGCCTTCTCGCTTCTCGCCCGAGAAATCCTTTGAAGCGGCCAAATTTACCGACAGCGATCCGAGAAGAGGCGAGCCGAGAAAGAGAATGCGAGAAACTCATCACATTCACGCTTCTCGGGTGTTCTCGGGGCTTCTCGCCGTGAGTCTGGAGGGGCTATCAGAGGCGGATTACATGTTGAGAGCGCCCTAGGCAAGCACCTCATCGGCGCCCCTCTAGCGGCCATATATTAAATTTTTTTAACTATTACATTTTATAAAAAAACAAAATAAACGGATAAAGATGTAAAAAAACTAAGAATCCTCACGCATATAATTGAATTTGAAAGATTCTACAAAACAACACAGTAGTAGCATAGAAGTTATTTGGTAGGTACATAGGTCCATTTATGTCTTAAAGAATAAAAGTGATGGAATATACAACATTTATACCGATTAGTTTTAAGATGAAATACGTCGCCCAGATCAAAATATTTATTTCCGAGACTGTGAAGTCTCGGAATCGGAGAATTTTGATAAGCTAGGGTCCTGGTGTTATTGAAGTAAGAGGGTAAAAAATATCGGCATGATTTTTTGGGAACATAGATATTGATAAATTGAAGTAATTCAGGACAGTCAATTTTGTAATGCAATATTTTATGTAATAGTATTAAATCTGTACTTAGGTATTCTTCTTTCTGAAAGTTTCAATAGTGACATTTTATCTAGGAGGTAATTGTTATCAATGTTTTGTATAGGAATATGCAATTTATAGTTTATAAACCTTAAAAACTTATGTTGTATCTTTTCAATGTTGTCTGAATGAATATTGTAAAAGGGAGACCATAACGTAGAGTTATACTCAAGTTGGCATCTGACAAGGGTTTTTTTTAACATAGTAAATGTTCCTAAATTTTTGAAATCTTTTTCTTATACATATGTCGGCTTAGGGAAAATACAGTGTACCTAATTACAAAAAAAGGAAGCTAATTGACCCCGAAGATGTGCAGAAAGGATGTAACGTCAAATAACAAAAGTATAAACATATTTTCATTCAAATGCATCAAGGAAAAATCAGCTTGTCTGTATCTTTACATAGTATAAAGCAAAGTCGCTCCCGCTGTCTGTGCGCTTAGACCTTTGAAACTACGCAACGGATTTTCCCCATTAGTGTGATTCACGAGGAAGGTTTTTAGGTACTTATATAATTTTTCAAGGTTTTGTGCGGGCTGCAAGGGGGCAGCAGGATGTGGGCACCGGGCTGGCAAGCGGGCGGTGTGGATTTGATTTAGCACATGGCGTTGGTTATAAAGGTTGGGGTGGCGTTATGTTTCGTTAGCCAAAATAACGTGATTCCGGGTCTGCTGGTACTGTATATACCAGAGCATAGGTACAAAAATTGGCACTGTAGGTTTACATTAGTTTGATGTACGTACCAACTTATTATTAAGGCTATACGTATAAAAATCTCGTGTCACGTTGTTTGTGGTCGCATTCCTCTGAAACGGCTTGACCGATTTTTATGAAAATATTTATGCCTATTTGGGTATGAGAATAGGTTTTAATATATATTTCATACCGCTAGGTGATTAGGATGTCCCTATCCAGAAAAAATCTTATTTTTTTACTTTTTTGTATTTTTTTTTAATTTGGTATCAAAAAATACTTGTAACCCCAAATTTGAACCCTCATACTACCACCCTCCCATTTTTTAATCGCGATTTTAGTATTTTTGTACGAACAAATTTAACCGTCGTTCGTATTTTTTTTTTTTTTTTACAGTGAATACCGCACAAGAATCTCAACTGCTCCCGTCTGGAGCCAGTGAGACTATGGCATCCTTAATTGGGGTATGTTGTGAGGCTGAAGGTAGTGGGGAGGGGAAGGAGGTGGGGAAGAGGAAGGTTGGGAAGTACCTGGCTATTCAGATCTGGTCACTAAACACGGCTAAAGCCATTTTCAAGCAGCGTTTCAATTCTGAATGGTGGTCTTACACCAGGGCGATACTGATAGTATCTTTCACTCTGGAACATGCCGCAAATATACTAAATATTATTTTAAATGAATTAATTGTGAAATAACACAAATTAATCAAATAAAATTTATTTGCGCATGCCGGGTTCGAACCCGCGACCTCCGGGTTGTGAGTCAAGAGTCTTACCCACTGGACTACGGAGGTCGTCTCGAACAGAACGAAAATATAAATGTTGTTGAATGACAGATGGCGCTACGTCCGCTTCATCGAACTTTCATCGACTCATGCGCAAGACATACACGAGAAGCGTCGCGTCATTTTGATATTTCATTCAGCATCATATTCTCGCGTGGGCAAACCATCGAGATTATTTGTGTTGGCTAAAGACGGACTGATAAAAAATATCGTACACTCAATTGCTCTTCGAAATTCATATTGATTTTCTTTATGTCATTTTCCTACTTTAGTTGGTGTTTTTTTGTTTTTATCGGCGGTCATCGTCTACAGCGCTCCATTCCTCTTTGTGTCATAGATCCCATCCCCACACACTTACAATACATTCGTTATTGTTTATTTCACAACCAAAATATTCACTAGAAATAATTTATATGGCAGAACAACGTTTGTCAGGTCAGCTAGTAATTTTATAATAAATACGATTTCTGGGGGCCAACTGTCGGCGAACCTACTGTCGAAGCCTTCGCAGGTGCGCACAATAACTCACCAAAGTTTCATCCCAATCGGATGAATGGTTTAGGAACCCATAAGGGACAAATAAAGAAACATTATTTTTTATATACCTATTAAGATTACAAAATTCAGCATTCTATCATTTTGATTACCACTTCTACAAATAATTAAATAAGTCCTTCAGATTTCTTAGTAAAAAATCAATCCCTGATACCAAAGCTTCAAGGACATTTCTGTTTTTTTTTTAAGATAGTTTGGCAACAAGAAAATTTCCTATAACGTTTTTCGCTAAATTTAGTGTAAAAAATACTCTAGTAATTCATTGTCATATTTTTTGTGGTAGCTGTTAAGATAATCGTTTGAATACGGTGTTTGGAAAATCGTTTAAAATTATTTGAAATTCGGTGTAAAATTGTTTACAGCCTGTTCTAGCAATACACAATCGTTCCTCCTTCTATCTCTTCATATTATAAATTAAAGTCCAATAAAAATATGCTACGCACACTAGAGGGGAGGGGGTCTCTCAAATGTGACGATGTGTGACAGGGAAGAGGGGGGGGGGGTCAAAAAATCATGAAATTCGTGTGACGTAATTTATGGATAGTCCCTTACCTTCAGTCTCACAACATACCCTTATTGGAGATGCCATGCCAGACGGAGCAGATGGAACTCTTGTGAAGTATTCACATAAAAAAAATTCGGATGGATAGATTGCAAAGAAAAAAAACGAGTGTCAGTTTCAGTTTCAGTGCCGGCAACCCGGGCGTTTATTTATTTTTCATTTATTTACAAAGTTTTATTTTACCCACCTCACTAGACATAGTCTGTTCCGAGGTAGGTAAATAACATTTTATATTTATTAAAAAGGATATGAATCAGAGTAGACATAATATTATAAAAAGATAAATAGTAGTATAAAAAGATAAAAAAAACAATGTGAAATTATATGCCTATATGCACTTTGCCTATTCCTATGCCTACTATGCTTATATGATAAAGAAATATATATGAAAGATAAAAAATAAAATCTATGAAGATATATTATACCTATAAGTACATACATGAACATTCATACATGTACATTTTCTTTTCCATATATCTATGCATGTATATATATACAAATATATACAAACACACATTTATACTTATACACATATACACATACACATGCATACATGCATACATGTACACATGCATACATACATACATACATATATACATACACAAACATGCATACATACATAATGTTGTTATATTAAATATTTACGTATAAATTTTGTTTTTGTTTTTGTAAGTTTACATGTTTTTGTAAAAAAATTATACATTTAAATAAGAGAATATAAATACCCTGGGGTAATAGTTAAAATTGTACGCTGTATTGTGCTGTAGTGTGCTTTAGACTACACGACAGAAGTAAAACTACAAGACAAACCTCGCCCCATGAACCCAGGTATCCCTGCTAAGTTACCAAACGTAGCGAACGGGGTGACCAAAGACATTGGGGTGAAAAATGACCATGGGGTGTCCTACGACCTTGGGGTGACCTACGACCTTGGGGTGACCGACGACCTTAGGGTGACTTACGACCTTGGGGTGACCTACGACCTTGGGGTGACCTACGACCTTGGGGTGACCTAAGCCCTTGGGGCGACCATCCTTATCCTTATCACTCCTCAAGTCAAGCGTGCGTAAAGGCCCGACCGTTCGCCTAGCAATCGATCACCGTTCGCCTAGCAATCGATCACATTCACCAGCTTACCCCCCAAGTCGAGCGTGCGTAAAGAAGTTTAACTTTAAAAAATTGAATCAACGTCTTTTACGGAAAATGTGATACAGAAAGACTGAATCACATCAATTTCTGTATTTTCTGTTCACATATTTCGTTTGGGACTCGTTGACATTTTCTTCGATGATTTAATAATAGATACTACGTCGGAATAGATATAATTACACTAGTCCAATTTTTAATTTTTTTTTAATGAATAATGACCTTCTAACTTAAATAACTGCATTTGTATTTTTATTTTTAGAGGTAGTTTTTATAGTTAAAATAATTGTCAAAATTTTAATTTTTCAAGATCCCCAAAAACCGCCGTATGTATAGTGAATCGTGTGACGTCATCACTCATGAAAAATTAGTATAGGATCAGACAAACAGCTGATCAACTGCCGCCATTTTTAATTCCGTTGTTCGTAGTAATCTCCCTAGAAGTAGCATTACTATTTTTTTCGTGCAGTAGTTTTTGAATATTTTCAAAAATCGAGATAAACTAATAAGAGATACCTCTATTTTTGAAACATTATTTAGGCCTAAATAATGTTTCAATAAACACAACAACTAAATATCTATAAACAGTATGTAAATAAATGAATAAATTAATACGATGGCTTGTGTCATATCATACATTTCCATACAATGACTTTACGGTGACGTCACGATACGTCGAACAGTGACGTCACCACTAAAATTTCAATAATGCCAACTTGACGGCGTATTTTTACGACACGATTAAAAATGTTTAATAGTATTAAATAAAACATATATAAATTCAGAATCATTGGTCTATACTATATGAACATATTTTTTTAAAGCCATAATATTTTTCACTGGAGTTCCTTATTCGAACTCGCGACTTGTAGATTCATAGTCGAGAGCCTTACCTCTCGACTACTAATAAAAAATTTGGGGAAAACATTGATGTTTCAATTTTTCGTTCTCAGAAACATGATTAAATTTGTTGATAGGATGTGAATCACATTTGAACAATGGATGTCAATTTAACACCAGCCTACGCAAATCAATTATTTATTACGGACTTGGTTCCTACCCACAATAACAATAGTGAAGAAATGAGGAAAATTATACAAGTAATTCGATTGAATGTCGCACAGTCATAGTTTGGTGATGTCTTTCAAGGGCGAAACAGCTGTCATGCGAATAATAATTGAAATGGAACATGACTCGATACTTATTAACTTTCGATATATTGGCATTTTTCGATGAAGCCATACTAAATAATGCAAAATTATACAAAATAATATGTTTTTGGTTCGAAAATTTGACGGCTTAGAAGTATTATAGATGCTTCAATTAAATACTGCGTGTAGAACACACCTTGGCCCTTAAAAATATCGGTATTTTTTTTTATAAGTCTTTGAATAAGCCTATAAAAAAATAAAGTATAAGGTCTATACAAAAACACTTTCAAGTCCAAACTCTCCTATTTAAAAACCCTTTTTCGGATTTGGTTTTATTGTATAATGTGGCAAATTTAGTTTCTTTTATAATAATCGCAAAAAAATGATATTTACGCCCGAACTTCACAAAATAAAATAAAATATGCATTTTCTCGTTGTTATTTTTGACATCAATATCAACACGGCCCGCAATCTACGAATTTGGATTCTTGAAGTGACCCTTATGGCATGGGCACACCTATTTCGTATCAGTCACGCCCCGACCGGAGCGGAAGGGTCGCGTGACTCCGCGTCGCTTAGTTTCGTAAAATCAATTTTAAATTTCCGTTTTCTTACAATAAACGATGCTTAAAAAAGGAATTAATATTTTTTACAAGCCTTTACGAAATCAACCTGTAAAAAAAATTCTCAAATACCTTTTCCAACCTTTCCAAAAACTTTTTCTCAAGTATTTTTAAACTCCTCCCATAAAGGGCGTGTATTGCGATTTTGATTTTTTCCTGAACTATTGGATCGCCTTAAGAGGGTATAACCATAGAAAACCGGAAATATGTCATTTTTAAATCAAATTTTAGACGTATTGACTCTTTTCCACAAAAATTATAAATTGATTTAGAAAGATTGTTCTTTTATCTAGTAAGCAAGTATTAAATTTTATATTTTGTTAGAAAGCAGTCACTTTGTGGTTTGACATATTAATTAAAGGAAAACAATCACTTTGTTTGTAACCACGATTTATTGATTTAATTTTTATTTACTGACCGGTTTCGCTTAATACAAGCATCTTCAGGGTATAAATTAAAACTGATGAAAAAATACATTGTGTGAGCTTATATATACATACAGACAGAGACAAAACATAATATAAAGTAAGAGTGAGAGAGTGTAATTAACATCCTACATAGTGATAGAGAGAAAGAGACGGGTATATCTAATGAATAATTACATTATATCTACCGGGACAAAACGTCATTTGAACAGGTGATTAAGGAATAAAGTGGCTACAGGTTTTTTTCTAGTTTATGGGAAATATTCCTAATATCGGACTATTGGACACATTTAACTGATTATTAAGGATTTGGGTTTTTGTTTTAACGGCTTTCGTTATTTCGAGTGCTTCTAAATTATTAAGCCTGTTACCATGACCATTTGTGTGTAAAATCTTAACACCGGTGTTTTGGTTGAAGGTATGATCTTTATCAATAAGGTGATTAGCGAATTCCGAAAATCCATTATTATTTAAGCATCTAAGATGCTCTTTGATTCTAATATTGACATTACGCGTCGTTTTACCTACATAAAATGATGAACAATCATTACAATCTAATTTATATATTCCGGAATGACTTAGTTTTTCGTCCTTATCTTTCGAATTAATTAAAAACTTTCCTAATTTATTGTTTGTGTAAAATGCCGGTCTTATTTCGGGAGGTAGATTTTTTTACACTGCAGGAAGAGAACTGATTAATGAATAACATTCGACGCCATTGGTAACAAAGATTATTATTATTATTTATATTATTATGATTAGTAAATAAGAAATTCTTAGTGGCTATTTGTTTTTGTTTTTTATTTAAAATTGCATCAATGAGTTCGGCATTATAACCATTATTGACCATAGGGGACCGGTTGCCGGAGATGGCCGAACGTAGCTGAAGGTTCCCGATCCCACCCACATAGAGGTAGTGGAGGGGCAGGCGAGAGGCGCCGGCTGTAACGGCCCCGCGCTTCATTCCATCGTTTAGCTTATCAGATCAAACAGTGTACATCTTTCTCAATTGACTTACAATAAATAATTCCTCGTATAAACGAAACCTATTTTTATTAAAGTAATCGTAAGTGTCAAGGACATTACAATTTGGCGCAGCCGGTTAATTATACGAAAGAGAAGTTTATTTAAGGCGCAGTCGGGTTTTACACACAAATGGTTTGGGTGTATGGATGACTCGAGAGTTTTTTCTCAGACGATTATTGTCGTGAGTCGTGGGGAACTTCGCAGAAGAGCCAGGCAGAGAAAAGCGACAATTGGAGGAAAGATTACACAGTACAAGTCGGGATCCCTTTATTTCATTGGAGGAAAGAAGGAAGACGGTCACTCCAACCAAGTTTTAAGAAGGAAGGAAGGAAGGAAGACGGTCACCCCGACCAAGTTAGTAAAAAGGAAGGAAGGAAGACCAAGAGGAAAGCCAATAACTAGCCAAGCAGCCATCGCCGTGGACCCTTTGTTGAGTTAAGTTGTTTGTCCTTTTGGAGGTTATTGTCGTCAGGCTGTTTTTTTTGGTTCGGGTGCCGGTCGGGTATCGGAATAGCAATGGAGACCAGTGGTATACCGAGGTTTTGCAATATTCGCGATGATTGGGGAATTTTCCGACTCAGGCTAGAACAATTCCTACTGATCCGTGATGAAGCGAAAACCGTCAAGTTAGATGCTACCCAGAAGAGGGCATATTTGTTGAATTCCCTCGAGGCTGAAACACTCTCTGTTTTGATTAATTTATGTTTTCCTACCAAGGTCACAGATACGTTGTTCGACACTTTAATGTGTTTATTAGAAAAACATTGTTCGAAACCAAAGTCAGTTTTTAGAGAACGGGAATTGTTTTTTTCAGCAAAACAATCGCAGGGAGAGTCAGTGAAAAATTTCGCCGTGCGTCTACGCGGCTTAAGTACCTTTTGTGAGTTCGACACGCGTTTAGATGCTGATTTAGCGGATGTGTTTGCTCTAGGGTTGAGCCCTGGGAGAGCAAAAGAAAAGATTTATCTGGAGGGACCCAGTCTTTCTTTCATAAAGATGGAGGAACTAGCGACTAGTATTGTCGGGTCGGACCATCTGGGCTTGAAGGTGAAAGATGAGTGTTCTGAAGGTAGATTTGTTAGTGCAATCGGAAAAAAAAACAGAAACGTCGGGGGGTCAGCGGTCGCGTTCTAGGGGGAAACCAAGGTTTTCAAGAATGGATTCGCGGTCAGGCAGCCCCGGTGGGAACGAATTCTCGGGTTTTAAGAAATGTTCTTGTTGTGGTGCCAATCACGCATTTAGAGATTGTAAATTTAAAAGCGCAAAATGTTTCATCTGTTAACAGGTGGGCCACATTAAGAACGTTTGCAAGAACAATAAAGTATCTCCGATTTTTGTAAAGAAAGGAACGCACAGGGAGCGCGTAGCATTTGTTAGTCCATATAAGGTTGACATTAAAATTAATGGAATTCTATGTTCAGCTATGGTAGACAGTGGCTCGAGCATCTCAGTATTGCCGGAAGTTTTTTTTGTTTAAATCATTTAAAAATATGTAATTGTCGCCTGACAAGCGAGTGATTGCCGGTTACGATGGGTACGCATTAAAAATTGTAGGTAAGTCAATTTTTTCGGTGACTTACAACAACACTAAAAAATATATTTATTTTATAGTTGTCACAAATGGGTCTGAATTAATTATGGGTCGTGATTTTATGGAATTGTTCGACTTGGGAATCGGTCCAATTAATCGTGATTCGGTTTCAACGGTAAATGAAAAGAAAGAAGAATTTTTTAAAGAATTTCCTCAGGTTTTTTCGGACGAGCTTCGTAAATTTAATAAGCACAAAGTGAGTTCTAATGTTAACTGAGATGCGAACCCAGTGTTTTATAATGCGAGAGCAGTTCCATTCGCGTTAAGGGGTAAAATCGATTCAGATTTAGTGAATTTTATCGTAGAAGGAACTCAGTTGAACTTGAGTTCCGTGAAAGCAGCAACTAGTGCGGACTCTGTATTACAGTTAGTTAGTAAATATTTAAGGCAGGGTTGGCCAAATACTATGAAACGTGACAGTAGTTTATGGAATTTTTGGATTAAGAGGAATAAACTTTCAACTGTCGATGATTGTTTATTCTGTAACCATAGAATAATTATCCCAGTTTCGTTACAAAATTATGTGTTATCTTTGTTGCACAGATCACATTTAGGTATAGTCAAGATGAAAGGCGTTGCTAGAGCATGTTGTTGGTGGTCATCATTGAACAAGGATCTGGAAAAGATGGTTCAATCGTGTACGGATTGCGCTATGAATAGGCAATCACCACCAAAAAGTCACTTATCCGTATGGCCGAATTCGGGCAGAGTTTGGAGTCGTGTGCATATCGATTATTGTAAGCCACTAGGGGGTAAGATGTTTTTAGTAATTTCCGATTCCCTTTCCAAGTGGATAGACTGCATCGAAGTTTCTAAAGCAGATTCGGCGCACAATTTTCTTGAATTAAGGAAAATTTTTGCGATTTTTGGTAACCCGGAATTAATTGTGGCAGATAACGGTACAGCTTTCACGAGTGATGAATTTATGGATTTTTTGTTAGAAAACAATATTAAATTCATGACAGGACCTGTGAGGCATCCGCAAAGCAATGGGGTGGCTGAGAATGCGGTTAAGACCGCAAAAGGGTTTCTTTAAATAATAATGATCGGTTCTAGCTTGCGCAAAGATTATAATGTAAAATTACTGATTTTTTTGTTAGACTATAGAAATTCACCGCACTGTTCGACGGGCATCGAGCCCGCTGTTTTATTAGTCAGCAGGAGGCTTCGTTCCTCGTTTGACGGGCTAGTTCCACCCAAAGTGGGCGAACAAGACTCAAGAGTTGGTAAAACGGGCGAACGTTAACATTGTAAAAATTCAGGATAGACAGATTAGGAATTTCGGTGGGGCTAAGTCTCGTGTATTTAAGGTAGGTCAAAAATGCCTTGTGCGAGACTATCGCCAGAACAATAAGATTTTATGGGCAAAAGGGGTGATTTGTAAGTCGCTGGGCAAAAATGTTTTTATTGTGAGAGTGGAGAACTCGAACATAACTTGGAAGAGACACTTAGATCAAATCAGGAAGTTGTCAGTAAGCTGGGATGAGGAGCTCAATAAATCGCAGCATCCCGCGTCTGAGATCAGTTGGAATGACCCTCAGGAGTTGGAAACCTCAGTGTTGCTAAATGGTTTAAATCGGTGTACTTCTGGTTTCAGGTTGCCTGAGGAGGAGGAGGCCACACCTGGACCGTCAGAGGCGACGGCTTCACCTTCAGCGCCACGTAGCCCGTAGGCGGGTCGACTTCGGCCCAGACGAGAAACCCCAGAAGAGCAAGCTACTTAACTAACTGTGATTAGTGTTCTAATGTGTGAATATTTGTTGTTGTTGTTTGATATCAGGTCACTGACTTGCGGTAAATTTGTTAGTATGAGCATTGTGGCATAAAGCCCAATAGTAGGACCTTTTATCTCTGTTTTGTAGCTAGCATAGTCTATGTTAGAGAGGTAAGGGTGTAGTGTCCGAGGTACATTATATCCGCGGGAGGGGACCGGTTGCCGGAGATGGCCGAACGTAGCCGAAGGTTCCCGATCCCACCCACACAGAGGTAGTAGAGGGGCAGGCGAGAGGCGCCGGCTGTAACGGCCCCGCGCTTCATTCCTTCGTTTAGCTTATCAGAGCAAACAGTGTACATCTTTCTCAATTGACTTACAATAAATAATTCCTCGTATAAACGAAACCTATTTTTATTAAAGTAATCGTAAGTGTCAAGGACATTACACTAACGAAACACAAGGCCATTTACTGGATGGTTACCCAACCTTAATATGTAGAGATATGCAGTTGATTTAGAGAAAAAACAGTATACATTATTAAGATGACACTATGCCCTAAAATATATTCAGAATCTTAACGACGCGCACGTAAGTAAAGAAGCCGTGTATACAAATTGCGACTAGCGACCCATGTATTGGACAGACCTACTGTCGAATTTGCCCTATCAAGGAAAAGAAGAAAAAGAAAAATCATGTAGGAATCTTATCGACGTAAGTGAAGAAAGCGTGTAAACAAATTTGCGCCCGCGACACAGCGTATTGGACGGACGTACGGTCGAATTCACCCTAGCAGGCCTGGAGATTCGACCTTTCCGCCGGGTTCATTTTAATTAATTCTAAAGAACGTGTTACTAATATTTAAGATGTTTTAAAATTAATACCTCCCGAAGTTATTAATTCATCGTCTAGAAAAATAAAATCTGGTGCTCACCGCTAACTTTAGTTGTACAATGTATTAAGGCGTTGTACGTTAAAAAATGATGGCAACGTACTGTTTTTATTAATATAAAATATAAATAACTCGCATCCCTCGTGAGGCATGGAAATAAAAACGATAATTCAATTACGAATTCACCAAAATAAATTAAAATGTTAGCCTCGTGCAAGCCCCCGATAAACGTGGTTATGTCTCGCCTTAAATAAAATATAATTAAGTGACCCCGAAGGGGTGTGCAGAGAGATTGTACCGCCAAATAACAAAAGTATAAACATATTTTCATTCAAATGCGTCAAGGATAATACTTCTCCTCTATATACTGTACTAGCTGATCCGGCCACGCGTCGCTGAGGCTAACTAAACATAACGCCATCTACTGGATGGTTATCCAACCTTTATAACTACCGTCATCTTTGAGTTTATCGCGAAGAGACAGACAGACAGACGCCACGGAGGACTTTAATTTATAATACGTAGAGATAGTGCGAAATATTATAATAATGTGCATGAAATGCTTGAGGTAACTAACGTATTTAAGTTGATAAGGATTAATTAATACTATATCTATCAAACTTTTCAACTAACGCATTGTACGTGACCATTTTTTTAGAAGAAAGAATGGGTATAGTAAGGTATCCGTAAAAGATAGATATATGCCTTCGCGGACTTTTTTGTAGATCTATGAAGGAGGAATATTCCACCATGCATTGTTTTGTTATATCCCAAAGGTATTAGGCAGTGTTTTCGATGAAAGCTACCAGGCGGCATGACTTTTTCCGACACTTCTAACAATTATCGTTATGTTTCAACCAATTTACACAAATCTTTGACAAATTACATACCTAAACCTTCCTCACGAACACTCTATCTATTAGTGAAAGTACCACAGGTGGACAAAATGCAATTAATATAAGTAATACTGTTGGGTAACTTCTTAGGTGATTTATTAAAATTCAATTACAACGTGACGATTTTTACTGGGGCGGCCTTATATAATGAATTTGCCACGGGATTCAGATGGAATAGTTACGCCACTGGGAATGCGGGAGGGGAACTCGGGTAGGGAGGGGGTTAGCGGGAGGAGGGGGGGGGGAATCGGGAGGAGGGTGGAGTGGGGAGAGGGAAGGTGGAGGAGGCAGAGTGGGAACGCGAGAGGGGAAGGGGATGCAGCAGAGGAGGGGAACGGGACGAACGGGAAAGGACATGCAGGAAGAAACAAATGGCTTAGCAACGCATGCCAGGAATCAGCTAGTTTCACATAATTACCGTTTCGGCTCGGCAAATGTACAGAATGTATATGATATCATCTTAAAATTAACATATACCTCTTATTTTTTTAAGAACTAAAATCATAAAGTACTCAAGGAAAATAAATCAATTTTTCAAAAAAACTTACAATAAAAAGTAAATATTTTATACAAAACAGATTATAACTTACAACTCAAGTGAGAATCGTGGCTTCCTTATCAGGCACATGAGCCCCTCTTTTCTGATAAGGTATACATGACCAGAAACGACCTTTAATTTAATATTTTGTAAAATATATGTGTATATAATATGTAACTCATATTTTTTATATTACAATAAAAAAATAAAAATAAGTTGAAAATCGTAAGAAATTCGGAATGCAGAGTCTGAAAAATGTATTTTCAATGGAGGGATTTCATAGTCTCTAGAGTTGAGAAACCCTTATCCATTTGAGGTCCGCCGGGGTTATGCGTATGGCTTCATTCTGGAATATTTGAAGTTTTTCCTATTGGGTCTCGGAAGCGAGGGCCCGGATGGGGCTTGTAAGTTGTAAATACCTATATGTTATTTTATGGTCTTATCGTTCATTGATTTATTTATCAGGAGTTAAGACTCGATACTGGCTAACGCAGATAATTGTTTTTAAAAATACATTATTCATACTACGAAAATAGGAGAAGATAAATCCATTTTACGAAATTAATAATAATAATAATAATAACGTAGTATTTATATAGCGCAGTTTTGTGATATTTCACTTCAAGTGCGCTTAATTATAATAAACTTAAAATTAATCCTATAGTGTTCCTTACGAGTCCTTACAAAATACAAAATTGATTAAATAATGTGAAAAGGAGAATATACAGTAAAGCAATTCCTAAATAACAATATTAACAACAAGAATTCTTAAAACTAAATTATAATAAAGAATAGGAGGCAGTTTACGCTTAGAAATAATAATAACAGAGTGCACATAAAACTATAATGTTTTTATTCTACGAACTAGCTGGTTCCCGGCATGCGCTGCTATGCCATATTCAAAGAAATAAATTGTTTCTCCCTGCTTGTCCGTTCCCGTGCGTCCCCGTTCCCCTTCCGCGTCCCCTTCCCCTCCCACGTTCCCCTTCCAACTTCCCCCCCTTCTCACTCCCCTCTCTCGCTCTCCCGTCCCGCCAACACTCTCCCGCGTTCCATATATTCAGTCACAGTACATTCAGTTTTCAAACAGATCGCGTGCCACCTATTACAATTTTTTTATTGAAATTTTCATTTTTCATATATTACAAACTAGCTTTTTCCCGCGGCTTCACTCGCATGGTATTAGGAGATTCCCACTCCGCCTCCTCCACCTTCCCTCTCCCCACTCCACTACCCCGTAAACCCCCTCCCCCCTCCCCCTCCACCAACCCCTCCCCCCAATACACTCCCTCCCAGTGGCGGTCCTTCCCTCAGGACAATTGGTCAAAAACCTCCCAAAATTATAAGATGACACTAAAACATAATATTATTATGAAATATTAAGCAAATCAAAACAACTGGTATTGTTCTAATGTATTTTAAATGCACCGCGAGAGATAGCCGGCAGCGACAAACAGTGACATCTAACATCTTAAATGGAAGCTTTCTTTCCCACGCACTAACTATGATTGGCTGGGTCAAATTATGAAATGCCCCGATATCATATCTTCTGTCTCTTTACGTACCACACAATAAAACGAGATGGCGCTATGTCCCTTTACTAAAAAGTTTTCGGATTCTGAAGACGGTTTGGGTCAGAGCCGTGAGGGAGAGAGAGCATGCTGAATATTATGCATCTGAAAGAGATGGTTTGATAAACGTGGGTTGATTTCGAATATCTTACGCTTGTCACATGAAATCATTTACTATGAAATGTAATTTGACGTAATATATAGGTGAATTTCACTCTCATACTCGTGAGGTTCCTACAAATGAATATTTCCATATTTAATTTGATATTGTATCATAGGTAATTTAATTTTTTCAAATGACCTTCCACTTCTGGACCCCTAGAGCCGCCTCTGCTCCCTCCATCAACCCCCCTCCCCTTCCACCCACCCCTCCCCACACACCTCCCCCCTCCACCTTCCCTCTCCACTCATCCATCAACCCCGCTCTCCCTCCCCCTCCTTCTCCACTGACCCTCCCCACTTTTGAAAATTTCAAACATTTACAGCAACACATAGACGTCACATTATATACCCAAGCAAGCATATTTTGACTTAATCACCAATATGCTGGAGATACTTGGTTACTCCAGCATATTGGTGACCTCCTTCAGCTACTTCTGCTAAACACTGCGGCCAGTGACTGAGTTTTTCCAAGTTGTAGTCCTTAGTTTGACGAGCAACGTGTCCGAAGTATCTCACGATATTTAATTAAGTGAAGACAATATTAGCGAAACTCAATCGAAAATCTGGAGACAGAAAAAGATTTTTTTTATTTTATTATTTATTTTTTTTATTTTTTTAATTGTACAACAGATTGTACAACAGATTTTTATCCAATTACTGTACAATTTTCTCATTCTAACAGTCTTAACACCTAGGAAGATGATTATTATACAAAAAAATCTTAAGGCTATCTAAAGAAGAGTTATATATATCTAGTGTTTCCGATATTTCGTTCAACAGCACCATTCCTCTTGTCATGCTATGCTGTGCTAGAACATCTGTTCTGCCGTATGGTATTTTGAACAAGTCGTGTCGACGACTACGGCTGAAATTTTCAGGCACGTATAAGCCATAACATTCCAAGAGGAATGGGCTGTCAATACGATTATGGATTATGTTAAAACTAAGAATTGCAAGATTTGCATAACGTCTGGTTTCCAAGCTAAATCTATTTGTTGCCTCAAGTAATTCCATATGGTGCATGAATCTCGGGTACGTTCCATTCTATCGACACATCGACTATCCACAATATCGAGGATATTGGCACCTCTGGAACTCGAACCCAGGACCCTTTGCTTACAACATGGCAAGCGCTCTACCAACTGGGCTAAGGTGTCTATATCCAATTCGGTCACTTTTAACTGTATCATACTTCGACTAAGAACTACCATAATACTTTATATATGATTGCAAGATACAACCGAACTAAATGTTATCTAGATAGTGTCTGGATAAATTTTTATCCACTTTATTTTTAATATGCGACATCTGTTGACTTTTCTGCAAGTCTAGGATGAATGTTTATTTTAAATTTTAACTTTATGAGTAAAAACTCAAATTATAATATTTAATTAAGTGAAGACAATATTAGCGAAACTCAATCGAAAATCTGGAGACAGAAAAATCAGAAAAAAGACATTGGCACCTCTGGGACCGAACCCAGGGCCACAAGTATAGAAACAAAGTGAAAATCAACGCCTGGACGACTCTGATCGACTCCAGATACTACCTAATATCTACAGCCTGCATGTCGGACGAATATCTACAGCTCATATGTTGGACTAATAATATCTATGAACTTCAGAGTGTGGACTAATATCTATATAGCTAAGGTCGGACGAATATCTACGACGGTCCCAGTGGTGACTAATATCTATGGAGCGTAGGTTGGACTAATATCTACATAGGGAAGCTGAGCAAGAGGTTGTACGGAAAAGTATAAATTACTTCAATTACGTAAAGACTTAAACGTTTAAAGTACGTACGTGAAGTTTTTGCATAATATTACGTATTTTGCTGTTTACGAGGACAATAATTTATTGAACAAACATGGATGTCATAATACAAAGATATTTATTTATTTAGAAATACACGGCACCACAACCTAACCTAACCTAACCTAACCTAACTGACGTAGAAATGGTCGTAGAACAGACTAAATAATTTACAAGCACTCAAAATAAAGAAAGCTGTTAAAAAAAAACCAAATCCTTAATAATCAGCTAAATGTGTCCAATAGTCCGATATTAGGGATTTTTACATACATACATACATAAATTAAGTTTTTTAAACTGCATACGCAATATTACGTTATTCCAATATGCTATACATAATTGCAAATCCAACCTCTGCCAGTTCTGTAGATATTCGTCAACACTTTGGTTCTCATAGATATTAGTCAGCAGTTTGAGCTGTAGATATTCGTCCTCACTTTGGTTCTCATAGATATTAATATGAAGTGCCTTTTTATTAGAAAATAGTTTTTTTTCTTGTTTACATTGCACCTGCAAAGCTACTGCAAGTAGCTTGTCGGCAGGAAAATAGTGTGGACAACAACATGATACAATATACAATGTTTTACAATAGAAGAAAAAAATATTGCAATTTAATAAAAAACATAATAAAAACATAAATAAGTATAAAGAAAAAAAAATTTTTTTTTTTTAAATTAAATATTAATAATTAAAAATTAAAAATGCACGAGGAGTCAAGTCAATACATAAAATCTGATTCCAATAGCCATGTTCTAAACAATAGTGCAAATTTAGGTGTCGAGCAACATTTTTTCAAATCATATGGCAGCATATTAAAAATAAGTGGTACAATGTGTTCAAGAGTTCGCTGGCCATGTTTATTATAAAATCTAGGTACTATCATCCCTTCATTTTGTGTAAGCCTAGTATTGTACATGTGATCCACCATTGTTTTGTATGGGCTATCTAAGATATGTTGCATACAGATTTTATACCAAAAAAGAGCTCTAATAGGTAATATTAGTCTGATTTGTTAAGTTTTTGGAATTCCTGTAGATATTAGTAGACGCCTCCCTCTGATCTTGGTGGTCTTCGTTATGCCTCTGTCACTCCATATTTTGAATTTTACTTATTGTGTCCAAACGCTTAAAAATAAAACGGTATCACATAAATATAATAAAATTATTTGGCGATCTATCCTCTCTTACCACCACTGCTAGGAACAGCGTGATGGTGAGCTATTTGGTTAGTAGGTGTATACCACAAGTTTCCAATCACAGTATACACAAGACACAACAAGAATGATTGAAGATTTAGTTTTTTTTTTCATTATAAGAACTCGCGCAACAGTTTGCTAAATGAAGCGAAACCACTGATGTAATAATGTTCCCTAGAAATGAGATGTCACCAAATCACGTTAACTAATTTCTGCTATTGTTTAAGGTTTGGGCATGTGGAGCGGATGAACGAAGAAAGTAGTATAATTTGAATATTATATATAAGCCGCCATAGCTCAATTGGGAGAGCAGCTGACCGGCAATCAGAAGGGCACGGGTTCAAGTCCCGTTGGCGTCATGTATCTTTTCTCCGAAGATTTTTCAATGTGGATGAGTGTTTCAGGCTGACAATCATTGCTTATAATAATTGTTTCCCTTTGTGCTATGCATGAAAATTTTGTCTTAAACGTTAGTTTAACAATTAAAAAAATAATAATTATATATAACGTCAATGGAAATGATCCGAGAAGTCGGGGACGTCCGAGGAAAACATTGCACAATCAAGTTGAATTTCGTCATGTCGATAGGTATGTATGAGACGATGTTTAAATGTGAGTGAAGCAAGTGTGCGATACCGAGTTGTTTGGCGTTTTATCCTCTCTGCATACCCCTGCAAGGTTAGTTAGTTAGCGTTGTTCAACAAAAAAATTAGATGTTTGAAAATGTGGGATTATTTTATAACGATTTTTTCAATTTGAGAGGCGTAAATGGGAATATCTCTGCTTTGGGTCACCCCAATTGGTTTGCTACGTTTGGTGATTTAGCAGGGTTTCGAGTTCACCGCGGATGCGTATGCACCTATTTCTCCACTTTCTCCACTCGTCGCCTAATCGAAATGATGGATTCGTACGTTCCTGGACACACCCCCGACCCTCAGATTCCTAGTCAACTCTCATACCTCTTTCCTTTCCCAAACTTCCTCATCCCCCTTTCTTTAAAAAGACCCTCCACACAACGACACAACATCCCCTAGGATGACAGAGGTCCTGAGGGAGATTTTTTTCCTCAGCACCTCCCGCGTTGAACAAATTTAGTGTAATTTTTTACATCAACTTCACGCTGGAGGACCTGAAGAAAATAATTTCCCTTCAGGTCTTATGTCATATTTGGGGATGATGTGTGGAGGGTCTTTTTGTGAAAAGGAAGGAGTGAACCTGGGCCTTGAAGAGCCCCACTTTGTAGCCCCAGCTGAGCTGTTGAACACAAGAACGAGTCGAAGAAGCGACTCTTTCTCATGTGTCAAATGTCAACCGTGTACGTGTGTTGGGCGCGTATTTGGCGTGTTTCCCGACTATGCACCGGTGCCGAAGGGATCAGTAACCCTAGTTCCTCGGAGCGTCTTCCATTGTAATACCGGTAGAACAAGGACAGCATTTCCACCTGATGCCTATCCTCCAAAGATTGCAATCCGTTTGTTAAGATAGGAGAATCTATCAAACGGACCACCCGTTTCTGCACAGAGTCGAGGGTCTTTTTATAAAGCTAATGTAATAAAAATAATAAAATAAGAATCTACCTAAGATAAAATTGTGTAATAAGACAATTCTAGTGGTCTCCATCTTCAGTGGACGTAAAAACAACATCCATAACAAATAACAACCCGTACCCGTGGGAATCTAATTGTTCAAGCAAAGTAAATAAAATTCCTACATTTATTACTTGTAATGAAAACAACCTGTCGGACGATGGTGATATTGAACGACAAAACAGAAGTATCGATATATTGTCTAATATGATTGCCCGAAGATTCTTCAAATGCAGCAATAATGTAAAAAAACATTGTTCTATGCATTTTCTACTAAATGGCTTATATACTCGTACATCTGAAACATGGTGTCACTACCAGTCAGCTCGATGGAATTGTAACTCCTGATCCAATATAATAATGCATGCAGAATTATATTTGGATTCAGAAGGTGGAGCAGCGCAATGACAATGTTTACAGATAAAGGACTTAAGAGCGTTTAACCAGCCAGCGGCTTAAATCCACATTTCGTCGAAAGTTGTTCTTACGATCATGCAGGGCGCTTACAATGAGAAAGATTAATTATTCTCCGTAACAGCTTTTTAAAATTATAACTAAATATCGATTTTATTCCATTCCAAATTTGCTTTAATTTATGCCTACCTCCAAAAATGCTGAAAGGCGTGATGATAAAACTATTAAAATAATGTACTTTTTGTAATTATTTTTTTATTATAAATATTCATCATTTTTCGATAATGTCTAGGTTAAATAAGAATGTTAAAAAAATCTGAAATATATTAGTTTGTAAGGGCACAAATAAATACACAAACGGACCAATTTTCGCCAAGAAACACATGTACGTATGTATTTTTTTAATGATTTTATTTAAACTAAAATTAAAATTCTAAAACTTACGATACCTGGTTATGCATTGCAATATGTTTTGTTTGTTCGAAAATTTAAATAAATATATATCACAAGGATGGTACTTACTCACTCTTTGGATTTAACAGAGACACCTAAATGGATTGTTTTTAAAAATAGAATCTAAACAAAAAATAACTGACATCGTCTGTTTTGTTTGAAAATTTTCATTGATTGACAAATCTCATCTCTTGTGCAAATTTTCAAGTCACAAAAGGAATTACAAATCTGAATTTTCAGCGGATAGATTACGGAGGCCTCCAAGCTGCATATAACTAAAAAAGAAGGTTGGTGGATCTGTTATTTTCCCTGGAGTTTTTTCTTTGTGCCATTCCTTGTGATATTTTGTTCGCGCAAGTAGAGTTTTCATAATCATAATATCTGTGAGTATTAGGCTCAGAGGGTTTGAGATTATTTACACATCTCAAACTCATATAATAATGCAATACCCAGATAATGTATTGATTTATCTTACTGCATGATTATATGATTTGAAATGTGTGTGGTATAATACAAAATCTTTTTTGAAAATTTAAGAAATCTGCTAACAACCTATGGTACAACATTATTATACTAAAAATAACTTGACGAACTCCGTAGTCCAGTGGGTAAGACTCTTGACTCACAATCCGGAGGTCGCGGGTTCGAACCCGGCATGCGCAAATGAATTTTATTTGATTAATTTGTGTTATTTCACAATTAATTCATTCAAAATAATATATATAGTATATTTGCGGCATGTTCTAGAGTGGAAGATACTATCAGTATCGCCATGGTGTAAGACCACCATTCAGAATTGAAACGTTGCTTGAAAATGGCTTTAGCCGTGTTTGGTGACCAGATCTGAATAGCCAGGTACTTCCCAACCTTCCTCTTCCCCACCTCCGTCCCCTCCCTACTACCTTCAGCCTCACAGCATACCCCAATTGGGGATGCCATAGTCTCACTGGCTACAGACGGAAGCAGTTGAGATTCTTGTGCGGTATTCACTGTAAAAAAAAAAATTCTCAAAATTTAAAACATGCGAATGCTAGATAAAAGAACAATCTTTCGAAATCCATTTATAATTTTTTGTGGAAAAGAGTCAATACGTCTAAAATCTGATTTAAAGATGACATATTTCTGGTTTTCTCTGGTTATACCCTCTTAATGGATTCGCCAGTCTGATGAGACACCGGGTCACTGGACTAATGGCCTCCGACAACACGATGGTGACCGCAGCCTTCCAGCATCAAGCGCCACTCCTGAGTAGAACTGGGCCCGAGCTCACCCAAGACCACGTCGCACATAATTGATTATTTGCTGTATTCACATAAAACCCTATAAATACATAAGGGAACGTACCCATACTACGTGACACGTTTAGGGGGGGGGGGGGTCTTTAAAATGTCACGCTCCATACAAATGAGCGGCGGGTTGCTTAGGTTTTTGGTCACCGGAGGGGGGGGGGGGGGGGGGGGGTTAAAAATTGCAAAAAATTGGTCACGTAGTATGGGTAATGGGTACGTTCCCTAAGTACATATTACATGGGACGCGTGGGATTGCGTGCGTTTAACACTTGGATCCATAAGCTTGTTATCAAGACAATTTATCGTTGCCGTACATACGTGTGACGTAGGAGGCGTACCTGACTTGTTAAGATGACAATAATACCCTAAAATATATTCAGAATCTTAACGGCGTAAGTAAAGAAGCCATGTATACAAATTGCAACTCGCGACACGTGTATTGGACGGACCTACTATCGAATTTGCCGTATCACAGATAAGAAGAAGAAGAAAAATAATGTGGGAATCTTAAAGAAGTAAGTGAAGAAAGCATGTAAACAAATAACGCCGCGACACGGCGTATTGTACGGTAGAATGTACGGTCGAATTCACCATAGCAGGCCTGGAGATTCGACCTTTCTGCCGCGTTCATTTGAATTAATTCTGAAGAACGTGTTACAAATATTTAAAATGTGTCTCCATGTTGTCATCCCGAAGCTATATTCATAGTCTAAAAAAATAAAATCCGGTGCTTACCGCTAACTTTATAGTTGAAAAACGACTTATAAAGTTTTGAAATCGTTGTACGTAAAATATATTAATGGTAAGGAACTGTTTTTATTAATCTAAAATATAAATAACTCGCGTTCCTTGTGCCTCATGGAAATAAAAGAAAGTTATTTTAGTTACGAATTCGCCGGAAGGTAGAGCGGTGATTGCCTAAAAGTTCGTGACGTAGCTTGAAGCCCATAGTCTCCTGGGAGATTTGAATTACAGTCTATCAAATAAGAGTAGAAAACATAGGAGGGTGCCACTGTTGATCAAATGGCAATACTAAACACATAACTCATGGTGTTAAAGTAAAGCTGTGTAACCTAGATTTTTTGTAAAAATCAAAAACACATAAAAGTGGGAAAAATATTTTTTTATTGCAATTTTGATACCAATCTCAAAATTAGAATTGCTTAAAGGTGTATTATACCTTTGCAATTTTTGTTAATACAATGAGGAATAACGATATTATAGTAAAATAAAAAGCACAGTTGGAAATTGCTCACATTTATTTAATACTAGTTTAAGTACCCAGCGTTGCCCGGGTTTTAGATCATGTCTCTAATTTTAGATCTGAATATATTTAACTCATTCCGACCTAAAAGTAGTGTAACTACTCACCATTAGTTATTCTTCCTTTTTACCTACTGTTAAATTCAAATTTATGTTAAACGTTCACTACACTACTCGCTTCGACGCTTCGACGAAGTCCTCGAATAAGTTAGCCGAAGTTCGAAGCGCGTGTCTACACTACTCGCTTCGAACTTCGGAGCACTTCGAGTCCTTTGACTCGGGCCAAATTCCGACAATTATCGGAAGTCAGGCGAAGCAAAGCGAAGTTGGACGAAGCGAAGTGAAGTTCGTGTCTACACTATCGTATTCGATTAACTTCGATCAACTTCACGAGTAGTGCAGTGAAGCTATTATATTAAATGAAAGCAATTCACATTATAAAACACCATTTACTTAATCAAATTTATTAGATACCTTTATTACAACAGTGCTTTTTCGAATTATTTTTTTTCTTTAAGAACAAAAAGAAGGTTTTTTAAATGTGACTTACAGTGTTTTATAAATTCAGTCTCATTGCGATTTGAAAGAATATTTGACAGTTAAATTGGTGTTGCCAGCCTACAAATTTAGTAGTTCAATTTTAATATTTTCTACTCTTAATTGACAGACTCTAACTGCAATACAAGTAGCAGTGTTTTACTTCAAGCTATGTCACGCATTAGAAATTTCGAAAGCGACCTAACCTTGTTAAACGCATTTTATACGAACCTAGAGATTGCACTATCCTCCCCACATTCTGGAATAAAACATTATTATTATTGAAAACTAGTGGTACAGGCGGGAAATACTTTTTTTTTTCATTTTCTAGATTCTTATGTATCTTGAGAAGATGAATCATTTAAATTTACTGAATTTAAAGTTAATGTTCTTTATACAAATAGAACGGCGTCATATGCGCCTTGCAATTTTTACCTCATGTGGGTATTTAAAAATAGTACCAGGCTATTATAGACTTAGAGGTCATGTGTTTTGTCGGTAGGGAAAAATTGTTATGTAAAAAACCCTACTAAAATTGCATGTTTCGCTTATCTCTACAAAGCAATCGAATTTGGCCCGGGAAAAATATATACATACGTGTGTGTTTGTGTTATGTTGGGAGTGGGAAGGAGTCGGTCATGTCCTTTTGTTTGGAGCTCCTCCGCATTTGCCTTTGGGAATAAGGAAACCATGAAAAACCTTATCCGGGAGAAGTCGGCCGACAGTCAACATGAAACTGTGCGGCCTTCAGTGATTTCAGTATATGAAATCCTGCATTTTGTGGTGATGGGTGTGGGTGTCTGTTTTTATGTGATATATACATTTATATAACAGAGAACCCAAAAACATTTGATTTCGGTTTGAACATATCGATTTTTTTAACAACTGGGATTTCTGATATTTTGCAATATACCTACTTCTCCGGGAATAGCTGCGCGGCCTTCTTCATACAAAACTTAAGTTTGGATTTTAAGCATTACTTAAATACAATGCGGGAGGCTTTTGGTTCGGCTTCGCCCAGTTAGTTTTTGTGACCATTTTATAGATCCAATTAGAACCGATTCCTAAAACAGCCCGTTCATCGGATCCACTGTAGCTAGTCACCGGGACAAAGCAACCGAGACAGAGTAATGAGGTCATATGTAATATATGTATAGCCATTTGATACAATATGTATTACCGTCAATCTTTTTATATCCGGAGAAATACCACATATTCACAAATTAGTAGCAGTTATAATACCTAGGGCGAAGACGTTCCCGTCCAACCTGCTATCGGAAGTAGCAACATCTTGTGTCGAATTCTTGAATTAGAAACCAAATTATAACAGTAGCTTTGTGTGAAGTTCCACGTACACAGATGTCATTTGTGGGGCGGCGTATGGCGTGCGTCCGACATGCACTCATAGCTGGGTTAACCACGCAGACGCTACGATATTAATAACGTTCGATGTCCGATATCCAACCACATCAGCGCCATTTACCTATGTTAGTTGGTCTATTACTATGCAATACGGTCGCTATTGATTACAATGAATTTGTCAACGATTTTATGTGTTTTTGTTGAGATAGAAAACCTAATTACAGTTCATTTTTTACATTTACTCCACACAGGAGGCCCTGAGGAAAATAATTTCCCTCTGGGCCTATGTCATCTGGGATGCTGTGTGGAGGGTCCTTTTGAGGAGAGGAAGGAATGAACATTGGTCTTGAAGAGACCCATGTTGTAGTAAGGAGGAAACACAGAGGCCGGTAAATCAATCCACAGCCGAGCTGTTGAACACAAGAACGATTCGAAGAAGCGACCCTTTCTCATGTGACAAATGTAAACCGTGTACATGTGTTGGGAAAGCGTTTGGCGTGTTTCCCGACTATGCACCTGTGCCGAAGGGATCAATGATGCTAGTTCCTTGGAGCATCTTCCATTGTAATACCTGTAGAACAAGGATAACATTCCCACCCGACGCCTGTGCTCTAAAGATTGCAATCCGTCTGTTGAGATGGGAGAATCTATCAAACGGACCGCCCGTTCATTGAGACTGTAAAGGAACATGGAGATTGGATTTGAATAGATTTAGATGCATTATGAATTTAGTTTCGTTGAGGAAGCATATTTAAATTTTTTTGAAAAATTTCTAAAATGCGAAATGGCTAACTACACTGCAAAATGGAATAACTGAGTGGAACGGCCAGTTAGGAAGATGAGTTTAATTTAAGTTTTATTAGTTTAAGAACCAGTTACAAAGATTTGGAAGCCGTGAAAAGTGCGGCGTCTTCTCTGTTGTTTTTAATTTTTCCCTTGTTTTTTTTTTCAATAAAAAAGTTTGTTCCGGTATTTTATGATGGGTCCTTCTTTAGATTTCAAACACTTTGATTTTTATGTCCAGTAATTTATTTTTACAATAACTTTTTAGACAACTTTTTATAGCAAAAAACACCTGTCATAAACTTTCCAGTAACAACGATTTGTCGACACAGCAGAAAATATTGGTCATATAGGCCTCTGATGGCAGAGTTGGAAACTGCGATCTCTGATGGATAATAAAATAATGGAGTATGATAAACAGACAATAGATATCACTCATTGTATGAATAGGGTACAATCACTTTCTTTTGTTTTTTTACCAAAAATGATAGAAAAAAATTACAAAGTGGAATATTCAAAAAATATTTTTTTACGATAGGAATAGTCCTTCAATAACGTTTTGAATATTCACATTTCAAATTCGGGCTAAAACGCCTTCTTCGCGCGGTTTTGTCAAGGCCTACTACAGAACAGGCCTAGGCACGCTACCGCCGAATTACGAAGTCAGTGCTGTCATATTTTAGTGTTAGTATGCGAAATGAGAGTCGATTTTCGCCATGAAGTTTTTAGGTTTTAAATCTAAAGTTTTACGAAAATTAAAATGTTAAAATTATTAAAATTAACACAGTTAAAAAAGGAAAGGAGTAAAGAAATAAATGAAGTCATATATTTTAATAAATATGTATTTTTTATTTAAGAAATTACATAACATACAAAACACATGTAGTAATGGAAATATATAACAAATCGTATTTTTTAAATTAAATTGAATTACATAGGTATTATATTCACACAATAATGGACACATTACATTATGCAGGAAATAATTGTTTTTAATAATAAATTCCTCGTGAAAGTAATGTTTATACTGGAAGATTGGAAGTGCAATTTGAGCACATATGAGATGGACACATACATAATATAATAAATAATAAGTTTACAAAAGAAGAGAATTGGTGGCATGTATTTCCTAATAATAAAAAAAAGATATTATAAGCTAGGTATTTAATTTTTGAACTTTTCTATTACTTGATCCTGAACAACTTTGTACAGTAAGTTCATCGTTTTTGTTTTTTGCTAAGTTACTTAAGAGGATTTTACAGGTTCTATGACAAATGTTTTCCAACATTATTTGCAAAGTTTTTTTACAATTACATTCATTTAAATCATTTTGAAATAAAAAATAATAATTTAATTTGGTAACACTTATCTTATTCAAAATATAGAGTTGATTCTGGCCACTAATAAAAATATCAGGACAAGAATCTAAAATTTTTTGCAAACTGAACCATACCAATGCTGTTGCAACAGTGGGACTCTCAGTCGGTAATATTAATTTTCCTCTATCTAATTCCAAAATTAATTCTTTGGGTACATTTTCAAGTTCTACCTCCTTATCTAACGACTGAAGCCATGCTACACATATATTACATTTCTTTGATCGCAATTCTCTTCTAACATTATACCCAGCAATGTAAGTTATAATTGGCATTAAATTTTCAGGAATGTTTTCTAAAGAAAATTCCGAATCTATTATCTCATTATAAATAGTTAAATCCACAAATATGTCATCAATTGATGCACTTGCTTGCGGAAGAAGTGTTTTCAATGGAATATTATTTCCCTTACATACTAATATAACGCTGCTTTTAAAGCGAAGTTTTCTTTCACTTTCTAAGACCTGAACGTAGCTAATGTAATAGTTAGCTCCACTCATTTGCCGATAACAACCAAACCTCGCTTCCAGATCATCGTTCTGAAACTTGCCCAGCAATAGGTAGTCTATTTTATACACGGAGAACATGTATGGGATTAATGACAAAAATGAATCTAACGTGGTGATGAGAGATTGGCATGTTTGCGCACTTAAGGAAGCGCTGACAGGAATCGTAACCCTCCAATTCTTTAACCATCTCAACATATTCTGTAAAAAGTTTATGTTATCCAAACTAGTTTCTCTCATGGGTTCCCTATGTGGATCGTTAAAACGTTTTCCTTCGAAAGCGCTATGTACATTAATAATTTTCCACCATCTACAAAATATATTTAAAAAATGTAATGTACCCTCAGGGTCTACAAATGTTTCAGGCTTTTTGAGTGCAACACACTTTAACCCTGCAATAGTTTTTTCATTAAAAATTTGTAAAGCTAATGAAACATTTTGTTTTTGAATGCTACTAGGATACAATGCTTTGTATGACAACATGTGTCCAAATTTAAGAAGTGACTTCTCCTCCAGTTGGTATACTAAACGCAAATGTTGAAATTGAGCTTCCAATGTTACATCAAAGTTATCAATATTAGGAAATTTAATTACGCAATTGTCACCCTTCTTACATATCCAATTATTACGCACACATTTAATTATGTGAACAGGATCAAAAATAAAAAATAATGTTCTACTGTTATCTATCGGGTGAGGCACACTGGGAAGTAAAATTTTATTGGGTTGGAATAATTCAAATGCTTTCCTATTGATGGCATTATTATCGGATATTAGGGATATGATTTGAAAGCCAATATCTTCAACCTCCTTCATAACATTTAAAATCATTGATTTCAGCTGTTCGGCAGTCAAATTATTTACTGGCACTATACTAACGACATCTTTATATTTTGACAAAATGCTAGAAATCATGAATACTTGAGCTGTTTTTGCAATTTTCGATGGATCTGTTTTACTACTTCCATACAAATTGCCCCCTTTAAAATTAAGTTGAGGACTTATATAAATTTCATCCAATTGCAAATTCACTAAAAGTTCATCTTTTTTTAAAAATTGTTTTTTCGTTTTTAAATATTCTACGCTACCCTTTATATCTTGATCAAATAAACTAAATTTTGAAACCAATTTCTTAATATTTCTAGGGTGGGGAATGCACAAATAATTAGTATTATATAACATATGATACACGGCCGAAGAATGTACAAACATAGATGCAGCAAATATTAAAGTATTGCCACTGTACCTACGGAGATTTTTAAGGGTAGCGGCATGCTTAATTTGCTCTATAATGAACATAATTCGCAGATCAGTGTCTGGAAAGTGTCTTTGCAGCATCATGAGAATATCATTTAAATCTAAAGCGGGGGTATTGTCATGGATCGATGACTCGATAAAATTGATCAGTTCGTTTAAATCATCCACACTTTGAATTAAACTCATGTTTTTTGGGTGTCGACTTTTACTCACTAACTTATCACCTAAAAATAAATCTATTTGTAAGTCACTCATCACTTTTACAGCCCCTAAAACACAAGGCGTATCACTAGCACCGATTAAACACAAAACTTTATGTGCTGCTGTCTCCGTCAAAACCCATTCTGGTTTAATTAAATTTGAAGTTCTTCCAGAAGAAAAGAATTTTGATACGTCATCTAAAGATTTAATAGCCTTTGCTTCTTTGTGCTTCTTAAAGTCTTGGAGGCTCTGTTCAAGAGCAGCTTCCATCCGGGATGCCTCCACATCGCAGAGTCTCCTTGACGTCTGGGAGATGGTGGACAGGTATTTGGGGGTATTGGGAAATATTGTAGGGACTGAACCCTCACGAAGCTTGGGAATTTTGCGAGGCACATCTATAACTTCCCCGCGAACTGTGCATTTGTCGCTTCGTGTGATCGATGATTCATCAAAATGCTTTATGCAAATGTACGGATTTTTGATTCCAGAGAAATCCGTTGGAATCCTACGAAGCCATTTTTTCCGTAGAACATCATTTTTCGGTAGGGCAAATGTGGATACACTTTCATGTTGAGAGCGATAGTTGGATTTACACCCAATCACACTGCAGCACCTTCCCATCTTGTTCTTGTAAATCACCTGAAATAAAACATAAACGAAATAAGTCACAGGTATTTAAAAATGCAAAATTTGGTTTAGTTCAGGGTAGCGCGTCACGATTAGTGTATTTTTACAAAACAATTTGAATGAATTTGACTTGCGTTTCGGACAAAACATTAAGTGCAAAGCTCTTTGTAATTGATCAAGATAACACTGTATTTATATTATACAGCGCATTGATTAGGTGTATCAATAATAACAAGTAGAAATTTGATTTAAATCGCTCCTTAGATAAACGTTTATTTTAACCACTCTCAAACGACAGATAACCTCAAATATATAAAAATGATTTTGTTGAAAATAATGTTACGAATAAAAGACGTGGTAATTAACATAAACGCATTTCAAAATTTAATCTAAATCAGTTCTATCAGCTTAAAAAGTAACAAGTAAAAAGTCTCTTTCATTGATATAAGTACAACGCAACTTGTTGATTATTTGTGAAACGTCAAATAAGATTTGTTTTTTTTTTTAACTAAATCAGCATTATAAATACAAAATCCACTTACCAGTTCAACTTCCAAGTAAACTTCACTGTTTAAAGTAGTCGAATCAGTTTGTTTATTTAATATGTTTGAGATAAACAACACAAATCAGCAGTCACAACGAGCATCAAGCAACAACCGCCGCCATTTGCAAACTTGAAACTTGACAGCATAAACAAACCAAACATCTTGACAGCACTGAATTGATCACGTGACATTTTAAAATCCGCCGGGCGCCTAGGCCTGTTCTGTAGTAGGCCTTGGGTTTTGTCTTGTGACGTCACTTCGCACTTCTTGACAGCTGACATCTGTCATAATCCAGTAACCAGTCTTCAGTTGATCATTTGTTTTTCGAAGAAAATGTCCGTAAATACCGTTTATAAATACTGTATTGTACTAAAGTGTACAACTACAACATCTTAAACACCAAACAAACTATTTATAAACGTCCCAAATGATGTTATTATGTGTAAATACGGTGTCATGCGATGAAAAGGTGCATTAAAAAACTGCCGGTAAATTTTTGGGATTGGTGGCCAAGGCTATTACGAATAATTTTTAGAAAAAAACTTTAGATTCGCCTTAATCACTATAAAAGGAAACTTATTGCATCACGGCTGGCGGAAAATAATGCATTTTAATTTTCAATGTCGTTAACTAAAATTACCATAATATGTATTTACAGTATATGTTTTATACAAACGAATGGGTTTATGATGCGTAACTAAACGATTATGACTTTCAAACTTATTCAAACCAGCAACTAGAACAAAAACAACTTCACGTGGGACCATAAATAAACCAATCCCCGTGGGACTCGGTGGGTGCGTTGTGACGTGACAATGTAGCCAGTCAATCATGACTCGTTTTTGGTATTTGAATTTTTATACAATTTTAAAAGTGAATTAATTGATTTAATAATTTTTTGGGGGGATTTTAAGTACGATATTCGAGTTTAGTTATTTTTTTTACATAGGTATATTAAATGTATTGAAAACACTATATTACATATACTGCATGTACCCTATTTTTAACAAAGTTGTGAAAAAGAAACATAATGTAGTAATAATTATAATTAATAACATAATAATAACATACATCAGTCCATAATGGAGTGCTGATACTAACCCTAGTGTATTCCAGTTAGGTAGTAATAATCGAATGTGTTTGGTCCACCACACAATAAATATTATTGCTTGAAAATGTGCATAACTAGTGCTAGTAACATTATTCGAAGCGAATTATTCTCGAAACCACATTCGAAATTTGTCCATCACTAGTAAGTAGTGCATTCAATTCATTATATTTATGTTTTCTATGGACTTTACCATTTATTTGACGTTTGTGCATTGTCTGTCAGAAGTGTTCGAGAAATTTTACTTTTATCTCTTAAATACATCACAAACATTCGAAAACTATAGGAATTCCGCTGATATATCCCTTATATATATTCTCCCCCTTTCTCATAAACAATGCAAACTATTATATACCACGGAGCTCTCACCGGTATTATCATTACAATATAACCTAACTTACTTTCTAAAATACAATGCGTGTAAAAGAAAAGTTGATAAACCGGAAATTTTTGCAGTGGGGTCTTAACAAATTCTGTAAAAAACATCTAATGTAAGAGAAAAAGGTTAAAGCAGAGCGCACATTAGTTCTTAAATTGACTTTCACGCTATAACCTCTCCATCTTTATCGTGAACGATGAACGTAACGAAAAAAGTGGTTTAAACGGAGCTCTTAGTGGCAGAACAGTAAAATATTAATTTCCTATTTCTGAAAAACAAATGATGTGACCGAAAAACCGTTGAAACGGAGCACATAGCAGCATGAAGATGCTATAACATCTCCATATTTCTTATAAACAACGATTGTTACAGAAAGAACTACAAAGCTCATAGCAGAAGGAACATGTTTATAAATATGACACCTGTGTTTGTCAAAAACGAAGTTTAAAAAAAAAGAGAAGTTACCAGTTATCAATTTTAAAAAAACCACAATCTAACAGTGCTGTTAAAACGAAGCTTTTAAAAGTATGCGCGTAATGTTACATCTCCCTCTTTATCAAAAAACAATGCTAATAACAGAAAGAGAATAAGAAAACAACGAACAGAAATAAACTTGACAGCTAAACTTTCAGTAGCTGGGTCATATTAGACTATTTTTAATATTCAAAATGTCTAAAATCAAAACAGAACTTGAATCTAGTTGTGATGAAGAAGACGATTTGTTCGATACGAAAATCTATTCAAACTTTCCTGAAATTAAAATCGAATATTCAGAAGATATTCAAAATGTCGACAGTAAAGAAGGACTCAAGGAGCTTGTCGACGCAAAACAAGATAATGTCGTAAAATCTGAACCTGGGACAAGTAAAAAGGATCTCTCTTCAACACTCTATACAGAAGTCGATATAGAATATTCAGATGTAAAAGATGAATCTGTTAAAAAATCCAATCATTTATCAGGTACTTATTTAATTTTGTTATTTTTATAATTTATTTTATATGTTAAAGCCATAAGGCGTAAGCAAACAAACAAACAAACAAACAAATAAATAAAAAATTGTACAACATAATGTCTTTTGTGAGTGTGTGTCTGTCCCTACCAATATGAACTTTTTTTTAAACTCAACTCGGGACTTTGTAAACGGAAAATAAATTATGTTATACTTCTAGAATAATCTATTCAGACTTACTCTACACAGCGGGGTATACACAGATCCCATCCTATCTGTGTTCCACCTCTGCATTTCTTCCCCAACTAAGGATGAAGTCATCTGATGATTCCATGTCTCTACGATGATCTTAAAGTCATATCACGTCAGAATTATAGCGTTTGATATTGAAGAGTTTTATTTTGCATGTGCATTTTTTATTACTTATTTTTTTTGTATTTATATGCTACCGGTTTTGACACATCTGTGTCATTCATTAGCAAACTTAAAACTAACTTAAAATGTTGGGTTTTAAGTTTGCTCGTGCATGACATGGATGTGTCGAAACCTGTGGCAGATACATAAAAAAAATTAATGAATAAATAAATGTACATGAAAAATAAAACTCTTCAAAATAAAATGTCTATAAATTGTTGCCTAGTTAATGCCCAACAAAAAAAAACTTGACTTTGAAGATTGTGCTTGTAATCTCGGCCAACTTACACTTGCTTCTTACCCACTCTTCGTTTTCCTAACGTACCAATATCAATTGTTTTTTTCTTCCAGAATTTGAAGAGAGGAATAAAAAGCAACCTAATTTAACTACAAGTGAACCAGCAAGTGACCAACAGTTCAAAAAAGAGCTTCAATTAACACCAGTAAAAAAACACCCACGTACTCTGCGCACTGTACCTTTTGTGCCATCTATTTCAGATTTAAATCTGCAAACCATTTCTCCTAGCGGAGCCAAAATGTATTCCTGTCCATTTTGTACTTATTCGAGCGGATGGAAGTCGTATTTAAAAAGACATTTATTCGCTCACACAGGGAACAAACCATTCCAGTGTTCTGAATGTAGCATTTCTTTCACGCGTAAATCTAACCTGAGACGACACGTTTCTACTCATTTAGGTGTTAAACCATTTCAATGTGATGAGTGCAGTAAAACATTTCCACGAAGATCTTCCTTAAAAGTACACTTATTATCACATTCTGGAATAAAATCTTTTTCTTGCACGGAATGTAGTCATTCTTGTATAACAGAGGCGTATCTTAGAGTACACATGATGACACATAAAGAAACTAAACCTATTTCGTGTTCAGAATGTAATTACACTTGTATATTGAAAACATCTTTAAAATTGCACATGTTATCCCATTCTGGTGTAAAACCATTTTCGTGTACTGTATGTAATTATTCGTGCAAGACGAATTCGAACCTTAAATTGCATATGATAAGCCATACTGGTGTAAAAGCTTTTTCGTGTTTGGAATGCAATGCTACTTTCACGCGAAAATCTACTTTAAAAGCACATTCATCAATTCATACCGGTGTTAAATCATTCGCTTGTTCCGAGTGCGGTTACAAGTGTCGTAAGAATACAACACTTAAGTTCCACATGGCTAGCCACACCGGAATTAAGCCTTTTTCGTGTGACGAATGTAGTTATAAATTTCCAAGAAAATCGGCTTTAAAACGCCATTCGGCGACTCACGCTGGAAAAAAAAGATTTTCTTGTCGTCAGTGTGATTATAAATGCAGTAAGAAATCTCATTTGAAATTACACATGGCAGTTCATCGTGAAAACAAAGACATTTCCTGATCTCAATTAACTTATTAATTAGATATAATAAAGAACACATTAGATTAATTATGAGTTATCATTAGTTAGGCGTCAATTTGAATACAACACAACAGTGTGGGCGCCAAGTTATACTATTCTTTCCCCCATGATAGAAATGATAGAAAGAATTACTTACATAATAAATAAATTCTTAAGAATTATTAACTTCAGATTGGGTATTACTGGGGAATGTATCAATTATTATTATCAACTATGTTAACTACATATATTAATGCTTTAATTGTTTGTAAAAAAATCAATAATTGACAGCCTTCAACTATTATTTTATTTGTTTTCTTTCCATGAACCTCGCAAACCAACATCATACAGGGCTACCTCGTTTCCTTCAATGGAAGCAATCTTCCTTGGTGTTACTAAGTGACCCTCAGGTACGGGGGTTTCATCGAAACCAGATTTAAGTTAACGTTCCAAAAGCTGGACGTACTATACAGAGCCCAAATAATAAACATTGTATCTCTGTCGCTCAGTATGTTTGGGGAAATCAAAAATTATAAATTGTACGCAGCTAAAGGCGTTCTTTTTGCCAAAATTGATAGTTATCATTAAAAATTATGAACGAATTTCGGAAATGCAATCAGTGACAGCCACCGCGTAGATTTTGAGGACATATATAGTATGCAAATTAATGGAATAATTGTCAATTATTATGATAAAATCATTTATTGCTTGTAAAAACATTTTTACATAATTATACCACAACCATTATGCAAATTAATAGGAAATTTCTCCCCCCAAGGCTTCAATAACTGCTTTCACTCGTTTTGGCGTGGACTCCGCTAGTTTGACAATTTTCAGAGATCCTCTCATCCCGAAATCAAACCTGAAAGTGCGTTTCTGCCATCTTTGTTCTAGTAGTGCAGTCGATTTTGCATACTCTAGCTTTGCAAATGGCCCATAAATTCTCAATCTGGTGTATTCCCGGGCCAATCTGAAAAAGTTATTTTTATTTTATTTTATTTTATTACTAGCTGGTACCCGGCATGCGTTGCTATGCCATTTAATAAAGAAATTGTTTCTCTCTGCTTGTCCTTTCTAATTCGTCCCGTTCGCCTTCCCCTCTCACGTTCCCATTCCGCATCCTCCACCTTCCCTATACCCACTCTACTCCCCCCTTCTCCCGTCCCGCAAACCCCCCTCTCGAGTTCCCCTCCCCCCTCCCGTATTTCCCTCCCTTCCTCCCGTGAACCCCCCTACCCGAGTTCCCCTCTCCCTCCAGCATTCCATACATTCATTCCCGGTACGTTCAGTTTTTAAACAGCTCGCGTGCCACCTATTGCAATATTTTTATACAAATTTCATAATGCAACAGCTCACCAATAGTTTTATACAAACCTTGTCCGGACAATAACGAACACAAAAATAAAACAATTATCCAATTTGGTGCAGTCGTTCGGAAGTTATGCGCGTACATACATTTCGGCGATTCATTTTAATTTATATAGATTAAGATTATTGTACAACAGAATACTTCCAATTATAGTACAATTTACTCACCCTTTCAGCATTTAGGCAAGTGACTCTTCAATAATATTTTTTAGACATATATAGAACAGTCACTTACATCCAAATGGTTTGCAATTTCATTTAACAGCACCGCTCCCCTCGTCATGCTGTGCTTTGCCAAGACGTCTGTTCTGCCGTTCGGTACTTTAAATAAGTCATGATGTCGACTTCGGCTGTAGTGATCTGGTACATACAAATTTTAGCATCCCAAGAGAAATGGGCTATCGATGAAATTGTTCCAAATTTTGAAAGACAGAATAGCAAGACTTGCTTTCCGTCGAGTTTCTAGACTCACAGAATCAGTATCCTCAAGTAAGTCAATATGGTGCATGAACCTTGGACAGGTTCCATGCTTCCGCATATAAACATACCTGAGGAATTTCTTCTGGATTTGCTCTAACATATCAATGTACTTCTGGTGGTACGGTGCCCAAACATCGCTCGCCTACTCTAGCTTGCTTCTCAGTGTGCCATCGAATAACGCTAGCATAGCTTCTTGGTTGTCAAACTGCTTACAAGTCCTGATGATGAACCCAAGAAGTTTGTAGCAAGACTGAGTGAGCTGCGATATATGGCAAGAGAATGTCAGTTCGGGATCAAAGACGACACCGAGATCCTTCACGGATTTTACACGTGATAGCGTTTCGCCTTTCATTTTATTATCGTAAACTATCTCCATAACCTGGAAATATTTCATAATTTCCTTCGGCTTGTAATGTGGCATATCTATCAAACTGAATTGTCAAAAACTAGCGGAGTCCATGCCAAAACGAGTAAAAACAGTTATTGAAGCCATAAGGGGAGATATTTCCTTTTAATTTGCATAATGGTTGTGGTATAATTATGTAAAAATATTATTTTACAAGCAAGAAATGGTTTTACCGTAATAATTGACAATATTATTCCATTAATTTGCTCAAGTTTGTACAGCGCCCTTGAGGTGATTTTTCACAAAAACGGCGCTATATAAATCATACAAATATTATTAATAGCGCCTCCCACACGCACACTTCGGAGCAACCGAGTCCCGCGCCACTTCAGGCCGCGGCGCAGAAAAGTCTCACAATGAACTGCGCTGTAGACCTATCGGTCTTTATTTTTCTGCGCGGTGGCCTGTAGTGGCGCGGGCCTCGGTCGCTCCAAGTGTGCGTGTGGGAGGCGCTAATACTGTAAATAATCATAGATTTACCACTCAATAGATTAATAACTTCCTGCTTTTTGTATGAAAAAAGTTGGACCACTATTTAACCATAGATATGCCAATATTTTGACATATTTTCGGCATGCAACTACTACGTCACACACAATCGACGAGGATAGAAGTAACTAAAAAAGGCGTTACCATAAACTAAACAATTTATATGATTTTCTTTCGAAGCCTATTCATTATGGCGCTCTAAAAAAGAAAATGGATTCAATTCTAACGAACGCTGAAAAACAAATATAGAGAGTGCCCGCCACACGTAGAATTCGGAGCGAACGTGTCCCGCGCCACTTCGGGCCGCAACGCAGAAAAGTAAAAACCGTAAGTAAGATAACGACTTACAGTCCAGTTCACTGTGAGACTTTTCTGCGCGGCGCCCTGAAGTGACGCGGGACACATTCGCTCCGAACTCTTCGTGTGGGGGGAAGCAATGTGCACCTGTATCCAGGGCCGGATTAACCATGTCGGGGCCCCTAGGCAATGCACGTCTCGGGGCCCCTTTACCGATGGCGGACTAACGGGGGGGGAGGGGTTGAAGGGGCCTCCAAACGCCTCCTTGTTCCATAGATCAAATATTTAACAAGGCCTTAAGGGTGGGGGGGGGGTAAGGTTTTAAAACCTTTTTTAAAAAAATTTCTGAACGTAAAACATTTTCGTATATTGAGTATTGTGTCAAAATTTCAAGTAAATCGGAGCAAAACTAATGAAGCCACAAAGTTTCAAGCGACCGGCCCTCATGCTCGATAGTATATTATTTCGAGCATAAAAAATTTTAAATCGGTTTTCTCGCAAACAACATTTCTGAAGTTCGTGAACATCATACCTCAAAATCTTGACTTGACTTGACCGATGCTTTTGAAATTTTGTACACTATTTCTACACATAAATCAACAGGTAGTCGGAGGGAGTTTTTTTTACCATTTTATAATAACAAATTCACCGATTTTTTTTATAAAAATCGCATTTTTCACTTCAAAATGCTGCCAAAAATAAAAAAATAAAATCGAAAAAAAATCCCTCTGTCTTGAGTCACAAAAAGTCTTGTCACTAAAGTAAATCTCTTCCTGGCAACCTTTCCCAAAGAATTTTAGCAAGCAGATAGGTAGTACAACATTTATATTTTAAACACATAATTAGAAATAACACAAAACAAATGACAATATAAACCACACACGGCACCTTCAATCACTTCAGATACTAAGTAATGTTGCAACAAATAGAAGGAAAGAAAAGTAAAATACAACTATGTTTATATATTTATTTTAATTATAGACTTTTTATTTATTATTTGTGCATGATGTGAACATTAGATATTTATTGGGTTATAACCTAATTATTATAATTTGTTGTTTTCTTTTAGCATGTACCTAATATTATTAATCTGTAAATGTTCCTTTAACCTGTACATATGACGTTATTACTCTGTCGCGGTTACTTTTTCTCGGTGACTAGCTACATTGGATGACAGTGGATCAGAGGAACGGGCTATTTTTGGAACCATTTCTTATCGGATTTATAAAATGGTCACCAACACTAAATGGACGAAGCCGAACCAAAAGCCGCCCAAAGGCCCAGCAGTAAAAACCAGCGTAGCGGGTTTTTAACGGCCATTTATTATTTATTAGCAGACCCGGCCACACGTTGCTGTGGCTAACGAAAAACAACGCCATTACCCAACCTTTATAAAATCCACACCACCCGCTTGCCTGCTGCCCGCTGCCGCTTGCATTAATACCCATGTTTTATACATATAAACCTTCCTCTTGAATCATTTTATCTACTGGTGAAAATCGCAAGAAAATCCGTTTCGTACATTAAAAGATCTATGCGCTCATACATTTTGAGCGACTTCACTACTTTATACTATGTAATAATGATGATGATAATGATGATGATAATGATGATTATTGCAATAAGTTTATTTTGTAGTTAGGCACCGGTCGAAAAAAAACAAAAAACTCTTTCATAGACATTTTAATATTGTTCCGACCGACTCCTTGTCATTAGGGTTGCCAAGTTGGGGGAATTTCCCGAATTGTGGGCAATTTATAATCATTTTCATGAATTGGGTAATTTGTGATATTTTTTGCTTTTTTCGTAACATTAACTACAAGACGTTAGTTTGAGACCAAACAACACCAATTGAAATAAATAAAACGCGATGAAAAATTGACAAATAAACCTTATTTGTGTAAAAAATAAATACATGTACGATAGACGTGGGCAGAATGATTCCCAGGAGTGAATCGATTCAGTCTGATTCCCATGGCCTTTTGAATTGATTCCTTTAATTCATTCCTTTTATTCAATTAAATCCCAAAAAAAAAAAAACAAAAAAAAAAAAAACAAAAAAAGTGAAAATTAAATGAATGGGAAGGCTTACACCGCACACGAGACCGGGAGGCCACAGAGTACCCGGAGTACCGCAAAAGAGGAGACTGATAGACTACCAAGCACCGCACAAAGAGGAGACCGATTATTCTATCTGATTATCTCGCAGGCTAAAACCTATAGATTAATGTGTTTGACTCTTTTTAGTGTCGCTTTTTCGTTTCATCGGTTTTCAAATCCCAATGAGTGGGGAGGCTACGAAGCACCGCACAAAGAGGAGACCAATAGGCTACGGAACACCGCACAAAGAGGAGACCGATTATTCTATCTCATTATCTCGCAGGCTAAAACCTATAGATTAATGTATTTGACTCTTTTTAGTGTCGCTTTTTCGTTTCATCGGTTTTCAAAATCACAATGAGTGGGGAGGCTACGAAGCACCGCACAAAGAGGAGACCAATAGGCTACGAAACACCGCACAAAGAGGAGACCGATCATTCTATCTCATTATCTCGCAGGCTAAATCCTATATTGTTTGTCTTTTTTTAGTGTCGTAATTTTTCGTATGTAAAATGTATTTATTGCTAGCAATTATATCTTAAAATTATACAAGTTTTCGTTTCACCCTTAAAATTTTATTGATTTTATTTTATTTATAAAACTTATAATTTTGTTCCATTTCACGTGATCTAATATAAACATACATTTTAACATTAAGATGAGTATTTTATGACTGCTAACCACAGCTAATTGGCCTTTTAATATCTGCAAATTTACGTATTATATCGACCCAAGATCTACGTCTAAAAGTAGGTAGATACAATATCTTTCGTACGTACCAAAAAACAGATAAGCATCATTTTAGCTTCTCACTTTTCTAGCCGATGTTCAGATTCAAAGTCGAAAGTTTTCGACTAAATATGTAATGAAATTGACGGCTTGGCGCGCGGGGGAATAAATGAACCGCGCGGACGGATTAAGGGCTGGCATTGAGGAATGAATTAGTAACTTTTGACTAATGTTTTGTGTCTTACCTAGCAGTGACTTGATTTACTCGCCAGCTGCGGACCTAGGACTGGGATGCGTTTGGGACATATCGTGACATTGATGTGACGATGACGCCTGACGTCATTTCTAGGTCTGAGATTTACAAAAGACCATGACGTCACAAGTGAAAAAGACTTTTGTTTTAATTCCTCTGTCTGTCGGAATCGAACAATCTCGATTTCGACAGACTAGATACCTGGGACGCGGACATTGAACACGGACCAGGGACGGCGGGGACTTTAGGACTATTGATTAGGATAAATGATTAATTCCTTGCGTGAAAGAGATGCTCGGGCAACCCGGATGAATCGCGGCCGCGTTTTGGCCATTTTGGGACATGGACTTTGATGATGTTCGGGTGTTTTTAGAATGGCGGCGCGGCGGTAGCGGAATACAATCGTAATAGGCGAGTCGTTCACAATACCGTCCGTCGACCACTTCGCGGCGCGCGGCCCGTTTAATAATATTTAAATACCTATGAAACAATATAATATTTAAATCGTTTACAGAACACATTATTCATTGAAATAATTTAACAGTAAAATAAATGGAAATTAAAAATGTTTGGTGTCATTAAAAATCGTAGGATGCAAGGCCAAAGATAAGGAATGAAGAATCAATTCCTTTTGAAATTGAGAATTAGATTGAGTGTGTCACAAGATTGAATTTATTCATTTAATTCGGTCATTCAATTTTGCCCACGTCTAATGTACGATATAAATAGATATGGCTTCCAAAAAAATCAGAGTGCAATTCACACGTGGTAGAAATGAAAACTAAAGTAGACAAGAGTGGGGAGGCTACGGAGCACCACACAAAGAGGAAACCGATTGTTCTATCTTATTCTCTTGCAGGCTAAATCCTGTAAGTGTACGTGTTTGTCTCTTTTTAGTGACACTTTTTCGTTTCATCGAGTTTCAAATCAAAATGGTGCTTAAGAAGTTTTCGCTTAAAAAAACCAAGATAAATTATGGTTAATATTAGGATAAATAATTTATTTGCTCCCGCACATATGCAATATGAATATGAATGATAGTTTTGTCCGTACACAAATACAATTCTTTCAAAAACGACATACAATATGATATTGAGAAAAATTCAATTTTGGAAGCGGGAATGGATATCGCCATTTATTTGATAACAAACACCAGGTCAGTACGGCAGTATCGACACCAGGTCACCAGTCAGGTCACCCCAAACGGTTTTCTTCGTTTGGTGACTTTTCAGGGGTGCTAGAGTTCATGTGGTGAGGATTATTTAGGTTTTGGCAACGGATGTGTCTGCCCGTCTAATGTGTGGCTTAGAATGGCACTGGTTAAAGGAGACCTTTTTACACCTCCAGCAGGACTCTTTCGACCCATTGCCTTGCATCGATGTGGGAGGGATGAATTCATTCGTCACTCCTGAACACGCTGACACACTGACATGTGGACATACTGACTCCGGATTCCTACCCACCCCTCATACTTTTTCACTTCCCAGTTCTTTCTCTCCTTCCTTTCCATAAAAAATACCCTGAAAGGGGCATTATCTCCCTCAGGGCCTCCTGTTTGGAGCTGACGTAAATAAGGATTGAATCCCTGATACTTACGCCGATATCATTTGTATGCATTACTTGTTAGTTTTTATACGGACTAAACTATTTATTGGTATCATAGACATCAGAATTCAATAGACCAGAATATACAGACGAGGGGGTAAAACCAAACTATGAAGGGGGAAGAGGGGAAAGATGACTGTGATTCGTTATACAATCAATCTGACAGTAAATAGGCATCTCGCATTACAATATCACCATTTAGTTCTTAAAAGCAAAATCTGCTTTGAATGAAAAGACCTTTTTACATGGGAGCGCGAATTGCTTGCCACGATAATAACATATTTGCTAAGGCCAAATGCTGGCCGCAAAAAGACTCGCCCCAATACACATAGCAATATTTTGTTGCCGTGTTTAGTTAAAACACTATTACAAATGTTTCATAATTTACTTACCCCTGTAACCAGCGACGAAAACACTGGAGAACCGCCCACATTCGCTATGTCTATATAATATGTACCTATAATGTGTAGCGCAAGCTGCCGTTTTTGGCGTGATATTTCGTAAAACGTATAGACGTTACTTTCGCGCTGGTCACTACAAGAATGATGACGTCACATATTTTAGATTCTCTCCCCTCCCCATAGAGTGAGCTGGCGCCAAGGCGGAGCTTATAGCCGGTTCCATGGGGAGGGGGAAATATTACGTTTTTATCACTTAGGGCAGGTCCAGATATATTCATATGTCCGTGATTGGTATTCATATTGAGTATATAATCCAAATATTTTAAAGCAATACTGGAAAAAAGTGTTTTTCCTAAAATAATTGAATTAGCACCATCTATGAAAGAGCAGACTATGTGTTATTTCATGGAAACCTTTAAAAATAGCATTTATTGAAAAAATAACTATTTCTCAATTACGAGTGAGAATTCACAATGTATTTCGCAACAATTTCTTTAACAAACAAACGCACTTTCGCATTTATAATATTAGTCCAAAATTTCTAGCCCTTGAGGTGATTTTTTCACGTAAAGGGCGCTATAGAAATGATCCAAACATTATTATCATTGATAGGAACTTACAGTAGAAGAAATCGGGGAGGTCCAAGGAAGACATGACACGATCAAGTGAATCAGATACTTGAGTCGGGCGGCGTCAAGAGTCAAAATAATAGAAGAGTATGTATGAGACGATGTATGAATGTGAATGAGGCAATTAGTGTATGCCAAGACCGAGTTGTTTGGCGGTCCGTCCCATCTGCCCACCCCTTCGGAGAAGCGGCGTGATAGTTAATTAGTTAGATACGGTGGAGTAGCGTGTCTTGGAGGGGCCTTGAATCAAAATTAGTTGGGGGCCCAAATGAAGGATAAAGATTTCTCACAAAAGAAACAAAAGGCCTCTGTAGCCCGGAGGCCCCGTATCATTGATACGGCAGTAGCTACGCCCCTGGTTAAGCGTCGATGACACAGGGCTAGTTTACAAGCTACTATCTGGGAAATTCACTATCTGTTAGTAAACTCGCCCAGTGTCATCGTGTCACTTGCTAACTAGCAGCAACTAGCAGATTGTTGACAATCTACGAAAAAATGTTGAAAGGTCGTCAACTTTATTCGCCTACACGCTTGCTCCGCTTGCTCGTGATTGGTTTATTTACGTTTCCAACATGGCTTCCGATAAACAGCTGATTTCGACTGTCAGAAATTTGAAGAATTAGTTCACGCAGGCGTCGTTATTCTTGTTACTGGCGCTAAAAGCGACCTCAGTTTCCTACGCTTCTGAGCGTGTGGACGGTTTTGTGTGTCATCATGACAATCTCACTCGCCGATTTACCCGCTTTTAACTTAGTAGATAGTGGCTTGTAACTCGCCGTGTGTCATCGAGGCTTTAGATAGGAACATGCAGCAAATTGTTCTGTTGGAGATTTTGAACATGGATTCGTGATTCGTGGGTAATTTGAAACATTTACATTGGCAACCCTGGCTGTCACATCGGCTAATTCCGCTAATTCGCCCGCCTAACCCACCTTACCAAAACAGCTAAGCAATACGCAGTAAGTTTTTAAAACTATTATTTAACTGTATTCATCAATTAACAACCAATTCACGTATGCCGGAATGTTTACAAAGGTTTGATAATCTTTATTTTGGTTTCGTATGACATCTTTGGCTGTTGTTTTCTACCGTCCATTGTTTGGCAACAATTCGTGTTTGGTTGTTTGTTATTTATCTTCTACATCTTTATTTAATAATTAAATAACATTTTTCGTACATCAGAATCTTTGTAAAGGTTCGAACTTTAATTTAAAGTAGATTTGCGTTTCGTGTGACATGTTTTGGTATTGTGTTTATCTCCTAATGCTGTGCAACAATTATTCATATTTTGTTAATTTGATAAGCGTCTCCTACAGATGTTTTTTTATTTTTATTTTAGTCGGCACTTTTCACACAACTTTATAAATGTTAAATTTATAATTTAAACTATTCTGTAATACACATTTAGATATACTATTCCCCCGTCAATTTGTGCTGTATTTTTACAACAATAACTTTTTTACTAATATGTCTTCCAACAGCTGTTTTAAACACTAACCGCTGCTTTTTTATTAGATTTTAAAAATTACACTACGTTTCGGTAATTATCGGTTCGGACTGGCCACGCTTATTACGAATAATTTTTAGAAAAAAACTTTAGATTCGCCTTAATTACTATAAAAGGAAACTTTTTGGCTTTGGGGCGGCGGAAAATAATGTATTTTAATTTTCAATTGCATAAAACCAAAATTCACTTCGCGAGCCGACACAGCGAAAATCCGCGGCCGTATCTGTCACTGTTATGTTGGTATCCTTGATAAATTAACAAGAGCTAATACGACTGTAGCCGACTTCGTGGGATACCTACATGAAATACCGCGAAATTATGAAAACACAGCAGAATTATTATGTTAACAAACCTCTATTCGTATGTATTTGTTATTACGAAATTTAGAATCTTAAATGAATAAAGGCCTTTAGGCAAGTTTTTTTACATTGAAAAAATTTGGTAATATTTGGAGATCGCTGGCAACGGTTAATATGCACTTTTTTTGAAAAAACCTTTTGATTCACCTTAATTACATTAAAAGGCAACTATTTGCATTGGGGGAAGTGGAAAATATTTCATTCTAAATTTCGATTACGTAAAATTAAAATTAGCTTTCGTCTTGTGAGATTGTACGCCAGAATCACAAACCATGTTACACAAACCTAGCGTAGCCGCTAAACTACTTGAAAACTGGGATGTTTTTCTTGCCTTGACGCGAGTAGGCGTTATAAAGGGGCGCTTTCTTTTGTATCACAAACCATGTTACACAAACAAGCTCGCTAGACAAATTTCATAATTACGCGCCTTATCCCACGTAGTCGGCTACAGTCGTATTAGCTCTTGTTAATTTATCAAGGATACCAACATAACAGTGACAGGTACGGCCGCGGATTTTCGCTGTGTCGGTTCGCGAAGTGAATTTTGGTTTTATGCAATTGAAAATTAAAATGCATTATTTTCCGCCGCCCCAAAGCCAAAAAGTTTCCTTTTATAGTAATTAAGGCGAATCTAAAGTTTTTTTCTAAAAATTATTCGTAATAAGCGTGGCCAGTCCGAACCGATATTTACCTACGTTTCAACTAATTACTACAACTAATTATGTTTGGTTAGATTGTAAAAGATGTATTAAAAGTACATTTATATTGAAAATTCAAAATTTCCCTTTTTAAAACCATTTATTTGTCGCCATTTATATATTTTTTGTATGCATTGACATTTTCGGAGTTTTGTTTTAACTAAATACGCATGAATTACTTAGTTTACCCAAACTAAGAATCTAACAACCTATTTTGTGCACGTAAATACTAGTTTCTTGTAGTAATTGTTGAAACAAAGTGTAATTTACACAATCTGTGCCTAAAAGTGCGGCGTTTAGTGGAATAATTATCTTTACTTTAAATTTGATTAGCATTTCATTGGACAAAACTGAATGCTGTAAAATTGAGATCTGTGAGGAGTATGTGTGGTAAAACCAAGCGAGAAATGTGGAGATTTGCAAAGAATGCAAGGCTGTGATGTAAGCTTAATGGGTGTGATTAAGAAAGGGACCCTCAGATGCAGAGCGAATGCACAGAGAGGAGTGAAAGGAAAATACCCTGTTGAAGGCCCGAGGAACAACACGGAAATTTCACGACCTTCAATTTGAATTGAATGTTTTGTGGATTAATTTTTACCTATTGTATATTTTATTGACCGAAACAGGAATAAACTATGTACCAAAACAACATTGCTTGCGTTAATTACGTAAATTGATAGGTTTTACAATGTTTTAGTCGAGGAACACGCATAAATTGTGACGCGGCAAAAGTGACATTTCTTGTCCACAGATAAAAATTATTTTAAAATATTCTGGGGTCACAAGGTGAATGAAATCTTTACCCATCCCATGGGGAATGTTGGCACAAGCGATTCTGACACTGTCCTTATACAAATTTTTTACATAGATGGGTCAAATTTGCAGAAAAACGTATTTTTTCCCCCGCGCATGCGCACACACCCACGCTACGGCAAATTAAATATAAATTATTCCTAATGACTAGACGTATTGCGGGTTTCGCCAGGGTAAAGGACGATAATAGAGCAAGCGTTTCTGACCTTGTTCTTCATACACTTTATTTATACATAAGTGTCAAAATTACATTTCAAAGTGCCGCGGCCACCGGGTGACAAGCGGCAAGCTAGAAGTTAAATGACGCAAATGTGAATGGTAGAAGAAGTAAGGGACACCCGAGGAAGACATGGCACTATCAAGTGAATCAGATACTTGAATTGGGCCATGTAAAGAGTTAGAATAATTGAAGAGTATGTATGAGACGATGTATGAATGTGATAGAGGCAAGGAGTGTGTGTCTAAACCGAGTTGTTTGGCGGTCGGTCCTCTCTGCCTACCCCTGTTTTGATGGTGACCGGACAACTCAGAATGAAACCAATTCAGAACCATCTCAGAAAGGTCATAAAGAGTGATGATAAAAAAATTGGTTTAATAGGTTAAGTTAAGGTTACCGGCTATTTTAAAATTATTTTTTCGTAGCTTTTAATGACCTTTCTGAGGTGTTTCTGAATTGGTTTCATTCTGAGTTGGCATGGAACCTTTCTGATATAGTATTGACGAGTGTTTCGACAGTAATTATTACTGCGTTGGCTGATAATATTTAATTAACAACATTGTGCAATTTCTCCGAGGGATACACAGAAAGGATAATATACTGCTACACAACTCTGTCTCGGCAAACAATTTGGATTGAATTTCTGCCTCGCAAACCAACACCTCTGCCATAGGTCAACCCAGGTGATTCCGCTACACTTGGTGACTTAGCAGGGGTGCCCGGGTTCATGGGGTGAGCTGTGTCTAGGTCTTGGCAGTGGATAATTGAGAAAGACTGGTTTAGAGAGACCTATTGACCCCTCCAACATAACTCTCGATCCATTGCCTTGCACTGCAGTTGGAGGGATGGATTCATACATTTGTCCCTCCTGGACACATCGACCCCCAGATTCCTTCTCCCCCCTCATACCTTTTTACTTTCCAGAACTTCCTCTCCTTCCCTTTCCTTAAAAGATCCTCCACACAAAGATGGCATACGCCCCGAGGGATTTTTTTGTTCTTCAGCGCCTTCTGTTTGGAGCTAACATAAAAAAAAACAAAAGTTATCTTTTCGAAATGCGTGTGGAGCATAGACAAATTAATATTTATAGACCTGCCCTAAGCGATAAAGGTGTATTATATCCCCCTCCCCATACCGGTTCCATGGAACCGGCTGGGATCGAGTATGGCTTCGCGTGAATCTAAAAAATGTGACGTCATCATTCTTCTGCGAGCCAGCCTCGAGCACTCATCGGTGCATTTTACGAAATAGCACGGCAAAAATAATGGCTTGTGTTTTGAAAACGTGTAAAATAGAAGTGAAAAAAGAGAATAAACCCAATTGTCGTATTACATTCCATAGGCAAGCATTATTTTACTTTATTTTAAGCTTATTCAGATATGGTCGTTTTTGTAACACATACTATCACTTGAGATACATGGCGTGTGCTCATCACTGTTGAGTGGGGTAAGTAAATTATGAAACATTTGTAAAAGTGTCTTAACTAAATACGTCAACAAAATATTGGACTATGAAAATAGGCTAACCTTACTTTGCCATATTTGGAATTTGCAAATTTGTTCATTACGCGGCGAGCAATTCGAGCTCCCATGTAAAAGGGTCTATTCATTCAAAAGCAGAGTTTACTTTTAAGAACTAAATGGTGATATTATAATGCAAGATGCCCATATACTCTCAGATTGAGTTATTGACGAATCACATATCACCAAATTCAGCTTCCCGCTCTGCGCCCCGCTGTATTTGGTTTCTCCCCCTCACCTTTATGTTCTGGTCTAGTAATATTCATATGTCTATGGTGTGGGGGGTCTTTTTAATGGAAGGAAGGAGAGGAAGTTCTGGGAAGGAAAAAGGTATGACGGGTGGATAGGAGTCTGGGGTCTAGTGTATCCAGGAGTGATGGACGTATGAAACCATCCCTCCCACTGCTGTGCAAGTCGATGTTCCGAGAGAGAGTCCTGCTGGAGAGATCAAAAGGTCTCTCTCAACCAGTTTGTCCCGATCTGGCCTGCCACGCAGTAGGTGTGCAGACGGATCCGCTGCCAAGATCCAGACAAACCTCACCCCATGAACCCGGGCACCCCTGCTAAGACACCAAACGTAGCGATCCACTTGGGGTGACCTATGGCAGAGTTGTTGGTTATCCAATAAATGGTTCCCGGGGCGGTTTTTCTAGTTTAAACCAGTTTTCTCTACAGGAAATTTTGTACAATTTGGTTTTCAACAGTTTTCTGGTTTATAGCAATATTAATTTCACCATTCAGAATTCATTCGGCTTGAAATGGCTTTACCAGGTTTGGTGACTAGATCTGAATAGCCAATAGTAGTATATCACCTTTCTCTTCCCTATCTCCTTCGCCTCCCAACTACCTTCAGCTTCACAACATACCCCAGTTGGTGATCTCAACGATGGAATGAAACATATCTTAAAATGGCTTTAGTAGTGTTTGGTGACCAGATCTGAACAGCCAGGTACTTCCCATCATTCCTCTTCCCCTCCCCACTACCCTCTTCTTCTTCTTCTTGTGCCCTGTCCGTTCAACGGACGTTGGCTATGCAAACTTTGTTTATTGCGGCCCGGAACAGCTCTACAGTAGACTGGCCAAACCACTGTCTCAGGTTTTTCAGCCATGATGTTCTCCTTCTTCCAGGGCCCCGTCTTCCGGCAATCTTTCCCTGCATTATGAGATGCAAAATCTTGTACTTTTCTGGATGTCTCATCACATGTCCTAGATATTGAAGTTTTCGGATTTTTATTGTGTTGATAACTTATTTTTCTTTACTCATCCGAACCATAACATCTTCATTCGTAACCCTGTCCATCCAGCTTATTTTAAGCATTCTTCTGTAGATCCACATCTCGAATGCCTCAAGTCCCTTAACTTTTTCCACGCGATCGTAACAACAGTTGATACGGCAAAAAGCCATGCCTCACACGCGCCCGTATCAGCCCTTGTTACGCTAACTTCGACTGCCGATATCACAGCGCTCCTATGTCACAGTTTTTTTTCCCGCTTGCTAGGACATTTGTGTAACTATCACGATGCTGACATCTTCAGGCATATTTCGAAACTAAAATTGTATTTCGTAAGGAACATCTATAATCAAGTGAATGTGTCCTCGTGCCTTTGAGTGCCATAGTTCACAATTTAGTCGACAGATGGCACTAGTAGTAAATCGCAGTTTGCGCATGCGATTCAGATTGACCGTATTGGACAAGCGTCGAAAACATTTATTGTCGAGATCGCGCGTATTCTAAACGCTTGTTTGTGTTGTGAAACTGTGATTTTGACTTTATTATATGACAAAATCTATTCGTTTCGTGTTATTTTTAAGTGTTGAGTTTTAGAACTTGTTTATACGAATTAATAATAATAAGTGATTGAGTTACCACTTGTGTCTATCAACGCAGTGTCCTGAGTACAAGCACGCGGATAAATGGCGCCGCCTTTAACCTGTCAAAGGCCCGCAAATTCCAGGAAAAATACGGAAATTTCGTAACAAAACACGATTTTGAATTTTGAATTAAATGTTTTGTTGATTAATTTTGAGCTATCGTATATTTCATTGACTGAAACACTTTCCTAGAACAATAAACTATGCACCAAAACAACATTACTTGCGTTAATTACGTAAATTAATAGGTTTTATGATGTTTTAGTCGAGGAACACGCGTCAATATTGACAGCTTCAATTTGCGCCAAAAATGAGATTTCGATTCCACAGATAAAAATCATTTAAAAATAATCTGGTGTTGTCAGGTGAATGAAACTAGTGGCTATATCATCAATGATGTTGGCGCAAGCGATTCTGACCTTGTTTTCATACAAATTCTGTACATAGAAGGGTCAAAATCGCAGACAAACTTTTTTATTTCGAAATATTTTTTTCGCGCCTGCGCGCAAATGAGCATGTCCGGCTGATTACAGGAAGATAACATGGGTATGTTTTTTGTATGGAATTCAATGTTTTTGTTTTTATAAACATCTAGGAGTGTTTACAGACGACGATTTGGTTTCAAATTGTAGATAATAATCTCATCTGTTTATATAGTATGATAAATAATGCCATAATATGCTGTAATTTGACATAAAATTGGATGGATAGGTATCAACACGGGGAAAAGGTTAATTAGTTCTTCAGTAAGCGTCCATGCTTCCATTTCATAAAATAATATGGAAAAAACGTAGCACCTTACCATTCGTATTCATGATCCACGGTTGAGATCATGACTGCAGAACATCTTTTTCATGCGGATAAATGTTGCACAAGATTGCTCAATGCGGCATTTGATTTCAACCGAAAGATTGAATTAGAACCACTACCCTCAGCCTAACAAATATTCCAATTAGAAATAACAATGATGGACTGAAATGTTTGTGTAATATTTCAATCTGTCGTTGGTATCACCAATTGGGGTGCGTTGTTATGCTGAGGGTAGTGGGGAGGGGAAGAGGAATGTGGGGAAGTACCTGGCTATTCAGATCTGGTCACAAAACAAGGCTAAAGCAACTTATCAATTCTAAACATTGGTCTTTCACCGGGGCGATACTGAGAGCATCTACAACAATTATGCGCATGTCAAAGGCTGTATTTAATTTTTTAAAAACGAGTGTGCTTTAGACAACACGACTGAAGTAAAATTCACTCACTTATAAAAGAGCATATAACATTGACATTGGGGTGACATATGATATTGGGGTGACATATGACCATGGGGTGACCAACAACCTTGGGGTGACCTATGACCTTGGGGTGACCAACGACCTTGGGGTGATCTACGACCTTGAGGTGACCAACGACCTTGGGGTGATCTACGACCTTGGGGTGACCTACAACCTTGGGGTGACCTACGACCTTGGGGTGACCTACGACCTTGGGGTGACCTACGACCTTGGGGTGACCTACGACCTTGGGGTGACCTACGACCTTTGGGTGACCTATGACCTTGGGTTGACCATCATTATCCTTATCCATATCCTTATCACTCCCCAAGTCAAGCGTGCGTAAAGGCACGACTGTTCGCCTCGCCATCGATCACCGTTCGCATCAATTACCGTTCGCATCACACTTTTCATAACATCACACTTTTTGTAACATCACACTTTTCGTAACACATCACCACTTTTCGTAACACATCACCACTTTTTGTAAAGCATTCACCAGCTTACCCCCTAAGTCGAGCGTGCGTAAAGAAGTTTTACTTAAAAAAATGTGTACTAATATTGTATTATTTTATGTTTGTTTCAGATCATAACTACAAGACATTGGTTCTGGACAAATTAACACCATTTGAAACACAAATTTGGCAAACGAAATATAATTCGAAAAAAAAATAGATAATTGGACTTGGAAAATTTAAAAATGGAAGGCAAAGAAAAAATACCCGATTATCTTTCTTTGTGTAAAGATCTTACATCAAAAATCATTGACACAATGCTTCCAAATTTAAATTTGAACCCTGCGTACAATCTCGGCAAAAACAACGCGCAGCAATTCTTCTCGCAATACGAGGTTGCGTACGTTGTTGAAAATCTGCGTGGTGTAGACGAACAAACTGCCTGGTCTCGCGTGCCGACATTAATAGAGAATTTAAAAATGTACAATTACACAAAAATCAACACTATCTGTCCAAATCCGATTGGTTTGGAAGATTTGTTTAAAAAAGTTAACATTGCCGTGGAAATGAATTTTGAAGAACCTAATTTAATTAAGGTTAGCGATCTAGATGAAATCGTTAAGATAGTGCTACTATTAACTGCAGTTTTGAAGAAAATTGATGAAAACACCACTCAAAAGGTAATTATCGTTAACGAAGAAGTTAGTACTGTTACAAATCCGATGGAATTCGATAAGTATGAAGATTGTAACGAAGAATACGAAAGTTTAGATGAAGATTTTAAAGTGCAAAAGCAAGCTTTTTCACAGACTATGGCCGATTTTTTGGTATCGTGCGATAGTAAAAAGGATAAAAAGAAGAAGAAGAAACGCAAAGTTCGTTCCATCGACGCCGTGTTAGAAAAAATCATCAATGAAGTAGAAACTTCAATGGATTATGTGAAAAACATTTCTGAAAATATGGCGGTTTTAAAAGTTCTAGACCCCGCCACGGTTTTGAACAAGGCACTAGAATTGAAAGACAAATTGGAAGCAGTCAAATTAAAGTGCGATGAATTTGTGACAAAGTTTTTGGACGATGAATTGATGAAGAGGGTCAATGAAGATAAGGTAAACCTTGATGAAGATGTGAAGAAAGCTGATTTGGAACAATCTCTTGTACCTGATAGTGAAGTCATTGAAACGCTACACGTTGAAATGGACTCGGATGCTGCAAGTTCAAAAGAAACTGTTTCAAAAGCGGAATGTTTCAATGAAACTTCAAAACCCAAAAGTTCAAGTGAGCCTGTTTCAAAAGTGGAATGTTCAAGAGAAACTGTTTCGAAAGCGAAGTGCTCGAAAGAAACTGTTCCGAAAGCGGGGTGTTCAAAAGAAACTATTTCAAAGGCGGAAAGTTCAAGAGAAACTGTTTCGAAACCAGGATGTTCAAAAGAAACTTTTTCGAAACCTGGATGTTCAAAAGAAACTGTTGATACGCTGCCACGTGGAATTGAAACAGTTACGATAGCCGAAAGTTCAAATTCTAACAGCACCTTCATCTTGAATTCCTCAAATACAACCGATGAAATGGACGGATCTGCAGACCAAACTTTTATTATCGAGGACAAAATTCAATCAATCCAAACCACGCCTGAACCCATCAAACCTGCTGTTAAACTAAATTCAGGCGGACTTTTGAAAATCAAAGCTCGAGATTCAAAATCATCTGTCGAATCAATATGTTCCGATATGTCAACCGGCGATTGTGATATGTCGAGAGCAATCAATAAAACATTGAGAAAGAAGATAAATAAAATTCACAGATTCGTAGAAAGCGATCCCGGTACTAACACTGTGTTTTGTACGCCGTGCAATGTTGAATTCACCGTGACGCATCTCAATATGAACGAGCATATCTATACGTCGCAGCATTTAGACAGTTTAGGAGTGTACTATTTTGACGTTCAAGGCAAAATTCTTGAGACATACCCTAATATTCTGCAGACTTATGGACTTCCCGCTGATGCTTTGTGGAACGATAGGATATTCATCGACCCATCGACGAAGAATGCATTTTGCGTTAGTTGCAGATCTGCTCTTCAATACACGGTAAAAGCTATCCGTTTTCATATCAACAGCAAAGCGCATATTGCCGAAGTTCTTTGTATGAAAGAACGAATGAGAAAAATCAACTTGCACGATGATAGAATCTCGGCTTTGTTACGAGGACATCGAATTATGATTGTGCCTTTCGATGGCGATGTGTTAAATTGCATTCCGTGTGATACAGAATTGACTAACGTGTTATACGACGTGGTAAAACACGCCGAAAGCGCAAAACATCAAAATAAGCTCGACGAATATAACTATAAAGTGCAGAAAGAAATCATCAAATCAAATCCGGACCTTTTTGGATTTGGCAAGCAGTATCCGTTGACGGAAAAGCACCTTCGTCAAGATAAATTGTTCATAAATCCCGTTGCTGATTTTGCGTATTGCGGTATTTGTCGCAAGCCGGTGATTTTGAACGATATTCAACACAATATCTTGACGCATCTCACTACTGAAGAGCATGCGGTAAATTTTGAACTTTCCAGGCAATTCCGCGATACTTTCGAAGAAGTATCGGAACTTGGTAAAGTAGCTGCACCGAAATTGAAACGTGGAACGCCGGCGATTGTTGAAACCAAAGCTAGTGATAAGTCTAAAGTAGCGACAAGCAAACCGGTAACTCTCAAAAGAAGGTACGACGAATCTGATTCAATTTCACAAGAGAATTTACCGAGTGACCTCTGGTATGTCCCGCTAGAAGAGTGGATACAGAAAGAAAATAATGAGGACGCGTCGAAACAAAGCGTGTCAACCCTTACCGAGATAATTAAAATGAAAAATGCCGCATTTTCAGACTTGCAAATGACCGAACCAAAGACGACAGCCAAAAAAAGCTACGCTCCACCTGCTGCCAGTCTAGAAGAAAATAAAAACATAAATCAACAAATTGCCATTGTAGAAGAAAAGAAATATAATAGAAGAGTTAAACAACAGATTAATAAATTATCAGTTATTAATAGATTGGCGTCAAGAAAACCTGACCACAAAAGGTGTAACCCGTGTGGTGTTACCATTCTGAAAGATTTGACCGTTATTACCCAACACGTTAGCGACTTGCAGCACATTGTTAAACTTTGCCAGCTCAACGCTAAACTACAAAGGGAAATGATTGAAGAATTCCCTTTGGTTTTTGGACCGAATTTGCCATTTTCCATGACCGATACCCTCATTGAAAAGGATACGATTTTCATCGATGCACGCAGAAAGCTGATTTTTTGCGGTTGCTGCACGACCGAAATCAAATACGCAAAGCGCGCGATCAAAGCGCACGTATATTCACCGAACCACGCAATTTGCCGAACTGCTTATCTCACAGAACTCAACAAAGTGGTCACGGCAAAAGACGGAGAAACGCAAGATAAACAGCAGTCGGAATCAAGTTCAATGGATATTGAAGAGAATCTCGATTACGAAGAAGAGCAATCTTCAACTGACGCTAATTCGAACGAGATATCTCGCTCTAGTTCGATATCGGAAAAAAGTGAAAAGATCACTTGTTTGGCTTGCGACATCCGAGATATCCCAAATAAAAAATGCTTTGAGGCACATCTTAAAGGAAAAACGCATTTGGATAATTTAAAACTGTTAAAAAACCCAAAGAGCGCGCACGCTAAAGAGCGAAAACTGTTGTCAGATAACATGATTTGTCTAGTATACGGACATGTACCATTAGTTTACGCATGCAATGTATGCAAAGGAAACACGACATTTAGCATCATAAATGCGGTGAATCACGCTAAAACCGCCGAACACATTAATGCATTGAAGGCATTTAAATTACAATCTAAACCGGCGTCAAACAATAAAGAAAATTTGCCATTAAATCTAAACGCTGCAAGTTCTAGCAAACAAAAGGTCACCGACACTAATAACGGTGTTTTAAGCAATGATAAAGAAAATCAGCTGATGAACGTGGATAGTAACGCCAATAACAAAGCAGCACCTTTTGAAAGATATGGGATGGATGGCAAATTGCTAAAGTGTGGAAACAATGAGTTATTAAATCTAGTTCACATTTGTATATACATTGTTAAAACGGGTAATAATTCTTATAGATGCGTCGATTGCGATTACAACGATATCGTCAGTATTCCCATGGCGTTCGCGCATTTGCGCTCGTGCTTTCACAACCCTGTTGTTGTTGAAGGCGTGCAATATTTGAAAGAGGCAAATTACCATTGTATTGTCTGCAACATGAAGATTTACGGAATTAAAAATGTGGTGGAACATATTTCTCATATAAGACATAAGGAGAAATTAGAATCTTACTACTGATAATTTTTTAAGTGCTCTCAACGTGGTTACCGTCACGACAATATTTCCACAAACTACATTAATACATTTTGCTATAGAATTTTTTTGTTTCCACAATGTTATTAATGAGTTTCATCATCTTTTGGTGTCTTAGACTATATCAAAATGCCACATTTTTGTCGCTACTGGCTTTGCCAATATTTTCCTGGATTATCTTTTGGTACATCTCTATGTGCTTCATTATACATCTTCTTGTAACATACTCCTCTGTTATTCACATTCTTTAGTTGTTCAATTGATTGTGTTATTTCGTCTTCCTCAAACGTCCCCGACTTCTTCTATTCTTCACTTTTTTGTTTCCACAATGTTATTAACAAGTTTCATCAACTTTTGGTGTCTTAGACTCAAAATGCCGCATTTTTCTTAGCTATTGGCTTTTGCCAATCTTTTCCTGTATTATCTTTTGATACATCTATGTGTTGCATTCACATTAATTCATCTTCTCGTAACATACTCCTTTATTATTCAAATTCTTCGGTTGTTCAATTGATCATGTTGTTTTGTCTACCTCAAACGTCCCCGACTTCTACTATTCACTTTTCAGGCATTTAAACCATTTAAGCATCAATTATTATTCAATCTTTTTAACCGCGCTTTCGTAAACCTTGCATTTTTTCCGAATCTCCACGTTTCTGTTTTTACCACAACTCTACAGCATTTACGATGGATTGTTTCTCATAAATTCAAATGTAACATTGCCATCAAATTGCCATTCAGCGCCATTTTGTTTTTGACAGTTGACCTGTCACAAGCCGTAAAAAACACGGAAATTCCCTAACAAAGCACGACTTTGAATTTTGAATTGAATGTTTTGTGGATTATTTTTGAGTTATAACCGAAACACATTCCTAGAACAATAAACTATGTACCAAAACAACATTACTTGCGTTAATTACGTAAATTAATAGGTTTTACGATGTTTTAGTCGAGGAACATGCATCAACTTTGACAGCTAAAATTCACGGCAAATTTGACATTTTCATGCCACAGATAAAATTGTTTAAAAATATTCTGGGGTTGCAATGTGAATGAAATTTTTACCCATCTTATGGGGTAATGTTGGCGCAAGCGATTCTGACCTTGTTCTTCATACAAATTCTGTACATAGAAGGGTCAAAATCGCAGACAAACATATTTATTTCGAAAAAAAAATTTCGCGCATGCGTACAAGCTGCGCGCGCCCGCGCGTCTCCGGCCGATTACAGGTTAAAAGGTCCCTGTTAAATGCTGATTTTGTGACCATTTCGACTTTTGAACAAATTGTGATTTGCATAAGAGAACATCTATCATTTAAGTTTGTCATCTTATTACAAATTGATAGGAAGCTGAAGCGCATCTAGGATCAGCGTTTAACGGATACCTTTCAAATGTCAAAAAAACAAAATGGCGCTGAATGGCCGTTCGATGACAATGTTACATTTGAATTCATTATATGCACAGGTCATAATATGAATTCTATGCAGTCATAATGAAGAAGGAGACACCAATAATAATCTAAACCAATATATGAAAGAGAATAAGACACAGAAAAGTCGAAAAAGATAACGGTTACAACTGGGACTCGAACCCAGAACCTCTCGTCTAACCGGGACGTGTGCACATAAAAGTCAATCTCATATTTCAAATTGTAGATTTAACCATATTATCTTCAACTATATTTTTTCCATAATATATGCAACTACCCTTTTTATTGGAAACAATCATTCTAAGAATTAATTATTATTATAAGCAATAATTGTCACCCTGAAACACTCATCCACATTGAAAAATCTTCTGAGAAAAGATACATGACGCCAACGGGACTTGAACCCGTGCCCTTCTGATTGCCGGTCAGCTGCTCTCCCAATTGAGCTATGGCGGCTTATCTTATACCCGCCAAATGATTCAATATATTATACTAGTGTTTCATTCAACAATTACTATTATCACGCACCAGATTTAAATGTCCGGGTTTAATTTTCCCCACAGGAAAAACTAAACCCTTTCACACACTTCCCAAATGATCATCCGGTCAATCCACGCTATGCAATTGCACTATATAAGTATTCTAAATACAAAACAATACAAGAACAACATGTCAACCTACCAGAGACCAACCAGATGGGAAAATAATTCACCGACTCCAGATATTTTCATATCAGAGGGTTCGGCTCTGTGGAATTCCTAATTGAACCTATAAATCCTACTGATCCCTCAATTATTATTATTATTATTATTCTAAGAATTGGTTTGCAACCTGGATAGGGTCTCGGATAAATACAGGACGTCCGGGGGTAATGTGCGTTAACTTCGGGAGGTGATTCTATATGATATTATATTATAAGTAAAAAAGATAAATAACTTTTTTCGGAATTCCAACTTTAACCTGTTACGAGCCGCCCTGAAACAAGGAAATTATGCAAAGCATCACTTTGAATTTTGAATTGAATGTTTTGTGAATTCATTTTGAGCTATCGTATATTTTATTTACAATAAACTATGTATTAAAACAACATTACTTGCGTTAATTTGGTAAATTGATAGGTTTTACAATGTTTTTGTCAAGTATCACGCATCGGACTGAAACTTATACTGTGGCTATATCATCAATGATGTTGGCGCAAGCGATTCTGACCTTGTCCTTCATACAAATTCTGTACACAGAAGGGTCAAAATCGCATTAAAAATTTTTTTTTTCGAAATTTGTTCCGCGCGCATGCGCACGCACTGCGCGCATCCTCGCGTCTCCAGCAAGTAAGAGGTTAAGAGGTAGTTTTGTGGTAAAAAGATAAAATTAGACCGGCGTGTGCGGCCAGCTTTATTATTTTCCGCTGTTACGTTATGGGCCAATCACATCCATGCAATGTTGGCACAATCGTGCCCGACAAGTAAGATCGTACCTCACACTAAGGATTTTTTAGTAGATACGTCTTTTTGTATGGGAAAAAAAATGTTGGAATTTCGGAAAAGTTGTTAATCTTTTTTTACTCCTACCATCATGTAGAATCACCTCCCAAAGTTAATGCACTTTACCCCAGGACACCCTGTATATCTGATTTTATTTATTTGGAACTATTGACTTTTTATAAAAGTCTAAATGTATCTTGTTCTCTTTCATACTTTCGTTTAGATAATTATTGTTATCTTCTTCTTCAATGATATATTACATTGATGGGAATAACATTCAAAAGTTTTATCCACTGGAGCGACAGCACAATTTAAAACTTTGTTCTCCGACTGCTCGAAATTTTTTGGTGATCATTTTGAATATTTTCCACCCACATTAAAAAAAATCGTACTTCCGAATTTTAATATGAGAAATACAAACTGATTATAGTTCCATATAGCCAATGAATTCACCTATCTTTTGACAATTATCACATATTCATTGGATTTATAAAAAAAATATTATAAAATCGTAAACTTCTATTTAATTACTTGCAAATTAGGGAAAATTTGCCAAAATTGGCCGCAAAGCAATCCGAGGTATTTTAAATTGTGGCAAAAAGCGCTCCGGTGGATGAAAGAGTTTTTCTTATAAAAAATTGAACTTATCATATCAGTCCAGTATATTATGGGAAAGTTTCTATATATTATTAAATCCGCATTTAAAAGGCTTATTCAGGTGTTCATGTGTGATTTAGTATCCAGTTTTTTTAAATCAGTGATTATCAGTTTGTTATTTTATATTTTGACCACTTTATAATTACGTATGTTTTTTTGTAAGTACAGTACTCTCTTAGTAAACCGCCGCTAGATTATTAGACAAGTTCCATCTGTCATTATTTGATAAAATAATACTGATTAAATTGTTAATAATAAATAGCTCATACCTAAAATACGACTAAATGCCTCAATTTTGTGTTTTAAAAATGATCTTCACAAAGATAGTGATTCCGTTGCTGCATGTGATTTTTACTACACAGTTGAAAGGGGGCGTTCAAGTATTACGTAATGCAATTTGTGAAGATTTTTGACCCTCCCTTCCACAAATGTAACGCGCCGTAGCGTTTTTCTGTACACCCCCCCCCCTAAACGTTACGTAACGCCCAAGTGACAATTTTTATCTGAAAGTCACAAGTAAGTTGCACAAAGTACTGGAAAGTCGCTTAAATACCTTTTTTCTTGTTTTAATCGCGATTGAGGCAATAAATAAAACAAGATATTTCGAGAATGAAAAGGGTTGCCAACTTGAAAGACTTTAATTCCTAGTTTTTTTTTTAATCTAAAAAAAGAACCCCCCTGGTAACGCACAGTAACGTTTCACAAGACACCCCCCCCCCCCCCCAAGTGCGTTACGTAATACTTGAACGGCCCCTTAATTACTACAAGAAACAACTAATTATGTTTGGTTAAATTGTAAAAGATGCATTAATTAACCTGTCAAAGGCCCGCAAATTCCAGGAAACATACGGAAATTTCGTAACAAAACACGATTTTGAATTAAATGTTTTATTGATTAATTTTGAGCTATCGCATATTTCATTGACTGAAACACGTTCCTAGAACAATAAACTATGCACCAAAACAACATTACTTGCGTTAATTACGTAAATTAATAGGTTTTATGATGTTTTAGTCGAGGAACACGCGTCAATATTGACAGCTTCAATTTGCGCCAAAAATGACATTTCGATTCCACAGATAAAAATCATTTAAAAATAATCTGGTGTTGTCAGTTGAATGAAACTAGTGGCTGTATCATCAATGATGTTGGCGCAAGCGATTCTGACCTTGTTTTCATACAAATTCTGTTCATAGAAGGGTCAAAATCGCAGACAAACTTTTTTATTTCGAAATATTTTTTTTGTGCATGCGCAAACGCTGCGCGCAAATGAGCGTGTCCGGCCGATTACATGTTAAAAGTACATTTATATTGAAAGTTTAAAATTTTCCTTTTAAAACCATTTCTTTGTAGCCATTTATATATTTTTGTAATACTTGAATGGCCCCAAAGCACACAATTAACCAGTCACATGCCGTGACATTTAGCGGAAATTCGCGGAACTTCGCAAAAAAACACTAAAAAACCACCACTTTGAATTTTGAATTGAATGTTTTGTTGATAAATTTTGAGCTATTGTATATTTTATTAACTGAAACACGTTCACAACACAACATACTATCTACCAAAACCACATTACTTGCATTTATTACGTAAATTAATAGGTTTTATGATCGTTTTATTCGCGATACACCCATTAATTGCGACCGTTAAATTCGCGGCAAATTCTGACAGCCGATTGTCATAGAAGATATCGTTTTAAAAATATTCCAGGGTGACTAGGTGAATGAAACTTGTAGCGTCTCCGAGAGTAATGACAGCGCAAGCGATTCTGACACTGTTCTCCATACAAATTGTGTACATAGAAGGGCCAAAATCGTCGACCAAAAGTTTTTTGTCGGAAGTATTATTCAAATATTTGAATTATTTTCTCGCGCATGCGCATATGACGCGCGCGCCGGCGCGTCTCCGGCCTGTTAGAGGTTAAACAAAAAGACAAAATTTGTCAGATGTCAAAAGGTGTCCGTCGTGCATTATCGGCTGTCAAATTTCTGTGACTTTCTACGACTTTCATTGGCTTGTCTACGCCCGTCGTGTGTCTTACTTAATACAAATTACTCCCTACGGGTAATTTATAAATGACTCTCCGTTTTTACAATTTTTCGATTATGCGGCGGATTTGCTGTAATCTCTGGAGTTAATGTACCTGCGTTTAACCCGGCGAGTGTTAGGTTCAAATTTTTAACATCGAGTGTTGGGCAATTTTCACCCTAAATTCTTACTTAGATAATTTTTTTATTCTCGACTTATTATATATTATTTTTAATTCGATAGTGTACTTATTTTACCTGTTTTCTAAGTACTTGCTAATAGAAACTAATCATTTTTATTAGAATCAACATTTTTCTTAGAGAATTCAACGTATGGCACTTAATTGTCCATTTTTATAATATAAAACTAAATATAATCACAAAAAAAACTAACATCTTCTAAGGTTTTAATCGTAACAAATTCAAATTACGTATTTTTTTCTTCTACAACTAATCTTAGTACTTGTGAAAAACAGTAACGCCGAGCGCTATGTCGGTAAAACTCACAAGCCGACGACTTTGACATCGTCTAACAGCATCACTGACCAGTGGATGACTAAATCCTTGTTTCTTGTCTATTCCTTACCTCTCCTGCACAGCTACTGAGGGGCACGGAACAATTGAGCTCGGCAAACTAAAATTATCGAGCAGCATAAATTGCATCGGGTAAATTTTACCCAACTTTACACTCGCCGGGTTAAGAGTTGGTGTCTTAACACAAGCGCAGGGAATATTGCAAAATGTGTTGTATACGGCTAATATAACACGGGTTAGGCTGTCACAAAAAATGCAGAATCACTCTTCAGGGTTAATTAGTGTTGTTTAAGAACATTTCCTGTGTTTATTTGATTCTATCATGTTTTTTCTGTTTGCATAAGTTTACAAAATGGAGTCTTCTCACGGTGATTGTTTGTTTTTTTTTTACCCCAACACAAAACGGACGTGTGTTATAAGTTTGACCGCCATCTGTGTGTGGCATCGTAGCTCCTAAACGAATGGACTGATTATGATGTGGATTTTTTTGTTTGAAAGCTGACGTGATCGAGATGGTTCTTAGCTACAATTCATGAAAATCTGTTCAGGCATTTTTTGTGTTGGAAGTTACGTAAAATTTAGAAAATTTTACTTGTTAGTAGTATATTTTGTATGTATCCACTACAATCCTTCGCTTTCATCAATTGGACACTTGCCATTTTCGTTGTGGCGGATTCGTAAGAAAGTACTGTACATCCATATTTAATTGTTATTTTAAAATTTGACCACTTTATTGTATTTTTTAGGTTTATTTTTTTATCATTATTTTAATTAAGAGTTGTGGTTTTGTTACAATCAATGTTCTGTGTTTTTGTCAACTTTTTCAATTTAAAGCATTAATTACTTGTAAAAATTTGCGAGGCGGGAATGGGTACAGCCACTCCGGGAACCATTTATTTGATAATCAACACCTCTGCCATAGGTCATCAAAGTGGTTCGCTAAGTTTGGTGACTTAGCGGGGGGGCCCTGAGTGCATGGGGTGAGATTTGTCGGGATCTGTCGGCGGATGACTTGAAGACATTGAAACCTACATTCCTACTCACCCCTCTTACCTTTCTCCCTCTCAGAACTTCCTCTCCTTCCTTTCCTTAAAAAGACCCTCCACATAGAATCCCCAAAGATGACACAGTACTTGAGGGAAATTATTTTTCTATTATTTTCCTGAGGGCTCCTGTGTGGAAATGTAAAGAAAAAAAACACAGGAGGCCCTGAGAAAAATAATTTCCCACAGGGCCAATGTCATCTTTGGGGATGCTGTGTGGAGGGTCTTTCTAGAAAAGGAAGGAGAGGAAGTTCTGGAAAGGAAAATAATATGAGGGATGGGTAGGAATCTGGGGATCAGTGTGTCCAGGAGTGACGGACGTATGAATCCATCACTCCCACTGCGGTGCAAGGCGATATTCCGAGAGAGCTGTCAGCTGGAGAAGTCAAAAGGACTCCCACAACCATTCTCTCTCGATCCGGCCTGCCATGCAGCTGGTGGGCAGACGCTTCCGCTGTCTAGACCCAGACAAACCTCACCCCATGAACCCGGGCACCCCGCCAAGTCACCAAACGTAGCGAACCACTTGGGGTGACCTATGGCAGAGGTGTTCATTATCCAATAAGTGGTTCCCGGGGCGACTGTACCCAGGCCCACCTCCCAAATTAAGATCAAGAAATATAGCATTGTTTTTATATTTTGCATTTAATTTTAAATTCTGAAAATACAGACTTCTAAATCATTAAAAGTAAATTAAAATTTGCCAACAAAACGATTTTCAATTTTTAGCAGGTTTGACATTTTTCTTCATAACTGTCGATAAAAACCTAAATAACAATTTATTTTCTGTATAAATACATATTTCTGAAAACAAATGTGGTAATTTTTCTGTCACAAAATTAGACGTTTATTGTCTAACCCATTGGACCCATTCTCTTAGAAGAGTGATCTCGATTCCAGAGAAAATTAATGTTATCGAATTACAATAAAAAGCTTTCTAAAGAAATTGATCAATTTCAAGTAGGATCAAATTGATCTTACTTTGGGTAAGCGGACATGTCCAAAACACGCTTCTATCTGGTTTCTATTCTAAACGTATTTTACGATTATATAAAAAAAATTGCATTTATTTAAGGTTATATTTTGGTCTCGGTATTTTTTGAATTCACTATAATTTGTCGTTTTAATAATGTCCAAACATACTGGAATTTTTTTATTATATGTTTGTCGGCTTATGACCTTTTATTTTTAAGAATTAAAGATGTTTTACATTTAATTTGAATAAAAATCTTTATAATAAAAAAAAAATGTTTGATTTCCTAACTTTTTTTGTGTTATGTTGTAAGGCTTAAGTCCTGTTCAGACACAGCTATAAACTATAAAAGATCATAGTACGCCAAATATCGCTCTCCATACAATCCCTTCAGACCGTTCACACCTAAGCGGTTAAAGCACAGATCAACCACAGACAATACACATCTTACACTGTAACTTAAACTACTGTACACATCCCTTGTTAGAAGCCTAATAGAATATAACTCCATAGTCTGGTCACCCTTTTACAAAATTCATACTATTGAAAGAATTCAACGAAAATTTCTACGTTTTGTAAATTTTAAACTTAACATCCCTTTAGAGCACATGAATTACCCGTTGTTAATGAATACTTTAAATATTCCAACATTAGAAAACAGACAAGTTCGCCTTATTCCACAAGTGCGCCCCACGGTTGAATTTGGCAGCCACCTCTGGTCTGGAGCTCCAAAACACCTGAAAAATACCCTCGACTCTGTGCAGAAACGGGCGGTCCGTTCGATAGATTCTCCCATCTTAACAGACGGATTGCAATCTTTAGAGCACAGGCGTCGGGTGGGAATGCTATCCTCGTTCTACCGGTATTACAATGGAAGATGCTCAGAGGAACTAGCATCATTGATCCCTTCGGCACCGGTGCATAGTCGGGAAACACGCCAAACGCGTGCCCAACATTTGTACACAATTGACATTTGTCACATGAGAACAGGTCGTTTCTTCGACTCGTTCTTGTGTTCAACAGCTCGGCTGTGGAATGATTTGCCGGCCTCTGTGTTTCCTCCTTCCTACAACATGGGTCTCTTCAAGACCAATGTTCATTCCTTCCTCTCCTCAAAAAGACCCTCCACACAGCATCCCAGATGACATAAGCCCTGAGGGAAATTATTTTCCTCAAGGCCTCCTGTGTGGAGATAATGTAAAAAAAAAAAAAAAATGTACTGCATTCTATGTAAAAGCCCTATGGGCGTTTAAATAAATAGATAAATAAATAAATAAAAGTAACCGCTCCTGAGGCAATATGCCAGAAGTTAATCGCCCCCTCTCCGACGAAAACAGGAGGGGGTCATTTTAATTACAGAACTGCCTAGACCGTGGATGACAGATTCAGTACAAAAAACGAGTGTGCTTTAGATCATACGACTGAATTAAAACTTCTTTAGTTCCATCTATATGATAGGAAGAGAGAAAGAAAATGTGCACGCGCACTGCTCTCTCTTGCTCCTAGAGTGTGATACAGACAATAGGTCTGCACTGTGTCTTAGATATACGAAACGTAACTGGCTAAGAGAGAAGGAAAATGTGTACTCGCACCTCTTTCTCTTGCCCCTACAGTAATATATGAAACGTAACTCTCTCTCTTTCTATCTTCACTAACTTATATCTCCCTCTCAACTACTGTTCGCTTCGCTTATCGTAACGCTCTCGTCACGCATTCACCAGCTTACTCCCTAAGTCAAAGTGCACGTGCGTAAAGAAGTTTTACTTCAAAAATGTGCATTCCATGGCCGCTCGCTAATTCATCTGACCCCCTCTCTTACCATAGGAAGAAATATTTGATAGCGTCATGATTATTATCATATAAGAAGAAATATTTGATAGCGTGAATGGTGCAAAACATAAGTGCTCGCAGTTCGCCGTGTCTGAACACCACTTCAAGCGATTGGGGGGAGTGTCTGGCTTTTCAGATCTGGTCTATTGAGGACAAGAGATTCTGGAGATATCGTCATTGTTCTATGTAGGATAAAGTGTGATTTTTAGAAGTGAAACTTCTTTGGTTGTGATTTGAAACTCGATGAAACAAAAAATAGACAACACGTACATTTATAGGTCTCTTAGACATTGTTGTCTCTAGTAAGCTTTCTTAGTGAGAAATATATATAATCTAAACAGTATTGAAAAGAGAAAACACCATGCTATACATATATTCAAATCCAAAAGTTAACCACAAAATAATTAAAAGGTACATCTTTATAAAACCAAAGTTTCCAACTGCAATACGAAAAAAAAATCGAGTGCAGTTCATACACGGTAGAAGTGAAACCTTCACCCACAGAATCTCAACCAACTCAAGCCTTGAGCCTTGCCAATTCGCTGCAGCTTGACAGAGTGCAACACTTCGTAGGTAAGGTTTCATTCTAAGGGGGCGTTCCAATATTACGAAATGCAATTTTTTAAGAATTTTGATCCCCCCTCCCCCCCATGTAACGCGCCGTAGCATTTTTCCGTACCCTCCCCCCCCTAAACGTTACGTAACGCCCAAGTGACAATTTTTACCTGAAAGTCACAATGAAGTTGCGCAAAGTACCTTTTTTCTCGTTTTAATCGTGTTTGCGGTAATAAATAAAACAAGAGATTTCGAGAACGAAAAGGATTGCCAACTTGGAAGATTTTAATTTCTAGTTTTTTTTTATCTAAATAAAGAAAAACATGTTACAATTTACATTGTTCGAACCCCCCCTCGTAACGCACAGTAACATTTCAGAACCCCCCCCCCTCCCCCCCCCCAAGTGCAATACGTAATACTTGAACGGCCCCTATCTCATTATCTCGCAGTCGCAGGCTAAATTCTACAGATGTATGCGTTTGTCTCTTTTTAGTATCACTCATTTTCATTTCATCGAGTTTCAAATCACAACGGTTCTACAAAAGATCCACGTCAAAAATTATGAAGCTTAGTGATTTTTTTATTAATTAAAACTATGTGTAAGAATGTCAGGCATCTGGAAATTCGGTGTCCTTGACTCTTCACGCAGCGCAGCACCCAGGACCTCAAGGACTGGAGGATTCTGCTCCATCAGGACTATCGGAGAGGGGTCACAATCCTCAACAATGTGGAAACGACTCAATATATCGATTGTTCAGTTGATTAGTCAGATATCTCTAAATTCTAAGTTTTAAGATAATTAGGAGAGCAATATTCAAATGTTCACCATAAATCAAACATAATTTACACATGTCTGTGTTTTACTTATTAAATATTGTTGCATCCGAAACTGTTTTCAAATTACAGCTTCAGATGCACTTGGAAATGGACTGTAAATTAGACAATATAATGAAACAAAAATGGTGTTTGCTGGAATTGGGTGATGATTATGTCCATAATCATCACCCAATAAAAAATAATGGATACAAGGAAGACGGAAACCAATCACTTACCTCTGTGAAGGGGAACAACACAATTACAAATTTGTTTATTTAGTTTCATCGTGGTACATCGAGCTAATTATCGCCACAACACAAATAGTACAAAACGATCTGTCGAGCGATTCTCTATTTTTTGTGGGAACGAGATTGATATCGGGTGAGATCTCATGTCAGATTCGTGTGATTTTCAAGGGCTGATGTCAGAATTTCAGCTGTGAGCTGTCACATATTTTAGTTGAGGTCGTATTAAACACGAAGTCCTGCAAAGTATGAATGCTTGGTAATTATCGGTTCGGACTGGCCACGCTTATTACGAATAATTTTTAGAAAAAAACTTTAGATTCGCCTTAATTACTATAAAAGGAAACTTTTTGGCTTTGGGGCGGCGGAAAATAATGCATTTTAATTTTCAATTGCATAAAACCAAAATTCTCTTCGCGAACCGACACAGCGAAAATCCGCGGCCGTACCTGTCACTGTGATGTTGGTATCCTTTATAAATTAACAAGAGCTAATACGACTGTAGCCGACTTCGCGGGATACCTACATGAAATACCGCGAATCACAAACCATGTTACACAAGCGTAGCCGCTAAACCACTTGAAAACTGGGATGTTTTTCTTGCCTTGACTGCGAGTAGGCGTTATAAAGGGGCACTTTCTTTTGTATCACAAACCATGTTACACAAACAAGTCCGCTAGACAAATTTCATAATTACGCGCCTTATCCCACGAAGTCGGCTACAGTCGTATTAGCTCTTGTTAATTTATCAAGGATACCAACATAACAGTGACAGGTACGGCCGCGGATTTTCGCTGTGTCGGTCGCGAAGCGAATTTTGGTTTTATGCAATTGAAAATTAAAATGCATTATTTTCCGCCGCCCCAAAGCCAAAAAGTTTCCTTTTATAGTAATTAAGGCGAATCTAAAGTTTTTTTCTAAAAATTATTCGTAATAAGCGTGGCCAGTCCGAACCGATATTTACCGAATGCTTATTTATTAATTTAACAGCGATATAAAATCACACAAATCTGACAAGAGATCTTGCTCGATATCTACATGTCTCAATCGGCATAGATATGGGGAGTTAGAGAATCGCTCGGCTTGATACAGTCAAAACACCCTCTTTTAGTTCATAAACGAATATATCACGAACAACCAACAAAATGCTTTCAATGTAGTCCAAAATCTTCTTCTGTTTTTTTTTTAAACAAATGCACTTCAATTCACTCTTGTCATTATTGTTCCATTTTCAAATGTTTTTCCAGCAAGACGATATGGTTAGGGAGGGTAGGTACTGGATAAATGAGATCCCGGTAGGAACTATGCATATCATCATTTAAAAATCAAACAAATGACCTATAAAATAATACCGGGAAGCAGTACATTAGAAATGACCTATTAGTGACCCAATCAACATCAATATTTTGTTTAATTCACTACAAGTTTTAGTGCATTATAATTCATTTGGTATTGTTTATCAGTAAATCTAGTCTCCTTCAACGGAAGCAATCTTCCGAACAGGCCCTCCATTGATATGCTTGGTGTAACTCTAAGTGACCAGCTCAGGTATGGGGGCTCCATCGAAGCCGGAGTTAAGTTAGCCTCTCAAAAAATGGGCGTACTGTACAGGGCCCGCAGATACTTTAATAGTAAACAACTGCTAACCCTGTACGAATCACAAGTGCGTCCCACGGTTGAATTTGGCAGCAACCTCTGGTCTGGAGCTCCAAAATACCTGAAAAACAGAAGTGCAGAAACGGGCGGTCCGTTTGATAGATTCTCCCATCTTAATAAGCGGATTGCACAGATTGTTAGAGCACAGGCGTCGGGTGGGAACGCTATCCTTGTTCTACCGGTATTACATCTCCGAGGAACTAGCGTCATTGATCCCTTCGGCACCGGTGCATAGTCGGGAAACACGCCAAATCGCTTCTTCGAATCGTTCTTCTGTTCAACAGCTCGGCTGTGGAATGATTTGCCGGCCTCTGTGTTTCCTCCTTCCTACAACATGGGTCTCTTCAAGACCAATGTTCATTCCTTCCTCTCCTAAAAAAGACCCTCCACACAGCGTCTCAAATGACGTAGACCCTGAGGGAAATTATTTTAATCAGGGCCTCCCATGTGGAGTTAATGTAAAAAAAAATAATCCGAGTATTGTACCAAATAGAGGGTACACATTTACATATAACTGCATACTCAACTTTAATTTTGATTTTTCGGAGATGTCTGACTACCATTTGAACTTTTGACACACATGAAGAAAAAACACCATAAAATTTTCCATAAATTTCCCTTTATTAATTATAATTCTCTCTAAAGCGTTGCAAGCGCCAATGTTCAGATATGAAAATGGCGTCGCCATGCAACAAACTATAGTTCGCCTCCGATATACCACATGTATCAAAGTCGTTTTCAGATATACAACATATTATATAAACATCGCTTTAGATAAACGACATATTATATCAAACTCAGTTCTGATACACAGCATTATTTTATTATAAATATCGGTTTCAGATAAATGACATATTACAAGAAATATCTGTTTCAGATACATGACATATTGTATATCAATATCGGTTTCAGATAAATGACATATTACAATATATCGCTTTACATACAGCTCAAAATATAACTTAAATCACACGCTGCAGTTTTGTAATAAAATTATATGTAATGGTTTTTTAATAATATGCACAATTACATATAATATGACGTGTTATTATATATTTTATATAACACCAATGCGTTCAAACACTAAGACATAATTTAAATATTTTACATGTCAGAACAGTGGGATTAAATACAGTTATCATTATATGCCGGAAGCTTTGACTCTTAAGTCAGGAATTAAGGCAGCCGACCCAGGCTTAAGTGTTGACCTGACTTAAGCGATGGTGACCTAAATATGATTAAGTAGTGTTGTCCTAACTTTAAAGCTGATTAAACTGTTTTAAAGTGGGTAAGCTAACTTTAAAACAGTTTTAAAGTAGGTAACTTGAAAATTTTTAAAGTAAGTGACCTAACTTTTAAACAGTTTTAAAGTAGATGACCTAACTTTAAAACAGTTTTAAAGTAGGTGACCTGATGTTTAAGCAGTTTTAAAGTAGGTGACCTAACATTTAAACAGTTTTAAAGTAGGTGACTCAACTTTTAAGCAGTTCTAAAGTAGGTGGTCCAACTTTTAAGCAGTTTTAAAGTAGGTGACCTAACTTTTAAACAGTTTTAAGGTAGGTGACCTGGCTAACATCAAGCCAAACGAGGATATTTATCGCGAATATCCTCGTTCTAATTATCAAAATGGATCAATATCTATCGCGGATACGTCGATTTCAAAACACTAAACGAAGCGGTCAGTTTTTTTCTAGGTCACCAGACATTAAATTTAATACAAGAGACCTAATAAAAAAGCTAGTTAGATAACAATGAAAAAGGTCACTCAGTCAGAGTTGGAAATCAGGTCTCCCAATAATTAAATAAAATTTAATAAGTGTAGACCCAGGATCGGCTTCCTTGCTTTTTTTCTTAAGCCTATTAATTTTTTACAATCGTCATTAATAAGGTCATCGATAATATAGTGACAAAAAACTAAACCATTTTTAATTCACTGGAAACGAATCATGGTTTGGATATAATTTGAACACTGAACCGAAAGTCAGTAGAAGTGTGATTCGAAAATAGACCCTTCTAAAAATTATGAAATTGAACTTTCATTCAAAGTAAGGGAGAGTTGAGCTTACTGCTAGCACACAGTCATACTTTTGTCAGTTTTTTTCTTCAGTGCATTTGATGGAACCTAGTATATCATATCTCAATGATAAATTTATCTTAGTAAAAAGAAGAGTTTTTTTAATTTTATTATTCCTATAAAAGTTAGACTGAGATAAAAATCTTTGTTTCTCGTAATTTTAAGTCTGTGATTTGGTTTTTATTAAGTTTGTGACAGTCACTGGATTTTCTTACATTTTTATTGTTTTTTTTTGCATTTTGTGACACGTTTGTAACATGAACAATGCTGTATGATTGCAATGTGTTGTAGCAACATTGTGACAGAATTCGTAGTCTAGATTTGATATTAGAAAGTCGGAATTACGACAGGTTTGAAATTAGAATGTCAGAATTTTGACAGATTTGAAACAAAGGAAAGCTAGAAAGTCAGAATTGCGAAAGATTTAAAACTATAATGTCGGAATTACGACAGATTCAAAACAGGAATGTCAGAATTGTGACAGATTTGAAATAAGAATCTCTAAATTTCAACAAATTTGAAACAAAAATGTCGGAATTACGAAAGATTTAAAACAAGACTGTCAGAATTAAGACAGATTGAAAATAAGAATGTCGAAGTTGCAACAAATTTGAAACAAGAATGTCGGAATTGCGACAGATTCATAACAAGAATGTCGGAATTATGACAGATTCATAACAAGAATGTCGTAATATTGCAACAGATTTGAAATAAGAATGTCGGAATTACGACAGATTCATAACAAGAATGCCGGAATTGCAACAGTTTTGAAATAAGAATGTCCGAATTACGACAGATTCATAACAAGAATGTCGGAATTGCAACAGATTTGAAATAAGAATCTCGAAATTACAAGAGATTTGAAACAAGAATGTCGGAATTACGACAGATTCAAAACAGGAATGTCGGAATTACGAAAGATTTAAAACAAGACTGTCAGAATTAAGACAGATTGAAAATAAGAATGTCGAAGTTGCAACAAATTTGAAACAAGAATGTCGGAATTGCGACAGATTCATAACAAGAATGTCGGAATTATGACAGATTCATAACAAGAATGTCGTAATATTGCAACAGATTTGAAATAAGAATGTCGGAATTACGACAGATTCATAACAAGAATGCCGGAATTGCAACAGTTTTGAAATAAGAATGTCCGAATTACGACAGATTCATAACAAGAATGTCGGAATTGCAACAGATTTGAAATAAGAATCTCGAAATTACAAGAGATTTGAAACAAGAATGTCGGAATTACGACAGATTCAAAACAGGAATGTCGGAATTGCGATAGATTTGATATAAGAATCTCGGAATTTTAACAAATTTGAAACAAAAATGTCAGAATTACGACAGATTTAAACAAGAATGTCGAAATTATGACAGATTTAAAAAAAAAGTTAGTTTTACGCCAGATTTTGAAACAATAATCGAAAATGTGACAGATTTGTAAAAAGAATGTTAGAATTACAAAAGATTTGATAAAGTAAATTCACAGAATTTACAATTGATACGTAATTTTGACCTCAAATCATTTGTAGGCATTAAAATGATCAATTATCATATTAAATAATTAATAAAGGCAATTCTTAGTGACGATGAACACTTTTTTGCAATCGTTCCTATAATTTCACCAATACATAAAATGATCGGCACCTCTTGAATAAATCTTATAATATCAGTTGAATCTCATTAATTTTTAATTTTAGTATGCGAAATTTCACATTAAAATTGGGATGTGTCAAACTGGGTCAACATTTGATGATAATCAAATCAACGATTTTGTTTTTTAAAATTGGAACATTCCATGAGCACCAATTCTCGGTCCGTTTTAGCTTTCGATCAAATTGCAACCGGATGTCAAGCACAACGGTCTTGTTGTGCTTTTCGGCTAATCACAATTTGATCAAAAGCTGAACGGGTCGAGAATCGGGGGCTGAAAAAATGACACAACGAAACATCCCAATCTAAATGTAAACCATTAAATAAATATTTTTTTTAGCTTTTGTTTTCTTCGTCAATACATAGATTTATTTTTTACTGTTGATTTTTCCTTGCCTTTATCGCACAAGAGTCCCAACTGCCCGTGCCAGTAGGATTATGGCAACCCCAATTTGATGAGTTTTGTGAGTCTGAGGAACGCAGAAGTCTCTCACCAGGGCAATATTGAAAGTATCTACCACTTTTATATCAAATTTAACTCTTAATATTCTTTGTATAATTCATTTATTCAGATTTTTCTGTGACTAGGACTGACTTGTGGGCTTCACTGGGGATTTAATATATTATTTTAATAAATAGTTTGTTAAATATACATAAATAATACGAATTTGTAATTTGTTTATACGAAAAATATGGCTCCACCAAATTCAAATTCAGAACTTTCATTGTTCTAGCAACTGCTCTATCAACTGAGCTGAACTGCCTATCTGACAATCAACAAATAAACATTGATTCATATAATAATCACGGTCTGTAAAAATGTTTTACAAAAAAAATCATTACACAAAAAATCTTTGAACTCAAAAATAAATGTCAAAACTTTTAAATAATAGAATAATTTTATCATAGCTAGGTTTGTTTTTACAGTTGCTAAGGTTCAATTGTATACTTTTGTATTTGTTTATAAAAAGGAAAGAGTAACTTTTATACGTTGGTTCATGCTCTCTCACTGTTTGGTTGACGTTGTCTCGCTGTCAGCTAAAGTTATTTCACTGTTTGGTTGACATTCACTGTTTGGTTTATATTGTCTCGGTGTCAGCTAAAGTTATTTCACTGTTTGATTGACGTTATCTCACTGTTTAGTTGATTTTGTCTCGCTGTGAGCTAAAGTTCTCTCTCACTGTTTGGTTGACGATGTCTCGCTGTCAGCTCAAGTTATTTCACTGTTTGGTTGACATTCACTGTTTGTTTTATATTGTCTCGGTGTCAGCTAAAGTTATTTCACTGTTTGATTGACGTTATCTCACTGTTTAGTTGATGTTGTCTCGCTGTGGGCTAAAGTTCTCTCTCACTGTTTGGTTGACGATGTCTCGCTGTCAGCTCAAGTTATTTCACTGTTTGATTGACGTTATCTCACTGTTTAGTTGATGTTGTCTCGCTGTGAGCTAAAGTTCTCTCTCACTGTTTGGTTGACGTTGTCTCGCTGTCAGCTAAAGTTATTTCACTGTTTGGATGACGTTATCTCACTGTTTGGTAGATGTTATCTTCCTGTTTGGTTTTTGTTATATTTCTCACTGTTTGGTTGATGTTATCTCACAGTTTGGTTGACATTGTCTCGGTGTCAGCTTAAGTTATTTCATTGTTTGGTTGACTTTATCGCACTGTTTGGTTGACTTTATCCCACTGTTTGGTAGATGTTATCTTCCTGTGATGTTGTATCGCTGTTAGGTTAACACATCACCACTGTTAGGTCGACACTCTTTCAGTGTTTGGTTGACATTGTTGTCTCGCTGTTAGGTTAACATAACATCACTGTTTTGTTGACACCCTTTCAGTGTTTGGCTGATTTTCTCTCACTACTTGGTTCACCAGACCATTTCAGTGTTTGGCTGACTTCTCTCACTGTTTGTTTGACATTGTTGGTTGGTTAATGTTGGGTTAACATAACATTGCTGTTCTTTTGACACCCTTTCAGTGTTTGGCTGACTTTTCCTCACTGTTCGTTTGACATTGTTGATTGGTTAATGTTGTCTCGCTGTTAGGTTAACATAACATCACTGTTTGGTTGGCACTCTTGCAGTGTTTGACTAATTTTCTCTCAATGTTTGGTTGACACCCTTTCAGCGTTTGGCTGTCTTTCTCTCACTGTTTGGTTGACACCTTTTCAGTGTTTGGCTAATTTTCTCTCCCTGTTTGGTTGACACCCTTTAAATGTTTGGCTGACTTTCTCTCAATGTTTAGTTGATGTTCTCTCGCTGCTTGGCTATACCTCTCTCTCTTCTTGTTTGTCCGGTCGACACTGTTGTTAGTTAGTTGGGTTAGGTTAGGTTGAAGCGCTTCCATCACTTATCCCTGGACTTGGGCATGGTGACGATGTCCCTCAGGTTGAGGCTGATCTTGGGTTTGTGCTTGGGCGGTTGGAAGTAGAAGTCGAAGCGCTTAAAGGACTCGATGTCGCGCTCCGTCGAGTCCAACTCGTTGAGATTGGTGATGGAGGCGTCTGGGGCAAACACGCTCCTAGTGTCCGCTAGAACAGACAGTTACAGGAGGTTAGTCACATCAACATACAACACACGCACACATAACTACAACAATAGAATTTATTTTTTTAACTCCACACAGGAGGCCCTGATGAAAATAATTTCCCTCAGGGCCTATGTCATCTGACATGCTGGGTGGAGGGTCTTGTTGAGGAGAGGAAGGAATGAACATTGGTCTTGAATGAACCCATGTTGTAGGAAGGAGGAAACAAATCGTTCCACAGCTGAGCTGTTGAACACAAGAATGAGTCGAAGAAGCGACCCGCTCTCACGCGTTTGGCGTGTTTCCCGACTATGCACCAGTGCCGAGGGGATCAATGACGCTAGTTCCTCGGAGCATCTTACATTGTAATACCGGTAGAACAAGGGTAGCATTCCCACCCGACGCCTGTGCTCTAAAGATTGCAATCCGTTTGTTAAGATGGGAGAATCTATCAAACGGACGGCCCGTTTTTGCACAGAGTCGAGAATATTTTTCAGGTATTTAGGAGCTCCAGACGAGAGGTTGCTGCCAAATTCAACCGTGGGGCGCACTTGTGATTTGTACAGGGTTAGCAGTTGTGTACTATTAAAGTATTTATGGGCCCTGTACAGTACGCCCAGTTTTGGGGAGGCTAACTTTACTCTGGCTTTGATAGAATGGCGTATTATTTACAATTTGGAAGGCGGGTATGCGTCGGAAACCATTTATTGGATAACCAACACCTCTGTCATAGGCCACACCAAAGATAATAAAATATAAGAAATGTGCTATCGGCAGTTCTGGTGTCACCGATATTGTTAACCAATACTACTGCATACTACCTTAAAATAATCAACTAAATTCCGTATTCAAACTATGACTATTAGACCGTAGTCCGCCGACAGTCGGGCAGTCATCGTAGCATATCTCTTATATTTCATTATCTTTGGGTCACACCTAGTGGTACACTGTATTGGGTGCATTAGTGTACGGGTTCATGGGGTGAGATTTGTTCAGGTCTTGGCTGCGGATGCGTCTGCCCACCAACTGTGTGGTGGGCTGGATCGGGACAGGATAGGCGAGACCCTTTGACCCATCGCTTTGACCCATGACATAGTAACCCCCAGATTTCTACCAACCCCTCATACCTTTTTCCTTCATAGAACTTCCTCTCCACCATTTCCTTTAAAAGACCCTCCACACAGCATCCACACAGATGACAAAGGAAATTATTTTACTCTGGGCCTCCTGTATGGAGTTAATGAAAAAAAAGAATATTAAAAAAGTGAAGAAAAAATAAACTTAACCTAAACTAACTTACAATCACATCCTTTCTCTGCAGGGGTAGGCAGAGAGGATAGAATGCAACTTCTTGGCGCACACTCCTTCCTTCATTCACATTCACACACACTCTTCTGTTGTTATTATTATGAGCTGATGCAAACATTTTATTCATTCGATCTTGCCATGTCTTCTTCTGGCGTCCTAGTGGAGTAGTCTTCTACTTAAACTTCTACAATTCACTTCCGCATCGTATATTCTCCTTGCACCCCTTTCTTCGTTCATCCGCTCCACATGCCCAAATCATCGAAGCCCAAAATTTGTACACGGTTGACATTTGGTTCATGAGTTCAACAACTTGGCTGTGAAACGCTCAGCTCCCTCCTACGACATGTTCACGCCGTCCTCTCTTTAAAAAATCTCCACACAGCATCCCCAAAAACATACTTAGCATACTAGCATACCTCTTCAAACGCAGATCTGTTTTTTACAATATCCAAACTACTCGAGATACTAGAAGTAAAGGGCATAATCTCTTACTTATCCCTTTTGCTAAAACTACTTTTGGCCAAAGATATTTTAGATAAGTGAAACAATTTAACTTTGTTTGAACCACTTTTATATTTGAGTAAATCTGACCGGTTTCAGAACGACCGTTCCTTCTTCAGGGCAAATGTATACTGATTTGACAGTTTTGAAATATGGATGGGAACAATGTATTATTATGGTAGGGGTGGAGCCGTTGCTAGGAATTAATGAAGAGTGGGTGGGTAGGGGAACATATCCATGATTGGATATGTTCCCATCATGGATATATCGTATATCGATATATCATGCCTAGAGCAAGTAAACATTATCAAATATTTAGGAGTAACCTTCGATACACACCTGAATTGGAAGCAACATATACATAATACTACAAACAAAATCCGAAAATCTATATACTTTTTCAAACAAACACGCAATTTCCTTCACCTAAAACTTTTAAAAACAGTATATTACTCATTGTGCCAATCTCACATCGAATACGGAATTCTAGCCTGGGGTAATGCATATTCCAATGCCCTTGATCCCATCATGAAAGCACAAAAACTAATCATAAAAATAATTCTTAAAATGCCGCTTACTACCAGCACTGATATTATCTTCAATTCCTTCAACGTTATGGACATAAAACAGCTCTACTCAAGATCCATATTACTTAATTTACACAAAAACAACAAAACACCATACAAAGCTACACAAACAATATACAATACCCGAGCCAAAAACAACGAACTTCTCCAAACTCCTTTTTTCAAAACCACCTTCGGGCAAAGACACTCTAAATACATAGCTTGCAAACTATACAATACACTACCAACTACGATCAGACAAAGTGACTCCTTTACAAAATTCAAACAAGATATTAAAAAATGGATTATAAGTATTGGACGCCACACTATCACGAATATCTGTAAAATAAATCACACATAGACATAAATAACTTTTCACATACAACCTAACCCATATAAAACAAATGAAAATAATGGAATCCTGTCAAATTTAACCTATAAATAGACTAGGCAGAATTGATTTCATTACTCCATCTCCAACATTTATAAAATAACTCTCTTTAAAAGATTTATTACCCTTCCAATCACCCTTCTGTTTTAATTCTATTCATAATATGTATTTTACCTGAAATATCCTTGTAACTACTATATTCATTTATATACCTGTACGCCTGTCTCGACACAGGTATACCCTAGTGAGACAGGCATACAAATAAAACCATTGTAAACATATTTTATTATAGATAAATAAATAAATAAAAAAAAAATAAAAAAAATCATCCGTATTTCAAAACTGTCAAATCAGTATACATTTGCCCTGAAGAAGGAACGGTCGTTCTGAAACCGGTCGGATTTACTCAAATATAAAAGTGGTTCAAACAAAGTTAAATTGTTTAATTTATCTATAATGGACAACCACAAAGTTATAGCTACATTCAAAAGTATATTTTAAATATTTTGCAACAAAACTATATAATGCACTTCCACTGGCCATAAGACAGAACACTACTTATTTTAAATATAAATCAGACATCAAGTCTTGGATCATCAGCCAACACAAATCTAACATAATTTTTTTTATCAATACATTTTTCTGTACCCGAGAAGCATACGGATGGAAGTCCAAAAAGGTAAATGTTCAGGAGAGCCAAAAAACTATTTTTTCTGTAACTATTAATGGTCTCGTAACTTCTTCATATATCCATGCAGATAGATAACAAAATTAATTATTAACCCCTCCGAAAATTGCAAATATTCACTTATAATGTCTCAAACGAAATGTCCGTTTTACAAAAACTTTGTGTTATTACCGCTTCACAATTAAAGCTCTATAAATGAAACATTTCTGAACGTAGCCGAATACTAAAAACTGTTTTAGAAATGTTACAAAATAAGCTTTCAAATTGTTACATTACAAATAAATATTAACATTTGTAAATATTAAAATTTAGAATGCAAACATTAAAAAAATGTAAAAATGACTCGTGTGATGTTTTTATGTGAAAACGGTACTAAAATCACAAATTATGTAAACAACAATACTTATTCTATTGTATAAATTGAAAACGGTACTAAAATCACAGATTATGTAAACAACAATACTTATTCTTTGTATAAATGTATAATAAACACTTTTGTCACCTCACTTTTTTATCATTTCATATAAAAATATTTAATAAAAATTAACAATGTCGAGCGGCCCGTAAGCAATTTGGCAGGTCAAAATATGTGTTGATAGAGATGTACAGCTTGATCCACTATCGACCTTTTACTTTTTGTTTTAGGGATGTCACTAAAACAATAACGGAGTTAGAACGATTTCTATGGAGACACACGCGTTGACGTATAAACACGCTTATTGTACTTTGACTGCTATCGTATTTTTAAAGCATATATCAGATAAATGATTGAAAAAAATATAAAGATGATTGAAAAAAAAATTAAAAAAGGCTCCGAGACAAACTATTTCCTCATGGATTGCAATGTCTGAATGGATTTAGGCCCTCAAGGCCGGGGGCCATTTTATCGGAAGGTCAAAGTATTTCTGATTTGCAACAAAATCAAAATAAATGTAATATTTCTGAAAGCATCCGAAAACAAAAAATTGTCTTTGAAAGGTGATGAAATATGCTTTCAATTTTTATAATTCAAAATAAACATATAATTTTTGAAATAGGTATAAATTTTATTTAAATTTTTCCACGCGATCGTAACAACAGTTGATACGGCAAAAGCCATGCCTCACACGCGCCCGTATCAGCCCTTGTTACGCTAACTTCGACTGCCGATATCACAGCGCTAATATGTCACAGTTTTTTTTCCGCTCGCTAGGACATTCCTGTAACTATCACGATGCTGACATCCTCAGGCATACTTCGAAACTAAAATTGTATTTCGTAAAAAACATCTATAATCAAGTGAATTTGTCCTCGTGCCTTTGAGTGCCATAGTTCACAATTTAGTCAACAGATGGCCCTAGTAGTAATTCGCAGTTTGCGCATGCGATGCCGATTGACCATATTGGACAAGCGTCGATAACATTTATTGTCGAGATCGCGCATATTCTAAACGTTTGTTTATGTTGTGAAACTGTGATTTTGACTTTACATAAAAATTTTATTAATTTAAGTGTCATCAGAAGTTTTAGAACTTGTTTATACGAATTAATAATAATAAGTGATTGAGGTACCACTTGTGTCTATCAACGCAGTGTCCTGAGTACAAGCACGCGGATAAATGGCGCCGCCTTTAAGGTAATATGGGTATGTTTTTTGTAAGGAATTTAATGTTTTTGTTTTTATAAACATCTAGGAGTGTTTACAGACAAGTTTGGTTTCAAATTGTAGATAATAATCTCATCTGTTTATATAGTATGATAAATCATGCCATAATATGCTGTAATTTGACATGAAATTGGATGGATAGGTGTTTGAAAACATGTACCGCGTATGGGTATTGAAAAAACGGAGTAGTTCAACGCGGGGAAAAGGTTAATACAAACATAAAAAAATTAAAAAATGGCTAACCTTACATTTTTCTAACTAAAATTACTAATGAAAAAAAAAAATAAAAACACAGATATTTTATTAGGCAAATGTATTATAAACGTTATTGTCAACTCACTTTTTTATCGTTTCACGTAAAAATAATAATAAAAAAAAATCCCAAGGTTTCATAACTTTTTCTTCAAATGACTATAATACTTATAAACTTTGTTTCGTAAAGTTGTATAAAAGGTATACATTTGAATTATTTTGTGGTTAACTTTTAGATTTGAATATAAAGTGTGGTGTTTTGTTTTTCTAACCCCATTTAGATCATATTTCTAACCATGCTGGTAAGGGAGTAATATGAATTGTTCCGAAAATCAAACATATTAGCCTGAGGGATTAAATAAATACATAGTAGTCCCAAGACATACTAAATTATTTTCCGCAGGGCCTCCTGTGTGGTTAAAGTAAAAAAAATAAAATTTTAAATTCTAAGTTTGGATGATTGGTGAAAAAAATGAAGGTAAACTAAATTAAATAAAAATTTTCGAAATGTCCGTACCCACCTCTGTAAAAGTCATCAGCCTTCTGAGTGCCGTTGGACGCTCGGTTGCTGCCAATGACCCCCACCGGCTTCTGGTCTCCGTGATAACTGGCAGTGGTGGAAGAACCAATCGGTCCGTACCCGCCAAACCTCGCCTCATCATCAGGTCGCCGAACTTCCAGAGGCTCCCGCCCCGTCCAGGTGTCCATTCCGAACTCCGTCTTGACGCGAGGGTAGCAATCCAGATCTCTGTTAGGATGACCGGACGAAAATATGCTTTCGCTCGGCGTGAATTCTGAAGAGCTACGCGTCAGCGTATTATCGCGTATAAAATTATTTTCATTATTTGCGTATTCCGCCGTATGTTGCTGTTGTTGCTGCCTCTGATTTAAATACCCGTCAGCCTGACGCGAGTGATTCGACGTGTACGCAGCGTTCTGATTGCCGTATCCGAAGCTATTCGCAGAATAGTTAGACATTTCCGGGATTCGAATGTCTCCGATTCGTTCACCGCCGGCGTTGGGGCTTTCAGACACACGGCCAAACATCGGATTGTAGCAATTGTTCGGCGCGGACATCGGTTGCTGCTGCAGCATTGTGACGTACGGTGAAAAATCTGCGTAGTTTCTTCCGTCGATTCGTCCGGTCTCTGGCGGTGAATTGTTCTGGATTTGATGCACGTTGATTGTTTCCGATGTCTCGTGATTCGCTGGAGTCGGTTCAGCAGGGGAGTTTGAACTGGAATTTGATACCGAATCATATACGGAGTTAGTTCCACTGGAAATTACGGATCCGGTCATCAACCCGCTAGAACTTGACGAATGCGAAGATCTCAACGGAGGTTGATTAACTTGTTGACCGTATTGGTTGTAAGTGTGATAGAAGTTTGGCTGTTGGTTCGGATTTGTCAGATATTCTTGGTACGGTTGGTAGTTGTTTGGGCGGTCTGGACCACTGTTGCTGCTATTACTGTTGTTCCACTGCTTGCTGCTGACTGGGTTTGGATAGCCGGGTTGGGGGCCGCTGCGATAGGACTGCTGCTGTTGGTGACCCTGGCCGATGGGAAGGTTGCCCCCGGGAAGATGTGTAGATTTTTGGTCAGACTGTATCAGAGATATCTCGACGGAATTGGCTGAGGATGAATCCTGGAAAATTAAAGAATAAAGAATATTAGAAATATTATTGGCGTGGTTGTTTAATTTTCAAATGCCACTTTATCAGATTTCTGCAAACAATAATATTATTACTCTTAGATGAAAGCTGTACACGGTATTAAGGGATGTATTGATTTTCTTTAACCAGTGATTCCTGACAATATTTGGAGTAAAAAATGCAAATGAAATTTTGATCCCCGGTGACCCTTTTTTCAAAATTTTTTTCTTCAAAATCAAACAAAAAAAATTCATCTGCAAGTCATCACTGATCACTCAGCCGTTCCCAACTGTCCAACATCTACTATGTTTTATGTTTTTGTAGAAAAAAAAAAAAACCACCAAAAACGTCAGAATGTCGGGGACCAAAGTGGGATTTTTTATATTATCTCCACACAGGAGGCCCTGAGAAAAAAAAATTCTCTCAGGGTTTATATCATTTTCATGGATGCTGTGTGGAGGATCTTTTTAGAGAAAGGAAGGTGAGGATCCTGGGAAGGAAAAAGGTATGAGGGGCGGGTGGGAATCTGGAGGTCAATGTGTTCAGGAATGACGAACGTACGAATCCGTTCCTCCCACTGCAGTAGGCTTGTTGAAAAAGTATCGATATTTTTAATTCAATATATCGATATTTTTAGCCGATATATTTTGACCCGATATATCGATATATGGATACAAAATCGAAAATTGTATCAAAAACGATATTTTTTTAAATTTATGTATTTAACCCTTCAAAAATTTGGCTTTTTTTTCGGATGGTCAAAATATTTTCACTTTACAATAAAATGCAAATATTTGGATTATTTCTGAACACATTCAAAAACCAAAAACTGTTTTAGAAAGATGATGAAATACGCTTTCAAATTATAGAATTCGAAAAAAATATATTTTTTTTAAATTATAAAATTTTTGCATACAAACATAAAAAAGTTTTCAAAATGGCTCACCTTACGTTTTTTCTAACTCAAGTTACTGATAATAAAAAAAAATAAAAACACATGCATAATTTATTAGACAAATGTATAACAAACACATATTGTAACCTCAATTTTTTGTCGCTCTATGAAATTTTTTTTTTTTAAATTTCAGAAGTTTCAAATTCTTTTTTCAATTTGCGATTCAAAACTTTGTGTACATAAAAGTATACATTTTACTTTTTTGATGGCTATTGTTTAGATAGGAATATAAAGCATGATGTTTTTCCTTTTTAACACCGATTAGAACATATTTCTAACTATGATAATAAGGGAGTTACGGCGTCTTATGTGAGACCTATGTGCGTTGGGACAAATCTGGTCTCCTGTGATTAAACGGGTTAAAGTCACTAGAATCCAAAACCGTATAGGAACGAACGGAAAAAAAGTTACTGTATTGGGTCATGACATCTGGCGGTTGAAATTTTAACTATTAATGGCTTACAAATCTATTGTCTTTGCATTAGTATTTGTGATCACCAATACTATCCCATGTGTGTAGGTACATACATAGAAATGTATGCTATTTTTCGCCATTATTTCTAAGCCACTCCTATGTGTTGGTTCCCAATTGTCTATGATTATTGAGTATACCTTGTTCCAAAACACGAAGTCCTTTTTGACAGATTAATACGCCAATAGAATGTTACTGAGACGCATAAAAACTTTATATGCCTCTCAGTTTACATATAAGTTAGAAGACAGCTTTTGAGTTTTTGATATTTTTGTAATTATTACGTAATAAAAATGAATAGTGATAAAAATACCTTAATTTTAATTGAGATTTTTGTACATTAAAAAAAGCAAATTGTGTGAAAAAATTACCATTGATAATATTGGGCTGAATACACTATTATTTTAGAAACGCAAAATCTCTTGAAAATTTGACTGATATATCGATATAACAATATTTTTTCCTCGATATATCGACGTCGATATTGATATTTTAATAAATATCGATGTATCAATATTTTTTTTCACTTTCGACATCTCTCCACTGCGGCGGTGCAAATGGGTCAAGAGAGATCTAGTCCGGATCTCACTTAACCAGTCTCTCCTGATTCGGCCCACCACGCAGTAGGTGGGCAGATGCAATTTCTGCCAAGACTTAGACAAACCTCACCCCAAGAACACCTACTAGGTCACCAAAGGTAGCTTGCCACTTGGGGTGATCTATGGCAGAGGTGTTGGTTATCCAATAAATGGTTCCCGGAGCGGCGGTACCTATACTGCCTCCCAAATTGACAATGGAGTCTATCAGCAATACAATTTGGGAGGCGGGTATGGGTACCGCCGCTCTGGAAACCATTTAATGGATTACCAACACCTCTGTAGTTCCCTGTGTTTGATGACTTAGCAGGAGTGTCCGGGTTCGTGGGGTGAGGTTTGTCGGGATCTTGTCGGCGTATGGGTCTGCCCACCAACTGCGTGGCAGGCCGGATTGGGAGAGACTGGTTGAGGAAGACCTACAGACCTCTCCAGAACATCGCCTTACCCGCATTGGGGGATTGATTCATACATCCGTTACTCCTGGACACACTGACCCCCAGATTCCTACCCACCCATAATTTTTTTTTACTTCACACGATTTCCTCTTCTTCCATTCCCTAAAAAGACCCTCCACAGAGCATCTCCAAAGATGACATAGACCCTGAGGGGAATTATTTTCCCTCAGGGCCTTCTGTGTGTGTGTTCAGGATTGATTGATCGGACAACAGACGAGAACGTACCATCTTGGGGTAGAAGTGCGGCTGACCCCGAGGATGTTCCTCGTTCCCGGTGACTGGAGACCACACCGACTGCTGTTTCACCTCCGAATAGGGCTGCAAACACAACTCAATCATTAACTAAGTCATCACCAGCCAAGAGTCCAAGGGTTTATGAACATTAGTGTTAAGTTTTCTTTGAAGAACACATTTGCCAGAATTATCTAATATTTATTTTTTGTTTGTTTGAAAATCATCATCATCCATCAAACAGTATAGGGTAAAATATGTGCAGTTGAATTTCAGAACCCAGCTTCGAGTGCATGTCTGATGCCTCGCCGTACACGTCGTGGCACATATATAACATCTGTGTATGTGAAATTGCAAACAAAGCTACCATTGTAATTTGATTTTGAATTTAACCGGTTGAGTAAATCTGTCGACTATATCAGACAAACAAATATTTGACATAAAGTTCGTTTGGCATCTTTATAAGACAGCGCATGTGGTCTCATAAAAATCGTTTTATCTCCCTTACTATAATGACGAGAGATATGATTTAAACAGTGTTAGAAAGAGAAAACACTACGCTACAATTTGTATTTCAAGGTTCTTCACGGAAAAAATGAATTATTCGGTTATATGACGTCAAACATCCGACATCCATTGTTCGTTTACAAGCAGAAATGCGTGCAGTGAGTGCTCCAGAAAATTTGAATTTTAGTGTATTACTTCGAAGAAAATGCACAGGTAATTACTTCATTTCCATAATAAAGTGTATTGGCTACCCCTTTATGATATTTTTTCTTTGTTTAGATTATTTTTCTCTCATAAATAATGAATTACGTGAATATATTTTTGGTATTGTGCGTCATTTTCAATTTACAAGGTCATTTTGAATGATAAAAGTGTATTGTTTCAATCTATTATAATTAAATTTGATAAACAGTACGTATTCTAAAGCTATGCCCATCAAAACATTCAACGATTACATTACAAAAAGCGTAATAAATCACGTTTTATCGGTATGCGGCACCTTCAGAGAAACACGCTCTTCCCAAGTGTGTAAATAAAGGTAGGGATGGGGCCGTCCGAAAATCGAAACATAGCAATTGGAGAATTTTTATGTAATGAAGTGATGAGAACCTTTATTATTATTTATTATTAATTTATTTTAGGCAAGGATCGAACTCGGAAGACCCGGTTCCTCAGGATATGGAGAGCACTGATTCCGACGGTAGCTACGGTGAAGGAAGTGAAATTGAAGACGTCACCATGGAATCCGACAATATAACGAGCAATTATCAAATGATATTTTAGTACAGACTTATTTTTATACAATTGTTGGCTGTTACAACGACATATATAACGTGCAAATAATTTTATCAACACAATTTTTGAATACATAAATGGTTCATTGGGTTTGAAAATAATTAGGAATTATTCTCGAAGTAAATAATACCCATCAAAGATGGCGACGTAAAAAAATTTATTCACATTTTTTACTCCAAATAATGTCAGGAATCACCAGCTAAAGTGAGTCAAGTATGTCCCTTAGCTGTACATGGAAGTATAAAAAATTGTTACATTTGAAATACCCACTAGAAAATTAATGTAAAATGAATTCCACAAGTTTCACTTCTACTGCCGCGTGGGAATCAAGCATCCGATTGTTACAAATTAGTTTTTATTTTTGTGTACTTTTATTGTTTTATTATAAATAAATAATAACTATTATTGGGTTTTATTTTTGTGTGAGTACCCATAATTTATTATAAAGGTAAAAAAAGTGAGGTTGGAAATACTACGTATGTATATTTATATTTTGTCACACTGTGCGCTCCTCCGCGCAGGATGTTCCGGGGATTTTTTTTTGCATCACAGTTTCTATAAGTGTATTCATATATTTATACATATATACACTTATATACGTGCACATATATATATGCAGAAACCGTGATCCAATAAAAAATTCCCATGACGAAAAATACGGAAACGGACATGGTTCCGTTTGAAATATTTTTACCAGAAAATCAATTACATAATTCTAACACCGCATGGAAATCACGAGCCTAATATAAAAAAAATATGTACGACTGTTGTATAAATTATTTATTTATTTTTATGTGTTGGATTGCTGCTTTATAATAAATAAATAATAGGTATCATGGAGTTTTATTATTGTGCACATTCAATAACTTATTATATGCAAATAAATACTATTGGAAATACATAATATTTCGTAGATTTATCTATTTTTACGAAAAATATCGAATAACTTATTATAAAGGTAAATAAATACTATTATAAAATAGGTTTATATTATAAGTACGTAATATTTTATAAATATTTCGATCATCTGAATACTTTTGTGAAAAATATCGAAGTAATAATAACTTGTGTTCGTTTTTATAATCGAAATATCTCTGCAGTTTGACCTCATCACTACGAAAACCGGGCCTTCCCCACGAACGGTTTTGTATGTGTCAAATTCCATACTAATCCATAACGTTCTCAAGTGTTTCGGGTCGTATTTCAAACAAGGTCGATAGAATGTTGTCGTAATTTTAAAAATATAATTGCGGTACCGGTGCTCCGTTTGAAGTGGATTTGAATAATATATTATTTATACTTCAGTTTTATTTACATAAAACAGTGCGTTATTGTAGTTTAGTACGTGTTTTATTTAAAATCGTGAAGCTCTGGTTTAAGGTTATGTTTGCCGTTTAAATCGAAAATAACATTGTTTTGTCGTAAATATTTATATAAATTGAGTGTTTTGATAGCATAAAACTATTATGGTTCTATTTAAGTCCTTTCCCTCATTAATAAACGTAATATAATAATTAAAAATAATATTTTTAAAACTTCCGAAAATGTGTGTGAACGTCAAATATGAGAAAAATTTATGAAACTTTGTGAATTTTTTATTAATTATTTTTGTTTGAAATGATACAAAAGTGAGATGACTATAATGTTTAAAATACATTCGACTATTAAAAAATGTGTTTTTTTTTACGTTATCAGATATTTTAGTTCAGTTTTTAAAGGAAACAATGTATGGTGAGTCACTTTTACAAAATTTTAATGTTTGCATTCAAAAGTTTAATATTTCAAAAATTAAATGCTTATTTCTAATGATACAAATCGAAACCGTATTTAATCTTCTTTCCAAAACAGTTTTTAGTTTTTGGATATGTTCAGAAATATTCAAATTATTTTGATTTTATTGAAATGCGGAAATTCTGGCAAATTCGCCGGCATTTGATAGCATTTTTTTGAGCGGTATCAATCATTTTGTAATTTAGCTAGAGGGGTTAAGAATTCGTCAAAAGACATCGCCACTTCTGTTAGCAAGTCGCATGGGGACATGCCCCTGGCAGGTATAAGTGCTACGAATTTGGGAATTTGAGTATCTCTTCGGATATGAAAAGATTGACGGTAACAGTATCAAGCGGCTATATATTACATATGACGTCATTGCCTGTTCCGGTTAATTTGTCCCGGCGACTAGCTATCACTGGATGACAATGGATACGAGGAACGGGCTATTTTTGGAATCAGTTCCTATCGGATTTATAAAATGGTCACCGGTTAGGCGTTACAATATGTTTTTGTTTGTTTAAAGAAAAATGATTAATACATTTGTATTGCAAGAATGGTGATTCGGCGGTCTCTTTGGATTTTCAGAGACACTAAAGTGCATTGTTCAAAAAGCTGCTAAATTATCATGATCGGCCACAATGGATCATAGATGGCGTTCACTTCCCCGTTTGGAGAAAATAGTGCAGGTAAAATGTATTTATATAAAAATATTATTGTAACATGTGAATAACTGCCATATCAGCTTGTGGTTTGAATATTTTGCAATTCATTGTGAATTCTACTCAAGTTGTGTAAAGTTGACAACTAACTTGTGCGTATTTCAAAGTTACAAAAATCGTACTGATCTGAATTTTGAGTGGATGAAAATGAGTGGGAAGCTTCCCACGTTTGCAGAGATCAACGTACAAGGTTAGTGAATCTGTTCTTTCCCTGGAGGTTTGTCAGAATGCTATTTTTTGAGATACATTTGTCCGCGGAAGGTAGATTCATAACCATACATATTTTTTTTGTTTACCTGAGCTCCACACAGGAGGCCCTGAGGGAAATTATTTTATACCTATGTCATCTTTAGGGATGCTGTTTGGAGGGTTTTTTAAGGAAAGGAAGGAGAGGAGAGTTCTGGGAAGGAAAAGGGTTTAAGGGGTGGGTAGGAATCTGGGGTTCGGTGTGTCCTGGTCATCTGCCTCCAAGACCTAGACAAACCTCACTCCGTGAACCCGGGCACCCCTGCTAAATCACCAAACGTAGCGAACCACTTGGGGTGACCTATGGCAGAGGTGTTGGTTATCCAACAAAGGTTCCCAGGGCGGCGGTACCCATTCCCGCCTCCCAAATTTTTTAGTATTAAGCTCAGATTAGTCACACTCAGTTATTTACACACCCCAGACTCGCATATTGTAATACAGTCACCAACACTGTACGGCGAAGCCGAATCAAAAGATGCCCGCAGAGCCTAGCAGCAAAAACCTGCGGAGCGGGTTTTCATATAGCGGTTTTCTTTCAACAGCTGGTAGTGTAATGGTCAGCATAGTTGCATTCAAGCAGTTGATCGGGGTTTGATTCTTTATAGTTTCGATAATAAAAATGACAACATACCTGCTCGTCTCTTGAATTCTGCTGAAACAGCAAAGATCCAAACAGCTTATCCGGCTCCGAGTGTCCAAATGGAGTGTAGAACCCTTCAATCTCCTCATCGGCCCTTCGCGGAGTACCCACTGGCTCCGGCCTGACCTGGTACCCCTTCTCCTCCTTCCTGAGATGCTTGTTGCTACCAATCGGAGACGGCGCCACAAACTGATCCTGATAATCGCAATTGTTATTGCTGTTTCGAGCTTCCGAATCTTCGTTCGAACTCGTGTTAAAGAGCGAATATCCTCGATCCTTGTTCGGAGCAAAACTTAAATTTACCGCAGCATTTTTTTCAAGCGGCGCCGCGTTCGGATGCTGTTTCAAGCCGAGATCGGCCATTCTTCCGGTGATTTCGCGTGAAGCATCATGACCACCAGGGGTGTTGCTCATAAGTATGACCGGAGAGTTTGTGTTTGTTTCTTTGGCTTGTCCGCCTAGCGCCATCATGTTTTGCTGGTGGACCATTGACATTAATGGGTTGCGTATCGTAAACATGCCGTTTGAAGTTGGCGTTATCGTCGCTTGGCATTGATTTGGCGGCATCGGAATTGGGTCTGGGATTCTAATGCTTTCGCCGACTCTCTTACCGGTCTGTTGATGCAAGCTTGATACGCTCACTGATGGCAAGGTCGGGTGGAACATTGGATTTCTCAGCGTGACCATGCGCGGTTCGTCACGCGGCCGATTGTGCGTGGTGCTGGTTTCAGATTGGACCAGTAGGTTCGGTGGAGGTTTTTTGGATTTCTTCTTGGATTTTTTGGATTTTGAGTTAGAGGGTTGTGACTGGGCAGGGACAGGTGCTGGTTGTTGCGCTTTCATATCTGTAAACAAGAAAAGAATAATATTTATTTATAATCATTGAACATTTAGAGACATTGTGAACTTGTCACGGAAAAATTTCATTTACATTGGGTAAAATTGATAAAAAATCATTTAATTATCAACTGGTATATAATGGAAGATGGAACTAGTCTGCACAGTCGGGAAACATGCCAAAAGCACACTCAAAATTTGTACACAATTGACATTTGTCACATGAGAACAGGTTTTTTTCTATGATTCGTTCTTGAGTTCAACAGGTCGCCTGTGGAACGATCTGCTAGCCTCTTTGTTTCCTCCCTCCTACAAGATGGGTCTCTTTAAGATCCAAGTTCACTCCATCCTTCCCACAAAAGATCCTCCACACAGCATCCCAAAAATGACACAGGCCCCGAGGGAAATTATTTCTCTCAGGGCCTTCTGTGTGGAGTTAATGTAAAAAAAAAAAAAAAAACATTTGAAAAAGTGTAACTAAATAGTACGTATAACAAAACTTTTGAATTTGGAATCAATTAAATAGTATAACAAAACATTTGAATTTAACCGGTCAAAGGCCACGCCATTTCACGAAAATTCACTGAAAAAGCACCACTTTGAATTTTGAATTGAATGTTTTGTTGATTAATTTTGAGCTATTGTATATTTTATTGACTGAAACACGTTCCTAGAACAATAAACTATGTACCAAAACAACATTACTTGCATTAGTTACGTAAATTAATAGGCTTTACGATGTTTTAGTCGCGGAACACCCATAAATTGCGACGGTTAAATTCGTGGCAAAATCTGACAGGTCAATGTCATAGACGAAATCGTTTTAAAAATATTCTGGGGTTGCAAGGTGAATGAAACTAGTGGCCATATCATCTATGATGTTAGCGCAAGCGATTCTGACCGTGTTCTTCATACAAATTCTGTACATAAAAGGGCCAAAATCGCAGACAAAAAGTTTTGGTCGAAAATTTTATTCAAATTTTCTAATTATTTTCTCGCGCATGCGCATACGACGCGCGCGCTGGTGCGTCTCCGGCAAATCAGAGGTTAAAAAGGATTAATAATTATTTCGATTTTTCGGAGATGTCTGACTAATCAACTGTGACTATGGCTCCTCTGTTATTTTCCAAAGAGCCAGTATGAATAATCGTGTTAGCTAGTTGGTCCCTTACCTCTGGCAGCCTGCAGCTTGGTGGTGTCCACCATGATGAGGGCCGGGGGAGCCACCACGGGGGGCGAAGGCCGGCACTCGGGGGCCACGTTGCTCAGCTTCACAGTCGGCTGGAACAAAAAGGTGTACAATGTTAATCAGGAGTGGTGGCGAGAGATGAACTGAGGAAGAGGTGGAGTCTTGGAGTTCAGGACGGGAAGGACTGAGGAATGTAGACAAATCGCGAGGGAAAACTAAACTAAACTTACAAATACCCACAGTCACAATATGACAAAACAAAAATTTTAACAACAAAAAAAACCGACTTAAAAAAAAAACTATTCCAAAACAAAAAATATGCACTAAAAAGTAAAAAAAATAATTGCGTATTCTTCTACAACTTAATAATCAACTTACTTTTTCTACTCATCAATATGTAGGTACGATTACGGTAGGTGACTCTAAGATCCGGATAGCCTATAAAAGATTCGGCCGAGTATTGTTAATTTGTTCCTAAGAATTGAAGAGTTCCGTTACTTTGTCATGGATCCCATAATCAGAACCTAACCAAACCCTCATCAAACTACCCTTGAAGTACATCCTTTCCAATAAAAAAAGAATCATCGAAATCGGTTGGCGTGATATTGAGATATTTGTCCATTTGTCGCACACATATTTAATGCAAATTTAAGACTTATACGGTTTTCTCATGGATGCCATTGTCTTAACTGGACAAAATTGAAATGGGACCACACGGGAAGCACCTGCTTTCAAATAAAAAAAGAATCATCAATATAAGTTCACCCAGTCGAAGTTATGAGGTAACAAACATAAGAAAAGAAAAAAAAAATACAGTCGAATTGAGAACCTCCTCCTTTTTTGAAGTCGTTTAAAAATACACTATTCTACTGCAGCATTCATACACGGAACTACATTGCCCACTCTCCCATACAACTCTCACACTATGGAAAATCAATACTTAGGTGATGTTGACATATAATATCAACTTGGCGAGTTTTGCGGATCTGGTAAAAAAAAAGCTTGTTCCAAAACTGTTTCTAAACATTTCTGTATTTTTGTAAACTTATCAAATCGCTGTATTTTTGTATTTTTATGACTTGTGTGCATTTTTTGTCAAATGTTTCAAAATTATCTGTCATGAATTAATTGTACTAACAAACATGTAAAAGCCCTCTGGGTGATAAATCTTTACAAAGTATAAAATGAAGTCACTCCCGCTGTCGGTGCACTAAGATCTTTTAACCGGTCATCGGCAGGAGACGCGCCCGTGCGCGCGGAACAAATTTTCGAAATAAAATAATTTTTAATGCGATTTTAACCTTTATGTATAAAGAAATTGTATGAAGGCCAAGGTCAGAATCGCTTACGCCAACATCATTCTTGTCATAGCCAAGAGTTTCATTCACCTGGCAACACCAGAATATTTTTAAATCTGTGGAATTTGAATGACAGATTTTGCCACGATTCAAACTGTCAAAGTCCGATGTGTGATAGTTGACAAAAATATGGAAAAACCTATCAAATTACCAAATGAACGCAAGTAAATTAGTATTAATAAAGTTAATTTCAGGCATGGCTCTCCATCGGTTAAACTACGCAAGGGATTTTCATGCAGTTTTCAACAATAGATAAGAGTGATTCATGAGGAAGGTTTTTAGGTATACAATTTGTCAAGGTTTTGTGAGGGAGTGGGCTGGCAAGCGGGCAGCGGGCGGTGTGGATTTGATTTAACGGATGGCGTTGGTTATAAAGATTGGGTAATGGCGTGGCATTGTGTTTCATTAGCCACAGCAACGTGTGGCTGGGTCTGCTAGTAAATAAATAAATAAAAAAATAACACAGCCCATGGAGAACAAATCCCAATCGCCCTGGTAATGATCTGAAGAGTAGTGTTTATAATTAATTCAATATCTAATGATGAAAAATAGTTATAAATAACATGTTTAAAAATACAATAAAATTAACAGGGCGAAACTTACGATGGCGGACTTGGGAGTGGGATTCGGGGCTTGTTGCTTGGCGGGGTCCACCCATGTTAGCGTGATGCCGGGAGGCAGCTTCAAATCCGCTACCTGCAACACAGACACAGTATTAGATCTCCATTACATAGTAACAAATTTAACAAGGTTAACAAATAGAAGCTTTAATAGTTTATATTGCTAGAGCAGCTGGATGGAAAAAGAGTTTAAGAAAAAATAATCTTTTTTTTAAAATTAATTTAATTTTGAATTAATTAATTAAATGTGTTTGGTTTTGAAATAATAATATTTGTCCAGAATGATCTGGAACTTTATTTCGACTCGGATATCACCTTGGTCATCTGCACATTCCACTTGGTCGTCTGCGCAGAGAGTGGGTGTTGCTAGCTTAATAATGTTGTCCGCTCACAAAATGTGAATTCGCGGTGCCTACATATGCATAGTTCCTACCGGAATGTCATTTATCCATCCTACCCTCCCCAACCATGTCACCTTGCTAAAGAAAGCAGGGAAAAATAACAACTTGTGTGAGATGACTTGTGACATTTGTAGCAACTGGTTGAGTTGTTATGTGTTGTGTTCGACTTCCAATTTGGTAAGTGCTTGGTTTTCCTAGTTACTTGTTATTGTGGTGTATCGTAAAAGCTTCCGCCTTGTAGACACAGATGGCGGTGATATCATCTATCGGTAGATTCCGCTAGATGGCAGGCAGCGTAGTGCCTAAGTTCTCCGGCAGGGGATCGGAGAAGCTCAGAGGGTGTGTTTCAGTAATGACTCGCCAGAACCATTATAGCTAGCTTCTAGTTCGGTAGACTACCGCAGTCCCAATTGTATATGCGAAGTATAGAATAAAACCAGATAACAACAAGAATCTATTTATTCCAAGAAGTTATCTCCATCCAAATGTGTTGGAGAATCTGCTAGTGTGTCTTCAAATAACAGAACACTACAGTTATCCATAGTCTTTGCCATACATGTATAATCCTCTAACTTCAAACAAACTAATTTCGTTTCGCTTAATTACAGTCCATTTTGCCAGTTGCATTTGAGGCTGTAATCGAACACAGTTTCAGATGCAACAAAATGTTTAAAATAATTTTAATTTTAAATCAATCGTCTGGAGGCAGAGGTTATGGCATCGCCAATTTGAGACAGGTGTGGTGTAACATATCTATTTCGTGAGCAGGTACTGCTCAAAATAGGTACTGTTTATTGTCTATGCTTTATTTATTTTTTCTTTTTTTTTTTAACTTTGTTGGTTGGCCAAACTGCAAGGGGACCGGAAACGTCATTCGAGGAAAGATGGCGGCGGAGATCACGTAATTTTTTGGGGCGAGAGGAGATTTTTGAGGAGAGTTTTTTTGTTATGAAAGATTCTAGTGCGATGTAGCCTAGAATGAGTTTTATTTTTCGTTCTGTGAGCGTGTGACGACTCAAATGGCATAGAAGCCTGATTATTTTATTTAATTCCTCGCCGGATGCCGAGTGATTGCTTGAACCGCGTGCGGAAGTGAATTTAAACTGTAATCAACGGGCGATGTATTGTTTGCTTTGCTCTCCTTTGGCCGGTGAGATTTTCTACACGCCGCTTGATGGGTGTATATCTGCTGTGCCTGGTTCCTGGGTGGATTTCCTTTAAACTTGTGGCCCCATGACGTGCTGGACGGTGTCTTGGGGATGGCTGTCGTCTTTTGGAGGAGTGTCACGACTGTCACGGCGACGGGACGTGTGCGGTATTAAAATTAAACGTAATTTGTTGACTCTCTCTTTCTACATCAGTTGATAGATGCTCAAGGTATTTATGTTTTGTATACTTTTCTTTGGTTCAATTTTTCCCTTGCAAACTGCAATAAAGTTAACATTAATTTTCACTAGTAAAATAAGCGTCTTTTATATGCATGACCTCTAAATCCTTATCTCCACTATCCTGCCATGGAGTTCTACTTGCTCTGAGAAGACAGCGGTCGGATGACAAAAGGTATAGGTACTACCTACACAAAATTTATATTACGTTACAATGTATATATTACAATGGGTACCGCCGCCCCGCGAACCATTTCTTGGATAACCAACACCTCTGCCATAGGTTACTTCAAGTGGTTCATTACATTTGGCAGGTGTGCCCGGGTTCGACGGGTTAGGTGTGTTCAGGACTTGGCGGCGGATGCCTGTAACTGCCATACTTTTTAGGTTATAAAACCAAAGTTTTGAATCGCAATTTGAAATTTTTTTTTTAAATAAAATATAATTATTTTCACATGGAATGATGAAAGCGTGAGATGACGATAGGGTTTATAATATATTTCTCTACTGAAATATGTCTATTTTTATTTTTTATTATCAGTAATTTTATGAGAAATGTCAGAAGTTGGAGGTTCAATAGCATCAGTAATTTATTTCCTTTTATCATCTCCACATTTCAGAATCTTGTGAAAATTGAATTCACTATCCTTATGGTTATTGTATGGTTGTCGGTTACTGTACTGACCTGAACTCCGTTCTTCAGTTGTTCCATGATGCTGCAGGAGACGGGTCCCGACTTGTTGTGCTGCTGGTGCGCCTGGTGTTCCAGAGGCGGGGCCATCACGGGCGGTGACACAGACATCGGATTCTGCAACCATACAAACAGATAAAATATTACATATTGTAATGTATTGAAAGAGTGATGCCGTCGGATTCCAGCAGGGAAAGTGCTTCTATCGATGGCCGACAGGCGTACCCGAGTAGGCACTGACCAACCTACAGACCAGATTCAATTAGCCGCTAGTTTAGACAGGTCGTCTGGACTTGCAGCAATATTATTTATTTATTTGATTATTATCAATTGGTATCGCTGCCCCGGGTACCATTTATTGGATAACCAACACCTCTGCCATAGGTCTCCCCAAGCGGTTCGGTAAGTTTGGTGACTTAGCAGGAGTGGCCGAGTTCATGAGGTGAGGTTTGTCCAGGTGTTAGCAGCGGATGCATCTGCCCGCCTGCTGCATGGCGGGCCGGATCGAGAGAGACTGGGTGAAGGAGGCCTTTTGACCTTTCCAGCCAGACTCTCTCGAACCATCGCCTTGCACCGCAGTTGGAGGGATGGATTCATACGTCTGTCACTCCTTACTATACTAGGTTTACAACTCCTTATTGTTTATTACTCCTTTACTAGGTTTGTCTAGGTCTTGAAGGTGGATGACCAGGACACACTGACCCCCAGATTCCTACCTACCTCTCATACCTTTTTCCTTCCCAGAACTTCCTCTCCTTAAAAAAAAACCTCCACACAGCATCCCCTAAGATGACATAGTCCCCGAGGGAAAATTATTTTCCTCAGGGCCTCCTGTGTGGAGCTAATATAAAAAAAAATTCTGTCCTTGTTCTACCGGTATTACAATGGAAGATGCTCCGAGGAACTAGCGTCATTGATCTCTTGGGCACTGGTGCATAGTCTAGAAACATGTACCCAACATGTGTACACGGTTGACATTTGTCACATGAGAACGGGTCGCTCCTACGACTCGTTCTTGTTTCTACAACAGCTCCGCTGTGGATTGATTAGCCTCTGTGTTTTCTCCCTCTTACAACATGGGTATCTTCAAACCCCGTGTTCACTCCATCCTCTCCTCAAAAAGACCCTCCACACAACATCTCCAAAGATGACGTAGGCCCTGAGAGAAATTGTTATTAATCCTATGTGAAGTAATGTAAAAAAAAAATACACTGCATTCAGTCTACTTTCATCCATCCTCTCTAAATTCCATACCTCACTGACAATGCCACACATCAGGGTTGGTATCATAACACCATTGTAAGTTCCATCTCTCGTAAATTTACTTTCTAAACATACACACAAATTGATTCACAAATGAATTACCTTATGGCTATTGCTGGCCAGCTCTATGGTGATGTCCGAGTTGAGATTGTACATTCCGTTGGACGACGGCTGTTTCCCCTGCTGACTGTTGACATTTTGCTGCGTCTGCTTGGGTTGTGGGGCGCTGCGCACGTGCGTGTTGCTGGCGGGCTGGGCGGGCACAGCAGCGGGCTTCTTGACTGGAAAAATTATGCACAAAATCTTTTTAGATAAACATTTAAAAAAAAAAAAAAGTTGCGCAATTTTCGTTGCATTTTTGGCAGCTTCAATTCTATTAGTAAATAGTCCTAATTTGGGAAGAGGGTAAAGGTACCACCACCCCAGGAACCATTTATTGGAATTTCAACACACCTGCCATAGGTCACCCCAAGTGGTTCTCTACGTTTGGTGACTTCGCAGAGGTGCCTGGGTTCATGTGGTGAGGTTTGTTTAGGTCTTGGCGACGAATGCGTTTGCCCACCTACTGCATGGCGGACCAGATCCAGAGAGACTGGTTGGGAGAGACTTAACATAGACCTTGGACTCTCTCGATTGTAGTAGGAGGGATGGATACACATATGTCCATCACTTCTGAACACACTGACCCCCAGATTCCTATCCACGCCTCATATCTTTTACCTTGCCAGAACTTCCTCTCCTTCCTTTCCTTAAAATACCCTCCACAGAGCATCTCCAAAGATGACATGAGGGTCTTTGATATCCATACCGACTTATCATCATAGGTATTTTTTAACCCCCGACGCAAGGGGCAGTGTTATAAGTTTGACTTTCTGTGTGTCTTGTCTGTCTGTGGCATCATAGCTCCTAAACTAATGGAACGATTATGATGTGGTTTTTTTTGTTTGAAAGCTGACGTGATCGAGATGGTTCATAGCTACAATTCATGAAAATCTGTTCAGACGTTTCAAGGTCATCATCAGCTCTATTTTGTGTAGGGGGTTGCTTAAATTTTTTTGAAAATCTTATTTTAGGTTTTAAATTGGTAAATAAAGCACAAAAAATTATAATTTTATAACAATTATAATTTCGGGGGACCAACTGTCCAGAGATCAACCTTTGGGTCACCCCTCATAACATACCCTTTTGCGTGATATTCTCATAAATAAAAAAATAAAAAAATGAGTGTGCTTTAGACCACACGACTGGAGTAAAACTGCAAGACAAACCTCGTCCCATAAACCCAGGTATCCCGGCTAAGTTAACAAACATAGCGAACGGGGTGACCTAAGACTTAGGGGTGACATATGACATTGGGGTGAAATATGACCATGGGGTGACCTATGACCTTGGGGTGACCTACGACCTTGGGGTGAACTACGACCTTAGGGTGACCATCCTTATCACTCCCCAAGTCAAGCGTGCGTAAAGGCCCGACCGTTTGCCTCGCCATCGATCACCGTTCGCATCGATTACCGTTCGCAATCACACTTTTCGTAACACATCACCACTTTTCGTAACGCAGGAACGGGGTGACATATACACGGGTGAAATATGATCATGGGGTGACCTACAACCTAGGGGTGACCTATGACCTTGAGGTGACCTACGACCTTGGGGTGACCTATGACCTTGGGGTGACCTACGTCCTTGGGGTGACCTACGACCTTGGGGTGACCTATGAACTTGGGGTGACCATCCTTATCCTTATCACTACCGAAGTCAAGCGTGCGTAAAGGCCAGACCGTTCGCCTTGCCATCGATCACCATCCGCATTGATTACCGTTTGCATCACACTTTTCATAACACATCTTACTTTTCGTAACGCATTCACCAGCTTACCCCCCAAGTCAAGCATGCGTACAAAAGTTTTACTTAAAAAAATATATATATATTACAAATTATATTTTACTAGCTTTTGCTCCCGGCTTCGCTCGCATAGTATTAGAGGGGTACACAGGGCGCCTCCTCCACCTTCCCTATCCCCACTCCAATCCCCCCCCTCCCCCCACATCCTATCCCCCCCCTCCATATCCGTTACATTCATTATTCAAACAGCTCGCATGCCACCTGTTGCAATTTTTGTATATAAATTTCATAAAGCCAGAGCTCTCTCTAAGCTATAGCCTATTCTGCTGTTGTAGAGTTTCATTAAAATCCATTCAGTTGTTTTCGCGTGAAAGAGTAACAAACATACATCCATACAAACTTTCGCCTTTATAATATTAGTAGGATAACGATATTTTGATGAAAATACTTACTGTTAACACCGCCCGATGTCTGCTGCACCGCCCCCGTTTTTGGATTCTGCTTCAGAGTTCCTTTACCTCCGACTACCTTCAATCCAGGACTTGGAGCCTGCTGCCTTTCCAACACTTTGATGTCCTTCTTTCCGCTATCCTTCTTCGCCTCTTTCTTGTTGACCTCCTTGGACTCTTTCTTGGCTTCTTTTTGTTGCTTCTTCGTCAGAACCTGTCAAACATAAATATAATATTACAACCAAGAAATCAATACCTTTACATAGTAAAACGACTGATTTTTGCCATATATTGGCGCCATTTTAAATGTCTCCGATTGCTTTTCAGTTAAAAAAGGCAATTTATTACCTTGATTCGTCAAATAATTTTCTAAAAAATATTTGTAGCTCCCAAGTTTGTTATTTTGAACTTAAAATGAAGCTATTGAATTGCTTTATCTATTGTGACCATTGATGTCGCAAATCCAAACTTCGTAGACCATTTTATAACGATGTTAAAAATATTTTTTTTATGCAGAATGTCTGATCAACTGTTTATGGTAAATTAAGTAATTTTTCCATAGATATGCACCTTTCATTATCAAGTACAGTTTGTCAAATAAGAGTAGAAAATATATGAGGGCGCCACTGTTGACCAAATGGCAATACTAAACACATAACTCATGGTGTTAAAGTAAAGCTGTGTAACCTACATTTTTATAAAAAATTAAAAAGGCATAATAGTGGAAAAAATATTTTTTCATTGCAGTATAGATACTCGCCGATCTCAAAATTAGAATTGCGTATAGGTATATTATTATTATACCTTTGAAATTTTGTGTTAACATAATGAAGAATAACTATAATGCAATAAAATATAAAGCACAGTTTAGAAATTGCTCATATTTATTTAATACTAGATAAAGTACCTAGCGTTGCCTGGGCTTTAGATCATGTCTCTAATTTTAGATCTGAATATATTTAACTCATTCAGATCTAAAAGTAGTGTAACTAAACTCACCATTAGTGATTCTTCCTTTCTATCTATTGTTAAATTCAAATTTATGGTAAATTAAATTAAAGCAAATCGCTTTATAAATCAACTTTTCATCAAATTTATGTCATGAAGAAAAAATGTTTTTTTTAAAATGTGGTTTACTTTACTGTGTTCTATACATTTAGTGTCATTGCACTTCAAAAAAATATTTGACAGTTAAATTGGTGTTGCCAGCCTACAAATTTAGTAGTTCCAGTATTTATATTTTCTACTCTTTTTTGACAGACTATATATCACGACAATAAACAGAAATCGAAAATATTCTATATTGACTCGAATAAGTACCACTCACGGTAGTTTCAAAATAATAAACACGCAGGTAGTGTCCGACCGAACTTTCGGTTTCGGCCTAGTTTAGGCCAAAAAACGAGTTTCGGCTTAGTTTCGGTTTCGGCCGCCATCCAGCCGAAACTACGGCCGAAACCGAAACTGAATTTGGGATGTTTGGTTCTGCGATCGGACATGTTCGATGAACTGAACTGGGAGCCATGAAGTGTCATTTTGCTGCGTCCGCAAGTCAAGTCAGGACTTGATTCACTTGTTTGTGTTCGCTCTGCAAACTTTGCGGTAGTTTGGTTTATTTGTTGTGAAATTGGAGGTTTTATTTTGCATTTTGAAATGATTTAGTTCATGATAGGCCCTGGGGAAAATAATTTCCCTGAGGGCCTATGTGATCTTTAGGGATGCTGTGTGGAGGGTTTTTTAGGGAAAGAAAGGAGAAGAGCGTTCTGAGAAGGAAAAGGGGTGGGTAGGAATCTGGGGTTCAGTGTGTCCTGGTCATCCGTCTTCAAGACCTAGACAAACCTCATCCCATGAACCCGGGCACCCCTGCTAAATCACCAAACGTAGCGAGCCACTTGGGGTGACCTATGGCAGAGGTGTTGGTTATCCAATGAAGTTTCCCGGGGCGGCGGTACCCATTCTCGCCTCCCAAATTATTTTCTTCTTTAGATGAAAGAGTATTTTTTATTTAGTGTACCTAAAGTTTAAAAAAAGTCATTTTGTTTTCTACCTTTTATTTTATGTTATTTTTTAATAATGTTCAAATGGGTAATACCTATTATTTCTTTTTTAATATTATTTACGAAGCGGTTTACGATTACGATTTTAAAAAGCATAAATAATTTATTTGAAATAAGGAGTGATATTAAAATTATGTGATGTTTATTTTTAGTTCAAATATCAGAGACGGAATGATTAATATATGATTTACAAATAAAGGCTGATTGATTAAGATTGACTATTTTTTTCCACGAAAACATGACCTTATATGGATGTTTCGGTTTCGGTTTCGGCCGAACCTGAAACCGAAGCCGAAACTCAGTTTCGGTTTCGGCCGTAAAACTAGTTTCGGTCGGACACTACACGCAGGATTCGCACGGTTATAACTTTTACAATGTTTTTATATTTTTTTTGTAAATCATGGACGTTTCGGTTTCGGTTTCGGCCGAACCTGAAACCGAAGCCGAAACTCAGTTTCGGTTTCGGCCGTAAAACTAGTTTCGGTCGGACACTACACGCAGGATTCGCACGGTTATAACTTTTACAATGTTTTTATATTTTTTTTGTAAATCCTACAAATATGAGATAAACGGTAAAATACAGGTTGTATAGCACTTTAATAAATTTTTAAATCTCCACGTTAAAATTGGAAAAGATATGATTTTTTTTTAATGTTGGCGAAAAATTTAAATGATCTTTCTAAAAAGACCCTCCACACAGCATCCCCAAAGATGACACAGGCCCTGAAGGGAATTATTTTCCTCAGGGCCTCCTATGTGGAGCTTGGTTAGCAGCAGCGAGGAGAGGCGGGAGGGGAAGGGGAATGAAGGGGAAGTGAGGGAGTTGAAACACGCAGAGAGAGACAATTCCTTTCTTTGAGTGGCATTACAAGGCGTGCCGGATACTCCTAGTAATAAAATGTTTAAAATTACCTCAGGTTGAACAAAAAGTTCCCCCTTCTTCTGCTGTTGTTTCGAACCACCATCAACATTCACAGTATTATTTTTTTTATTGCTGGACTTTGAACCACCCTCTTTCTCCTCAAAATTCTTATTCACTCTCAAACTCGCCATTGCGTCAATTATATCCGTCTCGTAAAACTTCTTGGAAGCTTTCGTTTCGAATTTGTTCTTGTTCTGTTCTTGATGTTTCGAAGTTCGTTCGTTTTTTTCTTTCTGACGCTTGGCCGCCTTCAACTCCATCTCGTTCTGGATCCTCTCCTGTTCGGCTTGCTGCTCGCGCAGCTTTCGTTCGAGGATCTTTCGTTGCTTTTTGCTCGGCGCCAAGTTCAGATCGGTGCTGCTGAGTTCGGACACGGTGCTCGCCGAACGGGATTGGATTATCGAGGAGTTTGTCGATGCTTGGTAGTTGGTCTGTTTTTTGTTTGGTTGTTTTGGCGGTTCGGGTTTCGGTTCTGCTTTCGGGGTCTGAAATAAGAAAATTATTTTATAAATTTGGCGACATAAAAGTGGTTAAAAAATACGGTAACATTTGTTGTGTGAATGCATTTTATGACTTAGAAAACCTGAAGAGCGATTCTACATCTTTTGTGGAATCGTTATGAGATAACAGACGTGATCTCCTGTCAGATTTATCTATGAACAACATATATTAGGGAACGTACCCATACTTCAAAATGTTACGCTTGGTACAAATGAGCGGCGGCGGGCTTAGGTTTTTGGTCACCGGGGGGGTTAAAAATTGCAAAAAGTTGGTCAAGTAGTATGGGTACGTTCCCTTAAATGAATAAATAATTATGCATACTTGTAGGAATTTGTGTTTAAAACGATCTAAACTAAAATATGTGACATTTGAGGTTATCCACCACTTACCCGAAATATGTGACAATAAATATATTAAAAAAATCACACAAATCTGACAGGAGATGACGTCCGTTATCTCATAACGATCCCACAAAAGATATAGAACTGCTTGGCTGTTCTCACTGATCTATGCATTTCAATTTGGGAGGCAGGATCCATTAATTGAATAACCTATACCTTTGCCACGGGTCACCCTAAACGGCAAGCTACTTTGGTGACTTAGCAGGGGTGCCCAGGTTCATGGGGTGAGGTTTGTCCCCGGGTCTTAACGGTGGATACGTCTGCCCACCAGCTGCATGGCAGGCCGGATCGGAAGAGAATGGTCGAGGGAGTCCCTTTGACCCCTCCAGCCTTACTCTCTCAGAACATCGCCTTACACCTCAGCGAGAGGGATGGATTCACACATCCGTCACTCCTGGACACTCTGACTTCCAGATTCCTACCCACCCCTCATACCCTTTACAATCCTAAAACTTCCTCTCCCTTGGTATGTCCAGGACTTGGCGGCGGATGTGTCCGCCCACTGACAGCTTTCCAGGCAGAATCGGGAGGAACTGGTTGAGGGAGTTCCTTTTGACTTCTCCAGCAGGATTCTCTCGACCCGTCATCTTCACCGCAGTGAGAAGGATTTATTCTTATGTCCGTCACTCCTGGACACACTGATCCCCAGATTCCTACCCACCACTCAAACCGTTTTCTTTCCCAGAATTTCCTCTTCTTCCTTTCCTTAACCTCTTATTTGCCGGAGACGTGCGGATGCGCACAGTTTGTGCGCATGCGCGCAAAAAATATTTCGAAAAAAATATGTTTGTCTGCAATTTTGACCCTTCTATGTACAGAATTTGTATGAAGGACAAGGTAAGAATCGCTTGCGCCAACATTAACCCATAAGATGGGCATAAATTTCATCCACCTGGCAACCCCAGAATATTTTTAAACGATTTTATCTGTGGCATCAAAATGTCAAATTTGCCGCAATTCTTTTTGTCAAAGTCGATGCGTGTTACTTGACGAAAACATTGTAAAACCTATCAATTTACATAATTAACGCAAGTAATGTTGTTTTGGTACATAGTTTATTGTTCTAGGAATGTGTTTCGGACAATAAAATATACCATAGCTCAAAATTAATCCACAAAACATTCAATTCAAAGTGGTGCTTTGTAAGGGAATTTTCCTGAAATGGCTTGGCCTTTTAACCGGTTAAAAAGACTATCCAGATGACATCCCCAAGTATAATAAGGGTTGAACGCTTACCTTTGGCTTTTTCTTGGACTGCGACAGAGCATGCATCTGTGCTATGGTCGCCTCCCAACTCATGCCCGCTTTCTCCTTCTTCTGGGGCGGGGGCGCCACCGGCTGCGAGCCGACGTCGGGAGCTGCGGCATCGCGACGGGGAGCACCTGGAATTGGAAAGAGATCAGTTTCTATGACCACACAATATTCTGTCTATCACACGCTTCTTGCTTTATTCACATTCATACATTATTTTCTGTTATTCAGATTCTTGACATGATCCAATCAATTATTTGACTTTTTTTCGTTATTTGTTTTTGGGGTATTATGCCGTGTTGCACTACCTCCTTCTTTAGCCAACGTTTCGGACAGCGTTGCAGTGTCCATCATTAGGGCAGATCCGGTAGATGTGTAATTTTTTAGTGGTGAAATGTGTCAAATCATTCACTTTTGCGTCAGAATAATATTATTCCCTCAAATGAATTTATTCTTTTCAGTGGAAAGCATGCAGCAAGATTCATGAAAAATCTAGGAAGGTACTGTAGGTTTTTCTTTGTACATTTGATCAAAGGTACCGTAAAATACCCGGAGATGGACATCGAAATACGCGTCTCAACCTACACAATCCGAAGGCTTGAATGAAAAATTGAGCAGTAAACTCCTAGACCCCCTTTTTGTGAGAAAATGTTCTATTGATTTTTCAAATGAAATACTTAACGCCTTGAGTCTGAATTGAGCGGAAAGCTCCATGGGCTGTTTTAGGAATGTTGGCGACCGAAGTGGCCAAGTGATAGAAGTCTTCTTTGAAACAGGAAAGTATGCCCTATGGATATCAAATTACGCATATAATGAAAGCAAAGTTAGTGGTCGGAGAGTGAGTGTTGGTTGGGTTACCTTCATTCTGCTGGAAGAAGTAGATGGGTTTGTCGGATCCTCGAGGGGTGATGGTGACGCTGGGGCCACAATCCGGCATCAGCACGCGCTTTATTGTCACCATGCACGCTTCCGCAGAGCTCGACTGCAAGTGAAAACATCAGATTATTATCATTAACAATGAATAAGAAGTCAACACAATCATTTCTAATGAAGATTTTTTTTTTTGTTTTACATTAACTCTACACAGGAGGCCCTGAGGAAAATAATTCCCCTCAGGGCCTTTGTCATCTTTGGGGATGCTGTGTGGAGGATCTTTTTAGAAAAGGAAGGAGAGGAAGTTATGGGAAGGAAGAGGGTATTACGTAAGAGGGTAGTGACGGACGTACGAATCCATCCCTCTGGTGCAAGACAAAACTACGGCTGGAGAAGTCAAAGGTACTTCCTCAACCATTTTCTCCCGATCCAGCCTGTCATGCAGCTGGTGGGCAGACGCATCCGCCGCCAAGGCCTGGACAAACCTCACCCCATGACCTGCTAAGTCACCAAACGTAGCGTATCACTTAGGGTGACCTATGACAGAGGTGTTAGTTATTCCTGCCTCCAAATTTGAAAGATAAAAGGCTCCAATATAGAAAAAAATATTACAGGAATTTGGCATAGAGACCGCCCGGAACTCAATTATTGTTTTCAGTCATTTCACGGGGGCTCCAGATCAGAGGTGGCTGCCAAGTTCTACAGTTAGGCCCACTTGCGATGGCCACATTTAAAACTTTTTAAAGTTTGCATTAAAAAAATATACATTTCAAAATTTATATGCTTATTTCTAATAACAAAATTTGAAAGCATATCCTAGCACCCTTCAAAAACAGATTTTAGTTTTATTGCAAACTAGAAATAATATTCTATTTAATTTTGGAGGTACGCCTCCTTCCCGGGAACCATTTATTGGATAATCAACACCTCTGCCATCAGTCGTCACCCCAAGTGGTTCGCTACATTGTTGACTTAGCATGTGTGCCCAGGTTCATGGGGTGAGGTTTGTCCCTGGGTCTTAACGGCGGATACGTCTGCCCACCAGCTGCATGGCAGGCCGGATCGGAAGAGAATGGTCGAGGGAGTTCCTTTGACTTCTCCAGCCTTACTCTCTCAGAACATCGCCTTACACCTCAGAGAGAGGGATGGATTCACACATCCGTCACTCCTGGACACTCTGACTTCCAGATTCCTACCTACCCCTCATACTCTTTACAATCCTAGAACTTCCTCTCCCTTTTTTCCCTAAAAGACCCTCCACATAGCATCCCCAAAGATGACATAGGTCCTGAGGAATTATTTTCCTCAGGACCTCCTACGTTTTTTTTTATTTTTTACAATAGCTCCACACAAGAAACCCTGAGGAAAATAATTCTATGGGATTGCTGTGTGGAGGGTCTTTTAAAGAAAAGTAAAGGAGGATGTTCTGGGAAGGAAAAGGTTTGAGGTGTAGGTATGAATCTGGTGATCGGTGAGTTCAGCGGTGAGTTCAGGAGTGACGGACGTATGAATCCATCGCTTCCGCTGCAACGGGTTGAGAGAACCCTGCAGGAGAGGCCAAACGGTCTCCCTCAAGCAATCCCTCCTGATCCGGCCTGCCACATGGTAAGTGGACATGGACAAACCTGACCCCATGAACCAGGGCACCTCTGTAAAGTCACCAAATGTAGCGAACCACTTAGGGTGACCCATATCAGCCTCCAAAATATGTGGAGTTAATGTAAAAAAAAGTGCAAAGTCTTGGTTATTTGATTCACCATTGCTATTATATTATTCTTATCCCATAAACATCCAAATTTAATAGACGAGAAGATACAGATGAGGGGCAAAACCAAACTATGGGGGGCGAAGAGGGGAAAGATGACTGTGATTCTTTAAAAAATCAATCTGACAGTATATAGGCATCTCGCATTATAATATCACCATTTAGTTCTTAAAAGCAAAATCTGCTTTTGAATGAATAGACCTTTTTACATGGGAGCGCGAATTGCTCGCCACGTTATTAACATATTTGCGAAGTTCAAATGCGGCAAAGTAAAGTTCGCCAATTGTCACAGAGGAATATTTTGTTGCCGTATTTAGTTAAGACACTTTTACAAATGTTTCATAATTTACTTACCCCTGTAACCAGCGACGAGCTCACTTGAGAACCGCCCACATTCACTATGTCCACATATTTTAGGGCAAAGCATGTATAGCACAAGCTCTCATTTTTGCCATGTTATTTTGTAAAATGTACGATGTGAGCTCGGCGCTGGTCAGGACAAGAATGATGAAGTCACATTTTTTAGATTCAAGCGAGGCTCCTGTAAGTCCGGCCGGCTCCATGGAACCGGTATGGGGAGGGGGAAATAATACGCTTTTCTCACTTAGGGCAGGTCCAGATATATTCATACGTCCATGTCTTATCCCCATAAATCTGTTGAAGGAGACTAAAGTGAATAGTAAAATTTTGTATGTTTCTTTGGATTTTAAGAAAAGGATTCTCACCTCAGTGTGCCCCATCGTTGTCTGATCCGCGTGCGGCGCCGGACTGTGATTGGCCGTCTCGTGGGGTGGTGAAGGTTGCTTCGGCCTGTCAGATGGCGGCTGGGGCTTGTCAGATTGGCTGTTGATCTCAGCGCTGAGCTGCTGACGGAGAATCTCTGGGACTGGAAAAGGAAAAAAAGATTGGTATTTAACCAAACTTCACAAAAAAACACTAAAAAGGCACCATTTTGAACTTTGAATTGAATGTTTTGTTGATTAATTTTGAGCTATTGTATATTTTATTGACTGAAACACGTTCACAACACAATAAACTATCTACCAAATCATTACTTGCATTTATTACGTAAATTAATAGGTTTTACGATGTTTTATTCGCGATACACGCATTTATTGCGACGGTTAAATTCGCGGCAATTTACGACAGCGCATTGTCATGGATGAAATCGTTTTAAAAATATTCCAGGGTGACAAGGTGAATGAAACTTTTAGCACCACCTAGAGTAATGATGGCGCAAGCGATTCTGACACTGTTCTTCATACAAATTCTGTACATAGAAGGGTCAAAATCGCAGACCAAAAGTTTTTTGTCGGAAGTATTATTCAAATATTTGAATTATTTTCTCGCGCATGCGCATATGACGCGCGCGCCGGCGCGTCTCCGGCCTGTCACCGGTTAAACATTCCGACCCGTAAGCATATTTACACGACAATATAACAATAGCAGTCAAGTAAAAGTACGATCCGGCAACACTGACGTGTAGCCTGCCTCCTCACACTGAACTCTCTGTGATGCTTAGTCTCGGCGTGGCAGTCGTTCCCGACAGGGCTTTCGCTCGCCGCACCGCCAGGTGTGTAATTCGTTTTTTGTGTGCAAAGAATAATACCTAGGTAGACATTCATTCTCAGCTGCATAAAGTGAACGGAAAACAATGGATGAACACGAAAGATTGGTTTAGAACAGGGTTTCCCAACCAGTGGTCTTCAAGAGGCTAGAAGATGGTCCGCCGGTCAATAAACGAGCCAGAGTGCGGGCGGTCCCTGGTCGAGAAGTCTGAACAAAAAAATATAATAATAACAATATTCAGTTTATCATAATTGTACCTTGTGGTCAGTGGCCATTATGGTATTCCGTTTCGCCCCATTCCATCCTACCCCGTTCTACCCCCTCCGTTGTGGTAAATATTCTTCTAGAACCCGTCCCACCCTATCTCATTCCGCCCCCTCCGTTGTGCTATCCGTGCCGGGTACCACCCATGCTATCCTACGCCACTGACCACAAGCAGTGGCTTAGGCTAGCACGGGTGGGACCTGGGACGGATAGGGCGGATAACGTGGTGTCACCCCCCCCCCCCCCCCCTCCCCAATTAAAGTTGACAAAACACAAATTTCGACTTCGACCGCTGCTTGTGGTCCCTGTCGAAAAAATAAACACACAAGTGGTCCCGGGTCAGAAAAAGGTTGGGAACCACTGGTTTAGAAGGTCTCGACCCCGGTCACAATTGAGTACAACAATTCGTCGCAATCGATGTCGAAGCACTCAAGGAATTCGGGCTCCTTCAACCAGTTGTTTGTGATCTTTTTTGGGACCCAACTTGCGCATACCTTATGGGATCCCAAATGTTCTGACAAAATCTTGTCAATAGTAGTCTTACTGATATGACTTTCTCACAGAGCTCCGAAAAAACGAATTACAGAGTGTTATTTACACCTGGCGGGTGCGACGAGCGGAAGCTCCATCGCGAACGGCTGCCACGCCGAGACTACGCATCACAGAGGGTGCAGCATGGTGGGCATATGGCGTGGGGGAACCGAGCTACACGCCAGTGTTGCCGGATCACGCGTAATATCGTTCCTCGTGACTGCAGCATCTTGGAGCCCTTATTTTACGGTCAACCCTCGTATTTTCCAAAAAAAAAGACCCTAGAATTTTTTTTTCTTAAAAAATGATTTTTTTATTCGAAATTTGTTAATTCCAAATTCACTTTTGCCCGCACACAAATTTTTTTCATGTAATTCGAAAAACATTGAGTTTCACAAAAAAATTATATAATTTTGTAAATCTAAATCTGACGGACAGCCGTGGTGGTAAAACGTCAATTTACACGGTTAACATCATCCTATTATTATTCATCGTATTATTATTTTGTAAATGTGAATCAGTTTACACTGGAATGTCGAATTTTTACAAATTTACTAAGAATATATGAATTTAACCCTTCCACTCCAAGCATGAAATGAAACAAACTTGAAATTTTGATAAGTTTTAAGATTTTCACGGCCAAAAGCATTTTCGTTATTAGATGTGTCATCTACCGGATCTGCTGGATCTGCCCTGATGATGGACACTGCAACGATGTCCGAAACGTTGGCTAAAGAAGGAGGTAGCGCAACACGGCATAACACCCCAAAAACAAATAACGAAAAAAAAACTTGAAATTTTATTTTTGATGTCCTGTAGACTTCAAATTAAGGAGGTTCTACTGTACAATACCCGCAAGTTTGATGTTATTTACTAGCTCCAGGCCTATACAAGGTGTATGCAGTATATGTGCAGGCAAAACGCTACTCACGGTTGTCGATGGTTTGCTGGACGCGTCCGAGTCTGCGCGAGGCCGTGGCCAGGGCTGCCTCAGCGTCGCGCGCGCGAGCTCTTGCGTCCCGCGCGGCGTGCTGGACGGTGCGGATGCGTTCCTCCTCCGCTTCATTCGCCTCCTGTCGCTTCTTGCCGCCTGCGATAAGGAAAATATACTGTTAAGTTTGCCTTTGATTCACTACTGTACTAAATTAAATTTATGTATATATTTTTCACAAGAGTTCCAACTTCTGGAGCCATCACACTGTTCTGGAACCACCTGGAGCCTGAGCCTATGCTCACTGTGGAAGATAATAAAAATCTCATTACATCAACTTTAAAAGTATTTCGATTTTGACTCTGTCTGTATGTTTTTTTTTTTAACGTCAGTTCCACAAAGGATGTCCTGAGGAAAATAATTACCCTCAGGGCTTATGTCATCTCTGGGAATGCTGTATAGAGGGTCTTTTAGAAAAGGAAAAGATTACGAGGGTTGGGTAGGAATCTGGCGGTCAGTGTGTCCAGGATTGACAGATGTGTGAATCCATCCCTCCCACTGCGGTGCAAGGCGATGTTCCGAGAGAGTACCGCTGGAGAATTCTAAAGGACTTCTTTAACCATTCTCTCCCGATCCGGCCTGCCATGCAGCTGAGGGGCAGACTCATCCGCCACCAAGACCCGGACAAACCTCACCCCATGAACCCGGGCACCCCTGCTAAGGGTGATCTGTGGCAGAGGTGTTGGTCGTCCAATAAATGCTTCTCGGGGTGGCGGTACCCATACCCGCCTCCCAAATGAAGTTTGTGGTGAGGCTGAAGGGCGTGGTTAACCCGTCAAAGGCCAGCAAATTCCAGGAAAAATACGGAAATTTCGTAACAAAACACGATTTTGAATTTTGAATTGAATGTGTTGATTAATTTTGAGCTATTGTATATTTTAGTCACTGAAACACGTTTACAACACAATAAACTATCTACCAAAACAACATTACTTGCATTTATTACGTAAATTAATAGGTTTTACGATGTTTTAGTCGCGGAACACGCATTAGTTGCAACGGTTAAATTGACAGGTCAATGTCATAGACGAAATCGTTTTAAAAATATTCTGGGTTGCAAGGTGAATGAAACTTTTAGGCGTCTCATAGAGTAATGTTGGCGCAAGGGATTCTGACACTTTTCTTCATACAAATTCTGTACATAGAAGGGCCAAAATCGCAGACCAAAAGTTTTTTGTCAAAAATATTATTCAAATATTTGAATTATTTTCTGGCGCATGCGCATACGACGCGCGCGCCGGAGCGTCTCCGGCCTGTCACCGGTTAAGAGAAGGAGATGTGGAAGAGGCAGGTTGGGAATTAACTGCACATAAACTTCTTAGAGAAACATTATTTGTGGGATTGCAATACATAAAAATGAAGATAATCGACTCACCCTTCTTGGGCTTCCGCTTGCTGGTGCTGACGATGAGCAGCTTCTCCAGGCGACTGGCCTCGGCGCGCAGCTTGTTCACTCCGTTGGATAAGGCAGTCATCTGCTCCTTCAATTCTCCTTGTTCTATCAGCAAACGCTCCAGCAACTAGCACACAAAGAGGGAATATTCATTTATATTAAAAGAATAGTAAATTTTTATAAGAAAAACTGTCTTTTTATAACTTTTGAAGGTTACTCCCATCAATGTAATATATCATTAACAAGAAGATAATAATAATAATGTATCACGAAAATATGAACTAACAGAATTGCAGAACTAACTTGTCAATGGTCACGACAGTCAGGAGAGCTGTCTTGTTGTTAAATGGAATCATCAATATGTTTAACATCAATGAAGCACAATTTAGACGGCAAGCTTTGTTGCTGTTAGTTTCCCTTTTAAAAACGCTTTAAAATGTTAATTTTGTTAACCTGTCAAAGGCCGGCAAATTCCAGGAAAAATACGGAAATTTCGTAACAAAACACGATTTTGAATTGAAAGGTTTTGTGGATTAATTTTGAGTTATCGTATATTTTATTGACCGAAACACATTCCTAGAACAATAAACTATGTACCAAAACAACATTACTTGCGTTAATTACATAAATTAATAGGTTTTACAATGTTTTAGTTGAGGAACATGCATCAACTTTTACAGCTAAAATTTGCGGCAAATCTGTCATTTTTATGCCACAGATAAAATCGGTTAAAAAATATTCTGGGGTTGCAAGGTGAATGAAATTTTTACCCATCTTATGGGGTAAAGTTGGCGCAAGCGATTCTGACCTTGTTCTTCATACAAATTCTGTACATAGAAGGGTCAAAATCGCAGACAAACATATTTATTTCGAAATATATATTTTTCGCGCATGCGCACAATCTGCGCGCATATGAGCGTGTCCGGCCGATTACAGGTTAAAATTAATAAATTGAATTTAATTCAATGAAAGAGAACATAACACACAAAAATAAAAAGATAACGGTCGTAAGTGGAACTCGAACCAAGAACTTCTAGTCTTACCGGGACAAACGCCTTACCAATTCGGCTACTGTCACCTCTTATTTAAACGTCATATTTGTCAATCTCATATTTAAAATTTTTTAATTAACAACTGGTTCGTATCCTAGATAGTGTCTCGGATAAATGTATCCAGTTTTTATTTATAAAAGGTGGCAGTAGCCAATTGGTGAGGCGTTTGTCCCGATAAGACTAAAGGTTCTGTGAATACTGCGGTATTCGCCAAGATACTGTGAATAATGTGGTATTCGCCAAAATACTGTGAATTCTGCGGTATTCATCAAAATAGTGGAATCTTCGAGTATCGGGCCTAAGAATACAAAGAGAGACTATACACTGACCTTTTTGGCTTTCTGTCGAGCCTTTTTGGCCTGTTTCTTGACCTTGTCGACAGTGCGGCCAGGTCCCTCGATGAATTCCACCAGCATGTTTAGGTCGCGAGTGTCCTCCACTCGAACCCGATAACCCGAACATCTGCGACAAAAAACATACAATCAATTTTTGAAAAAAAGAAATACTTTTTTTTTTTACATTAGCTCTACACAGGAGACCCAAAGGAAAATAATTTCCCTCAGAGCTTATGTCATCTGAGATGCTGTGTAGAGGGTCTTTTTGAGGAAGGAATGAACATTGGTTTTGAAGAGACCCATGTTGTAGGAAGGAGAAAACACAGAAGCTGGCAAATCGTTCCACCGAGCGACCCGTTCTCATGAAACAAATGTCAATCGTGTATATATGTCGGGCACGCGTTTGGCGTGTTTTCCGGTGCCGACGGGAACAATGACGCTAGTTCCTCGGAGCATCTTCCATTGAAATACTGGTAGAACAAGGATAGCATTCCCGTCCGACGCTCTAAAGATTGCAATCAGTTTGTTAAGTTAGTCGAGGATCGACTGATTAAATGAATTGATTGAGCGCACCCTCTGACTTAAGAATGAGCACTTTTAAAATTACCGTGACGATTCACGATTACGGTACGGTGACAGCATGAAAAAGGCAATAAACATACATTCCTTATCACAATATTGCTGCAGCTCTTTCAAAAGATGATACACAATAGACGTGGGCAAAATTGAATGACTGAATTAAATGAATAAATTCAATCTTGTAACACACTCGATCTGATTCTCATTTTCAAAAGGAATTAAATCTTTATTTCTTACCCTTGGCCTTGCATCTTACGATTTTTTAACAGCACCATATTTATTTTTATTTCGATTAATTTATTTTACAGTTAAATATTTCATGTTATATTGAGGTAAGAAAATAATAATGTAGTCTATAAATATTGTAGTGTTTCGTAGGAATTAAATTAAATATTATTCTGGATATTTGTTGCGCGGATAGGTACACCTACTACAGGGTAGCAGTGTTCTCATCAATTTCTCTATCAATTTCTCCCATAAATATAGGCGATTTTCGCCAGAAAATCCGTCATACTGTAAATTCCGTTATACACAAAATTTTCCCGTTTCGGGACACTCCGATCCGCCACACACGGGAAATCCGTTAAGTTGGCAACACTGTCAATCCGCAACCCCAATCTCTGTTTCACTTATTCAAGGAATCAAAAGATTTATTTCTTATTCATTTGTGACGTCGTAGTCCCACGGGTCCCGGGTCCCACGTGTCGAGTCGATCCGGCCGGTCCGCGGAATGCAAGTTATTCAAGTCACAGCAAGACAAAAGACACTTATTAGTCAGAAGTTCCTAATTCATTTCTTGATGCCCGCCGAGAATCGGTTCGTCATTAGTCCCCGCGCGGCCAAGCCGTCATCTTAGGGTGAAACTTCCCACTTCGGACCCTGAACGTTAATAAAAATCTAAAAGCGAAAGTTAATCCTATGTTTTTTCTCCCTCACACGTGCGTAAATTGTGATACAATGCTTGTAGAAACAAAACGATGTTTATCTATATTATTATTATTTTTTATGGTATCTGTCTCTGTCTACTCTAGCCGTAAACAATACATCAGTCGCTATCGAACCGTGATACTGATAAATGATAATCGAGCGGTTTGTTCCTTTATATTTTGGTAACAAATTATATGACGCGTGTCGCCAGGGCTTTTAATTAGATTTTATTCGGCGCGTGGTATTAACTTCACCATTGAGGTAGGTGCATTTAAAAAATATATATATATATATTTGAGTGAAGCTTATTCCAGGTGACCGGTCCGGATATACCTATGAAAGCGCGATAATAGTATGGCTTTTATGTGAATTCCGCCCAAGTCCCGTCTGGAGCTAATGAAACTATGGAATCCCCAATTGGGATATTTTGCGAGGCTAAAGGTAGTGGGAAGTTTAGATCACGTGAAGTGAAACAATTTTAAGATTAATAAATAAATAAAAATTAGTAAAACTTTAGGGGTTAACCACAAAAACTGTTTAATTTTAAGATTTAATTGATAGCCTAATATAAACACATTTTTCTTGTCAAAAATTTGTCTTTTGGGCAAAATAATATCTAAGTACACATTGAAATATTTCATTAACCTCGTCGCGCGTCGTTTTTAGTACCTACGATTTTTCAGAACAACATAATTTACCCTAAGAAGAGTGCTTTGCGTAGTGAAAACTTCTTTATCACCGTTGTGATTTGAAACTCGATGAAACGAAAAATAACGACACTAAAAAGAGCAAACACATGCATCTAAAGGAGAACTAAGAAATAAAGTAGTCTGCGAGAGAATGAGATAGCATTATTGGTCTCCTCTTTTTTTTTGGAATTAAAGGAATGAATAAAATGAATCAATTCAAAAGGCCGAGGGAATCACAATGAATCGATTCACTCCTGGGAATGAGTCTGCCCATGTCTAATACACAAAAGATGTACGAAGGTCTGTTTCCTCAAAAGGAAAAAGTAATCATTTTCTTGCAACTCTCTCACACACCTCACCATGACGTCTCCGTAGACCCTACAGTACTACTACTAGCCGTGATGATAATTTTGAAAGTATGAAATATAGTTACAAGGATAATATTGAAATGTGTGTGAATTCCAAAAATTCAAAAACATCAAAAGTCAATGCTCCGATAGTTTTGCTTTTGTTCTTTTAAACATATAATGCCGCAGCTCTTTCTTACACACTAAATAACAACAGTTGAAAATGAGACAAGCCCTCGACACTATAAAAAAAAAAATGAAACGCAATTCTTGTTTCCGTAGCTGAGCCATAATAAGATACATATATCTGTTTCCTCCAAAGAAAAAGTAGTACAGTAAAGCCTCGCTAATCCGGACCCCCGTTACTTCGGTGCACGCTGTAATCCGGACGGGTGCGTGCAGGTCAAAACGTGTCAATATTCAATCATTTGCTGTCACTCGTTAATTAACTTTTAGTTTTTTTTTTTTTTTCATGTCAAGTGCCCAAATTTCTAACATGTTTGAATTTTTTATAAGTATATTTGTACGTACATACATATTCTTGTCTAAATTGACTTTAAATTTTTACTTTAATAAATGAAACCCAAATTAAAAATGTGTTTTATTCCTATTAAAAAATTGATTACTATAATCCGGACGCCTCGATAATTCGGAAGGGGTCTTGTTTTTGCCTAACCGGATTAGCGAGACCCTACTGCACTTTGAAGGAAACACGTATATTGTGTATCTCATCTTTTGTCCAACCATTATTTAACGTGTAAGAACGAGCTGCAGCATTATTAGGATAAAGAATGTACGTTTTATGATTTTTTTGTGCCGTACGGTACGGTAATCGTGGAATCGTCACGGTAATATAAACATTTGTTTGGTGGTTTACTGACCCGGAGCAGACCGAGGAAGTGGAGTTGAAGATGGAAGAGTCTCGGCTGGTAGTTGTTGTGGTGGTAGAGGCCGTGGTTTGCCACTCGGCCGAATTGGAGCACGCTCGACCTGGACACAACAATAACACACTTTAAATACATATTAAAATAGTAGAGTATAGAGCTTAGTATCAAGACAAAAATGGCAGTGTTCAAAACAATATACTATAATATAATATGCTAAATGAACGAACACGCTCTAGAGTTCAAGCTGCCGAAATGAGGTACTTGAGAGGAGTGGCAGGAGTTACGAAATGGGATTAAATAAGAAACTCGACAATCCGAGACGATCTAAACATCGAACCACTGTTACTCTTCATAGAAAAATCGCAACTGAGGTGGCTTGGGCAAGTACTAAGAATGTCTGATGACCAAATTCCCAGGAAAATACTGAGTGCGATTCCAGAGGGTAGACGTCCAGTAGGCCGCCCCAGACACAGTTGGGCGAGGTAACTCCAGAAACTGTGGGAGGAGATGATGGGACTGCCATGGAAGAAGGTCGAACAATCAGCACAAGACAAGGACACAATGTGGAGCCTTGTCGATGCAGTGGGTCCCCGACCCGAATATGATAAGGGGAAAAGATGATAATGATGATAATTAAAATAGTACCATTAAAAAAATACATCAAAAGAAATAACATTATTCAATGCATTCTGCACAACTCTGTATACGTCAGAACTGTCGCTAGATTACACTGCATCACAACATCATAAGCTAAAAGTCATCTAAAGATAATATTGTTAGTTCTTACTTAGTCCAAGTACGTTACAGTTAAATATGACCAAAAGAGATAGGGTCGAATTAACTCATTGGTTAGAACAGAACCTACGCAAGGCTTAACCTGTTATTTGCAGGAGACGGGAATCCACGCGCGGTTATTTATAAAAATTTCAAAAAAAATATTTTTATATGCGATTTTGAATCTTCTATGTACAGTTTGTATGAAGGACAAGGTCAGAATCGCTTGCGCCAACATTTGTCCATGATATATGCAAAAATTTCATTCACCTTGCGACCCCAGAATATTTTTAAATGATTTTATCTGTGGCATCAAAATGTCAAATTTTCCGCAATTATTTCTGTCAAAGTCCGATGCGTGTCACTTGACGAAAACATCGTAAAATTTATCAATTTACGCAATTAACGCAAGTAATGTTGTTTTGGTATATAGTTTATTGTTCTAGGAATGAGTTTCGGTAAATAAAATATACAATAGCTCAAAATTAATCCACAAAACATTCAATTCAAAATTCAAAGTGGTGCTTTCTTAGGGAATTTCCGTGTTTTTCCTGGCCTTTGACAGGTTAAGGTCCCGGGTTATATTTCTAGATGTGACTGAATCTTTTTTTGTTTCACATTTTTCACTTGAGATTCGTAAAGATTGTTTTCAATGATTAAAAATTAAATTTATTTGATTAATTTGTGTTTTACGGCACATTTCAGAGGGTAAGATACTTTCAGTGTCGCCCTGGTGAAAGGACCAACAATCAGAATAGAAACATTGCATGAAATAGCCAGTTACTTTCCAAACGTCATCTTCCCCATCTCCTTTCCCTCCCCACTACCTTCAGCATCACAACATACTCCAATTGTGGATGCCATAGTCTCACTGGTTCCAGACAGTACAATTGAAAGCAGTTAGGGAATTCATAATCATTTTTTAACAAATTCTCCAAAGCACGGCCTCCACACAACACCCTTCCAGATCAAATAAATGCGTACAAACCTTTTGATCGCGAATCAGCATGCTGACTGGTGTGCTGATTCTGCTGACCTTGCTGATTCGGCTGACCTTGCTGATTTTGGTTGCCAGGCAGCTTCTTGACGACGAGGGGAGGCGGCTTGCCCGCCGCGGCGGCGGCATTCCGCTGCTGAGGGTTTTGCTGACTCTGAGGCTGATTCGGCTGAGGTGCAGGACTCTGATTGGCCGGTGATTGCTGACTCTGTGGCTTTTGCTGAAAGTGAAAAAATATTCACTAGGAATGGGATATTTTCACAAACTATGGAAACATATTACTTAGATATGGATCATCCAGTTGATTAATCCGACATCTCCAAATACTAAGTTTTGAGATAATCAGTAAAACATTATTTGAATGCTATTTATTGTCTGTGTTTTATATGTAAACCCCTCCGCAACGTAAGCAGATATAAGCGGTAGAAATAGGACAGCAGTCAAGTACAATAAGCGTGTTTTTACATCAGCGCGTGTGTTTCCATAGAAATCGTTCTAACTCCGTTATTGTTTTAGTTACATCCCTAAAAAGTAAAAGGTCAATAGTCGATCAATCTGTACATCCCTATCAAGTTGTCTATAGAAATACATAACAGGAATCAGCTATCAGTCGCGTAGTTGACAAAAATATTTACCCGCACAAATTTACTACCGGCGGCTAGTCCGCGTTCGACATTTTTAATTTTTATTAAATATTTTTATATAAAATGATAATAAAATGAGGTGACTAAAGTGTTTATTACACATATATACAATATAATAAGTATTGTTGTTTACATAATCTGTGATTTTAGTACTGTTTTCACATAAAAACATCATGTGAGTCATTTTTACCTATTTTTAATGTTTGCGTTCTAAATTTTAATATTTACAAATGCTAATATTTATTTGTAATATAATAATTTGAAAGCCTATTTTGTTACCTTTCTAAAACAGTTTTTACTATTCGGCTACGTTCAGAAATGTTTCATTTATAGAGCTTTAATTGTGAAGCGGTAATAACAAAAAGTTTTCGTAAAATGTCATTTCGTTTGAGACAGTTTAACCCGTCAAACTGTCTCAAAGGTACCCATACCCGCCTCCCAAATGAAGTTTGTGGTGAGGCTGAAGGGCGTGGTTAACCCGCCAAAGGCCAGCAAATTCCAGGAAAAATACGGAAATTTCGTAACAAAACACGATTTTGAATTTTGAATTGAATGTTTTGTGGATTAATTTTGAGCTATCGTATATTTTATTGACTGAAACACGTTCCTAGAAGAATAAACTATGTACCAAAACAACATTACTTGCGTTAATTACGTAAATTAATAGGTTTTACGATGTTTTAGTTGAGGAACACACATCAATTTTGACAGCTAAAATTCGCAGCAAAAATGAGATTTCTATGCCACAGATGAAATCGTTAAAAAATATTATGGGGTTGCAAGGTGAATGAAATTTTTACCCATCTTATGGTGTAATGTTCGCACAAGCGATTCTGACCTTGTTCTTCTTATAATTTCTGCACATAGAATGGCCAAAATCGCAGACAAACATTTTTTGTTAGAATTTTTTTCAAATTATTTTCTCGCTCAATACGCGCGCGTCTCCGGCAAACAAGAGGTTAACCGCTGGGAGGCCGGAGACGCGCCGGCGCGCGCGTCATATGCGCATGCGCGAGAAAATAATTCAAATATTTGAATAATACTTCCGACAAAAACTTTTGGTCTACGATTTTGGCCCTTCTATGTACACAATTTGTATGAAGAACAGTGTCAGAATCGCTTGCGCCGTCATTACTCTCGGAGACGCTACAAGTTTCATTCACCTAGTCACCCTGGAATATTTTTAAAACGATTTCTTCTATGACAATCGGCTGTCAGAATTTGCCGCGAATTTAACGGTCGCAATTAATGGGTGTATCGCGAATAAAACGATCATAAAACCTATTAATTTACGTAATAAATGCAAGTAATGTGGTTTTCGTAGATAGTTTATTGTGATGTGAACGTGTTTCAGTTAATAAAATATACAATAGCTCAAAATTTATCAACAAAACATTCAATTCAAAATTCAAAGTGGTGGTTTTTTAGTGTTTTTGTAAAATAACACCGGGTGGCATAAGAGGCCGGTACATTAGTATAACATTTTGAAATTTCCTACTAGTGACCCAGAAAACATCAATTTTAGTTTATTTCACTTGAGTCGTTCAATTTCTATATCCGCTGTATCAACTTTCACTGATTCGGACAAAACCGCAAAAAACTGTCACATCTCTAGTGTAAAGAATAAATTGCATTTTATTTTTTTTATGTAATGAATTGGAGTTATAAATTAGAAAAGTGTTCATTTTTTAATGTATGTGTAGAAATATTCAAGTAATTTGGATAAATAAAATGGATATAGCGGATTTTGATACTCACTTTGTGATTGGTATGGAATATAGAGGCTTTCGAAACTCAACTGACCTGAGGGGCGTGTTTCTACACCCGCCATCTTGGCAAAATAACTGCTCGTGATTGGTTGAATTCCGATATAGCGGGTTTTGAAAGTAACTTATTGAATGATATAGCGGGTTTTGTTTCTCACTCGCAGTTTTAACCTGGTTTTTGGTCGTGATAAGGGAGGTTTGGAAACTCAATTTTATGTTAGTCTTGTTCCTGGCAAAAATGTGAACAAGATGTCATACTCAGATCGGATATAGTGGGTATTGAAATTATAGGACTCACTTCAAGTTTTAGTGCATTATAATTGATTTGGTGTTATTTATGAGTAAGTTAAAGATATGGTTAGTACTTGTGACTCTATTAGGAACATGAAATCAAATAAAGTGATTAAATTAAAAATAAACACTTACCTCAGTTTGAATGGCCTTATTTTCAATGCACGCCACAAGTTTATATTTTTTCGCGTTCTTTTGATTCTGCTCGTCGATAACCCTGTTGGCTTCGCGTTCCAACCTGCGTATGGAATCGCGCGGATTGACCTGCGCGGCCGCAGACCTCTGAGCTTCCGCAGCAGGAGCTTGCGCTGGCGCACCAGTCCCCTCTTTGTTCCTGATCGAGATATTGGTGGCCTCTTTGAGGCTCTTGATTGTGTCTTGGACGTTCGGTTGGACTGCCGGCGGCGGGTTAGGATTTAAATTTGGCGGATCCGGTCGGGATTTCGGCTTCGGAACTGGCGTTGCTTTAGCGGATTCGACTTGCTTCTTTGCCACGTCCGGAACTGCGACGTTTGCTACAGTCGGTTTTGATGCTACTTTCGGCACTAGCACGGCTGGCTTCACAGTGGAATTGGCGGTATTCAATGCCGGTTTCACGACGTTGGTATTCGATGTCATGTTCAGTTTCACGGTTGTGCTTCCGGGATTCACCGGGTTCGGTTTCGTGGTATTGGCGGTATTTGCCGGTGCGGGTTTTGTGGTCGTTGCATTGGACTTGGCGTTGGGGTTGAAACCCGTGTTGACTGGGATGGGTTTTATGGGATTCGACGGTAGTGGTTTTACAGTGTTGGTCGGAACGGGTTTTATGACATTGGGTGGAAGGGGTTTCGCTACGGCGGTCGCTGAATCTGAAAACAAACAGAAATTTTTCTTTAGGGATAGACAAAAAGATGCATTTTTTTCTCCATCCACATTCATAAGCAATAAAAACTAATTTTTATATTGAAGAAGAATATTAGCAGTACTTATCAAGTGAATAAAACCTCCTTCATTTATCCATAGCTTTTATCTATTACACAAACTCCAGCATATGTTGTCTTTCTTTATTTTTATGTGAATACATTTGTTTTCCATTGGTCCATACAGGAGGCCCTGAAGAAAATAGACGATTCCGAGCAGCTGGGACTGTTAAACGGAATTCACAATTTAAAAAAAAAAAATTATACAGACCTGTCTTGCCGCCCGCACCTGCGATGGGCTGGTGCATCCCCCCGGCGCATCCATCCTCTGCCTTCTCCTTTGCGGAAGTCTTTGCTCCATCAGATGTCTCTGAATCCCCCTGCGGAAACCACAACAAATACAAATGTCTAAACATTACAAAATACTGTGGAATAATCAGCCGTCTACATAGAACAGAAAACTTCTAGACACTGACTGATTGAAAAGTTGACATGTTTTTTTTTAACCCTTTCTAATCCAATTTTTTTCTACAATGTTAATCACTCGAATGATATCTACCTATAATTGGATAGCCCATGAGCGACTGCTACCTAAATTTGCATAATCCGTGAGCGAAAGCTACCCTAATTTAGATAGCCCATGAGCGATAGCTACCTAAATTTGGGTAATCTATGAGCGAAAGCTACCCTAATTTAGGTAGCACATGAGCGACAGCTACCTAAATTTGGGTAATCCATGAGCGAAAGCTACCCTAATTTGGGTAGCCCAAGAGCGACAGCTACCTAAATTTGGGTAATCCATGAGCGAAAGCCACCCTAATTTGGGTATCCCAAGAGCGACAGCTACCTAAATTTGGGTAATCCATGAGCGAAAGCCACCCTAATTTGGGTATCCCAAGAGCGACAGCTACCTAAATTTGGGTAATCCATGAGCGAAAGCTACCCTAATTTAGGTAGCCCATGAGCGATAGCTACCCTAATTTAGGTAGCCCATGAGCGATAGCTATCTAAATTTGGGTAATCCATGAGCGATAGCTACCCTAATTTAGGTAGCCCATGAGCGATAGCTACCTAAATTTGGGTAATCCATGAGCGAAAGCTACCCTAATTTAGGTAGCCCATGAGCGATAGCTACCCTAATTTAGGTAGCCCATGAGCGATAGCTACCTAAATTTGGGTAATCCATGTGCGATAGCTACCCAAAATTGGTTACATAGGTGATTTTTAAGAATTAAAATTAATTTATTTGAACTTCCTGCAAATCTTACCAAAAGTTATACAAAATTTAATCAAGAAAATTTTTGGTTCATATTTTGTAAAATGGAAACCTTTGAAGTGCATCAAACATAGAAGATCTCTACAAAAAAGCGCTGCTCTGAGTAAGTTAATTTTTAATATGCTAAAAATCATAGAAAAAATTCAATTCATCACTGTTTCATGAAGGGTCAAATATTTAAAATAAGGTCACATTCTTATAATTACAACACATAAAATGGCTGTTTAGCAAACTATAATTTAGGTCAATCATTTTTTGATTTACTCTCCAAAACTAAAACACTAGCACTTTTGACATTGCAATAATTCATTTATAAATAATTTTTAAGTCCTCAGGCCTTGGGTCTATTTTGTTGGAAGATCAAAATATTTCCTTTTTGCAATAAAATTCAAATAAATTGAATATTTCTGAAAGCATCTGAAAACTAAAAACTGTTTTTGAAAGATATTGAAAAACACTTTCAAATTTTATAATTCGAAATAAACATATCATTTTTGAATGCAAACATAAAAAAGTTTTTCTTGAAACTAAAATTACTGATAATGGAAAAAAAATAGAAACACATATTTTATTAGTTATAAACGTTATGTATTATAAACATTAACATCGATTCTCTTTTTTGTCATTTCGTGTAAAAAAAATTAATAAGAAAATTCCCAAAGTTTCATAACTTTTTTTTCAAATTGTGGTTGGAAACTTTGGACTCCAGCGCCCTTGAGGTGATTTTCCACGAAAACGGCGCTATATAAATTAGCCAATTATTATTATTATTATAAAAATGTACATTTTAATTATTTTGCGGTTAACTTTCAGATTTGAATATAAAACATGGTGTTTCCTCTTTCTAACACTGTTTAGATCATGTTTCTAACCATGATAGTAAGGGAGACACAACGATTTCTATGAGACCTATACGCGTTGTTCTTAAAACTGAACAAATTAGCCGGAGAGGTTAAGTAATTTTTTCAAAACTCATGTTGCGAAAGATTAATAAATAATCCTTGATTTCCATCATGAGCTTTAAGAGCTGTTCGCACAGGGAGAGTAGTTTAGTCAAGTAGAGAGTATATTAGTAATTAAACGCGTCTGAACACCACAATTTTAGTAGAGTAGTTTAGTCAGCTCTTTAGTAGATTCAATCCATTTCTTCTATTTTTTCAGGTGACTAGCGACCCCCACCACGCATCCCTGTGCACTGACATGCTCAAACCCGTTGTTTTAGCAGAGTTCATAATTAGATGCGCAGATATGTCGTAACGTGGGAGCGAAGTTGCTACTCTAAAATTCTTTATTTATGCTACTATTAATCTTTTTTCGTGTGGACACGATAATAAATTAATAAATAAATTATGGATAATTTATTTATTTTCATCTAACTAATTTACTCTTCCACCTCTTCTAAAATAAGCATTACAAACAGCTTAAACTCTAATAGGGCGGAGACGCGAATCCACGCGCAAAAATTTCGAAAAAAATGTTTGTCTGCGATTTTGACCCTTCTATGTACAGAATTTGTATGAAGGACGAGGTCAGAATCGCTTGCGCCAACATTTGCCCAGGATCTAGGCAAAAATTTCATTCACCTAGCAACCCCAGAATATTTTTAAATGATTTTATCTGTGGCATCGAAATGTCAAATTTGCCGTAATTCTTTCTGTCAAAATCCGATGCATGTTACTTGATAAAAACATCGTAAAACCTTTCAATTTACGTAATTAACGCAAGTAATGTTGTTTTGGTACTGTAATCTACTTGATTGTAATGCGCCATAATGCAAACGGTTTTCGGCCAGTCGAGTAGCAAGTATACTCGCTAGTTGATTAACTACTTGATCAATGCGAACTAGCCATAAGAGCATAAAATATTCAGTTAAGTGCAAAAAAATAAAAGGTAAGCGGTAATAGGTGTTACCTGGGAAGACTGCGAGCCCGCAGGTCGGCACCTCTGCTTCTTGCGGTTCAGTATGGAGCGAAGTCTCTCTCTGGTCTCATTGAAATTCTTGGAAACCGGAGTGGTGACGGGAGGCTGAAATGTATACATTTTATTCACTTATTTATAGAGCGGAGACTGTATACCTTTTTTTACATTAACTTTACACAATTTCGGAGGAGGGCATCGGTACAGCCATACCGGGAACCATTGTTGGATAACCAACACTTCTGCCATAGGCCACCCCAAGTTGTTCGCTATGTTTGGTGACTTAGCAGGGGTGCCGGGGTTCATGGGATGAAGTTTGTCTTGGCGGTGGATGCATCTGCCAACCAACTGCGTGGCAGGCCGTGGATCGGGAGAGACTGTTTGAGTAAGACTTTTTGACCTCTCCAACAGGAATCTCTCGGAACATCGCATGTAGGAGGGATAGATTCATACATTCATCACTTCAGTATACACTGACCCCCAGATTCCTACCCACCTCTCATACCTTTTTCCTTCCCAGCACTACCTCTCCTTCCTTTCCTAAAAAAGACCCTCCACACAAAATACCTCACAAGAGTCCTAGCTCCTCCCGTCTGGAGCCAGTAAGACAATAAAATCCCCAATTGGGGTATGTTGTGAGACTGAAGGTAGTGGGGAGGGGAAGGAGATGGGGAAGAGGATGGTGGGGAAGTAGCTGGCAATTTAGATCTGGTCACCAAACACAGCTAAAGCTATTTCAAGCAACATTTCAATTCTGAATGGTGGTCTTACACCAGGGCAATACTGAGAGTATCTTCCACTCTGGAACATGCCGCAAATATACTATATATTATTTGAAATAAATTAATTGTGAAATATCACAAATTAAACAAATAAAATTTATTTGCGCACGCCGGGATTCAATCCCGCGACCTGAGCGATAGCTACCCAAATTTGGGTAACACTTGGGCGGTAGCTACCCAAATTTGGGTAACCCTCAAGGGATAGCTACCCAAATTTGAATAGCCCTTGAGCGATAGTTGCCCAAATGTGGATAGCTCTATATATTATTTTTAATGAATTAATTGTGACATAATACAAATTAATCAGATAAAAAATCCCGCGACCTTCAGATTGAGAGTCAAGAGCCTTACCCCTAGACTATGGAGGCCGTCAAACCTACCATGGAAAGAAACAGTAAATAAATAGTATGAGTTTGTACGTACCGCGTGACCAAAGACAGTGCAGTAACAACAGTTGCACGGCTGATCGGGGCGCGGGGAGGCCGGGTGCTGGGAGCAGCGTCCTGATTCCGGGTTGCCACTGCAGTTGTCCCCTCCGTGATTTACTGCAACAAACACACACACAAACAGATTAGTTCATTCAATCCATCACATTAGGTCTCGATCATATTTTGTCAGAGTCAAAATATATCGGTTTTGCAATAAAATCCAAATAAATGGAATATATCTGAAAACTAAAAACTGTTTTTCAAAGGTGATAGAATATTCTTTAAAATTTTACAATTCGAAATAAACATTAACTAACTAACTAACCATTTCCACAGGGGTAGGCAGAGAGGACGGACTGCCAAACAACTCGGTATTAATAATAATAATAATATACTTTTGAATGTACATAGCTATAACTTTGTGGTTATCCATTATAGATAAATGAAACAATTTAACTTTGTTTGAACCACTTATATAATGAGTACATCCGACCGGTTTAGCTTATACGCTTGTAAACGCTTGCCCTGAAGAAGTAACGGCGGTCGTTCCGAAACCAGTCGGATTTAGTCATTATATAAGTGGTTCAAACAAAGTTAAATTGTTTCATTTATCAATAATAATAATACTTGGATGATTTATATAGCACCGTTTTTGTGAAAAATCACCTCGAGGGCACTGTACAAACTTATAATACATTTCTAAAATCTAAAAAAAACTACAAGCTAGACAAACAATTAAAAACAACTTATGGCTAAAAATTGCACCCACCGGTTCGTTGATCACCGATACGAAAATACATGTATAACATTTTGACCAATGAACGCGATGCTGCCTAAAAGTTAATGAAAACAGGACCATACTTACCTGGGAGGTCGCTTGAAATTAACACTGTACCACTGTAACAGTTATAATATAATCTTGACACACACTCCTTGCCTCGTTTACATTCATACTTCGTCTCGTACATGCTCTTCTATTATTCTGACTCTTGACATGGCCTGACTTCAGTATCTGGTTCACTTGGTCGTGCCATGTCTTTCTTGGGTTTCGTCGACTTCTTCTATCTTTCACATTTGTGTCACATATTCTCCTTACACTCCTTTCTTCGTTCATTCGCTTTACGTGCCCAAACCATCGGAGCATCCTTTTCTTAATCTTACTCATTACGCTTACATCAGCCTTGCGTTCTTTACGGATCTTCAAGTTACTCACACATAACTTAAAATAAACTTTTAATATTTTAAATATAAAATTTTTTAATGCAAACATACAAAAGTTTTTGAAATAGCTCACCTAACATTTTTTTTAATTAAAATTACTGATAACGAAAAAAAAGTGAGTTGACGATAACGTTTATAATATAACATTTGCCTAATAAATTATGTATGTTTTTTTTTTCTGTATCGGTAATGAAAATTTTTTTATTTCAAAAATTATATGCTTATTTCAAATTATAAAATTAAAAAAAGCGTATTCACCTTTAAACCTGTAATCGGCCAGACACGCTCATTTGCGCGCAGCTTGTGCGCATGCGCGAAAAAATATTTCGAAATAAAAAAGTTTGTCTGCGATTTTGACCCTTCTATGTACAGAATTTGTATGAAAACAAGGTCAGAATCGCTTGCGCCAACATCATTGATGATTTAGCCACTAGTTTCATTCACTTGACAACACCAGATTATTTTAAAATGATTTTTATCTGTGGAATCGAAATGTCATTTTTGGCGCAAATTGAAGCTGTCAATATTGACGCGTGTTCCTCGACTAAAACATCATAAAACCTATAAATTTATGTAATTAACACAAGTAATGTTGTTTTGGTGCATAGTTTATTGTTCTAGGAACGTGTTTCAGTCAATGAAATATACGATAGCTCAAAATTAATCAACAAAACATTTAATTCAAAATTCAAAATCGTGTTTTGTTACGAAATTTCCGTATTTTTCCTGGAATTTGCGGGCCTTTGACAGGTTAAAAACAGTTTTTAGTTTTCAGATAAATTCACAAATATTCCATTTATTTGGGTTTATTGCAAAGCGGAAATATTTTTACCTTCCGACAAAATACGGCCGATTATTTATTTATTTATTTCAACGCCATAAATGGCTATTACATCCTGTGATACATGATACACAGTGGTATAAATAGTGGTTATACATAGGTTATGATTATAACAAACAAAAATGAATATGAGCTCATACAAAATACACATTTTTATGCAGAATAAACATAAGTAAATAAAGGTGAATTCTTAGAAAAATTCTCAACATCAAGTATAATATACCTACTTTACTTTTATTTGTACCTATTGTTGGATTCTAGGAATTGGCTAAAATGGACTAACTTAGTAATGATATTATTGTTACCTTCAGTTGAAATGACTGAAGTTTAAAATTACTACAGGTACTGCTAATTAGTTCAGCTTTTCAGGGCTGCCAGTTAGAGAATCAATAATAAATCTTTGGTTTAAAAATAATAATTTTGGAGAAAAAAAAAAAAATTATACATTATTAGCTATCACTTAACTAGTCTGTCTGATAGTTAATATAAATGAAGCAAGCAGTTTGGAATCTATATTAGAGTATGATATAGACGCCGTGCAGACGAACACTATTATACCTAGCATTAATTAGTCATTGAGGTATGATATTATAGCCTTCTTATAACTATATTCGGTGCAGTTGAACACATCTACTACTTCTGAGAAAGCATTGCCAACAGCATGCAATCTAGGTATAAGCGAGTATCTAAATGACTCAGTCCTGATATTTTTGTTGCAATTAAAAAGAATTTTGGATCGAGTAGTCCTAGTAGGTATGTGGAAGGTAATTAGGTTTAATAAATCAGGACTGTCTATAATACCATTAACAATTTTAAAAATAAAAGTCAAGTCGGAAATAAGTCTTCTATCTGAAAGTTTGAGTAAGTTTAGTTCTTTCATTAAGTGATTGTAATTTATTGATTCTATTGGTAGACCAAGTTTATAGTTAATGAATCTTAAGAATTTATGCTGAATTTTTTCTATGGAATCGGAGTGGATTTTGAAGTGAGGGGACCAAATAGAAGAATTATATTCGACTTGACTTCGAACTAGAGAGGAATATAGGATTTTTAATGTTGAAATATTGAAGGGTTAAAAGATGTATGGCAAGTTAGATGAAAGAGAAAGAGGATTGGGGCATAACGGGAAGGAGCGCAGACTGTAAGACTATATTGGTGGATTACCAGTGCAGACGTGCTGGTGATGGTGATCGCTGTCGACCGGGGGGCGAGCCGCTACAGCCGGCACCTTGGCAAGTCCGGGGAGGCCTGGCGGGGGCCCCTTCGTCGCTGCCGCCGCTCCCGTCACCGCCGCCCCCGACTCCAGCTTGGGCGGATGGACTATAGGTTCTCGGTAGCCTGAAAAACAAACGATTAGCATAAATATTAATTTTATATCTCAATCAACACTGAGGTTCGTGCATAGTTATCTCCAATCAAACTGAGGTCACATTACGAGAGCTTAATGTCAAAGCAAAGTTATCTAAAAAAAAAAACATACAAAAAAGCATATTTGGTATTGAAACGGGATAATTATGTATGTAAATAAAACGTACAATTTAAACAGTAAACACAATTGGTCTTTAGTTTGGGTACAATCAATTTGCAAGTGTGTACGAGGGCTATCTGTAAAATAAGGTCTCCAAGGTGCTGCGGTCGCGAGGAACGATTTTACGCATAATCCGGTAGACTGACGTGTAGCTTGATTCCCCCACGCCAAATGACTACCACGCTGCACCCTGTGTGACGCTTAGTGGTCGGTGTGGAGCCTTACCTCGGCTCCAGCCTTTCGCAATGGAGCTTACGCTCGTTGCACCCGCCAGGTGTGAATAACGCTCTGTTTTGTCGGAGCTCTGTGATATGGTCATATCAGTAAGACCTTTATTGGCCAGATTTTGACAGAACATTTGGGATCCCATAAGATCTGCGCAAGATGGGTCCCAAAAATGCTCACCAAAAATCACAAACAACGGTTTGAAGGAGCCTGAATTCCTTGAGTATTACGACATCGATTGTGAGGAATTCTTGGACTCAATTGTGACTGGGGTCGAGACCTTCTAAACCAGGGGGTTTACTTTCATTAGGGGTCTGTTTTTTTAAATAACATGACCGCCGCGGTCCGGAAGGGAAAAGCCTAACTCCCCCCCCCCCGGCTTAATAATCGAAATGATAACTGTACTACATAAATATGTGTAGATACAATATCACCGAATAAATAAAACTAATGGGTTCCGGAACAGTATTTTATTAAATAATAAACAAATGTTAGTGAGGATGTCGATGATGAAATCTGTGATTCTGTTTTTAAAAGAAAGACAAACAATCCCGGGTCACGAATAACCCAACAATGTTTGAAAATCTCCTACTACCACCACAGAAAGCCGAAAATTTTGCTTGTGTTGTGATGGAGGACTTAACCTGTAATCGGCCGAAGCTGCTCATATGCGCGCAGCTTGTGCGCATGCGCGAAAAAAATATTTCGAAATAAAAGTGTTTGTCTGCGATTTTGACCCTTCTATGTACAGAATTAGTATGAAAACAAGGTCAGAATCGCTTGCGCCAACATCATTGATGATATAGCCACTAGTTTCATTCACCTGGCGACACCAGAATATTTTTAAATGATTTTTGAATGAATCGAAATGTCATTTATGCCGCGAATTTTAGCTGTCAATATTGACGCGTGTCCCTCGACTAAAACATCGTAAAACCTATTAATTTACGTAATTAACGCAAGTAATGTTGTTTTGGTAGATAGTTTATTGTTCTAGGAACGTGTTTCAGTCAATGAAATATACGATAGCTCAAAATTAATCAACAAAATATTCAATTCAAAATTCAAAATCGTGTTTTGTTACGAAATTTCCGTATTTTTCCTGGAATTCGCAGGACTTTGACAGGTTAACCAGCCGAGGAATCGAACACGCGACGCTCGGGTGGGACCCAAGCGCTATGTCCACTCAACCAATGACCGGTCAAATGTGTCAAACGGTGATTGATGTGTTTAAAAATATCTGATAAAAAAGCAATGGAAGTTACATTTTATTTATCGCTAAGACGACAGCAAAGACAAAAAATTATCAAATTATGTATTAAAGTTACATGTGTAAAATATTTTGTATTGTTAACACAAGGTCCGCACAAAATACGTCGGCGGTCCGCCATTTGGTGACCGCTGTTACAAACCAACCTTTCGCGCTCATACACTGTTTTCCGTACACTTTATGCAGCTGAGAATGAATTTCTACCAGGGTATTGTTCTTTGCACACAAAAAACAAATTACAGAGTGTTATTTACACCTGGAAGGTGCGGCAAGCGGAAGCTCCATTCGAACGGCTGCCACGCCGAGACTAAGCATCACATAGAGTGCAGCGTGATGGGAATTTGGCGTGGGAGAACCAGGCTACACGCCAGTGCCACGCGTAAAGTCGTTTCTCACGACCGCAGCACCTTGGAGACCTTATTTTAGGGACAACCCTCATATGACACGATTCAATAATAGCAAGACAATATATTCTAGATGTGGATCTACAGAAGAATACTCAAAATAAGCTGGATGGACAGAGTCACGAATGAAGATGTTATGGTTCAGATGAATAAACAAAAAGAAGTTTTTAAAACCATAAAAATCCGAAAACTTTAATTTCTAGGACTTGTGATGAGACATCCAGAGCAGTAGGAGATCTTGCATCTCATAATGCAGGGAAAGATTTTGGGACCCTGGAAGAAGGAGAAAATCGTGGCTGAAAAAGCTGAGACAATGGTTTGGCCAGTCTACTGCAGAGCTGTTCGGGCCGCAGTAAACAAAGTCCACATAGCCAACACGATAGCCAACGTCCGTTGAAAAGACAGGGCACGAGAAGAAGATGATTGTATATTAAATCTTACCAATGATATCCCTGATGGTGACGCTGTCCTTGATAGGTACTCCACCCTTCATGGCGACTCCGTTGACAATGGCCACGTCGCTCTTTCGCGCGCGGTAAACCGGCGACGACAACGACGAGCTGTTGCTGTTGCCATTGTTGTTGGTGGCAGTGGTGACCGCGGTAGGCGTGGCAGTTGCCTTCTTGGCATCAGAGACTGCCTTGTCACAGACGGGAGGCGGTAATGCGGGCGGGATTTCATCTGTGTCGGGCACCTCCTGAAAATTAGACAATTTTTAACTCATAGATTCATTCTAAAGAAATACAAGGACAATTCCACCATCTGAATCTAATTGTGAAATATCATTGATATAATTTTGTAACAGTAGTGGTCCTAGTAGGGAGCCCTGCGGAACTCCATAGCTTATTGAAAGGTGGTTGATATTTGGATTGTTAATGCTAACGAATTGCTTTCTTTTGCTAATATATAATTTGTATAAATTAAAAGCTGGACCAACCATGGCTGACTGTAATTGCGAAATATCATTGATATAATTTTGTAACGGTGGTTGATATTTGGATTGTTAACCGGTTATTTGCCGGAGACGCGCGGTTTGTGCGCATGCGCGGAAAAAATATGTTTGTCTGCGATTTTGACCCTTCTATGTACAGAATTTGTATGAAAAACAAGGTCAGAATCGCTTGCGCCAACAATTACCCTTGTTGTAGGCGAAAATTTCATTCACCTGGCAACTCCAGAATATTTTTCAACGATTTTATCTGTGGCATCAAAATGTCAAATTTGCCGCGATTCTTTCTGTCAAAGTCGATGCGTGTTACTTGACGAAAACATCCTAAAACATACCAATTTACGTAATTCAATTCAAAATCGTGTTTTGTTACGAAATTTCCGTATTTTTCCTGGATTTTGCCAGCCTTTGAAAGGTTAATGCCGACGAATAGCTTTCTGTTGCTAAAGCCTCGATGACACATGGCGAGTTTACAAGCTACTATCTGGGAAATTCACTATCTATTAGTAAACTCACCCAGTGTCATCGTGTTACTTGCTAACTAGCAGCGACTAGCAGATTGTTGACAATCTACGAAAAAAAGTTGAAAGGTTGTCAACTTTACTCGCCTACACGCTTGCTTGTGATTGGTTTATTTATGTTTCCAACATGGCTTCCGATAAACAGCTGATTTCGACTGTCAAACATCTGAAGAATTAGTTCACGCAGGCGTCGTTATTCTTGTTACTGGCGCTAGCAGCGGCCTCAGTTTCCTACGCTTCTGAGCGAGTGGACAGTTTTGTGTGTCATCATGACAATCTCACTCGCCGATTTACCCGCTTTTAAACTTAGTAGATAGTAGCTTGTAAACTCGCCACGTGTTATTGAGTCTTAAGATACTGCATCAAAGGCTTTTTGAAGGTCAACTAATTATAGATAAAATACAATTGTAGGAGAACTTGTAGGACTACTAACGGGACACTGCCATCTCAGGAGACACCATGCAGATTGGGAGTAGAAAACACAAATAGATGCAGAAAATGTGTCGAGGATGAAGATACTCCAATTCACTTATGGTGCGAATGCCCCGCCCTGGTGGGTACTAAGCTCAGATACCTGGGGAGACACACTGTAGAACCAGAAGACTTAGCCGCATATCCAATCACAACTCTGGTGAACTTTATTAAAGGGACTGAGTTATTGTAAAAGGATTGAGGTAAAATAGAAGATAGCACAATAGGCCTATGGTCTAAGTGCTCATGGGAACTATTCGTAAACTGTCTCTGCGAATAAAAAATATATATATATATATATATAATTTTCACATTATGGGAGTGTGGTTAGGGTAGGCTGTAAGGAATTCATGCCATGGTGATTGCTTACCTCCTCCATGGCAATAATGGACTGCGCGTTGTTGAGCGGGTTTGTGATGACAATCTTCTTGATGACCGTCTTGGTTTTGACCGCATGCGCCTCTTTGGGGGCGAGCACCGCGCCGGGCTTCGATTCACTCGCCATTTTCTAAAACACGCAATAACAATGTTGCCATTTAAAATTCTGTCAATAGGTTAAGTATCACCCTGATGTAAGACCACCATTCAGAATTGAAACGTTGCTTGAAATGGCTTCTGCCGTGTTTGGTGACCAGATCTGAATAGCGAGGTACTTCCCCACCTTCCTCTTCCCTATCTCCTTCCCCTCCCCACTACCTTCAGCCTCACAACATACCCCAATTGGGGATGCCATAGTGCCACTGGCTCCAGACGGGAGCAGTTGGGACTCTTGTGCGGTATTCATGTAAAAAAAAAAAAAAAGTAGCTCTGTCAAAATGAGTAGTCTGACAAAATAAATTTTTAAAAAAAAGATAGGAGGGCATTGCAAGCGGCAACACCAAGACAGTTCAAAGGTAAATGGGTGTAATTATCAAAAAAAATGTGTGCAGTCAACACGCAGTGGAAATGAAACCTTCAGAAAACTAAAGTAGACAAGAGTGGGGAGGCTACGAAGCACCGCACAAAGAGGAGACTGATTATTCTATCTCATTCTCTCGCAGGCTAAATCCTATAGGTGTTTGTTTCTTTTTAGTGCTGCTTTTTAACCTGACTCGCCGGAAACACGCGGATGCGCGCGGTGTGTGCGCATGTATGCGGAAAAAAATTCAAGAAAAATGTTTTTGAATGCGATTTTGACCTTTCTGTGTATAGAATTTGTTTGAAGACAAGGTCAGAGTCGCTTGCGCCAACATCGTTGATGATATAGCCACTAGTTTCATTGATCTGGCGACACTAGAATATTTTTAAATGATTTTATCTGGCATCGAAATGTCAAATTTGCCGCGATTAAATCTGTCAAAGTCCGATACGTGATACTTGACGAAAACATCGTAAAACCTATCAATTTACCAAATTAACGCAAGTAATGTTGTTTTGGTACATAGTTTATTGTTCTAGGAATGTGTTTTGGTAAATAAAATAAACGACAGCTCAAAATTAATCCACAAAACATTCAATTCAAAATGATGATTTGCATAATTTCCTTGCTTCAGGGCGGCCCGTAACAGGTTAAAAGAATCGCAATTACCCAGTACACAAATTACCTTTGAACAAGCACTTTGCACTAGTTCCTTGAGCAATCGACTCCAGATACTAATATCTACAGCCTGTATGTCGGACGAATATCTACAGCTCATATGTTGAACTAATATCTACGAACTTCAGAGTGTTGACTAATATCTACAGAGCGTAGGTTGGATTAATAAGCTAAATGTGTCCAATAGTCCGATATTAGGGATTTTTACATACATTCTTACATAAATTAAGTTTTTTAAACTGCATACGCAATATTACGTTATTCCAATATGCTATACATAATTGCAAATCCAACCTCTGCCAGTGCTGTAGATATTCGTAAACATTTTGGTTCTCATAGATATTCGTCAACAGTTTGAGCTGTAGATATTCGTCAACACTTTCCTTCTCATAGATATTAGTTCGATTTTTTCAGTTTTTGGAATTCCTGTAGAAATTAGTAGACGCCTCCTGAGCAATCTACAATTATAATACCGGTAAAGCAGACATACCATTAAAGAAAATGTATTACCTTCAATCTAGCGTCTCTCTCCCTGACCTTCTCCTCGTCATCTTTCTCCTTCAGCATCTTCAGCGTGTCCTCAATCTTCTTAGCCTTAATCTTGAGCTCACAAAACTGTCGATCCTTTTCTTTGTCGCACAAACACTTTCCGCCCGAATCACAACCGCTGCAGATGGGAATGTCCTCCAGCGGCACTCGGCACGGCATCACCGGCGCGACAACGGGAGAACTCCGAACCGGCAAGCTTGTCGCCGAACTGACAACGGCCATCGAAACCGGAATATCATTGGGAATAACCGTAGTAACAATGGAAGCAACTTTCGAATTCAGATCTTGTTTCGCCTCCGCCGTTGTCTTCTTCGACGAGAACTGATTGATTAGTTTGCTCAACCCGCGGCCCGCAAGCAGTTCGGCTTCGCGCGCTTCGTCCGTGTTCTTCGTGGAAGCTGCCGGCGAATTAGCCGGCTGTTTACCAACTGCACTTTTTAACTTCCGTTCTAGTTTCTGAAGTTCGTTCATAGTCAAGATCCAATCTTCGCCGGTAAAGTTCTGTTTGAGCAGCTTATCGACGTAATCTTTATTAACGGCTTGCAACTTTTCTACGAACATTGCGTGTTCAACCGGTGTTATATAATTTGCTTTTGATATCGTTTTGGTTTCAAGCGTTATTTTATTGGCTACGGTTTTCTTAACAGCGCGTTTTTTTATCGGGTCGTCTTGCACATCGCTAGATTCTTTCAATTTCACGCTTTCGCAATCTTTACAAACATAACAGCTGGATTTATTGTTCTTTTTGCATTCCGCGGCCATTTTTTCCGCTTCTTCTTGAATCTCACGCAGTTTTGCATCGCCTTTGAGATAGTCTGCGCGATTAGCGGGTTTTCTGCACGGTTCAGTTAGTCCCCAGTATTGTTCGAGCGTGAATTGCCGCCAGGAAGTGAAGTGCGATTTGATCTCCTCCCAGTAGTCGTCTATGCTGTGTCCGTCGATGCTATTGCCGACTTTGACGTCGAATTCGGTGCCGAACTTTCCTTCGAGGTCGAGCGCCTCAAGTTCGTGTTCATCATCGCACATCATGACTTTCAAAACCTTCCTCATGACAACTTGAATAGATGCCGTGAACAATTTCGTCTGAAACTCCTTCTGAGTGAAACCGTTGGAACTATCTCGGTGTCCCAACATCTCGACCATAATCTCCTCTTTACTCGGATCTTCAAATTTCATAACTTTCCCTGTTGGTTTATTCTCGTAAGTGATGGTGCTAACCTTCTTGAAACTGTTACCGTTTTTTCGCTTGCCGCACACTTGTTTCTTGGCTGTTTTAGCGAGGCGTACCTCTTTCAACTGCTTTTTAGTTTCTGGCGTCAAGAAGCAATGATCGGCAGCTATCTTCCAGAGATTGTGAGATGGGTATTTGTTATCGTGGGTTAAAATACGATTGATGAGGTCCGGGATGCCATCAGATTCGCTGATGTACTGCATTACTAGACCCGTATCAGGAGGTTTAAAACCAGCAGCACAATGTTCTTCCAACCATGAAACTTGAGCGTCCTGCATGACTTCTTTTAAAGTCTTTCGTCGCTTTGGAGACGACAAAGGGCTGTATTCCCACGTTTCTTTATCTTGATCGTCCGTTCCGTCAAGCTGGTTCAAATCGTTATCTTCTAAAAAGGGTAAAGGTCTAGCTTCTCTAACCATAACATCGTCTAATAATCGATCAGTCTCAACGATGGTCTCTTCTTTCTTAACGACGCCGGATAATTCGTAATCGATCAGTTCTTTGAGGATGCTCTTTTCTTGCGCCATGATGTCATGCGCCGTGTTGAGTAAGTGGCTGATGTCTGTTTGACCGCGCCGTAAAGTTTGATTGAGAGCGAGCAAGCGTCTGTTTTGGTTGAGAGCGGCACTGTACGCCGGCGTTTGTTCGGTCGGCGAAAGCTCGTGCAGCGGCGGACTGGAGACATCACTCAATTCCTCGCTAGCCCGTTTGCTGTTGAACTCGTCGAGTCCGAGAATCTCCATCTTGTTGAGACATTCCAGCATCTGGGCTCGGAGATTTTCCTGATCGTCGGCGTCCATCTTTAGGGTTTCATCCACTGAGTTCTTGCTTGGTTCGTCGGTGGTATCTCTTCGTTTGGAAGTGTCGCTTCCGTGCTGGGATTTGAGTTCGATGTGGAGGGACGGGTCCACTGAAGAGGTGGCCGGAATGAATAGTTCAGGGTTCAAGACTTTGTTCAGTTCTTCACAGCCAGGGTCTGTCGTAAGATTACTGAAATATAAGAGAAAATTATATGCATCAGGATGGAATTCAATGGTTGCTTTATTAACCTTTTAAAAACAAGGTTGTTAAAAAATTTGTGATCCCGTGGACTGGAATTTCAAATTTTCATACATATGCATCATGTATAGATAACGCTTGTCTTTTAGGCATGCAATCGGTTGGCATATACATGCCAGCGAGCGTTATGTATACACATAACGCTCGTCTAAAAAGGGTTAAAATAATAACCATGAAATATTGAATGCATTATGTAAACGCCAGTCAATTTGTACTTCTACAAAATACTTTTGGAAAATGGACAGTAACACTGTTTCCAAACTAACTAAACATCATGTCGTTTCTCCACAGGGGTAGGCAGAGAGGACGGACCGCCAAACAACTCGGTCTTGGCACACACTCCTTGCCTCGTTCACATTCATACTACTCTTCTATTATTCTGAATCTTGACATGGCCCGATTATATAGTAGTATCTGATTCACTTGATCGTGCCGTGTCTTCCTCGGGCGTCCCCGACTTCTTCTACCATTCATATTATTTGTTTCTTAGTTCATTCGCTCTAGATGTCCAAACCATCCTTTTTCAAAAAATAATATAATTTGGAAAGCGGGAATGGGTACCGCCGCCCCGGGAACCTTTATTGGATAACCTACACCTCTGCCATAGGTCTCCCCGAGTGGTTCGCTACATTTGGTGATTTAGCAGGGGTGCCTGGGTTCATGGGGTGAGGTTTGTCTATGTCTTGGAAGCGTATGACCAGGATACACTGAACACCAGATTCCTACCCATCCCTTAAACCCTTTTCCTTCCCAGAACTCTCATCTCCTTCCTTTCCCTAAAAAAACCGTCCACACAGCATCCCCAAACATGACATAGGCCCTGAGGGAAATTATTTTCCTCAGGGCCTCCTGTGTGGAGCTCATGTGAAGGTTTCACAAATGTGACGATGTGTGACAGGGACGGTGGGGGGTCAATAAATCATGAAATTCGTGTGACGTAATTTATGGATGGCCCCTAACCTAACCTAACCACCCCTCATACCCCTTTCCTTCTCATAGGCTTTGAGATTTTTTCATCAAGACCTCCTGTGCCTTTGTGAAGTTAATGTTAAAAATAACAATAATCAAATCCTACCTTTCGTCAGTTTCCTTAAGTTCTAAAATTTCCACATCCGCTACGTCCGCACTCCTGCCGTCCTCCGCATCCGCCGAACCGCCGCTCGCATCGTCCGCCGAGTTGGCAGTCGAATCAGCAACGCACCCGAGCCCCGCGGCAGCGGAGTCCTTGCGCCCTACACCGCACTGCTGCCGGATGTTCGGACACGACTTGGAACTCCTCCACGAGTTCCGGATGCACTCCCAACGCCCACCCGGCACTCCGCACTCCGAGCTGGACTGCATCAGGCAGATGGTGCTGCCCCAACGCTCATACAAATCAACGTCCTTCACTACAAACTTTGTCGGCATTGTTCGCAAGAGATTTTCTTCATCGCCGTCAAACCGTACAACACTATCGACTACAGTTTGATCTTGATCGGTTACAGTTAGCAGTTCTTTGGATTTTTTTCGGTTGTGCTTGGTAGCGTTGAGTAGAGTTTTCAGGACTTCGGTCGGGAGGGTTTTGAAGGTCTCAGTCAGTTTTTCTTTGAACTCAGTCTTATTGAATCCAGTCGGTTTGGGTTGGGTGTGGGTTTCGGTCGCGCTCGGGTCTGGATTGTGCGGTTTTAGCTTTCTTTTAACCGGACGGGAGCGTATGCGATCGCAGTCGTCATTTTGCAGTTGACATCTGCTGAAAGATAAAAAAACATATTATAAGGGGAAAATTCTGGGTGCTATTCCAAGGGGAAGACATCCAGTGGACTGCTCCAGACTAAGTCGGGGAAAACATCTCCAGAGGCTGTGAAAATAGCACAGAAGAGGGGGATGTATGGAGGAGTCAGTAAATAATTTATTAAACACATATAATATATATTATAGACATATATCAGCTCACCCTAGAGATGGATCCTGGTTCCTCCGAGTTTGATCACGATCCCTCAAGAGTCCCTCCACAAGTTGACGTTTGGTCCTGGTTATTATAACATTTAATTAAAAATCTATTTATTGCCATTGCAATTTCTTGCTAAGTATGATTGATAATTTGCTGAAAAGACAGACTGACAATTTGATAGACATCTATTACAGTGTGCTCGGTTTGATTTCACAGCGTGCTCAATTTGGAGAGTGTGCTCGATTTGATTGATTGTGTTTGATTTGATTGGAAGGATGCTCGATTTGGACAGTGTGCTTGGTGTCAGTCATGACAGTGAGCTTGGTTTGATTGACAATTTACTTGAATTAGACAGTGTTCTTAATTTGATTGATTTTATTACACAGCGTGTTCAATTTGGACAGTGCTTGACATGATTGATAACACAGCGTGCTCAATTTGGACAGTGCTTGATTTGATTGACATTAAGCTTGATTTGCTTGACAGTTTTTTCAATTTGGACAGTGTGCTTGACATGACTGACAGTGAGCTTGATTTGACTGGCAATTTGCTCAATTTGGATGATGTGCTTAATTTGACTGACAGGGCACTCGATTTGATAAGTGTGCTTGGTTTGATTACACAGCGTGGTCAATTTGGACAGTGTGCTTGATTTGATTGACAATGTGCTCGATTTGACTGTGGATGGGCTTAGTTTGACAGTATGCTTTATTTGATTGATTTTTTTTTTTTTTACATGAATACCGCACAAGAGTCCCAACTGCTCCCGTCTGGAGCCAGTGGGACTATGGCATCCCCAATTGGGGTATGTTGTGAGGCTGAAGACAGTGGGGAGGGGAAGGAGATAGGGAAGAGGAAGGTGGGGAAGTACCTGGCTATTCAAATCTGGTCACCAAACACGGCAGAAGCCATTTCAAGCAACGTTTCAATTCTGAATGGTGGTCTTACACCAGGGCAGTACTGAGAGTATCTTCCACTCTGGAACGTGCCGCAAATATACTTTATATTATTTTAAATGAATAAATTGTGAAATACACAAATTAATCAAATACAATTTATTTGCCACGCCGGGATTCGATCCCGCGACTTTCGGAATGCGAGTCTTACCGCTGCACTACACCGTTTACTTCTTTTGATGCTTGACAATTGTCAATCTATTGCTTGCTCTAATAGATTGACAATTTTATCAACAAGATTAACAGTTTGCTAGAATTGATTGACACTTTGGTAAACCTAATTGACAGCTTGCAATTAAACAATAATTTGCATGACTGAAAAAATAATATCTATAATTTATAATTTGTCCTTACAGAACATTTTTTCATTATGTATTTTCAAATATTATTTTTTCAAGTGGCTAATAATGAATTTATTTACAAACAAATAGTATTTTAGCCTTACCTCCAATAATCATCGTCGTCTTCGTCCTCAGGCTTAGAGTTCTTTTCCTCGTCCGCTGATGTTTCAGGTAAGGTGGTCGAGACTTCACCATCCTTCAATTCTGAGTTCTGCAATAACAAAATAAAACAATAAGCATTCGAGCAAGAATTTATTTAGAACTTCTCACAATCAGCTAATACAATTTGGGAGGCAGTTATGGGTACTGCAGCCCCGGGAACCACTTATTGGATAACCAACACCTCGGCCATAGGTCACCCCAAGGAACATCGCCTTACCGCAGTGGGAGGGATAGATTTTTATGTCTGTCACTCCTGGACATACTGACCCTCAAATTCCTACCCACCCGTCACACCTTTTTGAAATAAAATATCTTTACGCACGCTCGACATGGGGGGTAAGCTGGTGAATGCGTTACGAAAAGTGGTGATGTGTTACGACAAATGGTGATGTTTTACGACAAGTGGTGATGCTTTACGAAAAGTGTGATGTTACGAATAGTGTGATGTTACGAAAAGTGAGATGCGAACGGTAATCAATGCAAACGGTGATCGATGGCAAGGCGAACGGTCAGGCCTCTACGCACGCTTGACTTGCGGAGAGATAAGGATAAAGATAAGGATGGTCTCCCCAAGGTCGTAGGTCACCCCAAGGTCGTAGGTCACCCCAGGGTCGTAGGTCACCCCAAGGTCGTAGGTCACCCCAAAGTCGTAGGTCACTCCAGGTCATATGTCACCCCAATGTCATATGTCACCCCAATGTCATATGTCACCCCAATGTCATAGGTCACCCCAAGGTCATAGGTCACCCCAAGGTCGTAGGTCACCCCAGGTCATATGTCACCCCAAGGTCATAGGTCACCCCAAGGTCGTAGGTCACCCCAAGGTCGTAGGTCACCCCAGGTCATATGTCACCCCAATGTCATATGTCACCCCAATGTCAATGTCATATGTTCTTTTATAAGTTAGTGAAGTTTAACTTCAGTCGTGTGGTCTAAAGCACACTCGTTTTTTTTTCATCCCAGAACTTCCTTTCCTTTCTTTCTTAACCTCTGACAGGCCGGAGACGCGCCGGCGCGCGCGTCATATGCGCATGCGCGAGAAAATAATTCAAATATTATTTAATAATATTTCCGACAAAAAACTTTTGGTCTACGATTTTGGCCCTTCTATGTACACAATTTGTATGAAGAACAGTGTCAGAATCGCTTGCGCCATCATTACTCTCGGAGACGCTACAAGTTTCATTCACCTAGTCACCCTGGAATATTTTTAAAACGATTTCTTCTATGACAATCGGCTGTCAGAATTTGCCGCGAATTTAACGGTCGCAATTAATGCGTGTATCGCGAATAAAACGATCGTAAAACCTATTAATTTACGTAATAAATGCAAGTAATGTGGTTTTCGTAGATAGTTTATTGTGATGTGAACGTGTTTCAGTTAATAAAATATACAATAGCTCAAAATTTATCAACAAAACATTCAATTCAAAATTCAAAGTGGTGGTTTTTTAGTGTTTTTTTGCGAAGTTCCGCGAATTTCCGCTAAATGTCACGGCCTTTGACCGGTTAAAAGACCATCCACACAGCATCCCCAAAGATGACATACCTAGACCCCGAGGGGAATTTTTCACTTGACTAAGCTTCTATCGAACACTAAAAGATGTCCCTGATGTTCCTCTCATGAAATATTCTAAATAATATATTGTATCGTGTATGCAGACGACTGTTTAGTTTTGAAATGAGAATATGCTTAGTTCCTACTGGGATGACATTTACCCTGTTCCTACTCTCCCTAACCATCACCTTGCTAAAAAAGTGTTTGGAATTTGTATCAACTGAAAAAGAAAAAAAGTGAAAATTGGAGTGCATTTGTATTGAAACCTGAAGACAAACTACCTTAGAAGCAAGTTGTGGTACAGAAACTTGTTTTTAATTAACCCCTCCGAATTTTCGAGAATATTAGCTTTTGGTGTCTTAAACGAAATGACATTTTACGAAAACTTTTAGTTATAACCGCTTCACAATTAAAGCTCTATAAATGAAACATTTCTGAACGTACCCGAATAGTAAAAACTGTTTTAGACAGGTTACAAAATAAGCTTTCGAATTATTATATTACAAATAAATATTAATATTTGTAAATATTAAAATTTAGAATGCAAACATTAAAAAAATGTGAAAATGACTCACGTGATGTTTTTATGTGAAAACGGTACTAAAATCACAGATTATGTAAACAACAATACTTATTCTATTGTATAAATGTGTATTAAACACTTTGTCACCTCACTTTTTTATCATTTCATATAAAAATATTTAATAGAAATTAACGATGTCGGGCGCCCGTCGAAATTTGGCGGGATAAATTATGTGTCAGACTGCGCGTCTGACAGAATGTTCTTTTTATGTATTTCTATGGACAACTTGAATAGAGATGTGCAGCATGATTCACTATCGACCTTTCACTTTTTATTTTACGGATGTAACTAAAACAATAATGGAATTATAACGGTTTCTATGGAGACACACGCGCTGACGTGTAAACACGCTTATTGTACTTGACTGCTGTCGTATTTTTAACGCATATATCTGCTTACGTTGCGGAGGGGTTAAAAAGAACTAATTAGGCCAGGGGTTCCCAAACTTTTCCAAGTCGCGGCACCCTTAGAAAATTTGAATTGTCTCACGGCACCCCGGTCATATAATGTCTATCTGTGGTAGCCCCGGGACCGAGTGTCACCCCCAAGAGCACAATCCTCTAGCCATCCCCTCCCCCAGGACGGACCAATTTTTTACCTACTCCACTGAATAATACAACTCGTATTTAAAATGAATACGTACATTTTTATTGGTAGGAAAACTTACAAAGAAAATGCAAATATAATTACAAAAGCCGTTTAGTGCGACGGGTGAGCCTGCAGCTCGCTGCACAATTTTTCAAACTGGAGAATAAGTCTTGATACGCTATTCTCATTTCTTTTTCCACATTTATTTTCGGGCGATATTTGCTCTTTATAACCGCAACCGCTGAAAATCCAGCTTCGCACATGAAGTAGCAAAGGGAATGAGGACCCTTACAGCTTTTGCATTTAGAATCGGATACTGATTTTTGACTGATATCCAAAACTCCGTCAAATCCGAACAAGCGTATTTTGTTTTTAGGCTGCTGTCGCTCGAAAGGTCAATTAGATTTTCTTCTTTCTGCGTAGTAAAATCTTGGGGAGCTTGAGCACGGAATGGATCTTGGATCCACACAAACTTCTCCACTTGGCCTTCTGCGAAGTACTTTGCAAGCCAGTCAGTTAACTATGATAGGTGCTCTGTGAAAAGGTATTCCCACTCCAGTGCCTCCCACCCAATCTGTTCCCAGAGCGCGGACTGGCCGCGCGGGTGATTTTACATTCCATAAAATGTTTGTATTCGTCAAGAGGAAGGTGGGGAAGTACCTGGCTATTCAGATCTGGTCACCAAACATGGCTAAAGCCATTTCAAGCAACATTTTAATTCTGAATGGTAGTCTTACACCAGGGCGGTACTGAGAGTATCTTCCACTCTGGAACGTGCCGCAAATATACTATACATTATTTTAAACGAATTAATGCAAATTAACACTAATTAATCAAATAAAATTAATTTGCACACGCCGGGATTCGATCCTTCAGATTGCGAGTCGAAAGCCTTACCCCTCGACCACGGAGGCTGTCGAATGACATACGACGATACTCTTACTATTGCCCTGGTGTAAGACCACCATTCAGAATTGAAATGTTGCTTGAAATGTCTAGCCAAAAAAAAGTTGAATACCTTTCCTCAAGGTGTTATTTTTTTAAACATGCTCAAGTGGTTAACAGTTTTGCGAAAACAGCATACGAGTCGCAAGCGAAGATGTTTAACATTTGATCTTGACTGATGGGTGGGAGAGACTTACCTTGCCCAATCGGCCGCCCAAGACGCCTCCCACGAGCCGCCCCGCCAAGTGCGTGAACCCGCCAACTGTAGTGCAGACCAGCATGGCTTGCACGATGCGCTTGAACTCGTCCAGGTCGTGTTGTTCACGTGGAAGACACGCGCGCAGCTGCCAGCATACTTCCCACATCTCGGAATCTGCAAATAAAATAAATATAATTATTGAAGTGAAAACTTCTTTAGAACCGTTGTGATTTGAAACGAAACTCAATGAAACAGAAGCGAGCGATACCAAAAAGAGACAAACACATACACATAGGATTTAGCCTGCGAGAGAATAAGATAGACTACTCAGTGTCTGCTTTGTGCGGTGCTTCTTAGGCTATCGGCCTCCTCTTTGTGCGCTTGTAGGAAACTTTGAAACTTTAGGAACTCTTTGTGAGGAAAGTGTGTATTTCATGTACTTTGGCGACAGGGAGGTTAGTCAGAGAAGGTTGCAGGGGAATGCGGGAGGGGAGGAAGGAAGGGGAAAGGAGAGGGAAAGGGGAGGGAAAGGGGAGGCAGAAGGGGTGTGGGGACAATTGGGAAGGGACACGCAGGGGTAAACTTTTCTTTAATTATACAGCGTTGCAATGCATGCAACTCTAGTGCTAGTTAAATATAAAATATATACTGTTATAGAAATTCAATTCAATAGCACTATTCTTCTTGTTCTTGCACTATGCCGCGCTAGAGCACTGTGCTGCCGTATGGTATCTTCAACAAGTCAATAAGTGTATATTTACCAGGTGTAAATATACATGCAATGCTGTGCTAGAGCACTGTGCTGCCGTGTGGTATCTTGAACAAGTTAGTAAGTGTATATTTACCAGGTGTAAATATACATTCTATGCTGTGCTGCCGTGTGGTATCTTGAACAAGTCAATATGTGTATATTTACCGGGTGGCGTCCCCTCCGGGAGAACGTAGGGGTCGTCCTCCAAGAGGCCAGCGGCTGAGGCCCTTCCCAGACACTCCTGGGCCACCTCACGATATCGCATAGTGATACGGTCCAGATAGTCGTCCCGTTCACATTGCCGACTGAAATAAAAAAATTAATGCATAATTGTTAGGACTGAAGTTGAATTTAATGTTTCAAAGACCCTATCATGTCTGATTACAACTAAAAGAAATCAAAATGAAAATCTAGTCTCCTTCAACGGAAGCAATCTTGCGAACAGGCCCTTCATTGATATGCTTGGTGTAACCCTAAGTGACCAGCTTAGGTATGGGGGCTCCATCGAAGCCGGAGTTAAGTTAGCCTCTCAAAAACTGGGCGTACTGTACAGGGTCTGCAGATACTCTAATAGTACACAACAGCTAGCCCTGTACAAATCACAAATGTGCCCCTCGGTTGAATTTGGCAGCCAACTCTGGTCTGAAGCCCCAAAATACCTTAAAAAAAAAATCATTCGACTCTGTGCAGAAATGTGCGGAACGTTCTTGCGTTCCGTGGATTCAGTCAGGTGGGAATGCTGTCATTGTTCTACTGGTATTACAACAGAAGATGCTCCGAGGAACTAGCGTTATCGATCCCCTCGGCACCGGTGCATAATCGGGAAACACGTCAAACACGCGCCCAACATTTGTAAACGGTTGACATTTATCACACGAGAATGGGTTGTTTCTACAACTCTTTCTCGAGTTCAACAGCTCAGCTGTGTAACGTTTTGCCTGCATCTGTGTTTCCTTCCTCTCACAAGTCTCTTCAAGACCAATGTTCACTCCTTCCTCTCCTCAAAAAGGCCCTCCACAGAGCATCTCACGTGACATAGGCCCTGAGGGAAATTATTTTCCACAGGGCCTACTGTGTGGAGTTAATGTAAAAAAAAAAAAAAACATAACACCGTTGTGATTTGAAACTCGATGAAACGAAAAATAGCGACACTATAAACAGACAAACACATACATCTATAGAATTTAGCCTGCGAGAATGAGATAGTATAATCGGTCTCCTCTTTGTGTGGTGCTTCGTAGCCTCTCCTAGTTTTCTCAAGGTTTCACTTCTACCGCGTGTGAATTGGACACTCTGATTTTTAATCATATATACATATTCCGTGTTTAAATTGTAAATATTTCCCCAGAACAGTGAACTTTACAGTAACTTAATTTTACATAAGTGAGTAGGATAGGTGTATAAGCGACTTACTAATTTCCCAGGAAGACAGTGACATCGGCGTCCAGGGTCTCCGCCTCCGTCATCATGGACAGCAGCGAGGAGAAACTGCGCAGGGCGTCCATCGTCAGGGGGGGTTCCTCACCCAGCAAGAGAAGCATCGACAACTAAACAACAAAATATATTATTTATTCATTTATCCACTCGAGTGATGATAGCTACCCAAAATTTGTTAGGTGATTTATATGAATTGAAATGCCTTTTGATATAAAACCTAAAAATATGACATTACTAACTGGGGTACCTGGCTTGGCTCAGGGAGCCAATACTACCAATGGATAGCCCCACCCATACAAACTCTTCGAAAGTTCTACAATGTTCCAGAACATTCCATAACTTTCCAGAGTGTTCTGGAAGGTTCCACAATGATCTGGGATGTTCCAGACTATTCCCCCAACATTCCAGAATGTCTGGATGTTCTGGAATGTTCTCGAAATACTCTCGAATGTTCTGAACTGTTCTAGAAATTTCTAAAGGGCGAAACTTCCAGCCCTTATATCTTCAAAAGCACGCCCTCCAGGTAAAAACGGGAACCTTCTTCGTGGATGGGGGATAGAGGACTACCACACCATATAACTCCCTCGATTGCTCCGAGACTCGTTTCTGAGTTCTAGCAGACGCACACTTTCATACACTTTCTTTTATAAATATATACTATATTAATTTATTATCCACTCGGGTGATAGCTAACGGGAAGGTGATTTTTACAAATTAAAATAATTTTTTTATAAAACCTAAAAATAAGGGATAAACGTTCCCTAACAAAGCACCACTTTGAATTTTGAATTGAATGTTTTGTGAATTAATTTTAAGCTATTGTATATTTTATTGACCGAAACACATTTCTAGAAAAATAAACTACGTACCAAAACAACATTACTTGCATTAATTACGTAAATTGATAGATTTTACGGTGTTTCCGTCAAGTAACACGCATCGGACTTTGACAGAAAGAATTGCGGCAAATTTGACATTTCGATGCCACAGATAAAATCATTTTAAAATATTCTGGGGTTGCCAGGTGAATGAAATTTTTGCCTATAGCATAGGCAAATGTTGGCGCAAGCCATTCTGACCTTGTCCTTCACAAACTCTGTACATAGAAGGGCCAAAATTGCATACAATTTTTTTTTTTTTGCATATTGCATACAAACCGCGCGTGGATTCGCGCATCCGGCCAGTGACCGGTTAAGCTGTAGTAAGCAGTTCAAAATTTGGAGCTATGAAATTTGGAATAATTTTGTTGATTGTTCGTATTCATATATTTGTTTATGAACTAAAAGGTGTTTTGACCGGATCAAGATCGTTTTATACTTATTTGTATTGTGGTGATAATTACCTCGAGGTACCGCAGCGGAACTAAATAAACTATAGGTATTCATAATTATGTTGTTTATTTTCACAGAGGTTAGTGATTGGTTTCTTTTTTCCGTGTAATCCATTATTTTTCCCATACACGTATCTGTACCCGTGAACAGGGCCGGATTAACCATGTCGGGGCCACTAGGCAATGCACGTCTCGGGGCCCCTTTACCGATGGCGGACTAACGGGGGGGGAGGGGTTGAAGGGGCCTCCAAACGCCTCCTTGTTCCATAGGTCAAATCTTTAACAAGGTTTTAAGGGAGGGGGGGGGGTAAGGTTTTAAAATTTAAAACCTTTTTTTTTTAAATTTCTGAATGTAAAACATGTCCGTATATTGAGTATGGTGTCAAAAATTCAAGTAAATCGGAGCAAAACTAACGAAGGTACAGAGTTTCAAGCGACCAGCCCTCGTGCTTGATAGTATATTATTTCGAGTATAAAAAAAATTAAATCGGTTTTCTCGCAAATAACACTTCTGAAGTTCGTGAACATCATAACTCAAAATCTTGACTTGACTTGACCGATGCTTTTGAAATTTTGTACACTATTTCTACACATAAATCAACAGGTAGTCGGAGGGAGTTTTTTACCATTTTATAATAACAAATTCACCGAAATTTCTTAGAAAAATCGCATTTTTCACTTCAAAATGCTGCCAAAAATAAAAAAAAATCGAAAAAAGTACCTCTGTCTTGAGTCACAAAAAGTCTTGTCACTAAAGTGATCTCTTCCAGACAACCTTTCCCAAAGAATTTTAGCAAGCAGATAGGTAGTGCATACTGCATACTGAAGCTTGTACAACATTTATATTTTAAACACATAATTAGAAATAAAACAAAACAAATGCCAATATAAACCACACACGGCACCTTCAATCACTTCAGATACTAAGTAATGTTGCAACAAATAGAAGGAAAGAAAAGTAAAATACCACTTTGTTTATACATTTGTTTTAATTATAGACTTTTTATTTATTATTTGTGCATGATGTGAACATTAGATATTTATTGGGTTATAACCTAATTTTTATAATTTGTTATTTTCTTTTAGCATGTACCTAATAGTATTAACCTGTAAATGTTCCTAATAACAAAAAATTAAAACATCTTGAAAGCTGACTTTTTCGGAAACTTCGATGTTCACTAATTAAAGTAAGTCATTTTTTCTCAGGACACGGGGCCCCTAGCCGATGCGGGGCCCCTAGGCAGTTGCCTACTCTGCCTTAGGGATAATCCGGTACTGCCCGTGAAGCATACGGATGCAAGTCCAAAATTTTAAGAAATGAGTTTTTGATGCAGACTTGAAGTAAATTATCATGTTTATCAGTGGCAGAAAGATACAGGTCCTATCATGAAGAAAAATAGGATTGTCAAAAATGTATACGGATGCAACCTTCTTTGATGCAACAACTATTTTAAAAGCAGAAAGATGTACATAAACTTGCGTCTTCATGATTTAGTTGCATTTGGAGTATTATGACTCAAATATATTTGCATCCTCCTGCCTCTAACATTACTACACTTACTATGGAAGAAAACAATTTTCAAACATTGATCCTTTCATAACACACCACATGTCATAACAAAATATTCCATTTCATTTTGAAGGAGAAGGACTCAAGTCCGTGTTTTTTTTGTAGCGCCTTTTTTAAACAATATTTTTAACCTGTTATTTGCCGGAGATGCGCGGATACACGCGTAGTGTGAGCATGCGCGGGAAAAAAATTCGAATAAATTATGTTTGTCTGCGATTTTGACCCTTCTATGTACAGAATTTGTATGATGGACAACGTCGGAATCGCTTGCGCCAACATTTCCCCATAATATGGGTAAAAATTTCATTCACCTTGCAACCCCAGAATATTTTTAAACAATTTTATCTGTGGCATGAAAATGTCAAATTTTCCGCGAATTTTATCTGTCAAAGTCGATGCGTGTTCCTCGACTAAAACATCGTAAAACCTATTAATTTACGTAATTAACGCAAGTAATGTTGTTTTCGTACATAGTTTATTGTTCTAGGAATGTGTTTCGGTCAATAAAATATACGATAGCTCAAAATTAATCCACAAAACATTCAATTCAAAACGGTGTTTTGTTAGGAAATTTCCGTTTCTTTCCTGGATTTTGAAGACCTTTGACCGGTTAACCGGTCAAACGCCGGGCCATTTCGCGGAAATTCGCGGAACTTCACAAAAAAACCACCACTTTGAATTTTGAATTGAATGTTTTGTTGATAAATTTTGAGCTATTGTATATTTTATTGACTGAAACACGTTCACAACACAATAAATTATCTACCAAAACCACATTAGTTGCATTTATTACGTAAATTAATAGGTTTTATGATGTTTTATTCGCGATACACGCATTTATTGCGACCGTTAAATTCGCGGCAAATTCTGACAGCCGATTGTCATAGAAGAAATCGTTTTTAAAATATTCCAGGGTTGCAAGGTGAATGAAACTTGTAGCGTCTCCGAGAGTAATGATGGCGCAAGCGATTCTGACACTGTTCTTCATACAAATTGTGTACATAGAAGGGCCAAAATCGCAGACCAAAAGTTTTTTGTCGGAAGTATTATTCAAATATTTGAATTATTTTCTCGCGCATGCGCATGTGACGCGCGCGCCGGCGTGGCTCCGGCGTGTCACCGGTTAAAGGCATATATAATATTTCAGAATATGATATATTTCGTTTTATTTGCTAGTTTTTAAAACAAAACTAATTGATTTATTAATTACTTTCATTGTTATCTATCAGCATGGATATCCATAGAAGTTATGAGACCATAGTTACAGAAAAAAGTTTTTTGGCTCTCCTGAACATTTGCCTTTTTGAACTTGCATCCGTATGCTTCCCGGGTGCAGATATCATCCCCCAATCCCAGCAAACAGCTCTTCCTTTCATTGTTAGTATTTACAGTCCATTTCCTGAAGCTGTAACTCGGAAACAGTTTTGGATGCCTCACCCGCCCCCCAAATTGGTTTATGTGGGTTTTGAGTTGTACTTACATGCACGACCCTGCTGGCGGCCGCCCTGTCCGCCCAGGCGCGGTAGACGGCCGTCAGGAAGCGGTGAGGTGCCAGCAGACGACCGCAGACTGTGGCCAGACGGCGCCGCGCCGGTCCCAGGATGCCGCTGAGCGCCAGGCCGCCGGCTCTCATGGCTGCCGCCCGCCTCCATAACTCTGGAAGTAACAAATTTACCATTAATTCCTAAGACAAATTAACTTTTTTTAAATTAACTCCTCACAGAAAACCCTGAGAAAAATAATTTCACTCGGGGTATGTCATCTGAGATGCTGTGTGGAGGGTCTTTTTGAGGAGAGGAAGGAATGAACATTGGTCTTGAAGAGACCCAAGAGGCCGGCAAATCTTTCTACAACCAAGATGTTGAACTCAAGAATGAGTCGAAAAAGCGATACATTCTCATGTGATGTATGTCAACTGTGTACATACGCATCTGCAGAGTGGTAGGTGCTCTCAGTATCGCCCTGATGAAAGACCACCATTCAGTTTTATTTTATATTTTTATGTGAATATCTCACAAGAGTTACCAACTGCTCCCGCCTGGAGCCAGTGACACTGTGGCATCCCCAATTGGTATGTTGTGAGGCTGAAGGTATAGTGGGAGGGAAAAGAGATGGGGAAGAGGAAGATGGGGATGCACCTGGCTATTCAGATCTAGTCTCTCCACTCTGGAATATGCTGCAAATATACTATTTATTATTTTAAATGATTTAATTGTGAAAACAAAGGCCAGCAAATTCCAAGAAAAATACGGAAATTTCGTAACAAAACACGATTTTGAATTTTGAATTGAATGTTTTATTGATTAATTTTGAGCTGTTGTATATTTTATTGACTGAAACACGTTCACAACACAATAAACTATCTACCAAAACAAAATTACTTGCATTTATTACGTAAATTAATAGGTTTTACGATGTTTTAGTCGCGGAACACATATCGGTTGCGACGGTTAAAATCGCGGCAAATTCTGACAGGTCAATGTCATAGACGAAATCGTTTTAAAAATATTCTGGGGTTGCAAGGAGAATGAAACTTTTAGGCGTCTCATAGAGTAATGTTGGCGCAAGCGATTCTGACACTGTCTTCATACAAATTCTGTACATAGAAGGGCCAAAATCGCAGACCAAAAGTTTTTTGTCGAAAATATTATTCAAATATTTGAATTATTTTCTCGCGCATGCGCATACGACGCGCGCGCCGGCGCGTCTCCGGCCTGTCACCGGTTAACAAAAATTGCAAAGGTAGGTATAATATACCCAAATGCAATTCTAATTTTGACATCAGTAGATATCGAAATTGCAATAAAAAAATAGTTTTCCCACTTTTGTGTTTTTGATTTTTAACAAAAAATGTAGGTTACACAGCTTTACATCGCCACCATGTGTTGTATTTTTAGTATTGCCATTTGATCAACAGTGGCGCCCTCCTATGTTTTCTACTCTTATTTGACAGACTGTAGTTCTCCCACTGGCATGACCATTGGCAAGTTAGTTCTGCAAGCCGGGAGATAAAACAGTCTACGCTGTCGGTGACGGATATAACCATCAGCAACATAGAAACTAATCCTCTCCATGATAGCCGAGTTTTCGAACCTTCCACGAATCAGTCTGAAGAAATGTGTTACAATGAGCACATCCCTTCTAAGATTTAGATGGTTCATACCGAGCATGCCCAAGAGAAAATCGCTAGGATATTTATAAGTGAGTAGCACAAACCTTTGAGCAGCGTCATGACGGCGCCCTGCAGCAGGAGCTGTGCGAGCCTCGCGCTGTGACGCGCGCAAAGTGCCGCGCACAACGTGTCCAGACGCAGGATCAACAGCTGGGGAGCGAGACGCGTGAAACTGGAAACGTAACAAAAAAAACATCAACAAAATGCCAACTACAATAATAATAAAGACAGTTAGTGCCGGTAATTCAGTATACTCGGGAATGTTATGAGAAATGAAAGAAATTTGGCACAGATGAATAGGATAAATCGAGAAAGTTAACGCAGATGAATCGGATAAATCAAAAAAGTTGATGTAGATGATTTCATTGAATCGCGAAAATTGATGCAGATTAATTGGATAAATTGAAAAAAGTCATTGCAGATGAATTGGATAGATCAAAAAAGTTGAAGCAGATGAATTATATGGATTAATTTGATAGATAAATTTTCAGGTCTCAGGTTTCAGGCAGATATTATAATATTCAGGGAAAGATATTTGGTAGTTAACCCCTAGGGTACGACGCACTACAATAGCAGTGCAGTGAAATCATAACTACACCTACAAATGAACTGAAATGTGTGGGTGTAGAGCTAGGTTTTACAAGTTTTTAATGCATTTTATTCCTGTCCATGAAAATTCGAAAGCAAAAATGTTGATATTGTAGAAGCCTGTTAACCGGTGACAGGCCGGAGACGCGCCGTCGTGCGCGTCATATGCGTATGCGCGAGAAAATAATTCAAATATTTGAATAATACTTCCGACAAAAAACTTTTGGTCTGCGATTTTGACCCTTCTATGTACAGAATTTGTATGGAGAACAGTGTCAGAATCGCTTGCGCCATCATTACTCTAGGTGGTGCTAAAAGTTTCATTCACCTTGTCACCCTGGAATATTTTTAAAACGATTTCATCCATGACAATGCGCTGTCATAAATTGCCGCGAATTTAACCGTCGCAATAAATGCGTGTATCGCGAATAAAACATCGTAAAACCTATTAATTTACGTAATAAATGCAAGTAATGTTGTTTTGGTAGATAGTTTATTGTGTTAAGAACGTGTTTCAATCAATAAAATATACAATAGCTCAAAATTAATCAACAAAACATTCAATTCAAAGTTCAAAATGGTGCTTTTTTAGTGTTTTTTTGTGAAGTTTCACGAATTTCTGCGAAATGGCCTGGCCTTTGACCGGTTAATTATTTCAAATATAATTATCAATATTATATTTGGTTTTCAGATATTTACAAAATACGACCCGTCTTCTAGGGGTTAAAGCAAAGAAAGATGTGGCACTTAATGCTAGTAAGAGTGGCTGCAGGGTGAAAATTGACCTGATTATAGCCAACCTTTGATAGAAGAGAATCCCAAAACACTCATAAAGTATTGATGGAGGACCCATCTATAAAATGTAGTGGGCAGTGAGATGGGTGAGGCTATCTCTAAGAGTAAAGTGAATATGTATGAAGAAGGTATGTGAGAGACTACTGACTTGTCGATGTTCTCGGATATGGTGATGTCTCTCTGCTTGGGGCAGTAGAACCTGGCTCTTCCGCACATGCAGCGGCAGCGCCCACAGATCGGCACCACACCTGCAACATACAACATAAAACTCATTTCAACATAACTCATTGCAGTGTAACAGTATTACCATATAACTTCATTGTGATGTAACAACTTTACAGCACAAACCACATTGCAGCATAATCCCTTTACAACACAACCATCTTACAACATACATAACCACTTTAACCGGTGACAGGCCGGAGACGCGCCGGCGCGCGCGTCGTATGCGCATGCGCGAGAAAATAATTCAAATATTTGAATATAACTTTCGACAAAAAACTTTTGGTCTGCGATTTTGGCCCTTCTATGTACAGAATTTGTATGAAGAACACGGTCAGAATCGCTTGCGCTAACATCATAGATAATATAGCCACTAGTTTCATTCACCTTGCAACCCCAGAATATTTTTAAAACGATTTCGTCTATGACATTGACCTGTCAGAATTTGCCGCGATTTTAACAGTCGCAACTAATGCGTGTTCCGCGACTAAAACATCGTAAAACCTATTAATTTACGTAAAAAATGCAAGTAATGTTGTTTGGGTAGATAGTTTATTGTGTTGTGAATGTGTTTCAGTCAATAAAATATACAATAGCTGAAAATTAATCAACAAAACATTTAATTCAAAATGGTGCTTTTTTAGTGTTTTTTCGTGAAATGGCCTGGCCTTTGACCGGATAACATAGCCTTATTGCAGCATAATCACTTTAAAACATAACCATCTTACAACATACATAACCACTTTACAACATACCTCATTGCAACATAACATCATTGCAGCATAATCACTTAAAATCAAACATAAACCTCAATGTAACATAACCTTATTGCAACATAACCTAATTGCAACATAACCTAATTGCAACAAAACCTCATTGCAGCATAATCACTGTAATCCCACATAATAACATAAATACATACAGCCTTACTCATCATGAAACCGTACCACGGCTCTGTAGCGTCGCGGTAGCTACACAGTGGAGGGGCCTACACTGCTCAGGGTAAAAATCTTTACTCATCATCATAATTCTTTCCGGGAACATATAAATACGATTGTTAATAAATCTCTCAAACTACTTGGTTTTATCACTAGAACCAGTTCTGACTTCAAAAACATAAATACCCTAAGAACTCTTTACTGCTCCTTGGTTCGCCCCCATCTTGAATATGCTTGTATTATATGGTCTCCTTTTTATGCTGTCCATATTCGTCATATTGAATCCGTTCAACATCGGTTCCTAAAGGGAATTGCTTGGAGGCTAGGATTAGAGCGAGGCAATTACTCGTATGCTGAAATTGAACAAACTCTAAACCTTTCTCCTTTAGAAGACCGTCGGATAAAATCTGATCTCATTTGTTTCTTCAAAATTATTAACTGTTTAATCGACTCGCCTACATTACTACAACTCATCACATTTAATATACCTTCTCGTAGACTCAGAAATAAAGACCTGCTTTTCCTCAATCAGCACTCGACTAACTATGGTTATAACTCACCACTGTCCAGAATGTGTAGACTGGTCAACTCACGTCAAGACCTTGATTTTTTTGGTATTAGCTTAAATGATTTCTGTCGCTCTTTAAACAAATGAAGATATATAATATTCACCCTAATTTTTGCAAGGTCTTAACGTGACTTGACACTTATTTTTCTTCTATTTTCACTGTTTGTCTTTGCTTTCATGTACCATCCGAATCCTTACATTGTTCATTTCTATACTTCGTGATACCTTGTTTTAAATTGGACGTAAGTCCGTAAATAAATAAATAAATAAATAAATAAATAATGTTTCTCGACAGCTGTTATGATTTTTTTACGGTAGCAACACTGCTCCAAAGCTGAAAAACGCGGTCAATTTAGCATTTCGCGGCGTGTTGCCAATTTCACGTTTATTCATACGTCAACATCAGTGGAGATCGGTAGATACTTTGCCACCCCATTTATTATTCACATCCAAATACGGCCGTACCAAATCAATCAAACAGCTCATGTTGACTTTAGTAAATCTATATTTAGACCTAAAATCTCCTTCCGTAAATGCCGCAAATAGATCGTACCTTTTTTTGAACCTTTTCCGTAGCCGTGGTGCACGAATGCCGCGAATACGGTCAATATTTGCCAAAGCTCCGTTCAAAACGTCAAGATTCTCATAAAAGTTCGCCATTTCGTCAGTTACAACGCACAGGGTACTGAGTTAACCCTGGAGATCGGGTGGTTTAAATTCTGACAGCTACTACATCTCCCGTACAGTGACGCGGTAAGAACACGCGCATGCGCGCTATTAACCCACCGTGTTGAGTAACAATTTCACCTAACCCGGTCTTACTCCGAGGTTGTATCTTATTTTGCGATGATGAGTAAGACTGATACTGTTTACCATTGTACCATGCAAAAATGTTGTTAAAATATTGTCATTATCCTGCCGTCAAACTACATAAGGGAACGTACCCATACTACGTGACACGTTTAAGGGGGGGGGGGTCTTCAAAATGTCACGCTCCATACAAATGAGCGGCGGGTTACTTAGGTTTTTGGTCACCGGGAAGGGGGGGGGGGGGGGGGGGTTAAAAATTGGTCTCGTAGAATGGGTACGTTCCCTAAGTAGTTTAGCAGGTTTGAATGTTAATAAATAAATAAACATAAACCTCATTGCAGCAACATACATAACCACTTTGCAACCTAACCACTTTACAATAAACCTCATTGCAACATAACCACTGTACACCATAACCTCATTACAACATAACCACTGTACACCATAACCTCATTACAACATAACCACTTCACAACATTACCACTTTGCTGCATAACCACTTCACAACATAACCACAAAACATTATTTATTTTCTATTTTGTGTTCCGTATCGATGCCTGGAATCCATTATGAGAGAGAGCTAGCTCTTTCGCCCTTATAGTTTCAGTTTCGCGCGTGTTTATTCCCTATATTTGCCCTTTTTTTATTCGACTTGCCACATTTTTTTCTCTGCTGGCAACACTAGTGACGCGCATCTCAGATCACGTGATGTTATTGTTTGTCATATGACGCCGTTTTTTCGCGCCGAAAGCAGTTTTCGTGTTTCGCTGTACTTAAAAAACCAATTTTGAGTCGAAAATCGAAGTTTATTCCCTGCTCTTTCAGTTTAAACATTAAATATACCGTGATAAATAGTTTTCTGAGACATTGACTAAATGTTTAGTGTGTTTTTTCGGTTGTTTACGTGTTTAAACTGTGCAACAAAATGAGTGATATCGACAACTAAGACGCTTCGCCGGTCGGAAACAATGATCAAGCACGAGTTTCTCGGAAACGCCGAATGCCGCGCGAAGGCTCTGGATCCGACACTTCGGAAGAAATGCATTACTATCGGGATCCTCGGGTAGACATCCTGATGCAACAGATGTCGGCCATGACGGACGTTTTATCTGGGAATCGGGTAGAGTTCGCGGAGAAAACGGTCTCGGACAAAGAAGACTCCGCGGGAGAGATGCGGCAAGAGGTAGAATCGGGGTTTTTAGAGATGCCCGCCAGCCTAGCCGCTCAGAAAAACGTTTTGGAGTTCTGCAATCCAAGCACATTGGTGAAGGAATCGCCGATTCCGAAGGCGGACGCAAGAAGAGTCGCAGTTATCTCGGCTCTTCAGGGTTTTGGCTCGGAGGAATGGTCGCGTGTTTGCTATGCCGAAACACAGAAAGTATACACCGCCACGCCCGCCTTCGTAGAGCTGGAGGTAAATGAAGAACTAGGAGGTTTGATAAGAACAACTCCTTCGCGCCAGCCCTGGACCGTTCCCTGGGAGCCCTCTCCAATGCAGTGCTATCCCAAACAGAGTCGGTCAGAGGAAACATGCAGGCACTGGTGAACTGGGCATCCGAACCAGGCACCTGCTTGACCCCTGCGACTCTGTTTGACAAGATTCAGGGGATGTTTGCCAAGTACAGTAAGACCACGGACGACGTCCTACAGATTTTATGCGGAAGGCGAACGGAATGCCTACAAAGTAGGCGAAAGGCCCTGCTAGAGGGAGTAAGGGACCCGTACATCAAGGAAGGCCTTGCCAGGATTCCTCCGAGCGCGAGTCACCTCTTTAATAAAGAGGAACTAGCAAGTTATATCGTGGCAAACGGGGGACGAGACAAGATATTCGGTAGTGCATCCTCGTCGTATATCCCCCGTCAACCTCAACCCTTTACCTCACAAGCAGCAAGACCGGTGATAGAGGCTCCACACTCCCGACCTAGGAAGCCCTTTCGACCTGCCCCTAGGCCAGAGAAAGACAGGACGTACAGGCAGCCCGCCAAAAAGCCAGAGCCCTCTCGCAAGGCGGCCAGCGATCGGGGTAGAAGGCGATGGAGGTGACTGGAGGCCGGAGCCATTCTGGGGAGGACGCCTAAAGGCATATCAGGAGGTGTGGAGGGAGCTGGGAGCATCACCGCTAATCCTGAACATTCTAAAAGGAGCAAGGATACACTTCATATCAAAACCTCCTGAATTCCCGGAATTCCTCCAACCCGACGACTGGCTGATAAAAGTCGACCTCTCCCAGGCTTACTTCCACGTGCCAATCGCAAGATCACACCGGAAGTTCCTGCGCCTCGTGTACAACGGAGAGCTCCTTCAGATGACGTGTCTGCCCTTCGGCCTGTCATCAGCGCCAAGGATCTTCTCGCTGCTCTCAAACTGGGTAGCAGAACTACTAAGGAAAAAGGGACTCAGGATTGTAGTCTACCTAGACGACTTCTTAGTAGCAAACCAGTCCAGAAAACTTCTCACCTCCCAAGCCGTTGCTATAGTGCACACACTTCAACAGCTAGGCTGGTGCATAAACCCGGACAAGTGTGTCCTGACATCCACGCAGAAGTTGGAGTTTCTGGGTTTATGGAAAAAAAACCTCCTACCTACATTCCAACAGTACGCACGCAAAAAATTGCTCCGCAAAACTCATCTAAATTGACAGTTAAAAATTCAAAATAATCCATCGATCTATCGGTTGGTGTTTACCTAACAGTTCAGTGAAGTGATCTACTCAATTTAGTTCAATATAAACGGCCGTGTGTAGTAATTTTTATGTGTTAAAACATCAGTGAACTTATGGTGATTGAAATCGTTAAGATAATCGAACTATTTATCACAATACGTAAAATCTTGCCAATTCAATCAGTCAACTAATATTACGAATATTTCACACTACGTCACACGGTATCAGTAGCCTAGTGGTCAGCACGGTCGCTAAACCGGACAGTGACTTTCGGAGCAAACCGAGTTCGAAACTCACCTCATCCAAAAACTTTTCAGCTTTTTTTTTTTTTTTAAGAGTGCTAAGACGATTTATTTCTACTTTATTCCTAAATAAATCATAATTGGAATAATGATAAATAATAATAAATATAAAACGGAATTCAGTTCAGCTGAGGGCAGAGATCTTCACTACAACTCAACTATACGTTCCCACTAAAACCACAACAACAACATGAATAACTGTAATGCTTGTGCGGAGCCTACTCTATCTGCTGAGTCCTTATTCACGTGCGCCGCATGCAAAGGGACTTTTCATCTACACTGTGGCGGAGTGGCTGAAAGCTCATACAGACGCTATAGCAAAGAGCGGCGGGCTCAAACTAAGTGTAAAAAATGCTTAGCTGTCGTGTCCACCGCTAACCCTAATTCACCTTTCGACAGTGAACTACTAACAAAACAGAACCTGATTCTAGAACAAAATACACAAATTCTCACCACAATATCAGTAATGAGCAAACAATATGAAGAAATCTTACTTCGAGTACACGAACTAGAAGATGCAAACATAAAATTAGAAAAAAAAAATTCTGACCTCGAAAATCGCTTAGAACAACTAGAAGGTCAATTCGAACAAATTGAGAGAGAAAATAGAGCGAAAAACGTGGAAATCAGGGGAATCCCTGAAATAAATGGAGAAAATCTAAAAAACATCATTTTTAACATCAAAAAAACAACTGATGCCAACACGGAACTCAACAACGTAGATACAGCATACCGTGTCACCCAAAAAACCAATAAAGAACAACAGAGGCCTATAATATTAAGATTTAAAACTACCATCGACCGTGAGAACTTCCTTAACGACATCAAAGCCTTCAACAAAAAATCTACAAATAGAGACAATAAACTTAATACTACGCTTATAGGAATGTCAGGAACTCGCTACCAGATTTACATCAACGAACACTTAACATTTCGCGCTAAACATCTCTGGTTTCTTGCACGGAAGGCTTTACGGGACAACATCTTCAAATTCGCCTGGATCCGAGACGGGAAGGTGTATGTACGTAAAGACATTGGGACGCCTGTTCTACACATCAACGAAAAAAATAAACATCTTTTATCGCCCACCCCCAACATTTTATAAACTCTACTTCGCATACTATTTTGATAATCTACTTGTTTTTAATTTATCTTTCTCGAGTTTCAACAATATTATGAAATCAGTTACTTCTCTCTCCCATATAAATTATAATACCACAATCATAGATTATTATTACTATAAAGTTAACTTCTTTTCAAAAAACTCTACAAAAATAAGATTCTCTGACAATACTATTATTTACTTAAAAAATAAATGTAGTTTCAGTACCAACATATTTAAATCTCGTATTTTTGAAATGGATTCTAATTGTAAAAAAAAATCTACTATTATTATAAAGGTCACCGAACTATGTATTTTTGTCATTGCTCTGAATAACTGTCAAAATCCATTTTTACTACTACTGACATCAAAAACCAATGGCACAATTTACCTTAATAATACTCTACATGTTATTATTATCTGTATTCAACATGCAACTATTATATATTACTGTAACTGTTATCATGTGCAACATGCATGTATTACTCAAATTATTATCAGGAGTAAAACTTACTTTTTAAAGTCTAATAATTATGGGTTTATCAAAAATAGATACTTTTGGAAATATTTTTTTCATGCATCACTAAACTATAATTTATTTTTATCCACAAACATTATTGTTATCATCAAACCTTTTTTAAAATTTCTATTAAACATTTCATATAGTTCTAGTACTAACAAAGATAAATTTTGTATTTTTGATATTAACTCCATATGTCAGAATTTTATAACTGCACTTATTACAAAGAACACTTTTACTGCTTTTTATGTTACTGTAACCATTATGAAGGTCACTGTTATTACTATTATTGTTATCGCTTTGAATAACAGTCAAAATCCTTCCCAACTATTACCTACAACAGAAACCCATGGTTCAATTTATTTTATCAATATTCAAAACATTGAAACAATCACTCAAAATAATATAACTAAAAGTACTATCAAGAGTGAAACTACCTTCGCAAATTTTACTGTTTTTAGTTCTGCCAGAAATAGATATTTTTGGAAATATTTTTTTCTTTCTATACTTAAACATTTCTTGTTTTTAACTATAAACACTGTCTCTATCGCTAAATCTGTATCTAAAATTCCCTGTGTTCCACGTATACTTTTAACCATCGCTTCCGATACTTATTTATATACTCCTAATTTTAAAATAACCCGGTATAAATTATATCTTCACACTTTGTCTCTACAACAACTTAATCCCTGCATTACTTTCAAAGTCACCACTATTACTGCCTCTTTACAATTACCAATTAACGCAAAGATAAAAAAAAAATATATAAATGGAAGACTTAACAACCAACTTTTTAACGACTTTTGCAACCAACTCTACATATATATATATATATATACTTTTTTACTTACTATATTATTAATTTGCTGTTACCAATACCGAACTACATTTTTGGCACATTATTAGTTCATACTTTAGTAATTTAAAAAAATGGAAGACATAACAAATGTATTAGACAATATCTCACAGATTCCATGTACCGAAACAAATAATGCTACAGAAGTCCGACAAATCTTAAATCAATCTAACCTTAAAATATTCTCCATGAATATCAGATCAATCAATAAAAATTTCAATGAACTCATTATACTACTCACAGACCTTGATTCAGATTTTGACTTACTTATTCTGACCGAATGCTGGATCAAAGATAACTTTGTTCCAAAAACTATAAAAGACTATAACCAATACAACACACAGAATAATAAATCTCAAAATGATGGCGTAATCATATACATCAAAAATCACATACAACACTCTGTCAAAGAAATCTCAATCACAAATTCAAATTGTCTTAAACTCGAAATAGAAAATAGCGTAACGATATTATCTATATACCGATCACCGAGTGAGTCAAATATAACACCATTCTTAAACTCACTTAATCAATCCTTATCGTGTATGAGGGATTGTGAAAATGTACTTGTTATTGGTGACCTTAATATTAATATCATAAATACGATGCATCCCCAAGCAAATGAGTACATGAACTTACTAACTCTACAAGGTTTTATTCCAGCTATTACGGCCCCCACTCGGGTAACAGAATTATGCGCCAGTTGCATTGACCATGTCTTTGCTAAATGTAAATTGAATACCAAATCTCTCGTATACCAATGCACGGTTACAGACCATTATGCTACTATCACCTCCCTTTCACATTTTATTAAAAAATTACCTACATCTAAAATACCCACGAAGAAAATCTGCTATGACACGCTATTCAAACTGGTTTCCAAGGAAAACTGGTATAATTTCTATAAATTCACCGATCCAAACATAGCGTGCGAATTTCTTATCGACACCATACATAACCACTTAATTAGTTCCACATCCAACACTAACAACAACCAAAGTAGTCGCAAAATTAAACTTAAGCCTTGGATAACAAATGGCATTCTACACTGTATTCACAAGCGTAATAAACTTCACAAATTTTGTAAAAACAATCCCAATAATCACGAATCTCTCCTATTTTACAAAAGATACAGAAATGCTTGTAAAAAAATAATCTGTAGAGTTAGAGACGAATACTATAGAAAACAGATCAAGGAAGCTGCCAATGACAATAAACAAATCTGGAATATTGTCAAAGAGATTTGCTATACCAACAAAACTACCGCACCTATAAATAAAATAACCATTGCAGACCAAACACTAGATACAACAAATCATCCAGAAAAAATCGCAAATCATTTCAATAAATTCTTCTCCACAGTCGGATCAGACTTAGCAAATAATATTTTAAATAAAAACGGAATGTCAGAATTTAACCTTGCAAATAATATATCGATCGATAATCTTAGCTATGATCCATTTAATCTCACTCCTACCACAGAACAAGAAATCACTGAAATTATTTCATCACTCAAAAACACACATTCAACTGGAATCGACAATATATCCACTAAATTGATTAACACCTCAAACCAATCATCACTAAGCCCCTTAAACATATCATAAATCTAAGCTTTCAAACTGGCCTCTTTCCAAATTCTTTAAAACACTCAACAATTATTCCTATCTATAAATCAGGGGACAGATCATCAGTGAATAACTATAGACCAATATCCTTGCTGAGTCCGATATCAAAAATAATTGAAAAAACGGTAAAGCAAAGGCTATACAAATTTCTTGAAGACAATGACATTTTGTCAGGAAATCAATATGGCTTCCGCAAAGATCGTAGTGCCGCAGATGCAATTGCAACTTTTACAAAAGCAATCTCTGATAACCTTGATAAAGGCCGCAAGCCCCTCGCTGTTTTCTTGGATCTAGCCAAAGCCTTTGACACTGTCTCTCACCGCATACTTTTGAAGAAACTCCTTCAGGTAGGAATAAAAGGTACTCCCCTCAAATGGTTTGAGAACTATCTAACAAATAGGTCACAATCGTCTCTTGTAAATTCTGCTAAAGAATACAGAAGTACAAGTTTACCAATCACGTACGGTGTGCCTCAAGGCAGTGTATTAGGCCCACTTCTCTTTCTAATATATATTAACACTTTATGTAACTTGGGAATTGATGGAACTATAATATCTTTTGCCGATGATACGGTAATCATCTTTGAAGCTGAAAATTGGAACTCAACTATGGAAAAAGCAAATAAGGGCCTAAATAAAGTAAAACATTGGTTAGATGACAACCTTCTGACTCTTAATGTTGACAAAACAAAATATTTACTTTTCTCCATACGTAAAGTCACTCCTCCCCAAAACTGTCCTAATCTTATCATTCACTCATGCTCACAGAACCATATTACCCCTACGCCTCCCCACAATAATTGCTCATGTACCAACCTAAAAAATCTGACCAAATTAAATATCTGGGGATTGTTATAGATGACCAACTGCGTTGGGAGGACCATGTCAATTTTACAACAAAAAGACTCCGCAAACTGTGCTATATATTTCTCTCTCTCAGATCAATCCTGAAACTTCAAACAATTAGATGCATATATTTTGCACTATTCCAATCAATAGCAACATACGGTATCGTGGGATGGGGAGGCTGTGCAGCTTCAATTATATATCCCATGATCTTAATTCAAAAGCTGCTACTAAGGATTATATTAAAATGTCACCCATCTCACCCATCAGAGCCACTTTTTAAAAAATTCGCAATCCTAGACATTAGACAATTATACGTTAAGACAATTCTCATACACTTAAGGAAAAATGATTTAACACTCAAAACTCAACAAAATATTTACACCCGCTATTCATCACACCAAAAATGCAAAATTCCTCCAACAAAAACAGCTTTCGCCCAACGACAGTTCTCTTACATCGCGCCTAAAATGTTCAACTTACTGACTATTGATATTAAGACATCGAAAACTGCTGATCTTTATGCCATTAATATACAGAACTGGTTATTTACTCAGGGAAGGAAATATTATAAAGAATGCCTTACATCTTAAAAACTGTTCTTATTTTTTCATATTTCTAGAGTAAAAAATCTTATCTCTAAATTAATTTTCAACCAAAACTTTATATTATGCTGATGCTTTTTTTCACATTTTTTGACATTGTTCGTCCATTTCATATGCTGCTTAGGAATACTTGCTTTTGTTTTTTGGGGTCAAAGACTATCATTGTTCATCTGTATAGATGATTTACATATTTATTCTTATTTTGTATTTCTATTATCCTTAAAATATTATTATTTTGTTACTTTTATTTTTATTTGTTATTCTATTTTATTTTTATTTATACAAGATTCACCTAGTTTAACACCTTTCCTGTATGTGATCATGTACCTAATACTAGTATAATAGATATGCTATATGCTATATGTTTGTACTTTCATCTACATATATATGGATGATTATTAATATTATATACTTAATATCTTATGAATCTCGACTACCATAATACGGGCATTTGCCTAGCTTGGTAGTCGAAATACCATGTAAAAAAAAAAAATCCTGTAATAAACAAAATGAATAAAGAAAATTAAAAAAAAAAAAAAAAAAAAAAATAACATGGGACACGAGAGCAGATCAAAAGTCTCTCTCCGACCGCAAGTGCGCTGGTCTACGCCAAGCCTTGCAGGTTCCCTTGGAAGTCGGCAGTTGCTCTCCCAGGCAGGCTCTCGGTCTACTGGGAAGACTCAACTTTGCAAATTTCGTGATCCCTCGTGGTCGCTTGCATTGCCGCAGACTGCACCCGTACAAGTGTGTCCTGACACCCACGCAGAAGTTGGAGTTCCTGGGTATAACATGGGACACGAGAGCAGATCAAAAGTCTCTCTCCGACCGCAAGTGCGCTGGTCTACGCCAAGCCTTGCAGGTTCCCTTGGAAGTCGGCAGTTGCTCTCCCAGGCAGGCTCTCGGTCTACTGGGAAGACTCAACTTTGCAAATTTCGTGATCCCTCGTGGTCGCTTGCATTGTCACAGATTGCAGAGGTTCAGCCGCCGCATACAGCACCTGAAACCATCGCGGCCCGTTGCTCTGCCCAACGCAGCACGGCAGGACATACAGTGGTGGCTAGCAGCCATTGGAAGGACAAGCCCAATGTCTTATCTTAACAAGACGAATGTCTTATTGCAGACGGACAACAAGACAGTAGTGGCTTATGTCAACAAGGAAGGGGGTACAAAATCGTTAGCCCTTCTGGAAACAACGCGGGAGCTACTGGATTTCGTAGACCAGATGGAGATATCTCTGACAGCCCAATACATTCCAGGAAGATACAACGGAATTGCGGACCGTCTCTCTCGGGGCGCACCGCTTCCAGAGTGGCATCTACTAAGTCCGAAGGAGATATTCAAAAAATGGGGTCGCCCTCAAATAGACCTGTTCGCTTCAGCCACTGCTCACGTGGTACCAACATACGTCTCCAGAGACTCAAGCGACTGCTTAGCCTGCTTTCCCAACGCGTTCAGTCAACCTTGGGACTACAATCTAGCTTGGGTATTCCCTCCGCCAAACCTCGTTCCGAGAGCACTCACCCACCTAAATCAGGAAAAGGGCATGTTCCTTCTAGTCGTCCCAAAATGGGAGAAGACTTTCTGGAGAAGCGACCTAAAACAGCGAACAGACGAACCTCCCATACGCCTGCGCAACCTAGAGGGAGTCCTCATAGACACATCGACAGGACTACCCCCCTCCCAGGATTCAGGATCTGGAACTAGAGGTCTGGAGAATTGCGGGTGGGAACAAGCCCTGACAACATGGAGTCAGGAAGAACGCCAACTCCTCAAGTCATCCTGGAGAGAGTCAACACCGAAGACCTACAAACCTGCGTGGGATAGGTGGCGTAAATGGGGCACTCAAAACGGTGTGGACATCAACAATCCCCCACCAACTACGGTTGCCAGGTATCTAGCCCACCTATTTGTTCAAGGAGGCCTAGCCCCAGGGACCATTCAGGTCCACAAGTCAGCCATTGTTACCTTCTGCGGCCCAGCTCAGAATGCGAGAAAAAATCAGCTCTGATTTCTTGGTAAGACACGTTCTCAAGGCAATCTCAATGGCAAGGAGGACCAAGGAGAAAGCCCCTATCTGGGATCCCAGACAAGTAATAGACTGGCTGGTCAAGAATTCCCCCGCAGAAGACTCGCTGTTTGAAGCGTCACGGAGGGCAGCAATACTCCTCGTCCTGGCGTCAGGCAGGAGAGTTCATGATTTGACACTGCTCAGAATCACCCCAGAACATTTCATCGACAAGAGGAACTCTATTACCCTGTGGCCAATTTTTGGGGCAAAAACCGACACAGCCAACCATGTTGGAAACTGACGGGCTCACAAAAAGATAACATCAACCTCCTTAAATGGTTGAGAAAAGTCGTTGCCCTCTCTACAGCCAGAAGAGGTCCACTACTAAAGAACCTATGAACCTATGTGTGACCACATCAGGAGAAACAAAACCGGCAACGCAAACAATAATAGGGCGATGGATCAAATCAGTCCTCAGAGAAGCTGGAGTCCACGCAACCCCGGGAAGTGTACGCTCGGCTGTAGCCTCCTTAAACTGGTTGGAAGACTACCTCATAGAGGAGATTCTTGCTAGAGGGAATCGGAAGTCTGAGCACACCTTCCGGAAGTTCTACCAGAAGGAGATAGCGCACTCCAGAAGCGAGCACCTCCAGCACTCAATGGCTCCATTCTTTACTCCAGTGTAAATAGCATCACATATAACGCTAAGTTTTCAGATCACCAGGTGAGAGCAAACACATCTCATAATGGATTCCAGGCATCGATACGGAACACAAAATAGAATAATTTTACCTACCAATAAAATTTATATTTTGTTTCCATCGATGCCTGGAATCCAGGTAATCCCTACCTGGTGCATTACGAGTCATATGACAAACAATAACATCACGTGATCTGAGATGCGCGTCACTAGTGTTGCCAGCAGAGAAAAAAATGTGGCAAGTCGAATAAAAAAAGGGCAAATATAGGGAATAAACACGCGCGAAACTGAAACTATAAGGGCGAAAGAGCTAGCTCTCTCTCATAATGGATTCCAGGCATCGATGGAAACAAAATATAAATTTTATTGGTAGGTAAAATTATTCTATAAAATAAGATATGAATGAAGAAGTTAGTAATATACTGATGATAATAATATGGTTCAAGTGACCTTCATCTCCTCTGGGAATGTCTTCGTCACCGTTTACAAACTTCTTGTAGCAGCTGGCAAAGAACTCCTCAGATTCTGGATCCGGCTGAAATTCAAACAATACATTTACACAAATTGTACATAACTGACACACATTCTGTGCATGGAGATTGCTCTCTGTATAGTAAAAACCCTGCTAATTCCAAATCCACAGAATCTCAAAAATGCATTTTTTAAATTTTGAATTAACAAATTCCCGCATAAATTGAAATTAAAAAAAAAATTAATAATAAAGAAGTATATAAAGCAGGTGGGAGGGAGAATAGTTAACCTTTTCGCTGTCCTCTTCCGAGACCTGGTCGACGGTATCATCCTTGGCCAGGTCCAGGTGGAGAGGCTCGATGGCCGGATCCTTGAAGTATATCGTCACCTGGAACCACAAATTAAACATTATTATATATCCAATTTGGACTGGCTGCGACGGAAATCGATTGCTAAATTTCGATTGAAGTGAAAATGTACCATATTTTTACGAATTTACTTTGAATATACGAGTTTAACCTGTCCTTTGCCGGAATTTTTTTTTAAATACGATTTTAACCCTTATGTATAAAGAAAATGTATGAAGGACAAGGTCAGAATCGCTTGCGCCAATATCATTCTTGATAACCGTTGATTTCATTAATCTAGCTACTCGGAATATTTTAAAATGAATTTTCTATGACTTTGCGGGTCACTTTTAGCAAATGCCAAAGACGAAAAAATGAATATTTTACATTTTCAAATGAGTAACGAAAACAAAGATCTTTATTTATTTGAAAACTTCTTTGAATTGTGTTTTTTCATGTTGGTATGTATTCAGATTTGTGTAGAAATAACAAAATCCGTTTCCGACAACTATTTCCAAAATGGGAGATTTTAAAATTATTTTTTTTAGTTACTTCTGAGAAAACCTCTTACGATATTATCATATAATATTTGACCAGAAAGAATCCGCGCGGTTTTTCGAAATACGCCCGACATTCAACAGGTTAACGTTTTTACGATGATGTAGTTAAAGAATTTGCAATACCTGTGGACGGACAGATTTTTCTGCGATTTATGAACCTCATTTTAATTGAATATAGTGTCACTTAAAAAATATTCAAAGACGTAGATGTAATCTGAATAGTTCAAAGACAACAAATCATATCCAACAATCAAACATTTCGTTATCTAAACAATAAGGAACTCCAGTGAAAAATATTATGGCTTTAAAAAAATATGTTCATATAGACCAAGAAACGCTGATTCTGAATATATAAGTTTTATTTCATAATATTAAATGCAGAGTTTTTAATAAATTATTAAAAAGTGCATTTTTAAACCTCTTCGGAAAACACAGCGTTAAGTTGGCATTACTGAAATGGTTAACCGTGACGTCACAGTTAACCTGTCACCTGTGTATTGTATTGTATTGTATTGACATTTGAAATGACTTGAAATGCACACGTACCTATGCAATTCAACATTTCGTGTTTTTGGTTTATTTTCATACTGTTTATAGAGATTTAGATAAATAATAGTTATTGTGTTTATTGAAACATAATTTAGGCCCTCAACAATTTACGAAAAGGGCTATATTTGCGGACAATCTGCAATAAATGTTGTCTATTTGAGGTTAAAGTCGCGTCATATTTTGACGTTTGTTTTTATGTATTTTCAAATTGTTTTTAGTATAGGGCTTTTTATACAAGTTGTTACACACTCGTCATGATCAGTGTATTATAAATACCAGTGTTTCTGTATGTATTATACATAAAACAATGTACCTACAAAGTAACACCTGACACAAAACACGATGTCACATGTATTTGCAATGAAAGAGATGATTTATTGTTTTTATATTGCACTTTGATTAAATACAATAACAGTAGCGGTGAAATGTGGACATTTTACCAATGTTTTTCTATATTAAAAGCAGTTAATCTTGAATAAAAAACACACCTCACACCTAAAAGTCATTATCCGCCATGATTATTCTGCGTTCTTCACAGTGTTGCCAACAGTTAGAAGTGAAATTTCCCTAGAATTTCACATTTACGCAATTACCTACGTAGCCACCTGATTGTGTAACACTAATCCTGTTATATGTTAATTAATATGATAATTAATTGGAAAGATATCAGAACTTGGTAAATATACTAATAATACCGTGATTTTCCAAATAAAACACTTTTTGCTACGTGAAGTAATAATTTAAAAGTACGAATACACTCACCACTGAATTAGAAACTGAATTCCAAATTAAAAAAAAACACTTTGCAAAATAAAAATCATAAGCAACCCGCCGCTCATTTGTACCAAGCGTGGTATTTTGAAGACCCCCCCCCCCCCCCCCGAACGTGTCACGTAGTATGGGTACGTTCCCTAATATCATTTTGAGTTGTCAGTGTTAAAAATAACATGGCATGTAAGTACATGAAAAATAATTAAGATTCATAGGAATTCCAAAAAATATATATACGTATATATATAAATAATACTTATTACGAATAATTTTTAGAAAAAAACTTTAGATTCGCCTTAATTACTATAAAAGGAAACTTTTTGGCTTTGGGGCGGCGGAAAATAATGCATTTTAATTTTCAATTGCATAAAACCAAAATTCGCTTCGCGACTGACACAGCGAAAATCCGCGGCCGTACATGTCACTGTGATGTTGGTATCCTTGATAAATTAACAAGAGCTAATACGACTGTAGCCGACTTCGTGGGATAAGGCGCGTAATTATGAAATTTGTCTAGCGGGCTTGTTTGTGTAACATGGTTTGTGATACAAAAGAAAGTGCCCCTTTATAACGCCTACTCGCGTCAAGGCAAGAAAAGCATCCCAGTTTTCAAGTGGCTTAGCGGCTACGCTAGGTTTGTGTAACATGGTTTGTGATTCGCGGTATTTCATGTAGGTATCCCACGAAGTCAGCTACAGTCCATAACAGTGAAAGCAAGTGACAGCTACGGCCGCGGATTTTCGCTGCGTCGGTTCGCGAAGTGAATTTTGGTTTTATGCAATTGAAAATTAAAATGCATTATTTTCCGCCGCCCCAAAGCCAAAAAGTTTCCTTTTATAGTAATTAAGGCGAATCTAAAGTTTTTTTCTAAAAATTATTCGTAATAAGCGTGGCCAGTCCGAACCGATAATTACCAAAATTTTTGCCAGAGTTCGAAATTTCCCTAGATTTTGTCCTGATTTCCCTTATCCCTAAAAAATATTTTTCTCCCCTAGATCTAGGGAAATTTCCCTCGACATGACATCACTGATTCAAAATGACAACTTAAAAAGTAAAAAACTATGGGTGGGTGAAGACCACCATAGATACGGTGCGTTTCTGGGAGTCTTTAAAAATTAAAACTTTGACAATTATTTTAACTATTAAAACTAACTATAAAAATAAAAATGCAGTTATTTAAGTTTGAAGGTCTTTATTCATTAAAAAAAAAAAAAATTGGACTGGTGTTCTCTATTATAATAACGTAATAGCATCTTGTATAGATGCTTGTCTTTTAGATACGCGATCAGTTGACATGTATACATGACGCTCGTCTCAAATAGGTTAACCCGTCAATGGCCAGGCCCTTTCCCGAAAATTCACTAAAAAAGCACCACTTTGAATTTTGAATTGAATGTTTGGTGGATTAATTTTGAGCTATCGTATATTTTATTGACTGAAACACGTTCCTAGAACAATAAACTATGTACCAAAACAACATTACTTGCATTAATTATGTAAATTAATAGGTTTTACGATGTTTTAACCGCTGGGAGGCCGGAGACGCGCCAGCGCGCGCGTCATATGCGCATGCGCGAGAAAATAATTCAAATATTTGAATAATACTTCCGACAAAAAACTTTTGGTCGACGATTTTGGCCCTTCTATGTACACAATTTGTATGGAGAACAGTGTCAGAATCGCTTGCGCTGTCATTACTCTCGGAGACGCTACAAGTTTCATTCACCTAGTCACCCTGGAATATTTTTAAAACGATATCTTCTATGACAATCGGCTGTCAGAATTTGCCGCGAATTTAACGGTCGCAATTAATGGGTGTATCGCGAATAAAACGATCATAAAACCTATTAATTTACGTAATAAATGCAAGTAATGTGGTTTTCGTAGATAGTTTATTGTGATGTGAACGTGTTTCAGTTAATAAAATATACAATAGCTCAAAATTTATCAACAAAACATTCAATTCAAAATTCAAAGTGGTGGTTTTTTAGTGTTTTTTTGCGAAGTTCCGCGAATTTCCGCTAAATGTCACGGCATGTGACCGGTTAATCGAGGAATTAACAAACCCTTTTGACAAATAAAATTTAAGACACAGATAAAATCGTTTAAAAATATTCTGGGGTTGCAAGGTGAATGAAATTTTTACCCATCTTATGGGGTAATGTTGGCGCAAGCGATTCTGGCCTTGTTCTTCATACAAATTCTGTACATAGAAGGGTCAAAATCGCAAACAAACATTTTTATTTTGAAATCTTTTTTTCGCACATCTCGGATGCAACACATAGTGTGCAATTATTAGACACACTATGTGTTGCATCCGAGACTGTTTCGAAATTACAGCCTCAAATGCAACTGGCGAAAATGGACCGTAAATGCAAAACGAAAATGAATTGTTTGAAGTTGGATGAATATATGTCTGGTAAAATTATGGAATGCAAGGAAGTGAGGAAAACCAAGGCACTTACCAAATTCAAAGGCGAACACATTAAATTCAGCTAATTGCTACAAATGTCAAGTCATCTCACAATTGTTGTTTATTGTTCCCTGCTTTCTTCAGCAAGGTGACATGACATTGGTTTGGGGAAGGTAGGATGGATAAATGACATTCCGGTAGGAACTGTGCATATTACCATTTCAAAACCAAACACTATGTAACCGGGACAGATGGGGGCTCACCTTACAAGTGTCCCCGCTGGGCATCTTGGAGCGACAGCAGCAGGCAGAAGGGGGCTCCCCGCGCCCCCACAGCAGTCCTAGTAGCTTCAGTCGACTCTCCGCTACAACAACAAGCACACACATTATAAAATCAACTCGAGGGAATACGTAAGATTAATTTTGGAGCATCTTCAATTGAAATACTGGTATAACAAGGATAGCATTGCCACCTGACACCTGTGCTCTAAAGATTGCAATCCATTTGTTAAGAGGGGAGAATTTATCAAATGGACCGCCCATTTCTACAGAAGCCAAGGGTTTTTTTCTCATATTTTGGGGCTCCAAATGGCTGCCAAATTCAACCGCGGGGGGCACTTGCGATTTGTACAGGGTTAGCAGTTGTGTACTATTTAAGTATCTGCAGGCCCTGTACAGTACGCCCAGTTTTTGGGAGGCTAATTTAACTCTGGCTTCCGTTGAGCCCCCGTACCTGAGCTGGTCACTTATAGTTACACCAAGCACATCAGTGGACACTTTAATAAATGGACACTACTGACCATTGTGCGAAGTGCAGACACGGCACTTGTCCTGCTTGCTGGGCTCGCGGTGTTTGGAGCGACCGCGGTTCACGCCTCCGCGCACGCTCGGCCGTCGCTTGCGCTGGCACGTACACTTCTCCATGTTCTCTGACGTTTCATGCATCTGCAACAATACCAAACATTAGTCACTGAATAGACCACAATAATGGACAAAATAAATTAATGTGCATTCTTGAAGCTTTGGTCATGCATTCATGACGGCACGGTAGCCGCTTCAGTGTGACCTTCGCGTCTGTTTGAGATGGATGCCCCGTTGTTGAATCCCGCTACCTGCGAGGTGCATTCAATTATTTACTTTTACAACCATGCCGCCTTGTTGAAGTCTATGAGTTCGCAATTTTGATCCTAACCATCAGTAAGTCTACTATTCGAGGGTGGTCCGATAAGTACTTATCCTACAAAAGAAAAACGAAAATTTTGGATTTTTAAAAATTTTATTTCTCAACGTAATCTCCTTTTAGCTCGATACCCTTGACCCAGCGATGCTCTAATTCCTTAACCTGTCTGAAAAATACGTTTTCTCGAGGTCTGCTAAGTAGGCCTCCGTGGCCGCGATGACCTCCTCATTCGACTCAAATTTCTGCCCGGCGAGAGACTTTTTCAAGTTTGGAAACAAAAAGAAATCGCACGGGGCCAAATCTGGAGAATACGGTGGATGGGGCAGCAGTTCATAGCCCAATTCGACCAATTTGGTAGTGGCGAGGGCGGAGGTGTGAGCCGGTGTGTTGTATGGTGGTAGAGCACTTTTTTCTTTGCCAAATGTGGCCGTTTTCTCTGCAATTCAGCATCGAATAGGCCCAATAATTCGGCATAGTACAGCCCTGTAATCGTTTTGCCCTTCTCCAGGTAGTCGATAAAGATCACACCTTGTGAATCCCAGAAAACGGTGGCCATCACCTTTCCGGCCGATAGGACAGTCTTCACCTTCTTCGGAGAACGTTTGCCGGGTGAAGTCCACTGTTTCGACTGTTCCTTGGCCTCTGGTGTGTACCAGTGGATCCATGTTTCGTCGACGGTGCAGGACGGGACGGGACGATGCAGAAACTACTTCGGATTGCGCTTAAACAGCGTCAAAAACTGCTCTGAAGTGGTCTCACGGTTTCGCTTGTTGTCCGGAGTGAGCAAACGCGGCACCCATCGCGCCGAAAGCTTTCTCATGACCAAATTTTCATGCAGGATATGACCCACGCGGTCTTTTGAGATGCCTACTGTCTCAGCTATCTCGCGCACTTTCAATCGGCGGTCAGCCAATACGAGATCGTGGATTTTTGTTATGTTATCCTCCGTAGCAGCTGTTTTCGGGGCACCTGGGCGTGACACATCAAAAACCGATGTGTGACCACGTTGAAACTCGTTAAACCAATTTTTGATAGTCGCCATCGAAGGAGAAGAGTCACCGTACACAGCATCCAAGTGCTCTTTGATTTTGCTGCGCGATTTCCCTTCCAAAAGCAAGAATCGAATCACTGACCGATATTGCTCTTTATCCATTTTTCCGTTGAACAGACAGGGCACAAGAAGAAGGTGTTGCAATTCTGTGCTCAGTTTGTAAACATTGTCGAATAAAACATCTATATAACGTGCAGACACATTTTTTTACAGTAAATATAACACTAAAAATGCTCTATACTGTCATTTTACACATTTCAAGTGTCAACGCATAATGTATAATGTTGTTTTTTTTTCAGATTCCTCACGAAATACACAGATTTTTACAGACAAACTTTAAATTGAAATAAATGGAGTTGTACGCATTAAACACAAAAACAATGAATAAGTAACCTGTTTGAGCAGGTCCTGCAGCGGATGCATGGTTGCGCGCAGCAAAGCGCACCGGCAGCAGTGACACGGCGGTCGCGCAGCCACGGCCACGTCGCACTCCCCGCGCCGCTCCGCCGCGTGCCACACTCCCGCCAGCAGAGCGCGCAGCTCCCACCACGCCCACTGCAGGTCGATGAAGCGCGCGCTGTCGGGAGGATTTCGCTCTACGCACTCCTGAAAAGTAAATAAACATATGTTTTATAAATTAGAAAAAATATGTGTTATTAGTCTATGATCAATTCTAACATTGTTTATAGTTGTCTATGTTATATCCGAGTCACATGATGTCGGTTACGACTTAAAATCTGTGAAAGTTGGAAATTCAATTCAATTTATTCATTTTAAAAACATTACAAAATTAAAATTTCAAAGCATTTTCAAAAGAGTGAAAATATTTTAGATAAGATAAGCAGATTTAAACAGCAATAAAGCTTGCAGTCTAAATTGTGCTTCATTGATGTTCAACATATCGATATTCAAAGTGATTCTATTTAACAACAAGGTAGCTCTCCCGATTGGCATGACCATTGGCAAGTTAGTTCTGCAAGCCGGGAGATAAAGCAGTCTATGCTGTCGGTGACGGAGATAACCATCAGCAACAAAGAAACTAATCCTCTCCATGATAGTGGAGTTTTGGAACCATCCACGAATCAGTCTGAAGAAATGTGTTACAATGAGCGCATCCCTTCTGACCCGTAGAAGGTTCACACCGAGCATGCCCAAGAGAAAGTGGGTAGGGTAGAGCCACGGATAGTAGCCATACTCCCTCAGGTAAAGAAATCTCAGAAATTTCTTGTGAACCCTCTCCAACATGAGGGAATACTTCACTTGGTGCGGGCTCCAAACCACCGATCCACTCTCAAGCCTACTCCTAACCAAAGCATTGTATAGTACTGTGAGAACCCGGGTGTTACTGAAATTTCTCACAGTGCGTAGGACAAAACCCAGCATTCTCAGTGGAGAATAAACACGTCATTAACGACCTCTTACAAGAGTTGAACGATACACGAATTGGTTGTCATATCTGCGGACAAGGAAGTAACAACATTAATTACGCCGATGACATGGTGCTGCTTGCACCTTCGATTAAAGCGATGAGACGACTTGTGCAAATATGCGAAGAGTACGCAAACTCTCATAACCTGTTGTACAATTCTAAAAAGTCAGTCATCGTCGCTTTCAAACACAATAAGGAGCCATCACATATTCCTCCAATATATTTAGAAGGAATTGAACTGCTTGTGGCCTCACAGGTTAAGTATCTGGGACATATCCTAACCGAAGACATGAAGGATATAGAAGATATGGAACGACAAAGAAGAGCAATTAATATACGGGCCGGAATGCTCTCAAGGCGGTTCTACCACTGTAGCGAAGATGTCAGAAAATTACTATTCAAGACATACTGTACTGCCCTGTACACGTCAGAACTGTGGACACAATACCCAGCAGCGCAATGGGACAAACTGAGGGTGTGCTACAATAATGCATACAGGCAACTTATGCAACTACCGAGGTTCTGCAGTGCCTCCACGATGTTCACCGAGGGGAGGGTGCACTCATTCCCAGCCCTACTTCGCCACCGACTAGCCAGCTTCTGGAGCAGGATACGGACTTCAACCAATATCATTGTCGTGGCTGCATCCGAGTGGCTCAGTTCCCCATTAAATGAGCGATGGATGCAGATGATGAGGCGACCTCCATGATGGACGATCCCAAAATATCTTTTTATTTTTAATTCTGTCTACTTATTATTTATTTTAATTTTATGCTTATTTTTTGTTATTTGTGTGATGAATTTTGTTTTCATTTTATGCTTTAATTAGGTACCTACCTAATATTTAAACTATTTTTTTTTCTTTTCTTTTATAGTTGTTTATGTAATATGGCAGACTGGGATTGCACTACCCTCCCAGTCTTGCTGGAATAAAAACTTAAATAAATAAAATAAATAAAATTACAATATGTATGAGCATGAAAAGTTAACCTAATTTAAAACACAATACAAAGATCTTTCATAGTGAAAAACTCTCTAACTTCGCAACACTTCCTTCAGGGGTACCCCAGGGATCCATCTTAGGTCCACTTCTTTTTTAAGAAAAATGTATATATTAGAATACCAAATCTGATGAATATCAAATCTGACAAACATTGAATCTGACAAATATTGAATCTGATGAATATCATATCGGACATATATAGAGGTTCCACCGTATAAGTTCAATGTAATTCTGCGCGTGTGTCTGTTTGTTGTTGTGTTTAATATTGTCACCTTTCTCAGGACCTTGTTGCTGTTTGCCGGAGCATCTTCCTCCACGTCCATCGGCTCCTGGGAGTGAGATCGGCTGGTGGATCCTTCTGATTTCGAGGAGCCACCAGAGTTGACACACGGCGCAGCTGAGAACAACAGACAAACATTATATCAATCAAAGGTTTACATACAACCAACTTTTTATAATAGATGGGACATTATCAAAGTTGAACAGTATTATTATGGGTAAATTAGAGTAAATTAGTGTTGCAATAGATTCAAATGCTTTAAATTGCAAAAGCAAGGTGGTTCAAAGGTATAAATAATGTAATTTTCAAACAGTACTATGGTAGAGGTGCATATTTTTAACATTATGTTTACATGATGTTCAGAAATTAAAAGAGATGATCAACATCATACTCAGAGTAATTGAAAGAGAAATTAGGTGATATATTGAATGAGAAGTGATAAGTGAAAGTGATAAATACAATGAGAAGTTGACTGAGAAATAGAATGAGAAGTTGACTGATAAATTGAATGAGAAGTTGAGTGAGAAATAGAATGAGAAGTTGACTGATAAATTGAATGAGAAGTAGAGTGATAAATTAAATGAGAAGTTGAGTGAGAAATAGAATGAGAAGTTGACTGATAAATTGAATGAGAAGTAGAGTGATAAATTAAATGAGAAGTTGAGTGAGAAATAGAATGAGAAGTTGACTGCTAAATTGAATGAGAAGTTGAGTGAGAAATAGAATGAGAAGTTGACTGATAAATTGAATGAGAAGTAGAGTGATGAATTAAATGAGAAATTGAGTGATAAATAGAATGAGAAGTTGACTGCTAAATTGAATGAGAAGTTGAGTGAGAAATAGAATGAGAAGTTGACTGATAAATTGAATGAGAAGTAGAGTGATAAATTAAATGAGAAATTGAGTGATAAATAGAATGAGAAGTTGACTGCTAAATTGAATGAGAAGTTGAGTGAGAAATAGAATGAGAAGTTGACTGATAAATTGAATGAGAAGTTGACTGATAAATTGAATGAGAAGTAGAGTGATAAATTAAATGAGAAATTGAGTGATAAATAGAATGAAAAGTTGACTGATAAATTGAATGAGAAGTTGAGTGAGAAATAGAATGAGAAGTTGACTGATAAATTGACTGATAAATTGAATGAGAAGTAGAGTGATAAATTAAATGAGAAATTGAGTGATAAATTGAATGAGAAGTTGAGTGAGAAATAGAATGAGAAGTTGACTGATAAATTGAATGAGAAGTTGAGTGAGAAATAGAATGAGAAGTTGACTGATAAATTGAATGAGAAGTAGAGTGATAAATTAAATGAGAAATTGAGTGATAAATAGAATGAGAAGTTGACTGATAAATTTAATGAGAAGTTGAGTGAGAAATAGAATGAGAAGTTGACTGATAAATTGACTGATAAATTGACTGATAAATTAAATGAGAAGTAGAGTGATAAATTAAATGAGAAATTGAGTGATAAATAGAATGAGAAGTTGACTGATAAATTGAATGAGAAGTTGACTGATAAATTAAATGAGAAGTTGAGTGAGAAATAGAATGAGAAGTTGACTGATAAATAGAATGAGAAGTTGACTGATAAATTGAATGAGAAGTTAAGTGAGAAATAGAATGAGAAGTTGACTGATAAATTGAATGAGAAGTAGAGTGATAAATTAAATGAGAAATTGAGTGATAAATAGAATGAGAAGTTGACTGATAAATTGAATGAGAAGTTGAGTGAGAAATAGAATGAGAAGTTGACTGATAAATTGAATGAGAAGTAGAGTGATAAATTAAATGAGAAATTGAGTGATAAATAGAATGAGAAGTTGACTGATAAATTGAGTGAGAAGTTGACTGATAAATTAAATGAGAAGTTGAGTGATAAATAGAATGAGAAGTTGAGTGATAAACAGAATGAGAATTTGCATTAAACATTGAATGAGAAGTTGACAGATTAATTGAATAAGAAATCGAGTGACAAATAAAAGTTGAATGATAAACAGTAGTTGTGTGATAAGTAGAATTTGAGTGATAAATATAATGAGAAGCTGAGTGAAACATTGAATGAGAAGTTGACTGATAGATTGACCGACCAATCAGTGGCTGAGTTGGCATCCCTTTTGGGTCCCACTCAGGCGTCCCGTATTTGATTCCTCAGCTGGCTATTTAAGTCTTCCAACACGAAACAAGCAACATTTTCCGCTTACTGTGGTGATAGCAGGAGATTTTAAAATACTGTTGGGTTATTTGTAACCCTGGAATATTAGTCTTTCTTTTAATTGAGCAAAAATAAATTTAACAAAAAAAATTTTTTTTAATTTGAATGAGAAGTTGAGTGCAAAGTGAGTGCTAAATTGAATGAGAAGTTGAGTGGTGAATAGAATGACAAGTTGATTGATAAATTGAAAGAGATGTTGAGTGAAAAGTTGAATGGAAAGTTGAGTATGAACTTGAATGAAAGAAGTTGAATTAAAGGTGTGTACCTCTTCCGTCCCCCTTTTGCCTCCGATACCGGCTGCACGCATTTGCGTTTCCACAACCCCCCGGACACAGCCGTCTCCTGGCCCCATCCTCCCTCCCGATGAACCTCTCCCACGTGTTGATGGAGTCGCAGTCGAAGATCTTCTGCGGCAGCTCCTCGTCTTCATCCTCCGGATCGTCCTCCGGGTCGTCCTCGGGGTCGTCCTCGGCTCCGACAGAGACGGCGTCCTCGGGGGAGGCGACGGTACGGAGGTGCGACGAGGGGTGAGGTCGGCGGCGGGATTCGGCCTCGCGCACCGCCATCTGGGACATCATGTATTGCTCCAGGGTCGAGCGCAGAGGAGAACTGGAAGAGCAAATTAAATATCAGTAATAAATTTTAAATACGTAATTGTAATACAATTTGGGAGGCAGGTATGGGTACCGCTGCCCCGGGAACATTTATTGGACAGCTAACACCCCTGCGATAGGTCACCCCAAGTGGTTCGCTACGTTTGGTAACTTAGCAGCGGTGCCCGGGTTCATGGGATGAGGTTTGCCCACCAGCTGCAAGGCAGGCCGGATCGAGAGAGAATGGTTGAGGGAGTCCCTTTGACTTCCCCAGTCATACTCTCTCGAAATATCGCCATGCACCGCAGTGGCAGGATGGATTCATACGTCTGTGTCACTCCTGGACACACTGACCCCCAGATTCCTACCCACCCCTCATACCTTTTTTTCCTTCACAGAACTTCCTCTCTTTCCTATCCTAAAAAGACCCTCCACACAGTATCCCCGAAGATGACATAGGCCTTGAGGGGAATTATTTTCCTCAGGGCCATGTGTGAAGCTGAAGCGTTCTAATATAATCCATTTTTACGTCTTTCTACAACTGACTAACCATCACATCGTTTCTACGTAGGGGTAGGCAGAGAGAATGGACTGCCAAACAACTCGGTCTTGGCACACACTCCTTGCCTCATTCACATTCATACATTGTCTCATACATACTCTTCTGTTATTCTGACTCGTAACATGGCCCGACGTAAGTATCTGATTCACTCGATCGTGCCTTGTCTTTCTAGGACGTCCCCGACTTCTTCTACCGTTCACATTTGCGTCATGTATTCTTCTTACACTATTTTCTTCATTCATTCGCTCTACACGCACAAACCATCTGAGCGTCCCTTTCTTAATCTTACGTTTACGTCAGCCTTGCATTCTTTGCGGATCGCCACATTTTTCACACGGTTATACATGGTTTTACCACACATACGCCCCAGGGATCTCATTTCAACATGAAATTTACAGGGTGTCCGGGGGTAAAGTGAATTAACTTCGGGAGGTGATTCTACATGATACAAGTAAAAAAGATAAATAACTTTTTTCGAAATTCCAACTTTTAGGGGTAGTTTTGAGGCAAAAAGATAAAATTAGTCCAGCCTGTGCGGCCAGATTTATTATTTTCCGCTGTTACGATACGGGCCAATCACAATCAAGTCGGGAGCCCGGCAGGCTCTCAGAGAGTAAGGTCGTACCTCACACTAAGGATTTTTAGTAGGTACGTCTTTTTGTATGGGAAAAAAAAAGTTGGAATTTGGGAAAAAGTTGTTAATCTTTTTTCATCTCATCCTCCTCCTCCTATCATCATGTAGAATCACCTCTATATCTCCATCCTACTCCTATCATCATGTAGAATCACCTCCCAAAGTTAATGCACTTTACCCCTGGACACCCTGGATAAAGAAGAGTGTCCCGTTGTAGGTGTTTTATAAATAAATTTACAGTTTGATTCTGAGATGGATGAAATTTTTAAAATATGTGTGTAGCACCGTGATATTTGAAAACATTTATTTTTCTTTATTAATTCTAGACTACAATTTGTGATATGCTGTGCCTGCCTCACTAGGAAATCCTGTGTTGAGATCTGGCTCTTTAAAATATGAGCAGTTTATAATAAAAATACAAATAACAACACAATATTACATTTAACCTGTTGTTTGCCGGAGACGCAAAAATTTTTGAAAAAAATATTTTTGTATGCAATTTTGACCCTTCTATGTACAGAATTTGTATGAAGGACAAGGTAAGAATCGCTTGCGCCAACATTTGCCCATGATATAGACAAAAATTTCTTTCACCTGGCAACCCCAGAATATTTTATCTGTGGCATCAAAATGTAAAATTGGCCACAATTCTTTCTGTCAAAGTCTGATGCGTGTTATTTTACAAAAACATCGTAAAACCTATCAATTTACGTAATTAACGAAAGTAATGTTATTTTGGTACATAGTTTATTGTTCTAGGAATGTGTTTCGGTCAGTAAAATATACGATAGCTTAAAATTAATCCACAAAACATTCATCTCAAAATTCAAAGTGGTGCTTTTTTAGGGAATTACCGTGTTTTTCCTGGCTTATGACAGCTTAACCTGTAATCGGCCGAAGCCGCTCATATGCGCGCAGCTTTTGCGCATGCGTGAAAAAAAATTTCGAAATAAAAGTGTTTGCCTGCGATTTTGACCATTCTATGTACAGAATTTGTATGAAAACAAGGTCGGAATCGCTTGCGCCAACATCATTGATGATATAGCCACTAGTTTCATTCGCCTGGCGACACCAGAATATTTTTAAATGATTTTTATCTGTGGAATCGAAATGTCATTTATGCCGCGAATTTTAGCTGTCAATATTGACGCGTGTTCCTCGACTAAAACATCGTAAAATCAATTAATTTACGTAATTAACGCAAGTAATGTTGTTTTGGCACATAGTTTATTGTTCTAGGAATGTGTTTCGGTCAATAAAATATACGACAGCTCAAAATTAATCAACAAAACATTCAATTCAAAATTCAAAATCGTGTTTTGTTACGAAATTTCCGGATTTTTCCTGGAATTTGCAGGCCTTTGACAGGTTAAAAGAACATACAACCATCATCGTACCATTGGAAAAGTATACTAATAAGTTGGTTTTGACAAAATCTTTGATGTTAAATCTGTTTTGGCTGATGATTCAAGAGTTGATGTCTGATTTATATTTAAATAAAATATGTGTTTTGTCTAATGGCCAGTGGAAGTGTATTGTATAGTTTTGTTGCTATATTTTGTAACTATCTAAAAAATTTGTGGCCAAAAGTTGTTTTTGCAAAAGGGATAAGTAAGAGATTATGCCCTTTGGTTCTAGTGTCTCGACCAGTTTGAACATTTTCAAAAATAGTTCTGTGTTTGAAGAGGTATGCTAAAACACATAAAGTTGCCTATAATGTCGAAAACACAGATTCTCCTAAAAATTTTATCTGAATTGCTTGCGATCGGTAGTTTTAGTATAATCTTTATACAGTAGAGTGTCGATTAACCGTACTAATTGGGGGACATGGGTGTTCGGATAACCGGTATTTTCGGATAATCGAGCCATACATATTTACGTACAGGTGAATGAAAACCATATTTACATCTATATCTCTAATGTCAAATAGAAATTAACCTTTCCTGGTCTGTAGTGTGTAAATACTACACATTGCTCCTAAAAACTTTCATATCTCTATAAATATAATGAATTCTGGGTTCAGATTTTAGGTATTCCTCCGTTATACATTTACGCACTGAATTAAAATTTAATATTTTAAATAATTAGCAAATTTAATTCAAAATCAGAGATATTTTGTTAAATATCGGGAATAAACCACAAATACAATCAACCGTATGCCAGTGTGGACCGTGATACGCGAAGAGTGTGCGGGGAGAGATGACACGCTATGTGACGTCTCGCTCTACTTCGCTATACGGGAACACGAGAAACAGAGACCGCCGCCGTGCGCAGTTGTGTTTTGACCACATGCATAGCTGTATGTATTGGGTAGCAGTCTAGCACTATTCTAGCTTCTAGCGCCTCAGTCTCAGTCGTTCGCGGGCAATCGTTTGAGATGGTCTCCTCGCCCGTTTTTTGAGCAACGGACGATGGTTTTTTCATGTTTTCAGCAATTAAATTACAATTATTATTACTTTTAACACAAATTATGATAAACAAAAGCGATTAGCTATGAATGTTGATATATTTCCGATATAAAATCGCTGATTTTGACACGTGAATTGATTACACAGCACCGGAGCGCGCGTATTTATTTAGCACAGTAAGGGAAAGGTTAAACAAAAAACAGTGCAAAATTTAAAAAAATCTTCAATGTTCATCTGCCGAAGCAAGCCTACCCGCTTAGGGAACGTACCCATACTATGTGACCTGTTCAGCGGTGGGGGGGGTCTTCAAAATACCACGCTTGGTACAAATGAGCGGCGGCGGCCTTAGGTTTTTGGTCACCGGGAGGCTGGGGGGAGGGTGGTTAAAAATTGCAAAAAGTTGGTCATGTAGTATGGGTACGTTCCCTTACTTACTTTTACTTGATGTACTTTTTTAAGGATAAATATTTGACACTGGTCGCTTTCAGCTTGCGTTTAAAACCAACGCAAGGCAATATCTAAGCAAGTAGTATTTCACGCGGCAAAATTTAGCTTATCGACCAGCGGCGCCAAGGACCATATAGTGACTAACGTGTCACTGTATGGCCCTTGCCGCCGGGTCGGGCGGGCGTAGTAGTTCGGATAAGCGGTCGTTCGGTTGATCGACGTTCGGATAATCGACGCTCCACTGTAATTAGTTTCTGAGCAGATCGGATCAACGGCGGCAGCATTTGCTCCTCCCCAGGTTATAATTCCGTACGCGATTAAAGATTGACATAGAGCATAGTAAATTGTTTTGAGTTGATTCATTAGATCAACTTCGTTGGTGATAAAGAGATCATCTGACTTTGGGCACACGTACACCCACAACACAATTCTATCCATTTATCAGTTCAGTGCACAGTACCCTACTGAAAATGCTTATTAAAAAAATGTTTAAAGGTAGTCAAAACTCACTTTTCCAAGAACTTGTTGAAAGACTCGAACTTGGTCAGTATGTCGACCGGCATGTTCTTGATGGCCTCATCGCTGTCCTTATCCTCGACAGGACACGATGTGATGCTAGCACCAGCAGCGGCGACGACGGTTTCCACAGCCGCCGCATTATCTTCCTCGTTCTCATCCTCATTCTCATCCTCGCCGTCCTCGGCTTCGTCGTCGTCCTCGTCGTCATCTTCGTCGTCGTCGTCCTCATCCTCGTTGTTGTCCGTGTCGCCGGCGCGGCTGTCGCCGTCACCAGAGTCGTGGGCAGCAGTGGTGGCATTGTCGGGAGTGTCCTCATCCTGAAGAAAGAATTGATTCCCAAAATTATATTTATTATATAATTATAAATTTGTGCATTGTTTACTAATTTAAAACCTAAAATTGACTTCAAAAATAGCCTTAACCCGTCAAGTCTATTTGTTTGGTTTTCAGAAAACAACTCATACAGGTCACATAGAAATCGTAGTGACTGCCTTACCATTATAGTTAAAAGTATGATCTAAACGGTATTAGAATGAGAAAATACCATGCTTTATATTGAAATCTATAAGTTAACCTCAAAATACTTAAAATATACCGCAATTTGAAAAATAATTATACATGAAATGACAAAAAATTAGTTGACGATAACGTTTATAAAACATTTGCCTAATAAATTATGTATCTTTTTATTTTTATTTCTCAAAAGACGCTAAGCGCTACCCAACGGGCTCGACGCAGTCTAGTCAGTTCCAACCAACCAGTCAACTTATAGTAGACTAGCTGACCCGGCCACGCGTTGCTGTGGCTAATAAAACACAACGTCATCTACTAAATAGTTATCCAACCTTTATAAACACCACCGTCTATGAGTTTATCGCGAAGAGACAGACGGAAGCCGCGGGGGACTTTAATTTATAATACGTAGAGATGGTGTGAAAGATTATAATAATGTCCATGAAATGATTGGGGTAACCAAAGTTAAGTTAATAAGGATTAATACTGTATCTGTCTAAATAACTTTTCAATTACCGCAATGTACGTGACCATTTTTTTAGAAGATAGAATGGGTATAGTAAGCTATCCGTAAAAGATAGATATATGCCTTCGCGGACTTTTTTGTAGATCTATAAAAGAGGAATATCGCACCATGCATTGTTTTGTTATATCCCAAAAGGATTAGGCAGCGTTTTCGATGAAAGCTCCAAGGCGACTTGACTTTTTACGACACTTCTAACAATTATCGTTATGTTTCAACCAATTTACACAAATCCTTGACAAATTGCATAACTTAACCTTCCTCACGAAACACTCTATCTTTTGGTGAAAACCGCATGAAAATCCGTTCAGTAGTTTACGGGTTTATCGCGAACAGACAGACAGATGACGCGGAGGACTTTAATTTATAATATGTAGAGATTCCATTCATCACAGTTCAGTGTATTTTTACGCGCTATTGTTTACATTAATATCAATTAAAAAAAAACAACTCCGTAATTTAATTAAGTGTAAATCATTTATATTGAACACGCAAGGTATGGTCAACACCATACCACTAAATTTGTCACTATGATAGAAGGCACAGTGATTTCTATGACCTATGTGCGCTGGGACAAATATGGTCTGTTTCGTAATGTTGTATTGATATACAGAATTCAAACTTATTAGAATTCGCATATTGGGTGCTTACACTGGCCGGCAACTGATCGCTGACAGCCGTTGCCAAGGAGCTGAAAAGTGTTTTGACAGTTCACATTTTAACACTTTTGTCTTCGTTTTATCGTATTTAACCCCTCCCCAACGTAAGCAGATATCAGCGTTAGAAATAGGACAGCAGTCAAGTACAATAAGCGTGTTTACACGTCAGCGCGTGTGTTTCCATAGAAATCGTTCTAACTCCGTTATTGTTTTAGTTACATCCCTAAACCAAAAAGTAAAAGGTCGATAGTAGATCAAGCTGTACATCCCTATCAAGTTGTCTATAGAAATACATAACAGGAATCAGCTGTCAGTCGCGTAGTTGACAAAAAATATTTACCCGCCCAAATTTACTACTGGCGGCTCCACCGCGCTCCACATTTTTAATTTTTATTAAATATTTTTATATGAAATGATAAAAAAGGGAGGTGACAAAAGTGTTTATTACACATATATACAATAGAATAAGTATTGTTGTTTACATAATCTGTGATTTTAGTACCGTTTTCACATAAAAACATCACGTGAGTCATTTTTACCTATTTTTAATGTTTGCGTTCTAAATTTTAATATTTACAAATGCTAATATTTATTTGTAATATAATAATTTGAAAGCTTATTTTGTAACCTTTCTAAAACAGTTTTTACTATTCGGCTACGTTCAGAAATGTTTCATTTATAGAGCTTTAATTGTGAAGCGGTAATAACAAAAAGTTTTCGTAAAATATCATTTCGTTTGAGACAGTTTAAGGGCTTAAATGGCGAATTTCGGAGGGGTTAACGTAGCAATCAAATCGACTACAGAAACCTGGAAATACCGCCATTACCAAGAATAAATTGTAATAACTTCATCTTTCTTGTAACTGCCTGTGGTTCATTAATCAACCACGAGGGATCCCAATCCAGCCAAGACCATCAACCTGCCGTAAGTACCCATATGGGAATACCTTTGCTATTTTGATTCGGGAAAACAAATCGAGATTCCACAGGCATAGCTCGCATAGAGTGGACATTTCGCTCCACCCTAACCCATGTAAGGTGGCGTTAACATCGCGTTCATCTTACAACATGGTCTCCTGTGATTAACCGGTCAAAGGCCACGCCATTTCACGTAAATTCACGAAAAATCACTAAAAAGGCACCACTTTGAATTTTGAATTGAATGTTTTGTTGATTAATTTTGAGCTATCGTATATTTCATTGACTGAAACACGTTCCTAGAACAATAAACTATCTACCAAAACAACATTACTTGCATTTATTACGTAAATTAATAGGTTTTACGATGTTTTAGTCGCGGAACACCCATAAAATGCGACGGTTAAATTCGCGGCAAAATCTGACAGGTCAATGTCATAGACGAAATCGTTTTAAAAATATTCTGGGGTTGCAAGGTGAATGAAACTAGTGGCTATATCATCTATGATGTTAGTACAAGCGATTCTGACCGTGTTCTTCATACAAATTCTGTACATAGAAGGGCCAAAATCGCAGACAAAAAGTCTTGGTCGAAAATTTTATTCAAATTTTCGAATTATTTTCTCGCGCATACAGGCAAATCAGAGGTTAAACAGGTTAAAACAAATTCTATTTTTTCCGACGGATTCCTTGTTTTCACCTGCCGTAAGTGTAAATATTACAGTCAAGTAACAAAAATGTACCTGACATGTTGACACCAGATTATCAGTGCCGTGACTAGAGGTGGTGGTATCATTGATGCAGCGCGTAATGTTCTTGACGAGGCGCGTGTCCTTGAAACTGACGCACTCCTTGTCTGCGGCCACCAAGCTCTTGACGTCTTCGTCTGCCGCGGTCGTCGTGGCAACGCTTCCCCCCACGGGCTCGTCGTTCAGCCGAATCAGGATGATGTCAATCACCTTCAACAATAAATATTATTTAAGTATTAAAATATAAACAGCGCAGACCCATGAATAGTCAATTTGGGAGGCAGTATGGGTATCACCGTTTATTGGATAACCGACATCTCTGCCATAGGTCACCCCAAGTGGTTCGCTGCGTTTGGTGACTTAACCTGGGTTCATGGGGTGAGGTTTGTCCGGGTCTTGGCGGCAGATGCGTCTGCCCACCGGCTGCATGGCAGGCCGGATCGGGAGAGAATGGTTGAGGGAGTCCCTTTGACTCTCCAGCCGTACTCTCTCTCTCGGAACAGTGCCTCGCACCGCAATGAGAGGGATGGATTCATATGTCAGTCACTCCTGGACCCACTGACCCCCAACACCTCTTTAGGGATGCTGTGGGGACGGTCTTCTTAAGGAAAGGAAGGAGATAAGGTTCTGGGAAGGAAAAAAGTGTGGAGGGTGGGTTGGGAATTAGGAATCTGGGTGTCAGTGTATCCAGGAGTGATCAACGTATGAATTCATCCCTCCCACTGTCGAGAGTTCTGCTGGAAAGGTCAAAAGGCCTCCATCAAACAGTCTCTCCCAATCCGGCCCACCACGCAGTAAGTGAGCTGACGCAACCTCCGCCAAGACCTTAACAAACAACATCCTATAAACCTGGGCACCCATGCTAAGCCACCAAATGTAGGTGGTGGCTATGCGGGTCTCTTGATTTCAGTAGCAACAAGTTGTTTGTGATGTGAATACACAACATTAGAATAGAACAATTGCGTACTCCTGTTGAAGAACCCAAGCTTCCCTCTCTTAATCTTTTTCAATACACTTACATCATCCATTCATTCCATGCGAATCTCCACACTATTTCATCTTCTTCGTCTGCCGTATCAGGTCCCCCCGACGTTGGCGATCACTCTGGTAAATGTATCTCTATCTTGCGCTGCCCAGAAAAGCTCCTCCACACTTCCAATACCGGTCCACTCTCGTACATTTCGCAGCCAAGACATTTGTCTCCTACCAGGCCCTCGGCGACCCTCTATCTTAGCTAACTAACCATCTCGCCGTTTAACCGCAGGGGTGGGAAGAGAGGACGGACCGCCAAACAACTCAGTCTTGGCACACACTCTTTGCCTCATTCACATTCATACATAGTCTCATACTCTTCTATTATTCTGACTCTTGACATGGCCCGTCTCAAGTATCTGATTCACTTGATCGTGCCATGTCTTCCTCGGGCGTCCCCGACTTCTTCGACCATTCACATTTGCGTCACATATTCTTCTTACACTACTTTATTTGTTCATTAACTCTATATGCCCAAGGGGGATCCCTTTGTTAATCTTACTCATCACGCTTACATCAGCCTTGCATTCTCGTTTTACCACACAAACACCTTAGGAATCTCATTTCAACAGCATTCAATCTGCTTTCATCCTTCCTCTGCCAGTTCAATGCCTCACTGCCATACATCAGGGTAGGTACCAGCACTCCATCGTGGACTGCTAGCTTCGCTCTTTTTGACAGTTTTTTATTAGCGCCAACGGCATTTAATCCTCCATTAATGTTGCCTTTTAATATTAATTGAAGCAAGTGATATTTCTCCCCTCGAAGTCTGTGACCCAGATATGAAATTTCCTAAATTTTCCACACTATTTAAATGATGAATTTAAATACCTTATGCGCATTATCCAACAGTTCTCGCAGACTGGCGTCGTTCGGATCGACGGTGTGCTCGGCGATGAGCGCTTTCTGCGCGTTGAGCTTCGCGTTCACTTCGTTGATGACCCACTGGGACTCTTCGTCGTCCGTGCAGTGCGCGAGCAGGAACAGCAGTTTCAGCGCATCGTCAATCTGCTTACGCACGTCCGAGGTTTTGTCGGCGAGGGACTGCTGGCGGTTCTGCGTCACGCCGGAGGGGTCCTTGTGAACAATCTCTTTGTAGTTGGAGAGCCAAAGGAAGAACACTTCTCGGAGGGTGTAGTTGCGGCCTTCTGATTCTAGCGTCTGAAAAAAATTATTAAAAATGTAATTATTATTAAATTTATTTTATTACATTAACCTCGTATAGGCCGGAGACGCGCGGGCGCGCGCGTATTGTGCGCATGCGTGAGAAAATAATTCGAAAAAAATTCGAACAAAAAATGTTTGTCTGCGATTTTGGCCCATCTGTGTACAGAATTTGTATGAAGAACAGGGTCAGAATCGCTTGTGCCAACATTACCCCATAAGTTGGGTAAAAATTTCATTCACCTTGCAACCCCAGAATATTTTTAAACGATTTTATCTATGACATAGAAATGTCATTTTTGACGCGAATTTTAGCTGTCAAAATTGATGCATATTCCTCGACTAAAACATCGTAAAACCTATTAATTTACGTAATTAACGCAAGTAATGTTGTTTTGGTACATAGTTTATTGTTCTAGGAATGTGTTTCAGTCAATAAAATATATGATAACTCAAAATTAATCCACAAAATATTCAATTCAAAATTCAAAGTGGTGCTTTTTTAGTGAATTTTCGTGAAATGGCCTGGCCTTTGACCGGTTAACCGGTCGAGAGCCATGCCTGAAACTTCTTACTTTATTGGATTTATTGGATAAGCAACACCTCTGCCATAGGTCACCCCAAGTGGTTCGCTACGTTTGGTGATTTAGCAAGGCTGCCCGGGTTCATGGGGCGAGGTTTGTCTAGGTTTGGAGGCGGATGACCAGAACACACTGAACCCCAGATTCCTACCCACCCCTTAAACTCTTTTCCTTCCAAGAACTCTCCCCTCCTTCCCTTAAAAAAACCCTCCACACAGCAACCCCCAAGATGACATAGCCCCTAAGGGAAATCATTTTCCTCCGGGCTTCCTGTGTGGAACTCAAGTAAAAAAAAAAAATATATATATATATACGGTTTTTGTTACTAATTTCGCAAATTTTGCAGTATTACATGTCCGATACCACAATATCGCGGTATTGAATATATACAGCGGTATTGCATGCTCTACCCAGGACATAGCAAGATAGGCAAACAGTGCGCCTCTGATATAAGAATGTGGAAAAAGTCAGCGTGAAACTTGCTGAAGGAAGACGGGGGAGACTAGAATGATGGTTTAACCTGCATGATGCCCTCGGCCATGGTGACCATGCCGCTGCTGGGTTCCTGGATGTTCTGCGTGACCAGCGGCAGTAGAAACTGTCCCATAGGAGGAGCACTCAGACTATGCTCACCCAATACCACCTGCAACAAACATGTAAACCAACCATTACTATAACAGAGTGGCAGAATTGGGAGGCATTTATGGGTATCGCCAATCTGGGAACCATTTATATAACCAACCCCCCTACCATACGTCACCCCAAGTGGTTCACTACATATGGTGACTTTGCAGGGGTGCCCGGGTTCATGGGGTGAAGTTTCTAGGTCTTGATGGCGACTGCTTTTAGAACTCCTGGGAGTGGGAGACCTTTTGAACTATCCAGTCAGACTCTCTCTACCCATCGCCTTGCACCGCAGCGGGAGGATTTTTTTTTTTTTACATGAGCTCCACTCAACAATTTCCCTCAGGGCCTTTGTCATCTTTGGGGATGCTGTGTAGAGGATTTTTTAAGGAAAGGAAGGAGAGGAGAGTTCTGGGAAGGAAAAAGGTTTAAGGGGTGGGTAGGAATCTGGGTGTCCTGGTCATCCGCCACCAAGACCTAGACAAACCTCACCCCGTGAACCCGGCCACCCCTGCTAAGACACCAAACCCCTGCTAAGTACTCATTCCCGCCTCCAAATGGATTCATACGTCTGTCCCAGACACTCCTCATACCTATAAAGACCCTCCACAGAGCATCCCCAAAGATGTCATAGACCCTGAGGGAATTTTTTTTCAAAAACTTCTTTTGCACCGTTGTGATTTGAAACTCGATGAAACGAAAAAGTGACACTAAAAAGAGACAAACACATATTTAGGAATTAGCCTGCGAGAATGGGATATAAAAATCGATCTCCTCTTTGGGCGGTGCTGCGTAGTCTCCCAACTCATGTCTATTTTTTTTTCTGAAGGTTTCACTTCTACCACATGTGAACTGCACACACGTATTTATTTTTTCTCGGGGTCTCCTGTGTGTGGAACTAATGTAAAAAATAAAATAAATGACAAATGCAGGAAAATTAATATTTTAAGGGAATGATCTATTGAGATTTGGCTGTTTTAAAATTTTACCTTGGAGTGCTTGGGCGACGAAATATGGTTGGAGAATGCCGACGAAAGGGCCGCCATCTTAGAAGGGTCGAGGTGTTCGGCTAAAACAAGTAAACAATCTAAATTAGTCAAATTATCACCTTGAGACTGACACTTTGAAAGTTCTACAAATTAATTAAGAGGGTGAATGATTTTGCGAGAAGTGTTTATGAATGATGTGTGATTTAGGTGCGAATGCGTTTGTCGAAGGACCTTGTATGTGTTTTTGAGTTGTATGTTAGACCACTGCACAAGTAAAAATGAATGCACATAAAGGAATAGGAAGGAAGGGACTTACTGTAGAACCTTGTGGCACTTCTCCGGTCTCACGGCTTTGTTCATACACTTGCACAGTTAATAATTGCGGTATTTATGGGATTGAGTTATAGAAATGCGGGGAGCGGAAAATTGTACGCTTACGCGGCGAGTTTCAATTGATGACACTGATTTGTTATGGTAACGAAATAACAGGTTCATAGGGATGGGACAGGATGGATAAAAGGAACATGATAGGGATGGAAAGGTAATGTACATGTGACAATCGATGTATGTAGGTAAGTGTAGCTATGATTGTGTTAACGCCCAACCAGAGGGTATTACCAGAGAAAACCAGAAATATGTCATTTTTAAATCAGATTTTAGACGTATTGACCCTTTTCCACTAAAAATTATAAATGGATTTCGAAAGATTGTTCTTTTATCTAGCATTTGCATGTTTTAAACTTTGAGAAAAAATGTTTATTTTTAGTATAATAAGGTATACCATAGGTCGTTGGCAGATTTGCTAAATTTTCAAAAAAGATTTTGTATTATACAACACCCATTTCAAATCATATAATCATGCAGTAAAATAAATCAATACATTATCTGGGTATCGCATGTTTTAGAATTTTAATTTTAGTTTAAATAAAATCATTAAAAAATATATAAGTATGTACATGACGAAAATTGCTCCGTTTGTGTATTTATTTGCGCACTTACAAACTAATATATTTCAGATTTTTTTAACATTCTTATTTAACTTAGACATTATTGAAAAATGATAAATACTTATAAACAAAAAATTACATTATTTTAATAGTTTTATTGTCATGCCTTTCAGTATTTTTGGATGTAGGTATAAATTAAAGCAAATTTGGAATGAAATAAAATCGATATTGAGTTATAATTTTAAAAAGCTGGTTCGGAGAATAATTAATCTTTCTCATTGTAACCGCCCTGCACGAATGTAAGAACAACTTTCGACGAAATGTGGATTTTCGGCCGCTGGCTGGTAAAACGCTCTTAACCTCTAATGGGCCGGAGACGCACGGGTGCGCGCGTATTATGCCCATGCGCGAGAAAATAATTCAAAAATTTGAATAAAATTTTCAACCAAAAACGGTTTTTCTGCGATTTTGGCCCTTCTATGTACAGAATTTGTATGAGTTATATTTGAATTTTATCTGTCAAGGTCGATGCGTGTTCCTCGACTAAAACATCGTAAAACCTATTAATTTACGTAATTAATGCAAGTAATGTTGTTTTGGTACATAGTATATTGTTCTAGGAACGTGTTTCAGTCAATAAAATATACAATAGCTCAAAATTAATCGACAAAACATTCAATTCAAAATTCAAAGTGGTGCTTTTTTAGTGAAATTTCGTGAAATGGCGTGGCCACCCAGAGGTTAAGAGAAAACGTGGTCGCTGAGAACTTTAAATAATAGTTATTTTACCAAAGTGTTGCTGTCACTGTCACCCCCCTCGAATACTGAGCGAAAGGGTCAACTGCACCTCAGACTGATAATACCTAAATAAAAATGTTAAAAACGAAGTTTTATATACCCATTTTTCTCCTCAAAAACTTAATTTTTAAGATTTCTTCACCAACTTTTTTTTTTTATGTGCCAGTTGCTCCCGTCTGGAGTCAGTGAGACTATGGCATCCCCAATTGGGGTATGTTGTACCCAATGGGGAAGGAGGTGGGGAAGAGGAAGGGAAAGTACCTGGCTATTCAGATCTGGTCACCAAACACGGCTAAAGCCATTTCAAGCAACTCTGATTTTCAATTCTGAATGATGGTCTTACACCAAGGTGATACTGAAATTACAGCAATTCCCGTCTGAAGCCAGAGAGACTGTGGCATCCCCAATTGGGGTATGTTGTACCCAATGGGGAAGGAGGTGGGGAAGAGGAAGGGGAAGTACCTGGCTATTCAGATCTGGTCTATGTCTGTAAGTTTTGCCGTTTCTAAAAATACATTGTCTAGTTCAGGGATGGCGAACCTTTACGTATCAACGTGCCATTTTTCTAAAGAAATGTTAAATGAGGTCATAGACGTGCCATCAAATAATTTTGACTTTGTTATTATTGGGAAAATAATAATAATAAATACTTACTATCAATTAACCTCTAATGGGCCGGAGACGCGCGGGCGCGCGCGTCATATGCGCATGCGCAAGAAAATAATTCTAAAATTTAAATAAAATTTTCGACAACTTTTTGTCTGCGATTTTGGCCCTTCTATGTACAGAATTTGTATGAAGAACACGGTCAAAATCGCTTGCGCTAACATCATAGATGATATAGCCACTAGTTTTATTCACCTTGCAACCCCAGAATATTTTTAAAACGATTTTGTCTATGATATTGAAATGTCAAATTTTGCCGCGAATTTGACCGTCACAATTTATGCGTGTTCCTCAACTAAAACATCGTAAAACCTATTAATTTACGTAATAAATGCAAGTAATGTTGTTTTGGTAGATAGTTTATTGTTCTAGGAACGTGTTTCAGTCAATGAAATATACGATAGCTCAAAATTAATCAACAAAACATTCAATTCAAAATTCAAAGTGGTGCTTTTTTAATGAATTTTCGTGAAATGGCCTGGCCACTCAGAGGTTAAAAAGTCTTTATTTACTCCAAAAAATAGGAACATTTTACATTATTCGCGTAATTTAAATGAAAGTAAAATTAGTGTGACTTCTGTTGTTGCAGGTTAGATGACAAATAACATATATTAGGGTTGTAAGTTGTTACTTTTAGCAGAATGCATGCTGAACTGGAGCCATCTGTCAAACGGTTTCCAACCGAGTCTTTAATGTTATTCATCTACTCGATGACTGATGAAAATATTGTTAAAATAGCATGAGCCAGTGCGCTTCAAACAATTAAATGTATCTGGCAACGCATTCCATGTTTCCAAAATTTTGTTATTAGCATTTTCACTTATATTACCTGTCAATCTTTCTGTTTCAATTAATTCTAACTCTCTCCTTGTTTCAACAATTTTTTTAATCCATATCGAACTAAACTGGAAATCAAACAGCTGCATTTCAAATTCATCAATTTTCAACCAATCGAATGGGGAAAATTCAGTTTATCAAATGACATCACATCAGGGTAAATAATAACTTGAGTATTTCCGATAATTCTTTGAACTGAGAAAATCTGAGAACTCGGGTTCGCTCGTTCACCTACACATACACTTCACACATTTTTTCCAAGTGCATAATAAATTTAGTGATCACTGTCTAGTGATGTGCCCAAAATATTGGGCCATTAACCTCTGGGTGGCCACGCCATTTCACGAAAATTCACGAAATTTCACTAAAAAAGCACCACTTTGAATTTTGAATTGAATATTTGGTCAATTAATTTTGAACTATTATATATTTTATTGACTGAAACACGTTCCTAGAACAATAAACTATGTACCAAAACAAAATTACTTGCGTTAATTACGTAAATTAATAGCTTTAACGATGTTTTAGTCGAGGAACACGCATAAATTTTGACGGTTAAAAATCGTGGCAAAAATGACATTTCCATGTCAGATAAAATCGTTTAAAAATATTCTGGGGTTGCAAGGTGAATGAAAATTATACGCATCTCACAGAGTAATGTTGGCGCATGCGATTCTGACCCTGTTCTTCATACAAATTCTGTACATAGAAGGGCCAAAATCGCAGACAAACAGTTTTTGGTCGAAAATTTTATTCAAATTTTCGAATTATTTTCGGGCGCATGCGCATAATACGCGCGCGCCCGCGCATCTCCGGCCCGTTAGAGGTTAATAACACGCGAGCCATTGGTTCGCCATCCCTGGTCTAGTTTGTTTACTGAATGTCTGTTGTTGGCGTTCAAACCAGCCAAATTTCGGAGGGTCCTAACTCATACAAGAAGTAATATATCTAAAAAAAAAACAAAACATACAGACAAGCGTTCGATATCCATATTATATTAAAAAATATTTGCACTAGGGTCAAAATCCAGAGAGGAAATTGGGGAATACGTCTGTACGGACAAATTCAGCCCAGTTTTCCTAACAAGCAACATCACAGCAGAGATAATGGAAAAAAATTTTTTAACAAAACAAAAAAAACGACTCTTAAAAATGCACTAAAAAGTAAAAAAATAATTTCGTATTCTTCTACAACTTAATAATCAACTTACTTTTTCTACTCATCAATATGTAGGTACAATTGTTATTTTTGGAGTCGGTGTCGGTCAAGGTAGGTTTGTAACTAGATAACTTTGTTGACACCGACTCCAAAAATAACAATCGTACCTACATATTGATGAGTAGAAAAATTAAGTTGATTATTAAGTTGTAGAAGAATACGAAATTATTTTTTTACTTTTTAGTGCATTTTTTGAAGTCGTTTTTTTGTTTTGTTAAAATTTTTGTTTATCTTTTGATTTTTAGTGAATCTGAAGTACACTAACTAATTTGTCTGAATATGGGTAGACCTACTAAACGTGCTGCTCATGTGAGACGGACATAATTTGACCATAACGACGTTAGGGTCAAATTAAGAGATTCGGCCGAGTTTCGTTAATTTGCTCCCAAGAATTGAAGAGTTCCGTTACTTTGTAATGGATCCGATAATCAGAACCTAACCAAACTCTCATCAAACTACCCTTGAAGTACATCCTTTCCAATAAAAAAAGAATCATCAAAATCGGTTGGCGTGATATTGAGTTATTCGTCCATTTGTCGCGCACATACTTAATGCAAATTTAAGACTTGTATGGTTTTCTCATGGATGCCATTGTCAGAACTGGACCAAATTAAAATGGGACCACACGGGAAGCACCAACTTTCACATAAAAAAAGAATCATCGAAAATACAGTCGAATTGAAAACCTCCTCCTTTTTGAAGTCATTTAAAAAGGAGAATAGTCACCGCTTTCTTGGAGTTGGGTCCATTGCTCCTCTTCAGGTGGGCTACTGGAAGCATCGTCAGAATCAGTCAGGGGCAGCTGGAACCAAATAACAAACAAAACAATTAATACAACACATCAATCAATCAATACAATATATGCATGTATCGGCATGTATCTTTTCTCGGGATCTTTTCAATGTAGACGAGTGTTTCAGGCTAATAATTATTATATTTTTGAATGTAGCTATTACTTTGTGGTTATCCATTATAGAAAAATGCAACAATATAACTTTGTAAAAACCACTTATATAGTGTGCAAATCCGACCGGTTTCGGAACAAACGTTCCTTCGTCAGGGAAAGCTTTGTATAAGCATAAGTATAAGCTTTAAAAATTAGTATTATTATTAGTTTAAGGCTAATAATTATTATCTGCCAAATTAGTATAAGCTTTCCCTGACGAAGGAACGTTTGTTCCGAAACCGGTCGGATTTGCACACTATATAAGTGGTTTTTACAAAGTTATATTGTTGCATTTTTCTAATAATTATTACTTATAATAATTGTTACCCTTTGTGCTATGCATAAAAATCTTGTCTTAAATATTAGTTTATCAATTAAAAAAAATAATAATTAATATTTGACGAGTTAAAGTATTTCACCAAAAAAACCAACTAACTAACCATCACGCCGTTTCTCCGCAGGGTTAGGCAGAGATGACGGACCGCCAAACATCCCGGTCTTGGCCCACATTTCTTGCCTCGTTTACATTCATACAACATCTCATACATGCTCTTCTATTATTCTGACTCTTGACATGGCCCGACTCAAGTATCTGATTCACTTGGTCATACCATGCCTTTCTTGGGCGTCCTCGACTTCTTCTACCATTCATATTTGCGTCATATATTCTCCTTACACACCTTTCCTCGTTCATTCGCTCTACATGACCAAACCATCGCAGCGTCCCTTTCTTAATCTTACACATCACGATTACGTCAGCCTTGCATTATTTGCGAATCTCCACATTTTTCACATGATCGTACATGGTTATACCACACATTCGTCTCAGGGATCTCATTTCTACAGCATTCAGTCTACTTTCATCCTTCCTCTGCCAGTTTCATGTCTCACTGCCATACATCAGGGTAGGTACCAGCACTCCATTATGGACGGCTAGCTTCGCTTCTTTGGACAGTTTTTTATTGATGCCAACTGCGTTCAGTCCTCCATTAATAGAGTTACCTGCATTCACCCTTCTTTCAATATCTCTATCAGCCTTCCCATCTCTCGTAAACATACTTCCCAAATAAACAAACTCATCCACCTGCTCCAAGTATTCATCATTAACAACTATGTTGAACATTGTTTTCATACTCTCTCTTTCAAATACCATGACTTTGAAGACATAATGTCTCAACGCCACCTAGTGGGAGATTTAGCACTTACAATGCCTTTCCCATATAAAAATAAAGTTGGTTGTTTGCAGGTGGAAAAATGTAATAAGCAATAATAATTGTTGAATGTAACACTAGTATATATTGAATTATTTGGCGGGCAGGAGATAAGCCGACGTAGCTCGGTGGTTAAAGAGCAATTGACCGGATATCAGAAGCACGCGGGTTCTAGTCCCGTCGGCGGCATGTATCTTTTCTCGGGAGATTTTTTCAATGTAGATGAGTGTTTAAGGCTAATAATTATTACTTATAATAAATAATCAATACAATACATCAATCAATCAATACATAAATCCATCATTTAAATCTGTGCAAAAATTTAAATGCGCAGTTCGTCTTATAGACTCCCCCTGAGCTGTGTATTCTGTACAGGGCCCGCAGATACTTTAAGGGGACAGCCTACTGTGAGCGGGCGGTAAAAGGGTTATTTTTCATAATTATTTTCAAGCCAAAGATGAATGGATTTTTTTTTATTAAAACTCATAGAAGACTGCATACAAATTTTTGTACGCAAATCTAAAGTATGGTTTGCGGTGTATGCTGTTTTCAACAGGACACTCCAATGAAATTACTGTTCGGCGGTTGACAGTGATTAAGCAATACGGTTCATCAGAAAAGTAAAATGAAAATATATTTAGAAACCAGACATAAAGGAATTTTGATATCTAAACAATAATAGAAAAAAATCCCTACATGGTGCCATAGAGACTGGATTTTTAAACAATTTAAGATTTCTTGCATGCAAATCGGATGTATAGTTTTTTTTTTAAGATGTTGTCAGCCAGGTTAAAAAGGGTAGTTTCTGGAAAAACGTGATCAAAGTTTTGCTGAAGGATAATTCAACATACAAACTGTGGTAATTTTTGGAGTGGAATGTTACACAAACCTAGCGTAGCCGCTAAACTACTTGAAAACTGGGATGTTTTTCTTGCCTTGACGCGAGTAGGCGTTATAAAGGGGCACTTTCTTTTGTATCACAAACCATGTTACACAATTATTATTTTTAATTGTTAAACTAACGTTTAAGACAAGATTTTTATGCATTGCACAAAGGGTAACAATTATTATAAGCTATAATTATCAGCCTGAAACACTCATCCACATTGAAAAATCTTCCGAGAAAAGATACGGCGTAAAAGATCATGGCGTCATGTATCTTTTCTCGGAAGATTTTTCAACGTGGATAAGTGTTTCAGGCTGATAATTATAGCTCATGTTACACAAACCTAGAATTCCCATGAAGTCTGCTACGCTTTGCTCTAGCATCTTTTCGTACAGTAACAAGAATACCAACATAACAAAATGACATTTGAAAATAATGTTTGAAAATGGACGGTCTCATTTCACAGAATGAAGCTAATTTTAATTTTACGTAATCGAAATTTAGAATGAAATATTTTCCACTTCCCCCAATGCAAATAGTTGCCTTTTAATGTAATTAAGGTGAATCAAAAGATTTTTTCAAAAAAAAGTGCGTATTAACCATTGCCAGCGATCTCAAAAATTTACCCAAACTGTTTAAAACGGTTTCACATAAAATGCTGTATCTCCGTCAATTTTATAAATTTCTTTAAAACATTTGGTGAGAGCATTCTTAATAAATGCATGTTTCGAAAAGGAAATAAAAAAAAATTCACCGTTGCCTGGTGCCTTAATAGAACACATCTACCCTATACAAATCGCAAGTGGCGCCCCACTGTTGAATTTGGCAGCCATTTGGAAGTATCAGAAAAACCCTCAACTCGTTCAGAAAGCAGTCTATTTGATAGATTTTCTTATCTTAACTGATCGCAATACGTCCTTGTTCTACCGGCATTTCAACGAAAGATGCTCCGAGGAACTAGCTTCATTGATGCCTTCGGCACCGGTGAATAGTTGGGAAACACACCAACCGTGCGCACAATTATTCTACAACTAGTTCTTGAGTTCAGCAGCTCGGTTGTGGAACTATTTGTTGGCCTCTATTTCTTCCCTCCTAGAACATAATATTTCTATGCAAGTCTAAGTCTTGAGAGAAATCATTTTCCTCTGAGTTTCCTGGGTAGAGTTTTTGAAAAATAAGTCTTGAATCGGTATAAGAAGAGAATCGGCGTAACAGGATGGTATGTAATAGATGTAGGGACACGAAAAAGTATCGATACTTTGTGGTATAGAGTACATTTCCTTTCGATGACAATACTTTTGTACTCGATACTTTGTATTTGATACTTTTACTAAATGAGTACTTTTTGGCGGAGGCGTCTACTAATATCTACAGGAATTCCAAAAACTGAAAAAATCGGACTAATATCTATGAGAACCAAAGTGCGTACGAATATCTACAGCTCAAACTGCTGACTAATAACTATGAGAACCAAAGTGCGTATGAATATCTACAGCTCAAACTTCTGACTAATATCTATGAGAACCAAAGTGCGTACGAATATCTACAGCTCAAACTGCTGACTAATATCTATGAGAACCAAAGTGCGTACGAACATCTACAGCTCAAACTGCTGAATAATATCTATGAGAACCAAAGTGCGTACGAATATCTACAGCTCAAACTGCTGACTAATATCTATGAGAACCAAAGTGCGTACGAATATCTACAGCTCAAACTGCTGACTAATATCTATAAGAACCAAAGTGCGTACGAATATCTACAGCTCAAACTGCTGACTAATATCTATGAGAACCAAAGTGCGTACGAATATCTACAGCTCAAACTGCTGACTAATATCTATGAGAACCAAAGTGCGTACGAATATCTACAGCTCAAACTGCTGACTAATATCTATGAGAACCAAAGTGCGTACGAATATCTACAGCTCAAACTTCTGACTAATATCTATGAGAACCAAAGTGCGTACGAATATCTACAGCTCAAACTGCTGACTAATATCTATGAGAACCAAAATGCGTATGAATATCTACAGCTCAAACTGCTGACTAATATCTATGAGAACCAAAGTGTGTACGAATATCTACAGCTCAAACTGCTGACTAATATCTATGAGAACCAAAGTGCGTACGAATATCTACAGCTCAAACTGCTGACTAATATCTATGAGAACCAAAGTGCGTACGAATATCTACAGCTCAAACTGCTGACTAATATCTATGAGAACCAAAGTGCGTATGAATATCTACAGCTCAAACTTCTGACTAATATCTATGAGAACCAAAGTGCGTACGAATATCTACAGCTCAAACTGCTGACTAATATCTATGAGAACCAAAGTGCGTACGAATATCTACAGCTCAAACTGCTGACTAATATCTATGAGAACCAAAGTGCGTACGAATATCTACAGCTCAAACTGCTGACTAATATCTATGAGAACCAAAGTGCGCACGAACATCTACAGCTCAAACTGCTGAATAATATCTATGAGAACCAAAGTGCGTACGAATATCTACAGCTCAAACTGCTGACTAATGTCTATGAGAACCAAAGTGCGTACGAATATCTACAGCTCAAACTGCTGACTAATATCTATGAGAACCAAAGTGCGTACGAATATCTACAGCTCAAACTGCTGACTAATATCTATGAGAACCAAAGTGCGTACGAATATCTACAGCTCAAACTGCTGACTAATATCTATGAGAACCAAAGTGCGCACGAACATCTACAGCTCAAACTGCTGAATAATATCTATGAGAACCAAAGTGCGTACGAATATCTACAGCTCAAACTGCTGACTAATGTCTATGAGAACCAAAGTGCGTACGAATATCTACAGCTCAAACTGCTGACTAATATCTATGAGAACCAAAGTGCGTACGAATATCTACAACTCAAACTGCTGAATAATATCTATGAGAACCAAAGTGCATACGAATATCTACAACTCAAACTGCTGACTAATATCTATGAGAACCAAAGTGTGGACGAATATCTACAGCACTGGCAGAGGTTGGATTTGCAATTATGTATAGCATATTGGAATAACGTAATATTGCATATGCAGTTTAAAAAACTTAATTTATGTATGTATGTATGTAAAAATCCCTAATATCGGACTACTGGACACATTTAGCTGATTATTAAGGATTTGAGTTTTTCTTTTAACAGCTTTCTTTATTTCGAATGCTTCTAAATTATTTAGTCTGTTACCATGACCATTTCTATGTCAGTTAGGTTAGGTTAGGTTAGGTTGTGGTGTTGCATATTTCGAAATATCTAAGTAAATAAATATCTTTGTATTATGACCTCCATGTTTGTTCAATAAATTATTGTCCTCGTAAACAGCAAAATACGTAATATTATGCAAAAACTTCATGTACGTACTTTAAACGTTTAAGCCTTTACGTAATTAGTAATTACGTAATTGAAGTAATTTATGCTTTTCCGTACAACCTCTTGCTCAGCTGCCCTCTGTAGATATTAGTCCAACCTAAGCTCTGTAGATATTAGTTCAACCTACGCTCTGTAGATATTAGTCAACACTGGGACCGTCATAGATATTCGTCCGACCTTAGCTCTATAGATATTAGTCAACACTCTGAAGTTCGTAGATATTAGTCCAACATATGTGCTGGAGATATTCGTCCGACATACAGGCTGTAGATATTAGTATCTTGGCTAAGCGGCTCATGTTTATGGCAACGCCATCTAGTGCAATCGTAGCAAACCTTCTAAAACATTCCACTGTGTTGGTATAATTGCAAGCAAAAGCAAAAGTACCAATAATTAATTAATTAATTGTTTCAGATTTATATCTTTATGATTAAAATGTTGGTTGTAATATTACATTTTTCATTGTCATAAATCTATTAGGTTTTAAAATTAATATGGTTTTGTTCCAAAAAAATCCTATGTCAACTCAGAAGCCTCTGAAGCTCCACGTCTGGAACAGTGTTAAGAAAAAATAATTAATAAACAAATTATTTAATACACTAAAATATCTCGACTGTCCTGCCAAATTTAATTAGGCACGTTTAGTTTTGCAGTTGATTAAATACTAGTGTCTGACCGAAACTAGTTTATACGGCCGAAACCGAAACTGAGTTTCGGCTTCGGTCTCAGGTTCGGCCGAAACCGAAACTTCCATATAAGGTCATGTTTTCGTGGAAAAAAAATAGTCAATCTTAATCAATCAGCCTTTATTTTTAAATCATGTATTATTCATTGAGTCTCTGATATCTGAACTAAAAATAAACATAACATAATATCACTCCTTATTTCAAATATATTATTTATGCTTTTTGAAATCCTAATCGTAAATCGCTTCGTAAATAATATTTAAAAAAAAAGAAATAGTACCTACTATTAGGTCCTTACATACGAAATTGGCGTTTTGCCGTACTGGCAACTTTGATCTCAAATATCTTCTCTTTGGTTAGGAATTCAAAATTCAAATTTATACAGCTATTTACTCATGTATTTGTGTTTCGAAAATTATAATTCGTTTTTTCCTTAATTGTTTTTTTTCTTTGCGTCACTTACAAAATGGAAAACTTGAAATATCGCGTTATTTACGAGTACGAGTTCCACCGTGGCACCAGTGCTGCAGAAACGTCTCGAAGGATTAATGATGTGTATGGCGACGGTGCCACAAAAGAAAACACAGTTTTTGTGTCGTTGACTACAGCTTTCTTAAATCTGGTCAGACGATTACCGCAGATGTCTATTGTCAGCAACTGCAAACCATGATCTGCTAAACAACCGAGGCTGGTTAATCGCTCTAGGCCACTGCTGCTTTATGACAACGCTAGACCACACACTGCACAACAGACGGCTACCAAATTAGAGGAGCTTCAATTGGACCCACCGTACTCTCCGGACCTTGCCCCAACAGATTACCATTTTTTTCGAAATTTGGATAACTTCTGGCAAGGGAAAAAATTCAACTCCGATGGGGCAGTCCAAACCGCCTTCAAAGATTTTATTGATTCCCGTCCGAATGGTTGTTTTAGTAAAGGGATCGAGGAACTACCTATGAGATGGCAAAAGTGTATAGATAGCAATGGTACATACTTTGATTAAATAAATATATTATATTAAAAAAAAAAACGACTTTATGTTCCTCCCATACAAAACGCCAATTTCATATTATACCTATTCCAAACTATGGTTATTTTCAATGATATGGTTAGCAAACTCAGAAAAATAACCATAATTTTGAAAAAAATATGGGGATAAATATTCTTTATATTAATCATAAAGGGAAACGTTTAGATAACTTAAAAGCCTTGGAAATAAAAAAAATCCCTTAAAAATAATGAATCTATTATCAACAAACAAAAAATATTGTCATATAGCCCAATCATGGATTTGTTCCCCTACCCACCCACTCTTCATTAAAACCTAGCAACGACTACACCCCTACCATAATAATACATTGTTCCCATCCATATTTCGAAACTGTCTAATTAGTATACGCTTGCCCTGAAGAAGGAACGGTCGTTCCGAAACCGGTCGGATTTACTCAAATGTATAAGTGGTTCAAACAAAATTTAATTGTTTCATTTATCTATAATGGATAACCACAGAGTTATAGCTACATTCAAAAGCATATATTAATCATTTAGTCTCTGATATTTAAACTAAAAATAAACATAACATAATTATCACTCCTTATTTCAAATAAATTATTTATGCTTTTTGAAATCCTAATCGTAAATCGCTTCGTAAATAATATTAAAAAAAAATAGTAAGTATTACCGATTTAAACATTGTTATCAAATAACATAAAATAAAAGGTAGAAAACAAAATGACTTTTTTTAAACCTAATTTGTTTAGGTACACTAAGCAAAAATACTCTTTCGTCTTAAAAACGAAATAATTTGGGAGGCAGAAATGGGTACCACCACTCCGCGAACCTCTATTGGATAACCAACACCTCTGCCATAGGTCACCCCAAGTGGTTCGCTACGTTTGGTGATTTAGCAGGGGTGCCCGGGTTCATGGAATGAGGTTTGTCTAGGTCTTGAAGCTGGATGACCAGGACACACTGAACCCCAAATTCCTACCCACCCCTTTTCCTTCCCAGAACTCTCCTCTCCTTACTTTTCCTAAAAAACCCTCAACACAGCACCCCCAAAGATGACATAGGCCCTCAGGGAAATTATTTTCCTCAGGGCCTATCACTAACTAAATCATTTCAATAGCGAAATAAAACTTTCCGATTTCGAAATAATGTAATGTTTAAACACCTCCAATTTCACAACAAATAAACCCAACTACCGCAAAGTTCGCAGAGCGAACACAAACAAGTGAATCAAGTCCTGACACGACTGAGCGCGGACGCAGCAAAATGACACTTCGTGGCTCGCAGTTCAGTGCACCGAATATGTCCGATCGCAAAACGAAACCTCCCGAATTCAGTTTCGGTTTCGGCTGAATGACGGCCGAAACCGAAACTGAGCCGAAACTAGTTTTTTGGCCCAAACTAGGCCGAAACCGAAACCGAAAGTTCGGTCGGACACTATTATATACATTAAAAAAAAAAACTTTTTTTATGAGTACCTAAGATACAATTTGTTAATTTACAAGTCCTTTTTATTATTGATTATACATGCTTAAATTTTACCTTTTCCAACTAAAATAGATACTTGAATTTGAAAATTCTGATCCTGGAGGGGGGGGGGGGGGGTTGATACGTAGTTAGCCCGATCAGAGCTGTAAATTAGGGCCTATGAAATGTACTCGATACTTTGAAGTATCGATACTACTCACGAGTACAGTATCGACACTTTCTATTCGATATCGTGTCCCTAACTAGATGGTGCATCAATGTGAATGAAACAAGGAGCGTGTGCCAAGTCAGAGTCGTGTGGCGGTATATCCTCTCAGCCTACCAACTGCGCAAGAGTCCCAACTGCTCCCAATAGCCTGTAACCAGTGAGACTATGGCATCACCGATTGGAGTACGTTGTGAGGCTGAAGGTAGTGGAAGGGGGCAGAGAAAGGTGTGGAAATACCTGACTATTCAAATCTGCCGAGCGATTCTCTATGTTTTGTGAGATCGAAATAGATCTCGGGCCAGCTGTTGTTTGCTTTTTCTATGGGTCGATGTCAGAATTTCAGCTGTGAGCTGTCACGTATTTTAGTTTAGGTCGTTTTAAACACGAATTCATGCAGGTATGCATGATTATTTATTCATTTAACAGCATTAGAAAATCACACAAATCTGACAGGAGATCACGCCCAATATCTCACAAAACATAGAGAATCGCTCGGCTGGTCACCAAATATGAGGCATTCGAGATGTGGATCTACAGAAGAATACTAAAAATAAGCTGGAAGGACAGAGTTACCAATGCAGATGTCATGGTTCAGATGAATAAACAAAAATAAGTCATTAAAACAATAAAAATTCAAAATCTAGGACATGTGACGAGACATTCAGAGAAGTACGAGAACTTGCGTCTCATAATCCAGGGAAAGATTGCCGGAAGACGGGACCCTGGAAGAAGAAGAATATCATGGCTGAAAAAGCTGAGACAGTGGTTTGGGCAGTCTACTGCAGAGCTGTTCCGGGCCGCAGTAAACAAAGTCCGCATTGCCAACATGATAGCCAATGTACGTTGAACGGACAGGGCACGAGAAGAAGACGAAACATAGCTAAAGCCATTTCAAGCAAAGCTTCGAATCTCAATTGCGGTCTTTCACCAGAGCAATACTGAAAGTATCTATCACTGTGATAGTTAGTTAGTCAGTTAGCATAGTACATCTTGAACTAGATTTTGTGATTTCGACAGAGTTCAATGAACCTTGCACAAATGTTTCTACAGCTAAATAAAGTGATATTTCACAAACTGGCACTACCTATATAAATTATCTATGAATTTTATCAATGAGAAAATTATCTTTTTATTAATTTTTGGAGATCGCTGGCAACGGTCAATATGCACTTTTTTTTAAACAACCTTTTGATTCAACTTAATTACATTAAAAGGCAACTATTTGCATTGGGGGAAGTGGAAAATATTTCATTCTAAATTTCTATTACGTAAAATTAAAAATTAGCTTTTGTCTTGTGAGATTGTACCTACGCCATTAGCTATTAGCTCATTCGCTGTCACTTTGGTATTCCTGATACACTTGAATGTATAACGAACGGCTAGATGATTTTGAAGGTACGGGGCACTTTCTTTTGAATCACAAACCTAGCGTAGCCGCTAAACTACTTGAAAACTGGGATGTTTTTCTTGCCTTGACGCGAGTAGGCGTTATAAAGGGGCACTTTCTTTTGTATCACAAACCATGTTACACAAACCTAGAATTCCCATGAAGTCTGCTACGCTTTGCTCTAGCATCTTTTCGTACAGTAACAAGAATACCAACATAACAAAATGATATTTAAAAATAATGTTTGAAAATGGACGGTCTCATTTCACAGAATGAAAGCTAATTTTTATTTTACGTAATCGAAATTTAGAATGAAATATTTTCCACTTCCCCCAATGCAAATAGTTGCCTTTTAATGTAATTCAGGTGAATCAAAAGATTTTTTTCAAAAAAAAGTGCATATTAACCATTGCCAGCGATCTCAAAAATTTACCATCTTTTTAAATATTTTTTTAAAATATTTGCGCAAAATGATCATGAATTGATTTTTTTTCTACATTAGCTCCACACGGGAGGCCCTGAGGAAAATATTTTCCCTCGGGGCCCATGTCATCTTTGGGGATGCTGTGTGGAGGATCTTTTAGGAAAGGAAGGAGAGGCTGGGAAGAAAAAGGGTATTAGGGGAAGGTAGGAATCTATGACAGTGTGTCCAGGAGTGACGGACGGAATCCATCCCTCCCATCAATGAAGCAGTACAAGGCGGTGTTCCGAGAGTGCGGCTAAGAAGTCAAAGGGACTCCCTCAACCACTCTCTCCAGATAGGCACCCCTGCTAAGTCACCAAATCAGCGAACCACTTGGGGTGACCTATGGCAGAGGTGTTGGTTATCCAATAAATGGTCCCCGGGTCGGCGGTAACCATATACGCCTCCCAAATTAATTGAAATTTTTACAGTCATCTGACATAGACATATTCTTTCTGCTACAAAATAACCATTTTGTGATGAGATCGGAATAGCCACATATTTCCCAACATTCCTTTCATTCTCACAACATGCTCCAATTGGAAATGCCTTAGTCCCATTGGCTTCGGACAGTTGGGTCTTTTATACGGTACTCAAATAAAACAAAAATAAATACGGATGTATATTTCACAAGAAAATCTACTAACCAATCAGCTGTTACCATTTACACAGGGTTCATTGAACTCTATGTCAACACTGCAAATTAAACTATTTAACTATCCATCACACAGTTTACCGCAGGGGTAGGCAGTGAGGATAGACAGCCACACAACACACTCTGTCTCGGCACACACTCCTAGTTTCATTTACATTCATACATTGTCCCAAAAAAACTCTTGTTATTTTGACTCTTGACGCAATCCGACTCGAGTATTTGATTCACTTGATCGTGCCATGTCTCCTTCGGGTAACAAATAATCTAGACAACAGTGAGATCTGAACCGATTTGAAAGAAACTGATGTCTCCAATTCACAATATAAAACCTTTCAACAAATAGATCCCAGACAAGCCAATGACTGATTAACTAACTGCCTCATGAAATAATTTCGACATTTGATAAATGTACCATCAATTAGAACCGATGTAAGATTAGATTGTTTTTTCGACTCCTAGGCCTATAGGTATATAAGGACAGTGTTTATCTGTCTCGATAAATAACTTCGACATTTGACATCTACCATCATTCATTATTCCTCCAAAAGTAAGCAAGAAAGACACCCACAGCACTATTTCATAAGTTTATATTTTGATGTGATTCAATAATAGACCTCCCAGTATTTCTGTTCCGATGACAGATCGAAATATTAGTATAGTGCACCCGCCATCTTGTTCCAGACCTAATTATTAAATGAATTTATTTTTAATTTTATTTTATCTTGTGTGGAAAATTAAAAATGGACGTTATTTGGCGATGGAGCCTCACCTCCATGAGTGGAAAGCAGCCGGTGAAATCCCTGCTGCGATGTCTCTCGGCATCCGCTAAAGAAGCCAAGATGCTCAGCTCTCCTCCGAGACTCGGGTCCTCTGAATCCAGCAGCAGTTTATCACGAAGTCTTTGATTTCCAGGAAGTCCTCTGTCGAGCTGATCGCCCTCCATTCCTGCACCTCTACTAGGGACATCAGGCTGAACTTGCCCTTCTCCCTTCCCATCTCTGTTGCTGTGGCACTTGTCGCGGTGATACATCATCCATAGGATGAACAGATAACCAGGTCACTGCTCGATTAGTATTAATCGATAACGTTTCAAATTGCACAGTGCGAATTGTTTAATTTCCGACGTTAAGTAAGGCGAAATGCATTTTTTCCTGAGCATTGGTGGATTGTTTGACAATTCCAATATGGCGACGCTGTTTTGGCGTAGTTCGGGAATCTGCCGATAGGGCGCTACGAAGAGATGCCAGTGCAATAATTAATATCTCCTCATAATAGTGACGACGTAACAAAAAATATTTTTGCGCAATGTCAAACAAATATTTTCAAGAAGTGATTACTTACTGCAGAAATATTATCGTTCAAAATTGTGTTTTTTTGTTGGATAATATAATGTAAATATTTAAAAAAATTTAAGTCATTAAACGTATTATGTGAAGGTGAAAATAGTACTAATAGAAACTATCTAAATTCGAAGAAGAAAATTTTTGCGTCAATGAACGCAATTGCGCAAAGTAAATAGATACAGGAATTTGGGAGACAACATAATTTGGAGGGCGGATGTGGGTACCGTTGCCCCGGGAGTTGTTTATTGGACAACCAACACCTCTGCCGTACGTCAAGTGGTTTTATACGTTTGATGACCTGGTGATCAGGGGTGCCCTGGTTCATTGTGCAGGTTTTAGTGGTGGATGCAGTGGCGTGGCTAGGGTGAGGCGGGAGGGAGGCGGGGGAGATGTGGACCGCCCAGGACGCCACCCAACCGAGTGTCATCCCCCACGAGCACAATTCTCAAGCCACCCCTCCCCCCCCAGGACGGGCCAATTTTTTATGAAGTCAAAATTTGTGTTTGTAAATTTTAATGGGGGGGGGGGGTGACACCACGTTATCCGCTAAATCCGCCCCGGATGCCACCCATGCTAGCTACGCCACTAGGTGGATGCATCTGCACACTTACTGCGTGAGAGGCCGGTGACAGAGAGCGGTGGAGGGAGGCCTATTGACTTCTCCAGTCGAACTCTCTCGACCCATCACCGTAGGGGGGATGAATTCATCATGACCCCCAGATTCCTACCCATCCCTCATATGTTTTCATTCTCAGAACTTCCTCTCCTCCCTTTTCTCAAAAATATCCTTCGCACAGCACCCCAAAAACAAGCTGGCTCTAAGCCAATGGCGCCTGGCGCGAGTAAAATTTTGGCTCCCCTTGTCAAAATAGTAGACGCCTGGGTAGGTGATCAATGTAACCAATAGTATTGTATTGGGATGATTTGTTTAGCGCCGTTTTATGAGAAAGACTTTTATGGTGTTATTTGTTAGATATTATCAACGCCTTCGTAATTCGGCGCCCGGAGCGGACTACTCCAATTACGCTGGCATAGAGTTGGTCCTGCCCAAAGATGACATTAGCCCTGGAAGAAAGAAATTATTTTCCTCAGCCCTCCTGTATGGATCTTATCTAAAAATAGGGATTTTAAGCATTTGCAATTTCCAAACAATATGCATAATGCATTTAAGTCTCGACACTGGTGTATCCTAGTGAGACAGGCATCGAAACACATAATGTAAACATACTTGACATAGATAAATAAACAATAAAAATTAAAAAATCTTTTTTGTTTAACTGCGCACATTTTTTCTTTTTTAATTAAGCATAATTTTTTTTAAGTTCTCACAAGCTTTTCGCGGGTTTTTTTAGTTCTTACAAAAAATGTTTGTACATTTGTTTTATAATATATTTCAGTACTGTTTCTCCTGCCGTGTTAATGATGTTCGTATATGATATTATATTATATTTGTGTATACTATACATATTTTATTTCCTTGCATGGTCAAAATTGTGAATTTGTAGGGGTATAAAGAGAAGAAAACATTATAAAGAGCGACAAATACACGTTAATCCAACAAATAAATTTAGGGGAAGTTTGATGGAAGTCGCCGTAGAGGAAGACGCCAAACATTATTGCATCGAAACATAGGTGACTGATACAAGTTTAGTTTCGCGAGTTGTTCAAAGGCTTTCCAAAGTGAAATTTTGAAAAAATGAAAAAAATATTTTTCAAAAATTTGTACCAAAAATTTGGTTTTTCCTGTGTTCTTCAAAGAAAATTGTGTTTCTTTTTATTTCATAGCAGCAGAATGCCAAATATTATAAAACTTCCCTAGCACTAATGTAACTAAGTAAATATTTTCTCCACTGGTCGTCCCTCTGGGTCAGCATCGGTACCAAATCGAATTAACCGGTGACACTGCACAGAGAAGTCATACAATCTCTGCGCTGTAAACCGTAGTGAACCTTACTTTTCTGCGCAGGGTTTCCGGTTATTGTCGATTCGGTACCGGTAATGGGACGACGGGCTTAATATATTTTTTTAAAACAAAGACAAACATTCCCAGGTTACGAATAACCCAACAATGTTTGAAAATCTCCTACTACCATCACAGAAAGCCGAAAATGTTGCTTGTGTTGTGATGGAGGACTTAGTCAGCCGACGAATCGAATACGCGACGCCCAGGTGGGACCCACGCGCTATGCCCACTCAGCCACTGACCGGGAAACTATATATGAAATACAGTTTCCCGAAAAAATGCCAAATATAACATGTCTTGTATTTTCACTAACTACGGCAGTTTTTATTATAAACTGGTTCGCGTGTTGCAGTGATTTATACGACGGAACAGTATTTAAATCAAAAATGTTCGATCTCCAACTTGCCAATATCTAAAAATAAATCTAAATTATTTCATGGTTTTTATTTTTCTCCTTACTCTAGGTAAATTTTCTGACGTATAGCATCACCGCAGAAACTGGATCCCGCGAGCGTTCCAAGTCTCATTAATCAATATTATCAGTGAAACAGGTTCGCACCCTCAAAAATAAAAGTAAAAATGTCATCCTTTGGTAATGCCGTACGAAAAAATATGAAACAAATCGCTTTTTCATTTCAAATTAAATTTCAGCAATCAAAACCAATTTTAAAGTACTACATTTATGTTATTTATGCTTTGTTTAAAGTGGTATTTTATTTATTAATTTATATTTTTATCAGTGTAAATTGTAAACTAGCATAAGTACCTACGTAGTCAAACTCGACTTTTTATCTGCAATTTATTGTATTTGATTTTTAATGAAAAACTTGCTTTCCGTTTTATCTAACATTATGAAAACGAGTAAACTGATTTATAGCTGTCGTACAAGGTTATATAAAGTAATTTATGATTTATTATTCTGTATTTTCTTACCTATCAGTTTTTAATTTTTTATTTTATTTCTCAAGTGCACAAATTTTATAACAGGCTAACGAATACTCAGCACGCGTTGCAATGCCACTATATAAATAAATTTATCTCCCTGCATGTCCTTTCCCGCTCCCCACGTCCCATTTTTCTCCCGCTTTTCCCTTCCACCTCCCCCGTCTTCTATTCTCCCGCGTCCCCCCGTTCCGCGAACCCCCCTCCTCCACGTTTCTCTCCCGCGTTCCTTTTCCATCTACCCTGCCCCCCCTCCCTAGTCCAACAGTTAACATGTGTTAAATGAACTAAAAGAACAATAATTGAAGTATGTGAAGAATAATTTTATTTTGATATTAACAAACATGTTAAGTGCTTCTTGGAACAAATATTTGTCAATAATCAACACTTATATACATTATAAAGGAAGGACCTCATTAATTGTGTATTAATTTAAATTGCATTCACAATCACAACATTATTGAGATCTTTTGCAGAGTTTCGGTGCGGCCGAAGGTTCGGCAGAAAATCTGCCGAAACCGAAACTGATGCCGAAACCAGATTTTTTTGCCGAAACCGAAACCGAACCTTGGGTCGGTCACTAACTTTTTTATTGCTTGGTGACAGAATTGTTGTTAAAATGACAAAACAAGGAAACAATTAATATTTTAACAATAAACATTAATCACTTATAAAATTATGCACATAATCTTAAAATGTTTATTATTAAAATACAAACACACAGTGGCGGATTTGTAAATTTAACACGCAAAATATCTCTACCCTACAAAACAATTTTTTTCCGTAGGTTTTGTTTTATTTTGTGCTTTTTCGTGTTTTAGAAGATAAAGTTTCCCGCATTTCTATCGATTTATTACATATTTTCCATATGTTATTCTTGATTAAATTAATTATTTCATAAAAATATGTGTTATTCTTGAAGATAATATCTATACATTCCCCACGCCGCAACGGAAAGTATATGAAATTCCCTAGATAGAAAGAAAATCGCAAACTACGCTCCGAAAATTACCTACTATAAACACATTTTTTCAGTTATTTCAGCGATTTTCCGAAAAATAATTGAACTCACTTACGAAATAGTAGATTGTGAATTCTTTTAGGTATCGCCTGTCCGTTATAATATAAACATTCACAGATGGCGCCAATTAAATTATTTTAGATTTTTAACACTTTAAAATATTGAGGTGAATTAATTGTTTTGTCCATAAACAAACCAAAATCTTTCAAGAAGGGCTGGCAAAACCAATTTTGTATCGGTGACCCAATCTAATATTGTATTTGTTAGCCGTTCTTTAAAGTTTTGAGTTTTTTTATGGATAAAATTATTTGTATATATTCATATTAAATACTTACGGGCGCAAACAATTAATTTACCTTAATATTTTAAAGCACAAGTGCAAAAAGTGTTTGAAACCTGAAATAATTTAATTGGCGCCATCTGTGAATGCGTAGATTATAACGTACGTTAAATTTAACCTTATTCACAAAGGTACTTAATAGTTTCACTTTTTAACAAGAGATGTCTCGCATCTCTTCTGAATTATTTGTTAATAATAATCTTATTATTATTTCTCGAACGGAAAGTAGTATTGATTTGTTTTTCCTATTATGTGTTTACATATTAAAAAACGCATGTCCGAATTAAAATTTATATCTGTGATTATCAGCTAGGTTATTGACATGCAGAAATCATAATATTTAATATTGTCTAATTATGATGTCACATGGCTATTTTAAAATAAATAACATGCAGAAGTCACGCGCTTAAGGCGATCCAACAGTCCAGGAAGAAATCGAAATCGGAATTCACGCCCTTTTATGGGAGGAGTTTAAAAATACTTGAGAAAAAGCTTCTGGAAAGGTTGATTTCGTAAAGGCCTTGTAAAAAACGTTAACTCCTTTTTTACGCATTGTTTATTGTAAAAAAACAGAATTTTAAAATTGATTTCACGAAACAAAGCGACGCGGAGCCTAGCGTCCGTTTCCCGCTCCGTTCGGGGGCGAACTGATAAAAAAACGGGCGTAACTAGTTATGTAGCCCTTCGGTGGACGGCATAGAGTTCACTTTAGAAATCCAAATTCGTCGACTGCCGGCCGTACTGTAAAATAACAATGCGAAAATGCATATTTTATTTTATTTTCTGAACTTCGGGCGTAAATATCAATTTTTTGCGATTATTATAAAAGAAACTGAATTTGCTACATTAAACAACAAAACCATACCCGAAAGGGGGTTTATAAATAGGAGAGTTTGGACTTTAAAGTGTTTTTTACAGACCTTATATTTTATTTTTTTATAGGCTTATTAAAAGACTTATAAAAAAACTGACCGATTTTTTTAAGGGTAAAAATTCAAAGTGTGCTCCGAAAATTATTATAAACACGTTTGTTTCAGTTATTTTACAAGTTATAGTTGTGAAAAAATTCACAATCTTTCTTTAAATGATACCTTCCACGAGATTTTTGCTCTATTTTAAACGAGTCGTGTTTTATTAAACATTTTCGCAATTTTCGCATTGATTTTGACGCTTTAAGGGCCCGCAAACCGAATTTCTACCGATTTCTTACATATCTCCTACGTGATAATGCCTACGAGATTTTTGCTCTATTTTAAACGAGTCGTGTTTTATTAAACATTTTCGCAATTTTCGCATCGATTTTGTCGCTATAAATCTTCTTCTTTTCGAGCCCGGTTGCGAAGCCTTAAAAATTTTCACAATTTTCGCCTAAATATTATCGTTTTTAATATTAGCGCGCTCTCTCTAACATTCGTATTTACATATCTCTCCATCTTCTTCTTTTTGAGCTCGGTTGAATTAACAATCTTCTCATTCATAGATGGCGCATGCGTAATTTTTTTTTACAAGTTATGCTTTGGGGGCGTTCAAGTATTACGTAACGCAATTTTTGAAGATTTTTGACCCCCCCTCCCCCCCCCCATGTAACGCGCCATAACGTTTTTTCTTATCACCCCCCCCCCCCCTAAACGTTACGTAACGCCCAAGTTACAATTTTTACCTGAAAGTCACAATTCAGTTGCGGAAAGTACTGGAAAGTCGCATAAATACCTTTTTTCTTTAACGGACCGCTATCCGTTCGTTATCTTATTTTACGTATTATAAACAAATGTGCATTACCAGCGGTCATCGGTTACATTTAATCCGAAAGTTTTATTACTTGAGTCACTCTCCGTATAACAATGCACTACTTGCATATTATAAATAATATTATTATTCAATAAAAAAAACGGTTATTTATAAACAGGTTCTTCTATGTAATTATTAATAAATATTACGCGTGACAGCTATTTCACCTTCTGAAGGCATTATTAAAAACTAGGCGAAACAGCTGTCACGCGTAATAATAATTACACAGCAGAATTTGTTTGTAACTGTTTTTATAAATTGATAAATAATATTATTGAATATATAAAAGAAATGAATCTGGGCTGGCGTTACTGACTGATTTCCATAATATATGAATAACCGAGCGCCGATAACAACTTCCTACTTAAAACTGTCATAAAACGTCTGCAAACGGATCGTTAACCATTTAACTGGCCAAAATCGGTCCGTAAAGCATTAACCGCTACATAACCGACCGGTAGCCTTGCGAATGTTTATAAAACGGCAAAATCAAGAGGTAGACCAAATATTAGTTAAAAATGGTATCAAGCGTGACGAACGGATGGTTATAAAACCGGCCCTTAATGGTGTTTGCGGTAATAAATTTTAAACAAAAGATTTCGAGAACGAAACGGATTGCTAACTTGGAAGATTTTAATTTCCTAGTTTTTTTTTTATCTAAATAAAGAAAAACATGTTACGTAACGCATTGTTCGAACCCCCCTCACCCCCTCGTAACGCACAGTAACGTTTCACAAGACCCCCCCCCCCAAGTTCGTTAGGTAATACTTGAACGGCCCCTTTAAAATAATAAGATGAATTAATAGTTTGCGCCGTACACACCCAATGTGAATATGAATAAATTGTTTTGTCCATAACAAAACTCAAATCTTTCAAGAAAGGTTAGCAAATACAATGTTGTATAGATGATTCAAAGGAATATTGTATTTTTTAGACTTTCTTGAAAGATTTTAGTCTTATTTATGAACAAAACTATTTATTCGTATTCATATTGCGTATGTACCGCAAACAATGATTTCATCTACATATATTTTAAAACGTAACTTGTAAAAAGCTTTTTTCCCTATAATTAATTTTAAATTCTTTTAAGGATCACCCTTTTTTTACAATAGCTCCACGGAGGAGGCCTTCAGGAAATTTTTTTCCCTAAGGGCCTATGTCATTTTTGGGGATGCTGTATGGAGGGTATTTTAAAGGAAAGGAAGGAGAAAAGTTCTGGGAAGGATAAGGTATGAAGAGTGGGTAGAAATCTGAGGAATGACGGACGTGTGAATCCATCCCAAAAATCCTTGAGAGGTCACAAGGTCTCCCTCAACCAGTCACTCCCGATCCGGCCTGCCACGCGGCTGGTGGGCAGAAATCACATTCGCCGCCAAGACCCAGACAAATCTCACCTCATGAATCCGGGCACCTTTGCTAAACCACCAAAAGTAGCGAACCACGTGGGGTGACCTATGACAGAGGTGTTGGTTATCCAATAAGTGGTTCCCGGGGCGGCGGTACCCATAACCGCCTCCCAAATTACCACCTTACCTTAACGCGAACTCTCGAGCGGGTATACGCTATCAAGAGGTGGTTGAAATAACACCTAAAAATACTAATAAAAATGGGCCGCCCATCTTGCGCAAAATGTAGATCCGCCACTGCGTTCTAGATAGCAACATTGTTACTTTGAGATAGCAACTAATTCTTTGCAATTCGAAATTTAAAAACAATGTTCGAAGTTAGAATTTAGTTTGAAATTTAGATCCAGCGCAATAAGTCGTACGAGAAAATTATAAACTATATCCGTAAGTCGATGTTTTATTAAATTTCCTTTTGCGTACGTGTGACATTTTAAAAATTGGAACTGATGAATATGTTTGGAAAATAATCAAATAATAAAAATTATGTTTTGAAATCCAGACAAGCGATAAAGAGCTTAAAATATAACATATATATTTTATCAGACATTTTAATAAAAATATATTTTCTAAATGTTCACACATTATAATATTACAATTATTTACAATTTGGGATGCGGGAATGGTTACCGCCGCCCCGGGAACCATTTATTGGATAAACAACACCTCTGCCATAGGTCACCCCAAGTGGTTCGCTATGTTTGGTGATGTAGCAGGGGTGTCCGGGTTCATGGGGTGAGGTTTGTCTAGGTCTTGCAGGCGGATGACCAGGACACACTGAACTCCAGATTTCTACCCACCCCTTAAACCCCTTTCCTTCCCAGAACCTTCCTCTCCTTTCTTTCATTAAGAAAAAACCTCCACACAGCATCCCCAAAGATGTCAGAGGCCCTGTGGGAAATTATTTTCCTCAGGGCCTCCTGTGTGGAGCTCATGTAAAAAAAAAAAAAAAATATATATATATATATATATATATATATATATATATATATATATATACGATCATCATCATCTTCTTCCCCTTATCCTATTCGGGTCGGGGACCCATTGCACCGACAAGGCTCCTCCATAAGTCCCTGCCTTGTGCTGATTGTTCCGCCTCTGTCCATGGCAGACCCATCCTCTCCTCACACAGTTTCTGGAGTTGCCTCGCCCAACTGTGTCTGGGGCGGCCCACTGGACGTCTACCCTCTGGAATCGCACTCAGCATCTTCCTCGGAATTCGGTCATCAGACATTCTTAGTACATGCCCAAGCCACATCAGTTGCGATTTTTCTATGAAAAGTAGCAGTGGTTCAATTAATAATTATATCGTCGATTAATAATTTTTTTAATTTTGTAGAAACAGAATTTCGAAGTTTTTATATTTTATACAAATAAAGTTACAGTCAAGGGCGGATCCATGGGGGGGGTCACATAATCGTGGTCAAGCCACAAGAAGGTATGATTTAATTTTTATAATAATAGATACAAGTAAAAAGTAGGTCCACCTAGGTCCTGGACCCAGCCCAGGGGGGGGGGGTCATGACCCCCATGACCCCCCCCCCTGGATCCGCCCTTGGTTACAGTGATTCTCATTTTTCACAATTTTAAGGCCCCGCTTTCCGAATTTTTACCGAAATAAAGCATACTTTCCTTGATCACTTTGGTCTCCTTCATGGTCACTTTGGTTCTCCTTCAAGGTTCTTGACCAGCAATCCGAAAGTCGCGGGTTTATATTAGTGTTATTTGACAATTAATTTATTAAAAATAATACTTAGTATATTTGCACCACGTTCCAGTATGAAAGATGCTCTCGATATCGCACTGGTGTAAGAACACCATTCAGATTTGAAACGTTGCTCGAACTGGCTTTAGCCGTGTTTTGAGAGCAGATCTGAATAGACAGGTACTCCCCAACTTACTTCCCTCTCCCACTAACTTCAGCCTCGCAACATCTCTCAATTAGGAATGCAAAAGTCTAACTGGCTGCAAAAAAATGGTTTTTTCACATGAATACCGCACAAGAGTCCCAACTGCTCCCACCTGGAGCCAGTGAGACTATGGCATCCCCAATTGGGGTACGTTGTGAGGCTAAAGGCAATGGGGAATAGGGAAGAGCAAGGTGGGGAAGTACCTGGCTATTGAGATCTGGTCATCAAACACGGCTAAAGCCATTTCAGGCAACGTTTCAAATCTGAATGGTGGTCTTACACCAGGGCGATACTGAGGAGTATCTTCCACTCTGGAACATGCCGCAAATATACTATATGTATATTATTTTAAATGAATAAATTGTGAAATACACAAATTAATCAAATAAAATTTATTTGCCACGCCAGGATTCGTACCGCGACCTTCGTTGTGCGAGTCAAGCGCCTTACCGCTGCACTACGCCGGTCGTTGGAAGCAGATGGGACTGTTGTGCGGTATTAATATCAAAAAACTATTTAGCTAACTTTTTATACATGTTTTCCACCACTTTTTATGACTTTTCAAAGAGGTGTTGAAGTTGCATGATTCTGAATTGAATGTAAAAAAACGACTTACTTAAGTCATTTCAAGCATTATTTTAAATCTTTCTTTTCTGGAACGTGCAGCTTATATTTTTTACCAATAATATTTTTAATGGTGAATAAATTGTGAAAAATAATTAATTAATTACTAAATTTAATTAAATGCAAAATTAATTTATTAAATAAAATTTATTGCACAAACCGAAATTTGAACCCGAGACCCCCAGACTTGTAGTCAACGAGAGTAACAATCCATTTGTGTGCCGGAGATTTCCTAGTTTTCGATTCGACCATTTGATTTTTAATAAAAATATCCAACCTCCAAATATTAATATGGAAACATAATACGACCTGCATTGCGTTTTAGATCCAAAAAATTCACGTAGATTTCACCGTGTATGCCATATTTTTAAGTTTTATAATTAAAGAAAAGTCTTTAAGGGCCCGCGACCCGGATTTGTACCGATTTATTACATATTTCCCTTAAATACGGTAAGTTTTATAAATCTTAAAAAATATATGTTATTCTTGAAGATAATATCTAGACTTTGCCCGCGTCGAAACGCAAATTATATAAAACTCCCTTGATAGAAAAAAATCGCAAAGTATGCTCCAAAAATTATTATTAACACGTTTGTTTCAGTTATTTTAAAAGTTATATGTATGAAAAAATTCACAGTGTTTCTTTAAATGCTGTTTAAGGTAATGCGCTGGAGATTTTTGCTCTATTTTAAACGAGTCGTGTTTTATTAAACATTTTCGCAATCTTCGCATCGGTTTTGTTGCTGTAAATGTTAGCGCTCTCCTCTAACATTTTTAATTTCGTATCTCTCCATCTTCTTCTTTTCGGGCCCGGTTGCAGAGCTCCAAGCCCCCACATCCCACATTCCTACAGACTTATTTTCCTTAAACACTTTCAGCCTTACTAAAAAACCCAGTGAAAATTTTATTCAATTGACAAACGGCCGCGGATGTGAAAACATTACTAATTAAAAATTTGTTCATTGAAAGAAATACACATGGTTTCCACGGCCTGAGAGGGTAGTTTATCTCTGTTTTAACCATTGATGTCCGAACGATATTTGTAATTTTTCCATAGTATTTTGAATGTTCTATATATTTCTTATTTTTGAAGGTGTCGTAAAAACAAATACCATTTATGAAAACTAGATAAAATTACCTTTTAGATTTGTATATTTGAAATACAGTTTAGTTTTCAAAAACTGACATATTTTAAGATTCAAACTCGGAAATAAATGGAAAAAAATTTCTTACCAAAATTTTTTTTACTAAAATGTAGAGAAATTAAAAAAAAACAATTCAAAAACACAGTCCTTTTATGTAATAAATTTGGAAGGAAACTATCACCTCACTTTTTCCTCGTGCATACAATAAAAAAATAATCAAAAATTTCAAAATTTTTTAATTGCTAAAAAACTAACCTAAAAATTATACCGTCTTTTATATCAGATTTCTTGCATCTCTAAAGACGTTAATTTCTTTGATGCATTTAGGCACACATGTATTAGATATTATTATTTAAAAAAACACCACTTTCATAAAATTATCGTAAAATAAAACCTTTAAATGTAAATTTGAATTCTCATGTATCATATAAAATAGTTTTTGACACTTCAATTTTCAAAGTACGATTTTTGTTTTATAACTTGACTAAAACTTATGAAAAACCACAAAAAACACGGTAAATATATCAATGATATAAATATAAGAGTAAATTATTCATATTAATAGAAATTAACCATCACATAAGTAATATTGCACACACAAAAATCATTTCGCACACACAGAAATCATTTCGCGTTTCCAGCGTCTTTTTCAAGCGCGAACAACGAATGCGCAGGCGCCGCGCCGCCGCGCCACCTAGCGGTTATGAAGGAAAACAAACAATTTAGTACTTAAATATGCATTGTTGCCGGATCTACAATACGTTTTAAGACCAAATCTTATTAGTAATGTTATCGTGTTTTAGTGTATTTTTGTTTTATTCATGTTGCTGCAATAACACGGGTTATCTGGCGTGCTGTGGTTTTTTTTTAGTAAGGCTGTTTAAGTTTTAAAGTTCTTAAAAAATGTATGTTACGTTTTTTAGATTTTTACGGCCAAAAGAATTTTCGTTATTTGTTTTTTATAAAGCAATGTAATTCTATGAATAAGGTTTAAATATATGGTGAAAAATTGACTATCGGAAAAAATACATTTATATTGATATTGATATGAATGAAAAAATGTTGAATCTGTATATATAAAATAAGATGTAAATTTTAAATTTAAAAAATGTATATGTAACTAAAATATAAGCACCTGTTGACAAGCCAATTCAATTGCCTTATCAGGACTTGTTTGTTGATTATATCCCATACTACTATCATATCCTACTTCATACTTAATATTATAAAGGCGAAAGTTTGTATGGATGTATGTTTGTTACTCTTTCAAGCGAAAACTACTGAATGGATTTTAATGAAACTTTACAATAATATAGCTCATACATCAGAATAGGCTTAAAATAGGTTAAAATTCTGACACTATGAAATTTATATTAAAAAATTGCAATTGGTGGCACGCGAGTTGTTTGAAAAATGAATGTAACGGGTATGGAGGGGGGGCGAGGGGGGGATAGGATATGGGGGCAGGGCGGAGGGGGGGAGGGGGGATTGGGGAGGGTGGAGGGGGGATGGGGCAGGGTGAAGGGGGAGGGCTGGGGGGGGATTTGTGGGGTGATGGGTGAGAGGCGGCGAGGGAGAGGAGGAAGGGGGGATTGGAGTGGGGATAGGGAAGGTGGAGGAGGCGCTGTGGGTACCCCCCTAATACTATGCGAGCGAAGCCGGGGAAAAAGCTAGTGTATTATCTATTCTTTCAATAAAAAAAAATAATAATATCTAGATGTTCCCCATGCTGAAACGCAAATTATATGAAATTTCCTCGATAGAAAAAAATCACAAAGTATGCTTCGAAAATTATTATAAACACGTTTTATTCACGTATTTCAGAAGTTATACCTATGATAAAATTCTTTAAATGCTATTTTAGAAGTTCCCCACGAGGTTTTTGATATATTTTAAACGAGTCGTTTTTTATTAAACACTTTCACAATTTTCGCTCAAATTTTATCGTTTTTGATATAAGCGCACTCTCTCGCACATTCGCATTTACATATCTCTCCATCTTCTTCTTTTTGGGCGGGGATACGGCGTCTTAACCCCACAGGCCTCTGGTATATTCTGCCAGAAGCTCAGAGAATTTTAGTGCATTTGCGCTTTGCAATAAAATCCAAATAAACGGATTACTTCTGAACGTATCTGAAAACTAAAAACTGTTTTGAAAAGTTGCGAAATACGTTTTCAAATTTTATTATTGGAAATACAAAAAAATAATTAAAATATAAAAATTTTGAATGCAAATATAAAAAGTTAAAAAAATTGCAATTTTTTTTCTTACTAAAATCACTGACAACGAAAAAAACATACACAAATTTTTAGAAAAACACATTTAACGTTATTATAACCTAACTTTTTCGTCGTTTCACATAAAAATAATTAATAAAAAAAAATCAGAAAGGTTTATAAATTTTTCTCAAATTGGAATCGGAAACTTTGGTGACATATTTGATGTACATTTTAATTCTTTTATGGTTAACTTCTAGATTTGACGACCTCCGTAGTCCAGTAGGTAAGACTCTTGACTCACAATCCGGAGGTCGCGGGTTCGAACCCGGCATGCGCAAATAAATTTTATTTGATTAATTTGTGTTATTTCACAATTAATTCATTAAAAATAATATATAGTATATTTGCGGCATGTTCCAGAGTGGAAGATACTATCAGTATCGCCCTGGTGTAAGACCACCTTTCAGAATTGAAACGTTGCTTGAAAATGGCTTTAGCCGTGTTTGGTGACCAGATCTGAATAGCCAGGTACTTCCCAACCTTCCTCTTCCCCACCTCCTTCCCCTCTCCACTACCCTCAGCCTCACAACATACCCCAATTGGGGATGCCATAGTCTCACTGGCTCCAGACGGGAGCAGTTGAGATTCTTGTGCGGTATTCACTGTAAAAAAAAAAAAGATTTAAATATAAAGCGATTTTCTCTCTCTAAAAATCATATTTCTCACCATTTCAGTAAGGGAGACGCAGCGATTTCTGTAAGACCATAATGAGAGTCAGACATCTCATAATACTAACTGTTTAGATAATGAGGAGAGCAATATTCGAATGCTCACCATAAATCAAATATTATTTGCAAGTGTCGGTGTTTTATATATTTATTATGCTATAAAGTAACAACGGGCAAAGTAACAATATCCTACTAGTAACTCTGAAAACATCAACATTTAGTTTAAATCACTTCAAGCTCTAACAAATATGCCAAAATTTTCCCTAATAAACTATCTGAAGTCCCCGGCAATACCCGGGCTTTACACAGAGTTTTCGAAATAAAATGTAGACAGTGACCTCCCTCTTGTTTTGGAGGTCACGTGTGCAAAATTTTATCAAGTTCAGCATGAAACTGTAGATTTGCATACAAATCAAATACGGACATTCACCGCGTACAGATTTTCTCCTTTATGTTTCAACCATTTTACAGAAAACTTTGACAAATTAAATATCGTAACCTTCCCCATGAATCACTCTTTCTATTGGTGAAAACCGCATGAAAATCCGTTCAGTAGTTTTTGAGTTTATTGAGAACAGACAGACTGACGCGGCGGAGGACCGTAATTTATAACATGTAGAGATTTGCCAAAATGGGATTTATAATTAATTCAAAAAATTACTTGGCCATATTTTGTAAGCTGTCTGTCGAGTGCTGAACGACAGAGGCCATCAAATTGAGAAAAATCTAATATTTAGCATGAATAACATCAACGCTAAACGAAGCAAATGAACTCTATCTCCACATATTATAAATTAAAATCCTCCGTCGCGTCTGTCTGTCTGTTTACGATAAACTCAAAAACTACCGAACGGATTTTCATGCGGTTTTCACCAATAAATAGAGTGATTCATGAGGAAGATTTGGGTATATAATTTAAGGTTTTGTGTAAACTGGTTGAAATATATAATTAAAGGAGAATGCCTGTATGTGGTGGACGAGCGAGCTAGCAAGCGGACGGTGAGGATTTGATTTATGTACAAATTTACAGATGGCGGTGTGACTTAAAAGGTTGAGTAACCATCTAATAGATGGCGTAGTGTGTCGTTAGACACAGTAACGCGTTGCCGGGTCAGCTGGTTATAAAATATATATGATTTTTTTTTCAGCCCTACAACAACTGACAGTTTACTGACAGACTGACAGATCGACAATCATGCGGCTGGTATTAGCATTTTGGCTAGTAAGTCTGGCGTTTACCCAGATAGCTGTAGCCAAGCCTACCAAGGAAAACGCAGAGAAAATAGACGGGAAACCCACTTGCGGATATAATGTAAGTCCTTCATTATTTATTGAAGTGAAACTTCTTTACGCACGCTTGTCTTGTGGAGTAAGCGGGTGAATGCGTGATGAGGGCGTTACGAAAAGTGTGATCGAGCCAGGCGAAAGGTCGGGCCTTTACGCACGCTTGACTTGGGTAGTAAGCTGGTGAATGCGTGATGAGGGCGTTACGAAAAGTGTGATCGAGCCAGGCGAAAGGTCGGGCCTTTACGCACGCTTGACTTGGGTAGTAAGCTGGTGAATGCGTGATGAGGGCGTTACGAAAAGTGTGATCGAGCCAGGCGAAAGGTCGGGCCTTTACGCACGCTTGACTTGGGTAGTAAGCTGGTGAATGCGTGATGAGGGCGTTACGAAAAGTGTGATCGAGCCAGGCGAAAGGTCGGGCCTTTACGCACGCTTGACTTGGGTAGTAAGCTGGTGAATGCGTGATGAGGGCGTTACGAAAAGTGTGATCGAGCCAGGCGAAAGGTCGGGCCTTTACGCACGCTTGACTTGGGTAGTAAGCTGGTGAATGCGTGATGAGGGCGTTACGAAAAGTGTGATCGAGCCAGGCGAAAGGTCGGGCCTTTACGCACGCTTGACTTGGGTAGTAAGCTGGTGAATGCGTGATGAGGGCGTTACGAAAAGTGTGATCGAGCCAGGCGAAATGTCGGGCCTTTACGCACGCTTGACTTGGGTAGTAAGCTGGTGAATGCGTGATGAGGGCGTTACGAAAAGTGTGATCGAGCCAGGCGAAAGGTCGGGCCTTTACGCACGCTTGACTTGGGTAGTAAGCTGGTGAATGCGTGATGAGGGCGTTACAAAAAGTGTGATCGAGCCAGGCGAAAGGTCGGGCCTTTACGCACGCTTGTCTTGTGGAGTAAGCGGGTGAATGCGTGATGAGGGCGTTATGAAAAGTGTGAACGGTCGGGCCTTTACGCACGTTTGACTTAGGGAGTAAGCTGGTGAATGCGTGATTAGAGCGTTATGAAAAGTGTGATCGGGTGAGGCAAACGGTCGGGCGAAGCGAACGGAAGTTGAGAGGGAGATATTAGTTAGTGAAGTGTTACTTCAGTCGTGTGGTCTAAAGCACACTAGTTTTTTTAAAGTAAATTTTTTTACGCTCGCTTGACTTGGGGAGTAAGCTGGTGAATGCGTGTCGAGAGCGTTACGAAAAGCGAGGCGAACGGTAGTTGAGAGGGAGATATAAGTTAGTGAAGATAGAAAGAAAGAGGGTTACGTTTCGTATATTACTGTAGGGGCAAGAGAGGGAGATGTGAGCATACATTTTCTTTCTCTCTTTCTCTCATAGCCAGTTACGTTTCGTATATCTAAGTGTTTTTTATATTTCGTATATTATATTATTCGTATATTCGTATATTTCGTATACACAGTGCAGGCCTATTGTCTGTATCACACTGTAGGAGCAAGAGAGAGCAGTGCGCGCGTACACTTTCTTTCTCTCTTCCATATAGATGTAGCTAAAGAAGTTTTACTTCAGTCGTGTGGTCTAAAGGCTCGATGACACAGAGCGAGTTTACAAGCTACTATCTACTAAGTTAAAAAGCGGGTAAATCGGCGAGTGAGATTGTCACGAAGACACACAAAACTGTCCACTCGCTCAGTAGCGTAGGAAACTGAGGTCGCTGCTAGCGCCAGTAACAAGAATAACGACGCCTGCGTGAACTAATTCTGTGATGTTTGACAGTCGAAATCAGTTGTTTATTGGCAGCCATCTTGAAAACATAAATAAACCAATCACGAGCAAGCGGAGCAAGCGTGTAGCGAGTAAAGTTGACGACCTTTCAACTTTTTTTCGTAGATTGTCAACAATCTGCTAGTTAGCAGTTTACTAACAGATAGTGAATTTGCCAGATAGTAGCCTGTAAACTTGCTCTGTGTAATCGACGCTCAAAGCACACTCGTTTTTTTCATAAGAACATATATCTTTTTTTATAACTTTTAAAGGTTATTCCCATCAATGGAATATATCACTGAACAAGAAGATAGCAATAACAATCTAAACGAAAATATCAAAGAGAACAGACAGAAAAATAGAAAAAGATAATGGTCGCAACTGACAAAAATATATTCGGGACGCTATCTAGGTTACAAACCGTTTCTTAGAAAGATTGTTTCCATTAAAAAAGGTAGTTATTTTATTTAAGTTGGAATGCTGCCAGAGAGCCATGGAGAGAAGTTTGACAGGAACAAGGAAACAGGACAGAGTGAGAGGTAGCACAATAAGGGAGAAAACTAAAGTTGCCGATGTAGTTACCCGAATAGACCAACAAAAGTGGAGATGGACAGGCCACATGATACGCGATCCACAAGAGAAATGGTGCAAAAATGTCACTGACTGGTATCCCAGAGATGGCAAGAGAAGTAGAGGACATCAACACATAAGATGGGAAGATGACCTAAAACTCACTGCTGGACATCAATGGAGAAGAGTAGCGCGTGACAGGTCCCAATGGAAAACGTTAGAGGAGGCCTATGCCAAGAGTCAAACTGAGCTTCGGGATATACTATAACAAATAAGATCATGTCTAATACATACCTAACAGAAGTCGAGAATAAAAAGGCTTATTATTATATATATTATTATTTTATTTATTTATTCTTAGTACATTTACATTACAAAGGTATAATATATTGTCCTCCACACTAGGAGTTCACATGTGTTGTAGAGGACATATTTCAGTTGTAAATTATAAATTATAAATTGTGAATAGTAAAACAAAAGAGTGTTAATAGCTAATATAAAAAGAGAAACAATAAAAATCAAAATATAAAATCGACTTCAATTCGACAAAAATTATAAATTAAACGTTAAAAAGATTGTAGCCAGTTTCTTATGTTTTTTTTTGTATTCAATAATATCAGTTGTTTTATATTGTGTAGGAAGAGAATTGTATAGTTTTATAGCCTGGTATCTGTAGTGTTTTTGTCCAAAGGATGTGTTTGTAGTTGGTGAGCATGGCTTGTTCTAGTATTATAGAATTTTGTGAAGTGTTAAATGTGGATAAGTTCTTGTAAAGGAAAGTAAGTATTTGTTTTGAATATAATTTTTGAATTTTCAGCACTGGGAATTTTTCGAATATGATTGAAGTGGGTGTTAGTATTGGTAACTTAAGTATTACTTTTATTAGGGTTTTCTGAGCTTTAACAGTGTATTAATGTATTTTTTACTGGCACAGCCCCAGGCAATAATGCCGTATTCCATTATGGATTGTGCAAGTGCGAGGTATATATTTTTTATATCACATATGTTTAAAATATTTCTCAAGTTTAAAAAAAAGTAAATCAACTTGTTTACTTTTCCTATTACCGAATCTATATGTTTATCCCATTTTATATAACGGTCGAAGTATATATCAAGATATTTAATATTTTCCGTTTGTGTAATTGGGGGACAATCGCATGGGATTTGTGTTGATATATCAATGTTTGATTGACAGGAATGTATTTTAAGGTGGATGTTATTGGAGGGTTGGCCTCTCGAATTTATGCTGAAAGTTATGAATTTTGTTCTATCTATATTTAAAGTTAATAGGTTAGAGTCGAGCCAATTTTTAGTAATATTTAAGCCAAGTTCTGCTTTTGGGGTTAATGTTTTCCAGTCTTTGGCCTTAAAGAGTAACACAAAGTCATCAGCAAAACTTATAATTTTCCCGTCTATTTGGAGGTGACACAGATCATTAATATATTTAAGGAATAGGATTGGACCAAGTACGCTGCCTTGGGGTACTCCGTAGGATACTTGTTCCTTGTCACTACATGTGTTTTCTATAGAGGTATACTGTGTGCGATTTCCCATGTAGCTTTCAATTAATTTGAGTTCTATTCCCGTGATTCCGATGTTTTTTTAGTTTATCGAATAGGTTTTGATGATTGTGTCAAACGCTTTTGCCAGATCTAGGAATATTCCAAGGCATTTTTTGCCCTGGTCTATATTTGTTTTGAGGAAGTCTGTTACAGAGGCTATCGCATGTGAGGTACTCATATTTTCACTGAATCCATATTGATTGGGTGATAGTATATTATTTTTGTTGAGAAAAGTTAACAGATCATTTTTGATATGTTTCTCAAGAATTTTTGAAAGTGTGTTTAAAATTGTAATTGGTCTGTAGTTATTTATTTCTTACTTGTTTCCGTTTATGTGGATTGGAATCACTTTGCCCGTTTTTAAAATTGTTGGGAAAATTCCTTCTTTAATGAACCGATTTAGATTTATGAGTATAGTTAGGGGGATATGAAGTTCGGAGTTTAATATTTTTAGTGTTATCGGTGAAATTCTGTCACTGCCTTGTGAGTTTATATTTTTAGGTCATTTATAAGTTTAAGTGTTTCTTTTCGGGTAATGTGTGGTATTTTAAATGGAGCAATACCTGTGTGTATATGGTGGTTTGCGGATTTAGGGGTATCGGAGTTTGTCGTGATTTTACTCGCTAAAACCTTGCCTACATTAGCGAAAAAATTGTTTACATAATTACATACTTTTTGTGGTTGATCTGATATTTTAATAATTTCTTTAACTATTTTAATCTCCGTTTATTTAAATAAAACATACAACGAAGTTGCATTCCCATGAGTTATCAAAACTCATTAAGGGATCGCCAATAGGTACTATTGAAAAGTTAAACCCAACCCAACCCAATATGCAGACACAATATATAAAGAAAAATTTTACAAAACCGAAGTCGAGTCCCAGTTGCGACCATTATCTTTTTCAATTTGTGTCTTGTTCTCTTTCATATTTTCGTTTAGATTATAAGTGCTATATTTTTTTCAATATCTACATTAATTTTCTGCAAATTAAGGTATTAATTTTCTGCAAATTAAGGTATATGTGTAGGCAAAACCACCCTACACCGTCGCATCAGATTCAATTTCCCTTCAACCTACAGCACGTCAGAGCGTTTGTAGGCAAAAATTCAACCAAACCCACAATTTCTATCGGTAGTAAGAAGAAAAAAGAGAGATATGTAAGTACGAACGTTAGAGGGATCGCGTTTATATGCAAAACGATAATAATGTTAAATAAAACACGACTAAAATCACGTCAAAAATCTGTAAAAATCGTAAAAATCTAGGTTTCGTATAACCCATTTTTCTCCACCAAAACTGGACCGATTTTTAAGATTCCTTTTACTAAGTGCCAGTGGCGTAACTATAGGGTGGCAGGACTGGAAAAATGCCACGGGCCCCGCGGAGGCCGGGGCCCCGGCCCGAGAGGCCGAGAGCTCTGAAGTAACTTTTAACAAAATTTTGTGAAAATTATAAATTTCATACAAGTAACTACATAAAATCAATTAAAGTTAGAGACAACTAAATACCATGTAGAAATTCAAATAAATTATCAAGATTTAAGGGCCCGCTTCCCGAATTAGTACCGATTTCTTACATATCTCCCTTAAACACGTTGAGTTTTAAAGCTCTTAAAAAAATATATGTTATTCTTGAAGGTAATATTTAGACATTGCCCGCGCCAAAACGCAAATTATATAAAATTCCCTCGATAGAAAAAAATCGCAAAGTATGCTCCAAAAATTATTATAAACAAGTTCGTTTCAGTTATTTCACAAGTTATATGTATGAAAAAATTCAGTGTTTCTTTAAATGCTGTTTAAGATAATGCCCGAAAGATTTTTGCTCTATTTTAAACGAGTCATGTTTTATTAAACATTTTCGCAATTTTCGCATCGATTTCGCACTCCAATCCCCCCCCCTCCTCTTCTCCCCCGCCCTCTCTCACCTCTCTCCCCCCCACCTCCCCAAATAACCCCTCACCATCCCTCAACACCTTCCACCCTCCCCAATCCCCACTCCCCCCATCCCCCCTCCGCCCTGCCCCCACATCCTATCCCCCCCCCTCACCCCCCTTCATACCCGTTACATTCATTTTTCAAACAGCTCGCGTGCCACCTATTGCAATTTTTGTATTTAAATTTCATAATGCCAGAGCTCTAAGCTATAGGCTATAGCCTATTCTGATGTATGAGCTATATTATTGTGAAGTTTCATTAAAATCCATTCAGTAATTTTCGCGCGAAAGAGTAACAAACATACATCCATACAAACTTTCGCCTTTATAATATTAGTAGGATATGCTTTTGAAAATAAATTTTATTCGATATTTAACAAAGATGAACACAATATTAGTAATACTGTTGGATAACTTTTTAAGTGATTTATTAAAATTCAATTACAACGTGACTTTATTTATGCTGAGGGGGCCCCATCCAATGAATTTGCCACGGGTCTCAGGTGGTATAGTTAAGCCACTGCTATTAACTGCATTAAAAAAAAAATACTCTAGGTCTATGTTTACTTTTAAAAAAATACATTGTCTAGTTTGTTCATTAAACGTCTCTTGATGGCGTTCCAAGCAGGCAATTTTGACGAGTTTTGGACTGTCCTAAGTCCTATAAGAAATAACTTATCAAAAAAGCAAAACGTACCGACACGCTAGTGGTCGATATCTATATTATACAGGGTGCGGCAGGGAAACTTGCTGATTTGAAAAGTCAATAAAAGAAAAAGTACTTTATATATCGATTTAATTCTTTTTGTATAGTATATTACACATTCTGCATTTTTGTTTAAAGTAGTTTTAAAAATGACATCGTGCAAATGGCGGCCCTCTTTAGTGATACACTGATCTACCCTAGATTTGAAGTTTCGCTCCACTCTTTCGAGCATATCAACGGGAATGTTGGTGAAGGCTTGGCGGATGTTGTCCTTCAGGTGTTGCAGGGTCCGGGGTTTGTCGTTATAAACGATGGATTTGAGATATCCCCATAAAAAAATTGCAGATTGCCAAATCGGGGGAGTGCGCCGGCCACGGCACGTCACCCCTCAGGGAGATAAGGCGCTCGTGGAAGTGTTGTGAAAAGTAGGCCTCGACGGCAAACGCACGCTGTTCCTTTGTCCAACGCATGACGACAACTGGCTTATGGTGCAACAAAACTTCAGGACCCCCTCTTTCCAATGAGACCCTCCCCTCCCCTTTCTGACCACGCCTCACTCGTCAGCGTCCAATTCAAATCAGCAAGTTTCCCTGCCGCACCCTGTACTAGCTTTTTCCCACGGCTTCGCTCGCATGGTGACGCACCCCCTCTCACCGCACTCCCCCCCCCTCCCCTTCCCCCATGCCAATAATATAAATGCCAATTAATCATAATAGTATCTAAATAGGATAAATAGTATGTCTTCATCTTAAGAGGAATATAAACGCTAGAAATATTTCGAATCTCACGCCTGCAAAATTTTAAAATCGAGCGTCTTATGTGCACGAGGCTAGTAAGCGAAAAAGTGGTTTTGATTTATTTTGTGCATAATTTTATAAGGACGAAAAAAAGTTAGAACATGGAAAACCTCAAAAATAGTTTTAGCCGTAAAGTGGTATTTTTTAAACATTTTTTTTTGTGGTTTACGCTTATATTTTTTGTTACGTAAATAATAACTTTAATTGTAATTCCAATACATATAAAAGCTAGTAAAAGCTTCGATTTATCCGTAGCATATTTTTTGATGTTCATACTGTAAGCCGTTTCGTCGTAAAGGTTAATCAATAGTATCTATATAGGATTTCACGTATACCTTCATCTTAAGGAAAATGTGTAATATATCGGTAGAATCGGTTAAGAATAAGAACACTCTCTCTGGTTTCAATTCTGGGATTGGTTTGCAGCAATTTCATCTATTCGTCTCTTCCACTCTTCCCTGTCTTGTGCGGCTCTTTTGAAGTCTGCATATGATGAGCAGCGCACGTCCACCAGCAGGTCCTCCAGGTACTCTCGGCGTGGTCGTCCCCTAGAATTTGTCCCCTCGGCCATACCATCCATTATGGCATGCAAGAGGCCTTCTTGTCGTATTACATAGCCGATCCATCTTGCACGCCTTTCGGACAAGGTCCTGAGCAGATGCCTTCCTCTTTCGATTCTTTGGAGAACCTCCTCATTTGTAATGTGGTCTCTCCAGGAAATTCCTTCTATAGGACCACATCTCAAAAGGCTCTAGTCTCTGTTTATCTCTTTTAGATAGGCACCATGTTTCGCAGCCGTACATCAAGATACTCCATACATAGGTCTTGATGAGGAGTATTCTCAGTTTTAGGTCTATATAATAAGAACACCATTATGGTTTTATCATTTTGAAGTGTGAAATTAAAATTACCGTTTCAACCTTCTTGCAACATTTGTTGATTATATTTATGTCAGTTATGAAATATCACTTATAAACAAACTATAAATTGAAATTAAAAATATCGATCCGTACAAGGTTATAAAAAATAGTCGGTTGTAAAAAAGCGATAAATCAAGTACTTAAATTATAAAAATAGCATAGTTTGTTACTAACGGCCGTTTTGAAAAATTTGTTCATTTCCGCGATGTGTGTTTTTATCTGTTTTTAGGAAGGATTTTTAAAAAAATCAGAATTTTTTTCAAAATTGCAGCAATTTTTAGAAAATGTCACTATTTTTATTTAAATTACTAGCGAAATAAGATTTTTTTATCCTTGCGTGTCCTTTCCCATGCGTCCTCGTTCCCTCCCTCGTCCCCCCGTCCCGCGAACCCCCCTCCTTTCCACGTTCATCTTCTACCTTCCTTGCCTTCCCACCTTCTTCGTCCCCCCTCGAGTGAACCCGCTCTCCTTCATTCCCCTCCCCCATCAGAGATTCTCCTTCCCTCCTTCCCGCTAAACTATACGAAATACATAAGTTTTTCAAATAACTTGCTCGCCACCTATTGTAATTTTTTTATGTAACTTTCATAACGCCAGAGCTCTATTATGTATAGAAACATTTTCGGGCATGCTCACAACAAATCCCCAAAGTTTCATCGCAATCGGATGAATAGTATATGTACCGCATAAGGGACGAACAAAGAAACATTCATTTTTATATATTACTAGCTGACCCGGCCACGCGTTGCTGTGGCTAATAAAACACAACGTCATCTACTGGATGGCTATCCAACCTTTATAACCACCGCCGTCTTTGAGTTTATCGCAAAGAGACAGACAGACAGATATCGCAAAGAGACAGACGTATGCCGATTTTTATAATACGTAGAGATGGTGTGAAAGATTATAATAATGTGCATGAAATGCTTGGGGTAACTAACGTATTTAAGTTAATAAGGATTAATACTGTATCCGTCTAAATAACTTTTCAATTACCGCAATGTACGAGACCATTTTTTTAGAAGATAGAATGGCTATAGTAAGCTATCCGTAAAAGTTAGATATATGCCTTCGCGGACTTTTTTGTAGATCTATAAAAGAGGAATATCCCACCATGCATTGTTTTGTTATATCCCCAAAGGATTAGGCAGCGTTTTCGATGAAAGCTACCAGGCGGCTCGACTTTTTCTGACACTTCTAACAATTATCGTTATGTTTCAACCAATTTACATAAATCCTTGACAAATTACATACCTAAACCTTCCTCACGAAACACTCTATCTATTGGTGAAAACCGCATGAAAATCCGTTCAGTAGTTTTCGAGTTTATCGCGAACAGACAGACAGACGACGCGGGGGACTTTAATTTATAATGTGTAGAGAAGAGAAGAGATAGAGATGTAGAGATTAGTGAGTTCCCGGCATGCGTTGCTATGCCAGTTAATAAAGAAATTGTTTCTCCCTGCTCTTAGCTACTTGGTCGAAGATCCTGGTACATTCAGTTTTCAAACAGCTCGCGTGCCACCTATTGCAATTTTGTATACAAATTTTGTAATGCCAGAGCTCACCAGTATATAGGGGAATGGGACGTGTGAGGGGAACGGGATTCATGTTGGCATTGCAACGCATACCGGAACCAGTTAGATTTGATTTGATTTCGGATTTGATTTGAATAGGAAAGGACACGCAGGGAGAAATAATTTCTTTATTAAATGGCATAGCAGCGCATGCCGGGTACCAGCTAGCATGTAATCTATAATATAAAAATGAATCGCTTAATGTGTTGCTAAGCTCACCAGTATATATAATAACCTTCGCGGGTGTGCTCACAACAACTCACAGTTTCATCGCAATCGGATGAACGGTTTAGCAACGCATCTTCATGACGCCAGAGCTCACTATTATATATAGAAACCATCGCGGGCATGCACACATCAAATCCCCAAAATTTTCACTGTTTAACAACGCATCTTCATGACGCCAGAGCTCACTTTATAAATAGAAACCATCGCGGGCATGCACAGATCGAATCCCCAAAGTTTCATCGCAACCGAATGAACGATTAGCAATGCATAACTTCATAAGGCCAGAACTCACTATCTCAACATATTATGAATTAAAGTCCTCCGTCGCGTCTGTTTGTTCGCGGTGAACTCAAAAACTACTGAACTGATTTTCATGCGGGTTTCACCAACAGACAGATCGATTCACGAGGAAGCTTTAAGTATATTATTTGTCAAGTTTTTGTATAAATTGGTTGAAATGTATAATATATAAAGGAGAATGTCTGCATGTGGTGGAAGAGCAGGCTGGCAAGCGGGCGGTGTGGATTTGATGAAATTTTGTATATTTGATTTCGAAAACTCTGTGCAAAGCCCGGGCATAGCCGGGGACTTCAGCTAAGTAGTTGTATATAAACACAATCGCGGCATGCGTACATCAAATCCTTAAAGTTTCATCACAGTCGGATGAATGGTTTAGCAACGCATAAACATCTCATCAATCAATATTTAGATTTTTATATAACCATCGATTCCTGACATTAATTAGAGTAAAAAATGTAAATTAAATTTTGGTCTTCCGTCATATTTTTGATGTTTTTTTTTTATTTATTTTTTCTACAAAAACATTAAAAAATAGTAGATGTTGGACTGATGGAGGCGGGTTGAGGGATTGGTCGGTTACTCGGCTGAGTGACCAATAACAACAAGCGGAAGATTTTTTTTGAATTTGAAGAAAAAACAAAAAAAAGTCATCAAAAAAGTCACCAGAGATCAAAATTTCATTTACATTTTTTACTCCAAATATGCTCAGGAATCGCTGGTAAAAATTCCTCGGGTACGTTCTGTTACACCCTGTATACAGGGTGTTAAGGGACGTTCTTGACTTACTTTAACCAGTGATTCCTGACATTATTTGGAGTAAAAAATGTAAATGAAATTTTGGTCTCCGGTGACTTTTTTTGACGACTTTTTTTTTTCAAAAATTTTTTCTTCAAAATCAAACAAAAAAAATTCTTCCGCATTTCGTCACTGGTCACTCAGCCGGGTGTCCGACGAACCCCTTACCCCGCCTCCAACTGTTCAACAACTACCATTTTTTATGTTTTTGTAGAAAAAAAAATAACTTCAAAAATATCACCTTCAATAATGCCAGGAATCACTGGTTAAAGTAAGTCAAGTACGTCCCTTAATACCCTGTATAGAGACAGAGAAAATAACAGAAAATGATGTATTTTATATAAGTTTTAAGATTTTCACGGCCAAAAGCATTTTCGTTATTTATTGGCTAAAGAAGGAGGTAGCGCAACACGGCATAACACCCCAAAAACAAATAACGAAGATGTATTTTGTCGTTTGAACAAACTTTCTCGAAATACGATTTTTTTATTGTGGAAGAATACTGTTAAAAATGTAAGGATCCTTTTAATAAATAACTGTTTTACAAAAAACTTTACTTTTTATTTCAATCACAGGATAACATGTTTTAAATGTATAAAATAACGGTGTGAATACTAAATACACGGGGCCCAATTGGCGTTGTTTATTATTTAAACTTTGCGTAGTAAAAGAACACTAAAAACCAGAAGCGAGCCTTTTTATAAGGTAAAAATCTACCACCAACTGACATTTTGCAAGTGTTAGTTAAACATGACTCGTAGTTAAAACAATTTCCTACCGACTTGAACTCTTAGCAAAGGCTCACACCATTTTGTTGGTATGCTAATTAAATTGGAGTTTACTCAAGCAACCCACAGATGTCGGTAGCCTGACAATTTTGAACAAATACCAACTGTTCCCAAGAGTTTGGAATCAATAAGACTATGGCTTCGCCTATTGGGGTATGTTGTTAGGTTGACGGTAGTGGGTAGAGGATGGAGATAGGTAGAGAAAGGTGAGGTAGTACCTTGCATTCAGATATGTTCACCAAACCCGACAAACACCAATTTTTTACATTAGTTTCGCACTGAGGAAAATAATTTTCCTCAAGACCTGTGTCGTCTTTGGGGGTACTGTGTGGAAGCTCTTTTTAAGGAAAGGGAGGAGAAAATTTGGCCGTTTTGGAGGAGTGCGACCACAAACACCGTGACACGAGATTTTTATATATACAGATAGGAAAAATCAATGTCAATTGTAGGAATTAATGATATTTTTTTTAATATTGCAGGCCTGTCATCCCACCAAAGCAGGAGTTACCAACGTTCACCTGGTTGCCCACACACACGATGATGTCGGTTGGCTGAAGACAGTGGAGCAATACTACTATGGCAGTTAGTCTCACCAATTTAATATAACTTTTTGACATTTTATTTAGCTCTGCAGACAAAATATAACCTACCTTATTCACTGGAGCGACCACGGTAATAAATAAGTTTGCCTCGATTGCTCGAGAGTTACCAGAAGATCATTTTTAAAATTTGTCGCCGACTTTAAAAAAATCATACCTTCGAATTTTAACATGGAAACATAAAACATATTATAGTTAATGAATTAACTTGTATTTTGCCGTTTATCTCATATTTGTAGGATTTATAAACAAAATATTTTAAAAAAATTTAAAGTTTATAACGGCGCGAATCCTGCGTTTTAATTTGAAACTTCCGTGAGAGGTACTTATTCGAGTCAACATTGAATATTTTCGATTTCTGTATGTTGTCTTTGGTACACTTGATAATGAAAGATGCATGTCTATGGAAAAAGGACTTGATTTAAACCGTGAACAGCTGATCCAAAATTCGGCAAGAAAAAATATAATAAAAATTTATTTCTATCATCGTTGTAAAATAGTCTACGAAGTTCAGATTTGCGACATCTATGGTAATAATAGATAATAGATAATAATAGCCTTGTTTTAAAATAAATGGCTGGCCAAGGAAATGTTTTAAATACTTACAATAAATGTTTTACGAATGGTAGGAAAATGTGGTCCAATTTTGAACCGCTATCAATCGAAGAGAAATAAAAGTGATCCATTTTTCGACCATAATCGCTCCAATAATAAAAAAACTGTTTCTGAAAAAATTTGAAAATACGCAGATTTAGGAAATGAGATTAATTAATTACAATTATTTATTGATTCTGTAATTTTAAAACAAATTCAAAATCAAAAGCGTAATTTAAAAACTTGTTATATAGATATTATATAGTTATATAGTTATTTATATAGTTGTCTTGACAGAAGCAAATTCCCTTGATATCTTGAACGAAACTATTCCTTTGTTAAGAATATTATGAACTTAATATACAATTTGGCTGTCCTGAAACGGGTATTCTGCCCAGTTGGACAGACAAATGTTCACATTGTAATGTATTGTTAATATATAAGCATATGTAAATAAAAAAAAAATATAAATAAAAAAAAAAAAAAAAAAAAAAAAGATTATCAAAAAGCTTTTGATAGTGTCCCGCACTCGTGGCTAATCAAAATATTAAAAATATATAAAGTTAACCCAATTATAATTAGCTATTTGAAAAATATTATGTCCTTTTGGAATACAGATTTACTAGTAAATTTAAAAGGTAAGAAAATAGTAGTACCGGGCATTTCAATAAAAAGAGGGATTTTTCAAGGAGACTCATTGAGTCCTCTTTGGTTTTGTTTAGCATTGAATCCTCTGTCTAAAATGTTAATTTAAAGCAAGTTTGGAATAAAAATTAAGGGTTGTACAAGAGAGAGTAGTATAGTTTCACATCTATTATATATGGATGATATAAAATTATTTTCAAATTCTGAATCAAATTTAGAGAAAATGATTAAGGTAGTTAAAATTTTTTCAGATGATATTAAAATGACTTTTGGTTTAGATAAATGTAAAACGATCCATATAGAGAAAGGCAAAATTGTAAATGGAGACGAGGGTATATTTAGAAATTTCAAAATTAAAAGTATGAACGGGGATGAGGTTTATAAATATTTAGGATACCCGCAATCGAATAGATTAGATCACACTAGTATTAAAAATGATATTAGGATTAAATTTCAAACTAGGATCAGAAAATTTTTAAAATGCAATCTATCTGCTAAAAATTTAGTAAAAGCAATAAATACTTGGGCAATACCTCTATTAACGTACTCATTTGGGCCCCTTCTGAGCAAAACCATATTCTCGAAATAGAAAAAATACAAAAGAGATTCATGCGTTACCTATATATGAGGGAATATATGTACTACCCTTTCCTGTATCCATCCTTATTCTTAGCAGGAATGCTCGATCTTAATACATTAGAAGCCCGCCGAAAAATATTTTTAGGAAAACATTTTTTTAAGATAATCTCTGGAACTATACATAATCCACCTATTTTGAAAGAGATTAACTTATATGTCCCAGACAAGTATACTCGTGGAAGGTCCCATACCCTTTTTTATGCTCTAAAAGCGAGGACTTCTGCCTATCAGAACGCGCCAGTCAACAGAGCGACTGAACTGCTCATCGAGTCTGCATTGACCATCGACATTTTTAACGTAACCTACAGGCAGTTTAACGTATTAACGTACTAGAAATTTAGGAAAGTAGACGTATTTAAATTTAGGTGTAGTCAAAATAACATCTTTGAAACACAATCAGGTAGAAATGCTTAGAAATTTTTTCCATAGGAAAGCTAATAGCTCAGAAATGCACAAAATAATTTGCAAGGCAGATATAAATATTACACCTTTAAATTTATATGACGAGAATGCCAACATTCTTATAAATACTAACCAGGAATTATTAGATTCCTGGTCAAATAAAATTATTCATGCAAAACACTTCAATTATCTCAACCAAACGTATGTTGACAAACTTTCGTCAAACAAATGGTTGAGTATTGGAGAGTTGAGCGCAGAAATAGAAGGATTTATGCTTGCCATTCAAGATAGAGTCATCAATTGATGATTTATGTAGAAAATGTTTGGCTTTTCCGGAAACTATAGAACATATTATATCGGGATGTTCTATATTAGCGCCGTCCGAGTATACATTTAGGCACAATCAGGTTTTAAAAATAATCAACCAAAGTTTGGTAATTAAACATAACTTGATGGACTGCCGTAATATAGTACCATATTATGAATATGAACCAAATTCATTTTTAGAAAATGAATTTTATAAAATATATTATGATAAAACTATACTAACAGACAGAACAATTAGTCATAATAGACCTGATATAGTTTTACATGACAAAATTAAAAAAATAACTTATATCATTGATGTAGCTATTCCAAATTCCTGTAATATTCAAAAAACTGTTTCTGGAAAAATTAGAAAATACACAGATTTAGGAAATGAGATTAAAAGAATTTGGCATTCTCAGACTATAAAAATATTACCATTTGTTATTTCGGCTATTGGCATTATACCAAGGTCTCTGATTCAAAATTTAGGCGTATTAGATTTGTCAAAGAATTTATATATAAAAATGCAAAAATCGGTAATTTTAAATACATGTAGGATTACAAAAGATTTTTTAAATATTTATATTGAGGGATCAGTAGGATTTATAGGTTCAATTAAGAATTCCACAGAGCCGAACCCTCTGATATGAAAATATCTGGAGTCGGTGAATTATTTTCCCATCTAGTCTCTGGTAGGTTGACATGTTGTTCTTGTATTGTTTTGTAATTATAATACTTATATAGTGCAATTGCATAGCGTGGATTGACCAGATGATCATTTGGGAAGTGTGTGAAAGGGTTTAGTTTTTCCTGTGGGGAAAATTAAACCCGGACATTTAAATCTGGTGCATAAAATGTTTATTCCAGGATACTAAAATTACAGGAACTAAAATTAAAATTTTGAAACATAGCTTTCCTAGATAATTTATTGATTTATTTTACTGCATAATTATATGATTTGAAATGTGTGTTGTGACTGTTGTGTAATACAAAATTTTGTTAAAAAATTAACAAATCTGCCAACGACCTACGGTAAAACCATATTGTACTAAAAATAAACATATTTTCTCAAAATTTAAAACACAGCTTCTTTTAATACTTAAAACAAAGTGTCGGGTTAGTTACACTATTTATAACTCGAGAACGGCTGAACCGATTTCCATGATATTTGATTTGTCTCCGCCCCGAATAGCAGAATAGCTATTAAAACATCGAAAAAAAAACGTTATTAAGAAAATTCTTTTCCACATACATTTTGTGGAAAAGTGAATTCTAAAAATTCAAAAACGTCAAATGTCAATGCGCTGATTGTTTTGCTTTTGTTCTTAAACATATAATTTCTCCCTGTCTTTCTTACACACCAAATGTCAATTGTCGAAAATGAGACAAACGGTGGACGTGTAGATGCACCCATCCAAAGGAAAGATAGGTACAATACATGTAATAAAAATCCGTGTAAAGAAAATGAATTGCAATTCCCGTGAGCAGGTAGAAAAATAAGAAAATCACAAAAATATAAATCCGTACACAACGCCATCTCTGATACTGACAAAAACAAAACAAGGATAGTTGCGCATCGATAATTGCTTTGGTGACCGGCCAACTCAGAATGAAATCAACTCAGAAGCACTTCAGAAAGGTCATTGAGAGTGATGATAAAAAAATATAAAAAATTTGGTTAAATGGCATTAGATTAGGGGCAATCCATAAATTACGTCACACGAATTTAACGATTTTTGACCACCCCCCCATTCTTGTCACACATCGTCACCTTTGTGTATCGTCATATTTTGCAATTTTAACCCCCCCCTTAATGTCTGACGTAATGTATGGATGGCCCCTTAGAGTTAACGGTCTTTTAAAATGATTTTTTTCATAGCTTTTAATGACTTTTCAAAGAGGTGTTGAGTTAACTTGATTCTGAGTTGGCGTGGAACCAGTTGCTTCTGTAATTTTGAACTTAATAAAAAACCGAATTTAATTCAGCTAATAAGTTAACACAACAGTTATTAATTCTGAGGCGGTACGAAGTTTACCGGGTCAGCTAGTTACTAGATAAAAGAACAGTCTTTCGAAATCAATTTTTGTGGAAAAGAATCAACACGTCTAAAATTTGATTTAAAAATTACATATTTCCGGTTTTGTCTGGTTATTACCTCTTAATAAAGAAAGTTTATACTCGGAGAAGAGGACTTTGTACGCAGATGATACTACATTTAAAACAAAGCCTGAGATCAGAGTAGCCACACTTGCAAACCTTCGCATTATCAATTAGAAATTTGTAAACTTAAATGTACAAATTACTAAAATAAAATTATTATTATTATTGTCATCTCCTTTTCCCTCCATTCTTACAAAATACAAAATATTCAATTTTAACGACTCGATGACTTCGGAAACTTATTATAAAAATGTGATTGTATTTTATGTATAATTTTTTCAGGTAAGAATTTTATTCAAAAGGCTGGTGTTCAGTACATTCTGGACTCCGTTGTCAGCTCTCTATTGAAGGATCCCACCAGAAAGTAAGAATTTTGTTTTTATACCACTCCAAAATTTAAATGACCAGAGCGTACAGGCTGCCAATAGGTACTATACGGAGAATCTGTGGATAGGCGTGTTCACGGTTCCATGATAGTTAATCCGCCTACAGTTGTCCCCCGTCATACTTATTTACAGGGTGTCCGGGGGTAAAGTGCATTATCTTCGGGAGGTGATTCTACATGATGGTAGGAGTAAAAAATATTAATTACTTTTTCTGAAATTCCAACTTTTATTTTCCTATACAAAAAGATATACCTACTAAAAATCCTCAATGTTAGGTAAAACTTACTCGGTAAAGTTGCTGTTAGCTTGCCGGGCGCGTTTGTTACAACGCTGCTTGGTAATAATCAGGGGCGGATCCAGGATAATTTTCTGGGGGGGCACAAAGGGCGGATGGGCAAATAAATCAACAATTATTGACAAGTTCAAGTATGTATAGGAAGGTTTATGAAAGTGTCAAAACAATAGAAAAATTAAATGTTTAATAAAGACAGTTTTCTGTACTATGATAGAATCTCCACAGTACACAAAAATACCGTCTGGGGGGGGGGGGGGGGGGGGGCACGTGTCCCCGCCCCCCCCCCCTAGATCCGCCGTTGGTAATAATAATGCTTCCCGCACACGCCGCCAGTCTAATTTTATCTTTTTACCACAAAACTACCCCTAAAAGTTGGAATTTCGATAAAAGTTATTTATCTTTTTACTTATTCTATCATGTAGAATCACCTCCTGAAGTTAATACACTTTACCCCTGTACAATATCAAGTCAGTTAAGGCGCGGATCCCGGCTCAAAAAGAAGAATATTGAGAGATATGTAATTACGAATGTTGGAGAGAGTAAGCTAATATTTAAAACGATAAAATTGAAGCGAAAATTGTGAAAATGTTTAAAAAAAACCGACTCGTTTAAAATCTCTTGGGGGTTGTCGAAAACAGCATTTAACGAAACACTGTGAATTTTTTCATACATCTAACACGTAAAATAACTGAAACAAACGTGTTTATAATAATTTTCCGAGCATATTTTGCGATTTTTTTATATCGATGGAATTTCATATAATTTGCGTTTCGGCGTGGGGAATATATGTATAGATATTATCTTGAAGAATAAAATTTATTTTTTTCAGAGCTTAAAAACTTCAAATATTTAAGGGAGATACGTAAGAAATTGGTAGAAATTCCGGTAGCGACGGCTTAAGGGAAAATAAGACATACCTACCTAATAGTATATTAAATATTAAAAGTAAATAGTAAAGTACACGGGCGTAGCCAGGGGGGGGGGGGGGGGTTGGGAGTTCAAACCCCCCCCGAAAAGTTAAGATATTAACATCAATAATATTAAAATAAAGACAATTATTATTTTTTTTTTAATTTATAAACTAACGTTTAGACAAGATTTTTATGCATAGCACAAAGGGTAACAATTATTACAAGCAATAATTGTCAGCCTGAAACACTCATTTATATTGAAAAATCTTCCGAGAAAAGATACTTGCCGCCAACGGGACTTGAACCCGTGTCCTTCCGATTGCCGGTCGAATGCTCTGACCACTGAGCTATGGGGGCTTATCTATATAACAAGCAGTAATTGTTGAATGAAACACTAGTATATATTGAATTATTTGGCGGGTATTTGATAAGCCCCCATAGCTCAGTGGTCAGAGCATTCGACCGGCAATCGGAAGGACACGGGTTCAAGTCCCGTTGGCGGCAAGTATCTTTTCTCGGAAGATTTTTCAATATAAATGAGTGTTTCAGGCTGACAATTATTGCTTGTAATAAAAAATAAAGACAGTTAAGAGAATGTTATTTTTAACACTGACATCTCAAAATGATATTATGTATCTAAAAAGATAAATGGGGACCTCTGAAAGAAAAAAAATAATTTAACTTGCAAGTTCCGTTTTTTCGGTGATTGCGGTTGACTTTTATTTTGCAACGTGATTTTTATTTGGAATTCCGTTTCCAATTTCCGTTCCTAATCAGTGGTAAGAGTATACGTTAGGTAGGAGTGAATTTGATAAATTTTAAGATTTTCACGGCCAAAAGCATTTTCGTTATTTGTTTTTGGGGTGTTATGCCGTGTATTGCAGTGTCCATCATCAGGGCAGATCCGGTAGATGTGTGTCCGGTAGATGTGATCTGCCGGATCTGCCCTGATGATGGACACTGCAACGATGTCCGAAACGTTGGCTAAAGAAGGAGGTAGCGCAACACGGCATAACACCCCAAAAACAAATAACGAAAAAGGAGTGAATTTGTTTTTTTCACCGGATGGTAATGTAAGAGTCAAAATTTGGTGCCTTTTAGGTTTAATTTAAGCCATGTAAAATATTATTCAATTTTGTTCAGGGTAACTGCCTCCGCAACGGCATTGAATTTATGAAAATAGTCGATTTTACACTCTAATTAGAAGTCATGTTTATGTACGATATTTTTTAATAAACATACTAATTTTTATCAAGAAAGTTTACTTGGTAATATAGATTCGACACAAAATAAAAAGAATTTCGAATTTGTGTTTTATAATTTAAATAGGGGAGAGAGGAAACACTTCGTCGTGATTTCAGTCGCGCGTCGTCAGTGCTCTATTGTTCGTGGCTCGGATCAGTCGCACGCTCGTTTGTCGTTAAAAATACGTTCTATATTCTTTGATGGCAACTATGCAAAGAACTCGGAGTGTATTTAAATGTCCTCCATTTGGTGATGTTTGTGAGATGAAAGAGAACGCTCTACCTACTTACGAAGATGAAGTGAAATACTATGAGTGGACGAGACATCAACTGAAATTGTAATCAGAAACTGCAAAAGAACCTATTTTTGGCGAGATAGCAGATATAGTAATTTCGAGAATTGAAAATATATGGCAAACTGCATCTATTCCTACAGTGATGCGAACAAGGATCGTTCAAATGTTGAAAGCATATCATTTAACATTCAAAAATCAACTCAAGTCTATCATGAGGCTCTCCCCGGACAAGTTAAATAGTTTTCTGCAAAGCAGTAAGATACTTTTTGATATTTCAGCACGCAAGTGCAAAGCATTAGCTCAATGTATTTGTCCTAAGGATAAAAAGGTTCCTAAACAAGGGCAAACTTTTTTGACCGAACAAAGAATGTCTCGGGTAATGGTAATCAGCGGAATCGACGTAACTGCTACAAAGAAGTTGCAAAAGACTCTAAAAAAGAACCATGAACGAGAGAATCGCCGAAACACATCCTTAAGCACTTCAACGTTAGCTTATTTAAATGTTAGTATTTCTTCAGCGACATCATCAGAGTCAGAAAATTCAGAATGCTCCATGATCAAAGGCGTTATTGAAAAGAAAATAAAAAATCGACACTTAATTTTCCTACATTATCGAAGACATGTGATAGGTATGGAGTGTCTGATAGAGCAGCAGCAGCAATAGCATCATCTGTTTTGTTCGACATTGGGTCTGATGTTGGGGTCATTGATCGGCACAAGTTACGAAGAGAGAGAACTAAAACCAGAGAAAAAATAATGGAAAATGCAACAATTACAGAGCTCTTGGCTTTGTACTTTGATGGGAAAAAAGACAAAACTTTGAAAATTGTTAAAAAGGGTGGTAAATGCTACAGGACTATGGTTGTGGAGGAACATATCTCACTGATTCAAGAGCCGGGATCCATTTACATGGGATACGTGATACCTGATGTTGGTACAGCAAAAGGAATAGAAACCGCGATAAAGGGTTTCTGTTACATAAAGAAGTTTTCCAAGACAGAATTGTGGCAATTGGTTGTGATGATACGAATTAATATTCGTACCATCACAACCAATTTCCTGGAGCATACTGGAAAGTATGCTGGAATTATAAGACTGCTTGAGAAAAGGCTACAAAAACCACCAACAATACGACAGAAGCTTCCATTTCTCAGTGCACAAGAAAGTCGCGATTAGGTGCAATAAATGCCAAGCTGGAATCGCGAAACCAAATGCCGAAATTTGAAACCAAAAAGGATTTTAAACCTAAATACTAACAGCCTTACTAAAAAACCCAGTGAAAATTTTATTCAATGGACAAACGGCCGCGGATGTGAAAACATTACTAATTAAAAATTTGTTCTTTGAAAGAAATACACATGGTTTCCACGGCCTGAGAGGGTAGTTTATCTCTGTTTTAACCATTGATGTCCGAACGATATTTGTAATTTTTCCATTTGAATGTTCTATATATTTCTTATTTTTGAAGGTGTCGTAAAAACAAATACCATTTATGAAAACTAGATAAAATTACCTTTTAGATTTGAGTATTTGAAATACACTTTAGCTTTCAAAAACTGCCGTATTTTAAGATTCAAACTCGGAAAAAATGGAAAAAAATTTCCTCCCACAACATTTTTGACCAAAATGTAGAGAAATTTAAATAAATTCAAAATTTAAAAAACACAGTCCTTTTGTGTAATAAATTTGGAAGGAAACTATCACCTCACTTTTTTATCGTGTATACAATAAAAAAATAATTAAAAATTTCAAAGTTTTTTTTATTGCCAAAAAAATAACTTAGAAACAATAGCGAAATTTAAAACAGATTTCTTGCATCTCTAAAGACGTTAATTTTTTTGATACGTTTACGAACACATGTATTAGATTTTAATATTATAAAAAAATATCACTTTTAAGAAATTCTTTTAAAATAAAGATCTTAAAATGAAAATTTTATCAAGTAACCTATAAAAAACAATATTCTGACAGTTCAACTTTGAAAGTACGGCGTTTGTACAATAACTTGATTAAAGTGATGTAAGCCACACAAATAATATGGTAAATATATCAATTATGTGAACAGAAGAGTAAATTCGTCACTACAATAGAAATTATTTAGTAAAATCACAACATTTAGGCACTAACAAAATTTTCCATATCCCGCCATGAACACACCGAATGTTTTGTCATCGCGGGCCGATATACACCGGAGCACCAATAATGCCCCTAGCGGAGAAGAATTAAAACAACATTGTTTCCTAGGAAATTAAAACCATTTACAATGTTGTCAGATCTTAATGCATTTTAACAGCGTGATCACGCAAGAAACGTTATTGGTAATAAAACGTGATTTAGTGTATACGGGGATTAATTATGTTATTACAATAACACAGTTAATTGGTCGCGCTGTGGTTTTTTTTTAGTAAGGCTGTAAATGTATAATTTTTCAAGTTTTGTTTCAAATATAATTTTTTTTTACAGCGATGTCTTAATAAACATCTTAATTATATATTGTTCATTATTTAACACCTACTTACCACTAAACTAATCACCTTATAAACTTTAAACTTTTTTACCCTAATTTTCAATTTTTGGAGTCACTGCGGAGACTGAAGATCTTAATCAAATGAAATGAAAAATCCCACGTATTTTTACTTTAACATAAGGCACAAATTCCCCCCTCTTAGAACTCTGAATCTTAAAAAAAAATTTCATACATCTGTGCTCCACCCTAGTATACGTACTTTGAAATTATTATTTCACTTAGCAAAAAGTGTTTAATAAGCGTATAACAGGATTAGTGTTAGTCAGGTGAATACGTACTTGCATAAATGTGATTATTTGAATAATTTGACTGCTTAAAATGTTATAACATGAACAACTGAAGTTTATTATGAAGTTTATTTAAAATAAAAGTTTTTAACACAAAATGTCCACAAATTGTTATAGTTGATGCCCAAGAATTACAAAGTCCGACAAACCCCCCCCCCCCTCGGACACGAGTTTGATTTTGCCAAGGTGGTGGTATATAATGTTATTGCATGAACTTTCAGTAGTTTTATTTTCTTGAACCCCTCCCGAAACTGAAACCTGGCTACGCCCGTGGTATACCACGTATATACCTAATAGTATAGTATACTAATGTATCCAGAATCCAGACACTATCTAGATGGCATTTAGTTCGAGTTTGAATCTTGCAAACATACATGGAGATCTTGCAAGCAGCCAATAAAATATGCGTTAAAAATGACCAAATCGGGCAGGGACACATTATTAGCTCATTGGTGCCAATATCCTTTTCTGATTTTCTGTTTTCATATTTTCGATCGAGTTTCGCTAATATTGTATTCATTTAATTAAATATTACAATTCGAGGTTTTGAAGTTGAAGTGAATTCTATGAACTAATTTTATTTAATTAACTAGCTGACCCGGCCACGCGTTGCTGTGGCTAATAAAACACAACGTCATCTACTGGATGGTTATCCAACCTTTGTAACCACCGCCGTCTTTGAGTTTATCGCGAAGAGACAGACAGATGCCGCGGAGGACTTTAATTTATAACACGTAGAGATGGTGTAAAAGATTATAATAATGTGCATGAAATGCTTGGGGTAACTAACGTATTTAAGTTAATAAGAATTAATACTGTATCCGTCTAAATAACTTTTCAATTACCGCAATGTACGTGACCATTTTTTTAGAAGATAGAATGGGTATAGTAAGCTATCCGTAAAAGATAGATATATGCCTTCTCGCACTTTTTTGTAGATCTATAAAAGAGGAATATCCCACCATGCATTGTTTTGTTATATCCCAAAAGGATTAAGCAGCGTTTTCAATGAAAGCTACCAGGCGGCATGACTTTTTCCGACACTTCCAACAGTTATCGTTATATTTCAACCAATTTAGACAAATCCTTGACAAATTACATACCTAATTACATTCCTCACGAAACACTCTATCTATTGGTGAAAACCGCATGAAAATATCGCGAACAGACAGACAGACGACGAGGCGGACTTTAATTTATAATATGTAGAGATAGAGATGTAGAGATGTTTCAACCAATTTAAACAAATCCTTGACAAATTACATACCTTAACCTTCCTCACGAAACACTCTATCTATTGGTGAAAACCGCATGAAAATCCGTTCAGTAGTTTTCGAGTTTATCTCGAACAGACAGACAGACAGACGACGCGGAGGACTTTAATTTATAATATGTAGAGAAGAGATAGAGATGTAGAGACGTAGAGGTGTAGAGAAGATTTGTGTTATTTCAAAATTTATTCATTTAAAATTATTACATTACATGTAGATTTATTAAATGCAAGTGATTATGCGATTAACACATGTCTTCAAATTATATCAAAATTTGTTGTGTTTCAGATTCATCTATGTGGAGTCAGCATACTTTTTCCGCTGGTGGCAGGACCAGAGTGAGAAGACGAGAAGTGATGTCCGTCTCCTGGTGGAGGAGGGACGGCTGGAGTTCACCGGAGGAGCCTGGTCGATGAACGACGAGGCCGTCACCCACTACCAGAGCATCGTCGACCAGTTCACTTGGGGACTGAGGTGAGATTTTGAGATACTTTTGCATTGTATATTGTATCACCAAATGAATTGTTACTAAACATTCAATTTTTGTTAGAACAACTCTCTTTTTATAACTTTTTAAGGTTTATTTTATTTTTTTAAATTATTATTGTACAACAGAATAATTCCAATTACAGTACAATTTAGTTACCCTATCAGCATTTAGGCAAGTGACTCTTCAATAATATTTTTAAGGCATATATAGAACAGTCACTTACATCCAATGGTTTGCAATTTCATTTAAGAGCACCACTCCCCTCGTCATGCTATGGTTTGCCAAGTCGTCTGTTCTGCCGTTCGGTACTTTAAATAAGTCATGATGTCGACTTCGGCTGTAGTGGTCTGGTACATATAAAATCATAGCATCCCAAGAGAAATGGGCTATCGATGAAATTGTTCCAAATTTTGAAAGACAGAATAGCAAGACTTGCTTTCCGTCTAGTTTCTAGACTCACAGAATCAGTTTCCTCAAGTAAGTCAATATGGTGCATGAACCTTGGATAGGTTCCATGCTTCCGCATATAAACATACTTGAGGAATTTCTTCTGGATTTATTCGAACCAATGTACTTCTGGTGGTACGTTATACAGGTTATTCCCATCAATGGAATATATGGGGAGGATATGATGTATGGATGTGTATAAATTAAATAAGCATTAACAGTGCACTTACGAGTTTATTATATCAATTTACCTACGAACCATAATTTATATTTACAAAATATTCGTAAGGAACAGTGGGAGCGAATACTTGGCGATTTACGAGCTGTTGCGTCGTCGGCAATTCGGAACAGAATGGTTCCTTTTATTTCGAACCAGAGTCATTGACTAGGTAAAAATATTGTTTTTGTTTGTTTTTGTAACTTTATTTAGATGTAAGCAAATTTTTTCATACATCTAGTATTAAAAAAAAACATATAAAATACATAATAAAATAAATATAGTCATAAAATTATAACGGAAAGAATACAGTTTTAAAAAGAAATACAGTTACTCCAGTTAGAAATACAAACAATAGGGTTTAAGACATACAGTTAATACAAATAAATACAATTCATAAATTTTTCTTAATGTATGTAGCACATGTTTTACGAAAAGTGCCAAGACTTGAGGCTTCCTTTATGGAATTTGGTAGGTTATTATAAAGTTTTTGACCTTTATAAAACACGCTGTTCTGTGTACACGTCAGTTTAGTTTTGGGAAGCCTGAAGTCTCGGCAACTCCTCGTAGGATAATTGTGAATATTTTCATGGTACATAATATTAGTTTGCAGATATTTAGGGAGCATGTTATTTTTAAGCTTGTACATCATTGTTAACGTATTATATATTATATGTTGTTTAGTTGTCATCATATTTAAGTTTTGTAACATAGTTTTAACTCTAGTAAAGATATTACATTTCAGAATCATCCTCATTCCCCTATTTTGTATAACCTGTAGTTTATTATTTTGGGTCTCGTTACATAAGAATAGAACACTAGAACAATAATTTAAATGAGGAGTTACAATAGAATTATATACAAGGTGCGTTGTCTTGAGATCAAAGTTATTCCTAATCCTTTTTAAGAAGCCAACTTTTTTAGCAATTTTCTTAGATATGTAATCGAAGTGTTTGTCGAATTTTAATTTATCGTCTAATATTACACCCAGATATTTAATATTGTTAACCCTTTCTATATTTATGTTATCAATGGTTAGTATTGCATGTTCAGTTCCACCTTGACTATCAATAATCAAAAATTTAGTTTTCATAACATTCAGTTTTAGTTTGTTTATGTTTAACCAAAGCGTTACATTATTTAAGTCATTTTGTATCTCTTCAATGGCATCCTGTAAATTTTTTCTGGCTATATATAACAATGTATCATCAGCAAATAATTTAATGGCACAATGCTTTAAAACTTTAACAATATCATTTATATATATAATGAATAACAATGGACCTAGGACAGATCCCTGTGGAACGCCTTTGCTAGTATGACGTGGATCCGATGTTATTCCACCATATTTTGTTACTTGCGTTCTTTCTGATAGATAATCAACAAACCAATTAATTTCTTTACCGTTAATTCCAATATTTCTTAATTTTTTTATTAATCTGTCTCTATCGATTGTTTCAAATGCCCTTTTTAAGTCTAAAAAATACTGCAATAATTTTACTGTTTTTATCTCTATAATTTTTCCAATCTTGTATTACATAGTTAATAGCGGTTTCACAGGAAAATTTATTTCTAAAACCCGATTGTTGTCGAACTAATATCTGCTTTGTCTCAATATAATCAGTAAATTGCTCCTTTACAATGTATTCAAGTATTTGTTCATATTTGGGTAAGCAATTTATCGGTCGGAATTCATCAAATTTTTTTGGGTTATCGATTTTCGGAATAGGAGTTATTACAGATGTCTTCCAAGTTTTGGGAAATACTCCACTATTCAGAGATTCATTGATAATTTGGACCATCGATTCGCCAATAACATTAATGGAGTCTTTGATTATATTTATTGTTATACCGTCTGGAGATTCTTTCGATTTCATGTTACTTAAGACTCTTTTTAAGTATGGTAAATCTATATTTTTAAACTTAAACTCTTCATCGGTGCATACAGGCCTGTCTATGTCTAGGTTGTTAACAGGACATTCTGGAATACTTTCGCTTATAAGATCTATGCTCGATATAAAGTGCTTGTTAAATTTGGTCGCTATATTCTCAATTTCTTCTTCATTTCCATCTGGGAAATCAATCGATTTTACAACTTCTTTTTGTTTGCCCTTTATGATTTCTTTTAGTGTTATCCAAAGTTTTCTTGGCTCATTCTGTTGTGTTTCTAATTTTTGTTTATAGTAATCGCACTTATGTTTTTTAATTTGTTTTGAATAAAAATTGCGAATTTTTTTATATGCATTCCATTTTTCATTGGATGGTTCCAATTTTGCCGCTTTATATGCATTATCTCTCTGTTTTTGAAGGTTATGTAACGGTATCGAATACCATCTGTTAGTATTTTTAAACTTAACCCTCCTTATCGGCATATTTTTATCGATTGCGGTCGTCAATATTTTGACGAAATTTTCTGCTTTGTCATTTAACGAATTAGACTCAGTAATTTGTGAGATACCATTTTTTAAAGTTTCACAGAATTTAAAGTGATCATAGTTCCTTTTATCTCTATACATAATTTCCCTTGACTCATTTTTTATTACACTCGTTTCAAGTAGTGTTATTATGTTTTCGTGGTCTGATATTTTTGGTGTATCCACAACCTTTACGTTCAAGTAAAAATGATTTGATATAACCAAATCAATAATGGTTGCTGATGCGTTTGATATTCTCGTTGGTTTTGTCACAAGTTGTTTCATTCCTAGATCATTCACTAAACTTTGGAGTCTATTACTGTAGGTATTCTTTACTTTCATATCAATATTAAAGTCACCAGCTATGTAAAACATATCTTGGTTTTTCATATTTTTAATACACCAACTTTCGAAGAAATCTAAAAATTTCGAATGGCTTTGGTTTGGTGAGTGGTATAATACAGAGTAGGTTCCTTTAATCAAGTTTTTTGTTATTTGTATTGCCAGAATCCACGTATTTTTTCCATCAAATACTTCATTTGATATTATTTTGAAAGATATACAATCTTTAATGAACATAATCACTCCTCCCGTATGTCGACTATGTGAATCGCATCTTACAGTTGAATACCCTATAAATGACACTTCGGAATTGTATACATCGTTGGTTATACACGTTTCACTTAGCATTAAAATTTCTGGTTTGACTTCTTGCAATAATAATTCAACTTCATTTACATGGGCCAAAAGGCTTGCAATATTTAAGTAGTATACAGTTGCTTTTCTTTTTATCCTAAAAAATCAATTTTTCTCTTCTCTGATTCTATATTTCTTTTGTAAATAGGACACTCCTTGCTCCATGCCTGATGGTTATCGTTCAAATTTAATGAAAGTTTATCATTTGTGAGTTTGCAGTTAATACATTTCATTTTGTCAATATTTTCCTTACATTCTGACGTATCATGTTCGTTTGAACATCTTCCGCAAGATTTTTTATTTTTACAGTCCCCTGCCTTATGTCTATATCCGTTGCAGTTGAAACATCTCAGAACTGAGAGATGATCGTAGACCGCACATCTGTTCCATCCAATATTTATCTTAGTTTCTTCTAACATTTTAGAGTGTGTTTTTCCATCTACTTCTATGAATACAGTAAAATTATTGTATCCACTACTTTTTTTGTTTTCTTTTATAAATTTGACTGATATTTTAGAGTTTTCTTTATCTATGTAATCATTCTGCATCCTTATATTGTTTTCAATTTCTTCGGCGGTATATTTATCTGTAATTCCAATCACTTTTACCGTTGGATTTTTGGGTTTAGGAATATCAATGTCATACCTATCCCCAAGCTTATTGATGATTTCTTTTTGGATTTTTACTGTTGATTCTGTGTTCTTCAGTTCAACTATGACTGATCCTTTTTTAAAATTTCGGATTCCGGCCACGCCCACATTAATTGGATCTATGTGACTCTTTAATTCATCCTGCGTTTTCTTGTTCTTCTGATCCTGATTTTTCGGTTTAATGATCACAATTGGTTCATGTTTCTTTATTTTTTCCTCCACTTGTGGCTGAATAATTGCTTGATTTTTGGATGCAGTCAGTTCACCAACTACAATTCCCATAGTAACAGCCATTTCTCCAATAGTTCCCAATATGTCTGTCGTTTTCGGCGTTACTTTCGCTATTTGAGTTTTTGTGAAGTTATTCGATGGATCATTGAAAATAGTTAATAGTTCCGTTATCATTATCTTTGCTTTTGTCATATATTCTAAAGACTTTACTTGGAAATCCATAGTGAATAGGTTAATATCCTTGAAATAGAATAATAAATAGATTAATAACCTTGGATGTTTATTTTTGCGCCTGTTGGTGGGCAAAATCCGCAACACCTTCACTGGTATCCTTGGATGTTTATTTTTGCGCCTGTTGGTGGGCAAAATCCGCAACACCTTCACTATTTCTCACAGTGTTTCATATGTAGGTAGGGTATTCAAATTGTCAAAATCTCGGTTATTAGACTTCTTTCTTATAAAGAGCTTCACTTAATTAAAACAGTTCTGTACATACATGAAATTCACTCCAATACTACCGCAACACTGTTATATCACTGTTACACGGATTTGTATTGATTGATATAACTTTTAGCACTTTATTTCGTTATTTTATACGGAGCAAATTTACACTTGACGTCTGCTGTTGGTAGGTGTAACTTTTGTGGGATTTATTGTGGGATCCCTATTGGCGTGCGAGTAGCCAAAAGGGATGATTCCACGATTAAAAATAGCTATTTCGTTCCCTACCATATATATCATTGAAGAAGAGGGTGAAAGATTTTGTGCAGGAGAATGAGATAGACTAATCGGTCTCCTCTTTATGCGGTTATTCGTAGCCTATCGGTCTCCTCTTTGTGCGGTGCTTCGTAGGCTCCCCACTCTTTTTTTTCTGAAGGTGCTTTTTTTAGTGGGTAACAATATATTTTATTTAATAAAGACAGTATAAGCGAAACTCAATCGAAAATCTGGAAACAGAAAAATCAGAAAAAGTTATTGACAACTCTGGGACTCGAACCCAGGACCTCTTGCTTTCCGGGCAAACGCGCTAATCACTGCGCCACGGCGTCTATACCAAATTCGGTCATTTTTAACTGTATCATACTTCGACTAAGAACCACCCACATTATCTTCATTTTCTTAACGTGTATATTATTGGCTACTATCTTTATGTATGATTGCAAGATTCAAACCCTAACTAAATGCTCTCTAGATAGTGTCTGGATAAATCTTTATCCATTTTATTTAATATGCGACATCTATTGACTTTTCTGCAAGTCTAGGGTGAATATTTTATTTTTATTTTAACTTTGTGAGTAAAACCTCAAATTGTAATATTTAAATAAATGAAGACAATATAAGCCAAACTCAATCGAAAATCTGGAAACAGAAAAATCAGAAAAATATATTGACACCTCTGGGATCGAGTCACTCGAGTCTTGGGTTCGAGTCTCAGAGGTGTCAAATATATTTTTTCTGATTTTTTTGTTTCCAGATTTTCGACTGAGTTTCGCTTATATTGTCTTCATTTAACTAAATATTACAATTGGAGGTTTTACTCACAATGTTGAAATTTAAAAAAAATAAAAACTATGTATGTATTTTTTTTGGGCCCGCAACCCGGATTTGTACCGATTTATTACATTTTTCCCTTAAACAGGGTAAGTTTAAAGCTCTTAAAAAAATATATGTTATTCTTGAAGATAATATCTAGACTTTGCCTGCGCCGAAACGCAAATTATATAAAATTCCCTCGATAGAAAAAAATCGCAAAGTATGCTCCAAAAATTATTATTAACACGTTTGTTTCAGTTATTTTACAAGCTATATGAATGAAAAAAATCACAGTGTTCCTTTAAATGCTGTTTAAGATAATGCCTGCAAGATTTTTGCTCTATTTTAAACGAGTCGTGTTTTATTAAACATTTTCGCAATTTTCGCATCGATTTTGTCGCTGTAAATGTTAGCGCTCTCCTCTAACATTAGTAATTTCGTATCTCTCCATCTTCTTCTTTTCGGGCCCGGTTGCAGAGCTATTAGCTATTAATTCCAAATTTTTGCTGATGACACTAAGATTTACAAAAAAATCACTAATATTAATGACAGCCTAGAATTGCAAGATGATATCAATAGGCTTGGAATATATTGTGCTAACAACCAACTGTTCCTTAATCTGGAAAAATGTAACACAATATCATTCACCAAAAGCATAAACCACCTAATATTCCCGTACAAAATCAATGACGTAGAGATAAAAAGATGTTGTGAAGTGAGGGACTTAGGAATAATATTGGACTCCGGAATGTCTTTCCGAACACATATAAATTCCATCTGTGACAGGGCGTACAAACTTCTAGGATTCATCATAAGAGTGACCAAACCATTTAGGTCTCCACATGTAATCAAAATACTGTACGTCTCTTTTGTTCGCTCAATATTAGAATTCGGATCAGTCATATGGAATCCCCAATACAAAGTAAATATTGAAAGGTTAGAAAGAATTCAAAAAAAGATATTGAAACACCTAGACTTTAAATCCTTTCGAACTTCAGAAAACCTAAAAGACTCATTAACATTCCATAATTTATCAACTTTAGAAGATAGAAGAAATATATCCGACCAAAAATTTTTATTCAAAATCATTAACAACGTTGTTGACAACAACTATCTTCTAGAACACATTCATTTCCACTGTCCAATAAGAAACACAAGATCAAACCAACTATTCCACATCCCACACTCAAAAACAAATTACACACAACATTCATTTCTCCGAAGGACGTGCACAAAATACAATGATATCTTTTACGACGCTGATATTTTCCATTTGTCCTCAGGCCAATTTATTAAATCCGTAATAGAAAAAATTAAAACAAATTGTTAATTACGAACTCTCCACCCCTGCTGCATGTTATTTTTTTCATTCTCATTATGTTGGTTTTACTTCTTTTTATTATAATAATAATATTTGGATGATTTATATATCCCATATGCTTTAATTTGTGTGTGTGTTTTTTTTCTTTCATTTCTGTTGTATATATATATATTTTTCTTTTTTTTCTACCACTTTATGTTTTCTTTAATGTTTTAATCCATGTTTATATATTATAAATTGTAGCGGAAACTTCGCTGGTTAATGCAATCATGTAATATGTTACTTTCTTATAAAATATGTACAACTGTTTGTTTCCTAAATAAACTAAAATAAAAAAATAAAATATTAGGTATATATAAAAGGCTGAGCGGGACTAGGTATGTTTTGGGTATGTTTTCAGTGACTTCTATGGTACAGTTTGTCAAATAAGAGTAGAAAATATATGAGGGCGCCATTGTTGATCAAATGGCAATACTAAAGGTGTAACCTACATTTTTATAAAAAATTAAAAAGGCATAAATGTGGAAAAAATATTTTTTCATTGCAGTATAGATACTCGCCGATCTCAAAATTAGAATTGCATATATATGTATATTATTATTATACCTTTAAAATTTTGTGTTAACATAATGAAGAATAACTATAATGTAATAAAATATAAAGCACAGTTTAGAAATTGCTCATATTTATTTAATACTAGATAAAGTACCTAGCGTTGCCTGGGCTTTAGTTCGTGTCTCTAATCTTAGATCTGAATATATTTAACTCATTCAGATCTAAAAATAGTATAACTAAACTCACCATTAGTGATTCTTCCTTTCTATCTATTGTTAAATTCAAATTTATTGTTAAATTAAATTAAAGCAAATCGCTTTATAAATCATATTTTAATCAAATTTATGTCATGAAGAAAAAATGTTTTTTTTAATGTGCTTTAATACATTCAGTGTCATTGCACTTCAAAAAAATATTTGACAGTTAAATTGGTGTTGCCGGTCTACAAATTTAGTAGTTCCAGTTTTTATATTTTCTACTCTTTTTTGACAGACTCATAGACATCCAAATTTAATAGACCAGAAGTTACAGATGAGGGGTAAAACCAAACTATGGAGGGTGAAGAGGGGAAGATGACTGTGATTTGTTAAAAAATCAATCTGACAGTATATAGGCTTCTCGCATTATAATATCACCATTTAGTTCTTAAAAGCAAAACTGCTTTTTAATGAATAGACCTTTTTACATGGGAGCGCGAATTGTCCGCCACGTTATTATCATATTTGCGTAGTCAAAATCGGCAAAAGAAAGTTCGCTCTTTTTCACACGGGAATATTTTGTTGCCGTGTTTAGTTGAGACACTTTTACAAATGTTTCATAATTTACTTACCCCTGTAACTCACTGGAGAAACGCCCACATTCGATACGTTCACATATATTAGGGCATAATGTATAACACAAGCTCTCACTTTTGTTCGTAAAATGTGCGATGTGACCAGCGCGCTGCTCAGGGCAAGAATGATGACGTCACATTTTTTAGATTCAAGCGACGCTCTCGTAAGCCCGGCTGGCTCCAAGGCGGAGCTATAGCCGGCTCCATGGGGAGGGGGAAATAATACGTTTTTATCACTTAGGGCAGGTCCAGATATATTCATATGTCCATGGACAGACTATAACTTCGTGGTTTGGGTAAGGTTCTAACCAGGTGTTTTTTTTATATGGTAAACCTATTGACCTTTTTGTAAAAGTCTAAATGAAAATTCAATTTTTATTAGATGAAGGTTATTCCCATGAATGTTATACAGGGTGTTAAGGGACGTACTTGACTTACTTTAACCAGTGATTCCTGACATTATTTGGAGTAAAAAATGTAAATGAAATTTTGGTCTCCGGTGACTTTTTTTGACAATTTTTTTTTTTTTTCAAAATTTTTTTCTTCAAAATCAAACAAATAAAAATTTCTTCCACATGTCATCATTGGTCACTCAGCCGGGTGTCCGACGAACCCCTTACCTCGCCTCCAACTGTTCAACAACTACCATTTTTTTATGTTTTTGTAGAAAAAAAAAAAAAAAAAACATCAAAAAAGTCACCGGAGACCAAAATTTCATTTACATTTTTTACTCCAAATAATGTCAGGAATCACTGGTTAAAGTAAGTCAAGTACGTCCCTTAACACCCTGTATATAGAGATTCTGGGTTGGAGTCCCGGTTGCGACTGTTACTTTTTATTTTTCCGTGTCTTGTTCTCTTTCATATTTTGGTTTAGATTATTAGTGTTATCTTCTTCTTCAATGATATGTTACTGAATAGGCTTATCCTAATTGATGGTAAAATATTTATTGCAGGAAATTGAATGACACCTTTGGCGCGTGCGGCAAGCCGCGAGCTGGTTGGCAGATCGACCCGTTCGGGCACTCGCGCGAAATGGCCAACCTTTACAAGGCAATGGGTTACGATGGTATGCTGCTCAACAGGATTGACTTCCAAGATATGAAGATCCGCGATGATAAAAAGCAGATGGAGATGATATGGCGGGGCAGTGATGATCTAGGTATTTTTTGGCGAATTTGATGTTTTTAACAAATTATATGTTTTTGACATATCTGATGTTTTTAACATATGTGATATTTATTTGGCTTATTTTTTACACTTAGGCTCTCCGTTCATGGAGATACTTACAATCTACGTAATTGTGACGAAACCACAAGATATACCGCTGATATAACCCTGCTGATATACCACTTTTTAATGCTAGTCTCCGTACACGGCGCTATCCGAAATGTACTGAACTTGGTTATTTTTCACGTGCAGCCGTGGAGTGAACACGCTGTCATGCGATGTCATAATATGACTTTTTTTCCAACATCAATCCATGCCTTCTCCACTAAATCGTTTCTTACGTATTCTGGTAAAGTATAGTTATGTAAACATGCATTTTTTCCACTTCCAGAACAAATCTAACATTACTTTCATGTTCCGACGCCATTTCTGTCAAACGTCAAACGAATAAGTATCGGACACAAATGATGCGAGCGTCGCGTGCGATCAGCACTGTCGGTATCGTGATACTGATTGGAATCCGACAGCCACCGCGTAGCGCCGTGAACGGGCACCAGCAAAATCGTACGGGGGGTACTTACGATCGGCGCGTATGATACGCGTGCGAGGATCGAGTATCTTGTAAGTATCTCCGTGAACGGAGGCACTTATTCAGACAGTTACATCTATAAAACAAACAAAATTTATAAAAAATAACAACTACTTCTTGGAACAAAAATTTGTCTATAATCATCACTTACATTATAAAGGAAGACTGTAGCGCGCCGTTTTTACGCTTGCCACTACACCATCTCTTTCCCCCGTACAGCGCCATCCTGCTCACCCAAAACTAGGCGAACCAGGCTGCGCAGACGCCTTCTGTGCATTTCCTACTCTCGAGTCGCTACATAAACCACGCCCCGCAACAAGGAATGGCCTATATAAAGAGCTGCGAGCCCTAAATTAAACCAGTTCGTCTGTAGCTCGCTCTTGACTAGTACGCTCTCTTAGTTGCGCTTCGTCCTTTGGCACGACCCTCTAAGGAGTATTCTACTACCATAAGTAAAGCACCAACCAGACCCCGACTGCTGCCTTAGTTGCGCTTCGTCCTATGGTACGACCCTCTAAGCATAACCACAGTCAGTTTTGTTGTTCCCAAAGACTAAACAGCAAGGTTCCCTCCGATCCCTTGCTCAATTAATTATTATTATTGTGAATTGATACATTGTGACTATTTTTACTATATGTGATCTGTGAACTTACTTTATATGTGTTAAATGAAATAAAAAAAAATAATGTATGCATGAAGTACGTTTTTTTACATTACTGCTATAAAACAAATCAAAATTAAGAAACATGTTAACTACTTCTTGGAACAAACATTTGTCAACAATCAAAACTGAAAGGAAGGACCTCATTAATTGAGTATTTTGCTGACGATGGCGGGTGACATACGAGCCACAAACTCACCCGAAGTTAGCCTAAGTTCCAAGAAGTAGTTAACATGTTTTGTTATTTTTTTTAAATTTATTTATTTAATTTAAGACGTTCTAAATAAGTGTAAAAATAAGCCAAATAACCAATTTTTAACGTGTCTAAAAAAGTTTCGGTTTCGGCAGATTTTCTGCCGAAACGGAAACTGATGCCGAAACTAGATTTTTTTGCCGAAAATTGCCGAAACTTGCCGAAACCGAAAACGAACCTTCGGTCGGTCACTAATCTAAACGAAAATATGAAGGAGAACAAAACATAGAAAAATGGTCGCAACTGGGACTCGAACCCAGAACCTCTGTTCTAACCATTTTTTTAATTCATTATTTTGTTAATTAAATAAATTGAGAATATTTTGACCACTATGCTAGGCACATGCCCGTGTTGTGGTGGTCTGTGATTATTTTGACATAACATATTTGATATTTTTAACAAACACCTTATCAATTATTTTCTGTGGCGTTTTTCATATATTTAATGTTTTTAAATATTTAATGTTTTTGAAATATTTGAGGTTTTTCACAAATCTGATGTTGTTGACATACCTACCTATTTGTAATTTTGGTTGGCACCGCAATGTTTTTCTCGTTACAATATCATTATAGCTCAGTTGCTTCATAAAACTGTAGTAATCACAGAACTTGAATAGAACTTATACAGGATGTGAAAATTTACTTCAAATATTTTATAAATCCGTCAAATTTAAAAAAAAAACGTGTAAGTAGTAAATTTTCATAGTGGTTAGGTTGTGATTTCGCGAGTAATTGGTGAGTTACTGCTAACCCTGTACAAATCACAAGTGCGCCCCACGGTTGAATTTGGCAGCCACCTCTGGTCTGGAGCTCCAAAATACCTGAAAAATACCCTCGACTCTGTGCAGAAACGGGCGGTCCGTTTAATAGATTCTCCCATCTTAACAGACGGATTGCAATCTTTAGAGCACAGGCGTCGGGTGGGAATGCTATCCTTTTTCTACCGGTATTACAATGGAAGATGCTCCGAGGAACTAGCGTCATTGATCCCTTCGGCACCGGTGCATAGTCGGGAAACACGCCAAACGCTTGCCCAACATTTGTACACGGTTGACATTTGTCACATGAGAACGGGTCGTTTCTTCTACTCGTTCTTGTGTTCAACAGCTCGGCTGTGGAATGATTTGCCGGCCTCTGTGTTTCCTCCTTCCTACAACATGGGTCTCTTCAAGACCAATGTTCATTCCTTCCTCTCCTCAAAAAGACCCTCCACACAGCATCCCAGATGACATAGGCCCTGGGGGAAATTATTTTCCTCAGGGCCTCTTGTGTGGAGTTAATGTAAAAAAAAAAAATTGTTGCATTCATGTTGTTGGCTTCTATGCAAAGAAGCGAAGTGTGCCTGGTACGTCTTATTGGAACATCTAAACTATATGAATTTTCACACGTTTGATGTTATTGACATATTTAATATAGGCATTGATGTTATTTACATATATTTATTTATTTATTGTTGTTATACGCCCGTAGGGGCTTTTACATAGATTATAAAATAATATTTAAGATATCGAGGATTACACATACATAGAATTTATACCAAAAGTTATAAAAGTGAAAAAACTTTTAAGAATATACAAGTAGTTTTTAAAGAAAAAACCACTTGTATATTCTTGCGTAAAACCGTGAAATATTTTAAACAATGTAATATTTAACAATAACATAGAACAAAATATAATATAAAACATTACAATAACACATCAAATCGTTAAATATATTATACCCACGTTACAATAATTTGTAGGATTCCACAAAGTGTTGGTTTAAATTCCATTTTAGAATGTAAAGGGAATCAGCGAATACATCTACAATACCACCAAACTTGTTGCCTAAATAATGCATCCTATTGGTAAGTGAGTGTGATTGATAGTTGGTTGTGTATGTGTTGCAAAAGAATGTTGAATTTTGTCTAGTATTCCTTGTCGGTACATGGAGTTTAATACTAGAAACGATGGCAGGGCTGTCAATTAGGTTGTTCATAACTCTGTATAATAAAATTAGGTCTGAAATGATTCTTCTGTCAGACAGCGTAATTAAATTTAGTCGATTCATTAAACTTAAATAAATAATGTTTTCTATTGGAATTTTAAAGGAAGATATAGGGAACTACAGACCTATAAGTTTGATGTCAAATATATACAAAGTATTTTCCAAAGTTATCCTGGAAAGAATTAGTAAAAAGTTAGACGAAAATCAACCACGGGAGCAAGCCGGCTTTAGACAAAAATACTCTACCCTGGACCACATACACACGGTGAAACAAATAGTAGAAAAATATAATGAGTATAATAAGAAACTATACATGGCATTCATCGATTACTCCAAAGCTTTCGACAGCATAAGACACATAGCTATATGGGATAGCCTTGAACAGTAGGGGATACCTTTAAACTACATAAATATTATAAAAAACATATACTTGAATTGCGAAGCGAGGATCCAACTAGAAACCTTGGGAAAAAAGTTCAAGATCGAGAGAGGAGTAGGACAGGGAGACCCTCTATCACCAAAATTGTTCTCGGCTGCTCTGGAAAGTATCTTCCGCAAACTAAATTGGGAAAAATATGGTATCAACGTACAAGGTGTAAAACTTAACCACCTAAGATTTGCAGACGATATAGTCCTATTCGAGGAAAACCCAATGCACCTAATTAGAATGATAGAATCACTAAACGAGGAAAGTGTGAAAGTCGGCCTATGCACGAACAAAGACAAAACAAAATTGCTTACAAACTCTGAACCAGTAACTATAAAAATTGACAACCAACCACTCGAATATGTGTCAGATTACATCTATTTAGGACAGATAATATCTCACAAAGATCAAACCACTAAAGAAATCGAGAGAAGAGTAGCAAATGGATGGAAGAAATACTGGTCTTTGAAAGAAGTCTTGAAATCTAAGGAGCTAAGTATGCAAATAAAAAGGAAAGTCTTCAACACGTGTATACTTCCAGTCATCACCTATGGATGTGAAACTTGGGCACTCACCAAACGCCACAGAGAAAAGTTGGAACGCTGCCAGAGAGCCATGGAGAGAAGTTTGACAGGAACAAGGAAACAGGACAGAGTGAGAGGTAGCACAATAAGGGAGAAAACTAAAGTTGCCGATGTAGTTACCCGAATAGACCAACAAAAGTGGAGATGGACAGGACACATGATACGCGATCCACAAGAGAAATGGTGCAAAAATGTCACTGACTGGTATCCCAGAGATGGCAAGAGAAGTAGAGGACGTCAACACATGAGATGGGAAGATGACCTAAAACTCACTGCTGGACATCAATGGAGAAGAGTAGCGCGTGACAGGTCCCAATGGAAAATGTTAGAGGAGGCCTATGCCAAGAGGCAAACTGAGCTTCGGGATATACTATAACAAATAAGATCATGTCTAATACATACCTAACAGAAGTTCAGAATAAAAAAGCTTATTATTATTATTATTATTATTATTGGAATTTTGAGTTTGAAATTTAAGTACCTAAGAAATTTGTGTTGAACACGTTCTATTTTGTTAGAGTGTACTTTATAGAAAGGGGACCAAATAGGTGAATTATATTCTACTTGACATCTAACTAATGAAATGTAGAGTGTTTTCATGCAATCCATGGACTTAAAATCAGTTAGGGTTCTACAAAGGAAGCCAAGAATCTTTAAAGCCTTAATTATTATTTTTATTGTTAAACTAACGTTTAAGACAAGATTTTTATGCATAGCACAAAGGGTAACAATTATTATAAGCAATAATTATCAACCTGAAACACTCATCCACATTGAAAAATCTTCCGAGAAAAGATACATGACGCCAACGGGACTTGAACCCGTGTCCTTCTGATTGCCGGATTGCGAGAGAGACATTGTTAGTGTTAGCGACGGATTTAACACACTGTCGCAAAAATAAAGTTGGTTTTTTTCAGGTGGAAAAAATATAATAAGCAGTAATTGTTGAATGAAACACTAGTATATATTGAATCATTTAGCGGGTATAAGATAAGCCGCCATAGCTCAATTGGGAGAGCAGCTGACCGGCAATCAGAAGGACACGGGTTCAAGTCCCGTTGGCGTCATGTATCTTTTCTCGGAAGATTTTTTCAATGTGGATGAGTGTTTCAGGCTGATAATTATTGCTTATAATAATTATTTAAAGCCTTATTAGTTATATCATCTATATGCGCTGTGAATGTTAAGTTTGAATCTGGTGTTAATTTTACATTATTTAAATTATATTCATGTAAAATATGAGAATGAGTTCTGGAAAATCGTATTACTTGACATTTCTCAATATTAAAAAAAAACATATGTGATGTTACTGTCACAGTTCCATGACAGTTGATCGGCATTTCCCCGGCATACTGATATACCTACAACATGCAGTAGGTTTAGGTAAAATACTTACATAAAATATAACTAAGTAACCCCGAAGGGATATGCAGAGAGGATGCACCACCGAATATCAAAGTAAAAAAATATTTCATTCAAATAAGTAAAGGAAAAAAAATTACATATGGTGTACACCAGTAAATAAGTACAAAAATCGACACTGTATATAAATTAGTGTGATATCCATACCAACGTATTATTAAGGGTATTTTTGAAGTCGATTTTAAGTTGGAAATTGGTAAATAATGCACAAAAAATTATAATTTTATAGTAAACTAGCTGGTTCCCGGCATGCGTTGCTATGCTATTTAATAAAGAATTTTTTTCTCCCTGTGTGTCCTTTCTCATTTGTCCCGTTCCCCTTCCTCTCCCGCGTCCCTTTCCCCTCTCGCGTTCCCACTCGGCCTCCTCCACCTTCCCTCTCCACACTCCACACCCCCCTTTCCTCGTCCCGCGAACCCCCCTCCCGCGAATCCCTACCCGAGTTCCCCTCCCCCCTCCCGCATTCCATACATTCAGTCCCGGTGGATTCAATTTTCAAACAGCTCGCGTGTCACCTATTGCAATTTTTTTTTATACACATTTCTTAATGCCAGAGCTCACCAGTAGTTCTATACAAACCTTGTCCTGATAATAACGAATACAACAAAAAAAGAATTATCCAATTTGGTGCAGTCGTTTGGAAGTTATGAGCGTACATACATTTCGTAGATTCATTTTTATATATATAGATAGATAGATTAGCTGACCCGGCGAACTTCGCACAGCATCAGAATCATTAACTGTTGTGTTAATTTATTAGCTGAATTAAATTCAGTTTTTTGATTAAGTAAAAAATTACACAATTAAGCAATTATCGATGCGCAACTGTCCGTGTTTGGTTTTTGTCAGTATCAGAGATTGCGTTGGGTACGGATTTATATTTTTTGTAATTTTCTTACTTTCTCAATTACTTAAGGGAATTGTTTTTGAATCTTTTTGATGCTCTTTCCTTTAGTGTAGCGCTTAGGGCTTTCTTTACTGATCTTACTAATCTTTCCCAAGCTCCCCCCATGTGCGGACTTAGTGGTGGTATGAAGTGCCACTCGATGCCCTGGGTAGCTATTGCGTCAATCATTCTGGCGTCTTGACTTATTGACAGCAGGGCGTCCCTCATCTCGGTGTCAGCTCCGTGAAAGTTCGTCCCGTTATCCCGGAATTGAAAGTTGAATCATTTTCTTTATACGTGTGAGGGAGATTAATTATATTTTTTTTTTCCTTTGGAGGGGTGCAGACATACGTTCACCGTTTGACACATTTTCGACTATTGAAATTTAGTGTGTATGAAAGAGGGGCAGCATTATAGGTATGCTTAAGAACAAAAGCAAAACTTTTTGAATTTTCGGAAGTCCAACCTGGAAAGGTGACAATTTTTTTGCAATCTGATAATTATTTTGCCACTTGATAATATTTTTGCCACCTGCTGACAAAATTTTGCTAACTGACAATATTTTTTTCCAAATGACAGTAATGTTAACTTCCCCCAGGTGCGAGTTCTGACCTGTTCAACGGAGTACTTTACAATATGTACTCGCCTCCTCCCGGCTTCTGTTTTGACATCCTCTGCAGTGACGAACCCATCGTTGACGAAGTCAACAGTCCTGACAATAACGTCCAAGATAAGGTACATTATTTCAAAATTACATGGACATATTTTTTGACAAATTTGACTACAAAAAATATTTTGACATTTGACACTTTTGTAATTTTTTTCAAATATTTGACAAACTTGATACATTTAACAAATTTGAAATTAAATATATCAAGTTTATTTTATTTTATTTTTATTTATTTAAACGCCCATAGGGCTTTTACATAGAATGCAGTACATTTTTTTTTTAATTACAGTATTTACAAAATACAAGTAACACAATATATGTTAAAAACAAAATTTACGTTACATAAAATATAAGTGTTAAAAGAAAAAAAAATTAGGTAACATAAAATATAAGCGTTAACAAAATACAGGTAACATAAAATATAAGAAACAAAATATAGTCCATAAAATATATGAGTTGAGATAAAGTAGGTAAGGTTAAAATAGTTGTTCACATTAGTTTATGGGATAGGTAGAAATAAATAGCACATATGGCGTTTGAAGTTTGTTAAGTTCAAATTATTGTCAAATACATCCATATTGTTTAAGTATTTGTTACCAAGACTATGTAAACGTTGTATTGGAGAATGTAAATCTTAGTTCGAATGAGATGTTTGAGCATATAAAATGTCAATGTTTGTCTAGTTGTTCGCGTAGGTACATGTAGATTTATTAATTGCAGGAGTTCACAACTGTTGAATTTAGAGTTTAATAATTTTAATAAAAAGGTTAGGTCGTTTATTTTTCGTCTGTTTTCTAATGTTGGAATATTTAAAGTATTCATTAGCGACGGGTAATTTATGTGCTCTAAAGGGATGTTAAGTTTAAAATTTACAAAACGTAGAAATTTTCTTTGAATTCTTTCAATAGTATGAATATGAATTTTGTAGAAGGGCGACCAGACTATGGAGTTATATTCTATTAGGCTTCTAACAAGGGATGTGTACAATAGTTTAATGATTTGTAACGATTCAAAGTTTTTAATTGTTCTTAATACAAATCCTAATGTTTTCATACCCTTATTTGCAGTTTGTTGAATGTGAACCGTGAAGTCTAGTTTCTCATCCATTATTATGCCAAGATCACGCATTTCCGATACTCTTTCTAAATTTATTTTATTTATTGAATAGTCGAAAAACAGTGATGTTTTTTTTCGGGAAAAGGTCAAAGTTTTGCATTTTTATACATTTAAATATAGATTGTTTTGCGAGCACCAAATTGTTAGCATGTCTATATTGGATTGAAGAATTGCACAGTGATTAAGGATTGTTATTTCTTTATATAATTTAATGTCATCAGCGAAAAGCAATACTTTGACGTCTTTAAAGCAGTTGATTATGTCGTTTATAAAAACAAGAAATAAAATTAGGCCAAGATGACTGACTACCTTGCGGTACTCCACTAGTGGCAGAAAATGGTTTGGATATAAAAGATTTTATTTTTACAAATAAAGTTCTACCTGATACGTAGCTACTTAGCCAGCTCAACATATTTGCTCTGATTCCCAGAGCATGAAGTTTTCTGATCAGTATTTTGTGGGACACTTTATCAAAAGCCTTCGAGAAATCAGTATATATACAGTCAACTTGTTTGTTTTTAGAAAATTTTTAAACATTTGACACAATTGGCATGTTTGGAACATTTAACGTATTTTAAATATTTGGTACATTTGAAAAATTCGACATATTTGAAACATTGACATATTTCACAAATCTGTTTGAAAAATCCGACATTTTTGGCATATGTGACACCTTTGACATTTTAAAATATTTGACAAACTTGACATATTTAACACGTTTATAATAATAATAATAATAATAATGTTTATTCCAGGATGTGGGGAGGATAGTGCAATCCCACACGTCCCATAAAGTTGTACATATTTACACAACAGATAAAGTAAAAAAAGTAAATAGAACAAACAAATATAAAAGACATAAGCGATAATAGAAATAAAATAAATAATCAATTATAATGTAGGACGTGGTCTGGAGTGAGCTAGGGCCCAGCGCTCGCTCAGGAGTGGCGCTTGGTGCTGGAAGGCTGCGATCACCACTGTGTTATCGGAAGCCATTAGCCACATCCTGGCTCCAGTGACCCGGTGTCTCATCAGACCGGCGAATCCATGTAGTCCTAGCTCCGTAAACAAAAAAAATCTTCTGTATCCAAATATAATTCTGCAAGCATCATTATATTGGATCCGGAGTCATTCTATTGAGCTGGTACGGTAGTGACACCATGTTTCACATGTATATAGGTTAGTGCAAAATGCATTGAACAATGTTTTTTTACATTGTTACTGCATTTGAAGAATCTTCGGGCAATCATATTAGACAGTATACTGATACTTCTCCGCTGTTGTTCAATATCACCGTCATCCGAGAGGTCTTCAGTAATAATGTGTCCCAAGTATTTTACATTCTTAGATGCGTTTATATTTTCCTCATTAAGTTTTACAGGGAGCATTTTCTCGGGATTTTTTCCATGGTGGAATGCGATTAGTTCCGTCTTCTTGGGGTTGTACATCATGTTTAAAACATTTGATATATTTGACATGTTTGAAACATTTGACACAATTGAAATAGTAATAATAATATTTTGATAACTTATTATAGTGCCGTTTATTGAAAAATCACCTCAAGTGCGCTGAATATTTGGCAAATTTGACAAATTCGACGTAACTATTTGAAACATTTGACATATTTCACAAAAATGTCTTTTTTTACATCCACATATTTGGTATATCTTTCAGGTATATTTCACATATTTGGAATATCTGACATATCTGACACCCGATATCTTTGACATTGATGACGGAAACTTCAATTCTTGAAAAATTTAAATTACTAATTTGAAAAACTTGATATATACTCGTATAACATATTTGAAACATTTGAATTTTTTGACACGTTTGAAATATTTGAGATATATGTCATATTTGAATAAAAACAGACATATTTGACATATCGCCGTTGGGCTTGTAATATTGCAAAATTGAGAAAAAGTAAATTTTTCTTCAAATCATTTCGAGTACACGAAATTCAAGGACATTATTTTCTACCAAACTATATTTCACATATTTTACAAATTTATCATTTTTGACACATTGCAAACATTTGAAAAATTTCGATGTGCCTAATTTACTTGTATGATACTATCCACATGACGCTCACATAACGCACTGACCGCTCCCAACTATCGAGTAAGTTAATAATTTCTTGAATTTTGAATGGAAAGCCCGAATACACTTTCGTAGTCACAACAGGCCACTTGCATCACATTTAAAAAAAAATCCGGTTTAGGCAAATATTCTAAGACATTCTGTATTTTTTTTTAATCATATTTTTGAAACCCAGGCGATTTTTTGAAAATTTCTATCCGAAAAATCAAACCATTTTTTATAAACCGGAAAGACGGGACATAATTTTATAGGTGCGAAAAAACGATAATTACGTAGCCGAAAATCATTTAAAAAAAAAGTTTTCCACAAGAAAGGGCACAGGAGAATAACGAGGCGTACCAAAAATATTACATCTCAAAAATGTTTTTTTCCTTGATCCATCTTATTGATCATAAATCATTATAATGTTCAACGTCTATATTACTAAATTCAATGTAATATACTTGTAATTGTAAATTATAATAATAATAAGAATATTATAAAATTTGATTTTGTTAAAATCAGCACTTTTACCATTATATCTCTAAAACACGTAGAAAGCAATAAAATGTACGGGGTTCTCTTCATAACATCTGTCAAAAAGTCAAACCAAATGATAAGTTCGCAGATAACAAACAATAAATCTAGTGAACGTTAAATGTCAAATTCAAAAATTCGCCTGAAATCAAAGTGTTGCAATATAAAAAAAAAATAAAATCATTGTGGAATTTTACAAAATTAATAGGAACATTTTCGGAGACAGGACATTTTCATGTGGTGACGTCACGGGCCCAAATAATGGATTTATTTATTTAAATATAAAAAAAAACTGTACATTTCTAAAAATTTTTACTAACATTTTCGTAATCTTAGTAAAAAAATCAATCCACACGATTTTTTCCTAGTCGTTATGAAATCCATGCAAATGGCCTATTGATATCATGCCCTTTATTTTGCTCCTTTGATTGTTTAATTATTTATTTGATAGTCGGGAGCGGCTAAGTGCATTGTGTGGAGTCGTATCGACGAAACCTTTGTCCATATTTTGAGGCATTTTATGCAATTGTGACATTTTCCGCGCAGTTACATATTTTATGTTAGGGCCATCTTTTTCAAGGTTTGCTAAATTAAAAGTAAGATTAAAAGAAATTTCTACAGTTAAATACTTAATTATAATTACTTCTTTAAAAGAAAGGCAAATATTCCCAGATCACGAATAATCCGACAATATTTGAAAATCTCTTACTATCATCACAAGTAAGCCGAAAATGTTGCTTGGGTTGTGATGAAGGAATAACAACTCACCAAAGATTGACTGCAATCGGATGAGTAGTATGGGAATATTTTCATAACGCCAGAGCTCACCACTATATATAGAAACCTACGCGGGCGTGCGCACAACAACTCACCAAATTTCATTGCAATCGGATGAATGATTTAGGGACCGCATAAGGGAGACACAAAGAAGCATTAATAATAATTATTTTTAATCGATAAACTAATGTTTAAGACAAGATTTTTATGCATAGCACAAAGGGTAACAATTATTATAAGTTATAATTATTATTATTCCGAAACACTCATCTACATTGGAAAAATCTCGCCGACGGAACTCGAACCCGCGTCCTTCTGATTTCCGGTCAAATCAGAAGGACGCGGGAGTCTGAAGCCAGTGGGACTATGGCATCCCCAATCGGGGTATGTTGTGAGGCTGAAGGCAGTGGGGAGGGGAAGGAGATAGGGAAGAGGAAGGTGGGGAAGTATCTGGCTATTCAAATCTGGTCACCAAACACGGCAGAAGCCATTTCAAGCAACGTTTTAATTCTGAATGGTGGTCTTACACCAGGGCGATACTGAGAGTATCTTCCACTCTGGAACGTGTCGCAAATATACTAAAGGGTCCGCCAAATAACTTTTTTTTTTTAATGCTATAAAAAAAACTACTGAATATTTTCTCAAATTTCTTTTTTTATTTGAAAGTACAAATCTTCCGGTTAATAATGGAAAATAATTTCATTCAAATGGCTGCCTCGGCTGGCCATGCAGTAGCCTACACTGTCGGTCCAATTTTTAAGCACATTATCGATTGTGTGCAGCTGTATTTCACCAATGGCTTCACGAATATTGTCCTTTAAAGCGTCAATTGTCTCTGGCTTGTCGGCGTAACACTTATCTTTGAGGGCACCCCACAAATAATAGTCCAACGGTGTCAAGTCGCAGCTCCGAGGTGTCCAAACGATTTTTTTTTTCAATTTTTAAAAAATTTCAATTTTCGCACACATTCTGCAACATTACCATGATTTTCAAAGTAATGTCGCAATATTTCCCAGCGTTGTTCAAGCGTATACACAACCATATTCGTTCAGCGGAAGGATAACACTAATTATCTGTCAAATCAGACATGAGCTAAGTGTTACCATTCACGAAATAAGCACTAGTTGAAAAAAAAAACGTTAGATGGCAGACCCTTTATATATTATTTTAAATGAATAAATTGTGAAATACGCAAATGAATCAAATAAAATTTATTTGCCACGCCGGGATTCGATCCCGCGACCTTCGGAATGCAAGTCAAGCGCCTGACCGCTGCACTACGCCGATCGTCGAAGTGCAGCGGCCGTAGTGAGCTACGTCGGCTTATCTCCTACCTGCCAAATAATTCAGTATATACTAGTGTTTCATTCAATAATTACTGCTTATTACATTTTTCCACCTGCAAACAACCAACTTTATTTTTTATGTTTTATGTATTAAGTGCTAAATTGGCGGGTAGGAGATAAGCCGACGTAACTCAGTGGTAGAGCATTTGACCGGAAATCGGAAGGACGCGGGTTTGAGTCCCGTCGGCGGCATGTATCTTTTCTCGGGAGATTTTTTTCGATGCGCAGGTGCGCAGGAGCTCAGCCCGACGTACGAACGCGCGCTCTCTTGTTAGATGTTGACAAATTTTTAGGCGGCAATTTGAAAAATCCTCTGACCTGATGTGTATCGTAACAATACATTAGCCAGTTTTGTAATTTTGAACTCCTCATTTGTGGCAATCTAACTCTATTTATATTTCTGGTTTCGTAATTATATATATCTCTATTAAAAACAATTTCATCCTTGAATTTTTGCATTTGGTTTTTCATAACTTTGTGCACAAAAATTAACACATTTAAGAGCAATCTCTTTTTATTGGAATTCAATTTAGCTCCTCCCTTGTGTATTTGCCTAAGATACGAATAAAGTTGTATTATCTATCCAGGTAGACAAGTTTTCTCTCTTCGTCGAGGAGCAACAAAAAGCCTATGCTACCAACAATGTGATAATCATCATGGGAAATGACTTCAGCTATCAGGAAGCTGACGCTTGGTTCGTAAACCTGGACAAACTCATCAAGTAAGAATTAGTTCATTCCACTTATTTTTCATCACAACCGTAACATCATCACTCTTGGCTCTACAACCCCTGGTAGGTCTTGGCATTCTCAAGAGTCTTCCTCCACTCATGTGGGTTTTGTGCCAGCTCTCTCCAGTTTAGAAGCTCTAAGGTAGATATGTCTTTGAGGACGTTGTCGCTCCATCTTAACCTTGGTCTTCCCAGGCTCCTTCGCCCTATCGGTCTTACCGTACACAGTACAAAAATTACATCGAGGATCAACAAAAGCCTATGCTACCAACAATGTTATAGTCACCATGGGAAATGACTTCAACTATCAGGAAGCCAATGCTTGGTTGGTAAACCTAGACAAACTCATCAAATAAGATCTACTTCATTCCACTTTTTTTTCATAACAACCATAACTTAGTACAAGAATACATCGAGGCGCAACAAAAAGCCTACCCAATCAACAGTTTTGAAGAGTTTACTTTCCATGTATACCTATTTATTATAACTAATATTTCTATTTTTGAGACTGACAATTCATGGTGTAATTCCATTACTTATATTTGAGTCCTATAATTTCAATACCCGCTATATCCGATATTTTGACAAAATGATCTGAGTATGACATTTGGCTCACATTTTTTCAAGGAACAAAATTAATCTAAAATTAACTTTGAAAACCTCCTTTATCACTAAAATTGCGAGTTAGAAACAAAACCCGCTATATCATTCAAGTAGTTACTATCAAAACCCGCTATATCGGAATTCAACCAATCACGAACAGTTATTTTGCAAAGATGGCGGATGTAGAAACACGCCCTTCAGGTCAGTTGAGTTTCAAAAGCCTCTATATTCTTATAAATCACCTTATATCTAGTTAGTATCAAAATCCGCTATATCTATTTTATTTATCCAAATTACTTGAATACTTCTGACAAACATTGAAAAATGAACACTCTTCGAATGTATATTACTCCAATGCATTATGTAAAAAAATAAAATGCAATTTTTTATTTACGCTAGAGATGTGACAGTTTTTCGCGGTTTTCTCCGAATCAGTGAAAGTTGATATAGCGGCTATAGAAATTGAACGACTCATTTCATTAATATATTATAATAAAACAAATATAAAACGTATTTCCATTGTAATTTATTGACGGCAACTGGTTTCAGCTTGTTAAAACCATTTATTTTATTTATTTGTTTTTTTATTTATTTATTTAGTATAGATACATACAAAAGAAAGTACAAAACACATATTAGGAAGCTTTGCCTGTCCAACTAGGAAAACCATATTCAGACTGTTACAAATTATTCTTAGCATACGGAGGAGAGGGGTGGTCTACAAGGGTTTAAATCAATTATATTAATTACATTGTTACTAAGTTGTCTTTCACTGTCAAATTTCTAATTATTTTGGTTAATCGAGTGAACTAATTATCTCGGGTTTGTAGCTCACTTCAATATTGTTCGGGTAGGTCATTAATAATTCGTATTCATATTACTTGTAAGGTTATCAGGCAATTATGGCGGTGATGATCACATTTTTCGATTGGCGCAGTCTGCGCCATAAACTTTCCATGCGGTGGTGGAGAAGTGCGCTGAAAGTGTGCATTTGTCCCTCCAGGAACATTTCCGTAGAACTGCAGTATCTCGGTAGGCGGAAAAGTTGGCGATAAGGGTTATTGTAGACGACTTTTAATTTATGCCATTGGGATGCAGAATCGTCAACCTGCAGTTCTAACCTAAGCAGCGACGTGCAGAAAGCGTTGAACAATATTATTTTTACGTTTGGACTGCAGAAGTTAAAAACATATATGAAAGCATATCATACATAATATACTAAGGCAAATTGTTCCCGGAGAGGTGGTCAAATTTGAAATCACTTTCTCTCTGCCCACCCCTGCGGGGAAACGGTGTGATGTAATTAACGAACATAAAAACAAACACATTGATGATGATTTGAATTTTCAGATACGTAAACGCCATGAATCCAAAGTTAAACTTGTTCTACTCCACCCCTTCCTGTTACATCAAGGCGGTTCAGGATGCTAACACCACTCTACCCACCAAGGAAGATGACTTCTTCCCTTATGCCTCTGATGAACATGCCTACTGGACTGGCTACTTCACTTCCAGACCCACACTCAAGTACTTTGAAAGAAGAGGAAATAATATTCTACAGGTATGCCTCAAGGCCTCCTTCTGGGTCCTCTATTATTTTCGTAAAGTTAATACCAAGTTTTTAGTCCTACTGAGAGTTTACTTTTTATCTAACTCAACCTTACCTAACTTATTGTAACCAAAACTTACCGTACAAACTAACTGGTTAGGTTAATTTAACACACACGCCTGTTAGTGGAACCAGAAGACACAGACCGGCAACCTGCTGGATTTCTTAGGCACCTTTCAAATGGAACAAGGAAGAGCATTCGCAAGTATTTGTGTAATTGGTACTTGACAAGATTCTACAAGTATTTATTTGGACAAAATGTTTATGTTTAGGCCATGCCTACTGGACTGGTTGATTCACTTCTAGATCAAATAGACTTCTAGCTCAAATATTTTGAAAGAAGGGGGAACAATATTCTTTAGGTATTTGGACATTTTTTTGAGGAGGACTACGGTCGCCAAAAAGCGTTCCGTTTAGACGACAGACATGATGTGAACACGACTTTGCTATCGTAGGTACTTGTCTACATACATTGTAAAACTATGTTTGTATGGCTTAATATTTTAAGAATTTGTAGCAGGATATGAATGATGGATTAATATAGTACAATTTGGCGGAAACCATTTATTGGATAACCAACATCTCTGACACAGGTCACCCCAAGTGTTTCGCTACGCTTGGTAACTTAGCAGAGATGCTGGAGGTTCATAAGATGTTCGTGAGGCGAGATGATGCGTCTGAGAGAGATTGATCGAGGTAGGAATTTTAACCTATCAAGCCGGACTCTCTCCCATCCCCGTGTACAGCAGTTAGAAGGATGGATTCATACGACCGTTAATGTCTCTATTGATTAATTTTATTGAATTTTTAATTATTATGAAATAAAACAAATTTGCACGCCGGGATTTAAACCTGCCACCTCCGGATTCATAGCCTAGAGCCTTTGACCACAGAGGCCGTTAAACGGGTTAAGTTTTGCTAGGTTAGGTTAGCAAGTTCGGATTATTAGTATTTACCTCATTCGTAACATTGTTTTTCAATATTTCTTTTTTATTTAAAATTTGCATCTTGTATTCTAGGTGTGCAAGCAACTCAACGCTGTGACCAACTCATCAGAAAATGGTGGTCTGGAAGCCTTGAGATCGGCAATGGGTGAGAAAACACACACTACTCATTCAAAATCTTCTTCTTCAATAGTTTTAGATGATGTCAAAAAGCCAACAACCTTACTGTCACCAATGTCACTTTTGGGTCAGGGTACCAGTTTGTACGCTTACTGGATTTATCGTGATGGCAGTTTCATTATTAAAGTCCGATTGCATTCGTAAGTAGGAAAGAGGTATTTTCCAACAGAACTTTTAGGTATCCGCAAATAGATTTTACAGACCTAGATGTCGTCCATAAGCATAAAAATCAAAAAAGGACTAAAGCTTGACCCTTGGGGAACACCTAGCAATGCTGTAAATGGTTTGGATATGCAGTGATGGTTCGTTGCACGGCGGTTAATGGAGACAAACCACACCATGTATTCCAGAATCATCGTTTCGAAAAAAGTGCCTCCAGGCATAGCTGTCCTACGTCCAAGGCCCAGCCTCTTCTCGCACAGCCTGCGTTATTGCCTTTTCCAGCTTTAGCCCGGGGCAGTCTACTGGACGTCTTATTTCTAGAAGTGTCGCCAGTATTTTGTGCTAAATTTAGTATTCTGGCATTAATATGCAAGGTACTTTCCCAAGCTTTTCCTGGTGCTATCAATTGGACGCATCACCTCTGAAACTACCGCCAGCATTTTGTGCGGAAGTCAACCTTCTGAAATCCTAAAACATTTCGAACTTTTCCCGGTGCTGTCAATTGGATGTAGTCTCTCTAGATTGTCGCAAGTATTTTGTGTGGAAGTCATCCTTCTGACATTCCAAGCCACTTTCCTCAGATTTTCCCGATGCTGTCGATTGGACGTATTCCCTCTAGGACTGTCACCAATATTTTGTGCAAAAGTTATCCTTCTGATATCCTGGTAAATGTCCAAGCCATTTTCCTCAGCTTTTTCTGGTCCTGTCAATTGGACGTATTTCCTTTAGAACTGTCACTGGTACTTTGTGCGGTTCTCACTTTTCTGACATTGTATCAACTCATCTGCAACATGTGATTATTCTGATAAGAGTAACGTATTCGAAGAGTTTACAATTGTTTACGGACTTGTATCTAATAATAGCACAGTACAAATCGTTTAATTTGAAATGAAAAACAGTAGAATTGGACAGAGATCATGGCAGATACCTTGCTACACCTGAATAAAGCAATGACATATCGCACAAAAACTTCATCATAACTGCGAGTATTTCTGCACTATTCACATGCTGACATTAATAACTGTGTTGGGGCTCTTCAAGAATATTAGGTCCGTATAATCTAGTTTATTATTTATCTTAAGTGTTTAGAATATACTATACTTCTGGTCACACGACTGACTCTAACTGTCTACGAATTAAGTCTGAGATTCCCCGCGGCCGTCACTGGCCCTCTCACCCTTTTGGTAAACCTCGCAGCGTTCGTGTTCACGACACCTACTACTGTTCCAGCGGACATCTGTCAGAACTTAACAGAAGGTCTAATCCTAATGGAATCTATTAATAGCAACTAAACTACGTGTCTATCAAGGACAGTATACACATAGCATTCTTTTTAGGGTGAATTGCCTTAAACAAAAAAAAGGACAGTATAAATTCTTCAATCTAAAGCAGTGATTCCCAAAGTGGTCCAGGTGGACCCCCAGGGGTTCATGGGAGACTCGACAGGGGTCTACGTTCCCATGATAAAAAAATGGAGGTCCACAAGTTGTATGTGGGGGTCCACGAAAATTTATCTGGTTTCGATAGTAAAGAACAAAAATGTTGGCTTGGCTTTACCTGTCAGTGTGGGCAGACAATACACAACTCAAAAAAATTAAGGGAGGAAAAAAAAATCCAAATTTTCGGTAATTTTTGACAGGCTGTATTTTGGTGAAAAATTGTCGTATTGAGAATTAAAAAAAAGCTTTTTGAAGCCTTAAGATTATAATTTTACAAACCTAATAGATAGCGCTATGGTTCTGACGCAATCCTAATTTTTTGCATTTTTTTGGTACACGGGCTTGGAATATTTTTTCAGCTAGGCCGGCTTATGAATCAGATAGCCTTAATATTTAGCAATAAATTCCTTTTTTTAAAACCTCTCTTAATTTTTTTGAGCAGTTTATTTTAAGACTTGTAAAATCTTGCATATTCGATATTTAATTCTAAAGGTGGGAAAAACAGGACTAGGTTTTTTTTAATGATTTTCATGATTATTTTGGCATGGAAGAAATGTGTATAATTTATTGAAACTTTGAGGTCATTTTATACATCTACTAGCAAACCCGGCCACACGTTGCTGTGGCTAACGAAACACAACGCCATTACCCAATCATTATAAAATCCACACCACCCGCTTGCCAGCTACCCGCTGCCCGCTGCCTGAATTGAATATTTGAATTTATCGGCTTTCCTCTACTATAATAAGCATGTATTATACAAATAAACTAATTAACTCGCCACTTGCAATGCTTGCAATGCAAGACTGGATATTTGAAAAGGGAAAATCAAATACCTACTTACTCTAGGACATCTATTTTCCAATTTCTTCCGTAGAACGAATTTCAAAAGTGACTACAATACGGCCCGCCAGCCGTTTTAAATCGCACAAAAATATGTTTTCTTTGAATTTCTCGGCTTTCCTCTAATATAATTTATATATATTATACATATAAACATTCCTCTTCAATCACTCTATCTATTAGTGAAAACCTTGTGAAAATCCGTTGCGTAGTTTAAAAGGTTAACGCGCACATACATTTTGAGCGACTTCATTTTATACTATGTAATGATAATGATGATTTAAAAAAATATTGTGAATTTTTTGAAGCATTTCCTCGGAAAATATGAAAATTATCATCTGCTATACGTCGAGCGTCATCATCAGACGTAGCTTTTGTGTGAATTTTGGAGGCCACAGTTTTCATCTCAAATCAATAGGGTTTTGAATTTAATTTAAGAACATGTGTCTCTTCTATATCAACTTAACTTTTCCCAAAAAAACTCAAATTAAATTTTTTACTAGTGTGTAAACAGGAAAACTTGATTTTTTACGGTTAAAAAACACTTTTGACAATGATATTACTGCGAATTTCGGTTCACATGGAGCGTAATTATTATATAAATGAGGTATCTGCACATTTTTTAAATGTTTGGTTAAAAACTTTCTGAGCTAGAGTGCACACAAATTCCAAAAAAGTTTTCGTTTCGAGAAAAATGCGTTTCAAGTTTACCACGTGGTTCGCACAAACAACCTCGTAATACCGGAACGAATTGAAATTTTTATTTAAAATTTCTTAAATAGTTATACTAACAATTTATGAAATAAAGCAAGGCGGGAATGGGTACCGCCGCCCCGGGAACCTTAATTGGATAACCAACACCTCTGCCATAGGTCACCCCAAGTGGTTCGCTACGTTTGGTGATTTAGCAGGGGTGCCCGGGTTCATGGGATGAGGTGTGTCTATGTCTTGGAGGTGGATGACCAGGACTCACTGAACCCCAGATTCCTACCCACCCCTTAAACCCTTTTCCTTCCCAGAACTCTCCTCTCCTTCCTTTCCCTAAAAAAAACCCTCCACACAGCATCCCCAAAGATGACATAGGCCCTCAGAGAAATTATTTTCCTCAGGGCCTCCTGTGTAGAACTCACGTAAAAAAAAAAAAAAATTAATTCATTTTTTTAGTGTTCTACGTGTATTTCCCCCTTAAGTCTGGAATCGTATTATTTTATAAATAGAACACAAGAAAATATACCTTCTATTTTTCTTCTTATTTATACCACTTCGAATTAAGGATTGGAACTCAGCCGCGACGCAAATTTCCATCGTTAGATCTAATCTTCACATTTTTTGACGTGTTTTGGGAATGTGGTAGAAATGTAGCAGCAGGGGTCCACCGAAATCAGTAAAATTTTGAAAGGGGTCTACGAGAAAAATAAGTTTGGGAACCTCTGATCTAAAGCAACAATTTTTCAACACCGGGCGCAAAGCGTTTTATTTTATTTCAATTAAATGTATACATTGTTATTGTGCTTTATCAGGTCAGGTCGATATTAGTTCCTAGCTAGGTAGATTGCCTGTTCGACGGAACCATATTGCTCGTGAAAATTCTAATTAGATAATGCTGTAAAAAATGTACGATTTACGAGACGATATGAATGCAAAAGAAACGATATGAATGCAAAAGGAGTGTGTGCCGTAACACAGATGTGTGGCGATCTATTCAGAGTCTATGCAGGGGTCTGCAAGGAAATGGCCTGATGGTTAATTCTTCTTCTTTGTGTGCCCTATCAGGTCCCCCCGACGTTGGAGATCACTCTTAAAAATGTTTCTCTGTCTTGCGCTGCCCGGAATAGCTTATCCATACTTCTAATGCCGGTCCACTCTCGTATATTTCGCAGCCAAGATATTTGTTTCCTACCAGGCCCTCGGCGACCCTCTATCTTGCCTTTCAATATTAAATGGAGCAAGTGATACTTCTCCCCTCAAAGTATATTATGACCCAGATATGAAATTTTCCTGATTTTTATTAATGTAAGCAGTTCTCTATCTGCTCTAGCTCGCCTGAGAATTTCTGTGTTGGTGATCATGTCGGTCCATGGGACCTTGAGCATTCTCCGGTGAAGCCACATTTCAAAAGCCTCTAACCTGTTCATGGTATTTACTTTCAAGGTCCATGTTTCACATCCATACAGTAAGACCGACCACACATAACATTTTAGCATTATTTGCCTTAGTTTTAAGCTGATATTGTCATTGCAGAAGAGGTATTTTATTTTAATGAACGCAGTTCTTGCTGCTTTAATTCTGCACATAACCACTACATCTGGGTCAAGAGTCTCCGTGAGAATACTGCCGATAGTTATTAAGTTAATAATAATAAATATTTTTCTTTTCATTACCACAGGTGTTATGCAACATCATGACGCAGTCACAGGAACAGAGAAGCAAAAAGTTGCCTACGACTATGCCAGAATACTAGACGAAGGCATTCAGAATTGCATGAACAGCTCTAGAGAGGCTTTAAAGTAAGAAACTGGATAATCAATAATACAAGGATACGCTTAAGGTCTGTCAAATGTTGAAAAAAATGAAGAACACTGATTTTTTTTTACTTTGTGCAAGAAGTGTGCACTTGCTTGGTGTAGCGCTAAGTGACCAGCTCAGGCACGAGGGCTCCCTCGAAGCCAGATTTAAGTTAGCCTCTTAGAAGCTGGGCGTACTATCCAGGGCCCGAATATACTGCAAATAGTAGACAACTGCTAACCCTTTACAAATACTGCACCCCATGGTTAAATTTGGCCGTCACATCTGGTTCGGAGCCCCAAAATTCCTGAAAAAATCCTCGACTCTGCAGAAACGGGCAATCCTTTGGATTCTCCTATTTTAACAAACGGATTGCAATTTTTAGAGCTCTGGCGTCGGTTGGGAATGCTGTCCTTGTTCAGTTTGGAAACACGCCAAACGCGTTTCCAACATTTGTATATTGCTGATATTATTTTGTCACATGGCAATGGGTCGTTTCTATGACTCGTTCTTAAGTTCAACAGCTCGGCCTTGGAACGATTTGCCGGCCTTTGTGTTTCCTCCCGATAATATTTTTTTCTTCAGGGCCTCCTGTGTGGCGTTTACTTAAAAAACCTTAACTCACAAGTAAATTAACTATTATGTGCGACAAAATCGGGGTTTCGTCGCACACACTATTAATTAAGGGGGGTAACTATTTATTGCTATAGTTATGCAAAAAAATGAAATTTTGATATTGATTTACAATCTTTTAATAACTATTGCACTTCTTCCAGCAAGCTTATGTCTTCAGGCTCCACCGAGAAACAGAGCGACATGCATGAGATGTCCAAGGATGTGCCTGAACTGTCCTTGACTCTGTGTCAACTGAATATCTCGCAGTGTTCGGTTTCTGAGAAGTCCAAAAACTTTGTGGTGGGTACCTTTTTGGTCAATGTCTTTGGTCAATCTTTGCCCTCATGTATCATTCAATATTCTACTGTCTTATGCCCCCTTATGTCCCTCTTTGTCTTTCCCAATCCAAATTTGACATCATTGTCCTTTTTGTCCTCCTGTTTCTCCGCTGTTTTATATAGTGCTGTCCCTCTTTGTCTTCCTTTATCCTTAATTGACCTCATTTTCCTCCTTTGTCTATTTTTTTCCTCCTATTTCTCCGCTGTTTTACCTTGTGCTATCCCCCTTTGTCTTCCCTAATCTAAATTTGACAATATTTTCCTTCTTCTTTCATTGTTGTACTCCTGTTTCTCTGCTGTTGTATCTTATGCTATTCCCCTTTGTCTTCCTTTATCCTAATTTGACATGATTTTCCTTCTTTGTCTATTTTTTTTACTCCTGTTTTCTCCGCTGTATCTCTTGTGCTATCCCTCTTTGTTTTCCTTAACCCGTCTGATTGGTTCAACATATTCGCCCCTTACAATCCGGAAGCCTCAGATTCTGAAAAAAATTCTGAAACCGTCACTTTGGATCGAGATTGTAAAATATCTATGCAAGATAGCTTTCATATTACAAAGAGAATAAGAAGCATTATTTTATTATCTTTCTGGTTAAAAGAAAAATACATATGTTTGCATGAAAGGAAAAGAGATATATCTTTTAAAATGTAACGTCGCTCAGGACGTTTTTGGTCTTATGAAAGTATAATGCGATTACATGTTTAATTAGGTTAATCCTAATTTGACATCAATTTTCTTCTTTATCTATTTTTGTCCCACCGTTTCTCTTGAACTGTCCGCCTTTGTCTTCCCTATTCCAAATTTGACCTAATTTTCCTTCTTCGTCTTTTGTCCTCCTGTTTCTCCGCTGTTTCTCCTGTACTGTCCCCCCCTTTGTCTTCATTTATCCTAATTTGATCTAATTTTCCTTCTTTGTCTATTTTGTCCCCATGTTTCTCCGCTATTTCACTTTTGCTGTTCCCCTTTGTCTTCCTTAATCATAATTTGACCTCATTTTCCTTTTTTGTCCAATGTTTCTCCGCTCTTCTAACTCGTGTTTTCAACCTTTGTCTTCCTTTATCCTAATTTCATCTCATCTTCCTTTTGTCTATTTTTGTCCTCCTGTTTCTCTTCTGCTGTCCGTTTTTTGTCTTCCTTAATCCTAATTTGACATTATTTTCCTTTTTTGTCTATTTTTATTCTTCCGTTGCTCCGTTGTTTGTCTTCTGCTGTCCTACTTTGTCTTCCATTATCCCTATTTACCTTCTTGTTTCCCCGTCGTCCACTTTTTCTTCTACGTCTCCATAATTACTCATTTTAAACAAGATGTTCCCTCAATATTAAATGACAATAGGTGCTCTGTTGGTCTTCAGCTCCTTGTGTAGCAGCAAAATAACTTTTATCCTAATTTGTCCTTTACATGCTAATGATAATAACATTGTATTATATACTTCTAGGTGACACTATATAACCCCCTTGGCCATGCTATCAACCATTCCGTCAGAATTCCAATTACAGGCGGAGAGTATGTTGTCCGGGATACTGATGGTAAGCTACTTCTATTTTTCGTAAACCAGTCAAAAGACTACGCAATAAACAAACAAGATGAAATAAATAAATCGAATACAGCCTGTATATAGGGCATCAGTTTAGAAGATGTTCATCAAATGATCATAAATTTAATTAGTTAAACAAAGAAGAAAACTATGGATGAAGAACGTCGAATATATTAAGAACATTCAGTCATTGTGAACTGTTACTTATTCGTTAGCGATCTGTAATCAAGCTAGGGAACGACAAAAGTTATCCTATCAATCATCGATCGACTGTGCTAGGGGGCCTGAACAAATCTCACACCAAGAACCCGAATACCCCTGCTAAACCACCAAACATAACAAACCACTTGGGGTGACCTATGACCTATCCCTATGGCAGAGGTGTTGGTTATCCAATAAATGATTACATATACGCATCCCAAATTTAAGATGTAATTAATAAATTGCGGTGAGTTGAAGCCTCTGTCGGGACCCCTTTATTCTAACGGCCGTTATTCCCAATCCAACTGATCAACTGTTGGCTCAACACTCCTCACATGCACAAATACTTTTTCTTCTTCGTGCGCCCTGTACGACTCCAGATACTAATATTTACAGCCTGTATGTCGGAAGAATATCTACAGCTCATATGTTGGACTAATATCTATGAACTTCAGAGTGAGGACTAATATCTACAGAGCTAAGGTCGGACGAATATCTATGACGGTCCCAGTGGTGACTAATATCTATGGAGCGTAGGTTGGACTAATATCTACAGAGGGCAGCTGAGCAAGAGGTTGTACGGAAAAGCATAAATTACGTAAAGGCTTAAACGTTTAAAGTACGTACATGAAGTTTTTGCATAATATTACGTATTTTGCTGTTTACGAGAACAATAATTTATTGAACAAACATGGAGGTCATAATACAAAGATATTTATTTATTTCGAAATACCCAGCACCACAACCTAACCTAACTGACATAGAAATGGTCATGGTAACAACAGACTAAATAATTTAGAAGCATTCGAAATAAAGAAAGCTGTTAAAACAAAAACCCAAATCCTTAATAATCAGCTTAATGTGTCCAATAGTCAGATATTAGGGATTTTTACATAAATACATACAAACATAAATTAAGTTTTTTAAACTGCATACGAAATATTACGTTATTCCAAAATGCTATACATAATTGCAAATCCAACCTCTGCCAGTGCTGTAGATATTCGTCCACACTTTGGTTCTCATAGATATTAGTCAGCAGTTTGAGCTGTAGATATTTGTCCTCATTTTGGTTCTCATAGATGTTAGTCCGATTTGTTCAGTTTTTGGAATTCCTGTAGGTATTAGTAGACGCCTCCCCCCACACGTTGGCGATTACTCTGGTAAATGTATTTTCTATCTTGTGCTGCCCGGAATAGCTCCACTACACTTCTAATTCTGGTCCACTCTCGTACATTTCACAACCAAGACTACAAAATACGCTCTTCCCAGATCAACTCTCCGACCAACAGGTGAATCGCGCGTTACTAAACAAATCGCTCAGTTCCGTGGTCGTCAAACTGCGGCCCGCGGGCCGCATGCGCAGCCCGCAGCCTGCATATTTGTGCGGCCCGCACAAATATCTGGGGTTTTCTTTTTATTTTTTTTTCAAGTACAATTTATACTGTCCGTTTTTTTGCGGCCCGAACAAATCGTCGCCTCAGTTCTTAATTGTCCAAACGACCATTTTAGTTTTTGTTCAATCTCCGCTTTAAAACTAAAAATAAAGTATAAAAAAGGATGATTAATCACTCAATTAAGAATTATTTAAACTAATCAGACCTTTGCCTTTACGGAAATAGCTTTAAACACCTATCATAATGTTTCATTGAAATAATGAAAGAAAACCTTCACCTCCTGTCAAATTTTCAAATGGTCGTTTGGACAATTAAGAACTAAGGCGACGAAATATCTGCCGTTTTCTTTTTTAATATATATTTTTAAGTACAATTATACTATCCGTTTTTTGCGGCCCGCACAAATATCTGCCGTTTTCTTTTTAACTATTTTTTTTTTCATGTACAAGTACAATTATACTAAGTATATCCGTTTTTTTGCGGCCCGAACAAATATCTGCGGTTTTCTTTTTAACATTTTTTTTTTCATGTACGAGTACAATTATACCATATTCGTTTTTTTGCGGCCCGCACAAATATCTGCCGTTTTCTTTTTTACCATATTTTTTTTTCATGTACAAGTACAATTATACTAAGTATATCCGTTTTTATGCGGCCCGCACCAATATCTGCCGTTATCTTTTTAAATATATATTTTTTCATGTACAATTATACTATCCGGTTTTTGGTGGCCCGCAATATCTGCCGTTTTCTTTAAAAATATATTTTTTCACATACAATTAAATATATTATCCGTTTTTTTACAATAATTTATATTGTCGTTAGAGACTTTTAGGGGGGCGATAGAAGACCCAGAGAAAATTAGAGAGCTTAGAGATGACACGGTGAGGGTGTAGGAAGGTAAAAAAAAATTTTCAAAAAAGACCAAAAAATCACGCTTATCACATACTAATAAAGCAAAATAAACTTTAATATTGGTTAATTTTTGTTATTGTATGTATTGTTATCATTTTTATCACGTGTGTGAAAATTCACATATTCCGATAGTTTCCCGAAGTGGATGAAAATTGAACTGAAAGATTCCATCACAGATGCAAACAAATAAATTTTTTTTAATGTAATATTATGATTTTAGGTGTATTATTATTATTAAGAATTGACACTATGTCATGAACACAAGAAGGAAGGAAGTAGCAACTCGGTACTTAAACATAAAATAATTGCTTTTTTAACTTGCTAAACAAAAAGGTACAACACCCCCCCCCCCCCCCCACCCCGAAATCATAAGTGTGCGGCCCGCGGTGATACCTCACATTGTCCTATGTGGCCCTTGACCAGAAAAGTGTGACGACCGCTGGCTTAGTTGATCGGAGACTAAGATTGATCTATCAAAAAGTTGGGTGCAATGGCCGTAAATGATCTAATTTCAATAATGTTTAAATTACAGGAAAACAGATTCAAACACAGACCGTAAAAATATCACCAAATGCTATTAAACATCTGATTCGACAATCTGAAGCTACTGAAGAACTGGTCTTCCTAGTTGAGGCTCTGCCACCTTTAGGGTACAGATCCTTCTACGTAAACTCTTCAGCAGGAAACCAGAAACAGTTGGAACCTGAAAATGAAAAACACTTTTATAAGAATAAGGATAATAATTTCATCGAAAATGATGTAAGTATTTTAAATTGTTGTTTTGAGGCTAAGTTTAATGTGAAATTACTATTTACGATTAATCTTTACTATAAATCCGTATATTTTTTGAATATCAAAAAATATGATTTAAATAAATTGAAGCTTTTTCTATCGTTTTGCTTGAATAGAATTAAAATAGAAGTGATAATTTATTTACGGAACGCGGGAGGGGGGTTCGCGGGACGGGGGGAGCGGGAGTGGGGAGAGGGAAGGCGGGGAAGGTAGAGGAAGGAACGCGTGAAGGGATGAAGGGAAGGGGACATGGTAGGAGAAGGGGTGGCGGAAGGGGAACGGGACGAATGGGAAAGGATACGCTGGGAGAAATAATATCTTTATTAAGTGGCAACGCATGCCGGCAATTCGCTAGTCTCTGCATATTATAAATTAAAGTATTAATTTAATTAAATTAAATTATTGTCCTCCGCCGCGTCTGTCTGTCTGTTCGCATTAACTCAAAAACTGCTGAACGGATTTTCATGCGGTTTTCACCAATAGATAGAGTGATTCATGATGAAGGTATATAAGTTGTCAAGGTTTTGTGTAAATTGGTTGAAATATATAATATATAAGGAGATGTGGTGGACGAGTGGGCTGGCAAGCGGACGCTGTGGATTTGATTTGTATGCAAATTAACAGACAGTGGTGTGAGTTAATTTACCGTGGTTATAAAGGTTGTGTTGTGTTTCGTTAGCCACAGCAACGCGTGTCCGGGTTTGCTAGTTAATTAATACATAAATGAATATTCGTTTTTCAGAAACTCAGGCTGTCTGTGGATCCAGAAACCGGTTTTGTCAGTGAACTATACATCGCCGAGAAGAACCTAACGATTCCTCTAAAGCAGGAACTACTTTACTATGAGGCTGCAGATTCCGGCCAGTAAAAAAACTACCTACTTTATTAACCTTTTCTCTGCGTCAAAAATATGTGTCACTTCGTTCACACGCGGGGCTATTTATCACTAATCTAATTTATGGCTTTAAACAATAATCACGAGTGGATTTTAATATTTGTTTTAAAAAATAAATCACTTATGTCTTGAAGTATTTTTTCAAGTGTAAATAAACATTCGGTTTATCAATGGGACTCTATAAATCTTCGGCACTTATCTCAGTAGTGTTATGAATACGTTTGGGTCAGGCCGCCATATTAATATTTCAAGGTCAACACAATAAGCATATCAACATACCGGAGTACAGCTCTTCAACGGTGGTGCGATGTCTCGATTGGCTGGATGAATGAAATATTGACACACACTTCAAAAAGGGCCGTATAATAAAAACAACTGCAGCTTCGTAATTGTAATATTCGTCACATTCACTAAGTTGGAAATCATAATCTATTTCTAAAGTTGCCTAATTATTTCGTCGTCATTAAGACTACGACCCGACATGTATGTTGGTAATAAAAATAATTTCAATTATTGATAAAAATTCAAGCGTCTTCAACTTTTCGTAAAGAGTTATAAAATCACTACACTTGATTGTCCACTAAAAACACTCTGAATCACTTATTTTTGTTTAAAAAAAATAATCTAATACTGATCAAATTTTATATTTCTACCACAGTCTGAAAGTATATTTATAAAAAAAACTTATTTTTAAATATGATAAATCAGATAAATGTCCACGTTTATCACAATAGTTCACATCGACAAAAAAGGAAAAATTAATTCGATATAATAATGTATTACTCGGCGAGCCTCTTCGCTTGAGAATCTTACGAGTGCTTATGAGAGGCGCCTGCGCAGTAGCGTGTGTAAAGACGCGGGAAGAATTCAAACTGATTCAATTTTCGCTCTGAGTTGGGAGGTCCCTTCAAATCTCTGTAACTCTGATTAGAATACGTATTACGGATAAATATCGCAAGATGTCAGTAGGGTAAGGATTTGAGAATTTTTAGGAGTATAAATTTTACCATAATCAAGTATGTTTCGTATACATAATGCCGGAGAAACTTCGCGGCGCACAGACGCGCCACCCGCGTACAGGGCATGTACGGGGTGGCGCAGTGGTGCGCTTCCCGCAGGGAAAGGGTTAAATTATTCAAAAACTTGGTTGAGGTTTCACCGACATTCAAACGTATCAATGTCCTCAAATGTAACATGTTCCTTAATTTTTTATTAATATTTCATATTACGTAATATTGTCTTCAATTTCATACATTGCAATGCTGTAATCAAATGTAACATTGTCATCAAATGTAACATGTCATCAAATGTAACATGTCATTAAATGTAACATGTCATCAAATGTAACATGACATCAAATGTAACATGTCATCAAATGTGACATGTCATCAAATGTGACATGACATCAAATGTAACATGTCATTAAATGTAACATGTCATCAAATGTGACATGACATCAAATGTAACATGTCATCAAATGTGACATGTCATCAAATGTGACATGACATCAAATGTAACATGTCATTAAATGTAACATGTCATCAAATTTAACATGTCATCAAATGTACCATGTCTTCAAATGTAACATCTCATCAAATGTGACATGTCATCAAATGTGACATGACATCAAATGTAACATGTCATTATATGTAACATGTCATCAAATGTAACATTGTTATCAATTGTGTCATGTTATCAAACGTAACATTGTCATCGAATATGACATTTTCATCAAAAGTGACTTGAAATCAAATGTAACATTGTCATCAAATATGACATCACATCAAATGTAACCTTGTCATCAAATGTGACATGTCATCAATTGTGACATGACATAAAATGTAACATGTCATAAAATGTAACATGTCATCAAATGTAACATGTCATCAAATGTAATTCTGTCGTCAAATGTGTGATTGTTATCAAATATGACATGTCTTCAAATGTAACATTTTCATCAAAACTGACTTGTCATCAAATGTAACATTTTAATCAAAAGTGACTTGTCTTCAAATGTAACATTGTCATCAAATGTGACATTACTCCAAATGTAACATTACCATCCAATGTAACACTATCATCAAATCAATCAAAGCCTCGACTCTGTGCAGAAACGGGCGGTCCGATTGAGAAATTCTCCTAACTTAACGGATTGCAATATTTTAGAGCACAGGCGTCAGGTGGGAACATTGTCCTTGCTCTACCTGTATTACAACGAAAGATGCTCTGAGGAACTAAGATCCCCTCGGCACCGATGCATAGCAGGGAAACACGCCAAACACGCGCCCATCATATGTACATGGTTGATATCAGTCACATGAGAACGGCTCGTCTCTACGACTCGTTCTTGAGTTGAACAGCTCGGCTGTGGAATGATTTGCCGGTGTTTCCTTCCTCCTGCAACTAAAAAGACATCTTCCAGCATCTTCAAAGATGACATAGGCTCTGAGGGAAATTATTTTACTCAGGGCCTCCTGTGTTTAGTTAATGTTAAAAAAAATTAAACATTGTCCTGAAATGTAACATTGTTCTCAAATGCAACAATATCACCAATTGTAACATTGTCGTTAAATGCTTCATTTTCGTATAATACAACGCTGTCATCAAATGTGACATTGTCATCAAATTTTAAATTTTTAAATTTGTTATCATTGTCATCAAACGTAACATTGTCATCAGGTGTAACATTTTCCTCAAATAAAACAATTTAATCTATTACAACATTGTCATCACAAAATGTTAACAGGTTGTCACAATTTCACCAAAAACCCGTATTCAAATAACCAGTTAAACAATAAAAAATTATGTTTAATTTTTTTTATTTTTTATTTCAGAGTTTCTGGGGCATACGTATTTAGGCCAAAATTAAAACATGCCGAGTCCATTTCTACCAAAGCAGATAACACATTCTCCAAGGTATGTTTTATCACTAAACCCCGTAATTCGGAATTTTCGCCAAAAAAAGTCCCCAGAATTTTTTTTCCTTACAAAATGATTTCAATTTGGAATTCGTAATTCGAAATTTTTTTTGCTCGCACACGAAAATTCGTTCGTGTAATTCGAAAAACATCGATTTAAAAAAATTATAATTTTGTAAATCTGAATCTGACATACAGCCGTGGTGGTAAAATGACGTAAAATGTCACTTCTGCAGTTAAAATCGTCCTTATTCGCATTAATATTTTGTACATCTGAATTGTTTTTGGTATTTTTTACGAATTTTCTTCGAATATATTAATTTAAAGAGCCGGCCGCGGCGGTAATAAGCTGCGAAAAAATATTTCCGCGGAAATTATCGGAATTTTTACGAATTAACTTTGAATATCCGAATTAGAATGGCCAGCTGCGACACAAATCGGAGGCAAAATTTCGATTTACGCGGAAATGTATCGTATTTTTATGAATTTATTCCGTATCTGAGATATGGCCGGCTGCGAAGGGATTCGGTCGAGAAAATTCGATTTACGCGAAATGTATCGTATTTTTATGAATTTATTCCGAATAGGTAGGTATCTGCATTATGGCCAGCCGCAATGGGATTCGGCTGCGAAAATTCGATTTACGCGAAATATATCGTAGTTTTACGAAGAGCCGGTCGCGGAGGTAATACGCAAAAATTTTATTTACGCAGAAATATGAGGTATTTTTACGAATTTATTTAGAAAATGTATCTGAATTAGAGGACGGGACGGGATTCGGTCGTGAAACTTCGATTTACACGAAATTTATCGTATTTTTACGAATTTACTTCGAGTATTTGAATTCAAAGAGCCAGCTGCATTGGAAATAGGCTGCGAAATTTCGATTTATGCGGAAATATATTACATTTTTATGAGTTTAAGTAGCAAATTTTTATCAGCAAAACTCATGAACCGTGAGCTAGGGCATGATGAAATTTTTCACAGCTTTTTTTGCTTGGTGTCTCTAGGAGGCCGATGCAATCGTTTAAAGTGTCGTTCAGACATCGAATATAACCGCGAGCAGGTATCTGTTGAACTGCGAGCGCTTATGTTTCGTGCCGTTCACACGACGCAGATCAAATATTTCTTCCTATGGTAGGAGAGGGGGTTAGATGAATTAGCGAGCGGCCACGGAGTGCGCATATTTTGTACTGAATCTATCAACTTGACATCTGTCATCCACCGGTCTAGGCAGCTCCGTAATTAAAATGACCCCCTCTCCTGTTTTCGTCAGAGTGGGGGGCGCTTAACTGTTGCATATCGCCTCAAGAGCGGTTATGGCGTAAGATGTGGATTGTCTATGGTTGATGTGTGCATAAAGCGCTTAGGTGTGAACGGTCTGAAGCTTCGACCAAGTAGTTAATATATCGATGGTCTGAAGGGATTGTATGGAAAGCGATATTTGGTGTGCTATGATCTTTTATATTTAAATGCTCAATCTGCTCAATCAACAGGCCTTAAATACTTCAACATGGAACAATGTTTTTTTTATATCTTAGAAATTTATATTTGAAACGAGCCATTTAGTTGTTGGTAGAAGAGGTAAATCTCTTGACTAGCAATCATAGAATTCATCAGCAATTAAGACAGACATTATCGGGTTACAAATAACCTGACAATATTTAAAAATTTCCTACTACCACCACAGTAAGCGGAAAATGTTTCTTGTATCGTAATGGAGCACTTAGTCAGCCGAGGATTCGAACGCGTGACGCCGGGACCCAAACGCGATGCCAACTCAGCCACTGACCGGTCCTTTTGATTAATTTGTGTTATTTCACAATTAATTAATAAAACGTAATACGTGGTGTTTTTACGGCACGTTTCGGTGTGTGATGTCTTACACCCTGGTGTAAGACAATCATTCAGAATTGAAACAGGTACTTCTTCATCTTCATATTCCCCATCTCTTTCCTTCCCAACCATCTTCAACCGCACAACATACCTTAATTGTGGATGCCATAGTGTCACTGGCTCCAGACGGGAGCAGTTGGAACTCTTGTGCGGTATTCACATAAAAAAAAAATTGTTATAAAAAATGTGTATCTTCAATGTGTTTTTATATGTTTAGGGAGCATTGGTTGAGGAGTTAAACCAGCGGTTCTCAGATTGGGCGTCTCAGACTGTCAGGATCTATAAGAACAGCAATCATGTGGAGTTTGAGTGGGTTGTGGGGCCTATACCCATTAAGTGAGTACCCATCAATCTAGTAATTTATCTAGTTGTACAGCCATCTAGTCATCAATCCATATAGTCATCCAGTCGTCTATTTATCCATTAATTTAGTTATCTACCTATCTTGTCATCCAGTTATCCAATAATCGTTTTTCAGTCATCTAGTCATTCAATTCAATTTATTCATTTTTAAAACATTGCAAAATTAAAATTTCAGTACGTTTTAAAAGAGAAAAAGTATTTTAAGATTCAAACAGATTTAAGCAATCTATATATCAATGAAGCACATTCATACTTACAGCAACAAAGCTTGTGGTCTGAATTGTGCTTCATTGATGTTAAACATATTGAAATTCAAAGTGATTGGCAAGTTAGTTCTGCAAGGCGGGAGACAAAACAGTCTATGCTGTTGGTGACGAAGATAACCATTGAGAACATAGAAACTAATGCTCTCCATGATAGCCGAGTTTTCGAACCTTCCACGAATCAGTCTGAAGAAATGTATTACAATGAGCACATCCCTTCTGAACCGTAGATGGTTCATACCATTCTCAAGAGAAAGTGGGTAGGGTAAAGCCACGGATAGTAGCCATATCTTGTTATCTAGTCATCCATTCATCCAGTCATCCTTCCATCGAGTTATCTAGCTATCTAGACATCATTTTTCAGTCATTTAGTCGTCAAGTAGTCTAGCCATCTAGTCTTCCATTCATTCACACCCGTATTCAGAGTCGATCCTTTGGTTCAAGGAGCCTTCCTTTCCTCTAAGGAACGCCGTTTTGTTTTCAGAGACACATCTAAGGTCGGTGTGACGTCACTAAATAAGGTAGCTACCTTCCTTAAGATTTACAAAATTTTTGTATTCAGAGACGTCACTACGTAAGTCTCTACGACACGGCGCATGCGCATTCTTGCTTACTTTGATTTTTAGCTGTCAAAAGTCAAGGTTGGTGGTAAGGGTACCTTTAAACTTGCCAAGTCGGTGGTTTGTTCCCAATTGTTACTGTCGTAAACATAAAACAGTGGAGATGGATGTTATGCAAATGGATAATGAGTTTCTCGATTATGTCGTTGATCCATATCATACACGTGACGACATTGGCACGGGCGCTATGGGCAGCGTACGGCGATATTTACGCGATTTTGAAAATCCCTTTACAGTGACTGCCAATTTAAGGATCGTTATCGGTTGGAGAAAACAACTGTAATGCTTGTATTAATTCCTGTATTATTTCCAAATTACTCTTTAGTAAATAATAGAGGCTTGCCCATACCTCCTGTTAATCAGGTAGCTATCGCGCTGCGATTCTACACTACTGGTAATTATCAGGTAAATATGTACGTCTTTTTACTAGATATCTATTGTAAAATTCTGTTCTACTTTTGTGAAACTAAAATATTGCACTTTGTGAAAAGCTATGATGAAACTTGTTTTTTACATTATGTCAATACTAAATGAAAACATGAATGAAAAATTAACCAGATGCCCTTAGATGTATAATATATCTAGATCATCTTGTAATTATTTCCATTAACTACCTACATATATAATATATATGATTCCAGATTGTTGCGGGAGATCTTCACAAGCTGAGTCAACCAACCTCCAGCAGAGTGGTGCAAAAGATTTCCTCCGGATTGGCGCAACGGTTAACGGAATCTATTTATTTTCCTCAACGGCCCGAGGAATACGCTGAAAATCGAAAACTCTTTTATTCAAGAGCGCAATTTCCAGAAGTCGTCGGGTGCATAGATTGTACACACATTGCCATCAAGAGCCCAAGCCAAACAATAGGGGAATCTTTTCGCAACAGGAAAGGATGGTTCTCTTTGAATGTGCAAGCTGTTTCAGGTCCACGTTTGGAATTTTTGGACATCGTTGCCAGGTGGCCTGGTTCTACCCACGATTCCAGGATATTTAAAAACAGCACGTGCCGCCTAAAATTCAAGGAGAAAAGAATTACAGGCATTCTTCTCGGGGACAGCGGATATGGCCAGACGAATTATATGTTCACATCAGTGTTAAATCCTGCCAATGAAGCGCAGGAAAAATATAATAAGGCCCAAATTTTCTCACGATATGTAGTCGAAAGATTATTTGGTGTATGGAAGAGATTTCCTTGTCCGAGGAGGAAATTAGAAAATAAATTATCTAATACTACAAACATTATAGTTGCGTGTCCCATTTTGCATAACCTGTGTATATCTTCAAACGACCAGCATTTTGGGCGGTTTGAGGGTATAAATATACCTGTCAATTCGGTGGTACAGTCCGCTTCAGGCAGAACAATAAGAGATGCGTTTATCCAAAGACATTTTACGTGACATGTAAAGAACTTTGAAAGGTCACCATATATAATGAATAATGACATCATATTTTTGTAATATGTAATGAACTGTGAAAGGACACAATCTCTAACGTAATGAATAGTGAAGTCATATATTTTTGTAATGTGTAGTAATTGTGCTGTGTAATGGACTGTGAAAGGACATCATATCTAATGTAATGAATAGTGAAGTCATATTTTTGTAATATGTTATAATTGTGCTGTGTATTGAATTATGAACAGGCACAAGGATTTATCTTAAATATATACCTATGTATGTATAAATAATGTGTGTATCAAGGTAGTGTGAAACTCTGTCCATAATTAAAGAAATAACAGAATGGAAAATAAATAAAACATCTATTGGAGATTAATATTTTTTTTATTCAAGACTATTCGCCAGAGCTTTTTCTAGTTCTGCCTTTGCTTTTTTTAATTTGTAGTTCTAGAAGCTCGTTCTGCAGGCGGCTCCTTTCACCTGCTCCAGGGCAGTCTCCCTCTGTGCCCGGGCACTTGGCAGTCTCCAACCTTACTATGTGGATTTCTTCATCGTAAATAATTAAATTTCTATTTCTTCGGCAACGCACTTCGGCCTCGTCCCGAACCACCTGCCCACTAGATACTAGATGGTACCAAGTCTGAAACAACACTAAATTACAAGCCAATTAGTCAATAATGTAATTTTTTTTTTTTTACATTAACTCCACACAGGAGGCTCTGAGGAAAATAACTTCCCTCAGGGCCTATGTCATCTTTGAAGATGCTGTGTGGAGGGTCTTTTTGAGGAAAGAAAGGAGTGAACACGGGTCTTGAAGAGACCCATGTTGTAGGAGGGAGGAAACACAGAGGCCGGCAAATCGTTCCACAGCCGAGCCGTTGAACTCAAGAACGAGTCATAGAAACGACCCGTTTTCATGTGACTAATGTCAACCGTGTACAAATGTTGGGCGCATGTTTGGCGTGTTTCCCGACTATGCACCGGTGCCGAGGGGATAAATGACGCTAGTTCCTCGGAGCATCTTCCATTGTAATACCGGTAGAACAAGGACAGCATTCCCACCTGACGCCTGTGCTCTAAAGATTGCAGTCTGTCTGTTAAGATGGGAGAATCTATCAAACGGACCGCCCATTTCTGCACAGAGTCAAGGGTTTTTCAATAACAGGTTCAGGGCACTATGTGCCCGATGACTCTGAGATGTTTAGGTTTTCCAAGGAGATGTTGTGTTTAGCATCTCTGTCACATGAGACGCTTATGGCGGAGAGCGTTAAGCTCTGCTCTCCAAAATTATATCCAATGGAAGACGCTCCGAGGAACTAGCGTCATCGATCCCCTCGGCACAGGTGCATTATCGGGAAACACGCGCCCAATGTATGTACACGAATGACATTTGTCATCAACAGCTCGGCTCTGGAACGATTTGCCGGCCTCTGTGTTTCCTCCCTCCTACAACATCAAGACTTCCTACCTCTTCAAGACCCACCTTCACTCCTTCCTTAAAAAGACCCCCCACACAGCAGCTTCAACAGGGCCGCTCTTTAGGGTGGAGAACGAGAGGTTAAACTAAAGCTCTCCGAGCATTGTTTGACCCTATGAAGGGAATTGCAAGTATTCAAGTGCAAGATAAGTGCAAATAGAGATGTAAACATAGTCACCTCTTTCTTGGGAATAATACGTCTTGTCTTCGTCTTGAGCTGGGGGGTTGAACTTTCCTCCGGTGTTCTTGTTATATCTGAAAATTAATAACACTTTTTACAATATTTCTATCTCAAATATTAAGATTTAGCATGACAACTGATGAAATTATGTTCACACAACAATTTGTATTGAGTTCCTATAGAGAAATGCGAATGCTACCATCTAAATATAAATAAATACTCCACATTCATTTAAATTTAAAATTGCAAAGAATCAATTACATTATCAAAAACTAACCAAACACCGGCACTTCCATCGACTGGTCAGCCCATTTCCGTCGACTGGTCAGCCCATGGCATGCTGAATACAACAGACGTGCTGACAGCGGTATCTGAAACTTAAACAATACTTTGAATAAGAAATAATGCCAACGTTAAATAAACAAGTAGCCAAATATTTCGCATAACTTTTTTAAACTAACCATCATATGTATTACAAATAGAGTGATCGCTGTCGTTGCAGAAGCTCAACTCTGTATCGGTGGCCAAATCCGGTATGCCGTCAACGGGATGGTGCTCATTGGAGACACTTGGCAACAGCCTGCCCCCTCCAGTCTTCAACTTGCTCCTCTTCTCCTCGCAGAGCTCCATCTTCCTTTTTGTTTTTAAGTTGTCTCAACATTTCTTGAGCTGCGCTTGGTTCCTCTAAAATGAATTCAAGATAGTATTATAATAGTATTAAGGAGTCTGAACAATAGAAGAGTATGTATGTGAATGAAGAAGAGTAACCCTGAGGGGAAACGGCGTGATGGCTAGTTAAAATTTAAATTACAAACGATACAAACCTTTTGATTATCGCCGATTGAATTAAAATCATTGTCAACTTGGCCCACGCGTTTTTTCTTTTCACCAAGCTGCAGATGATTCGTCGAAATGCTGGCTACCGCGGGGTTGTTGTTATTTCTTGATCAAATCTAATAAGCACTGTTTTTCGCTTGGCGTAATCATAATCCGTGAATTCATTTTAAAACGAGATGCGTAGCGCTAGAACTTTGACAGGCCAACGACGCATAAATAAACAAAACTGACAGATGCCTGATAAATCCATGGATACGAACATAGAAAAACACACAAATTGTCCCGAAACGGGGCATGTTGTTTCCGTAGAAGCAGAACATCGGCAAGTTTCGGATGACGTCACACATTTATTTCGGCGTAGACAAAAGGTCTCTACCTTAGGAAAGGAAGCTCAAAGTGTGGACTCGGAATAGAAGCGTTAAAGGTAAGGACGGTTCTTACCTTTGCTAAGGTAAGGCCGACACTTGACTTAGACAACTTTAAGGATCGACTCTGAATACGGGTGTCAGTCATTTAGTCTTCGAGTTCTCCAGTTGACCAGTCGTCCAGTCATCCAGCTATCTATTCATCTTGTTATCTTGTTATCCAGTCGTCCATGCATCCAATTATCTGGTTATCTAGCCGTCCAGTCATTCAGTCACCCATTCATCCGATCATCTGGGATCCTTAGATCTACAACTATCAGTTTTTTTTCCATCCTTTCTCTGCAAGTTATTTGCTTTTCATGTCGGTGTTAGCCGTAAGAACTCCTTGTGGAGTACTAACTTGCTTTCGTCCGACAACTCTTGTATCACTGCCTTTACAACCTGTTGTTCGTTCATTTGCTAAAAGATAAAATTAAAAGTTCACGCATTCGTGGTAGCCTGGGTATCACGGACATAAGCAGTAAGCTAGAGGAACGATAGATGGTATGGAAACATAAGACGGAGACCACCAGAGCACACAGTGAAGCAGGCAATGTATATGAAACTTAATCGACAGTCATCCAGAGGAAGATCAAAGAACTCCTGGATGAGTCAATGCTCCAAAATACTACAGAGAAACGGCCTGGATGAAAGCGATACCCAGAACCGAAGAAGTTATAACCTTAGTGTGATAGACGTGATACGTTATCACGTGTGGGGGTACGGCCGAAGGTAGCCGAAGGTTTCTGATGGACGGCCGATCTCACCCGAAGTTGGACAGTGGAAAGGGTTACAGCGAGCGCAAACAGCTCGCTGTGCTGGAGCCCCATTCCCTCAGCCAGCTAGGCACAACGAACACGTTATAACTTATAACAATTATTTTCAATAAATCGTCTGCCATCATAGACATCCAAATTGATAGACGAGAAGATACAAATGAGGGGTAAAACCAAACTATGGAGGGCGAAGAGGGGAAAGATGAATGTGATTCGTTAAAAAATCAATCTGACAGTATATAGGCATCTCGCATTATAATATCACCATTTAGTTCTTAAAAGCAAAATCTGCTTTTGAATGAATAGACCTTTTTATATTTGCGTAGTCCAAATGCGGTAAAGTAAAGTTCGCCCTTTTTCACAGAGGAATATTTTGTTGCCGTATTTAGTTAAGACACTTTTACAAGTGTTTCATAATTTACTTACCCCTGTAACCAGCGACGAGCTCACTGGAGAAACGCCCACATTCGCTATATCTACATATATTAGGGTATAATGTATAGCACAAGCTCTCATTTTTGTTCGTAAAATGTACGATGCGAGCTCGGTGCTGGTCAGGACAAGAATGATGACGTCACATTTTTTAGATTCAAGCGAGGCTCTTGTAAGCCGAGCCGGCTCCATGGAACCGTTATGGGGAGGGGGAAATAATCCGCTTTTATCACTTAGGGCAGGTCCAGATATATTCATATGTCCATGTCTGCCATCGTATTACGAACGTCTTTTAATAATACAGTGAGTAGTACTGAGAAGTTAAAGATATGTAGCAGCCGTGCCACCGCTTCTAAATACCTTTGCAGGATGCCGACCGAAAGAAAGCTGAATCAACAATCAGACAACAATGTATTACGAAACACGAATTTAAATATCGATCAATGACACCCGAGACGAAAACCGCTGACCAGGCAAAGGCATTGCAAAACATTAATTCAATAACCGGGTAGACGAAATATTCTACCCGTGCTAAAATAATAAATAATTGAGCCCACCATCAGCGATCCTGCGGGTTCGAGGTCCGGACGCTTCACTCCCACCCATGGAAACGAGAACAAAGGAATCATCACCTATATAAACGGAGGAGGACCTACTCAAGCAAGCCACTCGCTCCGACAAGACCGACGCGCCAGAACATAACTCTACCAGCGCGAACACGCTGTACTTAATCTTATCGACTTACGAGTATTTAATTTGATTCACAAATGAAATATATTAAATCTTCTGCTGAGTTTGCTGTCCATCCTCTCCGGCGTAGTACCCGAATAACTACAGATAAAAGAACACTACACTTAGAAAGAGAAGAGCCGACCCCAACAGCTTACCTAGGCAATGAGTTAGGACAGTGCACGGACGAAGAAGAATTAGATATATAATATGGGCTGTTTGGTGTATTTACAGAAGCGGTGGAGGCAGCGAGGTCATTTCTAGATTCTCCACAAATATCAAAACAGATGGTACCTTCTACACTGACTCCAATGGACGGCAGCTACTAAAGAGAGTCAAAGATAAGAGGCCAACTTGGGATGTTAAACTTGCAGAGCCTATTGCTGGTAAGTCACCTGACACCTTTAATCATAAGTTCAAATCAAATATATAATCTACCAGATGGTTCCCGGCATGCGTTGCTATGCCATTTAATAAAGAAATTGTTTCTCCCTGAGTGTCTTCTTCCATTCGTCCCATTCCCCTTCCGCCTCCCCTTCTTCTCCTGCGTCCTCTTCCCCTCTCGCTCTCCCACTCCGTCACCTCCACCTTCCCTCTCCCCACTCCACTCCCCCCTTCCCCCGTCCCGCGAACCCCCTCCCGAGTTACCCTCCCCCCTTCCAGGTCCCCCTCCCTCCTTCCCGCTTTCCATACATTCAGTTTTCAAACCTCGCGTGCCACCAATAGCAATTTTTTATACAAATTTCATAATGCCAGAGCTCACCTGAAGTTTTATAAAAACCTTGTCCTGACAATAACGAACACACAAAAAAAAGAATTATCTAATTTGGTGCAGTCGTTCGAAAGTTATGCGCTTAGCAACACATTCAGCGATTCATCTTTATATTATAGATATACATATAAAAATCTAAATATGCTTGCTTGGGTGTATGTATTTATACGAATATGTATGTGAGATGTCTATGTATTGCTATATTAAGCATGGGAAGTGGATGGTAACGCCCCTTTGTGGGCGTTTGAGACTTACAGGGGGGGGGCATTAGAAGACCCAGAGAAAATTAGGGGGCATTGAGATGGCACAGTGAGGGCGCGGGCAGGTTAAAAAAATGGTTTAAAAAATAATAAATAACACGCTAATCGCGTACTAATAATAACTAGCAGTAAAACCACAAACCACTCCGCAGTTTTTTGCTGCTAGGCCCTGCGGGCGGCTTTTAGTTCGGCTTCGCCCAGTTTGAGTAGAAACTGGTTCCAAAAATAGCCAGTTCCTTGGTCCACTGTGATCCAGTGACAGCTAGTCACCAAGACAAAGTAACCGAAACACGCAATGCCAAAATTTGTAATATACTCGAATGTGTACGAATCGTTGTTTTTATAAAACGCTCGCACGCAAAATGCGCGCTGCGGTCCCGTGAAGCGATCCATTACTACTAAACTAAATAAGCCCGTCAAGCGTTTGAGACCACTCCCCGCTAACTGTGTTTGCCGCGTAATGGTCAAACAAAAATCGAAAAACAATATGAGACAACCTATATTTTAGTATGTACTAGGGCCAGTCAATAGGTAATGCCTCCAATTTTTTTTCTCCTTTAATAGTCAAGTAAAAAATGCAGTCACAGGGGTCGAAAACCACACTATTGACGATTATTTTTTATTTTTCAATATTATCTCCGTCCATTTCCACAGCTCTGGTCCATCTTTTAACAAGGGCATGTATCACAGTGTTGTAAAAAGCACGGTCATATCCAGAAAACAGTTTTGATTTTTTTGTCCTTGGTGAGTTTGTGTGATGCCATTCCATTGACTGCCTCTTTGATTCAGATTAAAAAAATGAAACCATTTTTCGTCCCCGGTCACAATTTTTCCAGAAACTAAGAGCTGCTGTGTTGTGAGGCCATTATTTTTCTTGTTTCTTTTTTCTGGCCGGTTAAGTTTCTTGGTAGGTACCCACCTTGCAAAACTTTTGTGAATGCGACATCTGTAGTTATCTGGGGTCACCACGAAGAGTGCAGTCGCTGCAATCAACGGCATGCGCCGCTCCGCTTTTCCTCAGCCAGCGGTGTTTGTCCTTCAGCTTGGTTACAGTTACGCACCCACCATAAATGAACTAATACCTAGATCGATATCTTCGGGCTTTTTGTATGGAACAGGTGTCGACACTATTTAACCATAAAAAATGAAAATTTTATGACTCTGACGTCACATACCATCGACAAGGATGGAGGAAAGTAAAAAAGTAATGAAATTGTAAGATTCCTATTGGTAGTCATTCCTCTGACGTCACATACCATCGACAAGGATAGAGGAAAGTAAAAAAGTAAGGAAATTGTAGGATTTCTATTGGTAGTCATTACTCTGACGTCACAAACCACGTGATAGTGATTTGGTCACAAAAAGGTCGGAATTATACCTCCCTGCCAGCGTCTAGCAATGCTGACGTCCACTGTTGCATCGTGGTACATATTTTTCAGTCTTTCATGAATGTGAATTTTTGCGTTTCACCTTCTACAGTCAAGAATCAATCACAGAACGCTATATATTACGAACATCGATGTCGGCCATTTTGCAAGCGACTGCAGTGCTGCCACCTGTTGAGGCAAAAAATTACTACTGCAGCAGATTGTAGAAGAAGGTTTGAGGAATAGCACAAAATTCAAAATTTTCATTAACTGACTTTATTTAAGTAGAAAAAAATGGGAGGCATTACTTATTGACTGACCCTTGTATACAGGAGTGAATGAATTAAAAAAATATTATTGTAGAAAGCAATCACTTTGTGGTTTGACATATTTAATAAAATAAAAATACTTTTTTGTTTAAAACCATCGTGGTTTTAAACAAAAAAGTATTTTATTTTATTAAAAAAATATTTTTTTTTTTGTTAAATTGCAGGAAACTACTACCCAGTGACATCTGTGATAGCCATTCACGACAACAAGACCGATCTGGACCTGTCTGTACTCACTGACAGGTCACAGGGAGGCTCTTCGCTCAAGGATGGGGAGATTGAGCTTATGGTGAGCATTTTGTTTACATTTTAATATTATTTATTAATGAGTTAAAATATATATTCATAGTTCGCGCACTTAACTTATCTATGTAGTACTACTTACTAGTTATATTTGAAAATTAAAACGGGGCACCCCAGTAAGGACACAATTTCTCTAAAAAATTGTAAAACAAAGAAAAAAATGTACATTAATCAGTTTCAATCAGTCTCAGTGAGTCTCCCTCAGTCTCAATCAGTCTCAGTCAGTGTCAGTCGGTCTCAATCAGTTTCAAACAGTCTTGTGTTTCTCAGTCTCAATCAATCTCATTCAGACTCAATCAGTCTCAGCCAATCTCAATCAGTTATAATCATTCTCGTGATTCTCAGTCTCAGTCAGTCTCGTTCAGACATCAGTCTCAGCCAGTCTCAGTCAGTCTCAGCCAGTCTCAATCAGTCTTATGTTTCTCAGTCTCAGTCAGTCTCAATCAGTCTTATGTTTCTCAGTCTCAGTCAGTCGCAATCAGTCTCAGTCAGCTTATTTTATTTATTTGTCTATAAAAAGTATATTTACATTGGGTTTTTCGATGCCTGTCTCACTAGGATATACCTGTGTCGAGACAGGCGTTTCAATCAATTGGTCTTGTGATTCTCAATCTCAATCAGTATCATTCAGACTCAATCAGTCTCAGTGACTCTCAGTCAAATGCCATCATTGTCAGTCAGTATCAGTCAAACTCAATCAGATTCAGCTTCAGTCATTATCACTCAGTTGGTTAGTAGGTCTCAGCCAGTCTGAACCAGCCTCAGTCAGTCTCAGTCAATGTAAATCAGTCGCAATCAGTATCAATCAGTTTAAAACAGTTGCAATTAGTTTCAATCAGCTTCAATCAGTTGCAATCAATTGCCATCAGATTCAATCAGTTTCAATCAGTTTAAGTCAGCTTCAATAAGTTTCAATCAGTTTCAACCAATTTAAAACAGGTCTAATGATGATATGATATGTTTGCAGGTCCACAGGCGACTTCTATTTGACGATGGTTTTGGAGTTGGAGAACCGTTAAACGAGGAGATAGATGGTAAAGGTCTGGTAGCAACGGGAACACACTATCTTCACGTCGGCGGTATCCAGGACAAAGGTATAACATGATCTTTTTTCATTAGTCGCCATGATTACCATTTTTTTATTTATTTAAGCGACTATACAAAATCTCTATCTCTACATATTATAAATTAAAGTCCCCCGCGTCGTCGTCTGTCTGTCTGTCTGTTCGCGATAAACTCAAAAACTACTGAATGGATTTTCATGCGGTTTTCACCAATAGATAGAGTGTTTCGTGAGGAAGGTTTAAGTATGTAATTTGTCAAGGATTTGTGTAAATTGGTTGAAACATAACGATAATTGTTAGAGGTGTGGAAAAAGTCAAGCCGCCTGGTAGCTTTCATCGAAAACGCTGCCTAATCCTTTTGGGATATAACAAAACAATGCATGGTGGGATATTCCTCTTTTATAGATCTACAAAAAATTCCGTAAAGGCATACATATATCTTTTACGGATAGCTTACTATACCCATTCTATCTTCTAAAAAAATTGTCACGTACATTGCGGTAATTGAAAAGTTATTTAGACGGATACAGTATTAATCCTTATTAACTTAAATACGTTAGTTACCCCAAGCACTTCATGCACATTATTATAATCTTTCACACCATCTCTCTCTCTCTCTCTGATTTCAATCCTGGGATTGGTTTGCAACAATTTCATCTATTCATCTCTTCCACTCTTCCCTGTCTTGTAATTCTATAAGTATACAAAATATAATGGTTACGTTAGGCAAAGATATTGTATTTCTTAATCCTCCTCACTAGTGGTTCCTGTGCCGAGGCGGACTAAAATTGTTTAATTATAGTTTATTTGTCTTCTATGTCGTTTTTAGTGTCTTCATTAGGGTGTTTTCGTTGACCTCTTTCAGCCATGTTTTTATTCTTGATTTGTACTCATTCATTTTTTTTATTAGTTTTATGTCTTGGGGAAGAATATTATTGAGTTTGGTTGCAAAATAAGTGTAGTTTCTTTGTCCGAATGTGGTTTTATAACTTAGAATGTTTTTTTATGTCATTTTTATTTGATCTAGTGTGATGGATACGCGGTCTAGTAGAGGATTCAGTTTTGAAAACCTTCAATAATATATTTTTGCCATATATTCGTTGTACATTTGGTACGTCAAAGCTATTGAAAATTATGTCCCTACACATTTATCTCTTTCTCTCTATTATATGTACTACTTATTTGTTATATTTGAAAATTAAAACGGGGTACATTATACACATTTTTCTCTAAAAAATTGTAAAAAAAAGAAAAAAATATACATTAATCAGTTTCAATCAGTCTCAGTGAGTCTCTCTCAGTCTCAATCAGTCTCAGTCAGTGTCAGTCGGTCTCAATCAGTTTCAAACAGTCTTGTGTTTCTTATATATAAGAGAAGAGACAAAATATAAGGTCAGACAATATATTTTTTTGATCAGTTTAATTTTTACCCTGATGTTTTTTTATACATTAGCTCCACACAGGAAGCCTTGAAGAAAATGGTTTCACTCATGGCCTATGTCATCTTAAGGGATGCTGCGTGGAGGATCTTTTTAAGGAAGGGAAGGCAAAGGTATGAGGGGTGAGTAGGAATCTGGGGGTTAGTGTGTACCTATGGGAGTGACGGACGTATGAATCCATCCCTCCAACTGCGTTGCAAGGCGATGGGTCGAGAGAGTCCGGCTGGAAAGCTCAAAAGGCCTCCTTCACCCAGTCTCTCTGCATCCGCCGCCAAGATTTGTACAAACCTCACCCCATGAACATAGGCACCCCTTCTAAGTCACTAAACGTGGCGAACCTCTTGGGGAGACCTATGGCAGAGGTGTTGGTTATCCAATAAATGGTTACCCACACCCGCGTCCGGATTGATGATGCTTGAGTTAAGCGAAACTGGTCAGAATTAAAAAATATTAAATAAATAAATTTTGATTATAAATTAAATTAATTGTTTTATTCAATTAAATATTTTTTTATTATTTGCAGGCCTCGTTCACAGGAGGCAACTGATGTTGGCTAACCAACTAGAACCTGTAACCTTGTTCTCCTCCGCTGATGACTTCACCTTTGCTCAATGGCAGAAAGCTAAAAATGAGGTAAATTACCAGGGTACCCAGCACGGTCGATCGATTTAGGTTTTATCGAAAATGTCGGTAACTTGCCTTCGCTCCTGAGCACGACTGCAGGCCACTAACGAAGAAATAACAGTTCACGTCAAATAAATTAGGAACCCTTAGTCGTTGTGACTCCAGATACTAATATCTACAGCCTGAATGTCGGACGAATATCTACAGCTCATATGTTGAACTAATATCTACGAACTTCAGAGTGTTGACTAATATCTACAGAGCTAAGGTCGGACGAATATCTATGACGGTCCCAGTGTTGACTAATATCTACAGAGCGTAGGTTGGACTAATTAGCTTAATGTGTCCAATAGTCCGATATTAGGGATTTTTACATACATACATACATAAATTAAGCTTTTTAAACTGCATACGCAATATTACGTTATTCCAATATGCTATACATAATTGCAAATCCAATCTCTGCCAGTGCTGTAGATATTCAACACTTTGGTTTTCATAGATATTAGTCAGCAGTTTGACCTGCAGATATTCGATAACTTTGGTTCTCATAGATATTAGTCAACAGTTTGAGCTGTAGACATTCGTCAAACTTTGGTTCTCATAGATATTAGTTCAATTTTTTCAGTTTTTGGAATTCCTGTAGATATTAGTAGACGCCTCCGTCGTTGTGAAGTATTGTTTGTTCGTCAGCGGCCTGCAGTCGTGCTCGAGAGCATGACAAGTTACATACATCTATCTACCTATATACAGGGTGTGACAGGACACACCCGAGGGATTTTAACCATCGATTGCTGACATTATTTGGATTAAAAAATGTAAATAAAATTTGGGTCTCCGGTGATATTTTTGATGTTTTTTTTGAAATTAATTTTTTTCTAGAAAAACATTAAAAAATTATAGGTGTTGGACAGTTAGAGGCGGGATGAGGAGTTGTTCGGTTACTCAGCTGAGTGACCAATGACAATAAGCGGAAGAAATTTTGTTTTGTTTGAATTTAAAGAAATAAAAAAATTTAAAAAGTCACCAGAGACAAAAATTTCATTGTCATTTTTTACTCCAAATATGCTCAGGAATCGCTGGTTAAAATCCCTCGGGTATATCCTGTTACACCCTGTATATAAATAAAAAAGAATCGCCGTAATGTATGTACGCGCATAACTTCCGAACGATTGCAACAAATTGTATAATTCTTTTTTTTTCGTTATTGTCAGAACAAGGTTTATATAAAACTACTGGTGAACTGTGGCATTATGAAATTTGTATAAAAAAATTGCAATAGGTGACACGCGAGCTGTTTGAAAACTGAATGCATGGAATGTAGGAGGAGGGATGGGAGAGATAACGATCCTGGTGTTATTCTGACTCTAGACATGGCCCGACTCAAGTATTTTGTTCTTTTGAACATGCCATGTCTTCCTCGGGCGTCTCCGACCTCTAACATCCCCTTCTTTCTTATTTATCTTCTCAATGTATTCATTCTTTTTTTTTATTATTACAGTTCACCGGCCTAAAAGCTGAAATGCCTGCAAACGTTCATCTCCTGACCGTGGAACCCTGGAAAGAAAACACTATTCTGATCCGTTTGGAACACTTCTTACAAAAGACCGATGATCCAGAAGACTTGTCAAAGCCCGTTAAGGTCAATATCGCAGGAATATTCAAAGACTTCGAAGTCCTAACGGTTCGGGAGACCACACTCGCGGGTAATGTCTACCTCGAACAAGATAGCGAATTGACTCTGGGATCTCAGAAAGTTAACAAGGTCAAAGGAAACGGAAAATCGGAAGATTTTGAAGTAACTTTGAACCCTATGGAGATGAAGACGTTTATACTTACTGTCAAGTTTTAATTATTTTATTGAAATCTGATGTCGCCAAATAATATAACACCTTCTATTAAATTATTTTAATATTTATAAACGTTTCATCAGTTTTATATGAATTATGCGAAAATTAAACTAACTTTGACCCCTACATTTACCCAGACAGGTCAATAAAATTATACATTTATTTAAACAGTTTAATGAAATTATATATTTATTTAAGCATGTTAATGAAATTATATATGTATTTAAATAGGTCAATGAAATTATACATATATTTAAAGATCTTAATGAAATTATTTATGTATTTATACAGGTCAATGAAATAATAAATTTATTTAAACAGGTCAATGAAATTATACATATATTTAAACAGGTCAATTAAATTACAGATATATTTAAACAGGTTAATGAAGTTATGGATATATTTAATAATGTCAATGAAATTATACACATATATTTAAACAGGTGAATGAAATTATACATATTTTTAAAGAGGTCAATGAAATTATACATATATTTAAACAGGTCAATGAAATTCTTGTTGTTTGTTTTTGGGGTGTTATGCCGTGTTGCGTTACGTCCTCCTTTAGCCAACGTTTTGGACAGCGTTACAGTGTCCATCATCAGGGCAGATGTGAGACGATGATGAACACTGTAACGCTGTCCGAAACGTTGGCTAAAGGAGGAGGTAGCGCAATACGGCATAACACCCCAAAAACAAACAACAAAAATACTTTTAGGCGTGAAAATCTAAAATCATATCAGGTCAATGAAATTATATATATATTTAAACAGGTTAATGTAATTATACATATATTTAAACAGACCAATGAAATTACAGATATATTTAAACAGGTCAATAAAGTTATAGATATATTTTAACATGTCAATGAAATAAAACATATATTTAAACAGGTCACTGAAATTATATGTTTTAAGAGGTCAATGAAATTATACAAATGTTTAAACAGGTCAATGAAATTATAGATATATTTAAAGAGGTCAATGGCGTTGTACATATATTTCAACAGGTCAATGAAATTATATATACGTATATTCAAACAAGTCAATAAAATAATAAGTGTCTACAGGTCAAAGAATTTATGCATACATAAAGACAGGTCAAAGAAATTTAACATGTAGACAGGTCATGAAATTATAAGTACAGACAGGTCAAGGGAATTATATGGACAGGTATAATAAATTATACAAACGTATGTATATATAAACCCATAGACAGGCCAAATATATTGTATGTTTATAAACATGTCAATTAAATTATACATATTGACAGTTTGATGAAATTATTCATACATATATTATAAGCAGTCAATAAATTTATAAATATTGACAGGTCAAGGAAATTATACACAGACAGGTCAATTAAATTCTACATAAAGACAGGTCAATGAAATTGTGCATTTTGGAAGGTCAATGATTTTATCGTCAAGTCAATTAATCAAATCAATCACTTTATTCATGTTGAGAACATTGAGAACATTTCAAGACAGGTTAACTAAATTATGCATGCTGACTCTCAATGAAATTAAATATCTGCCCAGGCAAAAATTTCTCTTTTTTTAAATATAACATACAACGAAGTTGCATTCCCATGAGTTATCAAAACTCATTAAGGGATCGCCAATTGGTACATTTGAAAAGATAAACCCAACCCAACCCAATATGCAGACACAATAAATGAAGAAAAATTTTACAAAACATTTTACAGAAGCAACATACAGACACAAACATAAATATGAAGAATCACTTTACAAATATTTCACAGAAACATGTCTTATAAGATTTTATGAATAATATTATAACCACTCATTTGATTTATGTACTGTTGGTGTCACAAAGTTAAAATCAAGTATCCTCCATGATGGACTATAGAAATGCATAAAAAGCAAATCAGGAAAAATACAATAAAAGGTACATGCTCAAAAACACACAGACCTAATGCAAGATGCTTACATAAAAAATACATGATAAGATTTAAAAAAGATATAAACTGCGCCCATCATATCTGGATGTACAAAGTTTGGTACTTGGAGATAATCAGGATAGCTATCAGAACAGAGTTCGCACCTACTTATGACTCTTTTTCCAAATAACATTTGAAAAAATAGGATTTCAATACATCGTTTTGAGATTTGTTAGAGGCATATACCTGTCTTAATTCTTCAGGCAATTTGTTATAGTTAGTGTACGCAATGTAGCCTAATGATTTCAGTCCGAACTTTGTTGAGTGTATTTTTGATATATGTAGTTTGTTGTGTTGTCTTGTATTATATTGGTGAAAGTCGTTGTTATAGTTCAGTTTTATATTTGTGTGGGTGTTGCACTGAATAATATTTAAGATGGTGTTTGTTATCTCAAAGCTAGGAACAATCTTAAATGGTAATAAAAGTGCGTGACGGTAAATATCTTTAACATGTGTATTCCAAGGCAAGCCAAAAATGTTACGTAGGGCTCTATTTTGGATTATTTGTACCTCCGATATCAATTTTTTGGTAGCAAAACCCCAGATACCCGAAAGGTATGCCAAGTGGGAGTGAATCATAGCATAGTACAATGATCGCAGTATGGCTGTGGGAAGCAATCTACGTAGCCTGTACATTACACCGGTCACTGGAGCAATCTTTGATTTAACATGGTCAAAATGATTTTTCCATGAAAGCCGTGATTCAATTAAGTCCTAGATACTTTGCGACATCTGTTTGTTCCAGTTTGTTTAGTCCAAGGGAAATGTTTAGGCGTTGTTCTCTCTTATTTCCGAATAGCACGTAGTGAGTCTTTTTAATATTGAGACTAAGTTTATTAATTCTCAGCCACTCGGCTAGATGAGCCAAATCTCTTTCCATGTCCTTTTCCATTTCGTTTAAATTAGTATTATGATAGAATAATATTGTTTCATCAGCATAAAGTTGAAGTGTACCTTTCACTCCCCATTTTGCAATATCATTTATATAAATTAAAAATAATAATGGCCCGAGAATCGAGCCCTGTGGTACACCACATGTTATATTTCTATGATCACTTGATTCTTTTCCAATAACAACCGAACAGCACCATATAACTAGATAAAAGTTTTAGATTGTTGCCCACGAAGCCCAGATATTCAAGCTTTTTTAACAGAATCTTATGATCAATCGTATCGAACGCCTTTTTGAGGTCAATGAAAATGCCCGCTGCATATTTTCCTTGATCTAAGTGTTTTTGAAGAGTTAGTATAAAATCAAAGGCAGTACGTTTCGTGTTGGAGAATTTTCTGAACCCATATTGTTGAGGCGTGAGATATTTTGTTAGTCTATTTTTATTAGTTGTGAGATATTTTGTTAGTCTATTTTTGATTACATGTTCAAATACTTTGGAGAAGACTGAGAGTATTGATATTGGACATAAGATGGATTTTTTTGGCAGTCTTATTTGTGAATTGGAACGATTTTTGCAAGCTTTAGTTGATCCGGAAATAGTCCACTCACTAATGACTGATTAATGAGAATAACAAGATGATCCTCAAATTTTTCTTTACAGAATCTGAGTAAGTTGGTTGTCATACCATCGACTCCTGGAGATGCATTAGTTTTTAGTTTTGAGATACTCGCAGCTAAATTTTCACCAACCGATGTAAAGAAGTCATTAAACGCTGTACATATCTGCTTCGGGTCATTTATGTCTATATTATTGATGGTAAGAGTTTCAATTTTATTTGTAGAGTTTTTTGGACTGTTAGTTATGATTGAATTTATTGTCTCCCAAGTTTGTCTTGGATTATGTATGTTTTCTTTAAAAATATCTGTGTAATATTTTGTTTTGGCGAAACGTCTGTAATTAGTAACCAAATTTCTTGACTTATTTTTTTGTGATATAAGAAGACTGTTTTGTGGATCTTTCTTCCATTGTTTGTATTTAGTATTTCGTTCTCTAATAAGGAGATCCAGTTTTTTGTCAAACCATAGTGTATTACCCTGCTTTGGGTTTCCTATTCGTATCCTTGGCTTAAATTTGCAAGTGTCAATTGCTGTTTCGATATATTTAAAGAATTGATTAAAATTTTCGGTTATATTGGTGGTGTCATGAGAAAACGGTTGGGTTTCAAGATATGTTCTCAAAGCCCTCTTATTGATGCTGATGTTTATTTTTGGTGGTATTCTGTTGTTAGAGTGGTGTTTCAAAGAGTTTTGGTAGTCTAACATCATTATACTATGATCACTTATCTGGTTATCAATATTGGAGGTCGTTGAAGATATGTTTTCTCTATTTGATATAATATGGTCTAATAGAGAACTGCTAATAGAGAATTTGATATAATATGGTCGAATATGTTATCAATTTTTGCAGAAGTGGGCGAAAATTTAACATTTTTCGGTAGTACAAATATGCCCAAAATCCTTATATCGGTTGTCACTTAAAGTATAGTAATATTGACCTGAAATTATTGATTTTGTATTTTTAAATTATAAACAATAAAGTTTAAAAAATTTCACACTCAAATAAACGAATGTTTTTTATTTATTTTATCATTGTGTTATGAGAATACCGTGTGAGTGTCCCAAATGAGTCAGTGAGACTAAGGTATTCCAATTGAGGTATATGGTGAGGCTGAAGGGAGTGGAGAGGGGTGGGAGGGCAGCACGGAGGGGATGTATCTGTTTATAAAGATCTGGTCACCAACACCCATAAAGCCATTATTTCAAAAAACACTTCAATTCTGATGGGCAAGACACTCAGGAATGAGCCCCAAATATACTACACAGTAGTTATCGTGAATTGTGAAACAATATAAATCAATTATATAAAAACTACATGCGCACGCCGGGGTTTGAATCCGCGCCCTCCTGATTTGTAGTCGAGAGCCTTGTATCGTAACCACGGGGGCCGTCTTGACTATAATAGACAATTTGCCTTTAAAACAACGAAAGAAATGAATCAAATGAAGGAAAACAGTGCAGACTGTTATTATGCTGTAGTTTTTAAATGCATTTATTCAGTTACTTTTTTTTAAATCCCTAATTTATGTATACTTAAAATATTCACTATAACCATAGAAATAAAAGTGAAATATCAATATTATACCTTTGTCTATGGTATAATATCAATATTATACCTTTAACTATCTTACGCCTATTCATAAAAAGGGAGATAAAAGCGATGTATCTAACTACAGACCAATATGTATATTGTCCGCTATTCCCAAACTATTTGAATCGTTAGTCCTAGATGTCATTATTAAACAAATTAATAATATTATTGTACCCAACCAGCATGGCTTTATCACAGGTAAATCCACTCTAAGTAACTTGATCATATACGAAAATTACATAACTGATTCTCTTGCCTTGAAGCATCAGGTGGATTCAATTTATACTGATTTTTCCAAAGCCTTTGACAAAGTAAGGCGACATATCCTTGTACAAAAATTAAGTATGTTGGGCATCAAGGGTAATCTATTAAGTTGGATTGATAGTTATCTTAGTAAAAGAGAGCTATGTGTGAAAATAAAATCTGTGGAATCTTACGTTTTCGAAGCCACAAGTGGGGTTCCTCAGGGGTCTCACCTGGGACCAATTCTTTTTTTGTTATTTATTAATGATATTGTTAGCATATTTAAAGATGTGGAAGTTCTTCTCTTCGCAGATGACTTGAAAATATATAAAACAATACGTAGTTTAGACGATTGTTATACTTTGCAACTTAATTTAAATAAACTATATCGTTGGTGCATCATCAACTCTCTGTTTCTTAATATTAAAAAATGTCAGGTCATTCGTTTTTGTAAAATACGAAATCATATAATTTATGTATATTCGCTAAATAACGTAAAATTGACAGCTGTCACTCAAATCAGGGACTTGGGTGTTATATTTGATGAACAGTTAACATTCAATCCGCATGTAAATGAAATCACAAATAAAGCCTTAAAAATGCTTGGTTTTATATGTAGAACCGCATGCGACTTCAAGTCATTAGAATGTTTGAAAACACTGTACACATCTTTAGTAAGAAGTCAAGTAGAGTATAATTCGCCTATTTGGTCCCCCTTTTATAAAATACATTCCAACAATATTGAAAGGGTACAACACAAATTTCTACGATTTATTAACTTTAAACTAAATATTCCAATCCAAAATATAAATTATATCCAGCTGATGCACCAACTAAATTTGATTACGCTGTCAGATAGGCGAATTATCTCCGACCTTGTTCTACTAAATAAAATTATTAATTATAGAATCGACAGCCCTGAAATTCTGGCCACAATAAAATTATTTGTACCTTCCAAAAATACGAGACAAAATTCCACGTTTTTCTGTGACAATTTCAAAACAAATTATCAAGCGCACATATCCCTAAATCGAATACAAAATTTTGGTAATAAATTTGGTAATGTCGTTGATATATTTAGAGATTCCGTAGCAGTGCTTAAACGAAATCTACATAAACACTTTGCTGAAATGTATGACTTCACCATTCCATAGTGAAAAACCCTTTTTAGCTTCTATTTATTTCACTCTTTTCTTTTAGACTTTTAAACTTTAATATATATATGTAACTTTACAAATTAATATTGTAATTTAATTTATATTTCGATTATGCTTAAGTCCCTACTAATGCTGATTAATTTCAATCCCGTTATTTTTGTTTGTAAGTACAAAAAAAAAAAACTGTTCTCCATAATGGTATTCTATATTATTTGTAAAACATTTATGTAGGTACTACACATATAATAATTATTTTATTCATATATGTACTTAAACTTTTATATGCCATATAGTTAATGTAATAATACTAATAACAATGTATGTAAAAGCCCAATGGGCGTTTAAATAAATAAATAAATAAATAATATTGATATTTCATTTATGGCATTGCCTTTGTGGGATTTTTTTGTTCATACATTTATTATATTAAGCTTTTTTATATACTTTTCATTATTTCATGTATCTATTATATGTATTGTATCAAAAATTTTCAATAAAAAAAAAAATAAAAAATGGATGAAAAGAGTGAAATTAATGAAAATATTGAAACAAATTAAATAAATGAAACGGATGAAACGAATGGAACAAATGTAATGAATGGAACGAATTGAATGAATGAAATGAATGTAACGAATGAAACGATAAACGAAAGACAAGTGAAACGAATGACGAACGAAACGCATTGAATTAATGAAACGAATGAAATAAATTAAATTAATGAAACCAATGGAACGAATGATACGGATGAAACGAATGAAACGAATGAAATAAATGACAAATGAATCAAATGACGAACGAAACGAATGAAACGAGTTGAATTAATGAAACGAATGAAATGAATGAATTAAATTAAATTAATGAAAGTAATGAAAAGAACGAAAATGAAATGAAAGGATTTAATTAAATTGATGAACTTAATGAAAATAATGGATAAATCAAAACCATTGAACTTAATGCAATTAATGAATGAGATAAAAAAGATGACACAGAGCCTAATGGATGTTAACAAAATAAATTAGATATATTTTCAGTAAACAAATTAACATAAATAACAAATTTATTTGTTAGAAAACAAATTAATATAAAAATTAAATTTATTTGTCAGAAAACAAATTAATTTAAACAATAATTTTATATGTTGAAAAACCACTTAATATAAATGTAGCGCCCACTTCCGCCGAATTCATTGCGCCGCCACTGGCTTTCCAAGAACACGCTAGAAATACTACGGCGCACACCGCGCAATGTACCTACCGCCGGTACATCTACCTACAGCGGTTAATAATATCGCCACCGCCTAGAAAGGTCTCGAGTCTAGCACCATTCAATATCTGTGCAGCGCCGAACCTTCTCGACAACTGCCGAGTGGCACGTATTACCTGCCGTGAAGGTAATTACTCTACCGCTCGCTTCGGCTATATAAGCAGCAGATTTGCTCGCCCGGCTCAGTCAGTCTCAGTCTAACAGTCAGTCAACAGCTCATCATGTAACAGCACGCACACGAGAGCCCGGTGCATCTCCGCTCTCTCCAGGGCAGCTTCCTCGAGGTCCATCACCACGTCTCAGCTCTAAGGCCCACCGTGTCTTCAGCTCACTCAGAACAGCTACATCCCGCAACTTACAAGGTTTGATGCCACGTTCAGCCCAGGGAGCAGCTCACCGTTTCATGGCACCCCGAAACCCACCGTGTTTCGCTGCTATGGAAACACGCTCCGCCTCGCCAGGACTACCTGCTAGTGGCTCAGCTCACAGAGCCACTCACCGTTCATCTCCGCGACTCAAAGCGTCGAGCAACGGCCTGGAAGATAGGTCGTCTCCACCGCCACGGTGTCGAGCAACGCGCTCACCTTCACCGCACCATCTTCACCATCTCCGTGCACCTGCAGCATCTCATCTAGGGTACTCCGCATACATCTTGTTACCGCTTCACCGACCTTCGCTTCGTAGCACAATAAACGACTGACGCCTTTTATTTCACGACCCGTCTCTGCCGATCCGCAGTCCGCTCCCTCATAAATAACCAATTTATGTACAGAAAACAAATTAATATAAATATTAAATTTATTTCTCAGAAAATAAATTAATATTAACAATAAATGTGTCAGACAATAAATTAATATAAATAACCAATTTATTTGACAGAAAACAAATTAATATAAATAATAAATTTATATGTCTGAAAACAAATTAACATCTACGAATAACAAATTTATCACTAAACCAATTTATAATATGTGTATAAAAAAGTATATTAAAAAACGTTAAATGTATAAAATAAAAAAATAATAAATTTTTCTTGTCAGTTCCTTTCAAACTTGCGGTTTTGAAAACCAAAAAATTAATTGCTTTCAAATCCATTCTCAGTATATACTTATCATATAATAAATGTTAAGATTATGTTATAAACTTTGTTACTAAAGACATGAAATACAATCACTAATATTTAGATAAATATGTCAAGTTTTTAATTAATAAACAAAGATTACAATTAACCAACCCAGTGGCGGATCTACAAATTTACGGCCCCACCGCAAATAAATAAAAACCATTATAACTTCTTTTTTTATTATTGTTAACTTATTAATAATACGAAGATATTGCATGAGACGATGTATGAATGTGAGTGAGGCAAAGAATGTGTGCCAAGACCGAGTTGTTTGGCGGTCCGTCCTCTCTGCCTACCCCTGCGGGGAAACGGCGTGATGGTTAGTTAGTTAGTTTATATTGCATTTTGTCCTCCATGCTAGGGGAGTTATATTTATTTTTTACATTTGCTCCAAACAGGAAAACAACTCCCCCCAATGCGGCGCGGAGAAGGGTCTTTTTAGGGAAAGAAAGGAGACGAAATTCTGAGAAGGAAAAAGGTATCAGAAGTGGGCAGGAATCTGGGGGTGATAGGTCGGGAGAGTCTGGCTGAAGAGCTCAAAAGGCCTCAAAAAAGTCTTCCCGATCCGGGCCGCCACGCAGTAGGTGGAAAAAAACATCTGCCGCCGAGACCTACCCCATGAACTCGGGCACCCGTGCTTAAGTCACCAAAATATGTAAAAACAACTCACCAAACTATGTATGGAGTAAACTATGGCAGAGGTGTTGGTTATCCAATAAATGATTCCTGGGGCGGCGGTACCCAAATCCGCCTCGCAAGTTGAAGTGCTTAAGTCACCAAACGTAGCGATCCACATGGGGTAAACTATAGCAGAGGTGTTGGTTATCCAATAAATGATTCCTGGGGCGGCGGTACCCAAATCCGCCTCGCAAGTTGAATACCTATTAACATACCTATCCCTCTTAATTTATCATATCCGAACTTGCTGATCTAACATAACGTAAGCTAATATAACTTAGCTAACATTACCTAAGCAAACCTATCTTAAGCTAACATCAACTAATCTAACATAACTTAACCCTCAGGCTATTTTGTTCGCTTTTGGGAACAACTCATATAGGTCTCACAGAAATCGTTGTGTCTCCCTTACTACCATGGCGAGAAATGTGATCAAAACGGTATTAGAAAGAGAAAATATCACGCTTTATATTCAAATCTAAAAATTAACAACGAAATAATTAAAATGTACACCTTTATGAAACCAAAGCTTTCTATGTCAATTTTAAAAAGAATTTTGAAACTGTGGGATTTTTTTATTAATTTACTAGCTGACCCGACGAACTTCGTACCGCCTCAGAATAAATAACTTTTGAATTAAATTAAGTTTTTTTATTAAGTTAAAAATTACACAATGAAGCAATCATTATCGATGGCCACTGTCCGTGTTTTGTATTTTTCAGTATCAGAGATGGCGTTGTGTACGGATTTTCATTTTTTGTGATTTTCTTACTTTTCCACTTACTTATGGGAATTTTTGAAAGGAAGCGGGTACGGATGCCGCCGCCCCGGGAACCATTTATTGGATAACCAATACCTCTGCTATAGATCACCCCAAGTGGTTTGCTATATTTAATGATTTAGCAGGGGTGCCCGGGTTCATGGGGTGACTTTTCCAGCCGGATTCTCTCGACCAATGGGTCGAAAGAGTCCGGTTGGAAAGGTCAAGGTAAAAGGTCAATTCCGGTCAATGCAATGGCCTTGCACCGCAGTTGGAGGGATGGATTCAATCCCCGACACACTGACCTCCAGATTCCTACCCACCCCTCATGCCTTTTTACTTCCCAGAACTACCTATCCTACCCTTCCTTAAAAAGACCCTCCACACAGCATCCCCTAAGATGACATAGGTCCTGAGTGGAACTTACGTAAAAAAAGTGCGTTTCATTTCAGAGTTTTATTATTATTGTATTTTTCCTTGGGAGGGGTGCAGAGACATACTTTCACCGTTTGTCTCATTTTCGACCATTGACATTTAGTGTGTAAGAAAGAAGGGCAGCATTATATGATTAAGAACAAAATCAAAACAATAAGCGCATTGACATTTGACGTTTTTGAATTTTCGGAATTCACGCACAGTTAAATATTATACCTTTCACAATATTGCTGCAGTTCTTTCAAAAGATGAAAATTAGTTCCATACAAAATGTACGAGAAAATGAATTTTCTTCATAACTTTCCTTTTCGTGAATTTTTGCAATGTTTTAATAGTTATTCTGTTATCCGGGGCGGAGACAAATCCAACAAATTAAAGATCATCAAAGTCGGTCCAGCCGATCTCAAGTTATAAATAGTGTAACTAACCCGACTTTGTTTTATATATTAAGATTTTCACAAGGAACGAAAAAAATAAAGTGACCATAACTTTTTTGATACATTTGTGCTTTACAACATTTGTATTTTTTGTTATCAGTAATATAAGTTCGAAAAAACCTAAGTTTTTTCATGTTTAATTAAAAAATATTATATTATATTATACTGTATTTCCATTTTTTAAATGAGTTCCACACACGAGGCCCTGAGGAAAATAATTTCCTTCAGGGCCTATGTCATCTTTGGGGATGCTGGGTTGGGGTTTTTTTTAAGGAAAGGGAGGAGAGGAGAGTTCTGGCAAGGAGAAAGGTTTAAGGGGTGAGTGGGAATCTGGGGTTCAGTGTGTCCTGGTCATCCGCCTCCAAGACCTAGACAAACCTCACCCCATGAACCCGGGCATCTCTGCTAAATCATCAAACGTAGCGAACCACTTGGGGTGATCTATGGTAGAGGTTTTGGTTATCCAATAAAGGTTCCCAGGGCGGCGTTATCCATTCCCGCCTCCAAAGTTGCATTACACACTATATTTGAAATTATAAAAATTGGAAGATTATTTCATAACCTTTCAAATACTGTTTTTAATTTGCGGCTATGTATTTAATTTATTTAGATTTTATTGCTTTTTGTTTGACAAGCCCCCATAGGGCACACAAACTCCAATAGCTCGGAGGGCTTTGAAGCAAAGAATGGACGGTTACCTCGAGAGTGTTTTCTCTTGGGGTAAGAATAACCTCGTCGAATTTAATGTTTCAAAGACCCAATCATATTTGATAACGTCTAAAAGGGATCGAAATGAAAATCTAGTCTCCTTCAACGGAAGCAATCTTCCGAACAGGCCCTCCATCGATATGCTTGGTGTAACTCTAAGTGACCATCTCAGGTACGGTGGCTCCATCGAAACCAGAGTTAAGTTAGCCTCTCAGAAACTGGGCGTACTGTACAGGGCCCGCAGATACTTTAAAAGTACACAACTGCTAACCCTGTACAAATCGCAAGTGCGCCCCACGGTTGAATTTGGCAGCCACCTCTGGTCTGGAGCTCTAAAATACCTAAAAAAAACCCTTGCCTCTGTGCAGAAACGGGCGGTCCGTTTGATAGATTCTCCCATCTTAACAGACGGACTGCAATCTTTAGAGCACAGGCGTCAGGTGGGAATGCTGTCCTTGTTCTACCGGTATTACAATGGAATATGCTCCGAGGAACTAGCGTCATTGATCCCCTCGGCACCGGTCCATAGTCGGGAAACACGCCAAACACGCGCCCAACATTTGTACACGGTTGACATTAGTCACATGAGAACGGGTCGTTTCTATGTCTCGTTCTTGAGTTCAATGGCTCGGCTGTGGAACGATTTGCCGGCCTCTGTGTTTCCTTCCTCCTACAACATGGGTCTCTTCAAGACCCGTGTTCACTCCTTCCTTTCCTCAAAAAGACCCTCCACACAGCATCTTCAAAGATGACATAGGCCCTGAGGGAAGTTATTTTCCTCAGGGCCTCCTGTGTGGAGTTAATGTAAAAAAAAAATTGCAAAGCGGAAATTTTTTGACTTTATGACAGATTATGCCCGAGGGCTGAGGGTTTAACTTATCGCAAGCTGACTTCTCTTCAGCCAAGTTAATTTAAGGTAATCTAGCTTAACACAACTTAAATTAACTTAACTTAAGCTTTGCTAGCCTGCAGCAATGTGAATTTAATCCTACACCTAGCTAAGTTTTCCATCATTGCAATAGGAAGAATTCAAATACTGTCAGTTTATTTGTAACCCATAACTAATGTTTGACTTTCTAAAAATAATATTAAAAATGGGTCGCCCATCTAGCGCAAAATATAGATCCGCCACTGCGTTCTAGATAGCAAATAATTCACCGCAATTTGAAATTTGAATACAATGTTCGAACGTTCGAAGTTGGAAATTTGAATAAAGTCAATTGACATTCATTCGATCAATTTAGTACGACTCTTCGATTCACCGCGATAAGTTGTGCAAGAAAATTACTAACCATATTTGTAAGTCGATTTTTATTTAATTTCCTTGTTTGTGACATTTTCAAAATTGGAACTAAATTATTATCGAATTTTGAAATATGTATTCGAAATGATTCCGTGACAATCGCTTCCAACATTTGTAAGTGAATTTTTGTTTAGTTTCCTTGTTTGTGACATTTTCAAAATTGGAACTAAATTATTATCGAATTTCGAAATATGTATTCGAAATGATTCCGTGACAATCGCTTCCTACATTTGTAAGTGGATTTTTGTTTAGTTTCCTTGTTTGTGACATTTTCAAAATTGGAACTAAATTATTATCGAATTTCGAAATGTGTATTCGAAATGATTCCGTGACAATCGCTTCCTACATTTGTAAGTGGATTTTTGTTTAGTTTCCTTGTTTGCGACATTTTCAAAATTGGAACTAAATTATCGAATTTCGAAATATGTATTCGAAATGATTCCGTGACAATCGCTTCCTACATTTGTAAGTGGATTTTTGTTTAGTTTCCTTGTTTGCGACATTTTCAAAATTGGAACTAAATTATCGAATTTCGAAATATGTATTCGAAATGATTCCGTGACAATCGCTTCCTACATTTGTAAGTGGATTTTTGTTTAGTTTCCTTGTTTGAGACATTTTCAAAATTGGAACTAAACTATCGAATTACGAAATATTTTTTTTTATATTTATTTTTTTTATTTATTTATTTTAGTACTTATTTTTAAAAATGGAACATGTTACAATGTTACTTTTTCTCCATTAATTAAAAGCATTTGCTTGTGGATGGAGGAAAAGTTTACATTTTAAATATGTACAATTTATACAGTCAGGTGTTTCACATATTATGTACAGATTCACAGTTAATATCCTGTTAATATACCGTTAAAACACAGTTAAATCATATCGCAATCAAGATCCTTTAACTAAAAGATAAAATCATCCACATGTATTCAGTAAGAAGTAAAATATTGAAATTGGTAAAAATGCACAAAAAATTATATATTATAAAATAATTATTATTCCGGGGGAGCAACTGTCAGGAGATCAATCGCCGGGTCACCATTCTAAATGTGTACATACACACATATAAACATATTTTTTTAATTATTATTTTTAATTTATAAACTAACGTTTAGACAAGATTTTTATGCATAGCACAAAGGGTAACAATTATTATAAGCAATAATTATCAGCCTGAAACACTCATCAACATTGAAAAATCTTCCGAGAAAAGATACTTGCCGCCAACGGGACTTGAACCCGTGTCCTTCTGATTGCCGGTCAGCTGCTCTTGACCACTGAGCTATGGGGGCTTATCAAATACCCGCCAAATAATTCAATATATACTAGTGTTTCATTCAACAATTGTAGTCATAATTGGTCTCGACGCCACCTAGCGAGGGATTTAACACTTACAATGTCTCTCTCGCAAAAATAAAGTTGGTTGTTTTCAGGTGGAAAAAATATAAAAAGCAGTAATTGTTGAATGAAACACTAGTATATATTGAATTATTTGGCGGGTATTTGATAAGCCCCCATAGCTCAGTGGTCAAGAGCAGCTGACCGGCAATCAGAAGGACACGGGTTCAAGTCCCGTTGGCGGCAAGTATCTTTTCTCGGAAGATTTTTCAATGTTGATGAGTGTTTCAGGCTGATAATTATTGCTTATAATAATTGTTAAATTTTTTTTAATTTGTAAAAATTTAATTTGAAAAATACAGCTCCATTTTAATAAAAATTATTTATTTTATTAAGTACCTCATAAATTATTTAAAGGGCACTCTTCATAATTAAATTTATTTGGATTTGAAGACGAAATATTTTACCAAACTGATTTTTTTTAAATTCAAAGGTGTAGCAAAAATCTATTTCGGATATGTGCTATTTTATTTATTTATGATTTAATTATAAAATATAGGTAATTAAAGATTAATTTTTGTATGATTCAACTTTGAATAACTTTGAATCCTTTAACATTGATATAACTTACGGCGTTCCGCAAAGAGCCCATTTGGCCCCGCTTCTTTTTAACCTTTTTATTAACAATATCATTAAAGTTTTTTCTCACACACGTTTTTGGCTTTTTGCCGATGACAATAAGATTCTTAAGATAATTAAATCCCATCTTGATTGTTTACTTTTTCAACTTGATAGTGATTCATTTAATGATTGGTGCAAAATTAACTGCATGGAACTTAATGTGGATAAATGCAAAATTTTGTCCTTTTGTAGAACCAAAAAACCTATTCAGTTTGATTATAAACTAAATAATGTTTGTCTCTCTACTGTCACATCTATCAAGGACCTTGAGGTCACTCTGGATTGTAAACTTTCTTTACGGGATCACTAAAATCGTAAACAAATCACTTAAACTACTCGACTTCATTCATAGAATTACCTTTAAACATATAAATACACTTAAAACTCTTTACTGTTCGCTGGTCCACCCTCACCTTGAATATGCTAGTGTCATTTGGTCTCCCTTTTATGCTGTCCACATTTGTTACATCGAATCTGTACAACATCGCTTCATACGAGGAATTGCTTGGAGGTTAGGACTTGAAAAAGGAGAATACTCGTATGATGAAATTGAACAAACATTAAACATTTCCTCTTTAAAAAACGTAGAAAGGACTCTGATCTAATATGCATTTTCAAAATTATCAACAGTATTACTGACACACCTGCTTTGTTACAACTCATCCACTTCAACATTCCTTCCCGTAGACTCCGAAATAATGAATTGCTGTTCCTCAATCAACATTCTACTAATTATGGATATCATTCTCCTTTATCCAGAATGTCGAGACTTGTCAACGCAAATCAAAGCATTGAATTTTTTGGTGTAAGCCTAAATGACTTTCAGCAGTTGTTACGCAATGTGGTTTTTTAAAGTCTTTTTAAATCCATCTTCAAGCTACTTGTAGTGATCTTCTCTATGTACTTTTATATTACATCTATTTTGTCAATGCTCTACATCTATATGTAATCTCCTTTCGTGATCTCTCTTTTTTTCTATTCGTGTTATTGTTATATTGTTAATTGGACTATTTGTCCGTAAATAAATAAATAAATAAATGCTAGGCAACTTTGGAAATTATTTGCGAGTTAATGATAATTCTTTAAAAAAATAATTTTGAAATATTTACTATGTAAATGTGATGCAATATAGAATAAAAATATATTTAAAAAAGCATTTTGATGTGTTTAAAATCAAATTGCATATGACAGTTTTACGGTTTTAACACAAATTTGTAGTAAGAATAAAAATTTATACTTACCCAAAAAATGCATTTATTATGATTTTTAATTTTTATCAGCAGGGAAGGTTTTTTTATAATCTTAATATATAATACAAAGACGGGTTAGTTACACCATTTTTAACTCAAGAACGGCTGAACCGATTTTTATGATATTTGATATGTTGGATTTGTCTCCGCCACGAATAGCAGAATAGCTATTAAAACATCGGAAAATTCACGAAAAAAAATTATGAATAAATTCCTTTCCTCATACATTTTGTATGGAACGAATTCTCATCTTTTGATAAAGCTGCAGTATGCAATATTTTAATATTGTGATATATATATATTGAATAGTGAGTGAATTCCAAAAATTCAAAAACGTGAAACGTCAATGCGCTGATTTTTTTGCTTTTGTTCTTAAACATATAATGCTGCCCCTCTTTCTTACACACTAAATATCAACAGTCGAAAATGAGACGAACGTTGAACTTAGCTAACTCTGCACCCAGGGCCGGATTAAGCATGTCGGGGCCCCTAGGCAATGCCCCCCTCGGGGCCTCTTCACCAATGGCGGACTATCGGGGGGGGGGGGGGGGTTTAAGGGGCCTCCAAACGCCTCCTTGTTCCCTTGATCAAATCCTTATCAAGGCTGATAAGGATTTAATGTCAGTATATTGAGTATTTTGTCAAAATTTCAAGTTAATCGAAGCAAAATTAACGAAGGTACAGCGTTTCAAGCAACCGGCCATCATGCTCGATTCAAGTATATTTCGAGTATAAATTTTTTTTTCGAGTATAGAAAAAGGCTTTTTCGCAATCAACATTAACTGAAAGTCTTGACTTGACTCGACCGATGCTTTTGAAATTTTATACACTATTTCTACCAAAGATATTCAAATACAGAAGAGATATGCTATGGTGTCCGCGCAACTGTCGCCGGACTACGCGCTAATTTACGTAGTTTTCATACAAAAAGAATTTGTTCATTTCGTTGATTTTTTGAAAATGTGCATTAATATTGGTTAACAATATATTTTGAAAAGGAAAGAATTCGTTCATTTAGTTTAATGTTCGTTTGGTTTATTCGTTAATTATTTGTGTTTTTAGTTTATTTGTTAATTGGTAAACAATATCGGCGACACCCGGAAGCGCAGACCCACATAGTAAAAACAGCAAATAGCACATCTACTTATATTTCAATATCTTTGATTTGTACACATAAATCAACAGGTAGTCAGTGGGAGTTTTTTTACCATTTTATAATAATTAATTTTTATAATAACAATTTTTAGCAAAGATCGCGTTTTTCACTTCAAAATGCTGCCAAAAAAAATCGAAAAAAAAACTCCCTCTGACTACTTAGGAAAACATATTACCTTTTAAACGCATTTTGATTTTTTTGTTTCAAATGATCCGGTGACGAGTTATGGAGTTCGCAGCATAACAACTTTTTTTCGAGGCGCCTCCGAAGATTCGCTCTCACGGACTGACTTATCTATAATATAAAAATGAATCGCTCAATTTGTTGGTAAGCGCAAATCTCGAGAGCTGCTGAACCGATTTTGCTAATTCTTTTTTTAGAATATTCCTTGAAGTTCGAGGATGGTTCTTATGGAGAGAAAAATTAAGAAAATTGCGCAGAAAATTAGATAATAACAGAAAACATCGCACGTTTGACAGTTCGCGTGTTAGAGAATGACATTTTGCAAAACAATGAATGATTGTGCAATCAGGATTCTACTTTTGAAAAGTTGAAAAATTTATTTAAAGTAGGTACTCCCCTAATATTTTGAATCGAATCAAGAATTTTAGATATTTTAAATAGGTACCTATGTTAGGTACCAAATTTAATATACATGAAAAATGGAAATTTGAATAAAAATTGTAAAAGGTGGCACGCGGGCTGTTTAAGAACTGAATGTACTGGGATTGAATATATGGAACGCGGGAGGAGAGTTGGCGGGACGAGGGAGCGGTAAAGGGAAGAGGGAAGGCGGGGAAGGTGGAAGGGGAACCCGGGAAGGGGGACCTGGGAGGGGGAGGGGAACTCGGGAGGGGGGTTCGCGGGACGGTGAAGGGGGGGGGAGTAGAGTAGGGAGAGGGAAGGTGGAGGTGACGGAGTGGGAACGCGAGAGGGGAAAAGGACGCAGGAGAAGAAGGGGAGGCGGAAGGGGAACGGGACGATGGGAAAGGACACTCAGGGAGAAACAATTTCTTTATTAAGTGGCATAGCGACGTATGCCGGGACCAGCTAGTTGATATTATTAATTGAAATTTTTTCAAAGATGCTTCAGATGTTATACTATAAAGTGTGTATGAAATAAATAATACCAACGTTATTCATATCCCAAAAAAAATCATGAAAATATGCCTTTATTCGCCTTTAAAACCTTACCCCCCCTTGAGGCACCAGGACACTGTAAAAAATAAATTTGTAATTTTTTTTCTGAAGATGCATTTATTAAAACTGTTTTAAAGAAATTTGATAAATTGACGGAGATACAGCATTTTATGTGAAACCATTTGAAGGAGTTTGTATGTTGAATTATCCTTCAGCAAAACTTTGAATGCGTTTTTCTCTAAAACTTTTTTAACACGTTTTTCAACTTGGTTGACAAAATATTTAAAAAAAACTATACATTCGATTTGCATGCACCAAGACTTAATCTATTCGAAAATCTACTGTCTATGGCATAGGAGAATTTTGATATAAAAAATAAAATAAAAAAAGGCGGACCAGCGAATTTTATTTTCGATTTTTTATGGAAAATTTTCATAAAAAATAGACCTACTTAAAAAAATGCCGAAGTGGTGCCATAGTGTCTGGATTTTTAGTGAATGCAATTCGGATATATAGTTTTTCTAATATGTCGTCAACCAGGTTGAAAAACGTAACTTCTAGAAAAACGCTTTCAAAGTTTTGCTGAAGATAATTCAACATACAAACTGTTTAAAACGGTTTCATATAAAATGCTGTATCTACATCAATTTTACAAATTTCCTCAAATGGTGAGAGCATTATTAACAAATGCATCTTTCAGAAAATGAATTAAAAATAACATTTTTTTGCAGTGTCCTTAAAGCCTTGTTTAGGATTTGATTAAGGGAACATGGAGGCGTTTGGAGGCCCCCCGGAGTCAGAGGCCCGTGTGGATTGAATAAAAAACTTGTTAAATTACATCAACTTAACTAAGGGGGGAGGGGTGGGGGGGTTTATTCAACTTTGCCGCCCCGGGCTTCTGACGGGCTTAGTCCGCCACTGCACTTTACCCTTTTCTAACTTCTAAAATTATTTTTTTCTACCAAAACGTAATTTTATTCATAATTAATCTGTTCTTTTACTACATTAAAAAAGATATGACATCACCCCACTCAATAAAAAAACGAATACATTACAATAAAATGCAATAACCCTTTATTGCACATTAAAGGACACATACATAAAAACAAAAATATATATTGTTAAAAAAAAAACATTATAAAGAGCCATCTTGTCACTAAAGTGATATCTTCCAGACAAACTTTCCCAAAGAATTTTAGCAAGCAGATAGGTAGTGCATACTGAAGCTTGTACAACATTTATATTTTAAACATATAATTAGAAATAAAACAAAAAAAAAGCCAATACAAACCACACACGGCACCTTCAATCACTTCAGATACTAAGTAATGTTGCAACAAATAGAAGGAAAGAAAAGTAAAATACATCTATGTTTATACATTTGTTTTAATTGTAGACTTTTTATTTATTATTTGTGTATGATGTGAACATAAGCGCCCTTGAGGTGATTTTTCACAAAAACGGCGCTCTACAAATTATCCAATTTTATTATTATTATTGTTAGTTATTTATTGGTTTATAACCTAATTATTATAATTTGTTGTTTTCTTTAATGCATGTACCTAATAGTATTAACCTGTAAATGTTCCTAATAAAAAATAATAAAAGACTTCTTGAAAGCTGACTTTTTCCGAAACTTCGTCACTTTCACTGTCACTGCCACTGCCACTGCCACTGCCACTGCCACTGTCACTGTCACTGTCACTGCCACAGTCACTACCACTGTCACTGTCACTGTCCTGTCACTGTCCTGTCACCGTCACCGTCACCGTCACCGTCACCGTCACCGTCACTGTTCTGTCACTGTCACTGTCAATGTCGCCGTTGCCGTCGCCGTCGCCATCGCCGTCGCCGTCGCCGTCGCTGTCGCTGTCGCTGTCGCTGTCGTTGTCGCTGTCCCTGTCGCTGTCGCTGTCGCTTATAAATTATAGATATCTCACTAATCGTGCCACCTATTGCAATCTTTTTTATACAAATTTCATAATGCCAGAGCTCTGACCTATATGTTATTCTGATGTATGAGCTATATTATTGTAAAGTTTCATTAAAATCCATTCAGTAGTTTTTGCGAGAAAGAGTAACAAACATAAATACATCCATACAAACTTTCGCCTTTATAATATTAGTAGGATTTTGTGAATTTAGAACTTTCTTGTTATTAGACCTCGTATTCTCGCTGGGGTTTTTGATTTATTGCTTGAAAATGCCTGGCCGCACTAGGAATTTATTTTCGCAATCAATAATTTTTTTTCCTCACATTTCTCTGAAGATCGAATGCAAATGACCTGATTTTAATAAGTGGAAGGCGAGTGCAAAGGACACACATAGGCGCATATATAGTGGGAAGTTATAAACTCGTCCAAAATCAGATATTGCGCAAGGTTTCACAATAATTGCATTTTTGGACACCGAGTTATCGATGAAAATTAACCGTAGTATCAGACATTTTACCCTAATTCAACTGAAACGAATTTCGTTAAGGTAATAAAATATTTTGAATAAGTCCTTTGTTTTATATGTGGCCCACCTAAGTTCAGTAAGTATTTTTTTGGCCCATCAAATGAATCGGTTGGGCACCCCTGGGCTGGTTTATGTACTGAACGTCTGTTCATACTCATCCGAATACTGAGCGAAAGGGACAACTGCACCAAAAGCTGTCTCCCATTTTTTCCTCTAAAACTGGACCGATTTAAGAGATATAAATAAAAAAAATAGTAAAGTTTGTGTACTGAAGGTCTGATGGTGGTGTTCACACCAGGCAATTTTAACGATTTTTTACGGGTCCTAACTCCTACAAAAAGCAACCAATTTTTTAAAATGATGAGGAACTCTAAAATATTTTTTGGACTATTTTACTTAAAGGAAAAATATTATTATTTTCGCGGTTCAACAGTTTAGAATCGCTGCATATAAACAATCGCGAACGTGATCTGAATAATTTAAATATATGGTAATTTATTTTGATTAGAGGTTACTGCACCTTTCCTTGTTTATTTGTGACAGTTCCGTAGTCAATTCTTACTAACTGGGGAATCATTACGCCGTTTTCCCGCAGAGGTACGCAGAGAGGATAGACCGCCGAACAGCTATCTCTTAGCATACATATATTCCTCGCTTCATTCAAGTTCTTACATCGTCTGGTGTGGACGGCCACCTTGCATTTTCATCCCCCGACACAATATCCCCGACAAAATAGCCTCCCACAAAATATCCCTCGACATAAAATCCCAAGGGCAAAATGTATCTCAACTAGGCTGAATACTTTCTTATAACTATTTCTGAACAATAGTTTATTGTCTTTGCAGGATGTCTGTTATATTTTTGTCCCGTTTCACTATTTCTGAACAATAGTTTATTGTCTTTGCAGGATGGCTGTTATATTTTTGTCCCGTTTTACTATTTCTGAACAATAGTTTATTGTCTTTGCACGATGTCTGTTATATTTTTGTCCCGTTTTACTATTTCTAAACAATAGTTTATTGTCTTTACAGGATGTCTATTTTATTTTTGTCCCGTTTTACTATTTCTGAACAATAGTTTATTGTCTTTACAGGATGTCTATTTTATTTTTGTCACGTTTTACTATTTCTGAACAATAGTTTATTGTCTTTACAGGATGTCTATTTTATTTTTGTCCCGTTTTACTATTTCTGAACAATAGTTTATTGTCTTTACAGGATGTCTGTTATATTTTTGTCCCATTTTAATATTTCTGAACAATAATTTATTATATTTACAGGATATCTGAATAATTTTGGCTCAATTTAATATTTGTGAACAATATTTTTTATTATTATTTTTTAATTGATAAACTAACGTTTAGGTATACAAGATTTTTAGCACAAAGGGTAAAAATTATTATAAGCAATAATTATCAGCCTGAAACACTCATCTACATTGAAAAATCTTCCGAGTAAAGATACTTTTAGATAGATAGATAGTTTTCAGGTGGAAAAAATATAATAAACAGTAATTGTTGAATGAAACACTAGTATATATTGAATTATTTGGCGGGTATTTGATAAACCGCCATAGCTCAGTGGTCAGAGCATCCGACCGGCAATCAGAAGGACACGGGTTCAAGTTCCGTTGGCGGCAAGTATCTTTTCTCGGAAAAATTTTCAATGTAGATGAGTCTTTCAGGCTGATAATTATTGCTTATAATAATTTTTAATAGTTTATTGTCTTTACAGGATGTCTGTATTATTTTTGCCCCATTTTACTATTTCTGAACAATAGTTTATTGTCTTTACAAGATGTCTGTATTATTTTTGTCTCGTTTTACTATTTCTAAACAATACTTTTTTGTCTTTACAGGATGTTTGTATTATTTTTGTCCCATTTTACTATTTCTGAACAATATTTTTTTGGCTTTACCTACAGCATGTCTGTATTATTTTTATTCCATTTTTTTGTTAGGTTAGGTGATGTTTTGAGGGGGATGTTTTGTCCGTAGGATATCGGCATTATAGGATGGGGCGGTACATATACAAATCAAACACAAATAATTTAAATATCACAAAAACTAATAATAAAAACAATTTAAAAAAAAACCCACTCATATTTATCAAAACTGTTATCCAAACAATATAAGATCAGAAAAATAAGTGCATTATACTTTTATCACGCAACATTACAAATTTATAAAGATAATATTCAAAATAAAGTTGCATCCTTTAAAAATAACAGAAATCTTAGACAAACATTAATACTTCCTATTCCAAAATGTAAAAAAAAAAACAATAGGACAGTTAAATCATAAATATCTCTGAGTTAATTTTATTTTAATTCACTAACTGTAAAAATCAGCAACATAAACAGTAACATAATTCCCAGATACCTAAATAAATACGGTCAAAGAACTCTAGAATACCTTGTTCCAATATAAATACGGTCAAAGAACTCTAGAATACCTTGTTCCAATATAAATACGGTCAAAGAACTCTAGAATACTTTGTTCCAATATAAATGCGGTCAAAGAACTCTAGAATACCTTGTTCCAATATAAATACGGTCAAAGAACTCTAGAATACCTTGTTCCAATAATTTACAACATGTTACCCAACGCAATAAAAAACTGTGAATTGAGTTTCAGAAGGAAATGTACGCTAAAAAATGGTTAAGTGAAAGAACTTTTTTGTACTAATTTTTGTTATTTCCGCTTTTCGTTTTAATGTTTTTTTCCATTATTATTTTCTCTTATCTTTTCTTTTATTTCTTTCATTTTCTCTGTTCTGTATTTCTTATAAATTTTATTAACAATTTTTTTTCATGTAGCTGTATATTTTATGTACCTGTCTCTTCGACTTGGTCGAAGACCTGTCTCAATTTAAAAAAAAGTAATTGTCAAAAGAACCCGTTGACAAACTGATATCTATCAGTTTAACAGGACTTAATTTAAAAATGTAAAAAAACTGTAAATAAATAATAAAGGAATTTTATTAATAAAAAATAAAAAAATAAAACTAAGCTTAAAAATTATACTGAAAATTTAAACTGAATAAAAAAATAATTAAACCAATATAATAACACCCCCCATACACACAAGCCCTGCTTATTTATGGGTTGTAAATCAAATACGAATATTATGTATTTCATTTTTGTTTAAAATTTATTGTTATTTATGTATCTTTTTGTGAATAAAAAAAAATTAAAAAAATATTTTGTAGCGGGATGAAAACGCGCGGAACCGTGGTTGAGTTACGAAATCGGAGGTCGCGGGTTCATATGCCAACGTACGAAAGTTAATTCAATAAATTTATTAAATCAAAGGATATTTGAGGCCCGTTCCAGAGTGGTAGACACATTCAGTATCGACCTGGTGAAAGACAACCATTTACAAATGAATCGTTCCTTGAAATGACTTTAGAATATCTGGTGGCTATATCTGAATAGTTTGATACCCTCATTCCTCTTTCCCACCTCAATCCCTCACAACAAACAACATGCCCCAATTAAATTCTGTGGAACGGGCTGTTTCACAGAATTTGAACAATAAATTCATCAACTTTCAATGTTAATATTAAAATTCTGTGAAAGCCTTTATAAAGTTCTATTATTATTCAAGTACCTACTGCAAAACAACCGAAATATTAATTCACTGTGAAATATTAACGGAACTTGAATATAACTTTCACAGAACTTGAATTTTAGGACGGGTTGTTCCACAGAATTTGAACAAATCATCATATTGAACATTCAAGTTCTATAAAAGTCCTGTTCAAGTTGTGCTAATATCCAAGTACTGTGAAACAACCTTGAACATATTCGGATCTCGAACATACTCGTGCAATGACATAACTTGAATAGAACTTTCACAGAACTTGAATTTTAGGACCGGTTGTTCCACAGAATTTGAACAAATCATCATATTGAACATTCAAGTTCTATAAAAGTCCTGTTCAAGTTGTGCTAATATCCAAGTACTGTGAAACAACCTTGAACATATTCGGATCTCGAACATACTCGTGCAATGACATAACTTGAATAGAACTTTCACAGAACTTGAATTTTAGGACGGGTTGTTCCACAGAATTTGAACAAATCATCATATTTCAAAGTAAACATTCAAGTTCTATAAAAGTCCTGTTCAAGTTCTGCTAATATCCAAGTACTGTAAAACAACCGGATCTTGAACACACTCGTACAATAACATATCTTGAATACAACTTCCACAAAACTTGAATATTAACATTTAAATTGGATAAATTGTTTAAATTCTGTGAAAAGTAATTTGGGAGGCTGGTATGGGTACCGCCGCCCCAGGAACCATTTATTTGATAACCAAAACCTCTGCTATTAGTCATCTCAAGTGCTAGTAGGGGTGCCCGGGTTCATGAAGTAAGGTATGGCTAGATCTGGCAGCCGAGAGATAGATTCATACGTCCGTCACTCCTGAACACGTTGACCCCCAGTTTCCTACCCACACCTCATACCATTTACCCTCCCAGAACTTTCGCTCCTTCCTTTCATCCCCAAAGATGACATGGACCCTGAGGGATTTTTCTTTTGCTCAGAACCTCTTGCGTGGAGCTAATGCATTTTTTTTAACTCGTTCATATTGGGAGCAATAGGCTGGGGTTTAACATTAATTAAAAAATATATTATAATAGATTGTTTTTATTACAGCCCTACAACTGACAGTTGACTAACTGACAGTCCGACAACAACTGGCAGATTGACCCATCATGAGGTTGCTATTAGCATTGTGGCTAGTAACCCTGGCGATTACCCAGATAGCTCTAGCCAAACCTACCAAGGAAAACGCAGAAGAAGCTGACGTGAAAGCTACTTGCGGATACGATGTAAGTTTTTCATTAACAATTTCTACGTTTCGTAAATTTTAAACTTAACATCCCTTTAGAGCACATAAATTACCCGTTGTTAATGAATATTTTAAATATTCCAACTTTAACCTTTTTATGAAAATGATTAAACTCTAAATTTGACAGTTGTGAACTCCAGAAATTAATTAATCTATATGTCCCTACACGAACAACTAGACAAAGATCAACATTTTATATACGTACATATTATTCCAACTTTTTTTTAAGTATATTTATTCAGTTTTTTTTTTTAATTTTACAATATTAATCTTTAAAATCTTACAAAACTGATCAATCAGTTTGATTGTAAGAAATCTCTCATTTGTCCTATTTAATTAATACCATTATACTTTTATTTTTTACATTGTAATAACTGTGTAAAATCTAAAATACTAATTATTATAAACTACTAATTATTATAATGTTTATGAATACAGTGTGTGATAGTAATTTCCAGGTATTTGATCAATATTCGATCTGGGTATTTGTATACAATATTATTTGCTTTCATGTTCTACGGAGATAGAATGATTTAATTTTTTTTTTGATATTTGAATAAGATGTCTCATATTTAATATTTTCAGGTAATGCGTTAAATATTTTCGGAATTCTATGCCTCTTTTTTCTATCACCGTATACATTTTGAGATTTATTAATAATAAACATTTGTGCTTCTCTATGCCTAGTAGGGTAGTTGTGGTTTATAGGTTTTTTGAATTCTGTATTCCAGAATTCATCTAGCGTTAATTGATAATCTACCTTACTGTGTATAGAGAGGACATTACACAAGGAGAAATATTTTTTGTAATCGCCTTCACATAATTGAACTTTTTTTTTGCCTGATATCAATTTCAGGAAACTATGATTTGCATTCTCCAAAACAACGTTAGAGATATTTTAAATAGAAAACAACTGAAACAAGTTTACTGTGCTCTTATACAATCATCACTTGAATATGGTATTATCAGCTGGGGTAGTGCCACAAATACTTGCCTAGAGCCTTTAGTAAAGATTCAAAAACTAATTTTGAAGGTTATTCTTAAAGTCCCGTTGAGAACAAGCACTGATTTTATTTTTAAGACACTAAATGTTCCGAACCTGCAAAAATTATATTCAAAAAATATCCTGCTTCATCAATTTAAAAATACACACATGTTTGAAGAACGAATGAACACAAGAGCCTTAAGAGAGTCAAATCTAAAATCTTTCAACATCCCAGTTTGTCAAACTTCTTATGGGCAAAGAAGTTTTAAATATAATGCAACAAAGCTGTTCAATTCTCTACCTCCTGAAATTAGAAACACGCAAACCAAAAGTACATTTAAAAGTAAAATCATTGATCACCTCAAATAAACATATCCATCACAAGTATTTAAAAACAGACTTACCTTTATACCTACTGTGTGTGTATATGTAACCATGTACCTACTGCAATCTTCTTTATATATATATATATATATATATATATATATATATATATATATATATATATATATGTATATATATATATGTTATGATTAAGGTTTTCACGGGTGTAAGATGTAGAACAATTTTCTCGGTTTACCCGCGTAACGTAGTCCTTAAAAGGACTTTTTAACTCCTGACGTTTCGGACAGATCACACTGTCCATCTTCAGAGGCCTTATGTCTTGAGTTTTTGTCTCAAACTGATAGCTTTCGCATGTCTGTTCGGTCCAAAAGCTAAAACTTAAGTGGGTGCAAGTCACTTCTTATGTCTAGAACGAAGTACCCGGGTTGCAGGTGATTGATGGTGGAGGGGGTGGGGGGCGGGGCTGACAGTAGATACCTGATTGGTAAAGCTAATTGGAGACACTACTGGTAATTTTGGAAATGCCGTTTTTGGGGTATTTTCATCGATTAAGACTTTCCAGGTGTTGGGAATTCTGATTGAGTCATTTCTAGTATTCATATTATTTTTATGTTTATAAATTTCTATTGCTTCGCGGTAAATTCTTTTTGGTTCATTGTATATGCTAGCTATTGTTTTTGTATTATTAAAGTCTATTTTATGACCTTCATTAAGGACGTGTTGCACTATGGATGAAGTTAAGCGTTTATATATGTAACATACTTGAATTGTATATTTAAAGAAAAAAAATTATATTAACCTGCCATTTTCATAATATTACTACAAAATCTTAGATAACCACTCTGTAAATTGCCATCTCAACACAGGCGTTTCACACCTAGTGAGATGGGCAATACGTCATTTTATAACCAAATGTAATATGAAAATAATTAAATAAATAAATAAATAAATAGTCTTGGTAACAAATACTCAAACAATATTATTTTATTTATTTATTTATTTTAAATACATAAACGGCTATACTGCCTTTTATAAATAAACATATAATAGAGTACAAAAGTAAGAAAAATAATATCATTACATAATGGTAGTTTTAAACTTAAAAATAACATACAATTATTTTGTGTATCACAACAAAAAAGAACAATGAGAAATATCACATTTCATTTCAACATGTCCATATTGCGTATATAAAGTTACATTATGGAAAAATAATTTTTGAGTGCATGTTTATATTGCGCTAATTTTAAGAAATAAATGTCGCCGATGTTAGCATATTCATTTCCCAAAATGTGTAATCGACTGATTGGTGAGTAATAATGTGATAATGTATGTGTGTTATTATAGTAGAACGGTAGAGTCAGTCTATTGTTAGCGCGACCAGGGGTCCTAGCATGGTCGATCGATATAGGTTTTATCGAAAATGTCGGTAACTTGCCTTCGCTCCCGAGCACGACTGCAGACCGCTAGCAAACAAACAATAGTTCACAATGACTAGGGGTTCCTAATATATTTGACGTAAACTGTTGTTTATTCGTTAGCGGCCTGCAGTCGTGCTCGGGAGCGATCGCAAGTTACCGACATTTTCGATAAAACCTATATCGATCAACCATGCTAGGGGGCCAGGGCAATGAAATCGTATTAGTTCTATTAAATCAGGGGTATCCAGGACCGAGTGAATTATTTTATATAATATTAATAGATCACAGATTTTTCTGCGATCTGATAAATTTACGAGGTTAGTCCAGTTTAATAACAAATTATAGTCCACGGATTCTCTTGGAATACCTAATTTAAAATTAATATACCTAAGGAATCTATGCTGGATGATCTATAAATATTTAATCTATCTATGGATGTTTTCGTTATTTGTTTTTGGGGTGTTATGCCATGTTGCGCTACCTCCTTCTTTAGCCAACGTTTCGGACATCGTTGCAGTGTCCATCATCAGGGCAGATCCGGCAGATCTGATAGATGTACACATCTATGTAGACGTGTGCAGATCCGGCAGATCCGGTAGATGTACACATCTAGGTAGATGTGTACATCTACCGGATCTGCCGGATCTGCCCTGATGATGGACACTGCAACGATGTCCGAAACGTTGGCTAAAGAAGGAGGTAGCGCAACACGGCATAACACTCCAAAAACAAATAACGAAAATGCTTTTGGCCGTGAAAATCTTAAAACTTATCTATCTATGGATGTATTTGACAATAATTTGAAATTAGCAAACTTTAAATGCCATATGTGCCAACTATGCCATTCTACTTATCCCATAAACTAATGAGAACAACAATTTTAAACATTAGGTACCTACTTTATGTCAACTCCTATATTTTATGGACTATATTTTGTTTCTTATATTTTATGTAACCTATGTTTTGTTTTTAACATAATATATTTTGTTACCTCATTTTTTCACTGTAATTAAAAAAATGTACTGCATTCTTTGTAAAAGCCCTATTAGCGTTTAAATAAATAAATAAAATTACATTACTAAAATCTTTTTTTAACGTTTATTCGTAGTCCACAATGGACCAACCATGAAGAATGATTTTGTGTTTTAGAGCTAATATAGAGCGAATTAAAAATTAATTAAACCTACTCGTTCAGACATTTTCATTAAATGAAAGTAGATTTTGGGATGTATATAAAAAAAATAATGTGGTTTAAGAGACTTCTTTATATTATTTAAAAAAGATTTTTCAAATATTTATATTAAGGGATCAGTAGGATTTATAGGTCCAATTAGGAGTTCTACCTAGCCGAACCCTCTGATATAAAAATATCTGCAGTCGGTGAATTATTTTCCCATTTGGTCTCTGGTGGGTTGACGTGTTGTTCTTGTATTGTTTTGTATATATTATACTTATATAATGCAATTGCATTGCATGAATTGACTAGATGATCATTTGTGGAAAAGCGTGTGAAAGGGTTTAGTTTTTCCTGTGGGGAAGATTTAATCCGGACATTAAGTCTGAAGATTATAAAAAATTTAATATCATTAGCGAAAAGCAAAACATTGATGTCATTAAAGCATTTGACTATGTCGTTTATAAAAACAAGAAATAAAACAGGGTCAGTATGACTACCTTGCGGTACACCACAAGTGAGGGAAAATGGTTTAGAAATACAAGATTTTATTTTAACAAATAAATTTCAACGAGATATGTAACTACTTAGCCAGCTTAACGTATTTATCGTATGTATCCCAGAGCAGAGCATGAAGTTTTCAGATCAGAGCTTTGTGAGACACTTTACTATTTGATAAATCAGTATATATTCAGTCAACTTGTTTGAGTTATTAAACTATTTATATTATTAATCTATGCCCCACTGCGGTGCAAGGCGATGGACGGAGACAGAAGGGAGAAGTTGGGACTCGTGTGCGGTGCTCACAGATTTATCAGTTATTTGGGGCTGCAGCCCAGAGGCAACTCCCTAATTCAATTGTTGTATTCGAACATACTAATGACATTATTTTGAATGTTGCAGGCCTGTCACCCCATCACACCGGGTGTAATCAACGTCCATCTGGTTGCCCACACACACGATGATGTAGGTTGGCTGAAAACTTTGGACCAATACTATTATGGCAGTAAGCGTTACCAATTTTTTACTACATCATGTCATACGTTTACGTGGTCCTTTGCTCGTCTCTGGAGGTCTTGAGTCAGTTACGAACTCCCAGTATGACTTATTTTGTTATCTGTGATGTTTGTAATATTTACAATGAAACTCCATTTGTTCTGTGGGAGTACTTCTTAATAATAATAGGTCCTTAATAACTGGTTTATAATAATAAGTACTGGTCGCACGACTTGACTCTACTGGCTGCCAATTGAATCTGCTGAGTAGCTGGCGATTGAACGCTCTCGTTATCTGACAAATCTGACAAATGGAATCTGACAACCCCGATAGAAGCTCTTTCCCTGCTGGCATCTGTCGGCATCTGATAGAAGCTCTTTCAATACACTACATTATCTAAAACAAGAAGGGTTAATCGAACAGTAATTTAGAGGTTATACTCTGAATAAAACACTTGTGTTGAGTTACTAGTATATTGCTTGATTACGTATAAAAGTTCAGATAAACTTGCAATATCGTGAAATATTTTTTTATGCTGGCTGTGAGGGTTTTAGAAAAGGAATGATCGAGTTTTAGTAAGGAATAAGTGACAAGAGTTTCAAAATGAGTTGACACCATAGACATCCAAATTTAATTTAATAGACGAGAAGATACAGATGAGGGGTAAAACCAAACTATGGGGGGCGAAGAGGGGAAAGATGACTGTGATTCGTTAAAAAATCAATCTGACAGTATATAGGCATCTCGCAATATAATATCACCATTTAGTTCTTAAAAGCGAAATCTGCTTTTGAATGAATATACCTTTTTACATGGGAGCGGGAATTGCTTGCCACGTTATTAACATATTTGCGAAGTCCAAATACGGAAAAGTAAAGTTCGCCACTTTTCACAGAGGAATATTTTGTTGCCGTATTTAGTTAAGACACTTTTATTAATGTTTCATAATTTACTTACCCCTGTAACCAGCGACGAGCTCACTGGAGAACTGCCCACATTCGCTATGTCCACATATTTTAGGGTATAATGTATAGCACAAGCTCTCATTTTTACCGTGTTATTTCGTAAAGTGTACGATGCGAGCTCGGCGCTGGTTAACAATAATTATGACGTCACATTTTTTAGATTCAAGCGAAGCCCTCGTAAGCCCAGCCAGCTTACGGGCTGGAGAGGGGGAAATAATACACTTTTATCACTCAGAGCAGGTCCAGATATATTCATATGTCCATGGTTGACACTTTCGCTGCTAGTAAAATTATAGACAAAATGATACAAACACAAATTTGTTGCAGAATATTAAGATAAAATGCTACACAGATGTTAAATTGAAAGTAAAAGAGTTCACAGACGGAAATTAATAAATGACAGGTAGAAAATGAAGTAAAATTCTTCTTTTAAAAATAGGACGAAACAAAACTCAACAATGCGCTTTTCTGTAATTTCTCAAACAGTGATAAAAAACATTAAAATTTTCTTCCTAAATGTTAACGACAGTCCAAATAATAAATCTTGCACTGGATAAATAAATCTGTCGTACAATAATTGTCATTTTTACTCATTTTAAATTTTGAAATATTAAAACGGTTATTTTTTCAGGTAACACAAACATCCAACGGGCCGGTGTCCAGTACATCTTGGACTCAGTTATCAACGCCCTGTTGAAGGATCCTACCCGAAAGTAATATTTTTGCTTTTATGCCACTCCAAAATTCAAAAGACCAGAGCCAAATGGGCAGACTTATAAACTCCATTTTGAACAACTTGTTCACGGTTTAAGATTTTCACGGGCAAAATTATTTTCGCTATTTGTTTTTGGGGTGTTATGCCGTATTGCGCTACCTCCTTCTTTAGCCAACTTTTCGAACAACATTGCAGTGTCCATAATCAGGGCAGATCCGGTAGATATGTCACATAGATGTGTCACATCTACCGATCTGCCCTAATGATGGACACTGCAACGCTGTCCGAAACGTTGGCTAAAGAAGGAGGTAGCGCAACACGGCATAACACCCCAAACACAAATAACGAAAAAAACATGTTCACGATTCCTAGGACGTAGATCCGTAGAACCTCCACTCCAGTGGGGGAAATAGCCACTCCAGTGGGGGTTCTACGGGGCCTACCTCTATTGATTCTACCTGCATGAAGAGTCAAGATCACCGAAAGCCTGTAATACTGTAATCACTCCAACGAATGTATGATCTTCCTCGGCTTCTCCTGCGTTTAATTTTGCCAGTCACTAAGTCCAGTACTCCCAGTCCAGTCCAGTACAGTTACTCCCCGAAAGTACTGGAGAACTCTGAGAAATGCCTTCTGGTCTCAGGTTTGAGGAAAGGAAAATCCTGATCTATTTCCTTCTCGTGGTGGGGAGTGAGCAACGACCTCGTATCGGCAAATATAGACAGGGACCGAGCGTTGGCCGGAATAAGCTGACCACCAACTTTCGCCCTACCAGGCGTCTGTTGTCTAGGGCACCCTCTTGTCCTGGAGAAGTAAATAATCTCCAAAGGCGGAAGAACCTTCGAGGTCAACGGCATAGGATGTGGAAAGAAACGGGAAACTACCACATTAAAGGTCCAAGTGGCATCCCAAGAACCAGCAAAACATGAATACCCAATCTCAAGTAAAATTCTCCGGAGGTAAAATAGTCCCCCGTTCGGATCTCCGGGTGGGGACTGCTCGAGATGCTAGAAACACAAAGTCAATAGCGAAACAAAAGTCAAATACAAAGAACCAAATAGCGAGATGGGCAACGTGGAATGTCCGCACATTACTGCAAAACAGCAAACTGGATAATCTGAAAGCTGAGATGCAAAACGTAAATTTGAATGCCCTAGGTATAGCAGAGATGAGATGGCCCAATTGCGGAGACTTCTGGAGTGGCAACTACAGAATTATCCACACAGGATGCATAAAGGATAAACCTGGCCAAGGGGGAGTAGGCGTTGTGCTGTGCAAGGAGTGGGGAAGACGGGTTAAGGGATATGTGCAATATAGCGGAAGAATTATTCTAGTCAAAATAGAAACTAAGCCTGTAGACACTGTAATTATCCAAGTATATATGCCAACATCTAGTCATAGCGAAGAAGAAGTGGAGGAGGTATACAGTTCGCTAGATAAACTTATATTAGAGATAAAAGCAGGTGAAAATCTGATTCTCCTAGGAGATTGGAATGCTGTTGTAGGAGAAGGACGTGAAGGAACTTGCATTGGGCCCTTTGGGTTGGGTGCAAGAAACGACAGAGGAAACAGATTGACAGAATTCTGCGAAAAACACAAACTAGTGATAGCAAACACTTGTTTCCAACACCACCCAAGACAGCGATACACCTGGAAATCCCCTGGAGACAGACAAAGACTGCAAATAGACTATATAATGGTTAGACATAGATTTAAAAACCAAATAAAAGACTGTAGAAGCTATTCCGGTCCAGATATAGATAGTGACCATAATATGGTAATGGCCAAAAGCCTTCTAAAACTGAAAAAATTAAAAAAGAGAAAAAATCTCAAATGGGATACAAAAGTATTAAGAATAAAAGAGATTAGCGACAGTTTTAGGGAAAAGACGCAAGAGTGCAACCTAATGGAAGAGGAGAACGTGAATGCGATCTGGAAAGTGATAAAGACGAAGATTATAACTACGGCAGAGGAAACTATAGGCAAGGAAAAACCCCAAGCACGGAAGGAATGGATAACCGATGAAATCTTAAATATGATAAAGGATAGAAGAGAGCTCAAAAATGATAAAAGAGCTGAATCACAAGAGAAATACAAAGTGCTGAGAAACCAAATAAATAGAGAATCAAGAATAGCCAAAGAAACATTCTACCAGAATAAATGCGATGAGATAAATGACGACCTAAAGAGAGGAAATGTAGAAAGAGCTCACGCTGCGGTGAAAGACTTCTTTGGGATGAGAGTTGGAAAGGGTAATGCAATAGAAGGAGAAGACGGCAAAATACTTTTCGAAAATCACCAAATAGGAGAGAGATGGAAAAGATATCTCGAAATGCTGTACAATGGAAAGGGAAATAATGACAACGAAACATTGATAGAAAGAGAAAATGAGGTAGACGCAGATGATTTGGGAGATCCAATCACTAGAGAAGAGTTTGACCTCGCACTGAAAAATCTCAAAAACGGGAAAGCACCCGGAATCGATGACGTTCCGGCTGAACTAATTAAGCCAGCAGGAAAAGGAACTATAGATGCCCTGTTTAAAATGATACAGACAATGTATAAGACTGGAAAGATACCAGAGGATTTCGAGAAATGCCTAATTGTCGCATTACCAAAGAAGGTGGGCACGACGAAATGTGAACAACACAGAACTCTTAGCCTTATATCCCATGCCTCAAAAATATTGACTGATATCATTCTAAAAAGAATCGAACCAAAAGTAGAGAACATCCTTTCCGGAGACCAGTTTGGCTTTAGAAGAGGTGTAGGAACCAGAGAAGCAATATTGTCGCTACGATTACTACTAGAAAAAAGATTAAAAAGAAACCAAAACACATTCATCGCATTCATAGACCTGGAGAAGGCTTTCGACAAAGTAGAATGGAAAAGACTCTTCGAGATTCTGAAGAGAATTGACATCAAATATAGAGATAGACGAATAATCCAGGCGCTATACAAGAATGAGGCCGCTATAATTAGATGTGACAATGATACAAAAGAAGCCAGTATAAGACAAGGGGTGAGACAGGGATGCTCTCTGTCACCTGTTCTTTTTAACGCATATATACAAAGTGCGATTGATGACTTGAGGGAGAGAATGAGTCACAGAAAAGGTGTAAAGATACACGGGCAAAAGGTGGATATGATAAGGTTTGCTGACGATATTGCTTTGGTTGCTGAAAGCGAAGAAGAACTGCAAGAGGCCTTAACAACCATGCAAAGCATTCTTCAAAATAATTACAACATGAGGATAAATAAAGACAAAACAAAGCTGCTGACTGTAGGCCGAATGCAACATCAGATGAGAGTAGAGATGTCAGGAGTTCCACTAAAGAACACCAAGGAGTTTGTGTACCTCGGGAGCAAAATAACATGGGACGGTCGGTCTAAGAGCGAGGTCGACAGCCGTATACACCAGGCTAGGCTTGCATTCAATAAAATGTCGAAAATAATAGAATCGAATAATATAGACCTGAAACTGAGAATACTCCTCATCAAGACCTATGTATGGAGTATCTTGATGTACGGCTGCGAAACATGGTGCTTATCCGAAAGAGATAAACGGAGACTAGAGGCTTTTGAGATGTGGTCCTATAGAAGACTACTAGGAATTTCCTGGAGAGACCACATCACAAATGAGGAGGTTCTCCAAAGAATCGAAGGAGGAAGGCACCTGCTCAGGACCTTGTCCGAAAGGCGCGCAAGATGGATCGGCCATGCAATAAGACAAGAAGGCCTCTTGCATGCCATAATGGAGGGTATGACCGAGGGGACAAACGCTAGGGGACGCCCACGCCGAGAGTACCTGGAGGACCTGCTGGTGGACGTGCGCTGCTTATCATATGCAGAATTCAAAAGAGCCGCACAAGACAGGGAAGAGTGGAAGAAACGAATAGATGAAATTGCTGCAAACCAATCCCAGGATTGAAACCAGAGAGAGAGAAGTCCAGTCCTTTTCCAACAACCTGCGATGTTCCTCAAGGAAGCTTTTTGAGACTTCCACTATTTTTTTCACTCGTATTGTATGTTTTTAAATATTTTATGGGATGTACAGTATTGCTCTAACCTCCCAACATTCTGGAATATAGAAATAAATTTTAAAAAAGAACTACTCACTGCACAGAGAACTGTGGTCTTCTACATTTCAGATGCCAGTCAAACTTGGTCAGTCCAATACATCGGAGATTTTCCTATGCTTCTTCTGCCTTCCATTTTACGAAGATGCAAATATCAGAGGTCATCAAATTTTATCATAATTGTGTGTGTTTCAGATTCATCTACGTGGAATCAGCTTTCTTCTTCCGCTGGTGGCAGGAACAAAGTGATCAGATGCAAGCCGATGTCCATCTCCTGGTGAAAGAGGGACGACTGGAGTTCATCGGAGGAGCCTGGTCGATGAACGATGAGGCTACCACGCACTACCAGAGCATCGTGGACCAGTTCACTTGGGGACTTAGGTGAGTCAACAATGCGCAATTGTACTATTAACCATCTACTTCTGAGTCTGTCTCAACCAATTCTTGTAAAAAAAATTACAAATTCTAAGATGCAATCGATGATCTGGGCTATACAACGTTAATAAACCTAAAAAAAAGTTCTAGTATTGTAATATAACTACGATTTTGAAAAGGCTTTCGGGTTTTAAAGAACCTTCTTTTTAGAAAACCTTCGCTATAAAAATAAAAAAAATTATTGCAGAAAATAGGTTTTTTTCTTGTTTACATTATACTTGCAAAGCTACTGCAAGTAGCTTGTCTGCAGGAAAATAGTGTGGAGAAAAACATAGTACAGTATAAAATGTCTTACAATAGAAGAAAAAAATATTGCAATTTAATAAAATACATAATAAAAATAAGTACAAAAAATAATAATATGTCTAAAAAAATTAAAATTAAAAATGCACGAGAAGTAAGTCAAAACAGAAAATCTGATCCCAATAGCTATGTTTTTAACAATAGTGCAAATTTAGGTGTCGAGCAACATTTCTTCAAATCATATGGCATTAAAAAGCATTTTTTCAATTTCGAATTAATTAATTAGTAAATGAATTAATGAATTAATTAGTAAACTTCTAGAATATCTAACTACTTCGTTTTTTTAAAGTGTCCCTATTAAAAAAAAAATCCCAAAAAGATGCTTTTTAATTTTTTTTTTCTTTTCGGAATTTTTTAAAAATAGTAAAAATATTGTTTTTGTTATAGTTCAGTAGGAGTGATGGAGTTGTGTATAGAGAAGGCTCACACCGAATTTCAAGTAAATTAATTGAGTAGAATTTGAGATATCGTGTCAACCGTCTCGAAAAAAGTAGTTTTGAGAAAAATGCGTTTAAAGTTTTGTTCTGTTTAGATTCTAGTTAGATTCTGTCTAAACCGCGACACGAAAATGGCTTTAACTTTTAAAATAATGTGAATTTCGAAAAATCATTTTAACAAAATATTTTTGAAAATCCAAACTATGGAAATATAATTTTGTGGCGGGGTATTAATATAAGAGATAGTCGACATTCACAATGGCAATTTATTTCACTTATACAGGGTTCATAACTTATAATTTTAGTAAAGCGTAGGTACAGAACAGTAGGTACACACTCCAACATAGGACCCGCGGTCTCTTAGTTGGGCAAACGGTGCCCGGTAAGTAATGTCCACTAGGGCACTGTTACTGTGATTCCCAAGGAGGACCCAGCGGGATCTCTCGACTTGGTAGCGGTTGGTTAACTTAGCACTGACCACTAGGATGCTGTTGCTTGGTTTACCCAGAGTCCGGCTACACTGACTTGAGATCGGTCAGTAGGCCCTTATATACCCCTTAGTGCCGGGGCTGCAGCGTCCGGCTGGCGGGGGGATGGGGTGGCTACGGCCGATGGGGTGTCCTTTCAGTTAGGTAGCTCGGCGAAAGTTGCAAAGCGAAACGGCGCTATGCGTGTGAGGGAGAAAGTATTCGGATCCGTGCGTAATACCCCCTAATTTTTTCACGTTGATAAATCGAATTTGGTATTTATTTACACACGCACAAGCCATTTATGGCATTAAATAATATTATTTTATGGAAGTTAGATTAAATTTAACTCAAGAGGATAAAAAATAAATTATCCGAAATAACCTATATTTTTATGTTAACAAAATTAAAGTAACAACATGACATTATTAAAGCAACTAATACTGACAAAATGGCGCAAATATTAGTAACTAGCTGGTACCTGGCATGCGTTGCGTGTTCTTTCCCATTCGTCCCGTTCCCCTTCCGCCTCCCCTTCCTCTCCCGCATTCCCTTCCCCTCTCGCATTCCACCTTCCCTCTCCCCACTCCACTCCCCCTCTTCCCCCAGTCCCGCGAACCCCCTCCCGAATTCCCCTCCCCCTCCCAGGTTCCCCTTCCCCTTTTCTGGTTTCCCTCCCCTCCTCCCGCGAACCCCTACCCAAGTTCCCCTATCCCCTTCCCACTACCACATTCCGGTACATTCAGTTTTCAAACAGCTCGCGTGCCACCTATTGCAAATTTCATAATACCAGAGCTCACCAGTAGTTTTATAGAAACCTTGTCCTGACAATGACGAACACATAAAAAAAGAATTATCCAATTTGGTACAGTCGTTCGGAAGTTATGCGCGTACATACATTTCGGCGATTCATTTTTATTTACACGGAATATGTGTTTAAAAACATTAAATGAACTTCGCATAAAATTTCACAAAAAGATTTTTCCCGCGAGTGAATGAAAAAACATGGCCACCGCGCTTGCGCAAATCTAGTAAAGTTCAATGCAGCAGTAAAGTAATGTCGTAGAAATGCCGTTTAATGGTCAACAAACAGAAACACCGTTCAACGGTCATTAAGACGACAATATATCTCAATTTGGGAGGCGGGAATGGGTACCGCCGCCCCGGGAACCTTTATTGGATAACCAACACCTCTGCCACAGGTCACCCCAAGTGGTTTGCTACGTTTGGTGATTTAGCAGGGGTGCCCGGGTTCATGGGGTGAGGTTTGTCTAGGTCTTGGAGGCGGATGACCAAGACACACTGAACCCCAGATTCCTACCCACCCCTTAAACCCTTTTCCTTCCCAGAACTCTCCTCTCCTTCCTTTTCCTAAAAAAACCCTCCACACAGCAAAGCCCTCCCAAAGATGACATAGGCCCTGAGGAAAATTATTTTCCTCAGCGCCTCCTGTGTGGAGCTCATGTAAAAAAATATATATATATATCCTAAAATATATTCAGAATCAGTAAAGAAGCCGTGTATACGCCCGTGGCACGGCGTATTGGATGAACGTACGAATTCACCCTAGCAGGCCTGGAGATTCGGCCTTTCCGCCGCGATCATTTTAATTAATTCTGAAGAATGTGTTACAAATATTTAAAATGTGTCTTCATGTTGTACTTCCGAAGTTAATAATTCATCGTCTAGAAAAATAAAATCTGGTGCTTACAGCTGACTTTATAGTTGAAAAACGGGTTATAAAGTTTTAAAATCGTTGTACGTAAAATATATTAATGGTTAGGTATTAAAAGAACTTATATCCCCCGTGTTCTGTTGGAATAAAAAAGTTATTATAGTTACGAATTCGCCGGAAATTATTAAAATGTGTGTTTTGAGCAAACATAAATTATTAGGGTTGTGTACCGCCTTAAGGCTCTGCAGCCGGGCCCGAAAAGAAGAAGATGGAGAGATACGAAATTACGAATGTTAGAGGAGAGCACTAACATTTACAGCGAAAAAATCGATGCGAAAATTGCGAAAATGTTTAATAAAACACGACTCGTTTAAAATAGAGCAAAAATCTCGCGGGCATTATCTTAAACAGCATTTAAAGAAACACTGTGAATTTTTTCATACATATAACTTGTAAAATAACTGAAACAAACGTGTTAATAATAATTTTTGGAACATACATTGCGATTTTTTTCTATCGAGGGAATCTCTACATATTATAAATTAAAGTCCCCCGCGTCGTCTGTCTGTTCGCGATAAACTCGTAAACTACTGAACGGATTTTCATGCGGTTTTCACCAATAGATAGAGTGTTTCGTAAGGAAGGTTTAGGTATGTAATTTGTCAAGGATTTGTATAAATTGGTTGAAACATAACTATAATTGTTAGAAGAGTCAGAAAAAAGTCGAGCCGCCTGGTAGCTTTCATCGAAAATGCTGCCTAATCCTTTTGGGATATAACAAAACAATGCATGGTGGGATATTCCTCTTTTATAGATCTACAAAAAAGTCCACGAAGGCATATATCTATCTTTTACGGATGGCTTACTATATCCATTCTATCTTTTTAAAAAATGGTCACGTACATTGCGGTAATTGAAAAGTTATTTAGACGGATACAGTATTAATCCTTTTTAACTTAAATACGTTAGTTACCCCAAGCATTTCATGCACATTCTTATAATTTTTCACAGCATCTCTACGTATTATAAATTAAAGTTCTCCGCGGCATCTGTCTGTCTCTTCGCGATAAACTCAAAGACGGCGGTGGGTATAAAGGTTGGATAACCATCCAGTAGATGACGTTGTGTTTTATTAGCCACAGCAACGCGTGGCCGGGTCAGCTAGTTTTATATAATTTGCATTTCGGCGCGGGAAAAGTCTAGATATTATCTTCAAGAATAACATATATTTTTTTAAGAGCTTTAAATCTTACCGTGTTTAAGGGAAATATGTAATAAATCGGTACAAATCCGGGTTGCGGGCACTTAAGTGTTTTTTTTTTATTATTAAGGCTATTGTGTGTTTAAAAGATTGTTAGATATTTTATAGAATTTGGATTTGGAAACTATCGAAATTGAATGCACTTCTTCTTCTTCTTCTTTCGTATGTTGGGGGGTCAGAGGGGGACATCTAGGTCTGCGAGCCAGTCTAGGGCTTCAGGCGTTGCCCTGTGGACCTCATCAATCCTGCCGGGGAATGAATGGAGCGGGCATTCGTTGATCACATGTTCGGTGGTCTGCACCGCACCGCATTCACACGTCGCCGACTCTTTAAGGCCCCATCTATGCATCATGTGAGCACAACGGCTGTGGGAGCACCTTATCCTATTGATGGCAGTCCAGAGTTTGCGAGGCAATGAGAACCCAGGCTGTCTCTCAGTGGGGTCTTGCAAGAGATGTGCGTTTTTGACGTTGGCTGATTGCCACTCAAGCTTCCACCTATTTTCTGGGGTGAGAGGTGTTCGAAGGAGTCTTTCTCCCTCCGTCCAGAAGGGTTTGCGAGACTTTAAGCGGCATGTCGGGTGAGAAACGACATCATCGTGCAAGGGTATTTCGCTTTTTTGCAGCGCCTTCTTGTATTCCCTCAGTGTTACAATCTCTCGCCTGATATTTGGCGGGGTTATATTTGCAAGTACGGGGAGCCAAGGAAGAGGAGTTGATTTTAAGGTTCCGCTGATGGTTCGCATTGTGGCATTAAGCTGAACGTCGACCATGGAAATGTGGGCGCTTCTGGCCCATACTGGAGCACAGTATTCAGCTGCCGAGAAAACCAGGGCAATGGATGCCGTTCTGAGCGTGTTGGCGTCACATCCCCAGCTAGTACCAGCCAGCTTATTGACTAAGTTTAGTCTTGTCCTGGTTTTTTGCCCACTGTTTCCATGTGTTTCCGGTAATTCAGGCTCCTGTGCAAAGTTACTCCAAGATAGCGGGGATGGGGGTCATGGTAAATATTTTTTCCATCAAACTGAACATCCATTGAATGCACTAAATTGGGATATTAAATACACTTTAATTACCACAAAGAAGAAAAAAACTGATTTTTTAATATGTTATCCAGCTATTTACCTATTTGGAAACATATTATGTAATATTAATTCATTATCAGTGATATGTTAATTCCTTTAATAATATAAACAAAGACGCTAAGTGCCTGTGCGATTAAGAAAACAGCATTTTTCTGAACCGTATCTTTAAAGAGACATTTATGTTTTATTGAGAATGATATTTTTTTTAATCCTAAGATAAACAACAATAATTATTTATTGTTATTATATATCTGTTGTGGTAATGAGTTCATAGGTGCAAATCATATTTTTTAATGCGGGTTTTAATAAATTGAATTGCAGATTAGGTGCTTACATTAGATTAGTTAATGCTTGGATCAAGTAGCGAAGCTGTTTTTTTTTAACGTGAATAACGCACAAGAGTTCCAACTAATCCATGGTAACTGGAGTGAGACTATGTCATCCCCAATTGGGGTGTGTTGTGAGGGTGAAGGTATGGGGAGGAGTACGAAATGGGGAAGAAGGGAGTTGTATATGGTAATGCGCGTCTTTATGCTGCGACAAAATACCCCGACAAAATATCCTCCGTCAAAATATCCTTGCACCAAACATCCCCCAACAAAATATCTACTAAAATTTAACCTAACCTAACAAAAAAGGGACAAAAATAATAAGAACATCCTAAAAAAACAAAAAATTGTTGTTCAAATATAGTAAAATGGGACAAAAATTAAATATTTTGTTGGGGATGTTTTGTCCGTAGGATATTTTATCGAGGATACTTTGTCACGGGATGAAAAGTCGCGGAACCGCTAACGGGATCCTGTGAGACTATGGCATCCCCAATTGGAAGGAGTATGAAATCGCGAAGAAAGGGTAGAGAAGTACCTAGATATTCAAATCTGGTCACCAAACAAGGAAGGCTACAGAAAAAAAATGGACACCCTCAGAAAATTTTCTAGGGGGGCAAAATATTTTTAGTAATGTTTTAATGTAGTTTTAATTTTTTTTGGTGAACGAACGGACAGGACACTGTAGTAATTTTTTTTTTTCAATTAAACCCGCTAAACTACTTATGTAGTTTGTCAGCAGGTACAATCCAGTACAGTCAGCCAGTATTGTCAGCAGGTACAATCCAGCAGATACAACCCGCTAAACTACTTATGTAGTTTGTCAGCAGGTACAATACAGTACAGTCAGCCAGTATTGTCAGCAGGTACAATCCAGCAGATACAACCTGCTAAACTACTTATGTAGTTTGTCAGCAGGTACAATCCAGTACAGTCAGCCAGTATTGTCAGCAGGTACAATCCAGCAGACACAATTTTTTTACTAAGACAATATTATATGTATAAAACAAAAAATATTACAACATAAATTTAAAATAAAATTTATTCTTTAAACAAGAACTGGAGTCGTCTGTTATCGCTATCAAACATATCTTTAATTTTGTCCATAAAGTCTTTTTTGTTGCAGTTCACGTAGCCTCTGTGTACGCTCAACATCACATGTTTGTGTTGAGTTACTAGTATATTGCTTGATTACGTATAAAAGTTCAGATAAACTTGCAATATCGTGAAATATTTTTTTATGCTGGCTGTGAGGGTTTTAGAAAAGGAATGATCGAGTTTTAGTAAGGAATAAGTGACAAGAGTTTCAAAATGAGTTGACACCATAGACATCCAAATTTAATTTAATAGACGAGAAGATACAGATGAGGGGTAAAACCAAACTATGGGGGGCGAAGAGGGGAAAGATGACTGTGATTCGTTAAAAAATCAATCTGACAGTATATAGGCATCTCGCAATATAATATCACCATTTAGTTCTTAAAAGCGAAATCTGCTTTTGAATGAATATACCTTTTTACATGGGAGCGGGAATTGCTTGCCACGTTATTAACATATTTGCGAAGTCCAAATACGGAAAAGTAAAGTTCGCCACTTTTCACAGAGGAATATTTTGTTGCCGTATTTAGTTAAGACACTTTTATTAATGTTTCATAATTTACTTACCCCTGTAACCAGCGACGAGCTCACTGGAGAACTGCCCACATTCGCTATGTCCACATATTTTAGGGTATAATGTATAGCACAAGCTCTCATTTTTACCGTGTTATTTCGTAAAGTGTACGATGCGAGCTCGGCGCTGGTTAACAATAATTATGACGTCACATTTTTTAGATTCAAGCGAAGCCCTCGTAAGCCCAGCCAGCTTACGGGCTGGAGAGGGGGAAATAATACACTTTTATCACTCAGAGCAGGTCCAGATATATTCATATGTCCATGGTTGACACTTTCGCTGCTAGTAAAATTATAGACAAAATGATACAAACACAAATTTGTTGCAGAATATTAAGATAAAATGCTACACAGATGTTAAATTGAAAGTAAAAGAGTTCACAGACGGAAATTAATAAATGACAGGTAGAAAATGAAGTAAAATTCTTCTTTTAAAAATAGGACGAAACAAAACTCAACAATGCGCTTTTCTGTAATTTCTCAAACAGTGATAAAAAACATTAAAATTTTCTTCCTAAATGTTAACGACAGTCCAAATAATAAATCTTGCACTGGATAAATAAATCTGTCGTACAATAATTGTCATTTTTACTCATTTTAAATTTTGAAATATTAAAACGGTTATTTTTTCAGGTAACACAAACATCCAACGGGCCGGTGTCCAGTACATCTTGGACTCAGTTATCAACGCCCTGTTGAAGGATCCTACCCGAAAGTAATATTTTTGCTTTTATGCCACTCCAAAATTCAAAAGACCAGAGCCAAATGGGCAGACTTATAAACTCCATTTTGAACAACTTGTTCACGGTTTAAGATTTTCACGGGCAAAATTATTTTCGCTATTTGTTTTTGGGGTGTTATGCCGTATTGCGCTACCTCCTTCTTTAGCCAACTTTTCGAACAACATTGCAGTGTCCATAATCAGGGCAGATCCGGTAGATATGTCACATAGATGTGTCACATCTACCGATCTGCCCTAATGATGGACACTGCAACGCTGTCCGAAACGTTGGCTAAAGAAGGAGGTAGCGCAACACGGCATAACACCCCAAACACAAATAACGAAAAAAACATGTTCACGATTCCTAGGACGTAGATCCGTAGAACCTCCACTCCAGTGGGGGAAATAGCCACTCCAGTGGGGGTTCTACGGGGCCTACCTCTATTGATTCTACCTGCATGAAGAGTCAAGATCACCGAAAGCCTGTAATACTGTAATCACTCCAACGAATGTATGATCTTCCTCGGCTTCTCCTGCGTTTAATTTTGCCAGTCACTAAGTCCAGTACTCCCAGTCCAGTCCAGTACAGTTACTCCCCGAAAGTACTGGAGAACTCTGAGAAATGCCTTCTGGTCTCAGGTTTGAGGAAAGGAAAATCCTGATCTATTTCCTTCTCGTGGTGGGGAGTGAGCAACGACCTCGTATCGGCAAATATAGACAGGGACCGAGCGTTGGCCGGAATAAGCTGACCACCAACTTTCGCCCTACCAGGCGTCTGTTGTCTAGGGCACCCTCTTGTCCTGGAGAAGTAAATAATCTCCAAAGGCGGAAGAACCTTCGAGGTCAACGGCATAGGATGTGGAAAGAAACGGGAAACTACCACATTAAAGGTCCAAGTGGCATCCCAAGAACCAGCAAAACATGAATACCCAATCTCAAGTAAAATTCTCCGGAGGTAAAATAGTCCCCCGTTCGGATCTCCGGGTGGGGACTGCTCGAGATGCTAGAAACACAAAGTCAATAGCGAAACAAAAGTCAAATACAAAGAACCAAATAGCGAGATGGGCAACGTGGAATGTCCGCACATTACTGCAAAACAGCAAACTGGATAATCTGAAAGCTGAGATGCAAAACGTAAATTTGAATGCCCTAGGTATAGCAGAGATGAGATGGCCCAATTGCGGAGACTTCTGGAGTGGCAACTACAGAATTATCCACACAGGATGCATAAAGGATAAACCTGGCCAAGGGGGAGTAGGCGTTGTGCTGTGCAAGGAGTGGGGAAGACGGGTTAAGGGATATGTGCAATATAGCGGAAGAATTATTCTAGTCAAAATAGAAACTAAGCCTGTAGACACTGTAATTATCCAAGTATATATGCCAACATCTAGTCATAGCGAAGAAGAAGTGGAGGAGGTATACAGTTCGCTAGATAAACTTATATTAGAGATAAAAGCAGGTGAAAATCTGATTCTCCTAGGAGATTGGAATGCTGTTGTAGGAGAAGGACGTGAAGGAACTTGCATTGGGCCCTTTGGGTTGGGTGCAAGAAACGACAGAGGAAACAGATTGACAGAATTCTGCGAAAAACACAAACTAGTGATAGCAAACACTTGTTTCCAACACCACCCAAGACAGCGATACACCTGGAAATCCCCTGGAGACAGACAAAGACTGCAAATAGACTATATAATGGTTAGACATAGATTTAAAAACCAAATAAAAGACTGTAGAAGCTATTCCGGTCCAGATATAGATAGTGACCATAATATGGTAATGGCCAAAAGCCTTCTAAAACTGAAAAAATTAAAAAAGAGAAAAAATCTCAAATGGGATACAAAAGTATTAAGAATAAAAGAGATTAGCGACAGTTTTAGGGAAAAGACGCAAGAGTGCAACCTAATGGAAGAGGAGAACGTGAATGCGATCTGGAAAGTGATAAAGACGAAGATTATAACTACGGCAGAGGAAACTATAGGCAAGGAAAAACCCCAAGCACGGAAGGAATGGATAACCGATGAAATCTTAAATATGATAAAGGATAGAAGAGAGCTCAAAAATGATAAAAGAGCTGAATCACAAGAGAAATACAAAGTGCTGAGAAACCAAATAAATAGAGAATCAAGAATAGCCAAAGAAACATTCTACCAGAATAAATGCGATGAGATAAATGACGACCTAAAGAGAGGAAATGTAGAAAGAGCTCACGCTGCGGTGAAAGACTTCTTTGGGATGAGAGTTGGAAAGGGTAATGCAATAGAAGGAGAAGACGGCAAAATACTTTTCGAAAATCACCAAATAGGAGAGAGATGGAAAAGATATCTCGAAATGCTGTACAATGGAAAGGGAAATAATGACAACGAAACATTGATAGAAAGAGAAAATGAGGTAGACGCAGATGATTTGGGAGATCCAATCACTAGAGAAGAGTTTGACCTCGCACTGAAAAATCTCAAAAACGGGAAAGCACCCGGAATCGATGACGTTCCGGCTGAACTAATTAAGCCAGCAGGAAAAGGAACTATAGATGCCCTGTTTAAAATGATACAGACAATGTATAAGACTGGAAAGATACCAGAGGATTTCGAGAAATGCCTAATTGTCGCATTACCAAAGAAGGTGGGCACGACGAAATGTGAACAACACAGAACTCTTAGCCTTATATCCCATGCCTCAAAAATATTGACTGATATCATTCTAAAAAGAATCGAACCAAAAGTAGAGAACATCCTTTCCGGAGACCAGTTTGGCTTTAGAAGAGGTGTAGGAACCAGAGAAGCAATATTGTCGCTACGATTACTACTAGAAAAAAGATTAAAAAGAAACCAAAACACATTCATCGCATTCATAGACCTGGAGAAGGCTTTCGACAAAGTAGAATGGAAAAGACTCTTCGAGATTCTGAAGAGAATTGACATCAAATATAGAGATAGACGAATAATCCAGGCGCTATACAAGAATGAGGCCGCTATAATTAGATGTGACAATGATACAAAAGAAGCCAGTATAAGACAAGGGGTGAGACAGGGATGCTCTCTGTCACCTGTTCTTTTTAACGCATATATACAAAGTGCGATTGATGACTTGAGGGAGAGAATGAGTCACAGAAAAGGTGTAAAGATACACGGGCAAAAGGTGGATATGATAAGGTTTGCTGACGATATTGCTTTGGTTGCTGAAAGCGAAGAAGAACTGCAAGAGGCCTTAACAACCATGCAAAGCATTCTTCAAAATAATTACAACATGAGGATAAATAAAGACAAAACAAAGCTGCTGACTGTAGGCCGAATGCAACATCAGATGAGAGTAGAGATGTCAGGAGTTCCACTAAAGAACACCAAGGAGTTTGTGTACCTCGGGAGCAAAATAACATGGGACGGTCGGTCTAAGAGCGAGGTCGACAGCCGTATACACCAGGCTAGGCTTGCATTCAATAAAATGTCGAAAATAATAGAATCGAATAATATAGACCTGAAACTGAGAATACTCCTCATCAAGACCTATGTATGGAGTATCTTGATGTACGGCTGCGAAACATGGTGCTTATCCGAAAGAGATAAACGGAGACTAGAGGCTTTTGAGATGTGGTCCTATAGAAGACTACTAGGAATTTCCTGGAGAGACCACATCACAAATGAGGAGGTTCTCCAAAGAATCGAAGGAGGAAGGCACCTGCTCAGGACCTTGTCCGAAAGGCGCGCAAGATGGATCGGCCATGCAATAAGACAAGAAGGCCTCTTGCATGCCATAATGGAGGGTATGACCGAGGGGACAAACGCTAGGGGACGCCCACGCCGAGAGTACCTGGAGGACCTGCTGGTGGACGTGCGCTGCTTATCATATGCAGAATTCAAAAGAGCCGCACAAGACAGGGAAGAGTGGAAGAAACGAATAGATGAAATTGCTGCAAACCAATCCCAGGATTGAAACCAGAGAGAGAGAATCTGTTTGATAAGTACGTGATAATATATTAATAGTAGATCAATGTTGCTTCATCAATCAATTGAACACACACCTTTTAAATACCATAATAAATACGCCAAATATAGATCTTCTTTATCATCTGGGGCTACTGAAGTTTAGCAAAGATACTTAAGGGGAAACCCGGACGCCGAGATATTTGAATATAGTAGGGCCTCGCTAATCCGGATAGGGACAAACAAGACCCCTTCCGAATTATCGAGGCGTCCGGATTATAGTATGCATTTTTTAAATAGGAATAAAACACTTTTTTAACTTGGGTTTCATTTATTAAAGTGAAAATTTAAAGTCAATTTAGACAAGAATATGTATGTACGTACAAATGTACTTATACAAAATCCAAACATGTAAGAAATTTGGGCACTTAACATAAAAAAACTAAAAGTTAATTAACGATTGAATATTGACACGGTTTGACCCGCACGCACCCGTCCGGATTACAGCGTGCACCGAAGTAACGGGGGTCCGGATTAGCGAGGCTCTACTGTAGTACGTATTTTACCAAACTGTTGCTTTCACTGTCCCCTCCCACCATTTTAAATAGGTACCTATGTTAGATACCAAATTTGGTTGATTGTTCTTATAATATACAAAAATGAATGTTTGTAATATATACGAAAAATTAAAATTTGAACGCGAGTTGTTTAAAAACTGAATATATTGGGACACCAAGATTGGGACTGAATATATGGAACCCGGGAGGGGGGTTGGCGGGACGTGGGAGCGGGAGACGAGAGAGGAAAACGGGGAAGGTGGAGGGGGAACGGTTGAGAGGAAGGGGAGACAGAAAGGAACGGGACGAATGGGAAAGGACACGCAGGACGAAATAATTTCTTTATTAAGCGGCACTGCAACGCATCCCGGGAAATCGCTAGTATTAACTAATCTATAGCTAGGTTTCGAATCCACGGTATCTGTTACTAGGAATGCTGACGTAAACAAGCAAAATTTTGCCTCCAAAATTAAATAACTTCTTCTTTAATCTCGGATAAGCGAAAACACAGATTATCAAGGATTATTATTGCATATTTATACTATTTCTTATTATTATCTCTTTAATTGGAATGTCACATTTACGATTTACAACAAGATTAAGTTGCAATATTATCTATTAAGATTCTTCGGGCTTTATAGTTGCTAGGCAGATGAAAACAATTAAGGTCAATATTGCTGGATCACTCTTTTCGATTAATCTTTATTATGAATCAGTTAAAAATCTCGACATCTTCTCTTCATCTCTACATATTATAAATTAAAGTCCTCCGCGTTGTCTGTCTGTCAGTCTGTCTGTTCGCGATAAACTCTAAAACAACTGAACGGATTTTCATGCGGTTTTCACCAATAGATAGAGTGTTTCGTGAGGAAGGTTTGGGTATGTAATTTGTCAAGGATTTGTGTAAATTGGTTGAAACATAACGATAATTGAAAAAGTCAAGCCGCCTGGTAGCTTTCATTGAAAACGCTGCCTAATCCTTTTGGGATATAACAAAACAATGCATGGTGGGATATTCCTCTTTTATAGATCTACAAAAAAGTCCGCGAAGGCATATATCTATATTTTACGGATAGCTTACTATACCCATTCTATCTGGTTTAGTACATTGCGGTAATTAAAAAGTTATTTAGACGGATACAGTATTAATCCTCATTAACTTAAATATGTTAGTTACCTCAAGGATTTCATGCACATTATTATAATCTTTCACACCATCTCCACATATTATAAATTGAAGTCCTCCGCGGCATCTGTCTGTCTCTTCGCGATAAACTCAAACACGGCGGTGATTATAAAGGTTGGATAACCATCCAGAGATGACGTTGTGTTTTGTTAGCCACGGCAATGCGTGGCCGGGTCAGCTAGTAATTAATATAAAAGAGTATGCTTTAGAAATATTGAAGGTTGTCCTACCGTTTCCATTGAATATAATAATAAAAAAATTACTACTTTTTAAAGAGGTGTTTTTTTATTAGAAATGCTCGAACGCATACAAGAAATAACTTTAAAAAAAATTATAGACAAAATTATCTGTGACAGTTTCATTAATTGAGCGCTTTTATTATTACCGTGACGATCCACGATTACGGTACCGTGACAGCACAATAAAGGCAATAAACATACGTCCCTTATCGCTATAATGCTGCATCTCTTTCAAAAGATGAGATATGCAATGTACGTAGGTCTGTTAAGCGCATAACTTTCGAACGACTAAACCAAATTTGATAATTCTTTTTTTTGTGTGTTCGTTATTGTCAGGACAAGGTTTTTATAAAACTTCCGGTGAGCTCTGGCATTATGAAATTTGTATAAAAAAATTGCTATTGGTGGCACGCGAGGTTTGAAAACTGAATGTATGGAAAGCGGGAGGGGGGAGAGGGGGGTAACGGGGAGGGGGGGAGGGGGGAGGGGTGAGAGGTCGATTTTTTTTACTTATACTCTGGTATATACCGTATATAGAGAAGTAGATTTTTCCTTTTTGCATTTGAATGAAAATATGTTTATACTTTGTTATTTAGCGGAACATCCTCTCTGCACATCCCTTCGTGGTCACTTAGTTATATTTTGTGTAATTATGTATACCGTATTTTCCCTAAACCGACTGCTTATTGTAAAAAATGTGCCCCCCCCCCCCAGGATGGACCAATTTTATGAAGTCGAAATTAGCGTTTTGAATTTCTCAAGTCGACTTTAATAGGGGATGGGGGGGGGTGACACTACGCCCCGGGGGGTGACATCCGCCCCGGGTGCCACCCGTGCTAGCTACGCCACTGCCGAGGGGCGAACTGTCGGCGGATCAACTGTCATGGAACCGGCTCGACCATCGAGATGGATTCATACGTCCGTCACTCTTGGACACACTGACCCCCAGATTGCTACCCACCTCTCATACCTTTTTCCTTCGGTTTATTAAAAAAACTCATCCACACAGCAACCCCAAAATAACATAGACCATGAGGCAAATTATTTTCGTCAGGGCCTCGTATGTGGATACAATACCTATAAAAAGAGAGTGTGCAATTCACACGCTGTAGAAGTAAAACCTTCAAAAAACTAAAACAGATCAAAGTGGGGAGACAACGAAACACCGCACAAAGAGGAGACCGATTATACTATCTCATTCTCTCGCAGGCTAAATCCTAAAGATGTATGTCTATTTTTAGTGAAACTATGTTTCGTTTCGCCGAGTTTCAAATCTCAACGGTGCTGAAGAAGTTTCATTTCAAAAAATCAAAAAGTCAATCGAAAATTGTAGACCGTTTGTCATACTTTTAACCCCTGCTAACAATGCTGCCGCAAGCTACCGGCAGCTCGCTAGCGAACGTTTAGCGTCCGCTGTGCTAAACTATATGAAATGTTTAATTAAATCCCAATTTCCAAACAAAAACCACACATTTCTGCATTACCAACTAACTAACTATCACGACCGCCAAACAATTCGGTCTTAGCACACACTTCTTGCCTCGTTCACATTCATACATCGTCTCATATTGCTCTTCTATTTTTCTGATTCTTGACATGACCTGACTCAAGTATCTGATTCACTTGATCTTGCCATGTGTTCCTCGGGCGTCCCCAACTTTTTCTACCATTCACATTCTCCTTCCAGTCTTTTCCTCGTTCATTCGCTCTACATGCTCAAACCATCCGAACTTCCCTTTGTTAATCTTACTCATTACGTTTACATCAGACTTGCATTCTTTGCGGATCTCCACGTTTCTCACACGATCTCTATCTTATCTTCCCATCTCTCGTAAACATACTTCCCAAGTACACCAAGTGCATTACCAAATTTGATCAATTTTGAATTGTTGCAAAATACGCTCATCACCAATTAATTGAAAATATTTTTTTGCAGAAAATTGAACGATACCTTTGGTGAATGCGGCAGGCCGCGAGCTGGTTGGCAAATCGACCCGTTCGGGCACTCGCGCGAAATGGCCAACCTTTACAAGGCTATGGGCTACGATGGTATGCTGCTCAACAGGATCGACTTCCAAGACAAGCAAGTCCGCATGAACAATAAGCAGATGGAGATGATATGGAGGGGCAGCGATGATCTAGGTATTTTTGACAAATTTCATGTTTTTGACATATTTGATGTTTTTGACATATTAGATGTTTTTAACATTTTTGAATTTTTAAACTTATTTGATGTTTTTGACATATTTAGTGTTTTTAACGTATTTGATGTTTTTGACATATTTGATCTTTTTTACATATTTTATGTTTCTGACATATTTGATGTTTTTGACATATTCGATGTTTTTAACATGTTTGATGTTTTTGACGTATATGATGTTTTTAACATATTTGATGTTTTTAACATGTTTGATGTTATTGACATATTTGATGTTTCTGACATATTTGATGTTTTTAACATATTTGATGTTTCTTACATATTTGATGTTTTTGATATATTTGATGTTTTTGACATATTTGATGTTTTTGACATATTTGATGTTGTCTACATATTTATTCGGGAAACGTACAGTAAAAAAAAAAACATTTTTCATTCTCGGTCGCCGAAAAATTTTAACATTAGGTATTTCACTTACTCTTACGAGTACCCCTTATATTGCCATCTGAGGATAATATTGCCACCTGACAATAATTTTGCCACCTGACAATAATATTGCCACCTAACAATAATATTTCCACCTGACAATAATATTGTCACCCGACAACTATATTTCACTTGACAATATATTTGCCACCTAACAATAATATTGCCACCTGACAATAATATTGTCACCCGACAACTATATTTCACTTGACAATATATTTGCCACCTAACAATAATATTGCCACTCTCTCCAGGAGCGAGTTCGGATCTGTTCAACGGGGTCCTGTACAATCACTACTCACCACCCTCCGGTTTCTGCTTTGACATCCTCTGCAATGACGACCCCTTTATCGACGATGTTGAGAGCCCTGACAACAACGTCCAATCCAAGGTACATTATTTGATCATTACATATTTGTTAACATATGTGCTATATTTAACATATTTGATATATTTGTTATCATATGTGCTATATTTAACATATTTGATATATGTATTAGTTATCATATGTGCTATATTTAACATATTTGATATATTTGTTATCATATGTGCTATATTTAACATATTTGATATATTTGTTATCATAAGTGCTATATTTAACATATTTGATATATTTGTTATCATGTGTGCTATATTTAACATATTTGATATATTTGTTATCATATGTACTATATTTAACATATTTGATATATTTGTTATCATATGGACTATATTTAACATATTTGATATATTTGTTATCATATGTACTATATTTAACATATTTGATATACCTATTTGTTATCATATGTGCTATATTTAACATATTTGATATATTTGTTATCATATGTACTATACATATATTTGTTATCATATGTAGGTACTATATTTAACATATTTTATATATTTGACAGACTATAAATATTTTATATATTCGACATTTTTTTATTTTTTTTTATTGTGTTACAGTAATAAACATAAATCTATGGCAAAAACAAAATAGTGAGATACACATTTTACGGAATTTCTACGCCAATAAAAAACATGTAAATTTATTTAAGCCACTTTTATTTTAAATACTCTACCGGTTTCAGAAGTACCCTTTCTTCGTCACGAGAATATTATAACAGTTATAAGTTAGAAGGGTGCTTCTGAAACCGGTAGAGTGTTTAAAATAAAAGTGGTATTAAACAAATTTATGTATTTTTTATTGCAAATTATGGCGAGCCACAAAGTTAATGCTTTTTACAAATATGTAATTTCTACGCCAATGAAGAGAGCCAGATCTTGAGTTTGGTGGAGATAGCTTCATAAATTATATAATAGAGTGTTCAATAAATATAATCTTAAGTACTAGGATGTTGTAACGTTGAAAAAATTTTAAATGTCCGGGTTTAATTTTCCCCAAAGGAAAAACTAAACCCTTTCACACACTTCCCAAATGATCATCTGGTCAATCCACGTTATGCAATTGCACTATATAAGTATTATAATTACAAAACAATACAAGAACAACATGTCAACCTACCAGAGACCAGATGGGAAAATAATTCAATAAATAATATGGCATGAAATGAAGTAACAGCATTTTTATTGGTGATGTTATGGTTGTTAATTTTTTAAGAATAATTTGAATGATGAATAAAAGAACCAAATTTGTTATTTTTTTAATTCTTCGGGAAGACTATGAAAATGATATTGTAATTAATTATTGTTTTTATTATTTAATCCCTTGTTTGCCGCTCGTGCAACGGTGTGTCATGAGATTTTACACGCGATTTTGACCCTTATGTATAAAGAAAGTGTATGAAGAACACGGTCAGAATCGCTTGCTCTATTATCGCCCTTTACCATAGCGAAACCTGCAATGCGCCTAGTCACTCCAAATAATTTATATTAATAATTTACCGGAGCGCGGGAATGTGCGCAGTTCTTGCGCATGCGCGGGAAAAATATGTTTATCTATGATTTTGACCCTTTGACCCTACGAATTTGTAAAGGACAGTGTCAGAATCGCTGGACATGAAGTGTCATTTCTGCCGCCGGGTGCCGCGTCGTAATTGGTGGAGCTTTTTGCTGGCCTACCCTGGCAAACAAGAGGTTAAACTAACGTTTTTAAGACAAGATTTTTATGCATAGCACAAAGGGTAACAATTATTATAAGCAATAATTATCAGCCTGAAACACTCATTCACATTGAAAAATCTTCCGAGAAAAGATATATGACGCCAACGGGACATGTATCGTATGTATGTAGTCCCGTTGGCGTCATGTATCTTTTCTCGGAAGATTTTTCAATGTGGATGAGTGTTTCAGGCTGATAATTATTGCTTATAATAATATTGTAATTAAAATAATATTGTATAAAATTGTAATCTCGACGAACCTCGATTTTTATTGGAGTTTTCCCAAACATATTTCAAGTAATCTCGATCACTGGGTTTGTAGAACATCACACCAATTGTTTGTTTGAATATTCTTGTTAGGACAACACAATAAAGCGTAAATTGAAGAAATATTTTACATAAAAATATTAATAAACCTGTTTTATCTGTTCAGGTGGAAGATTTTGTGAAATTCATCGATCAGCAACAGAATGCCTACGCCACTAACAATGTTATAGTCACCATGGGGAATGACTTCAACTATCAAGATGCGCATGTGTGGTTCAAAAATCTGGACAAACTGATCAAGTAAGATTTAATTTTAACCATTTATTTTATCATCACTATCTCCTTAAGTGCTATCCACTGGCTGTGGTCATTCGCATTCCCCTCTTAGAAACAACACAACACAGTTGGTATACTGTCCCGAAATAAAACGCTTTACAGGCAATGTTTTTCCAAAATGATAAAAAATAGAGGAGGTCTCAAAAAGCTACCTTGAGGGACACCGTAGTTTTTTGAAAAAGGATTGTGCAGGAATGCCCGGGTTCTTGGGGTGAGGTTTGTCCGAGTCTTGGAAGCGAATGCGTCTACCCACCAACTGCGTGGCAGGCCGGATCTGGAGAAAATCCTTCCGAGACCTTGGAAGTCCTAAGTTCAAAACAAGACATTAGAGGGCATTAAATTTGAAGAGGTTTAAGAAGTTTTGGTTGGTAGATTAACATTCATAAAAACAGTAATATATGAATGTGAATGAAGCAAGGAGTGTGTGCCGAGATAATAGTTGTGGGGTCGTCAATCCTCTTTGCCTGCCTCGGCGGTGAAACGGTGTGATGTTTACATAGTTAATTAATGAAAGTAAAAACAAACACAATTATTAAATTCAATTTATTTTATTCATTTTAAAAACATTACAAAATTAACATTTCAAAGCGTTTTCAAGAAAAAGAAAAAAATTAAGATAAGATAAGCAGATTTAAACTAACAGCAACAAAGTTTGATGCCTAAATTGTGCTTCATTGTTGTTAAACATATCATATTCGAAAATATTCTATTTAATAACAAGACAGCTCTCCCGTCTGGCATGACCATTGGCAATTAGTTAGTTCTGCAAGCCGGGAGATAAAACAGTCTGTGCTGTCGGTGACGGAGATAACCATCGGGAACACAGAAACTAATGCTCTCCATGATAGCCGAGTTTTCAAACCATCTCGTTTGATCTAACCCAAGCGTCGCGTGTTCGATTCCTCGGCTGGTTAAGTCTTCCTTCATGACACAAGCAACATTTTCCGCTTGCTGTAGTGGTAGTAGGAGATTTTCAAACATTGTCATCCACAACCTGAGAATGTTTGTCTTTCTTTAAAAAAAAAATGTTTTTGCTTTTTCAGATACGTTAACGCCAAGGAATCAAAGATGACCCTGTTCTACTCCACCCCTTCCTGCTATATCAAGGCGGTTCAGGATGCTAACGTCACTCTACCCACCAAGGATGACGACTTCTTCCCTTATGCCTCTGATAACCATTCCTACTGGACTGGCTACTTCACTTCTAGGCCCACTCTCAAGTACTTTGAGAGAAGAGGAAATAATATTCTACAGGTATGCCACAAGGTCCCCTTCTAGGTCCTCTATTATTTACATTAAGGTAAGTATAGTATGCATTAAGCTTTAAGACCGGCCTGAACATGGTACATTCCAATCTCGCGCAGTTACTGATTTTACAATGAACACAGCGAAAGAAAAAGATACGTAAAAACATATATACTACAGAGAAAGATGTGTGCGGGGGAGCATGCCATTTTTCTGTCCTTAAACTCGCCTATTGCGACCATTGGAATGAGGTTTGTCTAGGTTTTGCCCAGCTGCAGCGTGGCAGGGCCGGATCGGGAGAGTTTGGTTGAGGAAGACCCAACCTAGACCTACCCAGCCAGAATTTCTCTACCCATTGCCTTACACCGCAGTGGGAGGGATGGATTCATACGTCCGTCATTCATTACCCCAGACTCCTACCCACCCCTCATAACTTTTTCTTTCCCAGAACTTCCTCTCCTTCCTTTCCCATTAAACACCCTCCTCATAGCATCCCCAAAGACGAAAAAAAATTTCAAGTCAAAAATGGTTCTACGACAACGCAGAATGCCGCAATTTCAACACCCCTTTAAAAAGTCATTAAAAATTATGAAAAAATAATTAATTTAAATAAGATTTTTCAATGAAGGTGTTGAAGTTGCTTGATTCTGAATTGTCCGATCACCGTTAAAAATATATATTTATTTGTATTCTAGGCGTGCAAGCAACTCAACGCAGTAACCAACTCAACAGAAAATGACGGCCTTGAAGCCTTGAGATCAGCACTAGGTGAGAAATATACTCATTCATAATCTACTTCTTCAGAAACCATACTTTGGATCATTGCAGGGCTGATGCCAAAAAAGCGGTCTTCAATTTCTTTTTTAGGTTAGGTTATCCGTTAGGAAGCTTACTGAACTTGTCAATAAACATTCTGTACTAACAGAAGTTTGAGAACATCCACAAATAGAAGACACCTGCCGTACTTTACACATACCTAGATGTCATCTATGCGTATGAGAAATAACAGAGGACCAAGGTTTGACCCCTGGGGAATACCTTCCAACGTACGGATAGGTAGTGATGGTCCGTGGCCCTGAGTCAATGGGGACAAATCCAACAAGATATTAGAAATTACTCAGAAAAACGTGGTTTAGGCTTTTAGGTTTCTAGGCTTCTCTATCCTGTGCTACTTTAATGCCTCTGTCCATTGCAGGTTCAACCTCTCCTCGCGAGCCTCTAGTGTTACTTTCCCCTATTTTGACTACTGTGGATATCTGCAAGGCCTTTCTTTGGTGTTACCGCCAGTACTTCATACTAAAGCCGGTCTTCTGGCATTCTTAGTACCGTAAAAACTCGCCCTTATTACGTTATGTGTCCAATTCACTTTCCTCAGTTTTCCTTGTGCTGTCAATAGGACGTCTTCTTCTCTAGAAGCAGGCAGTATTTTGTGCTGAAGTCGTTTTTCTGACATTGCACTATTTGTCCTAGCCACCTCATCTGCGATCTGCGACTATTCTGTTAACCACTGGAGCTTTTTTAACTAAATTTTGGCCAATTTTCAAATAACCTCGCGCATTTGTTGGCCAAAATGTGACAAAAAGATATTTTAAATCATTTATTGTAATTATTTCAATAGTTCCCGCGTATTGCATAATTCGATTAATCTCAAAGATAACTTAGTATTTTCACTTTTCAACAAGAGATATCTTGCATCTCTTCTGAATTATTTGTTAACGACATTTCGCAAACTGAAATTATTGAAATATTTTTTCTTACATGTCATTGATCACATGTTACATATTAAAAAATGCGCTCGAATTTAAAAATATATCTGTAATTATCAATAGAACTAGGTTATAGACAACAAATAGAAGTCATAATCTAACTAACATTATAAACGCGAAAGTTTGTATGGATGTATGTGTGTTTATTACTCTTTTACGCAAAAACTACTGAATGAATTTGAATGAAACTTTAAAGTAAAATAGCTAATACACCAGAATAACATATAGGCTATAATTTATGTTGCTAGCTAGGGAAGGGGACGCAGGGGGGGGGGGAACGGGGACGCACGGGAAAGGTGATTCAGGGAGAAACAATGTATTTATTTGAAATAGGCATTGAAACGCATGCCGCGAACCAGCTAGTATTTAAAAGTTTCCAAATAGGTTCTACGTACTGCAATTTTAAAGTAAATAATATGCTGAATTCATGGGTTTATAAATTTAATGATTTTTAATAAAAAAAAATTATGTAAGTATAAAATATGCGATAGACGATTAAATATAGGTGCAAAATGTCTCCATATTAGAATTCGGGGTTATGATTTTTTTAATAAGTAATATGCCATTGACAGTTGACACTCTCTTGTAGCACTACTTAACGGGCATCTGTTGAGATACATCGAAACTACATATAACTACCTAAACTAACGAGATCTGTTGAAGGAGATCGAAATTTTATACATATTCCTGTACACTACATCCTCCCCTCACTAAGAAATATCAGATATAACATAATATAATATGACATTTTCGTAAACTATCTAATTTTCTTTGGTTACCGCAGGTGTAATGCAACATCACGATGCAGTCACAGGAACAGAAAAGCAACATGTTGCCAACGACTATGCCAGGATACTAGATCAGGCCATCCACAATTGCATGACCAGCTCTAGAGACGCCTTGAAGTAAGAAACTGAACCGAATAATATACATACCTATTTACGATCTGTCAAATAAATGTTGAAAACAATGGGGAGCACCAAAGTTCATAGAAAATGTTCGTAGAAGGTCATCAAGGGGGTAGTGTGGTGATTGGCTAGAAAGTTGTGACATTGCTTGAAGTTCATTTTACACTGAGAGATTTGAATTTACTTCAATTCAAATGGCGTCAAGCGACTCTGAATGCATTTGCAAATAAAATATATATATACAACACGTTGGTAATATTATCGGACGTTATTAATAGACTTACGTCTGTACATTTGAAATTTAAGAATGCGACCTCGAATACATCTATGACGCCGCGCCTTATTGTTTAGCATGTTTCCCGACTATGTACCGGTGCCGAGGGTGTCAATGATGCAACGTCCTCGTCCTGACGCCTGTGCTCCAAATATTGCATTCCGTTTGTTAAGATATGATAAACTATCAAACGGACCACCAGTTTCTGCACAGAGTCGAAGGTTTTTTCAGGTGTTTTTTTTGGGGCTCCAGACCAGAGTTGGCTGCCAAATTCAACCGTGGGACGCACTTGTGATTTGTACAGGGTTAGCAGTTGTGTACCTACTATTAAAGTATCTGCGGGCCCTGTACAGTACGCCCAGTTTCTGAGAGGCTAGCTTAACTTTGGCTTGGATGGATCCCCCGTATCTGAGCTGGTCACTTAGAGTTACACCAAGCATATCAATGGAGTTCCTGTTCGGAAGATTGCTTCCGTTGCCATTAAAGAATCTACTTTATTAAAATTAATTTCAACATTTTATTAACCATCCACAATCATTCAATCACTATCGCACTTCTTCCAGCAAACTAATGTCGTCAAGCTCCATCGAGAAACAACGCAACAGGCCTGAGATGTCCAAGGATGTGCCCGATCTGTCCCTGACTCTGTGTGAACTGAATATCACGCAGTGTTCGATTTCTGAGCAGTCCAAAAACTTTGTGGTGAGTAGCTCTGTGAATTGGTCTGTATTTTAGTCAGTATTACTCTACTCTGTCCTTTTGGATCCTACAATGTCCCGCCGTTCCACCATTATCCAATTTTGTCTTCATTTGTCCTAATTTGACCTCTTTTTCCTTATTTGTCCATTTTTGTTCTCCTGTTGCTCTGTTCCTTCTCTTCTGCAGTCCTTCTTTGCACTCCTTTATCCTCTTTTGTCTTCTTGTGTCCTCTTCTATCCAGTGGCATAGCGAGGGTCTGTGTCGGTCGGTCTTTTATAGGCGGAATAGCCTATATTCTGAAATTCCCTCCCCCCCCCAGGATGGACCAATTTTATGAAGTCGAAATTAGCTTTTTGAATTTCTCAAGTTTACTTTAATAGGGGGGGTGACATCCCCCCCGTGTGCCACCCATGCTAGCTACGCCACTGCTCCTATCTCTTTTCGTCCTTCTTCACCCTTCTACTATCCTCCTTTAACCTCCTTCATACAATATCTCCTTTCATGCCCGTAATCTCTTCTATTCTCATTTATCCTCCTCTATGCTCTTTTATACTCTTGTGTCCTCCTGTGTCCTCTCTTGTCTCTTTCTATCCATATTTACCCATCTGCTATCCTCCTTTAACCTCTTTCACTATAATATGTTCTTTCATGTATTCTCTTCTATCTTGTATTCTCTTCTCTCCTCTTTTACCCTCCTCTATCCTCATTTGTCTTCCATTGTCCTTTTTTGCCTTCCTGTGTTCCGCATCGTCAATTTTTCCTATGTCCACATAATTCCTATTTGCCCTTCGGTGTCTTTGTTCTCTTTACCCTTCTGTGTCCTTATTTGCCACTATCGTCCAATTTTATTCTGATTTGTCCTTTACATGCTAATGATAATAATCTTGTACAATAATCCTTCTAGGTGACAGTATACAACCCTCTTGGCCATTATATCAACCATTTCGTCAGAGTTCCAATTACAGGCGGAGAATATGTCGTCCGGGACACTGATGGTAAGAAACTTTTAGACAGTCCCTGTAAGAACTAGCACCGACGAAATCTTCAACAATCTTAACATTATGTAAAATAAACAACTCTTAGGACGGGTTGTTTAAAAAATAACGAACAAATTCATCAAATAATTGAGGTTAAATTTAACATTCTGTTAAAGTTTTATTCGAGTTTTGTGATTATTTCAGTTTCATGAAGCTACTGGCCTATAATGATATAATAATATAACTTGAATAGAACTTACACAGAACGAGAAAATTAACTTCAAATATTTGATAAATTGTTCAAATTTTTTAAAACAATCCATACTTAGTTAACTCGGTTCAAATCGTGTTGTGATTTTTGAATGAGAGGAGGATTTTGTGATAGAATACTACAAAAAGTTTTTTTTATCCAAATTTTGTATTCGTAGTAACTTTTTGGATATGATAAGTTTTAAGATTTTCACGGCCAAAAGCATTTTCGATATTTGTTTTTGGGGTGTCATCTACCGGATCTGCCGGATCTGCCGGATCTGCCCTGATGATGGACACTGCAACGATGTCCGAAACGTTGGCTAAAGAAGGAGGTAGCGCAACACGGCATAACACCCCAAAAACAAATAACGAAAAAACTTTTTGGATATGTTTTTGACCCGAAATGTGGTGTTTTTTTTTATGTTTTGTGTTTTATATTTTTTTTTTACATTCAACCCACACAAAAAAAATAATTTTCTGGAGGAAAATAATTTCCACCAGGGTGTATGTCGTCTGGAGATGCTGTGTGGGGGGTCTTTTTAAGTAGGAGAGGAAGGAGGAAAAGGAAAAAGTATGATGATGGGTAGGAGTCTAGGGGTCAGTGTATCAGATGTCTCCCCAAACCGGCCTCTCCCGATCCGGCCCGCCACGCAGCTGGTGGGCCTATTTTATCTTTGGAGATGTTGCTTGGAGGGTCTTTTTAAGTAAAGGAAGAAGAGGAATTTCTTTGGGTAGGAATCTATGGGTAAGTGTGTCAGATGGATCGAGAGAGACCAGCTGGAAGGGTCAAAAAGTCTCTCGAAAAACGGCCTCTCCCACTCCGGCCAAGATCTGGACCCACCTCACCCGATGAACCCGGGCACCACTGCTAAATCACGTTACGTAGCGAACTACTTGGGGTGACCTTGGGGTGCAAGGGTGTTGATTAGCTAATAAATGGTTCTCGGGGAGGCGGTATCCATACCCGCCTCCCAAAAATAGTTTTGTTTAATTGACATGATGTTAAGATTGTTGAAGATTTAATTTTTACAGGGACTTTAGTATAATTTTTGTTGTTTTTTGGGTTTTAATTAGTGGATTTAGAAAATTGTTATTTGCACTGCCCCATCCAATAATACCATATTCTAACATTGATTGTCAGAGAGCTATATAGAAATTGATTACATCTACAGGCAGCATACTTTCAAATTGTTAATTTCTGCACCCAAACCAAAACCACTAAAAATTTTTACAAACGATTTTATGTACAGATTGGCACTTTTAATATTCCCACGTTTACGGAACGGTGAAGGTACAAAAAAGCAATAAACATACATTCCATAACATAAAAATGCTGCAGTTCTTTCTTACAAACTAAATAATAACGAGACAAAAGATGAGACACATTATGCACGGACATACAACAGACACCTGTTTCCTCCAAAGGAAAATAATTGAAGGAAACAGACTTACGTACATTGTGCAAAGTCAAGGGCTAGGGAGGGGCAGCTGCCCCCCCTAGAGATTCTAAAAAAGTAAAAACTTAAAAATTGAAGTCGAGCTTTGGTAGCAATTCTGGCATAATAAACCAAACCTAAAAGAGGCAAAAATCTTCTTTCCCGACACGGAAAAAGCGTTGAAAATTTTGATCGTTCTTCCGTGCACGTGTACGGTAGAGCGATAGTTTAGCAGCCTCAGGAGACTTAAAACTTGGCTAAGAAGCACTATGGGATAAAATCACCTCAATGGTCTGGCCACGATGAGTGTACACAGAAAACTTATTCATGGAAACTTAGAAGATTTTCATAATAAAGTGGTTGAGACGTTTACAAAAAACCCCCAAAAATTATGTTTTAATTAACCTAATCTCGACCCTTATATTAAAATCTGGAAAATACAAAAAAAAATACACTGTACACTTATTCAAAATCAAACTCCCAAATTATTTTTATTGAATTTATCTAATAAATGTAATACCTAACTTATTTACACGTTTTATTTATTGTACAGTCAAGAGCTCGTGTAGCTTTACATGTTGGACTCTGTATCGTTTATTAAAATCGCCGTAGATGTAAGGCTCGTATTACAAGTGAAATGCTTCATGTGCTCTCGACTTTACCTACAATTTATACTTTTCTTATTCTCCAAATCAACTTGCCCCCCCCCCTGGGCTATCGGCTGGCGATGCCCTTATGCAAAGTACTAGTTTTTTTGCCTTTGGAGCAGTGGTTCTTAACCTTGTTGGAGGTACTGCCCCCCCCATCCCCAGTTTCATATGCGCATTCAACGAACACTTATAATTTTTTTATTGAAAGAATAGATAATACATAATATAATCAACAAACAAGTCCTGCTAAGCCAATTGAATTGGCTTGTCAACAGGTGCTTATATTTTAGTTTCATATACATTTTTTTAAATTTAAAATTTACATCTTATATATACATTTTTTCATACATATCAATATCAATATAATTTTTTTTCCGATAGCCAATTTTTCAACATATATTTAATATTACTCATAGAATTACATTGCTTTATAGTGTCAGGTAATCAATTAAACATTTTCGGTATGATGTATTCAAACGTTCTCTGTCCGTACTTATTGTTAAATTTCGGAACTATAAACCCGTCGTTGCGCGTGAATCTAGTGCTGTATATATTTTCTAATTTCTCTTTACGAACTTTTCTTCATTTTAATTGGAAATCGAGCCAGAGTAAAAAGTTAGCCTCCCAAAAACTGGGCGTACTGTACAGGGCCCGCAGATACTTTAATAGTACACAACTGCTAACCCTGTACAGATCACAAGTGCGCCCCACGGTTGAATTTGGCAGCCACCTCTGGTCTGGAGCTCCAAAATACCTGAAAAATACCCTCGACTCTGTGCAGAAACGGGCGGTCCGTTTAATAGATTCTCCCATCTTAACAGTCGGATTGCAATCTTTAGAGCACAGGCGTCGGGTGGGAATGCTATCCTTGTTCTACCGGTATTACAATGGAAGATGCTCCGAGGAACTAGCATCATTGATCCCTTTAGCACACATAGTCGGGAAACACGCCAAACGCGTGCCCAACATTTGTACACGGTTGACATTTGTCACATGAGAACGGGTCGTTTCTTCGACTCGTTCTTGTGTTCAACAGCTCGGCTGTGGAATGATTTGCCGGCCTCTGTGTTTCCTCCTTCCTATAACATGGGTCTCTTCAAGACCAATGTTCATTCCTTCCTCTCCTCAAAAAGACCCTCCACACAGCATCCCAGATGACATAGGCCCTGAGGGAAATCATTTTCCTCAGGGCCTCCTGTGTGGAGTTAATGTAAAAAAAAAGAACCGAATCATATAAGTCGGGGGTGTGTCTTGACCTCCGCCGAACCCGCGATACTGACTTACCGAACCCCTTGTGTGTCTCATCTCTTGTCTCAACATTATTTAATGTGTTAGAAAGATCTGCAGCATTACTGTAACGTATTGTAAGGAACGTATTATGTTTATTGCCTTTTTGTACGGCGCATTCCATAAACGTTGGAATATTAAAAGGGCCTATTGAATTACCACTGATAATCTAATTTATAAATATTCATATTACAGGAAAAGCTATACCAACCCAGATTGTAAAAATATCACCTAATGCCATCAATCAACTGATCCGAGCCTCCAACGCTACCGAAGAACTGGTCTTCCTAGTTGAGGCTCTTCCAGCTTTAGGGTACAAATCCTTCTACATCAGCTCCTCAGCAGGAAACCAGAGGCCGTTGGAACCTGAGAATGAAATGATGGCAGACCAGAGTATGCTGGTGGATATATTGGAGCAAGTGGACGAAAAAGACTTTTATAAGGCAGTTGATGATGAGAATTCCATTGGAAATGGTGTAAGTCGTTTATATTTTTGATTTTAAATTAATTAAATAAGTCTAACAATTAAAAACCCGCTCCACAGGTTTTTTCTGCTGGGCCCTGCAGGCGGCTTTTGTTTCGGCTTCGCCCAGTTTAAATGTTGGTGACCATATTATAAATCCAATTTAAATACATATTTTTTTTTTACATTAGCTCCACACAGGAGGCCATGAGGAAAATAATTCCCCTGTGTCAACTTTGGGGATGCTGTGTAGGGGGTATTTTTTTAGGAAAAGAAGGAGAGGAAGTTCTAGAAAGGAAAAGGGTAATAGGGGTGGGTAGGAATCTGGGGGTCGGTGTGTCCAGGAGTGACGGACGTATGAATCCATCCCTCCCACTGTGTTACAAGGCAATGTTCTAAGAGAGTACGGCTGTAACACACCCCATGAATCCGGCCACCCCCAAAGTCACCAAACGTAGCGATCCACTTGGGGTGACCTATGGCAGAGGTGTTGGATATCCAATAAGTGGTTCCCGGGGCGGTGGTACCATACCCGCTTCTTAAATTGTAAGTTAGAACTGGTTCCAAAAATAGTCGGTACCTCGGATCCAGTGACAGCTAGTCACCGGGACAAAGTAACCGCGACAGGCAATGACGTCATATATGATATATAGACACGTGTTATTATTGTTAACAACTGCCAGTTAAATAGTTATCATATTATCATCAATCTCTCCACACCCGAAGAGATTCACGAAATTACAAATCCAATAGTACTTACGCCTGCCAGCCGATGTTCCTCACGCTAGCTGTTTATGTTAGTGGCGCCAACTTTTGGTGTTATTGGCTACTTGCTTGAATTCCATTCTATCACAAAAGTAGCTTTTTCAAACTTCAAGTGCGAAAATGGTCTTGCGTAATGCGCAGCATCAGAGATGTATTCGAAGTCGGGTTTTACATAATAACTAATTCAGTCGCTAGCCTAATAATTAGATTATTATCATTTGTTTTTAGGGTATTATGCCATGTTGCATTTCCTCCTTCCATCATCAGGGCAGATGTGGCAGGAATTCGGGCGAAGCCAGAAACTTTAGTCAGTAATTGATAAAATTAATAAATGAATATTCATTTTTCAGAAACTCAGGCTGTCTGTGGATCCACAAACCGGTTTTGTCAGTGAACTATACATTGCCGCGAAGAATCTAACGATTGCTCTGAAGCAAGAACTACTTTACTACGATGGTGCATTGGGAAACAATGACGGTTCTGAAAATAGGTAAAAATACTACTTACTTTTTAAAATTATTGAAACACCTGTTTGGTATGTTCATAGACATGTGAATATATATAGACCTGCCCTAAGTGATAAAAGCGTAATATTTCCCCCTCCCCATACCGGTTCCTTGGAACCGGCTGGGCTTGCGAGAGCCTCATGTGAATCTAAAAAATGTGACATCATCATTCTTGTCCGGACCAGCGTCGAGCTCTCATCGTACATTTTACGAAAAAACACGGCAAAAATGGTAGCTTGTGCTATACATTACACCCTAAAATATGTCGATCCTAACGAATGTGGGCGGTTCTCCAGTGTGCTCGTCGCTGGTTACAGGGGTAAGTAAATTAGGAAACATTTGTAAAAGTGTCTCAACTAAATACGGCAATAAAATAATATTCGTTTGTGAAAAGTGGCAAACTTTACTTTGCCGGATTTGGACTTCGCAAATATGTTAATAATGTGGCGAGCAATTCGCGCTCCCATGTAAAAAGGTCTATTCATTCAAAAGCAGATTTTGCTTTTGAGAACTAAATGGTGATATTATAATGCGAGATGCCTATATACTGTCAGATTGATTTTTTTACGAATCACAGTCATCTTTCCCCTCTTCGTCCCCCCATAGTTGGGTTTTACCCCTCATCATATGTTCTCGTCTATTAAATTTGGATGTCTATGGGTATGTTTTACAGAAGTTCATTATCATCAAACTTAACATTGTCATAAAATGTGACATTGTCATCAAATACAACATTGTTCACAAAAGTAACACTTTTACCAGATGTAACTTTGTCATATTTCTAATACTATAAAGAGGAAAGATTTGTTTGTTTGTTTGCATTGAATAGGCTCCGAAACTACTGAACCGATTTGAAAAATTATTTCACCAATAGAAAGCTACATTATCAGCGAGTAACATAGGCTGTATATAATGGTCAGCTCTGGCGTTATGAAATTTGTATAAATGAAAATGTGTGTATTTCATATATTTTAGCAGCAGGTAGGAAAGGCAGGGGAAAGGTGGGGTTTGCGGAGAGGGAAGACACGAGGGAGGGGGAGGAAGGTGGGGAAGGTGAAAGGGAACGGGGATGCACATGATTTTTTTACAGTGAATACCGCACAAGAATCTCAACTGCTCCCGTCTGGAGCCAGTGAGACTATGGCATCCCCAATTGGGGTATGTTGTGAGGCTGAAGGTAGTGGGGAGGGGAAGGAGGTGGGGAAGAGGAAGGTTGGAAAGTACCTGGCTATTCAGATCTGGTCACCAAACACGGCTAAAGCCATTTTCAAGCAACGTTTCAATTCTGAATGGTGGTCTTACACCAGGGCGATACTAATAGTATCTTCCACTCTGGAACATGCCGCAAATATCCTATATATTATTTTGAATTAATTAATTGTGAAATAACACAAATTAATCAAATAAAATTTATTTGCGCATGCCGGGTTCGAACCCGCGACCTCCGGATTGTGAGTCAAGAGTCTTACCCACTGGACTACGGAGGTCGTCAATGACAGGAATGTGACATAACATTAGTCATTAATCATAACATTAATCAATAATTGACGCTTTATAAAATCTGCAATAACTTTATCGACTGTCCTGACCTACTGAAACTAATAAACTTCAAGATACCACCAAGAGTAACAAGGCTTAACGACTTATTCCACATTAGCCGGACGCGTACTAATGCTGGTGTCAGGGATCCAATCAGAAGAATGTGCGAATCGTTTAATCAAAATCAAAACATCAGGGATTCCGACTTATTCTTTGATACACGCAGTACTTTTAGTAGAAAATTGAAGGCCGTTTTCCTACTAAGTACAATACCTTAGACATTGCTTGGTTTATAATTTTAACTACCTTTCTTTTTTTAAATTTCTGTATGACATTATTTTTTATCTATATATATATTTGGTCTTACCATCAAAATTTTTCCAAAAACAATTTGTAAACTTTTATAAGGATATTGCGCATTTTTTTTTCCATCTCTCTGTAAAATAATATTTACTTATGTATATATACATACGTCTTTTCCGTATTTAACGGTAAAAATATTTGTATATGTTTTTATCTGCTGTCAATGTTAATTCGTGAGAAATAGTTTGGATGCAGGCGAATTCTCTATTAATTGTTTTGTATATTCTTGTCAATTGACGTCTGTATCTGTATTTTCTCCTTAATAAAAAAAAAATAAAATCAAATTTAACAATATCATCAAATATTACCTGGTCGTCAAGTGTACCTTTGTTTAAATGTAAAATTGTCATCAAATATAGCATTGCCATCAAAGGTCCATTTGTCATCAAATGTAATATCGTCATAAAACGTAACATTGTCATTAAATTTAAAATTGTCATTAAACGTGACATTGTCATCAAATAATGGAAAATGAGCACCTTTCAAATGACATTAGAAAGGTCCGCGTTAAACTCCGATTCTAGGTTGGTTTCAGCTTTCGATCAAATTGTGATCAGTTTACAAGTGTAATAGCGTGATTGTTATTCTAGACGGGTTGTGAAAATTTTATCAAAAGCTCAAGTGGGTCAAGAACCAGTGTTAACGAGGCATGAGAACCAATATTTGTCTTGCATGAGTTTCCCCAAGACGTTATTCCGTATCTGTTAGTAGATTCCGCTAGTGACCAATAGATTATTTATATTTTTGATTTCAGATCTTCCGGAGCGTACATCTTTAGGCCAAAATTCACAAATGCCGTGTCTATTTCTACCAAACCAGAGAACACATTCTCCAAGGTATTTTTTTGATCATTATTAAATCAGTAACTCTGTTTTTCTCGGCTAAAACTCACAAATGGTGAGCTAGGACGTGATGAAATTTTTCACAATTTTTCTGCTTAGAATTTCCAGGAGGACGATGCAATTATTACTTAAATGCTCTAATACAGAACAGTTTTTTTTTGTACTTTAGAAAATAATATTTTAAATCAGTCCTTTTCTAGGTATTTTAGCAATATGGGTTATGTTTAGATATATTATCCAGAGGGTTTGACAGTTTACAGGCCTTGCCACGTCTGTAAACTGTATGCGTGTGTAGTGGAGGTTTTTAATAACTCTTGTTTAACGCGAGTCAAATATATTTACATTGAAAATTTATGTTACAATAAGTTAGGGGTCGTTCAAGTATTACGTAACGCACTTAGGGGGGTCTTTTGAAACATTACTGTGCGTTACCAGGGGGGGAGGGGGGTTCGAACAACGCGTTACGTAACATGTTTGTCTTTATTTAGATTAAAAAACTAGAGAATTGAAATCTTCCAATTTGGCAACCCTTTTCGTTCTCGAAATCTCTTGTTTTATTTATTACCGCAAACGCGATTAAAACAAGAAAAAAGCTATTTAAGCGACTTTCCAGTACTTTGCGCAACTTAATTGTGACTTTCAGGCAAAAATGGTCACTTGGGCGTTACGTGACGTTTGGGGGGGGGAGGGTACAGAAAAACGTTACGGCGTGTTACATGGGGGTCAAAAATTATGTTACGTAATACTTGGACGCCCCCTTAGCACAGATTTAATAATTATCTCGCTTAGAGGAAAAGCAGGAGGACGGGACAAACATTAAAACCGGAATGAATTTGCATTATTGTGCACTCGGCCGGAGAGCAGCACCCGGTGATAACAGTGTATGAAATCGGATTTGAATAAATAATATTTTATGGCTGTTTGTTACTCGGCTACAGTATCAATAAATACTGGCATTTAAAAACCCGCTCCGTGGCGTTTTTAACGTTAGAAATTGGATTTGCATACGGCGAGATGTATTCGAAGTCGGGTTTTTAAATTTCAACCGTAGAGTCGCTAGGGTATTAATACTATAAGATACATGTGTCTAAAAATAAAAATTACAATATTGAATTTGTTTATGTATGTTTAGGGAGCGTTGGTTGAGGAGCTAACACAGCGGTTCTCAGACTGGGCGTCTCAGACCATCAGGATTTATAAGAACAACAATCACGTGGAGTTTGAGTGGGTGGTTGGACCTATTCCCGTGGAGTGAGTACGAATTAATCTAGTCATCCAGTCATCCAGTCGTCCTGACATTCAATTTTGCAGTCGTCCAGTAACCGAATCATCCAGATACCTATGTATCTTGTCATCTAGCCATCTAATCATCCGTTCATCCAGTCATCCAGTTCCCTTTGTATCACGTCATCTAGCCATCCATTCATACAGTCATCCGGTCACCCAGTCATTCAGTCATCCATTCATACAGTCATCCAGTCTCCCAGTCATCCATTTATCGAGTCATCTAGCCATCTAATCATCTAGTCATCCAGGGATCCAGTTGTTTATTTATCTAGCAATCAAGCCATCTAGTCAGCCAGTTGTTCAGTCCTTAAATCCGTCCATAAACATCTTTACAACCACTTTGTCAGTATTATTTATTCTTTGCCAATTCCATGCCTCACTGCCATACGTCAGGATTCGTATCAAAACTCCTTGTGGACTGCTAGCTTCACTTTCCTTGACATCTGTGCAATAGAGAACTCCAGTCCAATTTTTTAAAAATTTTTTTAATGAATAATTACCTTCTAATTTAAATAACTGAATTTTTATTTTTATTTTTAGAGTTAGTTTTAATAGTTAAAATAATTGTCAAAATTTTAATTTTTCAAGACCCCCCGAAAACCACCGTATGTATGGTGAATCGTGTGACGTCATCACTTCTGAAAAATTACTATAGGATCAGGCATACTGATACATACATCAGACCTACTGCCGCCATTTAGAATTCCGTTGTTAGAAGTATCCTCCCTAGAAGTAGCATTACTATTTTTTTTTGTGCATTAGTTTTTGAATATTTTCAATAATAGAGATAAACTAATAAGAGATACCTTTATTTTTAAACATCATTTAGGCCAAAATAATGTTTCAATAAACACAACAACTAAATCTCTATAAACAGTATGTAAATAAACTAATAAATTAATACGATGGCTTGTGTCATATCATACATTCCCATACAATGACCTTACGGCGACGTCACGACATGTCGAACAGTGACATCACCACTAAAATTTCAATAATGCCAACTTGACGGCGTGTTTTTACGACCCCATCAAAAATTGACTTTTTAATAATTTTTTAAAAACTCTGCGTTTAGTATTATTAAATATAACTTATGTATTCAGAATCAGCGTTTATTGGTCTATATGAACATATTTTTTTAAAGCCATAATATTTTTCACTGGAGTTCCTTATTGTCTTATTTTATCTTTCCGTAATGAATTTACATTTTTTAGTAGATAGATTTCTAATATGAACTATTTGGTGTATTTGCAGAGACGGTGTAGGCAAGGAAATTATATCCAGATTCTCCACAGATTTTGAAACATCTGGTACCTTCTATACTGACTCTAACGGGCGGCAGTTACTGAAGAGAATCAAAGACAAGAGACCAGCATGGGATGTGAAGCTAGACGAACCTATCGCTGGTAAGTCACCTGTCAGGGCCTTTGCTGTATTTAGGGATGATGTGTGGAGGGTCTTTTTGAGGAGAAAATGGATTAAAGAGATCCATATTGTGGGAGGAAGGAAACACAAAGGCCGGCTAATCGTTCCACAGCCGAGCTGGTGAACTTATACACGAGTTAAGTGACAAATAGTCGAGTGTACAAATGTAAGGTGCACGTTCGACTTATTTTCCAACTAGGCACCGGTGCCAAAGGGATCAATGACGCTGGTTCCTCATAGCAAATACCAATAGAACAATGACAGCATTCACCGGATGCTTGTGCTTTAACCACTAGAGCGACAGCGCAATTTAAAACTTTTTTCTCTGATCGCTCGAAATTTTTTGGTAATCATTATGAATATTTTCCGCCCACATTAAAAAAAAATACCTCTGAATTTTAATATGAGATATACAAACTGATTATAGTTCTATATAGCCAATGAATTCACTTATCTTTTGTAGACTATTACATACTAGCTGGTTCCCGGCAAGCGTTGCTATACCATTTAATAAAGAAATTGTTTCTCCCTGCGTGTCCTTTCCCATTTGTCCCGTTCCCCTCTCGCGTTCCCACTCCGATTCCTCCACCTTCCCTCTCCCCACTCCACTCCCACCTTCCCCCGTCCCGCGATCTCCCCTCCCGATTTCCCCTCCTCTTCCCGGGTCCCTTTCCCCCCTCCAGCGAACCTCCTACCCGAGTTCCCCTCCCACCTCCCACAATCCATACATTCAGTCCCGGTAAATTCAGTTTTCAAACAGCTCGCGTGCCACCTATTCATTTTTTTAATACAAATTTAATAATACCAGAGCTCACCAGTAGTTTTATACAAACCTTGTCCTGACAATAACGAAAACAAAACAAAAAATTATCCAATTTGGTGCAGTCGTTTGGAAGTTATGCGCGTACATACATTTCGGCGATTCATTTTTATTTATGTAGAAGATTCGTAGGATTTATTAAAAAAATATTATTAAATCGTAAACTTCTCTACTTACAAATAAGGGAAAATATGCCGAAATTGACAGCAAAGCAATGCGAGGTATTTTAAATAGTGCCATATTGTGGCAAAATGCGCTCCAGTGGTTAAACATTGCAATCCTTCTGCTGATATAGGGGAATCTATCAAACTGAAAGCCCTTTTCAGTAGAGTCGAGGGTTTTTACAAGAATTTTGGGGCTTTAGACCAGAGATGGCTGCCAAATTCAACAGTGTAGCGCACTTGCGATTTATACAAGGTCAGCAGATGTGTACTATCTGCCCTGTACAGTACACCCAGTTTCTGAGAGGCTAACTTAACTCTGGCTTCGATGGGGCCCCCGTACCTGAGAAGATCACTTAGAGTTACACCAAGCATATCAACCCATAATTGGCAGAACAGCGTAAACGACATTTTTGTCAAATTACGATTTTTAGCGAAAAATGTTCAATGCTGCCTAATACCTCAATGACAAAAATATTGCAGCTCTATCTTATTTGCATGACACTTTTTTTAGTAGTTGTAGCTTTCAGCGTAAGCGACAGTGGTCGGTTACGCTGTCTTACCTTGTCGGTCAAGAATGTTTCAGTTTGGTCGTTTGGCGTCCATCTAGTGACTAGTGCAGACGTGTCGGCGGCTGGTAGCATCGGAAACTAAACGAAAATTCTTATGTTCTTAATTTATTCTTTTGTATTTGAATATTATAATAATAAGTATTAATGCAAATTATATCATTTTTCCCAACCGTCTGGAGCCAGTGAGAATATGGCATCACCAATTTTGGTTTGTTGTTAGGCTGAAGGTAGTGGGGAGGGGAAGGGGATGAGGAAAATGTAACTTGCTGTTCACCAAACACGACTAAAGCCATTTCAAGTAATAAGTCTATTTACAATTTGGGAGGCGGGAATGGGTACCGCCGCCCCGGGAACCTTTATTGGATAACCAATACCTCTGCCATAGGTCACCCCAAGTGGTTCGCTACGTTTGGTGATTTAGCAGGGGTGCCCGGGTTCATGGGATGAGGTGTGTTTAGATCTGATGACCAGGACACACTGAACCCCAGATTCCTACCCACCCCTTAAACCCCTTTCCTTCCCAGAACCCTCCTCTCCTTCCTTTCCCTAAAAAACCCTCCACACAGCATCCCCAAAGATGACATAGGCCTTCAGGGAAATTATTTTCCTCAGGGCCTCCTGTGTGGAGCTCATGTAAAAAAAAAATATATATATATATATATATATACTATACACCAGCGCAAAATTACAAAAAAATATATAATATTACTTTTTTATCCGAATACGGCACAAGAGGCCCAACTTTTCCTAACCGTCTGGTGCCAGTGAGTCTATGCATCCCCAATTTTAGTATGTTGTGAGGCTGAAGGTAGTGAGGAGGAGATGTGGAAAATGTACCGTGCTATTCAGATCTAGTCACCGTATTTAGCCTATTTGGTGACTAGATCTGAATAGCCAGGTACATTTTCCATATCTCCTTCCCCTCCCCACTACCTTCAGCTTCATAACATACTATTTACTTCATTAAAAATAATATATAATATATTTGCGGCATGTTCCAGAGTGGAAGATACTATCAGTATCGCCCTGGTGTAAGACCACCATTCAGAATTGAAAAGTTGCTTGAAAATGGCTTTAGCCGTGTTTAGTGACCAGATCTGAATAGCCAGGTACTTCCCAACCTTCCTCTTCCCCACCTCCTTCCCCTCCCCACTACCTTCAGCCTCACAACATACCCCAATCGGGGATGCCATAGTCTCACTGGCTCCAGACGGGAGCAGATGAGATTCTTGTGCGGTATTCTCTGTAAAAAAAAAAAAAAATACTAAAAATGGTGATGCCATAGTCTCACTGGCTCCAGACAGTTGGGACTCTTGTGTTGTATTTGGATAAAAAAAGTTACATTATATAATTTTTTTATATTTTTACGCTGGTGTGTAGTGTATATAATTATTAGACTTATTACTTGTAATGGTGTCTAGATTTGAATATCCTGGTACATTTTCCACATCTCCTTCCCCTCTCCACTACCTTTAGCCTCACAACATACTAAAATTAGGGATTCGGCTCCAGTTGGGAGCAGTTGGGACTCTAGCGTTGTACTCGGATATAAAAGTTTTTTTTTTTTTGTATTTGGACGCTGGTGTGTGGTGTGTAGGTATTAGACTTATTACTTGAAATTGCTTTAGCCGTGTTTGGTAACTAGATCTGTATAGCCAGGTGCATTTTCCACATCTCTTTCCCATCCCCACTACCTTCAGCCTCATAACATACTGAAATTGGGGAGGCCATGGTCTCACTGGCTCCAGACAGTTGGGAGAAGGTGTGCCTCTGGTGTTGTATTCAGATAAAAATGTTATATAGCGGTTTTAAACCTAAACCGACTGCACATATAAGTATGTCGTATTTTGTTATTACCGCATACTTCTTCGGAGAGTCGAAATTATTGTTAGTAAAAATATCATTACAACGGATTTTCAATCAAGATGCCTGCGGATACAAGTATATCGACTTTGGTTTTACGGCCGTATATCCTCTTTGCATACTTAGGGAACGTACCCATACTACGTGACACACTTTTTGCAATTTTTTACCCCCCCCCCCCCCCGGTGACCACGTGTAGTATATTCCAAGACCCCCCCCCTCCCTACAGTTTTCAAGTAGTATTTCATAAATATGGTTTCGAATCATTTTTTGGTAACAAAAAATAAAAAATGCATTATTTGGCTTATATTTGTCTTTATTAATACGGCGCTTGCTGCGTGACGGCAAGAGTGCACGCATTACAAGTGGAAAAAAAATTATCAAGATAAAACTTATATCAAAATATATTGAAACCGGAACGTAATTTATGGAAACGAAAGTCTTGTTATTTTTATAAACATTTTTCATCTCAATCATCTTCAACAAACACGTTCCCTGAACTTTTTCACTTATTTGAATGTACGAGGGTGGGTTTTTAAGTTTGCGGATTGGGTAAGGAGTGGAAATAAAAACCAAAATTATTTTTCCTTTTCAACATATTCACCTACTACCCTAATACATTTTTCCGATCTTTAAATTAACTTAAAGGAACTTTACAACAGCGCGGAACTCAATTTTCTCCACATTTCACAATATCTTCCCGATTGAAGTGTTTGGTCGACGATAGCTCAAAGACTAATGACCTAATTACGATAAAACCCAGTGTTTATCCTAAAAATGAGTTGTTCAATTAGTACCTAATTCAGCGGTACCCCCATTAATCACTTACCTTCCCATTCCGCGAACTTAAAAACCTCCCCTCGTAGCTCGAAAAAAAAACGCGAGATATCTAGATTGACTACGTGATAAAAACCTAATCCCCCCCCCCCGTTGTGACCAAACGTGGTATTTTGATGACCCCCCCCCCCCTAAACAGGTCACGTAGTATGGGTACGTTCCCTTACTTGCAAATTATTGGATTTTGTCAACTTTAGGATCAACTGTCATGGAACCATTTTATTTAGTTATTTGTTTACCTATCATGATTGCGTGATAGACATTTCAAAAATAATTATGTACTCTGAACAGCGAATGCAACATTTCGCAGTAAAAAAAATTTTCAGGGTCATAGGCAAAATAGCGTTACCGCCACTATCTCAACAACTGAAGACATTTAGATATTTGTATTATCAGCTTTATATAGGCAGCAACCAAAGATTAATAATCCTCATTAACCAAAATCCTTTTTGGAATCAATGAAGAAAGTTAATTAAAAGAAACCTTCTCCTGAACAATTTACTTTTTGCCGCTTACGCTGTTCTGCCGATTATGGATCGATATTAGTGGAAGCTAGATGCGATATAATAATAAAAAATGTTATTTTTTTTAAATTGCAGGAAATTATTATCCAGTGACATCTGTAATAGCTATTCACGACTCCAAAACTGATCTGGACCTGTCTGTACTCACTGACAGGTCACAGGGAGGCTCTTCGCTCAAGGATGGGGAGATTGAGCTTATGGTCAGCATTTTATTAACATTTTTATTTCATTTTATTTATTAAATTTAGAAATATATATATTCACATTTTACTTTCTGAATTTTAACACAAAAGGACTGTTGTTGTAAATTCTATACTTATCTATAGTTCTATTCATGTCAATTAATTATGAAAGAATATTTTATTCAATTTCAAACCAATTTTCAATATTTTCTGCCGAGTGCATTGCGATTATTAAATCTCTCAAATCTATAATATAAAAATGAATCGCTAAATGTGTTGGTAAGCGCAAATCTCGAGATCGGCAGAACCGATTTCGCTAATTCTTTTTTTAGAATATTCCTTGAAGTGCGAGGATGGTTCTTACGGAGAGAAAAATTTAGAAAATTGCGCAGAAAATTAGATAATAACAGAAAACATCGCACGTTTGACAGTTCGCATGTTAGAGAATGACATTTTGCAAAACAATGAATGATTGTGCAATCAGGATTCTATTTTTGAAAAGTTGAAAAATTTATTTAAAGTAGGTACTCTCCTAATATTTTGAATCGAATCAAGAATTTTAGATATTTTAAATAGGTACCTATGTTAGGTACCAAATTTAATATACATGAAAAATGGAAATTTGAATAAAAATTGTAAAAGGTGGCACGCGGGCTGTTTAAGAACTGAATGTACTGGGATTGAATATATGGAACGCGGGAGGAGGGTTGGCGGGACGAGGGAGCGGTAAAGGGAAGAGGGAAGGCAGGGAAGGTGGAAGGGGAACGCGGGAAGGGGGACCTGGGAGGGGGAGGGGAACTCGGGAGGGGGGTTCGCGGGACGGTGAAGGGGGGTGGGGGGGGGGGGGAGTAGAGTAGGGAGAGGGAAGGTGGAGGTGACGGAGTGGGAACGCGAGAGGGGAAGAGGACGCAGGAGAAGAAGGGGAGGCGGAAGGGGAACGGGACGATGGGAAAGGACACTCAGGGAGAAACAATTTCTTTATTAAGTGGCATAGCGACGCATGCCGGGACCAGCTAGTATATAATAAAAAATAATTTTGAACATTCTCTTGTTCTCTTTGACTCTCTCAGTTCCCTCCAAAAACTTAAAATAAGTCCTCTTCTTCATCCTGATGATCACTTTGTATGTCTTATTCGAGTATTGATAACCTCCATTCAAAGCTCTGGAAAAACTGTCACTCTGATTTGGATTCCTGGACATGTTGGCATAGTGGGTAACGATATTGCTGATTCCTTGGCAAAACAAGGAGCGTCTAACCCTTCCGTTACCCTCGTAAACCATATTCCCCTGTCTGATATTTTTTCCATCATCAAAGATAGATCCCGCAATGTTTGGACAGAGTATTGGAACATTGCTAGTCAATCCAAGGGTGGCCGCTACGCCTCAATACAAAGGACTATCCCATCAAAACCGTGGTTTCAAAAATTCCCCCATTTTTCCAAAAAAGAAATTTCCTTACTTATTCGTATCAGAATCGGACATTGTTCCGTTCCTTCTCACCTTTATAAAATGCATGTGCTTGACTCCCCAGATTGTACGTTCTGTGGTCTAGATGTGGGAACTTTAGATCACATATTTTTTGATTGTCCCTCTCTAAATAAATATCCTCTCTTCTATCAAGCGTTATCAAAAATTGCCTCTCCTCCATTCAACATCTCATCTCTTCTAAGTCTGAACTCTACTCCAATCTTCCATAAAATTCTGAAATTTGCACATTTAAATAAAATTAATATATAAATTCACCTATCCTTTCTCTGTAATTATAAATGATGGCCTAGAACACCCTTGAAGGGTGAAAGCCAGAAATAATTTTAAAAAAAAACTTAATTAATTCTGTTATGTTAATTAGTTTCAAAATACTTTAATCAATTTTAATCGATCTTAATCAGTTTCCGTTTCAATCTGGCAATTTTTTCCGTTTCAATTTTGACCGGTCAGTGGTTGAGGGGGCATCGCGTTTGGGTCCCACCCAGGAGTTCCTTGTTCGATTCCTTGGCTGGTTAAGCCCTCCATCACGACTCAAACAACATTTTCGGCTTACTGTGGTGGTAGTAGGAGATTTTCAAATATTGTCGGGTTATTTGTATCCCGAGAACGTTTGTCTCTTATTAAAAAAAATAAATCAGTTTCGATCAGTCTTAATTAGTTTGAGTTTCAATCAGTTTTGACAATTTTCAATCAGTTTAAGTATATCAGTTTTAGGTACAGTCTGTTTCAATACATTTAAATTATATCAGTTTCAATCAGCTTCAACCAGTTTTAATCAGTTTCAAACAGTTTCGATCAGTTTCAATCAGTTTTCACCAGTTTCCGATTCAATCCGTCCAACTCAATTTTATTTAGTTTAAATCGAAATTCATCATTTTCTATTCTATAAGTTACAATCTGTTATCTGTTTACTTCAGTTACAAACAGTTTAGGTAATGTTCAATTCTATCAGTTACAATCAGTTTACTTCAGTTTCAATCAGTTACAAACAGTTTAAATAATTTTCAATTCTATCAGTTACAATCAGTTTCAATCAGTTTACTTCAGTTTCAATAATTTTCAATTCTATCAGTTACAATCAGTTTACTTCAGTTTCTTTCAGTTACAAACAGTTTAGATAATGTTCAATTCTATCAGTTACAATCAGTTTACTTCACTTCAATCAGTTTAGATAATTTTCAATTCTATCAGTTACAATCAGTTTACTTCAGTTTCTTTCATTTACAAACAATTTAGATAATTTTCAAATTCTATCAGTTACAATCAGTTTCTTTCAGTTACAAACAGCTTAAATATTTTTCAATTCTATCAGTTACAAACAGTTTACATAATTTTCAAACAGTTTTAATCTGTTGCGATTAGTTTCCAACTGTTTTAATCAGATTCAATCAATTACAATCAGTTTCCATCAGATTCAATCAGTTTCCCATTAATTTCATGTACAAATGTCTAATGGTGATAATTGTGGTGTATCGTAAAAGCTTCCGCCTTGTAGAGACAGATGGCGGTGATATCAGCTATCGGTAGTTTCCGCTAGATGGCAGGCCGCGTAGTGCTTAAGTTCTCCGGCAGGGGATCAGGGGGCTCAGAGGCTGTATTTCAGTTATCACTCGCCAGAACCATTCTAGCTAGCTTCTAGTTTTTTTTTTTTTTTTTTTTACATTAACTCCACACAGGAGGCCCTGAGGAAAATAATTTCCCTCAGGGCCTATGTCATCTGGGATGCTGTGTGGAGGGTCTTTTTGAGGAGAGGAAGGAATGAACATTGGTCTTGAAGAGACCCATGTTGTAGGAAGGAGGAAACACAGAGGCCGGCAAATCATTCCACAGCCGAGCTGTTGAACATAAGAACGAGTCGAAGAAACGACCCGTTCTCATGTGACTAATGTCAACTGTGTACAAATGTTGGGCACGCGTTTGGCGTGTTTCCCGACTATGCACCGGTGCCGAAGGGATCAATGATGCTAGTTCCTCGGAGCATCTTCCATTGTAATACCGGTAGAACAAGGATAGCATTCCCACCCGACGCCTGTGCTCTAAAGATTGCAATCCGTCTGTTAAGATGGGAGAATCTATCAAACGGACCGCCCGTTTCTGCACAGAGTCGAGGGTATTTTTCAGGTATTTTGGAGGTCCAGACCAGAGGTGGCTGCCAAATTCAACCGTGGGGCGCACTTGCGATTTGTACAGGGTTAGCAGTTGTGTACTTTTAAAGTATCTGCGGGCCTTGTACAGTACGCCCAGTTTTTGGGAGGCTAACTTTACTCTGGCTTCGATGGAGCCCCCATACCTCCGTTAGGTAGACTACCGCAGTCCCAATTGTATTCGCAAAGTATAAATAAAACCAGATACGAAGAAGAATCTATTTTATTCCGAAGTAATCTCCATCCAAATCTGTTAGTGTGTCCATAGAACAACAGAACACTACAATAATACTACATTTGCAGGTTCACAGGAGACTTCTCCATGACGATGATTTCGGAGTAGGAGAAGCATTGAATGAACAGGCGGGTGGAAAGGGTCTGGTAGCAAAGGGAACACACTATCTTCACGTCGGCGGCATCCAAGACAAAGGTATATATATACGAGTATACACAAAAAATTCACGAATATTTTGTCAGTAGGTAAAAATACTTTTGCCTTGCAATAAAATACAAATAAATTAAACATTGTGAACGTATCCGAAAACTAAAAATTGTTTTCGACAGGTGATAAAATATGCTCTCAAATTTATTATTAGAAATAAGCATTTAATTTTATAAATACGAAAATTTTTAATGCAAAATTTAAAAAGTTTTAAAAATGACTCACTTTAGGTTTTTTTCTGTCTAAAGATATTGATAACAAAAAAATATAAAAACACAAGCATATTTTATTAGACCAATGAATTAACAACTTTATTATCCCCTCACTTTTTGTCGTTTCATGTAAAAATAGTTGAAGAAGAAGATAACAAAATAATCTAAACGACAATATGAAAGAGAACAAGACACAGAAAAAAGACAATGGTCGCAACTGGGACTCGAACCAGGCGCGGCCGGTCCTAAAGTGCACTCGTGCGCCGAACCGCCAACAAAATTGAACAACATTTTGCAGCTCATCGTATTCCTTCATAATATGTTTAATTAGAAAATTCTGCACAACATTTAAAAATAATAATAATTAACTTCCAATCTAAATATACATGAATTTGGTAGAGAATAATTAATACAGCGGCCAAAATTGTTGCTTCCCGCACGCAAGTTATATCGGCTAGGTTCCGCGCGTTTCAGTGAAGCGTTTGGGAATTATCATTTGTATGAAGTCCCCAGCAACATGTTCAGACCGTCAGAATACACAATCGTATCGAAAAAATTGCTCCTGCCGTGCGCCGCGGAGATCACGTTGTTCCGGCGAAACGACTATTCTTACTAGGGTTTGAATAAGATAGTAATTATATTTTTCTCTTGTAAAATGTAACGAATGAGTCAATGGGTCAGCGGGTTCGATGTTATCTTGATGGAGAGGGAACCGATTTGACATTTTTATTATTAGTTTTTGTGACCTTTTGTTTTTGTGCATTTTTCTCACATATTGCAAACTTCATTTAAAAACTGCGAGAAACGTTTTGTTTACTGTGTGTTTTTATTGTGTTATTATTCATTATATACACATATTACGACATATTATGATATCGCTGTTTATAGATATAAATAAATTTTCTTGCCTTTTTGAAATTAGTGATGTAATAAGGAATATGGACTATATTAAAAATGATCATTCGACCCATGAAAATAAAAGAGAATTATAGCCAATGGCCTGCCAAAAACTATATTTGATTATCAACTAAGATTGTAAAGCCACAAAGATAACTTTTACCCAAAATTATAATAAAAATAACGAATGGATAATAATATAATACATATAAACATATTAAGTAAAGCGCCGTTTTTTTTGTGGAATGATCACCTCAAGGGCACTGTATGGGTAAGAGTTACTAGGCTCTGTCTAATGTTATTTTTATTTATTTCCCTACTTTTGTTTTACGTTTTTGATGAATTACTTGGTGAACCACCAAAAATTTAAGGCACCGGCCGCGCCTGACTCGAACCCAGACCTCTCGTTTAACCGGGACGTGCGTGTTAACCAATTTCGCTATTGCCACCTTCTGTCAAACCGTCATAATTGTCAACAATATTATCTTCAACTAATAGAAGGTGGCAATGGCGAAATTGGTTAACGCGTACGTCCTGGTTAGATGAGAGGTCTGGGTTCGAGTCCCAGTTGCGACAATTGTCTTTTTATGTTTTTCTATGTCTTGTTCTCTTTCATATTTTCATTTAGATTATTATTGTTATCTTCTTCTTCAATGATATATTACATTGATGGGAATAACCTTCAAAAAGAGAGTTTTTCTTATAAAAATTAAAAAATAATTATTCAAAAATTCACAAACTTTCACAGTTTGAACATCAAAGTTGTAATATGCGGCCCTCTACTTGAAAAATCTGTTAGGGGCCGTTCAAGTATTACGTAACGCACTTGGGGGGGGAGGGGGGGTCTCGTGAAACGTTACTGTGCATTACGGAGGGGGGGGGGGTTCGAACAACGCGTTACGAAACATGTTTTTCTTTATTTAGATAAAAAAAAACTAGGGATTTAAAATCTTCCAAGTTAGCAATCCCTTTCGTTATCGAAATCTCTTGTTTTAGTTATTACCGCAAACACGATTAAAACAAGAAAAAAGGCATTTAAGCGACTTTCCTGAGCAACTCAATTGTGACTTTCAGGTAAAAATTGTCACTTAACGGCGTTACGTAACGTGTAGGGGGTGGGGGGGGGGTGATACAGAAAAACGTTACGGCGCGTTACATGGGGGGGAGGGGGGGTCAAAAATTGCGTTACGTAATACTCGAACGCCCCCTAAACCCCTGCCTTTCATGCGAATGCTTTCGTTTGGCAGAAGACGGAAACCGCCGAACTTTCCCTCCTCCACACCTCTGCTTGCTTAAGATGAACACGAATCTCGAATTTTTTTGTAAGGTGCAACACCTCTAAAATATATCTCTATGGTTGAAATCATTGATGTAGGTTAAAATGCATATTTTTTGCAGGTCTTGTGTACAGAAGGCAGCTGGTCCTGGTTAAACAACTGGAACCTGTAACCTTGTTCTCTTCCGCTGATGACTTCACCTTTGCTCAATGGCAGGAAGCTAGAAACGAGGTAAATTAAACAATTCCTGAAATAAACAATCCTAAATTAAACGAGGTAAATTAAACAATTCCTAAATTAAACGAGGTAAATTAAACAATTCCTGAAATAAACAATTCCTAAATTATTCGAGGTAAATTAAACAATTGCTAAATGTCTATGCACTCAATAGCTGCAACACATGTTTTTTTATTTTCTATATGTTTTATTTGTTCTAATAATGTTTTTTTTTTTAATTTTATGTGAGTCAAATTATTATTAAGGCCCGTATATCAGCGAGCCGGGAATTCAAATATCGTCGAAAGATGGTCTTGCGATTGTACCATTGCAACTGTACAGGGCGGTTCCGATGAGAAAGATTGATCTCTCCATACCAGAAACTAATAACTCAATTTCGTTTTTATTTCATTCATAATTTGCTTTGATATATACTTACATTCAAGTTGGCAATAAAAATGTTCAAATGCGTGATGGTAAAATTATGTACTTTTTGTAATTATTTTTTTATCACAAGTATTTATAATTTAAAGATTTATAAAGTTAAAATGAAGCATGTAATGTATTATTGTGAATTACAACTAAGACTTATAACTAGCAACTGAATATTGAGACTTGAAACATAGATTTTATTCATTATTATGACTACGATAAAGATATTCGGCACTTTTGTTTTTTTTTAATGTTACACCCTACGTCACAAGAGACCCACCACGGTTAAGCAGCGTTGTGAGGCAGGTTAGAGTAGGGTTGTGGGAAGTGATTTATCAATGCTGGTCTTGAAGAGGCCGGATAACGTGAACGAGGAAAAACAGATGCTGGTAGCTCATTCCACTTATGAGATGACTTATATAAAAAAAACTGGTCGAAGAAACAACCCATTATGAATACCGCTAGCTTCACAAGCAGGCTCCACTAAACTACCAGTAGAACAGAGTCAGCATTCCTGCATTGGGTCTGTGCATTAGAGATGGCAATTTGTCTATTTTCAATGGATTTTCAATCAGACGACCTTCCTCCTTTGTACATTATTATTATATCATTGTTTCTAAGTAGAAAAAAAACGAGTGCTTTCCAATTTATCTTTTCAATGTATTTTTTTTATTTTTTTTTCTTATTATTCTAGTTCTCCGGCCTAAAAACTGAATTGCCCCCAAACGTTCACCTGATGACCGTGGAACCATGGAAAGAAAACACTATTCTGATCCGTTTGGAACATTACTTACAAAAGACCGACGACCCAGAAGAATTCTCCAAATCCGTTAAGGTCAACATTGCCGGAATATTCAAGGACTTCGAAGTCCTAACTGTCAGGGAGACCACGCTTGCGGGTAATGTCTACCTCGAGCAGGACAACACATTGACTACGGGATCTCAAAGGGTTAACAAGGTCAAAGATGTTTGGAATGAAGACAATTCTGTACCTCAAATGGATGAATCTAAGTATGATTTTGTTTCTGGGACTAAGGAAATCGGAAAATTGGAAGATTTTGAAGTAATTCTGGATTCTATGCAGATGAGAACATTTATACTTACTGTCAAGTTTTAATCATTTATTAATTTTAAATTTGACTCCCAGTTCGTAGGCAGGCAAATTAAATTCATTATTTGTTCAAGAAATAAATTTGTTATCTTAAAATGTTTGGTCAATTTTATTTTAAGTACAAAAAAATTTTGCTTACTTTCAATTCGGATATACGGAATATACGGACAGGTCAATGAGATTAAAAATAATGCATTATATAGACAGGACAATGAAAGTATTTATTTGTATTTATTAATTTATCTTAAGAATGGTACACATTATAATATTACTGATCTTCCATTAATTGTTTGTGGATGGAAAAAAGAGTTTACATTTTGTATATGTACAATTAATGCATTATACATAATACACGTAGACAGGTTAATAAAATTATACATTATATAAATATAGACAGGTCAATGAAATTTTACATTATACAGGGTGTAACAGGACGTACCCGAGGGATTTTAACCATTGTTTCCTGACATTATTTGGAGTAAAAAATGTAAATGAAATTTTGGTCTCCGGTGACATTTTTGATGTTTTTTTTTTAATTTTTTTTCTACAAAAATATTAAAAAATGATAGGTGTTGGACAGTTGGAGGCGGGATGAGGGGTTGGTCAGTTACTCGGCTGAGTGACCAATGAAAACAAGCGGAGGAATTTTTTTTTGTTTGAATTTGAAGAAAAAAAAAATTTAAAAAATATATATATGTCATAAAAAATGTCACCGGAGACCAAAATTTCATTTACATTTTTTACTCCAAATATGCTCAGGAATCACTGGTTAAAATCCCACGGGTACGTGCTGTTACACCCTGTATATAGACACGTCAATGAAATTTTACATTATATTTATATAGACAGGTCAATGAAATAACACATTATATACATATAGACAGGTCAATGAAATGATACTTTGTATACATATAGACAGGACAATGAAATGATACATTATATACATATAGACAGGTCAATTAAATTAGACATTATACACATATAGACAGGTCAATTAAATTACGCATTATACACAATAAACAGGTCAATGAAATTATATACTTAAAGACAGGTCAATGAAATTATATATCTGTCCAAGAATTTCCCATTTTTGAAAATGTTTCATCAATCAAGCGAGAATTGTGCTTTTACTTCATGTGGATTGAATCAACAAGTGTTTTATCCTGTAATAACTGGATGTGAATAATTGTCTTCTTAACTAAAATAATAAAGTTTACCATTTCAATACAATTGTGTTTATTTCATCTTTTTTTTACATTAAAACCGCACAAAAGTCTCAATTTTTCAATTTGGAAGGAGGGTACAGATAAAGCTGCCTCGAGATTGGATGTTGGATAACCAAACCTCTGTCATAGAGACTCGTTGACTTAGCAGGGGTGTCCGGGTTCATGAGGTGAGATTGTCCAGGTCTTGGCGGCGGACAAATCTGGATCGGGAGAGACTGCTTGAGGTTGACCTAACCTAGACCTGTCCAACTGGACTCTCTCAACCCCATCGCCTTGCACCGCAGTGGGAGCGATGGATTCATAGTCTCTCCCGGTCACATTGACTCCCAGATTTCTACCCGCCCCTAGTACGTTTTCCTTCCCCGAACTTTATCTCCTTCCTTTCCCTAAAAAGACCCTCCACACAGCATCCCCAAAGATGACATAAGCCTTGAGAATTTTTTTTTACTAATGTAAATAAATTACTAAAGTCATTGAAACTATGGCATCCACAATCGGGGTGTATGTTGTGAGGCTGAAAGTAATGGGGAGGGAAAAGAGATGGGGCAGAGGAAGGTGGGGAAGTACGTGGATATCCAGATCTGGTAGAACACGACTTATGTCGTTTAAAACCCTCTTCCCCATATCCTTCCCCTCCCTACACCATTTAGTCTTACAACATCCTCCAATTTGGGAGGCGGGAATGGGTACCGCAGCCCCGGGAACCTTTATTGGATAACCAACACCTCTGCCACAGGTCACCCCACATTTGGTGATTTAGCAGGGGTGCCCGGGTTCATGGGGTGAGGTTTGTCTAGGTCTTGGAGGCGGATGACCAAGACACACTGAACCCCAGATTCCTACCCACCCATTTCATAAACCCTTTTCCTTCCCAGAACTCTCCTCTCCTTCCTTTCCTTAAAAAACCCTCCACACAGCATCCCCAAAGATGACATAGGCCCTGGGGGAAATTATTTTCCTCAGGACCTTCTGTGTGGAGCTCATGTAAAAAAAAATCATAATCGGTCCATTCGTTTAGGAGCTACGATGCCACAGACAGATACTTATATCACCGCTCCTTGCGTCGGGAGTTAAAAACAATGACGTTGTATAAATAAAAGGAAGAAATCATAAATTTAATTTTTTTATATTTTCAAACATGGTAGGTCAGTGGCGTAGCGTGGGTTTCGGCCGCCCGGGGCGAAGGAAAATTTAACCGCCCCCCCCCCCCCCTCCTAACTTCTACAAGTACTTTTTCCGCAGATTTTCAAGCGCTGGCGGGGGGAGGGGGGGGGGGGGGTAAATATCCTACAAATTTATATATAACTGCTCTCAGAAATCGAGAATTGTATTCTTGTAATGGAATTTAGCATCTTCTTCACGCATACGTATGGAATGCAACTCAAATGCAAAGCTTCACTCGGTACACGATGAATCGGCAACTTATTGATATATTGATAACACAAAACTGGTTTAAATTAAAATAAATTTGCGGTTTATCAAAACTACACTCAGAACATAAAAATGGTTTTTCTTTGATTTTAGCGGCACATATATTCTGAACACAAAACTGGTTTTAATTACATCTGTATGTGGTGAATTAAAGCTTCACTCAGAACATGAAAACGGTTTTTCTTTAATTCTGCCGGCAATTAAATTCTAAATATAAAACTGGTTTTAATTAAATCTATACGCGGTGAATTAAAACTACACTCAAAACATGAAAAGGGTTTTTCTTTGATTCTGCCGGCATTTACATTCTGAACACAAAACTGGTTTTAATTAAATCTGTTTGTGGTGCATTAAGCCTACACTCAGAACATCGGGGCGGAGGAAAATTTCGCCGCCCCCTTATTTGGGACTTCAAGCGGTAGGGGAGGGGGGGGGGGGGGGGGGGGTTGTATATGGAAGTCCTATTTTTTTATTACAACCTATTAATAAACGAGTCGGATTTTTTTAATAATCACATTTGACGAGTATTCTTTCAACGAAAATCATGTATATAAATTCTACTCCAAAGTTGATTGATTGATACTGCGTTAGAGTCCCCAAACAATAGTTACACACGCAACAATCAATTTCTCAGAATTTTACAGCATTATGTAACTCAAATGTAAAGCTTCACTCGATGCAGGATGAATCTGCAACTCGTTATTTAATTTATCGTTGTATTCTGAACACAAAACCAGTTTGTATGCGGTGAATTAAAACATCACTCAGAACATGAAAATGGTTTTTCTTTGATTCTGGCAGCACATACTTAAGTCTGTAAATAGAATTTAATAACTGAACTTCGAATAAAATAATGTTTTCCTTTGAATTGGTCTTTCCATGCAATGTTCCTTTTTATTAAAACAAAACTGTTCTAAAATCTAGATAATGTAATTTTTTTGACGTGCTTATTAGAACATTATTGTTTCTAAACATTAAAATTTTCATTTTGGAAATGTGAATTGGCTCAAAAATACACGCCTGCGAATATTCGAATTAAAGAACCTAAAATAGAATAAACTTAAAATTTTAAATACAGATTCCTTCTCTTAAAAAATGTTATAAACGGTATCTTAACTTTTTATTGCAATCACAAATTTATTTAAAATTAAATGTGTGGGACTTAATTTCACAATTATATTTTAAAATTAAATGCGTGGGATAATTTTCGTCTCCTGTGATTAGACGGGTCAAATTAAATCTGTATTTGCCGAATTAAAACTACACCCAGAAAATGAAAATGGTTTCTCTTTGATTCTGGCAGCACATACATAATCTACAACTAGAATTTTATAACTGCACTTCGAATAAAATAATAGTCTCTTTCGAAATGTATCAGCAGATGAATACAAACTGAAATACATTATGAACACAATTCTGATTTTAATTAAGAGTGAATCTGTTTGCGAGTTATCAGCTTTAATTAGTATTACTCTCATAATATGCGTACGGTTTTCCTACGAATTGCGAAATTCGCAGCTTAAAAAAATATAGTTATTGATATTTTTGATGAATTAACAAAAGAGTTGGATTCGTAAACGAAAGGATCGTAGAACATGTTCAAATAATGATTTGAAATGGTTTAAATTTTTCCAAGATAATGTTATTATTTGTTGTGAAAATTTGCCGCCCCCCTTAAAAGTGCCGCCCAAGGCGGGCCGCCCCCCCCCCCCCTCCCTCCCCCCCGACCCACCACGCTACACCACTGTGGTAAAACGGTCAAATGCATAGAAATTTCGTTTAAATTTTAAATTTCGATCGTTTACTTATACAATTAGCATTTTTTTGTTTTTTTTTTATTTTTTTATTTATTTATAAGAATATTGTACATTGCTTAGTTTTTTTTGTGATGTTTCATTCGCCATGCTAGGGATATCCCTGTGTTATGTTAATGCATTGCATTTAGTATTCTCGGTAAATTAAGAAAACTGATAAAATTGCTAAACGACCGTGTAAATCTTACTAATACGATCTTCAATACTTTCAACGTTGTGGACATAAATCCATATTAGTTAATTTACAAAAACCAAATGGCATTGTAACAAAATTGTTGTAATAGACTGCATTTATTTTTAGGTCAAGAATAAATCACTGTTTCAGTGTTTGATGAATCAACGGAATTGAATCCGTAAAATGAGTGAATCGACACACGTCTACCCGGTGATACCAATTTTGGACCAAATCGAAAATAATGAGATAATATATCAATGCAGAAACCATTTCTAGAATAATATTTTATATAAAAAATATCTCTCACCAGAACATGACACGTCCTAATAAAACTCATTAGCGGCAATTAGACGTCCACTTCGGAGTGACGGTACCGCGCGCCACTCCACGACGCCGCGCAGAAAAGTAAATTCCGAAAGCAAGACGACGATTTCTTGTGTAGTTTATTGCCAGGCTTTTCTGCGCAGCGACCTGAAGCTACGCGCCCTACCGTCGCGTCGTTTCGAAGTTTGGGAACTATTGCAACCTAATCTTTTTTCTATGGTCAGACAGTTTACCATAGACACTTCCGTCTAATTTAAAAAAAAATCTATGTAAAACAGAAAACCGCCAATCTGTCTACCCGTTCAAGGTTTGCCAATTTTTTAATTCAATAACCTTTACAAAACTTTTATCTAATATTTCGTTTAGTGGTAAATAATTTACATACACATACATAGTTCATTACATTAACATAAGTTACATACTTTGTAGGCGATGCTCGCCAAAGTGAAGACTCCGACTTTGTGAAGCTCGTAAGTCACTGGCAAATTGGTGCAGTCGTTCGGAAGTTATGCGCGTACGTACATTTCGGGGATTCATTTTTATATATCTAGCTTTTGCCCCCGGCTTCGCTCGCACAGTATTAGGGGGGTTCCCACAGCGCCTCCTCCACCTTCCCTATCCCCACTCCCCTCCCCCTCCACCCCACTCCCCTCCCCCACACTACACCCTGCCCACTACTCCCCCCCCCCTCCCCTCCCTATCCCCCCTCACCCTTCCCTCTATACCCGTGGTCGTCAAACTGCGGCCCGCGGGCCGCATGCGGCCCGCGACGGATATTTGTGCGGCCCGCACAAATATCTGGCGTTTACTTTTAAATTCTTTTTTCAAGTACAATTATAGTATCCGTTTTTTTGCGGCCCGCACAAATATCTACCGTTTTCTTTTTAAATATAATTTTTTTCATGTACGAGTACAATTATACTATACGTTTTTTGCGGCCCGCACAAATATATGCTTTTTTTCATGTACAATTATAGTATCCGGTTTTTTGCGGCCCGCGCAAATATCTGCCGTTTTCTTTTTTACTATATTTTTTTTCATGTACGAGTACAATAATTATACTATATCCGTTTTTGCGGCCCGCACAAATATCTACCGTTTTCTTTTTAAATATATTTTTTTCATGTACAATCATACTATCCGGTTTTTTGTGGCCCGAACAAATATCTGCCGTTTTCTTTTTACATATATTTTTTCATGTACAAAATTGTACTATCCGTTTTTTTGCGGCCCGCACAAATATCCGCCGTTGTCTTTTTAAATATTTTTATTTCATGTGCGAGTACAAATATCATACTATATCCGTTTTTTACGGCCCGCACAAATATCTGACGTTTTCTTTTTAAATACATATTTTTTTCATGTACAATTTTACCATCCGGTTTTTTGCGGCCCGCACAAATATCTGCCGTTTTCTTTTTAAATATATTTTTTTCATGTACAATAATTATACTATCCGGTTTTTTGCGCCCCGCAATATCTGCCGTTATCTTTCTAAATATATTTTGTTCATATACAATTAAATATATTATCCGTTTTTTTTACAATTAATTATATTGTCGTTTGAGACTTTCAGGGGGGCAGTAGAAGACCCAGAGAAAATTAGAGGGCGTAGATATGGCACAGTGAGGGTGTAGATAGGTAAAACAAAATATGGCCAAAAAAGAACAAAAAAACACGCTTATCACGTACTAATAAAGCAAAATAAACTTTAATATTGTTTAATTTTTGTTATTGTATGTATTGTTATCATTTTTATCACGTGTGCGAAAATTCACACATTTTTTTGTATAATATTATGATTTTGCGTGAATTATTATTAAGAATTGACACTATATCATGAACACAAGAAGGAAGGAAGTAGCAATCCGGTACTTAAATACAAAATAATTGCTTTTTTAACTTGCTAAACAAAAAGGTACAACACCCCCCCCCCCCCCCCCCCGAAATCATAAGTGTGCGGCCCGCGGTGATACCTTACATTGTCCTATGTGGCCCTTGACCAGAAAAGTGTGACGACCGCTGCTCTATACCCTTATATTCATTTTTAAAACAGCTCGCGTGCCACCTATTGCAATTTTTTTAATATAAATTTCATAATGTCAGAGCTCTAAGTTATAGCCTATATCTTATTCTGTTGTGTGAGCTATATTATTGTGAAGTTTCATTAAAATCCATTCAGTAGTTTTTGCGTGAAAGAGTAAAAAACATACATACATACATCCATACAAACTTTCGCCTTTATAAATTAGTAAGATACATATATATATATATATGTGTAGAACAATTTTCTCGGTTTACCCGCGTAACGTAGTCCTTAAAATATTAATCATAACATATATATATCTTACTATATATATATATAAAGATAGATAAATTGATTGATAGATAGATAGATTACGACAAGCGGAAATATATGATAACACGGTATTATTTTGTCTCGCCAGTGGGGTTCTCCAATTAAATCTTATATTTTGAAATACTTTAACATTAAACAGTTTTAATTATATGAATATTTATTTATTTAAAAAAAAATAAACAAACTAAGCATTTCGTTAAAACAAATACATAAAATTAAAGTTATCTAATGATAAAATAAAAATATCAATCATCAGGAGATAAATAAAGTGAGCTTATGAAATTATTAATAATGACAAAAGTTACACAATATAATGTCTTATTTTATGCTGCATAACATGAGATTACGTAATATTATTTATAAATCTAAGTGTTTAGACGTACATTATAACATATCGGCCGTTCTGCCCAATCAAACTGAGCGACGGAATACATAGCTATAATTTGGAATAAGCCAAAGAATCGAGACTACTCGAAATGCCTTCCGTATGGATTTCATTTGAACGCATTGTCTCCACTGACTTAATACCTTTTGATTCTAACCCGTTTTACTTGCTTGAGATCGTACATCGCCATCCAATTTCGTATTGATGGTGAAACAATTCTGCATTACGAAAACAAGGCGGAGAATCGTCGGACTTGTTATCACGAAACGTGCCCATGTGGCATTTCTTGTTATTCTTGATTATGTGAGTTAATCCACATCTAAACCTCAGTCTCCAACTTAGCTAATGACTTCTGCTAATTTATTTATTTATTTTCGACCAATTAGGCTTGAACATAGACAAAGAATGTACTAATGTAAATACCGCAAGAGCTTCCAACCGTCTGGAGTCAGATGTGAGGCTGAAAGTAGTGGAGGGGAGAAGGAAATGGGGGAGAGGAAGGTTTGAAATTACCTGGCTGTAGATCTGGTCACCAAATAGGGCAAAAGCCATTTTAAGCATCGTTTCGATTCAAAATAGACAGTAACAGTAGAGTTGTGTGGTGGTGTATCATCTCTGCCTACCCTTTCAGATAAATGACACGAAAGCTATTCAATTGCAACTCCCGCAGCGTGTGTGCGCAAGTGTTTTTTTAACTCCATCCTTTTAAAAAACGACTCGTTACATTCTGAACACGGGAATGGTTTTATCCCACTGTGACCTAAAACATGTCTTTTCAAACACGATTTGCGAGAAAACAACTTGCCGCAATCAGAACAACAGAACGGCTTTACGCCAATATGAGTCAAAGCGTGTCTTGTCAACTTGTACTTATGAGTACAAGAATAGTTGCAATCAGTACACGAGAATGGTTTATTCACACTATGATTCAAAACATGTCTTTTCAAGTCTGCGTTACTAGAAAACGTGTTGCTACAATCAGAACACGCAAAGGACTTTACCGCACTATGCGTTAAAACATGTCTTTTAAGATTAGAGTTTTGCGAGCAAGAAAAGTTACACTCTTTACAGGCAAACTGTTTGACTCCAGTGTGCGTAAGCATATGAACTTTAATACTAGAATTTCGTAAGCAAGTATAGCTACATTGAGAGCAAGAAAATGGCTTAATTTTTGTATGTGTCAGCATATGCCGCTTAAGCAAATAGTTTTGCGAGCAAGCATAACCGCAGACAACACATGCAAATGGTTTTAAACCAGTATGACTTAAAATATGTCGTTTCAGTTCGGAATTTTGAGCGAATAACTTGTCGCAATATGTACATGGGAATGGTTTTGTCCCAGTATGAGATAACATGTGCGCTTTTAAATAAGACTTGGACGAGCACGCGTAGGAGCAGTAGTAACATGAAAATGGCTTGATGCCTGCGTGAGAAAGCTGATGAGCAGTGAACTGTGATTTGTTTGGGTATGACTTGGAGCAAAGCGTGCAAGGTATCATAGTACCCTTCGGTCTAGCTTTATTCTTTATAGATGTGCTGGAAATGTCGATGATTTTCCTGTCATCTTCTTCTGAAATAAAAATAAATAAAAATTTATTCAATTTTTATAAGAACAACTCTCTTTTTATAACTTTTGAAGATTATTCCCATCAATGTAATATATCATTGAAGAAGAAGATAACACTAATAATTTAAACGAAAATATGAAAGAGAACAAGACACAGAAAATAGAAAAAGATAATGGTCGCAACTGGGACTCAAACCTAGAATCTATCGTCTAACCGGGACGTGCACTTTTACAAATTCAACCTTCCGCCAAACCGTTACAATTGTCAATCTCATATTTTCAAATTTTGGAATTAACAATATTATCTTCGACTATTTTTTTCCATATCATGGGCAACTAACTACCTTTTTCTTTTTTCAATACATATTTAATCTCATGCATAGAGTTACATTTTTTATATTACTAGGCAACGAGTAAAATATTTTGGCTGAAAGTTATAAAAAAATTTTAATTGAAAAATAGCCTATAACCTTACACCTAACCTAAGGTAACCTATTTAATTATTTTTTTTTGTATATTTTCAATTTTAATAACTTTTCAGAGGTGTTGAAGATGAATGATTCTGAGTTGTCCGGTCACCGTCTAGGGTAGGTTGCATTTCAAATTCTTTGTCCGTACTTATTTACATATTTCTGAACTATATCCATTGTTAGATATGATTTTAGATTTTTGCACCCAAAAGCATTATCATGATTTATTTTTGGGGTATTATGCCGTGTTGCGCTACCTCCTTCTGTAGATAGCATTTCAGACAGCGTTACAATGTCCATCATCAGATGTGTGACACATGAAAGACGCGTATTAATGCACAGTGCGATAATAACCAAAAATAAATCACGATTATATCCATTGTTGTTTGTGAATATGTGTAATTGTACTACTTATATATAAGTTTCAACTTCTCTTTATGCTGGGGGTTAAATATTTTATTTATTTATTTATTATTTATTAATTTATTTATTAATTTTCAACGCCCTGATGGGCTTTTACATGACAAGTTATAATACAGAGACAGTTTTTAAATAAAGAAGATAAACTATAAAATTATATTAATTTTTGGGGATCGCTGGCAAGGGTTAATATGCACTTTTTTTAATCTTTTGATTCACCTTAATTACATTAAAAGGCAACTATTTGCATTGGGGGAAGTGGAAAATATTTAATTCTAAATTTCATTACGTAAAATTAAAATTAGCTTTCGTCTTGTGAGATTGTACGCCAGAATCACAAACCATGTTACACAAACCTAGCGTAGCCGCTAAACTACTTGAAAACTGGGATGTTTTTCTTGCCTTGACGCGAGTAGGCGTTATAAAGGGGCACTTTCTTTTGTATCACAAACCATGTTACACAAAAATATTTTCCAATTCCCCCAATGCAAATAGTTGTCTTTTAATGTAATTAAGGTGAATCAAAAGATTTTTTCAAAAAAAAGTGCGTATTAACCGTTGCCAGCGATCCCCAAAATTGGCCAAAATTATAAATAATAAACATCATAAAGGTAGGTATACAGATAAATTTAAGGAAAGATAGTGCATTATGATAAAAGAGAAAGTTTGTAAATTGTAAATGGCATAGAAATAAACTAGTAGATGTTAGTAATTACAAAATTTAAATGACAATTTTACACCATAGTATAGTCTTAACAGGTAAAATATTCGCACTCTGGAATAATAATATGATATGCCTCTGTCTGTAAGTACTGGAGATAACTAATAGTTTTACAATTGAATTTATCTCAGATTCAGATTAAATAATGTACGCACCTTCTCCACAGGAAATGTCTGCACATTCCTTCTTGACATCTGGGTATTCAATCTCTACTTCTGTATACGTGACAGCTATATCGCCTTTATCGACGTGCCCCGGTTCAGTCTTCACTTTAACAGTATTTAAGTTAAGAGGCCCCTTGTTTTCCAGATACTCTTCACCTTCAACAGTATGTGAGTTGACGAGCTTAATTTTCCGAGTAGCTTCATTATCAACAACAATATTTGAGTCCACAAGTCCATTTTCTTTGAGAAATACTTCCCTTTCAATAATATCTGAGTGGACGAGCTCATTGTTTTTGAGACTAACTTCACTTTGAAGATTATGTGAATCGACAAACCCCTTATTTTTTAAATCTTTTTCATTACCAACATCATGAAGTTTGTCCGAACATTCGTCCATTAGGACTTCTATTTCTTCATTTGTCTCCGGTTCTTTCTTTATATTTGTATTATCATATTTAAAAAGATCCATGACTCATCTATTAATTAACATAAAAATATTAACGAAACAACTATTATAATTATATTTTATTAGCGAGTAAAATCGGAGTGAGAGTCATTGCCCTCATAATCCAAATGTCAGAAGCGTTATGGCCGGATTCCATAGAAAAATGTTTGCGTTTTTTGTGGATAGTGATGTGCAAAATCGAAATACGTATTCCGAAACATTACTTTTATCGTTCTGCTGGGATCTCATTATTACGCGTGACAGCTGTTTCGTCTTTTGAAGGCATAATTTAACTGTGATGAAGCCACTTACCCAGAATACCTATTTATATTATTTCAAACCCCTTATTAATTTCTGAGTAAATTGTCAGATGATATTACCGGTTACTTCCGTGTAAAGTTTCCCTACTTTTTTTCAAGTCATCTTACGAGGGTGAATAATTGTTCCCCCTTTTTCCCCATTTTATGCAATGACGTATACTGGCCCATGACTGTACGCAACTACTTTTTTTTTTTAATTATTTATTTGGCTTTCACCCATTAAGGGTGATCTTGGCCATTTATTAAAGTAAGTTACATATTTTTAAAATTATTTACATTTCCAGATTTTTTTTTTGTAAATTAGTTACATTATCAATTTTTTTAAATTATTTACATTTTCAGATTTTTTTTTTTAAACTAGGTACATTATCAGTTTTTTTAAATTAGTTACATTTTCATATTTTTTTTAAATTAGTTACATTTTCAGTTTTTTACATGGAATAGATAAATTATATTAGCAAATATAGACAATGGGCCAAGACAAATGTTCATATGATTATACAAGTTGTACTAACATACAGAGTTGGTATTAGTAATAATTACAAAATTGTAGAGTCGGAAGATGTACAGGTTCCCAAAAATGAGAACCTATACAACTGTACTTACAGAGTAACACACAGAGTTGGCATTAATAGTAATTACAAAATTTAAGTACATAAAAGAAATAAAACGGATGTAAATAATTTCTCTCAAACCCTACATAATCCTTGGGGATGCTGCATGGAGAGTAGAGGAGGTTCCGAGAAGGAAAAAGGTATGAGTAATTTATTTATTTAACTTTTGCGCTTGAAATCTAGCCTTCATTTGCAAAGCGATTTTTACGCCGATTCCCTTTATTCGTGACGATATAACGCACATTAAGAACACATACATTTTTGGCTTGCGGCTCCCTCTTAAAATTTATTTATTTTTCCTCAATTTGTATCATTTTGGCACCCAGCCAAGGCCCCCTCCGAGATTGAGGCCTCGAAAAAATTAACATATTATGTATTTTGTGAGTCCTGTGTCCTTAGGGGTCGTCCATTAATCACATGATGTTTTTAGCAACTTTTTAACCCCCCCCCTGGTGATAAGTAGTGAGGTTTTAGACTAACACCCCCCCCCCCCCCCAAAATCATGTGTATTTTTTTAGTAAGTACAAACTATTTTTAAATTTTCAGAATATTATCACGAAAAATAAATACACGTGACATCTCATTATACCCCCCCCCCCATCGTGATAATTCGTGATTTTTTCCGAACTCCTCCTTTCGAACCTCACGTGATTAATGGACGACCCCTTAATGTGTACCATATTAGCACCTAAGCGGGGCCCTAAGAAATATTTTGAAATATTTGTCGATAAAGGTCCCTGGCCAGAGGCCCCCAGACATTGGGTATATCAATTACTTACCTCTCTCTTTTGTATTATGTCACTAGCTGACAAGACCATGCGATGCTGTGGCTAACGAAACACAACGCCATCTTTGTACTTACCTTAAATATGTTTCATATTTCTATATTTTACTTATTATTGTATTTCTTGCTATTAACTTTTTATTTTACTTTTCTTAAAACTTTAAGGCAGATACAGATTGCTGTAACGTAACATGCAATGTAACATGAAAGGAACATTTCATAAGTGTGGACGCAGCGCGCGCACAAACCGAGCATGTACCTACTCGCAGCTGTTCCCGGCATGCGCGCAATGAGCATAGCTCGGTCTGCCGAGAACAAGTCCTCCATTGTTCGCGCGTGTTCTGCCGTACAGACACAAACAACCTGTCCACACTATCGCTCCGCGCACACTGCGCGCCCCTTTGTATTCGGCGAAAAAACCGAAGCTTTGTGGATTGCGGCGCGCACGAGTTGAAATGCTCTGTTCAAGGCGTCCACACTATGGGAATTCTGTTACATTGCATGATACATTGCGGCAATGTGGACGGAAAATTCTTTCATTGCATGTTACATTGCATGGTACGTTACAGCAATCTGTACGCGGCTTAATACCTTTATACCTTGTACCCTATACTTTATACTGTACTTTATATATATATATATATATATATATATTTATACGTTAATTATTTAAGTATTTTTGGTTGTACTATTTATAATTAATTATGTGGCACATGTGCCGTATACGTCGAAATAAATGATGGTTACCCACCCTCTATAACCAAGTGATAAATTAACTCACACCGCGATCTGTTAATTTGCATACAAATCAAATCCAATCCGTCCACTTGCCAGCCTCCTCGCCCACCACAAACAGACATTCTTCTTTATATATTACTAGCTGACCCGGCAACACGATGCTGTCGCTAACTAAACACAACGCCATTGCCATCTACTGGATGGAAAATCCGTTCAGTAGTTTTTGAGTTTATCGCGAACAGAGAGACAGACAGACAGACAACGCGAAGGACTTTAATTTATAATATGTAGATATATAGAGAAGAGAAGATGCCATTGCGGACTTTTTTGTAGATCTATAAAAGAGGAATATCCCACCATGCATTGTTTTGTTATATACCAAAAGGATTAGGCAGCGTTTTCGATGAAAGCTACCAGGCGGCTTGACTGTTTCCGACACTTCTAACAATTATCGTTATGTTTCAACCAATTTACACAAATCCTTCACAAATTATATACCTAAACATTCCTCACAAAACACTCTACCTACTGGTGAAAACCGCATGAAAATCCGTTCATTAGTTTTTGAGTTTATCGCGAACAGACAGACGACGCGGAGGACTTTAATTTATAATATGTAGAGATAGAGATATATTTCAACCAATTTATAAAAAAACCTTAACAAATTAAATACCTAAACCTTCCTTGTGAATCACTCTTTCAGTTGTGATTTAAACAATTTTGTTTTATTTAATTTTAAGCAGACATTATGTTCCCTCTGACTAAGTGAATTTTTGTAATTTTATGTACATACCTACCTACTATTTGTATAATAACCCCAAGTGGTTCGCTACACTTGGTGACTTAGCAGGGGTGCCCGGGTTCATGGGGGTAAGGTTTATCTCTAAGTCTTAGCGGCGAATGCATTTGTCCACCTATTGCGTGGCAGGCGTTAAGGGAGACCTTTTAACCTCTCCAGCAGGACTCTCTCGACCCATCCCCTTGCACCATAATGGGAGTGGGAGGGATGGATTCATACGTCCGTCGCTCTTGGACACATTGACCCCAGATTCCTACCCTTCTATGCTCATACCTCCTTCTTTCCCAGAACTTCCTCACAGAAACTGGGCGTTCTGTACAGAGCCCTCAGATACTTTAATGATAGATATTAAAATTGCAAGAATGCCCCACGCTTGAATTTGGCAGCCACCTCTGATCCGGAGCCCCAAAATACCTGAAAAAACCCTCTACTCTGTGCAGAAACGGGCGGTCTGTTTGATAGATTCTTCTATCTTAAAAAACAATTTTCAATTTGGGAGGCGGGAATGGGTACCGCCGCCCCGGGAACCTTTATTGGATAACCAACACCACTGCCATAGGTTACCCCAAGTGGTTCGCTACGTTTGGTGATTTAGCAGGGGTGCCCGGGTTCATGGGGTGGGGTTTGTCTAGGTCTTGGAGGCGGATGGCCAGGACACACTGAACCCCAGATTCCTACCCACCCCTTAAACCCTTTTCCTTCCCAGAACTCTCCCCTCTTTCCTTTCCTTTAAAAAAACCCTCCACACAGCATCCCTAAAGATGACATAGGCCCTGAGGCTAATTGTTTTCCTCAGGGCCTCCTGTGTGGAGCCCATATAAAAAAAAAATAATAAAAAAAAAAAACGGTTGCAATCTTTAGAGCACAGGCGTCGGGTTGGAATGCTGTCCTTGTTCTACCGGTATTGCAATGGAAGATGCTCCCAGGAACTAGCGTCATTGATCCCTCAGCACAGGTGCATAGTCGGGAAATACGCCAAACACGCACCCAACATATGTACAAGGTTGATATTTGTCACATGAGAACGAGTCGTTTCTACAACTCATTCTCATGTGTTTCCTCCGTCCTACAACACAAGTCTCTTCAAGACCCGTGTTCACTCTTTCCTCTCTTCAAAAATACCCTCCACACAGTGTCGTCAAAGATGAAATAGGTCCTTAGAGAAATTTTGTTTCTCAGGGCCTGTTGTGTGGAGTTAATTTAAAAAAAAACCTATAGTAAAAGTAGTCAATTTAACAATTTGGGAGGCGGGTATGGCTAGCGCCACCCCGGGAACCATTATTGGATAACCAACACCTCTACCATAGAACACCACAAGTGGCAAGCTATGTTTGGTGACTTAGCAAGTATGCAAGAGTTCATCGGGTGAGGTGTGTCCAGGCCCCCTAGCACAGTCAATCGAAAAGGATTGATAGGATCTAACTAGGTAACTCACTTAAGGTAAGTAAGTAACTGTTATGAAAATATTTAATATTTACATAACAATTGTAATCAGGTACTGATTACTAATTTGATTATTGTCAGTGGTTTTTTTGACAGCCGTATATCGGCGCGAATAGGCAGGAAACGGAGTATTCTTGCCGGCCGCTTTACTTACCCACGGAGTCCGGTTGGGCTCAGACCCTGTGGGAACGTCACAGTGCCAAGTTTGAAACTATGTGAGTTTACTTAAAGTCGAGCGGAACAATTGTTCTTTAAAATTAATCGAGGCATCCAATCCTGGATAATGACGGATATTACGTTAGTGGCCGAATCGCGTATAAATACGTGTAATTCGTGAATTAAAATCGCACCCGAAATAGTAAACGCGTGTCGATGTACACCCGGAAGTGGTTTTCCGTTTGGGATAATCGAAGCGAACGGCCGGCAATCCTCACTCGCTTTGCACTTGTTAACTGTCGGGAACGAGCAGTGATATTTATTTGATCGGATGAGATCCGTATTTGGGGGTGAGACCTCCTTTTACCCACTTTGCCGCGCAAGCCGTGGAAGTAGCGCTAGCACACGGATGGATGGTTACCGGAGGCAATTGGCGAGGACCTGGTAGATCCTTGGCTGGGGATTGAACGAGAGACGGAGCTGGCGGGCTGGCCGCCCGCGCTGAAGCAGTCACGGACCAGTGGAGGAAGGCGTCCCCGTCCATCCGCAGCATATTAGTTAGCTAGCTTAGGTATTTTTAAACGGTCTACGATGGAGGTAAGTGTTTTTAGTCCTTACAGATGTTAATTGTTATATCGGAAGAACTTGTCTTTTATTGAATCAGATTTACTTGTGAATAAGCACCTTATGCCCATCCCTGAAGATGGGTACTCATGCCACCGCAGAGTTCAGCATACTCTGTCACCGACAGAGTTTGGCGTCCTAAAGTTTCCTCCGGAAACAAAGCTGACCACTGTGATGGAAATTACCAGTATGAATCTCAATATTACCATGCACCCACTCAGCAAGCGGTGTATAAAGACAACTACCACTTGCCTCACAAAGTAGGTACAACACACACAGTATTATTGCATATTAGCTTCCATTTATCACATATTAAAGTACCATATCAGAAGTCACTCTATTGCTACTTATCATAACTTCTCATCCTTCCATGACTGCAGATCGTCAACGAATAAGTAACATATCACAATGACTGAGTGTTCTTAATATATTCAACGTCAACTGTTGTTTGTACGTTAGCGATCTGCAATGAGAAATTATCGAAAGTTATCCTATCAATTCTTATCAATCAACCTTGCTAGGACCCCAGGTCTTGGCAGTGGATGCGTCTTCCCATCTGCTGCGTGGTGGGCCGGATCGGGAGAGGCCGGTTTGGGGAGGTCCTTTGACTCATCATCTTGCACCGCAGCGAGAGGAATGGATTCATACTTCCGTCACTCCTGGACACACTGATTCCCAGATTCCTACCCACCATACACAAAATCGACTCCAATGAAAACAAAATAGATTTATTTTACCCTTATATATTATTTATATAAAAAAACAAATACAAAAAGAAACATTAACCATTTTAAAAGATCTATGCAATAAAAACAATACAACAATTTTCTCCCTAAATAAAGTACCATCTTACTAATATTATAAAAGTGAAAGTTTCTACGGATGTATGCGTGTTTGTTACTTTTCACGCAAAAACATTTTGAATGGATTTTAATGAAACTTTACAATAATATAGCCCACACATCAGAATAACATATACAAGCTCTGGCATTATGAAATTTGTATAAAAATAATGCAATAGGTTGCACGTGAGCTGTTTGAAAACTGAATGTACCGAGAATGAATGTATAGAATGCAGGAGGGGGGTGGGGAACCCGGAAGGGGGGGAGGGCGGGGACTCGGAAGGGGGAAGGAAACTAGGAAGGAGGATTCGCTTGAGTGGGGAGGGGTACCCAGGAGGGGGGAGGGGAACCCAGGAGGGGGAGGGGAACTCGGGAGGGGGGTTAGCGGGACGGGGGAAGAGGAGTGGAGTGTGTTATGTATAAAACATAGGTTAATTGTCGTTTTAAGTTAGAACTGGGGTCTATGAGGCAGCACGATAGCATTGTCTATTGTTTTTCATCCTGGCAACACCAGAGAGGAGCGGAAATGGGATGGTGGCACTTCCCCGGCGGGCGAAAGGCCCGCCGGAGGTCGAGTCGGGCATTGGAGGCAAGTGAGGGAAGGTGGAGGAATCGTAGTGGGAAGGGGACGCGGGAGAGGAAAGGGAACGGGACGAATGGGAAAGGATATGCAGGGAGAAACAATTTCTTTATTAACCCGTCAAAGGCCAGGAATTCCAGGAAAAATACGGAAATTTCGTAACAAAACACGATTTTTAATTGAATGTTTTGTTGATTAATTTTGAGCTATTGTATATTTTATTGACTGAAACACGTTCACAACACAATAAACTATCTACCAAAACAACATTACTTGCATTTATTACGTAAATTAATAGGTTTTACGATGTTTTACTCGCGGAACTCGCATTTATTGCGACGGTTAAAATCGCGGCAATTTCTGACAGCGCATTGTCATAGACAAAATCGTTTTAAAAATATTCCAGGGTTGCAAGGTGAATGAAACTTTAAGCGTCTCCGAGAGTAATGATGGCGCAAGCGATTCTGACATTGTTCTTCATACAAATTCTGTACATAGAAGGGCCAAAATCGCAGACCAAAAGTTTTTTGTCGGAAATATCATTCAAATATTTGAATTATTTTCTCGCGCATGCGCATATGACGCGCGCGCAGGCGCGTCTCCGGCCTGTCACCGGTTAAATGGCATAGCAAAGCATTCCAGGAACCAGCTAGTGTAACATAAACTAAACTCGATTATTGAATAACACTAATAATCTAAACGAAGATATGAAAGAGAACAAGCCACAGAAAAATAGAAAAAGATAATATTGTTAATTCTAAAATTTGAAAAAATTAGATTGACAATTATGACGGTTTGGCGGAAGTTAGCAATGGCTGAATTGGTAAAAGAGCATGTCTCGGTTACACGAGAGGTTCTGGGTTGGAGTCCCAGTTGCGACCGTTAACTTTTTCTATATTTCTGAGTCTTGTTCTCTTTCATATATTCGTTTAGATTAATTTTTTTTTTCTTCTGCAATACATTGATGGGAATAACCTTCAAAAGTTATAAAAAGAGAGCTGTTCTAATAAAAAATTAAACTCGATTATATCAGTCCCATCGAAAGATTGTATGTGACGTCATCATTCTAGTATCTTTTTCGTTTTTAACCTGTGACAGGCCGGGAAGGCGGAATTGAGGGCGTCATTTGCGCATGCGCGAGAAAATAATTCAAATATTTGAATAATATTCTCGATGAAAAACTTTTTGTCTGCGATTTTGACCCTTATATGTACAGAATTTGTATGAAGAACAGTGTCAAAATCGCTTGCGCTATCATTACTCTAGGTGGTGTTAAAAGTTTCATTCACCTTGTCACCCTGGAATATTTTTAAAACGATTTTATCCGTGACAATGCGCTGTTATAATTTGCCGCGGATTTAACGGTCGCAATAAATGCGTGTATCGCGAATAAAACGTCGTAAAACCTATTAATTTACGTAATAAATGCAAGTAATGTGGTTTTAGTAGATAGTTTATTGTGTTGTGAACGTGTTTCAGTCAATAAAATATACAAAAGCTTAAAAATTTATCAACAAAACATTCAATTCAAAATTCAAAGTGGTGGTTTTATTGTGAAGTTCCGCGAAATTCGACCGGTTAATCAAGACGTGTGAAAAGGAAGAGGACGAACGTTGATGAGGTCAGTTCGAACTCTTGCTGGGACTATTTTAGGTTGTTTTACAGAAATTCAAATATAACACTGTCATTAAATAAACAATGGACGCTTTTATAAGTTCCAAGGCAACGACATGAGATATCTCATTTCTTTAATACGAGTGAGGGAGATGTAAGAAAATGATTACTTTTTTCTTTTGGAGGAAGCAGACATATCGATCATCCAGTTGATAAGTGAGAGAATTTGGGAGACGGGTATGGGTACCGCCGCCCTGGGAACCATTTATTGGATAATCAACACCTTTGCTATAAGTCACCCCAAGTAGTTTGCTATGTTTGGTGACTTAGCAGGGATGCCACCGAAATTTGTAGGTGTGTCCATCTAACTGATTACTCATAATCACCACCAACATCTACTAGACATGCACCCAAACTCAGTTAATTAAACTAAATTTTGGTGTTTTCTGGGTTACTAGTAGGTTATTTCAAAATATCGTACTAATGTACTGGACTGTCAACCGGTCCGTAACTTAAATGCTGATTCTAGGTTCATTTCAGTTTTTGAACAAATTATGACCAGCTGAAAACCACAACTGTCGTGCTGGTTAATTAATGTTGTTCTTATGCAGTGGGAGGGATGGATTCATAAATCCTACCAGAACCCAGATTCCTACCAGAATTAAGATATCCAGAGCTTCTTCTCCTTCCTTTACTTAAAAAGACACTCCACAGAGCGTCCCCAAAGATGACATGGGCTACGAGGGAAGTTATTTTCCTCAGGGCCTCCTATGTGGAGTTGATGTATAAATAAAAATAAATATAGCAGCAGACATGTTCAAACATACTTTTATCTTGAGAATTATGTGTTGCAAAGTTGGTTGAAGAATTTTTTGGATTCATAGCATCTCTTGTTGACGCAGTGGGGACACCTGTAACAAGGAAACATACGTATAAATGTAAATAAAACAAAGAAAACTGTAAATATCAATAAATTGCAATTTGTGAGGCGGGAATGGGAACCGCCGCACCGGGAACCGTATATTGGTTAACAAACACCTCTGCCATAGGTCACCCCAAGCGCTTCGCTACCTTTGGTGACTTAGCAGGGGTGCTCGGGTTTGCTGACCGGACAGCTCAGAATGAAACCAACTCAGAAGCACCTCAGAAAGATCATTAGAGTGATAATAAATAAAAAAATTAAAAATTGGTTAAATAGGTTAAGTTAGGTTAAGGTTACCGGCTATTTTAAAATTATTTTTTCATAGCTTTTAATGACCTTTGTGAGGTGTTTCTGAGTTGGTTTCATTCTGAGTTGGCACGGAACCCCCGGGTTTATGGGGTAAGGTGTGTCTAGGTCTTGGCGACGGACGACCTGGACACACTAAACTCCAGATTCCTACCCATCCCTCATAACTTTTTCCTTCCCAGAACTTCCTTTTCTAAAAAGATCCTCCACACAGCATCCCCAAAGATGGCAGAGGCCCTGAGGGAAATATTTTTCTTATCGATCGCTCGCAATTTCACAGAAGATAATTTTTTTAATTTTTCGCCAACATTAAAAAAATCATACCTTCGAATTTTAACGTGGAAACATAAAATATTATTATAGTGCTATACAGCCAATGAATTAACCTGTATTTTACCATTTGTCTCATATTTGTAAGATTTATAAAAAAAATATGAAAAAATCGTTAAATTTATAACCGCGTGAATCCTGCGTGTTTGTTACTTTGAAACTGCCGTGAGAGGTACTTATTCGAGTCAATATAGAATATTTTCGATTTCTGTATGTCGTCAGTGGTATACTTGATAATGAAAGGTGCAAATCTATGGAAAAAAGACTTCATTTTAACCGTAAACAGCTGATAAAAAATTTGATGTGAAAAATTTTTATTTTTAACATCGTTCTAAAATAGTCTACGAATTTTGGATTTGCGACATCTATGGTCATAATAGCTTTCATTTCAATAGCTTCATTTTTAAAAAAATGACTGGCCGGGGATATATTTTAAATAATTACAATAAACGTTTTACGAATGGTAGGAAAATGTCGTCCAATTTTGAACCGCTATCAATCGTAGAAAAATAAAAGTGGTTAATTTTTCGACCATAATCGCTCCAGTGCCTAAGGGCCTACTGTGTGAATCTAGTGTAAAAAAAAACAATAAGTATCGGTGATTGAATCGAATAAATTACCTGTTGGTGAACTGGGCCCCCAGTCTGGTGCCTGAAGCCAGGTGGGTCTTGACTATATCGGTGAGTGCTTCTATGAAGAGGGGGTGATCGTTGGGGGCCGCAGCTCTCTCTATCTGATCCACTCCGACCTAGAAACATCAATTATCATCATTACACTAATCAATACAGTAGAACCTCGTTAATTCGAAATCCACAGAACATCAAAACTTAAATTTCGAATTAATGAATTCGCACGAAATTTGAAATTGTTTTGTTCATAAAAAATCTATGAACATTGAGTTTCTTGGTTGCAAATTCAAATTCGGGCAGGTTCTTGGGAGTAATTTTTTTTTTTTTTTTACTTTGTTTTACACTTTTTTAGAGAAAAATGTGTCCTAACTGGGGTACCCTGTTCTAAGGACACATTATACAAGTTTTATTGTTTGAAATATAAGTAAATACCTATGTTAAAATATTACAGACGAAAATTATAAAATTAAATCTAAAAGAAAGTACAATACAACCATTAATCTTTGTTAGGTTGCAAAATTGTATCAACAGTAGGGTCTCCCTAATCCGGATAGGGAAAAACAAGACCCCTTCCGAATTATCGAGGCGTCCGGATTACAGTATGCAATTTTTTAATAGGAATAAAACACATTTTTAACTTGGGTTTCATTTATTAACATGTCAAAGGCCCGCAAATTCCCGGAAAAATACGGAAATTTCGTAACAAAACACGATTTTGAATTTTGAATTAAATGTTTTGTCGATTAATTTTGAGCTATCGTATATTTCATTGACTGAAACACGTTCACAACACAATAAACTATGCACCAAAACAACATTACTTGCGTTAATTACGTAAATTAATGGGTTTTAGTCGAGGAACACGCGTCAATATTGACAGCTTCAATTTGCGCCAAAAATGACATTTCGATTCCACAGATAAAAATCATTTAAAAATAATCTGGTGTTGTCAGGTGAATGAAACTAGTGGCTATATCATCAATGATGTTGGCGCAAGCGATTCTGACCTTGTTTTCATACAAATTCTGTACATAGAAGGGTTAAAATCGCAGACAAACTTTTTTATTTCGAAATATTTTTTTCGCGCATGCGCAAAAGCTGCGCGCAAATGAGCGTGTCCAGCCGATTACAGGTTAAAGGAAAAATTTAAAGTCAATTTAGACAAGATGTATGTACGTACAAATGTACTTATACAAAATTCAAATATGTAAAAAATTTGGGCACTTAACATGAAAAAACTAAAAGTTAATTAACGAGTGACGGCAAATGATTGAATACTGACACGTTTTGACCCTCACGCACCCGCCCGGATCACAGTGTGCACCGAAGTAACGGGAGTCCGAATTAGCGAGGATCTACTGTATATTCTTCCTTCCCAAGTTCATAATCCATATCTTTATGCTTCTTTTGAAGTCGGTTATTTTTTTAATGGTTTTTATTGTAAGAGGGAGTAAATTAGATAATTTTATAAAGAAGTATTGCATTTGTCCAAAAGTCGTTTTATTTGTAGGTTGGTGGAATGTATGTTGTAATGTAGATCTTGTGAATCGGCCCGAGTTTGTCTGTGTAAAGTTATCCTGGTTTTTGAATGAGTACATTAAAATATCTTTTGTATATAATTGTTTCAGTGACGTTATATCCAGCGCTTTAAAAACATAGTTTGTAGGGGTTCTGATGGGTACTCTATGTACAGTAGAAGTCCGACCGGCTCGGTGCCGGATTATCGAATATTCCGGTCTATCAAATGTCAATGTATGTACACGTACTGTAAAACATATTTCACTTAGATTTAAAAAAGTCACAAATGGCTTTTTGTTTTCTTGACTTTTGGCGTTTAGTATAAAATTTATTTCTAATGATATGGAAATCAATAATTTCTGAAGCACTGTAGCTAGTAGCTAGTACTAGCCTCAGCAAAAGAGATAAACTCATTTAGTGATTCTGCAGCTTCTGCCCAGCTAATTTTTTCCTTTTCTTTCGTTTCGGCATCTGAGTCACTTGAGCCGTTTGATGATTTTTAGTTTCTGATTGAGAGTCAGTGTTACGTGTTTTCGTTTCTCTCCTTTTGAACTCGAAGGGTTAAGTTTTGAAAACATGGTCACTGTACAGTTACAACGAAAATCACTTTTTTTATAAACAGTTTGAAAAGTTACGTTTACTGCGTAATTTGTTGTGACAGCTGAGACTAGCCGACCGCTAATTGTTTCCGAACAATACCGAGCGCTTCCGGATGATCCCGAACCATCCCGAAAACTTCCGAATAGCTCCGATGCCGGACTATCGGGCGTTCCGGACTGTTGGATGCCGGACTAATGGACTTCTACTGTATAATTTTCAGAATTGCCCTTTGTGCTATGAGGACTGGTTTAATAGTGGAATCGCATGAGCTTCCCCATTCGATAAGACCATATTGTAGATGAGATTGGGCTAATGCATAAGAATATTTTAATTTTAATAATTCATAATAATATGACTTATTACCGTGCAAATCGAATTTTCGCAGCCGTTTACCGCCGCGGTTGGCCCCATATTCGAAGAAAATTATAAAAATAAGATATTTTCCGCATAAATCAAATTTTCACAGCCGTACCTTTTAACCTCTTGGAGCGCGGAGGAACAACACGGAAATTTCACGACCTTCAATTTGAATCGAATGTTTTGTGGATTAATTTTTACCTATCGTATATTTTATTGACCGAAACACATTCCTAGAACAATAAACTATCTACCAAAACAACATTACTTGCGTTAATTACGTAAATTGATAGGTTTTGCGATGTTTTAGTCGAGGAACTCATAAATGTGACGCAGCCAAAATGACATTTCGAGATGCCCACAGATAAAAATTATTTTAAAATATTCTGTGGTTACAAGGTGAATGAAATCTTTACCCATCCCATAGGGAATGTTGGCGCAAGCGATTCTGACACTTCCTTTACAAATTTTGTTCATAGAAGGGTCAAAATAGTAGAAAAAACGTTTTTTTTTTCCCGCACATGCGCAGAAACTGTTCACATCCCGCACTACGGCAAATTAAATATAAATTATTCCGAGTGACTAGACGCATTGCGGGTTTCGCTATGGTAAAGGACGATAATAGAGCAAGCGTTTCTGACTTTGTTCTTCATACACTTTCTTTATACATAAGGGTCAAAATTGCATTTCAAAGTGCCGCGGCCACCTCGCGGCCACCGGGTGACAAACGGCAAACAAACGGCAAACAACCGGTTAACTCATAAAAATGTGTATATTTCTGTGTAAATCGAAATTTTGCAGCCGATTTTTATCGCAGCCTACTCTTCCAATTCAGATATTAAAAGTAAATTTGTAAAAATGCGATATATTTCCAAGTAAATCGAATTTTCACTGCCGAATTCCTTCTCGGTCGGCCCTCTAAATTCAGATACCTATTCGAAATAAATTCGTAAAAATATTGCATAATTTTGCGTAAATAAAATTTTCGTGGCCGATTACCGCCGCGGTCAGCTCTTCAAATTTAGATATTCTAAGTCAATTTGTAAAAATATGATATATTTCATCATAAATCAAAATTTTGCGGCCGACCCTCTAAATTAAGATACCTATCTGAAATAAATTCATATCCTAATTCAGATATTCGAGATAAATTCGTAAAATTATCGACAATTTCCATGTAAATCAAATTTTCGTGGCCATTTACCGCCGGGGCCGGTCCTTCAATATTTATTTTCTTTGCAAAAATCGATGTTCTTCGAATTACACGAACAAATTTTATTTCAAATTAAGAATTAACATATTTCGGATTTAAAAATCATTTTGTACAAAAAAAATTCTCTGGAGGCTTTTTTTGGCAAAAATTTCGAACTATGCTAAATTTAAAATTATCGGGGATCAAATTAACGGCGTTCTACTGTATTACGATGTGAGTTGCTTGCATACTGTCAGATTAATTTATAGAGAAATCACAGAAGGAGAGACAGACACGTCGCCGTCCCGCTCCGCGCAATTTGGTTTGTTCCCCTTTCCCTGATGGGCTGGTCTACCAATTCGGTTGTCTATGGTTCTCGGGTAAATAAATATATAGTACCTCTTTCCCCAGGTCGTGGCAATACTCAATGTCCATTTCGTGTAGTGTCTCAATGTGCTCATTGACAAAGGCAATTGGCACCAATATCAGATTTTTCCTTCCCTGTTTCACGTACGCCTGAAAACACAGATCAAATTAATATCGCGCCACGGGTCACAAAAATAAAAACACATGTTGTAAACGAATAACATTGTACAATTAAGGGTACCGCCGCCCCGGGAACCATTTATTGGATAACCAACACCTCTGCCATAGGTCACACCAAGTGTTTCTTAGCAGGGTGCCCGGGTGAGGGATGAGGTTTGTCTAGATCTTGGCAGCCAATTCGTTTGCCCACCGACTGCATGGCGGGCCGGATCGGGAGAGATAAGTTGAGGGAGACTTAATCTAGACCTCTCCAGCCAGACTCTCCCGACCCATCGCCTTGCACTGCAGTGGGGAGAGATGGTTTCATATGTCTGTCACTCCTGGACACATTGACTCCCAGATTCCTACCCACCTCTCATACCTTTTTCCTTCCTAGAATTTCCTCGCCTTCTTTCCTTAACCTCTAATTGGCCGGAGACGCAAATCCACGCGCAGTTTGTGCGCATGCGTGCGAAAAATTAAAAAAAGTATATATGTTTGTCTGCGATTTTGACCCTTCTATGTACAGAATTTGTATGAACGACAAGGTCAGAATTGGTTGTGCCAACATTTACCCATAAGATGGGCATAAATTTCATCCACCTGGCAACCCCAGAATATTTAATGATTTTATCCGTGGCATCAAAATGTCAAATTTGCCGCGATTCTTTCTGTCAAAGTCGATGCGTGTTACTTGACGAAAACATCGTAAAACCTATCAATTTACGTAATGAGCGCAAGTAATGTTGTTTTGGTACATGGTTTATTGTTCTAGGAATGTGTTTCGGTCAATAAAATATACGATAGCTCAAAATTAATCCACAAAACATTCAATTCAAAATTCAAAGTGGTGCTTTGTTAGGGAATTTCCGTGTTTTTCCCGGCTTGTGACAGGTTAAAAAGGTCCTCCACATAACATCCCCTAAGATGACACAGGTCCCGAAGGAAATTATTTTTCTCTGGGCCTCCTGCATGGAGCGAATGTAAAAAAGAGAACAGCTTCCATTGAAATGCCAGTAAAACAAACAATCCATTTGTGACTGAGGTTGCCGAAGTCCTGTTTTAACTTGACTGTCATAAACCCTTCTTATCTTTATGTATATCTCTACATATTATAAATTAAAGTCCTCCGAGTTGTCTGTCTGTTCGCGATAAACTCAAAAACTATCGAAAGGATTTTCATGCGGTTTTCACCAGTAGGTAGAGTGCTTTGTGAGGAAAGTTTAGGTATATAATTTGTCAAGGATTTGTGTAAATTGGTTGAAACATAACGATAATTGTTAGAAGTGTCGGAAAAAGTCAAGCCGCCTGGGAGCTTTCATCGAAAACGCTGCCTAATCCTTTTGGGATGTAACAAAACAATGCATGGTGGGATATTCCTCTTTTATAGATCTACAAAAAAGTCCGCGAAGGCATATATCTATCTTTTAAGGATAGCTTACTATCTTCTCTTCTCTACATATTATAAATTAAGCCCTCCGCGTCATCTGTCTGTCTGTTTGCGATAAACTCAAAAACTACTGAATGAATTTTCCATCCAGTAGATGGCGTTGATAACCATCCAGTAGATGGCGTTGTGTTTAGTTAGCAACAGCAACGCGTGGCCGGGTCAGCTAGTATATACATAAAAATCTCGCATCACAATGTTTGTTCGAGATAAACTCCGAAACCACTTAACCGATTTTGATGAAATTTTGCTTACTGTGTGTAATTTGGTCCAACTTAAAAGATAGGATAGAATAGAACTTAACCGGTCAAAGGCCAGGCCATTTCGCGAAACTTCAAAAAAAACACTAAAAAAGCACCATTTTGAACTTTGAATTGAATGTTTTGTTGATTAATTTTGACCTATTGTATATTTTATTGACTGAAACACGTTCACAACACAATAAACTATCTACCAAAACAACAGTACTTGCATTTATTACATAAATTAATAGGTTTTACGATGTTTTATTCGCGATACACGCATTTATTGCGACGGTTAAATTCGCGGCAATTTATGACAGCGCATTGTCATGGATGAAATCGTTTTAAAAATATTCCAGGGTGACAAGGTGAATGAAACTTTTAGCACCACCTAGAGTAATGATGGCGCAAGCGATTCTGACACTGTTCTTCATACAAATTCTGTACATAGAAGGGTCAAAATCGCAGACCAATAGTTTTTTGTTGGAAGTATTATTCAAATATTTGAATTATTTTCTCGCGCATGCGCGTATGACGCGCGCGCCGGCGCGTCTCCGGCCTGTCACCGGTTAAAAGACAGGATAAGATAGTTTTTATCTCGATTATCGACCTCAATATTAAACTAAGTAATTTAACAGTACCTTAATGGCGTTGTCAGTATAGGGCTCCAACCATGGCAGGGGGCCCACTTTGGACTGCCACACCAGCTGGTAGGGGTTGTCCACCCCCTGCGCCTTCAGGGCGGCTATGGTCGCGTGCACCGTAGCGGCCACCTCGCTTGGGTAGTTGTCTCCCCGGTTCACTGCCTGGAATAGCGATATATTGATTCATAATGAAGAAGAGATGGACGGATTGATTCCTACTTAAGAAGGGATTAGGAGATTGATTAATAATTAAGAAGGGATTGGGAGATTGATTAATACTTTATTAAGAAGAGATGGACGGATTGATTCATACTTAAGAAGGGATTGGTAGATTGATTAATAATTTATTAAGAAGAGATGGACGGATTGATTCATACTTAAAAAGGGATTGAGAGAATAATTTATTAAGAAACGATGGACGGATTGATTCATACTTAAGAAGGGATTGGGAGATTGATTAATAATTTATTAAGAAGAAATGGACGGATTGATTCATACTTAAGAAGGGATTGGTAGATTGATTAATAATTTATTAAGAAGAGATGGACGGATTGATTCATACTTAAAAAGGGATTGAGAGAATAATTTATTAAGAAACGATGGACGGATTGATTCATACTTAAGAAGGGATTGGGAGATTGATAAATAATTTATTAAGAAGAAATGGACGGATTGATTCATACTTAAGAAGGGATTGGGAGATTGATAAATAATTTATTAAGAAGAGATGGATGGATTGATTCATACTTAAGAAGGGATTGGGAGATCGATTAATAATTAAAAAGAGATGGACGGATTGATTCATACTTAAGAAGGGATTGGGAGATTGATTAAAAATTTATTAAGAAGGGATGGACGGATTGATTCATACTTAAGGGATTGGGAGATCGATTAATAGAATGAACAGATTGATTGATTCACCAGCTCGATTGAGCTCCAGAGACAGAATGAACAGATCGATTGATTCACCTTGAGCTACAGAGACAATGAACAGATTGATTGATTCACCTTGAGCTCCAGAGACATAATGAAGAGATTGATTAATTCACCTTGAGTGGCAGACTATGTGCACTGAAGAGAATGACGACCTGGTTCCTAACTGCAGCGGGAAACTTGATCAGCTGCTCCTGGATGCGGGTTGCCACCACGGCAGCAAGGAGGGGATGCGAGGCCCACCTGTCTATCACACTGAACTTTTGCTTTGGCGCGGCCCTGGAATCAACCAGAAAACACTTTTATTACAGAATAACACAGCAAGCTAAAAGAATTATTCATATTATTAGAATTATACATTACCCGTCTACATCGGAGAGGCAACTAAATTAAGACATACATTAATGCGTATTTAACCCCTCAAGCTAATTTGTTCGCTTTTGGGAACAGCTTGTATAGGTCTCATAGAAATTGTTGTGTCTCCCTTACTGTCATTTTTTTTACATTAACAGGAGGCCCCAAGGAAAATAATTTCCTTCAAGGCCTATGTCATCTTTGGGGATGCTGTGTGGAGGGTATTTTTAAGAAAGGAAGGTGAGGATATTCTGGGAAAGAAAAAGGTGTGAGGAGCGGGTAGGAATCTGGGGGTCAATGTGTCCAGGAGTCACAAACGAATCTGTCCCTCCCACTGCAGTGCAAGGCGATGTTTCGGGAGAGTCCAGCTGGAGAGGTCAAAAGGTCTTCCTTCACCAGTCTCTCCCGATCCGGCCCGCCATGCATTTAGTGGACAGACCCATCCATCACCAAGATCCAAACAAACCTTACCCTATGAAACCTGCTAAGTCACCAAACGTAGCGAACCACTTGGGGTGACCTATGGCAGAGGTGTTGGTTATCCAATGAATGGTTCCCGGGGCGGCAATACCCAAACTCGCCTCCCAAATTGAAAAATCTAAACTTTGTTACAAAGAGAAGACACCACACTTTATGTACAAATCTAAAAGTTAAAAAGGTTTGGGCATGTAGAGCGAATGAACAAAGAAAGTAGTGTAAGAAGAACATATGACGCAAATTTGAATGGTCGAAGAAGTCGGGGACGCCCGAGGAAGATATGGCACGATGAAGTGAATCAGATACTTGAGTCGGGCCATGTCAAGAGTCAGAATAATAGAAGAGAATGTATGAGACGTTGTATGAATGTGAATGAAGCAAAGAGTGTGTGCCAAGACCAAGTTGTTTGGCGGTCCGTCCTCTCTGCCTACCCCTGCGGAGAAACGGCGAGATGGTTAGTTAGTTAATTAAAAATTAACCACAAAATAAATAAAACCAAAAGTTTCCAATATGAATTTGAAATTTTTTTTTTTTTTTTTGAGATTGTTTTCACAGAAGACCATATTTCTCACCATGACGGTAAAGTAGATACAACGATTTCTACAAGACCTATGTGAGCTGTTCCCAAAAACTGTACAGGGCCCGCAGATACTTTAATAGTACACAATTGCTACCCCTGTACAAATCGCAAGTGCGCCCCACGGTTGAATTTGGCAGCCGCCTCTGGTCTGGAGCTAAAAAATACCTGAAAAACCCTCGACTCTGTGCAGAAACGGGCGGTCCGTTTGATAGATTCTCCCGTCTTAACAAACGGAGTGCAATCTTTAGAGCACAGGCGTCGGGTGGGAATGCTATCCTCGTTCCACCGGTGGTTCAATGGAAGGTGCTCCGAGGAACTAGTGTAATTGATCCCTTCGGCACCGGTGCATAGTCGGGAAACACGCCAAACGAGTGCCAGACATATGTACACGGTTGACATTTGTCACATGAGAATGGGTCACTTCTTTGACTCAACAGCACGGCTGTGGAATGATTTACCGGCCTCTGTGTTTCATCCTTCCTACAACATGGGTCTCTTCAAGGCCAATGTTCATTCCTTCCTCTCCTAAAAAAGACCTCCCACACAGCATCTCAGATGACATAGGCCTTGAAGGAAATTATTTTCCTCAGAGTCTCATGTATGGAGTTAACCTTGTTTTTGCCGGAGACGCGCGGTCAATTTTTAAAAAAATATATGTTTGTCTGCGATTTTGACCCTTCTATGAACAGAATTTGTAAGAAGGAAAAGGCCAGAATCGCTGGCGCCAACATTTACCCATAAGATAGGTAAAAATTTCATTCACCTGGCAACCCCAGAATATTTTTAAATGATTTTATCTGCGGCATCAAAATGTCAAATTTGCCGTGATTCTTTCTGTCAAAGTCGATGCGTGTTACTTGACGAAAACATTGTAAAACCTATCAATTTACGTAATTAACGCAAGTAATGTTGTTTTGGTACATAGTTTATTGTTCTAGGAATGTGTTTCGGTCAATAAAATATACGATAGCTCAAAATTAATCCACAAAACATTTAATTCAAAATTCAAAATTTACGTGTTTTTTCCCGGCCTGTAACAGGTTAATGTAAAAAAAAAAAAAAAATTACTGTCAAACTTTTCATATCTGGAGAAACTCAAATTCTACAAATCCATAGTACTTATACCTAGGGGGAGCACATCCTCATGTGACTTGCTAACGTAAGTGGCGCTATCCTTTGAAGAATTCTTGAATTCGAAACCGAATTACAAGAGTAGTTTTATTAGCATATTAATAATATATATGGCAGCACTTCCGTTTGTATCTATTTGTGAATTGAGTGTATACGACAGATGCAAGGCTATTAATACTGTTGGATGGAACAAACCTGGATTTGAGATGGTCGTATATGGCGTTGAAACTGGATCCAGAAGTGGCGCAACTGTACTGAGGGTACTGCGAAAAGAGTACCACATTCTCTGCTCCGTCCCTGGAAATAAACAAACAGTATAATCTTATTATCATGATTTATTAAGGAAAAGGGTATGAGGAGTGGGCAGGAATCTGGGGTTCAGTGTGTCCAGGAGTGACAGACGTATGAATCCATCCCTCCAACTGCGGTGCAAGGCGATGAGTCGAGAAAGTCCGACTGGAAAGGTCAAAAGGCCTCCCTCAACCAGTCGCATGAAAAATCGCCTCAAGATCGCTGAAGAGGCTAGATTATAATAAGGAACTCCAGTGAAAAATATTATGGCTTTAAAAAAATATGTTCATGTAGACCAATAAATGCTGATTCCGAATAGATGTTTTATTTAATAATATTAAACGCAGAGTTTTAAATTATTAAAAAATCCATTTTTAATCGGGTCGTAGAAACATGCCGTCAAGTTGGCATTATTGAAATGTTTAGTGGTGACGTCACTATTCATCGTGTCGTGACGTCACCGTAAAGTCATTGTATGGGAATGTCGGTATGACACAAGCCATAGTATTAATTTATTAGTTTATTTACATACCATTTATAGAGATTTAGTTGTTGTGTTTATTGAAACATTATTTAAGCCTAAATAACTCAGTTTCAAAAATAAAGGTATATCTTATTAGTTTATCTATATTATTGAAAATATTCAAAAACTACTGCACAAAAAAAATAGTAATGCTACTCTAGGGAGAATACTTCAAACACCGAAATTCAAAATGGCGGCAGTTGATCAGCTGATTTCCCAATCTCATAGTAACTTTTCAGGAGTGATGACGTCACACAATTCACTACACATATAGTGGTTTTCGGGGATCTTTAAAAATTAAAACTTTGACAATTTTTTTAACTATTAAAACTAACTCTAAAAAAAAAAATTGTTAGAAGGTCATTATTCATTAAAAAAAAAAAAAAAAATTGGACTGGAGTTCTCTATTAATCTTGCAGCTACCAATCGCATGAACGATTGTAATTCTGGACCTTGTTCAAAATTTTATGAGATTTTTTTTACTAATAAACGTAATTACTAATAAGTCTGTAAACGTGAGATCAAAAGAATTAAAACGTTGCCTGAAATGGCTTTAGCCGTGTTTGGTGACCAGATCTGAATAGCCAGGTACTTCCCTCTTCCTATCCCCCATCTCCTTCCCCTCCCCACTACCTTAGCTTCACAATATACACGTCTCACTGGCTTCAGACGGGAGTAGAGTATTTTTTTTTTTTTAAATCAAACGTAATCGCACGCCTAGCTTCTGCGAGGCTAACTAACGAACGAATGAACGAAAGAAATTGATCTCACTTCTCAACCTGATCCAGGGTGTCTCCGGTCATGGGTTGTACGTATCTGAAGGCCGTGTAGGGTCGGTGAGGTGCGGTGGCTGGGCTCGCCACGTCCAGAGCGGAGCAGAGAGCAGCCCCCTGCAGCTCGGTCCACTTCAGGATGGGGGAGCCGCCACCGATCTCCGAGTACTTCTTTTGCACCTCTGGCGTACGGCGCTTTGCTATCCACGGTCCTAGCTTGCTGAAAAAAAAAAATCATTGTTATTAATAACTTAACCTTTCAGCGGTCGCGCGCGGTCTGTGAGTCCGCAGCAAACTTATTTTACTGATTATGTGCTAACTATAAACAATACACAATTGCGCTTCCGTGATATCCTCAGGGGGTGAGGAACGTCCCCTCAGTACCCCAATGACATTTGTAGCAAACGCACATGTTCTTTTATATTTGCGGTCTCAGATTCTGCGTGCGACTGGTTGTGTACTTGAAAAATCTCTTGAATAATATTGAGAGCTGGGTGAGTATTTCATGATATTTGTATCATATTATTTAGAACTTAGTTTAATTTTACGAAAATAGGTTAAACGCAAATAAGTAGTTGTAAAATTTTTTCTTGTTTCGTTATTATGTTGATTTATAGCATTGTTTTGTGTCAGATGGCTAAAAAATTGAGATTTCACTGACTTAAAACTATTACGTACAAATTAACCCCTCCGAAAATCAAGCAGATATATGCGTTAAAAATACGATAGCAGTCAAGTACAATAAGCGTGTTTATACGTCAGTGCGTGTGTCTCCATAGAAATCGTTCTAACTCCATTATTATTTTAGTGACATCCCTAAAATAAAAAGTAAAAGGTCAATAGTGAAACAAGCTGTACATCCCTATCAAGTTGTCCATAGAAATACATAACAAGAATATTCTGTCAGTTGCGCGGTTGACACATATTTTGACCCGCCAAATTGCTTGCGGGCCGTTCGACATTGTTAATTTTTATTAAATATTTTTATATGAAATGATAAAAAAGTGAGGTGACATTAGTGTTTATTATACATTTATACAATAGAATAAGTATTGTTGTTTACATAATCTGTGATTTTAGTACCGTTTTCACATAAAAACGTCATGTGAGTCATTTTTACATTTTTTTAATGTGTGCATTCTAAATTTTAATATTTACAAATGTTAATATTTATTTGTAACAATTTGAAAGCTTATTTTTTAACCTTTCTAAAACAGTTTTTACTATTCGGCTACGTTCAGAAATGTTTCATTTATAGAGCTTTAATTTTGAAGCGGTAATAACACAAAGTTTTCATAAAACAGTCATTTCGAGACATTATAAGTGAATATTTGCGATTTTCGGATGGGTTAAAAAGTGATAACCAATTATTTATTTTTATTTTTTTATTATTTATCTATATAAAAGACTTTTTATTATGTGCTATATACAATATCATGAAATATTCAGTTGTCTTCTAAAACCAGACCTAAAGTTGCGAAATCACCGATCGAGCGCGACTGCTTATGTTCGGTGCAAGGGTGCAACTACTGGAAGGTTAATATTAATTATTTCATTAAGAGTGGAAGATTCTCTCAGTATCGCCCTGGTGTAAGACCACCATACACTTGAGGTAATCCAACCGCTTTCCCGCCCCGGTATAAGTAACAGATGGTTACTCCTTCAGGGCTCTCACAAGGACTCTAATTTTTTTTAATAAACGAAGCTACACTTATGATGCACGAAGCTAAACCCTCAAATGTCCCAGTAAAACAGGAGTTAAGGTCTCTGCCCACTACACCGTTCCATACCATGACCGTACTATGAACGTATCAGCCACGAAATAAACACGCTACGCCCTACTATGCCTACTAGAACGTGCTAACACTGTATTATACCCGTACGTAACGGGTATAGTGACCGCATAATACCCGTATACACCGCGGTTAGTGTCCGTACCATCCCTGTTCAAATGTCTGTCTACCCGCTGACGCACGTCTCATAGAACTGAACACAAATCACGAACTGATGGAGTGGCAACGCGGTTAGAACGGGGTTAGAACGGGGATCGTACACGTATGATCCCCGTTCTAACACCGTCGCGTGCCATGCATAGAGCGAACCGGCACCTGCAAAATATTGTCATCGAGAATTCGCCGTCAGTCTGGTCATGGTATGCGACAGTGTTGGTCGGTGACGAAACGGGCTAGTGGGCAGCGTTTCATACTGATCAATACAAAGAATATTTTTTTGCATGCGACGCTACGGTTACGGTCATGGTATGGAACGGTGTAGTGGGCAGAGACCTTTAGTCTGAAAATGGGATGACGGGTTAGTGTAATGAATGATGAACAAAATATGAGATAAATATAGAGAATATGATTAATATTATTTGATTAAAGTGTGTTGAAAAATATAAGAAAAAAAACAATGCCATCACTCAAAACAATGGAAAAAAATGATAACTGCAAAAAACTAAGATTACAAGTAAAGTCACCTGAAAGATACAGGGACTGAGGTTGAGTAAGACACCAATAAATAATAGACCACCATACAGTGGAGGTAATCCACCTCTTACCCGCCCTGGTATAAGTAACTGATGGTTACTCCTTCAAGGCTCTCGCAAGATTCTAATTTTTTTTGTTAAACCAGTTTACATTACACTTATGTAGACAGTTAACACATGTTAAATGAAATAAAAAAGCAATAATTGAAAAATGTGAAAAAATAATTATTATTATTTTTTATATCACTGCTATAAACCAAACAAAAATTAACACAACTTATAAAGGAAGGACCTCATTAATTGAGTACTGTAATTTTAATTGCGTTTACAATCACAACATTCTTATTAAACGCGTTAAATGAAATATAAAACTTGTTTTTTTTTAATATAATTCATTCATAATTCCGAGTGAATAACTTAATGGAAAGAACTTCAATGCTCAATAAATGCAAAATAAAATGTACGAGACAGAAGTAATAACAAAAACAAATACTTAACTAATCACTGTGTAAGTTACTCTCAGCATCACCCTGTTGTAAGACCACCATTCAGAATTGAAACGTTGCTTGAAATGGCATTAGCCGTGTTTGGTGACCAGATCTGAATAGCCAGGTACTTCCCCACCTTCCCTATCTCCTTCGTACCCCAATTGGGGAAGCCATAGTCTCACTGGCTCCAGACGGGAGCAGCTGAGACTCTTGTGAGGTATCACTATAAAAAAAAAGGTAGCCAGAAAATAAGCATACGGGTCCAAGTGGTTAAATAAATTCTTGTGTGACTCACCTCTGTATTGGAAGTTGAATCATGTCCCTATCCGTCATAATTCTCAGCAGATAATCTCCCACTTGATCTGTGTGTTGTGGTCCTCCCATGTTTATCAAGACAACGGCCGTCTTGGGCTTCTCACTCTGGACAACAGATGCCAGGCATCGCGAGCTTGAAATGATCGGGCTCACGGTTTGGGTCTTGGCTAGAATAAATAAAGCGTTATAATGTAACTAACTAAATAACAATTACGCTGTTGTGCAAAGGATACACACTTCTTAATACTTAGTACTAGGGATGCCACGAATATTCGGCCTATTCGGCTACTTTTTTTACTATTCGGGATTCGGCCGAATATTCCGAACCATTCGGCCGAATACCGAATACCAAATCATGAAAAAAATGTGTATAAATTTAATATTTATTGTCTTCACTATAAATTTCATAATATTCCCAAAAAGGTGATTTTTTGTTAAACGGTGGCATTTCGTAAAGCTTTTCGGGAACAAACAGGCGTATTACACATACTATAAGTAACACAATTTGATGTACCTAACAATCAACAAATAATTCAATTCAATTCAATTTATTTATTCTTTCAAAAACATTACAAAATTTATAATTTTAAAGCGTTTTTAAAATATAATGCGGGTTGTGTCACGACCTACTCGCAAATGAAACAAATACGTATTCAACACACGTACTTAGTCGGAACCTGTCACCCGCGAAATGTACTAGGTATCGTTGAATATTCGTTATTCGGTATTCGGCAAAACCACTATTTGTGGCATCTCTACTTAGTACTTCTCTGAGAATGATGGGTTTTGTCCTACGCACTGCGAGAAATTTCAAATACAGGGGGGGGTTAACAACAGTGGTATTTTGGTAGTAGCAACGAATATGGGAAAATCTAAAAACTTTAATAAAATTCTTGTACACACCTGTTAACTCCCCTCCCCAAATTTTTAATTATTTTTTTGGTATGTATATAAACCATAGTTTGGAGTAATTGTATCAGTCTGAAGATGGCCCTGATAGGTTACGATTAGAAATGAATTAAGTAAATTTCAAACAATGAAACATGTATTTAACCCCTCCGAATTTTCGAGAATATTAGCTTTTGGTGTCTTAAACGAAATGACATTTTACGAAAACTTTTAGTTATAACCGCTTTACAATTAAAGCTCTATAAATGAAACATTTCTGAACGTAGCCGAATAGTCAAAACTGTTTTAGAAAGGTTACAAAATAGGCTTTCAAATTATTATATTACAAATAAATATTAGCATTTGTAAATATTAAAATTTAGAACGCAAACATTAAAAATAGGTAAAAATGACTCACGTGATGTTTTTATGTGAAAACGGTACTAAAATCATAGATTATACAAACAAAAATACTTATTCTATTGTATATATGTGTAATAAACACTTTTGTAACCTCACTTTTCTTTTTGCGGTGGAGCTGCCGGTAGCAAATTTGCGCAGGTAAATATTTTTGTCAACTACACGATTGACAGCTGATTCCTGTTATGTATTTCCATAGACAACTTGATAGAAATGTGCAGCTTGATCTACTATCGACCTTTGACTTTTTGTTTTAGGGATGTAACTAAAACAATAACGGAGTTATAACGATTTCTATGGAAACACACGCGCTGACGTATAAACACGCTTATTGTACTTGACTGCTGTCCTATTTTTAACGCTTATATCTGCTTACGTTGCGGAGGGGTTAAAAACAAAAATTGTTTCGTAAAAAATGAAAATAGAATTAGCAAAAGGACTAATAATGTGTTTCAAGTTCCCCAAACCAAAACCAAATGAATGCAAACACATTGGTCTTTGCACATTTAATCTTCTATCAAAACACATTTAAATGACAGATAAAATATCACTTTACATAAAAAAAATTAAAATTATGGCTAAATGATGCAGATGTTGAAACACTTTTTTTTATAAACTCTATGTAAGCCTTCATGCTTCACTTTTACAATTCCACTGGAACTTCAAGACTAACTTAACTTACCTTCTTGAAAGCGTAACAAAAAATCAATTAACCTTTTCCCCGCGTTGAACTACTCCGTTTTTTCAATACCCATTCGCGGTACATGTTTACAAACACCTATCCATCCAATTTTATGTCAAATTACAGCATATTACGGCATGATTTATCATACTATATAAACAGATGAGATGATTATCTACAATTTGAAACCAAATCGTCGTCTGTAAACACTCCTAGATGTTTATAAAAACAAAAACATTAAATTCCATACAAAAAAACATACCCATGTTATTGTTAATTTTTATGTAAAGTCAAAATCACAGTTTCACAACACAAACAAACATTTAGAATACGCGCGATCTCAACAATAAATGTTATCGACGCTTGTCCAATATGGTCAATCGGCATCGCATGCGCAAAGTGCGAATTACTACTAGCGCCATCTGTTGACTAAATTGTGAACTATGGCACTCAAAGGCACGAGGACACATTCACTTGATTATAGATGATCCTTACGAAATACAATTTTAGTTTCGAAATATGCCTGAAGATGTCAGCATCGTGATAGTTACACGAATGTCCTAGCGAGCGGGAAAAAAACTGTGACATATTAGCGCTGTGATATTGGCAGTCGAAGTTAGCGTAACAAGGGCTGATACGGGTGCGTGTGAGGCACGGCTTTTGCCGTATCAAGTGTTACGATCGCGTGGAAAAAGTTAACTTGTACGTGTCACTTCGTTACTACAATATTTTCAAAGATACATTACCTATATTTTGAAACTTTCACTTTGAAATATATATTTTTTACTTGTACCGCCAACTTATTGATGTAATTTAGCACTTTAGTTAATATTACCGACGCACAGGCAGCGCCTTAGTGGGTTCCCATTATCTACTTTTGTCTTATATACATTTTTTTACTTTTATACATTGTTAAGAATAGTTAGTGACATCTATGAGATAAATATTGTAATTAATTCCATTTGGTTAATTATTCTTAGTTTATTAGAAAAGTTTGCATATTAGAGACCTCTGTGGGAATTTTATAGAAGCTAGTGTTATTAGCCAACAAATTTAGGGCACGTGACCTCAGTGGATATTTGCTACTTGTATTGTTATTATTGTATTTTAAAACAGTCTGAAAGACGGTATTTTTATAGTTTTTAGTAGTATAAAAAGGGCTATACTCAAGAAATTTGTTCTCTTCCATTAACCCTTACCTAGAGTATAGACGCCGTACCGCTTGAGGCGGGGTCCGGGATGAATTTAGTTCTAAAAGTGTTGATTTCATTATTGCTCAAAAAGTGTTTGTAAATAAAACGACTCTTCAATAAAAAAGTGTTTTACAAATAAAAAGTCCACCACCCTTGATGAGATTGAAGTGATCCTAACATGGTCCTTCTAACCGGATACAAAATTGGACTAAAAAAATAACACCAAATATAAAAAAACCAGCGGCCAAAAAACCGAAGAACAACTCCAGAGCGATCCAGTCAACAAGAAACAGAGCTAAGTGCCCATAATCCTTATGACTTACCATTTCCTGATTTTAAATCCTAAAGAACAATATCAATAATTAGTTTCTAAAATCAGTTTATTATCAGAATATGTTTATTGTTATCATTCATATTCAATACAATCAAAAAATGCAAGTCATAGTATAATTAAAATAAATCACAGTTGTATTCTCAACTTGCAAGTAATGAAAAACCATTGATCAGGTTGAATTATTATTTGAATCTTTTAAACATCGACCGGCAAAACTGTCGTCATATCGCATATGTCATTTTTTAATCCCGTTGCAAGTAAAAAACAATAGCAGTAAAGCAAAATCGGAGTATATACGTTCTTGATGTTTCTATAATAATTATCGCCAGCGCATAGCATTACTAGACATTTATTCTGTCATTTCCTCTGAACAACAAGGTAACCATCGTATTTTTTTTGCATTGTTGTTTGTTTTTTATAGTATTGTCGCCATTACTTATAAACTACGGTATAGTTTGTTTTTTAATCTCTTTTTTTTGGAATTATTGTCGCGGCAGATAAGAATTTAAGATGGAGAAATTAAAAGGCTTAATTAATAAACGGTCGGTTTTAAAGGGGAAATTAACAAGGTTTAGTCAGGCTCTAAATACGTTGTCAGCAAACGAGATTAATTTGAGATACGACAGAATTAAAGATTTATTAGACGAATTTGAAATAATCCAGTCCCAGATAGAAAGCATTGATGACTCAAATGAAGCGGAGAATGAAATTCAACGTGAAACTTTCGAGAACCAGTTCTTCACAATCCTGGCAACGGCCAGGGGGGCGATGGATTCTGTGGAGCAAACTAAATGTGACATTAAATTGCCCAATTTGAAGCTTCAGGAGTTCCACGGGGACCCTAGGGGTTGGAATAACTTTGTAGAAACTTTCAAGGCTTTAGTTCACAATAACCAGTCGCTGAATAACATTCAGAAATACTATTATTTGCAATAGTGCTTAAAGGGTGACGCGGCCAGGATAATAGCTAATTTGGAAATATCAGAGTTAAGCTATCAAACGTCTTGGGAATTGTTGCATGAACGCTTTACTAATCTCAGAACGACGGTACACAAACATATCCAAACATTGTTTCAGTTAAAAGAAATGAAGATGGAAGATCAGGTCGGATTACGAAAATTAATCGACGCTACCAACGTCAATCTGAAGGCATTACAAAATCTTGCAGTTCCGGTAGAACAATGGGACGCGATAATAATTTACGTGATTTCTAATAAATTAGATTCCAATACGAGAAAATTTTGGGAGCAATCGCCCATTGAGTGAAAACTACCTACTCTAAAGGAATTTCTAAAATGTTTATCGTTACGAGCACAAACTTTGGAATTAATGCAAACAACGGAGAAAAAGTCTTCTGTTGGGATCAAACCTCAGATAGGATTTAATAACCCAAAAAGGGAATCTGTAGCATTTTTAACAGTAAAAAACGGAAAATGTATTTTTTGCGATAAAGATCACTTAGTATATTATTGTAAAAAATTCTTAAATTTAAAGGTACAGGGTCGAGTTAATGCAATAAAAGAGCGCCAAGCATGCTTTAAATGTTTAAAACCGGGCCATCTAGCTGATGATTGCAAGGTAACCTTTAAATGCAGATTGTGTAACAGTGAAAGGCATAATACGCTGTTACATAAAAAGGAGATTGAGGCGGAATCCTCAAACATGGGGACGGATGCTGGAGAGGTGTCCGTCAACAATCACTCTGCAATAGGCAGAACCGAAAAAATAGTATTGTTGTCCACGGCAATGGTTGGCATTGCTGGGGTGGATAACAGGATACATAAAGCCCGAGTCCTGCTAGATTCGGGATCCCAGTCCAACTTTATCCGGAAAGATTTCGCCGAAGGATTGAAGTTGGAATTTGAGAAAATAAACAAGCCAGTATCAGGAATTCACAAGAATGTTACCCATATAAAAAATAGAGTGTGTGTAAAATTGAATTCTTTGAAATCTGATTATAAAAAAAATATTTCTTGCTTAATCTTACAGGACATAACCTCAAATATACCGCAAACCAATATACCTAGGAGCGAGTTCAGGCTACCTGCAGGGTTGGAACTAGCCGATTCTAAGTTTAACATCGCCGCTCCTATTGACATACTACTCGGGGCGGAGGAATTCTGGAGCATCCTGACAAATGATAGGATAAAGTTGGATACCGGACCCACGTTACAACACACTCAGCTAGGGTGGATTATAGCTGGACCCACCGCTACGAACCACAGGAAAAGGCCAGTATTAGAAACTTGTAATTTGTCCTTGAATAAAATAAGCAACCAAATGGAAAAATTTTGGAAAATAGAGGAAATAGGTACATCCATAGACATCAGAATTCGATAGACCAGAAGATACAGACGAGAGGTAAAACCAAACTATGGGGGGCGAAGAGAGGAAGATGACTGTGATTCGTTAATCAATCAATCTGACAGTATATAGGCATCTCGCATTACAATATCACCATTTAGTTCTTAAAAGCAAAATCTGCTTTGAATGAATAGACCTTTTTACATGGGAGCGCGAATTGCTTGCCACGTTAATAACATATTTGCTAAGGCCAAATGCTCGCCCCAATACACATAGCAATATTTTGTTGTCGTGTTTAGTTAAAACACTTTTACAAATGTTTCATAATTTACTTACCCCTGTAACCAGCAACGAGCACACTGGAGAACCGCCCACATTCGCTATGTGCACATTGATATGTAGGTATATTGTATAGCACAAGCTACCGTTTTGGCGTGTTATTTCGTTAAATGTATGGATGTTAGCTTCACGCTGTTCACGGCAAGAATGATGACGTCACACATTTTAGATTCAAGCGATGCTCTATCCCCTCCCCATGGAGCGAGCCGGTTCCAAGGAGGAGCTCCAGCCGGCTCCATGTGGAGGGGGAAATAATACGTTTTTATCACTTAGGGCAGGTCCAGATATATTCATATGTCCGTGGGTACATCCAAATTTCAAAATCATGAGGAAAAGGCCTGTGAAGCTAGCTTCCTGGCAACCCATACTAGAGATGAAAGGGGTAGATTCTTGGTGACTCTACCTACCCGCCCATGTATCAATCAATTAGGAAATTCGTTGGCCATGGCGGAGAAAAGATTTAAAAACTTGGAGAGAAAATTGTCTTCCGATAAAGAGTTGAAATCACAATATGTTCAATTTATGAAAGAGTATAAGGAACTAGGTCACATGGAGGAATGCGATAAGCTAGAAGGAGACCTTAACTCTTATTTTTTACCTCATCATGCCGTCCGGAAGGAGTCTAGCACGACGACCAAACTAAGGGTTGTTTTCGATGGGTCGGCGAAAACTTCAAGTGGAATATCTTTGAATAATGCCTTGATGGTAGGACCAGTCATTCAAAGAGATTTATACACACAACTATTACGTTTCAGGAAACATCGCTACGTTATCACGGCGGATATTGAAAAGATGTATCGACAGATAAATTTGAGTGCAACCGACCGCAAGCTGCAAAAAATAGTATGGCGGGAGGAGCCGGAAGATGAACTGCGTCACTACCAGCTGAAGACTGTCACCTATGGTTTGGGACCTTTATCTTTCCTGGCTACAAGGTGTCTGCGTCAGATTGGTATGGATAATCAAAATATATTTCCTAAGGCTAGTCAAGTCATACAGGAGGATTTCTACATGGACGACCTGTTGACGGGAGACGATGACATCCAAGTTTGTAAAAACTTAAAGCTTCAGCTGATAAGCTTGCTGCAATCTGCCGGTATGACCTTGCGAAAGTGGAGGTCGAATGTGCAGGATTTGTCATCCGAGGCGGGCCAAGCTAGAATTGCCGAAATAGGCAATTTTGAGAAAACGACCTCTGACAAATCCAACAATGAGAAAATTTTGGGACTAATTTGGAACAGCTCCTCGGATTGCTTCTCATATAAAATAACAAAACCAACGAACCAAACTGCAAGTAAACGTAATATATTGTCATGCATAGCATCTACGTTCGATCCATTAGGGCTACTTGGCCCGATTATTGTAGTAGCAAAGTTGATAATGCAAAACTTATGGCAATCAAAAGCATCATGGGATGAAGCATTGCCTAATGAAATACTAGTACCATGGAGGAATTACTTAGAGGATTTATCCAATTTAAACGAATTAAAAATCGATCGAAACGTAATGTGCAGAGACTATAATGACCTCAAAATACATGGATTTTGCGACGCTTCAGAGAGAGCATATGGAGCTTGTATCTACGCCGTAACAATGGACCCAAATGGTGAGAGACATTCTCAATTAATCACTTCCAAATCTAGGGTAGCGCCCCTGAAATGCATATCATTGCCAAAACTAGAACTTTGTAGCGCAGTATTACTAGCCAAGTTAATGAGGACTGTCAAACAAGCATTAGATATAATGGAAGCGGACACCTACTACTGGAGTGATTCAACTATCGCCTTGTGCTGGTTGAAAGGCCAGCCTGCCCGTTGGAACACCTTCGTTGCTAACCGAGTAGCAGAGATACAAGAACTTAGTAACCATCAAGATTGGCGTCACGTGAACTCAAGTGACAACGCCGCCGATATATTATCTAGGGGTTCCCCGGCAGAGAAGTTATTGAGCACCACCACTTGGTGGCATGGACCAGGGTGGCTGATTGAAGAGCCTAGCAACTGGCCAATACCCAAAATGGAGTGCTTGAACCCACCTGAGGCAAAGGCAAAAAACGTTATGTTGGTAACTAGCGCAAGTGATTGGGACATATTTGAAAAATTCTCATCTCTAACTAAATTAAAGCGTGTAATTGCTTACCTACTTAGATTTAAACATAACTGTAGTAAGCTACAACTCAAGCGTACTGGTAATTTGAAGGCTGAAGAATTATAATTAGCGTTAAAACGATTGATTGAATCGGCTCAAAATAACTGCTTTTTTCTAGAAAGGGAAGCTTTATTAAAAAATAAAAATGTAAACAAAAACAGCCCTTTAAAATCACTTAACCCGTTTTTGCATGAGGGTTTGTTATGTGTGGGAGGTAGGTTATCTCACTCAGGGGATTTAACATTTCAGCAAAAACACCCAATAATATTACCTGCAAGGCATAGATTGACCGAATTAATAATACGACATTATCATTATATAAATTTAAATGCAGGAACCCAGGCCTTGCTCGCTGAAATAAGATTGAATTTCTGGCCCATCTATGGAAAAAATACAATTAAACAAGTATTACATAAATGTATTATATGTTTTAGATTACGCCCAGTCATTGGCCAACAGCTGATGGGCAATTTACCAGCTGATCGGATCCATCCAAATCGACCATTCAGCATAGTCGGGGTCGACTATTCCGGACCACTGTCAATCAAGGTTGGAGTCCAAAAAAGGGCTCCGATCACTAAGGCGTATTTATGCATCTTTGTTTGTCTAGCCACGAAGGCGGTCCATCTAGAACTGGTATCAGATTTGTCCAGTGATGGATTTTTAAATTGTTTAAAACGTTTTATAGCTCGCAGGGGTCAGCCAAGGAAAATATACTCTGATAATGCAACTAATTTCAGGGGAACTTGTAATAGATTGAAGGTATTATATGACAGTTTGAAGGAAAATGGTGACCAGATTCAAAAATATTTAGCAAATATAGGTATTGATTGGAGTTTCATACCTCCACAAGCCCCTAACCAGGGCGGGTTGTGGGAGGCTGCTGTTAAATCTGCCAAATATCATTTATATAGGATCACCGATCGTTCAGTTTTAACATTTGAATCATTGTACGCTATAATATGTCAAATTGAGACTTGTTTGAATTCCAGACCTTTGACTCCGCTATCTAATGATGCAAACGACCTAAATCCTTTAACTCCTAATCATTTCCTTATGGGCACTAGCGCTTCTATTATTCCTGAACTGGATGTTCAGAAAATACCGTACAACCGACTGGATCAATATCAAAAAATGATAGAACTAATTCAGTGTTTTTGGTCCAGGTGGAAAAAAGACTATCTCGGTGAGCTTCAGAGAAGATACAAATGGCAAACCAGCAATCAGCGATCTTTACAGAAGGATGACTTAGTAATCTTAAAAGAAGACAATCTGCCGCCTGCAATGTGGCGGATGGCACGCGTTCTATCCTCTCATCCCGGTGCTGATGGCGTGGTCAGGGTGGTCACCCTCCGGACATCACAAGGAACGTTCGTACGTCCCATAACCAAAATCTGTTTAATGCCCCTGGAGGACAACCTAGAACGAGCCCGGACCCCGCCCCCAGAAGATGAAGGAAGATCTCCGAAATAAAAGTAAAAAAATTCCAAAGAAGAAAGAAATTCCCAGAAGAAGATGAAAAAGAATCACTACAAAAAGGAAGAAACATAATGACTCGACACGGCAACCTTGGGATTTGTGATGCTCTCCTTGGTCTCTACCTTTGACCAGCTAGATGATTCTCCCCTCTCCCCAATGATGAAAGGGAAAATGGGAAGCCCACGGTGCAGCATCTCTTGAATGGATCAAGCAGATGACTAATCTAGGACCTCAAGACTTGAGTGTTTGTGTTGTTAAGAGTCGTTATTATGAAATTATTATTTGTATGTTATTTTTGTTGAATAATTTATAAGGGTTCAATTTTATTAATAAGTTTATTTTAGGTGCAGGTTATCAATTCTACGATATTTTTATCTATGAATGTATTTTTGTTGTTTTTTTTTTCTTGATAATGTGGAGTATTCTTTAATTATAGTGTCAGTATTAGCATTTATTTAGTAGATTAAAAAAAAAAACGTAGAAAATGTTAAATGTCAATGTAAATGTTAAGGTAAATGTGGAATACTTGAGAAGTGCTCTACATTATACATAATGAATTATTTAGCTTTTAGATTAGTTCTATATTTTTTCAGTTCATATATTTTGTTTATTAATCTGTCTGAATATTATGTTTAAATTTACCATTAGGGTTAGATTTAGAAATGGTTTAATTTTATTTAAAATTAACCCCTTTCCCGGGGGTCTGTTAAGAATAGTTAGTGACATCTATGAGATAAATATTGTAATTAATTCCATTTGGTTAATTATTCTTAGTTTATTAGAAAAGTGTGCATATTAGAGACCTCTGTGGGAATTTTATAGAAGCTAGTGTTATCAGCCAACAAATTTAGGGCACGTGACCTCAGTGGATATTTGCTACTTGTATTGTTATTATTGTATTTTAAAACAGTCTGAAAGACGGTATTTTTATAGTTTTTAGTAGTATAAAAAGGGCTATACTCAATAAATTTGTTCTCTTCCATTAACCCTTACCTAGAGTATAGACGCCGTACCGCTTGAGGCGGGGTCCGGGCTGAATTTAGTTCTAAAAGTGTTGATTTCATTATTGCTCAAAAAGTGTTTGTAAATAAAACGACTCTTCAATAAAAAAGTGTTTTACAAATAAAAAGTCCACCACCCTTGATGAGATTGAAGTGATCCTAACATACATTATTTTTATCTTGTGTTATGTTATATATATTTAGAAAAAATGTAAAAATTACTTTTGAAATGTATCAAGATATAATGGGAAAAAATAAAGGAAAAAAAAATGGGGAAAAAGAATTTAAATTGTTTTAATATATAGTTGTAGTGTTCTGTTATTTTAGTGAACACACTAACAGACTCTCCAAATACTTTGATGGAGATTACTTTGGAATAAATAGAATCTGGTTCATTAACTGCGTTTATTTATACTTCGCGTATACAAATGGGACTGCGGTAGTCAACCTAACTAGGAGCTAGCTAAAATGGTTCTGGCCAGTGATAATTGAAACACCGCCTCTTAGCCCCCTGCCGGAGAGCTTAAGCACTACGGCTTGCCATCTAGCGGATTCTACCGAAAGCTGATGTCACCGCCATCTGTCTCTACAAGGCGGAAGCTTTTACGATACACCACAATAGTCTACATTTCTCATGCGATCGGAGACCCAACAGTTGATCATTCGACAGTTGGCCCCCCGAAATGATATTTATATTATTAAAAAAAAATTGTGCATTTTTTACCAATTTCAAATGTAAAATCAATTCAAAAATTCCCTTAATAATAAGTTGGTATGAATGTCAAACGAATTTATATACAGTGCCGATTTATTGTACTTATGCGCTGGTATATACAGTATATAGAGAAGCAGATTTATCCTTGATGCATTTGAATGAAAATACATATGTTTATACTTTTGTTATTCGGCATTACATCCTCTCTGCACATCCCTTGGGGGGACATCTCCACATATTATAAATTAACTTTTTCCACACGATCGTAACAACACTTGATACGGCAAAAAGCCATGCCTCACACGCGCCCGTATCAGCCCTTGTTACGCTAACTTCGGCTGCCGATATCACAGCGCTCCTATGTCACAGTTTTTTTTCCCGCTCGCTAGGACATTCGTGTAACTATCACGATGCTGACATCTTCAGACATATTTCGAAACTAAAATTGTATTTCGTAAGGAACATCTATAATCAAGTGAATATGTCCTCGTGCCTTTGAGTGCCATAGTTCACAATTTAGTCGACAGATGGCACTAGTAGTAAATCGCAGTTTGCGCATGCGATTCAAATTGACCGTTTTGGACAAGCGTCGAAAACATTTATTGTCGAGATCGCGCGTATTCTAAACGCTTGTTTGTGTTGTGAAACTGTGATTTTAACTTTATTATATGACAAAATCTATTCGTTTCGTGTTATTTTTAAGTGTTGAGTTTTAGAACTTGTTTATACGAATTAATAATAATAAGTGATTGAGGTACCACTTGTGTCTATCAATGCAGTGTCCTGAGTACAAGCACGCGGATAAATGGCGCCGCCTTTAAGATAACATGGGTATGTTTTTTGTTATTATTTTTAATTTTATAAACTAACGTTTAGACAAGATTTTTATGCATAGCACAAAGGGTAACAATTGTTACCCTTTGTGCTATGCATAAAAATCTTGTCTAAACGTTAGTTTATAAAATTAAAAATAATAATTAATATTTAACAAGTTTAAGTATTTCCCCAATAAATGCAGACATAATTTGTCTCGACGCCACCTAGCGAGGGATTTAACACTAACAATGTCTTCCTCGCAAAAATAAAGTTGGTTGTTTTCAGGTGGAAAAAATATAACAAGCAGTAATTGTTGAATGAAACACTAGTATATATTGAATTATTTGGCGGGTATTTGATAAGCCGCCATAGCTCAGTGGTCAGAGCACTCGACCGGCAATCGAAAGGACACGGGTTCAAGTCCCGTTGGCGGCAAGTATCTTTTCTCGGAAGATTTTTCAATGTAAATGAGTGTTTCAGGCTGACAATTATTGCTTGTAATAATTGTTATGTTTTTTGTATGGAATTTAATGTTTTTGTTTTTATAAACATCTAGGAGTGTTTACAGACGACGATTTGGTTTCAAATTGTAGATAATCATCTCATCTGTTTATATAGTATGATAAATCATTCCATAATATGCTGTAATTTGACATAAAATTGGATGGATAGGTATTTGACATATGACATATACATGTACCGCGTATGGGTATTGAAAAAACGGAGTAGTTCAATGCGGGGAAAAGGTTAAAGGCCTCCGCCGTGTCTGTCTGTCTGTTTGCGATAAATTCAAAACAACCGAATGGATTTTCATTTGCGGTTTTCACCAATAGATAGAGTGATTCATGAGGAAGGTTTAGGTATATAATTTGTCAAGGTTTTGTGTAAATTGGTTGAAATATATAATATACTAGCTGGTACCCGGCATGCGTTGCTGTGCCATTAAATAAATAAATTGTTTCTCCCTGCGTGTCCTTTCCCATTCGTCCCGTTCCCCTTCTGCCTCCTCTTCCTCTCCTGCGTCCCCTTCCCCCGTCCTTCAAACCCACCTCCCGAGTTACCCCCTCCCCTCCCAGGATCCCCTACCCACTCCCTGGTTCCCCTCCCCCCCTCCTGCGGAGCGAGCCCTCTATCCGAGTTTCCCCCCCCCCCCCCCCCCCCCCCCCCTCGCCCCTCCCGCATTTCATACATTCGGTCCTGGTACATTCAGTTTTCAAACAGCTTGCATACCACCTATTGCAATTTTTTTACACAAATTTAATAATGACAGAGCTCACCAGTAGTTTTATACAAACCTTGTCCTGACGATAACGAACACAAAAAAAAAAGAATTATCCAATTTGGTATAGTCGTTCGGAAGTTATGCGCGTACATACATTTCGGCGATTCATTTTTATTTATATAGATAGAAGAAAAATAGAAGAAGAAGATAGATAAAGGAGAACGTCTGTAAGTGGTGGACGAGCAGGATGGCAAGCAAGCGATGTAGATTTGATTTGTATGCAAAGGAAGGTCACTGTCTACATTTGATTTGGAAAACTGTGTGTAAACATGGGCATCGCCGGGAACTTCAATTAGTTTAGTTATATTTTATGTAAGTAGGTATACAGTATTTTCTCTAAACTGACTATATTGTATACAAGTATGCCAGGGGTCAACTGTTGGCAGATCAATTGAACAAAAACTTTAAAAACAATATTTGGTTTTAACTTCATTACTATAAGAAACATTATTTATGCACTGAACCGCTTATTCGTTAATACGAAATATTTTTTATTCAAACAGTTAGATTTAGCTTTATTATTACGAAAAGTGAGTATTTATGTCGGGGGAGACCAAAAAACATGCAAAAAATATGCATTTAACATTTTAATTTTGTTAACTTTTTCCACGCGATCGTAACAACAGTTGATACGGCAAAAGCCATGCCTCACACGCGCCCGTATCAGCCCTTGTTACGCTAACTTCGACTGCCGATATCACAGCACTACTATGTCACAGTATTTTTTCCCGCTCGCTAGGACATTCGTGTAACTATCACAATGCTGACATCTTCAGGCATATTTCGAAAGTAAAATTGTATTTCGTAAAAAAACATCAATCAAGTGAATGTGTCCTCGTGCCTTTGAGTGTATAGTTCACAATTTACTCCACAGATGGCGCTAGTAGTTTGCGCACGCGCATGCATTCAATTCCGACTGACCAAATTGGACAAGCGTCGATAACATTTATTGTCGAGATCGCGCGTATTTGCACACGTTTGTTTATGTTGTGAAACTGTGATTTTGAATTTAATTTTATTAATGTTAGTGTCATCAGAAGTTTTAGAACTTGTTTATACGAATTAATAATAATAAGTGATTGAGGTACCACTTGTGTCTATCAACGCAGTGTCCTGAGTACAAGCACGCGGATAAATTGCGCCGTCTTTAAGATAACAAGGGGACGTTTTTGTATGAAATTTAATGTTTTTGTTTTTATAATCATCCAGGAGTGTTTACAGACGACGATTTGGTTTCAACTTGTAGATAATAATCTCATCTGTTTATATAGTATGATAAATCATGCCATAATATGCTGTAATTTGACATAAAATTGGATGGATAGGTATTTGAAAACATGTACCGCGTACGGGTATTGAAAAAACGGAGTAGTTTAAAATTAATTCACTCACGCAGTAACGTCATTGTTTATTCATCGTTTTTATTATAACACTAGATGACCCGGCCACGCGTTGCTGTGGATAACTAAACACAACACCATCTACTGGTTGGTTAACCAACCTTTATAACCACCGCCATCTTTGAGTTTATCGCGAAGAGATAGATAGACGACGTGGAGGACTTTAATTTATAATATGTAGAGATGTATAGAAGAGAAGATAGTAAGCTATCCATAAAAGATAGATATATGCCTTCGCAGACTTTTTTGTAGATCTATAAAAGAGGAATATCCCACCGTGCATTGTTTTGTTATATCTCAAATTGATTAGGCAGTGTTTTCGATGAAAGCTACCAGGCGGCTTGACTTTTTCCGACACTTCTAACAATTATCGTTATGTTTCAACCAATTTACACAAATCCTTGACAAATTATATACCTGAACCTTCCTCACAAAACACTGTATTGGTGAAAACTTTTGAGTTTATGAACAGACAGACAGACAGACGACGCGGTGGACTTTAATTTATAATATATAGAGATTTCATAGACAATCAATTAACGCTGCTAATCGTAGAAAAAATATTATTCCGTAAAACAAAGTGAATGCTTTATTGACAAGTTTGTACCTGTATTTATAACAGCAGAACATAGAAAGAAATGTATTAGAATAATTACACAAACCCGCTAGACAAACCCTGCTTTGCCAAACAAACCATTCGAAACCTGGGATGTTTTTTGAATTATGATGACATGCGAGTTTATTTTAGAGAATTTATTTTATAAGATTGGTACTTCCGTCAAATGTCGTATTTGATTGTCTATTAGTTAAAAAAGGAATATTCCGTATTATCCGTGCATCAAACTCCACTGACACAAACGTTCTGTATTATTTGTGAGATGGACCAAATGCATATTTACCTAAGAAACAACTATTTATGTCAAGGGAGACAGTAAAAGATGCATTAGTTCCATTTTTCTCAAAGTTAAGTTTGAAGGTTAGGAAATATGCATAAATTATTTAAATAACCATTATTTATGCATTAAACCGCTTACTCGTTAATACGGAAAACTTTTTATCCAAACAGTTAGATTTAGCTTTATTATTGAAAAGTGAGTATTTATGTCGGGGGAGACCAAAAAACATGCAAAAAATATGCATTTAACATTTTAATTTTATTAAAATTAATTCACTCGTGCGGGAACGCCATGTTTATTCATCGTTTTTATTTTAACATTTCATCAATGCTGCCAATCATAGAAAAAATATTTTTGCGTAAAACAAAGTAAATGCATCATTGACAAGTTTGTACCTGTATTTATAACAGTAGAACATGGAAAGAAATGTATTAGAATAATTACACAAACCCGCTAGACAAATCCTGCTTTGCCAAACAAACCATTCAAAATCTGGGATGTTTTTTAAAAGCATGATGAAAAGCGAGTTTATTTTAGAGAATTTAATTTATAAGATTGGTACTTCCGTCAAATGTCGTATTTGATTGTCTATTAGTTAAAAAAGGAATATTCCGTATTATCCGTGCATCAAACTTCGCTGACACAAACGTTCTGTATTATTTGTGAGATGGACTAAATGCATATTTACCTAAGAAACAACTATTTATGTCAAGGGAGACAGTAAAAGATGCATTAGTTCCATTTTTCTCAAAGTTAAGTTTGAAGGTTAGGAAATATGCATAAATTATTTAAATAACCTAAACTAAGAACCTAATAACTTACTTTGTGCAGGTTTTCCATCTCCCCTGACTTAAGTAGTTGTTTCCAGTAGTAATTAAGTCGAAAACAAGTGTTTTTTTTTTTTAAATGTGTGCGTAGCTGTTCGGCAACTTTACCCTGCAACATTCAGTTTACTTTCATCCTTCCTCTGCTAGTTCCATGCCTCACTGCCGTACATCGGGGTAGGTACCGGCACTCCATTGTGGACTGCTAGCTTTGCTTCTTTGGACAACTTTTCATTAGAAATTACTGAGCACAATCCTCTAAATGGAGTTACTTACATTTACCATTCTTTCAATGCCTCTATCAGCTTTCCCGTCTCTCGCAAACATACTTCCCAAATACATAAACTCATCCAAATATTCTGATTACTAATCATTTTGAAAAACTTTTCCTACAAAATGTACCTAATACATTGTTTATTGAGTTTTGCATAAGTATTTCGTTTAGTAATTTAACATATTATAATAAAAACACTTGCATTAACTGATTAACATTGCATTGATAAACAAGCTTATCGTAGCTTTATCGGACATGTGCATGATTTATGAAGGCTTATTAATTGTTTAAAATTATAAAGTCGATATAAATAATTATCTTTACCCAGTTTTAAAAGGCCGGTCCAGAGGTTAGAGCCCATTTTGTCCATTTATATTTACAATTTTAATACTTATGATGATATGGAGGTCGATTTTAATTGATAATAACAGAAATAATCAAATAATATAAATTCAACACTTGCGATCTGTCATATTACGATAATGACGTGAGTATTTCTTACGGAATCGTCGTGTTGGTGAAAGGTGATACCAGTTGAAGATTTTTTTTCCATTAATATTATTTTTTAGGATGAGAAACGTCATGCTAATAACAAACTTCTTTTTCACACTTTTCACAGTCGCTTTTTAGCATTTTGTTTCGTATGTATTCCTGCATAAAGTTCTCATATCAATAACAAAAAATAGTTTTTCAGAATTATAATTTACACGACAAAAGCACGAAAGGAAACAACAACTGCTCTCGATGTACTTTTTAAGCATTCTCACCATAAATATACCACTCTATTTCTTTATGCTGATAACAGCTGCTCTGCTGTCATAAAATTAGAAACCGATATAATTTAATTTAAAGTTAAACATATATTACGCAAATGTGAATGATAGAAGAAGTCGGGGACCCCCGATGAAGATATGGCACGACCGAGTGAATCAGATACTTGATTCGGGCCATGTCAAGATTCAGAATAATAGAAGAGCATGTACGAGACGATGTATGTATGTGAATGAGTTGGTAGCTGTTTGTTGCATGATGGTTAGTAATTTTAAGTCTGTCTATCTCAGTGGTGATTGGACAACTCGGAATCAAGCAACTTCAACACCCCCTTTGAAAAGTCAATAAAAGTGATGAAAAAAATATATAAGTAAAAAAATGGTTACGTCAGGTTAGGTTATGATTTCACTTGTAAGATTTTTTATTAAAGGAAAAACGAAAATTCACAAATTACGATTTTTTTACATTAGTTCCACACAGGAGGTCTTGAGGAAAATAATTCTCCTCAGTGCCTATGTCATCTTTGGGGATGCTGTGTGGAGGTAGGGAAAGGAAAGAGAGGAAGTCGTGGGAAGGAAAAAGGTATGAGGGGTGGGTAGGAATCTGGTGATCATTATGTCCAGGAGTGACGGACGCATGAATCCATTCCTCCCACTGCGGTGCAAGGCGAGGTTCGAGAGAGTACAGCTGGAGAAGTCAAAGGGACTTCCTTAACCATTCTCTCCCGATCCGGCCTGCCATGCAGCTGGTGGGCAGACGCATCCGCCGTTAAGACCCGGACAAATCTCACCCCCCATGAACCCGGGCACCCCTGTTATAACTCCAAACGTAGTGAACCACTTGGGGCCTTGGGGTGACCTAATGCAGAGGTATTGGTTATTCAATAATAAAATGGTTGCCTGCCAAATAGCCTGGAATAGCAAAGGATTGAACCCTTCGTAGCCATAAAATGAAATCTCTATAAACAAGGCATGTTGCAAATAAATTGATTATCTGTACAAGAAAGAATTTCGACATTTCAAAAGGGTTGACCAATTTCACCAGAGAACTAGGGAAAAATTAAGCCTACTTCTAGAATAAAGGCACGCCTAAAATTCGTTTTTATCTATTTATTATTTCTTCAGAAGTGAAAAAAGGCAAAGTCATTGTGAGCTGGTAAAAAGTTATCGGGAAAAATCCCCACTAAAAAAAATAGGATGGTATTTTTTTCGTGTACAACTGGCAACACGTCGTCGCTAGATTCCTCGCCAGAAGTGTCATATTATTTTTCTTTGTTGTCAAGAATGTCAAGAGTTGAGAGTTGAGATCGACTTTATCCTCCGAATTGAGTTCGAACTCATAACTATATTGTGTTTTAATAACTAATTTATTAACTTTATTGTGTTTTATTCAATTCTGTGATGCCTTCTAGACGCGCCACGCACGCCGGGAGCTGGTATAGCGACGATGGTGAGAATGAAACAGCTGATTTTATTTTCCTATGCTTAAGCTTGCCGCTGAGAGGTCCGGTGTAACATTTAAGCTTACCAGTGAGAGATCCATTGTGGCATTTACCTCACCGCTGAGAGTTCCGCTGTAGCTTTTAGGCTTATACCCATTGAGGTGTATATACATATATATCAATGCTTATACCGTTGAAAGCTCCATTGTATCATTTATGTGTACCGCTGAGAGATCTGTTGTAATTTCTCACTCTTTTTCGTAAATGATGCGTGAGATAGAAAGAGTGGTTAGAACGGACCTTTCGGTGGCAGGACCATAATAACTAACTAACATAATAAAAACTGCCGTTTATCGCAGGGGTAGGCAGGGAGGATGGACTGCCGAACAACTCGGTCTTGCCACAAACTCCTTGCTTCATTCACGTTCATACATCCATACATACCCTTATGTTAGTATGACTTTTGACATGGCTCGACTCAAGTATGCGTTTCATTTGATCGTGCCATTTCCTAATAATGTTTTATAGCACCGTTTTCATGAAAAAATCACCTCATATTTATTTTATATCAAAAATACTATAGTAAAATAGGAAAAGTCTAACTAACCATCACGCCGTTTCCCCGCAGGGGTAGGCAGAGAGGACGGACCGCTAAACAACTCGGTCTTGGCCCACACTCTTTGCCTCACTCACATTCATACATCGAAGTCATTGTCCTTATTTATTTATGATTAATACGTAGTTATTTATTTTCTATTTTTTTATTAATGGCATTACACAAAAACGTAAGTAAAAATTATTTTGTTTTTAAAAAAAAAATTACGAAGAGAAAAGTTAAATTTGCCAACCACTGATATATTATTATGTCCTATATGACCTCTCCCTCTATCACATAAACATCGCGTATAATAGAAAGAGAGGTTCGATCGGAGATTTCAATGCAATCATGCATTCATACCGCCATCTAGCATAACGAAAATTATTAACTTATTTTTATTATGTGTGTTTATATTATAATAAAATGGTTAAAACAATGTACTTATTTTATACTATTGCTATCTAGCGGAATGAAAAATAAGTAACTAATTTACGATGTTAAATCTTTAGCTTTTAAATTTTTATATGAAATCTGTTGTAGTTCTCATTTTTCCTGCAGGAATCGCTGCTGCATTACAACCACAAATTTTATTCGATAGATTCCTTACGTACCTCGTCCATGCTACGGCTAGTGTTTTACCCCTGTGCTTCCATTTTTACCCCTGCCATCTGGCGGAATGAAATATAACTAATAAAATAACCATGCATTTTAGATTTACATACGAATTGTCGCAATCAAGATTGTATTAGTTCTATTTCTTACCGCAAAAATGGTTGTACCTATTTTGGCTTGTAGTTTCCTTATTTTGATATGCAATTATAGGCTGTTTGGAAATGTACTGTAGAGTCCTTTATCGCATAACATTGCAACGGCAATACCGTATAACACATTTTCGAATTAATACCTTAACAATGCTATACGATAATGTGCTCTGTAGAAAGCTGCTCTAAAGTTTACTATCGCATAACATTGTTATATCAGATAGACCGTTATTCTTCTGTAATTTTATCTTTGTCTACCAACTGACAATTTCGAATTCATTTGACGTTTGTTTCTGTTTGTTCGATATACGTAAAATTTCACTTCTGTCTTCTGTACGAAAATGTCTTCTTCAAAAAACGTTGATTTACCACCACCAGCATCAAAAAAAGTTGCAGTTAAAAAGGTTAAAACGTCAAGCGCTTCAACAGTAAAAGATTTAGACCGTCCAAAGACGTGTCCGACTTCAAAAACAACGAAAAAACTGCAAAATCAAAGTATCGTATCTCGAAATGCGTTCGATCTTTCGTTCAGAACAAACAACGTTTCTGTGGCTTCTACCATTTCTGCTCCTCGCAGCGACGAAGGGAAAGAATACGAAGACGTAACCAAGAAATTGGCCTATAATGACTATCTGGAGTCGTTATTTCTGGAAACTTTGGTGGACGAAAAGATTCAGAGGGAAAATAGTGAAATAGATGTAAAAAATGGCTGAGTTAGAAACCAGGATTCAAATGGATTACTTAGTATTGCATAAAACAAACGCGAGACTGAAGGAAATATCGTTTTTGAGTCAGCAACAAAGGTAAGTGTATATTCATTTTGATTTTCTTAATTGGATTTTGACATTATTAGGATATTTAATCTCTCAATTTGGAAGGCGGGTCTGGGTACCGCCGCATTTAATGGATAACCAACACCTCGGGTCACCCCAAGTGGTTGGCGACGTTTGGTGACTTGGCAGGGGTGCCCGGGTACATGGGGTGAGGTTTATCCTGGCAGCTGATGCGTCTGCCTACAAGCTGGGTGGCTCGGAAGAGAATGGTTGAGAGAGCCCCTTTGACTTCTCCAGCAGTACCCTCTCGGAACATTGCCTTGCACCGCAGTGGGAGGGATGGATTCATAGTCCTTCACTCTTGGACACACTGTACCCAGATTCCTACCCACCCCTCATACCTTTTCCTTCCCAGCACTTTCTATCCTTCCCTTCCTTAAAAAGACCCTCCACACAGCATCCCCAAAGATGACACATGCCATGAGGGGAATTATTTTTCTCAGGGTCTCCTGTGTGGAGCAAATTTAAAAAAAAAAGTAATTATGTTTAAAAAGTAATTTGGAACAACTCATATAGGTCTCTTTGTTGTGTCTCCCTTATTATCACGCTTAGAAATACGATCTAAACAGTAATAGAAAGCGAAAATACTATGCTTTGTATTCAAATGTAGACCTTTATGAATCCAAAGTTTCCGATCGCAATTTGAAAAAAAATTATAAAACTTTGGGAATTTTTTATTAATTACTTTTACATGAAACGATAAAAAAGTGAAGTGACAGTATTAGATAAGTTTTAAGATTTTCACGGCCAAAAGCATTTTCGTTATTTGTTTTTGGGGTGTTATGCCGTGTTGAAGGAGGAGGTAGCGCAACACGGCATAACACCCCAAAAACAAATAACGAAAGTATTGTTTGCAATACAATTGCCTAACAAAATATGTAGGTATGTTTTTTTTTTTCATATCAGTAATTTTAGTCAGAAAAATGTAAGGAATCAGACACTCAATTCACTCAGTCATCTTTAAGGATGCTTTGTGTGGAGGGTCTTTTAGGGAAAGGAAGGAGTGGAAGGAAGTTTCTGGGAAAGAAAAATGTATGAGGAGAGGGTAGGAATCTGGGGTCAATGCGTCCAGGAGTGACGAATGAATGAATCCACCCCTCCAACTGCGGTGCAAGGCTATGGGTTGAGAGATTCTGGCTGGAGAAGTCAAAAGGTCTCTGTCAACCAGTCTCCCGGTCCGAACCGCCACGCAGCAGGTGGGCAGACACATTTACCACCAAGGCCCAGACAAATCTTACCCCATGCACTCGGGCACCCGTGTTAAGTCACCAACTGTGGTGGTCTATGACCTATTAAATTGCAGCAGTACCCATACTCGCCTCCCAAAAATTCTTCTAAAATAATACTCAACTGACATCTTTTTTTTTTACCGCATAAGAGTCCCAACTGCTCCCGTCTGGAGCTAGTGGGACTATGGCATCCCCAATTGGGGTATGTTGTGAGGCTGAAGGTAGTGGGAGGGGAAGGAGATTGGAAAGAGGAAGGTGGGGAAGTACCTGGCTATTAAGATCTGGTCACCAAACACGGCTAAAGCCATTACAAGCAACGTTTAAATTCTGAATGGTGGTCTTACACCAGGGCGATACTGAGAGTATCTTCCACTGTGGAACGTGCCGCAAATATACTAAATATTATTTTAAATACTAAGCGCACTTGAAGTGAAATGTCACAAAACTGCGCTATATAAATATTATGTTATTATTATTAAATGAATAAATTGTGAAATAACACAAATTAATCAAATAAAATTTATTTTCCAAGCCGGGATTCGATCCCGCCACCTTCGGAGTGCTAGTCAAGAGCCTTACCGCTGAATTATGCCGGCCGTCAAACACGTCGACATTTGTTGAGCCACAAAACTTTATATAACTTATACTAACGACATCTCTTGACGGATATTGAAACTACATGACTAACTTGTCTACATACTACAGTTAGTTAGTTAGTTTTAGTTTTTTAAATAATAATTTATTTTTTTTGTCTGTTTTCAGAATAATAGATGAACAAAATATAACGATTGATGAATTTACTGAAGAAACTCACCGTTTCGACACCGAACCACTCATGAAAAACTTGAATATAAATGAAGACGTATACTGCGATCGTTTGCATTTAAAAAATGTCGACATAGAATACAACAAAGACGAAGGATTTAAAAAACTCTACGACACAATTCTAGACCTTTCTGCTTCACTGGACAGAGTCAAAACGGAATGTAAACTGGACAATGAAGAGCTTTCTATGATGTCAAATATATCGGAAACTTTTAAAGAGTGTGCGAACGCTGATCAAAAAATCGATAAAAATCTGAAGGATTGTGGAAAAGTTTTGCCCGACGTAACTGTCAACGTTTTAGAAGCCGTCTCTACAGAGTTATCTCAAGTTTCTGCGTAGATTTGAACATGTTGAAAATTTTATTCCTTCTGTGTATCACCACTTCATTTGGATATGGTTCTAATTTTTCTTTACCTTTTATGAGAAATGAGGTGTCAAAATTTGCAAAGAACATTTCTCATTATATATTTACCAATTTCTGATTTTTAGGTTGAATTTTGTGTACTCTTAATTCTGTGTCTCACTGGCTCGAGACAGTTGGGACTCTTGTGTTATATTCAGATATAAAAGTATATTATATGCAAGTAGGAATCTTTAGCGTTTTTTGCTAAGCCGACTGCACTTATAAGAATGTCGTATTGATTGCCGCATGCTCCTTCGGAGAGTCGAAATTGTTAGTTATATTAACGGATTTTCATTCAAGATGCCTTCAGATATAAGTATATCGACTTTGTTGTACGGCCGTATATCCTCTTTGCATACTTACTTGAAGAAAATATCTTCTAAACTTTCGGCCAGACCTATTGTCGCCGGACCAATTGTCAGCCGGACGAACTGTCTCCGGACCAAATGTGGCCGGACCAACTCTCGTGGAACCAACTTTGTCATACATATATCTATGAAAATACTACACAGATGGTTCTGAAAAATATTTTGGCTATAGAAATGAGCAAAAGAAACTCATATCTTCTATTCATTAAAAATACTCATTTTAATTGCATATTTTTCCTGCGTAACTTTGCTTCAATGAACTCTGACTGACGACCGGCATAGTCCAGCGGTAAGGCTCTTGACTAGCACTCCGAAGGTCGCGGGATCGAATCCTGGCGTGGCAAATAAATTTTATTTGATTAATTTGTGTTATTTCACAATTTATTCATTTAAAAATAATATATAGTATATTAGCGGCACGTTCCAGAGTGGAAGATACTCTCAGAATCGCCCTGGTGTAAGACCACCATTCAGAATTGAAACGTTGCTTGAAATGGCTTTAGCCGTGTTTGGTGACCAGATCTGGATAGCCAGGTACTTCCCCACCTTCCTCTTCCCTATCTCCTTCCCCTCCCAACTAGTACTGGGCGTTGACGATAATTCTATCCAACGCCAACGTCGTTATCGTTGGCAATTTTCAACTGTTGAAAATAGCTGTTGAAAATAACGTCGACGTTGACGCAACTATAATAGGAGATCGACACGATACTAACAAAAAGTATATCAAAATCGTATTAAGGAATACCTTTTAACGGGTGGTTCCCCGAATCATTGATGTATTATTAATTATTATTATCTCTATGCCCCACGCGATACACACGTAATAATAATCCTATAATAACGTTGAAAGTTGAAACTGTTGGAACACGTTGGTTTCGGTGTTGAAAATATTATCCTGTTGAAGATATATTTTGCTTGTCCCTGATAAATTCGCTTGTTGCTTGGCGCTACGTATCGGCCGTATTGGACGGGAAAATAAAAAAAAACGTGCAGTAGGTATGTACATTACCAAAAGACCTTGTGTAATTGGGTATAATATTGTTCACGAAGTGTGATCTCTTGACCCTTTTGACCTTAGTCATTCCAACACCGTTGAAAACAATAGGTACAAAACATTGAAAATTATCAATAGGTTATTTTTTTGCTTGTCGTTGATAAATTTGTTTGTTCCATGGCGCTGAGTATCGGCCGTATTGGATGGGGAAATAAAAAAAAACGTGCAGTAGATATGTACATTACCAAAAGACCTTGTGTAATTGGGTATAATATTGTTCACGAAGTGTGATCTCTTGACCCTTTTGACCTTAATCATTCCAACACCGTTGAAAACAATAGGTACAAAACATTGAAAATTATCAATAGGTTATTTTTTTGCTTGTCGTTGATAAATTTGTTTGTTCCATGGCGCTGAGTATCGGCCGTATTGGATGGGAAAATAAAAAAAAACGTGCAGTAGGTACGTACATAACCAAAAGACCATTTAAAATATCGAGTAATGTTGTTCACGAAGTACAAACTCTTAACCCTTTTTATTTATTAGGCAGTTGAATCGTTGACTGCGTTGAATAATATTCGCATGTAGGTATTATATTTCAACTGTTGGCGCTAATTATTTTCAACAGCGTTGGACGTTGAAATAATATAACTATTGTTTCCAACGGCTAGTTATATTTTAATACAGTACTACTCCCAACTACCTTCAGCCTCACAACATACCCCAATTGGGGATGCCATAGTCCCACTGACTCCAGACGGGAGCAGTTGGGACTCTTGTGCGGTATTCATGTAAAAAAAAAAAACTAAAACTCGGATTTGCTTTGAGTTTAAGTCCCATCATTTTCAAAATTGAAATTGTTCTGATAAATGTAGACTAGCGATAAAGTACCTGTAATATCTCTTTACATCAAAAATACAAATTTCGGTTGTATGTTTGTCTTGTGTAACTGTGGTTCAATGAACTCTAAAACTCGGATTGGCTTTGAATTTAAGTCCCTTAATTTAAATTCAAAGTGTTTTGGAAAATTCAGTCTAGCGAAAAAGTACCTACCTGTAATATAATATTTTTGAAGTGAAAACTTCTTTAGCACCGTTGTGAATTGAAACTCGATGAAAATAGCGACACTAAAAAGAGACAAACATATACATCTATTGGATTTAGTTTGCAAGATGATGAGATAATATAATCGTTCTCCTTTTTGTGCGGTGCTTCGTAGCCTCTCCATTGTCCAATTTAGTTTTCTGAAGGTTTCACTTCTATCGTGTGTGAACTGCACACTTGTATATATATATTTTTTAATGGAAAAATTATTTTAAACCCTCAGTCTAATTTGTTCACTTTTCGGAACAACTCGTATTGGCCTCATAGGGTTCATTTATTTATTATTTTTACATGAAGCGATAAAAAAGTGAGGTGACAGTAATGTTTATAATACATTTGCCTAATAAAATATGTGTTTTTATTTTTTTTCATTATCAGATAATTTTAGTTAGAAAAAAATTTTACCTTTTCCCCGCGTTGAACTACTCCGTTTTTTCAATACCCATACGCGGTACATGTATATGTCATATTTCAAATACCTATCCATCCAATTTTATGTCAAATTACAGCATATTATGGCATGATTTATCATACTATTTAAACAGATGAGATTATTATCTACAATTTGAAACCAAATCGTCGTCTGTAAACACTCCTAGATGATTATAAAAACAAAAACACTAAATTCCATACAAAAACGTCCCCATGTTATCTTAAAGACGGCGCCATTTGGACACTGCGTTGATAGACACAAGTAGTACCTCAATCACTTATTATTATTAATTCGTATAAACAAGTTCTAAAACTTCTGATGACACTAAAATTAATAAAATTTTTATGTAAATTCAAAATCACAGTTTCACAACATAAACAAACGTGTGCGAATACGCGCGATCTCGACAATAAATGTTATTGACGCTTGTTGTCCAATTTGGTCAGTCGGAATCGAATGCATGCGCGTGCGCTTACTACTAGCGCCATCTGTGGAGTAAATTGTGAACTATACATTCAAAGGCATGAGGACACATTCACTTGATTATAGATGTTTTTTACGAAGTATAATTTTACTTTCGAAATATGCCTAAAGATGTCAGCATCGTGATAGTTACACGAATGTCCTAGCGAGCGGGAAAAAATACTGTGACATAGTAGCGCTGTGATATCGGCAGTCGAAGTTAGCGTAACAAGGGCTGATACGGGCGCGTGTGAGGCATGGCTTTTGCCGTATCAACTGTTGTTACGATCGCGTGGAAAAAGTTAAGGTGAACCATTTTTAAAACTTTATGTTTACATGCAAAATTTTTATACTTAAAAAATTATATGTTTATTTCGAATTATAAAATTTGAAATCATTTTCACCTTTCAAAAACTGTTTTTAATTTTTGGATCCGTTCAGAAATATTCCTTTTTATTGGAATTTTATTGTGAAGCAGAACATTTTGACATTCTGATGGGATAATTCTATATACTAAATGTGTATTTCTTTTGTTCAAATTTCGGTTCCATGCCAACTCAGAACGAAACCAACTCAGAAACACCCCAGAAAAGTCATTAAAAGCTATGAAAAAATAATTTTATAATAGCCAGTAACCCTAACCCAACTTAACCCATTTAACCAATTTTTTTTATCATCACTCTTAATGACCTTTCTGAGTTGGTTTCATTCTGAGTTGTCCGATCACCTTAAATTTCATAGGGTTAATCTTGACAAGTAAGGCCCAGGCTACACAAACGATTCTCCCGCTGCGTAAAACACCAGCAACAATTTACTATGAAAGTTGTATGGCGCAATCTATGTGAGTGGTTCACCCGCCGCGGCTGCTCGCAGTTACAGGCGGGAGAAATTCGACAGCCGCACGTAGCGGTTCTCCCGCGGCGGCTAACCGCCACGTTCATACTACACGAGCGGTTTCCCGCGATTGCCCAATTCAGTGCGAGAGAGCGTTGTTGATCGGTCGTGTGCGTAAAGGATCAGGCGGTTTCCTGCGGCGGTAGCACCGCTCATGTAGCCTGGCGGGAAACCGCCACCCGTGTAGTATGATGGTCTACGGCAGCTCCCGGGCTGTTTCCCGCGGCGGTAGAACCGCTCGTATAGCCTGGGCCTAAAGTCAGAAAGAGCAATTTTTTTATTTCTTAAGGCTTTTTGCATGGAGCTAATGTAAAAAAGTGCTTACTCGTACAGATGCATTGCTTGCGCACAACTTATTTATAAATTATAATTTATCTCCATCATTTAATTGTTTTGTATGCAAGAGATAATTAAATATGCTTTTATTTAGCTGTTGTTTTATTTACACCTTTAAGTTTCTATCATTCAAGTGGTTTACTAAGTTTGGTGACTTAGCAGGGGTGTCCTGGTTCACAGAGTTAGGTTTGTTGAGGTCTTTGCGGCGAATGCATCTGTCCACCAGCTGCATGGCGGGCTGGATCGGGAGATCTGGAGATCAGGAGAGAGATTCCTTCCTCTCCTCAAAAAGACCCTCCACACAGCATCCCAGATGACATAGGCCCTGAGGGAAATTATTTTCCTCAGGGCCTCCTGTGTGGAGTTAATGTAAAAAAAAAAAAAAAATCTCGGTTAAGGGTGACCTTTTGACCTCTCTAGCCGGACTTTTTCGACCCATCGCCTTGCGCCACAGCGGGAGAGATGGATTCATACGTCTGTCACTCCTGGATACACTGAACCCTAGATTCCTACCGACCCCTTATACCTTTTTCATTCCCAGAACTTCATTTTGTATTAATTAAAAAAAGGAGGTTATTCCCATCCCTGTAATATATAATTGAAGAACATAACTAACTAACCATCACGCCGTTTCCTCGCACGGATAGGCAGAGAGGACGGACCGCCAAACAACATGGTCTTGGCATACACTCTTTGCCTCACCCTTGTTTGTCCAATCCCGATTTCGAGGACTTCAACTGGCTACCCGAATTCGAGGTCCTGTTATATTATATAAAGTAGACATGTATTCTACACTTATGCGTATACTCAAGTTAATCGTGATGGTTGCTGACTATTCGGTTTCATCATACACCCGGTAAGCACCTAGAAAACGGTCCTCAAAAAACCGGAATACACACCCGGTAACTGAGGACTTCCCATATCCGAGGCCTGTCCACGTATTCAGGATTACACATACGTAAAATACACGGATCTCGGAAGGTCCTCGTTTTAGTGGCCTGTAGTTTTTGGAGGTCTTGGGTCCTCGAAATAGTGTGGAACGAATTTCTTACACGTATCTTGGAAGCGGGCGCGGCTCGTCCTAATGTTCACTCGTGCGGTGAACCGTCAACAAAATTATACGCCTCATCGTATTCCTAAATATTTTATTTAAAATATAAATTTGCACAAAACTTAAAAAAAGGTTCAAAATAAAATTGAATTGCCTATCTAAATATATAAATTTGGTAAGAGATCATTACGGCTGACACCCGACAGGCAGTGCTCCCCTCCACCTGCGCGCCCGGTGCAACAGCAGATCGGCTAGTGATCGGCGATCGTAATACGGAAAGTACCGAAAACTTCCGAACTGTTCCGACGACACGTCTCCAGCGAAATAGTATTCTTACTTAGGGTTTGAACAAGATACCATAATATGTCTCTCGCAAAATGCAACCATTAGTCAACGGGTATTACGTGCGATATTATTGTATTATATTATAAAAAGCTTATGATTGTCAAGGAAGAAGGTGTAGAGTGCGTGAGCAGGGACCTAAGCGATTCCTTCAGAAACTTGTTTAGGGTGCTTAGGGTGTGAACATACTAAAAGTCCTGACGTCTAGGTGGTGAGCTAGGAGGGGGGGGGGGGAGGTCCCAATTTTCGGGTTTCCGCTTGTATCTCAAAAACGGTGCGTCGCAGAGGAAATAAGCTTATAAAATTCTCTACAAATTTTATTCTATATGTAATTTTCTAAATCCCGGCCGATTTTTAGTTACACGCTTCACAAATGTGGATATTTTCGGAAAAAATCATTTTACTTCACATTTTAATCACAAATTGTGGCAACGGAGGCATCTTTTTGCCAAATTACTCTGTGTACTAGAAATCCTCCGTCCACAACTATGTTCATCTGAGACAGTAGACCAGTTTTTTGGTAGTTTCAAATAAGCTGTACAGGACCGATTTAGTTGTCTTTCGCATCCCACTTTCATTCAACAGTGCCAAGGGAAATGGAGCCAATTTATACTCAAAAAATTTCTTCAAATCCTCATCTGATCGTTTGCCTATCAGTTTGCTTGACCGTTTGCTTATCCGCTGAAACAGATACGTTGGATCAACTGCAACCTTTTCATCGTGAATTTTTATCGACGAGCTGAGCTGGAGACATTGGGAATTGACATTATTTCACTGGTTTGTGGGAAGGGAGGATGTGCATCAAACTACTGACTGAGTTAGGAAATGTCTGCTGTATCTCTACTTCGGCGGGCTTGTCCGAGGTCCTTGTGCTGTTCACTTGACGTGAAGAAGACTCCACAAAACTCTTCAAGGGAAGTGCAGATCTCATGAGTTGCGCTCATACCAACTAACCACTTGATGACTACATTGTGCGAAACACCTCTGCCTCCTGATATGCCTCCTCGGCTTTTGAATGATCGCATCAATGTGGTTTCAATGTGGTTTCAGCTGACCATACGCCTGACTAAAAGCGATCAGAGCATCGCATAATCGTCGTCACGCGTCGGTGTGTCAGTAGTAAGATAAAAACAGCTTTTTCTGAAAATGGGGATATTTTACGAAAAAAAATTAAATTGCTGTAAATATTTACTGGTTGGAGATTTATGTATATATATATATATACGTATTCTAAAAGGAAATTAATTTTTTTACAACTTTTTCAAAATAAATATCTATGTGTGATGAATATTTTAGACGATATGAAGTAATGTTTGATGAAAAATGTGAGGTAAAATGATTGTTTGCGAAAATATCCACATTTGTGGAGCGTGTAACTCAAAAACGGCAGAGATTTAGAAAATTACAAAAATTATAAAAGTTGTAGAGAATTTTATAAGCTTTTATTTATATCTAAAAAAATTCCTCTGCGACGCACCGTTTTTGAGATACAAGCGGTAACCCGAAAATTGGGACCTTACCCCCCCCCCCCCCTCTCCCCCCCAGCTCACCACCTAGACGTCAGGACTTTTAGTATATTTACACCCTAAGCACCCTAAACAAGTTTCTGAAGGAATGGCTTAGGTCCCTGCTCACGCACTCTACACCTCCCTTTGGAGCATTCGTTGACTGGACTAAATGGCTGAATTCCATTAATTGAAAAAAAAATTCCAAACAAAAAAGCGTGCGAAGAATGTTTGACCAATGAACTAGATTTAAGACACAGAACATGGAAAAACATTAAATTTTATGTGCACAACATCATAAAAAAGAACGCCAAGAAATAAAATACAGGGTGTTAAGGGACGTACTTGACTTACTTTAACCAGTGATTCCTGACATTATTTGGAGTAAAAAATGTAAATGAAATTTTGGTCTCCGGTGACTTTTTTTGACGACTTTTTTTTTTCAAAAATTTTTTCTTCAAAATCCAACAAACAAAAAATTTCTTCCACATGTCGTCACTGGTCACTTAGCCGGGTGTCCGACGAACCCCTTACCCCGCCTCCAACTGTTCAACAAGTACCATTTTTTTATGTTTTTGTAGGAAAAAAAAAACTTCTAAAATGTCACCGGAGACCAAAATTTCATTTACATTTTTTACTCCAAATAATGTCAGGAATCTCTGGTTAAAATAAGTCAAGTACGTCCCTTAACACCCTGTATAAGATCATGCCTGGAAGGAAAGAATATTGGTTCAATAATTTCTATTATAAACGACTTTGTTGTCTTAATTTTTTTGTCAGACTACCTAAAAAACCATATTTTTTTAACGATTTTGTATGTTTTATTTGATGATACTGTTACTCTGCGTTTGGTAATTTTTTCAGTAATTTTTTCCGACTTCTCAAGATCCGCATTAATAAAACCCTTCCTACAGCTTCTCGTTAACCCGCTTGACAACATCACCCATCCAGGTGGCGATATTCTTCCCTTGTCCTTAATTCAGACAGAGGCGTTTTTGTGAGGTGTAGGTAATAGGGTCATAGAGCGGATTAACGAAGAATGGAGTGAAAGAAGAATATATGACGCGGATTAATAAAATACTTGAGCAGGTGTCCTAATTACTTATTAAATATTACAATACCGTACAGCGAATTAAACAGTATTACAGAACATAGTTCACAATACGAACTAAACGCAATAATGAATTTTGTTTCAACTGTCAAAAACTGAATTCCTTGTCGGCACAATCTTAATAGTGCAATACTTATTATATTCACATGCACGTAGGAATTTCGAACGACGGGTCCTCGGTTTAGGGCGTAGGAGAGATTTCTTGACACTCGAGCTTGCAGCGCCTCCTGGTGTTCACATTCCTGCACCTTCGAAACCGAGGACTTTGAGAGAGTCCTCGGTTTAGGGTCTGTGTGTGATTTCCAGCATTAGCGGCGCCGCCCTGGTGGTCACACACCCGTACTAATGAAACACTAGCCAAATTAAACACGATATTTTTCACCACGAAAATGAGGACTCTCTCCGATTGGCCCAAAATTTCGACAGTTGACCAATCAGAACGCATAGATTATAGGTGCATATTCAGTTTTTCGCATTTCGAATCCGAGGACGTCCTCGGATTCGTGTGAGTCCTCGGATTCTGGGTCTAAAGGCCTGTGAAGGTCCTCGAATAAAGGTGCAGACCAACTCACCCTCATTCATACATACTCTTCTATTATTATGACTTTTGACATGGCCCAACTCAAGTATTTGATTCACTTGATCGTGCCATGTCTTCCTCAGGCGTCCCCGACTTCTTCTGCCTTTCACATTTGCGTCATATATTCATCTTACACTACTCTCTGAGGGTCCCTTTTTTAATCTTACTCATTATGCTTACATCAGGCATACATTTGTGAATATCCACATTTCTCACACGATCATACATGGTTTTACCACACATACGCCTCAGGGATCTCATTTCAACAGCATTCAGACTACTTTCATCCTTCCTCTGCTAGTTCCATGCCTCATTGCCATACATCAGGGTAGGTACCAGGACTCCATTGTGGACTGCTAGCTTCGCTTCTTTTGATAGTTTTTTATTATTGCCATTTTTTTTTTTTTACATTAACTCCACACAGGAGGCCCTGAGGAAAATGATCTCCTCAGGGCCTATGTCATCTTTTTTGAAGATGCTGTGTGGAGGGTCTTTTTGAGGAAAGGAAGGAGTGAACATGGGTCTTGGAGAGACCCATGTTGTAGGAGGGAGGAAACACAGAGGCCGGCAAATCGTTCTACAGCCGAGCCGTTGAACTCAAGAAAAGAGTCATAGAAACGACCCGTTCTCATGTGACTAATGTCAACCGTGTACAAATGTTGGGCGCGTGTTTCCCGACTATGCACCGGTGCCGAGGGGATCAATGATGCTAGTTCCTCGGAGCATCTTCCATTGTAATACCGGTAGAACAAGGACAGCATTCTCACCTGATGCCTATGCTCTAAAGATTTTATTTATTTATTTATTTATTTATCTATAATAAAATATGTTTACAATGGTTTTATTTGTATGCCTGTCTCACTAGGGTATACCTGTGTCGAGACAGGCGTACAGGTATATAAATGAATATAGTAATTACAAGGATATTTCAGGTAAAATACATATTATGAATAGAATTAAAACAGAAGGGTGATTGGAAGGGTAATAAATCTTTTAAAGAGAGTTATTTTATAAATGTTGGAGATGGAGTAATGAAATCAATTCTGCCTAGTCTATTTATAGGTTAAATTTGACAGGATTCCATTATTTTCATTTGTTTTATATGGGTTAGGTTAGGTTAGGTTGCAGTCCATCTGTTAAGATGGGAGATTGCAGTCCATCTGTTAAGATGGGAGAATCTTTCAAACGGACCGCCCGTTTCTGCACAGAGTCAAGGTTTTTTTTTAGGTATTTTGAAGCTCCAGACCAGAGGTGGCTGCCAAATTCAACCGTGGGGCGCACTTGTGATTTGTACAGGGTTAACAGTTGTTTACTATTGAAGTATCTGCGGGCCCTGTACAGTACGCCCAGCTTCTGAGAGGCTAACTTAACTCTGGTTTCGATGGAGCCCCCGTACCTGAGCTGGTCACTTAGAGTTACACAAAGCATATTGATGGAGGTCCTGTTCGGAAGATTGCTTCCGTTGAAGGAGACTAGATTTTCATTTCGATCCCTTTTAGACGTTATCAAACATGATTGGGTCTTTGAAACATTAAATTCGACGAGGTTATTCTTACCCCAAGAGAAAACACCCTCGAGGTAACCGTCCATTCTTTGCTTCAAAGCCCTCTGAGCTATTGGAGTTTGCATTCAGTCCTCCATTAATGAAGTTATCTGCATTTTTCCTTCTTTCAATACCTCTATCAGCCTTACCATCTCTCGTAGACATACTACCCAGATACACAAACTCCTTCAAATACTAATAAATCTAAATGAAACGGAACAAGAATAACATCAAGGACAGCGTCTTAACCAACTTGGTCATTGTGCACTTTCATTATTAGCGTGACAGATTCATGATTACTGTACTGTGATGGTATAAAAAAGCAATAAGCATACTTTCCTTATTAAAATAATGCTGCATCTCTTTCAAAAGATGAGATACACAATGTACACAGGTCTGTTTCCTACAAAGAAAAAAGTCATCATTTTCTTGCATCTCTAGACACCTTGGCGCAGTGGTAGCGCGTTTGCCCGGAAAGCGAGAGGTCCTGAGTTCGAGTCCCAGAGGTGCCAGTATCTTTTTCTAATTTTTCTGTTTTCAGATTTTCGACAAAGTTTCGCCTATATTTTCTTCTTTTAATTAAATATTACAATTTGAGGTTTTACTCGTAAAGCTACAATAATAAAAAATAAATGTTAAAAAGGTCTCCCTCAACCGGTCTCTCCCGATCCAATCTGCCATGCAGCTGGTGGGCAGACGCATCAGGCGCCGCGACCTGGACAAACCCCACCCTAAGAACCCAGACATCCCTGCTAAGTCACCGGCAATTTTGGAGACGGGTAGGGGTACCGCCGCCCCGGGAACCATTTATTGGATAACCAACACCTCTGCCATAAGTCATCCCAAGTAATTCAGTACGTTTGGTGACTTAGCATGGGTGCCCCGGTTCATGAGGTGAGGTTTGTCTAGGTCATAGCGGCAGATGCGTATGCCCACCTGCTGCATTGAGGTTGAAGCGGGTTGGATTGAGGGAGGCCTTTTGACCTTTCTAGCCGGACTCTTAACCTGTCACGGGCCAGGCCATTTCACGAAAATTCACAAAAAAACACTAAAAAAGCACCATTTTGAACTTTGAATTGAATGTTTTGTTGATAAATTTTGAGCTATTGTATATTTTATTGACTGAAACACGTTCACAACACAATAAACTATCTACCAAAACAATATTACTTGCATTTATTACGTAAATTAATAGGTTTTACGATGTTTTATTCGCGGAACGCGTATTTATTGCGACAGTTGAAAGCGCGGCAAATTCTGACAGCCGATTGTCATAGAAGAAATCGTTTTAAAAATATTCCAGGGTTGCAAGGTGAATGAAACTTGTAGCGTCTCCGAGAGTAATGATGGCGCAAGCGATTCTGACACTGTTCTTCATACAAATTGTGTACATAGAAGGGCCAAAATCGCAGACCAAAAGTTTTTTGTCGGAAGTATTATTCAAATATTTGAATTATTTTCCCGCGCATGCGCGCCGGTGCGTCTCCGGCCTCTCACCGGTTAAGATGAAGTTATACGTGAAATCCTATTTTGATTAATCTTTACGACGAATCGGCTTACAGTATGAACATCAAAAAATATGCTACGGATAAATTGAAGCTTTTATTACCTTTTCTTTCTTTTTTTTTTTTTTTAAATAATCAGAGACGGTTTACATATATATAGTTCCCGTGAGCACTTAGGCCATAGGCCCATTGTACTATCTCCCATTTTACCTCATTCCTTTGACAGTAACCCAGTCCCTTTTATAAAGTTCACCAGGATTGTCATTGGAAATGAAGCTATATCTTCTGGTTCGTCAATGTGATTTCCCAGGTCTCATTTCCCCTCTTCACTCCTCCTTGGTTCCCTGAAGGCCCCACGACGGAAGAGGGCTTCATCTCTCCTCTCCACTCCTTAGTTCCCCGAAGGCTCCACCTCCCCTTGGTTCCCTAAAGGCCCCACAAGGGAAGAGTCCACTCCACCTTGGTTCCCCGAGGGCCCCAGGAGGGAAGAGAACTTCATCTCTCCTCCTTGGTTCCTTAACACCTTGTTTGCCGCTCGTGCACCGGTGTGTCATGAGATTTTACACGCGATTTTGACCCTTATGTATAAAGAAAGTGTATGAAGAACACGGTCAGAATCGCTTGCTCTATTATCGCCCTTTACCATAGCGAAACCTGCAATGCGCCTAGTCACTCCAAATAATTTATATTAATAATTTACCGGAGCGCGGGAGTGTGCGCAGTTCTTGCGCATGCGCGGGAAAAATATGTTTATCTATGATTTTGACCCTTTGACCCTACAAATTTGTAAAGGACAGTGTCAGAATCGCTGGACACAGTGTCATTTCTGTGCCGGGTGCCGCGTCGTAATTGGTGGAGCTTTTTGCTGGCCTACCCCGGCAAACAAGAGGTTAAAGGCCCCACAGAGGAAGAGTTCACCAAGATTGCCTCATTTCTCCTCTTCACTCCTAAATGGTTCCTCGAAGGCCCCACGTGGGAAGAGGACATCATCTCTCCACTTCACTCCTCCTTGGTTCCACAAAGGCCCCGCCCTGGAAGGGTGCCCTTCAAGGGAAGAGTTCATGGAGGTGGCCTCAGCTCACCTCTCCACGGTTTCTCCTCTTGGTTCCTCCTACGGCCCCAGGAAGGAAATCCACAGAAGCGGCCTCAGCACTCCTAGGTTCCCAAAAGGCCCCTAGTTTTCAAATGGTCCATTTTGTTTTGTCCCACGAGTTACCAGGGAAATAGAATGTCCACTCCAGCAGAGCCCTGAGTGCTGGAGTGAGGTCTAAATACTCCGAGATGCGACCTTGTTTCTCGGAGGCACCGTTCGTGAAGCTATTCCCCAGGATATTCAGCCTGAGCACGGTAGCTCACACCTTGGCTTGGGATGGCTATTGCAGGTTTGTGTTTCCACTCCCTGAGCGATGGGTTCGCCACACTCCCTACGCTGAAAGCTTTTCTATGTATTGGAATTACAATAAAATTATTATTTACGTAACAAAAAATATAAGCATAAACCACCAAAAAATATGTTTTTTCATGACTTAACTCGTACAAAATAAATAAAAACTACTTTTTCGCTTACTAGCCTTGTGCAAATAAGACCCTCGATTTTAAAATTTTGCAGGCGTGAGATTCGAAATGTTTCTAGCGTTTATATTCCTCTTAACCCATCGCCTTGCACTGCGGATGGATTGATATATCTGTCACTCCTGGTCCCACTGACCCCCAGATTCCTACCGATTTCTGATATCTTTTTCCTTCCCAGAACTTCGTATCTTTCCCTTCCTTAAAAATACCCTCCACACAGCATCCTCAAAGATGACATAGTCCTTGAGGGAAATTATTTTACTCAGGGTCTTCTGTGTCAGCTAATCTAATGTAAAATAAAATAAAACTTGCAGTGAGCTATGGCGGAGATTTTGGTTATCTAACGAATGGTTCCCGGGGCGGCGGTAATAAGGAACTCCAGTGAAAAATATTATGGCTTTAAAAAAATATGTTCATATAGACCAAGAAACGCTGATTCTGAATATATAAGTTTTATTTCATAATATTAAATGCAGAGTTTTTAAAAAAATATTAAAAAGTGCATTTTTAAACCTCTTCTCAAAACACAGCGTTAAGTTGGCATTACTGAAATGGTTAACTGTGACGTCACTCTTAACCTGTCACCTGGTGATAGTGTGTATTGTATTGACATTTGAAATGACTTGAAGTGCACACGTACCTATGCAATTCAACATTTCGTGTTTTTGGTTTATTTTCATACTGTTTATAGAGATTTAGATAAATAATAGTTATTGTGTTTATTGAAACATAATTTAGGCCCTCAACAATTTACGAAAAGGGCTATATTTGCGGACAATCTGCAATAAATTTTGCCTATTTGAGGTTAAAGTCGTGTCATATTTGACATTGTATTTTCAAATTGTTTTTAGTATAGGGCTTTTTATACAAGTTACTACACAATCTTCATGATCAGTGTATTATAAATACCAGTGTTTCTGTATGTGTTATACTTAAAACAATGTAAAAAATCACGCCTGAACACAAAATTGAAGAACGATGTCACTTCTATTTGCAATGAAAAAGATGATTTATTATTTTTATATTGCACTTTGTTAAAATACAATAACAGTAGCGGTGAAATGTGGACATTTTACCAATGTTTTTCTATATTAAAAGCAGTTAATCTTAAATAAAAACGCCTCAATTTCTCACACAAAAGTCATTGAGTCATCCTATATTAATTTTATTCCGCCATTTTCTTAAATTCAAAATCAGGGATGCTCTGACCAAAAAAAATATTTCCCTAGATTTCGAAGTGAAATTTCTCTAGAATTTCGCATTTACGCAATCACCTAAGTAGCCACCTGATTGTGTAACACTAATCCTGTTATATGTTAATTAATATGATTAATTAATTGGAAAGATATCGGAACTTGGTAAATATACTTATAATACTGTGCTTTTCCAAATAAAACACTTTTTGCTACGTGAAGTAATAATTTAAAAGTACGAATACACTCACCACTGAATTAGAAACTGAATTCCAAATAAAAAAAAACACTTTGCAAAATAAAAATCATAAGCAACCCGCCGCTCATTTGTACCAAGCGTGGTATTTTGAAGACCCCCCCCCCCGAACGTGTCACGTAGTATGGGTACGTTCCATAATATCATTTTGAGTTGTCAGTGTTAAAAATAACATTGCATGTAAGTACATGAACAATAATTAAGATTCATAGGAATTCCAAAAAATATATATACGTATATATATATATATATATATATATATAAATAATACCAGTAATATTGTCATATGTAATAAAATTTTTGCCAGAGTTCGAAATTTCCCTAGATTTTGTCCTGATTTCCCTTATCCCTAAAAAATATTTTTCTCCCCTAGATCTAGGGAAATTTTCCTTGACATGACATCACTGATTCAAAATGACAACTTAAAAAGTAAAAAACTAACGGTGGGTGAAGACCACCATAGATACGGCGCGTTTCTGGGAGTCTTTAAAAATTAAAACTTTGACAATTATTTTAACTATTAAAACTAACTATAAAAATAAAAATAAAAATGCAGTTATTTAAGTTTGAAGGTCTTTATTCATTAAAAAAAATAAAAAAAATTGGACTGGAGTTCTCTATTGTGTTTCCATAATTCCATTGAACCTAATAACATTTTCTCTAAAAAACTGTAAAAAAAAAAATATATAAATATAAATAAATAAATAAATAATGACATGTTTATTTTCAGGAGCTGAACTATCGCGGCAGTTGGAAGATTGGCTATCCAAAGCAGATCTGATGCACGGACCTGCCAGGGCAATCATTGCTCCGTAAGTCACATTTACACATTTTTATCAAGCTCATCTTCTTCCCCTTGTCGTATTCGTATTTAGGTTCTTTGAAAAAGCCTTAATGAGTTTTTTTTTCAATAGCTCCACACAGGAGGCCCTCAGGAAAACAATTTCCCTCGATCCCATGTTATATTTGGGGATGCTGTGTCGAGGGTCTTTTTAGGGAAAGGAAGGAAAAGGTATGAGAGGTATGTAGGAATCTGGGGGTCAGTGCGACTGGGAGTGACTGGCTTATGAAACCATTCCTCCCACTGCAATGCGAGATGATGGGTCGACTCTGCTGGAGAAATCAAAAGTCAAACTGTCTCTCCCGATCCGGCTCGCCAAGCAGTAGGTGGGCAAACGCATCCGCTGCCAAGACCTAGATACCTCACCCCATGAACCCGGACACCCTTGCTAAGTCACCAAACAAAGCAAACCGCTCAGGGTGACCTATGGCAGGGGGTTATCCAATAAAAGGTTCCCAGGGCGTCGGTACCCTTACCCACCTCTAAAATTGATAAAAATTGGTTGCAGTGTATTAAATTTGTTATCTAAGGTTATTCGGCGGTATTTGCAAGCATTGACAGCATTTGATTCTGACAGCCGGTAGACAAAAGTCGCATAATTAAGCAGAGCTGGCTGTTACTACTTTGGTTAACTGTCAATACACACAACTTTTTAAATAATAATGTCATTCGTAATGCAAAATTATTGGCCTGTTAGTGAACAGAGGCAAACCAATGAGGGTCTTAGAATCGAAAGACGTCTCATATGTGGTCAATTGGATGCGTTCAAGCTTGGAATTGAACAGAATTCAGAAAGTTGTTTAGAATATCACGAGGTATGGCTAAAGACCTCATTTAATTTTTTTTATTTATTTATTCTTTGTTTTACAATATTTTAGAGAAAAATGTGTCCTTACTGGGGTACCCCCTTCTAATGGGGTACTCTGTTAACGACCAATTAATATCTGGTACTCGCTAGTATTATACTAAATTGTGTAATATGCAACTGATGGTCTTCAGCAAGGCAATACTGACAGTATCCACCGCTCATGATCTCTTTTTGTGTTTCAGGCATGCGGGTTATTCCTACTGTGGCGCTTGTGCGGCCTTTGCATATCGCCAAGTTAGCCCTGCTGTTGTGTAAGTATAAATATTTTTAAATGTATTTTCAATTGAAGCAATATTTCGAACAGGCCCTCCATTGATATGCTTGGTGTAACTCTAAGTGACCAGCTCAGGTACGGGGGTTCCATCGAAGCCAGAGTTAAGTTAGCCTCTCAAAAACTGAGCAAACTGTACAGGGCCCGCAGATACTTTAATAGTACGCAATTGCTAACCCTGTACAAATCACAAGTGCGCCCCACGTTTGAATTATGTTTCTGTGAAACAACTGGCCCTTATACTTGTTCACACTTGACAAGTAGTTTAGTCAAGTAGTGAGTAACTCGCTTTGATGAAAAGAGTTCACATTACGGTCGAGTAGAGTACATTAGTGGGCAGCGCGTTGCAAGATGACGGGCTGCTATGCAACAAAGTAAATATGCTAATTAAGCTGATTGTAATGCTTATTTTAGAAGAGGTGAAATAATAAATTAGTCAGATGAAAATAAATGACCTATAGACACGAAAAAAGATTAATAGCAGCATAAATAAATAATAAGTGCCTCAGTACATGACGCTACTTACAAGCTACTCGATCCTCGTGCGTGTGTCACGCGCGCCGATCGTAAGTACCCCCCGTACGATTTTGCTGGTTCTCGTACACGGCGCTACGCAACGGCTGTCAGTTTCAAATCTGTTGTACCATACTGACGGTGCTGATCGCACGCGACACGTCGTATCATTTGTGTCTGATACTTATTCGTTTGACAGAAATGGCGTCGGAATATGAAAGTAATGTTAGATTTGTTCTGGAAGTGGAAAAAAATGCGTGTTTACCAGAATTACTTTACCAGAATATGTAAGAAAGAATTTAGTGGAGAAGGCATGGATTGATGTTGAAAAATGATCTAGTTCAGTATATTCCGGGTAGCGCCGTGTACGGAAACCAGCATTAAAGAGTAGTATATCTGCAGTGTACTTGTGTCACAATTACGTAGTTTGTAAGTATCTCCATGAACGGAGGGCATAAAAGTAGCATCTTCGCTCCCACGGCACGACATATCTGCACATCTAATAATGAACTCTGCTAAAACGACAGGTTCGCGCATGTCAGTGCGCAGGGACGCGTGATGGGGGTCACTACTCACCAGTAAAAATAGAAGGAAATGGATTGACTCTACTAAAGAGCTGACTAAACTACTCAACTAAAATTGTGGTGTTCGGATGCGTTTAGTTACTAATATACTCTCTACTCGACTAAAATACTGGCCCAGTTCGAACAGGTCTTTAGGGACTGATTTTCCTGTATGTAGGACAGGGTCTTTTTAAACATTTAGTTTCAGAAGTCAATCCTTTGTTTACAGTAAGAGAATCTTCATTCTGGGACCCAGTCACCATGTGCGGCTGGCCTCTTGTGCCTTGTCGCAGGCTGACAAGTACAAAACTCCCATTTATGATCTGCACATCGACAAGAAAAGTGAGTACCTACCTAAAATTCAAACCATAGACGTACGCTCCCTTCGCCCGTCTATCAAGAAGGTAGCTACCAGTAGCTACCACATTTCAGAAGGCGAAACAGCTATCACACGCGTAGTAACAATTAACATAGCAGGAGGTGTTGGTTATCAAACAAATACATGCCTCTCAAATTCATTCCTCTTTATGTGCAGTGTTAGTAGAAAAAACCTATTCTAATGTTTTTGACATTCTATCCTCGCAGTATACTCTGAACTGGAGGCCACGGGAGAATTTGAGTGGATGGACATGAGGACGGATGAAGACGAACACTCCATTGAGATGCATCTACCCTATATCGCTAAAGTCATGGAGGAGTGAGTATACATTCGTATTCAATTCTAAAACTACCGATCACAAGCAGTTCGGATGAAATCTTTAGGAGAATCGGTGTTGTGGACATTAGGCAACTTTATGCCAAAAATATACTAATTTATCTATTCAAACAAGGTACTGTTTTTGACAATATCCAAACTGTTCGTGATACGAGAACCAAAGGGCGAAATCTCTTACTTATCCCTTGGTAAAAATGTAAGGATCCTTTTAATAAATAACTGTTTCTACAAGTAACTTCACTTTTTATTTCAATCACAGGATAACATGTTTTAAATGTATAAAATAACGGTGTGAATACTAAATACACCGGGCCCAATTGGCGTTGTTTATTATTTAAACTTTGCGTGGTAAAAACCATTAAAACCCAGAAGCGAGCCTTTTTATAAAGTAAAAATCCACCACCATCTGACACTTTGCAAGTGTTAGAAAAACATGACTCGTAGTTAAAACAGTTTCCCAAACTACCGAGTTGAGCTCTTAGCAAAGGCTCACACCATTCTGTTGGTATGCTAATTAAATTGGAGTTTACTCAAGCAACCCACAGATGTCGGTAGCCTGTCAATTTTGAACATCGCCAAAACAACGTTTGGTCAAAGAAACTTCAGGTACTTTGCAACAAAACTTTATAATACACTTCCACTGACCATTAGACAGCACACTAATCACGTAAAATACAAAACAGATACCAAGTTTTGGATCACTACCAAAGACAAATCATATATCAACAATATTTTTAGAACCTCCTAATGCATGCTAACCCATTGATACGATGCTGACTGTCCTTGTACTTTTACTCTAAATGTAAATAACATTGTTGTTGTTATCCTTTATAAACTATTTATGTTAAAATGCGCCTGCTCTCAACACAGGAACTCCTAGTGAGACAGGCACAGCACAATTACCTATGTAACATAAAAAAATTAAGATTATAATAAAAAAAAACATATAAAAAAAATCAATCATTTACAGCAACTGATATTTGTTGAAGCAACTGTATACATCTCCCTTCTACTTGCTTTCCATGTACCCTATCCCTATCTGACAATGTGTGGCCAAATTATCTATTATGACGGTTGGAACTCGTAAATCAAGGAACAATCAGTCTTTAAAGAAGCCCGTGTAATGATCAATTCCTGTGGTGATATAACTATATAAACGTACATTAACCACTCCAGTATTTTGCGCTTATGCAAATTTTTTGTCTTAAGGTACAAACTAAGATGGACTCATAAAAGTGTATCATGGGCTCCAGCCTACAGGAGCAGTTCTATATCTTTTGTGGATATGGCAAAGATTCCGTACAGAATCGGCTGTCAAATTCGTGTGATTAACTATGGCTGTCAATTGCTTTTTCGATGAGTGACGTTGGTCGATGTCAAATGTCAGCTGTCGCATATTAAATTACTGTACATTTAACCACTCCAACCCGTAAGCGTGTTTACACGACAATATGACAATAGCAGTAAAGCACAATAAGCGTGTTTTCACGCTAACGCTTGTGTTCCCACAGAAATAGTTATAACTCTGTTATTGTTCTAGTGACAACCCTAAAACAAAAAGTAGAAGATCCATATTGAATGAAGCTTCACATCTCTATTCAAAGTTGTCCATAGAAGGAAAAGAAAACATAAAAAAACTTATTTTGTAGAAACAGTTTTCACCCGCCAAATCGCCTACGCGCCGTTAGCATTGATAATTTTTTTATTAAATATTCTTGTATGAAATGGTAAAAAAGTGAGGAGACAATTGTTTATTATACATTTATACAATAGAATAAGTGTTTTTTTTTACATAATCCGTGATTTTAGTACTGTTTTCACATAAAAACATCATGTGAGTCATTTTTACAATTTTTTTATGTTAGCATTCTAAATTTTAATATTTACAAATGTTAATATTTATTTGTAATATAATAATTCGAAAGCTTATTTTGTAACCTTTCAAAAACAGTTTTTAGTATTCGGCTACGTTCAGAAATGTTTCATTTATAGAGCTTTAACCTGTCAAAGGCCCGCAAATTCCAGGAAAAATACGGAAATTTCGTAACAAAACACGATTTTGAATTTTGAATTAAATGTTTTGTTGATTAATTTTGAGCTATCGTATATTTCATTGACTGAAATACGTTCCTAGAACAATAAACTATGCACCAAAACAACATTACTTGCGTTAATTACGTAAATTAATAGGTTTTATGATGTTTTAGTCGAGGAACACGCGTCAAAACTGACAGCTTCAATTTGCGCCAAAAATGACATTTCGATTCCACAGATAAAAATCATTTAAAAATAATCTGGTGTTGTCAGATGAATGAAACTAGTGGCTATATCATCAATGATGTTGGCGCAAGCGATTCTGACCTTGTTTTCATACAAATTCTGTACATAGAAGGGTCAAAATCGCAGACAAACTTTTTTATTTCGAAATATTTTTTTCGCGCATGCGCAAAAGCTGCGCGCAAATGAGCGTCTCCGGCCGTTTACAGGTTAATTGCAAAGCGGAAATAACACAAAGTTTTTATAAATCTGATAGTTCGTTTAAAGTACACAAAAATACCTGATGGTGGGAAAGCTTGTCTTTCTTTTAAAAAATAACTTCATGACATATTGTTTATTAATTTGTAACCTTTAATTTCAGATACAAGAATGCCTTTACGATCATCCCCATATTGGTTGGATCTTTGACACCGGACAAGGAAGCCAAGTTAGTATCAAACAGTTAACATTATTATCCACCGCTTTTTGGCCACATTTTGGCCAATTTGCAAACACCCTCGAGTGTTTGCTTGCCAAAATGTGGCCAATTTGAAGTGGTATTTTAAAACATTTGTTAGAATTATTTCAAAAGGTTCCATGACAGTTGATCTGCCTACAATTGGCCCCCTGGCATACTATACTCAATACGCAGTTGGTTTAGGGAAATATGGTATACCTACTTGAACAAAATATAACTAAGTGTCTCCGAAGGGGTATGCAGAGAGGATGTACTGCCGAATAACAAAAGTGTAAAACATATTTTCGTTCGAATGTATCAAGGAAAAATCTACTTGTCTATATACTGTGTACCTTGACGACCTCCGTGGTCGAGGGGTAAGGCTCTTGACTCACAATCTGAAGGTTGCGGGATCGAATCCCGGCATGCGTATATTAATTTTATTTGATTAATTTTATGTTATTTCACATTTATTTCATTTAAAATAATATGTAGTATATTTGTGGAATGTTCCAGAGTGGGAGATACTCTCAGTATCGCCCTGGTGTAAGACCACCATTCAGAATTGAAACGTTGCTTGAAATGGCTTAGTCATATTTGGTGACTAGATCTGAATAGCCAGGTACTTCCCCACATTCCCATTCACCATCTCCTTCCCCTCCCCACTACCTTCAGCCTGACAACATACCTCAATTGGGGATGCCATATTCTCACTGGCTCCAGATGGGAGCAGCTGAGACTCTTGTAAGGTATTCACATATAAATTTTTTTTAAAAGCCAGCACATTAAGTACAAAAAATTGATACTGTATAAATTCGTTTGTTATTCATATCAACTTATTATTTAGGGAATTTTTGAAGTCGATTTTACATTTGAAATTGCTAAATAATGCATAAAAAATTATAAATTTCTCCCATTCTAGATACGGCCGCTTGCTGGCTCCGTATCTGGCAGACCCTCAGAACCTGTTTGTGGTTTCCTCGGACTTCTGCCATTGGGGGTCAAGGTTCCGCTACACCTACTACGACAAGCAGTGCGGACACATCTACCAGAGCATACAGAATCTGGACAAGCAGGTTCCCCTCATTTATTACATTAACTATGAATGTGCAAAGCAAGACTTAGTGATTGTTATTAGTTAATTTGCTCATGCATTCATATCTAATATCACAATAAGTCAATTCTTTCTACTTTCAAAATAAGGGAACGTACCCATACTACGTGACCTCTTCGGGGGGGGGGTCTTCAAAATGTCACGCTTGGTACAAATGAGCGGTGGTTTGCTTAGGATTTAGGTCACCGGGGGGGGGGGTTAAAAATTTCAAAAAATTGGTCACGTAGTATGGGTACGTTCGCTAAGAATCCGATGGAATAAGTCAATTCTTTTTACTTTCGAAATAAGATTCTAACGGAATAAATCAATTCTTTCCTCTTTTGAATTAAGAATCCAATGGAATGAGTCAATTCTTTCTACTTTCAAAATAAGAATCCGATGGAATAAGCCAATTCTTTCGAAATAAGAATCCAGTGGAATAAGTCAATTCTTTCTACTTTCGAAATATGAATCCAATGAAATAAGTCAATTCTTTCTACTTTTGAAATAAGAATCCGATGGAATAAGTCCATTCTTTCTACTTTTGAAATAAGATTCTAATGGAATAAGTCAATTCTTTCCACTTTCGAATTAAGAACCGATGGAATAAGTCAATTCTTTCTACTTTCGAAATATAAATCCAATGGAATAAGTCAATTCTTTCTACTTTTGAATTAAGATTCCAATGGAATAAGCCAATTCTTTCTGCTTTTAAAATAAGAATTCAAAGGACCTTTAACCTGTCAAGGTCCGTTTCCTAACAAGAAATTCCCTAACAAAGCACCACTTTGAATTTTGAATTGAATATTTTTGGATTAATTTTGAGCTATCGTATATTTTATTGACTGAAACACATTCCTAGAACAATAAACTATGTACCAAAATAAAATGACTTGCGTTAATTTGATAGGTTTTACAATGTTTTCTTCAAGTATCATGCATCGGACTTTGACAGATTTAATCGCGGTAAATTTGACATTTCAATGCCACAGATAAAAACATTTTAAAAAAATTCTGGTGTCGCCAGGTGAATGAAACTAGTGGGTGTATCATCAACGATGTTGGCGCAAGCGATTCTGACCTTGTCCTTCATACAAATTCTGTACACAGAAGGATCAAAATTGCATTCAAAAATATTTTTTTCAAAATTTTTTTAGCGCATATCCGCACGTCTCCGGCAAATAAGAGGTGAATAGTGCATGTCGTGCACCGATACTTATTTATTGACCAGATCTGAAGAGCCATGAAATTCCAAACCTTTGCCTTCCCCATCTCCTTTTAATCTATTAAAACAATGATATATTTGTGTCTTCCACAGGGTATGGACATTATTGAAACACTGAATCCACAAGCCTTTACGGATTACCTTAACAACTTTGGTAACACCATTTGCGGTAGACATCCCATTGGCGTCTTGTTACAGGTAAACTTAAAAATATGTTTTTTTTTTCAATTTGGCGGCCACCTCAGGTCTTTTTTTTTAAGTGAAAACTTCTTTAGAACCGTTGCGAACTGCAACTGAAACGAAAAAGCAACACTAAAAAGAGACAAACAAATCTAGGATTAAGCCTGCGAGAGAATGAGATAGAATAATCGGTCTCCTCTTTGTGCAGTGCTTCGTAGCCTCCCCACTCTTGTTTAGTTTTCTGAAGGTTTCACTTCTACAGCGTGTGAACTGCACAGAGGCACAATTGGCAGAGGAAGGATAAAAGTAGACTGAATGCTGTTGAAATGAGATCCCTGAGGCGTATGTGTGGTAAAACCATGTATGATTGTGTGAGAAATTTGGAGATTTGCAATGAATGCGTAAGCGTAATGTAATGAGTAAGATTAAGAAAGGGATGCTCAGATGGTTTTGGCACGTAGAGCGAATGGACGAAGAAAGGGGTGTAAGAAGAATATATGACCCAAATGTGAATGGTAGAAGAAGTCGGGGATGCCCGAGGAAGACATGGCACGATCAAGTGAATCAGATACTTGAGTCGAGCCATGTCAAGAGTCAGAATAATATGTATGAGACGATGTATGAATGTGAATGAGGCAAAATTGTGTGCCAAGTTCCAGTTGTTTGGCGGTCCGTCCTCTTTGCCTACCCCTGCGGAATGGCGTGATGGTTAGTTAGTTGAATTTGAAAGCCACCTCTGGTTTTTTTTTTAAAATTAACTTCACAAAGGAGGCCCTGTGCAAAATAATTTCCCTATCGGGCCTATGTCATCTTTGGTGATGCCGTGTGGAGGAATTTTTAGGAAAGGAAGGCGAAAAAGTGTGTCCAGGAGTGACGGATATATGGATCCATCCCTTCCTCTGCGGTGCTAGGCGATGGTTCGAAAGAGACCAGCTGGAGAGGTAAAAGGATCTCCCTCAACTGATGTCTCCTGATCTGGCCTGCCATGCATCTGGCGGACTGGCGCATCCGCCGCCAAGACCTGAACCCGGGCACCACTGCTAAGTCATCAAGCGTAGCAAACCACTTGGGGTGACCTATGGCAGAGGTGTTGGTTACATTAGGTGACTTAGCAAGGGTGCCCGGGTTCATGGGGTGAGGTTTGTTCACCAGCGTGTGTCAGGCAGATTGAGAGCGTCCTATAGACCTCTCCAGCAGGGATTTCGGAATATTGCACCGCAATTGGGAGGGATGGATTCATACGTCCGTCACTCCTGGACACACTGACCCCCAGATTCCAACCCACTCCGCATAGCTTTTTCCTTCCCACTTCTTCTCCTTTCTTTCCTAAAAAATACCCTCCACACAGCATCTTCAAATATGACGTTGGCCCTGAGGGTGATTTTGGACTCCTGTGTGGAGTTAATGTAAAAGTAAAAAAAAAAAAAACACAGGGCTACGTAATCTTTGGGGATGCTGTGCGGCGGGTCTTTTTAAGGAAAGGAAGGAGAGGAAGTTCTGGGAAAGAAAAAAAAAAGAGGGGTGGGTAGGAATCTGGGGGTCAGCGTGTCCAGTAGTGAGAGACGTATGAATCCACCCCTCCCACAGCAGTGCAAGGCGATGGGTCGAGAGAGTCCAGCTGAAGAGATCTAGATGGAGGCGTCTACTAATATCTACAGGAATTCCAAAAACTGAACAAATCGGACTAATATCTATGAGAACCAAAGTGAGGACGAATATCTACAGCACTGGCAGAGGTTGGGTTAGGTTAGGTTAGGTTAGTTAGTTATTACGTAATTGAAGTAATTTATGCTTTCCCGTACAACCTCTTGCTCAGCTGCCCTCTGTAGATATTAGTCCAACCTATGCTCCATAGATATTAGTCGACCGTCATAGATATTCGTCCGACCTTTGCTATGTAGATATTAGTCCTCATTCTGAAGTTCATAGATATTAGTCCGACATATGAGCTGTAGATATTCGTCCGACATACAGGCTGCAGATATTAGTATCTGGAATCATCTAGATTACGTCTACCTCAAGCAGTCTCTCCTGATCCGGACGGCCATGGTGAGGAAAACGCATTCGCCTAAGTCCTATGCAAACCTAACTACAAGAACCCAGGTACCCCCGCTAAATCACCAAATGTAGCAAACCACTTGGGGTGACCTAAGACAGGGGTGTTGGCTATCCAATAAATGTTAATGAACCTACGTAATTAATAATAAATTTTTTTTTCTTTTCTAGGCTTGTGGTCCGCTTTCTCGGCAGCGCCAGATCTCTCTGAAGTTCTTGCAGTACGCCCAATCCTCGGAGTGCCGCCACACCAGCGACTCTTCCGTCAGCTACGCTAGCGCCAGTCTGCTGGTGGACTGACCGAGCAACTAAACAGGCCGCAACGCACCCAGCCCACCCTATATAGATACATATTAATAATATTGATTGGCAGCAATAACACACAGCAATAAATTTCAAGAATACAGTACTCTCTTACAATCCACCACATCAAAACCCGGGCAGGTGTCTGATTCTGCAGATATATGAGGGTAGGCTGAAAAGTAATGCACACATGCTTGTAGAATACAAACAAAAACAAAATCGGGCAAAAAGTACAATGCTTAACCCGGTGTCATTGTGGCGGAAAAAGACGATGAGGTGGGTCATTATGACCCTGTTAGAAATTGTCACTATTTTGCCTTGTATAAAATAATTTTTAATATTTGACATTTATAATATACTAGCTGACCCGGCCAAGCGTTGCTGCAGCTAACGAAACACAACGCCATCTACTGGATGGTTATCCAACCTTTTAACTGACACCACCATCTGTTAATTTGCAAACAAATCAAATCGATCAGTTGCTCAATTTATATTATTATAGCGAGTTACCGGTATGCGTTTCTATGCCACTTAATAAAGAAATTGTTTCTCCCTGCGTGTCCTTTCCCACTCCGTCACCTCCACCATCCCTCTCCCCACTCCACTCCCCCCCCCCCCCCTTCCCCCGTCCCGCGAACCCCCTCCCGAGTTCCCCTTCCCCCTCTTAGATCCCCCTCCCAGGTTCCCCTCCCCCTTTCTGGTTCCCCTCCCCCATCTCTCCCTCCCTCCCGCTTACAATAGCAATAGCCGCTTCCTCGCGTGCCACCAATAGCAATTTTTTTATACAAATTTCATAATGCCAGAGCTCACCTGAAGTTTTATAAAAACCTTGTCCTGACAATTTGTAAAACACAAAAAAAAAGAATTATCCAATTTTGTGCAGTCGTTCGAAAGTTATGCGCTTAGCAACACATTCAGCGATTCATTTTTATATTATAGATATCTGTATATATAGTCAGTAGCAGCAATAAAACGGTATAAATCGATAATAAATGAATTTGCGTGTAGACATAAAGGCAAAGACAGCTGTTTATGAAATGGAAACGCTGCTGTGACATAGTAAGATGAAAAATACACTGGTTGAATTCAACGGCCTGAAACTACGAATGCGTTTAGAGGGGAAATGTCACTTCCACATTCCACCTGGGGCGCTTTCGAAAGTCATTTTGTTCGTGCTGTACAAGCGTGTGTGCATTACTTTTCAGCCTACCCTCGCAGTACACAACTGCACAACCTTGTACAAATCTCAAGTGCGCCACACTGTTGAATTTGGCAGAAACTTCTGAAGGGTGATTGTATATCTTTTGTGTTATTTTTGCATTTAGTCAGCGTTACGAGATAATTAAGACAAAATCTGTGGGATATCGGAATATTGGATTCGCAAATTTTTCCACGACTGACATCTCTTTATGAGGATTATACGGCAAACACACCGTCATCTCTGGCCTTAAGGCTCGATGACACAGAGCGAGTTTACAAGCTACTATCTACTAAGTTTAAAAGCGGATAAATCGGCGAGTGAGATTTGTTATGATGCAGTACAAATCCTTATTCCTTTAAATATAATTATTAATATCTTTATCATTTGTACTGCATCCTGACGTCTCTACCCGTCGAAATCATCATTAGGTAGGAACTAGTTTATTATTTATTAGAGTGCCAGCTCTGATTTTGTCTACGACCGGAGGCGACACCTGGGTCAGTTCCGCGGCAATACAACACTTTTTGCGTGGGTAGGTTTTGGAGAGGTGGGCCCCGAGACCTATACACGTGACCTAGACAGTCAACGGAGTATGTTGTGAAATTTCAGTTTGTACGGGAAAAAATTCCCTTTTTACTTAGATAATGCCGGGAGTACTCGTTATAACTTTAAACGCCCACCTCTCTGAAACCTACCCACGCAAAAAGTGTCGTATTTCCGCGGAACTGACCCAGGTGTCGCCTCCGGTCGTAGACAAAATCAGAGCTGGCACTCTAATAAATAATAATAAACTAGTTCCTTCCTAATGATGATTTCGACGGGTAGAGACTTTAGCTACTTTTAACCCTTCAAAAATTGGGCATTTTTTTCAGATGGTCAAAATATTTTCGCTTTACAATAAAATGCAAATATTTTAAATATTTCTGAGCTTATTCAAAAACCAAAAACTGTTTTAGAAAGGTGATGAAATACGCTTTCAAATTATAGAATTCGAAAACAGTTTTTTTATTTTTTTATTATAAAAATTTTGCACACAAACATAAAAAAGTTTACAAAATGGCTCACCTTACGTTTTTTCTAACTAAAGTTACTGATAATAAAAAATAATAAAATCACATACATATATTATTAGAAAAATGTATAACAAACAAATATTGTAACTTCACTTTTTTGTCGCCCTATGTAAAAATAATTTTTAAAAAATTTCTGAAGTTTCAAATTTTTTTTCAATTGGCAATTCGAAACTTTGTGTACATAAAAGTATACATTTTACTTTTTTGGTGGCTATTTTTTAGATTGAAATATAAAGCGTGGTATTTTTCCTTTCTAACACCGATTAGAACATATTTCTAACTATGATAGTAAGGGAGTTACAGCGTTTTATATGAGACCTATGTGCGTTGGGACAAATATGGTCTCCTGTGATTAAACGGGTTAAGAGTTGGTATCTCAACACAGGCACAGTATTTATCGCAATACGGAATACAGCATTTAAGAAAACTGTCAAAATGTATCGTATACGGCCAATGGATACGTCGATTTAACGTGCAATGGATACAGAATCACCCTTTTGATGTTGCTAGTTTACAATTTAAAACCTTTCTTCTCCTAGGCCCCATATAGGTTCAGTGTTTCCAACTGAACATATAAGTATGTAGATATATAGCTTGTATGAAGTTAAAAAGTGTGAAAAGACCTTATCTTGTTACTCTCTTTGGCTTTGGACTTAACACCTTGATCAAAAAGTTTTATGACTTTATTCATAAAATCGAAAATACAAATTTATTCATCAAAATCAATATGGTTCCCTTTAACCTGTAATCGGCCGGAGACGCGATGGCGGGAAAATAATTAAAAAAAAATTCGAATAAATCATGTTTGTATGCGATTTTGACCCTTCTATGTACAGAATTTGTATGAAGGACAAGGTCAGAATCGCTTGCGCCCTCATTTACCCATAAGACGGATAAAAATTTGATTCACCTTGCAACCCCAGAATATTTTTAAACGATTTTATCTGTGACATGAAAATGTCAAATTTGCCGCGAATTTTCTGTCAAGGTCGATGCGTGTTCCTCGACTAAAACCTATTAATTTACGTAATTAACGCAAGTAATGTTGTTTTGGTACATAGTTTATTGTTCTAGGAATGTGTTTCGGTCAATAAAATATATTAAAAAAAAAAAGAAATAATTCAACTTTGTATAAACCACTTATATGATGCGCAAATCCGACCGGTTTCGGAATAAACATAAATTACCTACCATATAAAACATTGTTTGAAACTGTCAAATTAGTATAAGCTTTCCCTGACGAAGGAACGTTTGTTCCGAAACCGGTCGGATTTGCGCATCATATAAGTGGTTTATACAAAGTTGAATTATTTCATTTTTCTATAATGGATAACCACAAAGTAATAGCTACATTCAAAAACAAAAAAAAAAATAACCACAAAACATTCAATTCAAAATTCAAAATGGTGATTTTTTTAGGGAATTTTCGTATTTTTCCTGGAATTTTATGGCCTTTGACAGGTTAAAATACTCCCCATCGACTGCAACGCACTTACGCCAGCACTTGATCTAACACTCGAAACACTGATTGTACCAAAGATATTCAAATACAGAAGAGATATGCTATGGTGTCCGCGCAACTGTCGCCGGACTACGCGCTAATTAGCGTAGTTTTCATACAAAAATAACTTGTTCGTTTCGTTGTATTTTTGAAAATGTGCATTAATATTGGTTAACAATATATTTTGAATAAGGAAAGAATTCTTTCATTTAGTTTAACGTTCGTTTGGTTTATTCATTAATTATTTGTTCTTTTAGGGCCGTCTGTTTCAACACTCGCTAAAGTAAAAGTAAAACAAAACGCCGTTACTATAGTTAAATTTCAGAAAAATGCGTTTTTCAATCAATTTGACTGATTGTTTTACGTTACTTTTAACTTTTGTACTTACTTTCCGAAAACCGATAGTTACTCTAGAGTTACTCCGCCATATTGGCATATTTGACAGTTCTGGTCGAAGTAATGTTCAGAAATGGGTGGTTCAACATTGATTACTAATATACTAATCAATAATCATGATAAATATTGTAGAAGAGGATGATAATGATGATGAATTCCTCATCCAATATGTCTTGCAGAGAAAACCAAAACATTTCGTCCCCGCGTCAATAATATGGTTATCTGGGATCTTGAATTTTTGGCGCAGCACCGCATGTCGAAAAAATCTTGCTGTTGAATAGAATCAATTCTGATATCGACATATTTAGCGTTACCTTTTAAAGACAAGCTCTATTAATGGATGTATCGCAAATTTTACAAGATCTTCAAATTAATATACCTATTGTATCACAAACATTACAAAAATAACATGAGTAGTAGGTTAGACTCGTTTCGTATATCGACATTAGCGAGTGAAGCTGCCTTTAAAAGACAAGCTCTATTAATTTCACTAATATAATTTGTACACTACTTACGTTTAATGTAATACTCTTACAAACGGATTTAAAAAAAAGCTATAATGTATGTTTTTCTAATATTTACCATAAATAAATTGAATTGAAGATCTCGTAAAATACGCGACACTTCAAATTCAAGGAGACATCATAAGTACTGGAAAGTAAATTACATTCATATTGTATATTATATGTATTATAATAGGTCGTCATTTATTTGTAAATATTCATACAAATACTTTTATCGAAACAAAGCTGTCAGATCCTACGACGCGAAACAAAATACAACAGGATATTTTGACAGTTGTTCTGATTTAGTTTACGGTGTTGCCGCATCAAAAAATATTTCGATGCATTTTGTCACATAATTCCGAGGAAAATTCTGCTTTTTAGACTGGCCACACTGACAACTATTACTTAAGCGAAAATATACTTGAAACAGGGCGCGGTCCTATTTAACGTCCTCGTTACTTTAACTGACAGTTAAAAATTAACTTTAGAACACGATTTAACTTTCTGTTGAAACAGACGGCCCTTAGTTTATGTTATGATAAAATATTTGTCAATATATCTCGAAGTTTATTTTATCATAGATTTAGGCAAGCAGGTACCTCATTTCAAGAGGTGATTAAATAATATTAAATAAGCTTCTACATAAATTTATTTTTTTAAATTTTGGAAGTAACATCATTCATTTTTTCTTTTTTGAATAGGGTATAAAAATCGAATATTTTGTTTAGAGCCCACTTCTGAGTAATCTTTCTATGGTGGTGGAGGGTTTTACTGACAAGTCGGGCGTGATTCTTATTGATTACGTTAATAATTTTATAAAGTAAAACGATTATTATTTTATCCGAACTGGATGATAATTAACTAGGCCGCGACTATTGTAATCGTGGTGCCGATAAGTGTTGTAAATACACATTTCTGTCTTCGTAATTTTCACCGAATATAACTGATGGTTAATTTTGAATTTACTTGCCAAGTAACAAGCAATTTATTTTAAAACATGGAAGATTTAAAATACAAGAAATTTAATCTGTTAAATAACGAAGGAATAATTATTCTCGCCTGATAATACAAGATTTTCATGGCTGGCTTTTGGTTTTTGGGAGCAGATACTGTTTTCGGCTGAAATCAGTTCCAGGTATTTTGTCCGACCATACTTCAGGAGAAAAACCAGAAGCTCAAGATCGTAATTTAGATAGATAGTTAGAATCATGTAAATTTTTGGTCGATTCAAGGAAGGTGAGTCTTAAGTTCTGTTAATATGTTTATTGGTTCCAGTTTTATTTTATTATGTGATAATAAATCTTTTAATTCATATTTCTTAATAATACTGTCTATTTTATTTTAAAAATCCTTCTAATTTAATCGTATAGTTTTCATACCAAAGACCCTGAGAGAGGTTTATTGTTTTACTAACTGCTAGCCTGGTTAATCAACCAGTGGCGCCCCTTTTAAAAATAAAGCTGGCAGATGTTTAAGTCATATTTTTATTATGACATTTATTTGTTAATTGGTAAACAATATCGGCGACACCCGGAAGCGCAGACCCACATAGTAAAAACAGCAGATAGAACATCTACTTATATTTCAATATCTTTGGATTGTACTCTGTCATCAGATAGAATCTTGTCTGATTACGTCTAAAAGGGATAGAAATAAAAATCTAGTATCTTTCAAAGGTAGCAATCTTCCGAACAGTCCCTCCATTGATATGCTTGGTGTAACCCTAAGTGACCAGCTCAGGAATGGGGGCTCCATCGAAGCCAGAGTAAAGTTAGCCTCTCAAAAACTGGGCGTACTCTACAGGGCCTGCAGATAGTACATAACCCTGTACAAATCACAAGTGCACCCCACGGTTGAATTTGGCGGCCACCTCTGGTCTGGAGCTCCAAAATACCTGAAAAATACCCTCGACTCTGCAGAAACGGGCGGTCCGCTTAATTGATTCTCCCATCTTAACAGACGGATTTTAATCTTTAGAGCACAGGCGTCGGGTGGGAATGCTATCCTTGTTCTACCGGTATTACAATGGAAGATGCTCCGCGGTACTAGCATCATTGATCCCTTCGGCACTGGTGCATAGTCGGGAAACATGCCAAACGCGTGCCCAACATTTTGTACAAGGTTGATATTTATCACATGATGTATATATATATGTCTTCAACAGCTCGGCTGTGGAATGATTTGCCGGTGTGTCCTCCTTCCTACAACATGGGTCTCTTCAAGACCAATGTTCATTCCTTCCTCCCGTCAAAAAGACCCTCCACACAGCATCCCAGATGACCTAGGCCCTGAGGGAAGTTATTTTCCGCAGGGCCTCCTGTGTGGAGTTAATTTAAAAAAAAAAAACAGTCTTCGATTTTTTCATGACATTCTCGCGGGTGCTGTAACGCGTTCCGCGTAGCGGTTTTTTAAGTCGGTTGAACATGAAAAATTTGCAGGTATCCACATTAGGTGATTTCGAGCTGGATAGTATTCGCATTGTTTTTGTTCATAAACTCATGGACAAGGATCGTATTGTGAGACGGTGCGATGTTGTGGTGCAAAATTGATGCCATTTTCAGACTTGTAAAAATCAAAAAAACGCCCAAAGGTAGAGGTACTCGGTACAGCGTAACTTTTACAATCGTCAAGTTGTGATGCTGAAATTTGGAGGGAACTGTCAATGACAGATGTGGTAACCTAACCACAAAAAAAGAATTCCAATCGGGTGACCGACAGCGTCACATGGTGGCCGGTCCTAAAACTTTTTGATCAAGTTGGTATTTATATATTATATACATACAAAAACTCAAAAAAATTGAAAATCTCAAAGATGCATTTAATATATGTATGTATTTTCAAGAGTAATTTTTTTGTTAGTTTTAAGTTATTTTGTATTACAATTAAACGTTTTTTTAATTTTATTTAATAGATATTATAAACAATTAATTTGTGTTTTACTAACTATAGAGTTCTCTAAGCCACATAATAAAGAAATTGTTTCTCCCTGCGTGTCCTTTCCCATTCGTCCACTCCCTTGAACCCCCCTCCCGAGTTCCATACATTCAGTCCCGGTACATTCAGTTTTCAAACAGCTAGCGTGCCACCTATTGCAATTTTTTCATACAAATTTCATAATGTCAGAGCTCGCCAGTATATATAGAAACCTTCGCAGACATGCGCACCTCACCTCGCCAAAGATTCATCGCAATTGGATGAATGGTATAGGAAATAATTTCATAACGCCAGGGCTAACCATTGATACAGGGTGTAACAGGACGTACCCGAGGGATTTAAACCAGCGTTTCCTGAGCATATTTCGTGTAAAAAATGTACATGTCATTTTGCTGTCTGATGACATTTTCTTTTCTGTAAAAACATTAAAAATATTTTTCCATCACACGCCGCAATTGATTAGCTAGAATAGTAGCGCGTTTATAGCCTAGCAGACACTTGATAAGCGTTGCATCTCGTTCTAACAGCATATTCACGCTCAAACACGTCACAACAGGATACATTCAAAGCGATTGGAACAGTGGCGACGTGTAATTAAAAAACATATTTTTTGTTTTTAACCGTTTGAGTGCCAAAAAATGCATACAGTTTCTTGTAAAATGCCACCAAAAAAACATCATTTTTTATGAAACTATATACGCGCGAAAACTATGAACTATGTACGCGCGAATCAGAGCACGACTGACGCAATCGACGGAAATCGACGATCGGCAATCTTCGTTAAAACACGAATCGACGAAAACTATGTACGCGCGAATCAGAGCACGACTGACGCAATCGACGGAAATCGACGATCGGCAATCTTCGTTAAAACACGAATCGACGAAAATCGACGATCGGCAATCAAACGGTTAATAGAAAGAAAACATCATCAGACAGCAAAATGACACCTACATTTTTTACTCCAAACATGCTCAGGAATCGCTGGTTAAGATCCCTCGGGTAGAGTCGGTCAAATAAGAGTAGAAAGTATAAAAAATGGAACTAAAAAATTTGTAGACTGGCAACACCGATTTACCTGTCAAATAGTGCAATGACACCGAAAATAGAGAACACTGTATACACATTTAAAAATACATTTTTTGGTTCTTAAAAAAAAAAAAAAATGAAGAAACACTGTTGACAATTTACCTACTTAATGACATAAATTTGATTAATTTGTGGTTTACAGAGTGGTTGGCTTTCATTTAATCTAACGTAAATTTGAATTTAACAGTAGGTAGAATCATTAATGGTGAGTTTAGTTACACTACTTTTAGATCTGACTGGACAACTCAGAATGAAACCAATTCAGAAGCACCTCAGAAAGGTCATTAAGAGTGATGATAAAAAAATAGGTTAAGTTAGGTTAGGGTTACCGGCTATTTTAAAATTATTTTTTCATAGCTTTTAATGAACTTTCTGAGTTGGTTTCATTCTGAATTGGCATGGAACCGTTAAATATATTCAGATCTAAAATTAGAGACATGATCTAAATGGACAACGCTAGTAGGTACTTAAGCTAATATTAAATAAATATGAGCAATTTCTAAAGTTGCTTTATATTTTATTACAATATCGTTATTCTTCATTATGAACACAAAATTGCAAAGATATAATAATTCTATACCTATATGCAATTCTATATTTTCTACTCTTATTTGACAAACTGTACGTCGTGTTAAACCCTGTATATAGACACCTTAGTGGGCACGCATACAAGAATTCACCAAAGTTTCCGGGTACCACCGCCCCAGGAACCATTTGTTGGATAACCCACACTCCTGCGATACGTCACCCCAAGCGTTTCGCTAATTTTGACTTAGCAGGGGTGCCCAGTTTCATGGGGTGAGGTTTGTCTAGGTCTCGGCGGCGAATACACTAGCCCACCTGCAGCGTAGCGGGCCGGATCGAGAAAAGCTGGTTGAGGAAGACCTTTTGAACTGTCCAGCAGGACTCACTCTACCCATCGCCTTGCACCACTACGGGAGGGATCGATTCATACGCCCGTCACTCCTGGACACACTGACTCCCAGATTTCTACCCACCATACCTTTTTCCTTCTCAGAACTTCATCTCCTTCCTTTCCCTAAAAAGACCCTTCACACAGCATTCTCAAAGATGACACCTGCATGGAACTAATGTAAAAAATAAAAATAAAACTATTATTTTCAAGTTTTTTTATTATTAGTTTAATACATAGAAATAACTTAACATAGAAACATACAAAAAAAAAACTTTTAACTCAACAACATTTTCATTAAGTTAAATGAGGAACTAATAAAATATCTTTTACCACTCGGTATTCCCAATATTGGTAATCACAGAATTATTGAATGGCGTCCGTAATTGGGAAATAGAAGCAGAGGTCGCACACAGATGAGATGGTCTGATTGATCCTGAGTCGATCTTGAGTTACCCGATCATTTTAACCCAATCACGAAAAACCAATGATGTACATTACAAACAACCATGGATGTATAAATTTTGTATACTGGGCGTCTTGAATCTCGTGTTCATGATAGAGAAATAAAGATGGTAAGTTTGCACCTAGTATTCAAATCGGATCATACTGTAATGGCAATAAGCTATATCTTCAAAAAACTAGTTTTGACATAAATGACTTGAGCGCTGTAAAGCCAAAATACTGTATCCAAAGGTTTTAGGAATATTTCAACTTTAAATTTTTTTGTATAAACCTTTAGTAAGTAGTCAAGTCGAAAATAACTCCTCGATCTGGTCCCCCCATTTTTCGACAAAAATTCAACACAAATTCCTAAGACACATAAATTTTAAACTCAGTATTCCCGTTTAAAACAAACGATAATTACTTGATGAAAGAATTAAATTTATTAAAACTCTCAGATCGAAGAATTATATCTGACTTTTTTTTTTTTACATGAGCTCCACACAGGAGGCCCTGAGGAAAATAATTTCCCTCAGGGCCTATGTCATCTTTGGGGATGCTGTGTGGAGGGTTTTTTTTTTAGGAAAGGAAGGAGAGGAGAGTTCTGGGAAGGAAAAGGGTTTAAGGGGTGGGTAGGATTGGGGTTCAGTATGTCCTGGTCATCCGCCTCCAAGACCTAGACAAACCTCAACCCATGAACCCGGGCACCCCTGCTAAATCACCAAACGTAGCGAACCACTTAATATTTATGTTCAAAATTGTAAATGATAGAATACACACACAGTCCTGATTTAATTGACCTCATTGAATACCATATACCCACAAGAGCCACTCTTTCTAAAATCCTGTTTAAATGCAACAATACAAGGACTGAGTATACGAAACATTCGCTTGTACCTAGGTTAGGGAACGTACCCATACTACGTGACCAATTTTAAACCCCCCCCCCCCCCACCCGGTGACCAAAATCCTAAGCAAAGAGGTCGCGTAATATGGGTACATTCCCTTACATGAAGTGAGTAATTGATACAGCTGATACGCAGATGTGGCGTTAACTATTTAACTGCACGGAAGGTAGGTACAAGGAGACTATACTATTAAATATTTTCAATCAATATTAATTTTATTAATTACTATCTCTTTCCCGCGGCCTCGCTCGCATGGTGTAAGGGGGGTTCCCACTCCGCCTCCTCTACCTCCCCCCCCCCCCCCTCCCCCATCTCTCCCTCCCACCCGCTTTCCATATATTCAATCCCACTACATTCAGTTTTTAAACAGCCCGTGTGCCACCTTTTACAATTTTTATTCAAATTTCCATTTTTCATGTATATTAAATTTGGTACCTAACATAGGTACCTATTTAAAATATCTAAAATTCTTGATTCGGTTCAAACTATTAGGGGAGTACCTACTTTAAATAAATTTATCAACTTAAAGATTTTCAAAAATAGAATCCTGATTAAAAATGTCATTCTCAAACACGCAAACTATCAAATGTGCGATAGTCGTTGGGTTTTCTGAAATTATCCAATTTTCTTAATTTTTCTCTCCGTAAGAACCATCCTCGTACTTCAAGGAACATTCTAAAAAAAGAATTAGCGAAATCGGTTCAGCTGCTCTCGAGATTTGCGCTTAGCAACACATTCAGCGATTTATTTTTATATATAAGATGACACGAAATCTGTGTATATTTATACCGTTGATATTAAATAAAACTATTGATGCGACATATTGACATAAACGGACGATTAGCACTTAGCATACCGATAAAACTTCCAGCCACCGGAAAATGTTTAAAAAAGTAACTCTTTAAAGACTAAGGTCCACATATCAGTCTATGGTAACTAAACTTGAACTGCTGTGAAAGTCCATTTAACCTCTTAAAGGACAGGCCCTTTCACGAAAATTCCCTAAAAAAGCACCACTTTGAATTTTGAATTGAATGTTTGGTGAATTAATTTTGAGCTATCGTATATTTTATTGACTGAAACACATTCCTAGAACAATAAACTATGTACCAAAACAACATTACTTGCGTTAATTATGTAAATTGATAGGTTTTATGATGTTTTTGTCAAGTAACACACATCGGATTTTGACAGAAAGAATTTTTACAAATTTGACATTTCGATGCCACAGATAAAATCATTTAAAAATATTCTGGGGTTGCCAGGTGAATGAAATTTTTGCCTAGATCCTGGGCAAATGTTGGCGCAAGCGATTCTGACCTGGTCCTTCATACAAATTCTGTACATAGAAGGGTCAAAATCGCAGACAAATATTTTTTTTTCCGCGCGCATGCGCACAAACCGCACGTGGATTCGCGTCTCCGGCAAATAAGAGGTTAAGATTAAACATCCCTATTTCTGTGTTGCAAGAACGAGACTTGAGACGCCGGTCTATACAATTTATACATCTATGGTCTACCTATGTCAATCAACAATCTATCGCATTATTTTTTCTGGTCTGGACAGTTGATCGGCCGACAATTGGCTCCCTATACTTATACACAATATGCAGTCGGTTTAGGGAAAATACGATATACCTAATTACACAAAATATAACTAAGTGACCTCGAATGGGTATGCAGAGAGGACGTCCCACCGAATAACAAAGTATAAAACGTATTTTCATTCAAATGCATCAAGGAAAAATCTACTTATCTATATACTGTGTACACCAGCGCATAAGTACAAAAAAATTAACACTATAAATTCTTTTGATATTCATACCAACCATAGACATATGAATATTACTAGATCAGAACATAAAAGTGAGGGGTAGACAACAACTACAGCGGGGCGCAGAGCGGGAAGATGACTTTGGAGATATGTGATTCGTCGATAACTCAATATGACAGTACATAGGCATCTCTACCTTTTTGCATGGGAGCGCGAATTGCTCGCCGCGTAATGAACAAATTTGCGAAGTCTAAATACGGCAAAGTAAAGTTTGCTTATTTTCAGACTCCAATATTTTGTTGCCGTATTTAATTAGGACACTTTTGCAAATGTTTCATAATTTACTTTTACCCCAATAAACATCGACGAGCACGTTTTCAAAACATAAGCCACTATTTTTGCCATGTTATTTCGTAATATGTACCGATGAGCGCTCGACGCTGACTCGCAGAAGAATGATGACATCACAGTTTTTATATTCATGCGAAGCCATACTCAATCTCAGCCGGTTCCAATGGAACCGGTATGGGGAGGGGGAAATAATACGCTTTTATCACTTAGGGCAGGTCTACTAATATTCATATGTCTATGATACCAACTTATTATTAAGGGTATTTTTTAAGTCAATTTTATATTTGAAATTGGTAAATAATGCATACAAATTATTATTTTATAATACACTAGCTGGTTCCCAGCATGCGTTGCATTAACATTATCAAAGAAATACATTGTTTCTCCCTGAATCACCTTTCCCGTGCGTTCCCGTTTCTCTCCCGCGTCCACTTCCTAGCTAGCTTTATAAATTATATCCTATATGTTATTATGATGAATGAGCTGTTATCGTAAAGTTTCATTAAAATCCATTCAGTTGTTTTTGCGTGAAAGAGTAACAAACACACATACATCCATACAAACTTTTGGATTTATAATATTATAATACAATATCATTTCTGTTGGCGGATCAACTGTGGGGTCACCATTTTTTCTATGTAAAAGTACCCAATTATAGATCAAAGATCGGGTACTTTTGACCCAATCACTTCACCAGTGGATCGTGTAAAATGATGGATCGATCCAGGATGATTTGTTTTGTGCTAGTGGGATGAAGTGACTCAAACAGTCTGGAATAGCAGAAAGATTGGTCTCGTCCTAACGGATTGAGGCAGCCCGGGTAGCCACTTCCCGGAGACAGGCCAGTCTCTCGGTAGAGCTGGAAGTTGGCTCCGTGAGTCGCCTCAAACTCGACTCACAGGACATGATGAAGCGTACGCCGGCTGTGGAAAAATAAACAAATAAATAATCATTGGAGGAGATAATATCGAGGCTGGAAAGGAAAAAGACCTAACCCCATGAACCCGGGCACCACTGCTGAATCACCAAACGTGGCCAACCACTTGGGGTGACCTACGGCAAAGGTGTTGTTTATCCAATAAATGGTCAATATTTTTTTAAACATTATTGCTGCATTGGAACAATCTACAGTATAGACTATTCTATACATTCGACAGACTCTATAGTTTATCGAATCAAATCTAATTATAGTACAGTTAACCCTAGAACACTAAACTATCGTAAAAATTATGACGGCAAAAAGACAATTCCTGGAAAAAACAACGTTCACGTCGTTCCCGCACCCCCCCCCTTCACAGTACCTTCCTGATTTGTTCTGTCAGTATGCTATGCGCTGTAATTGTGATCGGGCATCATCGCCGAAATGTATATAAGCGCATAACTTCCGAACGACTGCACCAAATTGGATAATTCTTTTTTTTCTTCGTTATTGTCAGGACAAGGTTTGTATAAAACTACTGGTGAGCTCTGGCATTAAGAAATTTGTATAAAAAAATTGCAATAGTTGGCTTGCGAGCTGTTTGAAAACTGAATGTATGGAATGCGGGAGGGGAACTCGAGTAGGGGGGAGGGGAACTCGGGAGGGGTGTTCGCGGGACCGGGAAAGGGGGGAGTGGAGTAGGAAGAGGTAAGGAGTGGGAGGCGGAGTGGGAACGCGAGAGGGGAAGGGGACGCAGGAGAGAAAGGGGAATGGAAGACTGGGAAAGGACACGCAGGGAGAAACAATTTATGTATTAAATGGCATAGCAAAGCATGCCGGGCACCAGCTAGTAAGTGATAAAAACAAGTGTGATATCTGTTCCCGAAACGGCAACAATTCAAGAAAAATGTGAGCCTTTTGTCCATCCAAATCAAGAAAAATAACAACAAATTTTTGCATGAAATGCAAAAGAGCCATACGTAGGACGCATAACATGAACATGTGTCCCAACTGTGTAGAATAATATTTTTTTTTTCTTCATCATTAGGTGATTTTTTAAACCCAAAGAACGTTACTATGTATGTATTACTTCTAAAATAATAAAAGATTTTGAGTTTCTTATTTATTCCCGTTTTATTTCCATGTCATATTTTTTTCGATAGGATAGAATAGTTTAGTAATCTAGGGTTAAACGAACAACGAAAGACAGTATGTATTATTGTTACCTTGTGGCATCAGTTCCAGGTTGATAGAATCCACAATGCGCTCCGTGTCCTCATCCCACGTCACGGCCCAGGACATCCGGAACAACCTCGGCCACTCCAATATTATACCATCCTCCTGGAACAAACACCAAACATATATCATCAAAACAACTCCAATACCGCCCAAGAACCATTATTATGTTAAAACATTCTTCTTCTTCTCGTGCCCTGTCCGTTCAAAGGACATTGGCTATCGTGTTGGCTATACGGACTTTTTTTACTTCCCTTTTTCCTCAGAACATGCCTCAATTTTTTATTTATTTTTTTTATTTAAAAAAAATACATACGTATACAGATTCATAGTAAAACATTCGATTCTTAAGACTAATAACAATATATAAATTTCTTTTTAATGAAACTACCCAATTCAAAAGAGAAAACATTTCTCGTGCTTGAATTTTGGAGTGCCATTTGTTTGGTTCTGAAACAGTCTTTTAAAAAACTAAATCTATATTCCCCAAGTCCTTCTTCAATCATGCATTCCTTTCTCTTCCTCCTTTCCTCAAAGTCTCTACCAGGAAAAGAAGAAGATGGTCCTACCTACATGAGGAAATAATTGAACAATATTGTTGCCCAAGTTTACCTTACCTACTTGGGCAGTTGGATTTTGGTAGTGACATTGGTCACAGTGCTCTCGTCGAAAATATCGCAAATCATCGCAAGATTGCATATTATCAAATCAAACTGTCGTGTCTTAAAAACCTGGTGTTGTGCCGATATTGGGAACCCAGGATCGATCCTGAAACGCCATAAGAAGCCGTCAAAAGGTAAGAGACTTCCTCTCATTTCCTACTTCCTACGATCAAATTTCAAAGCACAATTATTGGTCTTTACTCATCAAAAAACAAAAAGGATTTACAGTCATATTCTCGTGTCGCGGTATAGGTCGTGACACCATTGTAAAATGCATTGGTACACAGAGTATGTTATTACAAGTATTTATATTAATAAAATATATATACATGAAGACAAGTGGACATAATGAACTTGAAGTAAATAAAGAGTTAAAATTGGAATAAGATGCAATATAAGATAAAATAGGCATAGATATATTAGAAATAAAAATAATATTATTGTATTTATTCAATATGTATGTAGATTGTAAGTAGGTAGTATGTACATATCGTTGGTTAAGAAAACATTGATATTTGAAATGGATGGGCTGACAGTATTGTCAGAGTAGGTACGTATTATAAAGTTGTAAAAATTTGGTGCCTGCAAATAACGCGTATGTACTTTGCTTTCAATTTGATATGGTGATGAAATATTTTTAGAGAATATGTTCTAGTTTATTTTTTTTTTGTTATTATTGTGATGATGAATTTAAAACTTATAATTAGTGTCGGGTTGGTCTATTAGTGTTCACTGGTTCTGGTTCGCAGGGAGCAGTGAAGACTCATGCGTGGTATTCACATTAAAAAAAATGATTATTTATGCATTGAACCGCTTACTCATTCATAAGGAATATTTTTATTCAAACAGTTAGATTTAGCTTTATTATTACGAAAAGTGAGTATTTATGTCGGGCGAGACAAAAAACACGCAAACTAATTTTGTTTAAAATCATTCACTTACGAGATAACGCCATTTTATATTTTTCATTTTTATTTAACATTTCATAGACATTCAATCAATGCTGCCAATCATAGAAGAAATATTACATATTGCCATATAAAACAAAGTGAATGCATTATTTAATTGTATGCAAGAATTGAAAGATGTGGGATTGGGCGCGAAATTGAATAGTCTGAAAGTATGTTGCCTGTTGTATGCTGATGACGCGGTGCTGATTTCTAACTCTATGGAAGATCTACAGTCTCTAGTATCTAGGATGAACGAAGTATGTATGAAGAATGAGCTAATGATGAATGTAAGTAAGTCTAAAGTCATGGTGTTTGAAAGAGAGAGTACGAAAACAGTGTGCAATATAGTAGTGAACGATGAATACTTGGAGCAGGTGGATGAGTTTGTTTATCTGGGTAGCATGTTTACGAGAGATGGGAAGGCTGATAGAGATATTGAGAGAAGGGTAAATGCCGGTAACTCCATTAATGGAGGACTGAATGCCGTTGGCGCGAATAAAAAACTGTCAAAAAAGCGAAGCTAGCAGTCCACAATGGAGTCCTGGTACCTACCATGATGTATGGCAGTGAGGCATGGAACTGGCAGAGGAAGGATGAAAGTAAACTGAATGCTGTTGAAATGAGATCCCTGAGACGTATGTGTGGTAAAAACCATGTATGATCGTGTTAGAAATGTGGATATCCGCAAAGAATGTAAGGCTGATGTAAGTATAATGAGCAAAATTAAGAAAGGGACCCTCAGATGGTTTGGGCACGTAGAGCGAATGAGCGAAGAAAGTAGTGTGAAAAGAATATATGATGCAAATGTGAATGGTAGAAGAAGTCGGGGACGCCCGAGGAAGACATGGCACGATCAAGTGAATCAGATACTTGAGACGGGCCATGTCAAAAGTCAGAATAATAGAAGAGTATGTATGAGACGATGTATGAACGTGAGTGAGGAAAAGAGTGTGTGCCAAGACCGAGTTGTTTGGCGGTCCGTCCTCTCTGCCTACCCCTGCGGGGAAACGGCGTGATGGTTAGTTAGTTAGTTTACCTGTATTTATAACAGCAGAACATGGAAAGAAATGTATTAGAATAATTACAAAGTGAATGCATTATTGACAAGTTCGTACCTGTATTTATAGAACATGGAAAGAAATTATTAGAATAATTAGAATAAACCCTGCTTTGCCAAACAAACCATTCAAAACCTGGGATGTTTTTTTTTAATTATGATGACATGCAGCTTTCGTACATAGTTTGAATCTCAACCCAATAATACGAAGTAGATATTTTTTTGTTTTTATTTTGACGTGAGTTTGAGACAACACGAACGTTCCGTATTATCCGTGAGGTGGACTCTATGCATATTTACCAAAAAATTACTCGTTTTTGCACCCAATCCCACAATATATTTTTTTTCATTGAATGAAATAGGTTGGTACTCACCGAAGTTTCAACGACGCACTGCACGCCGTACTGCCGCTTAAACTCCTTTAAAACCGCCTTGCGCGCCGTGGATTTCTCTGCGTATCCTTGCAGCGACAAGTACAGACCTTGGCGCAGACGCTGATCCATGTTCATTCCATTCCCCTCCCTAACTTGGCAGTAATTCTGCAGTAGGGCAGACAGTTCAGCTCTTACAGGGGGTGATTCGGAACACGCCGCATTTATAGAGTGGACTATTGTTTTGCCGTCCTGTGGAGAAATATCAGTTGAAAGACAGTAATTAACAAAATTTAATGTTAAAAATTTACAAATATATAAAAATATGTGACCTCTCATGGAATATGCTTTGCAAATATGGACTCCATATATGTAAAGCAGTGGCGGTCTGTGAGTTTTCAGAGAGCTAGAGTGCTAAGATTGAAAAATATGATGTTAATGATGTTGTTGTAGCTGAAAAAGAATTTTGTATGAAGATATACTGAAATGTGGATGTGGCGCATCAGTAACGTCATATTTTTCAATCTTAGCACTCTAACTGACTGAAAACTCACGGACCGCCGCTGATGTATACATCTAACAGAGACCTCTAATGCCCATCCATTATATAATAATAATAATGAACATGACATAATTCTAAAATAGACTGTAACTTTCGCAGATGACAGTAACGTGTGGCATTTATGGATATTTTTTTTGGGAGGCAAGTACGGGTACCACCGCCCTGGGAACCATTTATTGGATAACCAACACTAATACCATATGTCACCGCAAGTGGTTCGCTATGTTTGGTGACTAAATATGGGTGCCCGGGTTCATTGGGGGAGATTTGTCCGGATCTTGGCGGATGTGCCTGTTTTTTTTTTTTTAATATGAATACCGCACAAGAGTCCCAACTGCTCCCGCCTGAAGCCAATGAGACTATGGCATCCCCAATTGGGGTATGTTGTGAGGCTGATGGTAGTGGGGAGGGAAAGGAGATAGGGAAGAGGAAGGTGGGGAAGTACCTGGCTATTCAGATCTGGTCACCAAACACGGCTAATGCCATTTCAAGCAACGTTTCAATTCTGAATGGTGGTCTTACACCAGGGTGATACTGAGAGTATCTTCCACTCTGGAATGTGTCGCAAATATACTATATATTATTTTAAATGAATAAATTGTGAAATAACACAAATTAATCAAATAAAATTTATTTGCCACGCCGGGATTCGATCCCGCGACCTTCGGTGTGCTACAACTACGACTGTTGTTTTTGTAGGATTTTTTCCTATGAAAACTAGTATATTTATTTTTTTAAATTAAAATCTGATTAGTTTATGTGGGTAATTATCTACCTGATATCTACCGAAAGCAACAGTATGAAAATAACACCAGATAAAACTCAAATAATTCCCATGAAAACTAATGTAAACGGAATTTTTTTGATTCCAAAAACCGAAGATGTATAATTTACTTTTCACATGGAAAAAAAGTTTTTTGAAAATGACCATCCTTTTATTTAATTATCGGTACAATCCTTTCAAATATTAATATTTCTGTTTATAACATTACGTATTTCAATTGCAAGTCGGTTGCTGTCATGTAGCGGTCATTCGGATAAAATTAAAGAACTAACTAACTAACCATCACGCTTTTCCGCAGGGGTAGGCAGAGAGGACGGACCGCCAAACATCCCGGTCTTGGCACACATTCCTTGCCTCGTTTACATTCATACAACGTCTTATACATTCTCTTCTATTATTCTGACTCTTGACATGGCCCGATTCAACTATCTGATTCACTTTGTCGTGCCATGTCTTTCTTGGGCGTCCTCGGCTTCTTCTACCATTCACATTTGCGTCATATATTCTCCTTACACTCCTTTCCTCGTTCATTCGCTCTACATGCCCAAACCATCGGAGCGTTCCTTTTTTGATCTTACTCATCACGCTTACATCAGCCTTGCATTCTTTGCGGATTTCCACATTTCTCACACGATCGTACATGGTTTTACCACACATACACCTCAGGGATCTCATTTCTACAGCGTTCAGTCTACTTTCATCCTTCCTCTGCCAGTTCCATGCCTCACTGCCATACATCAGGGTAGGTACCAGTACTCCATTATGGATGGCTAGTTTCGTGTCTTTGGACAGTTTTTTGTTGGTGCCAACGGCGTTCAGTCCTCCATTAATAGAGTTACCTGCATTCACCCTTCTTTCAATATCTCTATCAGCCTTCCCATCTCTCGTAAACATACTTCCCAAATAAAGAACTTCATTAATTTCCACTTTTAACGGTACAAAAGCGTGTGACATTATTGTGGTTATTCAATCTATACATTAATTATATGCAAGAATTGAAAGAGATGGGATTGGGCGCGAAATTGGGTAATCTGGAAGTATTTTTCCTGTTGTATGCTGATGACGCGGTGCTGATTTCTAAGAATATGGAAGATCTACAGTCTCTCGTGTCTAGGATGAACCAAGTATGTATGAAGAATGAGTTAATCTGGAAGTATTTTTCCTGTTGTATGCTGATGACGCGGTGCTGATTTCTAAGAATATGGAAGATCTACAGTCTCTCGTGTCTAGGATGAACCAAGTATGTATGAAGAATGAGTTAATCTGGAAGTATTTTTCCTGTTGTATGCTGATGACGCGGTGCTGATTTCTAAGAATATGGAAGATCTACAGTCTCTCGTGTCTAGGATGAACCAAGTATGTATGAAGAATGAGTTAATCTGGAAGTATTTTTCCTGTTGTATGCTGATGACGCGGTGCTGATTTCTAAGAATATGGAAGATCTACAGTCTCTCGTGTCTAGGATGAACCAAGTATGTATGAAGAATGAGTTAATCTGGAAGTATTTTTCCTGTTGTATGCTGATGACGCGGTGCTGATTTCTAAGAATATGGAAGATCTACAGTCTCTCGTGTCTAGGATGAACCAAGTATGTATGAAGAATGAGTTAATCTGGAAGTATTTTTCCTGTTGTATGCTGATGACGCGGTGCTGATTTCTAAGAATATGGAAGATCTACAGTCTCTCGTGTCTAGGATGAACCAAGTATGTATGAAGAATGAGTTAATCTGGAAGTATTTTTCCTGTTGTATGCTGATGACGCGGTGCTGATTTCTAAGAATATGGAAGATCTACAGTCTCTCGTGTCTAGGATGAACCAAGTATGTATGAAGAATGAGTTAATGATGAATGTATGTAAGTCTAAAGTTATTGTGTTTGAAAGAGAGAGTATGAAAACAGTGTGAAACATGGTTGTGAATGATGAGTATTTGGAGCAGGTGGATGAGTTTGTGTACTTGGGAAGTATTTTTACGAGAGATGGGAAGGAAGAACTCTTTTAATGGAGGACTGAATGCCGTTGGCGCTAACACAAAACTGTCCAAAGAAGCAAGTTAGCCGTCCATAATGGAGTGCTGGTACCTACCCTGATGTATAGCAGTGAGGCATGGAACTGGCAGAGGAAGGATGAAAGTAGACTGAATGCTGTAGAAATGAGATCCCTGAGGCGTATGTGTGGTAAAACCATGTACGATCGTGTGAGAAATGTGGAGATCCGCAAAGAATGCAAGGCTGATGTAAGCGTAATGGGTAAGATTAAGAAAGGGACGCTCAGATGGTTTGAGCATGTAGAGCAAATGAACGAGTAAAGGAGTGTAAGGAGAATATATGACGCAATGTAAATGGTAGAAGTCGGGGACGCCTGAGGAAGAAATGGCACGACCAAGTGAATCAGATACTTGAGTCTGGCCATGTGAAGAGTCGGAATAATAGAAGAGCATGTATGAGGCGATGTATGAATGTGAACGAGGCAAGGAGTTGTTTGGCGGTCCGTCCTCTCTGCCTACCCCTGCGGGGAAACGGCGTCTTGGTTAGTTAGTCAAAGCGTGTGGAGAATTGTTTATTTCAAGCCAAATTATATTTCATCACTTTATTTGGGCCTTTTCGTCTTGATTGACAAAATCGCTTAAATTTCACAGCAGTAGATCGTTGTTGACCGAAAGCCAACTTACCACAAATAAATTTACAGATGTAAATGTTCGCTATGAGCACTTACACAAGTTGAGCTTCCGAACAACTTCTGTGAGCATTAATTACAATAAGTCGGATGCATATATAAACGCTCCTGTGAGTAACTTGTCAAAAACTTATGTAAGTCGTAAATTTTACTTACCAGTTAGCTAGCCTAATAATAATTGTTAACACTCTGTAAATGTTTCCAAAAAATAAATAAAAGTGAACTTTTGGACTCACCTTGGATCCCTCGACAATGTTCAGAACCACCTTCAGAGTTCCCAGAATAATGAGATTCATATTAGTCTCATACCAACGCCCGGCAGGTAAACTAAAACAAAAATTTCACATTGGTTGAAACTTTAAACTATAAGTTTGCTAGCTAAAATGCCATCCGGCCCACCATGCGCCGACCGATACCATTTTCATAATAGCTTTTTGTTTGACAGGCCCCCAAACTCCTACAGTACGGAGGGCTTTGAAGCAAAGAATGGACGGTTACCTCAAGAGTGTTTTCTCTTGGGTAGACAATTTACACAAAACCTTGACAAATTATATACCTAAACCTTCCTCATGAATCACTCTATCTATTGGTGAAAACTGCATGAAAATCCGTTCAGTAGTTTTTAAGTTTATCACGAACAGACAGACAGACGCGGCGGAGGACTTTAATTTATAATATGTAGAGAAGTAACTTTGATTGAATATAATTAAAATGCATCTTTTACCGTCTATCCAAACATAACCAGTTTTTTCATGTTGAAATTTAGTTGAATTATAGTGTATTTTGCAAAATCTGTGCCTAATAAAAGTGCGGTGGTCAGTGGAATATTAGAAATATACAACATAAAGAACCTACCCTTCGTAGGGTGCAACCTCGCCCCGTGCATAGCGAAGCACGGATATACCGAGTATCTCTTCGGTGGCGTGAACGCACTTGCGAAGTGACTCCAGAGATTCTTCTTCCTGGTCTCCAAATGCAGCGCCGGTCATGTACGAATCAGGATTCGATAGGCCACTGAAACAATATGCATAAAAATCTATAACTCATTTTTACGCACACAATACTACCCTATGCCACGACGCGGCCCTAAAAGAATTGCGCGCCAATGAGGAAATCTTGTTTAGATAAAAAACAATCCCACCTACAATATTGACCTGCAGACAAGGGAATCAGTAAAAGCTTCCAGTATTAGTTCAATTTGGGAGACGGGAATGGGTACCGCCGCCCCGAGAACCTTTATTGGTCACCCCAAGTGGTTCGATACGTTTGGTGATTTAGCAGGGGTGTCCGGGTTCATGGGGTGAGGTTTGTCTAGGTCTTGGAGGCGGATGACCAGGATACACTGAACCCCCGATTCCTACCCACCCCTTAAACCCTTTTCCTTCCCAGAACTCTCCTATCCTTAAAAAGACCCTCCACACAGCATCCCCAAAGATTACATAGGCCCTGAGAGAAATTATTTTCCTCAGGCCCTCCTGTGTGGAGCTCATGTAAAAAAAAAATTAGGAAAGGGGTTCGATTTGGGCTTTTCGTAAAAGCCTCCAGAACTCTTGTCCTGTATGGTCTATTTTGGTCACATTTTTTTATTGAAACATTTAACAAGGTTACAATTTTACAACATAATATAACATCAATATTTCAATCACTCTCCTAATAAAGCAGCTGCACATAAGCACAATCAGCTGCTTTATTAGGAGAGTGATTGAAATATTGTTGTTATATTATGTTGTAAAATTGAAACTAAATGAAATGTTTAAAAAAAAAACTTTCCCAATACCTTTTGAGATTACTGCAGATGCAAACTGTGAAAACTGAATCTTGGATTAAGGATTCCACAGATCTGATCAGTAAGGTTATGACTGAGGAAGGAGAAATCCTAGTCAGTTTTGACGTAGTGTCTCTTTTCACAAATACGCCTCTAGAAAACTCCATGAAAATGCTCAGTGAGATCTATGAGGAAAATATTAAGGAGCAAGTGGAAGGAGTTGCGATGGGCAGCCCATTGTCGCCAGTGCTATCCAACGTTTTTGGAGAAGTTTGAAGAAGTGGGACTTGACACCTTCGGATGTTCCCAAATGTCTTTAGGTCTACGCGATATTACCTACCTGTCGTACAGCAGATCTCCTTCGGTATCGCGATTTTCCTCCAAATCCTTGACCCTGGTCTGGACAAAACGCAACTTTTGCATAAGAAGTTGGTTCTCTGACATCAGAGCCTGTTTTGTGTGCAGAGCATTCATCTTAAAAATACTTCAAAACCTTTTAGTAAGTTATATTTAAAATAACAACTAACGAAACAATACGTCAGAATTGAATTTGAATTGAAATTTATAACCACAGATATTATAGATAAGGTCTACAGGTCGACAGGGATGTGCGCCAGCAAAACTATCGATTTCGAAAGAATTAATAAATAGGTACCCAGACGTTTTCAGATATTAACGGCCAAAAGTATTTTCGTTATTTGTTTTTGGGGTGATATGCCGTGTTGCGCCATCTCTTTCATTAGCCAACGTTTCGAACAGCAATGCAAATAACGAAAATAGGTACCCATGTTGGCAAGAACATTTTTTAACGATAATTTTAGTAATTTGGGAGGCGGGTATGGGTACCGTCGCCCCGGGAACCATTTATTGGACAACAAACATCTCTGCCACAGTGTCACCCCAAGTGGTTTTCTACGTTTTTTAGCAGGGGTGCCCGGGTTCATGGGGAGAGCATTGTCCAGATCTTGGCGGCCGACACGTCTGTCCGCCTGTTGCGGCGGTTTGGATCGAAAGAGACCGGTTGAGGGAGGTCTTTTGACCTCTTCAGCCAGAATCCCTCGAACCATCGTCTTGCACCGCAGTAAGAGGTATGAAGCATCCCTTAAGATGACAAAGGCCCCGAGGGAAATTATTTTCCCCAGGGCCTCCTGTGTCGAGTTAACGTAAAAGAGCTAGCAAAAACAGATAAAACCGATTTTTCATCCACGATAATAAGTGTTAAAATTTAAGGCTCCATGGTAAGCGTTCAAAAAGAACATTAGAATGACAATAAAAAAACACATAAATTTGTTTAAGACCACTTTTATTTTAAACACTCTACCGGTTTCAGAAGCACCCTTCCTTCGTCAGGAGAATATTATAACTACCAGTTATAATGTTTTTTTATTGTAAATTATGGCGAGCCACAAAGTTAATGCTTTTTACAAATATGTCATATTAGAATGGTTTGAAAGGAAAATATGTAAACATGAATGTTACAATAGAGAATAAGTTATGAATAGACTGAGCGCGCTAATATAAAAAACGATAAAAATTAAGCGAAAATTGTGGAAACATAAAACACGACTCGTTTAAAATAGAAAAAAAATATCTCGACAAATAAAATCCGAAGTTGAATTTAAAGAAACAATCGTTTCATATCAATAACAAGTTAAATAATTATCTATACAACAAAATTTGTTTTTAAGCATACAAATATCATTTTCATAAACAACATTTTTTTTAAAACAAGTGTTTGAATAAAAATGAAAAATGTGATGTAAGTCCGTAGAATAGAGAACTCCAGTCCATTTTTTTTAATGAATAAAGACCTTCAAACTTAAATAACTGCATTTTTATTTTTATTTTTATAGGTAGTTTTAATGGTTAAAGTTTAATTTTTAAAGACTCCCAGAAACGCACCGTATCTATGGTGGTCTTCACCCACCCATAGTTTTTTTACTATTTAAGTTGTCATTTTGAATCAGTGATGTTATGTCGAGGGAAATTTCCCTAGATCTAGGGGAGAAAAATATTTTTTAGGGATAAGGGAAATCAGGACAAAATCTAGGGAAATTTCTAACTCTGGCAAAAATTTTATTACATATGACAATATTACTGGTATTATTTTATATTTTATCTGCCTTACAAATTATTTTATTTGCACAAAATAATTTGTAAGGCAGATAGAAACATTACACCTTTAAATTTATATGACGAGAATGCCAACATTCTTATAAATACTAACCAGGAATTATTAGATTCTTGGTCAAATAAAATTATTCATGCAAAACACTTCAATTATCTCAACCAAACGTATGTTGACAAACTTTCGTCAAACAAATGGTTGAGTATTGGAGAGTTGAGCGCAGAAATAGAAGGATTTATGCTTGCCATTCAAGATAGAGTCATTAATACTAAAAATTATAGGAAGCATATAATCAAAGATATAAATCAAATTGATGATTTATGTAGAAAATGTTTGGCTTTTCCGGAAACTATAGAACATATTATATCGGGATGTTCTATATTAGCGCCATCCGAGTATACATTTAGGCACAATCAGGTTTTAAAAATAATCCACCAAAGTTTGGTAATTAAACATAACTTGATTGACTGCCGTAATATAGTACCATATTATGAATATGAACCAAATTCATTTTTAGAAAATGAATTTTTTAAAATATATTATGATAAAACTATACTAACAGACAGAACAATTAGTCATAATAGACCTGATATAGTTTTACATGACAAAATTAAAAAAATAACTTATAACATTGATGTAGCTATTCCAAATTCCTGTAATATTCAAAAAACTGTTTCTGAAAAAATTAGAAAATACACAGATTTAGGAAATGAGATTAAAAGAATTTGGCATTCTCGGAATATAAAAATATTACCATTTTTTATTTCGGCTACTGGCATTATACCTAGGTCTCTGATTCAAAATTTAGGCGTATTAGATTTGTCAAAGAATTTATATATAAAAATGCAAAAATCGGTAATTTTAAATACATGTAGGATTACAAAAGATTTTTTAAATATTTATATTGAGGGATCAGTAAAATTTATAGGTTCAATTAGGAATTCCACAGAGCCGAACCCTCTGATATGAAAATATCTGGAGTCGGTGAATTATTTTCCCATCTGGTCTCTGGTAGGTTGACATGTTGTTCTTGTATTGTTTTGTAATTATAATACATATAGTGCAATTGCATAACGTGGATTGACCAGATGATCACTTGGGAAGTGTGTGAAAGGGTTTAGTTTTTCCTGTGGGGAAAATTAAACCCAGACATTTAAATCTGGTGCGTAAAATATATATATATATATATATACGTATGTATATTTTTTGGAATTCCTGTGAATCTTAATTATTTTTCATGTACTTACATGCCATGTTATTTTTAACACTGACAACTCAAAATGATATTAGGGAACGTACCCATACTACGTGACACGTTCGGGGGGGGGGGGGGGGTCTTCAAAATACCACGCTTGGTACAAATGAGCGGTGGGTTGCTTATGATTTTTATTTTGCAAAGTGTTTTTTTTTTTTTAAATTTGTAATTCAGTTTCTAATTCAGTGGTGAGTGTATTCGTACTTTTAAATTATTACTTCACGTAGAAAAAAGTGTTTTATTTGGAAAATCATGGTATTATTAGTATATTTACCAAGTTCCGATATCTTTCCAATTAATTATCATATTAATTAACATATAACAGGATTAGTGTTACACAATCAGGTGGCTACGTAGGTAATTGCGTAAATGTGAAATTCTTGGGAAATTTCACTTCGAAATCTAGGGAAATAATTTTTTTGGGCAGAACATCCCTGTTTGAATGAAGAATCATGGCGGTCATGGCGGAATGCGGAATGCTTTGTAATGACTTTTAGGTGTGAGGTGTGTTTTTTATTCAAGATTAACTGCTTTAAATATAGAAAAACATTGGTAAAATGTCCACATTTCACCGCTACTGTTATTGTATTTAATCAAAGTGCAATATAAAAACAATAAATCATCTCTTTCATTGCAAATACATGTGACATCGTGTTTTGTGTCAGGCGTTACTTTGTAGGTACATTGTTTTATGTATAATACATACAGAAACACTGTATGTATTATATTACATTTATAATACACTGATCATGACGAGTGTGTAACAACTTGTATAAAAAGCCCTATACTAAAAACAATTTGAAAATACATAACCAAAAGTCAAAATATGACAAGACTTTAACCTCAAATAGACAAAATTTATTGCAGATTGTCCGCAAATATAGCCCTTTTCGTAAATTGTTGAGGGCCTAAATTATGTTTCAATAAACACAATAACTATTATTTATCTAAATCTCCATAAACAGTATGAAAATAAACCAAAAACACGAAATGTTGAATTGCATAGGTACGTGTGCACTTCAAGTAATTTCAAATGTCAATACACACTATCACCAGGTGACAGGTTAACAGTGACGTCACCGTTAACCATTTCAGTAATGCCAACTTAACGCTGTGTTTTGAGAAGAGGTTTAAAAATGCACTTTTTAATATTTTTTTAAAAACTCTGCGTTTAATATTATGAAATAAAACTTGTATATTCAGAATCAGCGTTTCTTGGTCTATATGAACATATTTTTTTAAAGCCATAATATTTTTCACTGGGATTCCTTATTATTCGAAAGACGTTATTCGACAAAACATTATTTTCAATTATATTCGTTATCTTGGGAAATTCAAACAAAAAGCTGTTATTGAAAATATTTTCTTTCCTAAAAATAAATAATTCATTTTCTCAGAAGGCACGAAATAGTATTAAAACCACAGAAGAAATAATTTTGTCAACTTTAAAATAAAAATAAAAATATTTTGAAAGATTATTTCGAAGACACAGTTTGTCAAATAGAAAACATAGGAGGGCGCCACTGTTGTCCAAATGGCAATACTAAAAATATAATCATGGTGGTAATCTAAAGCTCTGCTGTGTAACCTACATTTGTATTAAATTTTTTATTAAAAAGGCATGAAAGTGAAAAAAATATTTTTTCATTGCAATTATAAAGACACCTACTGATCTCAAAATTAGAATTGCATATATAGGTTATATACCGTATTATTATTATCTTTGAAATTTTGTGTTAACATTGACGAATAACGATATCGTAATAAAATATAAAGCACACTTCAGAAATTGCTCAGATTTATTTGCTTAAGTACCTACTAGCGTTGTCCAAACTTTATATCATGAGTCTCTATTTGGATCTGAATATATTAAACTCATTCAAATCTAAAATAAGTGTAACTAAACTCACCATTAATGATTCTTCCTTTCTACCTACTGTTAAATTCAAATTTATGTTAAATTAAATGAAAGCCAATCACTTTGTAAAACATGATTTAATCAAATTTATATCATAAAGTAGGTAGTGGGTTAAAAACAGTGCTTTTTCATTTTTTTTTAAAACAAAAAAGTGTATTTTAAAAGTGCATACAGTGTTTTGTATTTTCAGGGTCACTGCACTTTAAAAGAATATTTGGCAAGTAAATTTTGCAGCGTACAAATTTGTGGTTCAATTTTTTATATTTTCTACTCATATTTGACAGACTCTACGCGTTTTTATTTTTACACATTCAATATGATTTTCAACGAATTTTTACATCAAGTTTAGTAGTATGTATCTTAAAATATCGACTGCGCACACCCCTAAAAACCATAGAAAAACGTTTCATTATTTTCTCTCTATATTTTATTGACGCATCAAACAACCAAAACCAGTGTTGCCAACTTAACGGATTTCCCGTCATATCTGGCGGATTGGAGTGTCCCGAAACGGGAAAATTTTGTGTATAACGGAATTTACAGTATGACGGATTTTCTGGCGGATTCGAAAAAAGTGATAAATTACTATAAAAAATAGCCTATATTTAAGGATTATGAATAAATTTTGATCCCCAAAATTCCCTAACAACCCCCCCTTCCCCAGGATGGACGAAAATTTGTGTATCTGACGGAATTCTGACCGTTGATCCGTCACGATTTAGCGGGAACGGAGATTTCGAGTTGGCAACACTGACCAAAACATAACCTACATTTTTTAGAATAAGACTTGGTTTATGGTGGAGGCTTTGCAAATCGAAACACCGTATTATTACTTTAAAAAAAACAAAGCCACACTTTATAATCACTTTATACTTCATTCTCTGTGTTTTAAACTCCATTAACTGTTTGTTTCATATCACAATATTTGGTAAAAGTTTAACCTGACAGCAATGGCCGAAGATTGGGACATCGATGGTTACAGGATGGATCACGAATCCGACGAGCATTGGGAGTTGAGGAGAAGCTTTATGGATGCCCACAAAGACAGATATACGGAGGACGAGCTGGTCTGCCTTGCCAGGGTATTCACCAACGTGGAATTCTTGGGATGCCGGTGAGATAAATTATGCGCCATTTTTTATTAATTTTTGGGGATCGCTGGCAACGGTTAATATGCACTTTAAAAAAAAAAACCTTTTGATTCACCTTAATTACATCAAAAGGCAACTATTTGCATTGGGGGAAGTGGAAAATATTTCTTTCTAAATTTCATTACGTTAAATTAAAATTAGCTTTCGTCTTGTGAGATCGTACGCCAGAATCACAAACCATGTTACACAAACCTAGCGTAGCCGCTAAACTATTTGAAAACTGGGATGTTTTTCTTGCCTTGACGCGAGTAGGCGTTATAAAGGGGCACTTTCTTTTGTATCACAAACCATGTTTCACAAAAATATTTTCCACTTCCCCCAATGCAAATAGTTGTCTTTTAGGAATAAATTCGGTGTTTGGGTAAAATTCCTAAAAAATAAAACTAGTTATTTTTATACTAATTTGGGGTCGGGGAATCCGAATCTGAAAGAATTAGGCGGCGGCAAGCAATATTAACTGAATTAAACGACTTTAAAAAATTTTATACACATACAGGAAAATAGCCATTTTGGAAGCATTTTGATTCCTAGAAAATCAAACTAGTTATTTTTATACTAACTATGGGCTGGGGAATCCGAATCTGAAAGAATTAGGCCGCGGCAAGCAATATTAACTGAATTACACGACTTAAAAATTTTCTATACACACACACTTGAAAATAATCATTTCGGAAGTATTTTGACACATGTAGTACAAAGATCATAGAAAAACAAGAAATATACAAAAACATGTGCCGGTAGTGTTACCAGCTCTCAAAAACATACCTTATAAATCGACCAAGTCTTCTTCGTCCGTCGTATTAACACATTAACCTGATGAATTACGACTATCTCAACGGCGTATTCTTAAATCAAAAGTATGAAAATTCGTAGTCTTAAAAATGCGTAACCTAACCTAACCTAACGTTAGGTTTGTGTAACATGGTTTGTGCCCCTTTATACCGCCTGCTCGCGTCCCTAACCTAACCTAACCTAACGCTAGGTTTGTGTAACATGGTTTGTGCCCCTTATACCGCCTGCTCGCGTCACGGCAAAAAAACATCCCTGTTTTCAAGTAGTTTAGCGGCTACGCTAGGTTTGTGTAACATGGTTTGTGCCCCTTTATACCGCCTGCTCGCGTCCCTAACCTATCCTAACCTAACGCTAGGTTTGTGTAACATGGTTTGTGCCCCTTTATACCGCCTGCTCGCGTCACGGCAAAAAAACATCCCTGTTTTCAAGTAGTTTAGCGGCTACGCTAGGTTTGTGTAACATGGTTTGTGCCCCTTTATACCGCCTGCTCGCGTCCCTAACCTATCCTAACCTAACGCTAGGTTTGTGTAACATGGTTTGTGTCCCTTTATACCGCCTGCTCGCGTCACGGCAAAAAAACATCCCTGTTTTCAAGTAGTTTAGCGGCTACGCTAGGTTTGTGTAACATGGTTTGTGCCCCTTTATACCGCCTGCTCGCGTCACGGCAAAAAAACATCCCTGTTTTCGAGTAGTTTAGCGGCTACGCTAGATTTGTGTAACATGGTTTGTGCCCCTTTATACCGCCTGCTCGCGTCACGGCAAAAAAACATCCCTGTTTTCAAGTAGTTTAGCAGCTACGCCGGGTTTATGTAACATGGTTTGTGATACAAAAGAACGTGCCCCTTTATAACGCCTACTCGCGTCAAGGCATAAAAACTCCACAATACCAGTTGGTGTACCTTCCTAAAATATTTGAGAATCAATTATAAAAAATAAGTACTTAAATATAAACATGTTATTTTACGTTATAAATATTACTGCTTAATGGCAACACTTAATTTTGTGTGGTAAAAACATCTATGTTATCGTGTTTTTCTATGATCTTTGTACTACATGTGTCAAAATACTTCCGGAATGATTATTTTCATGTGTGTGTGTATAGAAAATTTTTAAGTCGTGTAATTAAGTTAATATTGCTTGCCGCCGCCTAATTCTTTCAGATTCGGATTCCCCGGCCCATAGTTAGTATAAAAATAACTAGTTTGATTTTCTAGGAATCAAAATGCTTCCAAAATGGCTATTTTCCTGTATGTGTATAAAATTTTTTAAAGTCGTTTAATTCAGTTAATATTGCTTGCCGCCGCCTAATTCTTTCAGATTCGGATTCCCCGACCCTTAAATTAGTATAAAAATAACTAGTTTTATTTTTTAGGAATTTTACCCAAACACCGAACTTTAGCCGTCTTTTAATGTAATTCAGGTGAATCAAAAGATTTTTTCAAAAAAAAGTGCGTATTAACCGTTGCCAGCGATCCCCAAAATTTACCCATTTTTTTTCTGACTGGTTTTAAAAATGAATTTTTAACATAACTTTATTTGGTAAATATGCAGTTAGTCCACCTCACGGATAATACGGAACGTTCGTGTTGTCGAAGTTTGATTTATTCCTTGCTAAATGTCATATTTGATTGTCTATTAGTTAAAAAAAGAACATTATTTATGCATTAAACCGCTTACTCGTTAATACGGAATATTTTTTATTCAAACTGTTGTATTTAGCTTTATTATCACGAAAAATTAGTATTTAAGTCGGGGGAGACCAAAAAACATGCAAAAAATATGCATTTAACATTTTAATTTTGTTTAAATTAATTCACTTACGCGATTACAAATTCTTCGCCATATTCTATTTATATCAACAACTTATATGTTCATAGACAATCAATCCTTCACATTTTCCAAGGTACCAATAGCTAGAATATTAAAAAAGATTGCCATAGCGGAAAAATTGATTCTCAAATATTTTAGGAAGGTACACCAACTAGTATTGTGGAGTTTTTATGCCTTGACGCGAGTAGGCGTTATAAAGGGGCACGTTCTTTTGTATCACAAACCATGTTACACAAACCTAGCGTAGCCGCTAAACTACTTGAAAACTGGGATGTTTTTCTTGCCTTGACGCGAGTAGGCGTTATAAAGGGGCACTTTCTTTTGTATCACAAACCATGTCACACAAACCTAGCGTAGCCGCTAAACTACTTGAAAACTGGGATGTTTTTCTTGCCTTGACGCGAGTAGGCGTTATAAAGGGGCACTTTCTTTTGTATCACAAACCATGTTACACAAACCTAGCGTAGCCGCTAAACTACTTGAAAACTGGGATGTTTTTCTTGCCTTGACGCGAGTAGGTGTTATAAAGGGGCACTTTCTTTTGTATCACAAACCATGTTACACAAACCTAGCGTAGCCGCTAAACTACTTGAAAACTGGGATGTTTTTCTTGCCTTGACGCGAGCAGGCGGTATAAAGGGGGCACTTTCTTTTGTATCATAAACCATATCACACAAACTTATACCAACATAACAAAATGACATTTGAAAATAATGTTTGAAAATGGACGGTCCCGTTTCATAGAATGAAAGCTAATTTTAATTTTACGTATTCGAAATTTAGAATAAAATATTTTCCACTTCCCCCAATGCAAATAGTTGTCTTTTAATGTAAATGGTGAATCAAAAGATTTTTTCAAAAAAAAATGCGTATTAACCATTGCCAGCGATCTCAAAAATTTACCGTATTTTAGCTCAACCAGTGTACGGGTAGGTACTGTACGTCATTAATTCCTGGCTAGGAAAATATAACTAGTTGAATCAAGAATATACAAGAATTTATTTTATGATGTTGGTACTTTCGGCAAATGTCACATTTGATTGTCTATTATCTATTTGTTAAAAAAGGAATATTCCGTATTATCCGTGCATCAAACTTCGACAACACGAACGTTCCGTATTATCCGTGAGGTGGACTAACTGCATATTTACCAAAAGAACATTCCGTATTATCCGTGCATCAAACTTCGACAACACGAACGTTCCGTATTATCCGTGAGGTGGACTAACTGCATATTTACCAAAAGAACATTCCGTATTATCCGTGCATCAAACTTCGACAACACGAACGTTCCGTATTATCCGTGAGGTGGACTAACTGCATATTTACCAAAAGAACATTCCGTATTATCCGTGCATCAAACTTCGACAACACGAACGTTCCGTATTATCCGTGAGGTGGACTAACTGCATATTTACCAAAAGAACATTCCGTATTATCCGTGCATCAAACTTCGACAACACGAACGTTCCGTATTATCCGTGAGGTGGACTAACTGCATATTTACCAAAAGAACATTCCGTATTATCCGTGCATCAAACTTCGACAACACGAACGTTCCGTATTATCCGTGAGGTGGACTAACTGCATATTTACCAAAAGAACATTCCGTATTATCCGTGCATCAAACTTCGACAACACGAACGTTCCGTATTATCCGTGAGGTGGACTAACTGCATATTTACCAAAAGAACATTCCGTATTATCCGTGCATCAAACTTCAACAACACGAACGTTCCGTATTATCCGTGAGGTGGACTAACTGCATATTTACCAAAAGAACATTCCATATTATCCGTGCATCAAACTTCGACAACACGAACGTTCCGTATTATCCGTGAGGTGGACTAACTGCATATTTACCAAAAGAACATTCCGTATTATCCGTGCATCAAACTTCGACAACACGAACGTTCCGTATTATCCGTGAGGTGGACTAACTGCATATTTACCAAAAGAACATTCCGTATTATCCGTGCATCAAACTTCAACAACACGAACGTTCCGTATTATCCGTGAGGTGGACTAACTGCATATTTACCAAAAGAACATTCCGTATTATCCGTGCATCAAACTTCAACAACACGAACGTTCCGTATTATCCGTGAGGTGGACTAACTGCATATTTACCAAAAGAACATTCCGTATTATCCGTGCATCAAACTTCAACAACACGAACGTTCCGTATTATCCGTGAGGTGGACTAACTGCATATTTACCAAAAGAACATTCCGTATTATCCGTGCATCAAACTTCAACAACACGAACGTTCCGTATTATCCGTGAGGTGGACTAACTGCATATTTACCAAGAATACTAAGAAATTTAGAAATAACAAATATTTGAGAGGAAAGGAGAATGTTACAGTTTAGTGTGTTGTTATATGGTATAAATTATCTGCCCGCAGTATACAACACCTTTGTTGAATATCCACGTACGAATTTTGTGTTTTAGATTAGCATTTTTAGTCACATGAATATCTTTAATATCTTTTTCAATTAAATTAAAAAATTTTGGAGCCAAATTACGGTAATGTCTTTGTCCATAGGTAGTATTTGTATTTGGAGTCATGTGTTGGTGTCTGTGTCTTGTGTCGTAATTGTGTTGTGCAGAATGATGGTTTAGTTTGTCCTTTTGGTAATGTATAATTATAATTTTGATGTACAGTTGTTGTATGTTCAATACAGCAAAGTCGTTAAATAACTGTATTCTCGGGAATCTATAAGGTTTTTTGTAATAACTTTAATTAATGCTTTTTGTGCTTTGTCGTAGAAGTGTGTCGTTCCTGCCGGAACGAATCCAATGATTCCGAGTCCGAATGCGTTTGATTCGTTCCGAGTCCGCAAAATTTTATGAATCGATTCCGGCGTCGCTGTCACTCAGGAACGAGTGACAGAGTGAGAGTAAAGGAATCACTAACGGGAGGAGGTACGCGGCGCGGGCCGGGCGGCGTTGATTTGCTCTAGCAGGGCGGTCTTACTCTCTCACTCGGGAACTAGTGAGAGAGTGAGAGTACAGGAGCCACTCAAGGGAAGAGGTGCACGGCGCGGGCCGGGGCACAGTGTACCGCTCTAACCGGTCACGAAAACATTTTTCAAAAAGAAATAGCATTATCTCGTAATCAAAATATAGCAAGGAGCATTGCTTTTTTCCTTTTTTCGGAGCAAATTTGCTTTCCGGCAAGTTTGCGCCGGCGATAATTACTTGTTTTATGAAGGTCATTTTTTAAACACAAGGTACAAGGACTCCATTGTTCGTGAATTTCAAATATAACATAAATATTATCTTACACGGTTCTCATAAAGCCGTCAAATGACATCACTCACCTCAAACAGATTATTATTAGCTATGTAAAGATAAGATTTCTTGAAATAATAATCTCGCAATAAACAATAACACGTTAATGTAAACACACACGCCCAGCTGGCGGCAATGGCTCGACACTAAAACATAAACACATTGAAGCGTATCACGAGGTGGCAAAAAAATTCGATGTTCGATGAGATTTGAAAGGGTCATTGTGATAGAAAATGTAACTAAAAAATAAATGTAATAAAAATGCTTTACTGTTAAAGGACATTGTAGAAAACATTCGGCTTTATAAAATTAATATTTTACTTGTAAATTAACTCCCGCTTTTGTTGAGAACACCAGATGGTGAGTACCATTTAAATAATAATAAAAATATCATATCGTGAAAAGCAAAAACCTTATTGTTTTTAATTTTTTAACTCCCCAATGGGCTGCAACGATATAATATTACAGTTGACAGCATTTATTTTTAGGTCAAGAATAAATCACTGTTTCAGTGTTTGATGATTTACAAACATTACTCGACTCATTAATTGTTTCCGATTCCAGGTAAATAAACTGAAGTAAAGTTCGTTCACAACTCCTACTTTTACTCCTCGTATGTTATTATGATTCCCCAACTCCGTAACATTCCACGATTCCACCGAGTACGGCGAGTCCAGCTGAATCAACTCTCAGCATTAAATCAGCAGGAGTCAAACTGAGTTTGGTTCCGGCCGATTCAACGACTCCGGCTGAGCGCTACAATGAGTTTGAGTCCGGCGGAATCAACTCTCGACATTGAATCAGCAGGAGCCAAACTGAGTTTGGTTCCGGCCGATTCAACGACTCCGGCGGAGCGACACAATGAGTTTGATTCGGCGAGTCCGGTGGAATCGCCGGAATCAAAGGAGCGAGTCCAGTGAATCGAGTCCACTCAGTCGAATACGGGTCCGGAATCGATTCCGTAAAATAAGTGAATTGACACACTTCTACTTTGTCGAGAGGGTCCATATTAGTTTTAGCAGCACAACCCCAACCAATCATACCGTGAGTGATAATTGATTGGGCTAGTGCGTAGTATATCGTTTTTAGAGTCTTCATTGGCATTATGTTTCGTATGTTTTTAAAGAAATATATTAGTTTTCTAACTTTACCCGCTGTTTTATTTATTTGTTCTGTCCATCTAAAATAATTGTCAATATAAATGCCTAAGTACTTGATTACCTGAGTCCGAGTTAGTGGATTGCATTGACAGCTTTTTTTATATATATATAAATATATGGTAAATATTACCCTAACTGCCGCAGTTTTATTATTTAGATTTTGGAAATTACACAGAGTTTCAGTTTAATAACTTTAAAAAAATATGAATACTGCACAAGTCTCAATGTCTCCCAACCGCCTGGCGCCAGTGCGACTAAAATATCCCCATTTGGGGTATGTTGTGAGGCTGAATGTAAATGAACAGGGGAAGGAGATAGGGAGGAGGAGGGTGAGAAAGTACCGGGCTATTCCGATCTAGTCACTGAACATGGCTAAAGCATTTCAAGCAATGTTTCAATTCTGGAATGGTGGTCTTACAAATACTTGAAAAACCCTTGACTCTGCAGAAACGGGCAGTCCGTTAAAAAGCGGATTGCAATCTTCAGAGCACAGGCGTCAGGTAGGCATGCTGTCCTTGTTCTACCGGTATTACAATTTAAGATGCTCCAAGGAACTAGTGTCATTGATCACTCACACCAAACGCGCGCTTAACGTATGTTCACTGTTGACATTTGTCACATGAGAACGAGTCGCTTCTACAACTCGTTCTTGAATTCAACAGCTCGGCTGTGGAACGGTTTTCCGGCCTCTGTGTTTCCTCCCTCCTACAACATGGGTCTCTTCCAAAATTTTAAAGATCTCTTTTTCATTATTCGTTTTTGGGGTTTTATGCCTTGTTGCGCTACCTCCTTCTTTAGCCAACGTTTCGGACAGCATTGCAGTGTCTATCGTCAGGGCAGATCCGGTAGATGTGAGATGTGATCTGCCGGATCTGCCCTGATGATGGACACTGCAACGTTGTCCGAAACGTTGGCTAACGAAGGAGGTAGCGCAACACGGCATAACACCCCAAAAACAAATAACGAAAATACTTTTGGCTGTGAAAATCTTCAAATATCTTTAAAGATCTCATTTGTACAGCATTCAGTTTACTTTCAACCTTCCTCTGCCAGTTCCATACTGCCTTACATCAGGGTAGGTACCAGCACTTCATTATGGACGGCTAATTTCGCTTCTTTGGACAGTTTTTTTTGGCGCTAACGGCATTCAGTCCTCCATTAATGGAGTTACCTGCATTTACCCTGCTTTCAATATCTCTATCAGCCTTATACTTCCTAAAAACACAAACTAATCCACCTGCTCCAAGTATTCATTTTTTGTTGGCATTATATTATCTCTTTACTCGTTCATTTCCTCTGAAAGATCCTCCACACAGCATCTTCAATAATGACAGGCCCTGGATGAAATTATTTTCCTCAGGGTTTCTTGTGTGTAGTTAGCGTTAAAAAAAAATCAATGTAGACTGTACTTATGTTTGTTTGTTTTGTAATTTAGACCATACTTTTGTTTCATGGTTTATTTTTTTTTTTTTTTTTACATTAACTCCACACAGGAGGCCCCGAGGAAAATAATTTCCCTCAGGGCCTATGTCATCTGGGATGCTGTGTGGAGGGTCTTTTTGAGGAGAGGAAAGAATGACCATTGGTCTTGAAGAGACCCATGTTGTAGGAAGGAGGAAACACAGAGGCCGGCAAATCATTCCACAGCCGAGCTGTTGAACACAAGAACGAGTCGAAGAAACGACCCGTTCTCATGTGACAAATGTCAACCGTGTACAAATGTTGGGCACGCGTTTGGCGTGTTTCCCGACTATGCACCCGTGCCGAAGGGATCAATGATGCTAGTTCCTCGGAGCATCTTCCATTGTAATACCGGTAGAACAAGGATAGCATTCCCACCCGACGCCTGTGCCCTAAAGATTGCAATCCGTCTGTTAAGATGGGAGAATCTATCAAACGGACCACCCGTTTCTGCAGAGTCGAGGGTATTTTTCAGGTATTTTGGAGCTCCAGACCAGAGATGGCTGCCAAATTCAACCGTGGGGCGTACTTGTGATTTGTGCAAGGTTAGCAGTTGTGTACTATTAAAGTATCTGCGGGCCCTGTACAGTACGCCCAGTTTTTGGGAGGCTAACTGTTTTGTAATTTAGATGATACTTCTGTTTGTTCCAGGTATCCTCAGGCAACAATGCGCCTTGTAGCCGAGCTCTCCAAGGATGTGGCTTTTGACTTCCGGAAGAAGCGAGAGTCCAAGTTGAAGAGGACCTTCGTCCAAGCTAGTGACGCAGCCCAGGCTAAGGCCAAACGATAGTCTCTCAATCACTTCCAAATTACCTCTCTCCGACAGTTCACCAATTTATTATTATCCTAACCTAACTTCATCTAGTATGACCTAACCTAAACTAACCTCATCTAATCTAACTAACTGACTGTCATTCCATTTAGAGGGTAGAGTATCTCAAAATTCTGTCATGATCCACGCACCTAGCTTCATTCATGTTCACGCATCGATCTATATTCAGACATCTCTGAAAAATCGAAATTTGTGTTGAGCATACATTTGTATGTATATGTAAAAATGTTCTCTCTATCTGGTACAATACCCAGATTCTCTCTATCTGGTACAATACACAGATAAATACTACCAAATCAGAAAAAGTATAATGCAGAAAAACTTGTAGTGAATTAAACAAAATCAACATGTTTTCTGGGTCACTATTAGGATATTTCAAAACGTCATTTTTTTGTATTGATAACATTAAATAGAGGACTTCATTTCTTTGGACAAAATTGATCTAAAATTATTTATAAATATTATATAAAAATAAAACCATAAAGATTTTTTATAACTTATTATTTAATTATTTATATTTTGCTTAACAATTTAATTTTCTTTTATAACAGACTTATTGATTTGTGCTAAGACTAGATAAATAAATTGGTTACTCCACAGTTGATTCCCTGACAATTGCCCCCCCCCCCCGAAATGATATCATAGGGGGCATTCAAGTATTACGTAACGCAATTTTTGACCCCCCCCTCCACCCCATGTAACGCGCCGTAACGTTTTTCTGTACCCCCCCCCCCCCCCCCTTAAACGTTACGTAACGCCCAGGTGACAATTTGTACCTGTAAGTCTCAATTAAGTTGCGCAAAGTACTGGAAATACATTTTTTTTTGTTTTAATCTCGTTTGCGGTAATAAATAAAACAAAAGATTTGGAGAACGAAAAGGGTTGCCAACTTGGAAGATTTTATTTCCCTATTTTTTTTTATCTAAATAAAGAAAAACATGTTACGTAACGCATTGTTCGTACCCCCCCTCCCCCCTCAGTAATGCACAGTAACGTTTCATAAGCCCCCCCCAAGTGCGTTACGTAATACTTGAACAGCCCCATATATAAAAATCAAAATATGTTCGCTTGGGTGTATGAGTATATGAGATGTCTATGCATTGCTAAACCATTCATCCGATTGCTAAGAAACTTTGGGGATTTGATGTGCGCATGCCTGCGATGGTTTCTATATGCAATAGTGAGCTCATCGTGAAATTATGTGTTGCTAAACCATTCATCCGATTGCGATGAAACTTTGGTGAGTTGTTGCGAACATGCCCGCGAAGGTTTCTGTATATACTGATGAGTTCTGGCATTATGACATTTGTATAAAAAAATTGCAATAGGTGGCAAGTGAGCTGTTTGAAAACTGAATGTACCAGGACTGAATGTATGGAATGCGGGAGGGGGATACGCGAGATGGAGGAAGCGGAAGAGAGAAGACAGAGTGGGGACGCATGATGGGGAAGGGGACACGGGAGAGGAAGGAGAACAGAACGAATGGGAAAGGACACGCAGGCAGAAACAATTTCTATATTAAGTGACAGCAACGCATGCCAGGAACTCACTAGTTTACTATAAAATTATTATTTTTTGTGCATTATTTACCAATAGCAAACATAAATCGACTGGGGGGCCAATTGTCGGCAGACCAATTGTCATGGAACCAAAGAAATTAATTTTACTTGGATGGGAATTGAACACTTAAACATAAGACTTAAGGCATGTTAAACCAGAGTTGATGCGAACACAGTTCTCAAATAGACGCATTGCTAGTAAATTTGGGAGGCGGGTATGGGTACCGCCGCCCCGGGAACCATTTATTGCATAACCAACATCTCTGCAATAGGTCACCCCAAGTGGTTCGCTTCGTTTGGTGACTTAGCAGGGGTGCCCGGGTTCACGGGGAGAGGTTTGTCCGGGTCTTGGCGGCGGATGCGTCTACCTACCATATAAATTAATAATTTCACTCAGGGCCTATGTGACGCTGTGTGGAGGGTCTTTTTAAGAAAGGAAGGATAAGAAGTTCTGGGAAGGAAAAAGGTGTGAGGAGCGGGTAGGAATCTGGGGGTCAGCGTGTCCAGGAGTGACGGACGTATGAATCTATTCCTCCGGCGATGTTCTGCTGAGATTCTGATGAGTGCTGCTGGAGAGGTCAAAATTTCTCCCTTCACCAATATCTAACGATCCGGCCTGCCACACAGCTGGGAGGCAGACGCATCCGCCGTCAAGATCCGGACAAACCTCACCCCATGAACCCGGACACCCCTGCTAAGTCACCAAACGTAGCGAACAACTTGGGGTGACCTATGGCAGAGGTGTTGGTTATCCAATAAATGGTTCCCAAATTGAAAATGTTACTCACGTTCGGCGTTTATGCTACGCGCACGAAACTCAAGTTGCTAGTTATGTTTGGCAAGGACATCACTGTGGTAAGTATATATATATGCATCAATACACACAATTCAAAGTTTGTATTGTTCAAATCAACTCCAATTCTACCTATAACACAAGTGACTATTCATATATCACAACAGAAAAGACTTTCAACTCCTAGATCCTAAACAGGCTGATGAAATTGTTTAACCACTCAAGAAAGATTTTCAATATCAATTATTTCACCAGAAGTAAGATCAAATTGAGCTTACTTCTGGCATACATACACAATTCAATCGTTCAGTTGATTAATCAGACATTTCCGAAATATCGAAATTAGAGTTGAGTATACAGTTATATGTGTTAGTGCACCCTCTATCTGGTACAATACACAGATTATTCATAAACACCACCAAATCTCTACACACATATTATAAATTAAAGTCCTCCGCCGCATCTGTCTGTCTGTTCATGATAAACTCAAAAACTACTCAACCGATTTTCATGCGGTTTTCACCAATAAATAGAGTGATTCATGTGGAAGGTTTAGGTATATAATTTATCAAGGTTTTGTATAAATTGGTTGAAATATATAAAAGAGAATGTCTGTACGATATTGAAAGAAGGGTAAATGCCGGTAACTCCATTAATGGAGGACTAAATGCCGTTGGCGCTAATAAAAAACTGTCAAAAAAAGCTAGCAGTCCACAATGGAGTCCTGGTACCTACCCTGATGTATGGCAGTGAGGCATGGAACTGGCAGAGGAAGGATGAAAGTAAGCTGAATGCTGTTGAAATGAGATCCCTGAGACGTATGTGTGGTAAAACCATGTATGATCGTGTTAGAAATGTGGATATCCGCAAAGAATGTAAGGCTGATGTAAGTATAATGAGCAAAATTAAGAAAGGGACCCTCAGATGGTTTGGGCACGTAGAGCGAATGAACGAAGAAAGTAGTGTTAAAAGAATATATGATGCAAATGTGAATGGTAGAAGGAGTCGGGGACGCCCGAGGAAGACATGGCACGATCAAGTGAGTCAGATACTTGAGACGGGCCATGTCAAAAGTCAGAATAATAGAAGAGTATGTATGAGACGATGTATGAATGTGAGTGAGGCAAAGAGTGTGTGCCAAGACCGAGTTGTTTGGCGGTCCGTCCTCTCTGCCTACCCCTGCGGGGAAACGGCGTGATGGTTAGTTAGTTTTAGTTATGTCTGTATGTGGTGGACGAACAGGCTGGCAAGCGGTGTGGATTTGATTTCTATGAAAATTAACAGATGGCGGTGTGAGTTAAAAGGTTGGTTAACCATCCAGTAATGGCGTTGTGTTTCGATAGCCACAGCAACGCGTGGCCGGGTTAGCTAGTCAATTATAATGCACAACAACGTTTAGTGTTTTAAATAAAAAAAATGTTGATGTTTTCTGAGTTAAAAGTAAGATATTTAAAAATTTCATACTTATGTACAACCTTTGTTATACCTCGGTGTTACTTTATAGCATATTTAATATGTAAAACATAGACAACTGTAAATAATATTTAATTTATTCGAGTATGCTTTCCTCATAGACATATGAATATTAGTAGACCAGGCTCCCTAGCATGGTCGATCGATCTAGGTTTTATCGAAAATGTCGGTAACTTGCGATCGCTCCCGAGCACGACTGCAGGCCGCTAACGAATAAACAACAGTTTACGTCAAATATATTAGGAACCCCTAGTCATTGCGAACTATTGTTTGTTCATTAGCGGTCTACAGTCGTGCTCGGGAGCCACCGCAAGTTACCGACATTTTCGATAAAACCTATATCGATCGACCATGCTAGGACCCCAGAACATAAAGGTGAGGGGTAGACAAAAACTACAGTGGGGCGCAAAGCGGGAAGATGACTTTGGAGATATGTGATTCGTCGATAACTCAATATGACAGTATATTGGCATCTCGCATTATAATATCACCATTTAGTTCTTAAAAGTAAACTCTTCTTTTGAACGAATAGACCTTTTTAAATGGGAGCGCGAATTGCTCGCCGTGTAATCAATAAATTTGCAAAGTCTAAATACGGCAAAGTAAAGTTCGTTTATTTTCATATTCCAATATTTTGTAGCCGTATTTAGTTAGGACACTTTTACAAATGTTTCATAATTTACTTACCCCGTAAACATCGGCGAGCACACGCCATGTATCTCGAGTGATAGTGTGTATTTACACGTTTTCAAAACACAAACATGTTTTTTGCGGTGTTATTTCATAAAATGCACCGATGAGCGCTCGACGCTAGCTCGCAGAAGATTGATGACGTCACAGTTTTTAGATTCACGCGAAGCCATACTCAATCTCAGCCGGTTCCAATGGAACCGGTATGGGGAGGGGGAAATAATAAGCTTTTATCACTTAGGGCAGGTCTACTAATATTCACATGTCTATGGCTTTTCTCAATATCTCAAACTCAGTAGTATTTGGAGATATCTGACTAATCAACTGGACAATCAATATCCACAACACGTTTTTACAGGTTTATCTATATAATGCTTAAGATTAATAAATAAATAAATTGGCATATTATTAATAGTTTTTACTGACAAATGTGCACTAAGAAAATATCAAAGCTAGGTGCTTCAAAATACATTGACAAAAAAGGCACTTTTTGAAGGCCCTTCTAAAACAGGGATTTGCAAGTTTTCAACAGTTGGTGACTACCGCCATACATCTGCACAGAGGTTCATACATATCGTCGCCTCAGTTCTTATTTGTCCAATAGACCAAGTTTTGGTTCAATCTCCACTTTAAAATTAAAAATAAAGTATAAAAAATGATAGTTAATTAATTAACTAAGAATTATTTAAACTAATAAGACCTTTACCTTTACCGGAAATAGCTGTATCTTAAAAACCTGTCATAATGTTTCATTGAATTAATGAAAAAAAACCTTCTCTTCCTGTAAAATTTTGTAATGGTCTATTGGACAAATACAAACTAAGGCGACGATGTGTATATCTTTCTGACATTTCGTAACAATGCGTGTAACAAAATAGTCAATGAAGAATCGCAGGATGTAAAAATAACAGCGACAGCTTAATGATGGCCTCTCAGGGCCTATGTCATCTTTGGGGATGCAGTGTGGAAGGTATTTTTAAGGAAAAAAGGAGAAAAATTCTGGCAAGGAAAAAGGTATTTTAAATTTTTTTTTTACATTAGCTCCACACAGGAGGCCCTCAGGACCTATGTCACTTTGAGGATGCTGTGTGGTGGGTCTTTTTAAGAAAGAAAGGAAAGTGCTGTGAAGGGAAAGGGTATTAGGAATGGGTAGGAATCTGGGGTGTCCAGGAGTGACGGACGTATGAATTCACCCCTCCCACTGCGATGCAAGGCTATGTCCCGAGAGAATACGGCTGGAGAAGTCAAAAGGACTCTGTCAACCATTCTTTCCCGATCCGGCCTACCATGTAGCAGGTGGGCAGACGCATCCGCCGCCAAGACCCAGACAAACCTCACCCCATGAACCCGTCACCAATCATAGTGAACCACTTAGGGTGATCTATAGCATAGGTGTTGGTTATCAATCAATAAATGGTTCCCGGGGCGGCGGTACCGATACAAGTGTGTGCAACAAGTTATTTGTGACTTGAACATACATGAGTATCGGATACTTGCTTATATCACTGTAAAGAAGGGCCGTACTGAAAAACAAATCATTTGCTAAATTTGTAAATAAGAATTTTAAAATTAATTAACCTCTTCTTTTGATAGTACAGTCTGTCAAGAAATTTAAAAAAGCTGAGATCGTTTAAATGGCAAAACCAAGAAAAAAATACATAATATACTCGTATCTTTAAACCTTCAGGTATTGGGCAAATTCTGTCAGAAGAACAATTTGCCCAAAATTTTTTTTTTTTTTTAAATTTTTTTTTTTCAATTTTTATTGAAAGAATAGTTAATACATATCAACTAACAGGTCCTGATAAGCAAATTGAATTGACTTGTCGACAGGTGCTTATAGTTTAGTTACATATACATTTTAAAAGTTATAATTTACATCTTATATCTACAGATTCAATATTTTTTCAAACATATCAATATAAATATTTTTTTTCCGATAGCCAATTTTTCACCATATATTTAACCTTATTCATAGAATTACATTGATTCATAGTGTCAGGTAATAAATTAAATATCATCGGTATGATGTATTCAAACGTTCTCTGTCCGTACTTATTATTAAATTTCGGAACTATTAACCCGTCGTTGCGCATAAATCTAGTGCTGTATTTATGTTCTAATTTCTCTTTATGCTGCGGGTAAATATATGCTCAATATATGCTAAAATCCAAATAAATGCAATGTTTCTGAACGTATCTGAAAACTAAAAGCTGTTTTTGAAAGGTGATCAAATGCGCTTTTCAATTTTATTATTAGAAATAAACATAAAATTTTGAATGCAAAAATAAAAAAGTTTTGAAAATGACTCACCTTACGTTTATCTAACTAAAATTACTCATAATGAAAAAAAAAAACGAGTGTACAAACCGCGCCCAATGAACCAGGTATCCTTGCTAAGTTGACAAACGTATCGAGCGGGGTGACCTATGACCTAGGGGTGACATATGCATTGTGAAATATGACCATGGGGTGACCTACCACCTTGGGATGACCTACGACCTTGGGGTGACCTACGACCTTGGGGTGACCTACGACATTGGGGTGACCTACGACCTTGAAGTGACCTACGACCTTGGGGTGACCTACGACCTTGGGGTGACCATCCTTATCACTCCCCAAGTCAAGCATGCGTAAAGGCCCGACCGTTTGCCTAGCAATCGATCACCATTCGCATCGATCGCCGTTCGCATGATATTTTTCGTAACAATCACCAGTTTTTGTAACGCATTCACCAGCTTAGCCCCCAAGTCGAGCGTGCGTAAAGAAGTTTTACTTAAAAAATAAAAGCATACACACATTTTATTAAACAAATAAATTATAAATGTAATTGTTAACTCATTTTTTTCTTTTCACGTAAAAATAAATAATAAAAAATTCACAAAGTTTACAATTTTCTTTTTAAATTACTGTCGGAAAGCTTGGCTTTATGTAGGTGCACATTTTAAACTTTTAGATTTGAATATAAAGCGTGGCGTATTCTCTTTCTGATGCCGTTTAGATCATATTTCTCACCACGACATTGGAGAGGGCCCCACCACTTTCCCAACGGCGTTATTCCGGTTTCCTCCTTCACCGCACACATCAAGACTATATTTTATTGAACGAAGCTACATTTATTTGAACGACTCTAGACCCTCCAATGTCCATGCAAAAGGGGTTAGAAAGCAGTATGCAAGTACTCACATTAACATAATACAAAATAATAATAAATGTGGCAGTCCATGGAATAATTCTTCTGAAATCTATATATAGATAAAAGTGTTCTCACCACAACAGTAAGGGAGATACTTGATTTCTATGAGAACTATGTGAGTTGTTCCTAAAAGTGAACAAAATAGCCACAGGGGTTAATTTGCGCAAGCCAGATTTTCGTTAGGCCTGGGTATCTATCGTGGTCGATTGATTAAACCCTTTATCAATATGATATTGACTAAATATGTCATCTATGGTTGTTAAGAGGCGTTAGCTGTATGTGAGAGCACGGTCAGCAATTGATATACATAGATATCGGTAAACAAAACCTGCCTAATTTACGGCCTCAAAAAAAAAAGAGTTATGCGATTTCAATCTGTCAGATTTAGAAATCAAACATAACCTCACATTTAAATGTATTACAAATTAGCTGGTTCCCGGTTGAGGAAAATAATTTCCCTCAGGGCCTGTGTCATCTTTGAAGATGCTGTGTGGAGGGTCTTTTTGAGGAAAGGAATGAGTGAACATGGGTCTTGAAGAGACCCATGTTGTAGGAGGGAGGAAACACAGAGGCCGGCAAATCGTTCCACAGCCGAGCCGTTGAACTCAAGAACGAGTCATAGAAACGACCCATTCTCATGTGACTAATGTCAACCGTGTACAAATGTTGGGCGCGTATTTGGCATGTTTCCCGACTATGCACCGGTGCCGAGCGGATCAATGACGCTAGTTCCTCGGAGCATCTTCCATTGTAATACCGGTAGAATAAGGACAGCATTCCCACCCGACGCCTGTGCTCTAAAGATTGCAGTCCGTCTGTTAAGATAGGAGAATCTATCAAACGGACCGCCCGTTTCTGCACAGAGTCAAGGTTTTTTTCATGTATTTTGGAGCTCCAGACCAGACCAGAGGTGGCTGCCAAATTCAACCGTGGGGCGCCCTTGCGATTTGTACAGAGTTAGCAGTTGTGTACGATTAACCTTCCTTCTCCCCACTTCACTCCCCCCTTACCCTATCCCCTGTTCCGCGAACCCCCTCCCGAGTTCCCCCCCCCTCCCAGGTTTCCCTCCCCCCTCCTGGGTCCCCACCCTTCTCCCGCGAACCCCCTACCCGAGTTCCCCTCCCCTCTCCCTCATTCCATACATTCAGTTTTCAAACAGCTCGCGTGCCACCTATTGCAATTTTTTATACAAATTTCATAATGCCAGAGCTCACCAGTATGTTTATACAAACCTTGTCCTGACAATAACGCACAAAAAAAATTATTATCCAATTTGGTGCAGTCGTTTGGAAGTTACTGGCGTACACATTTCGGCGATTCATTTTTATTTATATCTCTTCATATTTTAAATTAAAGTCCTCCGCCGTGTCTGTCTGTTCGCGATAAACTCTAAAACAACTGAACAAATTTTCATGCGGTTTTCACCAATAAGGTTCAGGTATATAATTTGTCAAGGTTTTGTGTAAAGTAGTTGAAATATCATATAATGGCAAGCGGGCGGTGTGGATTTGGTTTGTAGCACAGCAACGCGTGGCCGGGTCAGCTAGTAGATAGACATAATTTATTCTAAAATTGGTGTTACCATTATAATTTTTTAAAAATTGCTCCATTATATTAAATGCCTACAATTTCTTGACAGACTGTACATTGAATTATCTATGGTTATCTTTGTTTATCATTATATCTATGGTTATCTTTGCAACTTTGAATTATCTATGGTTATCTTTGTTTGTTTACATTGTCTATGGCCGACTATTGAATCCTACATTGTGAATGTGATTGTTGATCTTCTTCGGAAGTTGGGTCTTGGATCCCTTTTGACTCCAGCAGTGCCTTGATGCTTTCTGCTTCTCGCAGCCATTCGTCGATCTAAAACAGAAATATAATTTGTTAACTCTCAGGCCTTGAACGTATTCTGTCAGTAGGTCAGAGTATTTCCGCTCTGCATTAAAATCCAAATACACACATAACAACTGGAGCACTTTTTGCCACAATATGGCACTATTTAAAATACCTCAGAGTGCTTTGCTGCCAATTTTGGCAAATTTTCCCTTATTTTTAAGTAATTAACCTCAAAGGCCAGGCCATTTCACGAAAATTCCCTAAGAGAGCGCCACTTTGAATTGAATGTTTTGTGGATTAATTTTGAGCTATCGTATATTTTATTGACCGAAACACATTCCTAGAACAATAAACTTTGTACCAAAACAACATTACTTGCGTTAATTACGTAAATTTTTTTTTTTTTTTTTTTTTTTTTTTTTTTTTTTTTTTTTTTTTTTTTTTTTTTTTTTTTTTTTGTGTATTACAGACTGTGTCCATTTACAATACACATGTAACATTAACTACATATATATGATACAAATAATACAAGTTATAGATTAATAGCATTAACATGCCTCTTGAATTCTTCAAGACTACTATTAAAAATATCGATAGTCTTGGAGGCGTTGTTTAACAGCGCCATACCTCGTGTCATGCTATGCCGAGCCAGTACGTCCGTTCTGCCACGTGGGATACAAAGCAGATCATGGTGACGTCCCTGGCTGTAGTTATTCGGTACGAACAACTTATAGCATTCCAGAAGGTATGGGCTATCTATTAAATTATTAATAATTTTGTACGCCGTTACTGCAAGAGCCCCACTCCTCCTCGAGTGGAGACTTTGGTAGCGCGTTTCGGCAAGCAAATCTTCGTGATGCATGAATCGCGGATACTCTCCGTGCATTCTCAAATACATGTATCTCAAAAACTTTTTTTGAATCTGTTCTAGTTTTTCAATATATTTTTGTTGGTATGGGGCCCATACAGCAGAGGCGTATTCGATTTTAGACCTTATAATGCAGCTGTACAAAGTCATCATTGCCTCGGGATTGGAAAATTGTTTGCAGAGTCTTATGACAAATCCGAGAAGCTTGTAGCATGATGTCGTCAACTGCAATATATGGTCCGAAAACGTAAGTTTGGGATCAAAGACTACCCCAAGGTCCTTGATGGATTTTACTTTTGACAATATATCATTTTTGATGCAATAATCGAATTTGATAGGGTTTCTCGAACGTGTATACGACATAGCGACACATTTTTTTGTATTAAAAAATAATTTATTTTCATCAGCCCATGATGAAATTGATAGATTTTACGATGTTTTCGTCAAGTAACACGCATCAACTTTGACAGAAAGAATCGCGGCAAATTTGACATTTTAAACCACAGATAAAATCATTTAAAAATATTCTGGAGTTGCCAGGTGAATGAAATTTTTGCCTATCTTATGGGTAAATGTTGGCGCAAGCGATTCTGACCTTGTCTTTCGTACAAATTCTGTACATAGAAAGGTAAAAATCGCAGACAAACATATTTTATTAGAAATATTTTTTGCACGCATGCGCACAAAGTGCGCGCATCCGCGCATCTCCGGCAAATGAGAGGTAGAAATTTACGATTTTATCTTATTTTTTAATAAATTCTACAAATATGTGATTATCAACAAAAGATATGTGAATTCATTGGCTATGTAGAACTATAATCAGTTTGTATGTCTCCATATTAAAATTCAGAGGTATGATTTTTTTAATGTGGGCGGAAAAAAAACCACCAAAAAATCTCGAGCAATCGGAGAAAAAATTAAATTGCACTGTCGCTTCAGTGGTTAAATGGATTATTTGTCTTTCATATTTGAAAACTAAAAACTGTTTTCGAAAGGTGATGAAATATGCTTTCAAATTTTATTATTAGAATAAGTATGTAATCGGGTATTGGTGGCGGACGCAAGGTGGGCCGGATCGGGATCCTACGACCCCTCCAGTCGGACTCACTCGACCCCAATGCCTTGCTTCGCAGTGGAGGGGATGGATTCTTATGTCACTCCTGGACGTACTGACTTCCAGATACCTACCCACCCCAAGTCATACCTTTTCCCTTTCCAGAACTTTTTCTCCTTCCTTCCCTTTAACCTGTTAAACGTAGGATAATATTTTGAAAACCGCGCGAAAATTACCTTGATAAATTCTGGTCAAATATCCGTATAAAAACAAAGTGATTGTTTTCTGTTAACTAGATAATCATCAAACAGTATTTTTTTTTTTTTTAATAATGGCGGAGATGGTTTACATATATATATATATATAGTTCCCGTAAGCACTTAGGCCCATTGTGCTATCTCCCATTTTACCTCTTTCCTTTGAAAGTAACCCAGTCCCTTTTATAAAGTTCACCAGGATTGTCATTGGCAATGAAGCTACATCATCTGGTTTGACAATGCGTCTTCCCAGATCTCATTTCCCCTCTTCACATAGGTTCCTGAAGGCCCCGTGAGGGAAGAGGGCTTCATCTCTCCTCTCCACTCCTTAGTTTCCCGAAGGCTCCACGACGGAGAGTCCACCTCCCCTTGGTTCCCCAAGGGCCCCAGGAGGGAAGAGGACTTCATTTCTCCTTTTCACTCCTTCGTGATTCCCCAAAAGCCCCACAGGGGAAGAGTTTACAGAGATTTTTTAGGCCTCGTTTCTCCTCTTCACTCCTACATGGCTCCCTGAAGGCCCCACATGGGAAGAGGACATCATCTCTCCACTTCACTCCTCCTTGGTTCCTCAAAGGCCCAACGCTGGAAGAGTGCCCTTCCCCTTGGTTCACTGAAGGCCCCACTAGGGAAGAGTTCATGGAGGTGGCCTCAGCTCTCCTCTCCACGGTTTCTCTTCTTGGTTCCTCCTACAGGCCCCAGGAAGGAAATCCACAGAGGTGGCCTCAGCACTCCTAGTTTCCCAAAAGACCCCTAGTTTTCAAATGATCCAATTTTTGATTTTTTTTTGTTCCAAGAGTTACCAGGGAAATAGAGGGTCCACTCCAGCAGAGCCCCGAATGCTGGAGTAAGGTCTAAATACTCCGAGATGCGACCTTGTTTCTCGGAGGCACCGTTCGTGACGCTGTTCCCCTGAACACCTTGGCTTGGGATGGCTATTGCAGGTTTGTGTTTCCACTCCCTGAGCGATGGGTTCGCCACACTCCCTACGCTGTTCAAACAGTATTAATAGGCTAGCATCTGCGTGGTTGAATTTCAGAACCCGACTTCGATTGTATGTCTGACATCACGCCTTACCCGTCGCACCATGTAAACATCCGTGTATGTAGATTTTCAGACAAAGCTACCTTTGTAGTTCGGTTTCTAATTCAAGAATTCATCACAAGATGACGCAACGTTCGTCGGCAAGACGCAAAGGGAAGTTCCCTTCCTAGGTACAAGTTCTACGAATTTGTGAACCTGGAGTATCTTTCGGATTTCAAAAGATTGACGGTAATACTCAGTTGTATCAAGCGGCTGTATATTACATATGCCATATCGTCCATCCCGGTTTTACTTTTTCGCCGTGACTAATCATTGACAAGTTGGCATGTTGACAGTGGATACGAGAAACGGGCTAATTTTGAAACCAGTTCCTATTGGATTTACAAAATGATCACCAACACTAACTTAGCGAAGCCGAAACAAAGCTAGCAGTAAAAATCTAAGAAGTAGGTTTTAAACTGCTAGTATATCTTATTATTCACGTAAATAATATGATAATATCGTAAGAAGTTTTTACAGAATAGCCAATTAACTAAAAAAAAGATTAAAAAATCTCCCATTTTTTAAATAATTGTCAAAAAATATATTTGTACAAATATAAACTGATTTTATTATTGCTACACAATCCTGAATACATATCCAACACGAAAAAACACAATTCAAAGGAGTTTTCAAAGAAATAATGAACTTTTTACTCATATGAAAATGTAAAATATCGATATATTTGCCATTGACAGCTGCCAAAAGCCACCGGAAAATTTCATAGAAAATTCTTTTAACACGTTCCCGGACGAGCATGCTATAGCATTCGCATTGGATAGTTTAATTATGTCGCGGATGCTATAGCATTCGAAGTTTATTGAGTTTTTTTGTCAGATATGCTTGAGCAGTTGCTTTATCCCTATAAAATAAAGGTAGTCTATTTCTTACTGTCACTGCTGACACAACCACAGATCGCTTACTGTCACATGAGACCTTTTCTCCACACAAAGATAAAACAGTGTTGACCCCTTCCCCTACAGCTCGCCCGGCGTACCCCGCGTGGTCGCGTATGCTATAGCATGCGTCAAATGTATGTATGACGTCAGTAGATTCGTCTGCTAGAGCATTCGCGTCGCACTTGATGGTGTTGGTTGGTACGTATCATGACGGAAATGCTAGAGCAGTCGCAAAAATCTAATACAAAAAAATAGTGCCAAAGTAGGGTGACTCACTGCCCGTGAACGTGTTAAAATCATTCAAGCTAGCTACAATAATCAAATAGAACATGGGTCCCAGATTGATACTGGCACAAGTGACTTTGACCTTGTTCTTCATACAGTTTCTTTACACATAAGGGTTACAATCGCATTTAAAATAAAAAAAGCAACAATTTTTTTTGTGCCGGCCGGGGGACGAGCCACAGATGAGAGGTTAAAGAACCCACCGCACAGCATCCCCAAAGATGACATACACCCTGAGATAAAATAATTTCCCCAGGACCTACTGTGTGGAGTTGATCTAAAAAAAAATCTTTTTCCAATTTTTTTGTTTGAGATTTGCTACTGTCGACAATGATAAGATATTTAAATATCTCAGAATTAACTTTTTTACATTCCGCTGAAGGGTTCCAATTTATTTATTTATTTTTTCAGGTTCTCCATAAAACAGTTATACACTAAATTATTACGGAGAAGATTACAATATTTAAGAGAAAAAAAAAAGTCCAAGAGGGAAGTTTCACTATGTTGAGACATATGAGGCATGTTGAGAAAGTAAGTGTACTGTTTTTTTTTTTTTGAAAAAGTGTATAAGAAAAAAAAAGACAGGATATTGTTGATACACATGTTGACTATTTTTTCAAATAATTGCTAACCCGTTCAATGCATGTGGCGAGCCGTGGCACAAGTTTCTTTTGCCCTTCTCGAAGAATTCTTCCGCCAGCTCCTTCCCCCTCTTCAGGGCCACTTTCTGCACCTGCTCATCAGTTGAAAATCTATTTTCATCCATACATGCCTTTAGAAAGGTGAAAAGATGATAATCTGAAGACGCCTAGTCAGGGTATTACGGGGAGTGGTTCAAAACATCCCAATCAAATGAGTCCATGATCTTATTGGTGGCTAAGGCTTTGTGAGGTCGGACGTTTTCGTGAAAAAGGCACACTTCTCTGGTCAGCATTCCCCTCCTTTTGTTTTGAATGCTCCTTTTGAGTTTTTTTAGGGTACACAATATTGTTGTGCATTGATGATCTCAACCTGAGGCTGAAATTTGAAAAAAATTATGCCTTTTCGGTCCTAAAACACTGAGGCCATGATTTTTTTTGCCCGAAATTGTGGTTTTCAATTTTTTCACAGATGGGGAATTGGTGTGACGCCACTTTGACGACTGTTTTTTTTCCCAGGCATGTAATGAGTCACCCACTTTCATCTCCAGTAACAATAGAGCTCAGAAATCATCACCTTTTTTTCTTGTAGGTGTTATTTCTTCCGTGAGTAAAAAGCATATCGCAGCACTTGGCGGGATTTTTTGCCGACAACTTTTACGCAACTGGACACTAAAATGTGAGTTTACGTACAACAATGTTCCTGCGATGCTCTTTCTGGTCAGGAGACTCCCCTGTACCACTATATGTTGCCAAACCTCAAAAAACTAAAAACCTCCGCCCGTTGTGGTCACAGTACACTTACTTTCTGAACATGCCTCGTATGTCAAAAGATAGTTACTGAACTCTCTATAGGTAACATTGAAGATGTCGATGCTCAATGCAGAATCGTTAAGCAGTTGAATTGTTCTGTTTAATGGCGCATTCTGAAAGGAAGAAGTTCTCGCTTTCGGAGCATAAAAAAGTGCGTGGGATCTCCCACAAGTATACGCATTAGGGACATATAGGTTAATCTCCTTCAACATTGGTGGATTCGGTACAGTACCGGAGATCAGCTTAAAATGTTTCCCCAAAAATATTTTTCGGCGGGCTTCTAAGGTATTAAGATCGAGCATTCCTGTTAGAACAACGATGGATACATGAATGGGTTGATAAATGAGGGAATATAAAATGTATATACCCTTATTTATCAGCCATGTTTGTTAAGATTTCAACTTTGTTGAAAAGTGTGACTTCTCTTACCTTGTTCTTTAGCAAGTTGAACCTAAGTCCCGGGGGCTCTGCCCCGCAGGCCTTCAGCAGTGTGGAAAGGGCCCCCCGATAGAGTCTCAGAGCCTCTTCAGTGCGTCCCTCTGCAACGTACATCTCCGCAGACATGCCCACCTCTAGCCCACTGCGCAGCGAACTTGAACTTGAACAGAGGGCATCTGGAACATTACAGAACTAAATCTTCATTATATATAAAAAAACTCCGAAACCACTTAACCGATTTTTATGATTTGGCTTACTGTGTGTAAATGGGTCCAACTTAAAAGATAGTATAGTTTTTATCTCGTTAATGTTTGTTATAGGATAGGAAAATGCTTTGTAATTATTTGAAAGTTCCATTACTTTCTAACAGATGGCTAACTAACTAAACTAACTAACCATCACGTCGTTTCCCGCAGGGGTAGGCAGAGAAGACGGACCGCCAAACAACTCGGTCTTGGCACACACTCTTTGCCTCACTCACATTCATACATCGTCTCATACATTCTCTTCTATTATTCTGACTTTTGACATGGCCCGACTCAAGTATCTGATTCACTTGATCGTGTCATGCGCCCTTCTACAAAATTCATATTCATACATATGAATTTTGTAGAAGGGCGACCAGACTATGGAGTTATATTCTATTTATTTATTGCCTTATGGAATGTATGTTTATTGCCTTTTTGTGGTACTGTAATCGTGGTTCATTAAGGAAACAATAAAAGGGCTCTATGGGTTTCTAAATAAATAAATTAAAATACTTACACAATTCGTCAAACTTTTCTTTATGTGCGGCCATGTGCAGTTTTAGCAGTCCACTCTCTACTGATATCTCCTCACTGACTGCAGCAATTTCTTCTTTGCCTTTAACCACGACCGTATCTTCCGGTTGATTCTTCTTAAAGGTCACTAGATTCTTGCGGCCAATGGAAACCGTGGCTTTATCAGGAGAATCTTTGGTCAAGTCGATTGTTTCACTGCTGTCGGGGTGCAGCGAACAATTCGCTATACCATGTGAACACTTTTCTGTACTCTGTGAAGCGTTTGCTGAACTCTGTGAACAGTTTGCTGAACTCTGTGAACAGTTTGCTGAACTCTGTGAACAGTTTGCTGAACTCTGTGAACAGTTTGCAGAACCCTGTGAATATTTCGCTTTGCTGTTTTTGTCTTGTTCACTGATGGTGAATAGTTTTAGTTCTTCTGCACGTTTTATGTAGCGTTTAACCTAGAAATAATAAAATTTATATTACTATAAGACAAGATTGACATGGTTATATTTGCAGGCAGTAAAAAACGAAATTCAAAACATTTCCAAGGATCGACATATTTTGAGATTTCCACGGCCAAAAGTATTGTAGTGATTAATTTTTGGGGTATTATTCCATGTTGCGCTACCTCCTTCTTTAGCCAACGTTTCGGACAGCATTACAGCGTCCATCATCATTATTTTGGTTTTTGTTACAGAAGTCCCCGGAAGACCCAAAACGCATAAAGCATGTTTAAATACAAGGAAATTAAAAAATCGCAATAATCCTATTAATATTAATAGAGACAATGGGGCTAGGCGCAATAGTTATTGGTATCCGGTAATTGACGTCTACATCAAAACTAAATGCAGAAAATCACACGTAAGCACACATTTAACGCATCTGCCCTGATGGTGGACACTGTAATGCTGTCCGAAACTTTAGTTAAAAAGGAAGGTAGCGCAATACGGCTAAATTTTCAATATGGTTGGCGGATATGGGTACCGCCGCTCTGGAAACCATTTACTGTATAACCGACACCTCTGCCATAGGTCAACCCAAGTGGTTCGCTATGTTTGGTGACTCAGCAGGGGTGCCCGGGTCCATGGAGTGCGGTGTGTCTGGATTTTTGTCTGGTTTGACTGCACAGCAGGCCGGATCAAAAGAGACATCAAGACCTTTTGACCTCTCCAGCAGGACTCTCTCGGAACAAACTCGGAGCGATAAATTCATACGCCAGTCACTCCTGGACACAATGACCCCCAGATTCCTACCCACCTTATACCTTTAATTCCCCAAGGAGACCCTCCACCCTCGTCTTCAAAGATGACATAGGCCCTGAGGGAAATTATTTTCCTCAGGGCCTTCTAAATTCTATCTAATGTACATACTAAAATGTTGTTTTTAATTAGTTTGGATTATCAAGGCTCTACTGTTAACTGTAATATAATATCTACCTACCTTCTTTCGCAGCTCACTTTTCTTTAGTGCGTTATTTTCTTCTGTGACCATGGGGACAAAATACCTCAAACTTTCGCAGTAGAGATGATATGCCCCTTCGTAATCTCGCTGAGAGTCTTTTTCTATGGCTGAACATACCAGATCAGCTGCCTAAAAACAGAAATATAATATTATATTTTATACAAAGTACTCATAAATGGACTGGACCCCAGACGGACCAGGAAACTACTCCATATGGACAGTGTACTCGCTGAGGGAACTGGTAGGACTACTAACGGGACACTGCCATCTCAGGAGACACATTTATTTATTAATTTACGGACAATAGTCCATTAAAAACATGATAATAACACAAATAAAAAAAAACAGGAATGACAGTGAAGGGAGAGCATGTATAAATTTATAGCAATGACAATATAAAAGGTAAAAAGTACATAGCGATTTATATGAGACCTTTATGAGTTGTTCCGAAAACCGAACAAATTACTCTGAAGAGTTAAATGGTCCTACTTAAATAAATATCTCTTTGCGTTGAAGGTTCACTAAACGGAGCTGGGAGGGGGTGGAGATGAGGAGAGAGAGGTGAAGTTTCTTACTTTCTTGTAGTTCTCCGTGCTGGGCATGTGTTTCATGTCAAGGAAGGGATGCTGAAAGAAGTCTTCGTAGCTTATCCTATCGTTGGCGTCATGCTGAAGTAGATTTTCCAGCAAGTCCCGACAGTCGGCCGATATCTTGCTTTTGGCGGGGATCTGAAATCAAGGAAACACAAGAATATTTTTATGCGCAACAGTTTATACCGGCAAATACACCGGCCTTTTCAGATGGTTTTATCTTTGCATATTAGTTTAAATAATCTATACGTATTTGCACCAATATTGTCAGTTTAAATAATCTATACATATTTACACCAATATTGTCAGTTTGAATAATCTACACATATTTGCACCAATATTGTCAGTTTGAATAATCTACACATATTTGCATATTAGTTTAAATAATCTATACGTATTTGCACCAATATTGTCAGTTTGAATAATCTATACATATTTGCACCAATATTGTCAGTTTGAATAAGTTATACAAATTTGCACCACTATTGTCAGTTTGAATAATCTACACATATTTGCACCAATATTGTCAATTTGATTAATCTGTACATATTTGTACCAATATTGTCAGTTTGAATAATCTCTACATATTTGCACCAATATTGTCAGTTTGAATAATCTATACATATTTGCATCAAAATTGTCAGTTTGAATAATCTATACATATTTACACCAATATTGTCAATTTGAATAATTATACATATTTGCACCAATATTGTCAGTTTGAATAATCTATACGTATTTGCACCAATATTGTCAGTTTGAATAATCTATACATATTTGCACCAATATTGTCAGTTTGAATAATCTATACATATTTGCACCAATATTATCAGTCTGAATAATCTATACAAATTTGCACCAATATTGTCAGTTTGAATAATCTATACATATTTGCACCAATATTGTCAGTTTGAATAATCTATAAATATTTGCACTAATATTGTCAGTTTGAATAAGCTATACAAATTTGCACCACTATTGTCAGTTTGAATAATCTATACATATTTGCACCAATATTATCAATTTGAATAATCTATACATATTTGCACCAATATTGTCAGTTTGAAAAATCTATACATATTTGCACCAATATTGTCAGTTTGAACAAGCTATACAAATTTGCACCAATATTGTCAGTTTGAAAAATCTATACATATTTGCACCAATATTGTCAGTTTGAACAAGCTATACAAATTTGCACCAATATTGTCAGTTTGAATAATCTATACCTATTTGCACCAATATTATCAATTTGAATAATCTATACATATTTGCACCAATATTGTCAATTTGAATAATCTATACATATTTGCACCAATATTGTCAGTATGAATAATCTATACATATTTACACCAATATTGTCAATTTGAATAATCTATGCGTATTTGCACCAATATTGTCAGTTTGAATAATCTATACATATTTGCATCAATATTGTCAATTTGAATAATCTATACATATTTGCACTATTATTGTCAATTTGAATAATCTATACATATTTGCACTATTCTTGTCTTTTAAATAATCTTACCTCAATCTTCTGTTGACTTTTTATTTTTTCTTCCAGGAGTTTGTAACTATTGGAACTGTAGGGGGCTTTTCCAAACAAGCATTCAAATAGAATAACACCTAGAAAAAAATAAAACAATTTAGTTATTGATACGTATTAAGATTTTCACGGCCAAAAACATTTTCGTTATTTGTTTTTGAGGTGTTATGCCGTGTTGCGCTACCTCCTTCTTTAGCCAACGTTTCGGACATCGTTGCAGTGTCCATCATCAGGGCAGATCCGGCAGATGTGTAATTTTTAAAATAAGCACACACTTCACCACTAAAAATTACACATCTACCGGATCTGCCCTGATGATGGACACTGCAACAATGTCCGAAACGTTGGCTAAAGAAGGAGGTAGCGCAACACGGCATAACACCCTAAAAACAAACAATGAAAATTTAGTTTTTGTTTAAATATCAAATAGACTAGGGCCTTTTTTAACACCATCACTCCACACATTCACACAGGAGGCCCTGAGAAAAAACAATTTCCTTTGGGGCCTATGTCATCTTTTTGGATGCTGTGTGAAGGGTCTTTTAATGGATTGGAAAGAGAGGAAGTCCTGGAAAGGAAAAGGTAGAAGGAGTGGATAGCAATATGGGAGTTAATGTGTTCAGAAGTGACGGACGTATGAATCCATCCCTCCCACTGCATTACAAGGAGATGGGTTAAGAGAGTCCGGCTGGAGAAGTCAAAAGGTCTCCCTCAACCTGCCTCTCAAATTGTTAATATTACAATGACGTTTATAAACCTCTATAAGTTATTCCCAAAAAAATATATAGTAAGTAATCAACTGAAATACATAAAAATGGATGTTTTTTGTTTGTCCCTTACGCATTTCTAAATCATTCATCCGATTGGGATGAAATTTTGGGGATTTGATGTGCGCGTGCCCGCAATGGTTTCTGTATATAATGGTGAGCTCTGGCATTATGAAATTACATCCTATAATACTGTTCATCCGATTGCGTTGAAACTTTAGTGAGTTGTTGTGTGCGTGTTATTGAAGATTTCTATATAAGTATGAGTCATATAATTTCAATATCCGCAATATCCGATTTTTTGACAAAATAATCTGAGTATGACATCTTGTTCACATTTTTGCCAGGAACAAGACTAATCTAAAATTAAGTTTCAAAACCTCCTTTATCACAACCAAAAACCATGTTAAAACTGCGAGTGAGAAACAAAACCCGCTATATCATTCACGAAGTTACTATCAAAACCCGCTATATCAGAATTCAACCAATCACGAGCAGTTATTTTGCCAAGATGGCGGGTGTAGAAACACGCCCCTCAGGTCAGTTGAGATTCAAAAGCCTCTATATTCCACATAAATCACGAAGTGAGTATCAAAATCCGCTATATCCATTTTATTTATCCAAATTACTTAAATATTTCTAGACATACATTGAAAAATGAACACTTTTTGAATGTATATTACTCCAATTCATTATATAAAAAAATAATTTTTATTTACGCTAGAGATGTGACAGTTTTTTGCAGTTTTCTCCGAATCAAAGAAAGTTGACATAGCATATATAAAAATTGAACGACTCATTTATACTGGTGAGCTCTCGCGTAGTGCAATAGGTGGCGTGCGATTTATTTAAAAAAATGTGTGGATTTCAAATAGTTTAGCTGCGGGAAGGGAAGGCGGGAAGGGGGGAGGGAATCTGGGAGGGGACCGGGTAACGAAGGAGGGAAAACATGGGAGGGGGCGGGAATGGGGACGCATGGGAAAGGACATGCAGGGAAAATAATTTCTTTCTTTGAATGGCATTGCAAGGCAGGTAAATGTGCGTGTTTAAATAGATTTGAATGAATATGACTCACCAACACTCCACAGGTCCACTTTGGCATCATATCCTGTAGAAGTGGCGCCAAGCGTACAGCCAAGGAATATTTCCGGCGCCATGTATAGAGGGGATCCGCGCAACGAATTCATGCGCGATTCATCTGACATGTACTGCGCAAAACTAGAAAAACATAACGGGTTACATTTAATATTGAAAACAAAAAATATATACAGTCAATTCTGGGATTACAAACAGCCCTATTAAGTTCGGCTGTTTCAATGAAATAATCTCAACATATTATAAATTAAAGTCCTCCGCCACATCTGTCTGTCTGTTCGCGATTAACTCTAAAACTACAGAATGGATTTTCATGCGGTTTTCACCAATAGATAGAGTGTTCATGAGGAAGGTGTAGGTACCTATATAAATTGTCAAGGTTTTGTGTAAATTTGTTGAAATATTATTTATTTTTATTTATTTATTCCATTTTTACAATTTTACTAAGTTAGATATAAGTACAATTATTTTTTTAATTATGTACATGTAATGCAAATATTTTTCAATGGTGGTAATAATACCTCTCTAATTGAGAATTTCTCGTGTTTAGGGAGGGAGTACTAACACAATTGATATTTTGATATATGTTTAATTGATGCTACCATGAGCGTATTTATGAAAAAATAAAATAAAAACAACATGTATGTAAAATTATATACCTGTGCACTATTTTAGGAAGAAAGTTTTTTTTTTTAAATTATAAAATATAAACCTGTGTACACATTGAAAATATAAGTGGGCGTAATATAACACAAACATGAAATTACTTAGTGGTGAAATGTATTTTAATTTTTTTCTTAAAAATTTTATAATTTTTTTCGGATTGAATATCTTTAGGGAGTTCGTTAAAGCATTTTATGGCTGAGTATGTGTAATGGTGTTGGGCCGTTGTAGTATTAAGTTTAGGGATTATTATTTGTCCTGTTGTTCTCGGCCTGGTGCTAAATGACTTTATTGTTAGTTTGTCTTTATGGATTTGAAGTAATGCATTTTTTTGATATATTCTGTTTATTTGTAAAACTTTGAATTCATCGAATATTTTTTGAGTTGAATAGTCTAAAGGTTTTTTTAGAATAATTTTGATGAGTCTTCTATGTACTATTTCAAGTGGGGCTAAGTTGGTTTTATACGCTCCTCCCCAACCTATTATTCCGTATTGCAGAACTGATTGGGCTAATGCATAGTAAACCTTCAGTAGTATAGATTTATGAAGTATATTTCTTAGTTTGAGGAATACGTAAAAAAGTTTACGTATTCTATAATATATAATATATAAAGGAAAATGTCTGTATGTGGTGGACGAGCGGGTACGGGCTGGCAAGCAGGCGGTGTGGATTTGATTTGTATGCAAATTAACAGATGGCGGTGTGAGTTAAGAGCTTGGGTAACCATCCAGTAGATGGGGTTGTGTTTCGTTATCCACAGCAACGTGTCAGCTAGTTGTAACATATTTTGTTTGTGGTATAGAGATGCCTTCCATGTAGATTTGAATGGAAACCCATGTCACCACTGATTTAGTACCTTTTGGTTTTAGCCGCCCATTTAGCACAAGCTCTGTCTCTCTTACACTTGCCTGAGATCGTATATCGACGTCACATTTGATTGAAATGAAAATTTCATCATGATGATGACCCACTTTGGGATTTCATTTTGGGAGGCGGGTATGGGTACCGCCGCTCTGAGAACCATTTATTTGATAACCAACTCTGCCATAGGTCACCCCAGTGGTTTGCTGTGTTAGGTGAAGTTTGTCTAGGTCTTGGCGAGGGATGCGTTTGTCCACCTACACCGTGACGTCTCTGTAGACCCCTACAATACTACTTGCCGTGATGATAATTTTGAAAGTATAGAATAAAGTTACAAGGATAATATTGAAGTGTGTGTGAATTCCAAAAATTCAAGAATGTCAAACTTCAATGCGATGATGATGGTTTTGCTTTTGTTCTTAAACATATAAAGCTGCAAATCTCTCTTTCACACTAAATAACAATAGTCGAAAATGAGACAAACGGTGAACACATGTCTGCACCCCTCCCAAATACATCTCCCTCACACATATAAAGAAAATGAAATGCCACACCTGTAGCCGTAATAAGATACATCTGGATACGTCACCGATATAAGATACCTATATAAGATACTTGACGACCGGCGTAGTGCAGCGGTGAGGCGCTTGACTCGCATTCCGGAGGTCGCGGGATCGAATCGAATTTGTGTTATTTCACAATTTATTTATTTAACCCCTCCGCAACGTAAGCAGATATAAGCATTAAAAATAGGACAGCAGTCAAGTACAATAAGCGTATTTATACGTCAGCGCGTGTGTTTCCATAGAATTCGTTATAGCTCCGTTATTGTTTTAGTTACATCCCTAAAACAAAAAGTCAAACGTCGATAGTAGATCAAGCTGCACATTTCTATCAAGTTGTCTATGGAAATAGATAACAGGAATCAGCTGTTAATCATGTACTTGACAAAAATATTTACCCGCGCAAATTTGCTACCGGCAGCTCCACCGCGCTCCACATTTTAAATTTTTATTAAATATTTTTATATGAAATGATAAAAAAGTGAGGTGACAAAAGTGTTTATTACACATATATACAATAGAATAAGTATTGTTGTTTGCATAATCTGTGATTTTAGTACCGTTTTCACATAAAAACATCATTCGAGTCATTTTTACCTATTTTTAATGTTTGCGTTCTAAATTTTAATATTTACAAATGCTAATATTTATTTGTAATATAATAATTTGAAAGCCTATTTTGTAACCTTTCTAAAACAGTTTTTACTATTCGGCTACGTTCAGAAATGTTTCATTTATAGAGCTTTAATTGTGAAGCGGTTATAACTAAAAGTTTTCGTAAAATGTCATTTCGTTTAAGACACCAAAAGTTAATATTCTCGAAAATTCGGAGGGGTTAAAATATAATATAGTATATTTGCGGCACGTTCCAGAGTGGAAGATACTCTCAGTATCGCCCTGGTGTAAGACCACCATTCAGAATTGAAACATTGCTTGAAATGGCATTAGCCGTGTTTGGTGACCAGATCTGAATAGCCAGGTATTTCCCCACCTTCCTCTTCCCTATCTCCTTCCCTTCCCCGCTACCTTCAGCCTCACAAAATACCCCAATTGGGGATGCCATAGTCTCACTGGCAAAAGACGGGAGTAGTTGGGATTTTTGTGCGGTATTCATATAAAAAATAAAAAAATCACGGTAATAATAAATGGTTCCCGGGGCGGCGGTACCCATATCCGCCTACCAAATTGCAAATTACAAATGAAATTAGTGAAGGTCTCCTTATTCCCGATGTCAGTGAATAGGACTTACCCAAAATCTCCAACTTTTAGTATGATGTCTTCTGTGACAGATTTATGCAACAGCAGATTTTGTGGTTTCAGATCCATGTGTACAATTCCTGCAATAAACATGGAATCAAATGTTAGTAGCTGTGTGGTCTAAAGCTGTGGTTTGCCACTGTAGTGAGGCAGGTTCAGTCCTCTGATAGCTAAGTCCTCCATCAATGCACAAGCAATACTATCCTACTTTATTATATGGCTGCTTTTTCTTTCAAATCGATAAAGATCACACTTCCTGTTAATAAAAATAATTTGTTCAGTTTTTGCAACAACTCAAATAGGTCTCATAGAAATCATTGTGTCTCCCTTATTATCATGGTTAGAAATATGATCTAAACGGTGTTAGAAAGATAAAGCACCACGCTTTCTATACAAATCTAAAATTTATCCGCAAAATAATTAAAATATACACCTTTATGAAACCAAAGCTGCCAATCGCAATTTGAAAAAAAAAATGATGAAACTTTGGGAATTTGTTATTAATTATTGTTACACATATAAAATGACAAAAAAGTGAGTTGACGATAATGTTTACCATAAAATTGGCTAACAAAATATGTATGTGTTTTTATTATTTTTTATTATCAGTAATTTTTGTTAGAAAAAACATAGTTTTTTATGTTTTGCATTCAAAATTTTGATTTAAAAAAAAAAAAAGTGTTTATTTCGAATTATAAAATTTTAAAGCATATTTTAGCACCTTCCAAAAACGGTTTTTAATTTTCGGATGAATTCTGAAACATTCCATTTATTTGGATTTTATTGCAAAACAGAAATATTATGACATTCCGACAAAATAGGCCCGAGGCCTGAGGGGTTAAACTCTAACAGCCTTACTAAAAAAAAACCACAGCGCGACCAATTAACTGTGTTATTGCAATAACATAATTAGACCCCGTATACACTAAATCACGTTTTATTACCAATAACGTTTCTTGCGTGATCACGCTGTTAAAATGCATTAAGATCTGACAACATTGTAAATGGTTTTAATTTCCTAGGAAACAATGTTGTTTTAATTCTTCTCCGCTAGGGGCATTATTGGTGCGCCGGTGCATATCGGCCCGCGATGACAAAACAGTTCGGTGTGTTTATGGCGGGATATGGAAAATTTTGTTAGTGCCTAAATGTTGTGATTTTACTAAATAATTTCTATTGTAGTGACGAATTTACTCTTCTGTTCACATAATTGATATATTTACCATATTATTTGTGTGTTTTACATCAGTTTAATCAAGTTATTGTACAAACGCCGTACTTTCAAAGTTGAACTGTCAGAATATTGTTTTTTATAGGTTACTTAGATAAAATTTTCATTTTAAGATCTTTATTTTAAAAGAATTTCTTAAAAGTGATAATTTTTTATAATATTAAAATCTAATACATGTGTTCGTAAACGTATCAAAAAAATTAACGTCTTTAGAGATGCAAGAAATCTGTTTTAAATTTCGGTATTATTTCTAAGTTATTTTTTTGGCAATAAAAAAAACTTTGAAATTTTTTATTATTATTTTATTGTATACACGATAAAAAAGTGAGGTGATAGTTTCCTTTCAAATTTACTACATAAAAGGACTGTGTTTTTTAAATTTTGATTTTATTTAAATTTCTCTACATTTTGGTCAAAAATGTTGTCGGAGGAAATTTTTTTCCATGTTTTTCCGAGTTTGAATCATAAAATATGGCAGTTTTTGAAAGCTAAAGTGTATTTCAAATACTCAAATCTAAAAGGTAATTTTATCTAGTTTTCATAAATGGTATTTGTTTTTACGACACCTTCAAAAATAAGAAATATATAGAACATTCAAAATACTATGGAAAAATTACAAATATCGTTCGGACATCAATGGTTAAAACAGAGATAAACTACCCTCTCAGGCCGTGGAAACCATGTGTATTTCTTTCAATGAACAAATTTTTAATTAGTAATGTTTTCACATCCGCGGCCGTTTGTCAATTGAATAAAATTTTCACTGGGTTTTTTAGTAAGGCTGTTAATAGATAATGTACATTTTAATTCAATAAATTATGATTTTGAGATTTCGGATTTATTAAGAAATATTTCCGGTTAACATTAATTTTTGAATTGATTCTCTAGTTTCAAATGTATACCAAAATTAAATACTGTTTTGAAAGCAGATGACAGAAAACTTATTCAGATTTTAATGTTATAAACAGACAAATGCAATTAAAAATATAATATAATTCAGATCAATTGATTTTTTCTTGTAACTGAAGAAATATCACTTTACATAAAACTAAAAAAAAAATAATTAAGTATAAAACATATTACAAATGTCATTATTACTTCAATTTTTATTCCCTTAATCTTAATATATAAAACAAAGTCGGGTTAGTTACACTATTTATAACTCGAGAACGGCTGGGCTGGTTTTGATGATCTTTGATTTGTTGGATTTGTCTCCGCCCCGGATAGGATAATAATAATAATAATAATAATATTTGGATGATTTATATAGCGCCGTTTTTGTGAAAAATCACCTCAAGGGCGCTGTATTAAATCACCTCAAGGGCGCATAACTATTAAAACATCACAAAAGTTAACGACATAAATAGTTATAAAGAAAATTATTTTCCCCATACATTTTGTATGGAACGAATTCTCCTATTTTGAAAGAACTGCAGCAATATTGTGAGGGGTATAATATTAAACTGTGCATGAATTCCAAACATTCAAAAACGTCAAATGTCAATGCGTTGATTGTTGTGCATTTGTTTTTAATCATATAATGCTGCCCTTCTTTCTTACACACTCAATGTCAATAGTCGAAAATGAGACAAATGGTGAACATATGTCTGCACACCTCCAAAGAAAATGAAACACATTTTTTTTACATGAGCTCCACACAGGAGGCCCTGAGGAAAATAATTTCTCTTAGGACCTATGTCATCTTAGGGGATGCTGTGTGGAGGATCTTTTTAAGGAATGGGGAGGATAGAAAGTTCTGGGAAGGAAAAAGGTATGAGGGGTGGGTAGGAATCTGGGGGTCAGTGTGTCCGGGAGTGACGGACGTATGAATCCATCCCTCCAACTGTGGTGCAAGGCAATGGGTCAAGAGAGTCCGGCTGGAAAGGTCAAAAGGCCTCCCTCAACCAGTCTCTCTCGATCTGGCCCGCCACGCAGCAGGTGGGCAGGTGCATCAACTGCCAAGACCCGGACATAAGTCACCTCATGAACCCGGGCACCCATGCTAAATCACCAAACATAGAGAACCACTTGGGGTGATCTATGGCAGAGGTGTTGGTTATTCAATAAATGGTTCCCGGGGCGGCGGCACCCGTATCTGCCTACCGAATTCCCGTAAGTAATTGTAAAAGTAAGAAAATCACAAAAATATAAATCCGTACACAACGCCATCTCTGATACTGACAAAAACAAAACACGGACAGTTGCGCATTGATAATTGCTTCATTGCGTAATTTTTAACTTTAATTCAACAGCTATTGATTCGGAGGCGGTACGAAGTTCGTCGGGTCAGCTAGTATAAAAATAATTAATAAAAAATTCACAAACTTTGACAAACCTTCTGCAAATATGCAAAATTTTATATATTGAAGTTCGTGATAAACTTTTAGACACAAATACGAAGCTTGGTATCACCACTTTCTAACACTGTATCTCTACATATTATAAATTTAAGTCCTCCGCCACGTGATAAACTCAAAAACTACTCAACGGATTTTCATGCGGTTTTCACCATTAGATAGAGTGATTAATGAGGAAGGTTTAGGTATATAATTTGTCAAGGTTTTGTGTAAATTGGTTGAAATATATAATTAAAGAAGAATGTCTGTATGTCGTGGACGAGCAGTGTGAATTGTATGCAAAATGACAGATGGTGGTGTGAATTAAAAGGTAGGGTAACCATCCAGCAGATGGCGTTGTGTTTCGTTAGCCACAGCAACGCGTGGCCGGGTCAGCTAGTAAATAATATTCTCACCGTAACACAAAGGGAGATAGAATGACTTTCATGAGTGCTTCTCAGTTTGTGCTATAAACTAAGTACACAAAAATACCAGAGGTGTTAAGACAGGTTTCGAAACCGTTACCACTCAGTCCAGAGACAAGGAACTTATCACTGACACGCAGTTATCAAAGAAATGAAAGACTTTCACCTCTTTGTCGCATTTCTTGAAGTGCCAAAGCCAACTGTCTTAGTAGTTTTTTGCATAAATATTCTGGTACAACATTTTTCTTGAGGTATTTGGAGAGGTCCCCGTAGTTGCAAAATTCCATAATAATGTAAACATATCTAGAAAGAAAAAAAACATTAATATTAGACATTGAATATGCACCATTGAAATGGTGAAATATGCATCACCTATGCCAAAAATGCACTAACAAATAGTTCAGGGTCGATCATAATTGACCCGATCATTTTGACCTGATCATTTTGACCCAATCATTTTGACCCGATCATTTTGACCCGATCACTTTAAACCAAACATTTTTACCCGATCATTTTGACCTAATCATTTTAACTCAATCATTTTGACCCGATCATTTTACCAATCATTTTGACCCGATCATTTTGACTCAAATCATTTTGACCCGATCACTTTGACCCGATCGTTTTGAACCGATCATTTTGACTCAAATCATTTTGCCCGATCATTTTGACCCGATCGTTTTGAACCGATCATTTTGAACCGATCATTTTGACCCGATCATTTTGACCCGATCATTTTGACTCAATCATTTGACCCGATCATTTTGACCCGATCATTTTGACTCAATCATTTGACCCAATCATTTTGACCCGATCATTTTGACCCGATCATTTTGAACCGATCATTTTGACCCGATCAATTTGACTCAATCATTTTGACCCGATCATTTCGACCCAAATCATTTTTAATCAATCATTTGACCCAATTTTTTTGTGTACCAGAGGTTGTATGCAAGAGGTTGTGTGCAAAGAGTGTGTGCCATGACAGAGTCATGTGGCGGTCTATCCTCTCTGCCTATCCCTGTGGAGAAACAATACGATATTTAGTTAGTTAATTAAGAAATTAATATAGTTACTTATCGTCCCATTGAAAGTCTTTCATCTTGACGATGTGCGGATGATTCAAAGTTTTAAGGAGTCGAATTTCGGTAATCAGGTTTTCTACTGCGGAACCTTTCATTATGGAACGTTCTATACATTTTATGGCCGCACAATCTCTCTTACCGTCCTGTGAAAAACAGAAAACACAATATTATTACAGTGAAATCTCGATTGATCATTCCTCAAAAAATCAATTTTGTAACGGTACTACAAGGTGGGGCAAAAGTAATAACCATATTGGAAAACACTATAACTTTCGCAAATGGCGCCAAATATTGTTTCGGTTTTGACATTTGTGAAGTAAACAAATGCAGTGTTTCCATTTTTTTGCGCAACAATTCGTCGGTTGTGTTAGTGCAGCGTGAATTTCGTCGCAGATTTCCTGGCCGTCTGACACCAACTGGACGAACAAGAGACTGGGACAAGACGAGATGTTCCCAAGGCTGGCCGGCCCCGGAGCAGCCGTTCTGCTGAGAATATCACTGCTGTTGTCCAAGATGTCGAAGATGAGCCCGGAACATTGACCAGACGACGTGCCACGCAATTGGGCGTTAGCCGGCGGTCCCTACGCACAATTTTGGTGAAAGATTTGAAAATGATCCCTTTCAAAGTGCAGACAGTGCATCAGCCGTTAGCCGTTGACCGCCAAACGCGTATAACCTACGCTCAAGCCATCCTGAATCTCAACGAAGAGGTGGACCATTTTCAATCGAAAATTATCATGAGCGATGAAACTCATTTCCATCTTAGCGGTTACTTGAATAAACAAAATAATCGTTTTTGGGACACCGAAAACTCCGTGTATCACCCACGAAGAGCCATTACACCCGCTCAAAGTTACCGCGTGGTGTGCTGTTTATGCTGGAGGAGTCATCGGGCCATTTTTTTTGAGAACGCCGCGGGCCAAATGACGACTGTGGACGGCGCGCGTTACAGAGCCATGATTACCGAATTTTTTCATCTTCAACCAACATGTGGTTCCAACAGGACAGTGCAACGGCGCAAAATGCTCGAGCCACAACCGATATTCTGAAGGAAGCATTTCCGGGTCGCTTAATCTCTCGTTTTGGTGATTTGCACTGGCCGGCCAGATCACCCGATTAAACCTTTCCAGACTCCTTTTTATGGGGTTTTTTGAAGTTGCGGGTTTACGTCAACAAGCCTCCGACTCTTGAAGCCCTTAAGGAGAATATTCGCCAGGAATGCGAGAACCTGTCGCTCGAAGTTCTGGCAAGAGTGATGGAAAATGCCGTAAAACGCGCCCATACGGTCATCAACTCTGGCGGCGGCCACTTGGCCGATATCATTTTCTCGAATTGATGGAATTAATTCTAATGGATTAAATAAACATATTTCACAAGCAGAACCAAAGTTTTTCATTAAAAAAAAAATTTAAAGCAAAAGAACATCGGGTGATCATTTTTGCCCAACCTTGTGAAATAACTGCACAATTTTAAAGGTGAACACAATGTGTATTTATGTGTCTTTAACAGTACACTAATAGAAAGAAAATATAATAAACTTTAATAAAAACTTAACTTGTAAAGTTTAATTGTTCGGTTTTCGGAACAACTCATTTTTAATATGCTGCAAGGTCTCATAGAAATCGTTGTGTCTCTCTTACTATCATAGTGAGAAATATGATATAAATGGTGTTAGAATGAGAAAAAACCACGCTTTATATTAAAATTTAAAAATTAACCGCAAAATTTGTAAAATGTAGACGTTTATGAAACCAAAGTTTCGATTCGCAATTTAAAATAAATTTATGAAACTTTGATAATTTTTAATTAATTATTTTTACATGGAACGACAATAAAGTGAGATGACAATAATGTTTGTGATATATTTGTTTAATAAAATTTTAGTTAGAAAATAAGTGAGGTGTGCCATTTTTAAAACTTTTTGTGTTGCATGCAAAATTTTTATATCTCAAAAATTATGTTTATTTTGAATGGAATAAAATTACAAAGTACATCATTTTATCGGCGAAAATTCTGTATATACGAAAATTCTGTATATACGAAAATTCTGTATATACGAAAATTCTGTATACACGAAAATTCTGTATATACGAAAATTTGTGGAGAAATTTTTATCTCTGAAATTCCCTAGCCACTCCCCATCCGGTTGTGAAAATGTTCAACAATTTGGTCAACTGAAGGATTCTGACATGCTTTTCGGTATGTTTTAGTAGAAATGCAGATTCTAAGATAGCAACACTGCTTCAGAACCGCTTTTAACCTTTCCCTTACTGTGCTGTGTAATCAATTCACGTGTTAAAATCATCGATTTTATATCGGAAATATATGAACATTCATAGCTAATCGCTTTTGTTTTTCGTAATTTGTGTTACAAGTGATAATAATTGTAATTTAATTGCTGAAAACATGAAAAAACCATCGTCCGTTGCTCAAAAAACGGGCGAGGAGACCATCTCAAAGGATTGCCCGCGAACGACTGAGGTGCTGGGCGCTGGGCTGCTACCCAATACATATATACAGCTATGTATGTTTAGCTACTATGCGGTCGTAGGTATCGACGGTCGAAACACAACACGGCGGTCTCTGTTTCTCGTGTTCCCGTATAGCAAAGTAGAGCAAGACGTCACATAGCGTGTCATCTCCCCCCGCATACTCTTCGCGTATCACGGTTCACACTAGCACACGGTTGATTGTATTTGTGGTTTCTTCCCGATATTTAACAAAATATCTCTGATTTTGAATTAAATTTGCTAATTATTTAAAATATTATTTTTTAATTCAGTGTGTAAATGTATAACGGAGGAATACCTAAAATCTGAACCCAAAATTCATTACATTTATAGAGATATAAAAGTTATTAGAAGCAATGTGTAGTATTTACGCATTACAGACCAGGAAAGGTTAATATCAACAGGAACTGTCACTTTTTTTTTTTTTTTTTTTACATGAGCTCCACACAGGAGGCGCTGAGGAAAATAATTTTCCTCAGGGCCTATGTCATATTTGGGGATGCTGTGTGGAGGGTTTTTTTTTAGGAAAAGGAAGGAGAGGAGAGTTCTGGGAAGGAAAAGGGTTTAAGGGGTGGGTAGGAATCTGGGGTTCAGTGTGTCTTGGTCATCCGCCTCCAAGACCTAGACAAACCTCACCCCATGAACCCGGGCACCCCTGCTAAATCACCAAACGTAGCGAACCACTTGGGGTGACCTATGGCAGAGGTGTTGGTTATCCAATGAAGGTTCCCGGGGCGGCGGTACCCATTCCCGCCTCCCAAATTGAAGTCAAGTGGTGAAGTCAAATTGAAGTTCTTGTGGTCAAGAAGATATTCATTGCATCACGATCTAAGAGTATGGATACTAGAGAGACGGCATGTAAAGTGTGCCCACCTGCCCTAAGCATGCCTTTTCAAAAATTTTACTGACCGTTTTTTAGATGGCTGACATTGGCTTTTACACCTCGGTCGCGCATAGAGCTCCCAGAAAAACGTTCATAAAACATAGAAAAATGGTCCACTGTACCGTAAAATTGTGTAAAAGTAGTTCTATGAAGACCTTTAACCTTTAACTAGTGTCGTGCATTTTTTGTAACGTTAGTACTGACGTGAGGCCTGACAGGCCGCGTATATTATGCAGTGTTTTATAAAGAAAATGATGATTTAAATATCTGTCTTTGCATTAGGATGTTAAATGAAGTGTTTTAACAAAAACTATGTATAGAAAGAAAATAAAATTTATTAAATTTTTAAATATAAGACTACAATAAAAATTTGCTTGAATTTTGGGGAAAAATCCGAGTATTAGATATAAATGATCAAAACACAAAAAAAACTCTTCTCAGAATAACAAAAAAATGTATTTCTTACTTAAGACTAATATAAATTTTAGAAAAAAAATAGAGTAGGTACATACACCTTCTGAAAAAAAAAATGTCCACAGTCGAACTACACCTTAAATTCTAAGCACAGTCAGGGCACACTTGTTTCGCGCACTGTAAACAAACGTGTTTTTTGCACGAATAGCATCTATACGTGGATTTTCTTTTGAGTTTGGGTTGACATGAATGACAAGTCCTTCGTGTCGTGACTTCTTCAGCTTGATCTTCAGATGTTTCTGGCTTATCAGAACCAAGTACTCTTGCCAAACTCATCCTAAGTTCACGGGGCAGCCTTATGTTACAAAATCTTCGCTTCATGTGCTCTAATACCAACTGTCGCGCTAATGTTTTTATAAAGGTTCCTCTATCAGTTTGTCTTCCCACATGTACATCATGTAAAATATGAGAATTGACGGAACTTATATCCAAAATCCGGTAAAAAATTGTCATAGGCCAGCGTCTTGATCGGCGGCTGCAAGTGTATATAGAGCACTTTTTATCTATTTCATCTACACCACCTTTCGTAGAATTATAAAACTTTATAATTTCTGGCTTCCCTGAGTCCGTGTCGTTTCCTTCATTATGATGCACTGACGAAGCCAAAATGACAGCTTTTCCCTTCTTGGGAACATGAGACAATAGCGTTGTGTCTTTTGTAAAACCATATAAGGTTGATTTTTCAGGTCTAGTTTTAGCAGGCAAGAACTCTGGGGGTATTTCCCTTTTATTTTTTTTTTTACCGTACCTACACAGGTCAATCCTCTCTGTTTCAATGCATCAATTAGTTGTATTGATGTGAACCAATTGTCACACGTTATATTTTTGTTACTACCATGTAATGGTTTACTCAAACGGATCACAGCCTGCGTAGGAACTAAAAAAAAATTTTCTGCATCTGTTAATGTTTCTCCATCTGAACCTTTTCCACAATAAACATAACAATTGTAAAAATACCCATTTTCGGCATCACATAGGCACATTAGTTTTAGCCCATACTTAGCGGGCTTCTTTGGCATATATATCATCAAAAACGATCGCCCTCTAAATGGAACTAGCATTTCATCAACTGTAGCATATTGACGTATATTATATACCCTCTGACAATTTGATACGAATTTATTGAAAATATTTGATATCGCAGCCAATTTATTAGTCTCCTTTCTCTGTGCTCTGTCCAGTGCATTGTCAAACCGAAGACAGTGAAGCAAGAACAGAAATCTATGTTTAGACATAACACATCTAAAAATGTCTCTTCCGGTACCATCAGTAGCAAATATTAAATTTGCGTCTTCGTGGTTAGACTTGAATACAGCTGTGTACATCAATAGTCCAATAAAAGCCTGCAACTCGATTATATCGATATCTTTTAGTTCCGATCGGTTCTGCTTCATAAATTTAGATCTATATTCAGCTAGCTTCTCGTTGGTCCTTATCAAAATCTCCGATAACATCTCGTCATTTATATATTGTTTCCATAAAGAATAAGGATCCTTTCCGTCATTCTCGGTCAACTTGGATGTGGGTACTTGGGTAATAATATTGTGTTGCGGTGTTCTAACTGATGATCTGTTTGAAGATGATTTAGACCACTTATATTTATTCTTCCCTCTAAAATAACCCATCCTTGAGAGGGGAACATCTTCATCTGATGACGATGACGGCGCGTCCAGGTGTTCAGGTTGAGTTTCTTCGGTATCAGAAATATCAGTGATAGTATCCGTATCATGCTCAATGTGCTCCGGACAAAAATCTTCGCCAACGTTGTCAACCTCGGATCCGCTGGAATCTTCATCCGCGATCCAGTTCTCAATCACTTGCGCAAAATTTGGATTGGATTCATTTACACATATCCGAGATCTCTTTGGATGCGGTAAATCTGTCGCAGAACTATTTATTTTACTTCCTGAAGTCCCTGGTACATCCATAGTTAACAATATCTGTAAAAATAAAAATTTACTCTAACAATAAAATAAAACAAAAAACTTACGTAACTACTGACGTGAGGCCTGAGAGGCCGCTTCAGAATTTCAAATCGTAATTACTCACCAAATGCGCGCATGAAGACACTACTTTCTGCTCCCACGTCAATGTGCGTACTGAACTTGCAGCTACTTAAAAGTGGGGATCGGTGTTACGCGGGGAAAGGGGTAAACTAGCAAGTCAAGTACCTGCCGGGGCCTGTAAGACCGCACGACAGTAGTTTAAGAAGAAAGACGGTCTTACCTTTCACATGTAAGTGTTTAAACATAGCTTAAATATACATTTTATAATTTTCGGCGTGTTCATTTCAACCGCCATCGCCATGAGCCCGATGTTATCACGTGAACTCCGACTGCCAATGGGCCGAATCAGTCAACTTAAATTATAATAATTAAAAATTACCAAAAAACTTTTGTTTTTATTAATCATAACGCACAAATATAAAGTTGTGATTCACACATGTCATAGGTTTATGTTTTTTATCATTTAGCTTATTCATTTTAAAAAAAAATTACTTTGTCTTTTTTGCACTGTTATTTTTAGATTTTTTTCATACTAATTTACCACTCATTTTACAATGTTAATTCAAAGTTTATAATCACTGTATTGTTATGTAAAAGTCACATTGACATGCCCTCGTGGTCGAGGGGTAAAGCTCTTGACTAGCAATCCGGAGGTCGCGGGATCAAATCCCGAAATAAATTTTATTCGATTGATCTGTGTTTTCAACATTTTATAATTAAAAACATTATAAGATATATTTCCGGCACGTTCCAGGTGGAAGACATTCTCAGTATAGCTTTGGCGTAGGTAAGACCACCATTCAGAATTGAAATGTTGCTTGAAATTGATTTAGCCGTGTTTGTTGACTAGATCTGAATAGCCGGGTACTTCTCCAGCTTTCTCTCCACCATTTATTTCCCCTCACCATTTACCTTCAGCCTCACAACCTACATGCTACAGGCGGAAGCAGTTGGGATTCTTGTGATATATGTATATCTATATATGGTATATCTCTACATATTATAAAACAAAGTCATTCGCCGCGTCTGTCTGTCTGTCTGTTCGCGATAAACTCAAAAACTACCCAAATGGATTTTCATGCGGTTTTCACCAATAGATAGAGTGATTCATGAGGAAGGTTTAGGTATATAATTTGTTAAGGTTTTGCAATGGGCTGGCAAATGGGCGGTGTGGATTTAATTTAACAGATGGCGTTGGTTATAAAGGTTGGGTAATGGCGTGGCATTGTTTTACGTTAGCCACAGCAAGGTGTGGCCGGGTCTGCTAGTATAATATAATATATACATTATTTAAAAATAAATTAATTGTGAAATAACACAAATTAATCAAATAAAATTTATTTTCCCACGCAAATAAGTCAAGCAGTGTTTGTTCCTATCACTTATTTTTCTGTTATCACTGTAAAACTGTAAATACAGTTCTTTTATTAGATTAATATCGAGCACTCCTTTCTTAAAACTCAAGCACCAGCTTACATCAGAATAGAATGCACAAAATGTTTCACAAAATTAAAATCTATTTCAAACTGATGAGTTAAGCAATGATAGCACCAAGGAATGGCGCATTGAGTTGCAGCTTACAGCGAGTTCATAATGCTAGTTTTTTTACCCACTTGCACTTGTCAAGTGAAAAGTGAGGCCGATGTATTTCGACAAGCGCTTCACAAATCAATCATAATATTATATCATAGAACAATAAAAATTAAACAACACATAAGTAGAGACACTGATTCATAGCTTTAATTTTTTAAGAAATGTAGCATTAATTATTGAAAAAATAGCTTTTATAGCTTTAATTTTTCATTTTCATAGCATTTATAGCTAAATAGGATAACGTCAAGGAATGGGAGTCGGCAAGAGGGGAAAAACAATTAAATTGGCAATATCACTCGAAACATGTTTATTTTATTATTGGTTGAAACTCAACATGGTACATGTTTTTACAGTAGAAAGTTTTTTAGAAACGTTTTTTAATTAAAAAATAAATTAAATAATGAGCCCATTACCAGTTCGGCCCTTCCCTGTAAAGCGTTCACCCTCCCCCCGCTTGCTGAGCGGAACCCCGTTTCTATCCCCACTCCCCGCCTCCGAAAAATGGAGAGAGCTACACTGGTTCTGGCGGTATAATAGGATCCGAACTGTTTATGCCGATTCCTTAGAATCATAGTTCCATGATCACGATAATGTAAATAAACAAGACTTATAAACTCGACGAACCACAAGTTTTTTTGAAGACTCATGAACATTACATCAAATAATCCCACCCAAAGAAATGCTGGCATCCCTCAGGGATCAGTTCTGTCTCCGAGTTTGTTTTTCTTGCACATCAATGACATTTTGACATGTGCACCAATTCATTGTTAAGCGCATGACAGTACTGTCCATGTTAGTTTTTTTGTTCGACAAGCCTCCAAAGGGTATACAAACACCAACGGCTTCGCAGGGCTCTTTACATCACCATGACTTTTGACTTGCTTAAATTCACCACTAACTATTCTTCAGACAAATATTTGGTTATTCAATCATATACTTATTCAGTAGTCTAGCTCATAAGCAAAAATAATGCAGTTGACTTGAATGAAAATCTTTATGTTGCTGGAACGAAGCTAGATAAGGTACAGAGTATTGTATACTTGGGCTGCAATTTAAATGATAGATGGGATCCTTCGGTTGAAATCACATGCCGCATTGAGCAAGCTCATGCAACCTTTATCCTCATGAAAAAGATGTTCTGCAGTCATGAACCTTGAATTAAGAATGCGAATGGTCAGAGGTTACGTGTTTTCGGTATTATTTTTTTTTTGGAATGGAAGCATGGACGCTTACTGAAGAACTGATAAGGCAACTTGAGGCATTCGAGATGAGGATCTAGAGAAGAATACTCAAAATAAGCTGGATGGACAGAGTTACAGTTAACAAAAATAAACAATAAACAAAAATAAGTTATTAAAACAATTCCGAAAACTAGGAAATGTGATGAGACATTCAGAGAAGTAGGAGATCTTGCATCTCATAATGCAGGAAAGATTACCGGGAGACGGGGCCCTGGAAGAAGGAGAACCTCATGGCTGAAAAAGCTGAGACAGTGGTTTGGCCAGTCAACTGTAGAACTGTTCCGGGCCGCAATAAACAAAGTCTGCAAAGCCAACACGAGAAGAAGATCTTCAGTCAAATAATTGGTAAATATGCATAGAGTCCACCTCACGGATAATACGGAACGTTCGTGTTGTCGAAGTTTGATGAACGAGTTTGAATACAGAATATTCCTTTTTTAACTAATAGACAATCAAATGTCGGAAGTGCCAATCTTATAAAATAAATTCTCATCAACATAAAAAGAAAAAAGTACCTACTTCGAATTATTGGATTGAGATTCAAACTACGAAAGCTGCATGTCATCATAATTCAGATACACATCCCAGGTTTTGAATAGTTTGTTTGGCTACGCAGGGTTTGTTTAATTATTCTAATACTTTTCTTTCCATGTTCTTCTGATATAGGTTCAAACTTGTCAATAACTAAACTAAAAATTAATTTGAACAAAATTGAAATGTAACGTGCATATTTTTTGATCTCCCTCGACATAAACACTCACTTTTCGTGATAATAAAGCTAAATCTAACTGTTTGAATAAGAAATATTCCGTAAGACATAAATCATAAGGGGACTAGATATGAATAGCGAGGGACCGCAGTCAATGAAGTTCGAGGAGGTCATTTCATATCATAAGATGGGTGACCAGACAACTCAGAATGAAATCAACTCAAAACCCCCTTTGAAAAGTCATTAAAAGTGATGAAAAAAATTGATTAAATACGTTAGGTTAGAGTTTGGGATATTTTAAAATGATTTTTTGGTAAATATGCAGTTAGTCCACCTCACGGATAACACGGAACGTTCGTGTTGTCGAAGTTTGATGCACGGATAATATGGAATGTTCCTTTTTTAACTAATAGACAATCAAATATGACATTTGTCGGAAGTACCAATCTTATAAAATAAATTCTCTAAAATAAACTCGCTTTTCATCATACTTTTAAAAAACATCCCAGGTTTTGAATGGTTTGTTTGGCTACGCAGGGTTTGTCTAGCGGGTTTGTGTAATTATTTTAATACATTTCTTTCCATGTTCTACTGTTATAAATACTGGCACAAATTTGTCAATGATGCATTCACTTTGTTTTACGCAAAAATATTTTTTCTATGGTTGGCAGCATTGATGAAATGTTAAAATAAAAACGACGAATAAACATGGCGTTACCGCGCTAGTCAATTAATTTTAACAAAATTAAAATGTTAAATGCATATTTTTTGCATGTTTTTTGGTCTCCCCCGACATAAATACTCACTTTTTGTAACAATAAAGCTAAATCTAATTGTTTCGATAAAAAGTTTTCCGTATTAACGAGTAAGCGGTTTAATGCATAAATAATAAAATCATTATTTATGCATTAAACGGCTTACTCGTTAATACGGAAAACTTTTTATCGAAACAGTTAGATTTAGCTTTATTGTTACAAAATGTGAGTATTTATGTCAGGGGAGACCAAAAAACATGCAAAAAATATGCATTTAACATTTTAATTATGTTAAAATTAATTGACTAGCGCGGTAACGCCATGCTTATTCATCGTTTTTATTTTAACATTTCATCAATGCTGCCAATCATAGAAAAAATATTTTTGCGTAAAACAAAGTGAATGCATCATTGACAAGTTTGTACCAGTATTTATAACAGTAGAACATGGAAAGAAATGTATTAAAATAACTACACAAACCCGCTAGCCAAACCCTGCGTAGCCAAACAAACCATTCAAAACCTGGGATGTTTTTTAAAAGTATGATGAAAAGCGAGTTTATTTTAGAGAATTTATTTTGTAAGATTGGTACTTCCGACAAATGTCATATTTGATTGTCTATTAGTTAAAAAAGGAATATTCCGTATTATCCGTGCATCAAACTTCGACAACACTAACGTTCCGTGTTATCCGTGAGGCGGACTAACTGCATATTTACCATGATTTTTTTCATAACTTTGACTTTTGAAAGAGGTGTTGGGTTGACTTGGTTCTGAGTTGGCATGGAACTCATAAGATGTACATATTGATGACGACTTACCTTGTTGAATGCTTTATATACAGTGGAATATGATCCGGAACCAAGTTTCTCGACTACCATATAACCTTCTATCTTAGGGAAAGACATTTTCGTTGAATACGGTTATTTCTTTAGTAGAAGAATAGTTAAATTAACACGATTCAAGTTATCAACACCACAGTTTACAATTTCGTGCAATTTCGTCTGTCACTGTCAGAAATGACAGCAATAGGGTGGCCAACGCACACAATCCAAAATCCCCAAATTGAGGAGAATAAAATAACAATTCCCCACAATTTCCTATACAATTTATTCTACCTCAAAAATTAAACAAAATTTGGTTGAAATTCACATTCTTTTAGTAAACCGATCATCCAGTTGATAAGTCAGCCATCCCCAAATATTAAGCTTTGAGATATTAAGGAAAGCAATATTCGAATGCTCACCATAAATCAAATATTATTTACACGTGCCTGTGTTTTACATAATATAAATAATATTTGGCTATACCGTCGTCTTAGTTCGTATTTGTCCGACACACCATTAGAGAATTTTACGGGAGGGGAAGGTTTTCTTTCGTTATTTCAATGAAACATTATGATTTTTTTTGTGCATTACAGATTAATATAATTCTATTACAATACACATAAGATATGCATAACTTTAAGCAAGAAGGAAGAAAAATAAAATTACAATAATACATATTTTAGATTTCTTGCCTAAAATTACTCTTGAAACCTTCAAGACTAATGTTGAAAATGTCAAGGAGATATCATTAAGCAGCACCATACCTCTTGTCATGCTGTGCTGGGCCTTCATTAAACATTAACGTTATGTTTAAAACACTACAACTTTTTGTGCATTATAATTGATTTGGTGGTGTTTATGAGTAATTCGAGTATTGTATCAGATAGAGATTTAACTTTTATATATAACTCCTTAAATTTAGGTTTTTCGGAGATGTCTGACTAACCAACTTGGCGATAGAAATCAAGTCAATCGTGAATCCCAGTGACTGACTTTGCGCTATGCATGGTTGAGCGCTCCGCACTCTTCTCGCCCTTTCTAAAAAACAATAAGCGTATAAAAAATATTTAAGGCCAAATTTATGAAGAATTTTATACTCTAGAACTTTTATACTGAATGCAAATTCTATTTAGCCAATTTTTTATCATCACTCTTAATGACCTTTCTGAGGTGCTTTTGAGTTGGTTTCAATCCGAGTTGTTCGGTCACCCATTTCACCACATCAATTTCTCTTCACAAAGTAACCAATCGGTTTTTTTTTACAGTGAATACCGCACAAGAATCTCAACTGCTCCCGTCTGGAGCCAGTGAGACTATGACATCCCCAATTGGGGTATGTTGTGAGGCTGAAGGTAGTGGGGAGGGGAAGGAGGTGAGGAAGAGGAAGGTTGGGAAGTACCTGGCTATTCAGATCTGGTCACCAAACACGGCTCAAGCCATTTTTAAGCAACGTTTCAATTCTGAATGGTGGTCTTACACCAGGGCGATACTGATAGTATCTTCCACTCTGGAACATGCCGCAAATATACTATATATTATTTTTAAATGAATTAATTGTGAAATAACACAAATTAATCAAATAAATTTTATTTGCGCATGCCGGGTTCGAACCCGCGACCTCCGGATTGTGAGTCAAGAGTCTTAGCCATTGGACTACGGAGGTCGTTAAAATTCTTATAAAATCCCCGCAATTTAGGGAGTTATTCACGGACCAGCAACCCTGAATAGAAATGAAAACTGATAGTGTTGCCAGTTGTATGTATAAAAAAATTGTACTTAATAAAAACGATAACATGTCTACGCTCGAAATAATAATATGATGCATCGATCAACGATTATCCCAAAATTAAGATTAAGATTGTGTATATTGTGCATTTTATTATTGGTTCGTCCGTATTTTGAAAATGATTTCTTCTCGTCGAACAGAGTAAATGCAATCAAAGTTCACTTCTGTCGTGTGAGATAAGATAAAGTTTCAGATAGTGCCTAGATAATATATTCTATTATATTCGCATTATTTCATCTTCGATTTATAGGTATAATAATCGATTGCAACAATCACCTAATGGGGCCGAGAGACTTAGCTATAAAATATAAAAGATCATCGCACGCACAATATCGTTCGCCATACAATCCTATATAGACATGCTACACATAAGCAAATGATACGCTATAAGCTGAACGTTATACGCCTAACCGTTACTCACGCTATATTTGAAAAGTTGTGTGACCCCCTCTCCGCCGTAAGCAGGAAGGGTGTCATTTTAATTACGGAGCTGCGTAAACGTACGGATGTCAGCTGTCAAGTTGATATATTCAGTACACAGAAATGATATTTCGCGGCAGCTTCCTGATTAAACTGACCCCTCTCCTACCATAGGAAAAAATCTTTAATAGCGTAGTGTGTCGGTACAACACATAGTACACACTTGCTTGATGTATCCGTAGCTTCATACCTCTAATATAGATTTTTATTCATTAACTGTAGTGTATGTAAAAGCTTGCTGTTTTCTCCGCTAGATGTCAGGTGTATAAAAGCTTTCCGTCAAGTCCGTAAGATGTCAGCGGGGATAGGTTTCTCTGCAGGATCGCCAGAAGGCCGTGGCGAGCTGAGCGGGGGCTGGGACGATCAGTTCGGTCAGCTATACCTACAGCCACCACCTTGTAAAATACGCGAATTATAAATAAACTCAGATTGTTCAAAAGAACATGTGTTGTCAGAATTTCATAACATTTTTGAGTTAATTTAAAATTTTCACTTTCGTTCAAAAAAAATTTACATTTTTAAAAAATTTTTAGTGAAAGAACGAAATTACAGTACATTCTCTACTACATTGAAAAGTTTTCAGTGAAAGAACGAAATTATAGTACACTCTCTATCTCAATTATTATTGGCCACCCTCCTATTGATTAATTATAACGCCTCAGCGTACTTTTTCAATTCATCGTTGTTTTCATTTCCAAAAGCAAAATCAACAAGGACAGTATTATTATGAAAATGTTTGTACAGTTTCGGATTGTTGTAAACGGAAGTAGCTGTTATTTTTTAAAAGAATTTGTTGGAAGTTTTTTAACAGCATCCCCAATGACATTATATCAAAAAGAAAATTTACTAAATTCGAAACATCTCAGTTTCAAAAACTTTTATTCCTTTTGTTCCCGATTCATTTTCAGACAAATTATCCGAGATTTTTTTTCCCATCCTACAACCCGAGGAGTTTTCTGAAAACGACGTCATTCAAGATTATTATAATTTATATTTTATTCTATTTTAAAACCGGTTGAGTAAATCTGTCAACTGTATCAGACAAACAAAAATTTGACATAAAGTAAGTTTGGCATCTTTAAGCGGCCTACACACGACACTGCATGTAGTGACTGCAGCAGTGACTGCAAAAAGGGTGGAGTTGAGCGAACTAGCGCTGTCTCGTTCTAGCGGCCCTTTAACAAACGAGACAGCGCTAGTTTGCTCAACTCCACGCTCTCTGCAGTCACTGCCGCAGTCACTACATGCAGTGTCGTGTGGAGAGCCCATTATAAGATAGCGCATGTGGTCTCATAAAAATCGTTTTATCTCCCTTACTATAATGACGAGAGATATGATTTAAACAGTGTTATAAAGAGAAAACACTACGCTACAATTTGCATTCCAAGGTTCTTCACGAAAACAATGAATTATTCGGGTATATGACGTCAAACATCCGACATCCATTGTTCGTTTACAAGCAGAAACGCGTGCAGTGAGTGCTCCAGAAAATTTGAATTTTAATGTATTACTTCGAAGAAAATGCACAGGTAATGACTTCATTTCCATAATAAAGTGTATTGGCTACCCTTTATGAGATTTTTCCTTTGTTTAGATTATTTTTCTCTTATAAATAATGAATTACGTGAATATATTTTTGATAATGATTTTTTTCATTTCGAAAAATAATTTCGAATTAACAATTTTCCCCATCACTAAAAAACGTTTTTATTTGCTGCAATTTTCTATGGTTATTTTATTGACAGGAGAAACTTCGCTAATAATTTATTTCGTAAACGTCAAATTCCTTAGAACAGATCGATTGTTTAAGCTTTCTTATTTTTCTAATGAAATATTTAATGAAGCTTATGTAATACATACATAACTTGTTCCATTAACAATTATACAATGTTTTTTCGAGCTATGTGTCGATATTTTGTTAGGTCTACATTAAATAAATCAAACCAAAAAGTTGAGACAAAAATTGGCTGAATTAACAGATTGTTTGACCGTCTGATTTACATTGAAATGGAATCCAAAGACATGTCTTTGCAGTCCAAATATATTGTGGATTCTTTTAAAAGCGGAGAAGATGAAGGAAATCGTGAGAGTGAGGGAAATTCACTATCTAGTGAAGAAATTGATTCAAATGAGGAAGAACCTGGTGACTCGGGTATGTCCACATTATTCAAGAAAAATTAAATTTCTTAATTCTCTGTAGTTAATGTGGAAAAAGTGGAATACGGTTAAATGTAATTATTAATGCATTAAACCGCTTACTCGTTAATACGGAAAACTTTTTATCCAAACAGTTATATTTAGCTTTATTATTACGAAAAGTGAGTATTTATGTCGGGGGAGACCAAAAAACATGCAAAAAATATGCATCATTTTAATTTTGTTAAAACTAATTCACTCGCACGGTAACGCCACGTTCATTCATCGTTTTTATTTTAACATTTCATCAATGCTGCCAATAATAGAAAAATATTTTTGCGTAAAAAAAAGTGAATGCATCATTGACAAAGATTTGTAACAGTAGAACATGGAAAGAAATGTATTAAAATCATTACACAAACCCGCTAGACAAACCCTGCGTAGCCAAACAAACCATTCAAAACCTGGGATGTTTTTTAAAAGTATGATGAAAAGCGAGTTTATTTTAGAGAATTTATTTTATAAGATTGGTACTTCCGAAAAATGTCATATTTGATTGTCTATTAGTTAAAAAAGGAACATTCCGTATTATCCGTGCATCAAACTTCGACAACACGAATGTTCCGTATTATCCGTGAGGTGGACTAACTGCATATTTACCAAAATGTACATTTTATTGAAGTAAAACGTCTTTACGCACGCTCGACTTGGGGAGTAAGCTGGTGAATCCGTTACGAAAAGTGTGATGCAAATGTGATGAACGGTGATCGGGATGTTCTTTTATAAGTTAGAGAAGTTTTACTTTAGTAGTGTGGTCTAAAGCACACTCGTTTAAAAAAAAAAACACTTTGTATCAGTTAGAAATTAGATAACAAAGAGAAACGACTATTTCCACTAACCGTAATTGAAATATATTACATTTTAAAAGTAATTTCTAATGACGTTACAAAATATATAGACGCGTGGTAGAAATCTCAAAGTGGCAAGCCAAAAACAAGGCAATTATATTGTTTTTGATTTCGTAGTTAAAACAAAACTACCACGCATCACGCGAGGTCGCGCCCTATCCCATTGACAGCAATGACTACACTAAATTTAGACTTGCTATTGTCTCACGAACTGAAAATTTAATGTGGCAAGTAAGAAATACTCTTACGTTTCCAATTAATTCTTAATTCAAACGTTATTCCTGCATGGCAAAGATATACTGCCTCAAGGCCGACTAAAGCAGGAGGCCTGGGCACCAGACGGATTTTGAAGTGTCAAGTTATCAAGATATAATACAGCAATGACAGGTTGCAATTGGGGGTGCTTGTTCTTGTAAGACCCTGTAGGTACTTGTACGCCTTCATTCTCTAATGTCACAAAATGTTCGGAAGGAAAACACTTGTATTATTTATATTATTTTTTTTCTTTACTTAACCCCACTCGAGGCCCTGACGAAAAAACCACTCAGGGCCTTGTTATCTTTGGGGATGCTGTGTGTGGGTACCTAAATTTTGGGATGTGTGATATTGCACAACCTAATCACATTCCGGAATAAAGACAATTTATTACTATTAATATAAAATATTTTTATTTTCAGCCGACGTTCACACTTGCGAGTTTTGCAGCCTGTCTTTCACAAAACCCAGCGATCTTTTCACCCACCTTAAAAGCTGCGAGCTAAGAGCCGTACTTCAAGACACTAACTCCGAGGCGATGACAAGCAGCGAATCATTTTTACGTACTCTCCCGGGCACAACAAAAGTAAACACAATTGATCAAGATTCAAATCAAGCATTACAAGTGGCCCTGGATGCAGAGAGAAACATACTAGACCCCGAAACAGCACTAACACTTCTTGACACCGAACTTCCTGTATTACACGAACCATCTGTTATATACGAACCAAACTTCCCTTGCGAAGTGTGCGGTGAGAATTTCCCTGCATTCAGCAAGATGAAATTCCATTCCCGCATTCACACAAAGGAAAAACTCTTCGTTTGCACGATTTGCACTGAATCTTTCTATAGCCCGGACGTTTTAAAAGCTCACCGCAAGACGCACTCGAGGAAATCGTATCCTTGCGACGTTTGCGGGATGAATTTTACTAGGGGTAATACCCTGAAAAAGCACAAATTGATTCATACTGGGGAGAAACCATTCTCTTGTTCTGAATGTGGCCAGTTATTCAGTCAGTCCGGCCCTTTGAAAATTCATCAACGAATTCACAGCGGAGTGAAACCGTTTGTTTGTGATGTATGCAGCAAGGCTTTTGCTCACTCAAATTCTTTAGTGTTACACCGCAGAATGCACACGGGCGAGCGGCCTTACTCGTGTCTTAGATGTGATCAGACTTTCTCTCAGTTATCTTCTTTTAAAACGCATCAGCGTGTCCACACTGGTGAGAAACCATTTTCGTGTGATGTCTGCAAAAAGTCTTTTACTCGTTACGCTTACTTGATTACTCACCAGCGCATGCATTCAGGGGAGCGGCCATTTACGTGTGAGGAATGTAGCCAGTCTTTCGCTCAGATTTCTCACCTAAAAGCTCACCGGAGAATTCACACAGGGGAGAAACCATACTCTTGCCCAAACTGTGAAAAGTGTTTCTCGCGGTCAGGGGATTTGAAGAAGCATCAGCGCGTGCACGTTAGGCAGAAAGCTTCAGAGCTTAAGTCTTAGTTGAATCTTAAGTCTTAGTTAAAACTCAAGTCTTATTTAATTCGTGTAGGATTCGTTTTCAGGAAGGTTTCAAGTACACTGGATTATGTCTTAAAATAATAATGGCTTCTTTTAATGTGGATGCAATGGTTTGGGTTATTATACTGCATTGAATAGTTATTATTTAGAACTACATATGTTAGTATGTGTCTGTCTAGTGTTACTCAATGCTAATTCTCTGAAATAAAGAGTTTACTTGTTTATTTCTTAGACAAATCAAAGCTATTAGTGAAGCAATGAAGAAGGGAATGAAATTTGAGGAATTATAAGGATATTATATCAATTTCCTGCGTTTGATTCTATTTATATTATAACAACGATATGTTATGCATCTTTGGGACTCGAGCTACTCATACGTTTTCCGTTGCAAAAATTTAGACAAACTCGGACAAAATTTACTACAAATTGATAAGTGAATTGTGAAAAGCCAATTAATAAGTCAACACAGGCTTGCACTACTGAGGTTAAAAATTGAGATTGTTAACAGTAATACATACCATGTAAAGAAACCGTGCAATAAATAGACTTGGCAGGACGATATACAATATACATGTCAATTCAAAACATCCCTTTCGTCGTTCGGACGTGCTTGGTGCGGCGAAGAAACCATGAATTCGGTTTGATTTGGCCCTTTCCAGCTCCGAGACGAAGTGACGAGTATGCTGCCCTGGTACGGCAGTTGGATGTAGGAGCGGAGAAAGTAGGGCAAACAGTTTTTGAAATTTAATTATTTATATAGGTTATTTCCCGTATAGGTAACACACGATCCTGTTGAAGTTCATAAAACACCTCTCTTAAAAATCATTCAGTCGAGTATGTATCATAGATAAACTATTATTTTCTTGATTTTTTTCATGATCATAAAATCAGTTTCTCTTAGGTACTGTTATTATTGATCCATGTTTAATAATAATAATAATAATATTTGGATGATTTATATAGCGCCGTTTTTGTGAAAAATCACCTCAAGGGCGCTGTACAAACTTATAATACATTTCTAAAATCTAAAAAACTACAAGCAAGGCAAACAATTATAAACAACTTATGGCTAAAAATTGCATACATCGGTTCATTGATCACCGATACGAAAATATGTGTACAATATTTTGACCAATGAACGCGATGCTGCCTAAAATTTAATGAAAACAGGACCATACTTACCTGGGAGGTCGCTTGAAATTAACACTGTATATTGTCCATTTAAAGAAATTTAGATAGAGTTCGCACGCAGATGACATTATTGTGAACACAATGTTTAAATGTTAACTTAATTTCATAATGGTATTGATCCAAACTAATATCTTACGCTGATGACACAGCAATTTTAGCTGAGGGATCAACGTGGAATGAAACTCAGAGAACGGCGGAATCAGATATAAATTTAATAAAAAAATGGTTTGATCAAAATTTACTATCTCTAAATACAGATAAAACTTTTGTAATTCCTTTCACTCTGACTAAAAACGCTACCCTTGAAAATCTAAATATATGTAAACACTCATATAATTTTAATTCAAATTCATATATCTGTAAACCTGATTGCTCTGTACTCACTGTTAAAACCAATGTTAAATACCTTGGGGTAACTATAGACAGTAACATAAAGTGGAAGATACAAATCAGCACAACAGTTGAGAGACTAAGAAAAATAGTGTACATTTTCATTAGAATACGATGCATTTTAAATATTAGTATATTAAGAACTATTTACTTTTCCTTAATCCAATCAGTGCTACAGTATGGAATTGTTGGTTGGGGCGGTGCATTAAAAACTTCTCTTTTACCATTGGAAATCATTAAAAAATTAATTATTAAAATAATTTTAAAAAAGCCATACGATTACCCCACTATCAAATTATTTCAAGATTTTAAAGTACTTTCACTTCATGTTATTTATAAAAAAAATTACAATTCTACAAATACACAAAGATTGCTTCAATAATGAGGGCTCCACTCCTTTTTCAAACAGCATTAGAACAAATATCCTGGGCTCTATGACTGTCCCGCGTTGTAACACCACCACAGCTCAACAATACTATAAATACATTGGAGTTAAATGGTTTAACCAATTACCAGTTAATTTAAGATTAGAAACAAATTATAAAAAATTCAAAAGATCAATAAAAGCTCTTTATATATAACTTATCACAATCACTACATCTTATAATATTATATTTCTAAACACAATTGTAATATCTGATATCCTTTTTCTTTCTTTATTTTTCTCCTTTTTTATCTCCTCTTCATTCTGCTACTATTATATGTTTTTTAAATTATATAAAACTATAGATGCAAATTATATGATATATACGACTTTTTCATTGTATACTGTTAATTATCCATTAATTGATCTATATGTATATTAAAAAAATAATATATTATTTAAACTTATATAAAAATTACTATCTACATTCGTTGTCTCCGTCGTTTTAACACGAGCTTTGCTAAAAAAAGGTGTAAGACATATTAAATAATGTATATATTTTTTACAAAATACTTTATAGAATACACAAAAACATGTAATTTTTGTAACATTTATTAAAGTAAAAAAATATATATATATATATATATATATATACTTGCTCATTAATAAGCCGGCTTATGAGCATGCTCATCAACTGTACACATTTGCTCATAAATGAGAAAGCTTGGTTTGAGCCTACTCATGAATGAGAATGCTCAAAGCTAACAATTGTCAAATAAATGTCAAATGCAGTCAGTTCCATTTGCCCAGAACTAAAAAAAAATATTATTGCTTGCAAAGCAAAGAATCTTCCAACGACATAAAATAAAACTATTCATTTGGGTCCAAGATGTCAACAAATCCGAAAATAACTGATACTTAAAAATATATGCTAATATAAATAGAATGCGGTTTCATTTTGGAGGTAAAGGAATTTTTGAGGTATTTGGAAATCTATTGTGGGTATTTTAGTGACCCCGTCTTTCAAATATATTCATTATTCCTATACTTAATAAATCACGAGAAACGAGGGTTTTTCATCTCCTCAGCGGGCTGTTTTTGATATTTTTGCAAAGAATACGCCCGCGCGAACTGAGATCGGATCAAATTGAGCAAGTTCATATGTTAGCCTGTACACAGATGCTTAGAGGCTTCCCCTTTCACCCGATAATCCAATGAGCTGGCTCATTTGACTTCATATGAGCGTGCTCAATACTAGCAACGTCACTGGCACACATGCTATTACGTAGCAATTGCTACAAGGTAGCATGCTCTTTGGCTTCTAATGAGCATATGTGTCCGTAGCATTACGCTATTAAGGAGGTGCACTTGAGCAGAACTGTTTTTATTATACTAGTCGATGTTTCCGGCGTTGCCCGGGCTTTACAGGAAGTTTTCGATTTCAGACTGAAATTTTCCTCTTATTTTGAATATTAGGTGTAGGTAAAAATTTCGTCACGATTGGGGTGATTTTAGAAATTTCACGTGGACGGTGACCTTCCTCTTGTTTGGAAGTTCAAGTGTACAATTTTTCAATCAATTTTTGAATAAGACTGCAGCTACATACTCATACAATTGGGGGTTCCACAAGGCGGTGTCATAGATTTAACACTCCTTCTAATATATATGTAAGTTAATGAATAGTGTAACCTAGAGATCGATGTCGCAGTTGTCAGTTTCGCTGATGACACACTAGTTCTACTATTCCTAGCTAAAGACTTGCCTACTACGCCAAAGTGGATGTTTAGATGTGGTTTTTCTGTAACACTTTCAACATATTTAAACAATCGCGGCATTAAAAACTTGTTGAGGTGCAAATGTTTTTAATTTCCTTCCTTTTGACCGCCTCCAGGAAATATTCGTTCTCCAATTGGTTATGGCCAAGACTGCGGTATTCAATGCGGCCTCCAACTATCCACCACACGAATGTTCCCACCTCTGAGAAGGGAACAGATCAAAGCCCTATTCAAATAAACAAGACAAAACTTGAAAAACACGTTTATTTACTTAACATTTGCTTGAATTACATCTTAGGTATAATGTTACCAGCAAGACTTTATTTTGTATTATAAGAAATAGAGTTAGGTACTCAATAATAAAATAAATGAACAAAGGTACATTTTTTATGCGAATACCTCACAAGAGTTGTAAGTGCTCTCAACCTTCTGGGGCTAGTGAGACTATGTTATCCCCGAATGGGGGATATTGCGAGGCTTGTGGCCGTGGAGAAGGGAGAGAGGGAAGGAAGATGATGGTTGACGTGTTTACTTGGCTATTCGGACCTTGTCACCAAACTCCACTTCCAACGTAACAAAAAAACAGCATCAAGTAGAAAAATCACCAAAAGCATTGGTAACTTCTTAAATATTTTTTACTGCATTTCAAGATTTTCGCTAAAAGATGACATGAAGAGGTTGACAAAATGAAAAACAAGTCAGACTTGTTGGAACAGAGTAAACGTTAACTATCCAAAGATAAATCAATACTATGCGAACAAAAAATATTATAATTTAATTAAAGAATTCAATGTTTGATAAATGTTTACCTATTTCACCAGAAGTAAACATGACCGTTTTATTATCATTCCCGCGATATTAAATTTATAATTTTCTGTTTTCTGTATGGAAAACTGGTACAAATGCTATCTTATGGAATTGTGTAACAGATCCTGGCACTGCAGCATCAAAACTAATCATCAAATTTCTGTCAATATACTCAAGCACTTGTTTTTAAAAGCAGTCTCGTTTTCCTGTGCAGTTTTCTTCAATTTAATCACTAAATCTGAACAATTAGAAGCAGAGTCCTTTCCGCGAACATTCACAGCAACAGCGTGCAATATCTTGGCGAAATAAATATCCTTTTTGAATGAGACTGATCCTTTCAGGAGATAATCAGCCATTAAATCATTAACTGCCCCATCATCTCCAGAGTCAATGGAAGTATAAAGTGACAACAGAATGGGAAAACTCCATGAAAATTGCACGGTGTAGTTTTTTAAGTATTCTTTGAGCAGAAACTGTTTTTGCAGCAGCGAGATCTTAGAAACAAAACTAACGTTTAGTAAACAAGATGCTTTGCTGTTTAGCAGCATTGGTAACATAATTAAAGAACAAACTGAAGTGTAATCAGCCTTTTCAAGGCATTCAAAGAGGGAGCATTCAATATCTTTTGAAGATTCGTGAGACAAAATGGTCGGCAGAAGAAAACTAGAGTAGAATTTTCCGCAATGTTCTTCAATCTGCAATTTGTCCAAACGACAAAAGGCTTTGCTTATATTCAGCACAGTGCTAGCAGGAACAGTTGAAATTATCAAAGCACAGATTTTATCGAAGCCAGAAGACTTCAAAAGTACATTTTCTAAGAAATTTACATTTGTTTCAATGTCAGTTTTAAATTCTTCCAATAACTGTTCGGCAATGGACTCACAATTCTCTTCTTGAGATTTGCATTTATTTAATGTCGAATAAGTATCCAAATCTACTTCCATTTCTTCTTTACTGTTATTAGTAATATCAACGAGGTCAATATATTCCATTATGCTTTTAACATCGTATGTTTTAGTTTCATCGCACTGGTTTTTATTTATTAATTCGTTGAAAGTGGACCACTTGTTGAATGATATCTTCGATTCGCCAATATTTTCTTCTTTTTTCTTACTAACAGTTTGCTTAAAATTATCCAAAGCAACCGCAGAACGTCTGTCGTACTCCCAATAAGCGTACATTTTGATGAGAACTTAAGGAAATCTAACAGTATACAATCGACGTCTTTATGTTTTTTGACATGTACTAATTTTTTTCTATGGTTTTAGTGATAGGCTACTTCGTGTAACCTTTACCAGCCATATTATTTATTTTTTCAAATTTGATCTGATGATGAACTTTTTATTTCAGTTCTATTTTTTTTTACCATAACGTGGTTTATTGCAAGGGTATGCCGAGAGGATGAACCGCCTCACAACTCTGTCTTGGCACTTACTTCTTGCTTCATGTACCATCTCATTCGTACTACTTTGTTTACTGAGCTGTTACCTACTCCGATTCTTGAGATGTCACGTGACTGACGAGACAACCTGATGACCCGATAAAAGTTTTTGATTCTGCACCACTTATATTTTGAGCGTCCCAAACTCCATACACCATAAACTTTTGCGTCACATTATATTCTCATGACTCATGAGTCTCATGACACACCTTTCATCGTTATCCGTTCTATGCGTCCACACTATCCAATCATTCAGTTTCAAATATATGGATCAGATGCCCCTCAGAATGCCCACCCGGTTTATTCGATTCCTTACCGACCCACAGGACGAAGTTTTTTTTAATACACACACTGGGATACATGTCACATTAATTATTGTATCGTTATGCATATACAATGGGCCGTTTTCTGAGTAATTCCAAAATATCCACGAGATGGCAGCACGGTGTTTAGCGGTCCTCCTGTCATCTAATCTGTGGACCAAATATATGGACTGACGCTCTGTCGTCTTTCAATGATTGAAAGACGACAGAGCGAAAGATTTCGATAGCTATTTTCAATTTGTTTTCCGACAAGTTTAGCCAAACCTAGTTTGCTGTTTGCTCAATTTGTAAGTAAAATGCACAAAAAGTAAGATGCTGCTCTGAGCCACAGACCATGCTGTTCAACAGCCTCAACGCTAAGCAGGCTCTCAACGACGATGGACTCCTTATCGTAGCGCTGGTTCTGCCCTTCAAACCATACGTTGAATGTAAGATATGGATTTTATTATACCTCTAATACTTTGACCAGGGATTTAACCGGTCTTTTAAATGTGATTAATTTTAAGTGAGTGGTACTATGGCACCCCCAATCAGGGTATGTTGTGAGGCTGACCTGAATGGGGGAGGAAAGAATATGAGAAATTTGAAGGCTGGGAAATGCCTGGCTATTCACACCTGGTCACCTAACACAACTATTGCCATTTCAAGCAATTTTATTTTATTTTATTTATTTATTTTATTTAAGTTTTTATTCCAGCAAGACTGGGAGGGTAGTGCAATCCCAGTCTGCCATATTACATAAACAACTATAAAAGAAAAGAAAAAAAAAATAGTTTAAATATTAGGTAGGTACCTAATTAAACATAAAATGAAAACAAAATTCATCACACAAATAACAAAAAATAAGCATAAAATTAAAATAAATAATAAGTAGACAGAATTAAAAATAAAAAGATATTTTGGGATCGTCCATCATGGAGGTCGCCTCATCATCTGCATCCACCGCTCATTTAATGGGGAACTGAGCCACTCGGATGCAGCCACGACAATGATATTGGTTGAAGTCCGTATCCTGCTCCAATGTATCGCTTCTAAATGGTAGTTTTTCACCGGCTGTTTGGAAGGGCTTTGAAAGAATGGATTTTTAATAAAGATCTTGAAAAGACCACTATTAAATAAGGGAGGAGAGGGAAATATTCCTAGTATATAGGGAAATATTGCATGAGAACAAGTCGATGCTGCTGTCATCTACTGTGGATGGATGTTCCGCTCTTGTCCGGCGAATTTCTTGCTGGTGAACCGATACCAAAGGGATCTCATCAATTTATTAACATTATCTGCTACGTGTATTGCCTAGATCTGAATAACCAGACAGTTACCAATTTCCTCCAGACTCAAAAGCTGCTGTTTTGTTACTATTAATTTCTCATTATTTTTGACATAGGTAAAAGCAAAGCTTAAATCTCAAAGCATAAAGCTAGAGGCAAAAATCTAATCGCTTTACACTCAAGCTTAAAGCACAATCTTTAATTTCTCCCAACTATGCCTAGGGTATTGCACTGTTCGTCTTCTCTCGGATTCCTTGTACTATTCAATTATAATTTTCAGACGAATCTGACCACATGGCGAAGGAGCGTCTGCCCATCCGAGGCCACACATTCGAGGAGCACGTGGAATCCTTCATCAGCTACTGCGCCACCATCGTGGGGCTCCAGCTCATGCAGTGGTTACGCGTGCCCTACCTCTGCGAGGGGGACTTCAACCAGTCCTAATAATAATAATATTTGGATGATTTATATAGCGCCGTTTTTGTGAAAAATCACCTCAAGGGCGCTACTACCGGCTGAACGACTCCATCTTCATCATCAAAAAGGACACAAATTTCCCCCAAACCACGGCTGAATAGGAGTTTTAATCGGTTTACTTATATAACCTCTTATCACCTTTGTATTTTGTTATCCATCCATTTGACTCCATCTCCATCCAGGCAACCATGGCAGTGATGATGGTATTCTTCGACTGGCGTAGTCTGCGCCATAAGCTTCCCCTGCGGTGAAACAAAGGTTTATTTTAATATAAACAGTTTACTTTTCCTTTTTATTATGTCTGTGCGCCTTTATCTAGAGTCGGTCTATCACACGGAGTATCAAAAGACAATATGACTTCCACTGCCACGTCTTCTAGATTCACAGGCAACGCCGCTTCATCTTGTGGTTTTGGTTTTGTAGAATTTATATATATTTTTTCACGTACTTCGGTATCAGAGGCCTTTCCTGTCTGTTTCTTAATTCTAAATTACCTACTTCTAAGGAACTACACCTTTCAGTAGCTTTTGCCAGTACAGTACATATGAAAATAAAATTAGGCTCAAACTTCCATACTTGCGTGATATAAAATACAAAATGGTCTACTTAAGAAATAATAATTTGATTTTTTTCCTAAAACACTTCTACTGAAAATTAAATTACAATCACGAGATATACAGACATGGGACGAGAAATGCAAAGCAAATTAGATTGCCAACAATGCTGCCCAGAAATCTCGTGCCAGACAGTTTGATAACCGTGTAATAAAATGATTGCAATAATTGAAAATGTTTAATTTAAAAAAAAGGAAATAAGATATTATGTCTACCATAATTATTAATGTTAGTTGTGATTGACTACGCTTGTATTTAAAGGTACGTTTGTCAAATAATGTCAACTGCGAAAGAAGGCAAAACATTGTGTATAAAATTTTGTGCATTTTATGTCAAATGTTTCTTTACGTGTTCATTATACTATACAAGTACTCTTTATATTAGGTATATTAAGGGTTCAATTATAGTAAGATATTAATTAAATGAGTCATGTACTTACTGTTATGGTTAATATTATTGAATACATAATCGGTGTCCCTGAAATGAGCTTGACAGACTACAGAATCAGGAGTCGGTGCCCATTTGGAACGCCGATTGAATGAATCCATTTCGCTTTCAAGTCTTTCAATCTTTGGGAAACTCGTGCCCACCCCTATTTCTACACATTGGAACACTACAACAGGTTGACGGCATTATTATAATATTTAAAAACACTAAATTGCGCCAAACGGCCTAAAAGATGTATGGGATCTGACAGTTAAATAAAATAGTTTGACCGGTAGGACTATAGCAAACCTAGCGGCCAAAATCGTGCGAAAACGGCCCACTGGGAACTTAAAAAAATAACTTATTCTGTTTTTTTTTCTTTCGTTTGATTTGTCTATGACATCACTTGGTCCATCTGTCGTTTATTATTCACCGAGTCAAGTAGGGTATCGTCGGTACCGAGTTGGTACTAGGCGTAAGGATTTCCCCATTTGCCATTTTCTTCGTTCGACAGCAACTTCTTCTTCTTCCTATGCCCTGTCCGTCCAACGGACGTTGGCTATTCTTCTGTAGATCCACATCTTGAATGCCCCAAGTTGCCTAGGTAATTAGTTCTTCAGTACGCGACCATGCTTCCATTCGTAATAAATTCGTAAAAAATAATATCTAAAACATAGCAACCAACAGCTTTATTTGCTTGGCTTCACACCGAATCGAGGGTAAAATTTTTTATTCCACCCAGTGGCACCCAGGGGTGAGGTTCATGGGGTGAGGTTTGTCTAGGTCTTGGAGGCGGATGACCAGGACATACAGAACCCCAGATTCTACCCACCCCTTAAACCCCTTTCCTTCCCAGAACTCTCCTCTCCTTCCTTTCCTTAAAAAAACCCTCCACACAGCATCCGCAAAGATGACATGACCTCCTGTGTGGAGCTCGTAAAAAAAAGTGGCGTAACTATACCATCTGAATCCCGTGGCAAATTCATGGGTGCCCCCCTCCAGTAAAAATCGTCACGTTGTAATTGAATTTTAAATCACTTAAGAAGTTACCCAACAGTATTACTAATATTGTCTGCATTTTTGTAAAATATATAACAAATATTATTTTCAAAAACATAGGTATTTATAATGAAATAACAATTTAATATTTACAAGATATTTATTAATACAACTCTTTTCTTCGAGCTATCTGTTCCGCACAAGTATTAATAACGTCATCAAAGTTTAAAGATCGGGCCATAGAATTTTCAATAGACAGAATAACCAAGTTACGTAGCCTGTCTTGTCGTAATGAGTTTCTTAAATAGGTTTTTAATTTTAGTTTCGAAAATGATCTTTCAGCGCTAGCTGTAGTCACAGGAATTATAACAAATAACATTAATGTAGTACAAACTCAGGAAAGCTGCAAGACATATATTTAAGTTGCGCCATTGTGACTAGTTCGTAATATTTTTGCTCTGCTTTAAAGTGATTACTAAGTGATAAAAACACATAAATCGGAATCTTGAGTGAAGATGGGGGTATCATGAGGCAAAGAGTGTGTGCCAAGACCGAGTTGTTTGGCGGTCCGTCCTCTCTGCCTACCCCTGCGGGGAAACGGCGTGATGGTTAGTTAGTTAGTTAGTTAGCAGTTACCGTAGACTTTCTCAGGAACGGCGGGCATTACTGAAATGCAAACAGTGCAAAAATACGAAGACCAATGTAGCGGGCGCTTTGAGTGCAACGGAGACAATCAGCGGTAACGAACATTTGGAGTCAGGCAAAAAAATTAGCAATAAAGGACCGACGACCACCACACAGGCCCAGATAAACTTAGAAGATCTGCAAGGGTTAGTCTTGGATAAGACGTCTAATCTTGAAAGTAAACAAAATGACATCATGGAACAAAACAAGAAAATTCTAGAAAGCATTCAATTCATGAGTGCACAGTATGAGGACTTCCTAGGCAGGATGCGTGAAATTGGGTCAAAGAATGAGGATCTTATAAAAAAGAACATCGATTTGGAAGCCAGGATTAATGTGCTGGAGAACTGTCTAGTATTTCAGGAGCGGGCCCTGAAGGCCAACAACTTAGAAATCAGAGGCGTCCCGGAAAATAAAGGAGAAATACTACAAGTCGTAATTTTTAACATATACCAAAAAACTAAATCCAACATTCAAATCAAAGACATAGACGTAATTCATCGCGCAGCAAAAAAAAACAAATAATATTCATCCGAGAGAAATTGTAATCAAACTCAAATCGAATATAGCTAAAGAACAGCTGTTAACTGATGTGAAAGCGTACAACAAAAACAACCCGAATATGGAAGACAAATTAAATACCCCAATCATCGGAATTGCTGGACCGTCTTCGAGGATCTACATTTCCGAGCAACTTACATTTCGTGGCAAACAATTATTTTGGAAAGCGAGACAAGCAGCGAAAACGAAAGGGTACCGATTCACGTGGTCGAAGGCGGGTCAAGAATACATCAGAAGGGATACAGGTTCTAATGCAATCTGTATATCTGATGAACTCAAGCTTGCAGCTATGTGATATAATATTTGAAAGAATAACACTACCGAGGTATGTTCCTTCTCGCTCGTATCCAGGTAATTGCAATAAATCGTTATCAAGGCGAGGCAGCGAATTTATCAGTTATCATTATAGTATTAACCAAAATTTAAAACGATTAGCGTTAATTTCATATTTCACTACATCAAGAACTTATGAGGACACCCCGTCCCGTCCATTTGCATTTAATATGTTGATATCATCTTCATATAATATGTTGTTTCTACAGCATTTCAGAAACTTTAAATATTTTACATTATATTTTCAAATCATTGTCAATATATTTCCGTACACACCTATTTACGCAACTACACTGGAAATAGATTTAAAATATATTATTGAAACACTGTTCACTATTCATCATACAGCTAATATTTAATTATGATTGATTTACCTTGTGATATTGATAACAATTCAGGTATATTCTGTAACTTTAATATAATTAAGGACCTGAATAACATAAAAAGCTATAACTGGGGCTCTTACAGTCTAAAAATTATAATTCAGAACATAAGGAGCATATCTAAACTTGACGATTTCTTAATTTTTCTAGACCAATTTAATTGCGCATTCGATGTCATAATTTTAACGGAATGCTGGATAAATAAAGAGTACACCTCTAAAATGATTCACAATTACTCAGAACATCACACAAATATAAATTTAAATAAATCCAGTGGAATTGTAATTTACATCAGAAACGGTCTACAAGCACAAGTCGATGAAATTTTACTACCACAATCAAACTGTATGAAAATCGTATTGAACAATAACTTATGTATTTTCGCAATCTATAGATCACCCTCATTCCAAAAAATTGACACTTTTTTGAATTCTTTACAATCAATCATCAACAGTTCAAAACAATTAGAACGGCTAATCATTTTAGGCGATTTGAATATTAATACGATTCCTGAGTACCACGGTCAATCCGAAGATTATCTATGTCTGCTTACGGAAAATGGGTTATACAGACAATTAACAGCCCTACCCTAGAACAGGGTACAAGTAAATCTTATCTAGACCACATTAACATTAAAAAAATTAAACATATCGAATCATTTGTTATCCACACCACAATTTCCGACTTCTACACTACAGCTCTCTGCCTTAAAAATAAACCTCCCAATACAGCTAAAATTAAATACATACCTCGAATAAACTACTTCAACCTACTTGAGGACTTAAATTCAGAAAAATGGGAAAAAGTTCTAGACCAAAGGGATACTGATTTAGCAATGACGAAATTCATCACCAAGTTACACGATTACATATCTAAACACACTAGAAACAAACTCATATCTAACAAACAATTAAAACTCACGCCATGGATCACCCCTGGTCTTGTCAAATCAATACACAGGAGGAATCAACTCCACAAAAAGGCGAATAGGAACCCAGAGAATATTATACTACAAAGGTTAGTTAACTGGAAGTTATTATTTCTAATGTACATGTTAATACCTGTAAACTGTCTTTCAGTTACCAAAATTTTTTCAAAACTGATTACGAGAAAATATGTAATTATCTCCTCTCTTTTGATTGGTCATCTGTGCAATATGATGATATTAACACAGCGACCAATAAATTTTATTCTGTTTTGGGAAAGGCTATTAGCATCTATGTTCCAACCGTAATATGTAAGCCAAACACCTATCCAAAATGGTACACCAAAGAACTTATAAATCTACTTATCACCAAAAAACTTAAACATAAAGACTATAAATTATATAAAAAAAATTCTGATTACAGTGAATTTAAATATTTAAGAACTTTGTGTAAAAAGATGTCCATGACTTGCTACCGTAACCATATAAATGAAATTCAAAACTCCATAATAAACAATGTTAATTATTTTTGGAAATATTCGAAATCTCTTAAAGAAGATGATTCTGAATTCCCGAGCATTATGCACCTAAATGGTAGCCATAGCAATAATACTGATGGTATTGTTAACTTGTTTGCAAAATTTTTTAAAAGTGTTTATTCAACAGACGCAAATAATGCTCCTCTTCCATCAACAACTCTAGATGAAATTCTTGATATTTCGCAGTGTACCATAAGTCTCTCTGATGTAGTAACTAAAGTTAAATCATTAGATATCAACAAATCTGCAGGACCGGATAATATCCCCACAATATTTATCAAAGAATGTATCAAAGTAATTGCTCTTCCATTAACCAAACTTTTTAATTTATCTTTATCCAGTGGAATTTTTCCCGATATATGGAAAACTAGTTATTTGACTCCAATTTTCAAAAAGGACGATAAAAGTGATGTTTGTAATTATAGACCAATATGCATTCAATCCACCATACCAAAACTATTTGAAAGCCTAATACTTGACAAACTTTTTGCCCAAATAAAACCTGTAATATCACCTTACCAGTTTGGATTTATGCCAGGTAGAAGTACACTTTCTAACTTGATTATTTATGAAAATTTTATAACCAATGCTTTTAAAGAAAAAAAAACAAGTAGACTCTGTCTATACTGATTTTAGTAAAGCCTTTGATTCAGTTTCCCATAAAATTCTCATTTGGAAATTAGAAAAGCTTGGTATATATGGCAGTATATTAGCCTGGTTTGAAAGCTATCTTACTGGAAGACAACAAATTGTTAGAATAAAATCCTCTTTGTCGGAAAAAATTTATGCAACAAGTGGAGTTCCACAGGGTTCACACCTTGGCCCAATATTATTTATCTTGTTTATAAATGATCTTTCAAAAATATTTCATGATGTATTCATCTTTCTTTTTGCTGATGACCTCAAAATTTTTAGAATAATTCAAAATATTTACCATTGCAACATTCTTCAAGATAATATCAACAAATTGTTAATTTGGTGTAATGAAAATAGACTTTACTTAAATATCTCAAAATGTCATATAGTTAGATTTTCTCGAATAAAAAATCCAGTGATCTTCAATTACAACATTGATAACAATATTCTGGAGACGTTAACACAAATTAAAGACTTGGGCATCACTTTCCAATCTAATCTTTCATTTGTTAACCACATAACAGAAATCTCTAATAAGGCCTTAAAAATGTTGGGATTTATAACTAGGCTAACTAGAAATTTTAACAATATTAAGTGTATAAAACTGTTATATTTTGCATATGTTAGAAGTCAACTTGAATACAATTCTCCCGTCTGGAACCCATATTACAATATACATGTACAAGCTGTTGAAAGAATACAAAACAAATTCTTACGTTTTCTTAATTTTAAAATGGGTATGCCAGCAATTATGTTGAACTACAATACTATTTTGAATGATATAAATATGCTTACATTGTCAGACAGAAGAACTTTCACTGACTTGGTATTTCTGTATAAAATTCTAAATGATTTAGTTGACAGTCCGGTATTGCTCGAATTGATAAGCTTCCGGATTCCACTACGTAATACTAGAAGTCAGGATTTATTTCAGTGCAGTAATTCTGGAACTAACTACCATATGTATTCCTCTTTACCCCGAATACTAATGGAGGGAAACAATTATACCAAGTCAGTGGACATCTTCAATTTATCTTTAAACAAATATAAAATATTGTTACGAAGGCAGTTCAGTTATGTACAATAAATACTGTATATTTCTTACTATTCATATGTAAAAGCCCCGAAAAAGGGCGTTAATAAATAATAAATAAATAAATAAAACAAACTAGATATAAAAATTATAGGAACTTGTGTAAAAATTTAATTACATCAACTAAAGAAAACTACTTTAAAAAAAATTATTAACGAAACCAACTGTACCTCAAAAACGCTATGGGAAGCATTTCGAAATATAACTAAAACCAAAATCAATACATCATCTGAAATTAAATCATTGAACATTGATAACACTATAACGTCAGATCCAAAAAAATGGTAAATTTTGCAAATAACTACTTCGCGTCAGTGGGAACCACACTGTCAAAAAAGTTCTTGATAAAAATAACACAACTGAAACTGATCTTGCTAAGATAACTGGCTGTAATCTCAGTCATAAAATAGATAACATTCGAACTACATCACAAGAAGTGATGAAAATAATTGACGAGCTTAAGTCATCCAATGCGTGTGGCCCAGATAAGATCTCTTCAAATCTATTAAAAAATATAAAATCCGCCATAGCATCACCGATATCTTTCATTTGTAATCTAAGCTTTAACTCTGGTAAATTCCCCAATCATTTAAAACAAACAATTTAACTACCACTGTTATCCACATAATATAATACCCACACACAGGCTTCGCCGTTGTGGGATTTTTTTTTGTTACTTACTTTTTTTGTTATTATGTATTTACCCATATGTAAATGTACCAAAAAAACTTTGCTAATAAAAAAAAAAAAAAAAAAATCAATTGTTATTCTACTTCACAAATTGGGGATAAATCACAGATTAATAATTACCGACCAGTTTCTTTGATCAACTCTAAAATTAAATATTATTAGTGTCTAAAATTATTGAGAAGATTGTTAAGAATCGGCTCAGCCTGTACCTAGAAAACAATAACATCCTTTCCAATAGCCAATTCGGTTTTCGTCCAGGTTTAGGCACTGAAAATGCCATTGCTAAATTGACAAAAATTATCTCTAATAACATAGATAGATGTACAAAATGCATTGCGCTCTTCCTCGATCTAGCAAAAGCATTCGACACTATCTCTCACAAAATTCTGAAGAATAAACTACAACGCATCGGTATACAAGGTCAGCTCTTCAATTGGTTGTGTAGCTATTTAGATAACAGGAGCCAAAGAGTGCTCATCAACGATACTATAAGCGATTCAGCTAATATTAAATTCGATGTACCCCAAGGAAGTACTTTAGGACCACTTCTATTCAATATATATATATAAATGATCTATGTAACAGTTCCCTTGCCGACCACATTATCACCTTTGCTGATGATACAGTGTTACTATTTGAAGACAAAAGCTGGAATGTTGTTCACAGTAAAGCAGAAGTAGGGTTAAACAAGGTCAAACAATGGTTAGACAATAATCTCCTAACACTTAACCTAGATAAAACCAAATTCATCCGTTTCAGAGCAACACAAGCAGGAGAACCGAAAGAAATACACAACATCACTATTCACCATTGTATTGACCGGATCACATGTAAATGCTTAAACTTAGAATGTGTCGATAGTATAAAATATCTAGGAATTATCATAGATAAGTCTCTGAGATGGGACGAACATATTGTCTCAACTTCCACAAAGATTAGAAAACTTACTCATCTATTCATGTCTGTTAGAAATATTCTTTGCGTAAAAGATCTGAAACAAATGTACCATGCCTTGTGTAACTCACTGCTAGAATATGCATCCTTGGGATGAGGCGACTGTTCGAAAACAATAATTGGTCCCCTAGCAAAAGCACAAAAATCACTTTTAAGGGTTATCCTTGAGAAACCATTTAGGTATCCCAGTGAGCTCTTATTTAAAGAGATACGAGTTCTCGATGTACGGCAACTATACATAAGAAAAATTATTTTACATACACAAAAACACCGACACCACTATCCATCCATCGTTCATCTCCACAGCACCCGTCATGCAGGGAGGAATCCAGTAATTCCGCCTACTACAAACACATCACATGCCCAAAGACAATACTCCTACTTAGGGCCTAAATTGTTCAACTTCATACCCGATGCTTGGAAACTGAAAAGTACAAGCATTTTACGGAAATTGGTTAGCAATTGGCTTCTGGATATGGGGAGAGTCGAGAGCGAACATATGCGAACACAATCTCACATACCTAATATGTACTAAAAAGTTTAAGTTATTGCATAAAAATAAAACTTTTGCTCTGTTTTTTGATCCGTGTAAAATAACGACTGGTCTTTGATTCTTGTGAAATAACGACTAGACATTTCAATAAATAAGTTTTGAAAATTTCTATAACATTGGAAATTCATATTCACATAGTCGGGTTTATAAATGGGTAATTTCTTTTACTTAGGAAAATCTAAAAATAATAGTACATTTATTAAAATTAAATGGTCATAAATGCATTGGAAATTCATATGTCAAATATTGGTGTATAAATTCTAATTATGCAACTGCAAATGTTCTCCAAAATAACCCAGAAAAAATCTCATAATTGTGATCTCCCGAAAGAAACCATTCACTTATTCGGAATGCAATTATTAATGTAATGCCTTTGTAATTTCATTGAAAAAAAATTGGTTAACTTTTTTACCTAAAATATTGAATTCGAAATTGGATAGGCCCGATGGTTTCGAACTTCTGCAACTCCATAGAGAGGTACAGGAGGTCGGTACCATCGATACATCGCATCGGCTTGACACAGCGAAACATCCTTATAGGTGTAAAAGACACGGTTAATGTTGCAACTTTGCAAACCTTGGATCACTTACTTTTAAATTTGTTGGTTGGATTTTTATATTATGTACGTATTTTTTTTAATCGTAACATATTGATATTATATAACTCACTGTAGGTACTAAATTTTTGTTGCTTATATTTTTATTTAATTTATATACTTTTTATTCCCATCGTAACTTTATCTAAACTATTTGTTTTCTCATGTTAAAGATGGAGGTACTGCCTTATTATTTATGTAAAAGCCCTCTGGGCGTAAAATAAACAACTAAATAAATTAATGTTCTCCAAAACGAGCTTGAAAAATTATTTGTCATATAGTTGGATTATAATTGTGTAATTTCTACTATTTAAGAAATTCTAAAAATTATAGTACTTTATTAAAATTAAATAGTTATAAATACACTGGGAATTCATTTAACAAATATTGGTTTATAAATGTGTAAATTCTAACTATGCAATTGTAAATGTTCTCTAAAATGGTCTGGAAAGAATCTCCTACAATTCTTAATGTTCTCAAAAGTTGTCTTGACAGAAGCAAATTCCCGTGATATCTTGAACGAAACCATTCCTTTGTTAAGAATATTATGAACTAAATGTACAATTTGGCTGTCCTGAAACGAGTATTCTGCCCAGTTGGACAGACAAAATATCACATTGTAATGTATTGTAATATGTATGCATATGTAAATAAATAAATAAAATGATTCTTTATTATTAATAAATCAGCAAGTTCTCTAATACATGAAGCCTTTCCTATTTCGTCTCTGAAGGTGGACTGAAAACTGAGAATTTCCCTGGCATATGATTCAGATAAGTATGTCTTTTTTCCACTCAGGAAAGCTGCACCACATAAAATGATTCTTAACTAACCATCACGCCGTTTCCACAGAGGTAGGCAGAGTGGACGGAAAGGAGAAGAGGAGACTCATTGTTGTTGTGTTAGTTTTTTTTATTATTTCATAAATGTTTACATGATACATTGTTGGCATTTTTTAACTACCACACTAGACTATTGCCCGTGTTGTGGTAGTCATATATGAAATATTATTTTATATAAACAGATAAAAAATATAAGAGGATAGAAAAAAATAACATATTTAGGGATAAATAATACTAAAAACAGATAAAAATAAAGATATAACAATTAAAAGTAAGCTAAGAAATAAAGAATAAAAAGATAATTTAAAGAAGATGGAAATAAACTTTGGTAAGTATTATTATTCTTGAGATAAAAATTGGTAAGTATTGTTCTGCACGAGAGCACATGTTTGTAGTCACTTTTGATATTCTTTCTCTGAAAGAAGTTGGAAAGAGTGTTAGAGAAAGTAACTTTTTTTGTTTGTAATTTTTTTAATGTAATGTTAAGTAAAATTAATTAATCAATTAAATTTGTAATAATTTTTTTTTAATTAATATTAATATTATTTGTTTTTATTGTCATATTAAGCTCTCATGTGTTTGAAGAAATCTCTCCCCTTTTCAAATATCCAATGTTTGATACGGGCTTTAAAGAGAGATTTAGAATTATTCTGTGATTTTATATCGGCACTCAGAGCATTATACATTTTGGGAGCGATAAACCAGAATTGTCGTTGGGCGAATGAGGTTTTTGTTTTAGGGACTACGCAACCCAGGTTTGATGAAAAACGTGTGTGCTTGATGTTGTGGAGCCACCAGTAGACTTTTTTGGCATATGTAACATATGCTTATCTTAGTAAATAACTGTCGAATATCTAAGACCTTGATTTTAGCAAAGAGTTCATTTGAGGGATGGGTAGGTTTGCATTTAAATATGATTCTCAAAATTAGTTTTTGAACTGTAATAATTCGATTGATAATGGATACAGCACCAGAGTGGAAGATACTATCAGTATCGCCCTGGTGTAAGACCACCATTCAGAATTGAAACGTTGCTTGAAAATGGCTTTAGCCGTGTTTGGTGACCAGATCTGAATAGCCAGGTACTTCCCAACCTTCCTCTTCCTCACCTCCTTCCCCTCCCCACTACCCTCAGCCTCACAACATACCCCAATTGGGGATGCCATAGTCTCACTGGCTCCAGACGGGAGCAGTTGAGATTCTTGTGCGGTATTCACTGTAAAAAAAAAAAAAGCACAACCACCCCATCCCACAATACCATATGTTGCTATGGATTGGAAAAGGGCAAAGTATACGGTTCTTAGGGTCTGTAAATCTAAGATGGACCTAAGGGAGCAGAATATATGGAAGAGTTTACGGAGTTTTTTTTACTGTGTCACTTATGTGAGCTTCCCAACGCAGTTGGTTGTCTATGATTATCCCCAGATATTTGACTTCCTTTGATGATTTAAGAACAGAACAAGTGCAATTAATATTAGGTGTGATTTCTGGAGTGTGTAAGTTGAGTGAACATGAGTGAATGATTGGTTTAGGGCAGTTGTTAGGTATATTATTTTGACGTATGGAAAATTCATATATTGTGTTTTGTCGATGTTAAGTGTGAGGAGGTTAGTGTCTAGCCAATGCTTTACTTTTATTAGGCCATTATTAGTTTTGTTAATAACGGATTGCCACGTTTCATCTTCGAATATTAAGACCGTGTCATCGGCAAATGATAATATCTTACCTTCAATATTCATGGCACATAGTGAGTTAATGTATATAAGAAATAAAATTGGTCCTAGTATACTGCCTTGGGGTGATAATAGTCTATGGTTTGTAATACAATAGAGCACTTTAGAAATATATTATATAGAACCTTAAAGGTAATTATTCTTTCTTTGATTTTTGTAGTTTCAAAAAAGATAGAAGAGAAATTACAAGGTAGAAGATACTATCGATACATTTGTGGAGCCGAAACGATAATTATATGACATTCCCTCCATAGAAAAAAATCGCCAAGTATTCTCCAAATATTATAACACATTTCGTTCTGTTATTTATCGAGTTATATATAAACAAAAAATCAAAGTGTAGTATATGTAATTATCCATGTATTGGATCATTCGGAAACGTTCGGGTTCCGACGAAGTTTGTTGAGCGGCCCGCGGGGCTGTCTGAGCCGATGCAGCCGTCGGCGCGCTCAGAACTATTCGAGAAGCCTTTGTAATCACTCGCTACGTTAGACAATAATACAGTACTATCGAATCCATTGTACATCACAATAAAAGACGAAAAGAACTTACGTGTACATCTTATTATTTGTGGGCCAGTAAGGCCACAATAAAGAACATTACACAAAGTAAAGAAAAATCACCTTGAGAGTTCTTTACAAATATATAATGTATTTCTAAAATGCTCTATCGTATTACAAACTATACACTATTATCACTAACACAACAACAATGGGACTCCTTTTCGCCTTTCCGTCCTCTCTGCCTACCTCTGTGGGAAATGGCGTGATGGTTAGTTAGTTAGTTAAGAATTATTTTATATCGTGCAGCTTTCCTGAGTGGAAAAAAGACATGTCTGAATCATTTATCAGGGAAATTCTCAGTTTTTTGTCCACCTTCAGAGACGAAATAGGAAAGGCTTCGTGTTTTAGAGAACTTGCTGATTTATTAATAATAAATAATCATTTTATGTCGTGCAGCTTTCCTGAGTACATACTACATTAAAGTTATTTGTTATAATTCCTGTGACTACAACTAGTGCTGAAAGATCGTTTTCGAAAATAAACAACTTGCCAACGCCAAAGTTGATCCGGAGAGAGTAAAATCCTCAATGATTAAACAATACAATCATTTGGCAGTTGCATTTTTCATGCCAATATAACATTTGAATAATTCACATTCGTATTCAAAAGGACACTTCAACGACATCTGTGGTCTGTGGTAGTCTATTCGCAGTTCAAAAGTGCACAATACATTTTGGTATCCCTGAAAGAATACAGAGACCGCTAAATAACAACTTTGTGATATAAATAGTTTTAATTTATAATCCAGGTAACAAAATATAAAATATTATGATGCCTAATCAACATCTTTTACAGTTCGATAAAAAAATAAGAAAAGTTCTAGGGAACCAAACCATTTTAACCACCCATGAATGATATTAATTTTGAATACTGGAGTCTTCCTGGTATTACGTCAAATCTAAGATTCATAATCACTAGTTTCGACCAAGCCCATCCTATAAATGAGTCCGCATATGCCTTACTAACGTACGCTTGTGTGCATATGAATGCTTACACACGTAACAAGAAAAAGGTTTGTCTCCACTGTGGGTCAGCTTGTGTTTCGATAAATCCCCCTTTCGAAAAGTTGAATAACTACACTCGGAACACGAAAAGTATTTTTCTCCACTGTGAGTCCGCATATGCATCGTCAAACGTCCGCTTGCAGAACAAGAATAATTACAGTAGGAACATGAAAAAGATTTTTTTCTGCTGTGAATCAGCATGTGCCTCTGCAAATGTTGGCTACGAGAACAAGAATAGTTACAGTCGGAGCATGTAAAAGGTTTTTCTCCACTATGAATTCGCATATGTCTCGTCAAATCTCTATTTTGAAAACATGAATAACCACAGTCGGCACATAAAAAACGTTTTTCAGCACTGTGAGGCAGCAGCATGTGATTCGTCAATTGTCCCCTTTGAAAAAAAGAATCGTTGCAGTTGGAACATGAAAAAGGTTTTTCTCCACTGTGAGTCCGCACGTGTCCCGTCAAATCTCCCTTTCGAGAACATGAAATTTTGCAGACGGAACATGAAAAAGGTTTTTCTCCACTATGGATGCGCAAGTGAAAATCTAAAATTGACTTATGAAAGCAGGAGTAGTTACAAAAGGGACAAAATAATTGTTTTTCGGCAGGATATGTCTTCAGATCTGTCAAAGAGTCTGAAAAAAATTAAGAATAAAGTTATAAGTTTAAGTATCGTTAACCAAAATATGTCAAAAATAGAAAGTACAAATCGTTATTTACCTGTTGTCTGGGTAATTCTTTGAGAGCTATCCAGGCATTCCTTTTTAATATCCGGCAGCTCTATTTCGATTTCCATATAAGGAATTCCCTCTCCGTCTTCATCTGGGGGTCCTGATTCTACCTTGAAGCTACCAGCCTCCACTTTAATGCTACCTAGAAAAACCAAACAAAAATACGTACAATTGAAATTATAGCCGTATCTCTTCGAGAGATTACTACAATAAAACTTGTTTTGAGTAGTAATCTCAAATTAAAAAAAAAATGTATTAGTAAAGATATCTTTGATTAACCATACAGAAGCGGGAATTTGGATAACAGGCGTAAAGTAAATTTAGAAAATAAGAAGGATTCCAGATAACGGTTCAGATTCAGATGCTTAGAAGGAAAAATGATTTACTCTTGAGCACATTCTGTAGGGAGTTTTGCATTAACAGCGAAAAAACACTCAAAACAATATTGCTCTTATGCGTTTTTAAAGCATAAAAATTAAAATTAATTATTACATTCCAATTTGGGAGGCAAATATGGGTATTGCCCCCCGGGTATCATTTATTAGATAACCAACACCTCTGCCACAGGTCATCCCAAGTGGTCCGCTACTTTTGGTCACATATAGCAGGGGTACCCGGGTTCATGGGTTGAGGTTAGCTCACAAGCTGTGTGGCGGTTAAGATCGAGAAAGGGTTGAGGGAGACCTAACCAAAACCTATCCAGCCAGACTCTCTCAACCCATCGCCGTGCACCGCAGTGGGAGGGATGGATTCATACTTCCGTCACTCCTAGACACACTGACCCGCAGATTCCTACACACCCCTCGTACCTTTTCCTTTCCAGAACTTTTCCTTCCTTTCCCTAAAAACACCCTACTAACAGCATCCTCCAAGATGAAAATATAATAGTACGCCGGGTAGAAAGTAGTGGTAGGTTTAGATCAGACATTAATGCATTGTAGCGGATTTCAATTGCAGACTGTCTCAATTTGAATTAAACGTATCGAAGAAATTTTCTTTGTACTCTCTCCAAACGGTGTAAGTTACAGGTATAAATCGGAGACCATACAGGAGATGCATATTTCAGCTGCGATCTTACAAGAGAGCAGTAAAGTAGCTTAATTGACTCAATGTTTTGAAAAGTCCTTGGGTTACGTATTACAAAACCTAGAATTTGCATGGCCTTATTGGAAATTGTTTCACAGTGACGATCAAATGTAAGTTTCCGGTCAAAAATAACACCAAGGTCTTTGATGAATGGTACTAATGCAATTTCATTATTGTTAATTAAATACGATATAGATATTGGAATCCGTGAACGGTAAAATCACACGTGGAAACATTTTTTTACGTTTAGGAATAATTTATTTATTTCACACCAGCTAGCAAGTCTATCTAAATTTTGCTGAAGGATAAGTGCATCATTTAAACATTTTATAATCTTAAAAAGCTTTAGGTCATCTGCGAATAGAATGAATTTGACATTATCGAAACATAAAGATAGATCATTTATAAATAAAATGAAGAGAAGTGGGCCCAGATGAGAGCCTTGAGGAACTCCCGAAGTTACTTTAAATTTATACGAAAATTTATTATTTAATTTTACCATGAGTTCGCGGTTACAGAGGTATTCAAACGTTGCAAAACTCCTTTACAAAATTGCTAATCTATAAGTATACTAATGAACACAGAAGCGACACTAAATTAATCTACAGGTCTCTAAATGTTTTACCTGTCAGATCATTATTGTTTTATAACATTGCAAGTCGACATGTTACATTGTCAGATTCCTTGTAAAGGGAAAGAGTTTACCATAAACATAATACAAGATACACTAAAAATGAAGGATTGGTGGTTTCGAAATGTGCCAATAAATACGGTGAAAGAACCATAAACTATATTGTACCCAAATTATTTAATAAACTACCAATGACAATAAAAAAATAATAACGTTTTTACTGCTACAGTCAAATATGATCTAAGGCATTCTAAGGAAATGGCTATTAAATACTGATGATTTATATAAATGCCCTACAGAAGTCCATGTAATCTATATTGAGATTCACTTTCGAAGGCATTGGAAAATTCATTAGGTAGGTTTAATTTTTGTAATAGGTACCTCATGTGTATAAAACTATTCATTTACTTGTTGATTATATTCATTTGTTCATACTAAATCTATTTGTACTTGTTTATTATATAAGACTTATAGTGGTATTTACATATATACTATTCCGTAATTTAAAAAAATTATCTAATTGTTTTTTTAGCATCAACATTATACATATTCACTGTTTGAAAGTGTACCAATTTATTGCATAAAATGTTGTAATTATGTACCCGCTGACAAACTAGATAAGAAGTTAAGCGGTTAAATGTTAATAAATAATAATAAAAAAATTTAGACCTTGGTAAATAAAAATACTTAATAATTTTAAGTTTTGTAGTTTGGCAGTTTGGCGTAAAATACACTTTAACCCAATAGCTGCCCAAATAAAAACATTGTTTCACTACCGTACGCCAGCTATTTCAGTGATTTTTAACTTGTCATTTAAATTAATCTTTATAGCATTGTCCTTGCCCTTGAGGGCTTTGTTTATATTAGACACTCATAACTGATATCTATACTACATACTTCATACAATATTTATCCTCAAATGTGGCCGGTAATCCACTTTTGAGATAAATAATAAACCGACAGATAATAATCGGAATTAAACTCACTAACACAAATAAACAAGCTGATATATTATACACTTACGTCATCACATAATCATATCAATGGTGTTGGACAACGATACTTCAACTGTTTTTATATTTGACGTAGCACTACATTATTTTGAATTTTATTAATGGGGTCGCGATTATTCCAGATGGAAAATCATTAAATTGATGGTTGATTGGATATGATTTTAGATTTTCACGGCCAAAAATATTTTTGTTATTTGTTTTTGGGGTGTTACGCCGTGTTGCGCTACCTCCTTCCTTAGCCAACGTTTCGGACAGCGTTACAGTGTCCATCATCAGGGCAGATGTGTCACACATTGGCTAAAGGAGTAGGTAGCGCAACATGGCATAGCACCCCAAAAACAAATAACAAAAATGATGGATGATTTGTTTAAAGTTCTTTGGGTAACTTCATTCTCCATAGGCTCATCTTCATTGTCACTAAGTTGCGTTATAAAATCCGAGTCATCATCACCTTCCTCAATTTCAGAGTCAATATCGAGGACGAATCCTCTTATCTCTTCTTCACTGAGATCGCGTCTTGATATATTTAGGGATATTAAAAATAAAGATTCAAAAATGATTGTATAAAAGTACACACAAACTGAAATATCAAACTAAATTAAAAAAAAACACAAACTTAATTCTCAATTCAGGAATAAAAACTCAAGTCCATATTTCGATGGCGGGAGAATCAAACGACTGCGCTAAAAAATCTGTTGACTTTTTTTGGATGCTGCTTTTCGTAGTATAAACAATTTAAATTATCATATTTTACAAGAGATGTCGCTAAGAAACCGTTCATAATATTTTACAAAATAATATTTAGCCCCATCTACCATTAGAACTTAGAAATATCATCCTCGAAACATTCATACTGACGATTTACGTGATACGGCGTAAATGGCAGTTGTGGCACCGATCCGCGTAAATGGCAGCTAAATTGGGTTAAGGTAAACACCAAAGCATGGCAAGAGAGAACGTTGTGAACAAGCATAATATTATGTCCCGCATGAGCAACATTTCAAAACGGTCATGGATTCCGAACATCGAAGTTTTACATTCTACATTTTCTCTACATGCAATGCTACTTACTGGCTTTCAGAGTATTCTCCGCATACTGTAAACATTCTTTCTTTACATCTGGGAGGTTAAAACAGATATCCTCATACGGCATTTCACCTCCACTTTCTTCCTGGGGTTCCGTCTTGACCAAAACACTCTCTGGATTTATTAGATCCATGGCAAGAGCGTTTGGAATATACTGTAAAAGTAATGGTGTAGGCATAATAAATATTCGGTAATAAGGATATAATCTTGACTGAAAAGACCTAAGTTAAGACAATGAAAACGGTAGACATAGTCGTCATCAATAGTTAGATTGCAGTAATCTGATATTGTTTTCCCATTTATCTCTATGTAAAGTAATCTTGATATAATACTATATTTTTTATAATTTTAATCAATGCCTTAAAAAAGAAACATAAATACGTACTTCAAGGTCAAACGGTCCCTAAACTAAACGTCAAATAATGGACGCCCTAACATGGTTGTACCAAGTAGCATAAGTTTAGCTAGGTCACGTTGTGTTAGTTTTAAAACAATGTTTTTTTTCATCCAGTTCGTCTGTTTCCAATGAATCAGGATGAAAAAAGGATGTGTTGCATTTTGGTACAGTTTTGAATAAACTTTTTTTGTTCCGCCTCACGGTTAATATGGAATATGTCTTAGTTAGACAGTTAGATTTAGCTATATTATTACGAAAAGTGAGTATTTAAGTGGAATTTTTTTTCTTAAAATTACTTAATTCACTTACGCGATTTATGAAGTGATCGACAAAATGAATCATATTTGTACATTTCATAGACAATCAATGCTGCCAATCATGTAAGTAATTCATGGGTATATAGATTGAAACGAAACTTCGCAAATGTCAAATCCATGGTAAAAAACTTAAAACCTAAATAAAATGAATAAATAATAACGTATACTTACAGTAATTCGTGTATTAAACGTTCTGAACTTAAAATATGCGACACTTGACATCTGACATCGGCTCACGTAACCCATAGAAATAGCAATTGAAAGAATTAGAAAATCTCGCACATTTGACAGCCGTTTCCGTACATAGAATCTTTCCCATATGTAAAAGATATTGAATCGCTCGTCTAGTCTGGAGCCCCAAAATACTTGAAAAAACCCATGCAGAAACTGACATTACCGTCTTGATTGTTGTTATGTCAATGAAATTTTAGGAGTATTTAATTTGCCACAGGATCTGCATTTAGGTATATAATATTTATTATTTATTTTAAATATATATCTTTGTATAGTTTGTAGGCATCGGGTGACATTAAAATCGATGGGCTTCGTCGAAACAAAGGAAATATTTTTATATTGGTTCATTGGTTGCTCCATTACCTACCGGAGCTCAAGTGTGATAAACTGACCATCTATTTTAACACACGTCTATGGCCTAACTGTCAAAGGAACCGGAACGCGACGCTTATCCCGATTCGTTGAAAATTTAAGTCTGCAATTTCTTGTGATTGTTGAATAACTACCTTTGAGAAAGTAGCTAATGTGAGTACCCTTTAGTTATGATCGAATTTTCTGAGAGTTATTTCAGTACAGCAGTAGATAATATTATCGACTTTTCCCATATTTTGTGTTCAAATTATTTGAGGTTATGAACTATTTACATAAAATTAAGACATACCGATGTAGCTCCAACGGGTGTGATTTAGATTCATTTTCTATTTCAATTTCTATTTACTAAAATGGCAATATAAAACTTGTATTCGGTAGGCACTATTGGTATTTCGGTATCATTCTCCAACTATTTGTATTGTCGATTTCTAAGTTATCATAAGAATACAAAGAAAATCGATCTGAGTATCCCCGATTCACTATTTGGTAAATTTATACAAAGCCGGGACCAGCTCATTTTGGACAAAAAAAAATATATATATACCCCAGTAGATAGGTAATAATTAGCTGTAATTAATTCCGTGAGCGGAAATTGAAAATAATGTATATTATCGTCAATTTCTTAAATTTTAAAATACGAAAATGTCATTTTTCAATGACCTCCATGTTGTTATCTTTATTTTAAAAAACAGCCTACGTTTTTAAATGGTTTGTCTGGCAAGGCAGGGTTTGTATAGCGGGTTTGTGAATATTATCTTTACTTTAAAAAACAGCCTACGTTTTTAAATGGTTTGTCTGGCTACGCAGGGTTTGTCTAGCGGGCTTGTGTGACAGATCGGCCGCGCCATGTCAGTTTGCCGGGACGCGAAGTGAATTTCGATTTTACGCAATTGAAATTTAAAATGCATCATTTTCCGCCTCCCCCTATGCAAAAAGTTTCCGAAATACGTAATTATAACAATTATTCAACTTCTGCAAAGTGTTTTTTCGTGAAAAAGTGCATATTTACCGCTGTAATTTACAACATGGCGGTCAATGAAAAATGACATTTTCGTATTTTTAAATTTAAGAAATTAACGATAATATACATTTTTTTCAATTTCCGCTCACGGAATTAATTACATCTAATTATTACCTATCTACTGGGGTAAAAATTTATTTTTTTTAGTGTAAAATGAGCTGGTCCCGGTTTTGTATAAAATTAATCACTATTTTACTACTGTTTATATATGTGTTTGTTAAATTTGTAACAGTATAAATTATGATATCAGATGTAAACAACATGTATTGTTTATATCTTATAGTGTTGAGTCGAATTAAACGAAACAGTAGCGAAGATGGCAAAGGAAATGCTGGCCTGGTAATGTTAGTAACGCGGTTAGGTTAAATAAGTTTTTTTATTTTATATATATATTTTTTTTTATTATTACATTTATTACATACAAGATAATAACAATATAAAAGGAAGCTTTGACTGTCCAACTAGGAAGGTTTCCCGTTTTAGGACAGTCAAATTGGCAGGTTGCGTGTACATAATTTCACATTAATTGATTCAATAATAATTAACAATAATGGTACATATTGGGGGAGTTACTTAGATATTAGGTACAATATCAGATATAAGTTGTGTTATTCTAGGTGTACATCAGTAATAAACAATAAAATCCAGGTAGGTACATGTAAAATATAAAATAAAATAAAAATATAACATATAAATGTAAGAAAGAAAAATAAAAAAAAAAGTATTTTTTTAGGAAAATACAAATTAGCAGTAATAAACAATAAAATCCAGATAGATACATGTAAAATATAAAATAAAAATATAATATATAAATGTAAGAAAGAAAAATAAAAAAAATATTTTTTAGGAAAATACAAAATACAAAATCGAAGAAATCAACTCATACTTCGTTTTTTAATAATTTTTCGGAATCTGTCCTACCTAAGTCTAATAACCATTTTGTAATTTTAGTACCGAAGGATGATAATTCACACAGTTTAAATTGCGAGGGGATTTTGTTGTATATTTTTGGTCCCAGGTATGAGAAAACTTTTTGATAAGCCGCAGTATTGCTTGTAGGAATGGAAAGGTCGTTTCTGCTCTTACTTCTGGTTTGATGATTATGATCGACTGTTATCGTTTTGCTTATATTTTTGTGGACGCAGATTGTTATTTTTTTATGTAACGCTGTCGAACATCAAGCACATTAAACTCCTTGAAGAGAGCGTCGCTCGAGTATCTGAAGGGTTTTTTCATAATGACGCGTAGAATGGATTTCTGTGCCTTCAGTAGCGGGTATAATATTGTTAATCCTGTTCCACCCCATCCAATGCAACCGTAGGTTATGACGGAGTTACAGAGCCCGTAGTATATTTTTTTAATGTCTTGAGTTTTTATAATTTCCCGCAATGCTATAAATATATAAATAAGCTTGCGCACTTTATTAGCTGTGATTTCAATTTGTTGTTTCCATTTAAGGTGGTTATCTACTATTATACCTAAATATTTAATAGATTTAACACATTCAAGGGTTTCGCATTAACAAGTATGGTTATTATTTCCAAGGCTACACTTAATATTGTGTATTGTGAGGTGATGAGGTGTTTTGGGTTGCCCTGCAAGGGTAGCGCTAAATGTGAGATATTTTGTTTTTTGTATGTTTAGTGTAAGCAAATTACTGTCCAGCCACTGTTTTACTCTGTTTATACCTTATACCTGTGTTCGCAAGGTGGTGTGTTTCTTTCCAATCATCTCCTTCAAACAAAATAACTGTATCGTCAGCGAACGTGATAATTTTGCCACCAATGTGTTGGTTACAAAGTTCGTTTATGTATATAATAAAGAGAAGGGGCCCAAGTGTACTTCCTTGTGGTACCCCAAAAGTGTATTTTAGTGAAGTGCTAATAGCCTCGTTAATTCTGGTTTGTTGAAATCTATTATAGATATATAACTTTCTATCCATTGAAAAGCTTTTCCCTTTATTCCTATATTTCTAAGTCTCTATAAAAGAACTTTATGAGATATTGTGTCAAATGCCTTGGCCAGGTCCAGGAAAAGGGCAATAGTTTTCTTGCCACGGTTCATATTCCCTGCAATAGTTTCCGTGAGACATGCGATGGCATCATCCGTTCCCTTACCCGACCGAAAGCCGTATTGGTTTGGACTTAGAATGTTATGTTCCTCCACATATTCGTTTAACCTAGTCTTGAAAAGCTTTTCAATGACTTTGGATATCGCGCTTAAAAGTGATATTGGCCTGTAGTTTTCTACAAGAGATTTAGGTCCACTTTTGTGAATTGGGACAATTATTGATTTTTTAAAGTGATCAGGAAATATTCCTGATGCAAAACTTAAGTTGTAAATATATGATAGCGGAGCAGAAATCTGATTTTTAATTTTTTTTAGTATTTGTGTATGACTATCTGGACCCTTTGCATGTGTAGTATTAAGGCTGTTGATTATTTTTAAGACCTCTTCTACAGTAGTTGGTTTAATATCAAATGAAAAGGATTGTTCCTTTGTTTCAATTGTCGATGCTAAAGAGTCTTCCGTTTTCTGGGTTTCTAATAATTTTTTTTTTGCTAGATTTGACCCAACAGATGCAAAATATTGATTAGTATGACATGCAATTGATTGATTGTCAGTTATAATCAAATTTCCGGTGTTTCATTCAGTTACAGATGTACTGGTATTTCTTTTACTTTTAGTTATGTCTCTGACAACATTCCACATGTTTTTGCTGGAATTATCCTTATCAAGTAAGAATTTATAATAACGCTCTTTACATTTGCGAATAACGGTTTTGCAAATATTACGGTATCGGTAATAGTTTTGCTGTTTAGTATCGTTCAATGGGTCTCGTTTAGCTATTTTATGAAGGTGATTTATTTTGTCTATAGATTTAACAATGCCGTTGGTAATCCATGGGGTGAGATGTATTTTACTATATGGAATGCGTTTAGTTATTGTGTGTTTTGTTATGAATGTATCGATTTCATTAATAAAATAGTTTAGAGCATTGTTAACTTCAGTCTCTTTATAAACATATTCCCAATTTTTATTATTAAGATCATTTAATAAAGCCTCATAATCGATAATCTGTTTGTGATTAATTTTATGTTTTTTGGGTATTGAGTTTGGGATACTGATTGCAGTGGTGTAATGATCAGTGATTGTATTAAGTATTACAAATGCTTTTGAATTTGTTATATTTCTGGTATATATATGATCCAAACATGAGCTTGAGCTACCTTGTACCCTAGTTGGAGAATTAATAATGGAAATAAAATTACTTTCAGCCATAGCACATAAGTAGTCGTCGGACTGCCTATACAATACTTCTCCTATAGTATTTATATTCATGTCCCCGATCAGTACATATTGTGCGTAATCCTTAGTTTTTTTTAACTCACCAATAAGATTTTCCAGGAAATCTTGGATGTCATTGAACGATGGTGATCGGTAGATAGCTAGGATACCTAAATTCTCATTAATGTTGATTTTTAAACAATTACACTGATTTATGTTTATTTCTTGTACTAAGGAATTTAATGTATTGTCGATATATACTACTACTCCGCTATTTTGGTTAATATGCGATGTTGTATGGTATTCGTTATAGCCTGAAATTTGTTTGGCTATGTATGAATCATTTAACCTGCATTCAGTGAGAATTAGTACATGGAACTTTACCACAGATTTTATTTCTTCCAAAAATATAAGAAAATCATCCAAGTTTCCCATCGTTCTAATATTTTGATGAACAATATTAATCCTATTTAATTCCCAATTAAATTGCATAATTTTGTTAATGTTTTCAAAAATTATTTCAGTATTTGGCACTATGATACTATCGATTTCATGTTGAAGATCGTTTATTACCATTAGAATTCAAAAATTAATTGATGTTTTCTGGGTAAAGTTTTAAAACAGTATTTTATTATCATATCAATACTTGTAGTACGACATATGTAGCGACAAAACTGTAAACAAAATGATGTAGTTAGGAAAAATAAATAATATCTGAGTAAGAAATAATATCTGAAATAAAATCCAGGAAATAAATAACGTATGTAGTTAGTGTGTGGCATTTTCTCTTTCAAAAGACAGTAGAAAGTAGTATAAGTATGAAAAATAAGTAATATCTGGGTTATATAAAATATGTTGATTAGAGTTCTCTTTTGCCGAATTATTAGTAATATTACTAATAAATCAATTAATAATCTTGTAATAAGTGTAGTTACCATTCTAGAGAGAATAAAGATTAAAATTAAAGTTAAAGTTAAAATTAGAATTAAAATTATTAAAGTTAGAATTAAAATTATTCCAATAAAGATTAAAATTAAAGTTAAAGTTAAAATTAGAAATAAAATTATTCCAGTACAAATAGGAGTTATGCAAAATCCTAGGTGTTCATATAATATAGTGCTGTTATGTAATAGAGTATGAAATGGCGATATAAAGCGGTAGTGAGTAGTTTTATCACGATAATTAGAATACTTATACAATATGGATGTTTTGATAACAATTTTTAACTTGGCAAACTTTAAACGCCGTTATGTGCCAACTGTTTCAACTTGTTTCATTAACTATTGTGAACATCAATTTTATGCACTTTTATTAATATTATTGTTGATATGGAGGATATTAGAAAATTATCTAATACTAGCTGGGTTACCCGGCTTCGCTCGGGACAACATTCGAGATAGTTCTGGAATACTTTGCATCTTGTATTTTATGTAACCTTTATTTTATTTTCTATATTTTATGATATCTGTATTTTGTCAACTCTTTATTTTGTTTGTAATAAAAAAATGTACTGCGTTATATGTAAAAGCCCTTTGGGCGTTTAAATAAATAAATAAATAAATAAATGAATAAAGAGCAGGTAGTCAGAGCTTCGGTATAGCTTGTTCTGAATCTATTAATAAAGGTCGAGAAGAGTCATCTTTTTTCATGTAGATTAGACCTGCTTTCGTCCAGACGTACCTATATTTACATTCAGTCGCACGTTGGCGAGCTAGATACCAAAGCCGTTTGCTTTTAGACGTGAGGAGTTCTGAGACGTAGATGGGTGTAATGGGGCCAGACAATCCGATTGTTCCCGTGTTTAGTTTGTCCCCAATCTTTTCGCAAGATCTGTTATATTTTTTTATAGCATTAAGGAGCTCCTCTTTTAACGCTATTGAATAAAAATTAATTACCACTGACCTAGGTTTAACTGTTGGAGGAATATTTTTATTTCTTTGTGATACTCTATATATATTATAAATATCATTTGTATTTAGTTGGCAGTCTACTGTTTTACTGGTGTTGAATATAATGTTTTTTAAGGTTTGTGATGTTTCCTCTTTGAATTCTGGAAGCCCTCGTAGTTCCAAACAAGTATTGTTAAATCGCCTGTTCCTGTTTTCTTGGTCAATCTCGATCGCTATTATTCTTTTTTCTCGGTCTTCATTTCGTTCTGTCAAGAGACAAATTTTTATTTCATTTTCATTATTTTTTCCGCTTACTTTTTCTAAATCCTCAAGTCTTGAATTTAAGGCTGAGTTTACTTGTTCATGTAGTTTTTCCAAATTATTTATTCGATATTTTAAGTCTTCTTGCTGTTGAGATATGCTTTGAATGGTTTTTAATATTTCATTATTTTGGAGCAGGATTGCATCGTATTTTTTTCCAACAGATTCAATAACTGAGTCTTTAAAATTAGCAATTTCAGTTAAAAATAGCTCGATTGTCAGATTACTAGAGCCATCTGTGGTAGTTGGTGGTAAGTTCACACTGGCGTATGATGAGGCGGCAATTGTAGATTTAGGTGTTGATGATGGTTGTTTATTTGGTTTCTCGGTAGATGTCAGTTCTAGATTTTTTTCAGACGTATTTTTTTTTGAGTTTTTTTGTGTTTTTGTGCAAAATTTGCAGCGCCACTGTAAAATCTTAGTTCCTCGTCGTGAGGTCTCTGCGATATCGGCACAAATGAAGTGGTAGTTTTCGTCGCAGATACAACATGAGATGAAGTCTGACGGGGTGTCAATGTTTTTTTTACAGATGGAGCACAGTGTATTCATTTTAAAGGTACTTGATTTCAAAATTTCACACAAAAAGAAAAAACGACACAATGCTTGTTTCTTGAATGAGAGATGGCAGAGCCTTTGTGACGCTAAAAACGCCTTTGGGATAGGTTTTTTGTGTTTATATAATGATCGAGGCACTGAGTTGTCTTTTGTGGTACAAACACCAGAATAATGTCGAGTATTCCGCCTTAGCGAGATACTTTGTGGGATAAAAAATTCACTGTCCTAATGCGCACTCTCCTGATTAGACGAGTTAACCACTTTTTTAGTTTGATTTTCTAGTATTATTATTGTTAAAACTTGATAAATTGAAGCAGCTGTCAAAATACGTCAACACTGTAACCCAACAATAGTCAACAATAGACATCAACACTGTAACCCAACAAGTTTAAGTTATTTATTTCAAGGATAAATATTTCCCTATTGAGTCCACGCCCAAAACACACTTTAAAAAATTAAAACAATTAATAATATTACTAGGTAGATTACAGTTAGTAATAAGGAATTCAGTAACCGGAATTGAAAAATATTGCATTTTAACGGTTATTTTGTTATCTTTAAAAACGTGAAATGTCATTTTCTCAAGGAACGCCACGTTTTTAATTACGATGGCAAACGTCTCGCGTGATTTTTATTGTTTATGAAAGCGAACAAAATTATGATTAATACGCATCATTTATCATTTCCGAAGATTGCAATTCGTACTTATTATTGTCTAACTGACAGAAAGTAATGTTTTCATTATTTATGCATTAAACCGCTTACTCGTTAATACGGAATACTTTTTATCCAAACAGTTAGATTTAGCTTTATTATTACGAAAAGTGAGTATTTATGTCGGGGGAGACCAAAAAACATGCAAAAAATATGCATTTAACATTTAAAAATATTTTTGCGTAAAACAAAGTGAATGCATCATTGCCAAGTTTGTACCTGTATTTATATTAGTAGAACGTGGAAAGAAATGTATTAAAATAATTACACAAACCCGCTAGACAAACCCTGCTTTGCCAACAAACCATTCAAAACCTGGGATGTTTTTTAAAAGTGTGATGAAAAGCGAGTATATTTATGAGAATTTATTTTATAACATTGGTACTTCCGATAAATGTCATATTTGATTGTCTATTAGTTAAAAAAGGAACATTCCGTATTATCCGCGCATCAAACTTCGACAACACGAACGTTTCGTGTTATCCGTGAGGTGGACTAACTGCATATTTACCATGTTTTCTTTTAAAAATGCGTATTTCATCGTCGTAATTAATATGGCGGTCCTCGAAAAATGACATTTCGCGTTTTGAAAATTAAAAAAAAAATATTAAAACGCAATATTTTTCAATTCCGGTTACTAAATTACTTATTACTAACCATTATCTAGTACAATTTGTTTTAATTTTTTAAAGTGTGTTTTGCGCGTGGTATCGATATGGAAATATTTACCATTTCAAGTGTTGAAGGACACGATATAACAGTGAATCGGGAATATACGAAGCAGGTCTTCCTTACCCGAGCGGTCGCTCTTCTGTCGGCCGTTTATTGCAAGTAGGTTCAATTAATAATCAATTTATATTATAAACAAAAGTATACTACCTATAATGTGTGTGCCGCTAGAAACGAGTCCAGGTAAAATCAAGGGAGTTATATGGTGTGGTAGCCATCTATAACCCATCCATGAAGAAGGTTCCCGTTTTACCTGAAGGGCGTACTTTTGATGATATAAGGGCTGGAGGTTTCGCCCTCAAGAAATTTATAGAACAGTCCAGAATATTTGAGAGTGTTAGAGACCATTTTATTACATTTCAGAACATCCCGCAACATTCTGAAATGTTGTGGAATGTTCCGGATGGATCGTTCGGGAACATCCCGGATTACCCCAGATTATTGTGGAACATTCTAGAACCCTCTGGAGTATTCTGGAACATTGTGGACCATTCGAAGCATTTTTTGTATGGGTGGGGCTACCCATTGGTAGGGGTATATAAAGCAGTATCTGCCGTAGTTTCGAACGTCAGTTCAATCTCATATCAACTTCCTGAGCGAAGCTGGGTACCCCAGATAGTAAATTTATATATCGTAATATCCTTAGTTTTCCATAACATTCTTTCTTTTTTTAAATACACACAATTATCGAAATAAATACTCCAGCACACATGTATTTACGTACAATGAATTATTTAAGTGTTAACTAATAACAACATTTATGTACACTCCCCTTCCATACAAATGCAAATGCTTTCAATGGAAGAGTAGTAAAAAAAGCCTTAGATGTAAAATTATCAGTATGTATCATTTAAAACATATTAAGTATTAAAAAGGGTTTATATTTTTTTTACGTTTGTAATCTGTTTGAAGCTCCTCTGCATACAATTAAGTTGGTCTAACTAATTCATGTTTTGTTACAGTTTTTACTTTATTTTGAGCTGAGACGATTAATTCAACATTTTAACCTTAACATAACAGGACGCTATAACAATAGTGCCATGGATCTTCCCATCCCGAAGAGCGTTTCCATCAAGACGGAATTAGGGTCTCAGGAAAAAGGCGCAGGTGAAATGCTGCATAAGGATGTGGGCATCCATCTTCCGGATGTAAATAAGGAATATCAGCAGTATGACGAGGGTGTTCAGCCAACTAGTAAGTTGCATTGCGTTTGCTATCACAAATGTGTTTCAGACGGCGCAGTCAGAACAGCTGCTTATTTTCTTCTACTCCTTTCGTCGTCCATCGGAACCTTTCATCTTACCTTTGTGATATTAGTTTACAGAAAACTGTCGAACACAAACAACGTTTAGCTTATGATGGCCGCAAACAGTTCCTATTTCTCTTTTGCCTTTCACGTTTGAACCGTCAGACTCAACTACTGTCTCCATTGTAACTTACTGTGACTTTCTTTTTACTGTTCCTATACTATTTCTCGGCAGAGCGTGAGATTTTGCAAGGTTTCAGAAGGTTGAAACCCAAATTGTCTGATGAATCAGGCAGGGGTCTCATATTTAAAGGAAATTAAAGAGTATTCACTTTATACACTGGTTTTATTCGAACACATAGGGATTATGTACATGGTATGTTTTAATGTATGTATATGTAGTCTACGAGGAAGACCATACGGCGGGCTAGCCATACTATGGAGGAAATCTTTCAAGGCAGTGACGATCGACTGTGGAACTCCCAGAATCATAGCGATTGATATCACACTCGACACTGGAACATTACTTGTCATGTGTGTATACATGCCGGTGGAAAACACTGATAATCTACCAGAATATTTATCCTGTGTCTCGAAATTGCACACGATAATCGAGGAAAGGGACAACCCAAATTGATGGCGATCCAAAAGTCAAAAACAAGTTCAGTCCTACTCCAGATATGCCCAATTATCAATAGATCAACTTGAGATAATTCGTCAAACCGACATTGCAACTGACAGCACGATGATAAATGCAGAACAAATCGATGATCTATATAAAAAATATTGTACAAGTATTACGTACCTCAGCAATATCTGCGTTTAGAGAAGGCCTACGACTGGACGAAGATGGAAGACTGTGGCTGGTTGGAATGAGAAAGTTGCCTTACATTATGAAAGGTCAAGAAATGCACACATAAAATGGCTGCAGAATGGATGAATCACTAGTGGTCCCTTTATGGAGGCTCTAAAGCAAAGTAGATCGTTATTTAAGAAAGAATATAAGAAATGCCAAAGAAACTTCGAACAGAACAAAATGGATAAAATAGCAAACAGTCTACAATGCAAAAACTTTTCGTCTTTCTGGAACAAAACTAATGCTGTATTGAAAGCAAAACATACCGCGCCGACCAATATTGATGGAAAATCTGAAAATAAAGCTATATCTGAAGTTTTCCGGAATAATTTTTGCTCCGCAACAGTTCAACCCCAAACAATGGATAAACAGTTCTATACACCATTGCATCAATCAAAACAACAGCCGTCCATTGTCATCTCTCCTGAGATGATTCAGTGAGCAATACGCAACACGGCAGGAGGCAAATCTGCTGGTCACGATGGACTTGTCATAGAACATGTGAAGCATGCGGGGGGATACTTGACAACACTGCTCGCTTCTCTCTTCACTGCCATGGTTGGGCTTGGACACATTCCGAAAGAATTGACCAAAACCATTATGGTACCGATTCAAAAAAGTCGCCAATTAAACCTGACATCCTCCGTTAATCACAGGCCCATATCTCTTGCCACCATAATAGCAAGAATATTTGAAAAAGTGATTTTAAATTTAACGGAAGACAAGCTCATTACAGAGGATTCCCAAATGGGCTTTAAAGCTGGGTGCTCTACTGGTACAGCCATATATAACATGAAACTATCGATAGAGTATTACAAAGCCAGAAAAGCATCGGTATATGCATGCTTCCTAGATCTAAGCAAAGCTTTGGCATGGTTTATCATGATAAATTGTGGAAAAAACTGACGGACCGACAAATACCACCACAAATTGTAAATATATTGAGTATATGGTACAAGCAACAGGAAAACTTCGTCAGATGGAATGACAGCCTGTCAGAAGCAGCAAAATTAAAGGGCGGCGTTAGGCAAGGAGGCTCAATGTCCCCAGTGCCGTTCAACGTATATATGGACGAACTTAGTAAAACACCGAACAAAGCAAAAATCGGATGCCATATTGCCGGAGTATGTATGAATAATATAAGTTATGCAGATGACATATACTAGCCCCATCAGTAAGGGCAATGAGAAAACTTCTGGCCATTTGCCAAGCATACGTCGATAGTCAAGGTTTCATGTACAATGTCAAAAAATCATCATTGCTGGTGTTTAAAGCAAATACTGGTCCTACTGTCATTCCACCCATTCTCCTCGGCGGAGACAATGTCAAAATCTGCAGTGAAATAAAATATTTGGGGCATGTCGTCACTGATGACCTAAATAATAAAAATGACATAGAACGCCAAAGAAGAGTACTAAGCGTACGAGCCAACATGCTCGCCATGAGATTCAACAGGTACAGTTCTCCGGTGAAGAAGCAAATATTCCAGAGCTACTGCATGAGCTTTTACACCGGCGAACTATGGACAAGATACTCACAAGGCGTCATGAACACACTTCGAGTACAATACAATAACGCATATAGGGCGCTATTCGGCCTACCTTGGCGATGAAGTGCCTCGCAGATGTTCGCAGAAGGAAGGGTACATGGGTTCGCCGCTTTGATGCGCCACAGAATAGCCGGGGTGAGACAGCGATACCAAAGATCAGAGAACACTCTCGTCCAGGCCGTGGCCCAGTGGCAGGGCGCGCCTCTTCACCAAACATAGAGAATTCATCTGAAGCCCCCGTAGTAGGCTGAAATAAATAACTTATTATTATTATTATTATTTAATACTTCAGAACCACATTGTATTCTAACCTATAATTTAGGTTTTATTATATATATTTTTAATAATGTTAAGGCGGTCAACTTTATAAAATATCAATGCGTGAACATGGTAGGGTGGGGCGTAGACTGTATGCGGCGAATTAAAACTACACTCAGAACATAAAAATGGTTTCTCTTTGATTCTGGCAGCACATACGCCTGGAGTGAAAGAGGTCGAAAAATTATACGAACATTAATAACAACTTTTACTTTATTATGTGCATTAAAATATAAAGAATAACAATAATATATATATATTCGAAAATATCGAAATATTTGTATTTTTTCATCCCCTGCACAAAATATCTTAATATATAAAACAAATTGAATCATACTTCTTCAAAAGTAGCATAATCGCAGCGGTGATTTACAGTGCATTTAATAAAATAATTTATTTGTGTTTACGAGTGAACCTAAGAAAAAAAATACAAAAAACAAAAATCTAAATCCTAGTTCCAAAATACATACTGGAACATACAACAATAATAAGTGACAGTAATTATTTCATTATTTGTTCCACAAATATAATAATCTATATTTTTAATAATTTCAGCCTTCAGTCGTGTCATCTGCATATGGGGTGGCTCCCTGAAATCAGAGGAAAAGTGTTATTTTGTTTCGAATTTTTTTTTCTCGATTTTATTCTTGCTCGATTATATTCATCGCGTACTGTACCTCTGAAAATAGCCAAACTAGCCTCAGTGACCAGCTTCATACCTCTCTCCATAGCCTGGGAATGACAGGGAAATTTTTAAATACGGATATTTACATCTTCGCTCATGATTTTCGCATAATTCACTGTCACCGTATTTTTTTGTTGTTGTGAATAGTGGCTTGAATATTTGTTCTGTTTTCCAGTCTATCAAATCATAATAACCGCAGAATGCGGGACGGTCGGCCGCCTTTATTAAATAATATGAAGATAATGTTGGTAGTTTTATAGTACGTTGTTGCGCTTACGATAATTATTGGAGACGTTATGTCTTCGTTGAAATAAATGTTTGATTTAGTTATTAAAAGTAATAATTATTAGCCTGAAACACTCATCTACATTGAAAAAATCTCCCAAGAAAAGATACATGCCGCCCGCGGGACTCGAACCCGCGTCCTTCTGATTTCCGGTCAACTGCTCTATCCACTGAGCTACGTCGGCTTATCTCCTACCCGCCAAATATTTCAATATATACTAGTGTTTCATTCAACAATTACTGCTTATTACATTTTTCCACCTGCAAACAATTGATTTAGCACTGACAAAACTTTTCTTATATAACATTATTGGATAATCGCACCTCTCCCAATTCTCTGCCCGGGTTCGCGTCAGGCGTCACTCCCGAATGCACTGATTTTCAGATTCCTACCCAACTCTCATACCCTTTTATTTTCCAGAATTTCCTCTACCTCCTTTCCTATAAAGACTCGCCAAACTTTTATTATTGGAATTATTTTATTTAGGGCCTCCTGTGTGTAGCTAATGCAAAAAGGAACAATAAAGCCCGAGCAAGGACTCTAGTAGGGGTGGTTGAATAGAAGCGTTTACTGGTAGCGTTCATCGCGAGCATGGCACGTGTGTTTTCGCACCATGAGCGATGATGGCGGCGACGGAAAGGGAGCCACGATCCCTTGATTTTACTTTACGCCAAGAATTTTTAAGTGTTTTATTTTGCTGTTGGTAATAATGTTAAAATTGTTTTTGTCCAGTTCTTTCCTGGTAATGGACTCTCAATGTGGATTTGTATTTACGTAATTTCAAAGTTTTATACAATTGACCCGCCAAGGCTATGTTTCTAATAGTAGCTTGATATCAGGAGTTTAGTTAAACAATCGTATATAATACAAAAAAATAAATTCAAAAGGCATAAAAATAAAACCAACGACCGTAATTTTTAATTGAGCAAGACTTTACATATCTTCGTTTTGTTATTCCAGGTAGCGTTAATATGGAGACTGTTCCGATAAAGAAAGTACCCCGATGTGAAGATGAAGGAGGAATTCCTTGTTCGGGAATAGACATAGACTTGTTGGATGCCAAAAAAGAATGCTCAGAGCACTCTCAAAGTATTACCCAAGCTGCAGGTAAAATCAATATTTGTTTTTCAGAATTCGTTTTAATAATTTTCTATTTTGATCACAGAAATACACTTATTTAGCTTTATCCACCTTCTTTTTTAGATCTAATGTCGGACCTGGAGACGAAATCTAAAGGAAAACCTTATTTATGCTCTCATTGTAACTACTTCGGCAACAGCAAGTCAGCGTTAGCACGGCACTTAGACACCCATACCGGAAAGAAACCTTACGCGTGTTCCTACTGCAACTATTCATGTTCTCGTAAGGAAAATTTAAATCTTCACGTGCTTACCCATACTGGAGAAAAATATTATTCATGTTCCGAATGTAAATATTCATGTTCTCGACCAGGAAATTTAAAACGTCACATGCTTACCCATACTGGAGAAAAGCCTTATTCGTGTCCCGATTGTAACTATTCTTGTTCTCGAGAGGGATATTTAAAACTTCACATGCGTACCCATACTGGAGATAAACCTTATTCGTGTCCCTATTGCAGCTATTCATTCTCTCATAAGGGATATTTAAATCGTCACATGCTTACCCATACCGGAGAAAAGCCTTTTTCTTGTACTGACTGCAGCTATTCATGTTCTGATAGGGGGACTTTAAAACATCACAAGCTTACTCATACTGGAGAAAAACCTCATTCATGCTCGGTTTGCAACTATTCATGTTCGGTTAAGGGTCGGTTGAAACATCACATGCGTATCCATACTGGAGAAAAACCTTATGCTTGTTCCTACTGCAGCTATTCATTTTCTGAAATTGGACATTTAAAATGTCACGTGCTTACCCATACTGGAGAAAAACCTTTTTCCTGTTTCTGCTGCACCTATTCATGTTCTCGTAAGGGATCTTTAAAACGTCACATGCTTACCCATACTTGATAAAAGCCTTCTTCATGTTCCGACTGCAGCTATGTATGTTCTGAAAAAGGAACTTTAAAACCGCAAATGCTAACTCATACTGGAGATTAACCATAACAATATTCGCACTGCAACTATTAATGTCAGTTTTCACATGCACTCACACTTGAGAAAACCTTTTTTGTGTTCCGAGTGCGCCTTTTTATGATCACGAAATGAAAATTTACAATCACAGCTGACTTACGGTGAAATAAAGTCTTTCTTTGATTTCCTTTGCAGCTATTATATTCTCGAAAGTATGTATGTACGTATGTGTTTTCTAAATTTATTTTTATGATAGTTAACGAAATATAAATATTTCACTTTATTACTAAATACATAATTTAAATCCAGATAATATTTATGTAACAATTATAAATAATATCTTATCTTAAAAATTTTGTAATATTATTTAAAAAAATATATATATATATATTCACATATCTTAGGATTAAACAGTTAAAAAAAATTAAATTAAAAATTATAGGCTATCGAAAAAAGATTGTCAAATCAGCAATAAAAATGCTTAAACGCGTGACGAAAAAAATACAAAATATGTTTATGTAATAATACTTCTTGCAATTATTTTTTGATCATAAGTACTCATAAATGTCTTCGCAAAATAAGTGCGAAATAAAAATTAAATATATTATAAAAAAATGAAACAATGCAACTTTGTATAAACCACTTATAAAATGTGCATTATAATGGATAACCACAAAGTAATAGCTACATTCAAAAATATTAAATATATTAGTTTGTAAGACGTTAAATAATTAGCCAAACTAAGTATTTTCGTCGCAAAACACGTAAGCAGATTTTTTTGTATGATTTTATTTTATCTAAAATTAGAAGCTTTCCTACAAAATTTATTTTACTGTATGGTTATATGATTTGCAGTGTGTGTTGTATCATACAACATTTTGTTTGAAAATGTAACAAATTTGCCAATGGCTAACATTATAACCTTATTACAATAAACGTATTTTTTTTTAAATTTTAAAACTTTTACTAAACAAATTTACAAGCTTTCGAAATCAATTTATATTTTTATGTAGAAGACAGTCGATACGTCTCGAATTTGATTTAAGACTGACATATTTCCGGTTGTGTTCGGTTATTCCTATTCCCCCTTAAAGTAAACAACAACCTCTCACGTAAAGGGATTGAATCCCAACTTTTCAACGTGTCAGCTAATTAAACATTTTTTAATGGTTGATTTTTAATAGATGTGTAAAAGTTGGGTAAATATGTAGTTAGTCCACCTCACGGATAATACGGAACGTTCGTGTTGTCGAAGTTTGATGCACGGATAATACGGTATGTTCCTTTTTTAACTAATAGACAATCAAATATGACATTTGTCGGAAGCACCAATCTTATAAAATAAATTCTCTAAAATAAACTCGCATTTCATCGCGGGCTTGTGTATGTTATCTTTACTTAAAAAAACAGCCTACGTTTTTGAATGGTTTGTTTGGCTACGCAGGGTTTGTCTAGCGGGTTTGTGTAATTATTTTAATACATTTCTTTCCATGTTCTACTGTTATAAATAATACAGGTACAAACTAGTCAATGATGCATTCACTTCGTTTTACGCTAAAATATTTTTCTATGATTGGCAGCATTGATGAAATGTTACAATAAAAACGATGAATAAACATCTAAAATATTTTTCTATGATTGGCAGCATTGATGAAATGTTACAATAAAAACGATGAATAAACATGGCGTTACCGCACGAGTGAATTAATTTTAACAAAATTAAAATGTTAAATGCATATTTTTTGCATGTTTTTTGGTCTCCCCCGACATAAATACTCACTTTTCGTAATAATAAATCTAAATATAACTATTTTTGAATGTAGCTATTACTTTGTGGTTATCCATTATAGAAAAATGAAACAATATAACTTTGTATAAACCACTTATATAATTTGCAAATCCGACCGGTTTCGGAACAAACGTTCCTTCGTCAGGGAAAGCTTATACTAATTTGACAGTTTAGAACAATGATAAGTTTTAAGATTTTCACGGCCAAAAGCATTTTCGTTATTTGTTTTTGGGGTGTTATGCCGTGTTGCGCTACCTCCTTCTTTAGCCAACGTTTCGGACATCGTTGCAGTGTCCATCATCAGGGCAGATCCGGCAGATCCGGTAGATGTGTAATATTTTTTTTTTTTTTTTTTTTTTCTACCGGATCTGCCGGATCTGCCCTGATGATGGACACTGCAACGATGTCCGAAACGTTGGCTAAAGAAGGAGGTAGCGCAACACGGCATAACACCCCAAAAACAAATAACGAAAAAGTTTAGAACAATGTTTTATTATGATAGGGGTGGAGCCGTTGTTAGTTAATAATGTAGATTGGGTGGGTAGGTATTAGTGTAGAGTGGGTGGGTAGGTTTATACAAAGTTATATTGTTTCATTTTTCTAAATATAACTGTTTGGAAAAAAGTTTTCCGTATTAACGAGTAAGCGGTTTAATGCATAAATAATAAAAGTTGTTTCCAAATATCATAATATAAAGCTTTAGGGTTCTGTAATACTACAAGATATTTGGTACTCACTTGCGATTTATTTAAATCAAAACAATTTTAACCCGTCTGCTTGGTTCAATATATTCGCACCTCACAATTCGGAAGCCTCAGTTTCACGCAAAAACCATACATATAACCATATATAGCGTCTGTCACGGTCATATGCGAGATTGAGATTTTCTGTCGTTAACTAATAAATGGAAGGTTTTGTTTAACTTTTTGCAATTCTTACAAAGTTTTTGTACCTATGGCTTAGCGAAATTGTCTGCCTGATTCACGGCAGCGAAACTACCTACCGCAGATGCCAAAGGTTAGCTGACACAATCCGTTCTCTATCCAAATTTACAAAAAATATTATTCAATTTGAAGTTAACGCACCCAGATATTCTTTATTCTATGAGATAACAGTGCGTCTGTAAAGTTCTCGTGTATTATTTCCTCAAAGCAGAATGTCAAATCATCAAATTAACTCGCAATTTTTTCATTCCTTACAATGATACAAGTCCACAACAAGTAATCAGTACTTATTTTAGTATTTAACTAGCTAACCCGGCGAACTTCGTACCGCCTAAGAATCAATAACTGTGGTGTTAACTTATTAGCTGAATTAATTTCTTTTTTTTTTAAAGTTAAAATTAATACTCAAAATGAATTAAGAAATGTAATTCACGTGGCAGCAAGACATTTGCTTTATTAAAGCGAATCGAAATGATTCACGTGGCATTATTGCACTACTTTCTGTTAAAACTATTTACTGGGTGGGTTGCACTTGGGTCGATTCCCTTCATTGAAGCACCTTGTGATATCCAACATTTTTCGTTTTGTTGTCGTTAGGTATCTTCCCAGTTCCACCGGGCGCATTGAGGAAAAATAAGCCACCATTTCCATCATCAACTGCCTTCATTAACGAATCGTGCACTTCCTTCTGTTGGGGGTACAACAGTGGTACATTCGTTCAAACTGATTGGTTCAATGCATCTTGATCATATTCACGTTCACGTACCAATTCTTGATTGAAAGCATCATTCATTGCAAGTTTCATTGCATTCATGAAGGGTCGATCTGGCGTTGTTATTCCTAACTTGACTAACAAACTGCCGGTAAAAAACATGAGGTAACACATGTCTTCGATCAAAAACAAAGCCTGTTTATGTATATCCTCATTCACCTCGAGATCAGGATTCCCTGAACTGACACGAATTCGATGTAAAATGTCTTCTGACATGTCATCTTTGTACTTGTTCCGTAGTTCATGTGGATTCGATGGGAAACATGTCGAAATAATGATAGCAAATAATGTGCGTATCAGACTGGAGATGCAGAAATAATTGCTTCAGTGATTGTCATGTCCCAATGAGTATCGTTTTCAAGCAAATTGATCTGCTGACATGCAACACGAATTGTTTGGCACACTACACCATTGACTTGTGATTCAAACGATGTCGGCCCACGAACATTCACCAGCAACAACCGAAAGTTACTTAGTTCGTTACTTTTTACATGAACTGTGTAAATGCGACCAAGAGCATCAGTAGAACGCACAACCCGATGATCAGTAACCACATCGCCGTGCTTCCGACGTAGAAATCTCTTCGACAAAGCGTTAGACAAAGTGTAATAACGTGGCATCTCAGAGTAGAGCAACGTCCGGGTAAACAGATCGCATTGGCAAATCGAAAAGAAACAGGTCAATGTTGTTGCTGGAGGTGTTTCAGCACGTTTGGCAACAATCGATGTAATGAAATAAACTCGTTGATCATTCTCCAGATGCATCGCCAAATATACAACAATGAAATGTCGTTCATGATTGGGGAATGAGAATATACGCCTCATTGTAGCTCACAAACTTGATAGCGTGTGATTTCATCGTTTTTTATTTGCAGTTTTAACGCCAAAAACCGCCATATCGCTGAATTTTGTGACAAATTTGCAGATGTATTTGATTGACTTCACCGAATTGCATTAGGTACCCCACGTCACAATGCGCCTTGAATGTTTTGAAAAGAAGTTGCTGTTTTCCTGGAGTTGTGCAGACATACGTTCACCATTTGTCCCTTTTACGACTGTTGGCATTTAGTGTGTAAGAAAGAGAGGCAGCATTATATGTTTGAGAACAAAACAAAAACAATCAGCACATTGACATTTGACGTTTTTGAATTTTTGGAATTCAAGCAAACTGCAATATTATACCTACCTACCACAATATTCCTTCAGCTCTTTCAAAAGATGAAAATTCGTTCCATATTAAATGTATGAGGAAATGAATTGTCGTCATAACTTTTGCGATGTTTTAATAGTTATTATCCTATCCGGGGCGGAGACAAATCCAACAAATCAAAGATCATCAAAATCGGTTCAGCCGTTCTCGAGTTATAAATAGTGTAACTAACCCGACTTTGTTTTATATATTAAGATTAATGTTTAAAATAGAAAATTAAACAAACATGGTACATTTCCAAACAACATACTTACGTAAAACAATGAGAGATGACAGATGTCAAATAATAATCCATCCAATGGCTTCTTAAGCCATGCATATACCAAAACTGTATAAAATAAATCACTGGTTTTCATCTGGGATTCTTAAGAATAAACAAACTGTATTAAAGAAAAACATCGTCTAAAATCCCCATAAAGGTACTGACACACTTGCTCACAGAAGCCGGCTTATGAGCATGCTCATTAATGAGTACGCTCCTGTCAAAAATAGTCAACTGTACACATTTGCTCAATAATGAGCAGGCTTGGTTTGAGCTTTCTCGTGAATGAGCGTGCTCAAAGCCAACATTTGAACACACATGCTACTTAATGAGCATGCTCATCATGCTCATGTCAAATAAATAAATGCAGGGATGTTCTGCCCAAAAAAAATATTTCCCAAGATTTCGAGGTGAAAATTCCATAGATTACAAGATTAATAAATTTTCCCTAGATTAATAAAATTCCCTAGATTAGGGGCACACCTTGGCAAATCAAAACTCGAGTCGGCGGGGGGTTGTCGGACTTTGAATTAAAGGACTTGGAAAGTGGTATTCCTCTCATATATAATATACTTTTTTATATTTCATGGGCATTAACTGTAAAAATTTTTAGACATTTTGTTTTAAAAGTTTTATTTTCAATGTACATTGGTTACTTATAATGCTGTGCTTTTCCAAATAAAACACTTTTTGCTAAGTGAAATAGTAATTTCAAAGTATCACAATCACTACTGGTTTAGAAACGGAATTATAAATAAAAAAAACACTTTGCAAAATAAAAATCAACCGCAATCACTGAAACAACGGAACTAAAACAACAGAACTTTTAACAAATATTATGTTACTTGTATTGTGTATTGTATTTTGTAAACCCATTCTTTTCACTGTAATTAAAAAAAATGTACTGCATTCTATGTAAAAGCCCTATGGGCGTTTAAATAAATAAATAAATGAAACTTGTATTAATTTTTTTTAAAGGTCCCTATTTTTAGATACGTAATATAATTTTGAGTTGTCAGTGTTAAAAATAACATTGCATGTAAGTACATCAACAATATAAGATTTGTGGGAATCCCAAAAATATGTAAATAATACCAGTAATATTGTCATATGTAATATAAATTTTGCCGGAGTTCGAAATTTCCCTATATTTTGTGCTGATTTCCCCTTTCCCTAAAAAATATTTTTCTCCCCTAGAGATAGGGAAATTTCCATAGACATACCATCACTGAATAAATGTCAAATACAGTCAGTTTCGTTCTGAGCTAAACTAAATAATATTACTGCTTGAAATGGAATTATTTAAGAATCTTCCGACGCAATAAAATAAGACGTTTGATTTGGGTCCAAGATGTCAAGAAATCCGAAAACGACTAAATATTAAAAAATAAATGCTAATTTCATTAGAATGTGGTTTCATTTTGGAGGCAAAGGAGCTTTTGGGGAATTTGGAAATCTATTGGGGGTATTTTAGGGACCTTGTGTTCCAAATATAAACATGATTCCCATAATAAATTACGAAAAACAAGGTTTTTTCGTCTCCCCAGCGTGCTATTTTGACATTTTTGCAAAGGCTGCGCAGATGCAAACTGAAATCGGATTGACATGAGCATGCTCATAAGCGGGCTATAGACCTTCAGTTTTAACTGTACAGTTTATCTGTACAGTTAATTTTAATTTTTGCTTCATCTTTAGTTACATTATTAATTTTGCAGATCCTTCTTAAATCTACCTGCGCCTCCCCCAATGACATGTGCAGGCTTGAGGTTTGATCACACGACCTTGACTGTCCTTTGTCCTGCCTTTGACTACCCAACGCTGAATTTTCTTTTAGTCTTCGGGTATTTTACCCCAAATTTCAGTTAACATTCTTTGAAGCTTCACTGAGTGGTTGGCTAAGGGACACGGAAGCTAAGTGTAGTTTATGGTCAGACCGAAAGCCATTCACATTTTTTGTTGGTACTTGCCAATTGATTTGAGATTTATTGTATTTCTTATGATCTCTATTTTATGCAGGTGCTTGCAGGTTTTTTACAGATGCAATTCCGCGTCATGGAGTCTTCGTTTCTTTTGCCCTGTTTAATTTATCTTTGTCTTACTAACCTATTTTTTTGCATTTTGTTTTTCCTGTTAAGCACTTGCATACTGCTTACTAACAACGTATGCATGGACACTGGAGGTCTAGATTCGTTCAAAATAAATAAATGTAGCTTCGTTTAATCAAAAAAATTAGAATCTTGCGAGAGCCTTGAAGGAGTAACCATCAGTTACTTATACCAGGGCGGGTAAGAGGTGGATTCCCTCCACTGTACAGTTAATTGGGATAACTTTGGGGAAGCGCTACGAGATACGCTAAGGGATTTTCACCACGTAGCTGCTACTGATCCGGATAATTTGGGGAACTTTTTTAATAAGGCGGTTGTATCTGCTGCCAACTCGTCTTTGGGAAGATTAAACCCGAAGACTAGTATTAGGACGCCGTGGTGGTCACCTGAGCTGACTTCGCTGAAGTGGGCCTATAAGAGGGCCTACAGGGCGCTGGGGCTGTCCAGGAGTCGCAACTGTACGGAGGAGGAGATGGTTGCACTTCAGGCGAGCCTCAGGTCTGCCAGGTCGGCCTTCAAACGGGCCTTTCTCCTAGCTAAACGAGCTGCTTGGCATAATTGGGTCAAAGAAGTGGGAAACGCCAACCCGTGGGAAATCCACAGCGCGATTGAAAAATCCGGTAAAGGTTCTGACCGGTACTTGTCAACAGTAATTGGGCTCACAGATGGGAGGAACGCTGAGACTGTGGATGTGGCCTCCACTCTCGAAACACTCTTGGGTGAGTTAGTTCCTGTAGAGTCAGTAGATGGGGAAAGTGACCAACATAAACAGATCAGAAATCTGTCACGGCTGCCACCGAGAGACCTCGCCCAAGAGGGTAACTTCACTAGAGTCACTAAAGCGGAAATCGAAGTGATAATTAAGGGTTTGGGTCCTAAGAAGGCACCAGGGCATGACAGGCTCAATGGCGCGATTGCGAGGCGAGTCTGGATCCACGCAAAGGACTGCTCTTCCAGGTGATGGACACGTGCTTGAGGAGAGGAGTTTTCCCCTCCGAGTGGAAGTGTGGCGTGCTCCGGATCATACCAAAAGGGAACGGGAAACCACTTACCGACATTAAAGCGTACCGGCCGATTACCCTCCTCCCTGTACTTGGCAAAATTCTGGAAACACTAATACGAGAGCGGCTACGTAAAACATTATCTCCGGCCAGAGACCTGCAGTTCGGCTTCGTCCCCGGTAGATCCACGGTGCACGCCCTGTCGTATGTGCTTGATTGGGTGAAGGCTTGTCCCAAGAGGTATGTAGTTGCGATCTTCCTCGACATAACTGGTGCCTTCGATTACGCGTGGTGGGCAATGATACGCACAAAGGTGAAAAACAGGCAGTGTTCCAAACTCTTATTCGACGCAATTGTGCAGTTTTCTTCAATTTAATCACTAAATCTGAACAATTAGAAGCAGAGTTCTTTCCGCGAACATTCACAGCAACAGCGTGCAATATCTTGGCGAAATAAATATCCTTTTTGAATGAGTCTGATCCTTTCAGGAGTTAATCAGCCATTAAATCATTAACTAATTAAGGAAGCAATCTTCCGAACAGGCCCTCCATTGATATGCTTGGTGTAACCCTAAGTGACCAGCTCAGGTATGGGGGCTCCATCGAATCCAGAGTAAAGTTAGCCTCCCGAAAACTGGGCGTACTGTACAGGGCCCGCAGATACTTTAATAGTACACAACTGCTAACCCTGTACAAATCGCAAGTGCGCCCCACGGTTGAATTTGGCAGCCACCTCTGGTCTGGAGCTCCAAAATACCTGAAAAATACCCTCGACTCTGTGCAGAAACGGGCGGTCCGTTTGATAGATTCTCCCATCTTAACAGACGGATTGCAATCTTTAGAGCACAGGCGTCGGGTGGGAATGCTATCCTTGTTCTACCGGTATTACAATGGAAGATGCTCCGAGGAACTAGCATCATTGATCCCTTCGGCACCGGTGCATAGTCGGGAAACACGCCAAACGCGTGCCCAACATTTGTACACAGTTGATATTTGTCACATGAGAACGGGTCGTTTCTTCGACTCGTTCTTGTGTTCAACAGCTCGGCTGTGGAATGATTTGCCGGCCTCTGTGTTTCCTCCTTCCTACAACATGGGGCTCTTCAAGACCAATGTTCATTCCTTCCTCTCCTCAAAAAGACCCTCCACACAGCATCCCAGATGACATAGGCCCTGAGGGAAATTATTTTCCTCAGGGCCTCCTGTGTGGAGTTAATGTAAAAAAAAAAAAATTAACTACGTCATCATCTCCAGAGTCAATGGAAGTATAAAGTGACAACAGAATGGGAAAACTCCATAAAAATTGCGCGATGTAGTTTTTTAAGTATTCTTTGAGCAGAAACTGTTTTTGCAGCAGCGAGATCTTAGAAACAAAACTAACTTTTAATAAATAAGATGCTTTGCTGTTTAGCAGCATTGGTAACATAATTAAAGAACAAACTGAAGTGTAATCAGCCTTTTTAAGGCATTCAAAGAGGGAGCATTCAATTTCTTTTGAAGATTCTTGAGACAAAATGGTCGGCAGAAGAAAACAAGAGTAGAATTCTTCACAATGTTTTTCAATCTGCAATTTGTCCAAACGACAAAAAGCTTTGCTCATATTCAGCACTGTGCTAGCAGGAACAGTTGAAATTATCAAAACACAGATTTTATTGAAGCCAGGAGAATTCAGTACGTTTTCCAAGAAATTTACATTTGTTTCATTGTCAGTTTTAAATTCTTCCAATAAGTGCTCGGCAATGGACTCACAATTCTCTTCTTGAGATTTGCATTTATTTAAGGTCAAATTAGTATCCAAATCTACTTCCATTTCTTCTTTACTATTATTAGTAATATCAACGAGGTCAAAATTTTCCATTGTGCTTTTAACATCGTATGGTTTACTTTCATGGCACCGGTTTTTATATATTAATTCGTTGAAAGTGGACCACTTGTTGAATGATATCTTCGATTCGCCAATATGTTCTTCTTTTTTCTTACTAACAGTTTGCTTAAAATTATCCAAAGCAACCGCAGAACGTCTGTCGTACTCCCGATAAGCGTACATTTTGATGAGAACTTAAGGAAATTTTTTAACAGCACACAATCGACATCTTTACGATTTACGATTTTTTGACATGTACTATTTTTTTTCTATGGTTTTAGTGGTAGGCTACTTCGTGTAACGTTTCACCAGCCATATTATTTATTTTTTCAAATTTGAACTGATGATGAACTTTTTATTTCAGTTCTATTTTTGGTAAATATTTCCCTATCGAGTCCACGCTCAATATTAAAACAAATTGTACTAGGTAGATTACAGTATTTCACTAACCGGAATTGAAAAATATTGCATTTTAATGGTTATTTTGACATATTTAAAAACGCGAAATGTCATTTCTCAAGGAACGCCATGTTGTTAATTTCACCGGCAAACGTCTCGCGTGATTTTTCGTGTTTGTGAAACCGAACAAAATAATGATTAATACACATTATTTATCATTTCCGAAGATTGCAAATCGTACTTATTATTGTCTAACTGACAGAAAAAAAATGCGTACCTATTTCATCGGTGTAATTAACATGGCGGTCTTTGAAAAATGACATTTCGAGTTTTTAAAATTTAAAAAAAATAAATTAAAACGCAATATTTTTCAATTCCTGTTACCTACTGAATTACTTTTTACTAACCATTATATACCTAGTGCAATTTGTTATAATTTTTTAAAGCGTGTTTTGAGCGTGGACTCGATAGAGAAATATTAACTCTATTTTTTTTTTACTATAACGTCGTTTATTGTAAGGGTATGCCAAGAGGATGAACCGCCTCACAACTCTATCTTGGCACTTACTCCTTGCTTCTTGCTTCACGTACCATCTCATTCGTACTACTTACTCTGATTACTGAGCTGTTACCTACTCTGATTCTTGAGATGTCACGTGACTGACGAGACACTATCCAATAATTCAGTTTCAAATGTATGGATCAGAGCCCCCTCAGAATACCTAACAGGTTTATTCGATTCCTTACCGACCCACAGGATGTCGTTTTTTTTACCACACGCACTGGGATACATTTCACATTAATGATTGTATCGTTATGCAAGTACAATAGGGTACAATCGCTATTTTTTTGTTTTTTTACCAAAAATTAGAGAAAAAAATTACAAAGTGGAATATTCAAAAAATATTTTTTTTAAGATAGGATTAGTCCTTCAACAACGTTTTGAATATTCACATATCAAATTCGGGCTTAAACGCCTTCTTTGCGCGGTTTTGTCTTGTGACGTCACTTCGCACTTCTTGACAGCGGACATTTGTCATAATCCAGTAACCAATCTTCAGGTGATCATTTGTTTTTCGAAGAAAATGTCGGGAAATACCGTTTATAAATACTGTATTGTACTAAAGTGTACAAATACAACATCTTAAACCCCAAACAAACTATTTATAAACGTCCCAAATGATGTTATTATGTGTAAAAAACGGTGCCATGCGATGAAAAGGTGCATTAAAAAACTGCCATCATAATCGCGTCGATTTTTGGCAAATTATTAGATTGTCCTTGTAGAAAACCACTGTCTGTCATGATAATATGTATTTACAGTATATATATATATATTTTTTTTTTAATTTAAAAAATACACACGTATACAGATTCATAGTAAAACATTTGATTCTTAAAACTAATAACAATATGTAAATTTCTTTTTAATTAAACTACCCAATTCAATAGAGAAAACATTTCTCGTGCTTGAATTTTGGAGTGCCATTGTAAAATGCATAGTTACATAGAGTATGTTATTACAAGTACTTATATTAATAAAATATATATTCATGAAGACAAGTGGACATAATAACTGACAGTATTGTCAGAGTAGGTACATATAATAAAGTTGTAACAATTTGGTGCCTGCAAATAATGCGTATGTACTTTGCTTTAAAATTTGATATGGTGATGAAATATTTTTAGAGATTATGTTCTAGTTTATTTTTTTGTTGTTATTATTGTGATGATGAATTTAAAACTTATAATTAGTGTCGGGTTGGTCTATTAGTGTTTTTATTTGGGATTTAAAAACTTTATAATTTTTTTCAGACTTGATTTTATATGGGAGAGCATTGAAAAATTTTATACCTTGATAAGCATAATGGTGTTGGGAAGCACTCGTTTTAAATTTTGGAATTTCTAAATTGCCCCGTGATCGTGGTCGGTTGTTTATGTTTGTGAATGTTGTTGTTGATGGATTGAAATGATCTTTATGAGTTTGCAATAATGAGTTCTTTTTGAATATTTTATTAAGACTGAGAACCCTAAAAGAGTCAAATAGCTGTGTTGTTGGAAATACAGATGGTTTTCGTAAGATGACTTTCAAAATCAACCTCTGTACCCTTTCTACAGGTAAGAAGTTAGTTTTGAAAGTCCCACCCCACCCGATTATACCATATTGTAGAATAGATTGGGCAAGAGAGAAATAGATAGTTTTGATCATATTCGATGATAAGATGTTTCTCAGTCTAATAAATATGTATATAAGTTTTCTTATTCTGGTTACTGTATTTTGGACTTGTTCTTTCCATTTTAACTGTCTATCTACTATGACACCCAGATACTTTATACTATTTTTGCATGTTATTGGTACGCAATTTTCATCGTTGCAATCCTTTTTATTTTCACACTGTGATGAATGGATTTTAATGGTTATATTGTTCTCGACATATGTTTTATACAAACTAATGGGTATAAGATGCATAACTAAACGATTATAACTTTCAAACTTATTCAAACCAACAACTAGAACAAAAACAACTTCACGTGGGACTCGGTGGGTGCGTTGTGACGTCACAATGTAGCCAGTCAATCGTGACTCGTTTTTGGTATTTGAATTTTTATACAGTTTTAAAAGTGAATTAATTAATTTAATAATTTTTTGGGGGGATTTTAAGTACGATGTTAGAGTTTGGTTATTTATGTTTTAAATATATTAAATGTATTGAAAACACTATATTACATATACTGCATGTACCCTATTAGGAACTTAAAAAAAAAACTTATTCTTCTTTGGTTTGATTTGTCTATGACATCACTTGGTCCATCTGTCGTTTATTTACTATATTCACTTAGTCAAGTAGGGTACCGAGTTGGTACTAGGCGTTAGGATTTCCCCATTTGCCATTTTCTTCGTTCGATAGCAACTTCGTATTCTTTCTATGTCCTGTCCGTTCAACGGACGTTGGCTATTATTCTGTAGATCCACATCTCGAATGCCTCAAGGCGCCTAATTAGTTCTTCAGTAGTTAAGCGACCATGCTTCCATTCCATAAAAAATAATATCGAAAACATAGCAACTAACAGCTTTATTTGCTTGGCTTCACACCAATCGAGGGTAAAATTTTTCACTACTTGTAATTTGAAGGAAAATAATAACTACTTAATTTCCACTTCCTAAGGGCACTTTATCTGTCGTCATAGTTATAACATATCTGTCGTTATCGTGTTCATCTTAATTCAAATTCCCAGTCCGGTGGGTTGCCGTAGTTCCGCATTCCACCCAGTGGCGTAATTATACCATCTAAGTCCAGTGGCAAATTCATGGGAAGGGGCCTCTCCAGTAAAAATCGCCACGTTGTAATTGAATTTTAATAAATCACTTAAGAAGTTACCCAACAGTATTACTAATATTGTGTGCATTTTTGTAAAATATCTAATAAATTTTATTTTCAAAAGCATAGGTATTTATAATGAAATAACAATTTAATATTTACAAGATATTAATTAATATAACTCTTTTCTTCGAGCTATCTGTTCCGCAAAAGTATCAATAACGTCATCAAAGTTTAAAGATCGGGCCATAGAATTTTCAATAGACAGAATAACCAAGTTACGTAGCCTGTCTTGTCCTAATGAGTTTCTTAAATAGGTTTTTAATTTTTCAAATTAATAGATAACTTTGTATTAACCACTTAATTATTTACCAAAACAGACATGTTTTGTCAGCGAAGCTGACTTCTTCAGGGTTTTGACAGAACTAATTTTAAAAATAGACATACATAGGTAATAGAGAAAAATAATAGACATAAACAATAATAAAATTTGAAAGAAAATAATGTGTAAGGGACGAGGGGCAATATAGAACAATTAAAAATTTAAAAGGGGAATAGATTTAATAATGGGTCATTTAAAAACAATTTTTGATTATTAATAATATTTAAATTTGCGTTAACACTCTTTCTAACCTCTAAAATTTCTAATTTATCCAACTGAAAGCCATTGACATTACAATGTATTAATTCTAAATTTAAATTTTAGAGATTAGAAAGAGTGTTAATGCAAATTTAAATATTATCAATAATCAAAAATTGTTTTTAAATGACCCATTATTATATCTATTCCCCTTTAAAATTTTTAATTGTTCTATATTGCCCCTCATCCCTTACACATTATTTTCTTTCAAATTTTATTATTGTTTATGTCTATTATTTTTCTCTATTACCTATGTATGTCTATTTTTAAAATTAGTTCTGTCAAAACCCTGAAGAAGTCAGCTTTGCTGACGAAACATGTCGGTTTTTGTAAATAATTAAGTGGTTAATACAAAGTTATCTATTAATTTGAATTTAAAATGTTACCAAAAAATAATTTTGCACTATTAGAAGAAGTGATTTTTAATTTTTGTTTCGAAAATGATCTTTCAGCGCTAGCTGTAGTCACAGGAATTATTAAAAATAACATTAATGTAATACACACTCAGGAAAGCTGCAAGACATAAAATGATTCTTTATTATTAATACAGCAAGTTCTCTAATACACGAAGCCTTTTCTATTTCGTCTCTGAAGGTGGACTGAAAACTGAGAATTTCCCTGGCAAATGATTCATATATGTCTTTTTTCCCTTAAATAACTAACTAACCATCACTCCGTTTCCACAGAGGTAGGTAGAGAGGACGGACCGCCAAACAACTTGCCAACGCCAAAGTTGATCCGGAGAAAGTAAAATCCTCGATGATTAAACAATACAATCATTTGGCAGTTGGGTTTTTCATGCCAATATAACATTTGAATAATTCACATTCATATTCAAAAGGACACTTCAACGACATCTGTGGTAGTCTATTCGCAGTTCAAACGAGCGCAATACATTTTGGTATCCCTGAAAGCACACAGAGACCGCTAAACAGCGACTTTGTGATATAAATAGTTTTAATTTATAATCCACGTAAAAAATATAAAATATTATGATGTCAAACCAGCGTCTTTTACAGTTAGATAAAAAAAATTGGAAAAGTTCTAAGGAATCAAACCATTTTATCCACCCATGATTGATAATAATTTTGAATACTGGAGTCTCCCTGGTATTACGTCAAATCTCAGATTCATAATCACTAGTTTCGACCAAGCATATCTTATAAATGAGTCAGTATATGTCTTATCATCGTACGCTTGTGTGCATATGAATGCTTACACACGTAACAAGAAAAAGGTTTGTATCCACTGTGGGTTAGCTTGTGTTTCGATAAATCCCCCTTTCGAAAAGTTGAATAACTACACTCGGAACACGAAAAGCATTTTTCTCCACTGTGAGTCCGCTTATGCATCTTCAAACGTCCGCTTGCAGAACAAGAATAATTACAGTCGGAACATGAAAAACAATTTTTTCTGCTGTGAATCAGCATGTGCCTCTGCAAATGTTGGCTACGAGAACAAGAATAGTTACAGTCGTAACATGTAAAAGGTTTTTCTCCACTATGAATTCGCATATGTCTCGTCAAATCTCCCTTTAGAAAACATGAATAACCACAGTCGGCACATAAAAAACGTTTTTCAGCACTGTGAGTCAGAAGCATGTGATTCGTCAATTGTCCCCTTCGAAAAAAAGAATAGTTGCAGTTGGAACATGAAAAAGGTTTTTCTCCACTGTGAGTCCGCACGTGTCTCGTCAAATCTCCCTTTCGAGAACATGAAATTTTGCAGACGGAACATGAAAAAGGTTTTTCTCCACTATGGACGCGCAAATGAAAATCTAAAATTGACTTATAAAAGCAGGAGTAGTTACAAAAGGGACAAAATAATTTTTTTCCGCAGGATATGTCTTCAGATCTGTCAATGAGTCTGAAAAAAATTAAAAATAAAGTTATTAGTTTAAGTACCGTTAACCAAAATATGTAAAAAATAGAAAGCAAAAATCGTTATTTACCTGTTGTCTGGGTAATTCTTTGAGAGCTATCCAGGCATTCCTTTTTAACATCCGGCAGCTCTATTTCGATTTCCACATAAGGAATTCCCTCTCCATCTTCATTTAGGGGTCGTGATTCTACCTTGAAGCTATCAGCCTCCACTTTAATGCTACCTAGAAAAATGAAACAAAAATACGTACAATTGAAATAATAGCCGTATCTCTTCGAGACATTACTACAACAAAACTTGTTTTGAGTGTAATAAAAGTTTAATTAAAAAATGTACGAGTAAAGATACCTTTGATTAACCATATAGAAGCGGGAATTTGGATAACAGGCGTAAAGGTTAATTTAGGAAATAAGAAAGACTCCAGATGTCCGCTTCAGATTCAGATGCTTAAAGGAGGAAAAAAACTATTTACTCTTGAGCACATTCTGTGGGGAGTTTTGCATCAACAGCGAAAAAACACTTTAAACAATATTACTCTTATGCGTTTTTAAAGCATAAAAATTAAAATTAATTATTACATTCCAATTTGGGAGGCAAATATGGGTACTGCCCCCCGGGTATCATTTATTAGATAACCGAGACCTCTGCCAAAGGTCATCCCAAGTGGTCCGCTACGTTTGGTGACATATGTAGCAGGGGTACCCGGGTTCATGGGTTGAGGTTTATCTAATTCTTGGCGGCGAATGCGTTTGCTTACAAACTGCGTGGCGGATCGGATCGAGAAAGGGTTGAGGGAGACCTAACCTAGACCTAAAAATTACTATAGGCAAAAATTATTAGCCTGAAACACTCATCTACAGTGAAAAAATCTCCCGAGAAAAGATACACGCCGCCGACGGGACTCGAACCCGCGTCTTTCTGATTTCCGGTCAAATGCTCTGTCCACTGGCTACGTCGGCTTATCTCCTGCCCGCCAAATAATTCAATATATACTAATGTTTCATTCAACAATTACTGCTTATCACATTTTTCCACCTGCAAACAACCAACTTTATTTTAATTTTTAGAAATTTAATTAAAATTAAATTTGATAATGTTATTATCGAGTTCTGCAAGTTTTTTGGTTAGTGTTTTAGTTACAGCTGTTTCGACTTGTAAGGTCATTTTCAAACTGTGGTGAAGCCACGTACGGACGACTTATTTATAAGATTTTAAATGTCAATTAAATGTAGAGACACTAATTGAGAGAGTGCTAATGTGGGATTCGGAGTATTTCCCTTTGGTTTGCCTTGCACTAAGTGTAAGGGTTTTCTTAATTGATTTGGAATGACGTTATTGCTATGACTCATTTAAGTGCATTATATTTTTTAGGTTTGGTAAACATACTAAGTAGTGGGGAATAAATAATTTTCCTTACTTTATTAATTAGCGTTATGTTGGAGTCATTCGTTCGTTTATTGATTTCTAATTGTTCAAGAAAATTTAATCTAAGACCCTTTCGTTCTATATGTAATGGTTTTGGCTGGTTATTTTTAAGTGGAACATGATTATTCACTAAGAGATGTTCGGCGAATTTTGAAGAGGTGTTTTTATTTTTATAACATCTTATTCATATATGCCACCGTTATTGAGTTTAGGATTAAAAGGTTTTTAGGTTTAGGATTTTAGAATTAAAATGTGACCACGCCGACTGTAACGCTACATATATCGGACAAATAGGTAGGGCATTCTCAACTAGATTCAAAGAACATATAAGATGTTATAAAAATAAAAATAAAAATGTGGTGGTGAAATATTTTAACTCATCAAATATTAAGTATTATCAGGAAATCAGAAGGACGCGGAAATTTTCTCAATGTAGATGAGTGTTTCAGGCTAATAATTATTACTTATAATAATTGCTACCCTTTGTGCCACGCATAAAAATCTTGTCTTAAACATTAGTCTATCAATTAAAAAAATAATAACCTAGACCTCTCCAGCCAGACTATCTCAACCCATCGCCATGCACCGCAGTGAGAGGGATGGATTCATACGTCCGTCACTCCTGGACGCACTAGACAAACTGACACAGATTCCTACACACCCCTCGTACCCTTTCCTTTCCAGAACTTTTCCTTCCTTTCCCTAAAAATACCCTACTAACAGCATCCTCCAAGATGAAATACGGCTTGAGAGGTTTTTTCTTTAGGGCCTGCCTTGTGGAGTTAACGTAAAACTCAAACCCACAGCAGTGTTGGGTGGCTGATGGGATGGGGGAGTTCTTAGGTGAAATACATATCATCTCTCTAGAAATTATATAAGTACTAGCAGTTCTGTGATCACTTGTGGAATTACTTATTTGGGACATTCTCGTAAAACTGATATAAATTATACCCAAACGTTGCAAAACTCCCTTAAAAAATTGTTAATCCATAAGTACACTAATGAAAACAGAAGCGACACTAAATTAATCTACAGGTCTCTAAATGTTTTACCTGTCAGATCATTATTGTTTTATAATATTGTAAGTCACATTGTCACAAAATGTTACATTGTCCGATTCCTTGTAAAGGGAAAGAGTTTACCATAAATATAATAAGTACAAGATTCACTAAAAATGAAGGATTGGTGGTTCCGAAATGTGCCAATAAATACGGTGAAAGAACCCTTAACTATATTGTACCCAAATTATTGAATAAACTACCAATGACAATAAAAAATAATAACGTTTTAACTGCTAAAGTCAAATATGATCTAAGGAAATGGCTATTAAATACCGATGATTTATATTAATGCCCTACAGAAGTCCCTGTAATCTATATTGAAATTCACTTTCGAAGGCATTGAAAAATTCATTAGGTATAATTTTTGTAATAGGTACCTCATGTGTATAAAACTATTCATTTACTTGTTGATTATATTCATTTGTTCATACTAAATCTTTTTGTACTTGTTTATTATATAAGGTTTATAGTGGTATTTACATATATACTATTCCGTAATTTAAAAGAATTATCTAATTGTTATTTTAGCATCAACATTATACATATTCACTGTTTGAAAATGTACCAATTTATTGCATAAAATGTTGTAATTATGTACCCGCTGACAAACTAGATAAGTAGTTTAGCGGGTTTAAATGTTAATAAATAATAAAAAAATAAAAATTTAGACCTTGGTAAATAAAAATACTTAATAATTTTAAAGTTTTGTAGTTTGGCAGTTTGGCGTAAAATAAATTTTAAGTTAAACACCAAAGCATGGCAAGAGAGGACGTTGTGAACAAGCATAATATTATGTCCTGCATGAGCAACATTTCAAAACGGTCATGGATTCCGAACATCGAAGTTTTACATTCTACATGCAATGCTACTTACTGGCTTTCAGAGTATTCTCCGCATACTGTAAACATTCTTTCTTTACATCTGGGAGGTTAGAATAGATATCCTCATACGGCATTTCACCTCCACTTTCTTCCTGGGGTTCCGTCTTGACCAAAACACTCTCTGGATTTATTAGATCCATGGCAAGATCGTTTGGAATATACTGTAAAAGTAATGGTGTAGGCATAATAAATATTCGGTAATATGGATATAATCTTGACTGAACAGACCTAAGTTAAGACAATGAAAACGGTAGACACAGTCGTCATCAATAGTTAGATTGCAGTAATCTGATATTGTCTTCCCATTTATCTCTATGTAAAGTAATCTTGGTATAATACTATATTTTTTATAATTTTAATCAATGCCTTAAAAAAGAAACATAAATACGTACTTACTTCAAGGTCAAACGGTCCCTAAATAAATAATGGACGCCCTAACATGGTTGTACCAACTAGCATAAGTTTAGCTGGTCACGTTGTGTTAGTTTTAAACAATGTTTTTTTTCATCCAGTTCGTCTGTTTCCAATGAATCAGGATGAAAAAAGGATGTGTTGCATTTTGGTACAGTTTTGGATAAACTTGTTTTGTTCCGCCTCACGGTTAATATGGAATATGTCTTAGTTAGACAGTTAGATTTAGCTTTATTATTACGAAAAGAGAGTATTTAAGAGGAATTTTTTTCTTAAAATTACTTAATTCACTTACGCGATTTATGAAGTGTTCGACAAAATGAATCATATTTGTACATTTCATACGCAATCAATGCTGGCAATCATGTAAGTAATTCATGGGTATATAGATTGAAACGAAACTTCGCAAATGTCAAATCCATGGTAAAAAACTTAAAACCTAAATTAAATGAATAAATAATCACGTATACTTACAGTAATTTGTGTTTTAAACGTTCTGAACTTAAAATATGCGACACTTGACATCTGACATCGGCTCACGTAACCCATAGAAATAGCAATTGAAAGAATTAGAAAATCTCGCACATTTGACAGCCGTTTCCGTACATAGAATCCTTCCCATATGTAAAAGATATTGAATCGCTCGTCTAGTCTGGAGCCTCAAAATACTTGAAAAAACCCATGAAGAAACTGACATTACCGTCTTGATTGTTGTTATGTCAATGAAATTTTAGGAGCATTTAATTTGCCACAGGATCTGCATTTAGGTATATAATATTTATTTTAAATATTTATCTTTGTATAGTTTGTAGGCATCGGGTGACATTAAAATCGATGGGCTTCGTCGAAACAAAGGAAATATTTTTATACTGGTTCATTGGTTGCTCCATTACCTACCGGAGCTCAAGTGTGATAAACTGACCATCTATTTTAACACACATCTATGGCCTAACTGTCAAAGGAACTGGAACGCGACGCTCGCGACGCTTATCCCGATTCGTTGAAAATTTAAGTCTGCAATTTCTTGTGATTGTTGAATAACTACCTTTGAGAAAGTAGCTAATGTGAGTACCCTTTAGTTGTGATTGAATTTTCTGAGAGTTATTTCAGTACAGCAGTAGATAATATTATCGACTTTTCCCATATTTTGTGTTCAAATTATTTGAGGTTATGAACTATTTACATAAAATTAAGACTTATCGATGTAGCTCCAACGGGTGTGATTTAGATTCATTTTCTATTTCAATTTCTATTTACTAAAAGGGAAATATAAAACTTGTATTTGGTAGGCACTATTGGTATTTTGGTATCATTCTCCAACTATTTGTATTGTCGATTTCTAAGTTATCATAAGAACACAATGAAAATCGATCTGAGTATCCCCGATTCACTATTTTACTACTGTTTATATATGTGTTTGTTAATTTGTAACAGTATAAATTATGATATCAGATGAAAACAACATGTATTGTTTATATCTTATAGTGTTGAGTCGAATTAAACGAAACAGTAGCGAACATGGCAAAGGAAATGCTGGCCTGGTAATGTTAGTAACGCGGTTAGGTTAAATATGTTTAAGTTATTTATTTCAGGGATAAATATTTCCCTATTGAGTCCACGCCCAAAACACACTTTAAAAAATTAAAACAAATTGTACTAGGTAGATTACAGTTAGTAATAAGAAATTCAGTAACCGGAATTGCATTTTAATGGTTATTTAGTTATCTTTAAAAACATGAAATGTCATTTTCTTAAGGAACGCCACGTTGTTAATTACGATGGCAAACGTCTCGCGTGATTTTTCTTGTTTATGAAAGTGAACAAAATAATGATTAATACGCATCATTTATCATTTCCGAAGATTGCAATTCGTACTTTTTATTGTCTAACTGACAGAAAGTAATGTTTTCTTTTAAAAATGGGTATTTCATCGTCGTAATTAATATGGCGGTCCTCGAAAATGACATTTCGCGTTTTGAAAATTAAAAAAAATATATATTAAAACGCAATATTTTTCAATTCCGGTTACTTAATTACTTATTACTAACCATTATCTAGTACAATTTGTTTTAATTTTTTAAAGTGTGTTTTGCGCGTGGTCTCGATATGGAAATATTTACCATTTCAAGTGTTGAAGGACACGATATAACAGTGAATCGGGAATATACGAAGCAGGTCTTCCTTACCCGAGCGGTCGCTCTTCTGTCGGCCGTTTATTGCAAGTAGGTTCAATCAATAATCAATTTATATTATAAACAAAAGTATACTACCTATGATGTGTGTGCCGCTAGAAACGAGTCCAGGTAAAATCAAGGGAGTTATATGGTGTGGTAGCCATCTATAACCCATCCATGAAGAAGGTTCCCGTTTTACCTGAAGGGCGTACTTTTGATGATATAAGGGCTGGAGGTTTCGCCCTCAAGAAATTTATAGAACAGTCCAGAATATTTGAGAGTGTTAGAGAGCATTTTATTACATTCCGGAACATCCCGGAACATTCTGAAATGTTGTGGAATGTTCCGGATGGATCGTTCGGGAACATCCCGGATTACCCCAGATTATTGTGGAACATTCTAGAACCCTCTGGAGTATTCTGGAACATTGTGGACCATACGAAGCATTTTTTGTATGGGTGGGGCTACCCATTGGTAGGGGTATATAAAGCAGTATCTGCCGTAGGTTCGAACGTCAGTTCAATCTCATATCAACTTCCTGAGCGAAGCTGGGTACCCCAGATAGTAAATTTATATATCGTAATATCCTTAGTTTTCCAAAACCTTCTTTCTTTTTTTAAATACACACTATTATCGAAATAAATACTCCATTACACATGTATTTACGTACATTGAATTATTTAAGTGTTAACGAATAACAACATTTATGTACACTCCCCTTCCATACACAAGCAAATGCTTTCAATGGAAGAGTAGTAAAAAAGCCTGAGATGTAAAATTATCAGCATGTATCATTTAAAACATATTAAGTATTAAAAAGGGTTTATGTTTTTTTTACGTTTGTAATCTGTTTGAAGCTCCTCTACATACAATTAAGTTGGTCTAACTAATTCATGTTTTGTTACAGTTTTTACTTTATTTTGAGCTTAGGCCGATTAATTCAACATTTTAACCTTAACATAACAGGACGCTATAACAATAGTGCCATGGATCTTCCCATCCCGAAGAGCGTTTCCATCAAGACGGAATTAGGGTCTCAGGAAAAAGGCGCAGGTGAAATGCTGCATAAGGATGTGGGCATCCATCTTCCGGATGTAAAGAAGGAATATCATCAGTATGACGAGGGTGTTCAGCCAACTAGTAAGTTGCATTGCGTTTGCTATCACAAATGTGTTTCAGACGGCGCAGTCAGAACAGCTGCTTATTTTCTTCTACTCCTTTCATCGTCCATCGGAACCTTTCATCTTACCTTTGTGATATTAGTTTACAGAAAACTGTCGAACACAAACAACGTTTAGCTTATGATGGCCGCAAACAGTTCCTATTTCTCTTTTGCCTTTCACGTTTGAACCGTCAGACTCAACTACTGTCTCCATTGTAACTTACTGTGACTTTCTTTTTACTGTTCTTACACTATTTCTCGGTAGAGCGTGAGATTTTGCAAGGTTTCAGAAGGTTGAAACCCAAATTGTCTGATGAATCAGGCAGGGGTCTCATATTTAAAGGAAATTAAAGAGTATTCACTTTATACACTGGTTTTATTCGAACACATAGGGATTATGTACATGGTATGTTTTAATGTATGTATATGTAGTTCGGCGGTAGATATTTCCAATGGCCCACTACGAGGAAGACCATACGGCGGGCTAGCCATACTATGGAGGAAATCTTTCAAGGCAGTGACGATCGACTGTGGAACTCCCAGAATCATAACGATTGATATCACACTCGACACTGGAACATTACTTGTCATGTGTGTATACATGCCGGTGGAAAACACCGATAATCTACCAGAATATTTATCCTGATCACAAACCAATGCACACCACTTTACGAACTATAGGGCTACCTACATATACTACAAGCTCTTCAATAGTAGGAGATCCAAGCAGATGGTGACCCAAAAGTCAAAAACAAGTTCTACTCCAGATATGCCCAATTATCAATAGATCAACTTGAGATAATTCGTCGAACCGACATTGCAACTGACAGCACGATGATAAATGCAGAACAAATCGATGATCTATATAAAAAATATTGTACAAGTATTACGTACCTCAGCAATATCTGCGTTTAGAGAAGGCCTACGACTGGACGAAGATGGAAGACTGTGGCTGGTTGGAATGAGAAAGTTGCCTTACATTATGAAAGGTCAAGAAATGCACACATAAAATGGCTGCAGAATGGACGACCCACTAGTGGTCCCTTTATGGAGGCTCGAAAGCAAAGTAGATCGTTATTTAAGAAAGAATATAAGAAATGCCAAAGAAACTTCGAACAGAACAAAATGGATAAAATAGCAAACAGTCTACAATGCAAAAACTGTTCGTCTTTCTGGAACAAAACTAATGCTGTATTGAAAGCAAAACATACCGCGCCGACCAATATTGATGGAAAATATGAAAATAAAGCTATAGCTGAAGTTTTCCGGAATACTTTTTGCTCCGCAACAGTTCAACCCCAAACAATGGATAAACAGTTCTATACACCATCGCATCAATCAAAACAACAGCCGTCCATTGTCATCTCTCCTGAGATGATTCAGCGAGCAATACGCAACATGGCAGGAGGCAAATCTGCTGGTCACGATGGACTTGTCATAGAGCATATGAAGCATGCGGGGGGATACTTGACAACACTGCTCGCTTCTCTCTTCACTGCCATGGTTGGACTTGGACACATTCCGAAAGAATTGACCAAAACCATTATAGTACCGATTCCAAAAAGTCGCCAATTAAACCTGACATCCTCCGTTAATTACAGGCCCATATCTCTTGCCACCATAATAGCAAGAATATTTGAAAAAGTGATTTTAAATTTAACGGAAGACAAGCTCATTACAGAGGATTCCCAAATGGGCTTTGAAGCTGGGTGCTCTACTGATACAGCCATATATAGCATGAAACTATCGATAGAATATTACAAAGCCAGAAAGCATCGGTATATGCATGCTTCCTAGATCTAAGCAAAGCTTTGACATGGTTTATCATGATAAATTGTGGAAAAAACTGACGGACCGACAAATACCACCACAAATTGTAAATATATTAAGTATATGGTACAAGCAACAGGAAAACTTCGTCAGATGGAATGACAGCCTGTCAGAAGCAGTAAAATTAAAGTGCGGCGTTAGGCAAGGAGGCTCAATGTGCCCAGTGCTGTTCAACGTATATATGGACGAACTTAGCAAAACACTGAACAAAGCAAGAATCGGATGCCATGTTGCCGGAGTATGTATGAATAATATAAGTTATGCAGATGACATGGTAATACTAGCCCCATCAGTAAGGGCAATGAGAAAACTTCTGGCCATTTGCCAAGCATACGTCGATAGTCATGGTTTCATGTACAATGTCAAAAAGTCATCATTGCTGGTGTTTAAAGCAAATACTGGTCCTACTGTCATTCCACCCATTCTCCTCGGCGGAGACAATGTCAAAATCTGCAGTGAAATAAAATATTTGGGGCATGTCGTCACTGATGACCTAAATGATAAAAATGACATAGAACGCCAAAGAAGAGTACTAAGCGTACGAGCCAACATGCTCGCCATGAGATTCAACAGGTGCAGTTCTCCGGTGAAGAAGCAAATATTCCAGAGCTACTGCATGAGCTTTTACACCGGCGAACTATGGACAAGATACTCACAAGGCGTCATGAACACACTTCGAGTACAATACAATAACGCATATAGGGCGCTATTCGGCCTACCTTGGCGATGCAGTGCCTCGCAGATGTTCGCAGAAGGAAGGGTACATGGGTTCGCCGCTTTGATGCGCCACAGAATAGCCGGGGTGAGACAGCGCTACCAAAGATCGGAGAACACTCTCGTCCTGGCCGTGGCCCAGTGGCAGGGCGCGCCTCTTCACCAAACATAGAGAATTCATCTGAAGCCCCCGTAGTAGGCTGAAATAAATAACTTATTATTATTTAATACTTCAGAACCACATTGTATTCTAACCTATAATTTAGGTTTTATTATATATATTTTTAAAAAGTAAAACCTCAAATTGTAATAATGTTAAGGCGGTCAACTTTATAAAATATCAATGCGGGAACACGGTAGTGTGGGGCGTACACTGTATGCGGCGAATTAAAACTACACTCAGAACATAAATATGGTTTCTCTTTGATTCTGGCAGCACATACGCCTGGAGTGAAAGAGGTCGAAAAGTTAGACGAACATTATTAACAACTTTTACTTTATTATGTGCATTAAAATATAAAGAATAACAATATATATATATATATATATATATATATATAAATATATATATATATATATATATATATATATATATATATATATATATATATATATATATATATATGTTATGATTAAGGTTTTCACGGGTGTAAGATGTAGAACAATTTTCTCGGTTTACCCGCGTAACGTAGTCCTTAAAAGGACTTTTTAACTCCTGACGTTTCGGACAGATCACACTGTCCATCTTCAGAGGCCTTATGTCTTGAGTTTTTGTCTCAAACTGATAGCTTTCGCATGTCTGTTCGGTCCAAAAGCTAAAACTTAAGTGAGTGCAAGTCACTTCTTATGTCTAGAACGAAGTACCCGGGTTGCAGGTGATTGATGGTGGAGGGGGTGGGGGGCGGGGCTGACAGTAGATACCTGATTGGTAAAGCTAATTGGAGACACTACTGGTAATTTTGGAAATGCCGTTTTTGGGGTATTTTCATCGATAAAATAGACTTTAATAATACAAAAACAATAGCTAGCATATACAATGAACCAAAAAGAATTTACCGCGAAGCAATAGAAATTTATAAACATAAAAATAATATGAATACTAGAAATGACTCAATCAGAATTCCCAACACCTGGAAAGTCTTAATCGATGAAAATACCCCAAAAACGGCATTTCCAAAATTACCAGTAGTGTCTCCAATTAGCTTTACCAATCAAGTATCTACTGTCAGCCCCGCCCCCCACCCCCTCCACCATCAATCACCTGCAACCCGGGTACTTCGTTCTAGACATAAGAAGTGACTTGCACTCACTTAAGTTTTAGCTTTTGGACCGAACAGACATGCGAAAGCTATCAGTTTGAGACAAAAACTCAAGACATAAGGCCTCTGAAGATGGACAGTGTGATCTGTCCGAAACGTCAGGAGTTAAAAAGTCCTTTTAAGGACTACGTTACGCGGGTAAACCGAGAAAATTGTTCTACATCTTACACCCGTGAAAACCTTAATCATAACATATTAAACCTCTACGGGGAGGAAATTTTACGTTCGTGCAAATCATTCGAAAAGTTAAGATCGAAGCGTGCTAAACTAATTTGTGATTTAAATTTTTTGCGCCGGTGCCGTGATAAAAACGTCGTTCCTTGTGCTTTTAAACTTAAACCACGCTCCAACCAACGCCGTGCCACTCTCAACATCTTGGATAAAGCCGGTCTAGCCCTTGTCCGAGAGGAGATTCACAACATCCGATACCAAATTGACGGTGTCAGCAAGCAAATCAGTGAGTCCTTTTTTAAATTATCTTCTTTAATACATCATATTTTGTGGGACCAATTAGATATGTTGATTCAAAAACGCGTAGATACTAATATTGAACTAACGACAGCACGCCAAATAAAGAAATTCAACTCTCTCTACCGCGCACCTCCATCCTCAAAAATACACACTTTAGACATAAATAAAGTAGTCCACAACTTGTCAAACTTTCCCCTTGATAACGCCACTAAATCAGTACTCGCAAAAGGTTTCAATTTTAGTGTAACGCCTTCAAAAATTCCAAAAGAAGATATTATCACCGCAGTAGAATCAGCCATCTCAAAACTTCCCTTAGACAAAGCCGAAATAATCCGTCAAGAAACGTGTCATATTCTTAGAAAAGCCGTGCAACCTAAGAATAATATATCACTGGAAGAATTTAAAGCCCTTAAGGCACTTCGTTCGAACGAAGAAATAATAGTCTTACCGGCAGATAAAGGCAACGCGACTGTAATAATGAATACAAGCGATTATACCTCAAAAATGCGGGAAATTTTACTTGATCCCGTTTACAAAGTTAATAAAAACGACCCCACTACATATCTAGAAAAAACAACAAAAAGTAAAATCGTGTCCTCTAAACTCGGTGATGATCTCAAGAAGATGCTTATCCCTAGAGAAAAGTCATCACGTTGTCCAAAAATGTATGGTCTTCCAAAGATTCACAAACCCAACGCGCCTCTCAGGCCTATTGTTAGCTCGTGTGGTTCGCCCACCCAGATATTAGCAAAATTTCTTGCCCAACGCTTTCAGCCTTTTGTTGAGAAAGCAGATTCTTACGTACGTAATGCTGAGCATTTTATTTCAACAATTTCTAATATAACTTTAAACAAGGGTGACATTTTAGTGAGCTTCGATGTAGTCTCTTTGTTCACAAAAATACCAATAAATGAAGCATTAGAGTTAATTAAATCGAAACTAGACGTTCCGACTGATTTTATCACTCTGACGGAACATTGCCTTAAAAATACCTATTTTCAATTTGAGGGACAAATATATAAACAAATTCAAGGGGCCCCGATGGGCTCACCCCTCAGCCCGGTAATCGCTAATATTTACATGATGTACTTTGAAATAAAGGCATTAGAGAGCGCCCCTCTGAAACCTTCACTATGGCGTCGCTATGTGGATGATACCTTCATTATTTGGCAACACGGAATTGAAGAATTAAATAACTTTCTCATTCATTTGAATAGTATCCATGAAGATATTAAATTTACCATGGAAATCGAAGAAAACGATTGTCTCCCATTTCTCGATATTTTAGTTAAAAAGAAAAAGAACGGCAGCCTTGGCCATACCGTATATCGTAAACCGACACATACAAATAGATACTTAAACGCCAACTCAAATCATAACCCATCTCAGTTGTCATCAGTTATAAATACCCTAGTTACCCGGTCAAAACGACTAGCGGACAAAGATCATATTCATGAAGAACTGGGTCTTCTTAGTAGTGCTCTTCAAGCAAACGGTTTCTCCAAATATTTAATAGACAAATCCATAAATAAACGCAAAAAACTATTTCTGAAACGAAAGAAGAACCCCTTTCTATAGCAATTCTCCCATTCATCAAAGGCTCGACAGATAAAATCAGTCGAATCCTCAAAAGAAATAAAATCAAAACTATTTATAAATCAGAAAATAAAATCTCGTCTCTATTAAGAAGTCCAAAGGACCACATTCCACTTGAGTCACATGGTATTTATAAAATACCTTGTGGGGCATGTGAAAAGGTGTATATTGGACGTTGCAATAGAAAAATATCATGTAAAATTGCAGAACATAAAGTAGATGTCACTAATAAACGCTTAACTTCATCCATAGTGCAACACGTCCTTAATGAAGGTCATAAAATAGACTTTAATAATACAAAAACAATAGCTAGCATATACAATGAACCAAAAAGAATTTACCGCGAAGCAATAGAAATTTATAAACATAAAAATAATATGAATACTAGAAATGACTCAATCAGAATTCCCAACACCTGGAAAGTCTTAATCGATGAAAATACCCCAAAAACGGCATTTCCAAAATTACCAGTAGTGTCTCCAATTAGCTTTACCAATCAAGTATCTACTGTCAGCCCCGCCCCCCACCCCCTCCACCATCAATCACCTGCAACCCGGGTACTTCGTTCTAGACAAAAGAAGTGACTTGCACTCACTTAAGTTTTAGCTTTTGGACCGAACAGACATGCGAAAGCTATCAGTTTGAGACAAAAACTCAAGACATAAGGCCTCTGAAGATGGACAGTGTGATCTGTCCGAAACGTCAGGAGTTAAAAAGTCCTTTTAAGGACTACGTTACGCGGGTAAACCGAGAAAATTGTTCTACATATATATATATATATATATATATATATATATATATATTTTTTTTTTTTTAATAATTTCAGCCTTCAGTCGTGTCATCTGCATATGGGGTGGCTCCCTGAAATCAGAGGAAAAGTGTGATTTTGTTTCGATTTTTTTTTCTTGCTCGATTATATTCATCGCGTACTGTACCTCTGAAAATAGCCAAACTAGCCTCAGTGACCAGCTTCATACCTCTCTCCATAGCCTGGGAATGACAGGGAAATTTTTAAATACGGATATTTACATCTTCGCTCATGATTTTCGCATAATTCACTGTCACCGTATTTTTTTGTTGTTGTGAATAGTGGCTTGAATATTTGTTCTGTTTTCCAGTCTATCAAATCATAATAATCGTTGACTTCGACGAGGTGTAATTTTGAAGTCACGAATGTTCTTATTTTCTCCCCCTTTGCATTTTGTCGGATTTTCAGAAATTTATTTACTGCAAACTTTTTTATATGTTATCTTTCATCTTGCAGCATCGTTAATGAAATATTTTCAGTATGTGCGAAGAAAGAGTTCCGCTCAATTATTCGAAAAGCAATTGTTTTCAGCTAACATTTTAAATAGACGCATCTTTTTGTCAACCTAAGGACACATTTCGGACCATTTTTACATGAAAGTTTTGTTTTTATGGTAAACCATGAAAACAAAATGTTGGCACGTAAACTTTTATCACAAATTGATTAATTAGATCTTGATTGCTGTCTGATAATTTACCGCTATCATTCGAGGTCTCTGCAGTCAATGTAGTATCTGGTGAGGGGTTCAGAGGTTTCTTTACAGTCTGTTTTTGAAGTAATTTATTTTGACTCATCAGTCGTTATTGCCTAGCTCCAAAGCCTTTTTTTTTTTTTTTTTTTTTTTTTTTTTATTATTAGGTTTGTCAACAGTGATTTACATCAAAGCTTTCACAGATAAAATTACACTGAACATGGTTGATGCTATCACTAATTAAAGACAAACACAGCATTGATAATATAATACTTACATATACATTACATTCATTCACACAAACACATACTATATGTACATTACAAAATAATAATTAACAAGTTTTACAAGGAACAAGTTTTTAGAACAATGAGTTTATAGGTTCACAAGTTTATAGAACAACGTAATAGGGAGCTTTAAAGCTTGTTAAGATTTGATTTGAAGTTGGCCAATGTTGACATTGTCAAATTAATCGAATGTTTTTTATAAGCCTCATTGAAATTACGGCACATTCTCGATAAGGCTGAGTCATACCCCAGCTTAGTTCGATATTTTTTAATATTTAACGGAACATAATTTACCAGTCGTGAACCAATTCTAGGAACATTGAACCTGATTTGATGAAGTAGAAAAGGACAGTTTATTAAACCATTTACAATTTTGAATAGAAAATTTAGATCTGTATTTAGTCTTCTCTGTTCAAGGGTGCGTATATTGTAGAATTTTAGTCTATCAGTGTAGTGAGGAAGTGATCGAGCTCGCCTATCGGAATATGCCAGGTGGTACATAAAATGTTTTTGAACCTGCTCTATTCGCTGAATATGAACTTTGTAGGTTGGACTCCATACAGCACTTGCGTACTCCAACACGTTGCGGGTGAAGGAATTGTACAGCGTTATTTTTGATGTGGGATTTTTAAAATGTTTACTGTTTCGTTTGATAAATCCTAGCATTTTCATAGATCTAGAAATGATATTGTCGATATGAGGTGTGAAAGTAAGTTTTTTATCAAATAATACGCCTAGGTCCCGAATGGTTGCGACTTCCTGGAGTTTAGTACCGTCGATAAAATATTGAGTTGGAATATAATTGTGTTTACGCGTAAAGGTTATGTGAACACATTTTAAAGAATTCAGAAACATTCTATTGTCGTTGCACCACTTTAAAACTCTGTTAATATCGTTTTGGAGAAGTATTGAGTCTAGTAATGTATGGATAATTTTGAATATCTTACAATCATCAGCAAACAACAAAATTTCAGAATCCAAAATAACATCGCACAAGTCATTTATAAAAACAAGAAACAAGATTGGGCCCAAATGGGACCCTTGCGGCACTCCAGATGGCACATCTAATCCTCTTGACTCATAGCCATCAAATACTACTCTTTGTATGCGGTCAGTTAGATAGGAGTAAAACCAATTTAGCAAGGTACCATGAACACCCATTTGTTTTAGTTTGTGAATTAGTAATCTATGATTTACTTTATCGAAGGCCTTGCTAAAATCTGTGTAGATTGTGTCTATCTGTTGACCTCTATCGACAGCTTCGGTTAAGGTATTGACATAGCAAAGTAAATTAGAGGATGTTGATTTCTGGGAGAGAAAACCATGCTGTTTTGGAGTTATAAGATTTTTGAGATGATAATTCAGATATGGACAAATTAATTTTTCAAAAATTTTCGCAAATGAACAGAGAATAGAGATGGGTCTATAGTTTGTGACTTCGTGAAGGTCTCCGCTTTTAGGTATTGGTACAATATTAGCCTGTTTCCATCTTGTTGGAAAAATGGATGAAGATAATGATTTCCTGTAAATGATAGTCAGAGGGAGTGCGAGACTGTGTGCACATTTTTTTATTAGGAGTGGTGGAATTTTGTCGGGGCCAGGGCCTTTGCTTTGGTCGAGGTTAAGCATTTCTATGTTTACATCGTGTACACTAATGTTTACTGTGTGCAGAGAGCTGTTCGAATAGTCTATTGATTCAGATTGAGGTTGAGTCTCTTCATTGCTTCTAATGTCATCTTTCTCATACACTGATGAAAAGTGCTGGGCAAATAGTTCGCTGCTTTCCTCGCCGTTTGATGATTTTTTTTCTCCAAACGTCATGTTTTGGGGGATAGTACTTATGTTTTGTTTCTTGTGTTTGACAAATCTCCAAAAAGCTTTAACGTTATTATGATTAACCAGACACGATTCTATTTGTTCAATGTGTTTAAAGTAGCAATTACTAATGAGTTTGGAACAACGGGTGCGTAAGAGTTCGTAAGAATTTCTATCACGTGGATTCTTATATTTTTTATAGAGAAGTCGAAATTTATTTTTTTCCTTTAGTAATTTAACTAAGTCTGGTGAGTACCAGAGGGGATGCTGCCTGTTGCGATTTACAAATTTGGTTACGCATTTCTCAATTATACGATACAAATGAGTGTAAAATAAAGAAACCATATCGTCTACCGACATGAAATCAGGTAAAAGAAGTGCCCAATTCAGTTCTTGTAATTCCTGATTGAATTGAACGTAATCATTCTTATTAAAATCATATTTAAGTAAGTTTTTATTTTTTAGCATTTTTGTTAATTTGAAATCAAAACTAAATTCAATCTCTAAAGGTGGATGATGTATATCAATGCGACTTAAGATTTCGGTACTTTGCCTGACTTGTAATGTTTTTGAATTGGATAGAACGAGATCTAAGATTCTAGAGTTACTATTAGCAATGCCATTGAATTGATTGAGGTTATTTAGAGCAAGAAAATTTACAAGATGGTTACCGATGTCAGAATTATAATTTTCTGGGGATAGGGAATGATTCTGGTTTGGTTCGTTGTGGGTCCAACCGATATTTCCCAGGTTGAAATCTCCTAAAATTAACGTATTTGATTCACCAACGGCATCCATAACATTGCCAACTTTTTTAAAAAAATAATCAAAATTATCAACAAGCAACGGGGGAGGTATATAAACAGCACATATGTAGAGACATCTCGTTAGTTTATTCGGGCTGAATTTGATGGTCACCCATACGTCTTCCAAGGTACTTTCCCAATGCTTACAGCGGTTAGTTTGATATTCTTGTAAAACGGCTATCAATACACCCCCTCCGTCACTTTTGTGGTTAGAGGAACTGCCACGGTCCCTTCTAAAAACATTATAACGCAAGCCAAAAATTTCAGCATCAGAAATAGAGTCGTTCAACCATGTTTCCGTTAGAATAATAATATCAAAATTGTTATTAAGTATTTCTAAGTAAACTTCATTAAGTTTTGTTCTTAAACCCCTGACATTCTGGTAATAAATTCTTAGGTTATCCATGTTAGTATACATTATTCAAAGATAACGCACAAATTGAAATTTAGATAAAGATAAGGTAGGGAATCAGATGAGCGAAGCCAATGAGTCCTGGTTGCGGATCACCACCACGTGCGCCGAGTTTTCATCTTTACGAGCAAGGATTCTGCCATTTCGGATCCACACGAATTTGTAGTTTACTTCTTTCGCCTTAATCCTCGTGGCAGCATTCCTTAAGCCTTGGTTGCCACTATATATTTTGAGCCGATATACATTTTGTGGCTACCTCTCTGATCATGTCGGAATTCCAGCTCCTTCTTGCGTATTTTTACTAAACATTTACAAAATTCGACACAAACGCACCTGCACACGGTGATATAAAAGAGTTTATTTGTTGCATCTGCATAAAATTCAGTTTTCTTTATAGCTCTTCGACATTTCTTTAAGCGTTTTTACTTGTGATAATATCGGGCTAGTCTGTTTACAATTTGACGTTGAGTTAGAATAGGAATAGACGCTTTATTCCATAACGTAATAAGATCAACTGCAATTATTTCGCATGTCTTTCACAGAAGGATCTTTTCCATTGGTTAACCATTGCAAGTCATTTCTAATCCATAAAAAAATACTTTATTATATCGGAATAAGTTGGTAACATATATTTTTTTAATTTTTCTGGGCCACCAAACACAGAACACGATGAATTGTGTATTGTTTTAGGCATTTTATGAATAAACACACACAAGTTTTCGCGACCATTCCAAAGAATGTGCGCTCCGTGCTGATATCTGCTTTTTTCTGATTGACTGCGTCTTTTGTTTCGCAAAAGAGTGTTAAAGGGTAGAGGGAAAGAAGAATAAGTTAGATGGGTGAAAATAAAATCTATTTTGTGACGTTTAAACTGCATTAGATGAGTCGCTTGTTACTAACAAAATCCGAAAAAACACACTTTTTTGTAGAATTTTAGGGTCAGTGCGTCACCTAAAGACGAAGTGAGAATTTAATGATATTTTGTGTATTTTACAGGGCACTACCAAGGCACCGGATGGTAATACAGGAAACTCGAAATTTGAAAGAAAGTTTTTTCACTCCGCCCTAAGTCATACATAGTCTGCAACTAGAATTTTATAACTGCACTTCGAATAAGAGAATATTTTCCTTCGAAGTATGTCAGCAGATGAATCCGAATGAGGAATGAAATGAGGAATTTTACATTCTGAACACAAAACTGGTTTTATTTATATCTGTGAGCGGCGAATTACAACTTCGCTCAGAACATAAATGTAAATCCTTTTGCAAGAAAGGAAATTCTTTTTTCAAGTCTTCAGTGAACTTACAACTTCGCTTTTTCGCATGGTCAACAAATTATTTAATTTGATTTTATTGATAAATACTGGTTATCAATTACGTGTCATGGCGTAGACTAATTTACTTCTACACTGGCGCTCTTTGACTCTTGCTTGATAAACATCAATAAACCAATCCCTAGATCGATATCTTCGGGCCTTTTCTAGGCACAAATTTTGTCACCAACTTAACCACGGATGAATCGAAATGGCTATAATAGACTAAAGATAATAATAATAATAATTTTTATTTTAGTAATTTGTACATTTAAGTTTACAAATTTCTAATTGATAATAATATTTCATATTCACTATATTTTTTCAAGTTTTATGTAGCTCCTACAATACATCTTGAACTTTCCAATTGGTGTGGACTTTAAAGTTTCTGGTAGTGTGTTATACAACTTCATTCCCTTGTACAGTAGACTTTTCTGCGTATTCGCTTTGTCCTTTTTTTGTAGCCTAATTTCCTTGCACGTCCTTGTGTTATATCTGTGAATGTCTTTATTGTATAAAATTTTATTTGAGAAGTATTTTGGTAACGTGTTGTTCAATATTTTGTGGATAAATACCATCGTGTTCAAGGTCAGCATCTGTTTCACGGTCAACCAATTTAGTTCCATTATCATTTTAATAATTTTTGAAAATCTGTTTCGTCGAAGAATTATTCTCATTGCCCTGTTTTGGAGAATTTGTAACTTATTTTGTTCTATTTCGTTACTTAGGAAAAGTATACTTGAGCAGTAGTTGAAGTGTGTAGCAATAATTGAATTGTATATGGTGATTGCAGTTTTTCTAGAAATTTTTGGCCGAATTCTTCCAAAAACAGATATCTTTTTGCCAATTTTCTTTTGGGTGTATTCAGCATGTCTATTGAAGTTTAGTTTGGAATCTAATATAACTCCTAAGTATTTCATTTCAGTAACATTTTCAATAATTTCACCATCAATTTTAATTTTGCTTTCACTGGATGTCTTCTTGTATCCAATAACCACACATTTTGTTTTTTTTTTGTATTTAATTTAAGCTTATTTATTTTTAGCCATCTTGATACATCATTTAATTCATTATTTAAAATGTGTATTAGTTCTTCATAGTTATCTCCAATTAAGTATATTAGTGTATCATCGGCAAATAGTCGTACTTTGCATTTTGAAAATATTTTCACCATGTCATTAATATAGAGTATGAACAATAGAGGTCCAAGGACCGATCCCTGTGGTACTCCTAACTTATTTTCCATTGGTTTTGAAAATTGATTATTTATTTTTGTTACCTGCTTTCTGTCTCTCAAATACTCTTGTATTAATTTAATGGCTACAGATGAGAAACCAATTTCTTTAAGCTTTCTTATTAGTATGTCTCGATCTATAGTTTCGAATGCCCTTTGAAAATCCAAAAATATTGCTAAGATAAATTTATTACTATTCATTCCTTCCTTCCATTCTTCGACAATTACGTTTAATGCTGTTTCACATGAGTTATTAGATCTGAACCCTGATTGCTCTTGGTATAAAATATCGTGTTTATCTAGATATTGCAAAATTTTTTCTTTTATTATAACTTCAAGAATCTGCTCATATTTTGTCAAGGTGTTGATTGGTCGAAATTCTTCACATTTTCTGGTATTTTTAACCTTTGGAACCGGTATAATAGTAGATAGTTTCCATGACTGTGAAAATTTTCCTTCTTCAATCGTCTCATTGATAATATTTAATAGAGTAGATCTAATTACTGGAAAAGCATCTCTTATTTTACTAATAGTTAATCCATCTGAACTATTCTTTGATTTTATTTTGTTTAAAATGTTAAATAAATATTCTGCATTTATTTTTCTGAAGACCAATGATTATTTGTTTTGGTCGATATTATTATTTGTGGGGTTAACAGCAATGTTGGGTATTAATTTGTTAATTTGAATGATACTTTCAATAAAATATTTATTAAAGTTATTAGCCATGTTTTCTTCGTTTATCATTTTTGGAAAGTTTACAATTTTTATGTCGTCTTTGTTTTCGCCATGTAGTAATTCTTTTATGCTTTTTCAAATTTTTTTGGAATCCCCTTCTTCTGAGTTTATTTTATTTTTAATGTACTCATTAGGCGTTCTTTTTATGTCTTTGGAGTATTTGTTTCTCGCTTTTTTGTAGTTATCCCAATCCGTAATACTATTAGTAAGGCATGCTCTTTTGTAAAATGCATCTCTATCGTGCTGCATTGTACGTAGTTCGCTTGTGTACCATTTATTATTATTTCTTTTATGTATCTTCTGTTCTGGAACAACTTTATCAATAGATTTTTTAAAGTTTAATATCATCTGGTCAGCTTTTTGGTTATATGCCATTTGATTTATTCCATTCCAATTAATAGTCTCTAAGGATTGAATGAAAATTTCCTTATTGTATTTTTTGTAATTTTTAAATGTTGTTATTTGTGTTTCTTTACTGGAATTGCATTTTTCTCTGTCATTTATTAGAATTTGAATGATGTTATGGTCGGTAATTTTTGGATTATCTAGTACATTAATATTTAAGTTGAATTTATTTGAGATTACCAGATCAATCGTCGTTTTTGAGATATTTGTAATTCGTGTAAAATCTTTGACTAATTGTTTCATCCCTGCAGCTTGTATAATAGATTTCAGTTTTTTTGTGTATATGTCTGCATTTGCTTTAACATTTATATTAAAATCTCCAGCTATAACGTTTATATTTTCATCTTGTAAATTTTCCATGCACCATCTTTGCAAATATGTTAAAAAGTCGCACTTGCTTGTGTTTGGTGATCTATAAATTACAGTATATACACCTTTCTTGGTTCCTGATTTAATAATGATGGCTAAGATCCAACAACGTTTTTCAAATTGATTGTTCGATATTACTTCATATGGAATTTTATTGCTTAAGAGAATCATCACTCCTCCTGTATGTCGACTATATGAGTCGCAACGGATGGTATTATAATGTTCAAATCTAATTTCACTATCTTGAATATCTTCAGTAACAAGTGTTTCACTCATCATAAGCATAAAAGGTTTCTTCTCCTCTAAAAGTATTTTTACCTCTTCGTAATGTGCCATGATGGTTTGTATATTCAGGTACATAATTTCATCTATCTCGTAACTTTTTTTTATAAAAAAGAGATTCTGCTCATTTTTGCTTCTAGTTTTCTTTTATAAAATTTATTTATCTATAAATAGATGAAGTTTATTTATCTAGCATAGACAATATTAAAAAAAATATATATAGAGGGGTGTTCGTACGTTGGAAGTTCGAGTTGGAAGGTTGGCCCGGGATCGCCCTTGAGGCGATATAATATTTGGAATAATTATAGGCAACTAATATAAGATACAGCGTAGCTACAGCTGTTCAATGTCCGCCATTTTGGGTTCGGAATTCTGGGTTGGAGGGTTGGCTGCAGCCACCACACGATTGGCCAACCTTCCAACTCCGAACTTAGTTTGGAGGTTGGTTTTGGTGTGGAAGTACCAGTAGACGATTTGTGAGACTATTTTATTAAATATTGCATTGCGGGACTACAGCCGTCATTGCGGGACGGTTGGCCGCCTTTATAATATGAAGATAATGTTGGTAGTTTTATAGTACGTTGTTGCGCTTACGATAATTGTTGGAGACGTTGTCTTCGTTGAAACAAATGTCTCGAACCCGCGTCCTTCTGATTTCCGGTCAACTGCTCTGTCCACTGAGCTACGTCGGCTTATCTTCTACCCGCCAAATATTTCAATATATACTAGTGTTTCATTCAACAATTACTGCTTATTACATTTTTCCACCTGCAAACAATTGATTTAGCACTGACAAAACTTTTCTTATATAACATTATTGGATAATCACACCTCTCCGCATTCTCTGCCCGGGTTCGCGTCAGGCGTCACTCCCGAATACACTTTTCAGATTCCTACCCAACTCTCATACCCTTTTTACTTTACAGAAGTTCCTCTACCTCCTTTCCTATAAAGACTCGCCAAACTTTTATTATTGGAATTATTTTATTTAGGGCCTCCTGTGTGTAGCTAATGCAAAAAGGAACAATAAAGCCCGAGCAAGGACTCTAGTAGGGGTGGTTGAATAGAAGCGTTTACTGGTAACGTTCATCGCGAGCAGGGCACGTGTGTTTTCGCACCATGAGCGATGATGGCGGCGACGGGAAGGGAGCCACGATCCCTTGATTTTACGTTACGCCAAGAATTTTTAAGTGTTTTATTTTGCTGTTGGTAATAATGTTTAAATTATTTTCGTCCAGTTCTTTCCTGGTAATGGACTCTCAATGTGAATTTGTATTTACGTTATTGTATTTTGTTTTTACGTAATTGCAAAGTTTTATACAATTGACCCGCCAAGGCTATGTTTCTAATAGTAGCTTGACATCAGGAGTTTAGTTAAACAATCGTACGTAATACAAAAAAATAATATTGTAGAAAGCAATCACTTTGTGGTTTGACATATTTAATAAAATAAATTACTTTTTTGTTTAAAACCACGATATTTATTAATTTTTTAACCGACTTAAGCATCTTCAGGGTACAAATGAATACTAGTATTAATTTGTACCCTGAAGATGCTTAAGTTAAGCGAAACCGGTCGGTTAAAAATTAATAAATATCGTGGTTTTAAACAAAAAAGTAATTTATTTTACAAAAAAATAAATTCACAAGGCATAAAAATAACACCAACGACCGTAATTTTTAATTGAGCAAGACTTTACATATCTTCGTTTTGTTATTCCAGGTAGCGTTAATATCGAGACTGTTCCGATAAAGAAAGTACCCCGATGTGAAGATGAAGGAGGAATTCCTTGTTCGGGAAAAGACTTGTTGGATGCCAAAAAGGAATGCTCAGAGCACTCTCAAAGTTTTACCCAAGCTGCAGGTAAAATCAATTTTTGTTTGTCAGAATTCGTTTTCATAATGTTCTATTTTGATCATAGAAATACACTTATTTAGCTTTATCCACCTTCTTTTTTAGATCTAATATCGGACCTGGAGACGAAATCTAAAGGAAAACCTTATTTATGCTCTCATTGTAACTACTTCGGCAACAGCAAGTCAGCGTTAGCACGGCACTTAGACACCCATACCGGAAAGAAACCTTACGCGTGTTCCTACTGCAACTATTCATGTTCTCGTAAGGAAAATTTAAATCTTCACGTGCTTACCCATACTGGAGAAAAATATTATTCATGTTCCGAATGTAACTATTCATGTTCTCGACAAGGAAATTTAAAACGTCATATGCTTACCCATACTGGAGAAAAGCCTTATTCGTGTCCCGATTGTAACTATTCTTGTTCTCGAGAGGGATATTTAAAACTTCACATGCGTACCCATACTGGAGAAAAACCTTATTCGTGTCCCTATTGCAGCTATTCATTCTCTCATAAGGGATATTTAAATCGTCACATGCTTACCCATACTGGAGAAAAGCCCTTTTCTTGTACTGACTGCAGCTATTCATGTTCTGATAGGGGGACTTTAAAACATCACAAGCTTACTCATACTGGAGAAAAACCTCATTCATGCTCGGTTTGCAACTATTCATGTTCGGTAAAGGGTCGGTTGAAACATCACATGCGTATCCATACTGGAGAAAAACCTTATGCTTGTTCCTACTGCAGCTATTCATTTTCTGAAATTGGACATTTAAAATGTCACGTGATTACCCATACTGGAGAAAAACCTTTTTCCTGTTTCTGCTGCACCTATTCTTGTTCTCGTAAGGGATCTTTAAAACGTCACATGCTTACCCATACTTGATAAAAGCCTTCTTCATGTTCCGACTGCAGCTATGTATGTTCTGAAAAAGGAACTTTAAAACCGCAAATGCTAACTCATACTGGAGATTAACCATAACAATATTCGCACTGCAACTATTCATGTCAGTTTTTACATGCACTCACACTTGACAAAACCTTTTTTGTGTTCCGAGTGCGCCTTTTTATGATCACGAAATGAAAATTTACAATCACAGCTGACTTACGGTGAAATAAAGTCTTTCTTTGATTTCCTTTGCAGCTATTATATTCTCGAAAGGTATGTATGTGTTTTTTAAATTTATTTTTATTATAGTTAACGAAATATAAATATTTCACTTTATTACTAAATACATTATTTAAATCCAGATAATATTTATGTAACAATTATAAATAATATCTTATCTTAATAATTTTGTAATATTATTTAAAAAAAAAATTATTCACTTATCTTAGGATTAAACAGTTAAAAAAAATTAAATTAAAAATTATAGGCTATCGAAAAAAGATTGTCAAATTAGCAATGAAATTGCTCAAACGCGTGATGAAAAAATACAAAATATGTTTATGTAATAATACTTTTTGCAATTATTTTTTGATCATAAGTACTCATAAATGTCTTACCAAAATAAGTGCGAAATAAAAATTAAATATATTAGTTTGTAAGACCTTAAATAATTAGACAAACTGAAGTATTTTCGTCGCAAAACACGTAAGCAGATTTTTTTGTATGATTTTGTTTTATCTAAAATTAGAAGCTTTCCTACAAAATTTATTTTGCTGTATGGTTATATGATTTGTTTTATATGATTTGCAATGTGTGTTGTATCATACAAAATTTTGTTTGAAAATGTAACAAATTTGCCAACGGCTAACATTACAACCTTATTACAATAAACATATTTTTTTAAAATTTTAAAACTTTTGCTAAACAAATTAACAAGCTTTCCAAATCAATTTATATTTTGGTAAATTTTTGGGATTGGTGTCCATGGCTATTACGAATAATTTTTAGAAAAAAACTTTAGATTCGCCTTAATCACTATAAAAGGAAACTTATTGCATCACGGCTGGCGGAAAATAATGCATTTTAATTTTCAATGTCGTTAAATAACATTTCACTTCGCGAACCGATCTACGACAGCCCGCCCGCTGCCGCCCGCCATTCTGTCACTGTTATGTTGTTGGTATCCCTGACCTCACACAAACGATAACTAGATACGATTGTAGCCGACTTCGTGGGATACATGATGGGCGCGTAATTAGGCTACGTCCGCACAGGCAGGCGGCTGTCTTATCTATCTTCTCAAAGTTGTCCAACGGTAGCGTCTCGCATATCTCTAATGCTTTACCAATTTGACCTGCAAATGTTTTAGGTCCTGCAGTAGGGCCATCCAAATAAGTAAACAAATGCCTCAATGGTAACACATTGGCGTGTAAGAGACAAATTATCCATTGCAATGGTCGAGATAGTCTGTTTTCCAAAAGACGAATCACGCATCTCACTTTCCCCGCATTTGTGTTTGTTCCATCACAGCCAACAACCATTAAATCCTCTAGTGATATCTTTTCAGTCGTTAAAGAGCTGTTGAAAGCTCTTTCAATATTTCTTGCACTCCCCGATGTTGGAACCACATATCCGATATAAATAGAACCTGGTTCTTTTATAATCGAAATATGTTCCTCTTGTACAATCACGCTAAACCTCTTTTATCCCTTTAAAACTTCTGTTTCTCTTTTGGCACTTTTTTCCTCAAACAAGTACAGCTTTACAATCATAACACTTTCGAGTGATAACTTTTTAGTACCTGTGAGACTCGTTTGTGTGTGACAATTGGAATAGAAGATTTTATCCACAATTCTTCAATTTTGTTCCAATTATTTCGGCAATTTCCAAAAACGTAGGTTCTTTTGATGTGTTATTCCTTACTTTTAAGTCTTGTCGAACCCATTCATAGAATTCCATCACATTTTCATAGGTAGGTGGGATATTCTCTTTCTAATCTGCACTTTCACCAAATATCGGACATTTTAACGTTTGTCTTGTAGAAGTCATGTTAAATCACTTAAAAAACGTTGATCAACAATTACTCGTGAATATAATTGACGCGCGACCCTTCACTTTGAGACAATTATCCTTTAAACAAAACACTGCATTTCGTAGATTGTCACGTGCCGCCCCCCGCTTCGTCCCGCACTTTTCTCCTTTATCACAGCGCCAATAATGAAATATTTGATTGCAACAGCTAGTTAACTATATTTAAATACGTCATTAAATAAAATAAACCTATTTTAATAAATTCTGTACCGTTTTGTAGGCCGCGCAAATAGTCCCAAAACTGTCGTTTTTTTAAATGTTCAATGTTTTGGCGGGGGCTTTTACCGTTGCCTGATATTTTTAATATTTTAATTCAGGTAATTGATGGCAATTGGCAACTTAATACAACTATTCCAAATAAAAATTAGAAAAAAAAATTTCGTTCCGCACTAATGCTCATGTCAAATAAATAAATGCAGGGATGTTCTGCCCAAAAAAATATTTCCCTAGATTTCGAGGTGAAAATTACCTAGATTACACTAGATTAGGGGCACACCTTGGAAAATCAAAACTCGAGTCGGCGGGGGGTTGTCGGACTTTGAATTAAAGGACTTGGAAAGTGGTATTCCTCTCACATATAACATACTTTTTTATATTTTAAAGGTCCCCATTTTTAGATACATAATATCGTTTTGAGTTGTCAGTGTTAAAAATAACATTGCATGTAAGTACATCAACAATATAAGATTTGTGGGAATCCCAAAAATATGTAAATAATAGCAGTAATATTGTCATATGTAATATAAATTATGCTAGAGTTCGAAATTTCCCTATATTTTGTGCTGATTTCCCTTTTCCCTAAAAAATATTTTTCTGCCCTAGATCTAGGGAAATATCCCTAGACATACCATCACTGAATAAATGTCAAATACAGTCAGTTTCATTCGCTCAGAACTAAATTAAATAATATTACTGCTTGCAATGGAATTATTTAAGAATCTTCCGACGCAATAAAATAAGACGTTTGATTTGGGTCCAAGATGTCAACAAATCCGAAAACGACTAAATATTAGAAAATAAATGCTAATTTCAATAGAATGTGGTTTCATTTTGGAGGCAAAGGAGCTTTTGGGGAATTTGGAAATCTATTGGGGGTATTTTAGGGACCTTGTGTTCCAAATATATTCGTGATTCCCATAATAAATCACGAAAAACAAGGTTTTTCGTCTCCCCAGCGGGCTATTTTGACATTTTTGCAAAGGCTGCGCAGATGCGAACTGAAATCGGATTGACATGAGCATGCTCATAAGCTAGCCTGTACACACATGCTTAGAGGCTTCCCCTTCCACCCGATAATCCAATGAGCATGCTCATAAAGCGGGCTACAGACCTTCAGTTTTAACTGTACAGATAAATCGTTAGGTGTGTAGGACAAAAGTTGAACTGTACAGTTTAACTGAGATCTAATCAAAATACGAATAGATAAATCTGTACAGTTAGAACTGTACAGTTAAAACTGAGAGTGTGTAGTGGAAAACTGTACAGTTTCGTCAGTTTTGTCGCAGTTTCTTTTAATACACTCCTTAAATTAATACAAATTTCTCTTTTAATAAAAATAATTAATTTAATTTTCTCTTTTATTTTTCTTTTAATATACTCAGTTTCTTTTAATACATCTCTAGCCTTGTAACGGCTAAAGGGTCGTCTATGGAGGCCATTGTTGATAAAAACTGAAAGATCTCGCAGTTTTACTTGAATGTGTGTAGGCTGCATGGACCTACGATTTATCTGTTCAGTTTGACTGTACAGTTAAACTGTACAGTTAAAACTGAAGGTCTGTATCCCGCTTTAATCAAATGGCTGTTGATTTGTGAGCAAGCTCATTCGGCTTGAAATTCTGAGAGAATGAAACTGAATCTATTTGACATTTATATTTATTTATTTGACATGAGCATGCTCATTAAATAGCATGTGTGTTCAAATGTTGGCTTTGAGTACGCTCATTCACGAGAAAGCTCAAGCCAAGCCTGCTCATTGCTGAGCAAATGTGTACAGTTGGCTATTTTTGACAGGAGCGTACTCATTAATGAGCATGCTCATAAGCCGGCTTCAGTGAGCATGTGTGTCAGTACCTTAATGCGATCTAGCTTTACATACGCCAATTGAAACACCTTAATTAGAAAATACATTATTTGACGTCTGGTCTGAGATTCGATTTATGGATGTGTATTTCAAAGGCATTGATTAAACAAAGATTAAAACAAATTATAGAAATATGGTTTACCTGGGTATACCGATATTTTTTTTAATGCTAATGTCAAATATACAAAAATGTCACTTGTAAGAGATATAGGGTATGTAGAGGAAGACAGCGGCTGGTTATTGTAATCTATCAAATGATGGCGGTTTGGTCAACCGTTTGCAATTGTCTTCTCTCAAAGTTTCAGTCATTATTTTCAAATATTTATTACCTGTACACATCATTGTTATTAAATTATAGTCCAACCGAAGAGTCCACAACTGTTCCACGGTCTTGCCATGGATTTACTAAGCCCAGAGAGTGTTTCCATCAAGACGGAACCAGGGCCCCAGGAAGAAGGTGAAGGTGAAATGTCGTATACGGATATGGATTTTGAACTCCCAGATGTAAAGAAGGAATGTCTACAGTATGCGGAGAGTTCTCAAAAAGCTAGTTAGTTGCATTTTTTATTTATTTATTTTGTTATAAAGAATACATACTATAAAAAAGCTTTGACTGCCCAACTAGGAAGGTCTCCCGTTCTAGGACAGTCAAATTGACGGGTTTCGTTTATATTGGGTATGTAGGTACATGATTATTTATATACATATATATTTTTTTACAAGAATATCTCACAAGAGTCCCAACTGCTTCCGTCTGGAGCCAGTAGGACTATGGCATCCCCAATTGGGGTATCTTGTGAGGCTGAAGGTAGTTGGGAGAGGAAGGAAATAGGGAAGAGGAAGGTGGGGAAGTACCTGGCTATTCAGATCTGGTCACCAAATACGGTTAATGCCATTTCAAGCATCGTTTCAATTCTGAATGGTGGTCTTACACCAGGACGATACTGAGAGTATCTTCCACCCTGGAACGTGCCGCAAATATACTATATATTATTTTAAATGAATAAATTGTGAAATAACCCAAATTAATCAAATAAAATTTATTTGCCACCCCTTCACATTCGATCCCGCGACGTTCGGAGTGCTAGTCAAGAGCCTTACCGCTGGACAATGAATGTTAACTTTACTTAATATTAGGTCCTTACATATGAAATTGGTGTTTTGCCGTACTGGCAACTTTGATCTCAAATATCTTCTCTTTAGTTCGGAATTCCAAATTCAAATTTATACAGCTATTTACTCATGTATTTGTGTTTCGAAAATTATAATTAATTTATTTTTCCTTAATTGTTTTTTTTTCTTTGCGTCACATAGTTTACAATATGGAAAACTTGAAATATCGCGTTATTTACGAGTACGAGTTCCACCGTGGCACCAGTGCTGCAGAAATGGCTAGAAGGATTAATGATGTGTATGGCGACGGTGCCGCAAAAGAAAACAGTGCGTTTTTGGTTCCAACGTTTTCGTTCTTTTTTTTTTTACATTAAATCCACACAGGAGGCCCTGAGGAAAATAATTTCCCTCAGGGCCTATGTCATCTGGGATGCCGTGTGGAGGGCCTTTTTGAGGAGAGGAAGGAATGAACATTGGTCTTGAAGAGACCCATGTTGTAGGAAGGAGGAAACACAGAGGCCGGCAAATCATTCCACAGCCGAGCTGTTGAACACAAGAACGAGTCGAAGAAACGACCCGTTCTCATGTGACAAATGTCAACCGTGTACAAATGTTGGGCACGCGTTTGGCGTGTTTCCCGACTATGCACCGGTGCCGAAGGGATCAATGATGCTAGTTCCTCGGAGCATCTTCCATTGTAATACCGGTAGAACAAGGATAGCATTCCCACCAGACGCCTGTGCTCTAAAGATTGCAATCCGTCTGTTAAGATGGGAGAATCTATCAAACGGACCGCCCGTTTCTGCACAGAGTCGAGGGTATTTTTCAGGTATTTTGGAGCTCCAGACCAGAGATGGCTGCCAAATTCAATCGTGGGGCGTACTTTCGATTTGTACAAGGTTAGCAGTTGTGTATTATTAAAGTATCTGCGGGCCCTGTACAGTACGCCCAGCTTTTGGGAGGCTAACTTTACTCTGGCTTCGATGGAGCCCCCATACCTGAGCTGGTCACTTAGGGTTACACCAAGCATATCAATGGAGGGCCTGTTCGGAAGATTGCTTCCGTTGACAGAGACTAGATTTTCATTTCGATCCCTTTTAGACGTAATCAGACAAGATTGGGTCTTTGAAACATTAAATTCAACGAGATTATTTTTACCCCAAGAGAAAACACTCTCGAGGTAACCGTCCATTCTTTGCTTCAAAGCCCTACGAGCTGTTGGAGTTTGTGAGCCCTTTGGAGGCTTGTCAAACAAAAAGCTATCATGAACTGTACTGTCATCCGCATAACAGTGAATTGGTGCACATGACAAAAGGTCGTTGATGTGCAACAAAAACAAAGTCGGAGACAGAACCGATCCCTGCGGGACGCCAGCATTTATCGAGTGTGAGGAAGAGGTGAAACCATGGACTACCGTCTGAATCGACCTCTCCCTCAAGAAGTCGGCAATCCACGTACACAAGGATGCGGGAAGTCCGTAAGAATGCAGTTTGTTGACAAGTCCTCGGTGCCAAACCCGGTCAATTCTCGGTTCGGTCGTTCTGGAAATTTCGACCTGCAGAAGCCTCGTGGACGGCCGGGGACCAAAGTTGATAATGGAGAATTGAGGGCTATTGTGGAAGCGGATCCATCGCAAACCACGTCCAAGTTACCTGCAGGCTGCGGTGTTAGTGATAAAACTGTTTTAATCCACTTGAAGCAAATTGGGAAGGTGAAAAGGCTTGAAAGGTGGGTACCTCACGAATTGAGTGAAGTAAATCAACAAACGCGCGTTGACTGCTGCGTTGTATTACTCAACCGGCACAATAATGAAGGGATTTTTAATCGAATCATTACCTGCGATGAAAAGTGGATCCTGTACGATAATCGGAAGCGCTCATCGCAATGGCTGAACCCTGCCGAACCAGCCAAACCATGCCCCAAGCGGGAAATTGACTCCAAAAAAGTTACTTGTGAGCTTTGGTGGACTAGTGCTGGTGTCGTTCACTACAGCTTTGTTAAATCTGGCCAGACGATTACGGCAGATGTCTATTTTCAGCAATTGCAAACCATGATGGAAAAGCTAGCTCCTAAACAACCGATGTTGGTTAATCGCTCTAGGCCACTGCTGCTTCATGACAACGCTAGACCACACACTCAAGAAGTCGGCAATCCACTTACACAAGGATGCGGGAAATCCATAAGAAGGCAGTTTTTTAACAAGCCCTCGGTGCCAAACCCAGTCAAAGGCCTTAGAAACGTCCAGTGCAACCGTTAGGGTCTCACCGAAACGTTCCAGGCATCGCCCCCAAACATGCGTCACATACTTGAGAAGATCACCGCACGAGCGGTTCCGCCGGAATCCGCATTGGCGGTCGTTAATAATTTTGTTCTTCTCGAGGTATGTGAGCAGTTTGTTGTTGATCACACGTTCCATCACCCTAGACAGAACTAATGTTATCGCTATGGGGCGGTAGTTGGCAGGGTTGGAGCGGTCACCCTTCTTTGGAATAGGATGGATAATCGCTTTTTTCCAACCAGAGGGCACAGAGCCAGTCTTCAGGGACATTTTAAAAAGCTTCGTCAAAATTGGAGCTATTTCTGCAGCGCACCTCTGCAGTATCAGGGCAGGTATTCCGTCAGGCCCACTAGCTTTATTAACATCAAGCCCTCGTAAATAATGGAGTACTTCCTGATGCCGGATCCTCAGCTTTTTCATACGAAAACCGCAGTGAGGAACCGACGTCGGGACAGCACCTAGGTCATCGAGGGTTGAGTTATCCGCAAACATTTTCCCTAATAGGTTAGCCTTTTCAGTGGCATTAATGTGATTATTAACTTTTGGGCGGGCGCGGCTTATCTGTGAGATGAAGTGATCTGTTTTTTTTGTGCCAAAGGTTAAATATCGCCGATCTTGGGGCGTGGCCTCGTGACTTTTTCTCTTTCATCACTACTAACATTTTAGAAAAAAAAAATTAAAATTCAAGGGAAAAATCTATTTTAATTTGTTTTTCTATGATGTAATCTCACAGATGAATTGCGCCCGATCGTGTTAGGATTTGCATTGCGCCCGACGGAGGGTTAAGTAACACATTATCACACACCGTAATCTGATAATTAACACATGCAATGCTGCATTATTGCAGTATTGCATGTGTTCAAAATGTGGAACGTAAAATTTTGATTTTAAGTAACCTTGTTCGTTTGGAATTGTTGCTCAAGCAGGACATAATATGTTTTTTTCCATAAAGTCATTGCTTTCCGTACTTTGGTATTTAACTCCAAATCTATATTTACGGAAATCTATGACTACAACAAATTTATAACTTATTTTATTTGGTATAAAAACATATTTTCCTGGCTAAGCAAGACTTCGTACAGAATGAGCTCAAGAGTATTTTTTTTCTTTCTTTCTTTTTTTTCCTTCTTCATTCATCGTTTTACTGAAGCGGTGATCTGGGGTCTTTAATATTTCCTAAACTTTCCTTAGAGCCTGTTACCAAATTTTCTCTTTTACATGGTTAATCAACGGTGTATTTGTTCGTATTTTTTTCAATCGAAACACCTTTTTTTGTGGTACTCTCTCGGTGAGGAACGACTGTAAATTCAAATATAATACGCTCTTGGTCTGGGCATATCTATGTACGCATTGTTATTTGATTTTTCTAGGTAGCCTTAAAGTGGAGACTGTTAGCTTCAAGTTAGAAGCAGGACACCGAGATGAAGATGGAGAGGGAATTCTTTGTATGGAAATTGACATAGAGCTGCCGGATGTTAAAAAGGAATGTCTAAAACGCTTTCAAAGATTTTCGCAGACAACAGGTAGATGACGATTCTTGCTTTTAATTTTTAAATTTATTTTATTAATAGGGCTTACACTTATATCTTTATTCTTGTACTTTTTCAGACTCATTGACGTATCTGACTCACAGTAGAGAAAAACCTTTATCATGTTCCAATTGTAAATTTTCATGTTCTCGAAAGGGAGATTTGGCGAGACACATTCGGACACACAGTGGGGAAAAACCTTATTCATGTCCTGACTGCAGTTATGCATGTACTCAAAAGGGTAATTTGACGACACACATGCGGACTCATAGTGGAGAAAAACCTTTTTCCTGTTGCAATTGCAGTTTTTCATGTTCCCGTAAGAATACTTTAACGAGACACATGCTTACGCACAGTGGAGAAAAACCTTTTTCGTGTTCCGATTGCAGTTATTCATGTTATGATAGGGGAAGTTTGAGGAGACACAAGCTGACTCACAGTGGAGAAAAACCGTTTTCGTGTTCCGATTGCAGTTATTCATGTTCTCGAAAGTCAAGTTTGACGGCACACATGCTGACTCACAGTGGAGAAAAACCTTTTTTGTGTTCCGATTGCAGTTATTCATGTTCTCGAAAGTCAAGTTTGACGGCACACATGCTGACTCACAGTGGAGAAAAACCTTTTTCGTGTTCCGATTGCAGTTATTCATGCACTAAGAAGCGATATTTCATGGCTCACAAACTGACTCACAGTGGAGAAAAATCTCTTTCGTGTTCCGATTGCAGTAATTCATGTTCTTTTACGGGACATTTAAGGAGACACATGCTTTCTCACAGTACATAAAACCCTTTTTCGTGATCCGATTGCAGTTATTTGTTTTATAATGAGGGATATTTGAAGAGACATTTGCTGATTCACAGTGAAGAAAAACATTTTCGTATTGCGACTGCAATTATTCATGTCCTAAAAAGTGTAATTTGACGAGACATGTGCTTACTCACTGTGGAAAAAACATTTTTCATGTCATACTGCTGTAATTCATCTTATAGACCAGGAGATGAGATAGGTAAACCCTACGTCATCGAGTACATGGATGAAGCTACTTTGTAGTGATAATTAACATTCAGGAATCCTTAAAAAAGCTGGTCTGCCAGTGCGCCTCTTCAGGACCCGCTAAGTCATGGAAATAATGAGTGATTTTTTTCGAAAAATTTACATCATCGAGTACACGAACGGAAATGGTTTCATTTGATAAAGGTCGATTAGAAAATGAGGAAAAAGCTGATCTGCCAACCGGCAGCCTGGCACGTTCGCAGGCAGCCGGGTAAAAAATAGTAAATTTGTCATCGAGTACACGAATGAAACTAACGAATAACAATAGTCCAGATCATTGCATTTAAGAATTTGTTGGTCTGCCGACCAGCAGCCTGACAGCCTGGCAGCTTTTTGTGTACGGTTTTTTAAAGTTTTTTTTTTTTAAATTTATCGTTAATCTTTATTATTAATTTTATTTCATTATATTTTTAAAAACTAAGGTTGCCAAATTAAAAAAAGGCGATTATGATAAAAAAAATAATTTGAGTTCCGAGTTTACCCATCCGTCGGGCGAGCCTTTCGACGCCAAACCACTTACGAAACCTGTTGCGGTGCCCCTCACCGCTGTCGCCAAACCATATTATTGTATAAATTTATAATAACAATAGTCCTTTTAAGATTGCCCAATAGTCCATAGTAGTTGGAAGTTCGAACAACGAACGCACCGTCGCCGTAAGAGCTGCGATCGTCCGTAAAACGACGGAAATTTCCGAACCCCGTCCGTTTCATGTCAGTTTCGCTTGCCCTGCTGCATCGATTAAATCGAATACAAGATTGAACACTAATTTAATGAAAAACTGTAGTTTAGATCATCCCATTTATGATTTATTTAGTCTGCCGACCGGTAGCCTGGCAGTTTTTTGTGTACGATTTTTTAAGGTTTTTTTTTCTTTTAATTTCAAAATAACCTTTTTTCATTATCTTTATTATTATTTTTATTTTAACAAGGTTTTAGAAACTTAGAATGCCAGATTTTAAATAAAATAAATAAATTTTCAGTGTTCCGATTGTACCCATCGGACGGGAGAGACTTTAAACGCGAAACAACTTACTGGAAACTGGCCGCGGAGCCCTCTGCCGCCATCGCGTGCTCTTATTAGAATACAAACTTATAATAATATAAGTCTTTTTAAGATTACCTAAAATTCCATAGTGGTTGGAAGTTTGAACAACCACCGCACCGTCGCCGTAAGAGCTGCGTTCGTCCGAAAAACGACGGAAATTTCCGAACCCCGTCCGTTTGATATAGGTATCGCTTGCCCTGCTGCATCGATTACGTCTAATTCAAGTTCGAAATCTACGAAAAACTGTAGTCTAGATCATCCCATTCATGACTTTTTGGTCTGCCGACCAGCAGCCTGGCAGTTTTTTGAAACGATTTTTTTATTTTTAAAATTTAAAAAAAAATTATTTTCATTAGCTTTATGATGATTTTTGTTTTAATATGGTTTTAAAAAAATAGAATGCCAGATTAAAAAAAAGTGGTAATGATAAAATGAATTTGAATGTTCAGAGCATAAATGAATTAATACCGTTCAGAGTATACCAGCCAGGCTATAATATGGGCACGCGATAGCGGCGAAGGGCTCCGCGGCCAATTTCCAATAAGTTGTGTCTCGTCGAAAGGCGTCTGATGGGTACACTCAGAACACAATATTTTTTTTATCATTACAACTTATTTTATTTAAAATCTGGAATTCTAAGTTTTTAAACCCATATTGAAATAAAAGTAATGATAAAGATATTGATAATATTTATTTTTAAATTTAAAAAATAAAAAAAACTAAAATATCGTACAATAAAAACTGCCAGGCTGCTGGTCGGCAGACCAAAAAAGTCATGAATGGGATGATCTAGATTACAGTTTTTCGATCTTGAATGAGATGTAATCGATGCAGCAGGGCAAGCGAAACCGATATGAAACGGACGGGGTTCGGAAATTTCCGTCGTTTTTCGGACGAACGCAGCTCTAACGGCGACGGTTAGCTGGTTGTTCGAACTTCCAACCACTATGGACTATTAGGTAATCTTAAAAAGACTTATATTATTATAAATTTGTATACCAACAAGGGCACGCAATGGCGGCACAGGGCTCCGCGGCCAGTTACCAGTAAGTTGTTTTGCGTTGAAAGTCTCTCCTGTCCGATGGGTACAATCGGAACACTCAAAATTTATTTTTTTTTATCATTATAACTTATTTTATTTAAAATCTGGCATTCTAAGTTTTTACACCCATATTGAAATAAAAATAATAATAAAGATATTATATAAAAATAATAATAAATGCAATAAAAATAATAAAGATATAAAAAAAAAATCGTAAGTACACAAAAAAAACCGCCAGGCTGCTGGTCGGCAGACCAAAAAGTCATGTATTGGATGATCTAGATCTAGACTTTAGTTTTTCATTGGTTTCGATCTTGAATTAGATGTAATCGATGCAGCAGGGCAAACGAAACCGATATAAAACGGACGGGGTTCGGAAATTTCGTACGAACGCAGCTCTTACGGCGACGGTGCGGTGGTTGTTCGAACTTCCAACCACTATGGACTATTAGGTAATCTTGAAAAGACTAATATTATTATAAATTCGTATACTAATATGAGCACGCGATGGCGGCAAAGGGCTCCGCGGCCAGGTTCCAGTAAGTTGTTTCGCGTTGAAAGTCTCTCCCGTCCAATGGGTACAATCGGAACTGCCACGTCTCAAGGTGAAAGTATCGACCATCCACAGATAACATATATGGTTCACCAATGGCTCTAACGGAGCTATTTTATTGTTAGGTACTTATAAATATAAAGAAAATGTTGATTATATTCGTAGTCCTCCTCTCTAGGAGATCCTGTGCTGAACTGAGGGGGACTATGTTTTGGATAAGTTTTCAGCTACTTTTATGGTTCAACTTCATGGTTTGGGTAAGGTTTTCCAGAAACTTCTATGACAATGTTTTAAGTAGTACTAGTAAGTTCATTTGCCGACAGTTTCTTAAGCCAAGATTTAATGTCTTTAATGTAGTTATTTTTGTTTGATACTAGGTGGAGGCTTATTATATACCTTCACTTAGAATTTAGAGCTTCTTTGTCCAAAGGTAAAGTTACACATTGGTATATTTGTTTATATATCTATTTTTTTGGTTCTGGTTTTACAAGAATGTGAGGTGTTTGCCTCTAAATCATTTTTGAGGTGATGTACCAGAATGTTTTTGGCACAGATTTTCTGCATACTTGGAACATCAACAAAAATAAAAAATCAACAACCACAACTACAACAACTCCAGTTACTTCATTATTGAAATTTTCAATTAGGTTTTTCAGTAGTGAAATCAATTCTTGGGTTGGAGTTGGGGAGTAGTGCCATTACACGTTCAAATTAATTAAACATACTAATTTTGGGTGTTGATGAACGAAAACAAATGTGAAATATTGCTGTGTAATAAACATTATTCAAGTTCATTCAACTTTTAATTTTCAAGATTTAAAAACTTATCAAATCAGACAAAGCAGGTACCAAAATTGGTGAATAGTGGCTCCCTTATCAGGCATATGGACGCGGCTCTATGGGCGTTACCCTTGGCTCTACCCATCGATTTATATATTAGGCATGACCAATTACCACTCCCTAGAGACACAGATATTGCTTTGCTTAAATATTTTTTTCAACTAATAAACGGTCACTTATCTAAGAATGAGATACTGGCCCAATAAATTTTTTTTGTACCAGAGTCTCACTCTCGAGGATGTCATTACAACCTCCTATATAGTAGAGCCACACTAATTTATTTATGAACTCACCTGTGGTGAGAGCTACGTGCTTTTTGAATGCGGTGGATAATTTTTATTTATTTTTTGTGTCCTATAGCGCATTTGTAAGATTTTTGGCATTGCATATACACTGCTTAGATGGTACAATTATAACGTCTTAGGCTATATTGCTTGTAATTGTTATAAATAAATGTACAAATTATATATAAATAAATAAATAATAAATAAATACATAAGAGCTCCTCTTTTCTGATAAGGTATACCTACATGACCGATGATGACCTTAAATATAATATATTTTTAAATATATATGTACCTACAAATGTAACTAGTATACTTTATATTACAAAAAAATGACGAAATAGTGCTATGTACAAAGTTATTGGTTAACATTAAATTAAAATGACCCCAACAAGTGAAGAAGTAGAAATAAATGAAGAAGTAGAAATCCTTCATTTAAAATGCGTATTTGCTTTGTTCAAAGACGATGATACTTATTAATATTTCTATTTTCGTAACTGACAACATGGTGGAATTCCTGGTCTGAAGTCACCAGTCTGAAGATGGACTTAACAGGCTGAAACCGGTTACGGTTAAATAAATTAAAGTGGAAATACGTTTTTATTTGTTTTATTATATTATTCTCCTTCTTTGTGTGCCGTATCAGGTCCCCCCGACTTTGGCGATCACTCTTGAGAATGTCTCTCTGTCTTGCGCTGCCCGGAATAGCTCCTCCACACTTTTAATGCCGGTCCACTCTCGTATATTACGCAGCTAGGACATTTGTCTCCTACCAGGCCCTCGGCGACCCTCTATCTTGCCTTTCAATATCAAATGGAGCAAGTGATACTTCTCCCCTCGAAGTATATGACCCAGATATGAAATTTTCCTGATTTTTATTAATGTTATCAGTTCTCTATCTACTTTAGCCCGCCTGAGAATTTCTGTGTTGGTGTTCATGTCGGTCCATGGGAACTTGAGCATTCTCCGGTGAAGCCACATTTCAAAAGCCTCTAACCTGTTCATGGTATTTACTTTCAAGGTCCATGTTTAGAAGGTCCATGTCCATATTATTAAGATGATATAAATATAAATTGAATGAAGATGTAATGTAATTTGTATTAGTACTTAAATATATATCCTTGTTTGTTTCTTTATTTGTTTTCACTTGTTGTTTTTCTAGTTAAACTTTTTTGTTTTTGTTTTTATGCTTGTGAAACTTAAATTTATGATATCAAAATACGTAAGTAAAATTGTACGAAACCTACCCACCGAAATGTAAGTTCCTCCCGTGCCACATGAGGTTTGTAACTCCCAGCAAGAAATAATTGCGATAATTTTTTTATTTTTATTTTTATTATTTAATATGTAGATATATAATTGTACAGTGGAGTTATATAAATTACAAAATATCGGTGAAGAAAATATTTAAAAATTGCAATCTCACCAAAGAAGAAGCTAGTTCTTGTGCTTGATGAGCGAGTTACACTAATTATAACTGAAATAGAATAACATTATGCAATTGGTAAGTATATAATAGGATCAATTGAGACTTCTGGATCATCTATATGTGTAGGTGTACATACATAAAAACAAATTTATAACTCTCTCGGAAATCGAGAATTCGGCTCATAGACAACAATGAGCACGGTTTCTCTTTGATTCTGGCAGCACCTATATAGTCTGCAACTAGAATTTTATGACTGCACTACAAATAAGAGAATATTTTTCCATCGTAATGTGTCAGCAGATGAATCCACAACAGAAAATTTTCATTCTGAACGCAAAACTGGTTTAAATTAAATCTGTATGCGGCGAAATAAAACCACACTCAGCATATGAAAAAAGTTTCTATTTGATTCTGGCAGAACATACATAGTCTGCAATTAGAATTTTATAACTGCACTTCGAATAAGATAATGTTTTCCTTCGTAATATGTCATCAGATGAATCCAGTTAAAATTTTACATTCTGAGGGGGCGTTCAAGTATTGCGTAACGCAATTTTTGACCCCCCCTCTCCCACATGTAACGCGCCGTAACGTTTTTCCATGCCCCCTCCCCCCCTAAACGTTACGTAACGCCCAAGTGACAATTTTTACCTGAAAGTCACAGTTTAAGTTGTGCAAAGTTGTTTTAAAATGAATAAATAATTGAATTGAATTGAAAGTACTGGAAAGCCGCTTAAATACCTTTTTTATTGTTTTAATCACGTTTTTCTTTTTACATTCACTCCACACAGGAGGCCCTGAGGAAAATAACTTACCTCAGGGCCTATGCCATCTTTGAAGATGCTGTGTGGACGGTCTTTTTGAGGAAAGGAAGGAGAGAACGCGTTTGCGGTACTAAATAAAACAAGAGATTTCGAGAACGAAAAGGAACGCCAACTTGAAAGATTTTACTTCCCAAGTTTTTTTTTTAATCTAAATAAAGAAAAACATGTTACGTAACGCGTTGTTCGAACCCCCCCCCCCCTCGTAACGCACAGTAACGTTTTACAAGACCCCACCCCCCCAATGCGTAAAACTTGAACGGCCCCTGAACACAAAACTGATTTAAATTAAATCTGTATGCGGCGCATTAAAACTACACTACACTCAGAACATGAAAACGGTTTTTCATTGATTCTGGTAGCACAAACATAGTCTGCAACTAGAATTTTATAACTGCACTTCGAATCACTTCTTCAAGGGTACTCTTGGGAAACCGGCTAAGGGACGCGGGTGTTTGGGCACGTTGCAGCCAGGCCGCGCGCCGGCTCATTCTCGCCGGGACTGCCCAGTGATAGTGGGACAAACTGCCCCCGATATCTTTCTTTATATATATTGGTTTTAATCATACTTACACCTTTAAATATTTTTCTTTATGATTTCATTCTAACTAGATGCTGATCCAACAGTAGAACACATCTATGTCTTGTTAACTACTTCAAAAGTAAGTAGGTATGCATACATTTTTCTTTTTTACTAACAATCATGCATGCAGGGACATTGGAGGGTCTAGATTCGTTTTAAAAATAAATGTAGCTTCCTTTTTACAAAAAAAAAAGTCCTGACGTGTACAGCAAAGGAGGTTAAACAATCAGTTTCCTCATATAGCCGTGGGAAAGTGGTGGGTCCCCTCCAATGCACTTCGAATAAGAGAATGTTTTCCGTCGAAATATGTCGTCAGATGAATCCAGCTGGAATTTTACATTCTGAAAACAAAACTGGTTATTTATAATTATGAATATCTGTATGCGGCGCATTTAAACTATTCTCAGACCACGAAGATAAACATTTATGCAAGAAAGGAAATTATTTTTGAAATTCAGTGAACTTACAACTTCGTTTCGCAGTCGGCGGCACGGTCAACAAATTGTTTGATTTGATTTGAATGATAAATTACGGCCCTCTTTGACTCTTGCTTGACTTACCTAAATAAACCAATCCTTAGATCGATATCTTTGGGCCTTTTCTAGGGACAAATATTATTATCAACTTAACCTCAGATGAACGGAAATGGTTAAAATAGAATAAAGATAGATGAAGTTTATTTGTCTACCATATACAATATTATAAAAATATAGGAATGCGGGACATGCTGGACGCTTTAGACGATTTGCGGGACTATTTTATCAAATATTTCAATGCGGGACTACAACCGCCAATGCGGGACGGTCCCGCAGAATGCGGGATGGTTGGCCGCCTTACTTTAGATTATCACCATGATTATATTTTTAGTACTTATTGCCATTCGAACTACAGTGGCGCCCTCCTATATTTTCTACTCTTATTTGACAAACTGGAAAAAATATGTGGCCGGTTGGGTACCTACTCGCGGAAGTAGTTAAGCAGAGCTAGTTAAGAGTAGAGGAGTTAAGTTTTTTCAAAATTAGAATTAAATTGTTACAACAAAAGACAAGCTGTCATGGGGTTGCCTTCTTGAATATTGTACGTAATGTCTGTCCTGTAGATTTCTTAAAATAATCATCGTCATTATCACTCTTGGCTCTACAACCCCTGGTGGGTCTTGGACTCCTCAAGAGTCTTCCTCCACTCATCTCGGTTTTGGGCCAGCTCTCTCCAGTTTAAAAGCTCCAAGGTAGATATATCTTGGAGGACATTGTCGCTCCATCTTAATCTTGGTCTTCCTAGGCTCCTTCGCCCTATCGGTCTTGAGTTCAGCAGGGGACTTTAGCGCTTGATGCTCGGTCATACTCTCTACATGACCCATCCACCGAAGTCTTCCCAGTTTTATAAATTTTGTGACATTTAGATAATTAAACAAAGTTGGAATAAATTCGGTGTTTGGGTAAAATTCCTAAAAAATAAAAGTAGTTATTTTTATACTAATTTGGGGTCGGGGAATCCGAATCTGAAAGAATTAGGCGTCGGCAAGCAATATTAACTGAATTACAGGACTTTAAAAATTTTTATACACATACAGGAAAATAGCCATTTTGGAAGCATTTTGATTCCTAGAAAATCAAACTAGTTATTTTTATACTAACTATGGGCTGGGGAATCCGAATCTGAAAGAATTAGGCCGCGGCAAGCAATATTAACTGAATTACACGACTTAAAAATTTTCTATACACACACACTTGAAAATAATCATTTCGGAAGTATTTTGACACATGTAGTACAAAGATCATAGAAAAACAAGAAATATACAAAAACATGTGCCGGTAGTGTTACCAGCTCTCAAAAACATACCTTATAAATCGACCAAGTCTTCTTCGTCCGTCGTATTAACACATTAACCTGATGAATTACGACTATCTCAACGGCGTATTCTTAAATCAAAAGTATGAAAATTCGTAGTCTTAAAAATGCGTAACCTAACCTAACCTAACGTTAGGTTTGTGTAACATGGTTTGTGCCCCTTTATACCGCCTGCTCGCGTCCCTAACCTAACCTAACCTAACGCTAGGTTTGTGTAACATGGTTTGTGCCCCTTTATACCGCCTGCTCGCGTCACGGCAAAAAAACATCCCTGTTTTCAAGTAGTTTAGCGGCTACGCTAGGTTTGTGTAACATGGTTTGTGCCCCTTTATACCGCCTGCTCGCGTCCCTAACCTATCCTAACCTAACGCTAGGTTTGTGTAACATGGTTTGTGCCCCTTTATACCGCCTGCTCGCGTCACGGCAAAAAAACATCCCTGTTTTCAAGTAGTTTAGCGGCTACGCTAGGTTTGTGTAACATGGTTTGTGCCCCTTTATACCGCCTGCTCGCGTCACGGCAAAAAAACATCCCTGTTTTCGAGTAGTTTAGCGGCTACGCTAGGTTTGTGTAACATGGTTTGTGCCCCTTTATACCGCCTGCTCGCGTCACGGCAAAAAAACATCCCTGTTTTCGAGTAGTTTAGCGGCTACGCTAGGTTTGTGTAACATGGTTTTTGCCCCTTTATACCACCTGCTCGCGTCACGGCAAAAAAACATCCCTGTTTTCGAGTAGTTTAGCGGCTACGCTAGGTTTGTGTAACATGGTTTGTGCCCCTTTATACCGCCTGCTCGCGTCACGGCAAAAAAACATCCCTGTTTTCAAGTAGTTTAGCAGCTACGCCGGGTTTATGTAACATGGTTTGTGATACAAAAGAACGTGCCCCTTTATAACGCCTACTCGCGTCAAGGAATAAAAACTCCACAATACTAGTTGGTGTACCTTCCTAAAATATTTGAGAATCAATTATAAAAAATAAGTACTTAAAATATAAACATGTTATTTTACGTTATAAATATTACTGCTTAATGGCAACACTTAATTTTGTGTGGTAAAAACATCTATGTTATCGTGTTTTTCTATGATCTTTGTACTACACGTGTCAAAATACTTCCGGAATGATTATTTTCATGTGTGTGTGTATAGAAAATTTTTAAGTCGTGTAATTAAGTTAATATTGCTTGCCGCCGCCTAATTCTTTCAGATTCGGATTCCCCGGCCCATAGTTAGTATAAAAATAACTAGTTTGATTTTCTAGGAATCAAAATGCTTCCAAAATGGCTATTTTCCTGTATGTGTATAAAAATTTTTAAAGTCCTGTAATTCAGTTAATATTGCTTGCCGACGCCTAATTCTTTCAGATTCGGATTCCCCGACCCCAAATTAGTATAAAAATAACTAGTTTTATTTTTTAGGAATTTTACCCAAACACCGAACTTTAGCCAACAAAGTTTATAGCTCATTGTTAAAACGTTTGTGGCAAAATCCATTTTCTACAACCGGTTCGAAGATTCGCCTCAAAATTTTCCTTTCAAAAACATCCAGTGCTCGCTCATTACTCTTAGTTAGTACCCAAGTCTCAGCTGCGTATGTGAGTACTGGTCTGATAAGTGTTTTGTACACTAATATCTTGGTGTTTCTGGACAGCAGTCTGGATTTTATTTGGTTTTGTAGGCGGAAAAAACAACGATTTGCTTTCACTGTGCGCTTCTGGATCTCCACTGTGTTATCAATATAATACATAAAAAATATATATATTCTACATAAATAAATAAACCAATTATTGCAAATGAAGTGGCCTATACTCATGAAAAGTATAAATCAGTAGCTATGATAAATCGGTTTAAATTGGATAGTACTTTACAGTTAAATTGGTAGTAGACTTGAGTAATTCAATCGGTTGTTCTAAACAAATTTAACAGTGTAAGTAAATTATACAGGTTTTCCTTTACTTTAAAATTTTTTTTTGGTCACTTTGAAAATAACGAGAATGTGCATGATTTAGAAAAGAAAATAATTTTTAAACTTAAATCATATTATTGTCATTACTCCTGCTAAATCAGTAGTTAAAAAGAAAGATTTTTAGATTTTCAAAAACTCGTTTACTGACAAAAGTGCTCCTGGAATACTCTAAAAATCTAAGTTGTTAACTATTTTTATGATAAACTGTAAGGATAATTAAATACTATTATGTACATAAATTAACTACAAAAAGAACAGTAAAACAATATTTAATAAAATTAGTAGTTATCTGACCAATAGACCTCGCGTAAAACAAAGAATGTTTCTAATTTCTAATGATTTTGAAACAAAACCAAAATTTACATCGATATCATAAGATTTATAAGTAGGTAATTGTAACCTTCCTACTAAATTATGTAATTAATATTTTATGCAACTGTTAAAATTGTATCATTTAAAGAATTAAACTAATTCGATAAGGTTTCATTATAAATACTAGGGTCAGTCAAAATCTAATGTCTCCTATTTATTTATAATTTAATAAAGTTAGTAAAATGAAAAAAATGAATTTGTCACTATTCCTCAAACCTTCATCTACAATCTATTGCAATAGTTACTTTCTGCATTAACGTGTGGCAGCACTGCAGTCTCTTGCAAAATGGCTGATATCAATGTGTGTATTAATCAGCGTTCTGTGATTAAATTCTTGAAAGCAGAAGGTGAAACGCCTATTCGCAATCATAAAAGACTGAAAAATTTGTACGGTGATGCAAACGCACACAAATCGTAATCGGAGACGAAACATGGGTTTCATGGAACCTGAATCAAAGAGGCAGTCAACGGAATGGCACCACACAAACTCACCGATGACGAAAAAAATCAAAACTGTCCGATCGGCAGGTAAAGTTATGGTCGCAATATTCAGGGATGCAGAGGGTGTAATTATGGCTGATTTTTCGGAGCAGAGATGCACAATAAATTCTGTCCAATACGTCACAACCCTTAAAGAGCCACGTCTTTCGCCCAAAAAAAGCTATGGCGGATGGCTTTAGAACCTTGAACCGTGCTTCTTACGTCTCTGGGATACATGCCCTTGTTAAAAGGTGGACCGAAACTTTAGAAATAGACGGAGATTATATTGACAAATTATTCGTCAATAGTGTGGTTTCTGACTTACGAAATTGAATTTATTTCTTGACAATTAAAGGAGAAAAAAAATTTGGAAGCATTATTTTTTGCCTAACCCTCGTACAAAGAAGAAAACCATTTTAACCAGTTATGAATTATGTTTATTTTGAATACTTAAGACTCCGTGGTATTACGTCAGATGTAGTTTCGAGATTACGAGTTTCGAGCAAGTCTGTTCTATAAATGAGTCCAAATTTGTGTCTTATTAAGGTAAGCTTTAGCGCAGCTGAATACTGACAGACGGAACAAGAGTTATTCTCTACTGTGAGTCAGCATATGTTTCATCAATTGTCTCTTTTGAATGAAAGAATATTTGCAGTCGGAACATGAAAAAGGCTTTTCGCCACTGTGAGTCAGCATGTGTCTCTTCAAATATCGCCCTTGAGAACATAAATACCCGCAGTTGGAGCATGTAAAAGGTTTTTCTCCACCATGAGTCAGAATGTGTGCCATCAAATATCTCTTTTGAGAACATGAATAATTACAGTCGGAACATTTAAAAGGTTTTTCTCCACTGTGGGTCAGCATGTGTTTCATTAAACGTCCCCTTTCAGAACATAAATAACCACAGGCGGAACAAGAAAAAGGTTTTTCTCCACTGTGAATCATCATATGCGTTGTCAGATGTCCTTTTTGGGAACAAGAATAGTTGCAGTCGGAACATGAAAAAGATTTTTCTCCGCTGTGAGTCCGCATGTGTCTTATCAAATATCCCCTTTGAAAACATGAATAGTTACATTCGGAACACGAATAAGGTTTTTCTCCACTGTGACTCAGCATGTGTTTCGTCAAATCTCCCTTCCGAGAAAATGAATGTTTACAGACGGAACATAGAAAAGGTTTTTCCCCAGCATGGGTGCGTAAGTGAAGTTTTAGCTTTGATTTCATATTGCAGGAGTGGTTGCAATGAAGACAAGAGAATGGTTTTTCCACAGGATTCGTCTTCAGATCTGCCAATGAGTCTGAAAAAGATTACGAATAAAGCTGTAAGTGTAAGAATCGTTAATTCACAAAAATGAAAAAGAAAGAAAGCACGGATCGTTGTTTACCTGTTGTCTGGGTAATTCTTTGAAAGCGTTTTAGGCATTTCTTTTTAACACCCGGCAGTTCTATGTCAATTTCCACATAAGAAATTGCTTCACCATCTTCTTCTCGGGTTCCCGGTTCTATCTTGAAGCTTAAAGTCTCCACTTCAAGGCTACCTAGAAAAACCAACCAACAATACGTACATTGATAGGCGCAGATGTAATGATATTACATATGAAATTAAAGTCGTCCCGTACCGAGAAAGTACTACGTAGGAACAAATAATAGTTTTTATTATTAAGCTTCGTATAAATTTAAAGTAAAATCGGGAGTGCCTCAAGGCTGCCATCTGAGCCAACTTCCGTTAATTATATTTAAAAATGATTTATATTTGTGTTTTTATACAAATTTCACAATACCAGAGCTCACCAGCATATATATAGAAACTTCGTGGGCGTGCTCACACAACTCACCAAAGTTTATCACAATTGGACGAACGCTTTAGCAACGTATAATTTCATGACACCAGAGCTCATTATTCTATATAGAAACCATCGCGGGCATCAAATCTCCAAAGTTTCATCGCAATCGGGTGAATGGTTTAGCAACGCATAGACATTTCATGTACTCACATACACCTAAGCAAACATATTTTGATTTTTATATATAAAGATAAAAAGCGTTCACTGAAAAAAAATACGATTAACGATACCTTTGATTAACCTTGTAAAATCGAGAATTCAGATAACACGCTTTAATTGTTAGTTAATGAAATAAGAAAGGCCCCAGATGTCCGCTTAAGGAAGGATGCTTCAAGAAGGAAAAACTATATTCTTTTAGGCACAGAAAAAGGTTATGCTTATACTTGCAGAATATAAAGGAAATCCTTCAGCTTGCATTCATAATATTCCGAGTAAAACCTTTTACTTATAGAGTATGAGCATATCATTTACAAAAAGTATTTTGTTATTGTGAGAATGGTTTTAGAGGCACGCCTGCCTTTTCGAATATGCAAGAGCGAGACGGCAGAACTGAGTATAAAAGGTGATGAATGTACTTGCTCGCTCTCCTTACCGTAACACGTACGACAGTTCCATTAGCTATGACGTAGCTCAAAGACTTATATTGCACAAATAAATGTTCATCTCGACTACGCGTTAATCATTTGAGATCTACAAGATCACCTCACAAACCTACACTAAAGTATCTGTAAATAACAGTTATTCATAAACGTTACCTTTTACAATAAATAAAAAGGATATCCTTCAATAATTTCAAGTGTGGACAGTAGCAGACTCAGTCGTGTAGTGATCAGTTGTAGCGATGGCAGATGTTGTGGAACTGAGAGAGATTAAACACTACAAACAGCGTTTATCAACACCTATTCGTGATTACATAGAATTTTTCCAAAATCACGGGGTATTGGCAATTTCATCTGCTATGAACAGCAGTTCGGATGTAGTATTATCTTTCTCTGTACTTTCACTATCACTGCTTGACGAAAACATCTTCTCTGTTCGAAGTACTATACTATACCCAAATATGAACAAATACTTGAATACATTGTAAAGGAGCAATTAACTGATTATATTGAGACAAAGCAGATATTAGTTCGACAACAATCGGGTTTTAGAAATAAATTTTCCTGTGAAAACGCTATTAACTATGTAATACAAGATTGGAAAAATTATAGAGATAAAAACAGTAAAATTATTGCAGTATTTTTAGACTTAAAAAGGGCATTTGAAACAATCGATTGAGACAGATTAATAAAAAAATTAAGAAATATTGGAATTAACGGTAAAGAAATTAATTGGTTTGTTGATTATCTATCAGAAAGAACGCAAGTAACAAAATATGGTGGAATAACATCGGATCCACGTCATACTAGCAAAGGCGTTCCACAGGGATCTGTCCTAGGTCCATTGTTATTCATTATATATATAAATGATATTGTTAAAGTTTTAAAGCATTGTGCCATTAAATTATTTGCTGATGATACATTGTTATATATAGCCAGAAAAAAATTACAGGATGCCATTGAAGAGATAAAAAATGACTTAAATAATGTAACGCTTTGGTTAAACATAAACAAACTAAAACTGAATGTTATGAAAACTAAATTTTTGATTATTGATAGTCAAGGTGGAACTGAACATGCAATACTAACCATTGATAACATACATATAGAAAGGGTTAACAATATTAAATATCTGGGTGTAATATTAGACGATAAATTAAAATTTGACAAACACTTCGATTACATATCTAAGAAAATTGCTAAAAAAGTTGGCTTCTTAAAAAGGATTAGGAATAACTTGGATCTCAAGACAACGCACCTTGTATATAATTCTATTGTAACTCCTCATTTAAATTATTGTTCTAGTGTTCTATTCTTATGTAACGAGACCCAAAATAATAAACTACAGGTTATACAAAATAGGGGAATGAGGATGATTCTGAAATGTAATATCTTTACTAGAGTTAAAACTATGTTACAAAACTTAAATATGATGACAACTAAACATATAATATATAATACGTTAACAATGATGTACAAGCTTAAAAATAACATGCTCCCTAAATATCTGCAAACTAATATTATGTACCATGAAAATATTCACAATTATCCTACGAGGAGTTGCCGAGACTTCAGGCTTCCCAAAACTAAACTGACGTGTACACAGAACAGCGTGTTTTATAAAGGTCAAAAACTTTATAATAACCTACCAAATTTCATAAAGGAAGCCTCAAGTCTTGGCACTTTTCGTAAAACATGTGCTACATACATTAAGAAAAATTTATGAATTGTATTTATTTGTATTAACTGTATGTCTTAAACCCTATTGTTTGTATTTCTAACTGGAGTAACTGTATTTCTTTTTAAAAATGTATTCTTTCCGTTATAATTTTATGACTATATTTATTTTATTATGTATTTTATATGTTTTTTTTTAATACTAGATGTATGAAAAAATTTGCTTACATCTAAATAAAGTTACAAAAACAAACAAACAAATACTTAAATAACACCGATAAGAAAGAAATACCCTAAATAAACAAACCATCGAAAACAGGTTGGAATCTGCTGCGGCACAGTCACAACCTTTTACTTATTCTTGGAGGATATTCTTGCAAGTATAAGGTTATCATTATAAATACGAAAAAAAGGAAATGCTTATACTCCTACCTTTTTCTTCAACTCAAAACCTTATACTTCTACCTTCATATACTTACAAGATATCCTTCAGTTTTATAAATACGGCCCATTGTTGCACATTTCACATTTTTTACCCATACGGTGCTACTTACTGGCTTCCCGAGTACTCTCCGCATAATGTGGACATTCCTTCTTTACATCTCGGAGTTCCACATCTATATCCGTATACGGCATTTCACCCGCACGTTCTCCCTGGGACCCTGGTTCAGTTTTGATAGAAACACTCTCTGGATTTAGTAGATCCATGGCAAGGCTGTGGTAGGATTACGGAAGAGGTTTAATCCAAAATAAAACCTGAAACTGCAAGGAAGAGAACATTGGAACTCTAATTTGGATGAGCTTTGAATACTTGAAGTCGGTTGAAATATTCTGTAAACACAACGAATTTTATCTAAAATATAAAAATGAATCGCTGAATGTGTTGCTAAGCGTGTAACTTCCGAACGACTGCACCAAATTGATAATTCTTTTTTTTGTGTTCGTTATTGTCAGGACAAGGTTTTTATATAACTTCAGGTGAGCTCTGGCATTATGAAATTTTGTATAAAAAAATTGCTATTGGTGGCACGCGAGGAAGCGGCTATTGCTATGGAAAGCGCGAGGGAGGGAGAGATGGGGGAGGGGAACCAGGGAGGGGTGGGGAACCTGGGAGGGGGGAGGGGGCCGGGGAGGGGGGAGGGGAACTCGGGAGAGGGGTTCGCGGGACGGGGGAAGGGGGGGGAGTGGAGTGGGGAGAGGGAAGGTGGAGGTGACGGAGTGGGAACGCGAGAGGGGAAGAGGATGCAGGAGAAGAAGGGGAGGCGGAAGGGGAACGGGACGAATGGGAAAGGATACTCAGGGAGAAACAATTTCTTTATTAAATGGCATAGCAACGTACGCCGGGAACCAGCTAGCTCATAATAAATATTTAAAAATAACGTCAAAATTTTGACTAAACAGACCTTTAAGTTAACACAACCGAAAACGGTTGACAGAATCGTCATCAATAATTACATTACAGTAATCTGTAGCTTTCTTCCTCTACATCTTCACATAAAGTGACAATCGTATTCCCGATCCGCCATTCCTCTTTTGAAAAAATATCGATACATCCAGGAATACTGATTAATTAATTTTTAGTGATTATTTTAATCAATGTCCTCGAAACAAAAAAGGGTCAAATTGATAGCTAAAACCTTCCTCAAACCAAACGTCAAATAATGGATTCCTTAACTTAGGGCTTGTGCCAATTGTCGTAAGTTAAGCTAGACGCTTTAGGAGGGATTTTAGATAATTAATTTTTTCATCCAGTTTGTCCGTTCCTAAGGATTCAGAAAGGAGAAAATGACAAGATCTATTTTGGTACTGACTTTCGCAGTGTTGGTATATCTATGCTTTAAGACTTCGGACATTATTATTTGACATCTGTCATCTCTCATTGTTGAACGTAACTATATTTTATTATTAATGTATACTTTGTATATTTTATTTTATTTTGAATTAAAAATATTATTAAAATGCGAAAATACGTATTTATTACATGTGAATGTGTATTACTATTAGGTAAGTTATTGTGAACTTCGCGAGTATGTTTGATGTTTTGATATTTGATTTTGAGGAATTAAAACACGAGAACTTTATAAATGTACTGTTAACTCACAAAAAATATATCTACTTATGTTAACTTCATATTTTTATTAATTTGGATAGAAACGGGGTTGTGCCAGCTGTACCTTTGGCATCTGCGGTAGGTAGTTTAAGCTGCCGCAATTTTACTTCATATAACATTATATATATGATATATCAGGCAGGTAATTTCGCCAAAGCATAGGTAGCCATAAAAATAATTATAATGAAGGTTCAAATGACGAAATGTTAAACAAAAACGTCGATTAGGTAACGACCGAATCTGAATCTTGCAATAAAGACAGTGACAGATGCTTTCATGATTGTGATCTATGGTTATGTTAAAGGTGTTGCTATTTTTTGACGATTTATTGCCGTCCTAAAATACCATCTTCTCTACTGGCATATATTTGTGCATAATTTGTACGAAATCGTAAGCTTGATGAAGTCTATAGCGAAGATTTTTCATTTGGGTCCCGATGTGGGGATAAGAATGAATAAAATGTTTTGTGTAAGGTGAAAACCAACTAGGTTGTGATGTGGTTTTGGTAACACATCATATCACATATTTGTATTTGGCAGCCACCTCTGGTCTGGAGCTCCAAAATATCCTCGACTCTGTGCAGAAACGAGTGGTCCGTTTGATAGATTCTACCATCTTAACATACGGATTGCCAGCTTTAGAGCTCAGGCGTCGGGTGGGAATGCTATTCTTGTTCTACCGGTATTACAATGGAAGATGCTCCGAGGAACTAGCATCATTGATCCCTTCGGCACCGGTGCATAGTCGGGAAACATGCCAAACGCGTGCCCAACATTTGTACTCAGTTGACATTTGTCACATGAGAACAGGTCGTTTCTTCGACTCATTCTTATGTTCAACAGCTCGGCTGTGGAATGATTTGCTGGCCTCTGTGTTTCCTCCTTCCTACTTACCAATAACCATCACATGCATGGGAAAATAAATTTGACTGCGTGGGTTGAACAGTGTAAGGGATATTATGTAGAATTAGAGTTTAGAAGAAGGATAAAACGATTGGCAGGTGACGAAAGCATGTATCAACAAAGTTAGGTTAAGCAAAGAACAATGGAACAATGTTTATATTTAGTGATAGACTATAAACATTATCTTCATTATATCTTTTAAGTAGGTACTGTAAGCAAATGCAAGAAAATGTCGCTTTATTTTGTAGCGCCTACGGACAGACTTTTCATCTTCAACATTTATTTATTTTTTTAAATATTTTTACGTATTTTAGAAAATCACTGTAAATAAAAATATTAAATTACCGTTACTTTGGCGCAATATCAAATGCGGCGTATAAATGGCGAGATGTCGTAATATTAGGACCTTACATATGAAATTGGCATTTTGTATGGGAGGAACATAAAGTCGTTTTTTTTAAATATAATATATTTATTTAATCAAAGTATGTACCATTGCTATCTATGCACTTTTGCCATCTCGTAGGTAGTTCATCGATCCCTTTACTAAAGAAACCACTCGGACGGGAATCAATAAAATCTTTGAAGGCGGTTTGGACTGCCCCATCGGAGTTGAATTTTTTCCCTTGCAAGAAGTTATCCAAATTTCGAAAAAAATGGTAATCTGTTGGGGCAAGGTCAGGAGAGTACGGTGGATGTTGTAGACATTCCAATTGAAGCTACTCTAATTTGGTAGCCGTCTGTTGTGCAATGTGTGGTCTAGCGGTCAACGCCCGTTTGTTGATTTGCTTCACTCAATTCGTGAGGTACTTTCAAGATTTTTCACCTTCCCAATTTGCTTCAAGTGGATTAAAAAAGTTTTATCACTAACATATACATTAGTAGTAGTCATCTCTATTATTTCACAAATAAATTAAAAAACATACGAAACAACAGAAGAAACACCTGCTCTCCAAACGTTTTTTTTCGACCTACCGTACATTTGTCTGAATTTATTGCCATCTTCAGAGAATTTTCTTACAGCAACAAATAATCTGAAAGATTTCCTCCAGGGCCTGTGTCAATTATCTCCATTTTGCGGAAATGAACGAGTGAGCCCGGGTCTTTAAGAGACCCATGTGGTAGGAGGATGGACTCCAGATACTAATATCTACAGCCTGTATGTCGGACGAATATCTACAGCTCATATGTTGGACATATATCTACAGAGCTAAGGTCGGACGAATATCTATGACGGTCCGAGTGTTCACTAATATCTACAGAGCGTAGGTTGGACTAATATCTACAGAAGGCAGCTGAGCAAGAGGTTGTACGGAAAAGCATAAATTACTTCAATTACGTTAAGGCTTAAACGTTTAAAGTACGTACATGAAGTTTTTGCATAATATTACGTATGTTGCTGTTTACGAGGACAATAATTTATTGAACAAACATGGAGGTCATAGTACAAAGATATTTATTTATCTCGAAATACACGTCACCACAACCTAACCTAACTTAACTGACATAGAAATGGTCATGGTAACAGACTAAATAATTTAGAAGCACTCGAAATAAAGAAAGCTGTTAAAACAAAAACCCAAATCCTTAATATTTAGCTAAATGTGTCCAATAGTCCGATATTAGGGATTTTTACATACATACATCGTCATGTATTTTTTCTCGGAAGATTTTTTCAATGTGGATGAGTGTTTCAGGTTGATAATTATTGCTTATAATAATTGTTACCCTTTGTGCTATGCATAAAAATTTTGTCTCAAACGTTAGTTTAACATTTTTTTATTTTATTTATTTTTTTTTTACAGTGAATACCGCACAAAAATCTCAACTGCTCCCGTCTGGAGCCAGTGAGACTATGGCATCCCTAATTGGGGTATGTTGTGAGGCTGAAGATAGTGGGGAGACTGGACTGTCAGAATATTGTTCTATAGTTTACTTAAAAGATAAAATTTACATTTTAGATCTTTATTTTAAGAGAATTTCTTAAAAGTGATATTTTTTATAATATTAATATCTAATACACGTGTTCTTAAACCTATCAAAGAAAGTAACGTCTTTAGAGATGCAAGAAATCTGTTTGAAATGCCGTTATTATTTCTAAGTTATTTTTTTGGCAATAAAAAAAACTTTAGGTGCCGGTAGGGAAAGAGATCGAGCAGATGCATACATCTCCTTCTATACCGAGATCTATTGTCTCGCTCTTACATTTTCAAAAAGCAGGCGTGCCACCCAAAACCTTTCTTACAAAACTTATAGTAAAAAGTAAATATTTTATACAAAACATATTAATTATTATTTTTAATTGTTGACGACCTCCGTAGTACAGTGGGTAAGACTCTTGACTCACAATCCGGAGGTCGCGGGTTAGAACCCGGCACGCGCAAATAAATTTTATTTGATTAATTTGTGTTATTTCACTATTAATTCATTTAAAATAATATATAGTATATTTGCGCCATGTTCCAGAGTGGAAGATACTATCAGTATCGCCCTGGTGTAAGACCACCATTCAGAATTGAAACGTTGCTTGAAAATGGCTTTAGCCGTGTTTAGTGACCAGATCTGAATAGCCAGGTACTTCCCAACCTTCCTCTTCCCCACCTCCTTCCCCTCCCCACTACCTTCAGCCTCACAACATACCCCAATTGGGGATGCCATAGCCTCACTGGCTCCAGACGGGAGCAGTTGAGATTCTTGTGCGGTATTCACTGTAAAAAAAAAAGGTTGGTAAAATTCTTGATATTCTTTCTTATTTTTTTCTTCACACATTTTTATAATGAAAGCTTGCTTGAATATGTCACCGTAATTTAGTACTGAAAACAATTTAAATAGTTATTCTGTCGAGAAGGTAGATTTTTTTATTTTTTATTTATTGTTTTTATTTCTTGCTAGATCAATCCCGATGAGTTACAGAACTCATTTTAGGACAGGAGGAATGAATCCAATTCCAATACATGAATCCTCATACACAATCCCGTTACATAACCGTTGAAGTTTGTTCTGAATATTTACACTTTTCTGGGGTAGGCTTGTTGAAAAAGTATCGATATATTGAATTAAAAATATCGATAGTTGGTAATTGTTCGGAACAAACGTCAACGGTTAATACGCCTTTTTTTTTGATAAAACTTTTAGATTTTGTTATTAGTTTTTGGGGTATTATGCCGTGTTGCGCTACCTCCTTCTTTAGCCAACGTTTCGGACAGCGTTGCAGTGTTCATCATCAGGGCAGATGTGTAATAGTTAGGGGTGATGTTAGTACTTATCTACTTAGGAGCGATACCGTGTCGCCTGCCCCATTCCTCTACGAGCTGGCGCTACAATATACTTCAACATGTTTTTTTTGCGTTTAGCCTTGGTGTAACCGTCAATTACCGGATACCAAGAATTATTGAGTTTAGCTCCGTCGTCTCTATTAATATTTATAGGATTTTTGTAAATTTAAATTGCCTCCGTAATCAGGCGTGCTCTATGAGTTTTCGGTCTTGACTTCAGGAACAAATCCAAAGTAACGGCCGGTTTCAATTAAATGCTTGGCGATTGCCGATTTGTCAGGGTGGCCAAGTTTACATGCTCGAAAGTGTTCCGATATCCTTTTGGAGATCGTCCGCTCTGTCTGGCCCACATAGACCTTATCACATCCGGAACAGCTGAGTTTATACACTCCATCTGTTTCCAGAGGAAACTTGGTCTTTGCAGGCCTCAAAAAGTCTCGTATTTTTGTCGTGGTTCCGACGACAGTCTTGATGCTTTCTTTTTTCAATAGCCTGGCAATTCTGTCTATTACATTGTGAACGTAAGGCAGGAAAGCGCAGCCCTTTAACTCTTGTTCAATTCTGTCTTCGTTTGGTGCAGATTTGGCTCTTATGATTTGCCTTGTCTGCCTTACTGGGTAACCGTTACGCTCCAGTGCATCGGTCAGTTTTGTAAGTTCTGCTCCGATTTTTGTTTCTTCACATATTCTGGTCGCTCGGGTCACCAATGTATGGATAAGTCCTCTCTTTTGCGCTGGGTGGTGATGGGAATCAGCATGTAGATACCGATTTATATGAGTTGGTTTTCTATACACTGTGTGTCCTAGACTACCATCTTGTTTTCGCATCACCTCCACATCTAGAAAAGGTAGGATCTTAGAGTCATTTTCCAGCTCCATTGTGAACTTAATTTTAACGTGGAGTGAGTTGAGATGGTCCAGAAATTCGTTCAGATTCTCTGTTCCATGAGGCCAGATGGCGAAGACATCGTCGACATACCGCCACCATACTTTAGGAACAGCCGAAGCTGTGTCGAGTGCCACTTCCTCAAACTTCTCCATAAAGAAGTTGGCGAGTACTGGCGACAACGGACTGCCCATCGCAACTCCTTCCACTTGTTCAAAAAGTTCACCCTGGAATGCAAAATATCCCGTTTTAAGGCAGTGTTCAGAAAGTTTACAAATGTCTTCCTCGTAGATCTCTCTGAGCATTGTCATGGAGTCTTCCAGAGGCACATTCGTGGAAACGGACACAACGTCAAAACCAAAGTATCTCCTTTCTCAGTCTTAACCTTCTTAAGCTTACTGATCAGATCTGTGGAATCCTTAATCCAAGATTCAGTTTTCCCAGTTTTCATCTGCAATAATCTTGGGAGGTATTGAGAAAGTTTGTACGTCGGTGCACCAATAGCACTGACGATCGGTCTCATCGGGATATCCTTTTTATGAATTTTTGGAAGACCGTACAGGGCAGGAGTTCTGGAGGCTTTTACAAAAAGCCCAGATCGATCCTCTTTCCTGATACTGGAAGCTTTTACTAACTCCCTTGTCTTCAGGTCGATTTTGTTAGTGGGATTTTTTAAAATTTTCTTATAGGTGCCGGCATCGCACAAGAGGTCTTCCATCTTTTTAATATAGTCCACCATATTAATCACGACAGTGGCGTTTCCTTTGTCGGCTGGCAGAACCAAGATATCCTCATTGGCGCGCAATTCTTTTAGGGCCGCAAACTCTCCCTTTGTTATATTTGGGCGGGGTATTTCAGCCCTTTTCAAAATATGGCAAGTCTCTTGTCGTATGTTCTCTGCTTGCGACTCTGACATTTTGTGGACTTTCATAATTGTGTGTAGTGCTGTTTCTACACCACATACGATAGATTCCACAGGTATCTTTATGTGGGCAACTGCGTAGTTCATCCTCTTAGCAAGCACTGAGGTTGCATCTGGGCTCAACGCTAGGCTCGAAATGTTAATAACAACTTTATTTTGATCCAGTTGTTTTCGAACGCCTTCTTCGTCTTGGTTGAGCTTCTCAAACTTTCACTCTCTCACCTTTCAAACTCTCACCTCTCATACTCGGCTGTTCCTAAAGTATGGTGGCGGTATGTCGACGATGTCTTCGCCATCTGGCCTCATGGAACAGAGAAACTGAACGAATTTCTGGACCATATCAACTCACTCCACGTTAAAATTAAGTTCACAATGGCGCTAGAATGACTCTAAGATCCTATCTTTTCTAGATGTGGAGGTGATGCGAAAAGAAGATGGTAGTCTAGGACACACAGTGTATAGAAAACCAACTCATACAAATCGGTATCTACATGCTGATTCCCATCACCACCCAGCGCAGGAGAGAGGACTTATCCATACATTGGTGACCCGAGCGACCAGAATATGTGAAAAAACAAAAATCGGAGCAGAACTTACAAAACTGACCGATGCACTGGAGCGTAACGGTTACTCAGTAAGGCAGACAAGGCAAATCATAAGAGCCAAATCTGCACCAAACGAAGACAGACTTGAACAAGAGTCAAAGGGCTGCGCTTTCCTGCCTTACGTTCACAATGTAACAGACAGAATTGCCAGGCTATTGAAAAAAGAAAGCATCAACACTGTCGTCGGAACCACGACAAAAATACGAGACTTTTTGAGGCCTGCAAAGACCAAGTTTCCTCTGGAAACAGATGGAGTGTATAAACTCAGCTGTTCCGGATGTGATAAGGTCTATGTGGGCCAGACAGAGCGGACGATTTCCAAAAGGATATCGGAACACTTTCGAGCATGTAAAATTGGCCACCCTGACAAATCGGTAATCGCCGAGCATTTAATTGAAACCGGCCGTTACTTTGGATTTGTTCCTGAAGTCAAGACCGAAAACTCATAGAGCACGCCTGATTACGGAGGCAATTGAAATTTACAAAAATCCTATAAATATTAATAGAGACGACGGAGCTAAACTCAATAGTTCTTGGTATCCGGTAATTGACGGTTACACCAAGGCTAAACGCAAAAAAACATGAAGTATATTGTAGCGCCAGCTCGTAGAGGAGTGGAGCTGGCGACACGGTATCGCTCCTAAGTAGATAAGTACTAACATCACCCCTAACTATTTCACATCTGCCCTGATGATGGACACTGCAACGCTGTCCGAAACGTTGGCTAAAGAAGGAGGTAGCGCAACACGGCATAATACCCCAAAAACTAATAACAAAATAATTTTTGGCCGTGAAAATCTAAAATCCTATCAAACTTTTAGATTGTTCTTAATTACCACAAAAGACAACTATTTGCATTCGGGGAGGTTGAAAATGTTGAAATTTTATTTACGTAAATTGAAAATTTGCTTTCACACTGTCAAATCACTCTGTTTGCAGTTCGGAACAAACGTCAACGGTTAATACGCACTTTTTTGATAAAACTTTAAAAATTAATATAATATACACAAGCCCGCTACACAAACCCTGCTTTGTCAGACAAACCATTCAAAAACGTAGGCCGTTTTTTAAAGTAAAGATAACATACATAATCCCGTTACATAACCGTTGACGTTTGTTCCAAATATTTACCGTGTTTTTAAGTTATACTTACGTGCAGATGAAAACTTACACACGGAACATGAAATAGGTTTTACTCCAGTGTGAGTCGACACGCGTCTCTTCTAATCTCCCTTTCGAAAACATCTCCGCTTGTGAATAGCCAAATAACCCTCCCGAGTGCATGAATAATTGCAGTCGGAACATGTAAACGATTTTTCTCCACCGCGAATCGTCGTGTGTATCGTCAAATTTCCCCTTTGAGAACAAGAATAGTTGCAAAAACGTTTTTTTTCAGTATGAGTGGGTAAGTGTAATTCTAACTGTGACTTATAAAAGTAGGAGTGGTCACAATGTGGAAGAGATGACGGTTTATCCACCGATAATGTCTTCAGATCTGTCAATGTGCCTGAAAAAGATTACGAATAAAGCTGTAAGTGTAAGAACCATTATTTCATAAAAATGTAAAAAAAAAACTGAGAGCATAAATTATCACTTATCATTGAAGAAGAAGATAATAATAATAATTTAAACGAAATTATGAAAGAGAACAAGACACAAAAAAAAAACAATGGTCGCAACTGGGACTCGAACCTCGTCCAGTGGCGTAGCTAGCATGGGTGGCACCCAGGGCGGATGTCACCCCCCCCCCTTTGAAAGTTGACTTGAGAAATTCAAAACGCTAATTTCGACTTCACAAAGTTGGTCCATCGTGAGTGGGGGGGGGGGGGGGGGGATGGATTTCTGAATATATGCTATTCCGCCTATAAAAGACCGACTGACACAAAAATCGGGGCACTCCACGGGGAGCCATAGAGTTACGAAAATATAAATAACAGACCGTGTTCATGTGTATGCAATATCTTGGTTACGTATATGCAATATCTTGGTCGAGTGGGACCCCCCTTCGGGTGGCACCCGGGGCGGTCCGCCCCCCCTCGCTATGCCACTGCTCTCGTCTAACCGGGACGTGCGCGTTAACCAATTTCGCTGTTGCTACCTTCTGTCAAGCCGTCATAATAGTCAATCCCATATTTCAAATTTTAGAATTAACAATATTATCTTCAACTAATTGTTTTTCTAAAACATGGGAAACAGGGCAACTACCCTTTTTATTGGAAACAATCATTCTAAGAATTGGTTTGTATCCTGGATAGCGTCTCAGATAAAAGTATCCGAATTTATTCATATGGAACTATTGACTTTTTAACTATCATTTACCTGTTGTTTCGGCAAATCCTTGAGAGCGTTTGAGGCATTCCTTTTTAACATCCGGCAGATCAATGTCAATTTCCACAGGAATTCCCTCTCCATCTTCTTCTTTGGTTCCCGGTTCTACCTTGAAGCCAATAGTATCCACTTTAATGCTACCTAGATAATCCAAACAACAATACGTACATTGACATACCCAGACGAAGAGCTTGTTACATCTACGAAATATAATTTTTTACCATTAAAGACGCCATTATTGACCATGTACAAGTGAAATAGTATATAGTATATATAGATAATCTGTACGCTTCAGGAACATTGCTTCAAGAGGCAATATTATTTACTCCTATGCACAATCTGTAGAAAATTTTGTAGTCAGAAAATAAAATTTTAATAAAGATTATGTGTGTTTAACGAATAACAAATTCCGAATACGATCAGTTAAAAGTTGTCGTGGTTTAAACGTTCCTGTAAACACACATTTTAAGGTAAATACCATAAAACGGAAAAAAGCGACGTTATGGACAAAATGGACATAGATTCCGATCATAGAAATTTTACATTCTACATTTTTACATGTAATGCTGCTTACTGGCTTTCCGAGCACTCTCCACATGCTGTAAACATTTCTTCTTTACATCTGGGAAGTCGAAATCCACATCTGCATGCGGCATTTCACCTTCACCTTCTTCCTGGGACCGTGGTTCCGTCTTGATGGAAACACTTTCTGGACTTAGTAGATCCATGGCACGACCGTGGTAGGGTTATGGAATTCGTTCAAGACCAAAAATCTAACTGAAACTGCACGAACAAAACATTTTGCAAGATATTTTTATTTATTTATTTATTAGAGATAATATATTACAAAATTTTTACATAAAATTTATAATACATTACTCCCAATGAGTTTAATAAAACTCATTTCGGGAAGGACAACATTATACATCTAAAGGAAAATTATTTTTACATAAGAACACGGAAATCAATGAACAATACATAGATTTTTAAATGGACTAGACACACTTGATACAGGTAATTGACGAATATACAAAGTTACAAAGGAAGACAACTAAATTCGTCAATGGTTAATAAAGTTGCTGAGAAAATATCCTATTAGAGCCCTTGCCAATATATTTTTGTTTGATCCTGGTAGTTTTAGGACATTAAGTAATGCGTTGTATTGCGTATGTGCGATGTATTGTAAGAAGTTAATGCCAAATTTAGTTGTGTGAGTAGATGACGATACGTGCGTTTGATTTTGTGATTGTGTTTTGTGCTGGCGTATATCGGAATTAAAGGCTGGTTTAGTGTTGGTGTGTGATAAGGCGGCTAACCGTCCCATATTCTGCGGGACCGTCCCGCAAAAGCGTCCCGCATTTCTATATTTTTTTAAATACTGTCTATGGTAGTCAAATAAACATCCTTTATCTTTTTTTTTTTTTTACTTGAGCTCCACACAGGAGGCCCTGAGGAAAATAATTTCCCTCAGGGCCTATGTCATCTTTGGGGATGCTGTGTGGAGTCTTTAGTCTATTTAAGCCATTAGGTTAAGTTCAAGACAAAATTTGGCCCTGGAAAAGGCCCGAAGATATCGATTTAGGCCCTAGATTAAAGTATGACCACCTAAATCAGGGGTTCCCTACCCCTGATCTAGGGATTGGTTTATTTACGTTACAAGCAAGAGTTCAAGAGCGCCAGTGTAGTAGTGATTGAGTTGTTTTGTTTACGAATTAGTGCACGCCGTGACACGTAATATTTGTAACTTATAACCCATATTTATCACTCAAATCGAATCAAATAATTTCTAGACCATGTCGACCGCGAAAAAACGGTGTTGTAAGTTCAGTGAAGAATTGCAAAATGAAATTCCTTTTTGGCAAAGGTGTTAACATTAATTTCTGAATGTAGTATTAATTCGCCGCAAACAGATTTAATTTAAACCAGTTTTGTGTTCAGAATGTAAAATTCTAGTTGGATTCGTCTGCTGACATATTTCGAAAGAAAATATTCTCTTATTCGAAGTGCATTAGAAGGGACCCCACCAGTTTCCAGGAAGGAAAATTTTCTCTTTTTCGAAGTGCATTTATAAAATTCTAGTTGCAGACTATGTAAGTGCCGCCAGAATCAAAAAGAAACCATTTTGATGTTCTGAGTGTAGTTTTAATTCGCCGCATACAGATTTAATTTAAACTAGTTTTGTGTTCAGAATATAACAACCAACTAAATAATTAGTTGCATATTCATCCTATTCCCGCATGGCAGCAGGCAATTCTGGTCGCTTGCGGGCTCAATAGGTCGCAATTTCTGCAAATCCAGTCTGCCACCTCTTACCAGACCTGACGGCTCACTAGCAAACACCGCCACCGAAAAGGCTAACTTACTAGGTAAAATGTTTGCGGATAACTCAACCCTCGATGACCAAGGTGCTGTCCCGACGTCGGTTCCTCACTGCGGTTTTCGTATGAAAAAGCTGAGGATCCGGCATCGGGAAGTACTCCATGTTTTACGAGGGCTTGATGTTAATAAAGCTAGTGGGCCTGACGGAATACCTGCCCTGGTACTGCAAAGGTGCGCTGCAGAAATAGCTCCAATTTTGACGAAGCTTTTTAAACTGTCCCTGAAGACTGGCTCTGTGCCCTCTGGTTGGAAAAAAGCAGTTATCCATCCTATTCCAAAGAAGGGTGACCGCTCCAACCCGGCCAACTACCGCCCCATAGCGATCACATCAGTTCTGTCTAAGGTGATGGAACGTGTGATCAACGACAAACTGCTCACATACCTCGAGAAGAACAAAATTATTAACGACCGTCAATACGGATTCCGGCGGAACCGCTCGTGCGGTGATCTTCTCGCGTATGTGACGCATGTTTGGGGGCGATGCCTGGAACGTTTCGGTGAGACCCAAACGGTTGCACTGGACATATCCAAGGCCTTTGACCGGGTTTGGCACCGAGGACTTGTCAACAAACTGCATTCTTACGGACTTCCCGCATCCTTGTGTACGTGGATTGCCGACTTCTTGAGGGAGAGGTCGATTCAGACGGTAGTCGATGGTTTCACCTCTTCCTCTCACTCGATAAATGCTGGCGTCCCGCAGGGATCGGTTCTGTCTCCAACCCTGTTTTTGTTGCACATCAACGACCCTTTGTCATGTGCACCAATTCACTGCTACGCGGATGACAGTACAGTTCATGATAGCTTTTTGTTTGACAAGCCCCCAAAGGGCTCACAAACTCCAACAGCTCGTAAGGCTTTGAAGCAAAGAATGGACGGTTACCTCGAGAGTGTTTTCTCTTGGGGTAAAAATAATCTCGTTGAATTTAATGTTTCAAAGACCCAATCTTGTCTGATTACGTCTAAAAGGGATCGCAATGAAAATCTAGTCTCTTTCAACGGAAGCAATCTTCCGAACAGGCTTTCCATTGATTTGCTTGGTGTAACCCTAAGTGACCAGCTCAGGTATGGGGGCTCCATCGAAGCCAGAGTAAAGTTAGCCTCCCAAAAACTGGGCGTACTGTACAGGGCCCGCAGATACTTTAAAAGTACACAACTGCTAACCCTGTACAAATCGCAAGTGCGCCCCACGGTTGAATTTGGCAGCCACCTCTGGTCTGGAGCTCCAAAATACCTGAAAAATACCCTCGACTCTGTGCAGAAACGGGCGGTCCGTTTGATAGATTCTCCCATCTTAACAGACGGATTGCAATCTTTAGAGCACAGGCGTCGGGTGGGAATGCTATCCTTGTTCTACCGGTATTACAATGGAAGATGCTCCGAGGAACTAGCATCATTGATCCCTTCGGCACCGGTGCATAGTCGGGAAACACGCCAAACGCGTGCCCAACATTTGTACACAGTTGACATTAGTCACATGAGAACGGGTCGTTTCTTCGACTCGTTCTTATGTTCAACAGCTCGGCTGTGGAATGATTTGCCGGCCTCTGTGTTTCCTCCTTCCTACAACATGGGTCTCTTCAAGACCAATGTTCATTCCTTCCTCTCCTCAAAAAGACCCTCCACACAGCATCCCAGATGACATAGGCCCTGAGGGAAATTATTTTCCTCAGGGCCTCCTGTGTGGAGTTAATGAAAAAAAAAAAAAAATTACATGAACACCATTCTCGATTTACCCCCCCCCCCCCCCTGCTGACAGTCACTGTCCCGCATTGATATTTTATAAAGTCGGCCGCCTTAGTGTGTGAGGAGTGTTGAATTATTTGTAGGATGGCAGTGGTGATGCTATATTTTGGCAGAATGGTAAAGGGAAGAATTTGTGTCAGTGAGAATATATTTTTGACATGACATGTGTATCCCATGGTAGATGGTATATATTTCTTATGGCTCTATTTTGGATTAAGTACTTGTATTTCGGATATTTGTTTCTTAATGTTTATTTTATTTACTAATAATGCAACACTAATTTGAAAGAACTTTTGCATATTTTATTTCCATTGGAATATTCTGTAAACATTATATATTTAGTAAAATTTGAATTGGCAAGTTAAGTTACGGGAATTTAGACGATGCTTTTCACCCAGTTTGTCTTATGAGGTTCGGTATGAAAAAAGGAAGTTTTCCAATTTTCACGCAATTTTGGTTTAAGACTTTGAACATTATTATTTGACGTTTGTTGTAAGTATCTCATTTCTTCACGAAACTATATTGCATGTTAATCACTTTTTATATTTAAAATACTTATTAATAAAAAGGCATCAATAATCATTTATTACTGATTGTGAACGTGTATTGCTATTAGGTATGAACTGTAAATTTCACATCTAAGTTTGATGATTTAACTTTTGTTTGGAACTTTACATGCATATTGTCAACTCACAGAATAAATAATACATTGCGCTGGCTACCTCGGATACGGTGATCAGACATGCAATTTCTCCAAGGCACAGATACCTACAAAAAAGGTTCTAAAGATGAACGGATAAGCAAAAACATTAATTAGAAAACGACCGAACATCTAAATTGGAAATATCCAGCAAATGACATTGACATTTGCTTTCATGGTTGCGATCTATGGTTATGTTCAAGGTGCTGCCATTTTTTGACGATTTAGTACCGTGCCAAAATATTATTTCTTATAAAGGCTATCTTATGATGTCGTAAGTATGAAAATAATGAAAGCGAAAAGCGAAGATTTTTAATATAGGTCTCGATGTATGGATCGGAATGAAAAAAAGTATATAATAAAATAAAATACTTTTTTGTTTAAAACCACGATATTTATTAATTTTTTAACCGACCGGTTTCGCTTAACTTAAGCATCTTCAGGGTACAAATTAATACTGGTATTAATTTACCCTGAAGTATTAAGTACAGTATTAAGTATTAAGTACAGTATTAAGATGCTTAAGTTAAGCGAAACCGGTCGGTTAAAAAATTAATAAATATCGTGGTTTTAAACAAAAAAGTATTTTATTTTATTAAATATGTCAAACCACAAAGTGATTGCTTTCTACAATAATAGAAAAAAAGTATACTTAGTTTAAACCCAATTCATCTAAATCATAATGGATGAATAACTTTTATGAAATTCCAATTTTTTTTACCCATACAAAAAGACAAACCTACTAAAAATCCTTAGTGTAAGGTTAACCTTACCCGGTAAAGTTGCTGTTAGCTTGCCGGGCGCGATTGTTACAACGTTGCTTGGTAATAATAATGCTGCTCGCACACGCTAGTCTAATTTTATCTTTTTACCACAAAACTACCTCTAAAATTTGGATTTCGAAAAAAGTTATTTATTTTTTTTTACTTATACTATCATGTAGAATCACCTCCTGAAGTTAATGCACTTTACTACACGCTACTGTACACGTTAATGCATTTAAAACACTGGAAACTGCATGACTTTACCTTTGCTATGCTCATCATTGTTGGTTTTACATTTATAAGAAGATTAATGCCAAAGATAGACAAAAGTAGACTGAATGCTATAGCAATGAGAACCCCGAGGCGTATGTGTTGTAAAATCATACATCGTCCTGTATATTTTCTGCTCTATATTAGTGATCGATGAAGCAGTGGATAATGGATTATTTTTTTTACATGAGCTCAACACAGGAGGCTCTGAGGAAAATAATTTCCCTCAGGGCCTATGTCATCTTTGGGGATGCTGTGTAGTGGGTTTTTTAAGAAAGGGAAGGAGAGGAGAGATCTGGGAAGGAAAAGGGTTTAAGGGGTGGGTAAAAATCTGGAATTCAGTGTGTTCTGGTCATCCGCCTCTAAGACCTAGACAAACCTCACCCCATGAACCCCGGCACCCCTGCTAAGTCATCAAAGCTTGCGAACCACTTGGGGTGACGTATGGCAGAGGTGTTGGTTATCCAATAAAAGTTCCCGGGGCGGCGGTACCCATTCTCGCCTCCCAAATTGATGGAATTGGAAATGGTTTGTTTACTTTGTAGCTGGAAGTAAGATTGTAGAATATATTAGGAGTTTGTGCAGAGCGCCTTTGGTGTGATTTTTTACAAAAATGGCGCTAAGCAAATCATCCATAGACCATAGGTATATTATTATGATTATGATTTTGTGAGAAAATAATGCATGGCTGATGTAAGCGTAATGAGTAAGAATTCTTACATTTTATTTTATTTTTTTTGTACCTATTCCCATGTATCAAAAAATTTTGCTTATAAAAAAAACTTACAAAATCCCAAGCTCAAATATTATTTATTTATAAAACAAAAAATGATTATGGAGTGGCATTCTTTATAATTCTTTTTTTTTAACCCTGGATAACTAATCATTCGTCTCACAGTCGACCAGCACCGGTCGCGTTCGATGTTTGTGTATGTTCCCGACACTTTATCACCTCGCCCCCCTCAGTACCTTCCTGATTGGCTAATTAGTGACTCGAGCGGAGGCGAGGCGGACGCACGCTTACTAGTTCTGGAGTAATAGCAAAATAGTCATTTCACAGACGAATATGTAGTGACCACGTACATATATAAATACACATACAAAAAAAGAATTCTCAAAATCAATGATGTTCAAAATAGTGCTAGTATGTTGGTAACGATCTGTTCTGGTGATTAAGAAAAGTGCTTTGTTGATGAGTGTATCCATCTACGTTCTTATTTAACAACGTCAGCTCGAGAGGGAGGACTGCCCCGAACAACCTTACAGGTTACAGGTTCTAAGAAATAAAGAACTCGAAACAATTTAACTCAAACATTGACATACTTAGCCTTAAGAATGTGCGTATAGAGCGGAATTTTTCCTGTCTAAAGAAAGAAGAGTGAAAAATTATCTTCGCCCGACCATGACAGATAAGAGAATTCGTCAGCAATACATATTGAAACAAACTTATTGCTATCTTGGTGACAACTTTGAAAGAAAAAAACGAAGACGCAGAAATTTTTAATTTTTTACGATTGTCCATTGAATGTGATTGGTAGATATCAATTTTTAAATAAATAATAATTGACAACTTTAATTTTTTAATCATCAAATATTACGTATAAATTTTATTGCTTTGTTTATTATCCCCGCCAATATTGTAACTGCGAAAGTGTGTATGTGTGTGTGACGAATGATTAGTGATAATAATAATGAATTATTAGTGATAAATACTTACTATATATACTTACTTTCTATATAATACTTTTTGTAATGAATTCATTATGTTTTTATTATATTTTTTTTAAATAACTTAGAAAAATTTAAAATTGTTTTGTTTTGAAATGTTGAGACTAGAAGTTGGGTCTCTAATTTTGTTACAAAAAGTGCCATATTCTAGAAATTCCTTAATAAAAGGCTGCGATTCAATAATTTTAAGTATAAACCTATGCAATTGTAAAACCAAATATAAAATAAATAAATATAATTAGCATCTCATTTAAAAAAGTCTTTATTTCATGTTACATTTACGATTATATTTCCGGGAGTCCTAGGGACTCCACCAGGTAAATTGTGAATGTATGAAATCACCGGGTAAATTAATGGTTAATTCGCCACATAAGATTTAATTTAACCCTTCTTATCACAGGAAAAGTGATAGAAAAGGAAGAGACAGTTTTATTACGATTTATTTTTAAAAAAGGAATCTGTATTTTAAATTTTAAGTGTATTAATGATCAAAAAATTCATCTCATCAAAAAAACACACGGTCTTACCCTAACTCACCTTATGTTTTATTGACAGAAAAATATATCCTTTTATAAACTTTCCAATGAAAAGTAGCATGAAGAGTAAATTATTGAAAAACTGGTAGTCGACAACCCCGGTAGGTGAGACCGGGGTCAGCAACGATGTATCTACTTAAGTCAAATTCACGTCACCAGTGGCGGGTTAATTATAAGCCATTCATATTTTACGTAACTTTTTTATTAACATCATGTCAAGAATTATACCAGTTCAGTTTCATTATAAAAATAATAACAGAGTACACAAAAATGGAAAACAACAAAATTGAATACCTACATATCAAAGCAGAAATAATATTTTAAAAAAGAACCAAAACCTTTATTCTCATTTATTTAACGATACTAATTTTGAAAACTGGAGACCTCCTGGTGTAATGTCAGATCTTGTACCTATATCTGTAGAGTTTGGTTTATTACTTGGTAATGTTATCTGGCATAACTGAAACTATTTATTTTTAGTTATTTGTTTTTGGAGTGTTATGCCGTATTGCGCTACCTCCTCCTTTAGCCAACGTTTCGGACAGCATTACAGTGTCCATCATCAGGGCAGATGTGTAAATGTTAGTGGTGAAATGTGTGCTTAAGTACTTCGAAGCAATACCGTGTTGCCAGCTCCACTCCACTGCGAGCTGGCATTGCAGTATACTTGAAGATGGAAGATGGAGAAGTAGAGACAGCACTACCTTCAATGATGAAAGTCCATAAAATGTCAATAAGGAAAAAACAGTTTCTTAAATAAAATAGTTTTACAATATTTCTTTTAATATTAGGATTTTTTTTACGTACGCACGATTTTTTTTGTTATCAAGTTTAATTTACAGAACTTTAGTTTTAAATTAAATAATGATATTATTAAACACAAATAATAATAATAAAGTTTTTTCAAATCCATGAGATGAGGGAGAAAAAAAATCCTTCACTATTCAAATAATTTATTTTTTATACATTTATCGTAGTTAGTCTAGGGTCTAGGTAAACTTTTATTATTTTGTAATATAATAGTTACTATTTGTTGACAAGCATAATAATTAGAGAAGTGGCCTTGTGAACCCATAACCGTACTGAAGTTCAGATTTTAAGGACTATATTCCTGAATTCATCATTTTTCCCCACATGAACAATGCTAAAAAAACGTATCCCGAGAACTGCCTTGGTGATCGGTAAAAAAAAAACAGGTCCCAGATTGTCCTTCAGATCCCAGTTTCTTCTTGAAAACCCATTTACATTTGACTGCTTTCTTTCCATCTGGTAGTAATGTTAGGTTCCAAGCTTTATTCTTTTCAAATGATTTATACTCATCTGCTATAGCTTCCTTCCAGTATTCTTTATCAGGTGCCGACAGCGCCTCTTGTATCGTCTGTGGTTCGTAACCGTGACTTGCTGCTATCATAGTCACCACTGCATTTGTCATAGTCGTCATTTGTCATAGTTGTCATGTCACTTCATAATCACTTGACGTTTGATCCATAGTCATGTCAGGATTCAAGGTGATATCTTTAGGGTCATCAACATAGCTAGGTTCAGTAGAACTAGATGAGAACAATTCCATAACTTCTGTAACTGAAGACTCAACAACATTGTTTTCAATAGTGCTCACATCTACATTATTATTAGAAAGTTCCAACTGACAATCATCAATGCAGTTTTCCTGGTTAGCTATCGCATCTTTATACATTTTCTCTTCTAAAAACTTTACATCTCTAGACCTGACAATTTTTGAAGGTTTTTCTGGATCAATTAATCGATATCCCCTTCGATTCAGTACAATATCCAACATGGATATATTTTTTACTCTTTGGATCCAAATTCTTACGCTTTTCATATGGGATCATTGCATAAGCAACACAGCCAAATAATCTTAATTCAGATAAATTGACTTTCTTACCAGACCATTTCTCTTCGGGTGTGGTACCTCTCACCGCCTCGCTTGGTGATTTATTCTTAATAAATATTGCCATATTCAATGCCTCTGCCCAGAACCTCCGGTCCATTCCAGCATCTTGCAGCATGCATCGTCCAGCCTCCAGAATTGTCGGGTTGGCCCGTTCTGCTACTCCATTCTGCTGCGGAGAGTATGGGATGGTCAATTGATGCTCGATGCCATGTTCTTGTAGAAACATCTGGAACTGCTTATTTACATATTCACGGCCATTGTCTGTTCGAAGAGCTTTGATTTTTAAATTGGTCTGATTTTCTACAAAATTTTGAAATTCTTAAATATTGGCAATACTTCATCTTTACTCTTAAGAAAATAACCAAACGTCATTCTTGTGAAATCATCTATGAATGTTAACAGATATTTACTGCCACTAAATGAAGAAACTGTGTCCAATTGGTAAACACCATTGACTCATTGTGTCCAATTGGTAAACACCATTGACCTTCGTAGCACTGGCGACTATATCTTTTCCATAATAAATATTACACTTCTCTGTGTCAAAGTGCGCAAAAATGGGAGATACTGCAATCCGTTTTGTAGAGAGTACTAAATATTTAGGCGTTACATTAGACAGATCGTCCTCGTTCTTGACTCACGTTAAAAGCGTTTCTAGTAAGGCCCAGGCTCTCTTCTTAAAGCTGAGAAGAATCTCAACTGCTGAATGGGGTTTACGTTTCTGGCATGGGGAGTTTAGAGGTAGACTTCACAGACTGGCTCTATCATCCCATCCCAATTGCGCTTGTGGTGATACCGACCAAACAGCCGAGCACATTTTGTGGCACTGTGAGATTTTGACGGATGATCGAGACGAAATGATTGATGGTTTACAAGTTATTACGAGACCTGCTTGGAATACAGATCTCGTCTCGAATAAGGTGAACTTCGAGTGCCTGAGGAAATTCACGAAAGTTTGGGTTGAGAGATGGCCTGTTCTTAGAGTCGATGAGTAGCTGTAAAATAACTTAGGTACCAGGTGTATTTTGCTTCTGAATTCACGGACACTCTTCATGATTACTTTACATTTACCGCTTTGATTTATTTGTTATGATTTATGTGTTTTGCGTTTCTGTAATATGGTATTTCTTTTATTTTATTAACATTTATTTTATTATATATTATGAGTTGTGTGTTATATTTTACATTTGCGTTATGATATTTTGTTCACTATATTTTCAAAACTGTATATATTTGCCTTGCGATTTGTTTTGCTAATAAATACTATACTACCTGTTAATTCAAGTGAATCAGATACTTGAGACGGGCCATGTCAAAAGTCAGAATAATAGAAGAGTATGTATGAGACGATGTATGAATGTGAGCGAGGCAAAGAGTACGTGCCAAGACCGAGTTGTTTGGCGGTCCGTCCTCTCTGCCTACCCCTGCGGGAAACGGCATGATGGTTAGTTAGTACCTGTTAATTTATGCGATGTTCCTTGTTTCGTTTGTCTTTAACTGTTTCAATGTTTTACTGGATGAACTGAACTAAATTTTTTTTTAAATTCTTTATTTCCCTATCCCCATATGGGGGTGTGTTGGACCTCGTCCCTGCTTCATCTTTAATTACATTAATAATTTTGCAGATCTTTCTCAAATCTATCTGCGCCTCCCCCAATGACATGTGCAGGCTTGATCAGACGACCTTGACTGTCCTTTGCCCTGCCTATGACTACCCAACGCTGAAGTTTCTTTTAGTCCTCGGGTATTTTACCCCAAATATTCAGTTAACATTCTTTGAGGCTTCACTGAGTGGTTGGCTAAGGGACACGGAAGCTAAGTGTAGTTTATGGTCAGACCGAAAGCCATTCACATTTTTTGTTGGTACTTGCCAATTGATTTGAGATTTATTGTATTACTTATGTTCTCTATTTTATGCAGGTGCTTGCAGGTTTTTACAGATGCAATGCCGCCTCATGGAGTCTCATGAATGAGTTTTTCTTTTGCCCTGTTTAATTTATCTTTGTCCTACTAACCCATGTTTTTGCATTTTGTTTTTCCTGTTAAGCACTTGCATACTGCTTACTAACAACGTATGCAAGGACACTGGAGGTCTAGATTCGTTCAAAATAAATAAATGTAGCTTCGTTTAATAAAAAAAAATTAGAATCTTGCGAGAGCCTTGAAGGAGTAACCATCAGTTACTTATACCAGGGCGGGTAAGAGGTAAATAACCTCCACTGTGTCAAAGTGCGCATCAAGTCCTTTGGCTGCCATTTTTCCAACAGAAATAAGGTTTGTTGACAATCCCGGTACGTAAATAACCTCACTTATTTTCGTCGTTTCTTTGTGTGCTTTCAACAACAATTCCACATCACCGTGTGCTTCACTGTGCATCTTTTGTTTATTTGCCACTGTTACTGAACGCGGAGGATCCACAACGCAACATACATTTTTGTTGTTCGTCATGTCACAAGTAGCGCCGGAGTCGACATACCAAACATCCGAGTTAATGTCCACAGCTAATGCCGTCAATAACGTTCCGTTCCACGCTTTTTCACTCAGTTTGTCACTTTTATTTATTTTTGTTGGACAGTTTCTAGCATAATGATTAGGCTTTTAACATATAAAGCACTTGATGACCTTGGTAGATTGTTTGTTGATGACACCTTTTGTTTTCGGGTTTGTAAACATTGCACTTTCTTCGCCCTTGTCAAAGTCTCTACGCAGATTTTCTTGTAATAATTTACTTTTAACGGTTTCACTGCACAATTTAACGTTTGAATTTTCCAACGCCATGATAAGTGGGTCGTAGTTTGATGGTAAACCACTTAACATCAACACTGACAGAAAATCATCGTCCAATGGAGCATTTATGTCTCGTAGTTGTTGATCCAAGTCTGTGATCTTCAAGAGATACGCTTCCATATCATTAAATTGTTCCAATTTCAATCCAAACAATGTACGTAATGTCCGAGTCTTCTACATAACCCTTTGTCTTCATATCCAGTCGCTGCGTTCCGTACCTGAGAGAAAGACGATGGCTGCACAGTTAAACATATTTTTGCGAGCGCTTTCAGTTGTTTGCGTTCATCTGTGACCTTGGGGACACCCGCTGTAGACTCTTCGATGCAGTCCCATAAATCTTCATGTACCAAGTACATACGCATTAAGAATTTCCAATTTCTATAATTTTAAATTCCACTGAGTTTCTCAAAATTTACTGAAATTCCTGCACTTGTTGTCGACGACGCCATTGTGAACAAAAAACGAGTCTTGAGTTGCCGGTTGTGCTGCACTCTCGTCTGGCATTCCGCACTAAAAATTATTTACGTACTTTTACTTGCGTGTCCTGGGCCCATAACCTGAAGGATAAAGAGTAAAATAAACCAGGATTGAATGTTAAACTTAGTTTTATTGTAATGAATTGCGTACACGACATTGACAAAGTATAGCCGACCAAGAAGTGACAGGTAGCGAGGTAGCTTAGATAGTGTCGCCATCTACCGGCAATCGTCTGATGTCTGATACAAAGAACATCACAAACTGTTTGGTTTATACGAATATTCTAACAATATCAAACTGTATAAATAAAACAAATTCACTTTATATTGAAAACATTGACATGTTACCTTCCCATCAAAATAATTGTTTATTTATATTCTTGCTCCTATTAGGTACATTCTAAGCATACTGATGGTAGGATTTCAGGAGAATATTTTCAAATAAAAAATGTCTTTTAGTCAATGACGTTACATATTATTAGACGAGGGGTAAAAAATCTCAAAGTGGGAAGACAAGAACAAGACAATTGTAACGAACTCGATATCTAGTACTTTAGTACTAAACTGCTACGCGTCGAGTAAGGTCGCGTCTTACCAGTAAGTAAATTGCATTTTAAAAAGTGTCAAAATGCCCTCCTATGTGATGAAAAAATGTTTCAATTACACGGCTAATAATAGTAAAGGCGAATGAATAACATTTCATTTGTAAGTACAAGCAAATTACTTAATATTATTGAGTATTATAAATATTACAATTAATTTTCATGTTTCCCGCTCGCGGTTTTACACGTCATTAGAGAAAATTCAAGTCCTACTAAAGTAAAGGGTCTGGACGCGCAACAGCCAAATATCTGTTGCTAAGTAAACTTCACTGTTAAAGTAAACTGATCAGCCTAAACTCTCTGTTTATTTGTTTGATTGCGGTAAAACAACACATAAATCAGTAGTTCTAACAAGTATTGATGACAATCGCCACCATTTAAAAACTGTCGTTGCCCTATTGTATTTTGCATAGCTCGACATATCAAACTCCGACAGGCAGCCGGACCTTTTATTCTAGTGGACCTCAAGAAAAGGTGACAACGAACGTTCCATCAAAAAGTGACAAACAATAGGCAGCCCGCTCATATATTCATGTCATTCTTTATCACACAGGAATAAACTTTTGAATTAAGAAATTATACTGAAAATCGCTGAAAACAAAAGAGTGTTCCTTACTTTCCACATTATATTGTGAGTATATGAGACTATGGCGAGTCTATTTATTTATATAACGTCATTGCTTTTAGTTATATTGATGATGAAAGAGATGTAAATTATTGTAAAGTTAATAATTTGCATGAATGGATTCAAATGCAGACTACAAGAAAATGTGAAACAAATAATCTAACTTGTATAGAACTAAACATTAGGTCGATTTGCAAGTATTGGGACCCAGCGCCGGATCTGCCATACGTTCAAAAACGTGCAAAAACCTGGCGCCAACTCCGAAGGGGCGCCGTGAGAAAATAAATATTGTATTAAAATTTTGTGATAATATTCCCTGAATCGTTTAAAAATTACCCATAGTACGAAATAACTATTACGCTCTATCAACACTTTCCAAAGAAACAGAATGCGCACGCATCAGGTTGGTATCAACGGCTTACGAATTTATAGTCAGTTACAGAATTTTTTTTACAAATTCCATATATTTAGTTTAAACGTAACATTTTTTTTTCCATATATATGTTTTACCGTCTTTTACGACGAATGAATGCGATCCAAATTCAATAACCAATCACAGCGCCGTATTTTTGTTCTAGTCAATCAAACAAACCGAAGCTGACAATTTTACGCTCGCTATTGTTTTATTTTGTACGATTTAAGTCTCTAGGAGAAGGTAGTTAAAGACCATTTTCTTATGAAATCTTCAGTAAATCCCATTAACAAAAACATCGCACGGTTTGCAGGATTTGCAGGTTGCAACGTGTTGACAGTTTCATCATTGATTTGACATATTATTATTTGAAGTTCGTTAAATGTATAATTAATTTCTATTAGATTTGTTATTTTACGGTGTCAGTGTAAGCGTCTTTCGTTAGCCGTTGATATCATACGTCAGTGTTTAGCGTTTGTATGGTGTTTGTTCGCTCAATTTGGTGTTTGTTCGCTCAACACAGGAGAAATGCAAGGTACAAATTTGAGGTTATATTCTTATTAGATTTTTAAATTTATAACTAAATTTCTATTGGTTGTTAGAGGTTATAAAAGTACTGTGGATTACAATGAATAAAACCACCATCATTTTACGTTTACCCAATAGATTAGGGCTCCTGGCGATTCTCTCTTTTAAAAAAACGAGTGTGAGAGCTACCACCAGGTCACTTGGAAAAGTTTCACCCTTTATATGTCTTGATTTTATTTGATAAATTAGTGTAAAAAAAATAAAAAAATTGGGGTGAACGAATTTTTAATCAAAATAAAAATGTGGGGGGGGGGGTGCTATCGGTACCTACTGCACAGGGCGCCAGATTTCGTAGATCCGGCCCTGTTGGGACCTCTTTCATGCTTTAAACTGTATAAATCAAATTGACAAACTTATGCTTTGTGAAACAGCAATGCGTTCAGAACATGTTGGATTCTATGAAATTTCTGGATTTAATTCATATCACTATTGCGGAAGTTACAAATCCGGTGGAGGTATTTTGTTATACGTAAAAAATAATCTTACCTTCTCGCAAATATTTATAGACACAATATATTTTGAAAACGTTTTTGGAAAAATGACACTTAAAAATAATAAAAATTTAAACCTTTTAGCTATATACCGACCTCCGAATCTCAATAAACAAGCATTTTTGTCTGAAATATCTTCTGTGTTTAAAAATAATATGAACCAAATGAAAGTGTAATATATTTTGGTGACATAAGTGTAAATTTATTAAATAGAAATGATTCAGTCATAATAACTTATAAAAATATCCTTGCAAATAATTATTTAATAAAATGTATAGATGACGTAACAAGAGCAGTGATAGCAGAGGCGTAGCGTGGGTTTCGGCCGCCCGGGGCGGAGGAAAATTTTGCCGCCCCCCCCCCCTCCCTAGTAGAACACCTCTTTTTTCATGCCGATTTTTATAATCCCACGTGCCGAGTACGCTTCCAATAAAATCATGCTTATAATTCTACCACAAATTTATATATAACTGCTCTCAGAAATCGAGAATGGTATGCTTGTGATAGAATTTCGCATCTTAATCACGCATACGTATGGAATGCAACTCAAATGCAAAGCTTCACTCAGTACACGATGAATCGGTAACTTATTGTTATATTGATAACATAAAACTGGTTTAAATTAAAATAAATATGCGGACTAAACTACACTCAGAACATAAAAATTTTCTTTGATTCTAGCGGCATTTACATTTGGAAAACAAAAATGGTTTTAATTAAATCTGTATGCGGTGAATTAAAACTACACTCAGAACATCAAAATGGTTTTTCTTCAATTCTGCCGGCACTTAGAACTGCATTTGGAAAACAAAACTGGTTTTATTTAAATTTGAATGCGGTGAATTAAAACTGTACTTAGAACACGAAAATATTTTTTTCTTTAATTCTGCCGGCACTTACATTTTAAACACAAAACTGGTTTAAATTAAATCTGTATGTGGTGAATTAAAACAACACTGATAACATCGGGCAGAGAATTTGTACAGTATAGTGGGATTTATGTACGAGCCGGATTTTTTTAATTATCACATTTGACGAGTATTCTTTCAACGAAAATCGTGTTTATAAATTCTATTCCAAAGTTGATTGATTGATACTGCGTTAGAGTCCCCAAATAATAGTTTCACACGTTACAATCAATTTCTCAGAATTTTACAGTATAATGTAACTCAAATGTAAAGCTTCACTCGATGTACGATGAATCTGCACCTCTTTACTTAATTTATCGTTGTATTCTGAACACAAAACCTGTTTGTGTGCGGTGAATTAAAACTACACTCAGTACATGAAAATGGTTTTTCTTTGATTCTGGCATTAAATAAATGGTCTGCAACTAGAATTTTATAACTGCACATCGAATAACAGAATGTTTTCCTTCAAAATGTGTCAGCAAATGAATCCAACTGGAATTTTACATTCTGTACTGGTTTAATTAAATCTGTTCCTGGCGAATTAAAACTACATTCAGTACATGATTTTTTTAAAATTTATTTTGGCAGCACATACATATTCTGCAAATAGAATAATATAACTGAACTTCAAATAAGAGCATATGTCAACAGATAAATCCACAACTGGAAATTTACATTCTCAACCCAAAATTGATTTGAATTGAGTCTATATGCGGCGAGTTAAAAGTACACTCAGAACATGAAATGGTTTTTCTTTGATTCTGGCAGGACATACAGAGTCTGCAACTAGAATTTTATAACTGAACTTTGAATTAGATAATGTTTTCCTTCGAATTGTGTCAGCAGATGAATCCTCAAATGGAATTTCAGATTCCTAAAACTGGTCTAACCCTTCGAATAATAAGAAAAAAATATCTATAAACTTTAGCCTGCAAATGTTTACAAAATTTCCGGTTCTTCTCTGCATTTTAAATGTTCCCTTTTATTTATTTTTTTTATCCTTTTGTAAAAAAAAAAAATCTATAATATAATTAAAGTAATTTTTACGACGTGCTCAATAAAACATTATTGTTTCTAAATATTAAAAATTTTGATATTGGCTCAAAAATACACGCCTGCAAATATTCACAATAAAAAAAACTTAAAATTTTAAATACAAATTCCTTTTCTTAAAAAAATTGTAATAAAACTGGATCTTAACTTTTTATCGCAATCACAAATTTATTTTCAAATTTAATGTGTGGGACATAATTTCACAATTTTATTTTAAAACTAACTGTGTGGAACAATTTGTGTCTCCTGTGATTAGACGGGTTAAATTAAATGTGTATTTGGCGAATTAAAACTACACTCAGAATATGACAATTGTTTCTCCTTGATTCTGGCAGCACATACATACGTAGTCTGCAACTAGAATTTTATAACTGCACTTCGAATAAAATAATGATCTCTTTCGAAATGTATCAGCAGATGAATACACAACTGAAATTCATTCGTTTATACATTCTGAACATAATTCAGGTTATCAGCTTTGATTAGTATTACTCTCATAATATGCGTACGGTTTTTCCACGAATTGTGAAATTTGCAGCTTAAAAAAATAGAATTATTGATATTTTTAATAAATAATAAAAAAAAGAGTTGGATTCGTAAACGAAAGTAACGTAGAACATTTTCAAATAATGATTTGAAATGGTTTAAATTTTTCAAAGATAATATTATTATTTATTGTGAAAATTTGCCGGCCCCCTTAAAAGTGCCGCCCGGGGCGGCCCCCCCCCCCTGACCCCCCCCGTCCCGCCCTCCCCACGCTACGCCACTGAGTGATAGTTCAACAGAAAATAAACGGCTCGTGTATCGATCATTTTCTTGTAAGGATTAGCGGAAGACAATCCGCTGGAGCTTTTACAGGTTTGAGTTCAATCTCATCACGCGTATGTGATTATAACATTGCAGATCAACACACCACGGCTATAAATGTTCGGTTAGATTCTATAGCACAAATAAACTTAAACAAAACTGAACATATAACGATTCTTTCGCAGAGACATATCGATAATAATATCCAAAATTATGATTGGAAATCACTTCTAGAAGAAAATGACTGTACCATTATTTACTCAAAATTTCAAAATTATTTTGATGACTTGTATAAAAATAGCACAATTTTGATAAGTAAAAAATCCAAAACCCGGCTTTATGCGAAAAACGATTGGATATCTTCCGATGTTTTACGTAAAATTAAAAAAAGAGATAATTTATATAAACGTTGGAAAAATGCTCCGAAAAACAAATATTATGAGAAAGAATATAAATGTTTTAGAAATGTGTTAAATAAATTATTAGTTAAACTAAAAACTTCTTACTATAATGATAAATTCAAAAACTATTTTCAAGATTAAAAAAAAAATCATGGGAGGAGCGTAATAAAATTTTAGGAACTAAATGTAAAAATGACTGTGATGAAAATGCTTCTAAATATCTGATGAAAGATCGAACAAAAGAAGTTTCAATTAATGGTTTTGTTGATTATTTCTCTGAAAGTGTTTACAATATGTTACATAAGTGCAATCATAAGACAACTGAATTTGAACCAGAGGCGATGCCTCAAATCATGTACCTACTGAGTGCAAAAGCGGCGGATATAGAAAATATTGTTAGGACAAATGAAGATTTCTTCCCCAAGAATTGATAATATCAGGATGAAAGATATTAAAAAACATATTTTAATCCTAGGTCCAATTATAACCCATTTTATAAACAGAATCTTATTTCAAGCAAAAATCCCCGATGATTTAAAATGTAGTATTATAAGACCTATATATAAGGGAGGTGACCACACTGTATTGGGTAACTACAGACCAATTAGTATCTGGCCATCTCTAGAAAAAATTCTTGAAAAATATATTCAAATAAAATTAATAAAATATTTAGAAGATTTTTCTATAAAAGATACTAATCAATACGGTTTCCAAAAAAAAGAGTACCGAATTGCTGCTTCAAGAATTTGCCAACATGATAAATAATGAATTAAACTGTAAAAATAATCTATAATCTATAGAATAATCTATAATCTATAGAATAATCTATAAATAAGACTAATACATTAGTCTTATTTATAGATTATTCGAAAGCTTTTGATACTATTGATCATGGTAAATTACTTAAAATACTAGAAATTATAGGAATAAGAGGAAAACTACAAAAACTTTTTGAAAATTACTTAAACAACCGATGCATGAAATTAAAACTATTAAAATCTTTAAGTAAAAAAAAGAAGTTTTTTGCCGGCGTTCATCAAGGTTCCATATTAGGTTCAATCCTCTATATTATATATGTATCTTTTATTAAATTCATTTTTAGACATGTAAAGTACTTTGTATAGGTACGCGGAAGATACTGCTTTAGTTATTTCTAGCAGTGATTTGCAAACTTGTATAGATCTTTTACAAAAAGACTATGACTCTGGCTTAATTATAAATGCCAAATAAACTAAATTGTTACACATAAGATCCCCTAATGTTAAGGTATGTTTTATACCTGAAATGAGGACACATACATCAGATTGCTTACACAATGGTATTCCAGCAACGTGTACATGTGAAAATATGGAACTAGTTAAAGAATATGTTTATTTAGGGGTTATTATTGATTGCTTTTTAAAGTGGGATATACAAATAAACAAAGTTTGTGCACGATTAAGATCAATTGTAAGCAGATTGTATAAACTAAATTTTTTTGTTTCTAATCTGCACAATTCGAATAATTTATTTATCTCTAGCTGAATCTGTTATAAGGTATGGAATAACAGCTTGGGGGTTTTCTTGTAAAACAAATATAGGCCATATTCAATCAGTGCAAAATTCATTGGTTAAATTATTAGCTGAAAAATATTTATACAAAGAAAGGCATAATATTCCATACTTTTATCAAAGTCTCAAGATTCTTTCAGTGAGAGCAATTATGTGGTACAAAATTATATTTCAGCACAATGACATGTCGAACCCTTTATATATAAACAGGCTGGAAGACAACCATTATACTCGTTTCAACTTTAATGAAGGACTAATTGGACCTAAACATACAAATAAATATGGACGAAGAACGTTAAATTACATGATTCCCAGTTGTTTAAATATGCTTCCAGCTGAAATTAAAAACTGTGCCCAAAACAGAAAAAATTGGTGAACTTACTGAAGACTTGGCTTACGGAAAGAATTAATTTGTATTAGCTTACAATAACATATTATTTATTCTAAAGACTTTAAAATTGTTATTCATGTTTTCATAATTTTTCTTTTATCTAAGAATATTTCTGTAAAAAATTTTATTTTATTTTATATCTATAATTGTAAAAATGTAAGTATTAAGATCGAGCAGAGAGAGAGAGGCTCAGGAGAGGAGAGAGATCGCAGGAAAATCGACTTTTTGGTGGCTTGCGCTTACAAAAAGTAGAGAACTCCAAAGGAAGTACTGAACGGTGGGGACTGAAGCTTTCTGGTGCCCCAGGGCGCCCGAGGCCGGCAGTTGCCCGTCATTCAGTTCGGCCGACGATATCAGAAAAACTGCCTTTCTCAAGGCAAGGCAACCACTACAAAACTAATTTTTCTTTCTGACTTTTTTTTTTCAGACATGACTGACAAGGCGAAAACCCGCAGGAACCCCGTCGAGCTCATGGCCTTCGACTGCCCGCTAGGAGCAATCGCCGCCATGGTGAACACCAGGACAGGACTCGTGGAGTTTGAGTTCGCAGACTCCGCCGAAGTCCCCGCCCCTCATACCGATACCCTCTCATCCCCCATCCCAGGGCCCAGCCCTGCATCAGCTATCCATTCCTCCCCCAGCCCGGGGCCCAGCTCGACTCCAATGGAGCCGGAATGGCAGAGAGCGCCTGCTGCCAAGCGGTGCCACTCCCCTCCCATCCAACCCACGTCCAAATCGTACCTGTGTGTAGAGAACAGGTTTGATGTCCTCCCCGAGGTTGGAGACGGCGACGCCTCCACACACGTCGTCCCACCGCCTAAGAGACGCCCGACAGAGCGCCCTCCTGCGACAGAGCGCCAAGAGACCAAGCCCCACCAACGGACTGCTGCAACAAGACCAGTCCGCAAGAGCTCGAGAGTGCCACCGGTGATCATGACTCTGGGGAGCATGACACATGGCGACGTCACGAACGAAATCAGGAAGCACATCGGCAGTGCTACCTTCGTTTTCCATTACAACAAAGGAGGCACCATCAGCGTCAACGTGAGCTCTGTCGAGGCTCACTATAAACTCATCAGCGCCCTACGTCGGGAGGCCAAGCCCTTCCACACTTTTTCCACCGAGGCCGACAAAATCAAGAAGACCGTCATCAGAGGTCTTCCCAAACTGACCGCAGAGGAGATCTGCAATGACCTGAGGGATCAGGGCTTCTCACCGAAGGCCATCATCGAGATGAAGACCCCAGGGTCTGAATACCCCCTGTATCTGGCCCACTTCAGCCGCGAGACCAATATGGGACAGCTGAAAGCGACCGTGAGATTTATCTGCTTCTGTAGAATCTCACTGAGGAAATACAGGAGCAACCACCTACAACACGGCACGCAGTGCCACAGGTGCCAGAAGTTCGGCCACGGCTCCCGAAACTGCGCCCATCCCGCCCGCTGCGTAAAGTGCGAGGGACCACACGCAACAGCTGACTGTGAGAAGGTCACGCGTGATCTACCGGCCGCCTGCTGCAACTGCGGAGGCCCTCACCCCGCTAATTTCAGCGGATGCCCGAAGAGGATGGAGTATGTAGCCGCCCTCCAACTCAGAGCCAAAGAGAACGCCTCTCAGAGGGAGACAGGGCCGCGCCAGAACACCGAAACGCGCCAGCCATCAACATCGGGCAACACAGGCGGCCGAAGGACCTACTCGGAAGCAGCAAGGGCAACCCTAGCACTTCCCAACAACAAGAAGGGCGTCGTGGGCCAGATGCCGACACCCAGAACTCCCAATCCAACACCTCTGATGACGAGGAAATCATGTCTCTCCTACGCGGCCTCATCAAAGTCCGTGGAAGGCTGGCAGCCTGCGCGTCCAGGGACGACAAACTCCTCATCCTCATGGAGCTCCTGACAACCACCATCGATGTCTAAACTCCATCCCAACCTCCCGGACCTTCCGCAATCCCGGACCTACCCCAATCCCTACACTGGACACGGTAATTCACCTGGCGCTAAAATTCCATGCATTCCATCTTGCAGAATTTTCAGGGGTGCCACAAAACAAAATATTTACATTCAGTAAAGTTAAATGTAAAATTCCAGAAAAAGTTCAGAACTTATGTTCCCCCATTTTCTTTGAAAATTTGTGTGAGGTTTTTATCCAGTAAAGACTTTTTTCCTCAAGATAACACTAATGTAAAAGTAAATTAAGTCGAGTAAATGATCACCTTCAGAAGGTAATAGTTATAAGGCCGAATGAGCCGTAAAACTAGTCAGTTAGAACATGAAAGGGCATTGCAAAGCCTTAGCTAGTTAGAGGATTACGAAAGAATCCGTAGAATCAAAAAAAAAAAATGTAAGTATTAAAATCATTCTTTTATAAAAAACAGTATGGCTTTAGGAAAAAATCAAACACACTTGCGGCAATAAACGACTTAATCAGTAAACTTAGGAGTGGTATTGATGGTGGAAATTATATCTTATCTATACTAGTTGACCTTCAAAAAGCCTTTGATACGGTAAGCCATGATATACTTCTCAAGAAACTCGAGAAACTTGGTGTAGTTGGTCCTGCTCTTAACATATTCAAATCATATCTTAGCAATAGAAAGCAGTTCGTAAGCATTAACAATCAAAATAGTAAGCACCTTCCAATAAACTATGGAGTTCCGCAAGGATCCATACTAGGGCCACTACTGTTCCAAATCTATATCAATGATATTTCTCAATTAAAATTAAACGGTGAAATTTTCTTATATGCAGATGATACTGCAATATTCTACTGGGGTAAAGATCTAAACATACTTCTAGAAAATGCACAAAGTGATCTAGAAAGAATTTGCGGTTGGCTCCAATCAAATATCCTAACAATTAATATTAAAAAAACAGGATACATGATTTTAAGTTCAAACCGTAAAATAATTCCCCCACATGTACCATTAAAAATTGAAAATAACGATTTGCAAATCCTAAAACAGGAAAAATATCTTGGTCTGTGCATCGATAATCATTTAACTTTTAAACAACACATTCAAAATGTAAAAGATAAAATCACACCCTTAATTAGCGTTTTTAGCCGGTTATCATATCTATTACCAATTAGATTAAAAAAAAGTTTATACTATAGTCTCGTACACTCACACCTAAATTACCTGATTGAAATCTGGGGAAATGCGTATGAAACATACATCAATGAATTACAGGTAATTCAAAATAAGATAATCAAAAAACTATTTCACTATGAATCCAAAACATCCACAAAAAAATTATATTTGGAAACAAAACTGCTAACATTAAGAAAGCTATACGAGTACAATATATGTGTCCTTATATACAAAATAAATAATAAACTCATACATACAAACACAGAATTCATTAAAACGTCCCAAGTACACAAACATTTTACACGACAACACGATAACATACGTTTAAACACCATTCATACTAACTACGGTAAACAATCAATTAGTTACGAGGGGGGCAATTTATATAATTGCCTTCCAGATGATATCAAAAACGAAAAAAGTGTGTGCAAATTCAAAAAAAAATTGTTCATGTTTATTCACAAAAAACAAAGTAGTGATAGTGAATAATATCGTATGGTAATATAATATCATGTTAGTATTGCAATCTAATTTAATCTAAGGTTTTGAAATGTAAAAACTGTGTAATGTAAAAACTATGTAATATAATGTAAAAAGTACATAATTCAATATTCTAGTTAAGTAAGTGAAAATGTTATTTTCTTTTTTACTGGAATAAAAACTTATGAAAAAAAAAAAAAAAAAAATCACTATAATAAGATCTTTAATGTAAATAACCCGTTAGACAAACTGCTAAAAAGAAGTTTATCGGGAATTTTTGTCTTATATTTGTAAAATGTATAAAAAAAAATAAAAAAATATATGTTAAAATAGTGCTAGTATGTTAGTAACGATATGTTCTGGTGATTAAGAAATGTGCTTTGTTGATGAATGTATCCATCTACGCTCTTATTTAACAAAGTTAGCTCGAGAGGGAGGACTGCCCCGAACAACCATACAGGTTACAGGTTCTAAGAAATAAAGAACTCGAAACAATTTACTCAAATATTGACATACTTAGGCTTAAGAATGTGCGTATTGACGGCAGTTAGCAAATGCAGTAGTGAGCGGAATTTTTCCTGTCTAAAGAAAGAAGAGTGAAAAATTATCTTCTCCCGACCATGACAGATTAGAGAATTCGTCAGCAATACACAGTGAAACAAACTTATTGCTATCTTGGTGACAACTTTGCAAGAAAAAAATGAAGACGCAGAAATATTTAATTTTTTTATACAATTGTCCATTGAATGTGATTGGTAGATACCAATTTTTAAATAAATAATAATTGATAAATTAAATTTTTTAATTATCAAATATTACGTTACAAATTGTTTTGTTTATCATCCCTGCTAATATTATAACTACGAAAGTGTGTATGTGTGTGTGACGAATGATTAGTGATAATGTGTAAGTGTGTGTGTGGTGAGATGAATGATTAGTGATCTCCTAGTACCTACGTCTCAATGACAAACAAATAAACGCAAGATATGCGGATTTTGTCCGTATAAAAAACGCAAATTACACTTACAAAAATTCTTTATCGTAAAGAACTTTTAATGCTTGCTGAACTAATTTAAAACCAGATTGAATGGTTTTAAAACTCTAGTTGCAGACAATGTATGGGCTGTCAGAATCAAAGATAAACCATTTTCATATTCTGAGTGTAGTTTTAACCCTTAATTTACTCGGTGGGTCCATGGGACTCCATTGAAAATTTTCAGCGCTCATAAAACCGTTAGTTTTTGGAATTACAAATTGTGCGTTTCAGTACCGTCACGCAGTGACTTGCCGGGATTAGTATATTTATGGACGCGCCAAACGCGGGAGGAGATTGGACGTCGATGCGCGCGATTTCGATTAATCATGCTAGTGGAGTCCGTGGGACTCCACTAGCGTGATTACTTTTTTTTTGTTCAAACCATGTTATTTTTTTTTGCTTTTATAAGAATTGATTGTTTTTATTATATTTTTTTAAAAATTACTTTGAAAAATTGTTTTGTTTTGAAATGTTGGAACTAGAAGTTAGGTCTCGAAATTTTGTTACAAAAGGTGCCATATTGTTACAAAAGGTGCCATTTTGTTACAAAAGGTGACAACAGCGTATTATTTCCCCATCCCCATACCGGTTCCATTCGAACCATGCATTTTACGAAATAACACGTCAAAAATAGTGGCTTGTGTTTTGAAAACGTGTAAAAATAGAAGTGAAAAAGAGAATAAACCCAATTGTTGTATTACATTACAACAACAACAGTTAGTGCCAGACGTCAAGTTTAATTTTGCTCCGTAAAAATAGTACAAAAATACGCAAAAAAGTTTATTTTGATCATTAAAAACTGGTGTAGCAGTGCATCACTGTGCTGCGGTAAATCTGGGGCTAATATTATGTACGTACGGAACCATTTTCATAAGAGAAACTGATTTTATAAAGTCAAATAACTGTGATTTTGAATAACTTGTATGGTTTACCTACATATGGTATATTTATGCTACCTTTCAATAGAGGGCAGTAAATACCTACATACAGTAATAAAATTAATTAAGTTACTATACTGATCAACAGATGGCAATGCATGCGTAATCTGCAAAAAGAAAATATTTTAATACAACTATTGCCCAATAGATGGTGATAGTTATAAAAATTAAAATAATATTTATTTATTTTTATTAAATAAAAGTTAATAATTTAAAATGACTTCCCTAACTCCAGAAGAGAGGTTAAAAAATGCAAAAAATTTAATGAAAAATTTTAATAAGACATTAACATCTAACATCTTGTCAAAGGATCAAAAAACCTCCCTAACTGAGGCAATGTGTGAAATGTTGAACCATATTGAAGCCATGGTCCAAGAATACAAGGCACCAACTACCAAAGAAGGGGAGGGACTCGACAGATTGTTTCAGTCATTATATAAAATTGATAAGAACATTGAAGATTTAAAATTAAATATTGAGTCTAAATCGTATGCTGAAATTACGAAGTATGGTAAATCTATTGAAGAACCAAGTAAATGTAAAAAACATGAACCTGTCATCATTATTAAGCCGAAAGATAAGGATCAAAAAAATATAGTAACAAAAGATGAAATAAAGCAAAATATAGATCCTGTTAATTTTGGTGTTACTGGAATTAGAAATTTTAAACAAGGGGCGGTAATAGTGGAGTGCAAGAACGTAGCTGCAATACAAAAGAATGGAGGAGCAAATAATTTCAAAGATAGGTGACAAATATGATGTAAAAATCCCTCAAGAAAAAAATCCATCTGTCAAAATTATAGGCTTAACCGAAAAATATTCTTTTGAAGAAATGGAAAGGAAAATTAAATGTCAAAATGAGTTTATTTTTGAACAGCACTCAAAAATAAAAGTAACATTTGTAAAAGAAACAAAAAATCTACGAAATCAAACAAGCTACACCATATATGCTGACGTTGACGGAAAGACATACCACAGGATGTTAAAAGAAGAAAAAATAAATATTGGATGGGACAGATGCAGGGTTTTTGATAATTTAAATATCATGAGATGTTTTAAATGTAATGGGTTTAATCACGAGGCTATAGATTGCAGAAACCTAAAATCTTGTTCAAAATGCGCAAAACACCATGATGTTAAAGATTGCACCGATGAGGATATTCAGTGCATCAATTGTATAATGACTAGCAATAGATTAGGACTGAAACTAAATAGTGGTCACTCAGCCATGAGCAAGGAATGCCCAATTTATAAAAGAAAACTAGAAGCAAAAATGAGCAGAATCTCTTTTTTATAAAAAAAAGTTACGAGAAAGATGAAATTATGTACCTGAATATACAAAGCATCATGGCACATTACGAAGAGGTAAAAATACTTTTAGAGGAGAAGAAACCTTTTATGCTTATGATGAGTGAAACACATGTTACTGAAGATATTCAAGATAGTGAAATTAGATTTGAACATTATAATACCATCCGTTGCGACTCACATAGTCGACATACAGGAGGAGTGATGATTCTCTTAAGCAATAAAATTCCATATGAAGTAATATCGAACAATCAATTTGAAAAACATTGTTGGATCTTAGCCATCACCATTAAATCAGGAACCAAGAGGTGTATATACTGTAATTTATAGATCACCAAACACAAGCAAGTGCGACTTTTTAACATATTTTCAAAGATGGTGCATGGAAAATTTACAAGATGAAAATATAAACGTTATAGCTGGAGATTTTAATATAAATGTTAAAGCAAATGCAGACATATACACAAAAAAACTGAAATCTATTATACAAGCTGCAGGGATGAAACAATTAGTCAAAGATTTTACACGAATTACAAATATCTCAAAAACGACGATTGATCTGGTAATCTCAAATAAATTCAACTTAAATATTAATGTACTAGATAATCCTAAAATTACCGACCATAACATCATTCAAATTCTAATAAATGACAGAGAAAAATGCAACTCCAGTAACGAAACACAAATAACAACATTTAAAAATTACAAAAAATACAATAAGGAAATTTTCATTCAATCCTTAGAATGGAATAAATCAAATGGAATATAACCAAAAAGCTGACCAGATGATATTTAACTTAAAAAAATCTATTGATAAAGTTGTTCCAGAACAGAAGATACATAAAAGAAACAATAATAAATGGTACACAAGCGAACTACGTACAATGCAGCACGATAGAGATGCATTTTACAAAAGAGCATGCCTTACTAATAGTATTACGGATTGGGATAACTACAAAAAAGCGAGAAACATATACTCCAAAGACATAAAAAGAACGCATAATGAGTACATAAAAAATAAAATAAACTCAGAAGAAGGGGATCCCAAAAAAAATTGGAAAAGCATAAAAGAATTACTACATGGCGAAAACAAAGACGACATAAAAATTGTAAACTTTCCAAAAGAGATAAACGAAGAAAACATGGCTAATAACTTTAATAAATATTTTATTGAAAGTATCATTCAAATTAACAAATTAATACCCAACATTGCTGTTAATCCCACAAGTGATAATATCGACCCAAACAAAGAATCATTGGTCTTCAGAAAAATAAATGCAGAATATTTATTTAACATTTTAAACAAAATAAAATCAAAGAATAGTTCTGATGGATTAACTATTAGTAAAATAAGAAATGCTTTTCCAGTAATTGGATCTACTCTATTAAATATTATCAATGAGACGATTGAAGAAGGAAAATTTCCACAGTCATGGAAACTATCTACTATTATACCGGTTCCAAAGGTTAAAAATACCAGAAAATGTGAAGAATTTCGACCAATCAACACCTTACCAAAATATGAGCAGATTCTTGAAGTTATAATAAAAGAACAAATTTTGCAATATCTAGATAAACACGACATTTTATACCGAGAGCAATCAGGGTTCAGATCTAATAACTCATGTGAAACAGCATTAAACGTAATTGTCGAAGAATGGAAGGAAGGAATGAATAATAATAAATTTATCTTAGCAATATTTTTGGATTTTCAAAGGGCATTCGAAACTATAGATCGAGACATACTAATAAGAAAGCTTAAAGAAATTGGTTTCTCATCTGTAGCCATTAAATTAATACAAGAGTATTTGAGAGACAGAAAGCAGGTAACAAAAATAAATAATCAATTTTCAAAACCAATGGAAAATAAGTTAGGAGTACCACAGGGATCGGTCCTTGGACCTCTATTGTTCATACTCTATATTAATGACATGGTGAAAATATTTTCAAAATGCAAAGTACGACTATTTGCCGATGATACACTAATATACCTAATTGGAGATAACTATGAAGAACTAATACACATTTTAAATAATGAACTAAATGATGTATCAAGATGGCTAAAAATAAATAAGCTTAAATTAAATACAAAAAAAAACAAAATGTATGGTGATTGGATACAAGAAGACATCCAGTGAAAGCAAAATTAAAATTGATGGTGAAATTATTGAAAATGTTACTGAAATGAAATACTTAGGAGTTATATTAGATTCGAAACTAAACTTCAATAGACATGCTGAATACACCCAAAAGAAAATTGGCAAAAAGATATCTTTTTTTGGAAGAATTCGGCCAAAAATTTCTAGAAAAACAGCAATCACCATGTATGGAACGTGTCGTAGGAATCCGTGTGCATCTAACGAGTGCGCGAAAGCTTTTGACAACCATGGAAATTCAAGAATGGAATTTACGCTCCCACAGAGTACCATGCCGCCAGCACGACAATCTGAGAGCTGCTATTGGCTAGCGGAATTATGTGCATGTGGTGCCCCTTCCAAATGACTTGTCTACAACGCTATTATGTCCTTTAACTAACTAATCAATTGAAAACATAAATGAAATTGATAATGAATACATGCAGCAGCCTCATTGGACTGGAAAACACATCTGAATAACCACCTAATGCTTCCACAAGGGACTCCAGACAGCAATGATCAACGCCAAGGAAATGGCTGACTATTTACGTCACCCCCACCATGCGACCAGCCGAGCCACTATTGGTCAATTCTGAACAAAGGAAAAATCTGAATCGTAAATATTTACGACAGCGAATTCATCTTCCGAAAAATTTGGAGCTCAATTTCGAGAAATTGGGAATAATTTGGATCAAGAAATAAACATCATCACCTAAAAATGAGTATGTACTACAAAAACAACCCAAAAACTGACGTCTATCAGTGATTGTTGCACTTTAAGAAAAATATTTACTGTTTAAAATTGTACCTTATATCACATATGTATACTTGTACCTTTTCTTGTAAACACAATAAAAATGATGTGAAGCTTTGGGATCCTGAGTTGGTAAAATCTTGGCAAAAACTATCACACATAATTTTAACACAGCTGACTTCCAATCGTAGCGACCAGGGAAATTACCTAAAACAAGTACCTTAGAAAAATTAAGGAGGTTCTGTCCCCCAAAAGTCCGACCTGAGTTTGTCCTATAAAAATAGAAGTCAAACCGGTAGGAAGTCAGTTCAAAACTATCAGCCAAGAAGAAACAATACCTACTCAAGATACCAACAGTCTCCAAGTTCAAACCTCTTTTCAAGTGTTTTAATCAGTCTTAGATTCAGTTTACCTCTCCCAGTATCCCAGTAACCTAAAATCCTAAAAACCCCAGTCTCCCACAGTCTCCAAAGTGAAAAATATTTATTTTAATCCAGTACTCAAATCAGTTTTGCCATTATACCTAGAAGCATTTTTTGTCAAAGTAGTAAATTCATTTAAAAGACCAGTGGCATTCCAAAATCCACTGGCGTACCAAACTCCATTGGCGTGTCATTGTGGCCAGCTCCCTATTATATTTAGTTTATGTACAAACGTCTAGTACATTTGGTCCTTCGAGCCGGATCCACACATAACACGCCTTCAGTCTTACCCAGTGGAAATGCCGTCTCTTCGCAGTGGCCGTAAGACCCCGACATCTTCCGAAACATCGCTGTCTAAACCTAACGCCCCGGGAACAAGCCGAAACATGCCAGTGGCACCCCGTCGGACCCCGGGCCCACGCACCGTAGACATCGATGAGACGCCATCCAGCGGAACCCGCCACGATCTATCTGGTGCGAACCCTGCCAGGAACCCTGACCTCATCACTCTTGACCAACCTGCTCCAGAATGTGTCGCCAAGAGCCTCCACGGATCCAACAGTAAAAGCAGCGAAACAACTTCTGAATCAACTGAAGACTCCCTGCGATTGCTGCGCCGAGAGATGCGCATCCGGGACAGACGTCACGCCAAGCAGACAACCAATCTGCTCGCAGCCCTGAACGCTGCAACACGCCAAGCAGTCAGCCAACCTACCCAGGAGCCCGCACCAACCAGCCCGACCCTGCGAGCCAACCTCGGTCAGGCAGTAATTCAAACCCAGGCACCAACCGGCCCGTCTACGAACGAGTTCGCAACGAGATATGCCACTCGAGTACACACGTCAGACGGCCCGTCTACCGGAGAGTTTGCAACGAGATATGCAACAACTCAAGTGCACGCACCAACCGGCTCTTCTACTAATGAGTTCGCAACGAGATATGCCACTCAAGTACACAAGCCAGCCGAAGAGTTTGCAACGAGATATGCAACTACTCAAGTGCATGCACCAACCGGCCCTTCTACTAATGAGTTTGCAACGAGATATGCCACTCAAGTTCACAAGCCGGCCGAAGAGTTTGCAACGAGATATGCAACTACTCAAATGGACACACCAGCCGGTCAGCCTACCAATGAATTTGCTGTAACCGATCCAACCGGATACGCCGCCGCCGCCACCCAAGAGTACACACTACTGACGGGCCCTGCGAAGAACATCCCTACGGCCGAATACAGCCATATCGGACCCGAGCGCCCACTTTACAACACAGCAGGGTACCAGCATCAGCCAGCCTCCTCCGGCCAGGATTCCCCATTATTTACACCACCGCACACAGCCAATCAGACAGCACGGCACACCCGAGAATGGTTGCAGCATGGCAACGACCCACTGGCCCAGATCGCCTCTGTGATGGCAGAGGCCCTTCGCTCTTCCAGAACGCAAGATAGCCCCCGCACATTAGAAGATGATTCAAGAATGGCTGCCCTCATTGCCAGGCAATCCACAGCAAAAGATTTGCCTACCTTCTCCGGAGACCCCCTGGAGTGGCCCACCTGGAAGGCGCAGTACGCTCAATCCACCGCCACCTGCCAAATGACTCCAAGCGAAAATCTCATTCGGCTGCAGCGCGCCCTCAAAGGCAAGGCACGAGATACCGTGGGTCCCCTACTAATGGATCCTGCGCAAGTCCCAGAGATCATCAGCGTCCTCGAGCAGCGATACGGCAGCGCTAACTCCATAGCAAAATTTATGCTAGACAAGGTTAAAAAACTACCTTACCTCACGACCGAGGTATCACTCGAGGACCTGGCAGATTTCTCCGGAACGGTACAAAACCTGGTGGCATCTCTCCGGATCCTGAAAACCGAAGGTTATCTCACCAATCCTGCATTAATGAATGACGTCACTGACAAAATGCCAAGTTCCCTGCGTCTGGCATGGCTAATCGAGATCCGCAAACAACACGCTCCGGCCACCATAACCCAGCTCGCTGCCTTTCTGAAAGAGGTGTCAAACGCAATTCCAAACAGTGGGATGGTGGACCACATACGATCTCGACCACGCCGTGAACAAATACATGCTGGGTACCAGGAGGAAGAAGAGAGTGATCGCATGCGACTTCTACCGAGCCACGAGCAAATACATGCCGGACATCAAGAAGAAATCAGGGATGGCCCAAAAGAAAAGATTGCCCCCATAAAACGCAAAGTAAACGAGGAACATACTTACCCTGGACCAAGCCGAAAAAGAAAAACTGCTGATGAAAGCTGCGCCCAATGTGGCGGCGATCATAAAACCCGCGAATGCAAAGAATTCGCAGCCAAAGATGTTGAACTCCGATGGGAAACTGTACGCACGGGAAGATTATGCCGCAAGTGCTTAGAAAAACACCACTCACGAAGCTGCAAAATAAACCAATGGTGCAAAGTAGGAGATTGCAGATCCCCACACCACCCCCTGCTACATAATCCCGAGTTCGTACGAAAAAGCGCCGTGGAAAATGTCAATTTGTGACGCCAGGACTCCGGACAGAGAGTACTATTAAAAATTGCGCCAGTCATATTAAGCGCTCCAAACAAAGAAGAAGTGTCAGTGTTCGCTCTCCTGGATGAAGGATCCACAGTAACACTTGTCGACGCTGACACCGCAATACAAGTCGGAGCAAACGGCCCAGTTCACGGACTGCGAATCCACGGCGCGAAAGGAATGTGCACCTCCGACAATCTCTCCCAACGAGTGAGACTAAGAATACGAGGTGCAGGCAACAGTAATACATTCCACATATCTGCCAGCACAATAAGCAACCTCAACCTGCCGGAGCAACAGACCCAAGGAAGGTCGGTCGTCCCGAAGCTGCTAATAGGCCAAGATAACGCTCACCTGATCGTGTCAAGGAAAGTTCGTGAATGCAACGATACTACGCGAATAGCATCACGCACCGCACTAGGATGGATCGCTCATGGGGGAGTCAACCCCAGAGATAATAACACGACCACCACTTTGGCACTACAACCAGAAACGGCCGCAGACATACAGTTGAGGGAGCTAGTAAAAACCAACTTCGCCATCGACTCCCTCGGAGTAACATCAGCCACCAGAGTCAATGCAAGCGAACAACAGGCAATTGCACTTATGAATGCAACTACCCGTCCTCTTCCTGTAGGAAGGTGGGAAACCGGTCTACTATGGCGCAAACCAGAAGCCACGTTACCTGACAATCGGCAGTGTGCGCTGAAACGACTTCTGTCCCTGGAGAAAAAGCTAGAAAAAGACAAAAATCTAGCAGTGGCCTACAACGACAAAATAAATCAACTTATCAACAAAGGCTAAGCCAAGAAGTTATCAAGCCATGAAGCTTCCACCACCACACCTCGCAAATGGTACCTGCCCCACTTTGCAGTAATCAACCCAAATAAGCCAGGAAAAATCAGAGTGGTGTTCGATGCCGCAAGCCGATGCCGAGGAACCTCCCTCAACGACCAGCTGCTTACTGGTCCTGACCTGCTGTCCTCCCTCCTGGGGAATATAATACGCTTCCGGGAAGGAAACATCGCTATTGCTGCAGACATCAAAGAAATGTTCCTGCAAATAAAAATAAGGCGAGAAGATCAGTCGTCCCAGCTATTCCTGTGGAGGACATCACCCCATCACGAACCAGACACCTATCAAATGTCATCGATGATGTTCGGAGCCACCTGTTCCCCAAGCAGTGCCCAATTCGTCCGAAATAAAGTGGCTGAAACATACGAGCACGAGTACCCGGCCGCCGCAAAAGCCGTACGCACCAAGTTCTACATGGACGATTACCTAGATGCAGCAGACACACCCAATGAAGCTGCTGCACTCGCCCAAAGTGTAAGTGCCCTGCTCGCGAAAGGAGGGTTCCACTTGACAAATTGGGCGTCCAACAGCCCGGCGGCCCTAGCTAGCGTACCTATAGAAGACCGTGCCAGCTCCACGATACAAATCAGCAGCGGAGGTCCGGAAACAGAGCGAGTGCTTGGTTTAATCTGGGACCCCACCACAGACCGCTTCCTGTACTCATTTCGTGAGGCAATCTCCCACGACACGGCCACACAACCTACCAAGCGGCAACTATTATCTATAGTAATGAAGATCTTCGACCCAGTCGGCTTCGTTGCCTGCCTTACCATCAGATCTAAGATGCTACTGCAAGCAGTGTGGCGCTCAAGCGTCGGCTGGGATGAACCCATTGCCCCTGAACACGCCCAGAGATGGACAGACTGGCTAAATCTGTTGCACACGAACAGCATCTCAATCCCGAGACGTTGCCTCTACAACAAACTAAACAACGTAACACTACACCTTTTCTGCGATGCATCCGAGCAAGCTTGCTGTGCCGTGGCCTACTTCACCGAAAAAATAGATGGATCCTTACGAGTAACATTCCTTGCAAGTAAATGCAAGGTAGCGCCATTGAAGCCTCTCTCCATTCCACGCCTCGAGCTTCAAGCCGCCCTCATAGCAGCGAGACTAGCCCAGACGATCCAAAAAGAAAGCAAAGCCCTGATATCCCGCACCTGCTTCTGGACAGACTCCACAACTGTACTATGCTGGTTACGCACCGACCCACGCGCCTACTCAACCTTTGTGGCAAACCGATTGGGGGAAATAGACGAACTAACCAACATACCCGACTGGAAATGGGTACCCACAAAACTCAATCCCGCTGACATAGGAACACGAGACTTAGAGGTACCAGACTTAACACCAGAAGGAAGATGGTTTACTGGCCCAGCCTTTCTCACTTCCCCGGAGGGTGCGTGGCCAAAAGAACGGGCACCCGCCCACAGGCCTGACGACCTGACACTAGAAGTCAAACCTCACTACGTTGGCCTTGTGTCCACCAGGGGCGAAGCACTCCCATCAGTAGAGCGGTTCTCCTCATGGCACCGGCTGATTCGCTCCACAGCTTGGATCCTCCGATTTATCAGACGATGCAAGATGGGGCCCAATAAACCAGTAGAAGGCCCACTACTAGCCGATGAGATAAAAGCAGCAGAACACAGATGGATCAAAAGGTCCCAGGAAGACGCTTTCACAACTGATCTACACATCATCCGACAAGGTCAAAAACTGCCTGCTGGCAGCCGCCTCAACTCCCTGAACCCATTCTTTGGACCAGATGACCTACTACGAATAGGGACCCGACTACAAGCCTTGGAAAGAACAAAGAGTGTGGCCCGAACTCCCATAATACTGGACGGCGACGAACCCTACACTCGACTTCTTATCAGTCACTACCACAAAAAGGCGGATCATCCTAGTACTGAGAAAACAGTAGCAGAAATACGCAATCATTTCTTCATAATACGACTACGCACAACAAGCAGGAAGATAACGCACGCCTGCCCCACTTGCTTCATACGACGCAGCAAACCGACTCCACCTCTGATGGGCGCATTACCACCACCCCGCCTGATGCATCACGTCCGCCCATTCACACACTGTGGGCTTGACTATTTCGGCCCTATGGCTATCACGGTCGGTAGGCATCGAGAAAAACGATATGGAGCCATCTTCACCTGCCTCTCGACACGCGCCATTCACCTAGAACTAGCCGCTTCACTGACTGCTGACTCGGCCATCATGGCCCTACAAAGAATGACCGCCCGCAGAGGACAACCAGCAGCCATGTACTCGGACAACGGGACAAACTTTCACGGAGCTGACACCGAGATGAGGGACGCCCTGCTGTCAATAAGTCAAGACGCCAGAATGATTGACGCAATAGCTACCCAGGGCATCGAGTGGCACTTCATACCACCACTAAGTCCGCACATGGGGGGAGCTTGGGAAAGATTAGTACGATCAGTAAAGAAAGCCCTAAGCGCTACACTAAAGGAAAGAGCACCAAAAGAAGAAACGCTACGCACCGCACTTGCAGAAGCTGAGTTTGTGGTAAATAATCGTCCACTCACCCACATTTCAGTTGACCCACGTGATGAAGAACCTCTAACACCCAACCACTTTTTGCTAGGGTCAGCCGGGAAGCGCCCTCAATTATCCTTCTACGACAAAAAAGAAGAGGAAACATGCCTACGCCGCCAGTGGCGCATCGGACAACAACTTGCAGACACCTTCTGGAGGCGATGGCTGCGGGAATACCTACCTACCATGGCTGTCCGGCAAAAATGGCACCATCCAACTACACCAATTAAGAAGGATGACCTAGTGATCATCATGGACCCAGCACTGCCTCGAAACAGTTGGCCACGTGGCCGTATCATCGAAGCAATACCTGCAGCTGATGGACAAGTCAGAACTGCCCGGATCCAAACCAGCACTGGGATATACGTAAGGCCGGCAGTCAAAATCACCGTCATTCTGCCTGCCACGCCAGCAACTGATGAAACTGTACACTCTGCGAAGACACCCGACTCAAAACTCAGACATCGGAAAAGGACACGCCCGACGAAGTAGCTGAGCACAGTCGAGACTGCACTGAGGGGAGTGTATGGAACGTGTCGTAGGAATCCGTGTGCATCTAACGAGTGCGCGAAAGCTTTTGACAACCATGGAAATTCAAGAATGGAATTTACGCTCCCACAGAGTACCATGCCGCCAGCACGACAATCTGAGAGCTGCTATTGGCTAGCGGAATTATGTGCATGTGGTGCCCCTTCCAAATGACTTGTCTACAACGCTATTATGTCCTTTAACTAACTAATCAATTGAAAACATAAATGAAATTGATAATGAATACATGCAGCAGCCTCATTGGACTGGAAAACACATCTGAATAACCACCTAATGCTTCCACAAGGGACTCCAGACAGCAATGATCAACGCCAAGGAAATGGCTGACTATTTACGTCACCCCCACCATGCGACCAGCCGAGCCACTATTGGTCAATTCTGAACAAAGGAAAAATCTGAATCGTAAATATTTACGACAGCGAATTCATCTTCCGAAAAATTTGGAGCTCAATTTCGAGAAATTGGGAATAATTTGGATCAAGAAATAAACATCATCACCTAAAAATGAGTATGTACTACAAAAACAACCCAAAAACTGACGTCTATCAGTGATTGTTGCACTTTAAGAAAAATATTTACTGTTTAAAATTGTACCTTATATCACATATGTATACTTGTACCTTTTCTTGTAAACACAATAAAAATGATGTGAAGCTTTGGGATCCTGAGTTGGTAAAATCTTGGCAAAAACTATCACACATAATTTTAACACAGCTGACTTCCAATCGTAGCGACCAGGGAAATTACCTAAAACAAGTACCTTAGAAAAATTAAGGAGGTTCTGTCCCCCAAAAGTCCGACCTGAGTTTGTCCTATAAAAATAGAAGTCAAACCGGTAGGAAGTCAGTTCAAAACAATCAGCCAAGAAGAAACAATACCTACTCAAGATACCAACAGTCTCCAAGTTCAAACCTCTTTTCAAGTGTTTTAATCAGTCTTAGATTCAGTTTACCTCTCCCAGTATCCCAGTAACCTAAAATCCTAAAAACCCCAGTCTCCCACAGTCTCCAAAGTGAAAAATATTTATTTTAATCCAGTACTCAAATCAGTTTTGCCATTATACCTAGAAGCATTTTTTGTCAAAGTAGTAAATTCATTTAAAAGACCAGTGGCATTCCAAAATCCACTGGCGTACCAAACTCCATTGGCGTGTCATTGTGGCCAGCTCCCTATTATATTTAGTTTATGTACAAACGTCTAGTACACACCATATACAATTCAATTATTGCTCCACACTTCAACTACTGCTCAAGTATACTTTTCCTATGTAACGAAAGAGAACAAAATAAGTTACGAATTCTCCAAAACAGGGCAATGAGAATAATTCTTCGACGAAACAGATTTTCAAAAATTATTAAAATGTTAAAGGAACTAAATTGGTTGACCGTGAAACAGATGCTGACCTTGAACACGATGGTATTTATTCACAAAATATTGGACAACACGTTACCAAAATACTTCTCAAATAAAATTTTATACAATAAAGACATTCACAGATATAACACAAGGACGTGCAAGGAAATTAGGCTACAAAAAAAGGACAAAGCGAATACGCAGAACAGTCTACTGTACAAAGGAATGAAGTTGTATAACACACTACCAGAAACTTTAAAGTCCACACCAATTGCAAAGTTCAAGATGTATTGTAGGAGCTACATAAAACTTGAAAAAATATAGTGAATATATTATTATATTATTATCAATTAGAAATTTGTAAACTTAAATGTGCAAATTACTAAAATAAAATTATTATTAAAATTAATTAATTCTATAAGTTCCTTAATTAAAGGCTGTGATTCTATAATTTTAAGTAAAAACCTATGCCATTGTAAAACCAAATATAAAATAAATAAATATAACTAGCATCTCATTTAAAAAAGTGTTTATTTCATATTAAATTTACGCTTTTATTTTTTTTACCCGGAAAGTCCTAGTTACTCCACCAGGTAAATTGTGTATGTATGAAGTCACAGGATAAATCAAGGGTTAATTCGCCACATACAGATTTAATTTTACCCTTCTAATCACAGGAAAAGCGATAAAATGGAAGAAACAGTTTTATTACGATTTATTTAAAAAAAAAGAATCTGTATTTTAAATGCTAAGTGTATTATTGATAAAAAAGTCATCTTATCAAAAAAGCCATCTTATCTTATCTTATCACCTTAACTCACCTTATCATCTTATCAAAAAGTCATCTTATCTTATCACCCTAACTCACCTTACGCCTTATGGATATAAAAAGATATCCTTTTATAAACTTTCCAATGAAAAGTAGCATGAAGAGTAAATTATTGAAAAACTGGTAGTCAACAACCCCGGTGCGTGAGACCGGGGTCAACAACGATGTACGTAAGTCTAATTCACGTCTCCAGTGGCGGGTTAATAATAAGCATTGTCATTTCGTTTGAGACATTATAAGTGCATATTGGCGGTTTTCGGACGGATATGTGTCTTTTTATAAACGTTACGAAGGTCATATTATTTTAATATGGACCGGTACTAAAAGACAACTTCAAATATTCCTTAATTTTTGAACAAAATTCATAAAAACATTAAATTTACATTAGAAACAGGAATTATTTGAAGCATAAATGTCTTGGATTTAAACCTAACCATAATTAATAATAAGATTGAATTTAATATTTTCGAAAAGAAACATACGCTGATATAATTTATACACAACTCATCTTACCATCCATTTTCACGAAAACTCTTAGCTTTCCAGTATTTGATCAAAAGATTAATTAATATCCCGTTATCCCCTAATAATTTCACAGCTGAACTTAACACCATAAAAACAATTGCACCTAATAATGGTTATAAATCCAAATTAATAGGCGACATATTAAACAAAAAATATAAGAAAAAAATTTATTTGTCCTACATTTTACCCATTGCTTAGTGATAATATTAAAAAACAATTGAGAAAAATATTGTTTGTAATTTACCAAACCTCCAATTTAATCATGAAAAAAATTCATAAACTGATAATAAAAAATAAACTGAAAAATTAAATTTTAAACAACAACGACAAAGACCAAAAAATGAAAAATCCGGAGTTTTCCAATTGTATTGTAATAATTGCAACAATTTTTACATAAGTAAAACTTGCAGAAATTTTGAAACAAGGCTTAAGGAACATTTGAGATGCTTAAATAGCAATAATTATTCGGAATTTGCTAACCATTTAACTGAATATAACCATTCATTTGATATAAATACTGGTTTAAAAATTTTACACACCAATATTAGTGGTTTTCACTTAGATCTTTCAGAAATATTAGAAATTAGAAAAAATGCCGATAGAAATTGAAAATTATTAATAATCAAATTAATTTAGTGAATAACCCTATCTTAAACATATATCCATTGTAATTTTTTGTCCCCCTCCCTTTCGACCTCTCTCCCCCCCACTACTTCCATTTCTACCCATGCCTGTCTTTCTATACTTGATAATTAAGTTTGTAACGGGTTGGATTATCATACGGACCTTCTCACCCCGGTTTCGTAGTAAATAAGTACTGGCGTATTTGAGAGGTGTAATCCCAGTTGAACTACCGGCGGTGCAGAGACTCGGCTCGCCGCTAACTTCAGTCAAGAAACCAAGCCAGAGGAAGAACGTGCTTACAGCTGTCTGGGAGATCAACCATTGGCGCTTTGGTTCGCAACATTAATATTTTAATTATCATTATAATTATTTCATACTCATCGTATCTTCGCATCATGGCAATCCTATTTTCAAGACCACCGATTTATCGTATCGTATCGTTATTTTATTATATTTATTTCTCAGGTTACAAGTTTAGCTTCATTAGTTTTTGCATTCTATACTTAAAAATGCAATGGCGCCCTTATAAGTCTTTTGCACTGCACACTTGCGTTTTGCCTCACAATTAACTTAATGTATAACATCAAGCATCTTCGATGATTGATGTACACGACCCGAGATATTGTTATTCCTTTTCAGAGTCTTCACCTTCTATTTTTATATGACCATTTATGTCCGGTGGAAATTGAAATAAAATCCTATTATACATCTTTAACTTAATCTTTTCATTTATTGTATCACAATTACCTTTACAGAGGCAATTATTAGCATTACAAGTTTTTAGTACATTTAATGTCCTAATGAAGAGAACGTCGTTCTCGAAACATGTTGATTTAAATATTACAATTTTTACTATTAGAATTCATTATCGCTAGTTTCGAGCAAGCATGTTCTAAAAATGGATCCGAATGTGTCTTATCAATGTAGGCTTACGTGCAGTTAAATATTCACAGAAATAGGTTTATATCTCTACTGTGAATAAACATGTGTCCCGCTAAACTACTCTTCTGAGAACATACATAATTGCAGTCGGAACAAGAAAAAGGGTTTTTTCCACAGTGAGTGAGCATATGCCTCGTCAAACCACTCTTATGAGAAAATGAATAACTGCAATTGGAACAGGAAAAAGGTTTTTCTCTACTGCGAGTCAGCGTGTTTGTCCTCAAATTTCCCGTCCAAGAAAATTAATAGCTGCAGTCGGAATACAAAAAAGGATTTTCTCTTTTGTGAGTCAGTATGTGAGCCAGCAAATATCTCTTTTGAGAACATGAATTACTGCAATCGGAACACGAAAAAGACTTTTCTCCAGTGCAGGGCTGGGCAAAATACATGCTTTGCTGTATTTAAAATACAAATTACAAAACACTTTTCCGCATATATTTAAAATACGAAATACAAAATACTTTCAAGTGTTGTATTTGAAATACAAAATACAGTATTTTAACCATTTTTTAATTTCAATAACAAAATACAAATTACGTTTGGTTTTGGTAGAACCTTTGATTGCAATGAATTGTCGTAAGGGCCCTTATCTAAAACGTCGATGACACAGGGCGAGTTAACAAGCTACTATCTGGGAAATTCACTATCTGTTAGTGAACTCACTCAGTGTCGTCGTGTTACTTGCTGACTAGCAGATTGTTGACAATCTATGAAAAAAGTTGAAAGGTCGTCAACTTTACTCGCTACACGCTTGCTCCGCTTGCCCGTGATTGGTTTATTTATGTTTTCAAGATGGCTGCCAATTAACAGCTGATTTCTACTGTCAAACATCATAGAATTAGTTCACGCAGGCGTCGTTATTCTTGTTATAGGCGCTAGCAGCGACCTCAGTTTCCTACGCATCTGGCGAGTGGACAGTTTTGTGTGTCATCATGACAATCTCACTCGCCGATTTATCCGCTTTTAAACTAAGTAGATAGTAGCTTGTAAACTCGCCCTGTCATCGAGGCTTAAGGGTGCGTTTCCATAGAAGCACAGCTGAGCAGAGTGAAATAGAGACGTGCAAAAATTGACCAATCATATTGCTCAGAAGACATAATATGAGACTAGATAATATCTAGTCTCCGCTCCACTTGTAAAGTTTTGTGGTATAGGACCCAGGTTTAGATAATAATTATTATAATAACATCAGCTGGTTCCCGGCATGCGTTGCAACACCATGTTCAAAGAAATAATTTGTTTCTCCCTGCACGTCCTTTCCCGTGCGTTCCCGTTCCCCTCCCGCACACCTCCCCCTCCCGCGTTCCCCTTCCACCGTCCCCGCCTACCCTCTCCCCTCTCCCGCTACCCCTTCCCGCCAACCACTCTCCCGCGTTCCATATATTCAGTCCCAGTACATTCAGTTTTCAATTTTTTATTCAAATTTTAATTTTTCGTATATTACGAATATTCATTTTTGTATATTATAAGAACAATCAATCAAATATGGTACGTAACATAGGTACCTACTTAAAATATCTATACTTTTAAAAATTCATGGACAATTCTTTTGTTACAAAAAAAAACAGCTGCCTGCTAAATTCAATTTCATCAAACGCGCGAACTGTCAAACGAGCAAAGTTAAAATAGTCGTTTAGTTTTCCGAAATTAACCAATTTTCTCAATTTTTCTTTCCGCAATAACCTTCTACAAAGTATTGGAAAACTTAAAAAAAAATAATGAAATAGGTAAAGTGGTTCTGAAGTTATGGCGTGACCAAGGAAAGGAAACAGGGATTCAAATTTATATATATAGATGACATTTATATAGCGCAGTTTTATTTTATTTCACTTCAAGTGCGCTCTACAGTAATTAACTTAAAAACAAACTAGTATTCAGTCAAATTATTCCTATAGTGCTTGATCTAATGCTATGATACCAAAATGTACAATACAATGCAAAGACAAGTATAATATAATAATATGATACAAAATGTACAATAACAGTGATATCATAGCACTGGACAATAATAATAACTAGCATGATAAAAAAAAGGTTCAATACATTTAAAGCAATGATAAGAGAAGTACAAAAAATCATTAGTAAGAAATAAATAAATATAAATAAATAAGTGTTTATTCCAGTATGTGGGGAGGAGAGTGCAATCCCACACATTCCATAAGGGTATAATATACACATACATGTACAAAGTATTTTAAAGAAAAAAAAGAAAAAGAAGGTGGATATGAATGTACACGAAACAAAAAAAGATAATAAGCTAATAGTAGTAAAAGGAAAAACAAAAGAAATAATAATATTAAGCTTTCAGGATTCTGTGAGCACGTAAGGAGCCAGTATTTTTCTCCAGTGTGCATCAATACTGGATGATGGACTGAGGCGGGCTTCCATGACGAGGATGTTTCCAGAGCTGGTTATCCTTTCCCTAATTCCTGCCACCCTGGATCTAATAAGGGCTGCAAAGCCAGGAACTCTGTAGCACAGGATGTACAGGATTCTAGCGTTTTTAGTCTATGCATTATCTATGTCAGTTTATTTTTCATAATTTTTTTTATTTTATTTTATTTATTTTATTAACGCCCTAGTGGGCTTTTATAAGAAAAGAAGCAAATATATAATTAACAATATTAATTACATGTATAACATAAACAATAAAACAGAATAAATATGAATGCAATCAACTCGTTAGGTAAAGAATATTACAACATAAAAAAGAAATGAAATGAAATAGTACAAGTTGTACTTACAAAAAACTAAAACAATTCTGCTTTAAATATTTAAACACATAATTAACAATAATAATAAGACCTGACATAGAACAAAGTGTAAATAGAACTGCAAAAATATTATAAAGTAAGTATACATTTTACTGGTGAGGTTTAGATGAGAAAATATTTTATGAGAAAAACAAAAAAAATAATAAAAGTTAATTATTAGCAGATAGAATCGAGATTAGTTGATTTTTGAAACATTCAAAACTGTCAATATTAAATATATCTATACATTCGCAGTATTTATTCGCAAGGTTATTGATTCTTGGAATTGGTGAGTGTATAGAGTAATTAGTGTTGAGTTTATTGTTGCATTTAAAAATATCTTTACTACGAGTTTGTCTAGTGCAAATGCTAATGCTAATGCAAATTAGTTCCAACAAATTAGGGCTGTCAATTAAAGATTTTATAATTTTGTATAAAAATAATAAATCAATTTACACTCTTCTATCTGATAATTTAAGAAGTCTGGTTTCAGCGCGTAAGTAATTATTAACCCCACTAGGGTTCGCCTGTATCGGGGTTAATAATTTCACAATTTAATAAAAATAACACACGCAAATATCGGTCATGCAAAACAGTTAACTAAAAGCAAAATAATAAAATTTAAAATTTAAATTCGATTGGTATTTTCATTTTAAAATTGATGTACCGAAGAAATTTGTTTTGTACCTTTTCCAATGATTGAGAATGAAAATTGTAGTATGGTGACCATACAGAGGAATTGTATTCTAATCTGCTTCGTACTAGTGAGCAATACAGATGTTTTAATGTTAACATACTTTTAAAATTTGCCCCCATTCTCAAGATAAAACCTAGTATTCTCATTGCATCGCTTGTTATGTCATCGATGTGTACATTGAACTGTAGACTCTCGTGGAATATAACACCAAGATCACGAATCTGCGATACACGAAGAAGATTGACACCATTCATATCATAAGAAAAGTAAAAAGGATTTTTACCTCTGTAAAAACTAATAATCTGGCATTTACCAATATTTAGTTGTAAATCATTGACAGAACACCACGCGCATAGTTTGTTCAGGTTTAACTGCAGAATGGCGCGATCGTCATAGTTTCTAATTGTTCTGTAAATCTTCAGATCATCAGCAAATAATAGGATTTTGACATTAATAAAAATATTAACTGTATCATTTATGAATAAGCAAAATAATATCGGGCCCAAATGAGATCCCTGTGGTACCCCACTCGAGGCAGCAAATGTATAAGAAGTAAACGAATCAACTTTGACCGCTAAGTACCTTCCCAATAGATAACTCTTAAACCATTCCAAAATACTCCCTCTCATTCCCAACAACTTCAGTTTTCGTAATAAGAGTCTGTGGTTAACCTTATCAAATGCCTTACTTTAATCAGTATATATGGAATCAGTTTGATGTGATGAAGTCAAGGCATTAACAATGTCATTCGTGTATAATATTAAATTGGACAGGGTTGATCTTCCTTTGATAAATCCATGTTGCAGCGGTGAGATGGTTTGATTGATTTGGGATATCAATTTATCTAGTACCAGGCTTTCAAAGAGTTTGGGTAATGTAGACATGGTGCATATTGGCCTATAGTTTGTTACGTCGCTCTTATTTATTTTTTTTAAAATGGGTGTCAAAATCATTATAAAGGTCGCTGAATGTATTTGAAAATTATTTTGAACCTTTAAGTATTTGAAATACAAATTACAAAATACCTCAGCATCAGGTAATTGAAATACCAATTAAAAATACATTTTTAGAAAGCAATTGAAATACAAAATACATATTTAAATTACAAGTAATTCAAATACTGCCTAGCCCTGCTCCAGTGTGAGTGAGCATGTGTTTCCTCAAATTTCCCCTATCAGAACATGAATAACTGCAATCGGAACACGAAAAAGGTTTTTTTCCACTGTGCGTAAGCATGTGCCTCGTAAAACTATTCTTATGGGAACATGAATAACTGCAATTGCAACAGGAAAAAGGTTTTTCTCCACTATGAGTCAGCATGTGCTTCCTCAAATTTCCCCTGTCAGAACTTGAATAACTGCAATCGGAACACCAAAAAGGTTTTTCTCCACGGTGAGTTAGCTTGTGAGCCATCAAATATCGTTTCTGAGAGCATGAATAACTGCAATCGGAACACGAAAAAGGTTTTTCTCCACTGTGAGTCAACACGTGTGTCGTCAAACTTGACTTACGAGAAGATGAATAACTACAATGGGAACACGAAAAAGGTTTTTCTCCACTGTGAGTAAGCATGTGTGTCGTCAAACTACTCTTATCTGAACATGAATAATTGCAATCGGAACATGTAAAAGGCTTTTCTCCACCATGGGTAAGCATGTGTCTCCTCAAACTACTATTCTGAGAGAATGAATAACTGCAGTCGGAGCACAAAAAAGGTTTTTCTCCACTGTGAATAAACATGTGTCTCGTCAAACTAGTCTTATGAGAACATGAATAACTGCAAACGGAACACGAAAAAGGTTTTTCTCCACTGTGAGTTAGCTTGTGAGCCATCAAATATCGTTTCTGAGAGCATGAATAACTGCAATCGGAACACGAAAAAGGTTTTTCTCCACTGTGAGTCAACACGTGTGTCGTCAAACTTGACTTACGAGAACATGAATAACTACAATGGGAACACGAAAAAGTTTTTTCTCCACTGTGAGGCAGATCCGCCAATGAGTCTGAAAAATAACATGAATATAAGTGTAAGCACTGTGAATTAAAAAAATGTAAGAAAGCACGAATCGTTATTTACCTTTGGCCTGGGTAAAACTTTGAAAGCGTTTTAGACATTCCTTTTTAACATCCGGCAGTTCTGTGTCAATTTCCATACAAGGAATTCCCTCTCCATTTTCATCTCGGGGTCCAGGTTCTACCTTGAAACTAACAGTCTCCACTTTAAGGCTACCTAGAAAAACCAAACAAAATAGTCGATTTTATTTTACATTAGAATAAAGATTACATTAAGAGTAAAGATTAGAATCACAGAATATTAAAGATGCTTAAATAATATTTTTTTCCAGAGTTTGCTAATCACCTTTTCCACGCATCACACTTTTAATTATTTATATGTTTTCGGGAAATCAACAGTTTACATTTTTCCAGTTTGTACATGTTTGTGTAGCCAAAATAAAACCAATTATGGATTTCCTCCATGTGACTTTACCTCTGATTAAACAGCATAATAACAAATTTTAAATAATAAAATTTATAATAAAGGAGTATGAGATCAAAAATTTTATAAAACAAAATATTAAGTATATAAAACTAAAATTTACATAAAAATATCAATACATTGGTAACCATAAGAAGCCAGGTTGTACATATAAATAAAATCATAACAGAATTAAAGTATAAACGATAGAAACATAGACAGAACATATTCATGAAACATCAGAGAAATACTCTTTTATGTACCCCTTATATTTGGAAAGTTCAGAATTGAAAATGTCCACCTTGGATAATATGCTATTGTAACTATTGCATAGTCTGTTCAGACAAGAATTTTGCTTACAGTTTGTCTTGCATTGATCAACCCTGAATAGGACAGAAGAGCGTGTTGTACGCGCAGGTACATTAAATTGAATTTTATTTAGCAACTCTGGGCATTGAATATTATTGTTAACTAATTTATACAGGAATATTGCATCCATATGATGCCTTCGTACACCCAATGAATCAATTTTAAAGTATGAAGCTGCCTCTGCATTATTATTAAATCTTACATATGACTTGTAACAAAGATATTTGAGGAATTTGTTTTGAATTGCTTCAATTTTGTTTGTATGGATTTTATAAAATGGAGACCAAACAACTGAAGCAAACTCCAAATGACTTCGTACATAGGCAAAATAGAGTTGCTTAATGACGTTGATACTATTAAAAAGTTTTGTGTTTCTTATGATAAAACCTAACATTTTAGCAGCTTTATTTGTGATTTGTTGTATATGAAGGTTATATTGTAGTTTACTATCAAGGGTTATTCCAAGATCACGAATATCTGAGACTGTTGCAATGTTGTTGTTATTTATCCAATAATTAAATAATGTTTTATTTTTATTTCTTGAAAATGTAATGTGATGACATTTTAAGACATTTAGAAATAGTTGATTTTGTTGGCAATAGGTAAATATATTCTTTAAATCATGTTGTAAATTGACGCAATCGTTTAGACTTTTTATTGGCTTATATAGCTTGGCATCATCAGCAAATAATTCTATTTCAGAGTATTTCACAACATTGACCAAATCATTGATATATAAAATGAAAAATAATGGTCCAAGATGAGAACCCTGTTGGATCCCAGAGGAAATTTCACTGAAATCTGATTCGAAGCCCTTTATTGCTACTGCCTGTGATCTCTTGAGTATATAAGATGTAACCCAACGAAATAGATTACCACGTATACCTAATGACCGAAGTTTTTTGAGTAATAGTTTTTGATTAATTTTATCAAATGCTTTGGCAAAGTCTGTATATATGATATCTACTTGAGTGCGGTTGTCCATGTGATCGACAATAAATTCAGTAAGAAGAACGAGGTTACTTTCCACATTTCTGCCTTTTGTAAAACCGTGTTGCTTTGTTGTAATTATGTGACTCAGTTGTGGACTTAGATATTTGTAAACAATTTTTTCCATTAACTTACTGAATATTGTTAGTTTTGAAATCGGCCGATAGTTTTTAACATTATTTTTTTCACCATTTTTGTGGATTGGTGTTACATAGGCTCTTTTCCATATTTCAGGTACCGTGCCTTCGTTCATTGATTTATTATATATAATGCAGAGAGGTTTTGCAAGTGTTTCTGCGCAATTCACTATAAAGTATGAGGGAATGTCATCACACCCGGCGCTTGTGTTTATGTCAAGAGCTTTTATTTCTTTTAAGATTATTTCTCGTGTGAATTTGACCGTGGTGATATTTATGTTATTTGTGTTTTCTGGTATGTCGAAGTCTGGTAGGTTATTATCGTTTATGTAAACTGATTGGAAATATTCCATGAAAATATTGCATATGTCTTGGCCATTTTCTGCTTTTTTGTCATCTAGGTGCATCGTCCTTGGAAGAGACGATTGTGTTTTTTTCATGTTATTAGTTAAGGATTACCATTTATGCTATTTTCAGCAGTGTGTATATAATTAATGCAGAGTTGTTGTGCGATACTTTTCTGTCTAGATCTTATGAGAGAAAACGTTTGATAGTCACGTGGATTTTGAAATTTTTTAAAATTTTTATGGTATTTATTTTTCTCTTCAATTATTTTTATGAGAGATGATGTGTACCACGGCGGATAATTACAATTTTTAGCTGGTTTAGTTGGTACATAATTTATTTTAATGTTGTTTAATATGTTGTAGAAGACGTCAGTTGCGGGTTGAGTATTCAAATGGTTAAGTTTATGATCCCAATCAATTTCGTTTAATTTTGTGTTTATTATTGAATAATCCGCTTTTCTGTATAGTAATATTTGTTTTGCGTTAGTTTTCAGGTTTTTATTTATTTTTTTAATAGGAATTGAAATAAGCAGTGTTTTATGATAAATATCTTCTGGTACTAATGAGATATTATTGTGTGTAATTTTCAGTAGTATGTTGCTTACAGCTAAGTCAAGAATGCGATTATTTATACTATTACTCTGAGAGCTATATTGTTTCAGATTATTAAATGATAAAAATTCTGTTAAGTTCAAATGGGCGGGATTCAATCAATTGATTGGTTCAGTACACATATAATCACAGTTCTCATTAATTGGTAGCCAATGTAAGTGAGGTAGATTGTAATCTCCTACCAAAATGAAACTATCATTATTGTTGTTATCTGTCATAATTTGTGATGTTTTGTTTATGTGAGACATAATATTTATGAGGTGTTTACTGTCAGGTGCAATATACGAAGTGCATATGTGAATTTTTTTACCGGGAAGTGAAATCGTTACCCATATGTCTTCCGCCTCAGATCCCCATTCTATTTTTTGATCGGAAATTAATTTATTTTTTACTGCGATTAAAATTCCACCACCCCGATTCTGTTTGAGGTTATGGTAATATCTATCTCTTCTGTAAACATGGTATCTTGGATCAAAAAGTTCTTCATTAAATATTGAATTGTTAAGCCATGTTTCAGTGAGACATATAATGTCATAGTTGTTTAATAGTACATTTTGAAGAAAGGTGTTCGTTTTAGTTCTGAGGCCTCTTAAGTTTTGATAATATAATTCTAGAGATTCCATTTTATGATGCAATAAGTTAATATGATGGTTCTTATGTTAATATGAATGATAATAATAATATGGTTAATATGAATGTTCTAAGCGTTATTGATGGATATATTGTATTTTTTTAGTTTTTCTAGGTCGATAAATGAGTTTATGCAATAGTGATCTGAGTTTTCGTTTAGTCTTACATAAATTTTACAGTTTTTTATCCAGCAAAATTTATATTTGTTAATTTTGGTGAACTCTCTGACCTGTTTGAAGAGTATTTTGTTTTTGTGTATTAAATGTTCATTAATATAGATCGTTTGTTTTCCATTCAAGTTTATATCCTCTGCTGTCAGGCCCCTTCTCGTTCGGATTGCTGCAATGATATCATCTTTTTGTTTTCTGCACTTCAGTTTAACGATAATATTTCGCGGTCTTCCTTCGATCTTCTCATTGGGGGTTACTCGGGTGGCGTATTCAATTTCTTCAGGGCTCACTATTTTTAATTCTGAATAGATGCTTTTGATAATCTCCGTCAGGTTTTCTTGTTTTTTTTTTCTGGTATTCCAATGATCTCTATGTTATTTATGCGTGCGTGTTGTTCGTTAGCGTCCAATTGTTTTTGTAATTCGTTAAATTCACTTTGAATTACGGCGTTTTGTTCCAGACTTTTTTCAAGGTTGTTGTTTTTTTTCGTGTCAATTTTTTTTTCAAGAGTTAATATTTTATTTTTTAATTCTTCGATTTCTTCTTTATACTCGTTCCTTACGATTTCCAGAAATTACACCTTAAATTCTTCAAACTTTTTGTCAAGGAGTTGGAGGAGTTGTGTGTCTGTATTATTTAGTGCAATCTTTGTATTTGCTCTTGTAGTCATATTGGCACGTAATATTAACTAATATAACTGATATAACAGCACTCCACTATTATAAACGTATTAAAATATAAATATTTAGGTTTTAGCTAGAACTTTTGTTTTATTTTGTGAAATTTCTAGAGAGAATTAAAAACACGACAGCTGTCATTGAATGTTATTGTTGTGATAAATGTTATTGTTGTAATAAGGACACAGGGGTTAAAATTCTTCACTGTAACAATAAAAGCAAAAAATAGTTAACTCAGAAGCCCTTGAAATCAGAAAATCCTTAATAATAACGCTAGTATTTTGATATACCAAATTAATTTATCTTTTAGTCCCATTCTAAATATTTTTCCAATAAACAGCTCTGTTCGTCACAGAAATTCAGCAATTACCCCCCACCCTTTAGCTTACCTCCCACTCAAAGACCTAAAATTTGTATATCTATCAATATTCTGTATCATAGGTTAGTTATAATATTCTCCTTACGAAGGAAGGGTGATTCTGAAACCGGTAGTGTTTATAAAATAAAAGTGGTCTACAACAAATTTATGTGTTTTATTGTAAATTATGGCGAGCCACAAAGTTAATCCTTTTTCAAATATATAACAATCTTTGAGGTTAATTTAGGAAATATAATGGACCCCAGATGTCCACTTCAGAAACGATGCTTCAACAAGGAAGAAAAAGAAGAAAAAACACTAAGTTTTGTATAGCAAAGAAAATTGTGTTATCAATATCATTATATGAACTTGGCTGAAATTAAACGGGCTTTAAAAACCAAATTATTTCAAAAATCATACCATTCATGAATCCTAACATCTTTTCAATATACGTAATAAGCCATGTTCTCAAGTTTCCCGTAATTCTTTGGTTTCGGTTTTCTCTTAATTGTATTTTTATGTTTAATGTCAGAATATTTCTCATTTCTGAACGCAAAATGCCTTCTTTTACTATATTATATTTTAGTTTTAAAGTTTCTTGTTTTGTCCTGTGTTTCAATTGCACCGGTATTGGTTATTATTTTCCTGTGTATGCTATAACAGCACTATCTTTTTCGTTATTTGTTTTTGGGTTGTTATGCCGTGTTGTGCTTCCTCCTTCTTTAGCCAACGTTTCGGACATCGTTGCAGTGTCCATTATCAGGGCAGATCCGGCAGATCCAGTAGATGTGTAATTTTTAGTCGAGAAGTGTGTGCTTATTACTTCGAAGCGATACGGTGTCGCCAGCTGCACTAACTTTCACCAGTACAAAATAAGACTCCAGATACTAATATCTACAGCCTGTATGTCGGACGAATATCTACAGCTCATATGTTGAACTAATATCTACAGAGCTAAGGTCGGACGAATATCTATAACGGTCCCAGTGTTGACTAATATCTACAGAGCGTAGGTTGGACTAATCAGCTAAATATGTCCAATAGTCCGGTATTAGGGATTTTTACATTTTAAAATTTTTTTTTATTTAAAAAAATACATACGTATACAGATTCATAGTAAAACATTTGGTTCTTAAAGCTAATAACAATATGTAAATTTCTTTTTAATGAAACTACCCAATTCAAAAGAGAAAACATTTCTCGGGCTTGAATTTTGGAGTGCCATTGTAAAATGCATAGTTACACAGAGTATGTTATTACAAGTACTTATATTAATAAAATATATATTCATGAAGACAAGTGGACATAATAACTGACAGTATTGTCAGAGTAGGTACATATAATAAAGTTGTAACAATTTGGTGCCTGCAAATAATGCGTATGTACTTGCTTTCAATTTGATATGGTGATGAAATATTTTTAGAGATTATGTTCTAGTTTATTTTTTTGTTGTTATTATTGTGATGATGAATTTAAAACTTATAATTAGTGTCGGGTTGGTCTATTAGTGTTTTTATTTTGGATTTAAAAACTTTATAATTTTTTTCAGACTTGATTTTATATGGGAGAGCATTGAAAAATTTTATACCTTGATAAGCATAATGGTGTTGGGAAGCACTCGTTTTAAATTTTGGAATTTCTAAATTGCCCTGTGATCGTGGTCGGTTGTTTATGTTTGTGAATGTTGTTGTTGATGGATTGAAATGATCTTTATGAGTTTGCAATAATGAGTTCTTTTTGAAAATTTTATTAAGACTGAGAACCCTAAAAGAGTCAAATAGCTGTGTTGTTGGAAATACAGATGGTTTTCGTAAGATGACTTTCAAAATCGACCTCTGTACCTTTTCTACGGGTAAGAGGTTTGTTTTGAAAGTCCCAACCCACCCGATTATACCATATTGTAGTATAGATTGGGCAAGAGAGAAATAGATAGTTTTGATCATATTGGATGATAAGATGTTTCTCAGTCTAATAAATATGTATATAAGTTTTCTTATTCTGGTTACTGTATTTTGGACTTGTTCTTTCCATTTTAAGTGTCTATCTACTATGACACCCAGATACTTTATACTATTTTTGCATGTTATTGGTAGGCAATTTTCATCGTTGCATTCCTTTTTATTTTCACACTGTGATGAATGGATTTTAATAGTTATATTGTTCTCGACATTTTTTTCTTTCAAAGAAAAAGGAATAAAATAAGTTTTCTCCGTATTTAGTGAGAGACAATTTAGGTCAAACCATGTTTTGAGTATGTTTATATTGATATTTGCTATACTCATTGTTTCCTCCCATGATTTCCCTTTAGTGATAACTACAGTGTCGTCTGCATAAGATATGATATCTCCAACTATGGGAAACAACTAACATAGGTACATACTTACATAAATTAAGTTTTTTAAACTGCATACGCAATATTACGTTATTCCAATATGCTATACATAATTGCAAATCCAACCTCTGCCAGTGCTGTAGATATTCGTCAACACTTTGGTTCTCATAGATATTAGTCAGCAGTTTGAGCTGTAGACATTCGTCAACACTTTGATTCTCATAGTCAACAGTTTGAGCTGTAGATATTCGTCAACACTTTGGTTCTCATAGATATTAGTTCGATTTTTTCAGTTTTTGGAATTCCTGTAGATATTAGTAGACGCCTCGCTTATCGAACGGTATCGCTTCGAATTAAATAAGCACACACTTCACGACTAAAAATTACACATCTACCGGATCTGCCGGATCTGCCCTGACGATGGACACTGCAACGATGTTCGAAACGTTGGCTAAAGAAGGAGGTAGCGCCAGTGGCTTAGCGTGTGTTTTCAGTGAGCTAGAATGCTAAGATTGAAAAATATGACATTACTGATGTAGTTGTAGCTGAAAATGATTTTATTTTTATTTTTTATATTTCGACTTTTTGTATGAAGAATTCAGGATTCTGTAACTCAACTGTAGGATTATTTTTAAATTTATTATAGTTAAGCGCACTTGAAGCGAAATGACACAAAACTGCGCTATATAAATACAAAGTTATTATTATTATTAAAATATACTAGCTGGTCCCGGCATGCGTTGCTATGCTATTTAATAAAGAAATTGTTTCTCTCTGAGTGTCTTTTCCCATTTGTTCCATTCCCCTTCCGCCTCCCCTTCTTCTCCTGCGTCCTTTTCCCCTCTCGCGTTCCAACTCCGTCATCTTCACCTTCCCTCTCCCCACTCCACTCCCCCCCACTTCCCCCGTCCCGCGAACCTTCTCCCGAGTTCCCCTCCCCCCTCCCAGTTTCCCCTCCCCCTCCCAGGTTCCCCTTCCCCTCCCTGGTTCCCTTTCTCCACCTCTCCCTACCTCCCGCTTTCCATAGCAATAGTTGCTTCCTCGCGTGCCACCAATAGTAATTTTTTTATACAAATTTCATAATGCCAGAGCTCACCTGAAGTTTTATAAAAACCTTGTCCTGACAATAACGAACACACCAAAAAAGAATTATCCAATTTGGTGCAGTCGTTCGAAAGTTATGCGCTTAGTAACACATTCAGCGATTTATTTTTATATTATAGATTTATTTAAAACACATGTTATTTATTTCCATCCCAAATAAGTTAAAATTATGCTATAGTTGGGTAGTTTTCGTAAATACTTATGCATTTTGAACAAATATATTAAGTCCTGCCTGAGCAACAATTCAAAACGGACAATGTTCCTGAAAATGCAATAATGCAACTTACTGGCTTTAATATTCTCCGCATACTGTAGACATTCCTTCTTTACATCTGGGAGGTCAAAATCCATATCCGCGTACGACATTTCACCTTCACCTTCTTCCTGGAGCCCTGGTTCCGTCTTGATGGAAACACTCTCTGGGATTAGTAGATCCATGGCAAGACCGTGGAAGGTTTATGGACTATTCGGTTGGACTATTCTTTAAAAAAAATTATGATAGAAGAAGACATTACAGTTGTGGAAAAAATTCGGTTTAGGGGCGGCGTTCCTAGATAATAAAACTAGTTATTTTTATACTAATTACGGGCCGGAAAATCCGAATCTGAAAGAATTAGGCGTCGGAAAGCAATATTAACAGAATTACACGACTTTAAAATTTTCTATACACACACAGGAAAACAAGCCATTTTGAACGTATTCTCAGTATTCTGACATTACAAGTCATAGAAAAACAAGAAAGATGTTACACCACATAAAATTAAGTGCTGCCATTAAGCAATAATATAGGGCCACTACTCTTTCTAATCTACATCAATGACCTATCCAATATTGTATACCAGTTGAAATTCTCTTATTTGCCGAGATGACACTGCAATAACAGTACATTATAAAACGTGGGAAGATGCAACCAGTAAAGCCAACAAATGCATTGCAATAGTCAAAGACTGGCTAGATAGAAATCTTCTCAGTCTAAATCATGATAAAACCATTTTTATTCCCTTATATAATTCCCATAAGTCATCTCCTAAAAACAATCTTAACTTGAAGTTCCATAACGATAATTGTAACTTTACGACACGCTTAAACTGCGAAAATGTGAAATTAGGAAATTAGATCAAATACTTAGATGTAACTATAGACTGCCGACTCAAATGGGCTTACCATATAGAAAACAAATATTAATAAACTGAGATACTTACCTAAATTACACATTCAAACGCATGAGCAAATTGTCAATATAAAGACCATGAAACTTGTCTATAATGCATTGGTGCTTTCATCCATTTTCTATGGAATAATCGTGTGGGGAGGAACATACAATAACTATGTAAAACCATTAGAAATTGCACAGAAGTCCATAATTAAGGTAATGTACCAGAAGGCCAAGACGTATCCCACCAATCAATTATTTCAGGAAACTGAAATTATGGAACTAAGGCAGATCTACCGTATCCAATGTCTTAAATTTATATTTTCTCGTCCTAACAATTTCACTAAAAATACAAATCGCTTTAGCCAGAGGCATACCACGTTCGTGTACACACTGCCTCACTGCAAAACCAGGCTGGCCCAAAGGTACATTAACTGTATTGCCCCAAAACTGTTCAATTCCCTACCAAATTCAATCAAAACGTGTCAAAATCTGAACATATATAAAAAAATTTAAAGCTGGGTAAAAAATAATTTGAATGTGAGAATTTTTTTTCTGTATTAATATCTTATTGTATTAAGTATCTGTTTCTTAATTCCTAAAATATTCTATGTCTTTCTGTATTTTAGATTAAAAAAAAGGAAGTATGTGTATTATATGTATATTTATCATTAATTTTTAAAAAATTCTCAGTAACTCCTGTAAAATCGATCATGTTGATCTTTCTAGACCCTATAGGTATATATATATATACATATGTATATATTTAATTTAACCACCACTGCATAATATCCACACATTATAATACCCACGCACAGGCTTCGCCTTTGTGGGATCTTTTTTGTAACTCTCTTATTCTTATATTTTTTGTTATTATGTTTGTACCTATTTCCATATATCAAAAAATTTTGCTAACAAAACAAAAAAAAAATTACAAAATCCCAAGCACAAATATTATTTATTTGTATAACAAAAAAAAAGAATATGGAGTGGCATTCTTTATTAATCTTTTTTTTAACCTTGGATCATTAATCATTCGTCTTACCAGCACCTGTCGCGTTCGATGTTTGGGTATGTTCCCGACACTTTGTCGCCCCGCCTCTCTCAGTACCTTCCTGATTGGCTAATTGTTGACTCGAGCGGAGGCGAGGCGGACGCACGCTTATGGGTTCTGGAGTAATTACAAAATTGTCATCTCACAGACGAATGTGTAGTGACCACGTATATATATAAATACATATACAAAAAAGAAATTCTCAAAATCAATGATGTTGAAAAAAGTGCTAGTATGTTAGTAACGATGTGTTGTGGTGAAAAAGAAAAGTGCTTTGTTGATGAATGTATCCATCTACGCTCTTATTTAACAACGTTAGCTCGAGAGGGAGGACTGCCCCGAACAATCATACAGGTTCTAAGAAATAAAAAACTCGAAACAATTTACTCAAACATTGACATACTTAGCCTTAGAATGTGCGTATTGACGGCAGTTAGCAATTGCAGTAGTGAGCGGAATTGATAAATCGTGAAATGATATCCCACAAAATTAATTGTAAAATAAATTTGAGATTGCGATAAAAAGTTAAGATACAGTTTTATTACATTTTTTTTTTAGAAAAGGAACCTGTTTTTTAAATTTATTCTATTCTATTTTAATTCGAATATTCGCGGGCATGGATTTTTGAGCCAATTCACATTTCCAATATCAAAATTTTAATATATAGGAACAATAATGTTCTAATAAGCACGTCGGAAAAATTACTTTATCTAGATTTTTGAACTATTTTGTTTTTTGCAAAAAGGTAAAAAAAACCAATAAATTTATAAACATTTAAAATGCATGGGAAGAACCGGAAATTTTGTACGCAAACATTGACAGGCAAAATAATATTTTTTACTTATTATTCGAAGGGTTGAACCAGTTTTCAGAATGAAAAATTCTATTTGAGGATTCATCTGCTGACACAATTCAGAGGAAAACATTATCTTATTCGAAGTTCAGTTATAAAATTCTAGTTGCAGATTCTGTATGTGTTGCCAGAATAAAAGAAAAAACATTTTCATGTTTGGAGTGTACTTTTAATTCACCGCATTCAGACTTAATTAAACCAATTTTGTGTTGAGTATGGAAATTTCCAGTTGTAGATTCATCTGTTGACACATTTCGAAGAAAAACATTATCTTATTTGAAGTTCAGTTATAATATTCTATTTACAGACTAGGTATGTGCTGCCAGAATCAAAGAAAAACCATTTTCTTTTTCTGAGTGTAGTTTTCATTCGCCAGGTACCAATTTAATTCTAACCAGTACAGAATGTTAAATTCCAGTTTGATTCATCTGCTGACACATTTCGAAGGAAAACATTATGTTATTCGATGTGCAGTTATAAAAATCTAGATTGAGACTATTTATTTATTTTTACATTTGCGTTACATAATGCTGTAAAATTCTGAGAAATTGATTGTTGCGTGTGTAACTATTATTTGGGGACTCTTAACGCAGAATCAATCAATCAACTTTGGAGTAGAATTTATAAACATGATTTTCGTTGAAAGGATAGTCGTCAAATGTGATTATAATAGGTCATAATAAAAAAAAAATTGGGAGCTCCCCCCCCCCCCCGCCGCTTGCAGTATCCAAATAAGGGGGCGGCGAAATTTTTCTCCACCCCGTAGTTCTGAGTGATGTTTAAATTCACCACAAACAGATTTAACTCAAACCAGTTTTGTGTTCATTAAGTAAGTGCCGGCAGAATAAAAAAAAAAACCCTTTCATGTTCTGAGTGTAGTTTTAATTCACCACATACAGATTTAACTAAACCAGTTTTGTGTTCAGAATGTAAGTGCCGCTAGAATCAAAGAAAAAACATTTTTATGTTCGGAGTGTAGTTTTGATACACCGCATATTTAGTTTAATTTAAAGCAGTTTTGTGTAATCAATATAACAATATGTTGGCAATTCATCGTGTACCGAGTGAAGCTTTGCATTTGAGTTACATTCCATATGTATGCGATGAAGATGCGAAATTCTATTACAGGCATACCATTCTCAATTTCTGAGAGCAGTTATATATAAATTTATAGTAGAATTTAAAAGCATGATTTTATTGGAAGAGTACTTGGCACATGGGATTATAAAAATTGGCATTAAAAAATATCTAACCTCCCCCCCCCAGTCAGCGCTTGAAAATCTGCGGAATAAGTACCTGTAGAAGTAAGGGGGGGGGGGGGGGGGGGGGGGGGCGCAAAATTTTCCTCCGCCCCGGGCGGCCGAAACCCACGCTACGCCACTGACTCAGTGAATATTACGTTATAAATTGTTTCGTTTATTATCCCTGCTAATATTATTACTGTGAAAGTGTGTGTGACGAATGATTAGTGATAATGTGTAAGTGTGTGTGGTGAGACGAATGATTAGTGATCTCCTAGTACCTACGTCTAAATGACACACAAATAAACGCAAGATATGCGGATTTTGTCCGTATAAAAAACGCAAATTACACTAACAAAAATTCTTTATCGTAAAGAGCTTTTAATGTTTGCTGAACTAATTTAATATCAGATTGAATGGTTTTAAAACTCTAGTTGTAGACTATGTATGTGCTGCCAGAATCAAAGATAAACCATTTACATATTCTGAGTGTAGTTTTAACCCTTAATTTACCCGGTAGATCCATGGGACTCAATTGAAAACTTTCAGCGCTCATAAAACCGTTAGTTTTTGGAATTACACATTGTGCGTTCCAGTACCGCCCAGGCGCGGATCCTGCCTTCGAAAAAGATTGTGGGCATAGCCACCCGAAAATGGGCCTAGTGCGAGTAGCTCATGAACAATAATGACTCATGAATGACTTTCGAATTTGATTATTTCCTTTTTTCCGCGCATCAGGACTTTGAACTTACGAATGGAAATAATCATTGGAGCAAGTCAGACCCGATTTCATCCAATTAAAAAGTCAAACGTTTTCTATTGAATTCCAAACCAATTTCAATCAATATTTTTTTTTCCAGTAGGCAGTAATAAAGCCAATATAGGGACACTAGACTGAGAAATAGGTATCTTGACGTTGTCTCAGGGGTCTAGAGTAGACTTTGTATGCATGACCAGCAAGTGAGATGCACCAGGCGAGACTTAATACGGCTACCAATATCATTAAAACTACTGAACCGATTTTGATAATTTTTTTCTGATAAAAGAAGAAGTAATATCTAAATTACCACTCACTTCACCTGGAGGACTTTCAATTTCACTACCAGTAGAAAATTCCACAGCTTTAACCTCAAATTTAGGTTTTTTTTAAATTAATATGTGTATTTCTTTCGAGTTGAAGCAGTATTATGACTCTAGACTTTCTGATAGAGGTTTTTTCTCCACCGTGGGTAAATAAATATATGACTTTTAAGATATCCCTTTGTAGCGCATGAAAATTACAGTCGGCACACGAAAAAGGTTTTTTCACACTGTCGATAAACAATTGATGCTTAAAACTTCCCTTTGAAAAACATGAATAGTTACAGTCAGGACACGAAAGAGGTTTCTCTTAACTGTGAATCAGCGAGTGCCTTCTTGGATCTTTTGATAACATGAATACTGGCAATCCTTCTTGGATCTTTTGATAACATGAATACTGGCAATCGGGACATTTTTTATTATTATTTATTTTTTATTTATTTAATTACAGAATACATTTTGTACAAAAAAATTTGAGTAGACCCACAAAGCTGTCATATGGCAGCTTGTCTGCAGGTTCTAACAATTTAAACATTCTTAATATAATATCTAAGAAAATATTTGTAAATACATTTATAGTTTTAAGGAAACATTAGAATGGATCACATAATATTAGATAATTTAACTTACAACCATAAATATATAAGATATTTCAATATACCTGCCTAATAACAAGATATGTAGGCAGCTATATTAAGATATTCAAAGATACATGGAGTTTTCGCTCATTAACCATAGTTTTATCATTTTAGGACATAGTCTCTCATTTTTTTCAAATTTTATGTTTTTATTGATTTTATTGAAAATCACTGGTATTAGATATTCAAGAGTACGCCTTCCATATTTATTTAATATTCGAGGAGTTTTTAGGCCCTTTCCTTCTCTAAATCTTGTGGTATGTTTGTGTACAAGTAGGTGTTTGTAAGGGCTTTCCCCCATATTATCCATAATAGTAGTGAACCAGTGGAGACCTTTTATTGTAAGTAAGCTCTCTGAGCCATACAGTAGTTTTAAGTTATGTCTCTGTTTGTAAATATTTGTTGTGACAATTTTTTTTATTATGGCAGTTTGTAAATTTTCAATATATTTAATGTGAGTAGTGCTTGCATGTCCCCAAGTTCGAATACCATATCTAAGGATGGACTCTACCATAGAAAAATATATGAGTTTAAGAGTACAATGAGGCAAAATAAATTTTAATTTGTAAAAGTTACTAGCTAAGGATCTGAGCTGGTTACAAATTTTAGCCACTTGTTTATCCCACTTAAAATTATTATCAACAATTATTCCCAGATAAATATATTCATACATACATGAAAAGATTTTTCTCCTCTATGGGTAAATATGTGACGTTTTACTTGTTATTTTGAAGAGCATGTTTATTTGCAACCAGGACACGAAAAATGTTTGGTAAATTTTTGGGATTAGTGTCCATGGCTATTACGAATAATTTTTGGAAAAAAACTTTAGATTCGCCTAAATCACTATAAAAGGAAACTTTTTGCATAACGGCCGGCGGAAAATAATGCATTTTAATTTTCAATTTCGTTAAATAAAATTTCACTTCGCCAACCGATTCTTCGACAGCCCGCCCGCCATTTTGTCACTGTTATGTTGGTATCCCTGACCTGATACAAACAAGAGCGAGATACGATTGTAGCCGACTTCGTGGGATACATGATGAGGCGCGTAATTATGAAAAACAGAATTAATAATATAATGTAAACGAACCTCTAAAAAAACAGCCTACGTTTTTAAATGGTTTGTCTGGCAAAGCAGGGTTTATCTAGCGGGCTTGTGTATGTTATCTTTACTTTAAGAAACAGCCTACGTTTTTGAATGGTTTGTCTGGCAAAGCAGGGTTTGTCTAGCGGGATTGTGTGTGTTATCTTTACTTTAAAAAACAGCCTACGTTTTTGAATGGTTTCTCTGGCAAAGCAGGGCTTGTGTAGCGGGCTTGTGTATATTATCTTTATTTTAAAAAACATCCCAGGATTTGAATGGTTCGTCTCCATTCCAGTACCTGATTAGAGTAATAATTTAATTTAATAATTACGCGCCTTTTTATTTATCCCACGAAGTCGGCTACAATCGTATCTAGCTTTGTTTGTATCAGGTCTGGGATACCAACATAACAGTGACAAAATGGCGTAGTATCGGTTCACGAAGTGAAATTTTATTTATACTTTAAACGGCTGTATCTCCCTCAATTTTGCCGAGCGCGCATTATTTTTTTTTTATTCAGCTTCTCCACACCTTTCTTATCTAGAAAGTGCCCTTTTATTAAATTTCCAAACTTTGGCAGAATCTGCATTTCACCCCTTGAGTCAGCTTGTGAATCATAGTGCAGTAAAGTGTTGCTCCACAGGGAAACCTTAGGAAAATTACTTTCCTCAGGGCCTCTTCAGTGAAGCTTATATTAAAAAAGTATGTGCTGTAAAACCATGGAGGTATATTATAGGTAAGACAGTGTTAAATTGTTGAGATTCAGAAGGAAGATAAGGCCGATAAAAATAATAATAATTTTCCAAATTTTATTTAAATAATAATATGAGTAAAATAAACAATATACGCATGTATTGCGTGTTAGAAAGCACTAGAGTTGTTTTATTTATTGCCGCAAACACGATTAAAAAATATAAAAAAATGTTTAAAGCGACTTTCCAGTAATTTGAGCAAATAAATTGTGGCTTTTAGGTAAAAAAAATAGTCACTCGGGTGTTACGTACGTTAAGGGAGAGGGAGAGGGAGTTACAGAAAAACATTACGGCGCGTTACATAGGGTTGGGAGGGTCAAAAATCTTCAAAAATTGCATTACGTAATACTTGAACGCCCCTTATCTATTAGTTTATGCCACAAAAACCTCATCAAGAAAACAAACTTTTTGGTACCCACACCACAAAAACAAACTATTGTTGTTATGAACAATGCTAAAAATGTTTTATTGTATCATATGTTACTTCGTTTAAAAAAAAATGTTACAAATGACTCAAGAAGTGTTGCCATGATCTAGTTGTTTGGCGGTCCGTCGGTTTTTGCCTACCCCTGCGGAGAAACGGCGTGATGGTTAGTTAGTTACAAATGATGATACATAGCCTTGAGCGGTAAAATAGAAATAATTTCATTAAAATAACTTAGGGGCCGTTCAAGTATTACGTAACGTACTTGGGGGGGTCTTGCGAAACGTTACGGTGCGTTACAAGGGGGGGGTGGGAACGAAGTACCTACGCATGAAGTGAGTTTGTAGGTACTTTTATGTCCTCAAAAGCGGGAGATTTACATCATCAGCTGTTGTTGGCCTATAAAGACTCTCATTCTGACTTGCCAGCGCAGCGCAACCAAAAAAATGCCAACGAAATTTGGAAAATAGCAAAAGAAAAATTAAAAATAATGAAAAATTGATGGAACACATGAACGATGATATCTCTTTTTTAGTTAGATCTACGCTTTTTAGTTATTAGATACAGGTTAGTTTACTGCTTAATATATTACATATAGATAGGTTTCGTAGTATATGCATTGTTACACTTAGAACATGAAAAAGGTTTTTCTCCACTTGGAATAACACTGTGGATTTTTAAATCCCCCTTTCGAGAACTTGAATAACTGCTTTCGAGACAAGAAAATGGTTTTGTCTGCTGTGGGTAAACATGTAATTTTTGTGCTTCTTTGTAGAACATAAATATAGGCGCAGTAGAAAATGTAAGAGGTTTTATATCACCGTGAGTCAGCAAATGATTTCCAAGAAGTTCCCATGTACAACATGAATAATTGCAGTCTGGACGTGAAAAAGGTTTTTGTCCAGTGTGGGTATACATGTGTGTTTGAGATACCTTTAGATAAATTTAGATGGCGTTTCGTAGCGCCTGAATAGATGCATTCTGGACAAGAAAAAGGTTTTCATCACTGTTGGTTAGCAAGTGCCGTTTTAATTTTTTTTTCGAGAAGAAGAATAGTTGTAGTTAGGACATGAAATTGATTTTTCTCCACTGCGGGTAAACATGTGATTTTTAGATTTCTCTCCGTACTCCATGAGTAGTTGCAGTCGGAACATGAAAAAGGTTTTTCTCCACTATGAGTCAGCAAGTGACTTCTAAGAAATCCCTTTTGAGGACACGAATATTTGCAGTCGGGACATGAAAATTGTTTTTCTCTTCTGTGAATAATGCTGTGGAATTTTAAATCTTCCCTTTGAAAAGTTGTACAACTGAATTGGGAACATGAAAAAGGTTTGACTCCACTTTGAGTTAGATTGTGAATCATAGTGGAGTAAAGTGTTGCTCCACAGTGAAACCTTAGGAAAGTTACTTTCCTCAGAGCCTCCTCAATGGAGCTAATGCAAAAAAATATGTGTTGTAAAACCATGTAGGTTTATTTAAGGTAAGAGAGTGTTAAATTGTGGAGATCCGGAAGGAACACAAGGCCGGTAAAAATAATAATAATTTCCGATTTTTTTTATAAATAAAAATATGAATAAATAAAATAAACAATAAAAGCATATATCGCGAGTTAGAATTTTCTTGTTTTATTGCCGCAAACGCTACTTAATCAAGAAAAAGGGTATTTGAGAGCCCAGTACGTTGCACAACTTAACTGTGACTTTCAGGTAAAAATTGTTACTTGGGTGTTAAGTAACGCTTAGGGGGGGGGGGGGGGGTGGTTGAACAGGAAAACGTTACGGCGCGTTACATGTTACATGTGGGGGAGGGGGGGTAAAAAAATCTTCAAAAATTGCGTTACTTGAACGCTCCCTAAAACGACTTATTCCCGTGTTAATCGAATTTTTATAGTCGTTTTAGCGCCCGGTATCGAAGTAAATTCATAAAAATATGGTATTTTCCGAGTAGGTAAATCAAATTTTCGCGGCCGAAAGCCGTTGCGGCCGTCCTTTCAAACTTATAAAAATGTGAAATACTACCGCATAAAACGTAATTTTACATCCTATTTCCGACGCAGCCAGCCAGAATTCAGATACCTATACCAAATAAATTCATAAAATACGGTAGGTATATTTCCGCGTAAATCGAAATTTTGCGGCTGATTTCTGTCTCAACCGGCCATTCCAATTCAAAGTAAATTTGTGAAAATACCGATAAGTTTTGGAATAAACGAAATTTCGCGGTCGAAATTGTCCGGCTGGTTGCGAAACCCGTCGCGTACTCTAAATTACACATACCTAGATACCTATTCAAAATAATTTCCGGCGTTAAATAACGTTTAAGCGGGGGGGGGGGGGGGGTTCAGGAAAACGTTAAAGCGCGTTACATGGGGGGATGGGGCACAAAAATCTTCAAAAATTGCGTTACGTAATACTTACCATGATAGGGCAATATGTAAAATAGGTCGAAAAAAACAAAAAGAGCAATTTACTCCGACTGGCGTTAACAAAATAAAATATATAAGTAGTAAACTTTTTTAAGATTAGGTTAGGTAACATAAGTTTGACAGTACAAACAAACTATGCACCCTGCGAATAGTCATCTCTTTTTTCTAATACAAGTTCCTATTCATGTGTCAGAAAGAAAAAGATAATATGTTGTCAAAAATGTTACGTAAAGTGTTAGAATATCGTCTATGGCTCTCTGCTGCGTTCCGGATAGCGCCAAAAAACAATCAATCATGAAAGGTGCGTAATTAGCGCCGTTTACACGCACACTTCGGAGCGACCGAGTCCCGCGCCACTTCAGGCCGCCGTGCAGAAAAGTAAGGACCGATAGGTTTACAGCGCAGTTCACTGTGAGACTTTTCTGCGCGGCGGCCTGAAGTGGCGCGGGACTCGGTCGCTCCGAAGTGTGCGTGTAAACGGCGCTAATTACGCACCTTTCATGATTGATTGTTTTATTTTTTTATTTTATTAAGGCATAGCGTTTATTATCATCAATCCATGGATCTCAATAGACCGTGAAAGTGTGACATTACAAGTCTAAACCACTGGAACGATTTCGGTCGAAAAATCGACCACTTTTATTTTTCTGCGATTGAAATCGGTCGAAAAATCGACCGATTTTTCTACCATTCGTAAAATATTTATTATAATTATTTAAAACCTTTCCATGGCCAGCTATTTGTTTTATCGAATAGCTGATAAAATATTCTTTATGTCTATGACCTTATCGGTTGTCTTTGAAGCGTTATTCAATGAGTTTTAGCGGTTTTTTAAGGCGTCCTGTCAAACAACAAAATAAAACTTTTGACTATTTCGACGAATTATGGTCTCTACCTAAAATGCCGTAAGTAATTCATTTATTAGGTTTTTAACGCATAATTATATATCTGTGTTATCATGATTGAATTATCTATCTTTGAAATGCGTTTTTAATTCGTTTGATCGTAATATATTGTTTTGATGGATGTTTTTGTGTAAAAATGCGTCGACTGAAGACGTCATCTGTTTTTGATTTACAATAATTTCATAAATACTGCACTCGCGCATTTGAAATATAGTTATTCAATCAGAGTGATTCATAACAAAGAGATAAATGTAAGTTTTATTTGAATTGGTTCATTATTAATACAGATATTTGCTGTCCAATTATTTAAAGTCATATGTCAAAAAGTCTGACTTTTTTTAGATGTAAAATGGTGTAAAGCCTTCGTCGCACAATAAAAATTTGGTTATTTAGTTGTATAATTAATTAATATGTTTACTTTTACCAAATTTGTGCAGAAACAGCTATCGTCCAGGGAGAGGGAGCACTCCACAACCCAGGTTTAAATAATTATTTTAAAATTTTATATTAGTGCAATATTTAACAAAATTTAAACATTTAAGTGCTTACCTACATTAAGTGTTTTCAATTTAAAATATATAGAGTGGTGCTGACTGCAAGAGGTGGCAGAGGAAGAGGGAGAGGTGGGGTACGAGCTGCAGATGGAGTACCAGCTGGTGCCGGACTACCTGCACGTGGACGTGGGAGTCAACGCAGAGCTGCGATTGCAGCCTCGTCTGGAGTGTTAGTATTTTTTAATGTTTTTTATGAAAGTACTTTGCTCTGGCCGTTGAATTCATCATATATTTGTATTTATTTAAACGGTGACCCTGCTTTGCTACTGGTGCGAGAGGATAGCGTCAAGGCCCTAAAGGCTGTTAGGGCCCTGCCTGCTTCCTTCCGGCTACAGTGAGTTCCACTGTTACAGTGAGAGTTGGTAAGATCAGCGCTCTGTCCATTTGGCACATTTAGTGCATATTGTACAGACTTCTAATTTTATTGTTTATTTACATACTGTACTTACTATTTCACACGTGAATGAGAACAATTCATATGATTTATGTATATGTTTTCAGAATTACTTCTCCGGAGAGAATAACGTGTCCCTTTTCACAAGGAACACCTTCACCATTGCCAAGACCCGTTCCACCACCGTGGATGTCCACTCCCGCACAGACCCAATCAACGGCTCCCAATGCACCAATTACACCAATCCAGGCAGCATCTCCGGAGCCGTTAGCTGGGACATCGCGGAGTGGGGAACTCCAGTGTGGGGAACTCTTCTCTCCGGAAGCCGGCTACCACAGCGAGCTGTGGGTGGACGTGCCGTTCTACCAAGAATTGTCGGCGTTTGGGAACGGTGAGTTTATTTTTTGAAATGTCATACCAGGGGCTCAAAATAAAATCAATTATCTATATTTTATATTGATGTCCCTAGCACAGTTTCACTGTTGGTATATTGGCAGGAGATAAGCATAGTACTTAAACATTCCACATAACAAACATACAAAATGTACTGTAATCCAAAAAGATATGATGTACCTACATTCTATGCAAGTAAATATGTAGTTACTAACGTAAAAAGTCTGAAATTTGAGTTTGTTTTGGCTAATTTTTGTTCGATAGTAAAAACTTCGCACAGCATTGTGAATACCGACATCATAGTTTCACACATGCCAATGCATAATATATTTGTTCTTGAGTTAATGTCCTGAAACGTTAAGTGCCTCCATACATGACGCTACTTACAAGCTACTAAATCCTCGTGAGCGTATCATACGCGCCGATCGTAAGTACCCCCCGTACGATTTTGCTGGTAGCACCGTGTACGGGGCGCTATGCGACGTCTGTCGGTTTCAAATCAGTTTCACGCAACCGGCGCGGCGGTGCTGATACTTTTCGTTTGACGTTTGACAGAAATGGCATCGGAACATGAAAGTAATGTTAGATTTGTTCTGGAAGTAGAAAAAATGCATGTTTATGTAACGATACTTTACCAGAATAGGTAAGAAAGGATTTAGTGGAGATGGCATGGATTGATGTTGGAAAAAAGTCAAATGACATCGCTTGACATCGTGTAAACTCCACGGCTGCACGTAAAAAATGATCAAGTTCAGTATATTCCGGATAGCGCCGTGTACGGAAACCAGCATTAAAGAGTGGTATATATGCAGAGTACTTGTGGTTTCGTCACAATCATATAGTTTGCAAGTATCTCCATGAACGGAGGGCCTTACATTTTAAAACATTAGCATTAAACAGGGATTCTATCTTTTTTTTCTGTAACGGGTATTGTAGAATGAGAAATGAGACATTCCGAACTCCTTTGCGAGGGTTACATGTGATTCACCGGCTTCTAAACGGTGTAATACAGCACTTTTTTCATCAATTGAAAAAACACTTTCGCTTCACGGGACTCATTGTGTCGAGCTTCCTAGTCAAAAGCGAGGCTGTATTGGTAGTTGGGTTTTGTAACCGGACAAATTATCATTGGTCACTTTAAACGGATACGTTTTCCTACTAAAAGCTATGAAACCTTACTAGAGTTTCCATTATCGTCGCTTAAAACGGTAGACCGTTAAATGCAAAGTCATTATATCCGAATTCTACTGTAAATTTGTGTTTTCTATTATTTCAGAGTCAGACATGGGCAGAACCGATAACGTGGACGAGGCAGCTCTCTATCAAGAAGAGTCGGTACTTGGAAACCGTGAGTTATAAAAATAACTAACTTACCTTCACACCATTTCCCTGCAGGGGTAGGCAGAGAGGATGGACCGCCATGCAACTCGTTCTTGGCACACACACTCTTTTCTTCATTCCATACCTACCTGACTGTGCTATTCTGACTCCTGACATTGCCCGCCTCAAGTATTTGATTAAATTTTTATTTTATTATTTATATGAATACCTCACAAGAGCCTCAGCTGGAGCCAGTGAGACTATGGCATCCCCAATCGGGGTATGTTGTGAGGCTGAAGGTAGCGGGAAGGGGAATGAGGTGTGGAAGAGGGAGGTGGGAAAGTACCTGGCTATTCAGAACTGGTCACCAAACACGGCTAAAGACATTTCAAGCAACTTTTCAATTCTGAATGGGGTCTTACACCAGGGCGATACTGAGGGTATCTTCCACTCTGGAACGTGCCGCAAATAGACTTTAAATTATTTTAAATGAATTTTGTGTGAAAATAACACTAATTATTCAAATAAAATTTATTTGCCCACGCCGGGATTCGATCCCACGACCACCGTATTGCGAGTCAAAAGCCGTACCAGAGGCAGTGGGTAATCGTAATATAGACACGTTAAATTAATTTGGGTTTTCTGTTGTTTCAGAAATGGATATGGACAGAATGAGCGACGAGGGCGACGAAGCGAGCGACGTCGACCACGAAGAGAGCGATGAAGATACCTTCTGCATGCCACCAATACCTTATCATAATATTATCAACGTTTCACCTAACTCCGCTATGGCCATAGACTTTAGTAGATAAGACCAGGTAGATAGTGAGGCAATGCGTTCGATTCTGCCGCCTGAAGGTTACTCTTTCGATTGGTCCAAAGATATCTCACGTTTTACTGGTATAAGGGAGACATTCACAGGCACGCCAGGACCAACTTTCAATACCGACGAAATGGGCAAACCTGTGGATGCCTTTCTTAAAATCTTTGATGCAGATGTCGTTGAACCGATTGCGAGAGAGACCAACAGGTATGCAGATCAATGGATTGCGAAAAAACAATTTAAGCGGCATGCGCGTACCAATAAATGGGCTCCCACGAATAAAGAGGAAATGTATGTATTCTTGGCAATTTTAATGTATCAAGGTATTAGTCCCCTTCCTGTTGAAAAAGACTACCTCTATTAAAAAAAAAAACTCACTGCCATGCCTTATTTCAGCCGAGCCATGGATTATAATCGTTTTCTTCTAATTAAAAAATTCCTTCACTTCACCAACAATGAAAGTCTTTCTTCTGATGTACCGTTATCTGTGCGAAGGTTACAAAAGATTTAGCCTGTCTTGGACCACCTCTCAAATAAGTTTGAGACTTTATACCTGCCCGAGCAAGACATCTCTCTGGATGAATCCTTACTCTGCTATAAAGGCCGTTTGGGATTCTACCAGATGATCAAAACCAAAGCGGCCAGCGCGGGTATAAAGTCGTACGAGCTTTGTGAGTCCAAGTCTGGATATCTTTGGAAATTCCAAATTTACACGGGGAAGACCATTTCCAGACAGGCTGAATCGACAAATCCAGACCAGGAAGACATGACTGAAGATATGACGGAAGACATAACGGAAGATATGACGGATGACATGACACAGGCCAACTTTTCGGGTGCTCACAATATCTGCCCAGTTGGGGCCACTGCAAAGAAAGTGACCTGGCCAGCCCTCTGTTTTACAAGGGGTATACGCTAATAATGGACAATTTTTATAATAGTCCATTATTGGCACGATGCCTCAAAAGAAATGGGATGGACTGCATGGGCACATTGCGGTTAAACCGAGAATTTGTGCCCTCTGCATTTAAGTCCCATCTCCGGACCAAACTGAGGGAAGGTGAGCTTGTATACTCGAACTGCGGGGACCTCAATGTAATGGTTTGGTTGGACAAAAACCTGGTAAGTATGTTGTCCACCTACCATAAGGCAGAAATCGGGGCAGTTGAAAAGTTTGGTACCTGGACGTACAAACCCCAACTCGTACTAGACTATAACAAGGTAATGGGGGGGGGGTTGACCGAAAAGATCAGCTTTTGGCAGGCTTCCCCATTGAACGACAGCGAAACCTGGTCTGGTACAAGAAGCTTTTCAGGAGACTACTAAGCGTTTCGGTGCAGAATGCGTATATATTGTACAGCTCAAAGCTCCGCAAGGAAAATAAATGCATTTTGTACCGAAACTTCAGGAGTGAGGTTGCGGATGATCTCCTTCTGCTGTTCTGTCGTATTCAAATTGACACGACTGTGCGGACCATTGGCCTAATAGCTGAAGGAAAGACTCTGCGACCTATCCTGAAAGGCAACCACTTCGTGGTCCGTAGCGGGAAAAAGGTGAAATGTGCGTGGTGCAATATAAATAACATATTCAAAAGGACCCTCATAAAGTGTGATGTATGTGATGTGGCATTATGCTATGATTGCATGAAGCCATATCACACTACAATATAGAATTGCAGAGGGTTTTTTATTTCATTTTTTTTCTTTTCTGGTTTTTTAGTTATGAAATTCTAATTTATAAATTTAATTAAATTTGTTTGAACATCAATTATGATGGCCTGGTTGGCTGGACTTAGTCATTTCTTTCCGCATACTCACATCTCATGTTATGTTGTCCTCAAAGGTTCTATATGATAAGGTTCGGTGGACATTTAATATGTATATTTTAATTCTGATCATTGAAATATGCATATTAACAAATGCACGGGTATTCTCATTTTTCCCTGTTTTTTGTACACATTAAATAACTCCGTTTTATTTTTGTCTTAATTATATTTTGTCAATTTTTCTGTAAGCCAATTCAAGCAATATTCAATTCTGAATGGTGGTCCCTCACCAGAGCGATACTGAGAGTCTCACTCTATAGCGAGGCACAATGATATTATGTATTGATTTTCTTAAATTATGAATAAACCAATATAAATTGAATACATTTTTATTATGACAAAGTGTATAACCAATGCTTAAATCAATATACTGCTCTTCCATTGTAACCATACAACTGTAATATTAATTTAATTGATTTAAGATAATATAAGGGCTTAATAAATAAATAAATCAATTATTGGTTCCATCAATTATTTTCCCCTCCACCATTTTTTTTCGATACCTTTGCTTTTAGATATAAAATTATCACTATAATTTTATTTGCCATTCGACGCTCATACAAAGGTTTGATATATATACAATTTTATCATCATCATCATTTTACATATTCTGATTTACCCTATGTAGCTTGACCTTAAGGTAGCTGTCAGAAGTGATTTTTCGTCAAATATTGGTGGATTTCATCAACTTACAAAGTATCCCCCTGAAATATATATTTCATTTTAAGCCTTATTTCCTTGTTTTACACGTTATATAAAAACATGGTAACAAATCTCCAGTTCTAATTTACAATTATTTAAAAAGTAGGACCATGATTTTGACATCGTAAAATAGGCTCTCTGTATAATTCATCAAATGAATAAAATAAAGCCAACATGGCTACTATTCTTATTAATAATTGTAGGCAGTTAATTTATCTTCCTAATGTAATACCAGTTTTTGTGGTAAGTTTATTAAATAGTATTATACAGTGATTTCAATTTTGACAAGTCACGCACTCAAATTTTATAAAATCATTTTCTGACCAAACTTTTGAAGAGATACAAAAAATTATTTTTCTATTATATTCTTGCATTTGTGGTTATCAAACAGGCCATAGAGAACATAAAAACGTAGAAAATATTCAATAAAGATATTTAAAACTGCCACTGGCGGCAATTTCAAATCACAAAAACACAAATTTTGCGCATTTATAAAGTTTAAGATTTTTTAATAATTTATCTATCAATTCTAAAAATATAGGATAATTAGTAAAATATAGGTGAATTTATTGGCTGTATAGCACTATAATCAGTTTTATGTCTCCATGTTAAAATTCGGAGGTATGATTTTTTTAATGTTGGCGGAAAATATTCAAAATCGTCGCCAAAAAACCGCGAGCAATCGGAGAAAAAAGTCTTTTGACGCGCGATCGTTCGAGTGGTTAGGGTTATGGGCATGCTCACCGTCCCCACAACGGTGTATCCGCCCTTGGTACCGTCACGCAGTGACGCGCCGGGATTAGTTGTATATTTATGGATGCGCCAAACGCGGGTGAAGATCGGACGTCGATGCGTGCGATTTCGATTGGTCGTGCTAGTGGAGTCCGTGGGACTCCACTAGCGTGATTACTTTTTCTTTTGTTCGAACCTTTTTTTTTGCTTTTTATAAGAATTCATTATGTTTTTATTATATTTAAAAAAAAATTGTTTTGTTTTTAAAGGTTAAGACTAGAAGTTAGGTCTCGTAATTTTGTTACAAAAAATGCCATATTCTAGAAGTTCCTTAATAAAAGGCTGTGATTTTATAATTTTAAGTAAAAACCTATGCCATTGTAAAACCAAACATAAAATAAATAAATATAATTGGCATATCATTTAAAAAAGTGTTTGGTTCATGTTAAATTTACGATTATATTTCCAGGAGTCCTAGGGACTCCACCAGGTAAATTGTATATGTATGAAGTCACCGGTTAAATCAAGGGTTAATTCGCCACATACAGATTTAATTTAATCCTTTTTATCACTGATACAGTTTTATTACGATTTATTTTTAAATTCTGTACTTATTTTAAATTTTAAGTGTATAAATGATCATAAAATTCATCTCATCAAAAAAGCACACGGTCTTACCCTAGCTCACCTTATGTTTTATTGACAGAAAAAAGATATCCCTTTACAAACTTTCCAATGAAAAGTAGCATGAAGAGTAAATTATTGAAAAACTGGTAGTGAACAACTCCGGTGCGTGAGACCGGGGTCAGCAACGATGTAGTTAAGTCTAATTCACGTCAACAGTGGCGGGTTAATAATAAGCCATTCATATTTTACGTAACTTTTTATTAACATAATGTCAAGAATTATACCAGTTCAGTTTCATTATAAAAAATAATATCAGATGTACACAAAAATGGAAAACAACAAAATTGAATACACATCAAAGCAGAAATATTTGAAAAAAAAGAAACAAAAGCTTTATTCTCATTTATTTAACGATACTAATTTTGAAAACTGGAGACCTCATGGTGAATGTCAGATCTTATACCTATATCTGTAGAGTTTTGTTTATTATTTGGCAATGTTATCTGGCATAACTGAAACTATTTATTTTTGATTGTAATTACCTACCGTCAACTAAGATTTCATTCATTCATTCATTCATTCATTGAACACGATATCAAGCATGATCCCAACATGTTTTGGGACTACGTCAAATCGCTGAGAAAAGATGGTGATATCCAAGACACCATGACGCATCGTGATCGGGAAGTTCGTGGAGTAGACGTAGCTAACGCTTTTGCAACACACTTCCAATCCGTGTATAGTAATGAGTCTCCATTACTAGATACAAATCTTGCTGCCAAGTTGAATATAAAGGGAGCCCAGAATATCGATATTAATCAAATTGATGAATCAGATATAGAAACTTCCATTAGAAAAATGAAAAATACATATTCACTTGGTCCAGATTTTCTTCCAGTATTCTTCTTTAAAGGTTGTGCCGAGTTTTAAAAAAAGCCACTTAGTTTCTTATTTAATCTTTCCCTGGAAACCGGTGTATTTCCTGATTCCTGGAAAATTTCGAAGATTTGTCCGATTTTTAAAAGCGGTACAAAGACCTCTGTAGAAAATTTTAGGCCAGTAGCAATACTATCTGCACCGGCCAAACTGTTCGAATCGATTATTCATAAATACACACTGCCACAAGTGGAGCCGCACTTAATTTCAGAACAGCACGGATTTAGAAAAGGTCGATCTACAGAAACCAACTTATTAGTGTTTACTGATTACGTATCAAAATCTTTAGATAAAGGCCATCAGGTAGACTGTTCATATAACGACTTTTCAAAAGCCTTCGATACTGTTAATCACGACGTCTTACTCAATAAACTGGCTGAAATAGGATTCTCCATGAGACTACTCACCTTTTTTGCTAGCTATCTTGCAGACAGGAAACAGTTTGTTTCTCATGGAGTATTCCAGTCTATTCTATTTTTTGTACGATCAGGAGTACCCCAAGGTTCTAATTTAGGCCCACTCCTTTTTTCCATATTTATTAATGATATTTCAGAAGTAATTCTGCACTCCAGGTTTCTTCTTTTTGCTGATGACCTGAAACTATTCTTAGAAATACTAACTCTAGAAGACTGCAAACGACTCCAGTCAGATATTGATAGAATTATTGACCGGAGTAAAAGAAATCGGATTGAGTTCAATATATCTAAATGTTTAATTTTGTCATTCACTAGGGCGTGTCATACCTGGTATTACCGGTATACGATGGATGCCCGAAGTCTAAAACGTGTCTCCACCATGAAGGACCTTGGAATCATGTTTGATAGTAGACTGACATTTCATACTCATATTCAGATGGTTTGTAGCACTTCATTGAGAATGCTGGGCTTTATTCTGCGTACTGCAAGGAATTTTAGAGATACCCGGGTTCTCATAATCCTATTCAATTCCCTAGTAAGGAGTAGACTTGAAAGTGGGTCAGTAATTTGGAGTCCGCACCAAGTAAAATATTCCCTCATGTTGGAGAGAGTTCAGAAAAAATTTCTGAGATTTCTGTACATGAGGAAGTACGGCTATTACCCGTGGCTCTATCCTACTGACTTTCTTTTGGGTATGCTCGGAATGAACCATCTACGAGTCAGAAGGGATGTACACATTGCTACGCATTTCTTCAAATTGATTCGCGGATGGTTTGAAAACTCAGCTATCTTGGAGAGCATTCATTTCTATGTTCCCGATGGTTATCTTCGCCACCGACAGCATAGGCTGTTCTATCTTCCGGCCTGCAGGACTAACTTGCCAATGGTCATGCCGGTCGGGAGAGCAATCTTGCTGTTGAATAGAATCAATTCGGATATCGACATATTTAGCGTTAGTGAAGCTGCTTTTAAAAGGCAAGCTCTATTAATGCTTGTATAGTTTTTAGCCTACCATTTATGTTTAATGTAATAATGTTACAATTGTATTTTAAAAACACATTAAAATTTTTAATTTTGTAATGTTTTTGAAAGAATAAATAAATAATTTGAATAATTTGAATAAAAAAGGCACCTTTACCTAATTTTTCAATAAAAAAGTTAATAAATCGAAAAAAATTCATCTTTTGAATATGCTTTGGCTTTAGATAGATTAGAATAAGATATGACTTTAATTTTATCTATTCATTGGACTTTAAAACTGTGAAACTAACCGACTAATAACAAAAGTAGGAGGTAGGTAAAGAAGCCGCAAACTTGGCAACTTTACCTACTCAAAATTTCTCAATGAAACTGAAAGTTTATGTATAAAATCGGTAAAATTGGTGTTCCTTCAACGCTTGGATCTCGATTCTATGCTTTTTGCAAAAATAAAGAGCATTTTACTGGCAACACTGGTTAGTAGGTAAAGATGCCCGACATTCTGACTACATTTCCATACAAATGCAATACTTTCATTAGGGCTGCCACCAAAATTGAAACTATGTAGGTAGCTATATCAAAAACATTAATATAAAAGATCCATCTTATTTTGTTTATCCAAACGTTTTATTATAAATACTTACACAATTTTTTTAGTATTGGCAATAAGAATAATTAAGTATTGGTAACTTTTTAATGAAAAAAAGTATTATTATAAAAACAAATGTATCATTATTCAACTTTGTGAAAAAAAATATTAGAATAGGTAACTAAATAATAAAATATCATCTTTTCGGAGTAATTTTTATAAGGTCTAGCCCCTAGTTGCCTTCTACTCCGTATAGGTGGCATCCAGAATTAACCTAAAACAATAAAAATAAATTTATATAACAAAAATTGCTACAAAGTTAATCACACTAAAAATACAGTTAATCTGTCAATGGGATAATTTTTTTTTTTAAAACTACATAAATAAAAAAATATTAAAAATATTTTGAATTCTTCATAATAACGGCTTTATATGATTGATCCCCAATTATTTAAGCACTGAACATAGAATCAAAAAGCGCAAAAAAATATTATAAATATTTCTCACGATTTGGACAACCCTATTGATAGGTCAAGTTGCCACTCACCATAAGATGGTAACTTTACCTAACGTCAACTAACATTACCCAGACGAATTTCTTCATAACCATTTAAAAGAAACGCTTGAAAATCAGTTTTACGTCTTCAGAAGAGGATGTTCCTTAAAATATATCAATTCTACTCACCTCTGCTCAGCAGTTACGACGAAAACCTCCAGCAGCGAATGACACCACGCACTTTCAATCTTCAATGTTTTGACAACTATTACAGTGTTGCCAGTGAAAAGTTTTTTTAGAGTTGCCAGGTTCATCAAAAAACTGTCTACCAATCATTAAAGTACCTACCGTTTTCTGTTTTCAAGGAATTTAACTTTTTCAAGCAGTTGGTAGACGTAGGTAAAGTTAACTAAAGTAGGTAAAGATGCCATAGCTGACGGTATCTTAATTCTTAAATCTCTAATTTTATGTCATGGTTATAAATGTATTCATATGTATGTCACTAATTTTTAGTCGGTAGTAAAAAGTTTTAGTTGTAAAGTCACTAGCTACATTTACGTTTTTGATGTAAATCCCTAGTTATAATTTTAAATCTAAGTTGTAATCGTATCGTAATAATTTTATTTTATTAAATGCTTATATGTACAGCGCTCCTTAACCCATTACCTCCATGAATTTTTATTTATTTTTATAAACTTGAATCATCATTATAACCCGATAGTATAGGCTTAAAGAAGAGCCCAAAATCAGTTTTACAATTTTCCGCCCGCCCACCCTCTCACCAGAGCTTCTAGAAAATTGATGCATAAACGCAACTCTTGGAGGTAACCCCCCTAAGCAAAATTTATATCAACTACGGGTAAAGTGCAGTCTACTGTATGATTTATATTGATAATATAAAATAAATGATTGCCATTGTTTATAACTCAATGAAAAAAAATCATCAATGGAAAATACGCAAAATAACAAAAAATTCAATATTGAAAAAAAAAAACATTCAAGAATGAGGAAAACTAACCAAATCTAAGCAAATTATTCTTTAAGTGATACCGTGCAAAGTAGTCAAAATGAAGGGCTCGTTTGCAGGCCCAGCAACGATAGCCTGTTCGATTTTTTTTACACAGAGCGTAACGAATACGAGAGTTGCAACGATATTGCAAATGAAATTCTTGCATTCGAGGCACACGATTCCCATCTTCTGCGTCATGGCCTTCCTTCACACGTGGTTCTCCGAATTTGGCATTGACCTGATTTGGAAAAGACAATAAAAGAGTACGGGTCAACTCCACATGGAATGCCTTCTGGGAAGGGTTTCTCTGTTGCCTAGTCATCTTCTGGTTTCCCATATCATGCTCGTACTTCCTCAAGAAGCATTGCAACTTCCATCCATTTACAAGAGACAAGAGTGCTGCTGAGGCAAGATACAAATAAAAGCCAGTACCACTTCTTTGACCGAACGTTGGCCCGATAATTTTGAATACCATTATCATGGAGGTCCACTTTTCGCGATTTTTCGCGAAAACGGCGCTTTATAAATCAGTCAAATATTATTATTTCTTCAAATTTTGCAAATTCACTTTGTGGCACCATTTTATTAATGAAATAATTATCAAAACATTATTTTACTACGACAATCTTTATTTAAAAAATCAACAAGTTTCGAAAACGTCGTTCTTTTCATTAGAACAATATATGTACTAAAAACTAAATTATCAAGTATAGAAAAACAGGCGTGTACCACCATATCTTAAACATATTTTCACAAAATTTATTTGATTATTAATAATATTTAAATTTCTATTGACATTTTTCCTAATTTCTAATATTTCTTAGAGAACTATGTAAAAAACAACTGACGTAAGTATATAAAATTTAAAAACTAGTATTTATATCAAATGAATGGTTAAATTCAATTAGATGGTTAGCAAATTCCGAATAATTATTGCTATGTGGACATCTCAAATGTTCCTTAATCCTCGTTTCAAAATTTCTGCAAGTTTTCCCTTTGTAAAAATGGTTGCAATCATTACAATTCAATTGGTAAACTCCGGATTTTTCATTTTTTGGCCTTTGTCTTTGTTATTTAAAATATAATTTTTCAGTTAATTTTTTGTATAATAAGCTGGCTGTAACGTATAAGGAATTTTTTTAATGATTAAATTGATTAAATTGGAGGTTTGATGATTTACAAACAATATTTTTCTCCATTTTTTTAATATTATCACTAAGCAATGGGTAAATGTAGGACAAATGATTTTTTTTCTTTTTTTCATATATTTTTTCTTATATTTTTTGTTTAATATGTCGCCTATTAATTTGGAGTTGTAACCATTATTAGATGCAATTATTTTAATGGTTTTAAGTTCAGTTTTGAAAATATTTGGGGATAACGGGTTATTTTATTTTATTTATTATAATATTTTTTTTTAAAGAAAGACAAACATTCCTGGGTTACGAATAACCCAACAATGTTTGAAAATCTCCCACTACCATCACAGAAAACCGAAAATATTGCTTGTGTTGTGATGGAGGACTTAGCCAGCTGAGGAATCGAACAGGCGACGCTCGGGTGAGATCCAAGCGCTATGCCCACTCAACCACCGACCAGAATAGATTAAACTATTGATCAAATAATGGAAAGCTAAGAGTTTTTGTGAAAATGGATGGTTAGATGAGTTGTGTATAATTATATCAGCGTATGTTTCTTTTCGAAAAATATTAAATTCAATCTTATTATTAATTACAGTTAGGTTAAAATCCAAGAAATTTATGGTTCAAGTAATTCCTATTTCTAATGTAAATTTAATGTTTTTATGAATTTTGTTAAAAAAATTATGGAACATTTGAAGTTGTCTTTTGGTACCGGTCCATATAAAAAGAATATGATCTACGTAACGTTTATAAAAATACACATATCCGTCCGAAAATCGCCAATATGCACTAATAATGTCTCAAACGGAATGAAATTTTACGAAAACTTTGTGTTATTACCGCTTCACAATTAAAGATCTATAAATGAAACATTTCTGAACGTAGCCGAATAGTAAAAACTGTTTTAAAAAGGTAACAAAATAAGCTTTCAATAAATTATGTTACAAATAAATACAAACATTTGTAAATATTAAAATTAAGAAAGCAAACTTAAAAAAATGTAAAAATGACTCACGTGACATTTTTATGTGAAAACGGTACTAAAATCACAGATTAGGTAATCCACAATACTTATTCTATTGTATAAATGTATAATAAACACTTTTGTTACCTCACTGTTTTATCATTTCAAAATTGAAAATGTCGAGCGCGGTCCAGCCGCCCGTTGGAAATTTGGCGGGTAAAATTATATATCAGACTGCGCGAATGACCGATTATTTTTATTATGTATTTCTATGGACAACTTGATAGGGATGTACAGCTTGATCCTTTATCGTTTATCCTTTACTAACCTAGTTTTCGCATTTTGTTTTTCCTGTTAAGCACTTGCATACTGCTTACTAACAACGTATGCAAGGACACTGGAGGTCTAGATTCGTTCAAAATAAATAAATGTAGCTTCGTTTAATAAAAAACAAATTAGAATCTTGCGAGAGCCTTGAAGGAGTAACCATCAGTTACTTATACCAGGGCTGTTAAGAGGTGGATTACTAATCTTTTATCGACCTTTTACTTTTTATTTTAGAGATGTCACTAAAACAATAACGGAGTTAGAACAATTTCTATGGAGACACACGCGTTGACGTATAAACACGCTTATTGTACTTGACTGCTATTGTATTTTTAACGCATATATCTGCTTACGTTGCTGACCGGTTGTAAGTAATAAAGCAGAACTATTAAAGATTTTATTTTCTATTTGGTTTAAAAATATATCAGCTACTAAGGGACTTGTACTTACCCCATTGCCAAACCGTCTTTTTGTTTGAAAATTTTTATTATCATAATGAAAAAAAATATATATATTTAAGAAAAAATTTCATTCGTCCTGCATTTACCCATTGCTAAGTGATAATATTAAAAAAACCACGGAGGAAAATATTGTAAATCATGAAACGTCCAATTTAATCATGAAAAAAAATCCTAATACAATACAGCCAGCTTTTTATACAAATATTAAATTGAAAAACCATATTTTAAATAATTCGGATAAAGAACAAAAAATGAAAAAAACCAGAGTTTAAAAATTGAATTGTAATAATTGCAACCATTTTTACATAGGTAAAACTTAAAGAAATTTTGAACCGAGGCTTAAGGAATATTTGAGATGTCTAAATAAATTATTCGAAATTTGCTAACCATCTAATTGAATTTAACCATTCATTTGATACAAATACTGGTTTTAAAATATTACACACTAACATTAGTGGTTTTCACATAGATCTTTTAGAAATATTAGAAATTAGGAAAAATGTCAATAGAAATTGAAAATTATTTATAATCAAATAAATTTTGTAAATAACCCGATCTTAAGAATATTACTTCTATTTCTACCCACGCCTGTCTTTCTATACTTGATAATTTAGTTTTTAGTACATATAATGTCCTGATGAAGAGAACGTCGTTCTCGAAACATGTTAATTTTTTAAATAAAGATTATCGTGGTAAAAACAAAGTGTTTTTAATTATTTCATTAAATATTATAATTTCAATTATTATCGCTAGTTTCGAGCAAGCGTGTTCTAAAAATGGATCCGAATGTGTCTTATTAATGTAGGCTTACGTGCAGTTAAACATTAGCAGAAATAGGTTTATCTCTACTGTGAATCAACATGTGCCTCGCTAAACTACTTTTCTGAGAACAAACATAATTGCAGTCGGAACAAGAAAAAGGGGGTTTTCTACAGTGATTGAGCATATGTCTCGTCAAACCACTTTGATGAGAACATGAATAACTGCAATTGGAACACGTAAATGGCTTTCCTCCACCATGGGTAAGCATGTGTCTCCTTAAACTATTAGTCTGAGAGCATGAAAAACTGCAATCGGAACACGAAAAAGGTTTTTCTCCACTGTGAGTAAGCATATGACTCGTCAAACGACTCTTATGAGAACATGAATAACTGCAATTGGAACAGGAAAAAGGTTTTTCTCTACTCTTCAGCGGGTTTGTCCTCAAATATCCCTTCAAAGAAAATGAATAGCTGCATTCGGAACGTGAAAAAAGTTTTTCTCTTTTGTGAGTCAGTATGTGAGCCAGCAAATATCTCTTATCAGAACATGAATAGCTGCAATCGGAACACGAAAAAGGCTTTTCTCCACTGTGCTTCCTCATGTGTTTCTTCAAATTTCCCCTATAAGGACATGAATAACTGCAATCTGAACACGAAAAAGGTTTTTCTCCACTGTGAGTAAGCATGTGTCTCGTCAAACTTCTCTTATCAAAACATAAATAACTGCAATCGGAACATGCAAAAGGCTTTTCTCCACCATGGGTAAGCATGTGTCTCCTCAATCTACTATTCTGAGAGCATGAATAACTGCAGTCGGAGCACGAAAAAGGTTTTTCTCCTCTGTGAGTGAGCATGTGATTCCTCAAACTTCCCCTATTAGAACATAAATAACTGCAATCGGAACACGAAAAAGGTTTTTCTCCACTGTGAGTACGCTTATGTTTCGTAAAATTACTCTTATCTGAACATGAATAACTGCAATCGGAACATGTAAAAGGCTTTTCTCTTTTGTGAGTCAGTATGTGAGCAAGCAAATATCTCTTTTCAGAACATGAATAGCTGCAATCGGAACACGAAAAAGGCTTTTCTCCACTGTGCTTCCTCATGTGTTTCCTCAAATATCTCCTATCTGAACATGAATAACTGCAATCTGAACACGAAAAAGGTTTTTCTCCACTATGAGTAAACATGTGTCTCGTCAAACTACTCCTATCAGAACATAAATAACTGCAATCGGAACACGAAAAAGGTTTTTCTCCACTGTGAGTAAGCTTATGTCTCGTCAAATGACTCTTATGAGAGCTTGAATAACTGCAGTCGGAGCACGAAAAACGTTTTTCTCCACTGTGAGTGAGCATGTGTTTCCTCAAATTTCCCCTATCAGAACATGAATAACTGCAATCGGAACACGAAAAAGTTTTTTCTCCACTGTGAGGCAGATCCGCCAATGAGTCTGAAAAATAACATGAATATAAGTGTAAGTACTGTGAATTCAAAAAAATGTAAGAAAGCAAGAATCGTTATTTACCTTTGGCCTGGGTTAAACTTTGAAAGCGTTTTAGGCATTCCTTTTTAACATCCGGCAGCTCTATGTCAATTTCCAAATAAGGAATTCTCTCTTCATCTTCATCTCGGGGTCCAGGTTCTACCTTGAAGCTAACAGTCTCCACTTTAAAGCTACCTAGAAAAACCAAACAAAACAAAAGATTTTATTTACATAGAATTAAGATTACATTAAGAGTAAATATTAGAATCACAGAACATTTAAGATGCTTAAATAAGAATTTTTTTCAGAGTTTGCTGATCACCTAATTTCCACTTACTACACTTTTAATAAGGACAGAAGGGTTAATATTCTTCACTCTAACAATAAAAGCAAAAAAATAGTTAACTTTGAAGCCCTTGAAATCAGAAAATCCTGAATAATAACGTTAGTATTTTGAATAACCAAATTAATTTATCTTTTAGTCCCATTCTAAATATTTTCCAATAAACCGCTCTGTTCTTCCCGGAAATACAGCAATTACCCCCACCCCTTAGTTTACCTCTCACTCAAACACCTAAAAATTGTATATCTGTCAATATTCTGTATCATAGGTTAGTTATAATATTCTCCGGACGAAGGAAGGGTGCTTCTGAAACCGGTAGACTGTTTATAAAATATAAGTGGTCTACAACAAATTTATGTGTTCTTATTGTAAATTATGGCTCTCACAAAGTTAATCCTTATTCAAATATATAACAATCTTTGAGGTTAATTTAGGAAATATGATGGACCCCAGATGTCTACTTCAGGAACGATTCTTCAACAAGAAAGAAAAAAAAGAAAAAACACCAAGTTTTGTATAGCAAAGAAAATTGTGGTATCAATATCATAATATGAATTTGGCTGAATTTAAACGGGTTTTAAAAACCAAATTATTTCAAAAATCATACCATTCATGAATCCTAACATCTTTTCAATATACGTAATAAGCCATGTTCTCAAGTTTCCCATAATTGTTTGGTTTAGGTTTCCTCTTAATTGTATTTTTATGTTTAATGTCAGAATATTTCTCATTTCTGAACGCAAAATGCCTTCATTTAGTATATTATATTTTAGTTTTAAAGATTCTTGTTTTGTCCTGTGTTTAGGGTTGCCATCTTCTAAAATAAAAAAGCCTGACTCTGCGCTGTATTAGGCCGAACATTTTGCCCTAAAAGCCGGACATACGTACGTAATTTTGGACATAACTTTTATACATAATAATAAAAGTTACAAGTTACAGTTGTTTATTAATTACACTTTAATCATATTAATAACAACAATCATTAATCAGTCTTATTATTGCCATAATTTGGCATTTATATAGAATATATCAATAACAAAACAATTGATATTGAGTTTGAAACAAAATAAACAAATAAAACATACAAATAAAACACAACCCCTTTTCTGGTTAAACAATAACTAAAAAAAAATCATTAAACAAATATATAATGAAACAAATCTATCGTTGTGGACAAAAACGAAAAAAATTCATTAAAATCTCGACTTCTCAAAATTATTAAAAAATTACAAAAATCTACAATTTTGTATATTTGGCCTTTTCGCCTACTTTATCCAAAACGTCGTTTTCTTCGGAAATCATTCATAAAATTCTTGACACGTCATTTTTAAATTACACAATGAGTACATCATCTTAGCAATTGTTTCTGTTTGCAATTTATCTAAAGTTATAGTCATCTAAATTTTTTTTAGACAGAATGTCTATCGTTTCTGTTACGTGCTCCCAGCTTGGTAACCCCAGCTAAAGTCATCCATTTAAAGTGTTTCAATTCGGCACTGAATTCACTTGTCCAATTTTTCGTTTTGTTCATAAATGTCGTAAAATAGCGGTTAAATTGATTGGGCAGAAATTTTGTTCCAGTCTATCATTTTTATATTGTCCATTATTTGTGAACACTGGTAAATTACTGTGTTGACTGAAATATCGGAAGCTTCCGTACATTTGATTCGACTTTGATATATTGACATAAAAGAGCCACTAATGAGCCGACTAAAGACAAAACCCTCTCGAACCAAGAATAGCCACTGTCGCCCACCCCCGCGTCGTCCGTAACACGTTGCGCCTTGCGTAGCTTGCATTGCGTTCGTTCTGCAGGCGCTGCGTGCATCGCGTTCCAGTAACAAAAAGCCTAATAAAAGCCGTACAGGCCGGACATATAAATATTTAGCCGGACACGACCTAAAAAAGCCAAACATGTCCGGCTAAAGCCGGACAGATGGCAACCCTACCTGTGTTACAGTTGCACCGGTATTGTCTATTATTATTATTTTCCTGTGTAAGCTATAACAGCACTGTCTTTGTTAATTTTGTTCTCTTGTCATTGTTTTGTAAATACTGTATATTCTTTATTTCATATTATTTTCTCAATATTATAAGGAGCACTGTAGGATCATTTTAAAATTTATTAGGTATAGATAAGCGCACTTGAAGTGAAATGACACAAAACTGCGTATTATATATATTTATTATTATTATATATTTGTTTAAACGAATAATAATGTTATTATTTCCATTTCAAATAAGTTGAAAGTATGCTGGAGTTTGGTAGTTTCCGTAAATACTTATACATTTTAAGATAAAATACGGCAACAGAGGACATAATGAACAAATATATTAAGTCCTGCCTGAGCAACAATTCAAATTGGACAATGTTCCTGAATATGCAATAATGCAACTTACTGGTTTTTTTAATGTTCTCCACATACTGTAGACATTCCTTCTTTACATCTGGGAGGTCAAAATCCATATCCGCATACGACATTTCACCTTCACCTTCTTCCTTGGGCCCTGGTTCCGTCTTGATGGAAACACTCTCTGGGCTTAGTAGATCCATGGCAAGACCGTGGAAGGTTTATGGACTGTTCGGTTGAACTATTTTTTAAAAGCAACTATGATGGAAGATGGCATTATAGGGGTTTTAGAAGATGTTTAATTTTTCATCATACAGTTTGTTTATTAAGAATCCGATATGTAAGAAAGAATGTGTTTTATTTTATAAAGTATTGGTTTATCTATGGTTTAAGATTTCCGACATTATTGTTTGACATATGTCATCTCTCATTGTTTTACGCAACTCTGTTATTTGGAAATGTTTGATGTTTATTTAATTTTGTATTTAAAATATTAATCAAATAACTAAATGTGTGTAGATTATTCATTTCGAACTTGTATTACTTATTGTAAGGAATTTAAAATTGCGAGTATGTTTGATGATTTGACATCCAGTTGTGAGGAAATAATACACGAGAACTTTACAGACGCGCGAATATATATGTGTGTGTTTACTTCATATGGTAAAATATTTTTAATTAATTTGGATAGAGAAAGGGTTGTGACAGCTAACCTTTTCTCAAATTGCAAAAAATTAAACAAATTTCGATTAAATAACGACCGAACATCTGAATCTCGCAAATGACAGTGACAGACGCTTTCATGATAGTGATCTATGGTTATGCTTAATGTGTGGCCATTTTTCGAACATTTAATAGGTAGTATTTAATTTTGTAAAATATTATTTCTGTGATAATGGCAACTTTCTGTTTTGAAATGAAAATAATGATCGTGTAATCGGGAGGAATCGGACCGATTGAAATGAACACGGGATTTTTCATCACTTATTCTGTGACGAAACCGGGGAATCCTATTTATTTGCCATGAAACCACCCAGCTCTGAAAGGGGACTACAAGATCCCCAAAATCCACCTTTTTTACGATATCTCCTTTATCACTCGTCCGATATCATTATTTTTTTTGTAATCCTTGTGAAAATACCAAAAAAATTGAAATTTTTTGTTTTCCAATATTCAAAGCCCGGTAACACAGAAAAAAATGTTTTTCATATATATTAGTGCAAATCGCGTTGCCCGCAAGTAAATCTATTGGGTTTCGTACCATTATTCTTGTCTTCACTTTATGTTCTTGAGTCATGTTATTTTTTCAGTCTAGCATATCCAGGTAGCCACCCGGGATAGCCCGTAGCATTGTATCTTCCAACCTTTTAGCATTAAACACCATGTTTAGTTCTGACGTTCTCAAACGTTTATTTAAAACCATAAGTGAATTAACATAGTGCTGAGTTCTATTAAAAAAGTATATATTATTTTTAAGATTAATGTGTACAATTCCCTGTTCAAATTCTTTATTTTTTTTTTAGGTAAATTAATTCATCCGACTCTATTGATATAGAAGCTTTTTTTAAATCATAAAAATACAATCCGTAAGTGCGCGCTTTTAAAGCGTTTTTATTCGTATGTCTTAAAATTTAGGAAGCGGGAATGGGTAAAAAATTTTGCAAGAAGGAGGTTCACGGCATAACACCCCCAAAACAAATAACAAAAATACTTTTTGGCCGTGAAACGTATCTTTCTATGACGATGTTTTAAGTACACTAGTAAGTTCATTTTCCGATACTTAGTTCCTTCAGCCAACATTTAATGTCCTTAATGTAGCTATTTTTTGTTTTAATTTGTTTGATACTAAGTGGGAGTTTGTTATATAACTTTACTGCTAAAAATTTAGAACCCCTTTGTCCAAATGAAGAGTTACACTTTTTTTGGCATGCGAGGTGTCTGCGTCTGAATAATTTTTGTGGTGATGTACTAGAATGTTTTTGGCATAGATTTTCTGTATGCTTGGAACATCAAACAGTTTAAAAATTTCTGATGTTGACGTCCTTTGTGTATTGAGAAGGTAGGAAGTTCAAAAAATGATGACACAATCAGCGACATCTGAAATTACTGGCGCCATCTTTGGCCTAAATGAATAAACGTGTTGATAATAATTATGTGGACCTTTAGTATGGTCTTTATGATGCAATTGTGAGTTACTTTATATTAATTCTCCTACATTAAATTACTACAACTCGTCCCATTCAATATACCTTATCGTTGACCCAGAAATAAGAGAACATAACCAGAGAAAACCAGAAATATGTCATTTTTAAATAAGATTTTAGATGTATTGACTCATTTCTACAAAAAATTATAAATTGATTTCGAAAGATTGTTCTCTTATCTAGCATTCGCATGTTTTAAACTTTGAGAAAAAGTGTTTACTTTTAGTATAATAAGGTTATTCCACAGGTCTTTGGCAGATTTGTTAAATTTTCAAAAAAGTTTTTGTATTATACCACACCCTTTTCAAATAATATAATCATGCAGTAAAATAAATCAATACATTATCTAGCAAACGCATGTTTTAGAATTTTAACTTTAGTTTCAATAAAATCATTAAAAATGTTTACGTACACGTGTTTCTTGACGAAAATTTGTCCGTTTGTGTATTTATTTTTCGCACTTACAAACTAATATATCTCAGATTTTTTTACATACTTATTTTGCTTAGACGTTATTGACAAATAATAAATAATTTTGATCGAAAAAGTTATGTCCGTCAAAAAAGTGGAAATGTTACAAGTGTAATATTTACGGGCATACGTCGAAATTTTGTCCAAACGCAAAATCAATCATCACTTAAAATGTGTCGATAATGTAAATGTGTTAAATATGTGAGTGTCTGATACAGCGAAAATTAATTTAATTGTAAATGGTATCAATATGTCTTCTATGATTGACACAGGAAGTTCTTCGACATTAATAAGTAACAAAATGTATTTAAAATTTTTCAAAACTTGTCAGTTAAGTCAATTCTACGGTAATTTGTTCATAGCAAATAGTCAAAATTTATTTTGTTTTGGATTTTTTATGGCAAAAGTTAAGGCGGCCAACTTTACAAAATATCAATGCGGGACACAGTGGTGTGCGGTGTTGGGGGGAAGGGGGGTACATTACAAATTTTTAGCTCTTTCGGAAGTCGAGAATTCGGCTCATTTAGACTACAATCCCAATATGAAGACGGTTTCGCTAAAAAGAATAAGAGAATTTTTTCCTTCGAAATGTGTCAGCAGATGAATCCACAACAGAAATTTTTCATTCTGAACACAAAACTGGTTTAAATTAAATCTGTATGCGGCGAAATAAAACCACGCTCAGAATATGAAAATAGTATATCTTTGATTCTGGTAAAACCTACACAGCCCTACTAAAAAACCCAGTGAAAATTTTATTCAATTGACAAACGGCCGCGGATGTGAAAACATTACTAATTTAAAAATTGTTCATTGAAAAAAATACACTTGGTTTACGCGGCCTGAGAGGGTAGTTTATCTCTGTTTTAGTAATGATATCTGAACGAAATTTGAAATTATTCTAAAGTATTTTGAATGTTCTATATATTTCTTATTTTTGAAGGTGTTGTAAAAACAAATTAGTACCACTTATGAAAACTAGATAAAAATTACCTTTTAGATTTGTGTAATTGAAATACACTTTAGTTTTTAAAAACTGCCATACATTAAGATTCAAACGCGAAAAAAAATGGATTTTTTTTTCCAAAACATATTTGGTGAAAGTGTACATAAATTTATAAAAAAACAAAATTTAAAAAATACGGACATTTTATGTAATGAATTTGGTACAAAACTGTCACCTCACTTTTTCCTCGTGCATACAATAGAAAAAAATAATAATAAAAAATGATTGCCTAAAAACTAACCTAAAAAAATAATACCGACTTTTATAATAGATTTCTTGCAACTCTAAAGACGTTAATTTCATTGATACGTTTAGGAACACATGTATTAGATATTAATATTTAAAAAAAACACCACTTTTATAAAATTCTCATAAAATAAAATCCTTTAAATGTAAATTTGAATTTTCTTGTTTTACATAACTTCCTTATTGACATTTCAATTTTCAAAGTATGATTATGGTTATTAAAACTTCACTAAAACTTATTAAAAACCACAAAAAACACGATAAATATATAAATTATGCGAATGTAATAGTGAATTAGTCATATTCATAGATATCCATTTCCACTTCCCATAAAATACCAAAACCACCAGCATCTACTATACGGCAATACAAAATTTCATATGACACTCTCTTCAAACTAGTTTCCGAGGAAAACTGGTCAAATTTCTATAAACTTAGTGACCCGAACTTAGCATGTGAATCTCTCATCAACACTCTTCATAAACATCTGGAAAATGCCACATTAAACCCAAACAACCACCAAAATAGACAAAAAATTAAACTTAAACCCTGGATAACAAATGGCATTCTACACTGTATACGTAAGAGAGACAAACTTCGTACATATTGTAAAAATAATCCCACTGACTACGAATCTCTATTATTCTATAAACGATACAGAAATGCTTGTAAAAAAATTGCATGTTGGGCCAGAGAAGAGTATTATGGGAAACAGATAGATGAAGCTGCTAACTATTTGGGACCTAGGCGTATTATTTGATAAAAAACTTACTTTCACACCTCATATCGACAATATCATTTCTAGATCTATGAAAATGCTAGGATTTATCAAACGAAACAGTAAAGATTTTAAAAATCCCACATCAAAAATAACGCTGTACAATTCCTTCACCCGCAACGTGTTGGAGTACGCAAGTGCTGTATGGAGTCCAACTTACAAAGTTCATATTCAGCGAATAGAGCAGGTTCAAAAACATTTTATGTACCACCTGGCATATTCCGATAGGCGAGCTCGATCACTTGCTCACTTCACTAAACTAAACTAAAATTACTTCACTAGACTAAAATTCTACAATATACGCACCCTTGAACAGAGAAGACTAAATACAGATCTAAATTTTCTATTCAAAATTGTAAATGGTTTAATAAACTGTCCTTTTCTACTTCATCAAATCAGGTTCAATGTTTCTAGAATTGGTTCACGACTGGTAAATTATGTTCCGTTAACCTTTCCCATACCATGCTAAAAATACCCTCGACAAACCGTCTTGTAACACAGCGTTACTCTATGGGATTTGGAAATTATTTCAGGTTTTTTGTAAAAATATTGTGGTGAATATTTTTTATTTGGCTTATATTAATTTATTGTAAGAAAAAAATATTGATTTTGTGCCGTAAAACTGAAATATTAAAAAAATAATCATTCATAATAAATCATCAAATATTATTTGAAACGCCCAACAAGGCGGGCGGCTGTAACAGCGACCGCCTAGGGTCACGTTAGCCTCCAGAATAGCACTATTGTTTCAGAAAGCCACATGTGGAATGCGCTAGGTACTAGTAAGGGCTGACACCGTTCTACTATCATTTTTTAAATACATTTACATAAATACTTTATCGTAAAGAGCTTTTTATGTTTGCTGATCTAAGTTAATACCAGATAAAATGGTTTTAACCCTAGTTGCATAGAGAAATAGATTACAATAAAAATACAATACTTAAAGAACACTCGAATTTTAAATTTTTGTTACAGTTTTACGCGAAAGCAAACCACGAAAAAAAAATATTTTCAAATGAAAAACTTCTTTATCACCATTGTGATTTGAAACTGGATGAAACGAAAAAGCGACACTAAAAAAAACAATAAGCAAACCACGAAAAAAATAATGATATAATTACTTTGAAGTGAAAACTTCTTTAGCACCGTTGTGATTTGAAACTGGATGAAACGACAAAGCGACACTAAAAAGAGACAAACACATGCATCTATAGCATTTATAGATAATGGGTTAGAATAATCGGTCTCCTCTTTATGCGGTACTGCGTAGCCTTCCCACTCTTGTCTACTTTAATTTTCTGAAGGTTTCGCTTCTACCGGTGTGAACTGCCCACTAGTATTTTTTAAATACTCGTATGTTTTAACATTTTTGCGAAATTTATTTTTTATATCGATTTTTAGTGATAACTTTTAGGATAAAATTGACTTTTATGAGTGGAAATTGTTTACACAGCAAATTAAAAACATTTATTTCACAGGAACATAACGACAAAAACACATTTAGGTAAATTGTTATTTTAACATTAATCCGATGTGTTTATCATAACAAAATATAGGTTAAAATGTAAATGTAAAAGATTTCTACAAAAAAGCAAAACAAAGACTTTGTTATTATATTTACCTACATATTATGTAATGCATTCGTCTTTTTTTTTTTTTACACGAGCTCCACATAGGAGGCCCTGAGGAAAATAATTTCCCTCAGGGCCTATGTCATCTTTAGGGATGCTGTGTGGGGGGTTTGCCGGGCAACCCTGCTAAATCACCAAACGTAGCGAACCACTTGGGGTGACCTATGGCAGAGGTGTTGGTTATCCAATAAAGGTTCCCGGGGCGGCGGTACCCAATCCCGCCTCCCAAATCGTCTATATTAAATCTACAATAAATCGTAAAATGGCGACCACACGTCATCTAGTACTATATGAAACTATAAGAACTTAAGCTGTGGATACTGTAGTGCAGACAGTATTTTTTTACATTAGCTCCACACATGAGGCCCTGAGGAAAATAATTCGCTTCAGGGCCTATGCCATCTTTAGGGAAAGATCTTCCTACTGGAGAGGTCAAAAGGTCTCCCTCAACCAGTCTCTCCCGACCCGGCCAGTCACGCAGAGCCAGTTGGTAGGCAGACGTTCCCGCCGCCAAGATCCGAAACCAAACCTACCCCATGAACCTGGGCACCCCTGCTAAGTCACCAAACGTAACAAACTACTTGAGGTCACTTATGGCAGAAGTGATGATTGTCCAATAAATGGTTTTCGAGGTGGCGGCATGCCGTTATTATGAAAAATATGCATTTTAGAAGATGATCGAAATAGCAAGTTAAACAAAGACAGTGAGCGTTCTAAAATAGTAAAAATATAAATAATTTAAAAATATATATATTCTAAAAATCCTAACATTCATTGCGAATTGTACCTTTAATTCATTGAAATCTAAGCATTTATATTTATTGCTACATCCTTCCATGTAATAATCATTGTAAAGACGTCACTTTGCTACTGTTTCAATGGAAAGAAAGTCCGTTTTTAAAATAATTATTTTATGGCGGTAGTTTTGGTAATAAAATAGGTAGGTAAGATTCTAAATATTGCACCCGACCCTCACAAAAGGGTTTTATGGTGGTGCATTAATGTTTACAATCGTATTTTGGATAAAGTATTGTCTTCGATACCTTCGACCAAGCATTGATACCGAAACTACATTACGCAGCAGAGAGGATATACCACCAAAAGCCTCTATCTCGACAAATACTCCTTTCTTCATTCGCATTCTTAAATCGTCTAATACTCGTCCAGATAAATCTGAATAAATAGATGTTTGGTGGCGTTACGGAGCACTCTATCGGAGGACTACCGCGAGGTATATATATTAAATTTAAATATACGATACATTCAAACGTGCTCTTTTTAAAATGATTTATCTGTATATATATTATTATTCTGTCTCTTGGCGTGGTCCGACTGAAAGTATTTGATTCACTTGACCATGCCATGGCTTCCTTGGCTATTCACTTGGCGTCATATCTTCCTTTTTGAATGCCCTAACTAAATAAGCGTACCTTTTAATCCCACCCATCAAGTACACTTGACGTGACTTTATCACTAAACGCCGCTATAAAAAGGTGGAAATTATTATAATTTTTATCGGCCTTGTATCCCTTCTAGATCTCCACAAATTAATATGGCTCTACCTATTCTGTGGACCTCATCAATCCCACCGGGGAATGAATGGAGCGGGCATTCGTTGACTACATGTTCGATGGTCTGCACCGCACCGCATTCACACGTCGCCGACTCTTTAAGGCCCCATCTATGCATCATGTGAGCACAACGGCTATGGGAGCACCTTATCCTATTGATGGCAGTCCAGAGTTTGCGAGGAAATGAGAACCCTGGCTGTCTCTCAGTGGGGTCTTGCACGAGATGGGCGTTTTTGACGTTGGCTGATTGCCACTCAAGCTTCCACCTATCTTCTGGGGTGAGAGGTGTTCGAAGGAGTCTTTCTCCTTCCGTCCAGAAGGGTTTTCGAGACTTTAAGCGGCATGCCGGGTGAGAAACGACATTATCGTGCAAGGGTATTTCGCTTTACCTATAATGTAACTATATGGTTTTACAACACATAAATATCAGGAATCTCATTTATACAGCATGTCAAAAATTATCCTTCCTTTGCCAGTTCAATGCCTTGCTTTTCAATTTGGGAGGCGGGTATGGGTGCCACCGCCCCGAAAACCATTTTTTGGATAACCAACACCTCTGCCAAAGGTCACGCCAAGTAGTAAGCTACGTTTCGTGACTTAGTAGGGGTGCCCGGGTTCGTGGGTAGAGATTTGTCCAGGTTTTGGCGGCGGATGCATCTGCCTACCTACTGCATGGCAGGCCGGATCAGGAGAGAATGGTTGAGGGAGTTTCTTTGACTTCTCCAGCTGTACTCTCTCGGAACATCGCTTTATACCGCAGTGGAAGAGATGGATTCATACGTCCGTCACTCCTGGATACAATGACATCCAGATTCCTACCCACCTCTTATATCCTTTTCCTTCTCAGAACTTCCTAACCTTCCTTTCCTAAAAAGGCCCTCCACACATCATCCCCAAGGATGACATAGGCCCTGAGGGGAATTATTTTGCTCAGGGCCTCCTGTGTGGAGCTATTGTAAAAAAAGCACTGCATTGTCATTGTCTTAATCAAGTCTTCCACGAAGAGATTATTTGATAGAAATAAAATGAAATTAAACAAACATTTATTACTTCTGAACTAATGTGGCATGACCCTGCAAGTAACCCAAAACCCATAAAACTAAACAAAAAACATCCCCCGTCATCTGATTGTCTACAATCGTAACATTTTGTCGTTAATTTTAAGGAAATACGCAGAAAGGGATTAAAAAATGACTCTGGTTTGAGGATCAGGTGGTCGGTCGGCCGAACCTTCCGATGTGGTTCCTTATTTTTTTTTGTGGCTCTTTTTTTAATGAAAACGGAATGTCAAGCAACCCAAGTTTTTTTGCAGCAAGATAATTAATATTGTCATCTCTGTTTTCAGACATTTCAAATAAATGCACTAGAAAGCGACGACAAACGTATTATCCACTGGAACGATTTCGGTCGAAAAATCGACCACTTTTATTTTTCTGCGATTGATATCGGTCGAAAAATCGACCGATTTTTCTACCATTCGTAAAATATTTATTATAATTATTTAAAACCTTTCCATGGCCAGCTATTTGTTTTATCGAATAGCTGATAAAATATTCTTTATGTCTATGACCTTATCAGTTGTCTTTGAAGTGTTATTTAATAAGATTTCGCGGTTTTCTAAGGCGTCCTGTCAAACAACAAAATAAAACTTTTGACTATTTCGACGAATTATGGTCTCTACCTAAAATGCCGTAAGTAATTCATTTATTGGGTTTTTAACGCATAATTATATATCTGTGTTATCATGATTGAATTATCTATCTTTGAAATGCGTTTTTAATTCGTTTGTTCGTAATATATTGTTTTGATGGATGTTTTTGTGTAAAAATGCGTCGACTGAAGACGTCATCTGTTTTTGATTTACAATAATTTCATAAATACTGCACTCGCGCATTTGAAATATAGTTATTCAATCAGAGTGATTCATAACAAAGAGATAAATATAAGTTTTATTTGAATTGGTTCATTATTAATACAGATATTTGCTGTCCAATTATTTAATGTCATATGTCAAAAAGTCTGACTTTTTTTAGATGTAAAATGGTGTAAAGCCTTCGTCGCACAATAAAAATTTGGTTATTTAGTTGTATAATCAATTAATTTGTTTACTTTTACCAAATTTGTGCAGAAACAGCTATCGTCCAGGGAGAGGGAGCACTCCACGACCCAGGTTTAAATAATTATTTTAAAAATTTTTACTACTGCAACATTTAACAAAATTTAAACATTTAAGTACTTAATTACATTAATTGTTTTCAATTTAAAATATATAGAGTGGTGCTGACTGCAAGAGGTGGCAGAGGAAGAGGTGGGGTACGAGCTGCAGATGGAGTACCAGCTGGTGCCGGACTACCTGCACGTGGACTTGAGAGTCAACGCAGAGCTGCAATTGCAGCCTCGTCTGGAGTGTTAGTATTTTTTAATGTTTTTTATGAAAGTACTTTGCTGTGGCCGTTGAATTCATCATATATTTGTATTTATTTAAACGGTGACCCTGCTTTGCTACTGGTGCGAGAGGATCGCGTCAAGGCCCTAAAGGCTGTTAGGGCCCTGCCTGCTTCCTTCCGGCTACAGTGAGTTCCACTGTTACAGTGAGAGTTGGTAAGATCAGCGCTCTGTCCATTTGGCACATTCAGTGCATATTGTACAGAGTTCTAATTTTATTCTTTATTTACATACTGCACTTACTATTTCACACGTGAATGAGAACAATTCATATGATTTATGTATATGTTTTCAGAATTACTTCTCCGGAGAGAATAACGTGTCCCTTTTCACAAGGGACACCTTCACCATTGCCAAGACCCGTTCCACCACCGTGGATGTCCACTCCCGCACAGACCCAATCAATGGCTCCCAATGCACCAATTACGCCAATCCAGGCAGCATCTCCGGAGCCGTTAGCTGGGACATCGCGGAGTGGGGAACTCCAGTGTGGGGAACTCTTCTCTCCGGAAGCCGGCTACCACAGCGAGCTGTGGGTGGACGTGCCGTTCTACCAAGAATTGTCGGCGTTTGGGAACGGTGAGTTTATTTTTTGAAATGTCATACCAGGGGCTCAAAATAAAATCAATTATCTATATTTTATATTGATGTCCCTAGCACAGTTTCACTGTTGGTATATTGGCAGGAGATAAGCATAGTACTTAAAAATTCCACATAACAAACATACAAAATGTACTGTAATCCAAAAAGATATGATGTACCTACATTCTATGCAAGTAAATATGTAGTTACTAACGTAAAAAGTCTGAAATTTGAGTTTGTTTTGGCTAATTTTTGTTCGATAGTAAGAACTTCGCACAGCATTGTGAATACCGACATCATAGTTTCACACATGACAATGCATAATATATTTGTACTTGAGTTAATGTCCTGAAACGTTAAGTGCCTCCATACATGACGCTACTTACAAGCTACTCGATCCTCGTGAGCGTATCATATGCGCCGATCGTAAGTACACCCCGTACGATTTTGCTGGTAGCACCGTGTACGGGGCGCTATGCGACGTCTGTCGGTATCAAATCAGTTTCACGCAACCGGCGCGGCGGTGCTGAACGCACGCGACGCGTTGCATCATTTGTGTCTGATACTTTTCGTTTGACGTTTGACAGAAATGGCATCGGAACATGAAAGTAATGTTAGATTTGTTCTGGAAGTAGAAAAAATGCATGTTTATGTAACGATACTTTACCAGAATACATAAGAAAGGATTTAGTGGAGATGGCATGGATTGATGTTGGGAAAAAGTCATATGACATCGTGTAAACTCCACGGCTGCACGTAAAAAATGATCAAGTTCAGTATATTCCGGATAGCGCCGTGTACGGAAACCAGCATTAAAGAGTGGTATATATGCAGAGTACTTGTGGTTTCGTCACAATCATATAGTTTGTAAGTATCTCCATGAATGGAGGGCCTTACATTTCAAAACATTGGCATTAAACAGGGATTCTATCTTTTTTTTCTGTAACGGGTATTGTAGAATGAGAAATGAGACATGCCGAACTCCTTTGCGAGGGTTACATGTGATTCACCGGCTTCGAAACGGTGTAATACAGCACTTTTTTCATCAATTGAAAAAACACTTTCGCTTCACGGGACTCATTGTGTCGAGCTTCCTAGTCAAAAGCGAGGCTGTATTGGTAGTTGGGTTTTGTAACCGGACAAATTATCATTAAAATAGGTCGCTTTAAGTAGTTGGTCACTTTAAACAGATATGTTTTCCTACTAAAAGCTATGAAACCTTACTAGAGTTTCCATTATCGTCGCTTAAAACGGTAGACCGTTAAATGCAAAGTCATTATATCCGAATTCTACTGTAAATTTGTGTTTTCTATTATTTCAGAGTCAGACATGGGCAGAACCGACAACGTGGACGAGGCAGCTCTCTATCAAGAAGAGTCGGTACTTGGAAACCGTGAGTTATAAAACTAACTAACTTACCTGCACGCCATTTCCCTGCAGGGGTAGGCAGAGAGGATGGACCGCCATGCAACTCGTTCTTGGCACACACACTCTTTTCTTCATTCCATACCTACCTGACTGTGCTATTCTGACTCCTGACATTGCCCGCCTCAAGTATTTGATTAACTTTTTATTTTATTATTTATATGAATACCTCACAAGAGCCTCAGCTGGAGCCAGTGAGACTATGGCATCCCCAATCGGGGTATGTTGTGAGGCTGAAGGTAGCGGGGAGGGGAAGGAGGTGTGGAAGAGGGAGGTGGGAAAGTACCTGGCTATTCAGAACTAGTCACCAAACACGGTAAAGCCATTTGAAGCAACTTTTCAATTCTGAATGGTGTCTTACATCAGGGCGATACTGAGGGTATCTTCCACTCTGGAACGTGCCGCAAATAGACTATATATTATTTTAAATGAATTTTGTGTGAAAATAACACTAATTATTCAAATCAAATTTATTTGCCCATGCCGGGATTCGATCCCGCGACCATCGTATTGCGAGTCAAAAGCCGTACCAGAGGCAGTGGGTAATCGTAATATAGACACGTTAAATTAATTTGGGTTTTCTGTTGTTTCAGAAATGGATATGGACAGAATGAGCGACGTCGACCACAAAGAGAGCGATGAGGATACCTTCTACATGCCACCAATACCTTATCATAATATTATCAACGTTTCACCTAACTCCGCTATGGCCATAGACTTTAGTAGACAAGACCAGGTAGATAGTGAGGCAATGCATGCGATTCTGCCGCCTGAAGGTTACTCTTTCGATTGGTCCAAAGATATCTCACGTTTTACTGGGATAAGGGAGACATTCACAGGCACGCCAGGACCAACTTTCAATACCGACGAAATGGGCAAACTTGTGAATGCCTTTCTTAAAATCTTTGATGCAGATGTCATTGAACTGATCACGAGAGAGACCAACAAGTATGCAGATCAATGGATTGCGAAAAAACAATTTAAGCGCCATGCGCGTACCAATAAATGGGTTCCCACGAATAAAGAGGAAATGTATGTATTCTTGGCAATTTTAATGTATCAAGGTATTAGTCCCCTTCCTGTTGAAAAAGACTACTTCTATTAAAAAAAAACTCACCCTCATGCCTTATTTCAGCCGAGCCATGGATTATAATCGTTTTCTTCCAATTAAAAAATTCCTTCACTTCACCAACAATAAAAGTCTTTCTTCTGGTGTACCGTTATCTGTGCGAAGATTACAAAAGATTCAGCCCGTCTTGGACCATCTCTCAAATAAGTTTGAGACTTTATACCTGCCCGAGCAAGACATCTCACTGGATGAATCCTTACTCTGCTATAAAGGCCGTTAGGGATTCGTCCAGGTGATCAAAACCAAAGCGGCCAGCGCGGGTATAAAGTCTTATGCTACGTCCAGACTGAAGCCAACCTTCCAACTCCGAACTTAGTTCGGAGTTGGAAGGTTGGCCCATCGTGTGGTCGCTGTGGCCAACCCTCCAACCCCGAATTCCGTACTCCAAAATGGCGGACATGAAACAGCCGTAGCTACGCTGTATCTTTTTCAGTTGCCTACAATTATTACGTACGTATAATCATATAATTATATACACGACATGTTTTCAAACAATTGTTATACCACTCTCCGTAATAATATAGTCATTTTAATAGTACGCGGCACGGTGTGGACAGCTGCGGCAGGCTGGTTCGTGTGAGTTGGCCGTCGGGATCGCCTCGAAGGCGATCCCGGGCCAACGCGAACTCCAACCTTCCAACTCGAACTTCCAACGTACGAACACCCCTCCACACGATCGTCCAAACGTTTGAAGTTGGAACGTTGGCCGCAGTGTGGGCTTACCATTACGAGCTTTGTGAGTCCAAGACTGGCTATCTTTGGAAATTCCAAATTTATACGGGAAAGACCATTTCCAGACAGGCTGAATCGACAAATCCAGACCAGGAAGACATGACGGAAGACATAACGGAAGACATAACGGAAGATATGACGGACGACACGACACTGATACTGAGTCTCACTCTACATCGAGGCACAATGACATTATGTATTGATTTTCTTAAATTATGAATAAACCAATATAAATTGAATACATTTTTATTATGATAAAGTGTGTAAACAATGTTTAAATCAATATACTGCTCTTTCATTGTAACTATTGTGTTTCCTCCGTCCTACAACATGAGTCTCTTCAAGACCAATGTTCATTCCTTCCTCTCCTCAAAAAGACCCTCCACACAGCATCCCAGATGACATAGGCCCTGAGGGAAATTATTTTCCTCAGGGCCTCCTGTGTGGAGTTAATGTAAAAAAAAAAACTAAAACTGTGATATTAATTTAATTGATTTAAAAGAATATTAGGGCTTAATAATTAAATAAATCAATTATGGGTTCCATCAATTATTTTCCCCTCCACCATTTTTTTTCGATACCTTTGCTTTTAGATATAAAATTATCACAATGATATTGTTTGCCATTCGACGCTCATACAAAGGTTTGATATATATACAATTTTATCATCATCATCATTTTACATATTCTGATTTACCCTATGTAGATTGAACTTAAGGTAGCTGTCAGAAGTGATTTTTCGTCAAATATTGGTGGATTTCAACAACTTGCAAAGTATCCCTCTGAAATATTGGCAATGTGTATATCTATGATATATATTTCATTTTAAGCCTTATTTCCTTGATTTGCACGTTATATAAAAACATGGTTACAAATCTCCAGTTCTAATTTACAATTATTGAAAAAGTATCACCATGATTTTGACATCGTGAAATAGGCTCTCTGTATAATTCATCAAATGAATCAAATAAAGCCAACACGGCAACTATCCTTATAAATAATTGTAGGCAGTTAATGTATCTTCCTAATGTAATACCAGTTTTTGTGGTAAATTCATTAAATATTATAATACAGTGATTTCAATTTTGCACGTCACGCACTCAAATTTTACAAAATCATTTTCCGACCAAACTTTTGAAGAGATCATAAACATCCAAAAAATTATTTTTCTATTATATTCTTGCATCTGTGGTTATTAAACAGGCCATAGAGAACATAAAAACGTAGAAAATATTCAATAAAGATATTTAAAACTGCTACTGGCGGCAATTTCAAATCACAAAAACACAAATTTCGCGCATTTATAAAGTTTAAGATTTTTTTAATAATTTATCTATGAATTCTAAAAATATAGGATAATTAGTAAAATATTGGTGAATTCATTGGCTGTAAAGCACTACAATCAGTTTTATGTCTTCATGTTAAAATTCGGAGGTATGATTTTTTTAATGTTGGCGGAAAATATTCAAAATCGTCGCCAAAAAACCGCCAGCAATCGGAGAAAAAAGATTTTTGACGCGCGATCGTTCGAGTGGTTATGATGTCAACTTTGAGAAGTAAAATAGTCTCTACAGATAGGCAAAAGGTTTTAACGTTTTATTTTACATCTCTTTTTGTCATACATTACTAAAAGGAGATCGTAATATTGGACGTAGGTTTGTGAGGTTGGAATGAATTAATGTTTTGTCTTCTCTGTTATTCCCATAGATATTTAAAATTTGTTGTCTCATCTGACATAGAAATGTGTCGACTTTTAGGAAAATATTTTTTATTATTTTATACAGAATCGTCACAATTTTTTAAATATTTTTTACGGATGCAAAAATATATTTTTTTAAGAATACCTAAAATGTTGATTTAATGATTGAAGCATTTGAGGAGTTATTGATGTTTGAAAGAGCGTTGTAAACTAAAATCGCATCGTGGATCTGGGAGTGTTAAATATTAAAAAAATATCGAACTAAGCTGGGGTATGACTCAGCTTTATCGAGAATGTGCCGTTATTTCAATGAGGCTTATAAAAAACATTCGATTAATTTGACAATGTCAACATTGGCCAACTTCAAATAATTTCTTAACAAGCTTTAAAGCTCCCTATTACGTTGTTTTATAAACTTATGAACCTATAAACTCATTGTTCTAAAAACTTGTTCCTTGTAAAACTTTTTAATTATTATTTTGTAATGTACATATAGTATGTGTTTGTGTGAATGAATGTAATGTATATGTAAGTATTATATTATCAATGCTGTGTTTGTCTTTAATTAGTGATAGCATCAACCATGTTCAGTGTAATTTTATCTGTGAAAGCTTTGTTGTAAATCACTGTTGACAAAACTAATAAAAAAATGATAATAAACAAATCTGGAATATTATCAAAGAAATATGCTACACAGAAAAAGTGACCACACCCATAAATACGATCACCATGGCAAATAAAACATTTAGTGCAACTGAAAACTCAGAAACAATTACAAATCATTTCAACCAATTCTTCTCCACAATCGGATCAGACCTAGCTAATAATATCCTAAAAAAAATAGAACATCTGAAGATAATCTTGCTAATAATATCTCTCTCGATAATCTCAGTTATAACCTTTTTAACCTCACTCCAACAACAGAACAAGAAATCACTGAAATCATCTCTTCACTCAAAAACACACACTCCACGGGAATTGACAATATATCCACTAAACTAATTAAACACCTCAAGCCAATCATCAGTAAACCCCTCCAACATATCACAAATCTAAGTTTTCGAACTGGCCTCTTCCCAAGCACCCTAAAACATTCAACCATTATTTCTATCTTTAAATCAGGGACAGATCATCTGTGAATAACTATAGACCAATATCCTTACTGAGTCCGATTTCAAAAATAATTGAAAAAACAGTTAAACGAAGACTCTACAAGTTTCTTGAAGATAATAAAATCCTGTCAAATAATCAATACGTCTTCCGCAAAGGTCGTAGCGCCTCAGATGCAATTGCAAACTTCACTAAATTGATTTCTGACAAACTCGATAAAAGTCGCAAACCCCTCGCTGTATTCTTGGACTAGCTAAAGCCTTTGATACTGTATCTCACCGCATACTTCAGAAAAAAACTCCTACAGATAGGAATAAAAGGCATTCCCCTTAAATGGTTTGAGAGTTATCTAAAAAACAGGTCCCAGTCCACTATTATCAACTCGGCTAAAGAGCATAGAAGTACAAGTTTACCAAGCACATATGGCGTGCCCCAAGGCAGTGTTTTAGGCCCACTTCTCTTTCTATTATACATTAACACGTTATGCAATCTGAATACTGGTGGCACTATTATATCTTTCGCCGATGACATGGTTATCGTATTTGATGACGAAGATTTAAATTCAACCTTTGAAAAAGCAAATTATGGCATGAACTTAGTTTAAAACTGGTTAGATTCCAACCTTCTAACTCTTAATATAGATAAAACAAAGTATCTACTTTTTTTCCATACGTAAACCAAATCTCCTCCATATCTGCCAAAAACTTACCATACATTCATGTTCACAGAACCTTAACACACCTACATCACCTCACAAAAACTGCTCATGCGATAACCTAAAATTATCAAACGAAATTAAGTACTTGGATCAATTACGATGGGAGACACACATAAATTCTGTAACAAAAAGACTTCGCAAATTATGTTACATTTTCTACTCTCTTAGATCTATCCTTAACCTACAAACACTAAGATGTGTTTACTTCGCACTGTTTCAATCAATTGCTACATATGGTATTATAGGATGGGGAGGTTGTCCATCATCAATTCTTCATCCCATGGTTCTAATACAAAAACTATTGTTAAGGATAATATTCAAATGTAACCCATCACACCCATCAGAACCACTTTTTAAAAAACTCACAGTATTAGACATCCGACAATTATACATAAAGACGATTCTCATATACATATGGAAAAAGGATTTGATGAAAAAAACACAACAAAAAATTCGCACCCGGTACTCATCCCAACTAAAATGCATAATTCCTCCAACAAAAACAGCCTTCGCACAGCGCCAGTACTCTTACATTGCGCCCAAAATGAGTATTGATACCAGGAAATCGAAAACTGGCGATAGTTACATCACAAGTGTTCAGAACTGGTTGATTGTAAAGGGAAGGAACTATTTTAAAGAATGCCTCACATCATTAATTTAGGCTAACATGAATTAACTTAAATTAACTTGATTACGTAAACTAACTTAATAAACTTAACTTAACTTAACATTCTTAGCCCTTTCCACTCCAAGCCTTTTACAAATACAAATAAAAGCAAGATACAAATAAAAGCCAGTACCACTTTTTTGACCGAACGTTGGCCCGATAATTTTGAATACCATTATCATGGAGGTCCACTTTTCGCGATTTTTCGCGAAAACGGCGCTTTATAAATTAGTCAAATATTATTATTTCTTCAAATTTTGCAAATTCACTTTGTGGCACCATTTTATTAATGAAATAATTATCAAAACATTATTTTACTACGACAATCTTTATTTAAAAAATCAACAAGTTTCGAAAACGTCGTTCTTTTCATCAGGACATTATATGTACTAAAAACTAAATTATCAAGTATAGAAAAACAGGCGTGTACCACCATATCTTAAACATAATTTCACAAAATTTATTTGATTATTAATAATATTTAAATTTCTTTTGACATTTTTCCTAATTTCTAATATTTCTAAGAGATCTATGTGAAAACCACAGACGTACGTGTGTAAAATTTTAAAACTAGCATTTATATCAAATGAATGGTTAAATTCAATTAGATGGTTAGCAAATTCCGAATAATAATTGCTATTTGGACATCTCAAATGTTCCTTAAGAGGAAACCGGGTGGTGTTTTTTCCATACAAACGTATTCCTCATTTCCCTCTCTGAATTTTGACACTAGAGAAAATATTTTTTTTACATAATATGAATATTGACCGCAAGCGTGTCGGTACGTTTTGATTTTTTTGATAAGTTACTTTTTATAGGAGTTATAACCCTTCAAAAATTGTTAAAATTGCCTTTTTTTAACGCCATCAACAAACGTTCAGTATACAAATTAGACGATGTATTTTTAAAAAAAGCAAAAGGTACAGACATAGAATGTTTTCTTCCAATACATTTGGTAAAAAAAATCTTGGAAATTGGTTCAGTTTTGGAGTAGAAAAATGAGGACTACAAAACCTCGATTTTGACAATTTTATTTGGGTATTATCAGGCTGAGGTGCATGTGTCCCTTTCTCTCAGTATTCGGGGGTGAGGGGGGGCGGAGAGGGTTTTGTTGAATACGTATACAGTCAACGAAGTGATGTGACATTCTCAATAATTATATCGATACACTAGTCCACTAGTGTTGTCATGTCCCGAGTTATCGATGTTTTTTTAAAATTATTTTTCTGTTTGGTGACTTATTTTGAGTGTGCCAATACTTACCGAGCTTATTTACTAAAGTTATTGTGACAAATTTAATTTGTTTACGTCAAATAAATTAATGGAAAAAAATTGAAAAAAAAACACCTGTTACAGACAGACCCCGAGATGATTCCGTTCCGTATTGCCGAGTTGGATATGGAACACAAAAATTAATTAAAATATTTTTTGATAACTTTTGAAGGTTGTACTCAACATAATATTATCCCTTTATAGGACACTTTTTTTAAGATACAACTACCGAACCAAAAAAAAACTTTTATATTTGACTAAATATATTGTTCTAGATTTTTTTTTCAAAAAAATTATATTTTACAAGAAAATGTGTGATGGTAAGTACATACACCACTGATCGTTTGATGGAATGCTGGTACAGCGTATGTTCAGTGGTACATGCATCTACCACATGTTGTTGAATCGATTATGTTATTATAATATCATATTATACAAATGAATATTGAAATCTATGTATAAGAGGCACCATATTGTTTATTGTGCTACATATTAGGTACATACACATAACTAGTTTAGTTTTTATTTAACTTTTTTAATACGTTATATTATTACAGAAAAATGCACTTTTGGGAATACCTCCTACATCACTTGACATTTTCAATCTTCTTCAATGATCTAATATTTTTTGTTTTTAAACGCTTTATTGTAAAAAAAATTACTGTTTAACATCTACACAATGAAATTAAAACAATTTATGGTCCAGACCTTTCCCTCGCCGGTAAATTTCTTGGTATGCGACCGTCAATTATTTCTGGTAAAAGGCATTGGTGGTAGAAATTTTCTAACAGTGGAACGATTTTTTGCCAGATTTCATCGTCCCTCTCAATTTTTTCATACAGCAAACCTTTTGGACTCCACACAACAAAATAACAATAATTACGACGAGTAATATGTAACTGGCCTTGTACTTGGTAGAAGTAATTATGATTCCGTTTTAATGTTAAAGAATGGTCTTCCAATTTACAGTAATCAATTATCTTTTGTGCAATTCCCTCTTCTGGTGACATATTTGCTATACTATAAGGGCATTTAATTTCAATTATAGAATCCTCACCGATAAGTCCATCCGGACTTGCCGCTAAAAAGTTTTTGGTTTTATCGATAAATAGCCCACAAGCGGATACCTGAAAACTTGTTTTTTTTGAAAATTGCTCTATTGCTAGGCTTTCATTTTCTTTTCCATAATTTGTGGCCATAGTTCCTTTGAATTGTGAGTACAGTAAAGAGTTTAGTACTCCCGTAACTGAAGTTTTTTGCCGAAGCTTATATATTTTTCCAAAGTTAGACGCCGTTATCCGCTTACGTCTTTCAATTGCCCACAGATTGTTATTGCTTTGGCCTACCGTATTCCGTTCGAGCTCTTCCTTATTGGTTGAAGATAATTCTTTGAGAAATTCCTCTTTTTTCGTTTCAAATATTTCAGGTGGCATATCTGGTTCTAATTCCAATTGACCATAATTTTCATCGGGCCCTGTAACTTTTTTTCTTTTTTCTGTCGTATTTTCATTATACTTTAGTTTTTTTTTTCGACACATTTGTTTATTCTCCTTCGAACGTCGTTTTCTCTCTATAAAGTGCTTCGTGTATTTGCCGGGACTGTGGCCTTGGATTTTCTTTTGTATTCTTGAATGGGTTGCCAATTCACTATTCCACGAAGTTACTGCTCCAAAACATCTTGCTTGGTAAGATCCTCTTGTAGTAAAATTTACCCTTTTTCCACCTATAAATTTGGCGATAACGTTGTTGAATTGCTCCACAGTGTTATTTGTCACGTCAATAATAAGACTTTCTGCATTTGCTATTAGAGACAATAAGAATTGTTGGATATTTATTTATTTATTTATTTATTTATTTATTTATTGATTTATTGTGAAAAACAGTATAATCCATTTACATTTCACAAATAACAGTTTATAAATTACAGTTTATAATAAGTAAGTATATACATTTATTTGCATGGGTAAGTACATCAATACTATCTGATTAGCCAGATTTGGTAAATAGTATGCTGATTGCTGTCTTAAATTCTCCTTGGTTCAAATTGAAAATGTCAATCACAGAAGAAATGTGATTTAACAAAGTAGTTATTCTCCCCAAAGGCATGATCATTGGTAGGTTGGTCCTGCCCCTTGGAAAAATAAATAATCTGTGCTGTCTAGCTCTGATGAAATTATCAGGGACATAAAAAGAAATTCGTTCCAGAATATCTGGATTGCAAGTGTGCCCATTTAGCAGCTTGTGCGCCACTAACACCATTGCAATATTTCTCCTGACGTCTAGACGTTCTATCCCCAGCATTCCAGCGAGATAATCAGAGGGATACAATAAAGGGTAATATCCGAACTCTCGCATGTAGAGGTATCGCATAAACTTTTTTTGCACCTTTTCTACATCATTTGAGTAAAGGGTATCTTCGGGTCCCCATATTATCGATCCACTCTCAAGAATGCTGCGAACCAGAGTAAAATAAAGCATTTTTATGACTGCCGTATTCGTAAAAGATTTCGAATTACATATAACAAAACCCAGCATTCGCATTGCAGAGTTGCACACCGAATCGATATGAGTTCGAAAAGTCAGACGTGTGTCAAAAATGATTCCTAAATCCTTCGTTATCGAGATATGTTTTATAGAGGTACCAGACATTTTATAGTTAAAATATAAAGTACGCTTTGCCCTTGTAATGCACATAATTGTACACTTACTACTGTTAAAAAGAAGTTTATTTTGATGACTCCACTCTACTATACCGTCGATATCGTTTTGTAGACGAATGGAGTCTTCATTTGTCGTTATACAGGTGTATAGTTTAATGTCATCCGCAAATAACAAAAATTTTACAAATCTTATAAACAACCCTATGTCATTAATAAACAATAAAAATAAAAGTGGTCCTAAATTAGACCCTTGAGGGACCCCAGAAGTTGTGGCGTAGAGTTTCGATGTGAACTGCCCGTAAACAACGTATTGTTTTCTGTTAGACAAATAATTATGAAAGAACAAAAGCAGCATGTATGAGAAGCCGAAGCTTTCAAGTTTATTCAGTAATATGAGGTGATCTACTTTGTCAAAAGCTTTCGCAAAATCATTATATGAGACATCTACTTGTTCGTTGTTGTCCAATATATTTGAGACGTAATCCGTAAATACCATTAAGTTGGTCGTCGTAGACCTGCCCTCTCTAAACCCATGCTGCTGGTTTATGAGAAATGGTTCTACTTTATAGTATATACGTTTTTGTATTACGAGTTCAAATAATTTGGCCGGTGCCGAAAGAATTGCCACAGGTCTGTAGTTAGATACACATGATTTATCGCCGTTTTTGTGTAAGGGCGTGACCTTTGAGATTTTCCAACGGTCGGGGAATTTACCGGAGTTAAGTGAAATATTAAAGATATGTAAAAGCGGTACCATTAACGGATCGGCATATCCCTTCAGGACAATTGTGTTAATAAAATCCGGTCCAACAGATTTTTTTGGTTTCAGTTTTTTAATTGCAGCTAGGTAATCATTTTTATTTACACTTAAAATGTCAACATTTTGAGCTAGCGAAGAGTAACCGCCTGGGGTGTATGAGTCAAATTCTGCACTATGTTCGCTATAGACTGACTTAAAGTAATTCGCAAATGCTTCCGGAATATCGGGCCCAGTATGAGTACTTCCGTTCCATGACACTGAGTTTAGAAACCCACCGTCTTTCCTCTTTTCGGATACAAATTTCCAGAAGGATTTCGGATCATTCTTGACGTTTTTTTCGATATTATTTATGTAATCCTTATACGCAATATTTATACTACGTTTGATTTTAGATCGTAGAATACAAAACTTTTCCCGATATCTCATCAATCCGGTGCGCCTCCAGTTTCTGTGAAGTTTGCATTTCCTTTTCAGATCACTAAGAATCTCACCATTAAACCATTTAGGGTATCTTCTTTTAAAACAAGGTACACGCTTTCTCTCAAAACACATGTCAAAAAGGTCATAAATTACATTATAAAAATATTCTACTGCTAAATCTGCATCTTTAAGTTTTAATAAGGGTTTCCAGTCGTGAGAATTCAAGTAAACATAAAAATATTCGAAATTACCACGTTCTAGGTTCCATCCTCGCTTAACACAATTTCCATTGTCATCATTTAATAAATTCCGACAATAGGCTTTGCTTACATTGAGCGCGAATTCTATACATAAAGATGGGTGGTATGAATCTTCATTAACAAGTGAGTATACGGATTTGAACACTTTTAAGTCAAAATTACTGATAATAACGTCCAGTGTCCTGTTCGTTATATTAGTGATTAAGTTTTTCTGTTCCAATTGAAATAGTTCCATAAAATATAACAAATCTGTTTGAGTTGCTTTGTGACTCACACAGGAGTGTAAGTTAAAATCGCCAACAATAATAATTTTTTTATCTATTAAAAAGTTAAAATTAGCTATGGTTTTATCGAAAAACTCAGAGTAAGTAGTTCTCTGAGAAGCCGGTGGAATGTACACTATACATATATAAATACTAATTTCATTTATTTTAGCCTTAATCCATAAGTTTTCACCATCATTTTCTAGAAACATGAGTCTCTGGCATTGATTGACGCGGTCACGCCTCGCGGCTAGTAGCACTCCTCCTCCTCTTGATTGGCCTGAAGTTCTGTCCTTTCTAAAGACGTTATATCGTTGATCGAACAGTTGACAATTATGAATACTGTCATTGAGCCAGGTCTCTGACAATAATATAAAGTCGTTGTCTTGTATAATAACACTATGTAAGAAGTCGTCGGTCTTGGATCTCAATCCCCGCACATTTTGATAATACATTGTGCAGGGGAATGAATTTGCTTTAACTCTGCTCTCTAGTCATTTAGTGGCCGCAGAATCGTTTTGTTTGCCTCGGTTTTGGTTAAGATCAACCAGATTTTGTCTCGGTTTTAAGTAACGGTAGTTTCTTACCGGTACTCCTCGGGGCCACAAATCTTCCTGCAAAAGTTTATCGTATAACACATCTGTTACTCCTATACGGAACGCTGCGTATTCCTGAGAATTAGCGATGAATTTCTCTATCTCACAGTTTGTTATATTATTTTTCTCTAGATGCGCTCGGATATCATCTATTGTGGTGTCCTTTGAAATCCTAGATACTATGATATTCCTTATCCTTGGACATACCTTGATACTATACGATATCAGTCCATATTCCACAATCTCGAAGATCGCTTACTAAATTTGGATCATCAGTATACTTCTCCGGCTTGCAATAGTACGATGCACAATTTTTATGATCACCAAACACATGATTTGCGGTATTTTTTATGTCCATTTCCAAATTTTTTATTTTATCACTTTGTACTGTGTTTTCTTGCTCTTTCCTGTAATTTATTGCTCCAACTACAGCTCTTCTCATGCGTAAAACGTTTGCTTCAACCTTTTTCCTTATATGAACTGGTACAAAGCCTTTAGCGTTGTTGGTTTTTTTTCCAAGTGCTTTCATTTTGTTGCAAAAATTGCGGAGTAAGTGATTTTTGCACTCTATTTTTTGTACTATAAGGTTAGGACCATATGGCATTTGTTGCATTATTTTTTTCATGATGCTGGAGTCGCCATCACCAACTAGTTTGTTAAATTTCAATCCATGCATTTCCATGCTTCTCGAGAACCCTTCTGCTATAATGTGGGCTTCCATGGCATTAGCACTGTCACGCCAGTTTATGAAGCACCTGTGCTCAGAAGCAACTATGTGTAGTTTAGTAGCTCTAGCACATATGCAGCAGTATGAGTTTCGCACTCCCAGAAATAAAACCTTTTTAGTTCGTAGTCCAACTATGCACCCTGCGCCAGATGAGGAGCTAAATCCACTTTTGTACGACCTCTTTGCCCAGGAGCCATCTGCAACCACCGTTACCAAAGGATAGCCACCCTCGTCTACGTCACCGTTTAAAATGGCTAGCCTTTTTTCTTCTTCACCAGCTGCGATCATTTCTTCTAAGGCACATTCTTCAATTGTTGGCGCTAAACATTGTTCTATGTTCGTGTAAGTCTTACAATCCATATTTGGCATATTTAAAACCCCACAAATTTCATTCCATTGTGAATACCCATTTCCTGTACACATCACTCCTTCGACGACAGCAGTATTTATAGACATTTTCCGTTTCGGGTCTTCGGAGTGAATGTATTCTATTTTCTTGCACATTTTGCACTCGAAAACATACTGGCTTAGAAGACCATTTCGTCGTTCCTTCATAAATTTTAAATCGGAAAATGTGCAGTTGGTGTGTTCGTGCTTTATATTTGATATCTCCGAAAACAAATATTTTATATCCACAATTCTGCGACCTTCGAAATAATCGGTTTCATCAATATGGTCTGGTTCTATCACCAAATCATCAAGCGTTGTTGATGATGATGAACTTGCGTTTTCGTCTATATTTGGAGCAAATGATTCATCCATGGAAGTTTCATGCATTAGTGAAGATGTAGTTAAGTTTCCAAAAGTAGTATCGATGACATCCATATCCCTGTAAATGCAAATGATTTATTTATTTAAATTTGTCCATCCCATTTTCCCGTTATACATGCTACATAATACACGGCTCTCATAGCATAAATCTTTAGGTTTTTCTCGTAAGTCGCTCACGTAAGAGAGTTATGGCAAAATTATCAATGTAAACGATACCCATTGGTAATTTTGCCATAACTCTCTTATGTGAGCAACTTACGGGAAAAAAAACTTTACGTACGTAAAGGTAACCTTAGGAAGGTTCAGTAGTAAGAGTGACAGGAAAGCGATATTTCGACTTACCTAGATGTCGAACGTGGTGCAACATGAATCTGTCGTTTGATACTAATAATCGGTTTTTTTCGTCTAGCAGATAAAAACAAACGCGCTTTGTTTCCATTTCTTTTACCCATTATTTATCTGTAAGAAAAATTTTTTTGAGTTGAAGGTAGGTAATATAGTAGTCGATTTTATGTAACTCAATTTCTAAATACACATATCTTATGCTACGTATATATTTGCGAATAGTGGCGTGCACAGAATTTGAAAAATGAAATTTCGGAAAAAAAATAATTTTCAGCTTCGACAACATCATTAATGTCGTATTTTCAATCTTAGGATTCTAGCCCACTGAAAAATCAGTGCACGCCATTCTTTGCGGACAGAGACGCGAGCCGAACCACGAATTATGGTAAAGGTACGAAGCAACCGCAAGCGGCGCAGCGTTTCGGGCAGTTTGCTTTTGCTTCGTTCCTTTCCCATAATCCGTTGTTCGGCTGGCGTGTGTATACGCAGCCTAAGACGTAGAATAATATTTATTATAGGTTACTAGATATGTTAACAAATGTACCGACTTGCACTAATGCACTTTATGCATACAGTCAAAACTGATGAATTTACGTTATTCAGGGAGAGCCAAAAAACAACAACATTTTTAGCGATATTTATATGTTTAATTAAAAAAGGAAATTGTGTTGTAATATTGAGTTTTTATGAATGAATAGTTTATGTTTATAATAATAGTTTATGAATAGTTTAGTAGGTATCTACTCACCATATGTCCTATATGTGTAAATCGTGAGAAATGACCAAACAGATTTCAATATTCAAGGGGGTTTCAGGGTCAAAATTCGAAGGTCTGTATTTGACGTAGAATAGTTTCCAGTAAAAAGGCTAGTCAAAAACAGTAGAGTGATGCAGCCAGCGAAAAATAAAAACACTATACAATCACAAAGTACGTGATGTACCTACTGCACCTATGCTGCCGTTTTATAAAAAAAGATGGTATGAATCTCCCGATATTACTAAACCAAAACAGCGTGCATCTTACTTTACTAATAGTAACAAGATGAATGAACTATGAGCGCAGAAGATATCTATTATATAGGAATACGCACGCTCAAGTCGCGACGCGTATTGACTTATCTGTTGCAGCAGGCAGCAACCTGTATACACGCACCCACAAGTCTCATTGACTTGTGCGTGTGCAGAAGATGAGCTCGGAGCAGGCAGTCACATGTATTTGTAGTAAGTAATAATAATAATAAAGTTAAGTACAATACAATATTAAATAATGTAGACCTCGCTATTTTATTACGAATATGTACCTAGGCACCTACTTAATTTTTGGAATAAATGAATAACAGTAAATGAAATAATAAGAACGCGAAGTCGCTGGCGGGCGCGGCGCGGCGATTCGTGCTTCCAACACCTGCAGCCACGCACACACACGCATTGGGGTTCACCAATACACCGATAGCGCTTTTGCTGTCCCCGCTGAGATGAACGAAATAGAAATAATTTTTACAAATACCTATCGTTAAAATTTCTCGGCGCTCCTGCGCGCTCTTAATCCTCGTTTCAAAATTTCTTCAAGTTTTGCCTTTGTAAAAATGGTTGCAATCACTACAATTCAATTGGTAAACTCCGGATTTTTAATTTTTGCGTCTTTGTTATTTAAAATATAATTTTTCAGTTTATTATTGGTATAAAAAGCTGGATGTATCGTATTAGGAATTTTTTTCATGTTTAAATTGGAGGTTTGATGATTTACAATATTTTTCTCCATGGTTTTTTTAATATTATCACTTAGCATTGGGTAAATGCAGGACGAATGAAATTTTTTCCTAAATATATATTTTTTTTCAACATGATACTGAAAATTTTCAAACAAATATACGGTTTAGCAATGGGGTAAGTACAAGTCCCTTAGTAGCTGATATATTTTGAAACCAAGTAGAAAATAAAATCATTAATAGTTCTGTTTTATTACTTACAACCGGTCAGCAACTTAAGCAGATATATGCGTTAAAAATACAAAAGCAGTCAAGTACAATAAGCGTGTTTATACGTCAACGCGTGTGTCTCCATAGAAATCGTTCTAACTCCGTTATTGTTTTAGTGACATCTCTAAAATAAAAAGTAAAAGGTCGATAAAAGATCAGTAATCCACCGTCAGTAAGATCATCTAGAAATTGAAAATTATTAAAAATCAAATTAATTTTTTGAATAACCCTATCTTAAGCATATTTCCAATGTAATTTTTTGTCTTTGATCTTCTAAGCACCTCCCCTTTCCATCTCTCCCCCCCACTACTTCTATTTCTACCCACGCCTGTCTTTCTATACTTGATAATTTAGTTTTTAGTACATATAATGTCCTGATGAAGAGAACGTCGTTCTCGAAACATGTTTATTTTTAAAATAAAGATTATCATGGTAAAAACAAGTGTTTTTAATTATTTCATTAAATATTATAATTTTAATTATTATCGCTAGTTTCGAGCAAGCATGTTCTAAAAATGGATCCGAATGTGTCTTATTAATGTAGGCTTATGTGCAGTTAAACATTCACAGAAATAGGTTTATCTCTACTGTGAATCAACATGTGCCTCGCTAAACTACTTTTCTGAGAACATACATAATTGCAGTCGGAACAAGAAAAAGGGTTTTTTCCACAGTGATTGAGCATATGTCTCGTCAAACCACTTTTATGAGAACATGAATAACTGCAATTGGAACATGTAAATGGCTTTCCTCCACCATGGGTAAGCATGTGTCTCCTTAAACTATAAGTCTGAGAGCATGAAAAACTGCAATCGGAACACGAAAAAGGTTTTTCTCCACTGTGAGTAAGCATATGACACGTCAAACGACTCTTATGAGAAAATGAATAACTGCAATTGGAACAGGAAAAGAGTTTCTCTCTACTCTGAGTCAGCGTGTTTATCCTCAAATTTCCCTTCCAAGAAAATGAATAGCTGCAGTCGGAACGTGAAAAAAGTTTTTCTCTTTTGTGAGTCAGTATGTGAGCCAGCAAATATCTCTTTTCAGAACATGAATAGCTGCAATCGGAACACGAAAAAGGCTTTTCTCCACTGTGCTTCCTCATGTGTTTCCTCAAATATCTCCTATCTGAACATGAATAACTGCAATCTGAACACGAAAAAGGTTTTTCTACACTGTGAGTAAGCTTATGTCTCGTCAAATGACTCTTATGAGAGCTTGAATAACTGCAGTCGGAGCACGAAAAACGTTTTTCTCCACTGTGAGTGAGCATGTGTTTCCTCAAATTTCCCCTATCAGAACATGAATAACTGCAATCGGAACATGTAAAAGGCTTTTCTCCAATGTGAGAAAGTATATGTCTCGTCACATTACTCTTACGAGAACATGAATAACTGCAATCGGAACAAGTAAAAGGCTTTCCTCCACCATGGGTAAGCATGTGTCTCCTCAAACTACTATTCTGAGGGCATGAATAACTGCAATCGGAACACGAAAAAGTTTTTTCTCCACTGTGAGGCAGATCCGCCAATGAGTCTGAAAAATAACATGAATATTTGTGTAAGCACTGTGAATTAAAAAAAATGTAAGAAAGCACGAATCGTTATTCACCTTTTGCCTGGGTAAAACTTTGAAAGCGTTTTAGGCATTCCTTTTTAACATCCGGTAGCTCTATGTCAATTTCCATATAAGGCTCTCCATTTTCATCTCTGGGTCCCTGTTCTACCTTGAAGCTAACAGTCTCCACTTTAAGGCTACCTAGAAAAACCAAACAAAATATTAGATTTTATTTTATATTAGAATTAAGATTACATTAAGAGTAAACATTAGAATCACAGAATATTTAAGATGCTTAAATAATATTTTTGTTTTCAGAGTTTGCTAATCACCTAATTTTCACGCATCACACTTTTAATAAGGACACAGGGGTTAAAATTCTTCACTGTAACAATAAAAGCAAAAATAGTTAACTCAGAAGCCCTTGAAATCAGAAAATCCTGAATAATAACGCTAGTATTTTGATTAACCAAATTAATTTATCTTTTTGTCCCATTCTAAATATTTTTCTAATAAACCGCTCTGTTCTTCCCGGAAATCCAGCAATTACCCCCACCCCTTAGCTTACCCCCCACTCAAATACCTCAAATTTGTATATCAGTCAATATTCTGTATCATAGGTTAGTTATACTATTCTCTTTATTTATTTATTTGTTTACACATATACGGCACAACACGTGCCATTAATATAATTGACATACTTTTAATAGTATAACAACATGAAGAATAACAATATAAATGTTAGTAAAATTTAATTTAAGAAAAAAAGGTGAAAAGTAAGGTAATAAGTAGTGTATAAAAACTATAATGTATAAAAGTAAATTATAAAGTGAATAGTATAAAATATAAAGTATTAAGTATAAACTATAAATTATTAGGTAAAATTAAAAATAAAAATTTAAAAAGAGAAATAAAACAATAAAATGTAAATTATACAAATAAAAGATACCTATCTCAAGGTACCTACAACGATTTAAATATAAAATATATAAAGTAACAAATCCTGCATTATGTTAACCGATATGATAAATTCTACAAGTACCTATGATTTCTAGTGCATTAAATAGTTTTAGAGTGAAGTATTGGTAGGCATATCATGTTTATATGATGTATTATGCTTCAGAAAAAAAAAGAAATTTTCTGTTCTTTTTTTTTGGTTTTGTTTTTTGATATGTAATTTATGTACATTTCAGGTATAATATGAACTAAACATGTCAATTTGTCTATCCTGGAACGGGAAACTTTCCTAGTTGGACAGGCAAAGCTTCCTAATTGTAATTTGTACTTTCTTTTGTATCTATAATAAATAAATAAATAAATAAAATAAATAAATTATATTTACGAAGGAAGGGTGCTTCTGAAACCGGTAGTGTTTATAAAATAAAAGTGGTCTACAACAAATTTATGTGTTTTTATGGTAAATTATGGCGAGCCACAAATTTAATCCTTTTTCAAATATATAACAATCTTTGAGGTTAATTTAGGAAATATGATGGACCCAAGATGTCCACTACAGGAACGATGCTTCAACAAGGAAGAAAAAGAAGAAAAAAGACTACCTAAGTTTTGTATAGCAAAGAAAATTGTGATATCAATATCATATGAATTTGGCTGAATTTAAATGGGCTTTAAAAACCAAATTATTTCAAAAATCATGCCATTCATGAATCCTAACATATTTTCAATATATGTAATAAGCCATGTTCTCAAGTTTCCCGTAATTGTTTGGTTTCGGTTTCCTCTTAATTGTATTTTTATGTTTAATGTCAGAATATTTCTCATTTCTGAACGCAAAATGCCTTCTTTTACTATATTATTTTTTTATTTTTTATTTTATTTTTTATTTATTTATTTATTTTTATTTTTTTGAATTTTTTTTTATTTTTTTGGTACAGTACATACAATAGATACATAAATATAATGAAAGTATATAAAAAAAAACTTAATACAATTATTAAATACAAATATACATATTTTTTTTTAAATGTTCTCCCATAATAAGCAAATGCTTGTGTGTACGGGAGGAAGTATTATTTGTTAGGTTATTTTGATTTTTTTTTTTTAAATTTATTTTATATTAAGAATAAGAGAAACATATTATGTGTGTATATGTATATATTTTTTTAATTATTATTTATTATTTATATTTTTTTACTTAAGGTTATCAGTATATTTTTTTAATTGTGTTTTGAAATTTTTGAAACTGTTCTTAAGGGATCTTATATTTTCTGGTAATTTATAAAAGAAATTTGTTCCGAAGTATTTATAGTTTTGTTGACCCAAAGTTTTTTTACAAATGGGAATTGGTAACATGTATTTTTGCCTGAGATTTACTGTGTTTTTGAAGGGTATGGATTTGTTTAGGAAATCCTCTTTGTAAACTTGTAAGGTTGGATGATACAGGAAGAGAGTATTTAATTTATATTTTATATATTTATTTATTATATTTTAGTTTTAAAGTTTCTTGTTTTGTCCTGTGTTACAATAAGGAACTCCAGTGAAAAATATTATGGCTTTAAAAAAATGTGTTCATATAGAATATAGACCAATAAACGTTGATTCTGAATATATAAGTTTCATTTCATAATATTAAACGCAGAGTTTATAAAAAAATTATTAAAAAGTGCATTTTTAAAACTCTCGAAAAAACATAGCGTCAAGTTGGCATTACTGAAATGGTTAGTGGTGATGTCACTGCTAACCTGCTAACTATTCACCGAAGTGTATCAAGATGAATTGACATTTAAAATCTTACACCACGGAAGACACGCACGCCATTCAACATTTCGTGTTTTTGGTTATTTTCATACTTTTAAAGAGATTTAGATAAATAATAGTTATTGTGTTTATTGGAAACATTATTTAGGCTCTTTATACAAGTTATTACACAATCGTCATGATCAGTGTATTATAAATACCAGTGTTTCTGTATGTGTAATACATAAAACAATGTACAAAGTCACACATGAACACAAAATTCGAGGCTTACGATGTCATTTGTATTTGCAATTAAAAAGATGATTTATTGTTTTTATATTACACTTTGTTAAAATACAATAACAGTAGCGGTGAGATGTGGACATTTTACCAATGCTTTTCTACATTAAAAGCAGTTAATCTTGAATAAAAAACGCATGGGGCGTACACACAAAAGTCATCGTGTCATCCTATATTCATTCCGCCATTAATTCTTACATTCAAAATCAGGGATGTTCTGCCCAAAAAAATTATTTCCCTAGACTTCGAAGTGAAATTTCCCTAGAATTTCACATTTACGCAATTACCTACGTAGCCACCTGATTGTGTAACACTAATCATGTTATATGTTAATTAATATGATTAATTAATTGGGAAGATATCGGAATTTGGTAAATGTACTTATAATACTGTGCTTTTCCAAATAAAACACTTTTTGCTACGTGAAATAATAATTTAAAAGTACGAATAGACTCATCACTGAATTCCAAATAAAAAAAAAACACTTTGCACAATAAAAATCAACTGCAATCACCGATAAAACGGAACTTAAAATATATATAATTTTTTTTTTCAGAGGGTCCATTTATCTTTTTAGATACATAATATCATTTTGAGTTGTCAGTGTTAAAAATAACATTGCAGGTAAGTACATGAACAATATTTTAGATTCATAGGAATTCCAAAAATATACATATAAATAATACCAGTAATATTGTCATGTAATAAAATTTTTGCCAGAGTTCGAAATTTCCCTAGATATTGCCCCGATTTCCCTTTTCCCTAAAAAATATTTTCTCCCCTAGATCTAGGGAAATTTCCCTAGACATAACATCACTGATTCAAAATGACAACTTGAAAGTAAATAAACTATCGGTGGGTGAAGACGTCACACAATCCACCATAGATAAGGTGTTTTTCGGGGGGTCTTGAAAAATTAAAACTTTGACAATTATTTTAACTATTAAAACTAACTATAAAAATAAAAATGCAGTTATTTAAGTTTAAAGGTCTTAAAAAAAATAAAAAAAATTGGACTGGAGTTCTCCATTGCACCGGTATTGTCTATTATTATTATTTTCCTGTGTATGCTATAACAGCACTATCTTTGTTAATTTTGTTCTTTTGTCATTGTTTTGTAAATACTGTATATTCTTTATTTCATATTATTTTCTAAATACTATAAGGAGCACTGTAGGATGATTTTTAAATTTATTATAGTTAAGCGCACTTGAATTGAAATGACACAAAACTGTGTTATATAAATACAAAGTTATTATTATTATTATAATATACTAGGTGGTCCCGGCATGCGTTGCTACGCCATTTAATAAAGAAATTGTTTATCTCTGAGTGTCCTTTCCCATTCGTCCCGTTCCCTTTCCGCCTCCCCTTCTTCTCCTGTGTCCTTTTCCTCTCTCGCGTTCCCACTCCGTCACCTCCACCTTCCCTCTCCCCACTCCATCCCCCACCCCTTCCCCCGTCCCGCGAACCTTCTCTCGAGTTCCCCTCCCCCCTCCCCCCTCCCAGGTTCCCCTCCCCTCCTTGGTTCCCTTCCTCCACCTCTCCCTCCCTCCCGCTTTCCATAGCAATAGATGCTTCCTTGCGTGCCACCAATAGCAATTTTTTTATACAAATTTCATAATGCCAGATCTCACCTGAAGTTTTATAAAAAACTTGTCCTGACAATATCGAACACAAAAAAAAAGAATTATCCAATTTGGTGAAGTCGTTCGAAAGTTATGCGCTTAGCAACACATTCAGCAATTCATTTTTATATTATAGATTTGTTTAAAACGCATAATTATGTTATTTATTTCCACCCCAAATAAGTTAAAATTATGCTATAATTTGGTAGTTTCCGTAAATACTTATACATTTTAAGATAAAGTACGGCAACAGAGGACATAATGAACAAATATATTAAGTCCTGCCTGAGCAACAATTCAAAACGGACAATGTTCCTGAAAATGCAATAATGCAACTTACTGGCTTTTTGAATATTCTCCGCATACTGTAGACATTCCTTCTTTACATCTGGGAGGTCAAAATCCATATCCGCATACGACATTTCACCTTCACCTTCTTCCTGGGGCCCTGGTTCCGTCTTGATGGAAACACTCTCTGGGCTTAGTAGATCCATGGCAAGACCGTTGAAGGTTTATGGACTGTTCTGTTGGACTATTCTTTAAAAACAATTACTATAGAAGAAGACATTACAGGGGTTTTAGAAGATGTTCAATTTTTCTTCATACAGTTTGTTAATTAAGGATCCGATACATTGAGATATATAAATAGAGAAGCAAACTTCATTACCGCTCATCGAAAAAAACGTAACCACTTTACAACTCAACGACGCAGCTTTGGAATCACTAAACATTTGAACGTAAACATATCTTTGTCTCACTTGCACAAGTCACGAGAACATTACCACCGCTAGGATTAGACAAAGCCAGAAACGCAAACCTGCAATAGCGGCTTGGTGTTGCATACTATTTGAAATTTTACCCAAAATAAACAATGAAATAGTTTTTTTTTTACGTTAGTTTGTAATAAAATAAACTTATTTAAATTATTTTAAATTTGTATTTTTCATTATATGACTAAAAGAATGCACAACTAATGAAATAATGAAGTCATTATTTGTTCCAATATTTTTTATTGAACCAATAGTATATAATACTCAAACAGAAATTGTTTCAAAAGTGTTTTCAAAGTTCTTTTCTCGGCAATCGAATTATTTCCACCCACTTCTCACGGCGTGCTGCATCTTATGGTGCCCTGCAAAATTATTAATATAAAATACGTAAAAAAATATAATTACTTACTAGATTATTCATTAATAAACTAACATAAGTTTTAATGAAGTATGTTGTATGAAGATTAAAACATAATTTTTATTAAGTATTTTAATATGGTTACCTCCATAGTAACTTATTCCATAAATTATGTATTCTCCCATTAATGTAGGAAACCAAAACGACTTTTTAGTGGCAACACTGAACCTATAATAGAGTATTTGACATTTTATTTCATTTTCTGCTTTTTTTAATTAAATGTGAATATGTAAACAATAAACTTAGGTGTGGAAAGTAATTCCACTTGCTTTATTATGTTGAATCGCATTTTTTCGCGACGCATTTAACCATTTTGGTGATAGTTTTGATCGCGTATCGTCCGGCACAAGTCGGTCGGCCTCACAATGAGCACTGGACTGACGTTAGCGGGGCATATGCTTTTGGACATATGTACAGTGGCAATGCTTTGGCGCGGTCATTAGTCATCTAGTATATATATATCAATGATCCGATATGTAAGAAGGAATGTGTTTTATTTTTTAAAGTATTGGTTTATCTATGATTTAAGATTTCGGACTTTATTGTATGATATATGTCATCTCTCATTGTTTTACGCAACTCTGTTATTTGGAAATGTTGGATGTTTATTTAATTTTGTATTTAAAATATTAATCAAATACTTAAATGTGTGTTGATTACTTATTGTTAACTTGAATTACTTTCTGTAAGGATTAAAAAAAAAAAAATTGCGAGTATGTTTGATGTTTTGACATCCTGATTTGAGGAAATAATGTACGAGAACTTTACAGATGCACTGTTAACTCATAGAATAAAGAATATCTGTTTGTGTTAACTTTATGTGGTAAAATATTTTTATTAATTTGGATAGAGAAAGGGTTGTATCAGCTCACCTTTGGATCAGGCATAGGCTACAAAAGCTTGCTCAAATTGCAAAAAGTTAAACAAATAAATCGATTAAATAACGACCGAACATCTGAACATTGCAATTGACAGTGACAGATGCTTTCATGATTGTGATCTATGGTTATGTTTAAGGTGTTGCCATTTTTTGAACATTTAATATCCTATTAATACTAGTATTTAGTTTCAAATAATATTATTTCTTTTCTAATGACAACTATCTGTTTTGAAATGAAAATAAGGATCGTGTAAATAGGTCTGGCCGACCCAAAATTCACCACGGGCCCCATTGACAGTTTAGAAACTTAATAACTTTTTGTTCATATCTTTAGTCACAACTTGTAACAACATAACAATACTACTCTATTCAACATGATGCTCAAAACGGCTCGAAAAAAAACATGGCAAGTCATTAATGAAATTTCAAATAAGAACCAAAAGGTTAACAAAATTCACCAAAAAATCATTACTGAGAATAACACAACCACGAAGATGCTGAGAGCATTGCAATCAATTTCAATCACTTCTTTACAAACATTGCCTCAACTCTTATAGATATTTCTTCTGTAATGTTGTAGTTTTGGTCGATTTTTTTTGTAATGTAATCATCCATGTTTAGTTGTAATCGATTCGTTCCTTTGCAAATTGTAACATTTTTATGCGTTGTTTGCATTCTTCGTTGTTGGCTTTATGATTTGTTGGATAAGAACTCTTTTTAAATAGGTTGTTAGTTGTGCAGTTGATGCACTTTGGCACTTCATTTTTGTTTTGACAGTCTTTGAGTCCGTGATCACCAGCGCAGTGAGGGCAAATTAAATCAAAATGACCAAAGTAAACAGAAATTTTTAATATTGCATAATGAGGTCTAGAGACGTGCCTTGAGCTCAGAGGCAGATCCCGAAAGCTCAAAATGAAACATTAAATACTGACTATAATATTAAAACAATGGCTTATATCGCCAATCACAATCCAATTAAATAATTATATGAATGGAAAAAAAAAATTCATTCATGTAGGAAAATTTCCTAATAAATATCAGTCTGCAACTAGTGGAAAAATCATTTTAAGTATGAAAAATTATTGTATTAAATATCGCATGCTTAACACATGCAAAATTATAAAGTAACATGAGACAATGGAGTATCAATTATTAATAAACACATAGAAAATCACTCTTCCGGAAAACTGACATTGCTTGTGGGTTTCCTAAAACCCCAAAATAGATAATTATTAGTTTCTGAAACTCTCGTCTGTGTGACTGCAGGGACAATTTTCCGAAAGGGTGAAGTTGTTAAGTAGAAAATACCAGTATTATTATGTTAGAGTGTCTACGCACTATTATTTTCTTATTCCAGTGTAAGTATATAACATTTAAATAAAAGCCAAGCTAAAACATCAATAAATACTTAGTACGTACCAGATACATATTAAAGAAAACATGGTTTATAACCAGGGAATTGAGATAAACCACCTTCCTAATCAATGAAGTCAAAATACATCTGCTACGCACTCTCATTTTAAATTATCAATAAACCATAAAACAAAATTCAATGCCCGAAGATAAGAATTAGTCATCTTCGCGCGTTAAATTTTTAAATAAACACATAACCCAACACAAAGGAACACCAGACAAACACAATCCCAACAAACAACAAATACAATCAATGTGAAGACACAAGTAGCTTGTAGTGTCATCACAAAGAATGAGCAAACAAAAATTGCATAGCAACGGTGAAAGAAGCATGCAAAAAAAACTAAAATTAGTGTAAAATGCAGAAAGCAATCTCTCTTGTGGATTTGCATTTCATTGAATTGAAATTACACCGCAGATCAACCGGTGTGTTCAGACTTGAGAATGTCCTTTATTTGGAAAATTCCCAGCGGTTTCCCATTCATATCAGCCAATAAGTGGTAGGCAACAGTGGAAATCTTCTTAATCACCTTACTCCTAATGAATTTAGGGGCTAATTTTGCAGAGAAATGTTTACTAGCATCAGACAGATGAATACAGTGTATGATAGTAATTTCCAAGTTTTTAATCAATATTCGATCTAGGTATACAATATTATTTGGTTTCATGTTCTATTGAGATAGAATATTTTAACTTTTTTTTTATTTTTGAATAAGATGTCTCATTTTTAATATTTTCAGGTAATGCGTTAAATATTTCCGGAATTTTATGCCTCTTTGTTCCATCACCGTATACATTATGAGATTTATCAATAATAAACATTTGTTCTTCTATATGCCTAGGAGGGTAGTTGTGGTTTACAGGTTTTTTGAATTCTGTATTCCAGAATTCATCTAGCGTTAATTGGTATTCTACCTTACTGTGTATAGAGAGGACATTACACAGGGAGAAAATTTTTTTATAATCGCCTTCACATAATCGAACTCTTTTTTTGCCCGGTATCAATTTTAGGAAACGGATATGTAACTGTTCAATTTTATTTAAATATGTTTTGTACGTTAATCCGTAACCATTTATTCCGTATCCTATAATTGATTCTGCTAATGCGTTGTATTGTAACAGTAATCATCAGTATGGACCTTCTGATTATTCTATCTAATGGTAGAGTGAGAGATTCTCTTCAGGATTGTGGGAATAAACGAATACAGGTTCCAACTTGTGAGGTTTAATTGGTTTAAGCAATAAAAGAGTTCATTTCCAAAATAACAAAATCCCAGTATATTTTTATAAAGAACATAACAATGTTGCCCTTTTGAGGGGCCGGGTTTCACATCCCCAAAAACATAACAGATTCTGACAATTTAACAGGAACATAATTAAGCAGAAAGAAATGTCGTACCTGCGGACTATGGATCTTTATCGAAATACTTCTACAATGACGCGAACTCTTAATTTACTTGAAGATAGCGCGTTGATGAACCGCGGGCCATATTCTCACGCAATCTCCAGGATGGGAACCAGGAAAGACTCCCCAGGAAGGCCAGAGAATGAGGACTCATCGCCAGAGAGTAGGGTCCAAGATCAGCACCAGTGCTCTGGTTGAGCCCCTCGGATAACCACGATTTCCGTCAGCACGCCTCATCAGGAAATGAACGCCAAGTAACCATCCGTCACAAATATGAGCAGCAGTGACCGTACCAGGTCATAAGAACTCTCCCTCGCGACGCTCTTCAATATGCCAGTCGCGATTATATAGGTAATTTACAACATCGTTATGCCGCGGAAAAATATCGGTCACAATGGCGGCGACCAAACACATTAGAAAACAGCGTTCCGATCACATCAGAAAGGAGCGTTCGCAAAAAATGCATCGATGTGCATCGCGATTAAAATCGTTTTAAACAAAAATTTGTAACAAAGGGATTATCCCATTTTTAAATCCAGAACTATCACTTAAGTGACTAGTCGAATTTGCACCGGCTTCCTGTACGGTGCGAATCCAAAAAGTACCGCCGGAAGTTTAACAATAATGTTGCCAATCGAAAAAATCCAAAATACGGCGATTCAACAATTAAAGTAAGCGGCCAGGTGAAGGTTTACTAAGTCAGGCTAATAATTATTATGAAGTAATAATTAATATGAATAAATAAATAATTATTATGAAGTAATAATTATTATCGTGACAATTCCCCCCTTCCCGCGAAAATGTTTGCCCACAAACATGAAAACTACGCCCGCAAAACCGAAGAAACTAACTAAAGGTAGGTCCAACAGGTACTTAAAAACAATTAAAATTAATACTTAGTAACTAAAGACACAATCTTAAAACTAAGTCAATTAAATCTAGATAAATTAGAAAACAATAACAACAATAAAATGGTACAAGAATAGGCGGTCCACAAGCACCCTCAGCATTGATGATACTAGGTGTTGATGAAATTAGCTGTCGCTCAAAACCTTCCATTCTCGGGTCATCTTAACAAGAGGAACAACATAAGAAAAGGAGAAAATTAAAGGGAAAAAAAAAAAAATTGTTATGCTTAAGGCATCACTTCTCCTTTAGTAGGACACTTTGCCATTATTAGGCTTCACTTCAAGGGTGGTCAACCATCCCTCACTTCACTGAATTTAGGCTATTTATTAATAGCGAAAGGGTAACTATTCTATCTACCTAGGTCCAACAGGTCGCATCGAAAAATATATATAATACCTATGTATTATTGACTTAGTTAGAACGAGTTATAAAAACTGTCTACTAAAAGTGTATGTGGTTAGAATAGGGATTGCACATCAATTACCTATCTATCAAAATTATTTTTTCAGATTAGGATTTACAATTACGAAAGAAAAAACCTATCTATCAAAGTGGTTAAAGTAGGGTTTACATATACAAAAAACCTATTTTCCAAAAAAAAATAGATCAGGATATTCAAAAATAGAAAACAAACCTGTCTACAAAGGTGGTGATAAAGGTTATCGTTAGGAACACAAAAGAAAAGCAAAACAGAGTCTAGAATGTTAGGCTTAAAGCTTAGGAATTACAAAATTATCAAAATACCTAGCTATAACATAGTGAACCAACAAAAGTAAACTTGAACCAATGCAAAAAGAATAATAAAAACTTATTATCAATTTACACTGCTCGGGGAAATATTGTTGTAAATAAACAAGCAATACTTATCATGTTTTTTGGTGATCGATCTTATCTTAAGGATAGACGACACTATTAAGGATGAGTACAATCAAAATCATTTGATTGACCCTAGGAATACACTTGCAAAGTAAAACACTGGTATTAGCAGTAAGTCACAATTCCAAGGAATATACTTAAGGGGTAATTTACCAAAACCGAAATAATATTTCGGGGTGGGGAAGTATGAAGTATGCTCGAACGGGGAACCGCTGCGCGCTACCGACGAAGTCAGAGCAGCGAAGAATCTAGACTAGATGGTACACTTGAGTAAGATTTGAACATGAAACGTTAAATATTGGGCATCTTTCAAATTATGTTAATTAAATTAAATGCGCATGTTTTAGGTAAATTTAGATAGAAACATTACCTATTGCAGGAGGAGCTCATGATTTTATGACTCTTTATCTGATTTTGATCAAACTTCTTTGATAAATTATTCGATACAACCAACTACACTGCTGGACGGTAGGCATTAGTTCTTCATTGACAGATGTCAAAACAATACGGTATTCAATTTCGCATTATTTTCGTAATATGTGATCATAATTATATCTGAATATATTGGAAAGATAAATAAAATATCGGTCATTTTCAATATTTATTATTATTGTTTACAAAAAGTTATTTTTTTATTTTTAATTACGCACCAGATTTAAATGTCCGGGTTTAATTTTCCCCACAGGAAAAACTAAACCCTTTCACACACTTCCCAAATGATCATCTGGTCAATCCACGTTATGCAATTGCACTATATGTATTATAATTACAAAACAATACAAGAACAACATGTCAACCTACCAGAGACCAGATGGGAAAATAATTCACCGACTCCAGATATTTTCATATCAGAGGGTTCGGCTCTGTGGAATTCCTAATTGAACCTATAAATCCTACTGATCCCTCAATATAAATATTTAAAAAATCTTTTGTAATCCTACATGTATTTAAAATTACCGATTTTTGCATTTTTATATATAAATTCTTTGACAAATCTAATACGCCTAAATTTTGAATCAGAGACCTAGGTATAATGCCAGTAGCCGAAATAACAAATGGTAATATTTTTATATTCCGAGAATGCCAAATTCTTTTAATCTCATTTCCTAAATCTGTTTATTTTCTAATTTTTTCAGAAACAGTTTTTTGAATATTACAAGAATTTGGAATAGCTACATCAATGATATAAGTTATTTTTTTTAATTTTGTCATGTAAAACTATATCAGGTCTATTATGACTAATTGTTCTGTCTGTTAGTATAGTTTTATCATAATATATTTTATAAAATTCATTTTCTAAAAATGAATTTGGTTCATATTCATAATATGGTACTATATTACGGCAGTCAATCAAGTTATGTTTAATTACCAAACTTTGGTGGATTATTTTTACAACCTGATTGTGCCTAAATGTATACTCGGACGGCGCTAATATAGAACATCCCGATATAATATGTTCTATAGTTTCCGGAAAAGCCAAACATTTTCTACATAAATCATCAATTTGATTTATATCTTTGATTATATGCTTCCTATAATTTTTAGTATTAATGACTCTATCTTGAATGGCAAGCATAAACTCTCCAATACTCAACCATTTGTTTGACGAAAGTTTGTAAACATACGTTTGGTTGAGATAATTGAAGTGTTTTGCATAAATAATTTTATTTGACCAGGAATCTAATAATTCCTGGTTAGTATTTATAAGAATGTTGGCATTCTCGTCATATAAATTTAAATGTGTAATGTTTCTATCTGCCTTGCAAATTATTTTGTGCATTTCTGAGCTATTAGCTTTCCTATGGAAAAAATTTCTAAGCATTTCTACCTGATTGTGTTTCAAAGATGTTATTTTGACTACACCTCTACCTCCTAAATTTCTAGGTAAATTAATTCGTTCTATAGCTGAATTTGGATGATGGCAATTAACTTAAATAAAAAGAGGGATTTTTAAAGGAGACTCATTGAGTCCTCTTTGATTTTGCTTAGCATTGAATCCTCTGTCTAAAATGTTAATTAAAAGCAAGTTTGGAATAAAAATTAACGGTAATACAAGAGAGAGTAGTATAGTTTCACATCTATTATATATGGATGATATAAAATTATTTTCAAATTCTGAATCAAATTTAGAGAATATGATTAAGGTAGTTAAAATTTTTCAGATGATATTAAAATGACTTTTGGTTTAGATAAATGTAAAACGATCCATATAGAGAAAGGCAAAATTGTAGATGGAGACGAGGGTATATTTAGAAATTTCAAAATTAAAAGTATGAAAGGGGATGAGGTTTATAAATATTTAGGATACCCGCAATCGAATAAATTAGATCACACTAGTATTAAAAATGATATTAGGATTAAATTTCAAACTAGGAACAGAAAATTTTTATAATGCAATCTATCTGCTAAAAATTTTGTAAAAGCAATAAATACTTGGGCAATACCTCTACTAACGTACTCATTTAGCATAATTAAATGGTCCAATACAGATTTAGATAGTTTAGAACGATTAATTAGAACAACGTTAACAAATTTTAATTGCCATCATCCAAATTCAGCTATAGAACGAATTAATTTACCTAGAAATTTAGGAGGTAGAGGTGTAATCAAAATAACATCTTTGAAACACAATCAGGTAGAAATGCTTAGAAATTTTTTTCCATAGGAAAGCCAATAGCTCCGAAATGCACAAAATAATTTGCAAGGCAGATATAAACATTACACCTTTATATATATATGACGAGAATGCCAAAATTCTTATAAATACTAACCAGGAATTATTAGATTCCTGGTCAAATAAAATTATTCATGCAAAACACTTCAATTATCTCAACCAAACGTATGTTGACAAACTTTCGTCAAACAAATGGTTGAGTATTGGAGAGTTGAGCACAGAAATAGAAGGATTTATGCTTGCCATTCAAGATAGAGTCGTTACAAAAATTATAGGAAGCATATAATCAAAGATATAAATCAAATTGATGATTTATGTAGAAAATGTTTGGCTTTTTCGGAAACTATAGAACATATTATATCGGGATGTTCTATATTAGCGCCGTCCGAGTATACATTTAGGCACAATCAGGTTTTAAAAATAATCCACCAAAGTTTGGTAATTAAACATAACTTGATTGACTTCCGTAATACTTGACCGTACGATTGACTACCATATTATGAATATGAACCAAATTCATTTTAGAAAATGAATTTTATAAAATATATTATGATAAAACTATACTAACAGACAGAACAATTAGTCATAATAGACCTGATATAGTTTTACATCACAAAATTAAAAAAAAACTTATATCATTGATGTAGCTATTCCAAATTCCTGTAATATTAAAAAAAAACAGTTTCTGAAAAATTAGAAAATACATAGATTTAGGAAATGAGATTAAAAGAATTTGGCACTCTCAGACTATACAAATATTACCATTTGTTATTTCGGCTACTGGCATTATACCTAGGTCTCTGAAAATATTCATATTATATTCCATAGTTCTCATTAAAAACTTGCGGCAGGAATGTGAACTAACATTTTTCAATATGAAATAGCACAATTTGTTGGTTATTCACATTTGGTAGTTTTAATTATTGCTACAAGGTTTGTTAGATTCGTACTGGGAGATATATATGGTGAGGATCGTTTCGTGTTATTATGAACCTTTTTCCCTACTATTCTCAATTATTATCTTTTGTTCACTAAAAAATACTAATAATATGTCTGCAAAGTGAACAATACTATATATATCTTTATCTTTACCTAATTTTTGTAAAAGCACAGTAGGACGTAAATAAATAAAACTAGGAATACGAAAATACGGGTAAAGGGGCACTTTAAACCATTCTATGCCGCTGGTTGCAAACAGGCGGCCGCAAAATGGAAGTTCTAGTAAAAAAGTCAACTTGGTTCTGAAATAAAACACAATAACATAACGACTAATCTTTAGTGTGACCCCTTTTCTTATGTGCCTACACATTTACGTATTTATTTTTTGTAAAATTTGACGTGCTTTCACTCTGAAATCATCTCGCATACTGACTGGAAATAACTCGTGTCTTGGTTTATATAATGGCGTGAGACAAATTAACAATATCGTGATATTGAAAAACTGTTTTTATTTATTTAAGCATTGTTTTAATGCTTTTTAAAATAATTTTATTATTCAGTCGTTTAGACAACATTGATGTGGTGATAATGTATGTTTTTTATAATTCTCCTGTATTTAGATTAAAAGATATAATCGAACTTTAAGCTATTTTTAGAGGTTTTGTAAATATTTTTTCACGCAATTGTTTTAAACATTTTAACACGTTTTTTTAACGCACCATTTAGAAGAATAGTTTATTTTTTCAAAACATAATATTTTTTCTAATAAACAATATAGAAATGTTCTTAAAACTGCATCAAAAATCCCTAAATATGCTGCGCTTGCGGTAATATACCCTTAAAACTAAAATATTTACATATAATAAGCTCTCCCATGATGGGGTAGAGTTCAAATTTCCATTTTGAAAATTCTTAATAAGAAGTATGCCGAAGCATTACTTTCTTCTGAATTTATGCATAAAAATAACCTTAATTAATTCATTTATTTTTTAAGACTAGAACTTAAATCTAAGAAATACCAATACAAACACCAATAATAATAATAACAAACTTCGTGTATTGGAAAGTTGCTCAGATTTTCCCATACACGAAATTTAAGAATGGCTTTCCTCAAATTTCTTGGAAAAGCAAAGGGAGCCTGGAAGCCTCTAAACAAAAACATAAATAATACAATTCCAAAGAACTTGAGGAAGTACACTGACTTAACTCTAAGGCAGATAATAATAATATACATAATATTAGCGAGATGTGACGAATCGTGTGTTATAATATAAATTGTAGTTGTAAAGACAAAGACGAAAGTCTGCAGTATAGAATACTCTCTTAATTTTAAAAGAAAAGTAGCTAATTAAAAAAAAAAAATTCTAAAAGTTAAGGTCAATAAACAAAATACAAATTAAACATAAAATTTTGGGCGCCACTGATCAGAAGATCAGATTCCAGCTAAACGAGGGTAAATAATGTATTTATCGTCAAAAAACTAGAACGTAGTGCTCATTCTGAGCACATGCCTCAAAGGTACCAAACTTCAAGACATGTGAGCAGAATAATCACACAAAGAAACAAATGAAATGACGTGAAGGGTCGGTAATCCTGCACACCACCACATTGGTTTCCTTTTATATATAAAAAAAAAAAATTATAATATCAATTAGTGCAAGCGAACAATATCCTTGACATGAAAATTTCCCACAACTCTCCCTTGCATATCCGCCAAGGTGTAGACTAAATCTGAGATTTTACCTATAATGATATTGCGAACAAATCTAGGCGCCAGTTTATGAGAAAAATAATCTGGACCACTAGATTGGGCGAAATTTTTCCTCCAGACGACATCACCAACTTCATATATCACCGACTTACGGCGCAAGTTATAGTGATGAGCGTTCTTTTTAAAAGCTTGCAACAGCGCATTCGAAACTTGATCGTAAATAAAAGCTAATTCTTCCAATTTCTTAGCAAATTCGCCTCTAGATTTTTCTAAGGTAGAGTCCGCGACACCAGAAGAAACATTAATGTTGTGAAATTTACCGTCAATGATTTGTTCTCTTCCATGCATAAGGAAGAAAGGCGTGAAACCTGTAGCAAAATTAACCGTATTATTTAGAGCTGATTGAATCTGTGGCAGAAATCTAGACCAATTACGTTGGTCAGATTCGGTCAAAATAGACAACGCAGTTCCAATAGTTTGGTTATAACGTTCAACGACATTATTTTGCGGGGTGTAATAAGCGTTGTAATAAGGCATAGGAACATTATAATTAACTAACAATTGTTTGAATTCTTTAGAAACAAATTGTTTACCATTGTCACACACAAAGGTTTGTGGAACGCCGTGTACAAGAAAAATAAATTGTTCAACGTTTTTAACGATACTTTTAGTGGTTGCATTTCTAAGGGGAAAAATCCAAGTATATTTGGAAAAAAAACGTCAACAACCGATAGAATGTACATAAATCCAGCGTAACTGCGTGGAAGAGGTCCTACAAGGTCAATAGACAACATTTGCATCGGTCTGTTGACTAATTTTGGATTCGTAGAAATTCCAGCCGGCGCCAATGTATTTACTTTATGTGCTTTGCACGTCTTACATTTACTAACAAATTTCTTTACATCGCTATACATACCAGGCCAAAAATAATGGAGTTGAATTTTTTTGTATGTTCTAAAAACCCCTGGATGACAAGAAACATTTGACTCGTGTTCCTTAGACAAGATAGCGTTCCGATCCTCAAAAGGAACGACCAACTTCCAAGCTGTATCCTCCTGCAGAGCGAAACGAGACTTAGAATGACGTAATAAATAGTTATCTTTAATAAGAAAATTATTAAAACGCTGAGGATTGGTTTTACAATCTGAAAATAATTTATTGTACCACACATCAGAGCTAGGGGGAACAGTATCCAGGGCGGAAACAGCTAAATCGTTTTTACGCGAAAGGGCATCAGGTACAGTATTTAACTTACCTTTTCGGTGAACTACATCAAACGAATATTGGGAGAGACGGGTGGACCAACGTGCAAGTCTACCTGAGGGATTCGATAACGATACTAGCCATTGTAGGCTGGAATGGTCTGTTATCACTGTGAAGTGAACTCCTTCTATGTAGGGCCTGAAGTGATTGACCGAATCTAAAACCGCAAGGAGTTCGCGCTCCGTTACGCCATAGTTACGCTCGTGTTTATTTAGACACCTAGAAAAATATGAAACAGGGTTTTCCTCTCCATCGAAATTTTGTGTCAAAACCCCTCCAATCCCAACGTTACTTGCGTCACAGTGGATAGTAAATGGTAACGAAAAATCAGGACAGTTAATTACTGGAGCCGAAGTTAGGGCTTTTTTTAATTTTTTAAAGGAGTCTTCCGCCTCCGGAGACCAGGTAAAGTTGCTCACCCCATTCCGTGACCCAGTTAGTTTTGTCAGAGGTGCCACTATAGTTGAAAATTTTTTAATGAACCGTCTATAATACCCACAAAGACCAATAAAAGCTTTCAATTGTTTAGAATTTATAGGAGTAGGATAGGTTCGAATTGATTCTAGTTTTACCGGATCCGTGCGGAGACCCTTTGCATCAACTATATAACCAAGATACTTTAGTTCGTCTTTGCAAAACTCACATTTTTTAAGATTAACTGTCAGACCGGCCTCTTTTAATCGATTAAAGACCTTAGTCAATAATTCTAAGTGTGACTCAAAATCCTCCGATATTATAATCAGGTCGTCCAAGTAACAAAAAACGTTTTCGTTAAATTCGGGGCCAAAAAGAACATCTGCAAGACGCTGTAATTCACTCGGAGCGTTCTTCAATCCAAATGGCATCCTAACAAACTCATAAAGGCCACGCCCTGGTACAACGAAAGCCGTTTTAGCGCAAGAGTCTTTGTGTAAAGGAATTTGCCAAAAAGATTTCGAGAGGTCTATAGAGGATATGAATCGTGCACCCCGAAGATTATCTAATATACGTGAAATATAAGGCAAAGGGTAGGAATCTGTCCTGGTGACACTGTTGAGCTTCCTCGAGTCCAAGCAAAACCTGGGAGAACCGTCCTTCTTTGGTACTATCAAAACTGGGTTTGACCAAGCCGAACGAGAGCGGCGGACTACACCTAAGTCTAACATTTCTTTAAGTTGCGCTTCTAATTGATCCTGACGAGTTTTTGACAAAGGATAATAACGCTGCTTAATAGGCTCCCCCGTTGTATTAATTTTGTGCTGTACTAGGTGCGTGCGACCCAGACCACATTTTTCGAACGAAATAGATTTAAATTTCTCTATAACAATGTTTAATTTACGATTATCTTGGGGAGACAGTAGGGAAGCTGACGTGATTTTACAAATCTCACCCACAATATTTTCAGAAACATGACTATCGTTTACTTTTGGAAACAATTGAGGAGTTACGTCGAATTGCTTCCGAAAGTCAACACCTAAAACAATGACAGGAGAAAGAGATGGAATTATGAAAAACTTAATATACTTCTTAATATATGAAACAAGTATTTGCATAGTACCTATAACACCCTGACGTTTGCCATCCGCGGTGGTAACGTAGGAGTCTAATCTTTCTAACTTAAATCCTAAACTAATAAAAAATTTGAAGAGTGAGCCCCCAAAACAACTGACAGAGGCTCCACTGTCCAAAAGACCTGAAAAAACTAAATTTTTAATTTGAATATTAGCATGAGGTCTAACATCTTGTCCGGAACCAGTCACCGGCACGCTTGCGTCCAAGTCACGCCTAATGAAGTGGTTACCCGGGCCAGAAACTGAGAGCGGTCTCCCGACATCCTTGCATGCAGAATGCAGAGGACCACATTCTAGTTTTTTGAATTTGGACGAGTGGTGCCAGTTTGACGTTTGTCAGAATCCCAGTTAGATTCCGACTTCCACTTCCTACAATAAGGCTTAATGTGCCCCTGCATATTGCAAAATGTGCACCGAAGTTTACTTTTATTAAAAGTAGTTGATTGTGTAGAAGAAGCAGACGAAGAAGAAGTAGAACAATGTTTTGAAGAAGACGTGGCTGGTTGAGAAGTTTTAAAGGTATGCATTTTTTAAAAATAAACCTCCTTGGTATCCGATGAGTCCGACAAAGGTAAATTTCTTTCAAAACGTTTACAAACTTTAATTAAAGATTCTATGTTCTTGTCGTCAAAATAAGCTATTACAATAGCATACTTAGGAAGTAAGCTATTACACACCAAATCTACTATCTGCTCATCCGGAAGAGGTACGTTGAGTTTCATGTTGGCCAATTGTACGTCCTCAACGTAATCTACAATGCTCTGATTGTACCTCTGCTTCATCATGAGAAGGGCTTTGAGAGCCTCTGTTTGACTGATATTTTTGTCGAAACGCGTCAAAAGTAAATTCTTTAATTCCGGCCAGGTTAACAATTCTTTATAAATAGTACGAAACCACGATAGAGCCCTTCCCTCTAAAAGGTCAGGAAAAGACGTAACGACCGCAGGAAACTCTATATGACGGCTTCTCGTTAATTCTTCAACACGAAGTAAAAAATCTTTAATATCCGAGGACCCATTAAATTTAACCCCCCAATTATGAATGGAAGGGCTTTGGCTAACATTGGAATAATAATTATTCACAATATTCGTCGTATTTGTAGTAGATTTGTTTGTACTCTCAACTTCAGATTCAGCTGTCGGGTCAGGACATTCTCTAAATTTTTTATTATACTCTCTCGCTTGTTCTCTCATAGCGGCTACAGTTGACTCCGGGACGATATGTACCTTTTCCAAAAGTAATGTCAACTCATCTTTAGTTGATCCATTAATGTTAGGAATCGCCATCTTGTATTTTTTTAAAAAAAAGGAAAAAAAAAATAAAAAAAAATTAATAAAGAAAATATATTAATTTAAAGTAAATTAATATTACTATTGCAATAACCGGATACCCTGTAATGAAATTTTCCAAAAATAATTTTTTGAAAAATAATCGAAATTATTTAAAAAAAAATATATACATATATTTTATAATACGAAATACCGGACAACCTGTAATGTATTGAAAACAAGTACAGTTTTGTAGTTTAATTAAATTATTTAGTTTCAAACTAATTAAATTTTAAGTTGCTTGCCGAAGACAATGACAGAATTGCAATACGTAAATAAACCATCTGTATTGTGATCTATAGTATTTAAACGTCATACAAAAGAACAAAAAAACAATGACGGGAAGTTAAAGTTTTTTTTCAAGTCCTTTAAATAATTTAAAAAACAAATATGAAACAGGTTTCCAATAATAATAATCGGACCCATGTCCCTGTATACTGCCGAATAGATTTATATTTTGACAATAAGTCGGAATAATAATAACTCCCAGCGCGGTTGTTTGTTGCAACTAAAAGATTATTAAAACAATAATTTAATACAGACTGCAATGGGAATTACGGTTAACTGTACGCAAGATACGAACTTACTAAAGAATTCTATTTGCTTCAATTAGCATTTACTTGATAAATATAGCTGAACGGATCCTTAGTTGATAACAAACAAAAACATTTGACATTTAACAGCCCGTAAGTACTACTTGAGTCAAAACAAATGCGGCTAAAGTTCGGTGTTTGGGTAAAATTCCTAAAAAATAAAACTAGTTATTTTTATACTAATTTGGGGTCGGGGAATCCGAATCTGAAAGAATTAGGCGGCGGCAAGCAATATTAACTGAATTAAACGACTTTAAAAAATTTTATACACATACAGGAAAATAGCCATTTTGGAAGCATTTTGATTCCTAGAAAATCAAACTAGTTATTTTTATACTAACTATGGGCCGGGGAATCCGAATCTGAAAGAATTAGGCGGCGGCAAGCAATATTAACTTAATTACACGACTTAAAATTTTTCTATACACACACACATGAAAATAATCATTCCGGAAGTATTTTGACACATGTAGTACAAAGATCATAGAAAAACACGATAACATAGATGTTTTTACCACACAAAATTAAGTGTTGCCATTAAGCAGTAATATTTATAACGTAAAATAACATGTTTATATTTTAAGTACTTATTTTTTATAATTGATTCTCAAATATTTTAGGAAGGTACACCAACTAGTATTGTGGAGTTTTTATGCCTTGACGCGAGTAGGCGTTATAAAGGGGCACGTTCTTTTGTATCACAAACCATGTTACATAAACCCGGCGTAGCTGCTAAACTACTTGAAAACAGGGATGTTTTTTTGCCGTGACGCGAGCAGGCGGTATAAAGGGGCACAAACCATGTTACACAAACCTAGCGTAGCCGCTAAACTATTCGAAAACAGGGATGTTTTTTTGCCGTGACGCGAGCAGGCGGTATAAAGGGGCACAAACCACGTTACACAAACCTAGCGTAGCCGCTAAACTACTTGAAAACAGGGATGTTTTTTTGCCGTGACGCGAGCAGGCGGTATAAAGGGGCACAAACCATGTTACACAAACCTAGCGTTAGGTTAGGATAGGTTAGGGACGCGAGCAGGCGGTATAAAGGGGCACAAACCATGTTACACAAACCTAGCGTAGCCGCTAAACTACTTGAAAACAGGGATGTTTTTTTGCCGTGACGCGAGCAGGCGGTATAAAGAGGCACAAACCATGTTACACAAACCTAGCGTTAGGTTAGGATAGGTTAGGGACGCGAGCAGGCGGTATAAAGGGGCACAAACCATGTTACACAAACCTAGCGTAGCCGCTAAACTACTTGAAAACAGGGATGTTTTTTTGCCGTGACGCGAGCAGGCGGTATAAAGGGGCACAAACCACGTTACACAAACCTAGCGTAGCCGCTAAACTACTTGAAAACAGGGATGTTTTTTTGCCGTGACGCGAGCAGGCGGTATAAAGAGGCACAAACCATGTTACACAAACCTAGCGTTATGTTAGGATAGGTTAGGGACGCGAGCAGGCGGTATAAAGGGGCACAAACCATGTTACACAAACCTAGCGTAGCCGCTAATCTACTTGAAAACAGGGATTTTTTTTTGCCGTGACGCGAGCAGGCGGTATAAAGGGGCACAAACCATGTTACACAAACCTAGCGTTAGGTTAGGTTAGGTTAGGGACGCGAGCAGGCGGTATAAAGGGGCACAAACCATGTTACACAAACCTAACGTTAGGTTAGGTTAGGTTACGCATTTTTAAGACTACGAATTTTCATACTTTTGATTTAAGAATACGCCGTTGAGATAGTCGTAATTCATCAGGTTAATGTGTTAATACGACGGACGAAGAAGACTTGGTCGATTTATAAGGTATGTTTTTGAGAGCTGGTAACACTGCCGGCACATGTTTTTGTATATTTCTTGTTTTTCTATGATCTTTGTACTACGTGTGTCAAAATACTTCCGAAATGATTATTTTCAAGTGTGTGTATAGAAAATTTTTAAGTCGTGTAATTCAGTTAATATTGCTTGCCGCGGCCTAATTCTTTCAGATTCGGATTCCCCAGCCCATAGTTAGTATAAAAATAACTAGTTTGATTTTCTAGGAATCAAAATGCTTCCAAAATGGCTATTTTCCTGTATGTGTATAAAATTTTTTAAAGTCGTTTAATTCAGTTAATATTGCTTGCCGCCGCCTAATTCTTTCAGATTCGGATTCCCCGACCCCAAATTAGTATAAAAATAAGGAAATAAAATTTTTTAGGAATTTTACCCAAACACCGAATTTATTCCACAAATGCTATTAAGAACACTGACGAAGTCAAAAATAAATTAATTGCCACCAAAACCGGAAATACTTATTTAAAATATTCTTACACTGCCAAAGTCAAATAAGTAAATAATTAATTCGGCCGTCAATAATGGCTGCAACCGGAAATTAGTCAAATTCAGTCAATTAACACGATGCGTCACAACTCTATTACATTGACATTATTAAAAATAATCTGAAAATACCAGAAAAAAACTGTATTTCATAGGAGCACCTTTAAAAGGTTGGAGCTCCAAATGTAACATACATATTGACATGTAAAAATAAAACCAATGTAAACACACAAAAAAGAAACTGTATTTATTACGTGCACCCGGGAATTTATCCAAGACGTTGGGCGTCACTGTAACAGTAATCATCAGTATGGACCTTCTGATTATTCTATTTAATGGTAGAGTGAGAGATTCTCTTCAGGATTGTGGGAATAAACGAATACAGGTTCCAACTTGTGAGGTTTCATTGGTTTAAGCAATAAAAGAGTTCATTTCCAAAACAACCAAATCCCAGTATATTTTTATAAAGAACATAACAATGTTGCCCTTTTGAGGGGCCGGGTTTCACATCCCCAAAAACATAACAGATTCTGACAATTTGCGGACCATGGATCTTTATCTAAATACTTCTACAATGACGCGAACTCTTAATTTACTTGAAGATAGCGCGTTGATGAACCGCGGGCCGTATTCTCACGCAATCTCCAGGATGGGAACCAGGAAAGACTCCCCAGGAAGGCCAGAGTTTGAGGACTCCCCGCCAGGGAGTAGGGTCCAAGATCAGCACCAGTGCTCTGGTTGAGCCCCCGGATAACCAAGATTTCCGTCAGCACGCCTCATCAGGAAATGAACGCCAAGTAACCATCCGTCACAAATATGAGCAGCAGTGACCGTACCAGGTCATAAGAACTCTCCCTCGCGACGCTCTTCAATATGCCGGTCGCGATTATATAGGTAATTTACAACATCGCTATGCCGCGGACAAATATCGGTCACAATGGCGGCGACCAAATACATAAGAAAACAGCGTTCCGATCACATCAGAAAGGAGCGTTCGCAAAAAGTGCATCGATGTGCATCGCGATTAAAAATCGTTTTAAACAAACAATTTGTAACAAAGGGATTATCCCATTTTTAAATCCAGAACTATCACTTAAGTGACTAGTCGAATTTGCACCGGCTTCCTGTACGGTGCGAATCCAAAAAGTACCGCCGGAAGTTTAACAATAATGTTGCCAATCGAAAAAATCCAAAATACGGCGATTCAACAATTAAAGTAAGCGGCCAGGTGAAGGTTTACTAAGTCAGGCTAATAATTATTATGAAGTAATAATTATTATCGTGACAGTGTGTATATATGTATGTATACTTTCAGTTAAAACTAGTATATATATATATGTGTGTATGTGTATGTATATATATGTATATATATGTGTATATATATACATATATATATATATATATATATATATGTATGTGTGTATATTGTATATGTATATATATATATATATATATATATATATATATATATATATATATATATTTTACCAACAGAATTTCTTCATTCATTTTCATTTTCAAATTCATTTTTCTTGTTTTATCTATTAATATTACTTTAGTTTATTATGTCAGCTAAACAATAGTAAAAAATGTCATGGTATAACTGAAAATATTCTAGAATATGAATATACATATGTATTATTTTACCAACAGAATAGTCAACACTATAACTTACTATAATTTACATGTAAAAACATTATCATATTGGAATGTCCTAAAACGGGCATTTGCCTAGTTGGACATTTTAAGTTCATTATATTGTATTATGTAATATTTATAAACAAACAATAAATAAATAAATAAATAAATAAATAAATTTAATTTGTCACCAGCAATTTGAGAATCAGGGTCTGACATATGCAGCATACTCAGCAATATCTGGTAACGATTTCTTGCCATCGTCTTGCAAAATATATTACTTGTCAGAAGGAGATCTTTCGACCAGTGCTCTTCTATCGTGTGGTGCTTATTTCTGGTCATTAGCATTGTCACTGCAATAAATATGTAGAGTTCATTAACTGATGTATCTTTCCACCTGCGAAGCCGTGAATGTTCAGAAATAACTTTATTTCTAATAGTCGCTTGATAATATTTGTTTGTCTCCTTGACAATTTCGGCCATTATATTTGTATTTAGAAAGTGTTACAAAAAATTTATTTCCGGGGAATTTTCTGATAATAATGGGGTCGCGATTATTCCAGATGGAAAATCATTAAATTGATGGATGATTGGTTTAAAATTTCTGGAATTCACAATCCAATTTCCTGACGAAGTTCTTTGGGTAACTTCAGTCTCCATAGGTTCATCTTCATTGTCACTAGGTTGCGTTATAAAATCCGAGTCATCATCACTTTCCTCAATTTCAGAGTCAACATCGAGGACGAATTCTCTTATCTCTTCTTCACTGAGATCGCGTCTTGACATATTTAGGGATATTAAAATTAAAGTTTCAAAAATGATTGTATAAAAGTACACACGAAATGAAATATCAAACTAAATTTAAAAAAAAAACACACAAACTAAATTCTCAATTCGGGAATAAAAACTCAAGTCCACTTTTCCGCCGAATATCAAAAAAACTTTTAGAACCACACTACAGAGAACGTAATAAGAACCACGTGACATCCACACACACCTGCGATGGCGGGAGAATCAAACGACTGCGCCAAGAAATCTGTTGACCTTTTTTGGATGCTGCTTTTCGTAGTATAAACAATTTAAATTATCATATTTTACAAGAGATGTCGCTAAGAAACAGTTCATAATATTTTACAAAATAATATTTAGCACCATCTACCATTAGAAAATAGAAATATCATCCTCGAAACATTCATACTGGCGATTTACGTGATACGGCGCGGCGTAAATGGCAGTTGTGGCACGGATTGTTCGTACGCCGATCCGCGTAAATGGCAGCGATTGGGTTAAGACACTGGTTCATAACAATACTGCCTTAAGCAATGTACAGAAGTTTTATTATCTGCAATCCTGTTTAAGGGGAAATGCAGCAAAGATAATCGCCAATTTCGAGGTATCAGACCTGAATTATGTATCGGCTTTTGAGTTGTTGCAACAGAGGTTTGCAAATTTGCGAACTACCGTACATAGACACATCCAAGCTCTGTTTCAACATAAAGAGATGAAACATGAGGATCCAGTAGCCATGCGTTACCTGATTGATGAAACAAATGTAAATCTCAAGGCATTGCAGAATTTAAGCGTGAAAATCGAACAATGGGATGCTTTAATTATATACGTAATTTCTAATAAATTGGATGCAAGTTCTAGAAAGAATTGGGAACAAACCACATTGCAGGATGAGCTACCTACATTACAGGAATTTCTTAAATGTTTGACCTCGCGTGCACAAGTTTTGGAATTAATGTTAAATTCAGATTCGAAAAAAAATCCTACCCACCCGAAAGCAAATGGTAACAACAATAATCCTAAAAAGGAATCGGTATTTTTAACTGTCTCAAATATATTTTTACACGTCCAAACAATTTCAGTTAAAACACATATCGTTCTAGCCAGAGACATAACACGTGCGTGTACACAGTGCCTCACTGCAAAACCAGACTGGCCCAAAGACACATTACCTACATTGCCCCAAAACTATTCAATTCCATACCCCACTCCATCAGCAAGGATCAAAATCTGAACGTACTTAAAAAAAATGTTAAAATCTGGGTAAAAAATAATTTGGAACTGAATAAGTTTTTTCTGTAATTCAATCAGCTTCTAAAATGTGGAGTCTTTCTGAATATTTAGAATAAAAACAGGAAATATATATGTGTATATATATTTATACTCGTATGTACATGTGTATTTAAGTATGGGTGTAAATGTGTGTTTATCTTAGATATATTTTCAAATTTTTATGCTCCTATGAAGTCAATCATGTTGATCACTGTAGACATTATGCATATATATATATATTTTCATTTGTGAGTTTATCTTACATATATTTTTAAATTTTTAAACTCCTACGAAGTCATTCATGTTGATCACTGTAGACTCTATGCTTATATATATATATTTTTATTTTTTATAATTTTATTTTAACTACCACTGTTATCCACATAATATAATACCCACACACAGGCTTCGCCTTTGTGGGATTTTTTTTTGTTACTTACTTTTTTTGTTATTATGTATTTACCCATATGCAAATGTACCAAAAAAACTTTGCTAATAAAAAAAAAAAAAAAAAAAAAAACTGCTACCCACAATAATTGTATTTGTTGTTATGACAAGGGACATAAAATATATTATTGTAAAAATTTTTTAAAATAAAATTCAGGAGAGAGAGCCAACGCAATAAGGAGGTACCGTGCCTGCTTCAAATGTTTGAGGTTAGGACATACGGCCCCATATTGTAAAATTAATTTGAAATGCAAGCATTGTGATAGCGAGAGCCACAATATGTTATTGCACAGGGAGATGCATCCGAGCGATGACTCCATGAATAAAGGTGAAGATCACCCCGGAGGTGACTGCCAAATGGATGCTGAACGAGTTTCAGTGTCAAACCATTCAGCCTTAGCGAAGGCAGAAAAAACAATTTTATTGTCGACTGCTATCATTGGGGTGGTAGATCACAATAATAAAGTGCATGAGGCAAGGGTCCTAATTGACTCTGCAGCACAAGCCAATTTTATGTGCGAAAAGTTCGCAATGAAATTAAATTTAAGATGTGAGAATATAAACAAGCCTGTGTTAGGCATACACAACAATGTTACTCATATAAAGAAACGTGTTGCGATTAAAATGAAATCTCTGAGGACAAATTATAACCAAAATATCACTTGTGTAATATTACAGGAAATAACCACTAACCTACCTCAAACAACAGTGGCCAGAAAAGATATTAAGCTACCACCGGGATTACAAATGGCGGACCCAAATTTCAACGTAGCGGCGCCTATTGATATCCTGTTAGGCGCTGAGAGCTTTTGGGATATACCACAAGATGATCGGCTGAGATTGGATACCGGACCTTCTCTTCAGAGGACTGAATTAGGATGGGTCATATCAGGCCCGATCAACATTCATCATAAAAAAAGGCCAGTACCGCAAATTTGTAGTTTATCAATAAACACATTATCCAATCAAGTAGAAAAATTCTGGAAAATGGAGGAAGTGAATCCTGCAAGATTTCAAAATCATGAGGAGAAAGCGTGTGATGCAGATTTCGTCGCCACGCACTCTAGGGAGAGCGATGGTAGATACGTTGTGAGTCTGCCGCGCCACCTCGTGTGAGTCAACTTGGTGACTCACTAAACACAGCGGAGAAAAGATTTAAGAACTTAGAGAAGAAATTTTTAATAAACCCTGAATTGAAATTGCAATATGTACAATTTATGCGGGAATATGAACAACTAGGTCATATGGAGTTATGTGATAAATGGAGAGGGGATGAGCAATCCAATTTTTTGCCGCATCACGCGGTCATTAAAGAAGCTAGCACCACGACGAAGGTGCGTGTAGTTTTTGATGGTTCGACAAAGACGTCGACCGGAATATCCCTGAACGATGCTCTGATGGTGGGAGCTGTCATTCAAAAGGACTTATACAGCCATTTATTACATTTCAGAAAACATCGATACGTCATGACTGCGGACATCGAAAAAATGTACCGTCAAATCAACGTATGCGCAGCGGATCGCAGCCTTCAGAAGATTGTATTGCGCGAATCACAAGAAGAGGAACTGCGACATTACAAATTGAAGACCGTTACCTATGGGCTGGGACCTTCCTCTTTCCTAGCAACGAGATGTCTTCGACAAATTGGTATTGATAATCAAGTTAATTTCCCAGTAGCAAGTCAAGTCATAGAAAATGATTTTTGTATGGACGATCTATTGACTGGAGGGGATGACTTGGAAGTTTGTTTCAAGTTAAAGAAACAAAATAGTGATATCTTGCTGTCCGCAGGGATGACCCTGAGGAAGTAGAGATCAAATGTTTTGGAATTGTCATCTGGGCGGAGCCAAGGTGAAATTGCCAAACAGGGCAATTGTGAAAAAATGATCACTGACAATTCCAAAAATGAAAAAATACTTGAATTAATTTGGAATAATGAATAAGATTACCTGTCATATGAAATTACAAAACCGTCAGGTAAAACTAAGAGTAAGCTTCAAATATTATTTTGCATAGCTTCCACCTTTGATCCAACGCAGTGGCGGCATGTATCATCGTCAGTAAATGCAGTGGATATACTGTCCCGAGGTACCACAGCTGAAAGGTTAGTCAATGCTTCAATATGGTGGAAGGGACCAAGCTGGTTGACGGAAGATGTCAACACTTGGCCAGTATCCAAGATGTCATGTTTGGATCCCCCGGAAATAAAAAGTAAAAATGTACTACTGGTAACTAATGCTCAAGAATGGGATATTTTCGAAAAATTCTCATCGCTAACCAAATTAAAAAGAGTAATCACTCAAGCGTTAAGATTTATAAATAATTGTCGTAACCCTAAGGATAAAACGTATGGCAATTTAACTGTCTCCGAGCTGGAAGCAGCTTTAAAATGCCTACTGAAATCATCTCAAGAACACTCATTTAAAAGAGAATTGAAGGACCTAAAGAAGCATGGGTTAGTAAACAAAAACAGTAGATTGAAAGCTCTCAATCCCTGTTTAATGGAAGGTTTAATTAACAATGACAAAATCCATAGGTTTTTAGCTGATAAGGGAATTTCTTGGAGTTTTATACCGCCTTGGGCGCCGAATCATAGGGGGCTGTGGGAAGCCGCCGTCAAGTCCACCAAGCTTCATTTATATCGAATTACTAAAAATAACCCATTGCAGTTTGAATTATTATATACTTTGCTTTGTCAGATAGAGGCTTGTTTGAACTCCCGTCCCTTAACTTCCCTGTCTGATGACGTAGACGACCTTCTCCCTTTAACCCCCAACCATTTCCTCATGGGCAGGGATGCTTCAGTTATTCCCGAGGTGGATGTCCGCGAGCTCCCGGAGAACAGACTAAGCAAATATCAAAAATTAAACGCTCTAATTCAAAATTTCTGGTTCAGATGGAAACGCGATTACCTTGCCGAGCTGCAAAAACGGACCAAATGGCAGGCCAGCAACCAAAAGGCAATAAAGAAGGACGATCTGGTAATCTTGATGGAAGACAATCTGCCTCCTGCTTTGTGGAAGATGGCGCGCATATTAACTACTCATCCAGGCCCGGATGGAGTAGTGAGGGTAGTTACCCTCAAAACAGCACAAGGCACTTTTGTGAGACTCATCACAAAAATATGTTTGATGCCAATAGAATCAAACTTGGATCCAAATTTCCAGACCTGGCAAACCACGGACCTTCTCAAGGTCACAGTCTAACTATAATTAGGGCTGAACCGATGCAACCAAACCACAACAATAATTATGGAGCATCGGTATTGGTGTTGTTGACACCACTGTATCCTGCCTGAAGCCACTGGGGCTTCAAGTCAACAAACGCGAGTTGATCATCCCCGCTGCAGAATTAATGGTACTATCTGATTACCAGGGCACGGCCGCCCCATAATTTATGATGATCTACCCAATGATGACGTACAGAAGTACATGGTGATGTACTATTCAAATATGATGACCACCCTGGACAAGATGGCCGAGTAGTCTACCCAGTGAAGTGTTCCTTCTGTTTTTGACAGTGCCATGCCAGTGAAAGTGAACTGATAAACTGATAGTCAGTCCACAGCGAACTAACAATTTATTGCTATTTGTGAATTGGTGTTGGTTAAAAAATATAATTGAAGTGAAAAATCTCCATAGAGACAATGAGACATTATTGAATTGTCAATTGTACAAAATTGTTATTAATGTTGTGATTTTGTTATATTTTATGAAATTTTTTTTTTACATGAGTTTTTAGAAATTTAGAAATTTTTAGGTTATTTTTAATTGTTGGTTAGGTTCCCGGACCCTTTAAATTTAGATAGGTACACATCTTGTAAATTTTTAGTATATTGTTGTTAATTTAGGAATGTAGTTTGATTTTTTAATTTCAAAAAAATTAGTTATTTTTTTTTCATTCCCCGCCCGGCAGTATGTTCAAAAAGTGAAGGTTATTGCCATCTAGCGGTATATTTTGTAGCTTGACTGTTTAGATCACAGATTACAGTCTACGGCCATAGAGCTGCACTGTTTTAAGGCTAGACGATAAAGCAGATTTCTGGAATCTGTATATTATTTAGATTAACAATGGTGGTTGGTTTTGTTTATGTTAGTATGTGGAAATGTGTAGTTATAAATATGACAATTTTAGTTAAAAACACGCTTTTAATACGTGGATCTCCTGTAAACAGCTAGCATTTTCTAGCAAGTGGTCAAAGTGGCCAAATTAAGTGTTTTTTGTTCGGATCGGGAACAAATTTATTGTAAAATGTGCCGTGAATAAACGAGAAGATTTCCTCCTTGAAGCCATGTTTTTCTTGAAGTCTTTCTGCTAAATTACCAAGTAATAACATTGGTGCTTTCATCCATCTTCTATGGAATAATCGTGTGGGGAGGAACATACAATAACCATGTAAAACCGTTAGAAATTGCACAGAAGTCCATCATTAAAGTAATGTACCAGAAGGCCAAGACGTATCCCAGCAATCAATTATTTCAGGAAACTGAAATTATGGAACTAAGGCAGATACCGTATCTACCGTATCCAATGTCTTAAATTTATATTTTCTGGTCCTAACAATTTCACTAAAAATACAAATCGCTCTAGCCAGAGACATACCACGTGCGTGTACACACTGCCTCACTGCAAAACCAGGCTGGCCCAAAGGTACATTAACTGTTTTGCCCCTAAACTGTTCAATTCCCTACCAAATTCAATCAAAACGTGTCAATATCTGAACATATACAAAAAAAATTAAAGCTGGGTAAAAAATAATTTGAATGTGAGAATTTTTTTTCTATAAATTGTATTAAGTATCTGTTTCTAAATTCCTAAAATATTCTCTGTCTTTCTGTATTTTAGATTAAAACAAAGGAAGTATGTGTATTATATTTACACATATATATATGAACGTGTGTGTGTATTGGGTGTAAATATACGTTAACATATGTATATTTATCATTAATTTAAAAAAAATTCTCAGTAACTTCTGTAAAATGGATCATGTTGATCTTTCTAGACCCTATAGGTATATATATATATATATATATATATGTATTTATTTAATTTAACCACCACTGTATAATATCCACACAATACAATACCCACGCACAGGCTTCGCCTTTGTGGGATCTTTTTTGTAACTCTCTTATTCTTATATTTTTTGTTATTATGTTTGAACCTATTCCGATATATTAAAAAATTTTGCTAATTAAACAAAAAAAAAAACTCACAAAATCCCAAGCACAAATATTTTTTATTTGTATAACAAAAAAATGAATATGGAGTGGCTTTCTTAATTAATCTTTTTTTTTTAAACTTGCATCATTAATCATTCGTCTCACCAGCACCTGTCGCGTTCGATGTTTGGGTATTTCCCGACACTTTGTCGCTCCGCCTCTCTCAGTACCTTCCTGATTGGCTAATTAGTGACTCAGGCGGAGGCGAGGTGGACGCACGCTTACTAGTTCTGGAGTAATAACAAAATAGTCATCTCACAGACGAATGTGTAGTGACCACGTACATATATAAATACAAATACAAAAAAACAAATTCTCAACAGTGCTAGTATGTTAGTAACGATGTGTTCTGGTGATTAAGAAAAGTGCTTTGTTGATGAATGTATCCATCTATGTTCTTATTTAACAACGTTAGTTCGAGAGGGAGGACTGCCCCGAACAACCATACAGGTTCTAAGAAATAAAGAACTCGAAACAATTTACTCAAACATTGACATACTTAGCCTTAAGAATGTGCGTATTGGCGGCAGTTAGCAATTGCAGTAGTGAGCGGAATTTTTCCTGTCTAAAGAAAGAAGAGTGAAAAATTATCTTCTCCCGACCATGACAGATAAGAGAATTCGTCAGCAATACACAGTGAAACAAACTTATTGCTATCTTGGTGACAACTTTGCAAGAAAAAAATGAAGACCCAGAAATTTTCACAATTAATAAATAAAATTATCTTGGAAAAATTTAAACCGTTTCAAATCATTATTTGAAAATGTTCTACGACACTTTCGTTTACGAATCCAACTTTTTTTATTATTTATTAAAAATATAAATAATTATATACTATTTAAGCTGCAAATTTCGCAAATCGTAGAAATACCGTACGCATATTATGAGAGTAATATTAATTAAAACAAATTCACTCTTACTTAAAACTAGACTTGTGTTCAGAATGTATTAATGAATGAATTTCAGTTGTGTATTCATCTGCTGATTCATTTCGAATGAGACCATTATTTTATTCGAATTGCAGTTATAAAATTTTAGTTGCGGACTATGTATGTACTGCCAGAATCAAAGAGAAACCATTTTCATATTCTGCGGGTAGTTTTAATTCGCCAATACAGATTTAATTTAACCCGTCTAATCACAGGATACGCAAATTGTGCCACACATTTAATTTTAAAATAAAATCGTGAAATGATATCCCACACATTTAATTTTAAAATAAATTTGAGTTTGCGATAAAAAGTTAAGATATAGTTTTATTAAATTTTTTTAAGAAAAGGAACCTGTTTTTTAAATTTATTTTATTCTATTTTAATTCGAATATTCGCAGGCATACATTTTTGAGCCAATTCACATTTCCAATATACAAATTTTAATATTTAGGAACAATAATGTTCTGATAAGCACGTCGGAAAAATTACTTTATCTAGATTTTTGAACTATTTTGTTTTTTGCAAAAGGGTAAAAAAAACCGATAAATTTATAAACATTTAAAATGCATGGGAAGAACCGGAAATTTTGTACGCAAACATTGACAGGCAAAATAACATTTTTTACTTATTATTCGAAGGGTTGAACCAGTTTTCAGAATATAAAATTCTATTTGAGGATTCATCTAATGACACAATTTAGAGGAAAACATTATCTTATTCGAAGTTCAGTTTTATAATTCTAGTTGCAGATTCTGTATGTGTTGCCAGAATAAAAGAAAAAACCATTTTCATGTTTGGAGTGTACTTTTAATTCGCCGCATTCAGACTTAATTAAACCAATTTTGTGTTGAGTATGTAAATTTCCGGTTGTGAATCTAAATCATCACTCACTTCACCTGGAGGACTTTCAATTTTACTACCAGTAGTAAATGCCACAGCCTTAACCTCAAATTTAGGCTTTTTTTTTAATAAATATGTGTTAATCTTTCGCGTTGAAGCAGTATTATGACTCTAGACTTTCTGATAGAGGTTTTTTCTCCACCGTGGGTAAATAAATATATGACTTTTAAGATATCCCTTTGTAGCACATGAAAATTACAGTCGGCACACGAAAAAGGTTTTTTCACACTGACGATAAACAAGTGATGCTTAAAACTTCCCTTTGAAAAACATGAATAGTTACAGTCAGGACACGAAAAAGGTTTCTTTCCACTGTGAATCAGCGAGTGCCTTCTTGGATCTTTTGATAACATGAATAGTGGCAATCGGGACATGAAAAATATTTTTCTCCTCTATGGGTAAATATGTGACGTTTTAGTTGTTATTTTGAAGAGCATGTATATTTGCAACCAGGACACGAAAAATGTTTTTATCCACAATGGGAAAACATGCGATTTTGTATTTCATGCATAAATACACTCAGAGCATGAAAAAGGAATTTCTCCACTGTGAATCGCGCTGTGGATTTTTGAATCTCCTTTTGAGTACTTGAATAAGTGCATTCGGGACTAGAAAATCGTTTGTGTCTACTGTGAGTGAACATGAGATTTTTTGGTGCCTTTTTGTAGAACTTGAATAATCACAGTAGAAACGCGTAAAAGGTTTTATATCACTATGAGTCTATGATTTCTAAAAAGTAATAATAATGATAATGATTTCTAAAAAGTTCCTTTGTACAAGATGAGTAATTGTATACTCTACCTTGAGTCGGGAGGAATGCAGATTCTGTCAAAGTTTGTTTTTTGCCAAAAACCATGTTTTCACCGCGTTTTAAGTTGAGAACTTTAATCTGGAAGGTGAAAAAAAGTGCGGAAAGCAATAGAAAAAAAAATTGAATAAGTAATTAATTTTCAATTGCGTTAATTAAAATTTCACTTCACGAACCGACACTCTGACAGACCGGCGGGTGCCAGCGGGCATTTCGTCACTGTTGGTATCCCTGATACAAAGACGAGCTAAATACGATTGTAGCTGACTTCGTGGGATAACTGATGAGGCGTGTAATTATGAAATTTGTCTAGCGGGCTTGTGTATGTTATCTTTACTTTAAAAAACAGCCTACGTTTTTGAATGTTTTGTTTGGCTACGCAGGGTTTCATTAAGAAATCATTATCCTTCTCCCCAGTAGATGTAAAAACAATTGGTTGTCCATTTGAAGTGATGGCCGCAAAGTTTTTGACACTACAATAATTTCATTCTATATATCACCATCTAATAAACCTTCAAAATCAATCCTGAAAGCAATGTTTTCCAAGGTCACTACCCTTTCTCTTGTTCTGGGAGATTTCAATGCCCATCACGGATTATGGGGAGCTCACAATTGTGACAAAATGGGCAGAGATATTGTTGATCTACTAGACGAACTAGACTTTTGTATCATCAATGATGGTTCTCCTACCCGTCTTCAGGTGCCTGGTCAGCGACCCAGCATGGTTGATCTTACTATTTGCAATTCCAGCATAGCCGCATCCCTGTTATGGAAGGTTTTGGATGACCCTCATGGGAGTGATCATTACCCCATCCTCAGCGAATCCTCAAATATTTTCCATTCCAACAAAAATGTCAAGTGCAGTAGTCGAAAACCAAGGTTCTTAACTGCCAGGGCCAACTGGAATTACTATTCAAATCATACAAAGTTCTCTGTGCAAAATCTGCCCTTTCCAAATACAGAAAATGTTGCGGAATGTTACGATTTATTGGTGTCTGCAGGCATTACGGCCGCAGAAAAATTTATCCCCATTAAAATGACACGTAACAAAGGGAAACCTCCCCCAGCTCCTTGGTGGGATATTGAATGCTCAGACGCAGTAGAAATGGGGAAAAAGTATGCGAAAATTTATTCAACAAATATGAATTTGGAGAACTTCCTTCAGTATAAACAGATTGAAGCTAAGACCAAACGTCTTCTAAAAAACAAAAAACGTCAAGGCTGGAAAAAATTTTGTTCATCATTATCTCCCGAAGTTCCTCTTTCCGTTGTTTGGAATTCAATTCGCAGGTTTAAGGGTTCTCACGTCCCAACGGTGACTCGACCACTCACTTCAGAGTGGGTGAAGGAATTTGCCGATAAACTAGCTCCTCAAACTGCAAGTAATTTTAATGAAACAGAATTCAAATACTCATTTAAAACACGGGGTTGGATGGACACCCACTTTAATTTAATGGAACTTAGGGAGGTCTTAAACGATCTCACAGACTCATCCGCTGGTGTAGATGGAATTCCTTATAGCTTTATTAAAAACTGCGACGTTACCACACTAAACTATTATCTGATCTATAATCTGATCTTTGACTCCGGCAAAATTCCGATTAAAAAATTTTCTACATACCAGTCTAGACGACTTTTAATTTGATTAAAAGTCGTCTAGACTGGTATGTAGAAAATTCTTCCCAGCTCTCAGTTTGGCTTTCGAAAAAGAAAAAGTACGAACGAAAGTGTATCCATCCTGACTTCTGATATCCAGTTGGCCCTGGCCGATAATGAATTCCTTGTCGGTGTTTGCCTTGATGTGTGTGGAGCTTTTGACAATGTTTTATTAGAAGTTTTATTTAATAAATTATTAAAAATTGGCATCCCCCGTAAGCTTTCCAGTTTTATAATTAACCTCCTTCTTACCAGGAAAATTGAAATCCAGGTGCTGGATTCTCCTCCACTGGAAAGAATAGTAAACAAGGGTTTGCCTCAGGGCTCCGTCCTTAGTCCTATCCTTTTTAATATCATATAACGACTTTTCAAAAGCCTTCGATACTGTTAATCACGACGTCTTACTCAATAAACTGGCTGAAATAGGATTCTCCATGAGACTACTCACCTTTTTTGCTAGCTATCTTGCAGACAGGAAACAGTTTGTTTCTCATGGAGTATTCCAGTCTATTCTATTTTTTGTACGATCAGGAGTACCCCAAGGTTCTAATTTAGGCCCACTCCTTTTTTCCATATTTATTAATGATATTTCAGAAGTAATTCTGCACTCCAGGTTTCTTCTTTTTGCTGATGACCTGAAACTATTCTTAGAAATACTAACTCTAGAAGACTGCAAACGACTCCAGTCAGATATTGATAGAATTATTGACTGGAGTAAAAGAAATCGGATTGAGTTCAATATATCTAAATGTTTAATTTTGTCATTCACTAGGGCGTGTCATACCTGGTATTACCGGTATACGATGGATGCCCGAAGTCTAAAACGTGTCTCCACCATGAAGGACCTTGGAATCATGTTTGATAGTAGACTGACATTTCATACTCATATTCAGATGGTTTGTAGCACTTCATTGAGAATGCTGGGCTTTATTCTGCGTACTGCAAGGAATTTTAGAGATACCCGGGTTCTCATAATCCTATTCAATTCCCTAGTAAGGAGTAGACTTGAAAGTGGGTCAGTAATTTGGAGTCCGCACCAAGTAAAATATTCCCTCATGTTGGAGAGAGTTCAGAAAAAATTTCTGAGATTTCTGTACATGAGGGAGTACGGCTATTACCCGTGGCTCTATCCTACTGACTTTCTTTTGGGTATGCTCGGAATGAACCATCTACGAGTCAGAAGGGATGTACACATTGCTACGCATTTCTTCAAATTGATTCGCGGATGGTTTGAAAACTCAGCTATCTTGGAGAGCATTCATTTCTATGTTCCCGATGGTTATCTTCGCCACCGACAGCATAGGCTGTTCTATCTTCCGGCCTGCAGGACTAACTTGCCAATGGTCATGCCGGTCGGGAGAGCAATCTTGCTGTTGAATAGAATCAATTCGGATATCGACATATTTAGCGTTAGTGAAGCTGCTTTTAAAAGGCAAGCTCTATTAATGCTTGTATAGTTTTTAGCCTACCATTCTACCATATATGTTTAATGTAATAATGTTACAATTGTATTTTAAAAACACATTAAAATTTTTAATTTTGTAATGTTTTTGAAAGAATAAATAAATAATTTGAAAAAATTTGAATTTTGAATATATACCTTTGACCTGCATCGCAGTATGCATCCATCTTGTAAAATACTTCAGTATACAGATGATCTTTTTAGATATATTTCAGGACGAATTATTTCTATTCTGGAGGAATTGATTAACATTTGCATGAAAAACCTTGACACCTGGTTAACAAATCACGGCTTAGAAATTTCTCCTTCCAAAAGCAATGTTATCGTCTTTTCCAGAAAACGTGTTACTCCGCGTGTAACAGTCCAAATAAATAATTCAATTCTCCCTATGCAGGTACAGATAAGATTTCTTGGGGTAATTTTAGACTCTAAGTTAACATGGAACCCGTATGTTAATTTAATCATTAACAAATGTCAAACTGGCCTCAACGCTTTACGTGCCGTTTCACGGGTCTGGTGGGGAAGTCACCCATTCACCCAAAAACTTTTTTATAACGCATATGTTAGGAGTCATTTGGATTACGCGTCATTCTTTATCGAACCCACTTCTAAAAAGAACCTCGCGAGGTTGGACCGTATCCAATTTCAAAGTTTAAGATTGATTATCGGAGCAATGCGTTCTTCCCCAATTAACGCTTTACAAGTGGAGGTTCCTCTTCATTTCAGAAGACAGTTCTTGGCTGACAAGTTTTTATTTAAATGCTCAAGACTCTCTAATCACCCACTGAAAGACAAAATTACTGTACTCACAGCTCAAGTGAAATCACTTATAAATCAATTACATATTGGAGGAACAAATCAATCCCTCTTCTTGTTAAAAGCCTCCATACGTACAGTGCGTATAAACCCCTCTTAAATCCATCAGACAGACTTCCTTTATATGCCAACTCCTTTTGTATTCATTTGTGTAAACCAAATATTCTTTTTTCTCTCGGCATAATTAACAATCACGAAGCTCCAAGAAAACTTATCCAAATTTTAAATTCTAAATATTCCAACTCAAAAATTATTTACACAGATGGTTCCAAGTCTCCCTTATCAAACCATGTGGGAGCGGCATTCCACTGCCCATCAGATCAAGTCGATAGAAAAATTAAACTTCCAAAAGAGGCTTCCGTTTTCACTGCTGAATGTATTGCCATTTTTGAATCCCTCAAATACATTGACGATGATCACATTGGAAACTTCTTAATTCTCTCCGATTCCCTGAGTGCACTTAAAAAATTAAACTCTCCCCCCTTCCATTACCCAGAAGACGATTTGTGTGTTGGAATTCATACTTTAATTCATAAATTAACCGACTCTGACAAAGAAATCGTCTTGGCTTGGATACTTAGTCTCTGCGGTATCCGTGGAAATGAAAAGGCCGATTCATTGGCGAAAGATGCCATTATTTCGGGGGATATTTTATATAAATTTTTAAACACCGATGACATTTTCATAAAATTGAAGGAAAAAATGATTTCCACATGGAAGAATCATTGGGAAGAATCTAGTCAATCAAAAGGATATAACTTTTTCACAATTCAGCTAACGATTCCTTCAAAACCGTGGTTTTCCAGACTTTCTTTTAACAAATTCTCGACATCCTCCATTTGCCGCATGCGGATAGGACATTGCTGCCACAATGTTCACCTGACAAAAATTCATGTTAAGAATTCTGCGATGTGTGAATGTCGTCTTGGTGAAGAGGATCTCAATCATATTTTTTTCAGTGGCCCTTTAAATAATTCATACAAAAATTTCATCCCTCACCTAATCAGTTCGGGCATATTGCCTCCCTACAACATTGCATGCCTGTTATCTTCTGTGAACATCTCCTACTACTATCACAGAAAACCGAAAATATTGCTTGTGTTGTGATGGAGGACTTAGCCAGCCGAGGAATCGAACACGCGACGCTCGGGTGAGACCCGAGCGCTATGCCCACTCAACCACCGACCAGATAGATTAATCTATTGATCAAATAATGGAAAGCTAAGAGTTTTTGTGAAAATGGATGGTTAGATGAGTTGTGTATAATTATTTCAGCGTATATTTCTTTTCGAAAAATATTAAATTCAATCTTATTATTAATTACAGTAAGGTTAAAATCCAAGAAATTAATGCTTCAAGTAATTCCTATTTCTAATGTAAATTAATTGTTTTTATGAATTTTGTTGAAAAAATTATGGAACATTTGTAGTTGTCTTTTGGTACCGGTCCATATAAAAAGAATATGATCTACGTAACGTTTATAAAAATACACATATCCGTCCGAAAATCGCCAATATGCACTTATAATGTCTCAAACGAAATGATATTTTACAAAAACTTTGTGTTATTACCGCTTCACAATTAAAGCTCTATAAATGAAACATTTCTGAACGTAGCCGAATAGTAAAAACTGTTTTAAAAAGGTAACAAAATAAGCTTTCAAATAATTATGTTACAAATAAATATAAACATTTGTAAATATTAAAATTAAGAATGCAAACATTAAAAAATGTAAGAATGACTCACGTGATATTTTTATGTGAAAACGGTACTAAAATCACAGATTAGGTAAACCACAATACTTATTCTATTGTATAAATGTATAATAAACACTTTTGTCACCTCACTTTTTTATCATTTCAAAATTGAAAATGTCGAGCGCGGTCCAGCCGCCCGTTGGAAATTTGGCGGGTAAAATTATATATCAGACTGCGCGAATGACCGAATATTCTTATTATGTATTTCTATGGACAACTTGATAGGGATGTACAGCTTGATCCTTTATCATCGTTGATCATTTGTTTATCCTGTTAAGCACTTGCATAATGCTTACTAACAACGTATGCAAGGACACTGGAGGTCTAGATTCGTTCAAAATAAATAAATGTAGCTTCGTTTAATCAAAAAAAAATAGAATCTTTCGAGAGCCTTGAAGGAGTAACCATCAGTTACTTATACCAGGGCTGGTAAGATGTGGATTACTGATCTTTTATCGACCTTTTACTTTTTATTTTATTTTATTTTTTTTTTTAATTTTTTTTTTATTTTTTTTGGTACAGTACATACAATAGATACATAAATATAATGAAAGTATATAAAAAAGAAAAAAACTTAATACAATATTTTAAATACAAATATACTTTTTTTTTTTCATGTTCTCCCATAATAAGCAAATGCTTGTGTGTACGGGAGGAAGTATTATTTGTTAGGTTATTTTGATATTTTTTTTTAAAAATTTAGTTTATATTAAGAATAAGAGAAACATATGTGTGTATATGTATATATTTTTTTAATTATTATTTTTTTTTTTTTAGTTAAGGTTTTCAGTATATTTTTTTAATTGTGTTTTGAAATTTTTGAAACTGTCCTCAAGGGATCTTATATTTTCTGGTAATTTATTAAAGAAATTTGTTCCTAAGTATTTATAGTTTTGTTGACCCAAAGTTTTTTTACAAATGGGAATTGGTAACATGTATTTTTGCCTGAGATTTACTGTGTTTTTGAAGGGTATGGATTTGTTTAGGATATCCTTTTTGTAAACTTGTAAGGTTGAATGATACAGGAAGAGAGTATTTAATTTTCTGACTTTAAATTCTTTGAATATGAGTTCAGATGGATATAGAAAAGATTTTTTTAATATTATTTTAATTATTAGTTTTTGCGCAATGTAAAGAGATTGTGTGTGAGTTTTATAGGCGCCACCCCATCCTATTATACCATATTGGATTATGGATTGAACCAATGCGAAGTACGTCATTCTCAGTAGTTCTTTACTTAGAATGTGTCTCAAACAGCTAAAAATATATGTCAATTTTCGTACTCTGTTTTTAAGAATGGTTATATGCGGTATCCATTTTAGACATTGTTCAAAAGTGATTCCTAGATATTTGGTTGAAGTTTTCATTTCAATATTAGTACACAATAAGTTACAGTGGTGTTGTTGAGTGTGTGGTGCAGAATGGATCCTTATGTTTATGACATACGGCGTGTTTGGTTTTTTTAATGAAAAATGGTATGTAATGTGTTTTTTTAGAGTTTAATGTTAGTAGGTTATTGTCAAACCATGTTTTTAATTCATTTATGTCTATGTTAGCCTTTTTATTCAGTTCTAACCATGTGTTTGCTTTTAGAAGAAGCACTGTGTCATCTGCATATGAGATAATTTCCCCGTATTTAGCAACTTCAAATATATCATTTACATATAATATGAACAAAAGTGGTCCACGAACTGTGCCTTGTGGTATTGAGAAGTTACTACTTTCGGAATCACTTAGTTCATTTAATAATTTGACTTGTTGTGGTCTATTTTCCAAAAAGCTTATAATCCAGGATAGCACCAGTCCATTTATTCCAATTGATTTGATTTTTTTTATTAAGTTAGTATGAGATATACTATCAAATGCTTTTTTTAGGTCAATAAATATTCCAATGCATTTTTCATTTGAGTCTAGGGCGGTATATATATAGTTTGTTATTTTCGCAATGGCATTTTTTGGCGTTTTTTTTGAAACCATACTGTTTAGAATTTATAATGTGGTGTTGTTCTAAGGCCCAGATTTGGTTTTTTACAATTTTTTCGAATATTTTTGATATATTAGATAAAAGGGATATAGGGCGGTAATTTTGTGGGTCTTTTGGGCAGTCTGCTTTATATATTGGTGTTATTATTGTTCTTTTGTAATTATTTGGAAATACACCTTTTATAAGGCTTGTATTTATTATATGAGTTAATGGGCAAATTAGATATTGTTTCATTGTTTTTAATATGTTTACATCTATGTTGTCATAACCGGGAGCAGAGCCCACCTTTAAATCATCGATAACTTTTCCAACATCAGTTTCTGTTATTTTGTTGAAATTATTATATTGGTGTTGGGTAGTGTGGGGATTATTTTTATTATTGTTGTAGAGATGTCACTAAAACAATAACGGAGTTAGAACGATTTCTATGGAGACACACGCGTTGACGTATAAACACGCTTATTGTACTTGACTGCTATTGTATTTTTAACGCATATATCTGCTTAAGTTGCTGACCGGTTGTAAGTAATAAAGCAGAACTATTAAAGATTTTATTTTCTACTTGGTTTAAAAATATATCAGCTACTAAGGGACTTGTACTAACCCATTGCCAAACCGTCTTTTTGTTTGAAAATTTTTATTAGCATATTGAAAAAAAATATATATTTAAGAAAAAATTTCATTCGTCCAGCATTTACCCAATGCTAAGTGATAATATTAAAAAAACCATGGAGAAAAATATTGTAAATCATCAAACGTCCAATTTAATCATGAAAAAAATTCCTAATACATTACGCCAGCTTTTTATACAAATAATAAATTGAAAAACCATATTTTAAATAATACGGATAAAGACCAAAAAAAAAAGAAAAAAAAACCGGAGTTTAAAAATTGAATTTTAATAATTGCAACCATTTTTACATAGGTAAAACTGGCAGAAATTTTAAACCGAGGCTTAAGGAATATTTGAGATGTCTAAATAGCAATAATTATTCGAAATTTGCAAACCATCTAATTGAATTTAACCATTCATTTGATATAAATACTGGTTTTAAAATATTACACACTAACATTAGTGGTTTTCACTTAGATCTTTTAGAAATATTAGAAATTAGGAAAAAAGTCAATAGAAATTGAAAATTATTAATAATCAAATTAATTTTGTGAATAACCCGATCTTGAGCATATTTCTAATGTAATTTTTTGTCTTTGATCTTCTAAGCACCTCCCCTTTCCATCTCTCCCCCCACTACTTCTATTTCTACCCACGCCTGTCTTTCTATACTTGATAGTTTACTTTTTAGTACATATAATGTCATGATGAAGAGAACGTCGTTCTAGAAACATGTTAATTTTTTAAATAAAGGTTATCGTGGTAAAAACAAAGTGTTTTTAATTATTTCATTAAATATTATAATTTCAATAATTATCGCTAGTTTCGAGCAAGCGTGTTCTAAAAACGGATCCGAATGTGTCTTATTAATGTAGGCTTATGTGCAGTTAAACATTAATAGAAATAGGTTTATCTCTACTGTGAATCAACATGTGCCTCGCTAAACTACTTTTCTGAGAACATACATAATTGCAGCCGGAACAAGAAAAACGGTTTTTTCCACAGTGATTGAGCATATGTCTTGTCAAACCACTTTTATGAGAACATGAATAACTGCACTTGGAACATGTAAATGGCTTTTCTCCACCATGGATAAGCATGTGTCTCCTTAAACTATTAGTCTGAGAGCATGAAAAACTGCAATCGGAACACAAAAAAGGTTTTTCTCCACTGTGAGTAAGCATATGACTCGTCAAACGACTCTTATCAGAACATGAATAGCTGCAATTGGAACACGAAAAAGGCTTTTCTCCACTGTGCTTCCACATGTGTTTCTTCAAATTTCCCCTATAAGAACATGAATAACTGCAATCTGAACACGAAAAAGGTTTTTCTCCACTGTGAGTAAGCATGTGTCTCGTCAAACTACTCTTATCAGAACATGAATAACTGCAATCGGAACATGTAAAAGGCTTTTCTCCACTGTGAGTAAGCTTATGTCTCGTCAAATGACTCTTATGAGAGCATGAATAACTGCAGTCGGAGCACGAAAAAGGTTTTTCTCCACTGTGAGTGAGCATGTGATTCCTCAAACTTCCCCTATTAGAACATAAATAACTACAATCGGAACACGAAAAAGGTTTTTCTCCACTGTGAGTACGCTTATGTTTCGTAAAATTACTCTTATCTGAACATGAATAACTGCAATCGGAACATGTAAAAGGCTTTTCTCTACTGTGAGTAAGCTTATGTCTCGTCAAATGACTCTTATGAGAGCATGAATAACTGCAGTCGGAGCACGAAAAAGGTTTTTCTCCGCTGTGAGTAAGCATGTGTCTCGTCAAACTACTCCTGTCAGAACATAAATAACTGCAATCGGAACACGAAAAAGGTTTTTCTCCACTGTGAGTAAGCTCATGTCTCGTCAAATGACTCTTATGCGAGCTTGAATAACTGCAGTCGGAGCACGAAAAACGTTTTTTTCCACAGTGAGTGAGCATGTGTTTCCTCAAATTTCCCCTATCAGAACATGAATAACTGCAATCGGAACACGAAAAAGTTTTTTCTCCACTGTGAGGCAGATCCGCCAATGAGTCTGAAAAACAACACGAATATAAGTGTAAGTACTGTGAATTCAAAAAAATGTAAGAAAGCAAGAATCGTTTTTTACCTTTTGCCTGGGTAAAACTTTGAAAGCGTTTTAGGCATTCCTTTTTAACATCCGGCAGCTCTATGTCAATTTCCAAATAAGGAATTCTCTCTTCATTTTCATCTCGGGGTCCAGGTTCTACCTTGAAGCTAACAGTCTCCACTTTAAAGCTACCTCGAAAAACCAAACAAAACAAAAGATTTTATTTACATTAGAATTAAGATTACATTAAGAGTAAATATTAGAATCACAGAACATTTAAGATGCTTAAATAAGAAATTTTTTCAGAGTTTGCTTATCACCTAATTTCCACGCATCGCACTTTTAATAAGGAGACAAGGGTTAATATTTTTCACTCTAACAATAAAAGCAAAAAATAGTTAACTTAGAAGACCTTGAAATCAGAAAATCCTGAAAAATAACGCTAATATTTTGAAAAACCAAATTAATTTATCTTTTAGTCCCATTCTAAATATTTTTCCAATAAACCGCTCTGTTCTTCCCGTAAATAAAGCAATTACCCCCACCCCTTAGATAACCACTCACTCAAACACTTAAAAATTGTATATCTGTCAATATTCTGTATCATAGGTTAGTTATAATATTCTCCGGACGAAGGAAGGGTGCTTCTGAAACCGGTAGAGTGTTTATAAAATAAAAGTGGTCTACAACAAATTTATGTGTTTTTATTGTAAATTATGGCGCTCACAAAGTTAATCCTCAAGTTGTTCTCAAGTTTCCCGTAATTGTTTGGTTTCGGTTTCCTCTCAATTGTATTTTTATGTTTAATGTCAGAATATTTCTCATTTCTGAACGCAAAATGCCTTCTTTTACTATATTAGTTATAAGTAGTTTAGCGGGTTTAAATGAAAAAAAAAAAAAAATATATATATATATATAAATTATATTTTAGTTTTAAAGTTTCTTGTTTTGTCCTATATTACAGTTGCACCGGTATTGTCTATTATTATTATTTTCCTGTGTATGCTATAACAGCACTGTCTTTGTTAATTTTGTTCTCTTGTCATTGTTTTGTAAATACTGTATATTCTTTATTTCATATTATTTTCTCAATATTATAAGGAGCACTGAAGGATCATATTTAAATTTATTAGGTATAGATAAGCGCACTTAAAGTTAAATGACACAAAACTGCGCTATATAAATACAATTATTATTATTATATATTTGTTTAAACGAATAATAATGTTATTTATTTCCATTTCAAAAAAGTTGAAAGTATGCTGGAGTTTGGTAGTTTCCGTAAATACTTATACATTTTAAGATAAAGTACGGCAACAGAGGACATAATGAACAAATATATCAAGTCCTGCCTTAGCAACAATTCGAACGGACAATGTTCCTGAAAATCCAATAATGCAACTTACTGGCTTTTTGAAAATTCTCCGCATATTGTAGACATTCCTTCTTTACATCTGGGAGGTCAAAATCCATATCCGCATACGACATTTCACCTTCACCTTCTTCCTGGGGCCCTGGTTCCGTCTTGATGGAAACACTCTCTGGGCTTTTTAGATCCATGGCAAGACCGTGGAAGATTTATGGACTGTTCGGTTGAACTATTCTTTAAAAGCAATTATGATGGAAGTTGGCATTATAGGGGTTTTAGAAGATGTTTAATTTTTCTTCATACAGTTTGTTTTTTAAGAATCCGATATGTAAGAAAGAATGTGTTTTATTTTATAAAGTATTGGTTTATCTATGGTTTAAGATTTCGGACATTATTGTTTGACATTTGTCATCTCTCGTTGTTTTACCCAACTCTGTTATTTGGAAATGTTTGATGTTTATTTAATTTTGTATTTAAAATATTAATCAAATACTTCAATGTGTATTATTTACTTATTGTTAACTTAAATTACTTACTGTAAGGATTAAAAAAATTGCGAGTATGTTTGATGTTTTGACATCTTATTTTGAGGAAATAATGTACGAGAACTTTACACTCGCACTGTTAACTCATAGAATAAAGAATATCTGTTTGTGTTAACTTTATGTGGTAAAATATTTTTATTAATTTGGATAGAGAAAGGGTTGTATAAGCTAACCTTTGGATCAGGCATAGGGTACAAAAGCTTGCTCAAATTGCAAAAAGTTAAACAAATAAATCGATTAAATAACGACCGAACATCTGAACCTTGCAATAGAGTGACCAGTGACAGATGCTTTTATGATTGTGATCTATGGATATGTTTAAGGTGCTGCCATTTTTTTTAACATTTAATATCCTATTAATACTATTATTTAGTTTCAAAAATATTATTTCTTCTCTAATGACAACTATCTGTTTTGAAATGAAAATAACGATCGTGCAAATAGGTCTGGCTGACCCAAAATACACCACGTTGACAGTTTAGATACAATAACTTTTTGTTCATATCTTTAGTCTAAGGCGGCCAACCGTTCCGCATTCTGCGGGACCGTCCCGCATTTGCAGTTGTAGTCCCGCATTGCAATATTTACAAAAATAGTCCCACCAATCGTCTAAAGCGTCCCGCATGTCTATATTTTTTTAAATACTGTTTATGGTAGTCAAATAAATTTCTTCTATCTTTAGTCTATTTAAGCCATTTGGTTAAGATCAAGACAGAATTTGTCCCTGGAAAAGGCCCGAAGATATCGATCTAGGGATTGGTTTATTTACGTAACAAGCAAGAGTCCAAGAGCGCGAGTGTAGTAGTGATTGAGTTGTTTTGTTTACGAATTAGTTCACGCCGTGACACGTAATATTTATAACCCATATTTATCACTCAATTCAAATCAAATAATTTCTTGACCATACCGACCGCGAAAAAGCGGTGTTGTAAGTTCAGTGAAGAATTGCAAACAGAATTTCCTTTTTGGCAAAAGTATTAACATTCATTTCTGAATGTAGTATTAATTCGCCGCATACAGATTTTATTTGAACCAGTTTTGTGTTCAGAATGTAAAATTCTTGTTGGATTCGTCTTCTGACATATTTCGAAGGAAAATATTCTTTTATTCAAAGTGCATTAGAAGGGACTCCACCAGTTTCTAGTAAGGAAAATATTCTCTTTTTCGAAGTGCATTTATAAAATTCTAGTTGCAGATTATGTAAGTGCCGCCAAAATCAAAGAGAAATCATTTTGATGTTCTGAGTGTAGTTTTAATTCTCCGCATAAAGATTTAATTTTAAACACCCGTATGTGTTCAGAATAAAACGATACATTAAATAACAAGTTGCAGATTCATCCTGTTTCGACTGAAGCTTTACATTCAGTTATTTCATTCATCATTTCAGTAATTTCACACAGGGTGCACGCCAAAACACAGCTCCTCAGAGATCGTTTAAATTTATAGCGAATAATATTGAAAAAGTTATAATTCTATCGGCAATTGTTTGCGTTAAGATCTATTCAGCGAAAAATCTACATCAATGATCGATGTGCGGTCTCACAAAGTGATTAAATCATTTTGATCAATCTTTATAAAGTGACAGTTAAGTGAATATTGTTGCCCAAATAAATATCCGCTTATTACAAGTACCTGTCAACTAACACTGCGCCCAAGTCAACAAATATTGCACTAACCTCACACTACGTCATATGTGGTCAATAGTGTAGTGGCTAACGTGATCGCTCAGGTACACCTAACGGACCGAGATCGAATCCTACCTAATCCAGAAGAACTTTGATATTTTTATTTTTCCTAAATAAATATCCGAGCTCCAAACCTTCCCAAGATGAATAGGCAGAAGAAATCGCAAAAAAGTGACATCTAGCGATTCAGAAGAGTATAATCACAATATAAATAAGACGACCAAATCTACAGGAAAAATGCACCTGAATTAGGCGATATTAATATGGAACAAATTATCGTACACATCGCCAAAAATGTGGAAAATATTAAAAAAGAAATTATATCCAAAATGGAAAAAATCACAGCTGAAACACATGAAAGCATAGAATTTATAAGCAATCAATATGACGAGCTAATAAAAAAGATAGACCTAACTCTTAGTCAAAACAAAAAAATTGAAGATGAAATAGCAATCATCAAAAAAGATCAACAAGACAAAAATACCACTATAAAACATCTGGAAATAAAACTATCTGAAATTGAAACAAAATTCCGCTCAAATTACTTGGAAATAGCCGGAATTAAACATTCAAGTGGCGAAGAGGCGGCTGAAATAGTTATAAGAGTTGCTGCAGCGGCTGGCGTTGTAATCAAATGTAATGAAATCACCGAAGCTAAAAGAATACCGGACCGACGTACTGATGCCCCCCCCCCCAAACTGCTGGTTCAGTTCAAGAACAAAACTGCACGTGACAACCTCATCGCCGCGAAAAGAAACATAAACTACGCTTCCATCAAAGGACTTACAGAAGACAAGATTTACATAGGAGAAGAACTCTCCCCATATCACAAAGAACTTTTATGGCATACAAAAAAATTTGCTAAAGAAAAAAAGGGAGAATCATGATGAGGCGCATCACAAACGATAAAATTATTTATATTAAACATGTAGATGATTTTAAAAAAATTACATAAAATATCGGGTAATTACCCTTACATATTTCCACACAATCTACACATAATACAAAATGGATAATACTACCACAACATCTAACAAAACAAACTTATCAATATACCATCAAAATATTAGATCTATAAACAAAAACTTTGACCAATTCCTCATCGAACTCGACCTTACTAAAATCGAATATGACATAATTATCCTGACAGAATGTTGGCTAACACCTTACTATACTCCTAAAAACATCCCCAATTATACCCACCATCAAACCTCAAATCACTACAGACAAAACGATGGCATAGTAGCATATACATTAAACAACACTCTTAACTCATTTAATGTCAAAGAAATTTATATTACTAACTCAAACTGTCTTCAAATAACGTATAATGTCAACACATGAATCATTGCACTTTACCGCTCTCCTTCTCAACCTAACATCTCCTCATTTTTGCGCGACATAAACTGCTATCTCACGGATCTACACAAAATAAAGAACTTAATTCTAATGGGGGATCTTAACATTAACATTTTAAAAAACAACGAATATCCCCAATGCCAAGACTATCTAAACACACTGATGTTCCACGGAATGGAAAGCACAATCAATTCAGCAACACGATGTACGCCAAACTCCTCCTCCTGCATCGACCATACTATGGTTAAATCAACCAACCAATACACCTCCGAAATCCACATGTCATCAGTTACAGATCACTACGCCACCTCTTTCACAATGAGTTCCAAACACAACGTACAAAGCAAACCAACTAAAATAACGAAGAAAACAATTAACTATGACAATCTTAACAAAACGATTAACTCCAAATCGTGGGACACACTCTATAACAAAACTAACATCTATAACAAAACTAACTACTTCTCTACCTACCTACAAGACATCCTTGTCCAAAACACCAAAATCACCACAAACACCATTCCTAAAGCGATCAAACCTCTCAAACCTTGGATAAACCATACTATAATCAACTGCATTCGGAAACGCAATTCCATACACAAAAATGTGCCACAAACCCATATGATATCACACTCCATAATTTCTACAAAAGATACCGTAATATCTGCACACAAGTCATTAGGAAAGCCAAAAATCTATATTACAACAAAAAAATTTCCGAATGCAACAATGACCCTAACAAAATATGGAAAGTCCTCAAGGAAGCTACCAATTCAAATAAAGCCACCGACACCTTAAACTCTCTCAATATCAAAGATATCACTGTAGACTTTACATCGAACCCCAACACAATTGTCAATGACATAAACCAGTACTTTACAAACATAGGTCCGGAACTAGCAAAAAAAATCCAAATAAATAACGATACGCTTGGTCCAAGTGACCACGCGACCAATGATGATTTCCCAACCCGCTTTGTTCTTAAAACGATTACAGAGAAAGAAGTTTCTATAGTAATAAACTCGCTCAAAAACTCTTCATCAACCGGCATTGATGAAATATCTAACAATGTTCTTAAAAAAATTGCCCCTGGTATACTTCAACCATTAACGCATCTACTTAATATTAGCATCCGCCAAGGGCTATTTCCCAACATTCTAAAACAGGGTCTCATTATCCCTATTTTTAAAACTGGCTCCAAACTTGATATTAGTAATTATCGTCCTATTACGTTGCTAAATTCCCTCTCAAAAGTATTCGAAAAGATCGTCAATAATAGTCTCATGGAATATCTGGAAACCAATAACTTAATATCGCTGCGGCAATTTGGATTCAGAAAACATAAAAGCACCAATGATGCTATAGCCACGGTCACTGACCATATTTCTGGCCACCTGGATAAGGGCTTGAAATGTCTCTCGGTATTTCTCGACCTATGTAAAGCATTTGATACAATCTCACACAGCAAACTAAAACACAAAACGTTTAATATAGGTATTAGGAACAAAGAATTAGGCCTCCTCTCCATCTTCTTATCTGACAGATCCCAATGCGTTAAACTCAATACGACAAAGAGCCAGAATTTGCCCATTAGTTACGGGGTCCCTCAAGGCAGTGTTATAGGTCCAACGCTCTTCCTTATATGTATATATTAACGAGTTATGCAACCTAGATATCGATGCCACTATTGTCAGTTTCGCCGATGACACTGTCCTACTCTTCCAAGCAAAAGATTGGCTTACCGCATATTCCAAAGCGGAGGAAGGAATTCAACAGGTAAAATATTGGCTTGACTTGAACATATTAACTCTAAATGTACAGAAAACCAAATACTTACTGTCTAGTCTCACCAATATCCCAAGTCAAACCCAGCCCCGCCATTAAATTTACACAAATGTAAAAATTCATCTCTAAACCGGAACTGTGACTGCCCATGCCTAGAGCAAGTAAACATTATCAAATATTTAGGATTAACCTTCGATACACACCTGAATTGGAAGCAACATATACATAATACTACAAACAAAATCCGAAAATCTATATATTTTTTCAAACAAACACGCAATTTCCTTAACCTAAAACTTTTAAAAACAGTATATTACTCATTGTGCCAATCTCACATCGAACTTTATAGACTGAAGTTTTTTGTTCCACTAAATACTCTTAGATTAGTATATCTGTCACTGGCGGAATCAAGATGAGGAATAAGATATGGAATAACCACATGGGGACATTCAACAAAAACAAATCTTCTTTCAGTGCAAAACGTACAATATTCTTTGGTAAAATTATTATTAAAAAAAATGAGAGTCAGCATACATCTCAATCTGAATATAATAAACTAGTGGTTAATGTTCATAATACAAGACTAACTGCAAATGATGGACTTATAATTCCCAGATACCTAAATAAATACGGTCAAAGAACTCTAGAATACCTTGTTCCAAAAATTTACAACATGTTACCCAACGCAATAAAAAGCTGTGAATTGAGTTTCAGAAGGAAATGCACGCTAAAAAAATGGTTAAGTGAAAGAACTTTTGGTAAATTTTGGGGATCGCTGTCAACGGTTAATACGCACTTTTTTTTGAAAAAATCTTTTGATTCACCTTAATTACATTAAAAGACAACTATTTGCATTGGGGGAAGTGGAAAATATTTCATTCTAAATTTCGATTACGTAAAATTAAAATAAGCTTTCATTGTGTGAAACGAGACCGTCCATTTTCAAACATTATTTTCAAATGTCATTTTTTGTTATGTTGGTATTCTTGTTACTGTAAGAAAAGATGCAAAGCATAGCAGATTATATATAATAATACTTCTTCCTCTCTAACGATATCCAAAAACCCGACCACAGTTAGTAAACACGATTGGCACGACATTTTTTAGATTTCAAAGTCTTTTCGGAGGGAAAAATATTTTGAACTAAATTTGATAATGAAAATTTTCGTTAATTGCAAACGGAAACCAACGGCTAGAGACAAAATCGCGCGGGCGTTTTTTTTAATGTTATAAAACTAAAATTCCGCCTAATTAGTAGGTACTTACCTAATACACATGTATTGCGTGCGTTGATTAAAATTTATTAGCTTGAATTTTTTTTGACATTAAAATTTTATTTTTATAAGTCAACTATTTCTGCGATGTTGAGCGGCTACGTACGCTAAGTTTATGTGATATGGTTTATGATACAAAAGAAAGTGCCCACTTTATACCGCCTGCTCGCGTCAAGGCAAGAAAAACATCCCAGTTTTCAAGTAGTTTAGCGGCTACGCTAGGTTTGTGTAACATGGTTTGTGATACAAAAGAAAGTGTCCCTTTATAACGCCTACTCGCGTCAAGGCAAGAAAAACATCCCAGTTTTCAAGTTGTTTAGCGGCTACGCTAGGTTTGTGTAACATGGTTTGTGATTCAAAAGAAAGTGCCCCTTTATAACGCCTACTCGCGTCAAGGCAAGAAAAACATCCCAGTTTTCAGGTAGTTTAGCGGCTACGCTAGGTTTGTGTAACATGGTTTGTGATTCAAAAGAAAGTGCCCCTTTATAACGCCTACTCGCGTCAAGGCAAGAAAAACATCCCAGTTTTCAAGTAGTTTAACGGCTACGCTAGGTTTGTGTAACACGGTTTTTGATATAAAAGTGAATGCATTATTTATAAAAAATTATTACCGAAATTAAAAACATGTTTTTTTTCCGTCATTTTATTCCCAAAACTCCGATAATTTAGTACTTACCTTTCCAGATTTCGTGGTACCTTCAAAATCTTCTAGCCGTTCGTTATACATTCTAGTGTATCAGGAATACCAACACCAAAGTGACAGCGACAGCGAATGAGCTAATTACTAATGGCGTACAATCTCACAAGACAAAAGCTAATTTTAATGGGCCGTTTTCTGAGTAATTCCAAAATACCCACGAGATGGCAGCACGGTGTTTAGCGGTCCTCCTGTCATCTAATCTGTGAACCAAATCTATGGACTGACACACTGACGTCTTTCAACGATCTGTCATTTCGATAGCTATTTGCAATTTGTTTTCCGACAAGTTTAGCCAAACCAAGTTTGCTCGATTTGTAAGTAAAATGCACAAAAAGTAAGATGCTGCTCTGAGCCACAGACCATGCTGCTCAACGGCCTCAACGCTAAGCAGGCTCTCAACGACGATGGACTCCTTATCGTAGCGCTGGTTCTGCCCTTCAAACCATACGTTGGATGTAAGCTATGGATTTTATTATACCTCTAATGTCTTTTAAATGTGATTAATTTTAAGTAAGTGGTTCTATGGCACCCCCAATCAGGGTATGTTGTGAGGCTGAACTGAATAGGGGAGGAAAGAATATGGGAAATGTGGAGGCTGGGAAATGCCTGGCTATTCACACCTGGTCACCTAACACAACTATTGCCGTTTCAAGCAATGTATCGCTTCTAAATGGTGGTTTTTCACCGGCTGTTTAAGGAAGGGCATTAAAAGAATGGAATTTTAATAAAGATCTTGAAAAGACCACTATTAAATAAGGGAGGAGAGGGAAATATTCCTAGTATGTAGGGAAATATTGCATGAGAACAAGTCGAATGCTGCTGTCATCTACTGTGGATGGATGTTCCGCTCTTGTCTGGCGAATTTCTTGCTGGTGAACCGATACCAAAGGGATCTCATCAATTTATTAACATTATGCGACTGGTCAGTGGTTGAGTGGGCATAGCGCTTGGGTCCCACCCGAGTGGGACCCAAGCGCTATGTCCTAAATCCTCCATCACAACACAAGCAACATTTTCGGCTTTCTGTGGTGGTAGTAGGAGATTTTCAAACATTGTTGGGTTATTCGTAACCCGGGAATGTTTGTCTTTCTTTTTAAATAATTTAAAATAATTATCTGCTACGTGTATTGCCTAGATCTGAATAATCAGACAGTTACCAATTTCCTCCAGACTCAAAAGCTGCTGTTTTGTTACTCTTAATTTTTCATTATTTTTGACATAGGTAAAGGCAAAGCTTAAATCTCAAAGCATAAAGCTCGAGGCAAAAATCTAATCGCTTAACACTCAAGCTTAAACTCAAAGCACAATCTTTAATTTCTCCTAACTATGTCTAGGGCATTGCACTGGTCGTCTTCTCTCGGATTCCTTGTACTATTCAATTATAATTTTCAGACGAATCTGGCCACATGACGAAAGAGCGTCTGCCCATCCGAGGCCACACATTCGAGGAGCACGTGGAATCCTTCACCAGCTACTGCGCTACTACCGTGGGGCTCCAGGTCATGCAGTGGTCACGCGTGTCCTACCTCTCTGCGAGGGGGACTTCAACCAGTCCTACTGGCTGAACGACTCTATCTTCATCATCAAAAAGGACCCAAATTTCCCCGAAACCACGGTTGAATAGAAGTTTTAATAGGTTTACTTATATTACCTGATACCCCTCATCTGTGAAATAGATTATATTTCTATTGAATGTTTACAAATAAAATATTAGCATAGGAAAAATCAATTTTTTATCAAGTAAATTCTAAAAATAAATTTTCTACACTAGTTGCATATTTAATTTGATAATCTTATTTTCTTTATTTTAACAGGTTGACTGTTCACAAAGACTGCTCACGCGTTGACCGACGCTACAACTATATAATATTAGGATGTAAAAAAAATATATAAAAATGCCAAAACAATAAATAATTTATGCATAATGTTAATTACGTATTTGTTGTACTGATATGTTCTTCTATGTGTATAATCAGGGCCGGATTAAGCATGTCGGGGCCCGTAGGCAGTGCACGTCTCGGGGCCCCTACCTATACTTTTTTCAAACTATCAAAAATATTTTTCTACCACAACGTATTTTTATTCATTATTATTATTATTTTTTTTTTTTTTATTAATTTTTTTTTATATGAATACCGCACAGGAGTCTCAACTGCTCCCGTCTGGAGCCAGTGAGACAATGTCATCCCCAATTGGGGTATATTTTGGCTGAAGGTAGTGGGGATGGGAAGGAGATAGGGAGGAGGAAGGTGAGGAAGTACCTGGCTATTCAAATCTGATCACCAAACACGGCTAAAGCCATTTCAAGCAACGTTTCAATTTTGAATGGTGGTCTTCTGGTCACTCTGGAACGTGCTGCAAATATACTATGTGTATATTATTTTTAATGAGTAAATTGCGAATGAAACAATTTAATCAAATAAAATGTATTTGCCACGCCGGGATTCGATCCCGCGACCTTCGAAATGCGAGTCAAGAGTCTTACCGCTGGACTAAGCCGGCCGGCTACGAAGTAATGCCATCATCCCATCCAATAAAAAAATTGAAACGAATGCAATACAATACAATAATTCTTTATTAGACATAAAAAGGCACAAATATACACGGTGTCCGGAAACTCGCAGTACAAGCGGGAAATTGGTCAATCTACATCACAATTGGAGTCGATTCGTGATATATTTTTTTGATTTGAGCTTTCGTTTTCGAATAAATCGGGTCCGAAGTTGGAATTTTTTGGTCATATTTGGAAAAATCGAACACTTGCAGTAAATATCAGAAAAAAAGTTTTTTGTAAAATTTCTTTTAAAATTCATCGAATGTTAAACCAGGTTCAAAGGTTTTTTTAACCCTTTAGTTGCCGAAAAAATTGAAAAAAAGTAAAAAAATAATAAAAAATCGAAATGCTCAGATCGAAAATAAATTTTTTGGGTTCTCTGTGTGATGTAGATTCACTAGTTTCCCGCTTGTACTACAAGTTTATGGACACGTTGTAGAAACAAAAATATATTTAAAAAAAAACGGTACTATCAGCGGTCTTATCACTCTTGTGATAAGCTTGTATAACATTTATATTTTAAACACATAATTAGAAATAAAAAGTAAAAAAAAAACTGAAACAAAATAAATACCAATAAAAGCCACACTCGGCACCTGCCTGATACTAAGTAATGCTGCTTAACGAATAAAAGTATAAATACCAATAAAAGCCACACTCGGCACCTACCTGATACTAAGTAATGCTGCTAAACGAATAAAAGTATAAATACCAATAAAAGCCACACTCGGCACCTACCTGATACTAAGTAATGCTGCTTAACGAATAAAAGTATAAATACCAATAAAAGCCACACTCGGCACCTACCTGATACTAAGTAATGCTGCTTAACGAATAAAAGTATAAATACCAATAAAAGCCACACTCGGCACCTACCTGATACTAAGTAATGCTGCTTAACGAATAAAAGTATAAATACCAATAAAAGCCACACTCGGCACCTACCTGATACTAAGTAATGCTGCTTAACGAATAAAAGTAAAGTAAAGTAAAATACAACAATGATACGTTTTTAGATTTTCACGGACAAAAGTTTTTTGTTCTTAGTTTTTGGGATGTTATGCCGTGTTGCGCTACCTCCTTCTTTGGTTACATGGCATAACACCCAAAAAACTAATAACAAAAATACAATGATGTTTAAATATTAACTCGTCTAACTCTTTTAGATACAAAATCTTTTAAAACATCTTGAAAGTTGACCTTTTCCAAAATATCATTTTCAATCGACATTATCGCCAATGAATTTAAACGCTTCTGAGACATTGATGAACGAAGACAATTTTTGATTAGTTTTAGTTTGGAAAAGTTGCGTCCACCCGTGGCGTTTGTAATCATCAGACTTCTATATGTTTGCAATGCTGTCATTACATTCGGAAAAGTCGATTGTGCCATATTACCAAAAATGAGTTTATATGAATCCTCGGCAAGTTCAATTTTATCTTTTAATGAATCCTCTAATTGTAAGATGAAGTACTTGAACTGTACCATCTCGTCTGAAAACTCAGGCTCAATGTCCTCGGAATAATGTTCCCTAAACTTTGTACAAGCCTCTCTAATTTCATCGTTAAAGAAATCCAAACAGACAATTAATTTCCCGGTAAGCGTCTAGTCGCCGCAACAATTCTGTACACAGCGTGTCTAGTACAGGCAAATAAGTTTCAACTTTTAACTTCTCTTTTCCTCTGTGGACAACGACTTCTGCAGATCCGTCATCGTGATGTCTTTTCCTTTTTCGCACACTCTGATTTTCATCACTGTATTGGGTATCACTTATCTCATTTGCCTTCATCTCGTAATCGTCAAATAATTCTCGCTGTGAAAGCAAAAAATCTAAAAGCGACTTTAAAAGATCGACTGCCGTTCGAAGTTCAATAGTTGGTTTTTGTAGTGATATACTGACATAATTGATTCGATCTAGTATGGCAGCCCAGAATAATGCCATTACGGCATTTTCTTTTTTTTCCAAGTCCTTTAATAGACATCTGGCCTCGTGAATCGCTTGTGATATCTGAGTCTCATCTTCAGCAATAGATTGCAAAGCTTTCTGTAAACCGTTGTAACCTCTTGAAAAAGCCTTAACCGCATCGGCCCTTGCACACCACCTTGTGTCGGATACTCTTTTCGGAACTAATGACGAGTATTGTTTAAGGTGTTTGAGCATAATTGCCCAGCGATGAGTTGACGCCGAAAAAAAGTTGTATAGTGCCTGTACAAATCCGAAGAATGAGATTGCTCCAACGCAGCTCTCTGCAGCACGTACTCCAACCAAATTCAGTGAGTGCGCTGCACATGGAACGTAGTGTGCGAGGTGATGCGCCTGTAGACCATTATAACAACCAGACATATTTGACGCATTACCGTAAGACTGGCCTCTCAAATTTTTTATATCAATGTTACATTGGTTTAAAAAAATTAAAATTGTGGTGGCTAGTTCTTTCCCTTTGTGACTTTCTATGGGAATAAACGCAAGAAAACGTTCTGCTACTTCTCCATTTGACATAACGTATCTTAGCACTACAGTCAACTGATCAGCATGAGATATATCTGGTGTTGAATCGACACTTATTGAGAAATATTTAGCTTCAATAATTTCATCAACAATGCATTTTAAAACCTTATTTCCCAATATTTCAATAAGTTCCTCGCAAATTGTTGAAGATAAATATGATTGTTTTCCCCTGCCTTCATTACCGTATTTGGCTAAATGCGAACTAAGGAACGGGTCGTACTCTGCAATTAACTCTAAAATTCCCAAATAGTTGCCATTATATTGAGAAGCAAGAATTTCATTATCACCACGAAATGCTAATCCACGGCATGATAAAAATTGAATCACAAAAACCATTCTTTGTAAAACTTTCAACCAATATTCTCTTTCTTTGTTGAATGTTATTTCCAAAGAGGTGTCGATTCGTCCGTGAATATGTCGTCTACTAATCAGTGTCTGGACACATACTTGGTGCGTTGTATTATTCTCATGCGATTGAATTCGGTGCGAAGCATTTTTCCAATCAGAAAATCCATTTTTAAATTGTGATTTGCTTTGAGCTTCACCAAAAAGAACACATGGAAAACAGTATACTTTTCCAGTAGACGGAGAATACATGAGCCACTCTCGTTTAATTTTACCACCACTTATATGTTTCCGAAAAAACATAGATTGATAAAAAAATCTTTTGCTATCGTCGTATTGTCGGCTTGAAACAGAAAAATCACAGTCAAAATGTTGACATTCGTTAGGGTCTCTAGTACACCAAAAATGTTGTATTTCGTCTGTAATATTAAGCCATAATCCAATGTCATTCTGGTATTCTACTCCTAGATGGAGTACGTTTTGATGTAGCAATTGGACCTCGGACTCGGCCTTCCTTTCCTCTGCACCCACTAAAGTAGCTGTTTCTTGATCCTGGCCAGTTTGTTCAGAACGCTCGCAAGGAATCTCTACCGGGTCAGTGCGTTCACCACCATCGCCCATCGTGAGGCTGGTAGTACGCGGCGGACACTTATAAGGTTGATTTTCCATTGTTTGATGACTAAATCCTACTTGAAAAAGGTTTTGTGTTTTCTTCAATTGTTCATAACGCTTTTTTTGTTGCCCTTGCCGCTTTTTACGTTTTTCCGAACCACTTTGGTGTTTTTTCTTTAAGGGTACCTCCGACATTTTGTCCCTGAAAGAAAAATTTACAAATAACATTTGACAGGAAAGCATTTATTTATTTAAATAAAATTAACTGAACCCAAATACTTACCTATCTAGATATTTTTATCATTACATCATTTATTATTTTTCTAACTTACTACTTAGGTAGGTACTATTAGGCGGACGGAGAGAAAATGAAAACGGCACGAGATGAAATAGTAACAATTTTCATAATATCTTCACAAGAAAAACTTCACAAAAAAAACTTCACACTCGTCAAATTCTATAATATTAAATGAAATAAATACTTGTGTTAAATAAAATCTGGTAATCAAAATTACGAGGTATCGTAATGTAACTTTAGTTTATTACACTCGTCGTCTCGCCGATTTTCTCGAAGCACTTGCAAACTATAAAAATATAACACTTCTTAACAAAATTCGAAAGTTTTGAAACATGCAACAGAGTAAAACTGTTTAAATTAAATCACTGTCGCAAAATTCCCAAATCGCAATTTAAGACAAAACGATATGAAATTCTACAATATTAAATGAAATAAGTATGTTAAATAAAATCTGGTAATTAAACATACGTGGTATCATAATGTAACTTCAGTTTATTACACTCATCGTGTCGCCGATTTTTAGAAAATGAAATGAAGTTTGTTTATGACACATGACACAACATACGTATCGAACGAATCGGAGTCAATCGGGGACTCCCCCAAATCCGGGGTCCCCAATGCTCTTTGTTTTTCCAAACAGTACTGCCAACAGTGCCAACCTTATAAAAGTGGGCATAGAATAAATAAATACATGTAGCAGTAGGTGTGCATTTACAATGCATTCAGATTTGGATTAAAATTGACGATATCTAGATTTTCCCTGAGATCTGTGAACTATTACCCGGTGTCTGAAGAAGTAATTACTCTATAATATTTTAAGCAGTGTTTTCGTACCTAGCTAGATCTTTTCTAAGCCGATCAAAACTCCGGCGCGGCATCCCGTTGCTTACTGATAGAGAGTCAAACCATTGAAGCAAGTCATTTTTTCTCGGGGCGCGGGGCCCCCAGCCGATGCGGGGCCCCTAGGCAGTTGCCTACTCTGCCTTAGGGATAATCCGGTACTGTGTATAATGTTTATAAATGTTTTACGACACATTTATATTATTTCTGTAATCTTGTTCTTTTCATATTGACCTCGAGAAATAAAAGAAAGTTTTATTTATTTATTTATATATTTGTTAAATTATTTTGTGTTATTTAGTACAACTAAACAACAATCTTTTTTAACCATGGCAGTAGATGTCGTGCAAGGCCGCAGAAAACCATGACAAAATTGGAGCGACACTCACTCTTTATTTTAATAAAAGAAATATAATAATGATCTTTTAGTTATTTGTTTTTGGGGTGTTATGCCGTGTTGCGCTACCTTCTTCTTTAGCCAACTTTTTGTCCATTTTTTTCCTCCAACTTTTTGTCCATCATCAGGGTGCCCTGATGGTGGACACTGCAACGAAAAGTTTGCTAAAGAAGGAGGTAGCGCAACACGGCATAACACCCCAAAAACAAATAAAGAAAATACTTTTGGCCGTGAAAATCTTAAAACGTATCATCATAATGATCATTTATTTCAGAATGTTGTGCAATGCAATACATTCCATATTTTGAAATAGTTCTAACATTGACAAAATAACAATGCACAGAATGCAATTCATACACAGAATGGAACAGAAAATAAATGAAAAATATAGTATATAATAATAAATCCAAAAAAATATGCAAATATCCATTCATGGGGGATATTTGACAGGCACCCATTTCCAGAAGGGCATCAGCGGGGACTCCATCCAGGCAACCATGGCAGTGATGATGGTATTCTTCGACTGGCGTAGTCTGCGCCATAAGCTTTCCCTTGGTTTTGGTTTTGTAGAATTCAAATATATTTTTTCATGTATCAGACGCCTTTCCTGTCAGTTTCTTAATTCTATATTACCTACTTCTACTTTTATCCAGGGGCATATTGAAGGAACTACACCTTTCAGTAGCTTTTGCCAGTACAGTACATCTGAAAATAAAATTAGGCTCAAACTTCCATACTTACATGATATAAAATATAAAACGGTCTACGTTAAGAAATAATAATAATTTGATTTTTTTCTTAAAACACTCCTACTGGAAATTAAATTACAATCACGAGATATACAGACATGGGACGAGAAATGCAAAGCAAATTAGATTGCCAACAAAGAAGAATCACCCGCCCATAAATCTCGTGCCAGAAAGTTATAACCATGTAATAAAATTATTCCAATAATTGAAAATGTTTACTTAATATAAAAAAAGGAAATAAGATATTATGTTAGTTGTGGTTGACTGCACTTATATTTAAAGGTACGTTGGTCAAATAATGTCAACTGCGAAAGAAGGCAAAACATTGTGTATAAAATTTTGTGCATTCTATGTCAAATGTTTCTTTACGTGTTCATTATACTATACAAGTACTATCTGTATTATATTGGGGATTCAATTATAGAAAGATATTAATTGAATGAGTCATGTACTTACTGTTATGGTTAATATTATTGAGTACATAATCGGTGTCCCTGAAATGAGCTTTACAGACAACAGAATCAGGAGTCGGTGCCCATTTGAAATGAACCTAATTGAATGAATCCATTGCGATTTCAAGTCTTTCAATATTTGGGAAACTCGTGCCCAACCCTATTATACACATTGGAACACTACAACAGGTTGACGGCATTATTATAATATTTAAAAACACTAAATTGCGTCAAACGGCCTAAAAAATGTATGGGATTTGACAGTTAAATAAAATAGTTGGACCGGTAGGACTATAGCGAACCTAGCGGCCAAAATCGTGCGAAAACGGCCCATTTTACGTAATCGAAATTTAGAATGACATATTTTCCACTTCCCCCAATGCAAATAGTTGCCTTTTAATGTAATTAAGGTGAATCAAAAGGTTTTTTTTTTTAAAAGTGCATATTAACCGTTGCCAGCGATCCCCAAAAATTAATGAACTTTTTTGTACTAATTTTTGTTATTTTCCGCTTTTCGTTTTAATGTTTTTTTTCCATTATTATTTTCTCTTGTCTTTTCTTTTATTTCTTTCATTTTCTCTGTTCTGTATTTCTTAAAAATTTTATAAACAATTTTTTTTCATGTACCTGTATATTTTATGTACCTGTCTCTTCGACTTGGTCGAAGACCTGTCTCAATTTAAAAAAAAGTAATTGTCAAAAGAACCCGTTGATAAACTGATATCAATCAGTTTAATGGGACTTAATTTAAAAATGTAAAAAAACTGTACATAAATAATAAAGGAGTTTTATTAATAAAAAAGAAAAAAAAAATACGGAATTCTAGCCTGGGGGAATGCATATTCCAATGGCCTTGATCCCACCATGAAAGCACCAAAACTAATCATAAAAATAATTCTTAAAATGCCGCTTACTACCAGCACTGATACTATCTTCAATTCCTTCAACGTTATGGACATAACACAGCTCTACTCAAGATTCATATTACTTAATTTACACAAAAACACCAAAACACCATACAAAGCTACACAAACAATACACAATACCCCAGCCAAAAACAACGAACTTCTCCAAACTCCTTTTTTAAAAACCACCTTCGGGCAAAGACACTCTAAATACATAGCTTGCAAACTATACAATACACTACCAACTACGATCAGACAAAGTGACTCCTTTACAAAATTCAAACAAGATATTAAAAAATGGATTATAAGTATTGGACGCCACACTATCACAAATATCTGTAAAATAAATCACACATAGTGTAACAGACGTATCAGCGCCTTTACAAGAACTGTAAAAAAGGGACCGGTCTCGTGCACGCCTTCCAGAGGTTCACGCTGATGATGATGGTTAGAGTTGGCTGGCCTCCCTACATCCAGTGGTAATGGTCCTGGATGCGCCTAGTTTCTGCCTGAGCGGTGCCTTGGCAGTGCCCAGAGTTAGGGCCGACTGCAGCGGTAGGCACCAGGTACTCGTTCAGGCAGAACTTCAGCAGGAGGCAGCAGGTGGTAGACTTCCAAAGGTGGTGTTGGTAGAAAACTTCCGAAGAATAAAGACAAGTTTGTTGAGTAGAGATGAACATAATTTATTTAAGAAATTCGTTGTATTTATTGGGTGAGTTGAACCCGACGGCGATCGGGTATTGTTTTGTACAAAATGTGGAGGGGATTCTGGCCCCGCTCCTCATCGTATAAATAGGGCGACATTTATGTGGCGCCCTCATTTTGGCGGTGTCGCCCATAAATGTGGTTGATTAAAATTGTAACTTTAAAATAATTATACATTTTAAATAGGAATGCGGAAAAGGAGGCAAAGAGTCTTCTTGCCTAGCGGAAAGGGAGGCAGGCAGTCTCCTTGCCTAGCGGTAAAGGGGTCTTCTTGCCTAGCGGAAAGGGAGGCAGGCAGTCTCCTTGCCTAGCGGTAAAGGGGTCTTCTTGCCTAGCGGAAAGGGAGGCAGGCAGTCTCCTTGCCTAGCGGTAAAGGGGCCTTGCCTAGCGGTAAAGGAGTCTACTTGGTTGCTATTCCCTGGAAAAGTAGTTTGCTCTTCCCTGGGGCGGCGGGGGCTTTTCCCAGTGTGAAAGGCATCCGCCTCCTGGGGCGGGGGCTTTAAACAATAGAATATGTAACAAATATAAATTTTACATGAAATTATAAAATGTCCCCGATGGCAACCTGTGACAGGTAGCGTTTATTTGTCGCACCGTGTAATATTTTCGTTTTTATGTTGTAATTAAACTCCATCAAACGTTGTGTAATTTTTTGATTTATGATATAGGACTTTAATTACTTTCATTTTTGTGGTAACCTTTTTGATTCAAAACAGAGCGTTGAGTTTCAAACTGTATTGGTCTCTCTCTTGCAAATCTAACTTTAAATAATTTCTCTAAATGAGCTAACTTCCCTTTGTCGTTTATTATGATTCCCTACATCCTAATGAATTCGTAAATAAACAGTACTAATCGAAATTACACATGACTAATTGAACAGATAATTAAATATAACTCAAATGGTTACATGTTAGTAAATTTGATTATGATTGTATTTTGTATCTGCTTGGCGCCCCTCCATTTTGATTCAGCTGCTATAAGGTACATATAAAGATGGATTTAGTAGGTTAATGTAATTAGTTAATTGCATATTTGACGAACTCAGAATAACCCTTTTCTGGCAAAATTTGGCTCCTGCCTCCGTCAAGTAAGCAAGGTGATCAGGTTCCAACTAGAAATTCGCACAATCTTTTGGCACGGGTCGACTGATTGATACCTAAGTTATCTTGTTTCCGACGCCCATTTCTTGTGCTATCATGCACTGCCTTCAGGTCTTCACCCAAGCCTAGATACCTCCAAATTCCTGCTCCTCCAAAGTTTACTATTTACTTAGGGTGAACCGGTTTCGTCCTATATGCAATCCTTCCTCCACGTTCAAGAAATGAGACGAGAGTGACCCGACAGGTCTAAAGCACTAATTGTAAGTGAGTTCGTTTCATCCAATGAACATTACATAAAAAGATATATATATATATATAATATGTTGATAGGTTTAATTCCTTTTTATTAATTTCTAAATAAAACACTTGTGTTGCAAAGTTTTTTTTAACTAAGAAACGACATTTATGTTTATTAATATCACTTTGAATGGTTTTTTCTAACAATCAAATAATAGAATAACAAAACAAATGACAATCGATGATTGCATTCTAATTGACATTATAGGATTCAAATTTAAAGGGAATATATTTCCTTTACATCTCCCCCCCCCGCGGGAAAGAAAATTATTGCAAAAATTTTCATTCATCTTCGATATCCTCTTCATGGTTCATCAATGCAGGTGCTGGAATTAATTTCGAGATGTGGAAAAAATTTGATTCTAATTTTTTTCGACCAGTATTTATCTTGTAAATTGAGTTTGATAATTTTTCTATTATTTTGTAGGGTCCGATTCTCAATTCGTCGAGCTTCTTCCTGTTAAGTTTGTTTCCATTCTCCACAAAAACAGTATCACCAACTTTGAAGTTAATATGTCTCCTGGTTTTATCGTAAATCATCTTGTTGTAATTATGTGACTTTATAGTATTTTCCAGAGCTTTTTTTCTGTCTTGAATCAAATCGATGTCAGTCTTCTTAAGTTTTAACTCATTTGGCAAAATCGTAACATCTGTGCCGTTAAGTAGGTACTGAGGCGCATAACCAGTGACAGTGTGCTCCGTTTCATTATAGTTTTTTACACAATTACGGGCTATAGTTGTCCAAGCCACTTTTAAGTCATTTTCGTTGATTTTGCATCTAATTTTATTGACTAGCGTTTGATTTAATCTTTCATTTAATCCATTTGAGAAAGGCGAGTTTACTGCAGTAAAAATGATTGGAATATTTTTTTCATCCAAAAATTTTTTGAATTCTCTAGAATTAAGACCCGGATATTGGTCTGATAGTATCATGCCAATGTCATTAGTTTCTGTGGAGTTTAAGAGTTTGATGAAATCGTTGGTATTTTGAGTTTTTGACGTCAAAATATATGCAAACCTCGTGAAATGATCTGATAGCAGGTGCAAGTATCTCTTTGTTGACCGTGAACCCCCAAAACCACCTATCGTATCAATAGAACATATTTCAAAAGGTTTTGTTGCGGGACCCAAGTAGGACATCAATCCATATTTATTTTGACCTCTTGATTTGTTCTTTAAACATACTGCACAACTTTCGCAAGTTCTCTTTATATTGTTTGTCATGTTTTCTGATGTGTACCATGAGCTTATCATTTTTTGCATTTGATTAATTCCTATGTGACCTAGGTCTGTGTGAACATTTTTGATAAAATCTATGCTGAATTTTTCTGATAGAATTATTTTTTCTTTTTTTTTTACTTTCTTGTAATAAACATTATTCTTCGATATCAATTTATCTTTTCTGCACTGTATCTTCTCATTTTTGACCTGATCTTTTAAGATATCTTCTAATTTTATTAAGTTGACAACTTTTAATTGCTCATCTTGGTTCTCATCTGGTTCTAAGACTGGGTTTCTGCTTAGACAATCAGCTTCAATATTGTACTTTCCTGGAGAATATTTAATTTGAAAATCATATTGGGATAAGTAATATGTTAAGTCACCAAGCTCTTCATCGGTTCTAGATTTGATATTCATATTTTCCAGCGGTTTGTGATCTGAATAAACTGTAAATGGTTTTCCTATCAACCAGTATTGCCAGTATCTCACTGCCTCTTTTATAGCTAAGCATTCTAAGTAAATTGCTTTTTTCTTTTTCTGTGCGCTGTTTAATTTTTTCGAAAAGTAAGCAACAGGTTTTTCTTTTCCATCAGATTGTGTCTGTTTTAAAATAGCTCCAACACCCTCTAGAGAAGCATCTGTATATATATTAATTGGTAAATCTTGATCAAAAATTTCCAAGATCGGTTGTGAGCATATTAGGTTTTTCATCGTTTCAAAAGCATTTTGGCATTTATCAGTCCAAATAAACTTTTGATTTTTCCTTAATAAATTATGCAAAGGATCTAGTATTATTGCACTCTTCGGAATGTACTCATGATAAAAGTTGATTTTTCCTAGAAATTGTCGCACATTCTTTTGTGTTTTTGGAATAGGAAAATTCTTTATTGAAATCAAATTATCCTTTACTGGCTTGACTGAATTATTCTGAATTATATGACCCAGATATTTTACCATATCTGATGCAAATGTGCATTTTGTAAATTTTAATCTAAAACCTTCTGTTTTGATTGCATTCAGCAGCTTTGTCAGATGATCAATGTGTTCAGCAAAAGTTTTTGAAAAAATAAGAATGTCATCTATGTAATTGACAGCAAATTCGTTTAGTTTATATTTTCTCAATATATTGCTTAATATCCTCTGAAAAATTGCCGGAGAAGTCTTCAATCCAAAAGGCAGGCAGGTCCATTGATAATGTCCCTCCTGTGTTACAAATCCTGTTTTTTTTTTGTCTTCAATCCGCAATGGAATAGACCAAAAGGCTGAGTTTATATCCAGCGTTGAAAAAAATTTGCAATTTCTGGTCTTTGTCATTAGGTCTTCAATCAATGGAAATGGTTGAGCTTGAGGTATTACTATTTTATTTAAGTCTCTGAAGTCTATGCATAATCTGGATCTTTTGTTTTCTTCTTTTTTAAATGCTAGAGTGACCGGTGCAGCAAATGGACTGTACGACTCTTCTATCAGTTTATTGTCTAATAATTTTGCTATTTGCTCTTCTATTTCCTTTTTATCTTCTACACTGCATCTGTAAGGCCTCTTACTACAATATTTATCCACTAATAAGTCTATCTTCGCTTCATATCCATTGACAGTGCCAACATCATATTTACTCTTCGCGAACACTGATGTGTATTTGTCTATTAGTTCATTTATTTCTGTTTTTTGATCATTATTTTAATGATTCATTGTTATTTTAAAATCTTCTTCTTTAACATGTTCGTTAAAATTAATTCTGTGTTTTTCTATATGATTAAATTTAGTATTCGTTTTCATATCTGTAGAATATTTTTCTTTTTTATTTGTATTATTTAGGCAGAGTTTCTGTGATATTTGTAAGTCTTCACTTTGGATAAGTTTGAAGTCTTTTATCATGTCTAATCCAATCAAAAAATCATACTTGAAATTGTGTTCATCAATAATGTACACATCAACTTTATTCTCCAATTCAAAAATTTTTATGTTTAACGTTGTCAAACCACTCGTCTTTTTAACACCATTAATCGTTACTAAATTTGCTTCATTCAAATTGTTTCCTTTTCCTTTTAGTTTCAATAATTTAGAATTAATTAGAGAAACATTTGAACCTGAATCATAAATTCCGTATATTTTTAATTTATCATTTAGTAATAGTTTGACTTTTATTAATGGTGTTACTATTAGTTTTTTTGATCATTTTCATTTAATTCAGTTTCTATCACTGAATTGTTTACATGTTTAATGGCATTTCTCTTAAATTTTTCATCCTCTTTTGTTTTGAACCAGCATGTAGCTTCAGGGTGGTAACGAATGCCCTTATTCAATTTTTCACAAATTTTACATGGATTTTTACCCCCATTTTTATTATGTTCTGCATTTCCAAATGTTTTCTTATTCATAAATCTTTTTTTGTTGACCATATGTTCATACTTGTTTACTTCATTAAACAAATCTACAGTATCTTGTAATCCTTCTCTATCGATCTTGTTAAGTATGAATTCTGGTAGTCCGGAAGCAACAAGATCTATCAAAGTACCGGTGTCAATTGATCTTCTCACATCCAATAGAAGTTTTTCTTTTCTCATAGCATAATCCAACAGAGAACCATCTTTGTATCTAAATGATAGTGCGTATGTGACAGGGTTCCATCCTTTGTTTGCAAATGATTCACAGAATTTGTTTTTCCATGTTGACCACTCTGAGTTCATTGTTAGTTTTATAATCATGGAACTGTACCAGTCTATACAAGATTTATCCATGAACAATCTGAGTATTTCTATTTTTTTTCCATCCATGGTCACATCAAACCGCAAACATTCTTTTTCAAACACTTCCATCCACTGGCTTGCATTTGTATTTTTAGTGCAGAATTTTTCTATAACAAACTTCTCAGCAATGTTTTTTAAGCTCTGTTGCTTATCTTCCATTAACTTTTCAATTAATTTTCCTAATGCATCTTCTTTTTGATGTACTTGTAAACTTTTTTCGTCCAATTCTTCGAGGTATTGGTCTCCAAACTGTAGGTTTCCATCTTCGTCTACATATGTTTTTTTTAGTTCTTCTGTCATGGTTAACCAGACTCTTCTAACCTGGTATCTTTTTTTCAAACTATTTTTTATTTTTCCAAAAGCACTAGTTTTCATTATCTCCTCGTGATAGCTGGCGGATCGTAGCATTTCTGGTATTGTAAACACTTTTCCATCACTTGTGACTATTTTTGTAATGCTAATAATATTTGATCTGCCATCGCATCCAGGTAATAGCGTAAATTCGAATTGAATTTTCTCCATTTTTGGTTTAAAACGAAATGTCGTTTTATAATATGTTGATAGGTTTAATTCCTTTTTATTAATTTCTAAATAAAACACTTGTGTTGCAAAGTTTTTTTTAACTAAGAAACGACATTTATGTTTATTAATATCACTTTGAATGGTTTTTTCTAACAATCAAATAATAGAATAACAAAACAAATGACAATCGATGATTGCATTCTAATTGACATTATAGGATTCAAATTTAAAGGGAATATATTTCCTTTACATATATATATATATATATATATATATATTTATTTACATATATATATATGTAAACATACATTTTGGGAAGGTTTAATAACTTGCAATACGAAACTACTTGCATCGCATTTCAAGCTCGAATCTCGCCGATAGAATTCTGCACAATTCTAAGCTTGGTAACCGAATACATACGTAAGAATAGTGGGTAATATTAATAAATACTAGTAGAATGAGATCTTATCTGGCGACGTGTTCTGGAGATTCGCCAAAACTCTAAGCTTTTGTTTGGTTTTTTGACGGTATTATTTGAGAGACTCGTCATCTCTATTGTTTTGGTTAATGGTCCTTGTTATAGAAGCGACTACTGCCTTCTGTTGGTTGAACTGTATTTTTTGCTTTCCCTCCCCTCCAAGGTTCAACTTACTATCCCGTGATTCTCAACTGCTTCATGTTAATCTTCATTACACCTTATTAAGCTATCCCGTGATTTATCAGCTGCTTCATGTAAATCTTCAATACACCTTATTAAGCTATCCCGTGATTTATCAACTGCTTCATGTAAATCTTCAATACACCTGATAAGTTTTAAGATTTTCACGGCCAAAAGCATTTTCGTTATTTGTTTTTGGGGTGTTACGCCGTGTTTCGCTACCTCCTTCTTTAGCCAACGTTTCGGACATCGTTGCAGTGTTCATCATCAGGGCAGATCCGGCAGATCCGGTAGATGTCCGATCTGCCGGATCTGCCGGATCTGCCCTGATGATGGACACTGCAACGATGTCCGAAACGTTGGCTAAAGAAGGAGGTAGCGCAACACGGCATAACACCCCAAAAACAAATAACTTCAATACACCTTATTAAACTATCGCGTAATGCTCCAATTGTTTCATGTAAATGATTGATACCTATGAGAGTAATTATTCTATAAATTTTTACTCGAATCTTCCATGTAATTCTTCGATACCCTTTTATTTGATTAGCTATAATAAATCTGTTTATTTTCAATTGTTTAGTTCTAAAGATATCTATTTACGTTCAAATTAAATATTGTGTTTAATTTTTTTTTTCTCATAATTGCGCAATATCATAATTTTGTCCCGTTCCTAGAAGTTAATACCCAACTACGATATCCACTAATGATAATTGTCTTTTCAAGACCCAAGGTCATTTTTTTTCTTTTAAACTATTCGAACTAGTATCCCAGTGACCGACTTATTTTATAAACAATTTTAATTATGTAAACATTCCCGACGGCCTCGTGACCTAGATTCAAGCGTATGATGTTTGTTTACTTTAGACATTCCCGAAGGCGAGTGCGATGGTTCTAATTTTTCTTTGTTTGATTTGATCTCCTTTGCGCAATTGTCTAATCGGATCCCCGATAAGTATAGTCATTTCGTATACATATATATTCAATTATATATACTTTGTCTCAATAAATAATTAATAATATACTGATATATATAGATTTTTTAAGTTAGAAGGTAGCTCGCAACAATAACATTTGGCTGTCAACAGTTCTTTTGTTTTGCTCTTTCAAAAATATTCTTAAACCAATCTTTTTATTGTGTTTTGGCTGTAAAAAGTTTAGTGTGTTGGAATCTTCTCCCCCCTGATCTTCCAGGAGTCACTTCTTGCTGCTCATTTTCAGATATTTATATAATTTTTTTACTTCTGTCACTTTTTATATTAGCTGTAATTTTTTGAACAATGGAGGAGGATTTCCCTCCTGTACCCCTTACAAAGCCCCCAGATCCCCCTCCTGACCCTCCAGATGGAGACATTTCAGATAAAATAGACTTTTCAGAACATTCAAACATTTCAGACAATGAATCTGTCATCCTAACCTCAATTAAAAAAAGAAAATTTAGTCCCCTTTCCCCAAAAAAACATGATTCGCCTTTGTCTTCTCAGTCCCCTCCAGCTCTTTCTCAACCTCCTCCAACAATCTTTTACTCTACTCATTCCCGTGGCCCCTACATTGTATATGCGCAAAAAACTGAACAAGGTAAAACCATCCATCCTCTTGAATTTGGTAAATTTCTTTCAAATAACAAGAACCTTTCGATTAAACCTGGAGGTGTTAAAGCCGAGGGTCGCTTCCGAATCTCTGTTGAATTCCTGTCAGGTTCAGCCGCCAACAACTTTATCAAAAATATATTTATTTCATCAAATTCTAAATTCAAGGCGTACATCCCAACTTTCAATGTCAGTCGAATGGGCCTGGTCAGGGGTATCTCGACCGATCTGTCCATTCCAGAAATCCTGTCCTCACTTTCAACCCCCCAACATATCGGCAATCCCATAAAAGCCAGGAGGCTAAATTATAAGGACACCTCTGAGGGCATCGTTTCCTGGAAGCCCTCCCAATCTGTCGTCATCACATTCGAAGGACAATCACTTCCCTCCCATATTTATTTATTTTTCAACTCCTTACCAGTTGAAATGTACACTTATCCCACCACTCAATGTTACAACTGCTGCCGTTTTGGTCATACCAAAGCTGCATGCAGATCCCCTCCCAGATGTTTCAAATGTGGAGAAAACCACTCGGCTGACCAATGTTCTTCTCTCTCTTCACCTAAATGTTTTAACTGCTTAGGCGCTCATTCCGCCATTAACTCTTCTTGCCCCGAACAATCTCGCCAAAAAAATATAAAAATTTCTATGGCCTCTGAGAACTTGTCTTTTCTGCAGGCTTCTAAATTATTCCCGCCTGTCAAAAAATCATTTTCCGAGGTTTTATCCAGTAACTCTTCATCCAACCCTCTCGCCTCCTCCTCAACATCTTCCCGTTCAACAAAATTCACATACAAAAACCCTATCTCTAAACAGGCTCGTGGATACGATCAGCAACAACACAACTCACTTCTCTTAAATCCCAATGGTTCTCCTCTTTCACACGCCACAAATGGGTGCGCAAACAATTATAATTCATCCTCAACAAACTATCAAAAGCTTTCTGAACAACTCTCCCAAGATAATTCTTCATTTATTCAACTCTTATTATGCTTCTAATTGACCTAATTTCTTCTCAACTAATCTACCGTCCAACGCTGCTTCTATTATTTCCACATTAAAATCATTTATTCAAAATGGCTCTTCAAGATGTCAGAATTCTTCAGTGGAATAGCCGCAGTGCTATTTCTAACAAATCAAACCTTCTTAACCTATTAAATTCAAACCTTGTTTCTGTGGCTGCTGTCTCGGAGACATGGTTTACTTCATCCACCCACTTTAATGTGGGAGGGTACTCCTGTCTCCGCGATGATCGCCCGGAAGGTACGGGCGGTGGTGCTGCCCTTTTTATTAAAAAATCCCTTCCGTTTTTCCCAATAAATAATATCAAACCCCCCAATGCTGACTTTCAAATGGTTGCAGCTAAAATAAAGGACACTTCCTTTGTTTCTATCTATCTTCCCCCAACATCGCACTTCAATAAACAAGCGTGGTTGCAAATTGTCCGTCAACTAAGCCCTCCTTTCTTTTTATTGGGTGATTTTAATGCCCATTCCCCCGTCTGGGGTTCTGCATTCTGTGATCGAGACGGTCGAAGTGTGATGGATTTCCTAGATGAATCCAACCTTTTTCTTTTGAATGACGGATCTCCTACTAGAATCTCTCGCCCCAACACAAACCCCAGTGCAGTGGATCTCTCCATATGCTCTATTAATCTGGCACCTCTCTCCTCGTGGGTGGTGTCCCCCGACCCTTGCTCCAGTGATCATTTCCCGATCACCATCACTTATCAAACTTCTTTCCATTCAGACAAGTCCCATATTTCGACAAAGATTAAAACAAAACACACCAAATGGGACGAATTTAATTCACATATGGATAAGTTTATACAAAATTTATCCTATACCAATACATTATCTGTCAAAGATGACTACGATAACTTCAAATCAATGCTCGTAACTGCAATCAATAAATCAAATCCTCCCCCTAAAACCAAATCTCTCAAAAAACTCCCTCCAACTCCCTGGTGGGATGAGGAATGTTCCAAAGTAGTGAGAATTCGGAAAGCTAAATCTCTTTCCTATCGTCACAATATGACTATGGAGAACTATCTCATATACAAAAATGCCGAAGCCAATGCCAAAAGGGTATTGAGGTCAAAAAAAAAATCCGGGTGGTACAACTTCTGCAGTTCAGTATCTCCGAACACTCCAATTTCGGAAGTTTGGTCTATGATTCGAAGATTTCGATCCTCCTTCAGTCCAACATCTCCTCGAGCTTCTCATTCTAAATGGATAGACGAGTTCTTGGACAAAATTGCCCCCCCTTCTGTACCTAACTTAGATGAAATAACTCCAATCCACAACACTCCTATGTCTGATCATTGGCTTGACTCTCCATTCACTTTAATTGAATTAAAAAATTGTTTATCAACAGTCAAGGACTCATCTCCAGGCAGAGATGGTATACCTTATAGCATTATCAAAAATAGTAATGATAATGTTCTAAATCACTTTTTAAGCATCTTAAATAAAATCTTCCAGACTGGCATAATACCTGATGACTGGAGTTCTCAAATAATCATCCCAATTCTAAAATTAAACAAATCACCCAATTCTGGATCCAACTAATGGCCAATTGCTCTTTCATCCACCCTTAGTAAAATTTATGAAAAATTAATTAAAAACCGGCTAGAATTTTTTGTTGAGAGTAATCATCTTCTCTCTCCATCCCAATTTGGATTTAGGAAAAAGAAATCTACACAAGATAACCTTGCCATCATCAGCACTGATATTAATTTATCCATTTCTAACAAAGTATGTCTTGCAGTCTTTATAGACATAGAAGGCGCCTTTGACAATGTTTCCATCCCAATTCTTAAAAAAAAACTTTTAGGCCTTGGCTTACCCCTCATGTTTGTCCAATCTATTATTAATCTTTTTCTCGATAGGAAAATTTTCATTGAGCTACCAGATGTTACTCCTCAGAGTAGGTCAATTTGGAAGGGTTTACCCCAAGGCGATGTATTATCCCCCTTACTGTATAATATATACACACACGATATGCATGTCACCATTCCCCCTCAAGTAAAAGTTGTTGAGTTCGCAGATGACATAGCTTTCTTCTTATCATCCAAAATCATTCCATCCGCCGTCAAATATCTTAATGAAGCCATGGATGCCCTTTACATATGGCTTACTTTAAATGGTCTTGAACTTTAAGTACAAAAAAGTCAGTGTGTTACCTTCTCAAATCGTCATAATAACCCCCCTGTTCAAATTTTATTTAAAAACTCTCCAATCCCCAATGCTTCTGAAGTAAAATTTTTGGGAGTAACATTTGATAGGAAACTTAAATGGTCTTCCCACATTAATAATATAGTTACTAAATGTGAAAAAAATTTAAATATTATCAGATCATTGACTGGCGTTTGGTGGGGTGCTCATCCTATCTGCATTAAGTTGCTCTACAATGCACTTATTCGAAGTCATCTCGACTATGCCTGCCCACTTTTTAGTACTGCATCCAAAAATGCACTCAGTAAATTAGACAAAATTCAATCTAAGTCATTGCGAATAATAACTGGCGCGATGCAATCGTCGCCCATCAATTCCCTTCAAGTAGAATGTTCTGATCCTCCTCTTTATTTAAGGCGTCAATTATTTGCTGACAAATTTGTTCTTAAATGTTTAAATTCTAAAAGTCATCAGATTATTCCCAGAGTCTCGTTGTTCAACGACTCAACACATTCATCTACAATCAGAGCTCGAACTAAACCTCTCCCTGCCATCTGTAAAAATTTTCGCTCTCTCTCAGAGCTTCAAATTATCAAAAATGATCTTCTTCCTTTGTACAAATTAAAATATAGTCACGTCACCCTATCCCCAACGATTTTAGAAGGGATCGGCATCCTTAAAAGTCATTCCAATCTCCCAGCCCGTACTGTCAATAATATGTTCAATGACATTATTTCTTCTAAATGGCCCAACTCTTCTCTTTTATTTACTGATGGCTCCAAATCTCCGGACTCTCCTAACTGTGGTATTGGTATTAACGTTTACCACAATAATTCTAATGAAAGAATATTTTATTCAATTTCAAACCAATTTTCAATATTTTCTGCTGAGTGCATTGCAATTATTGAATCTCTCAAATATATAATAAAAAATAATTTTGAACATTCTCTTGTTCTCTCTGACTCTCTCAGTTCCCTCCAAAAACTTAAAACAAGTCCTCTTCTTCATCCTGATGATCACTTTGTATGTCTTATTCGAGTATTGATAACCTCCATTCAAAGCTCTGGAAAAACAGTCACTCTGATTTGGATTCCTGGACATGTTGGCATAGTGGGTAACGATATTGCTGATTCCTTGGCAAAACAAGGAGCGTCTAACCCTACCGTTACCCTCGTAAACCATATTCCCCTGTCTGATATTTTTTCCATCATCAAAGATAGATCCCGCAATGTTTGGACAGAGTATTGGAACATTGCTAGTCAATCCAAGGGTGCCCGTTACGCCTCAATACAAAGGACTATCCCATCAAAACCGTGGTTTCAAAAATTCCCCCATTTTTCCAAAAAAGAAATTTCCTTACTTATTCGTATGAGAATCGGACATTGTTCCGTTCCTTCTCACCTTTATAAAATTCATGTGCTTGACTCCCCAGATTGTACGTTCTGTGGTCTAGATGTGGGAACTTTAGATCACATATTTTTTGATTGTCCCTCTCTAAATAAATATCCTCTCTTCTATCAAGCGTTATCAAAAATTGCCTCTCCTCCATTCAACATCTCATCTCTTCTAAGTCTGAACTCTACTCCAATCTTCCATAAAATTCTGAAATTTGCACATTTAAATAAAATTAATATATAAATTCACCTTTCCTTTCTCTGTTATTATAAATGATGGCCTAGAACACCCTTGAAGGGTGAAAGCCAGAAATAATTGAAAAAAAAAAAACTGATATATATAATTATATTATGATTGAAATAATTTCTAATATCATAACTTATTTCAAATGCTCTGGATTTTCTGAAGTTATATTAATACATATATAAAAAATAAATACAAAACATTGACTTGGAAATTTATCAAGCACATAACTATTTTTAATAGCTATTGATGAATTCAAAGGTGGTATTCGGTATCGATTCCTCTTTTTTTTCTTTTTATATAAGTGTTTTTCTTTTTGATTAAAATTTTCTTGGGAACAATAAAATTATATATATTTAATATACCTTTTATATTTATAATATTTTAATATAGTTACATATTACATATTAAGCGAGTAATATTTTGTTATAATAATTAATTCAAATACCAACGGTTGCTGCATGCCGCTTTCTCCTTGGAATCTGGAAAATTTTTATAATGGGAAAAACGTACCCCTCCAAGGTTTTCCCACCCGGGATCTACACGGTTAAACCTTGCTGCAATTTTCCTTAATTAATTTCTATTGTTTTAAATTTAAATAAATCTTTTCGACTTCAATTTTTTTTTGTTAAATCTAATTAATTTAAATGATGTATAAACTTTATCGTTCTTAACTGTATTTTATTTCAAAACTCGTTGGTTAAATAACACTTTAAATGATAGGTACTTCACGATTAATTTCGAAATGGTAAATTGTTGTTCAATTAATTTTTTATTCCTCCGAACTTTTATGTAGTAATTAAATATTATTTTGTTTTATTATTATTATTTTTTTTTAATCTTTTTATAATTTTACGAGTAGATTTATTTTGAATACACGATTTTTTTTAATTAATAAAGACTAGCACTTAATTTAAACCACTCAGATTAATTAAAGATTTTCGTCGAAACTTTTCCGGTTAACTGGATGCACTTATTTATTTATTATCCCTTTTCAATCTGCACTATTTTTAGATAATTAATTTAAATATATATTATTTGTTAGGACCCTTTTCGTTTAGACTGGACACACCTATTTAATTAAAACTCCTTCACACTTAATTATCACATCACTTCAGTTGTTTATTTCACTGGTATTAGACGCGAAATTTTTAAGTCTAAAAATACAATATTTAGTGATTAGAAAATCCGAATTTTCCACTTAAACAAATTGTATTTATCACGAGCACTTTAAACTTTTCATAAGTAATTAATGCGTTAACTTTATTTTTATTTTCACTGACTTTAACTGCAAAGTATTTTTTTTTTGTAGATCACTGGCTTGAATGTGAAATTTTTCTTAGTCTCACAATCCTTATCACTTAGAATTTTTTCAACTTTAAATTACCAAACGTTTCGTCGCGTCTCACGAACCTTCAACCTTTTCAAAAACGACCGCAGATTGATCCCACCTGCCATTTGTCCTCCGTCTTATACCCCTCTCAGGTCCAAAAGAGAGTATCTGAATTTCCTGTAATAAACCTATCAACTCGCAATTTCTTGAAATTTTCTCATTATTATCGAATGCTGTCCCTTAGACCCCTCCGCGATTGCACCTTCGTCTTCTGTCTCGTACCTCAATACTTACAAGACCCGGATTCACTAAGATCATGTTAAATCGCCCCAACCTCCTTTGTTCTGGTGTTCATACAAAATCAACTTGAATTTCATAATTTTAAAGTTCCATTTTCATCTATTTCGCAACATGTCCATGCGTACGGCATCTACCACATGTTCCAAATCTGTCCCCAAACTCGCCTATCAGAGATATCTTCATGTCGAAGTCTTTCTCGCAAATTGTTCATTGTTATTTTAACATTTTTCCTCGAGTTTTTGTGTCTTCTACATGAACCTTTCCATTTAAAACCGTATTTTCTCTATTTACGTCGTATATTTGAATTTTCCATTTTTTTCTCGAATTTTCTTTTATTCACGACACTCTTTCCATGAATTTCCTTATTTATTCTCACGTTATTGTTCATATCCCTATAATTTTTTATATTTCAAGCCGTATTTATTTTATTCATTGTTAATCTAAGATTTCCTTTGTTTTTCTCTGTCGTATCTACTCTCCCATCATTTCACTGTATCCTCCTCACATAACCATATCGTTTTTTAGATGTTTGCTGCCTCTTGGAAAATTTCATTTTCTATTTGTTATTAATTAATATATCATTTTTCACATTTTTATAGGAGATACCCCCACTTCGGCCCTTAAATTTCTGTCATTTTTATTACTCTATAGTGAACGTCCCTCAGACTCCGTCTCTATTTTGCCCAGAATCACATAAACTATAAGCTTTGACAAGTGTTAACGTTTATATCTGTACCCACCACGCAATAAATTTTCCTTTATTTCAGTGTCGTTAATTTTTATGTGAATTCTATAATCTAAATATTACGTAAGACCCATGTTAATTTTTAGCTTTAACGGCTAATTGCGTTAATCTAAACAATTTTCATGTTCGAATATTCCTTGTTTATATCAACAAAATACACGTGAGATCGACAACCATTGTAATGTCTCATTTTTCCCTGCAGTCGCGTGCTATGCTACGCTATAATCTCCATTTTTATTACGTAAAATGACTACTTTTCCTGAGTTAAATCTATCGCAATGTTTTCAGTACTTAGGTATTATTCCTATTTCTTAGGTATTATCCTCTATTTTCCTCTCAAACACTTGTTACTTCACTAAACCTCTGAAATGTCCCCTCATCCAATCGTTACACTCTTTATAAATGCTCCTTTTTTATGAAGTTTTCTTCCTTAATCTTTTATCGTAATAGATTCGCTCCGTCTAGAATTGATAACAATAATTTTCCATTGTTTTTCAACATTTTCATTTCCCTTAGCACGTTTTCCCTCGAATTGCTCATCTCCGGTCGTCACAAACAATCGTATTATAGATGGAAATTTCCTTAACATCTTCCAACACGTTTTCGTCACTTGCTATTCAATTTTTCATTTAATCTTTTTCATCGTTGTTTAGGTGTATCTTTTTTCAATCTTTAATATTTTCAGATTATTTCGAGAACTACGGTTTCTTATCTCTCAATTTCTCTTATGTTTACTTTCAAACGCGGGTTCAATGTACTTATGTCCCTGAATCGGCTCTTGCTTCCCATGGAGTTTATTCACCTGTCGGTTCGGTGAGAACGAAGAGATAATTAATTATATTCTTAATTGCCGAGTCTAAAGGTCAATCCTTTGTTCCTCGTTGGTGTACGCCTTTCCGTTTATTGATTGGTTTGTTTAATCCTTTATTGTTTTTGCTTCAACCTAATTGGCTGTCAAGATCTCAATATTTGGTTTTGAGCCTAAAAAATTGGGATGTCCCTGCCCGTGACTATTTCTGGATACCATCTGTGATTTTTTCATCAATACTCATCTCACTTTGTTTAATTATAAATATACTGTAAATATGAATTCACTTTACTCTGATCCGATAGATGTCGTAGGTGTGTCCGTTTTATAAGTAATTGATATTTTTCTTTTTAAATTAAAGTGGGAAGCTACGATATTTTCTAATTTTCACTGTTGATCAATGCTATACATCACAACCGGGAACATGCACATTGTTAGGAAAACATTATTTTACATAATTTTAATAAAATAAGTTTTAGGCAATTTTATACCTAAAGAAACAATATCTTTACACCAAATTTAGTCGCTGGTGACACGGTACATTAGCATTTCAAGGCCAGAAATTTTAGCAAATTTCCAAGAAATGACCTCAAAATGTAAAGGATGCCACCAGCGATGAACTTTGATGGAAAATGTTTTGAGGTTGCGAACACGTCCGTTACAAATAGACAGAAATAAAAACTATTCACATACAACCTAACCCATATAAAACAAATGAAAATAATGGAATCCTGTCAAATTTAACCTATAAATAGACTAGGCAGAATTTATTTCATTACTCTATCTCCAACATTTATAAATTAACTCTCTTTAAAAGATCTACCACCCTTCCAATCACCCTTCTGTTTTAATTCTATTCATAATATGTATTTTACCTGAAATATCCTTGTAACTACTATATTCATTTATATACCTGTACGCCTGTCTCGACACAGGTATACTCTAGTGAGACAGGCATACAAATAAAACCATTGTAAATATATTTTATTATAGATAAATAAATAAAAAAAATAAAAAAAATAAAGTTGCAAGTTCAGAATGTAAAATTTCGTTTGCTGACATATTTCGAAGAAAAATATTGTCTTATTTAAAGTGCAGTAATAAAATTCTAGGTGCAGACTATGTATGTGCTGCCAGAATCAAAGATAAACCATTTTCATGTTCTTAGTGTAGTTTTATATCGTTACATACATATTTAATGTAAACCAGTTACGTGTTCAGAATGTAAAATTCCAGTTGGATTCGTCTGCTGACATATTTCGAAGGAAATTATTCTCTTATCAGCGTTCCATACTGGTTTCGTGGTCACTTGTAAACCATCCAACATTTCCTCTCGAGCATCCGTCATAATCTCACAATGCCACAGAATGTGCTCGGCTGTTTGGTCCGTATTGCCACACGCGCAGTTTGGATGGGGGGATAGAGATAGACTGTGCAATCTTCCCCTAAACTCCCCATGCCCGGACAGTAATTGGGTCACATGGTGGTCCCTTACAATGTGTGCCCCTTCCATTCTGAGTTTAACTGACGGGAAGAAGGAGTAAGTCCATCTTCCCGTATTCGACCTGTCCCATCGCTCTTGCCATTCTCTCAGTGTTCTTTCTCGCATCTCTCTAAGAAGACCTGGGAGAGACACTGCCCCGCCTGGTATTAGTTCAACACCTAGGTGTGTAGCGGGTCTTCCTTTTGTCAGGATCTTCTTTGTTAGCACATCCTCGATTTCAAGATCAATTGGCAAAATGCCGGCCAAGACTGGCAAAGCGTCCGAAGCAACTGTTCTATAAGCACCCGAAAGCGCCAAAAAGTGTTAACATTCATTTCTGAATGTAGTATTAATTCGCCGCATACAGATTTAATTTGAATCAGTTTTGTGTTCAGAATGTAAAATTCTAGTTGGATGCGTCTTCTGACATATTTCGAAGGAAAATATTATCTTATTCGAAGTGCATTAGAAGGGACCCCACCAGTTTCTAGTAAGGAAAATATTCTCTTTTTCGAAGTGCATTTATAAAATTCTAGTTGCAGATTATGTAAGTACCGCCAGAATTAAAGAGAAACCATTTTCATGTTCTTGGTGTAGTTTTATTTCGCTACATACATATTTAATGTAAACCAGTTATGTGTTCAGAATGTAAAATTCCAGTTTGATTCGTCTGCTGACATATTTCGAAGGAAATTATTCTCTTATTCGAAATGCAGTTATAAAATTCTTGTTTCAGACTATGTAAGTGCTGCCAGAATCAAAGAGAAACCATTTTAATGTTCTGGTGTAGTTTTAATTCACCGTATACAGATTTAATTTAAACCATCTTTGTATTCAGAATGTAAAATTTCTGCTGTGGATTCATCTGCTGATGCATTTCGAAAAAAAAATTATGTTATTCTAAGTGTATTGGAAGTTATCCACCACATACCCGCCTTAGTATAAGTAACAGATAGTAACTCCTTCAGGGCTCTCACAAAGACCCTTTTTTTTACAGAACGATTCTACATTTAAATGCAGGAAGCTAGACTTATTCTAAGTGCAGGTATAAAATTCAAGTTGAATACTATGAATGTTTTGCCAGAATTAAAGTGAAACCATTTTCTTGTTCTGAGGGTAGTTTTAATTCGCCGCATTTAGATTTAATTTAGAGGTTGTAATAAAAAATAAAAGGATTTCCACCCCCCCCCCCCCCGCTCCGTTGATACTGACTGTCCCGCATTGATATTTTATAAAGTTGGCCGCCTTACTTTAGTCACAACTTGTAACAACATAACAATACTACTCTACTCAACTAGGTACATGATGCTCAAAACGGCTCGGAAAAAACATGGCAAGTCATAAATGAAATTTCAAATAAGAACCAAAAGGTTAACAAAATTATTAAAAAAATCATTACTGAGAATAACACAACCATGAAGATGCTGAGAGCATTGCAATCAATTTCAATAACTTCATTACAAACATTGCCTCAACTCTTATAGATAATAATCCCAGTCTTAGTATTCACTCGAATCAAATTCCTCCTGGAATTTAAGAGTCTAATGACACTACATCTGAGCTATCTACATTCAAAGAAATAACAGAACTTGAAATCTCAAGACAAATTGATAACCTTATAGAGAAGTCTGCAAATGGCCCAGATAACATAAGCAATACAACAATTAAATGAATTAAAAAACATATAATCATTCCATTACACCACGTATTCAACAACTGCATCAGACACAGCATTTATCCCGATAATTTTAAACTCGCATATCATTCCAATACATAAATCCGGATCCCAATGTAAAACCGACAATTACAGACCAATAACCTTAACTTCTCAATTATCCAAGATCTTCGAAAAGTGTTTAACCTTTCCCATACCATCCTAAAAATACCCTCGACAAACCGTCTTGTAACACAACGTTACTCTATGGGATTTGGAAATTATTTCGGGTTTTTTGTAAAAATATTGTTGTTAATATTTTTTATTTGGCTTATATTAATTTATTGTAAGAAAAAATATTGATTTTGTGCCCTAAAACAAAAATACTAAAAATATAATCATTTATAATAAATAATCAAATATTATTTGAAACGCCCAACAAGGCGGGCGGCTGTGACAGCGACCGCCTAGGGTCACGGTAGCCTCCAGAATAGCACCATTGTTTCAGAAAGCCACATGTCGAATGCGCTAGGTACTAGTAAGGGCTGACACCGACCTACTATCATTTTTTAAATACATTTACAAATAATACTTTATCGTTAAGAGCTTTTTATATTTGCTGATCGAAGTTAATACCAGATTGAATGGTTTTAACACTAGTTGCGTAGAGAAATAGATTACAAGAAAAATATGGTCATTAAAGAACACTCGAATTTTAATTTTTTTACAGTTTTACGCAAAAGCAAACCACGAAAAAAAAATTATAATTATTTTGAAGTGGAAAACTTCTTTAGCACCGTTGTGATTTGAAACTGGATGAAACGAAAAAGCGACACTTAAAAAACAGTAAGCAAACCATGCACAAAAAAAGTTATAATTACTTTGAAGTGAAAACTTCTTTAGCACCGTTGTGATTTGAAACTGGATGAAACGAAAAAGCGACACTAAAAGAAACAATAAGCAAACCAAGAAAAAAAAAGTTATAATTACTTTGAAGTGAAAACTTCTTTAGCTCCGTTGTGATTTGAAAGGATGAAACGAAAAAGCGACACTAAAAAGAGACAAACACATGCATCTATAGCATTTATAGAGAATGGGTTAGAATAATCGGTCTCCTCTTTATGCGGTGCTTCGTAGACTTCCGACTCTTTTTTCTGAAGGTTTCGCTTCTACCGGTGTGAACTGCACACTAGTATTTTTTATAATACTCGTATGTTTTAACATTTTTCCGAAATTTAGAGGTAACCTTTATGATAAAATTGATTTTTATGAGTGGAAATAGTTTACATAGCAAATTAAAAAACATTTATTTCACAGTAACATAACGACAAAAACCATTTAAATTAAATTAATTAAACCATTAAATTCTTATTTAAACATTAATCCGACGTGTTTATCATAACAAAATATAAGTAAAAATGTAGATGCAAAAGATAAAAGATTTTTACAAAAAAGCAAAACAAAGACTTTGTTATTAACTAACTAACTAACCATCACGCCGTTTTCCTGCAGGGGTAGGCAGAAAGGACGGACCGCCAAACATCCCGGTCTTGGCACACATGCCTTACCTCGTTTACATTTACATTCATAAGGAAATTAGGCTACAAAAAAAGGACAAAGCGAATACGCAGAACAGTCTACTATACAAGGGAATGAATTTGTATAACACACTACCAGAAACTTTAAAGTCCACACCAATTGGAAAGTTCAAGATGTATTGTAGGAGCTACATAAAACTTGAAAAATATAGTAAATATAAAATATTATAATCAATTAGAAATTTGTAAACTTAAATGTACAAATTACTAAAATAAAAATTATTGGCGTGGTCTGACTGAAAGTATTTGATTCACTTGACCATGCCACGACTTCCTTGGCAATTATTCACTTCGCGTCATATTATCTTCCTTTTTGAATACCCTAACTAAATAAGGATACCTTTTAATCCCATCCATCAAGTACACTTGACGTGACTTTATCACTAAACGGCGCTATAAAAAGGTGGAAATTATTAAAAATTTTATCAGCCTTGTATCCCTTCCAGATCTCCACAAATTAAAATGGCTCTACCCAAGGCCGTGGCCAGGGGGGGGGGGGGGATCAAGGGGGTTTGATCCCCCCCCCGAAATCTAATAAAGCACATTGAAAATATGATGTTAAACGCTACCGACGCCCGGCTGTACAAATTGCATAAACTGGTGCAGAAGAATTCTGCAAAATGTGTTTCAGTCCTTGTTGATGGAACTACTGATGTTTCACTACAAGACAAGAACAGATGTCCATCTGTGTGAGATAGGCAGAGCTAAAAGATAATCAGCCTTATTAAAAAATCCCGTGAAAATTAAAAAAAAATTGATAAACGAGCGTGTATGTCAAAACATTTCTAATTAAAAAAATTGTTCATGGAAAGAAATATACATTGCTTATCCGAGCGGGTAGTTTATCTCATGTGTACGACTGTTTTGTTAATGATTTCTGAATGAATATCGGAGTGTAAAGATCTTAATTTTGGCAAGTAAAGATCCTAAAATGTAAATTTTTATGTATTTAACCAATAAAACAATTTTCTGACAGTTCAACTTTCAAAGTATGTACGATTATTGCGCTAATAAGTTGACTAAAACTGATGAAAAACCATAAAAAACACGGTAAATATATCAATTATATCAATAGAAGAGTGAATTGGTCACTATAATAGAAATCATTTAGTAAAATCACAACATTTAATAACAAAGTTTTTTAACAGCCTGCCATAAACAAACCAAACTATTTTTTCAGCGCGGGCCGCTGAGGACAAATGTGCGATACCCACGAAATCTTAGATTTGGGAGAGATACCTACGTCTCAATGACAAACAAATAAACGCAAGATATGCGGATTTTGTCCGTATAAAAAACGCAAATTACACTTACAAAAATTCTTTATCGTAAAGAGCTTTTAATGTTTGCTGAACTAATTTACTACCAGATTGAATGGTTTTAAAACTCTAGTTGCAGACTATGTATGTGCTGCCAGAATCAAAGATAAACCATTTTCGTATTCTGAGTGTAGTTTTAAAGTTTTAACCCATAATTTACCCGGTAGGTCCGTGGGACTCCATTGAAAACTTTCAGCGCTCATAAAACCGTTAGTTTTTGGAAATAAAAATTGTGCGTTCCAGTACCGTCACGCAGTGACGCGCCAGGATTAGTATATTTATGGACGCGCCAAACGCGGGTGGAGATCGGACGTCCATGCGCGCGATTTCGATTGGTAAGTAATCATTCGTCTCACTACACACACTTACACATTATCACTTATCATTAATCATTATTATCACTAATCATTCGTCACACACACAAACACACTTTCGCAGTTATAATATTAGCAGGGATAATAAACAAAACAATTTATAACGTAATATTTGATAATTAAAAAATTAAAGTTATCAATTATTATTTATTTAAAAATTGGTATCTACCAATCACATTCAACGGACAATTGTTCAAAACAATTATAAATTTCTGCGTCTTCATTTTTTTCTTGCAAAGTTGTCACCAAGATAGCAATAAGTTTGTTTCAATATGTATTGCTGGCGAATTCTCTTATCTGTCATGGTCGGGCGAAGATAATATTTCACTCTTCTTTCTTTAGACAGGAAAAATTCCGCTCACCACTGCAATTGCTAACTGCCGTCAATACGCACATTCTTAAGGCTGAGTATGTCAATGTTTGAGTAAATTGTTTCGAGTTCTTTATTTCTTAGAACCTGTAATAGACTGGGAGGCGAGATAGGTAAACCCAACGTCATCGAGTACAATTCCAATCACTTCTTAACAAACATTGCCTCAACTCTTATAGATAATAATCCCAGTCTTAATATTCACTCAAATCAAATTCCTCCTGGAATTTCAGAGTCTAATGCCACTACCTCTGAGCTATCTACATTCAAAGAAATAACAGAACTTGTAATCTAAAGACAAATTGATAACCTTATAGAGAAGTCTGCTAATGGCCCAGATAACATAAGCAATACCACAATTAAATTAATTAAAAAAAAAAAAACATATATTATAATCATTCCATTACACCAAGTATTCAACAACTGCATCAGACACAGCATTTATTCCTATAATTTTAAACTCGCATATCATTCCAATACATAAATCTGGATCCCAATGTAAAATCGACAATTACAGACCAATAACCTTAACTTCTCAATTATCCAAGATCTTCGAAAAGTGTTTAAAACGACAACTTATGATTTTTCTAGAATCGAATGCAATCCTCTGAGCTAATCAATATGGCTTTAAGACTAACCTGAGCACTGACGACGCCGTCTTTAGTTTAACCAAAAACATATACTCTAACCTAGACTCTAATAATAAAACTTTAACCATTTTATTGAACTTAAAGAAAGCGTTCGATACAGTCAATCATAAAATTCAATTAAAGAAAATCACTATCGTAGGTATTAAAAAAAAAAGTCTCTTTTTACTAAATAGGTATATATTAAATCGCCAACAACGCACAAAAATAGGATCAGGCTTAAGGTGAACCAGAAGCGACAATTCTCATACAAGCTGTTATTCAGCCGCATTCAAAAACTACAGATAGTATTTTATTTATTTTTGTACAAAAAATTAACACTAATAATGAAATTTACGCGAACAAAAATTTCACTGTTATATGACTTATAATAACCAAGTTATTACAATAACAAAAGTAATTATTTTTCATCAGATTTACGTTAGACACGGGTAGCTAAAATCCGCTACACTTGGCGCGGGGCGCGGGGCGCGGGGCGCGGGGGGCGGGAATAGGTATCCGCATGTTAGAAGGCGACAAACTTATGTGCGAGCGATCCCGATATGCACGTCTCGTGAACGCTTTCAGCACATTCCTATGGTGTGGTAATTTGATATTATTTGTCGAAAAATTGTCAAGTTGCTTTTCTGATTTTTTATGATTGTTTCTGTGCGCGGGGAATATTTGTGGTCGAGACACGCAGTAAAAGTGGCAAAACTAACTACATAATGATAACAAGGGCCGCTGTAATAGTTTAGAACTTTCATAAATCTGTAACTATCACTAGGTAGGTAGACTTGCCTAGTTATTTTGTTGTTGCGATTTACTAAACAATAAAATGAATAGGTAGATCAAGCGCCGGTGGCTCTGTGGACTAATGCGTCGGAATTACTTTTTGCCCGATTTAAGTTCGAATTGCCGCACTCAGTTCGAATCCCACACCGGTGAAAATTTTTATTTTTAAATTTTTTATTCTTAATGAATTTCTTCTTTGTTTTTAATAAGCCATGTAAATTCCAAATCCAAAAATGACGGTAGCAAGCTGTATAAATGAACTAAAGAGTGAGGTTGCGAAAATTCAGACAGTCAAGGACCAACAAACAAAAAATACTATTGAACTCATAATAACGAGGTTGGAAGATGCAATTAACAAAGAGAGTATCTCATTACAGGAAAAAATTATCGAATTACAAGAAAATATAATCGTGAGTGATAGAAAATATATCAGTAACTTAGAAAAATTCCAAAATCTCGAAAACAAAGCAACTACGAAAAGTTACGCTAGCATCGCCAGTGGAAAATACGCGACACCTAAAATTCCAGTATTCCCCGTTATAATAAAAACTAAAAATGAAAACGAAGACATAAAAGAAACCATCATTAAGAACGTCAAAATATCTAAACTGGGAATCGGAGTAAGCAGCATCAGGAAGACATCAAAAAATGAATTAATAATAAATCTACAAAAAGCGGATGATATGGCCAACATCAAAAATGAAATTACAAAATTAAAACTTGAAGGAATACACGTTGAAAACATTGATAAAAAAAGACCGTGCATGATCTTTAAAGGAATAGACGAAAAATATACACAAGAAGAATTTATATCAGATTTGATTCTGCAAAATGAAGACATAAAAATTATTTACGAAATGGACCCAAACCAGATAAAATACAAAGGAACCATACAAATTAAAAAATTTAAACAAAAAAATATAATTCTCGAAACCAGAAGTGACTGCCGCCAGCGACAGTCGCTTCTGTGACAACAGATTTTTTCGCTCCCGAACCGCTCTGTCTGGCTCGTGTTTACACGGCCAGACACCTGCTATTTGTCAGCCGGCCGGACCCCGACCGGCTCACTGCTTAGGCCACCGCGCCGCCAACTGCCTTTTTCAAGGCAAAGAAGAACAAGAAGGACGACCTGGCCCCACCGAGAAAAGAAGCCCCCAAGAACACCCCCGCAATCCTAAAGCGGAAATATAGGACACCTGCCGTGCGGATGATTCCCGCGCGGCTCCTTTCTGCCACCCCAGAGGATATCACCACCTACCGAACAAAGACTGGGACCATCAAGGTCCCCAATTCCCAACCACTGCAGCCCCATCCCGCTGACCCAAGGACGAAGCCGGCAGCCATCCCCCTACCGCCCCCGAAGATGCCCGAGACCGCCACCGCAGCCGGGCCCAGCCGCCCTCCAGTAGGCCCAGCTTCAGGCTACGTTCCGCCCCCCAGATTCCAGCCCCATCAGGACATGGAGATGACAAGAGAGGAGGAAGGTTGGACGAGGCCGACCAACCCCATCAAGAGGCCAGGATCCCCGCAGGAACCCCGGGCGGTTGTTGTCGGCAACCGCTTCGGCAACTTGAAGGAGGTATCCGAAGGCGGCGGCGCGTCGCAGGCGAAACGCGCCAACACTAATTCATCTACTTCCTCCACAGGTACCACGGGCGCCGCCAGGAAGGACCGCGTCCCCCCAGTCGTGATGACCCTAGGGACCCTCTCGCACGGACAGGTCACCTCAGCGGTGCAGGGCCACATCGGGCACATGCGTTTCGAGATCCGGTACAGACCAGGGGGAAAGGTCAACATCCTCCTGCAGAGCATGGCGGATCACCGCGCCCTCACCAACGGGCTGCGAGCGGAAGCACGCGGCTTCCATACCTACACGGCGGAGGCAGACAAGATGAAGAAGGCAGTGATAAAGGGCCTGCCTAACGTGGCTACGGAGGAAATAGCCGAAGACCTTACGAGCCAAGGCTTCGCCCCCGTCAAGGTCACCAAGATGACGACCACCACGGCCGAGTACCCAATGTACTTGGTCCACTTCAACAAGGAAGTTAACATGGGCCAGCTGAGGGCGGCCGTCAAATACCTATGCCACTGCAGGATCCGCCTGCAAAAACATCGCAGCAACCACTTGCAGCACGGGACACAGTGCTACCGCTGCCAGAACTTCGGGCACGGGTCCCGCAACTGCTCACACACCGCAAGGTGTGTGAAATGCCTAGTGGAGCACGCCTCCGCCGAGTGCCCCAAGACCACCAGGGATGAGCCCGCCGCGTGCTGCAACTGCGGAGGCCCCCATCCCGCCAACTATAGGGGCTGCCCGAAGAGGGTGGCATACGTCGCCTCACTGCAACAACACCAGCGACAGCTCCGCCGGGAGGCGCCAGGAGGCAGGACAGAGGCGCCAGGAAGCAGGACACATCCTCATGCGCATCAGACGACGAGGAATGATGGACGCACCTGGGCCCAAGTAGCCGGAGGAGCCTCAGGCCCCCAACAGCGCGAGGAGCAGCCCCGCTCGCAGCCCCGCACGCAGCCCCGCACGCAGCAGCCCGCAGGAGAGGCATACACCGGCGCAGGAGACGCACAACTGATGATGGCCCTGCTACAGGGATTGAGACGGGTGCAACCGCAGTTGGCCGCAGCCGGATCCAACGAGTTGGAGAGGGCATGGATCCTGATGGATCTCATCACGTCCACCATCAATGTCTAATCCCCAGATGGTGAACGTCCTCCTGTGGAATGCCCACAGCATCCGTTTTAAAATTGACGAATTGCTCGCTCTGGCAAACAATACTAACATTGACATTTTTCTCATTACAGAAACTCATCTTAAAACCGACATTCCCTTGAGAGTGCCCGGCTTCGAAGTACACCGAGACGACCGACAAGAGGGCGCAGGCGGAGGCACCGCCATATTCGTTCGTCAAACCATTACATCTACAAGAATCCCTACTCCGAAGTTGAAGCATACTGAAGCCACGATTATCGAAGTCACCATAGAGGATAGAGCGCATACCATCATCGCCGCCTACTGCAACCATCCCAACCTACTGGTTAGAGAAGATCTCGATAAATTACTTAATTTGCGCCCTATTGTCATTCTAGGAGGAGATCTGAACGCCAAGCACAATTATTGGAACAACTACAGAGGCAACGCGAATGGGAAAACGCTCTTTTCACATATGCAGACGCACAACTACACGATAATGGCGCCGGACAAACCGACTTACCACTCAGCACGCGCAATGTACCCAAGTACTCTGGATATCGTACTTGAGAAGAACGCCAAGACCATCTCGCCATTGCGCACGCTGGACGAACTATCGTCGGACCACCTGCCCGTGAGCTTCAGTATAGGAGGAACGACTTCAAGGAGCCCCAGAAAGCGGCGAAACTACAAGGACGCCGACTGGGAAGGATTCAAAAAAGAGATTAACGAACGGATACATCTCACGTCGGCAACTCTGCGCTCAAAGGAAGAGATCGACGAAGCCGCAAGCACTCTGACCGAAATCATCCAAATTGCACAAGACACTTTCATCCCCCTCAAAGACGAACAGACATACACGATCAAGCTTCCCGAGCACGTCTTATCGCTCATTAAGGAGAAAAATCGCCTGCGACGCATCTACCATCACACGCGCGACGGCTACTTCAAAACGGCCTACAACACTCTACAGCGGGAAATCAAGCAGGAGATCACCGACCTCAGACGCGAACTTTGGACGAAGAAAGTTACGTCACTCACGCCAAAGGACAACAGCCTATGGAAAATGGCAAAAGCGCTGAGACACGAGGATCACGCGATTCCCCCGCTAGAGAAGCTAGACGGATCAGGGTTGGCACTTTCACTCGAAGAAAAAGCAAACGCGCTCGCCGATGGATTCGAGAGAGCCTACGCAGCCACGGACGGCCTATCGGACCCGGAAACGGATCGACTAGTAGAAGAGTCTCTAAAAAACCTCGAACAAGCCGAGCAGACGAACGCCGCCGATATTCACTTCAGCACACCGAGCGAAGTAGCCGTCATTATCAGGCGATTGAAGACAAATAAGGCGCCGGGAAGCGATCAAATACATAACATCCTACTGAAACATCTACCTCAGAAAGCCATCATCTTCATCACCAAACTGTTCAATGCCTGCCTCACCATCGGACATTTCCCCGAGATCTGGAAAACGGCGACCGTGCTGCCCTTTTCCAAGCCAAACAAGGACAAAAAGCAGCCGACAAACTATCGGCCGATTAGCCTACTCTCCACGCTGAGCAAGGTATTTGAACAGGTGATTCTCAACAGACTTCTACCACACCACGAAGACACTTTACCAGATGAACAATTCGGATTTAGGAAAAGGCATTCCACCACCCACCAGCTATCCAGAGTAGCGGAATTCATCGCGAGAAGATTCAACGAAAATCGCTACACCGCCGCTGCACTGCTAGATTTGGAAAAGGCATTTGACACCGTTTGGATAAAAGGGCTCCTGCACAAACTACACAGACTGAACACGCCCATATACCTAACGAGAGTGATACAAGAATACCTCAAGAACAGATCCTTCCAAGTCTTCATCAGGAACGCGCTGTCGACACTACGTGAGATTCCAAAAGGCGTGCCACAGGGAAGTCTACTGGGACCTCACCTCTTCAACATCTTTACGCACGACATCCCCCATGACGAGAGATGCAACCTTTCCATCTATGCAGACGACGTCAAACTTTACGTTTCCTCGACGCAAGCAGACATGGCAGCCATATACCTACAGAGGGCGCTCGACGCACTCGTAGAGTTCTACAAAAAATGGCGACTCAAACTGAACGAGGCGAAGACCGAAGTCATAATGTACTCGAGGAAAAATAAAATAAGAACACCAGACGTCAACATCGAAATGGGAGGACACGTCCTAGAATGGAAAGATGAGGTCGTCTACCTGGGCCTCACAATGGACTCACGTCTCAACTGGAAATCTCACGTAGCCAAGATGCACGTGAAAGCCAGAAAGGCAGTCGGCGCGATGAAGCCAATCTTCAACAGAAGAAGTCCGCTACTTCCTAGAACCAAACTCCTGATCTACTATTCGCTCATTCGACCGGTACTGACTCATGCTATCCCCGTGTGGGGCAGCATCTCCCACTCTGACCACACAAAACTTCAGACTTTACAAAATCTCTGCATTAAAATCACGTACAACACAAGACTCAGAACAAACTTGAAAAGACTACATGCAAGAGAAGAAATTCCGACCTTATTTGAATACACACACAGACTGACCGACCGATTTTACAAGTCACTTCAACATAGTAAAAATAAACTCATCAGAGAAATCGGTCAATACAATGCACCTAGCGATCTCCCTTTCAGGTACAAACACAGACTACCCAAACATATTCTGATGGACCTTAATCACATTTGGCACAATCCCGAATCAGACGCGGATGACTGAGCGATCGGTAGGTATTCCCAATCACCAGACCCCTCCCCACAACTTATGTCTATATATCTATGTATATATTTATATAATAATATTTATTTTATCTATATGTATGTAAGTTTATCCTAAAAATTCCCATAAAGTATATATCACATAAAAACAGACACCCACACCCATCACCACAAAATGCAGGATTTCATCTACTGAAATCACTGAAGGCCGCACAGTTTCATGTTGACTGTCGGCCGACTCCTCCCGGATAAGGTTTTTCATGGTTTCCTTATTCCCAAAGGCAAATGCGGAAGAGCTCCAAATAAAAGGACATGACCGACTCCTTCCCACTCCCAACATAACACAAACACACACGTATGTATATATTTCCCCTTGCTTGATGCCGGTTGCTTTGTTGAGCTATGCAAAACATGCAATTTTAGTAGGGTTTTTACATAACAATTTTTCCCTACCGACAAAATACATGACCTCTAAGTCTATAATAGCCAGGTACTATTTTTAAATACCCACATGAGGTAAAAATTGCAAGGCGCATATGACGCCGTTCTATTTGTATAAAGAACATTAACTTTAAATTCAGTAAATTTAAATGATTCATCTCCTCAAGATACATAAGAATCTAGTAAATGAAAAAAAAAAAAAAAAAAGGGCCGCTGTAATAATTTAGAACTTTCATAAATCTGTAACTATCACTAGGTAGGTAGACTTGCCTAGTTATTTTGCTGTTGCGATTTACTAAACAATAAAATGAATAGGTAGGTAGATCAAGCTGCGCGGGTATCTACATTCTGTCACATAACATGATTTGTCAGTCTTCTCTACTGCTATTCCGATTTACCTTTCTCAAATAATATAATTGATTCACTTGGTTTTTGCGAAAAATTACCTCAAGACGCAGAGATATAGGTAGTTAGAGGTGCTTAGCCTTACATAAATCCGATCGGGAGGGACTGGTTGAGGGAGACCATTTGAGGCTTCCTGCACTCTTCTCTTGACCCATCGCTTTGCTACGCAGTGAGAGGGATGGATTTATACGTCCGTCACTCCTGGACCCACTGCACTGACCCCAGATACCTAGCCACGCCTCATGCCTTTTTCCTTCCCAGAACATCCTCTCCTTCCTTTCTTTTAAGACCATCCACACAGATGACATAAGCTCTGGAGGAAATTATTTTCCTATTGTAGCTATTGTAAAAATAAATAAATAACACAATTTTCTCAAACACAGTTTTGCGTTATTCTAAAACATTAGGCATGCATTTTATAAAAATTACAAATACTCTGGGAAGAATCGAATCCCAGAATTAGTGAAATACTTATTATTTTCACAAACATTTGCTAGGTAGATTCCTAGGTACATACTGTAATTATCATCTAATTTATTTATTTACTGTGTAATCATCACGCTTCGCGCCCTTTCCTGGGAACCCCTGCTAAGTCGTCAAACATAATGAACCCCTTGGAGTGACGTATGTTAGGGATGTTGGTTTTTTAATAAATGGTTCCCCGGGCGGCGGTACCCTAACCCGCCACTCAAATTGAAATGTCTTCCTCGGGCGTCTTTGACTTCTTTTACCCTTCGCTATTGTGTCATATTCACATTCCTACATCATCTCATAATAATATTATTATTACCTATTAGCAAAATCATACAAACTTATTTTTATTACGTATAATGAAGTTGTAAATGTGTCCTGGATTGAGCACACGAGAAACCATTTCTCAGATATAGCAATACTCACCACTTTGTTAGTTTGATAAATTAGCTGCACACATATAAAGGAACAGATCCTAACCTTTTGACAGATATCACTCATTTATCGCTTTTGACAAACATAGAAAAAAGCAAGCACGTACGAGGGTACATACAGCTTGCGTCGTGAGGGGAAAAGCCCGTTAAACACGATAAAACATTTAGTTTTTTATTGAAATTAAACTGAAAAGTTGTCAGCAAAATGAGGCCTGGTATTAGAAAAAACTAGCGTTTGCAATCATATTTGAGCTTAGATATAAGTCACTTGTTATAATTGTAAATCTTGGTTGTAAGCCAGTAATATTAATTCATTTATATATTTATTTGTACAGCGCCATTGAGGTGATTTTTCACAAAAACGATTATTGGCTATTTGAGGCTCGAAGCAATGTGAATGGTCGAAGAAGTCAGAGACGCCCGAGGAAGACATGGCATGATCAAGTGAATCAGATACTTGAGTCGGGCCATGTCAAGAGTCAGAATAAAAGAAGAGTGTGTATGAGACGATGTATGAATGTGAATGAGGTAAAGAGTGTGTGCCAAGACCGAGTTGTTTGGCGGTCCGTCCTCTCTGCCTACCCCTGTGGAGAAACGGCGTGATGGTTAGTTAGTTAGTTACTAGCGATTTAAGCGCATTTTATCCCGCTAATTTGCGGGATTTTCAAGGGCGGGTTTTGGAGGAAAAATTATTTTTATTACTGTTCTATTCTGATTCAGAGTAATATCACAATAAAACTACGTTGATTTTATCCAATACTTAGTGTAACTAATATCACTTAAACACAAATTAAAAATATATGTATTTTAAGTTGTTTAATTTCATGTAATTTATTTTTATTTTTTTTATTAGTAATAGAAGGTACATAAATTACAAATAAATTTTATACAGTATTTAATTACATGGTAGATATATTTGATGTACCCCCATAATTAAGCAAGGCTTGTGTGTATGGGGGGGTGTTATTGTATTGCTTTTTTTTTATATCATTCAGTTTATTTATATCACATTTAAATTACCATTTAAACGAAGTTTTCAGTATAATTTTTAAAGTGAGTTTTAAAAATTTTTATATTGGTTTTTATATGTTTCTAATTTTTTCTGGTAATGAATAAAAAAATTTAGCTCCGAGATATTTATGACTCAATTGTCCAATTTTTTTTTTACATTTTGGAGTGGGAAGTATTGATGTTTGTCTAAGACTTCTGTTATTTTTAAATGGTGCAACTTGATTTTTAATATTATCTTTATAAATTTGTAATGTTGCATGATAAAAATATAATGCACTTAATTTTCTGACTTTAAATTGTTTGAATAAAAGTTCTGACGAATATGAGTAGGGTTTTTTTAAAATTGTTTTTATTATTAGTTTTTGTGATATGTAAATTGTTTGTGTTTGATTTGTATATGTACCGCCCCATCCTATAATGCCGTATTGTATAATTGATTGACAGAAAGCGAAGTATGTGGTTCTAAGTAATTTTTCGTTTAAAATATCTCTTAAGCATCTAAATATATATGTTAGTTTCCTTATTCTGTTGTTCAGAATATTTATGTGTGGAGACCATTTTAAACGCTGGTCTATTGTTATGCCCAGGTACTTAATATCAGTTTTGCTTTCTATTTTTGAACATGATATATTACATTTGTGGTTTTCTGTATTTGTCACAGAGTGGATTATTAAGTTTATTTCTTTAGGTGTTTCTTGTTTTTTAATGAAAAATGGCAAATAATAGGTTTTTATAGAATTTAAAGTCAATAGGTTTTTATCAAACCATAATTTTAGTGCATTGATATCTGTATTTGCCATTTTGTTTAATTCAGACCAAGTGTTTGCTTTTAGTAGTAGGACTGTGTCGTCAGCGTAGGAGACAATGTCTCCATATTTAGAAATATTGAATATATCATTGACATATATAATAAATAACAATGGTCCCAAAACTGTTCCTTGGGGTATTGAAAAATCGCTATATTTTGAATCGCTGACTTGATTTAGTAATTTTACTTGTTGTGGTCTTTCATGTAAATAACTAGCTATCCATGCTAAAACTTTCCCATTAATTCCTATAGATTTTAATTTATTTATTAATTTTTATGTGATATGCTGTCGAAAGCTTTTTTCAAGTCTATAAATATTCCGATACATTTTTTATCGGAATCTAGGGCCGTATATAAATAGTTGGTTATTTTTGCTATCGCGTCGTGAGTACTTGTATTTTTTTTGAAGCCGAATTGATTATCATTGATTATTTTATTTTCATCTAAGAATGTCCAAATTTGTTTTTTTACAATTTTCTTATATATTTTTGATATATTTGATAGAAGGGAAATCGGGCGGTAATTTTGTGGGTCTTTAGGACAGTCTGTTTTATAAATGGGAGTTATAATTGCTCTTTTGTAATTATTGGGAAATTCGCCATTTGCTAGACTTAGGTTTATTATATGTGTTATTGGGAGAATTAAGTATGTTTTCATTGCTTTTATTGTCTTAGCATCTATGTTATCAAAGCCGGGGGCAGAACCTCCTTTTAGTTCCGAAATAGTTCTGTCAATGTCGGCTTCTGTGACTGGCTCAAATTTATTTATTTGAAATTGTGTTCTGTGTTGTGGATTTGATATATTGGTCGAATTTATGGATTTTGCTAGGTTTTTTCCAACGTTATTAAAATGGTTATTTAAAATATTACAACATTTTTTTGTGTCATTTTGTACATTATATATTAATTTCCCATCTGATATTTCGGATATGTGCTTATATGTTTTATTTTTATTTATTATTTCATTTATTGTTGACCATATTTTTTTATTACTGTCTTTAGCTTCTGTTATAATTTTTGAGTAATAGTCGTTTTTCGTTTTTCTAATTAGAGTAGTTAATATATTTTTATATTTTTTATAATATATTACAATTTTATTGTGAACTAGTGGCCTTTGTGTTATTTTATAAAGTTTATTTTTTTTCGAATGGCTTTTATTAATCCTAGAGTAATCCATGGTTTAATTTTCTTTGTTTTTGAATTGGGGACGATCTGTGTTGTTTTTGTTGCTTCTAAAACGTGCTTAGTTAAAGTTTTTTCAAACAGTAAGGCACTTTGGTTGGTGCATTTATTTTTTAAAACTTCTTCCCATTTTTCATGTATTAATGATTTTTTTTAATAATTCATTGTCAATTTGGGAATATGGAAGATTTAATTTGGGTATTGTGTTTAGTTTTTTATTTGTCTCATGTAATATAAGACACGCGTAATGGTCAGTTATATTGGTTTTCCAAACAGTAGATTTAATATTTTTTTATTTCATTTAAATGTATATTACACCAGATATGGTCTATACATGATGGAGTTTGGTTTTTAATTTCTCGAGTGTTACTATTAATACAAGATTTAAAGTTGAGATGCGTCATCATGTTAATGAAATTATTTTTTTCTATTGAGTTATGGTTAGCAGAAATGTTTATATTGAAATCACCACATACAAAAGTAAGAATTTTCGATAATTTGCTTAGATATTCATATAGTTCATTGATGAAGTTAGTTATGTTTGATTTGTGTGTTCTGTACACTGTTATAATTCTGTATAATTTGTTTTTTAATTTTATATCTATTTTTAGACAATTTACATGTTGTATATATATTTCTTCAGTGTTAATAATTTCACACTCATCATGAACAAATATAATTATACCACTATTTTTATTAATTGGTGTTGTTGTTGCGATGCCTTTGTAGTTGGGTAGTGCATTAATGTGTTGATCGTTATCACAGTGAGTTTCTGTTAACACTATGCAGGCGGGCGATAAAAACAGATCGTTTATATTTATCAAAAATTCATCAAGGTTTTTTGCGATGCTTCGAATGTTCATGTGTAGTAATAAAAAGGGGGAACTATTTGTAACACACCACTTATTAACTTCTTTAATATTTTGACATATTTCTTGGTTTATTTTGTATTTTTCGTCAATTTGTTTTACTATGTATTCGGTCATTTTGAATTATAATTAATTTTTTCTTGAGCAAAGTTAAGCATTTTCAATCTGTGTTTGCATTTTTCACTATTTGATTTGTGGTCTGTTGGAGTCGTAGTATTAAATTTTAAATTAAGTTCTGTGCAATTAATGCATTTTGGTATTTCGTTCTTATTGTTGCAGTTTTTTAAGTTGTGTTCACCCGCACAATGAAGGCATATTGGTTTGTTCGGTGGTTGGAGGCAACGCATTGCTGTGTGACCATATTTTTGGCAATGGTAACACTGCATTAGGGGGTTGCAATCCTCTACTTTAATTTGGTAAAATCCAAGGTTTACGCTTTTTTTCGAAATTAGAAGATTTCTGAGATCTCCACTGGTTTCGAGAATTATATTTTTTTGTTTAAATTTTTTAATTTGTATGGTTCCTTTGTATTTTATCTGGTTTGGGTCCATTTCGTAAATAATTTTTATGTCTTCATTTTGCAGAATCAAATCTGATATAAATTCTTCTTGTGTATATTTTTCGTCTATTCCTTTAAAGATCATGCACGGTCTTTTTTTATCAATGTTTTCAACGTGTATTCCTTCAAGTTTTAATTTTGTAATTTCATTTTTGATGTTGGCCATATCATCCGCTTTTTGTAGATTTATTATTAATTCATTTTTTGATGTCTTCCTGATGCTGCTTACTCCGATTCCCAGTTTAGATATTTTGACGTTCTTAATGATGGTTTCTTTTATGTCTTCGTTTTCATTTTTAGTTTTTATTATAACGGGGAATACTGGAATTTTAGGTGTCGCGTATTTTCCACTGGCGATGCTAGCGTAACTTTTCGTAGTTGCTTTGTTTTCGAGATTTTGGAATTTTTCTAAGTTACTGATATATTTTCTATCACTCACGATTATATTTTCTTGTAATTCGATAATTTTTTCCTGTAATGAGATACTCTCTTTGTTAATTGCATCTTCCAACCTCGTTATTATGAGTTCAATAGTATTTTTTGTTTGTTGGTCCTTGACTGTCTGAATTTTCGCAACCTCACTCTTTAGTTCATTTATACAGCTTGCTACCGTCATTTTTGGATTTGGAATTTACATGGCTTATTAAAAACAAAGAAGAAATTCATTAAGAATAAAAAATTTAAAAATAAAAATTTTCACCGGTGTGGGATTCGAACTGAGTGCGGCAATTCGAACTTAAATCGGGCAAAAAGTAATTCCGACGCATTAGTCCACAGAGCCACCGGCGCTTGATCTACCTATTCATTTTATTGTTTAGTAAATCGCAACAACAAAATAACTAGGCAAGTCTACCTACCTAGTGATAGTTACAGATTTATGAAAGTTCTAAACTATTACAGCGGCCCTTGTTATCATTATGTAGTTAGTTTTGCCACTTTTACTGCGTGTCTCGACCACAAATATTTCCTGCGCACAGAAACAATCATAAATTTATAAAAAGGGTCAGCTGAGTTAAAAGAGCATATATTGCGGTTGCTGGCGTTAACTGGATCTTTTTTATAAAGACCGCTTGCAAGACTTACTTTTCTGTCAACGATGTTCGGGCTACAGAGTCCGTATTACATGGTTCCAGAAAACTGTATTGTATTTTTTTCCAGTGATTTATATTTTTTCCAACGAAAAGTTCTAAGTTTTATGGAGGTTTCCGTAAATATTATGTGTCGCTGTTGAAAATTTCGCACTCCTTCAACGCCACCTGTAGTTTTAATAGCCCTTTTCAGCGTGTAAAATTAATGAATTTCGACGTAGATACTTATCGCTTCTACAGAAAAACGTCAACAGTGGGTACTTTTTTTTTGTATGGAAGTTGTTTCTCCTTCAAAATAATGCAACACCTATTATAATTTTTTTTATGTCTTCCCTTCACGAAAATGCTTCGAGATGTATCAGTAGCATCACTTGCTCAATGAAGAACGTTGTAGTACAAATTATATTTTGAAATAATTTAAAGTGCTTGCCCACTTAAGAGCTATTCCGGTCATTTAAAATTATCGTCGATAGGTATTGAACCAATGTCTTCTGTTCCACTCCGCGCTCCCCTCAGGGGAACTGAGCGAAAGGGACAACTGCATATCGGGCCGTAAATACCTAAATAAAATCGTCAAAATCGATGTTTTGTAATCCCCATTTTTCTTCTCCAAAACTGGATCAATTTAAATTTTTTTTTTTCACTAACTGTATTAGAAGAAAATATTCTATGTCGGTACGTTTTGCTTTTTTTTTTAAAATACATTTTTTAGTTTGTATACTGAACGTCTTTTGACGGCGTTTATACTAGGCAATTTTATTCATTTTTGGAAGGTCCTAACTTCTATAAGAAGTAAATTATCAAAAAAAAGCAATACGTACCGACACGCTAATGGTCAATATCTATATTATGTAAGCTTGCTCTTTGCTCTAGGGTCAAAATCCAGAGAGATAAACGGGGAATACGTTTGTATGGAAAAAACGCCGCTGGTATTTTGTCATATTAAAAATATGACTTAAAATTGTCATGGTGAAATATACATCAACATCTGCCAGCTTTATTTTTAAAAGGGGCGCCACTGGTTGATTAACCAGGCTAGCAGTTAGTAAAACAATAAACCTCTCTCAGGGTCTTTGGTATGAAAACTATACGATTAAATTAGAAGGATTTTTAAAATAAAATAGACAGTATTATTAAGAAATATGAATTAAAAGATTTATTATCACATAATAAAATAAAACTGGAACCAATAAACATATTAACAGAACTTAAGACTCACCTTCCTTGAATCGACCAAAAATTTACATGATTCTAACTATCTATCTAAATTACGATCTTGAGCTTCTGGTTTTTCTCCTGAAGTATGGTCGGACAAAATACCTGGAACTGATTTCAGCCGAAAACAGTATCTGCTCCCAAAAACCAAAAGCCAGCCATGAAAATCTTGTATTATCAGGCGAGAATAATTATTCCTTCGTTATTTAACAGATTAAATTTCTTGTATTTTAAATCTTCCATGTTTTAAAATAAATTGCTTGTTACTTGGCAAGTAAATTCAAAATTAACCATCAGTTATATTCGGTGAAAATTACGAAGACAGAAATGTGTATTTACAACACTTATCGGCACCACGATTACAATAGTCGCGGCCTAGTTAATTATCATCCAGTTCGGATAAAATAATAATCGTTTTACTTTATAAAATTATTAACGTAATCAATAAGAATCACGCCCGACTTGTCAGTAAAACCCTCCACCACCATAGAAAGATTACTCAGAAGTCGGCTCTAAACAAAATATTCGATTTTTATACCCTATTCAAAAAAGAAAAAATGAATGATGTTACTTCCAAAATTTAAAAAAATAAATTTATGTAGAAGCTTATTTAATATTATTTAATCACCTCTTGAAATGAGGTACCTGCTTGCCTAAATCTATGATAAAATAAACTTCGAGATATATTGACAAATATTTTATCATAACATTACCTCCCGGACCACGCAAATGTTTGTCCCCAAACATAATTATAAAAGAAACCTATTCTATCTGATACATTTGTCGATCCAAGGATTTCTATTAAATAAAAACAACAAAGCAATTAGTAATATTTAACAATCTTTTCAAAGATTAATAAAACATAATTTATAATAAATAATTCGTATGAACCTTTGAAATATTTAAAATTGATTAAATTTGAATTAGAATTAGAATACAATATTATTGATTATTATAGTTAAAATACCTGAAATAAACAGGACATAATTAAATGTTACGTGAACAACAATCATTAAATGATAAATAAACAACACACTTTAAACTGAAAGAGAAAAAAAAAAATTATAAATATTAATTCTACAAATTTTACATAACTCCTTCAAAAACGTCATATCACTTTTATGCTCAAAAGCGTCACTGTCCCAAATCAGGGTATTAAGCCTCAATAGGCATCACTTTTAGGGAGATCAATCAACCCTCACTTTGCACTGAATTTAAATCCATCTTTAGGATATCAAGAATGTTCACTCCGTGGAGTTTCCTGACTAACTCACTAAGGTCATTTGGTCTATCCAAGAAGGAAATTTATATAATAGCAATCAACATTTATGTAAAATCAAATTATTTAAATGTCATAATGTCATCAACCATCGCCAATGAATGGTGCCAAATAATTGAGGTAGACAACCAGCTTTGTGGAGTCGAAATTGTTTAGTAAATTTGTTTGAAACAAACAAATTTCAGTTTCCCAAGAGAAAACAAACACTTTTTAAGCAAAAGTTTATAAATTAAATAAACTAATCTCTTCAATTAGTATAAAAAATATATAATGCATACTCGAATGCATAGGAGATATGCTCTATTATAAACTAACTTAACAACATCTAGATCTCTATATATATATGTTTTATATATATATATATAAATATTTAAAAACAAATGCGACATGAAATGAAATTAAATTTAAATTAAACATTATTTTATGTAAATTTTATATTTTTCAACTATCAAGACAACTCAAGTTGCAAAGAGGTACGAATCTTTGGATCTCTGAGTAATCCTGTCAATTAAAAAAAAAAACACAGTTCATTTATAATAACCTTTTGTTTAGAATTTAAAAAAAAATAAAGTATAAATACTTAGTGGTAAATTTTTTTTTAAAATTCTAAGTTAAATAAAAAAACTTAAAAAAATATACATATATATATATATAAAAACAACGTGATTCTTATTTTAGTTTGTCTGTTCATTCATAACATGTCAATTAATAAGTTATATTATTAATAATTCCGTAATAATATACGATAATGGTTAAACTCAAGCGAAGTACTAGAGTTGTACCTGTGTTATAGATTGTTGTTTAAACAATATTTTGGAATTATTTATTTCATAATTAATGTTCTTTATTTCATAATCATATTTAAAATTATTTGAACTCGAGTCTAAAACTAGAGTTTAAAAAAAATAATAATTTTCCTTCTCAAGGAAAATTAATTTGAATTCCGCATTCAAATTATATTAATAATGTATCAACCCGGTTGATCAGACCTGATTGAAATGTATCGAAATTTGAATAAATTTCTACTGGTGTTTTTGGCCAAACCCTTGGAAACCACCATATAACTTAGGAATATAAGCTCGGCTTTACAGAACTTACATGTTTTAGTCAATGGATAGATTCTCCATGATTATGACACCAAAAAAAAAATTATACGTCGAGTGTACAATATTTATTACTGATTGTATGGGCTTGAATTTTATTGGCTCTGACGTAGAGCATAACGTAAGACAATATAAAGGCATGCACAAATTAATTGAGACTTGATATATTTGAGAAAAATAATGATGTGATTTTGCAGAAATCACTACCAATAGTACCGTGTGAAAAAAATTAACATACAACTCGATTTCAAATAGAGTTTATGAATTACTTGTAGAATGTTGTGTCAGAATTGCTCATTAAAACTTCCAGAACAACTCGAACCACTCAAAACAAGTTTCACACCACGTAGTACTGCGAGTATGCACATGGACCAGTGGACTGCAGTCCTTCCATCACCTATAGGTATTATCCGTCTACAGGCAACGGATCCACTGCCTTCCGCCTGACGATGTAGCACACTGTGTTCCGTACCTGAGTCAGCAGCTCAGGGTTTGATGAGCAGACAGCAAGCATCTCTCGCCCTCTGTCTGTCATGTAAGGTAAACGTTATCGACGCCGGATCGATACGTTGCGGATGGGGTACAAGCCCACCCTTACCTTTGGAACTTATTTGGACCATTAGGAATGGTAAGTTGAACACCAGGACCCAGTTGTTTAGACTGGATATACCTCCGCTAACTCCCCTCCAATGATAATAATGACGTTGCGTCATTGTCCGATTATTTCTCAAAGTCTTATCACATTTCGTGTATATTGTCCTTTATTTGTTAAAATAATGATAATAAATATCACATTATTCCTTGTGTCACCGTTGACAATTACTGTTTTTCAGAATTGTTATTAAAATAATGCCCGTTTTTGTAAACATTGATAATAAATATCAAAATTGATTGTGTCACGATTGACAATAAATATTTTTAAGTTTTATAATTATGTATATTGGTATACAATCTATGACGTTACATATTAATAATACAATCGACTATTTCATTCTATCTCGAATCCTGGGGTGATCGGCCCACCACCTCAAAAAACGAAATAGAAAGAAACTGTCTAACCAGTAAAGGCAACTCTGAAATATCTGCATTCCGTGCGCATGAAATACGAATAAATCGAGTGGCTCCATTCAAGTTATTTGTATTCATTTAAAGAAATATTTTTTTGAATAAAATCTTTACTATTAGATTGTAAATGACGTTTAATTAATGATAAAATCTGCATTTCGAAAAAAAAAACCTTATTTGTTAAAATATTATAAAAGGAAAAATTGATTCTTGTTTACGATGCAGTCGTTGAATAAGACGCTTAAATAGATCTTTTGTTTTATCATTTATATTCTCGAATGAAGTCAACATTTTGGAAAAATTATTCAAAGTTGTTCTATTTGCAATTCGTTTGAAAATCACAGCCGTAATAATTCATTTAAATAATTCGTAGTAATATATTATTTTGGAAATGACGTAGCGAAATAAAAATAGTTATACCGAAATACAAACAATAAACAATAACATTTGATTGTATATCCTTTGTTTTTCTTTTAAATAAATAGTACGCGGCATTATTCCATAATGAAAGTGTAGATGAATGAAATGTGTTTCGAATTAATTGAAGATTGAAGACGTTCCCAATTGTATAATAAATAGTACGCGGCCGTAATAATTCAAACACAACGAAAAGATATTAAATCTTGCTTGATTAAAATTAGAAATGACTTTACGAGCTGAAAAAGCTATTTTACCATTTTAACCGAGAAAAAAAAATAATCAATTTTGATAACATTCTATTGTTTTTAAACAAATGAAATATTTTCAAAACAAATGAAACTTGTTAATAACAAAAGCTCTTGAGAGAAAAAAAAAATGACATGTTATCAATAAACAGACATTTTTCTGAAGCAAAATAAATACATTTCATTAGTAAAAATCCTTGTAAAATAATCATAACGTACAAAACGAAACCCAACACGTTTAAGGTCGCCAAATTGTCATAATAAGAAATGAATCAAAATTCAATTGTCATAGTAAGAAATATGAATAAAAAGATTATATAGGCAACGAAAAATGACAATGACAAATAACATAGTAACCGTACTTAAGACTCACCTTCCTTGAATCGACCAAAAATTTACATGATTCTAACTATCTATCTAAATTACGATCTTGAGCTTCTGGTTTTTCTCCTGAAGTATGGTCGGACAAAATACCTGGAACTGATTTCAGCCGAAAACAGTATCTGCTCCCAAAAACCAAAAGCCAGCCATGAAAATCTTGTATTATCAGGCGAGAATAATTATTCCTTCGTTATTTAACAGATTAAATTTCTTGTATTTTAAATCTTCCATGTTTTAAAATAAATTGCTTGTTACTTGGCAAGTAAATTCAAAATTAACCATCAGTTATATTCGGTGAAAATTACGAAGACAGAAATGTGTATTTACAACACTTATCGGCACCACGATTACAATAGTCGCGGCCTAGTTAATTATCATCCAGTTCGGATAAAATAATAATCGTTTTACTTTATAAAATTATTAACGTAATCAATAAGAATCACGCCCGACTTGTCAGTAAAACCCTCCACCACCATAGAAAGATTACTCAGAAGTGGGCTCTAAACAAAATATTCGATTTTTATACCCTATTCAAAAAAGAAAAAATGAATGATGTTACTTCCAAAATTTAAAAAAATAAATTTATGTAGAAGCTTATTTAATATTATTTAATCACCTCTTGAAATGAGGTACCTGCTTGCCTAAATCTATGATAAAATAAACTTCGAGATATATTGACAAATATTTTATCATAACATTTTCCTCTTAAAGACCTCTAAAAAAGTGGAGTAATTTTAATCACTTTTAAACATTTAGTTACTATAATAGTGTTCAATGAGATCGCGAAGTCAGTATAAGTATAATATAACATAAGACCTGTGCCTGACGCAGCTATAAAAGATGTGGCTTGGCGTATTTCGGCATATCGCTCGTCGTACATTCCCAATGGCGAGCAATATGCTGAAATAGGCCTAGCCACATATTTTATCTGCGCGTGTGGTACCGCTTTAAGTGTTATATTACATGAAATTAAACAACTTAAAATACATACATTTTTATTTGTGTTTAAGTGATATTAGTTACACCAAGTATTTGATAAAATCAACATAGTTTTATTGTGATATTACTCTGAATCAGAATAGAACGGTAATAAAAATAATTTTTCGCAAATTAGCGGGATAAAATGCGCTTAAATCGCCAGTAACTAACTAACTAACCATCACGCCGTTTCTCCGCAGGGGTAGGCAGAGAGGACGGACCGCCAAACAACTCGGTCTTGGCACACACTCTTTACCTCATTCACATTCATACATCGTCTCATACACACTCTTCTATTATTCTGACTCTTGACATGGCCCGACTCAAGTATCTGATTCACTTGATCGTGCCATGTCTTCCTCGGGCGTCCTTTACTTCTTCAACCATTCACATTGCTACTAGCCTCAAATAGCCAATAATCGTTTTTTGTGAAAAATCACCTCAATGGCGCTGTACAAATAAATACATAAATGAATTAATATTACTGGCTTACAACAAAGATTTACAATTATAACTAGTGACTTTCATATAAGACTTATAGCTTGTGAATTATGTTACTGGCTAACAACCACGATTTACTATTATAACAAGTGACTTACATCTAAGCTCAAATATGATTGACAACTTTTCAGTTTAATTTCAATAAAAAAAACTAAATGCTTTATCGTGTATAACGGGCTTTTCCCCCAACGACGCAAGCTGTATGTACCCTCGTAGGTGTTTGCTTTTTTCTATGTTTGTCAAAAGCGATAAATGAGTGATATCTGTCAAAAGGTTAGGATCTGTTCCTTTATATGTGTGCAGCTAATTTATCACACTAACAAAGTGGTGAGTATTGCTATATCTGAGAAATGGTTTCTCGTGTGCTCAATCCAGGACACATTTACAACTTCATTATACGTAATAAAAATAAGTTTGTATTATGATTTTGCTAATAGGTAATAATAAATAAATAATAATATTATTATGAGACGATGTAGGAATGTGAATATGACACGATAGTGAAGGGTAAAAGAAGTCGGAGACGCCCGAGGAAGACATTTCAATTTGAGTGGCGGGTTAGGCTACCGCCGCCCCGGGAATCATTTATTAAAAAACCAACATCTCCAACATACGTCACTCCAAGGGGTTCATTATATTTGATGACTTAGCAGGGGTTCCCAGGAAAGGGCGCGAAGCGTGATGGTTACACAGTAAATAAATAAATTAGATGATAATTAAAGTAGGTACATAGGAACCTACCTAGCAAATGTTTGTGAAAATAATAAGTATTTCACTCATTCTGGGATTCGTTTCTTCCCAGAGTATTTGTAATTTTTATAAAATGCATGCCTAATGTTTTAGAATAACGCAAAACTGTGTTTGAGAAAATTGTGTTATTTATTTATTTTTACAATAGCTACAATAGGAAAATAATTTCCTCCAGGGCTTATGTCATCTGTGTGGATGGTCTTAAAAGAAAGGAAGGAGAGGATGTTTTGGGAAGGAAAAAGGCATGCGGCGTGGCTAGGTATCTGGGGTCAGTGTAGTGGGTCCAGGAGTGACGGACGTATAAATCCGTCCCTCTCACTGCGGAGCAAAGCGATGGGTCAAGAGAAGAGTGCAGGAAGCCTCAAATGGTCTCCCTCAACCAGTCCCTCCCGATCGGATTTATGGAAGGCTAAGCACCTCTAACTACCTATATCACTGTGTCTTGAGGTATTTTTTCGCAGAAACCAAGTGAATCAATTATATTATTTGAGAACGGTCACTCTAAATAACAGTAGAGAAGACTGATAAATCACGTTATGTGACTGAATGTAGATTCCCGCGCAGTTTGATCTACCTATTCATTTTATTGTTTAGTAAATCGCAACAACAAAATAACTAGGCAAGTCTACCTACCTAGTGATAGTTACAGATTTATGAAAGTTCTAAACTATTACAGCGGCCCTTGTTATCTTTATGTAGTTAGTTTTGCCACTTTTACTGCGTGTCTCGACCACAAATATTTCCTGCGCACAGAAACAATCAGAAAAGAAACTTGACATTTTTTCGACAAATATAATATCAAACTACCACACCATAGGAATGTGCTAAATGCGTTCACGAGACGTGCATAATCGGGATCGCTCGCACATAAGTTTGTCGCCTTCTAACATGCGGATACCTATTCCCGCGCCCGCGCCCCGCGCCGGGTGTAGCGGATTTTAGCTACCCGTGTCTAACGTAAATCTGATGAAAAATAATTACTTTTGTTAATGTAATAACTTCGTTATTATAAGTCATATAACAGTGAAATTTTTGTACGCTTAAATTTCATTATTAGTGTTATTTTTTTGTACTAAAATAAATAACATACTATCTGTAGTTTTCGAATGCGGCTGAAAAACAGATTGTATGAGAATTGTCGCTTCTGTTTCACCTTAAAGCGGTACCACACGCGCAGATAAAATAGGTGGCTTGGCCTATTTCAGCATATTGCTTGTCATTGGGAATGTACGGCGAGCGAAATGCCGAAATACGCCAAGCCACATCTTTTATAGCTGCGTCGGGCACAGGTCTTATATTATACTTATACTGACTCTTCACGATCTCTTTTAACACTATTATAGTAACTAAATGTTTATAAGTGATTAAAATTACTCCACTTTTTTAGAGGTCTTTAAGTGGGCAAGCACTTTAAATTATTTCAAAGTATAATTTGTACTACAACGTTCTTCATTGAGGTGATGAGTGATGCTGCAAGTAATTTTCGTGAAGGGAAGACATAAAAAAAATTATAATAGGTGGTGCATTATTTTGAAGGAGAAACAACTTCCATACAAGAAAAAAGTACCTACTGTTGACGTTTGTCTGTAGAAGCGACAAGTCGTCGCCTTAGTTCTTAATTGTCCAAACGACCATTTGAAAATTTGACAGGAGGTGAAGGTTTTCTTTCATTATTTCAATGAAACATTATGATAGGTGTTTAAGATAAAGCTATTTCCGTAAAGGCAAAGGTCTGATTAGTTTAAATATTTCTTAATTAAGAGATTAACTATCCCTTTTTATACTTTATATTTAGTTTTTAAGTGGAGATTGAACAAAAACTGAAATGGTCGTTTGGACAATTAAGAACTGAGGCGACGAAGTATCTACGTCGAAATTCATTAATTTTACACGCTGAAAAGGGCTATTAAAACTACAGGTGGCGTTGAAGGAGTGCGAAATTTTCAACAGCGACACATAATATTTACGGAAACCTCCATAAAACTTGGAACTTTTCGTTGGAAAAAATATAAATCACTAGAAAAAAATACAATACAGTTTTCTGGAACCATGTAATACGGACTCTGTTGCCCGAACATGGTAGACAGAAAAGTAAGTCTTGCAAGCGGTCTTTATAAAAAAGGTCCAGTTAACGCCAGCAACCGCAAGATATGCTCTTTTAACTCAGCCGACCCTTTTTATAAATTATTCATCTCCCCGGGTGTTGATTTAATTTACTAATTTCAACAAACTCTAGTCTTCCGTCTCTTTTGAACTAGTACGTTTTGGCGTTAAATTTACGAAATGCACTGTTTATCGCAAATATGTTTCGGTTGGGTAAAAAAAAATCTGTATGAACGCGCTCGGGGTTGTAGCAAATGTATTTTTTACGTGTTAATTATGTAATAAAACTGTGTGTTTTTCAGCCGCTTTCTAATATTATAAAGTTATAGGTCTAAAAAACTATTTAAACAGATTACTATATCTTATGTACGGCCGCGAACCAATAATTCATCCCAATATTAAAAAGCATAACGTGTAGAAAGCGTTTTATTCGATAATATTGAATATAACGCAATCTAACGGTGTGAAGTTTCTAAATATATTTTGAGAATACCCTTAAGGACTTGTGATTTGGTAAAACATGGTATTCCTCAAGGAACAGTCTTAGGGCCACTACTCTTTCTAATCTACATCAATGACCTATGCAATATTGTATACCAGTTGAAATTCTCTCTTTTGCCGATGACACTGCAATAACAAAAACGCGGGAAGATGCAACCAGTTAAGCCAACAAATGCACTGCAATAGTCAAAGATTGGCTAGATAGAAATCTTCTCAGTCTAAATCATGATAAAACCATTTTTATTCCCTTCTACAATTCCCATAAGTCATCTCCTAAAAACAATCTTATATTGAAGTTCCATAACGTTAATTGTAACTTTACGACACGCTTAAACTGCGAAAATGTGAAATCAGGAAATTGTATCAAGTACTTAGATGTAACTATAGAGTGCCGACTCAAATGGGCTTACCATTTAGAAAATAATGTTAATAAACTGAGATATTTCAAGCAATTATTTCAGGAAACTGAAATTATGGAACTAAGGCAGATACCGTATCTACCGTATCCAGTGTCTTAAATTTATATTTTCTCGCCAGTTCAAGTGAATAATAACAATAAAAATATACATCAATTGAAACAACTAGCAAAGTGAATTGCAAAAGACTTTAAATGCTAATTAAACATAAAAAGTGTTTTTTAAATGCTAATTAAACATAAACAGTTGTGAAATAAAAACAGTTAAAATACATTCCATTGACAATTTTCGATATTGACATCTTAATATAGGTCATAAATCTCGTTTGCGCCTACCTGTGAACTGGCGTAGTTGGTAGAGTGGTGTCAGTCGCCCGTTTCAGTCATTTACTGAGGTGAACGGTTCGATCCCCAGACAAACAATATTATATTAAATTTTTTATTTTTTATTTTTTTATTTTTTGCCTTTTTTTAATGTTTTTTAATTAAAAAGATATTTTTGTCGCAGTAATTTTTTAATTATATTTAGATTAATCATCCCATTTCTAAATAATAATTGGAAAAAAGTGTATGTGTTTTAAAAAAAAAAAAAAAAAATTCGTACGTAATGCATCGCCAGAAAAAACGCCCGCTGGACATAACGATTTCTCCTAATATGGAAGATGGAGGAAGGTGCGTTCTTGTTGAGGACTTAGAAGAGGAGGACCACGATACGTCTTCTCATTGCTCGGAGAGCAAAGAAACAAAATTTCCAAGCGTTTCTGGAGTTCACGTGCTTAATGAAACGCAAGCTCATCTGACAGCCCTTCAAGAAGTCTTGGCTGAGAAACAATCGAAGGTCTCCAAGGATCAGCAACTGAAGATATCCAGAAATGTCTCTGAAGTTTTCAGAGCCGTTTCTCAATTGTTGTTGGAGCGCGAGACGATGCGTGCTGATTTGGCGACAGTAACTGCTCAATTAAAAATGGCGGAAATCAAAATACGCCATGAAAAAGAGGACAAAAGGCACCTGGAGCAAAAAATCATCCAGCTAGAGTCTGACCTAGGACCCGTGATGAGAAGAGTAGCCGTGGCAACGGAGGCCAGCTTGTCATTTGCGGATATTGTGCGAAAACAAAATGTGTCAAATGTCGATCACCAACCCCCACCGATTACCCAATCTGGACATCGCGTCGGAGCGCCAAGGCCAGCCATCTGCATCTTCCAAACAGATGCAGATGCCACCAAGGACAGCGATAGAACAAAAAAAATGATTCAAGATATAATTCGGCCATCCGAGCTAGGCGTTCGGATAACCGGGATTCGCAAAATTAGGAACAAAGGTGTCCTCTTAAACACGGCAACCACAGGTGAGCAAGAAAAGTTATTGAAGGCACCATGCTTTGCACTCAACTCAAGCACACTTAAGGCTCGACTTCCTACAAAGAGACTCCCAAGGTTAATATTTTTTAACGTACCGCGGGACCTTAACGACGCTGAATTCTTGAGGATCGCCCTCACGAGCGTTCCCAATATACAGGACATCGAGGGAGCAATAACAACCTGTAAGCTGAGTCACCTGGCCGGCGCTCGAAACGGAACCACCTGTCATCGCGTATATGAGATGCCCGCTATATTACGTAAACTACTGGTGGAACAGGAGAAGGTATTCGTCAACTGGACCGTGTGCCGTGTCAGAGACTTCACTGGACTCACCGTATGTACTAAGTGCTAAATGATTGGACACTCTTACAAATACTGCAGAGACACTCTTAGATGTGGACACTGTGCTGAAGAGAACCATGCTACCGAATCCTGTCCTAATACTGCGGCCAAACCAGTCTGCGCTACGTGTGCTAGATTTGGAAAGCCCGCTGCGCATTCGACTGGAGACAGGGACAACTGCCCTGCCTACAAAGCTGCACTAAAAAAGGACCTTGCTACGATCGATTATGGCGTCCAATAATTATTATTTTGAGGAGGACAATGAGGTTGATTTTCACAAAACCAGTGATCTTCAAAAATGGTTTGAGGACAAAACACACAATGTTTCAACACATACGGGTTGCAATAGGGAACAAATAAATATTGTGCAACTAAACTTAAGGTCCATTTCCAAATACTGGGACATTCTTAACATTTACCTTAATACCTGCTGGAAGCATATAAATATTTTGATGTTATGTGAGATAGCAATTACAAATGACCTTACTTGTCTCTACGAAATTCCTGGTTTCAAATCTTATAGCTATTGTCGAACAAAAAAAACAGGAGGCGGGATATTATTATATGTTAGAGATGAAATCACTTTTCTGCAAAAATCACTAGGAACAAAATATTTTGAAAATGTATTTGGCATCATAACTTTACCTAATAATATATCAATTAACATTTTAGCAATATACCGTCCTCAAAATAATAGTAAATCATTGTTTCTGAATGAAATTTCATCCATATTATCAAATGTTATCAACCCCTTGGAAAATATTTTATTTTTTGGAGACGTTAATTTAGATTTATTATACTCTCAAAACCCCATCATTATGTCATACGAAAACATATTATCGAGCCATTATTTAATAAAGTGTATCGACGATGTGACAAGGGAAGCATTAGTAGCCGGCAATATTACACGTACGTGCATTGATCAAATTTTTATTAGGTTTAATAGCAGGCAGCAACAAGCTGACTCACTTTCATCTTGTATTTGTGATTTTACTATAGCGGATCACTTCGCGACAGCTCTCAACATCACATACAGTAGTGCAATTACAAAATCCAAAAAACGCGGGGAAAGTATTGCAATACTATCTCAAAAACGAATTGATAAATACATACATAGTTATAACTGGAATGCCCTGCTTGCGGAACAAGATTGCGTTGACATATATAATAAACTCAAAAACGTTTTTAATGAGCTATATGAAAAAAGTAAAATCTCTTTCTGCCCAAACCCCCAAAAAAGACCTTTTGCAACAAAATTGTGGATAACCGATGACATCTTAGAAAAAATTAAAATCCGAGATTCCCTGTTCAAAAGGTGGAAAAATTCCCCTTCCAATAAAAACTACGAAAAAAATTACAAATCATTTCGAAATACTGTTTCCAATTAATCATAAAAAGTAAAACTACACATTTTAATGAAACATTTAAAAACTTCTTCAGCAATTCCAAAAAAACGTGGGATCAAATAAACAAATTGTTAGGGCGGAAAACAAAAACAAACTGCGATGAAACTATATCAAAGTATATGCTAAATAAAAATGGGCAAACAGAGGAAATCGTTGTAAATAGATTCGCTGAGTACTTCTCAAACAGCATCAGTTCGATGTTACACAAATGCGACTACAAAGCGTCTAACATATCTCCCGTTGATTTGCCGCATAGCATGTACCTGCCCAGAGCTACCTGTGAAGACATACGCAGGATTATTAGTCAACTGAATAATTCCAAATCGCCGGGGATTGACAATATTCGAATGTTCGACATTAAAAAACATATAACTCTTCTATGTCCGGTAATTACCCATTTAATTAATAAAATCTTGTTTCAAGCAGTTATACCTGATGAGCTTAAATGTAGTATTATTAGGCCAATATACAAAGGGGGAAAACATACTGATATAGAAAATTACAGACCAATCAGTATACTGCCAGCTATTGAAAAAATTCTAGAAAAATACATTTCCGTAAATTTAATAAAATACCTAGAAAGTTTCTCTATTATTGATCCTAACCAATACGGATTTCAAAAAAATAAAAGCACAGAAATGTTACTACAAGAATTTTCGAATAACGTAAATCAAGAATTCAATAATAAAAAACATATTCTGGTTTTATTCATAGACAACTCTAAAGCGTTTGATACCATTGATCTGACAAAACTATTACAGATATTGGAGGCGATAGGAATTAGGGGAAAATTTCTAGAACTACTCAAAAACTATTTAAACAATCGACAAATTAAAGTGAAACTCTTTCAAACTTACAGCAAAGCTAAATATATGTCAACAGGCGTCCCGCAGGGCTCAATTCTCGGCCCAACATTATACATAATATTCGTTTCACTCATGAATAAAATTTTCACATTTGTGAAACATTACGTTTAGATTTGTGAAACATTACGCCGTAGATGATACGGCACTAGTCATTTCGCATGAAGAATTATGGATTGCAATAAAACTCATGCAGCACGATTTCCTTTCCTTACAGAAATGGTCACATGATGCGGGTCTTTTAATAAATTCCAAAAAAACTAAATTAATGCACATACGATCTCCACATGCCAAATATACCATCACGCCTGTAATAAAATCGCATACATTTGAGTGTATACACAATTCGTCACAATCTTGCAAATGCGAAACCATTGAAATTGTACAAACGTATATATATTTGGGGATAACTGTAGATACGCATATGAAATGGGATGCTCACATAAGCAACATCTGCAAACGCCTACGAGCTATTGCTGGGCGAATTTACAAAATTAAATTTTTCATGCCCATAAGTACGTTAAAAATAATTTATTTGTCATTGGCGGAATCTACTATCAGATATGGAATAACGTCTTGGGGAAACTCGTGCAAGACAAATATAGGTTACATTCAAACAATTCAAAACTCTTTGACTAAGCTCTTGGTAAGCAAAAGTATTTATGCACAAAGAAGAGACATAAAATTATTATATGAGTCAGTTAATATATTACCTGTTCGAGGGATATTATGGTTTAAGATTGTATGCCAAAACCTTTTGTCGGATTCAATATATAAAGAAAAAGTTGAACATGCACATGGCACTAGATTTAGTAAAAATGAGGGTTTATCCATTCCGAAAATTATAAATAAATACGGACAACGGACATTCACTTATCTTGTCCCTACCATATTTAATAAGATGCCAGCAAACATAAAAATCGAATCAAATTGCACCACCAATTTAAAAAAAAAAAAAAAAAAATGGCTAATGGATCAAAACTTTTTATACTGATATTGTTTTGTAATCTTATGTATAAATATGACTAAGAGTAATTTGCCTGTGTTATATCTGTCTATCTGTATATTTTATGCCTTGTAGCAGGTAGCTACTGGATGGTTCCGCATTGTGATAACTACGCATGTTTATTCCCGACGGTGGCACGCCTGAGTTTCGGGGTTCGATAGTTTGAGTGATATCCGCAACCGTCAGTTGGCGTGGAGAGCCGGTGAAGTGAAGGTGGTCGTGCCCTACGCACGCAGCTGGGTGGTTTTCTGGAAACTTCGATTGCGTGTGAGACAAATGAATATAATTATAATTTAGATTATGGTCACTGGTTTAAAATATGTCAGGATGTTTTCCCTGGCTGGCGCCCTATTGATTAAATTCTCCATAGCTTGATGGCATAGAGTTCCTACCGTTTGCTATTTAAATGTTTCAACCTCTATCAGGTTATAACCTGACACGCTTTGAGAATTATGTTTCTTGCTCTACCTGTTTTCATTATCATGCTTATCAATAAATGTCCTTATTCAACAGCAGACTTATTATTTTATTGATTAATGTCGATTTGGTTCCTTCTTGCCGGTGCGAGTTGTAGGTAGTTTCTACACTTTTCTTATCACGCACTCGAGAAGGTTACAAATGGCGGCCCAACTGCTTTGTGAATCTAGAGGTGAAATATCTTTTTTTCTGGGTCTATGCCGTTGAGGTTGTGGTGAATTTATCATTTATAATTTTTATATATTTCATTTGTCTCATGCGGGGGAGTGGTTTCTCGAATGTTGTGGCGAGGGCACGATTTCCTCATTTCAGCCGGTTATATTAATTATAGTTTTACACAGTTTGTAATCTACCCAACTCACCAGCGTGGAAGCGTTTTTCAAATTTTATCCTAATTTTATTTGGTTTTGCACGTGGATGGCATCGTAATTTTTGTGTGGATTGTTGTTGTTGCATGTGACTAATAATTTTGTTTCTTACCTTGCTATAAGTTAGGTTATGGATTGTGGCGTTTTAACAAGAAGCAAAGCACAGTGCACAATGGCGAAACAAGGAGAAAAGTCGGCTACTTCCATTCCGGTTTCTTTTCCTTCTTCATCACCATCCGTTCCGGTATATAAATGGAATCTCACGTATGATGGGTCGACCAGTGTGCGAGACTTCATAGAAAGGATCGAGGAACTTGCTCAAGCAAGGAATGTATGTACCTCTTCACTTTTTTCGTCAGCTGTGGAGTTGTTTGCAGGTGATGCGCTCTTGTGGTTTAGAGTGAATCGCTCGTCTTTCGCGTCCTGGGCGGATATTGTTGTCGCATTAAAGGATGAATATGAGCTTCTCGATCATGAAAGGCGACTGTTGGCTCAACTTCGATCTACTCTTCAATTGCAAAAAGAGAATATTAGTGCTTTCATAACTCGCATTATTGTACTAAATAACCGTCTATCTACTAAATTATCTGAGGTAGAATTACTTGAAATTATGCAATGCAATATGTTACCTAGGTACATACAAAAATTATCTCTTTCAGTAATTCCTGACATTATTACGCTCAAGAAGCTTGGGAAGATGATAGCTGGCTGATAGCCGTTCGGGTGACAGGAATTCTCCGTGCACATCGCAACCTAGGAATAATAATGTTGCGAGGCGGAATGATAATTTAAATTCTGCGAATGCAAATTCCGATTTCAGGAGTAATCAACGTTATTCTAACAATGCTAATTTTAGAGGTTCTAGGTATAATAATGTTGCGAGGCGGAATGATAATTTAAATTCTGCGAATGCAAATCCCGATTTCAGGAGGAATCAACGTTATTCTCACAATGCTAATTTTAGAGATTCTGGAAATGTAAATCCCAATTTCAATAAAAATCGTTATGGTAACAATGATAATCTTAGCCCATCAAGGTCTCATTCCAGGAAGGTGCAATGTTTCCGCTGCGGCAGACCAGGGGTGAAGGCTCCTGCTTGCGGCTGTCGAGATCAGTCAAAAAACTGATTTCCCGGGAGATTCTATCAGCGGACGTCGGGACGCCGTCGTTTGCCGAGATTGCTTCCGGGGAATGGTCTTCCTGGCTCGAGGTTGTAAGAAAATTTTATGCTAATCTTAGAACTGCGAAGGAGGTGCGAGCGTCTGACAGGGGCGGGCGTCCTTACATCTCTTTTCAAGTTAATCGGTTTGTTTGCTCTGGTCTGTTGGATTCAGGCTCGCATGTTTTAATTCTGGGGAATAACTTTCACAAAAATTTTTTAGATTCAGGTTTTGAACTGTCTAAGTTAGATGTCAGTTTCTCTTTAGTATCTGCCACAGGGCATTCTGTAAGTTGTTCGTACAAGATTTCGCTTCCGGTTTGTGTCAATGGGGTGGAAAAAGCTTTTAACTTTGTCGTCATGCCACAGATAAAAGCAAATATAATATTAGGCTGTGACTTCTGGAAGATATTTAATATTTGTCCAAAGATTTCTAAGTTAATGTCTTGCAAAGAGACGGGGAACAAACAGCGCATAGCTGATGCTGTTGGGTTGGAAAATGCTCATAACCTATCAATTTCTCAACGTTCTGTTTTGGATAAGGTAATTAATGAATTTAAGGAATATTCAGGCAATCGGTTAGGTAGAACCTCGTTAGAAAAACACACAATCGACACGGGTGATTGTTCTCCTATTAAGCAAAGGATATATCCGATTTCACCGCAAATACTTCCTAAAGTGCATAACGAGCTAGACAGATTGTTAGAGTTAGGGGTGGTTGAACCTAGTAACAGCTCGTGGAATAATCCGATTGTTCTGGTACCCAAGAAGAATGGTTCCTTCAGACTATGTTTGGATTCCAGACTTTTAAACGCAAACTCAAAACGTGACGCGTACTCGACGCTGTTTATCTCGGACATACTTAACAGTTTGGGGGGAGCTCGCTACTTAACGACTTTGGATCTTAATGATGCATTTTTCCAGATTCCATTGGATGAGAGTACTAAAGAAAAAACGGCTTTTACAATCCCCAAACGAGGATTATTTCATTTCATTACCATGCCATTCGGTCTTCACGGGGCAAGCGCACTCATGATGAGATTAATGGATAAGGTGTTAGGGCCGGAATTCGACGGGAAAGTTTTCTGTTACCTAGATGATATTATTGTAAGCAGTTCCTCTTTTGAAGAACACATTCATCTTTTAAGACAGGTTAAACAGAGATTGCAAGCCGCCGGTCTTACCATAAATGTTCAGAAATCGGTTTTCTGCAGGGATTCCTTGAAATACTTGGGTTATGTAATCGACAGCAAAGGGCTCCGTACAGATCCGGACAAAGTTAAAGCAATAGTTGAATTTCCCACTCCTACGACTCAAAAGAGTCTGCGTAGATTCATAGGTGTTCTGTCTTGGTATAAAAGGTTCATACTTAACTTTTCCATAATTGCGTCACCCTTATATAATCTCACGAAGAAGGAGTTCGCGGGGAAAAACTTCAAATGGAATGAGCAGGCCGAGGCTGCTTTTCTTAAATTAAAGAACATCCTGGTGAACGCGCCAGTTCTTGCATGTCCGAACTTTGATAGACCGTTTACCATTAGTTGTGACGCGTCGAATATAGGCCTCGGGGCAGTTTTAACGCAGATGGATGATAATCAGATTGAACATCCCATTTCGTTTATTTCAAGAACGCTTTCAGCTCAGGAGAGAAATCACTCTACAACTGAAAGAGAGTTGAATGCCATGATTTTCGCGTTAGAAAAGTTTAGAGGTTATATCGAAGGCTCTCCCATTCCGGTAAAAGTTATCACGGATCACTATAGTCTTAACCTGTCCGGGAGTATGACCGTACATGTACGGTGAGAAAAAAATATCCCGGAAGGAGTATGACCGTACATGTACGTTAGCGCCTAGAAATTAATTATTACTAGGTTTCTTCACAAAAAACTGAAGGTTACCGACATCTCTGATCAATTCTACATAACTTTTCGAAGTTTTTAGCGATTTATCTATTATACCGACCGAGTTATTCACGATTTAAATATTTTGTGACGTCACCGTTCACAAAATATTTCCGTTCGGCAGTCGGTTATAGCAAACCTTTTATGCTGAACGCCGCATTTTGAAAGAATAAACCGTTGATGTTTTTATGTGTTTTACGCTGCAAATTATCTGTTTCGTGTTTGATTTCGCATTGACGAAATATTTTACGTGTTTAAATGTGTATATTTATTTATATGATTGTGCTGTTAGTGATTTTATATAGTTTGAAGACAGTTTTTGACAGTTATTGACATTTGGAACGTGTTATTTGTCCGTATTGTGAATTGTGTTGTTTATTGTTCGTAGTGTTGACAACAATATTTTGATCAATCATTGACAACAATATTTGTGTTGACAACAATATTTTGATCAATCATTGACAACAATAACATTGTTTAAAACTACTGTCAAATTTTGCTCTTCCACTTTTTAAAATTAATATTGTGATAAAAACCGATATATAACAATGACTACACGTGCAAATTCTAAGTCCACCAATAATCCTAATCCCAAACTACTGCAAATTCTAGATAAAAAGTTCGATGAATTTAAAATTCAGTATCTAGAAAAATCATTTGCAGACTTCAAAAATACCATAGTAGAAGTTATCAAAAAGGAGTTCAAGGAGGAAATTGAGGAGCTTAAGAAGAAAGTGAAACATTTGGAAGGACAAATAGAGCGCAATGATCAATATAATCGTGCAAATAACCTTATAATAAGTGGCGTTCCAGAAGATAGAAACGAAAATATTTATGACATTCTCTCCAAAATTGGTGCTACAGCTGGTTGTAAAATCACCCGAGAGGAAGTGGACTTCGCAAGCAGAATCTCCCCCAGAATTAACCGAAATGTGACAAATGGAAAACAGAGGAACATTATCGTAAAATTTACACGCCGACACCTGAAAGATAACCTGTTAGCTGCAATAAGGAAGAGGAAGGGAATGTTTGCCTCAGAATTGCAGCTTCCTGGTGCCAGCAGAATTTACATCAATGAACATTTAACCCCCAAAAATCAGCATCTCCTAAAACAATGTAGAGATATAAAAACGGACAGAAAAATGCTGGATAAAAAATGGGAAAATCTTCATTCGTGTAAGTGATACAACACCCATAATTTTAATTGCGGACCAAGATGACGTTAACAGACTTTCAACATTGAAGACAATGCCCACACAAGATGCTTCTACATCGGCCCTCCCTTTAGGAAACTAAATTTACAGAAGAATATCAAACGTATTACTATTTATATCAAATTTAACCTCTTGCAGTACCTTAACATAATATTCAATTTCTACTTAGTCGTAATACACGAATCATCACTATACGTTAATTACAAATTCCCTTTAAACTCTTATCAAATAATGTTAAAACATGTTTTTATCAATTGTCTGAATTGCAATTGTATTAGTAATCTGTCCATAGATATAACAATCAATCTGTCAAAACAAAAGCCTCTTAAAACCATAGACATTTTAATTTACCACAAACAAAAACAAAAAAAATCGTATGTTCAAAAATGCCCCCAATCACAGCATAATTATTTTTTTCCAAACTATTTTCCAAACAATTTCACGAACATAATATTTAAAAATGCTTAACATATATTTTCAAAATGTGCGAGGTCTTCGCACAAAAACTCATAGCTTCTTAAATCAGGTCCTTTTGAACAATTACGATATTTATCTTATATGTGAAACTTGGCTAAATAAATCAATCCAGGACAGTGAATTGTTTGACAATAGGTATGATGTATTTAGAGAGGATCGGAACTACTTTTTGTCTGGACAGCAGCAGGGAGGGGGGGTACTAATTGCAACATCCAAATCTCTGAAGGCTCAGAGAATTCCCTGGTCTACGTGTACTGAGGAGATCTGGATATCAGTGCCAATACTAGGTAACAATAATAAACTCAAAAATTTATATATCTGCTGCACATATCATCCACAAAACACCAACTACATCCACAACCTAACTCATCACTTCAACACCACATCAGACCTGCACGCAAATCACCCGGAAGGATTGTTTTTATTAGCTGGAGACTACAATATATCCAAACTAAACTGGAAGTTAACCGAAGGGCAAAACCAATTAGAACCAAATTTTCCAGAAGACACTGCTAGCTGTGCCTTGGTAGACTTCCTTTCATTCACCCAACTACACCAATTCAATTCTATAACCAATACAAACAAACGAATTCTTGATTTAATCATGACAAATATTTCAAAATGTAGTATAACCCATTGTACCGAACCTCTGACGCCTGAAGATTCACATCACAGAGCATTAGACATAGAGTTATCACCTGTTACTGCACCGTCTCTCTCCAGCTCATCTAGGACAGTTAAAATGTTTCACCGAGGTGATTACGGTCAAATCACTGAGGAATTATCCAAAATAAATTGGAAACTCCAATTTCAAGGTAAGGATACCGAAAAAGCCGTATTAGATTTTTACAATATCATAAATGACATTATTCGCAAATATATCCCCGAAAAAAAAAAATTAACGGTAATTTAGAAAGGTTTCCCCCCTGGTACACTTTACCACTTATTAAAATTGTAAAAGAGAAATTAAAATATCACAAGAAATGGAAAAAATACAAGAACCTGGCTGACTACCAATCATTTTCAGTACTGAGAAATCGTCAAAAGAAGATCGCGTTAGGATATTTAACCTGGGACTCGCAACAATAACATTTGGCTGTCATCAGTTCTTTTGTTTTGCTCTTTCAAAAAATATTCTTAAACCAATCTTTTTATTGTGTTTTGGTTGTAAAAAGTTTAGTGTGTTGGAATCTTCTCCCCCCTGATCTTCCAGGAGTCACTCTTGCTGCTCATTTTCAGATATTTATATATTTTTTTTACTTCTGTCACTTTTTATATTTGCTGTAATTTTTTGAACAATGGAGGAGGATTTCCCTCCTGTACCCCTTACAAAGCCCCCAGATCCCCCTCCTGACCCTCCAGATGGAGACATTTCAGATAAAATAGACTTTTCAGAACATTCAAACATTTCAGACAATGAATCTGTCATCCTAACCTCAATTAAAAAAAGAAAATTTAGTCCCCTTTCCCCAAAAAAACATGATTCGCCTTTGTCTCCTCAGTCCCCTCCAGCTCTTCCTCAACCTCCTCCAACAATCTTTTACTCTACTCATTCCCGTGGCCCCTACATTGTATATGCGCAAAAAACTGAACAAGGTAAAACCATCCATCCTCTTGAATTTGGTAAATTTCTTTCAAATAACAAGAACCTTTCGATTAAACCTGGAGGTGTTAAAGCCGAGGGTCGCTTCCGAATCTCTGTTGAATTCCTGTCGGGTTCAGCCGCCAACAACTTTATCAAAAATATATTTATTTCATCAAATTCTAAATTCAAGGCGTACATCCCAACTTTCAATGTCACTCGAATGGGCCTGGTCAGGGGTATCTCGACCGATCTGTCCATTCCAGAAATCCTGTCCTCACTTTCAACCCCCCAACATATCGGCAATCCCATAAAAGCCAGGAGGCTAAATTATAAGGACACCTCTGAGGGCATCGTTTCCTGGAAGCCCTCCCAATCTGTCGTCATCACATTCGAAGGACAATCTCTTCCCTCCCATATTTATTTATTTTTCAACTCCTTACCAGTTGAAATGTACACTTATCCCACCACTCAATGTTACAACTGCTGCCGTTTTGGTCATACCAAAGCTGCATGCAGATCACCTCCCAGATGTTTCAAATATGGAGAAAACCACTCGGCTGACCAATGTTCTTCTCTCTCTTCACCTAAATGTTTTAACTGCTTAGGCGCTCATTCCGCCATTAACTCTTCTTGCCCCGAACAATCTCGCCAAAAAAATATAAAAATTTCTATGGCCTCTGAGAACTTGTCTTTTCTGCAGGCTTCTAAATTATTCCCGCCTGTCAAAAAATCATTTTCCGAGGTTTTATCCAGTAACTCTTCATCCAACCCTCTCGCCTCCTCCTCAACATCTTCCCGTTCAACAAAATTCACATACAAAAACCCTATCTCTAAACAGGCTCGTGGATATGATCAGCAACAACACAACTCACTTCTCTTAAATCCCAATGGTTCTCCTCTTTCACACGCCACAAATGGGTGCGCAAACAATTATAATTCACCCTCAACAAACTATCAAAAGCTTTCTGAACAACTCTCCCAAGATAATTCTTCTTTTATTCAAACTCTTATTAATAATAATAATAATAATAATATATCTTTATTGAACAAAAAAAAAATGAAGATTTATAACTACAAAAACAAAAAGTACATCATAAGTACAGTAAAAGTACAGTTTAAAAGTTGCATATGTACGAAAGTTAATATCAAAAAACAAAATACGTATATACAGTAGGTAATTAAAGAATAGAGATTTATAATTATAAATTAAGGTTTCTCATAACCTGCCTCACTAGGCTAGCCTGTGTTGAGGCAGTAATTTTATGTCAATTTATTATACTTTATTATGCTTCTAATTGACCTAATTTCTTCTCAAACTAATCTACCGTCCAACGCTGCTTCTATTATTTCCACATTAAAATCATTTATTCAAAATGGCTCTTCAAGATGTCAGAATTCTTCAGTGGAATAGCCGCAGTGCTATTTCTAACAAATCAAACCTTCTTAACCTATTAAATTCAAACCTTGTTTCTGTGGCTGCTGTCTCGGAGACATGGTTTACTCCATCCACCCACTTTAATGTGGGAGGGTACTCCTGTCTCCGCGATGATCGCCCGGAAGGTACGGGCGGTGGTGCTGCCCTTTTTATTAAAAAATCCCTTCCGTTTTTCCCAATAAATAATATCAAACCCCCCAATGCTGACTTTCAAATGGTTGCGGCTAAAATAAAGGACACTTCCTTTGTTTCTATCTATCTTCCCCCAACATCGCACTTCAATAAACAAGCGTGGTTGCAAATTGTCCATCAACTAAGCCCTCCTTTCTTTTTATTGGGTGATTTTAATGCCCATTCCCCCGTCTGGGGTTCTGCTTTCTGTGATCGAGACGGTCGAAGTGTGATGGATTTCCTAGATGAATCCAACCTTTTTCTTTTGAATGACGGATCTCCTACTAGAATCTCTCGCCCCAACACAAACCCCAGTGCAGTGGATCTCTCCATATGCTCTATTAATCTGGCACCTCTCTCCTCGTGGGTGGTGTCCCCCGACCCTTGCTCCAGTGATCATTTCCCGATCACCATCACTTATCAAACTTCTTTCCATTCAGACAAGTCCCATATTTCGACAAAGATTAAAACAAAACACACCAAATGGGACGAATTTAACTCACATATGGATAAGTTTTTAAAAAATTTATCCTATACCGATACATTATCTGTAGAAGATGACTACGATAACTTCAAATCAATGCTCGTAACTGCAATCAATAAATCAAATCCTCCCCCTAAAACCAAATCTCTCAAAAAACTCCCTCCAACTCCCTGGTGGGATGAGGAATGTTCCAAAGTAGTGAGAATTCGGAAAGCTAAATCTCTTTCCTATCGTCACAATATGACTATGGAGAACTATCTCATATACAAAAATGCCGAAGCCAATGCCAAAAGGGTATTGAGGTCAAAAAAAAAACCGGGTGGTACAACTTCTGCAGTTCAGTATCTCCGAACACTCCAATTTCGGAAGTTTGGTCTATGATTCGAAGATTTCGATCCTCCTTCAGTCCAACATCTCCTCGAGCTTCTCATTCTAAATGGATAGACGAGTTCTTGGACAAAATTGCCCCCCCTTCTGTACCTAACTTAGATGAAATAACTCCAATCCACAACACTCCTATGTCTGATCATTGGCTTGACTCTCCATTCACTTTAATTGAATTAAAAAATTGTTTATCAACAGTCAAGGACTCATCTCCAGGCAGAGATGGTATACCTTATAGCATTATCAAAAATAGTAATGATAATGTTCTAAATCACTTTTTAAGCATCTTAAATAAAATCTTCCAGACTGGCATAATACCTGATGACTGGAGTTCTCAAATAATCATCCCAATTCTAAAATTAAACAAATCACCCAATTCTGGATCCAACTATAGGCCAATTGCTCTTTCATCCACCCTTAGTAAAATTTATGAAAAATTAATTAAAAACCGGTTAGAATTTTTTGTCGAGAGTAATCATCTTCTCTCTCCATCCCAATTTGGATTTAGGAAAAAGAAATCTACACAAGATAACCTTGCCATCATCAGCACTGATATTAATTTATCCATTTCTAACAAAGAAGTATGTCTTGCAGTCTTTATAGACATAGAAGGCGCCTTTGACAATGTTTCCATCCCAATTCTTAAAAAAAAACTTTTAGGCCTTGGCTTACCCCTCATGTTTGTCCAATCTATTATTAATCTTTTTCTCGATAGGAACATTTTCATTGAGCTACCAGATGTTACTCCTCAGAGTAGGTCAATTTGGAAGGGTTTACCCCAAGGCGATGTATTATCCCCCTTACTGTATAATATATACACATACGATATGCATGTCACCATTCCCCCTCAAGTAAAAGTTGTTGAGTTCGCAGATGACATAGCTTTCTTCTTATCATCCAAAATCATTCCATCCGCCGTCAAATATCTTAATGAAGCCATGGATGCCCTTTGCACATGGCTTACTTTAAATGGTCTTGAACTTTCAGTACAAAAGAGTCAGTGTGTTACCTTCTCAAATCGTCATAATAACCCCCCTGTTCAAATTTTATTTAAAAACTCTCCAATCCCCAATGCTTCCGAAGTAAAATTTTTGGGAGTAACATTTGATAGGAAACTTAAATGGTCTTCCCACATTAATAATATAGTTACTAAATGTGAAAAAAATTTAAATATTATCAGATCATTGACTGGCGTTTGGTGGGGTGCTCATCCTATCTGCATTAAGTTGCTCTACAATGCACTTATTCGAAGTCATCTCGACTATGCCTGCCCACTTTTTAGTACTGCATCCAAAAATGCTCTCAGTAAATTAGACAAAATTCAATCTAAGTCATTGCGAATAATAACTGGCGCGATGCAATCGTCGCCCATCAATTCCCTTCAAGTAGAATGTTCTGATCCTCCTCTTTATTTAAGGCGTCAATTATTTGCTGACAAATTTGTTCTTAAATGTTTAAATTCTAAAAGTCATCAGATTATTCCCAGAGTCTCGTTGTTCAACGACTCAACACATTCATCTACAATCAGAGCTCGAACTAAACCTCTCCTTGCCATCTGTAAAAATTTTCGCTCTCTCTCAGAGCTTCAAATTATCAAAAATGATCTTCTTCCTTTGTACAAATTAAAATATAGTCACGTCACCCTATCCCCAACGATATTAGAAGGGATCGGCATCCTTAAAAGTCATTCCAATCTCCCAGCCCGTACTGTCAATAATATGTTCAATGACATTATTTCTTCTAAATGGCCCAACTCTTCTCTTTTATTTACTGATGGCTCCAAATCTCCGGACTCTCCTAACTGTGGTATTGGTATTAACGTTTACCACAATAATTCTAATGAAAGAATATTTTATTCAATTTCAAACCAATTTTCAATATTTTCTGCCGAGTGCATTGCGATTATATAATATATAATAAAAAATAATTTTGAACATTCTCTTGTTCTCTCTGACTCTCTCAGTTCCCTCCAAAAACTTAAAACAAGTCCTCTTCTTCATCCTGATGATCACTTTGTATGTCTTATTCGAGTATTGATAACCTCCATTCAAAGCTCTGGAAAAACTGTCACTCTGATTTGGATTCCTGGACATGTTGGCATAGTGGGTAACGATATTGCTGATTCCTTGGCAAAACAAGGAGCGTCTAACCCTACCGTTACCCTCGTAAACCATATTCCCCTGTCTGATATTTTTTCCATCATCAAAGATAGATCCCGCAATGTTTGGACAGAGTATTGGAACATTGCTAGTCAATCCAAGGGTGCCCGCTACGCCTCAATACAAAGGACTATCCCATCAAAACCGTGGTTTCAAAAATTCCCCCATTTTTCCAAAAAAGAAATTTCCTTACTTATTCGTATGAGAATCGGACATTGTTCCGTTCCTTCTCACCTTTATAAAATTCATGTGCTTGACTCCCCAGATTGTACGTTCTGTGGTCTAGATGTGGGAACTTTAGATCACATATTTTTTGATTGTCCCTCTCTAAATAAATATCCTCTCTTCTATCAAGCGTTATCAAAAATTGCCTCTCCTCCATTCAACATCTCATCTCTTCTAAGTCTGAACTCTACTCCAATCTTCCATAAAATTCTGAAATTTGCGCATTTAAATAAAATTAATATATAAATTCACCTTTCCTTTCTCTGTAATTATAAATGATGGCCTAGAACACCCTTGAAGGGTGAACAGTACCGGATTATCCCTAAGGCAGAGTAGGCAACTGCCTAGGGGCCCCGCATCGGCTGGGGGCCCCGCGCCCCGAGAAAAAATGACTTGCTTCAATGGTTTGACTCTCTATCAGTAAGCAACGGGATGCCGCGCCGGAGTTTTGATCGGCTTAGAAAAGATCTAGCTAGGTACGAAAACACTGCTTAAAATATTATAGAGTAATTACTTCTTCAGACACCGGGTAATAGTTCACAGATCTCAGGGAAAATCTAGATATCGTCAATTTTAATCCAAATCTGAATGCATTGTAAATGCACACCTACTGCTACATGTATTTATTTATTCTATGCCCACTTTTATAAGGTTGGCACTGTTGGCAGTACTGTTTGGAAAAACAAAGAGCATTGGGGACCCCGGATTTGGGGGAGTCCCCGATTGACTCCGATTCGTTCGATACGTATGTTGTGTCATGTGTCATAAACAAACTTCATTTCATTTTCTAAAAATCGGCGACACGATGAGTGTAATAAACTGAAGTTACATTATGATACCACGTATGTTTAATTACCAGATTTTATTTAACATACTTATTTCATTTAATATTGTAGAATTTCATATCGTTTTGTCTTAAATTGCGATTTGGGAATTTTGCGACAGTGATTTAATTTAAACAGTTTTACTCTGTTGCATGTTTCAAAACTTTCGAATTTTGTTAAGAAGTGTTATATTTTTATAGTTTGCAAGTGCTTCGAGAAAATCGGCGAGACGACGAGTGTAATAAACTAAAGTTACATTACGATACCTCGTAATTTTGATTACCAGATTTTATTTAACACAAGTATTTATTTCATTTAATATTATAGAATTTGACGAGTGTGAAGTTTTTTTTGTGAAGTTTTTCTTGTGAAGATATTATGAAAATTGTTACTATTTCATCTCGTGCCGTTTTCATTTTCTCTCCGTCCGCCTAATAGTACCTACCTAAGTAGTAAGTTAGAAAAATAATAAATGATGTAATGATAAAAATATCTAGATAGGTAAGTATTTGGGTTCAGTTAATTTTATTTAAATAAATAAATGCTTTCCTGTCAAATGTTATTTGTAAATTTTTCTTTCAGGGACAAAATGTCGGAGGTACCCTTAAAGAAAAAAACACCAAAGTGGTTCGGAAAAACGTAAAAAGCGGCAAGGGCAACAAAAAAAGCGTTATGAACAATTGAAGAAAACACAAAACCTTTTTCAAGTAGGATTTAGTCATCAAACAATGGAAAATCAACCTTATAAGTGTCCGCCGCGTACTACCAGCCTCACGATGGGCGATGGTGGTGAACGCACTGACCCGGTAGAGATTCCTTGCGAGCGTTCTGAACAAACTGGCCAGGATCAAGAAACAGCTACTTTAGTGGGTGCAGAGGAAAGGAAGGCCGAGTCCGAGGTCCAATTGCTACATCAAAACGTACTCCATCTAGGAGTAGAATACCAGAATGACATTGGATTATGGCTTAATATTACAGACGAAATACAACATTTTTGGTGTACTAGAGACCCTAACGAATGTCAACATTTTGACTGTGATTTTTCTGTTTCAAGCCGACAATACGACGATAGCAAAAGATTTTTTTATCAATCTATGTTTTTTCGGAAACATATAAGTGGTGGTAAAATTAAACGAGAGTGGCTCATGTATTCTCCGTCTACTGGAAAAGTATACTGTTTTCCATGTGTTCTTTTTGGTGAAGCTCAAAGCAAATCACAATTTAAAAATGGATTTTCTGATTGGAAAAATGCTTCGCACCGAATTCAATCGCATGAGAATAATACAACGCACCAAGTATGTGTCCAGACACTGATTAGTAGACGACATATTCACGGACGAATCGACACCTCTTTGGAAATAACATTCAACAAAGAAAGAGAATATTGGTTGAAAGTTTTACAAAGAATGGTTTTTGTGATTCAATTTTTATCATGCCGTGGATTAGCATTTCGTGGTGATAATGAAATTCTTGCTTCTCAATATAATGGCAACTATTTGGGAATTTTAGAGTTAATTGCAGAGTACGACCCGTTCCTTAGTTCGCATTTAGCCAAATACGGTAATGAAGGCAGGGGAAAACAATCATATTTATCTTCAACAATTTGCGAGGAACTTATTGAAATATTGGGAAATAAGGTTTTAAAATGCATTGTTGATGAAATTATTGAAGCTAAATATTTCTCAATAAGTGTCGATTCAACACCAGATATATCTCATGCTGATCAGTTGACTGTAGTGCTAAGATACGTTATGTCAAATGGAGAAGTAGCAGAACGTTTTCTTGCGTTTATTCCCATAGAAAGTCACAAAGGGAAAGAACTAGCCACCACAATTTTAATTTTTTTAAACCAATGTAACATTGATATAAAAAATTTGAGAGGCCAGTCTTACGGTAATGCGTCAAATATGTCTGGTTGTTATAATGGTCTACAGGCGCATCACCTCGCACACTACGTTCCATGTGCAGCGCACTCACTGAATTTGGTTGGAGTACGTGCTGCAGAGAGCTGCGTTGGAGCAATCTCATTCTTCGGATTTGTACAGGCACTATACAACTTTTTTTCGGCGTCAACTCATCGCTGGGCAATTATGCTCAAACACCTTAAACAATACTCGTCATTAGTTCCGAAAAGAGTATCCGACACAAGGTGGTGTGCAAGGGCCGATGCGGTTAAGGCTTTTTCAAGAGGTTACAACGGTTTACAGAAAGCTTTGCAATCTATTGCTGAAGATGAGACTCAGATATCACAAGCGATTCACGAGGCCAGATGTCTATTAAAGGACTTGGAAAAAAAAGAAAATGCCGTAATGGCATTATTCTGGGCTGCCATACTAGATCGAATCAATTATGTCAGTATATCACTACAAAAACCAACTATTGAACTTCGAACGGCAGTCGATCTTTTAAAGTCGCTTTTAGATTTTTTGCTTTCACAGCGAGAATTATTTGACGATTACGAGATGAAGGCAAATGAGATAAGTGATACCCAATACAGTGATGAAAATCAGAGTGTGCGAAAAAGGAAAAGACATCACGATGACGGATCTGCAGAAGTCGTTGTCCACAGAGGAAAAGAGAAGTTAAAAGTTGAAACTTATTTGCCTGTACTAGACACGCTGTGTACAGAATTGTTGCGGCGACTAGACGCTTACCGGGAAATTAATTGTCTGTTTGGATTTCTTTAACGATGAAATTAGAGAGGCTTGTACAAAGTTTAGGGAACATTATTCCGAGGACATTGAGCCTGAGTTTTCAGACGAGATGGTACAGTTCAAGTACTTCATCTTACAATTAGAGGATTCATTAAAAGATAAAATTGAACTTGCCGAGGATTCATATAAACTCATTTTTGGTAATATGGCACAATCGACTTTTCCGAATGTAATGACAGCATTGCAAACATATAGAAGTCTGATGATTACAAACGCCACGGGTGGACGCAACTTTTCCAAACTAAAACTAATCAAAAATTGTCTTCGTTCATCAATGTCTCAGAAGCGTTTAAATTCATTGGCGATAATGTCGATTGAAAATGATATTTTGGAAAAGGTCAACTTTCAAGATGTTTTAAAAGATTTTGTATCTAAAAGAGTTAGACGAGTTAATATTTAAACATCATTGTATTTTTGTTATTAGTTTTTTGGGTGTTATGCCATGTAACCAAAGAAGGAGGTAGCGCAACACGGCATAACATCCCAAAAACTAAGAACAAAAAACTTTTGTCCGTGAAAATCTAAAAACGTATCATTGTTGTATTTTACTTTACTTTACTTTTATTCGTTAAGCAGCATTACTTAGTATCAGGTAGGTGCCGAGTGTGGCTTTTATTGGTATTTATACTTTTATTCGTTAAGCAGCATTACTTAGTATCAGGTAGGTGCCGAGTGTGGCTTTTATTGGTATTTATACTTTTATTCGTTAAGCAGCATTACTTAGTATCAGGTAGGTGCCGAGTGTGGCTTTTATTGGTATTTATACTTTTATTCGTTAAGCAGCATTACTTAGTATCAGGTAGGTGCCGAGTGTGGCTTTTATTGGTATTTATACTTTTATTCGTTTAGCAGCATTACTTAGTATCAGGTAGGTGCCGAGTGTGGCTTTTATTGGTATTTATACTTTTATTCGTTAAGCAGCATTACTTAGTATCAGGCAGGTGCCGAGTGTGGCTTTTATTGGTATTTATTTTGTTTCAGTTTTTTTTTTACTTTTTATTTCTAATTATGTGTTTAAAATATAAATGTTATACAAGCTTATCACAAGAGTGATAAGACCGCTGATAGTACCGTTTTTTTTTAAATATATTTTTGTTTCTACAACGTGTCCATAAACTTGTAGTACAAGCGGGAAACTAGTGAATCTACATCACACAGAGAACCCAAAAAATTTATTTTCGATCTGAGCATTTCGATTTTTTATTATTTTTTTACTTTTTTTCAATTTTTTCGGCAACTAAAGGGTTAAAAAAACCTTTGAACCTGGTTTAACATTCGATGAATTTTAAAAGAAATTTTACAAAAAACTTTTTTTCTGATATTTACTGCAAGTGTTCGATTTTTCCAAATATGACCAAAAAATTCCAACTTCGGACCCGATTTATTCGAAAACGAAAGCTCAAATCAAAAAAATATATCACGAATCGACTCCAATTGTGATGTAGATTGACCAATTTCCCGCTTGTACTGCGAGTTTCCGGACACCGTGTATATTTGTGCCTTTTTATGTCTAATAAAGAATTATTGTATTGTATTGCATTCGTTTCAATTTTTTTATTGGATGGGATGATGGCATTACTTCGTAGCCGGCCGGCTTAGTCCAGCGGTAAGACTCTTGACTCGCATTTCGAAGGTCGCGGGATCGAATCCCGGCGTGGCAAATACATTTTATTTGATTAAATTGTTTCATTCACAATTTACTCATTAAAAATAATATACACATAGTATATTTGCAGCACGTTCCAGAGTGACCAGAAGACCACCATTCAAAATTGAAACGTTGCTTGAAATGGCTTTAGCCGTGTTTGGTGATCAGATTTGAATAGCCAGGTACTTCCTCACCTTCCTCCTCCCTATCTCCTTCCCATCCCCACTACCTTCAGCCAAAATATACCCCAATTGGGGATGACATTGTCTCACTGGCTCCAGACGGGAGCAGTTGAGACTCCTGTGCGGTATTCATATAAAAAAAAATTAATAAAAAAAAAAAAAATAATAATAATAATGAATAAAAATACGTTGTGGTAGAAAAATATTTTTGATAGTTTGAAAAAAGTATAGGTAGGGGCCCCGAGACGTGCACTGCCTACGGGCCCCGACATGCTTAATCCGGCCCTGGTCGTTACCACAATGCTAAGTGATTATTTAGGGAAAGGTCACAGATTGTTTGTTGATAATTGGTATACAAGCCCAACATTGTTTGATTTCCTGCATAAAAATAAAACAAATGCATGTGGAACGGTTAGAGCGAACCGAAAAGATATGCCAAATTTGGTAATGAGAAGATGAAAAGAGGAGAAGTGAAGGCACTGAATTCCAACAATCTCATGGCAATGAAATGGCGCGATAAAAGAGATGTAATAATGCTCACTAACATACATTCAGACGCAATTATAGTAACAGACAAAATTGATTTCTCCACGGGAGAAAATAAAATAAAACCAGAGGCAGTTTTAGAATATACAAAAAATATAGGAGCTGTTGACAAAGTGGACCGCATTTTAGGCTTTGCAGACAGTTCTAGAAAATCTCTAAAATGGTACAAAAAAATTTTCTGCAGATTGATTGATATTGGGACACTAAATGCTTTTTTTTTGCATCGTTTGAAAACGCAAAAGGTTTTATTATTTAGCGAATTCCGGGAAAACCTTATATCTCAGTTGGTCGCAAAATATCATACAAACAGGCCGGCATCATCTGGAGGAAGGCGAGTAGTGGACCATCCAACTCGTCTTTTAGGGAAACATTTTCTTCGTCCTGTACCAGAAACTGGAGCCCAAGGAAAACGAACTCAACGACAATGCCATGTATGTAGACATACAGCAGTTCGACCTCAAAAAAGAAAGGATACGAAATATATGTGCACCGACTGTAATGTTGCGTTTTGCGTATATCCATGTTTCGAGGACTACCATACAAAAAAACAATATTAGTTACCGAAATAAAAAAAAAAAAAAAAAAAAAAACAGTTTTAGTGTAAATGGTTAAATTTGTGTCCCTATATGATTGTGTAAAAAAAAATTTAAAGTTGCATATGGAATAATTCAAATTGTGGTAAGTGAATTTAATTTTTAGAAGATAATAAACCTCTGTTTTGATGACCGATGGTTGGTGATTTCTGAAAGCATGTTTTTGTTTTTTCCTTCTAAAAACCATATTATTGATTTTTATGTGCTAGTTTCTCAGTAAAAGTATATTATTTTATCATATTCCGTGATTTGGCATTTAAAAAAATATCTATTTTAATTATTGAAAAAACTCACTCCCGCAGTACCACTTTATTTTTTAAAACTCACTAACGGAGAGGTTAAATGGCTTACGAAACTAAAGTCGCCGTCAGGAAGGCTGGCCCGCTGGGCAGTCAGACTGCAACAGTTCAATTTTGAGATTGTACATAGAAATGGCAAAGACAATGTCATTCCTGATGCTTTATCCCGTGACCCCTTACTTGTAGAATCCTTAGATCAGAACTTTGTAACTTCTGATGAGTGGTATGTCAAATTGAGGGATAAAATCGTAACACATCCCGAGAAGTATCCGGTATGGAAGGTTTTAAATGGCAAGATATTTAAACACATTCAAAGTATGGAAGCGCTTCACAGGTCTTATGACTGGAAAGAAGTACTCCCTAAAGAGTTAGTGTCATAAAAGAGCACCATATTCCGCCGGTTTGCGCTCACTTCGGTATTTTAAAAACCTTAAACAGGATCAGACATAAGTATTATTGGCCCAAGATGGCGGCTGATGTTAAATCGTTCATTGCCAAATGTCAAACTTGTTTAGGTTACAAAAGCTCGAATTTGTTACCTCCAGGTCTTATGGGAGATCCCAAATTGGTTCAGCGTCCTTGGCAGATGATAGCGACAGATTTACTTGGCCCATATCCTAGTTCCTACAAGAAAGGATATACTTATTTGTTGGTAGTGTCAGATTTCTTTTCGAAATATACAAGACTTTTTCCACTCAGGAAAGCTACGGGTAGTAATATTGCTTCGATTCTGGAGAATGACATCTTCTACAAATTTGGTGTTCCGGATACTATAGTTTTGGACAATGGACCTCAGTACATTTCTCGTGACATAAAGGCGTTGGCCAGCAAATTTCACATTCGTCACTTGTTCTACAACTGTAGATATCACCCGCAAAATAATCCTGTTGAACGAGTAAATAAGGTTTTAGTTTCTGCTCTTGCTTCATACGTTGGCTCTGATCACCGAACTTGGGCGAACTTTATTCCTGAAATTGAATTAGCTATCAACACTGCGGTTCATGAGGTCACAGGGTATACTCCGTTTTTCCTCAACTTTGGTAGGGAAATAATTATTTCAGGGAAGGACTATTTGGGGGTGGATTTCAATGAAGAAGAAATCAAATTTTCAGAACGTGACTCTTGGGCGCATGATTTACAGGAATTGAACATTTTTTCGCAGGTACGCACGTCCCTGAGACAGTCCTACGAACGCAACAAACGTCAATATGACCTGCGTCGCAGGGATGTTCAATACAACCTCGGGGACATAGTCTGGAGGCGGTCGTTTGTCCTGGCTGATGCTAGTAAACATTTCTCTGCAAAATTGGCCCCTAAATTCATTAGGAGTAAGGTAATTAAGAAGATTTCCCCTGTTGCCTACGAATTGGCAGACATGTATGGGAAAAAGCTGGGAGTTTTTCATGTGAAGGATATTCTCAAGTCTGAACACTCCGGTTGATCTGCGGGATAATTTTCATTTATAATGGGAAGGCGAATCTACAAAAGAGTTTGCTTTCTGCTGTTTACAATAATGTTAGTTTTTTGCATGCTTCTGCCACCGTTGCCATGAAAATTTTATTGTTCCTTCTTTGTGATGACACGACATAACACTTGTGTCTTCACATTGATTGTTTTTGTGATTTGTTGTTTGTTGGGGTTGTGTTTGTCTGTGTGTCCCTTTGTTGGTTTATGTTTATGTAAAATTTAACGCGCGAAGATGACTTATTCTTATCTTCGGGCATTGAATTTTGGTTCATGTTTATTTATATTTAAGAATGTAGTACGTAATGGATATATATTCACTTCCTGGTTTAGGAAGATGGTTTATCTCAACTCCCTGGTCATAAACCATGTTCTCTATTATGTATCTGGTACGTACTAAGAATTGTTCTGTTGTATTTATTGTAGCTTGCGTTTTTTAAAACATTTTACACTCACACTTGTTTAAAAACAAAAAATGTAGTGCGTAGACACTCTAAATTATTAATATTGGTATTTTCTATTTAACAACTTCACCCTTTCGGAAAATTGGCCGTGCAGTTTACACAGGCGAGAGTTTCAGAAACTAATAATTATCTATTTTGGATTTTAGGAAATCCAGATTCAAAGTCAGTTTTCCGGTAGCGTGATTTTACATGTCATTTTAGATATACGTGTTTTTTTTCACAAGTGATCATTTTATATGTGATAAATAATAATTGATACTCCTTTGTCTTATATTACCATATAATTTTGCATGTGTTTTAAGTAATATTCAATACATCAATTTTTTTTTTGTTGTTATTTATAATGATTTTCCCACTAGTTGGAGACTGTTATTATTCTATATAAGCATTTGGAATTTTTCCTACATGAATTAAATGTTTTCCATTCGTACATAATTAATTTTGAATGTGATTGGCGATAAGCCTTGGTTTTAATGTTACAATCAGTTTTAATGTTCCATTTTGAGCTTTCGGGACCTGCCTCTGAGCTCAAGGCACGTCTCCAGACCTCTTGATGCAATATTAAAATTACTGGTTACTTTGGACATTTTGTTTAATTTTGGTAGCAACTTTTATTTATTTAATTTTCTCAAATGGTTTGGATCTCGGGTTACTCATTCCTGGGTCAATAGATGGCAGTGCCAAAGTCAACAAACATTGGCAATCATAATGATTATTCATGAGGTCATTCTGGTTTACCTTTTAATATTGATTTTTTTTTCTTATCTATATTATGTAGCTTTCATATATTGCCTGTTAGGTATTATATAATTGTATTAGGGCGTCTAGGCTTTTAATTGTCATTGGATAAAAGATGTTATTATTCGGGTTTAGCTTTGGATTTTATTTCTATTTTTTAAGTAAACTTTTAAGTTCAGATCTACATTAAGTAACTTTCAGTATCTCAGTGACTCACTATGTAAGATGTAGTTTAGCTGTTAGTGTCTCACACGTATATTCCTCTACGTTCTTCAATCAAGATTTTTCTACTCTGCGATCAACAATCTTCTCCACTACGCGGTTACTGTATCGAAACATTACTTGGCGGGAGAAACATCTTAAGTTTCCACATGGACCTTGGACATCATCGCCACTCATGCGGATGCTGTTCTGCAATATTACTTGGCAGGAGGAACATCTCTAAAGTTTTCCACAAGGACCTTGGACATCATCGCCACCTATGCGGATGCTGTTCTATAACATTACTTGGTGGGAGGAACATCTCAAAAGTTCTCCTCATGGACCTCGGTCTTTTTCCCTACTGGACACTTCATCATCCTTACAAGATTGCTGATGAGGCGCATTAACACTCTGGTTCCTGAAGATGCTTCTAGGATTTTCTACACTTCCGTTCCTTACAACGCTTTCGGGCTATAATCCACAATTATGTGCAACGAAGTGTGCAGAAGTCATATTGTGAGGCCGTTCGCTGAAGTCTTTCCTGAATCTGTTCTCCAGCAACGTCACCTTGGAGGAACAGCGTTTCCAGTAGACATCCGGGGCCTGGTCTTCTTCCTTGCCGCCTGCAGTCATTGAATCAGTTCATCACTTGGTCTGCGGGTACGTTTTTTCTTCCCCGAGCGCCAGGAGGCTTTAGGAAATTTTCCCTGGGAAAATTTCGGATTCGTGGGGGGATATTGTAGCAGGTAGCTACTGGATGGTTCCGCATTGTGATAACTACGCATGTTTATTCCCGACGGTGGCACGCCTGAGTTTCGGGGTTCGATAGTTTGAGTGATATCCGCAACCGTCAGTTGGCGTGGAGAGCCGGTGAAGTGAAGGTGGTCGTGCCCTACGCACGCAGCTGGGTGGTTTTCTGGAAACTTCGATTGCGTCTGAGACAAATGAATATAATTATAATTTAGATTATGGTCACTGGTTTAAAATATGTCAGGATGTTTTCCCTGGCTGGCGCCCTATTGATTAAATTCTCCATAGCTTGATGGCATAGAGTTCCTACCGTTTGCTATTTAAATGTTTCAACCTCTATCAGGTTATAACCTGACACGCTTTGAGAATTATGTTTCTTGCTCTACTTGTTTTCATTATCATGCTTATCAATAAATGTCCTTATTCAACAGCAGACTTATTATTTTATTGATTCATGTCGATTTGGTTCCTTCTTGCCGGTGCGAGTTGTAGGTAGTTCTACACTTTTCTTATCACGCACGCGATAGGTTACAGCCTTTGCTAACAATTTCACTAAAAATATAAATCGCTCTAGCCAGAGGCATACCACGTGCGTGTACACACTGCCTCACTGCAAAACCAGGCTGACCCAAAGGCACATTAACTGTATTGCCCCAAAGTTGTTCAATTCCCTACCCAATTCAATCAATACGTGTCAAAATCAAACGTATATAAAAAAAATTAAAAGCTAGGTAAAAAATAATTTGGAAGTGAGAAATTTTTTCTACAAATTGTATTATCTGTTTCAAAATTCCTAAAATATTCCATGTCTTTCTGTATTTTAGATTAAAAAAAAGGAAATATGTGTATTATATTTATACATATATATATGAACGTGTGTATGTACGTATTGGGTGTAAGGTGTAAATATATGTACCTACATTTATATTTAATTTAAAAAAAATCTCAGTAACTCCTGTAAATCGATCATGTTGATCTCTGTTGACACTGTATGTATACAAATACACATACAGTGTCAAAAAAAATCCAGGGTTAAAAAAAAGATTAATAAAGAATGCCACTCCATATTCATTTTTTGTTTTATAAATAAATTATATTTGTGCTTGGGATTTTGAAAGTATTTTTTTTTATTAGCAAAATTTTTTGATACATGGAAATAGGTACAACATAATAACAAAAAATATAAGAATAAGAGAGTTACAAACAAGATCCTACAAAGGCAAAGCCTGTGCGTGGGTATTATATTCAATTTTAACCACCACTGCATAATATCCACACAATATAAAACCCACGCACAGGCTTCGCCTTTGTAGGATATTTTTTGTAACTCTCTTATTCTTATATTTTTTGTTATTATGTTGTACCTATTTCCATGTATCAAAAAATTTTGCTAATAAAAAAAAACTTTCAAAATCCCAAGCACAAATATTATTTATGTATAAAACAAAAATGAATATGGAGTGGCATTCTTTAAATCTTTTTTTTAACCCTGGATCACTAATCATTCGTCTCACAGGCGACCGACCAGCACCTGTCGCGTTCGATGTTTGGGTATGTTCTCGACACTTTGTCGGCCCGCCTCTCTCAGTACCTTCCTGATTGGCTAATGGCTAATTAGTGACTCGAGCGGAGGCGAGGCGGACACACGCTTACTAGTTCTGGAGTAATAGCAAAATAGTCATCTCACAGACGAATGTGTAGTGACCACGTACATATATAAATACATATACAAAAAAGAAATTCTCAAAATCAATGATGTTCAAAATAGTGTAAGTATGTTAGTAACGATGTGTTCTTGTGATTAAGAAAAGTGCTTTGTTGATAAATGTATCCACCTACGTGTACCACCTCGAGAGGGAGGACTGCCCCGAACAACCATACAGGTTACAGGTTCTAAGAAATACATATATTTTTTTACATGAGCTCCACACAGGAGGCCCTGAGGAACATAATTTCCCTCAGGGCCTATATCATCTTTATGCTCACCTATGATGCTGTGTGGAAAAGGAAGGTGTGTGTGGAAGGAAAAGTGTTTAAGGGGTGGGTAGGAAACTCGGGTTCAGTATGTCCTGGTCACCCGCCTCCAAGATCTAGACAAACCTCACCCCATGAACCCGGGTACCCCTGCTAAATCACCAAACGTAGCGAACCACTTGGGGTGACCTATGGCAGAGGTGTTGGTTATCCAGTAAAGGTTCGCGGGGCCGTGGTACCCATTCCCGCCTCCCCAAATAGATAAATAAAGCAGAAAGACGCAGAATTTTTTTTTTTTATAAACAATTCGACTGCTCCAAGGAAGACTGCAGTAACTCAAAATTTGGTGTTTTTGAGTTAGTTACATTTTCGGGTTTCATAATTTTTTATCCATCTGCCAAGAAGACATTTGTAACTCCAACAGTTATACACCGTGAGAAAAACCATTTTAAAAATAATGGTAAGTCACAAAGTCTTAATTTTTCCGTGTACAAAAGAAGTAAGTTGAGTTACTGCGCTTTTCATCGGAATTTGTTTTTGGTGTATGGTCGTAAGTCAGACTTACTTCTTTTTTCCATGGAGAAATATCGATATTATCATTTGAATTGCGATTGACGGTTAAAGTTACGGTCATTGCGGTTTGCCCATTGTAGTGATAAAATTGAAAATATAAAAAAGAATGGGGTATTTCCACGTGTTTTTTTATTGCTTAAAAAAATTAAGCAAAAAATTACGATGATTACAGCATTTTTATTTTATTTTTATGTTGACGAATAAATTTTCTACAGCGAGTTAAAGTTTCCCATTTTGGAATTACCGCAAAACGATATTTTGGGGCGTGGCTATCGTGTGACGTCATGAGTGAGGACGCTCACTGACAGTGTTTATTTATGCTAGTTCAGCTTAGCGACACTTGTGACGTCACAAACCCATTTCCCAACCATGGGCCGTTTTGATTTGATCAGTTTTAGATCGTTTTAAAAATAATATTGAATGAAAACATAAGAATCAAACATTTTTAGTAGGATTATTAAAATCAGAAAAATAATCTTTAAATATTCCGTATATTTTCAACAGAATTTCTCGTTTGTGGAAATACCCCATTGTACCGTGAAAGTGTTAAACATGAAAGTTCCCAATAGGACTGTCAAAATAATAATTAATGGTAAAGCATTATTGTCTACAATGCAGTCTGGTAAGTCTAAACATATCTAAGACATAACTAAAAATTTAATGTATTTGATACAAAATTATAATGCCCCGAAAATTGGCTTGTGAATTCGTATTTTGTACATATTGTTTGTTCAGATTATAATAAATTATTACAGAGTCTACTTCTGATTATTGGGTCCCTATGGAGATCAGCAATATTTTAGTGTAGTGAACTCTCATGACGGTTGGCTGACTGCTGCATGAAATAATTCAAGACCTATAGAATTAAGTGTTTGTAGACCAACTTTCCCTGATTTCATATTGTTTTGTATTGAGGAAACAGGATTGTTCTATCATGCTTGTAACAGACGTATCAGCGCCTTTACAAGAACTGTAAAAAAGGGACCGGTCTCGTGCACGCCTTCCAGAGGTTCACGCTGATGATGATGGTTAGAGTTGGCTGGCCTCCCTACATCCAGTGGTAATGGTCCTGGATGCGCCTAGTTTCTGCCTGAGCGGTGCCTTGGCAGTGCCCAGAGTTAGGGCCGACTGCAGCGGTAGGCACCAGGTACTCGTTCAGGCAGAACTTCAGCAGGAGGCAGCAGGTGGTAGACTTCCAAAGGTAGGTGTTTGGAGGAAACTTCCGAAGAATAAAGACAAGTTTTGTTGAGTAGAGATGTGAACTGATTTATTTTGAAAAGGGTGGGTCCTTTTATACCCAAATTTGGGGTAAAAGGTGTCCACGTGGTACATTTTTGTGGTGGGAGGTTTGACCTTGCCCGTATGTATAAATAGGGCGGCGTTTCCGTCATACCTTATTTTGCCGGTGCCGCCCGTGAAAGTGGTCGCTTAAAATTGTGATTTATAAATAATTATGTAGGTTACATTTGGAATATATATGTACATGTTTTAATGTTAACATATTTGGGGGGGTAATATTTATCCCTAGATTTTTAGTCTGGTGAGTTTCGGGTAATTTTATAGTTTATTCTAGGTTTTTTTTGTTTTGGCTAATTGTGAGAAGTTTGTATAAGGAATCTACTATTTTTCCCAGGTCCCTCGCAAGACTAGCTACTGAAACCTGTTTGTTTCATCGTCTTGCGAGGTCCCTGGATTTTGAAATGGGAAAAAACTGATTTGTAAGGAGTCTTTTGTCTGAGTTAAAAAATGCCCTAGTGTTGCGAGTTTAAAGGTTAGAGGCTTAAATTCTCTTTCCCTGAATGCCCGGCAGGACTCTGGAATGAAATCTGTTGATTTCATCGTCCTGCGGGTTGTGAGAGTTTGATTAAGTGAAAAAACATATATATTTTTTAAAGTTATGGCCCCTTTGGCAGGTCTGGCTCGCAGGCGAAACGTGCGAAAGTTATGGCCCCTTTGGCAGGTCTGGCTCGCAGGCGAAACGTGCGAAAGTTATGGCCCCTTTGGCAGGTTTGGCTCGCAGGCGAAACGTGCGAAAGTTTTGACATAATAACATAACAATGAAGTTAAAAATGTCTCCCGGTGGCAACCTTAGCACGCAAGTATTTATTTGTTGCACCGGGGCATTGTACATAATGAAAAAAGGGTAATAAATGATAACATTTTTACATAAATATTTCCGGCGAAAAGATCGTCGCTGGCGGCATGGTACTAACGAGCTTAGTGGCCAGAAATTTCGGAGGAAATTTCCAAGAAATGACCACTAAATGTAGAGGATGCCGCCAGCGATGACTTTTGCCGGAAAAACAAACGAGGGTACGTAACACGTCCGTTACAATGCTACTAAAACAATTGATAATATGTACGAGTATATTCCGAGAACTTCATAAACATGATTACGTTTTCAAATAATTCAAACGAATAGAAATGTTTTTCTTCAAGGTGATGTAAAATGGGATCAGATTGAACATGAAACTGCTGCCTTAAATGCAAGAATACTTTGCACGAAGAATCGAGAAAAAAATATTCACAGCTTTTGGAAAATATGAAGTTTAGTCATGCCATGCAGTGGAATTTTATTAGTCAACACGTGGAATTAGTGCCGAAAACAAATTACGGCTGCAAACCGTAATAACTCCAGGCGTGGAATTTCGCAAGAATATTACTTATATAAATCAGAGTAATAAACAACGTGTTTGCCAAACAGTGTCTTTGCAAACTTGGAGATCTCTGATAGAATGATAGCTACTACATGTGGAAAAATTGACGAATCAGGTGCAGTAATGCTTGATCAAGTCTTTCCTGTAGTGGATACATACTATACCAGGAAATCATCGAAGAAGCTTTACCTATAAAGAGATCTGAGCATTTAGAAAATGTATAGACTGTATGTAGATTGGCAGAAAGAATTAAGCATTGAAACATCTACTACTCTGAGACACCGCTTTTGACTTCCATAATAATTATGCTAAAAAAGACCGGTGTGCGAAATTTATAATACCCACTGACGAAGAAAAAGTACTGTTTAAAGATGCTTATGAAACACACCAGAAAAGTTAGGTTCAGGACAGGGTATTAAAAGACTCGGATAAAGAGAATGCTGTAATTAATTCGCAGCTATACGTAGCAGCGGTTGATTTGCAAAAGGTTCTATAGACACCTCATTCAGTGAGTAGTTATTACTACAAAAGAAAAGTGCGTAACATATAATTTCACCATATATGATATAGGAAAGAAACAGGGCCACTGCTTTATTTGGCATGAATCAGAAGGAAAAAGATGTGCCAATGAAATCGCTACATGTTTACGAAAAATTTTAACTTCAGTTCAACAACAGAGCGCAAATAAGTAAAGTTACATTCTATTCGAATAATTGCAGTGGACGAAACCAAAACCGATATGCGTTTTCCATGTTAGTATATGCCGCACAATTAATGAAACGCATCGTTTTATGAAGAAAGGACACACTAAAAATGAGAGTGATTCTATGCACGCCACAATAGAAAACGCAAGGAAGGGGAAAACTATTAACGTGCCTGAACAATGGGTTATGCTGATTCGATGTTCGAAAGTGGAAGTTTTGCTAAATGAAATTAACGAAATGAGCTTTGAAGACTGTTTGGATTTCATGTCGCATACATTTCGCAAAGACATTGAAAAAAAGCCAACGATAATTCAGTTCCAATGAAATGGAACCAAATACGTGAGGTATCTGCGATATACATTAATCCACTGAAAGTATATATAATGTATGGTTACATGGAAGAACCCATAACTGTCATTTTAGAAAAACGGAGAAGAGGCAGGCGACTAGACAGATTAATTCAAGATGCTTCCGTGTATAATCAAAAACGAAACATCGATAAACTTTTAGGGGTATTGCTTAGACAATACCTATATGCGTGTTCTAAATTAAACTTAAACACTTGGTTGAATCATGTAATTGTTTATTTATTTAATAATTATAATGAAAACAACAGCACGTTAAAAAATACACCGAACTGTGTTGATTGTTTTACCAAGGAACGCTTGTTGGTTCCCGAAACTGTTTATTTTCCTGACAACCAACAAGCGAAAAGTAAGTGATATTTTTCGAATTAATTTTCAAATTATATTGAGTTTCAGGCCGTGTCACTAAACCGCGGTAAGTACTACACACTTGCAATCTACGCAGATTGCCACAGATCTGCTAGCATTATGCAACATTCCAAAGACCTACCATAATTTCTATCTTTCACAAAATTCTTCCGTTGAAGAAACTGCCATTGGACATTCTAAACACGGGGTGTCTGATGATTCAGAAATCGAATGAAACTTTATAATTTTCTTTTCCTTCTTTAATTTTTTGAAATGACTTAAGAATCTCTTCTATTTTATGTAAGTAACAGTTTCTAAACAAATACATTATTTTTTCTGTTGATCGAACAAAAATGTTTTTTTTATTTTTATATTGTTGTTTATAACACTGGGGCACCATAACTATTGAAAAACTCTCAACTGTGTATTCTTAATGTCTATAAAACATGATTTTTTACTGTTAAAATAAAGCCGCTCGTCGTTACTTCCATAATTTATTTATTTTTTCCCTGTAACAAAGAAGTAGCTCAATATACTACCCATTGAAATTATATAAACTCCGAGGAAAAGAGCAGTAAGTCCCAAAACCCTTTAAATTAGTGCAAATTCGAGGAAAATACTAAGAAATTATAAAGTTGTCAGAAAGAGTATTAACAAGCGAAACTTATTCAATTTAAATAAAATTCAAAACGCTCATCTAAGATTATGGAGAATTTTTTGAACTTTAAAATCGCTCTCCTGCAAAATGACAAAAAGTGAGTTACTGCAGTCTTCCTTGGAGCAGTCGAATTGTCCGTTGAATGTGATTGGTAGATACCAATTTTTAAATAAATAATAATTGATAACTTTAATTTTTTAATTATCAAATATTACGTTATAAATTGTTTTGTTTATTATCCCTGCTAATATTATAATTGCGAAAGTGTGTATGTGTGTGTGACGAATGATTAGTGATAATAATGAGTAATGATTTGTGATAATGTGTAAGTGTGTGTGGTGAGACGAATGATTAGTGATCTCCTAGTACCTACGTCTCAATGACAAAACAAATAAACGCAAGATATGCCGATTTTTTTCGTATTTATCGTAAAGAGCTTTTAATGTTTGCTGAACTAATTTAATACCAGATTGAATGGTTTTAAAACTCTAGTTGCAGACTATGTATGTGCTGCCAGAATCAAAGATAAACCATTTTCGTATTCTGAGTGTAGTTTTAAAGTTTTAACCCATAATTTACCCGGTAGGTCCGTGGGACTCATTGCAAACTTTCAGCGCTCATAAAACCCTTAGTTTTTGGAATTACAAATTGTGCGCTCCAGTACCGTCACGCAGTGACGCGCCGGGATTAGTATATTTAGGGACGCGCCAAACGCGGGTGGAGATCGGACGTCGATGCGCGCGATTTCGATTGGTAAGTAATCATGCTAGTGGAGCCGTGGGACTCCACTAGCGTGATTACTTTTTTTTGTTCGAACCGTGTTCTTTTTTTTTGTTTTTTTATAAGAATTGATTATGTTTTTAATATATATATTTTTTTAAATTACTTTGAAAAATTGATTTGTTTTTAAATGTTGATACTAGAAGTTAGGTCTCGTAATTTTTGTTACAAAAAGTGCCATATTCTAGAAGTTCCTTAATAAAAGGCTGTGATTCTATAATTTTAAGTTAAACCTATGCCATTGTAAAACCAAATATAAAATAAATAAATTACTTGCATCTCACTTAAAAAAGTTTTTATTTCATATTGAATTAACGATTTTATTTCCGGGAGTCCTAGGGACTCCACCAGGTAAATTGTGTATGTATGAAGTCACTGGGTAAATCAAGGGTTAATTCGCCACATACAAATTTAATTTAACCCTTCTCATCACAGGAAAGGCGATAAAAAAGGAAGAGATAGTTTTATTATCATTCATTTTTATAAAAGGGATCTGAATTTTAAATTTTAAGTGTATTAACGATCAAAAAAGTCATCTCATTAAAAAAAGCACACGGTCTTACCCTAACTCATCTTACGTTTTATTGACAGAAAAAGATATCCTTTTATAAACTTTCCACTGAAAACTAGTATGGAAGAGTAAATTATTGAAAAACTGGTAGTCAACAACCCCGGTGCGTGAGACCGGGGTCACAAACGATGTACTTCAAAACTTCATGTACGTCAAATGCACGTCACCAGTGGCGGGTTAATAACAAGCCATTCATATTTTACGTAACTTTTTTATTAACATCACATCAAGAATAATACCAGTTCAATTTCATTATAAAAATAGTATGTACACAAAAATGGAAAACAACAAAATTCAATACACATCAAAGCAGAAATAGGCTAAAGTTCGATGTTTGGGCTAAATTCCTAAAAAATAAAACTATTTATTTTTATACTAATTTGGGGTCGGGGAATCCGAATCTGAAAGAATTAGGCGGCGGCAAGCAATATTAACTAAATTACACGACTTTAAAATTTTCTATACACACACACATGAAAATAATCATTTCGGAAGTATTTTGACACACGTAGTACAAAGATCATAGAAAAACAAGAAATATACAAAAACATGTGCCGGCAGTGTTACCAGCTCTCAAAAATATTTATCCCTATATCAATATGAAAGTAGATAACATATAAACTTAAATGTTATGTTGTTATGTTGGGATCGTTCGTTCGTTTATTGATTTCTTATCTTACTTAATTTGCTTGGACAATTAGAAATCAATAAACGAACGAACGAACCCAACATAACGCTAATTAATAAAGTAAGGAAAATTATTTATTCCCCACTACTTAGTATGTTTACCAAACCTAAACAATATAATGCACTTAAATGAGTCATCGCAATAACGTCATTCTAAATCAATGGGCCGTTTTCGCACGATTTTGGCCGCTAGGTTCGCTATAGTCCTAACGGTCCAACTATTTTATTTAACTGTCAGATCCCATACATTTTTTAGGCCGTTTTGCGCAATTTAGTGTTTTTAAATATTATAATAATGCCGTCAACCTGTTGTAGTGTTCCAATGTGTAGAAATAGGGGTGGGCACGAGTTTCCCAAAGATTGAAAGACTTGAAAGCGAAATGGATTCATTCAATCGGCGTTCCAAATGGGCACCGACTCCTTATTCTGTAGTCTGTCAAGCTCATTTCAGGGACACCGATTATGTATTCAATAATATTAACCATAACAGTAAGTACATTACTCATTCAATTAATATCTTACTATAATTGAATCCCCAATATAATATAAAGAGTACTTGTATAGTATAATGAACACGTAAAGAAACATTTGACATAAAATGCACAAAATTTTATACACAATGTTTTGCCTTCTTTCGCAGTTAACATTATTTGACAAACGTACCTTTTAATACAAGTGTAGTCAATCACAACTAACATTAATAATTATGGTAGACATAATATCTTATTTCCTTTTTTTAAATTAAACATTTTCAATTATTGCAATCATTTTATTACACGGTTATCAAACTGTCTGGCACGAGATTTCTGGGCAGCAGATTCTTCATTGTTGGCAATCTAATTTGCTTTGCATTTCTCGTCCCATGTCTGTATATCTCGTGATTGTAATTTAATTTTCAGTAGAAGTGTTTTAGGAAAAAAATCTAATTATTATTTCTTGTAGACCATTTTGTATTTTACGTCACGCAAGTATGGAAGTTTGAGCCTAATTTTATTTTCATATGTACTGTTCTGGCAAAAGCTATTGAAAGGTGTAGTTCCTTAGAAGTAGGTAATTTAGAATTGAGAAACAGACAGGAAAGGCGTCTGATACCTAAGTACGTGAAAAAATATATATAAATTCTACAAAACCAAAACCACAAGATGAAGCGGCGTTGCCTGTGAATCTAGAAGACGTAGCAGTGGAAGTCATATTGTCTTTTGATACTCCGTGTGATAGACTGACTCTAGATAAAGACACACAGACATAATAAAAAGGAAAAGTTAACTGTGTATATTAAAATAAACTTTTGTTCCACCGCAGGGGAAGCTTATGGCGCAGACTACGCCAGTCGAAGAATACCATCATCACTGCCATGCTCGCCTGGATGGAGATGGAGTCCCCCCTGATGCCCTTCTGAAAATGGGAGCCTGTCAAATATCCCCCATATCCGTTCATTTGCATATTTTTTTGGATTTATTATTATATACTATATTTTTCATTTATTTTCTGTTCCATTCTATGTATGAATGCATTGTTATTTTGTCAATGTTTGAACTATTTCAAAATATGGAATGTATTGCATTGCACAACATTCTGAAATAAACGATCATTATAATGATACGTTTTAAGATTTTCATGGCCAAACTCTTTTCGTTATTTGTTTTTGGGGTGTTATGCCGTATTGCGCTACCTCCTTCTTTAGCCAACGTTTCGGACAGCGTTGCAGTGTCCCTCATCAGGGCAGATCTGCCCTGATTGCAACGCTGTCCGAAACGTTGGCTAAAAAAGGAGGTAGCGCAACACGGCATAACACCCCAAAAACAAATAAAAAAAGATAATTATTATATTTGTTTTATTAAAATAAAGAGTGAGTGTCGACAGCTACTGCCAAATTAAAACACTTTTGTACTTTCTTCCACTAATTTTATATTTCACCAGGACCGGTTTCATCCTATTACGGACATTTTCAGACTTAAAAATTATTATTGTTTATTGGTACTAAATAACACAAAATAATTTAACAAATATATAAATAAATAAAAAAAACTTTCTTTTATTTCTCGAGGTCAATATGAAAAGAACGAGATTACAGACATAATATAAATGTATCATAAAACATTTACAAACATTATACACATAGAAGAACATATCAGTACAACAAATAATTAACATTATACATAAATTATTTATTGTTTTGGCATTTTTTTTTTTTACATCCTAATATTATATAGTTCTGGTAAATAATAATAATAATATTTGGCTGATTTATAAAGCGCCGTTTTCATGAAAAATCATCTCAAGGGCGCTGTACATATAATAAGCATACAATAAAATAAAATGAATACGATAGGCTTACAACTAGGATTCAAACTTATAACTAGGAACCTACATTTAAGACTTATATGTAGCTAGTGACTTACAACTAAGACTTATTACTACTGACTTCGGTCAACGCGTGAGCTACTTTGTGAACAGTCAACCTGTTAAAATAAGATTAGCAAATTAAATATGCAACTAGTGTAAAATAAATAAGTCAGTTTTTTCTCAATTTCAAGTCTCAGAGGGGTAATAAATAGCATTGCACACTATGTATTTGGACACATATTTATTTTGGGGCAACTAATCGAAAAAATCTCCCAACCCCCGTACTATACAATATTAATTAACATTTATTTTTATAATTTACTTGATTAACCATTGATTTTTCATACGCTAATATTTTATTTGAAAACATTCAATAGAAATATAAATATAATCTATTTCACAGATGAGGGATATCAAAATACAAAGGTGATAAGAGGTAATATAAGTAAACCTATTAAAACTCCTATTCAGCCGTGGTTTCGGGGAAATTTGGGTCCTTTTGATGATGAAGATGGAGTCGTTCAGCCAGTAGTAGGACTGGTTGAAGTCCCCCTCGCAGAGGTAGGGCACGCGTGACCACTGCATGACCTGGAGCCCCACGGTGGTGGCGCAGTAGCTGATGAAGGATTCCACGTGCTCCTCGAATGGGCAGACGCTCCTTCGCCATGTGGTCAGATTCGTCTGAAAATTATAATTGAATAGTACAAGGAATCCGAGACAAGACGACCACTGCAATACCCTAGACATAGTTGGGAGAAATTAAAGATTGTGCTTTAAGCTTGAGTGTTAAGCGATTAAATTTTTGCCTCTAGTTTTGAGATTTAAGCTTTGAGATTTAAGCTTTGCTTTTACCTATGTCAAAAATAATGAAAAATTAATAGTAACAAAACAGCAGCTTTTGAGTCTGGAGGAAATTGGTAACTGTCTGGTTATTCAGATCTAGGCAATACACGTATCAGATAATGTTAATAAATTGATGAGATCCCTTTGGTATCGGTTCACCAGCAAGAAATTCGCCGGACAAGAGCGGAACATCCATCCACAGTAGATGACAGCAGCATCGACTTGTTCTCATGCAATATTTTCCTATATACTAGGAATATTTCCCTCTCCTCCCTTATTTAATAGTGGTCTTTTCAAGATCTTTATTAAAAATCCATTCTTTCAAAGCCCTTCCAAACAGCCGGTGAAAAACCACCATTTAGAAGCGATACATTGCTTGAAATGGCAATAGTTGTGTTAGGTGACCAGGTGTGAATAGCCAGGCATTTCCCAGCCTTCAAATTTCTCATATTCTTTCCTCCCCCATTCAGTTCAGCCTCACAACATACCCTGATTGGGGGTGCCATAGTACCGCTCACTTAAAATTAATCACATTTAAAAGACCGGTTAAATCCCTGGTTAAAGTATTAGAGGTATAATTCAATCCATATCTTACATTCAACGTATGGTTTGAAGGGCAGAACCAGCGCTACGATAAGGAGTCCATCGTCGTTGAGAGCCTGCTTAGCGTTGAGGCCGTTGAGCAGCATGGTCTGTGGCTCAGAGCAGCATCTTACTTTTTGTGCATTTTACTTACAAATCGAGCAAACTAGGTTTGGCTAAACTTGTCGGAAAACAAATTGCAAATAGCTATCGAAACTATCGAAATGACAGATCAATCATTGAAAGACGTCAGTGCGTCAGTCCATAGATTTGGTCCACAGATTAGATGACAGGAGGACCGCTACACACCGTGCTGCCATCTCGTGGATATTTAGGAATTACTCAGAAAACGGCCCATTAAGATAACCCTTCAATTCGAATTTTGACAGTTGAAAAACACTGTTGCGTTTTTTTCGTTTTAATACGAAAAATCGTATTTTTGGCATTTAGTCAGTAATATTTTTAGTTTTTTGTCCTCTTTTGAGTTCGTTTATTGCTGACCAAGTCCAGTAAGTGTTATTTTATTTTTGTTTTATATCCTTTTGCCCCAATGGCCTTTGCCATGGTGAAGAAACCCCCTGATCCCGCTCCCCCTGACCCTTTAAATTTTGACATTGGTAGTGAGGTAGAAATAACAGACCTTCAAGTTCCATCCTCTACTCCAAAAAAGAGGAAAGTTTGCGACCTTCCAAAAACTGATTCTTCGCAGGTCTTAGTTCCTGTAGCTTCTCCTCTTTCTTTGTATCCGACTTCAGCAAAAGCTCCCTTCATAGTTTATGTTCAAAACAACTCTCCTGGCCACTCTTTACATCCCCTTGAATTCGGTAAATTCATTGGAAAAAAAACACTTGGCATTTCCCCAGGTGGTATCCAATCAGAGGGCAGATTTCGCATTTGTGTTGAGTTCACATCCGCGTTGAATGCCAATAAATTCATAAATTCCATCGACTCCCTCTCTGCAAAAAAATTTAAAGCCTATATCCCTTCTTTCAATATCTCTCGCTTGGGTCTCGTTAGAGGTATTCCTGTAGACCTATCTGAAGAAGAGCTTATCTCGGAACTCATTATCCCAGCATCTTCGGGAAAAGTTATTAAGACTAGGCGTCTTAATTTCAAAGATCGATCATCTGAGTCTGTAGTTTGGAAACCCTCTCAAACTGTAGTTCTGACATTTGAAGGACAGTCCCTTCCCTCTCACGTTTATTTATTTCACAACTCTCTCCCGGTGGAAATTTATTCGTACCCAACAATCCAATGCTTTAATTGTTGTCGGTTTGGCCATTCTAAGCAATCATGCCGCTCCTCTCCCCGCTGCTTTAAATGCGCAGAAAATCATTTAGCAGACCAATGCTCCTCCCCTTCCAATTCCCCCACTTGCGTCAATTGTTCAGGCTCGCACACAGCCACTCATCCATCCTGCCCCGAACTTTCTCGCCAAAAAAACATAAAAAGTTATATGGCCTCCAATAGCGTTTCATACTTCTATGCCTCCAAATTAATAGCTCCTTCTAAAAAATCTTTTGCTGAAGTTGCCTCTCAACCCCAAATTAGTGCTCCTTCAAACTTGTCTTACAAGAAAACTGTAATGACAAAACAAGCTTCTCGTCCAATTAAAACCCCTGGATATGATCAATTTGGCCATAACTCCCAGCTCTTGTTCCCAAATGGTAACATCAGCTCTCTTTTTCCTCAAAACCCCGTCTTTTCTAACTCAAATTCAACTAACAGCAGTGCTTTCAATCCTGATCTAAATGCAAATTCCATAAACAACAATACTTCTAATGACAATTCTTCTTTTATTCAAACTCTTCTCATGCTACTTATCTCTGTTATTAACAATAATAATTCTCTACCGTCCAACGCTGCCTCGTTACTCTCCTCTTTGTATTCTCTTCTTCCCAATGGCTGCCCCAACAGCAACAATTCTGCAGTGGAATTGTAGAAGCGCCACCTCCAATAAGGATGACCTCGTCCGCCTTCTACATTTACACTACATATCGATTGCTGCCGTCTCTGAGACTTGGTTCAAGCCATCTCAACTCTTCAAGGTGAGTGGCTATCAATGTCTGCGGGACGACCGCATTGATGGGAAGGGTGGTGCAGCCCTTTTCATCAAAAACTCTCTCCCCTTCTCCCCTATTTCCATTAAACCCCCAAATTCTTCCTTCCAATTAGTGGCAGCCACTGTCTCCAATATTACATTTGTATGTCTCTATATTCCTCCTTCTACCCCATTTGACCTTCCACTGTGGGTTCACATGCTTAGCAAAATTTCTTCTCCCTTGGTCATTTTGGGTGATTTCAATGCCCACTCCCAACTCTGGGGTTCTTCTTCCTCGTATCCCTCAGGTATCAAATTAATTGAACTTTTGGACTCCTTGAACATATGTCTCCTAAATGACGGATCCTCAACAAGGTTTAGTCACCCTGGACAGAATCCTAGTGCGGTGGACATATCCCTTTGTTCCCCGAGTATCTATCCTCTAATCTCCTGGCGAATTTCTTCAGATCCCTGCGGCAGTGACCACTATCCCATTATTTTGAATTTGGCTCAACGGTTGGATACCAATCACTTTAAAAGTAAGCCCAAATTTATTACAAAAAAAGCGGATTGGTCCCGTTTCAGAGACTCTATCCAGGATCTTTCCCTCTCCCTGCCTCCCCCTTCTTCTAATAATTGCACCTCCTCTTATAAATCTTGGACTGATTCCATTCTAAAATCGGCTGACAAGTCTATCCCCAAATCATCTCCTGTAGGCTCGAAGGCTCGCCCTCCCCCTTGGTGGGATGAGGAATGCCTTAGAGTGCTGAAGGAGAGGAAAGCGGCCAATAAGACATACTGCCAACAGATGACTATGAATAATTACATCTCAGCCAAGAATGCCCAAGCTGTTGCTAAACGCACATTCCGTTTCAAAAAAAAAAAACAGCTGGCGTAATTTCTGTACCAATATATCCCCTGCTACTCCAGCAGGGGAGGTTTGGTCCATGATTCGCAGGTTTAGATCTTCCTTTTCCCTGCCAAAGCCATCTCGTAATTCTACTATTTGGATTGATGACTTTGTTAATAAAATAGCTCCCCCTTATGTCCCTAATTTTGATGAACTTCCTTCTTTGCCTTTCACTTTAAAATCTTCTTCATGGTTAGATGCTCCATTTTCCTTTGATGAGTTAAAAAGAGCCATTGAAATCCTCAATGACTCAGCTCCGGGCAAGGATGAAATCCTGAATATATTCATCCGTCATTCTGATGACAATTCTCTTACCTACTTTCTCTCTCTCATCAATGTCTTTCTGGATTCTGGCATTATTCCCCCAGACTGGAAAATTCAAAATATCATTCCCATTTTCAAAAGTGGCAAAGATCCAAGCATAGGTTCGAGCTACAGACCTATCGCCCTCTCTTCTACTCTTTGCAAAGTATCTGAAAGAATGATTAAGAATAGATTGGACTGGTTCGTAGAAAAAAATCAAATTCTTTCCCCTTCCCAATTTGGATTTAGAAAGGGTAAAAGTACCCTTGACAACCTTTCCTCTCTTGTTACAGATATCAAATTAGCATTATCTAAAAATGAATATTGCATTGAAGTGTTTCTAGACATCTGTGGAGCATATGACAATGTTCATATTCCCATCCTGAAAGAAAAGTTACTGGCAATAGGTATTCCGCCCAAATTAGTAAAATTCATTGTCAATTTGCTCTCCCAGAGAACTATTTTTGTAGATGGGTCTGAATCCCCTCCCCACATTAGACACATTTTCAAAGGTCTCCCGCAAGGGTCAGTCTTAAGCCCGATCCTGTACAATATTTACACATATGATCTAGAAAAATCTATTCAATTCTTGTGCAACATACTCCAATATGCCGATGACTTGACTTTCTACAAAATATCCCGTAATATTTTTATCGCAGCATCAGCAATCAACAATGCTCTTAGAAAACTTTTGGCGTGGTTAAATATAAATGGCCTTGAACTTTCCCCCTCCAAAAGCAAAGTTGTCATCTTCACTCGTCGTCGAAAACTCCCAGAAATTCAGGTGAGATTTGGCGATGAAATCATCCCTATCTCTAAAGAAGTTAAGTTCCTGGGAATGTTTTTAGACTCAAAGCTTACTTGGAATTCTCACATAAATCATGTCATCATGAAATGCGAAAGCAACATCAATCCCCTTAGATTTCTGTCCGGAGTGTGGTGGGATCACACCCATCATCTTTAAAACTTCTGTACAATGCTCTCATCCGAAGCCATCTTGATTACGGATCTTGTCTGTTTGATCCAATGTCCACTTCAAATTCGCTTAAATTAGATAAAATTCAGTCTAAATCTCTTCGCCTTATCTTAGGAGCCATGAAATCTTCCCCAATCAACGCAATGCAAGTTGAATGCTGCGAACCTCCCTTAAATATAAGAAGGCGATGCCTAGCAGAAAAATATATTTTCAAAACATGCTCAATAACTTCTCATCCCCTGATTCCCAAACTTCAATTGTTAAAGTATGAGGTTAATTTGAATCCATTTTGGAAAAAACATTGCCCTCCCCTTTTCTATAATTGCTTCAACACTTTCCTGGATGTTTCCACAAACTCCTATCGCAATGAATCTCTCCCCTTATACTCTTATCCCTATAAAAGTCTTACTTTCTATCCAAAGGTGCACCAATTTATAGGAATATGTAAAAAAAATATTAAAAACTCAGTTCAATCCAATAATGCAGAATTCAACAAAATTATTGAAAATAACTGGCCAAATTATATAAAATTTTTCACAGATGGTTCCAAACTCAGTTCGGACTCCCATTGTGGGGCCAGTGTCTATGCTCCTCACAGGAAATTGTGTTTCCCACACAGACTTCCCAAAGAATGTTCCATTTTCTCTGCTGAATGCATAGCTATCATAGAAGCTTTACATCTCGTCAAATCTCTCAACATTAGAAATGCCCTCATCCTTTCAGACTCACTTAGCTCATTACAAAAAATAAGCGCATCCCCTCTCAATTCCATTAGTGACTCTCTTACCTGCTCTATCAGAGACCTCCTGCATTCCTTGTCGCTGGCTCACGTGTCAGTGGTCTTGGCCTGGATCCCAGGACACCTTGGTATTGTTGGAAATGAAATGGCTGATTCTATTGCTAAGGAATCCACTGTTCATGGTCCATTAAATAGCATTCCTATTCCTGTTAGAGACTATTTTCCTATTTTTAAAAATAAGTTACAACGCCAATGGTCCTCTGAATGGAAATCATCCTCTCTATTAAAAGGTCACCAGTACTCTTTAACTCAACCTTCTATTCCTGTCAAGCCCTGGTTTCACAAATACACTTCCATGCCTAAAAAATACATCTCTTCCATTATTCGAATGCGTTTAGGTCATACTTGTTGTCTTAGCCATCTCGCCAGATTCCACATAGTCAATTCGCCTTATTGTGATTGTGGTTCAGAGGATACTTTAGACCATAATTTTTTTGAGTGTCCTATCAATGACCAATTTCCAAACTTCATACCTGAATTGTTAAAACTTAAAATTGAATTCCCTACCAGTGTACCCTGCCTTCTTAGTCTCAACTCTCCTGAAATTCACTATTTGTTAGCAAAATTTATTTACAAAAATGGCCTCAACATTTAAGCATCAATCAGATTTCTCTCTCTCTTCCATACGTATACATTTGTTTCTAGCTGTGTTATTATGTACAGTTGTACAGGTTCCTTTTTTGGGAATCTGTACATCTTCCTACTCTACAATTTTGTAATGACTATTAATACCAACTCTGTGTGTTACTCTGTATGAAAATGGAAGTATGGAATATGTACAGGTTACTATTTTTGGGAACCTGTACATCCTACTCTTCAATTTTGTAATTATTATTAATGCCAACTCTGTGTGTTACTCTGTGTGTACAGTTGTATAGGTTCCTATTTTTGGGAACCTGTACATCTTCCTACTCTACAATTTTGTAATTACTAATAATACCAACTCTGTATGTTAGTACAACTTGTATAATCTTATGAATATTTGTCTTGGCCCATTGTCTATAAGTATTTGCTAATATAATTTATCTATTCCATGTAACTAATTTTAAAAAACTGATAATGTACCTAATTTAAAAAAATCTGAAAATTTAAATAATTTTAAAAAATTGATAATGTAACTAATTTACAAAAAAACTGGAAATGTAAATAATTTTAAAAATATGTAACTTACTTTAATAAATGGCCAAGATCACCCTAAATGGGTGAAAGCCAAATAAACAATTTAAAAAAAAAAAAAAGATAACCCTTACATTTAGTACAAAGGGAAACCAAAGGGAAAGATTCTAAATCCCACATAATCACTCTCTCAATTAGTGTCTCTGCAAATTGGTTTAACCAGTAATAAATCAATTGAGACACCTTCAAAAATTCACTTTTAAAAATACAATAAATAAGTCGTCCGTAAGTGGCTTCAGCACAGTTTGAAAATGACCTTACACGTCGAAACAGCTGTAACTAAAATAAATTCTAAAATACTTGCAGAGCTCGATAATAAAATAATCAAATTTAATTTTAATTAAATTTCTAAAAATTTAAATCTAAGTTGTAATCATATCGTAATAATTTTATTTTATTAAATGCTTATATATGTACAGCGCTCCTAAGGTGATTTTTCGCGAAAACGGCGCTTTATTAAGTCAGTCAAATATTATTATTTCTTAAAATTTTGTAAATTCACTTTGTGGCACCATTTTATTAATGAAATAATTATCAAAACATTATTTTACTACGATAATCTTTATTTAAAAAATCAACATGTTTCGAAAACGTCGTTCTTTTCTATCAGGACATTTTATGTACTAAAAACTAAATTATCAAGTATAGAAAAACAGGCGTGTACCACCATATCTTAAACATTTTTTCACAAAATTTATTTGATTTTTAATAATATTTAAATTTCTATTGACATTTTTCCTAATTTCTAATCTTTCTAAGAGATCTATGTGAAAACCACTGACGTAAGTGTGTAAAATTTTAAAACTAGTATTTATATCAAATGAATAGTTAAATTCAATTAGATGGTTAGCAAATTCCGAATAATTATTGCTATTTGGACATCTCAAATGTTCCTTAATCCTCGTTTCAAAATTTCTGCAAGTTTTGCCTTTGTAAAAATGGTTGCAATCATTACAATTCAATTGGTAAACTCCGGATTTTTCATTTTTGGTCTTTTGTTTGTTTGTTATTTAAAATATAATTTTTCAGTTTTTTATTTGCATAAAAAGCTGGCTGTATCGTATTAGGAATTTTTTTCATGATTAAATTGGAGGTTTGATGATTTACAAACAACATTTTTCTCCATTGTTTTTTTAATATTATCACTAAGCAATGGGCCGTTTTCGCACGATTTTGGCCGCTAGGTTCGCCAATAGTCCTACCGGTCCACCTTTTTCATTTAACTGTCAGATCCCATACATTTTTTAAGCCGTTTGACGCAATTTAGTAATATTATAATAATGCCGTCAACCTGTTGTAGTGTTCCAATGTGTAGAATAGGGTTGGGCACGAGTTTCCCAAAGATTGAAAGACTTGAAAGCGAAATGGATTCATTCAATTAGGTTCATTTCAAATGGGCACCGACTCCTGATTCTGTTGTCTGTAAAGCTCATTTCAGAGACACCGATTATATATTCAATAATATTAACCATAACAGTAAGTACATGACTCAATTCAATTAATATCTTACTATAATTGAATCCCCAATATAATACAGAGAGTACTTGTATAGTATAATGAACACGTAAAGACATTTGAAATAGAATGCACAAAATTTTATAGACAATGTTTTGCCTTCTTTCGCAGTTAACATTATTTGACAAACTTAACGTTAAATATAAGTATAGTCAACCACAACTAACAAATAAAAATTAAGGTAGACATAATATCTCATTTCCTTTTTTTATATTAAACATTTTCAATTATTGCAATAATTTTATTACATGGTTATCAAATTGTCTGGCACGAGATTTATGCGCGGGTGATTCTTCTTTGTTGGCAATCTAATATTTCTCGTCCTATGTCTGTATATCTCGTTATTTTAATTTAATTTTCAGTAGGATGTTTTAGGAAAAAAATCATATTATTATTATTTCTTAACGTAGACCGTTTTGTATTTTATATCATGTAAGTATGGAAGTTTGAGCCTAATTTTATTTTCAGATGTACTGTACAGGCAAAAGCTACTGAAAGGTGTAGTTCCTTCAATATTTCCCTGGATAAAAGTAGAAGTAGGTAATTTAGAATTAAGAAACAGACAGGAAAGGCGTCTGATACGTGAAAAATATATATATGGATTCTACAAAACCAAAACCACAAGATGAAGCGGTGTTGCCTGTGAATCTAGAAGACGTGGCAGTGGAAGTCATATTGCCTTTTGGTACTCCGTGTGACAGACCGACTCTAGATAAAGACACTGAAGATAATAAAAAAGGAAAAGTTAACTGTTTAAGTTAAAATTAAACTTTTGTTCCACCGCAGGGGAAGCATATTGCCTTTTGGTACTCCGTGTGACAGACCGACTCTAGATAAAGACACTGAAGATAATAAAAAAGGAAAAGTTAACTGTTTAAGTTAAAATTAAACTTTTGTTCCACCGCAGGGGAAGCTTATGGCGCAGACTACGCCAGTCGAAGAATACCATCATCATTGCCATAGTTGCCTGAATGGAGGTGGAGTCCCCCTGATGCCCTTCTGGAAATGGGAGCCTGCCAAATATCCCCCATGAACGGATATTTGCATATTTTTTTGGATTTATAATTATATACTATATTTTTCATTTATTTTCTGTTACATTCTGTGTATGAATGCATTGTTATTTTGTCAATGTTTGAACTATTTCAAAATATGGAATATATGCATTGCACAACATTCTGAAATAAACGATCATTATTATAATACGTTTTAAGATTTTCACGGCCAAAAGTATTTTCGTTATTTGTTTTTGGGGTGTTATGCAGGGTTGTGCTACCTCCTTCTTTAGCCAATGTTTAACACCCCAAAAGCAAATAACTAAAAGATCATTATTATATTTCTTTTATTAAAATAAAGAGTGAGTGTCGCTCCAGTTTTGTCATGGTTTTCTGCGGCCTTGCACGACATCTACTGCCATGGTTAAAAAAGATTGTTGTTTAGTTGTACTAAATAACACAAAATAATTAAAAAATATATATAAATAAATGAAAAAAACTTTCTTTTATTTCTCGAGGTCAATATGAAAAGAACAAGATTGATTACAGACATAATATAAATGTGTCGTAAAACATTTACATCGTCCATCGAAGAACATATCAGTACAACAAATAATTAACATTATGCATAAATTGTTTATTGTTTTGGCATTTTTTAAAAATCCTAATATTATATAGTTGTGGTAGCATCGGTCAACGCGTGAGCAACTTTGTGAACAGTCAACCTGTTAAAATAAAGAAAATTAGATTAGCAAATTAAATATCCAACTAGTGTAGAAATCTCCCACCCTCCATAATATACAATATTAATTAACATTTATTTTTAGAATTTACTTGATAAATTGATTTTTACTAATCTAATATTTTATTTCGGTAAATTTTTGGGATTGGTGGCAAAGGCTATTACGAATAATTTTTAGAAAAGAACTTTAGATTCGGCTTAATCACTATAAAAGGAAACTTATTGCATCACGGCTGGCGGAAAATAATGCATTTTAATTTTCAATGTCGTTAACTAAAATTACTTCGCGAACCGAAACTATGACAGCCCGCCCGCCATTTTGTGGCTGTCAAAATACGTTTTTGAATGGTTTGTTTGGCTACGCAGGGTTTGTGAAGCGGGCTTGTGTATGTTATCTTTACTTTAAAAAACAGCCTACGTTTTTGAATGGTTTGTTTGGCTACGCAGGGTTTGTGTAGCGGGCTTGTGTATGTGACAAATGGCGGGCGGCAGCGGGCGGGCTGTCGTAGTTCGGAAGTGAAATTTTATTTAACGACATTGAAAATTAAAATGCATTATTTTCCGCCAGCCGTGATGCAATAAGTTTCCTTTTATAGTGATTAAGGCAAATCTAAAGTTTTTTTCTAAAAATTATTCGTAATAGCCTTGGCCACCAATCCCAAAAAATTACCTTTATTTCTGCTAATATTTTATTTGTTAACATTCAATAGAAATATAAATATTATCTATTTCACAGATGAGGGATATCAAAATACAAAGGAAATGAGAGGTAATATAAGTAAACCTATTAAAACTTCTATTCAGCCGTGGTTTCGGGGAAATTTGGGTCCTTTTGATGATGAAGATAGTCGTTCAGCCTGTAGTAGCAGGGCCGGATTAAGCATGTCGGGGCCCGTAGGCAGTGCACGTCTCGGGGCCCCTACCTATACTTTTTTCAAACTATCAAAAATATTTTTCTACCACAACGTATTTTTATTCATTATTATTATTATTTTATATTTTTTTATTAATTTTTTTTTATATGAATACCGCACAGGAGTCTCAACTGCTCCCGTCTGGAGCCAGTGAGACAATGTCATCCCCAATTGGGGTATATTTTGGCTGAAGGTAGTGGGGATGGGAAAGAGATAGGGAGGAGGAAGGTGAGGAAGTACCTGGCTATTCAAATCTGATCACCAAACACGGCTAAAGCCATTTCAAGCAACTTTTCAATTTTGAATGGTGGTCTTACACCAGGGCGATATTGAGAGTATCTTCCACTCCGGAACGTGCTGCAAATATACTTGTATATTATTTTAAATGAGTAAATTGTGAATGAAACAATTTAATCAAATAAAATGTATTTGCCACGCCGGGATTCGATCCCGCGACCTTCGAAATGCGAGTCAAGAGTCTTACCGCTGGACTAAGCCGGCCGGCTACGAAGTAATGCCATCATCCCATCCAATAAAAAAATTGAAACGAATGCAATACAATACAATAATTCTTTATTAGACATAAAAAGGCACAGATATACACGGTGTCCGGAAACTCGCAGTACAAGCGGGAAATTGGTCAATCTACATCACAATTGGAGTCGATTCGTGATATATTTTTTTGATTTGAGCTTTCGTTTTCGAATAAATCGGGTCCGAAGTTGGAATTTTTTTGGTCGTATTTGGAAAAATCGAACACTTGCAGTAAATATCAGAAAAAAAGTTTTTTGTAAAATTTCTTTTAAAATGCATCGAATGTTAAACCAGGTTCAAAGGTTTTTTTAACCCTTTAGTTGCCGAAAAAATTGAAAAAAAGTAAAAAAATAATAAAAAATCGAAATGCTCAGATCGAAAAAAAAATTTTTTGGGTTCTCTGTGTGATGTAGATTCACTAGTTTCCCGCTTGTACTACAAGTTTATGGACACGTTGTAGAAACAAAAATATATTTAAAAAAAAAACGGTACTATCAGCGGTCTTAGCACTCTTGTGATCTCTTCCAGACCACCTTGGTATGGAGATAAGCTTGTATAACATTTATATTTTAAACACATAATTAGAAATAAAAAGTAAAAAAAAAACTGAAACAAAATAAATACCAATAAAAGCCACACTCGGCACCTGCCTGATACTAAGTAATGCTGCTTAACGAATAAAAGTATAAATACCAATAAAAGCCACACTCGGCACCTACCTGATACTAAGTAATGCTGCTTAACGAATAAAAGTATAAATACCAATAAAAGCCACACTCGGCACCTACCTGATACTAAGTAATGCTGCTTAACGAATAAAAGTAAAGTAAAGTAAAATACAACAATGATACGTTTTTAGATTTTCACGGACAAAAGTTTTTTGTTCTTAGTTTTTGGGATGTTATGCCGTGTTGCGCTACCTCCTTCTTTGGTTACACGGCATAACACCCAAAAAACTAATAACAAAAATACAATGATGTTTAAATATTAACTCGTGTAACTCTTTTAGATACAAAATCTTTTAAAACATCTTGAAAGTTGACCTTTTCCAAAATATCATTTTCAATCGACATTATCGCCAATGAATTTAAACGCTTCTGAGACATTGATGAACGAAGACAATTTTGATTAGTTTTAGTTTGGAAAAGTTGCGTCCACCCGTGGCGTTTGTAATCATCAGACTTCTATATATTTGCAATGCTGTCATTACATTCGGAAAAGTCGATTGTGCCATATTACCAAAAATGAGTTTATATGAATCCTCGGCAAGTTCAATTTTATCTTTTAATGAATCCTCTAATTGTAAGATGAAGTACTTGAACTGTACCATCTCGTCTGAAAACTCAGGCTCAATGTCCTCGGAATAATGTTCCCTAAACTTTGTACAAGCCTCTCTAATTTCATCGTTGGACTTTGTCGAGAAATCTGTAAGAAATCCAAACAGACAATTAATTTCCCGGTAAGCGTCTAGTCGCCGCAACAATTCTGTACACAGCGTGTCTAGTACAGGCAAATAAGTTTCAACTTTTAACTTCTCTTTTCCTCTGTGGACAACGACTTCTGCAGATCCGTCATCGTGATGTCTTTTCCTTTTTCGCACACTCTGATTTTCATCACTGTATTGGGTATCACTTATCTTATTTGCCTTCATCTCGTAATCGTCAAATAATTCTCGCTGTGAAAGCAAAAAATCTAAAAGCGACTTTAAAAGATGGACTGCCGTTCGAAGTTCAATAGTTGGTTTTTGTAGTGATATACTGACACCATTGATTCGATCTAGTATGGCAGCCCAGAATACTGCCATTACGGCATTTTCTTTTTTTTCCAAGTCCTTTAATAGACATCTGGCCTCGTGAATCGCTTGTGATATCTGAGTCTCATCTTCAGCAATAGATTGCAAAGCTTTCTGTAAACCGTTGTAACCTCTTGAAAAAGCCTTAACCGCATCGGCCCTTGCACACCACCTTGTGTCGGATACTCTTTTCGGAACTAATGACGAGTATTGTTTAAGGTGTTTGAGCATAATTGCCCAGCGATGAGTTGACGCCGAAAAAAAGTTGTATAGTGCCTGTACAAATCCGAAGAATGAGATTGCTCCAACGCAGCTCTCCGCAGCACGTACTCCAACCAAATTCAGTGAGTGCGCTGCACATGGAACGTAGTGTGCGAGGTGATTTATTTTCTTAATATGCGCCTGTAGACCATTATAACAACCAGACATATTTGACGCATTACCGTAAGACTGGCCTCTCAAATTATTTATATCAATGTTACATTGGTTTAAAAAAATTAAAATTGTGGTGGCTAGTTCTTTCCCTTTGTGACTTTCTATGGGAATAAACGCAAGAAAACGTTCTGCTACTTCTCCATTTGACGTAACGTATCTTAGCACTACAGTCAACTGATCAGCATGAGATATATCTGGTGTTGAATCGACACTTATTGAGAAATATTTAGCTTCAATAATTTCATCAACAATGCATTTTAAAACCTTATTTCCCAATATTTCAATAAGTTCCTCGCAAATTGTTGAAGATAAATATGATTGTTTTCCCCTGCCTTCATTACCGTATTTGGCTAAATGCGAACTAAGGAACGGGTCGTACTCTGCAATTAACTCTAAAATTCCCAAATAGTTGCCATTATATTGTGAAGCAAGAATTTCATTATCACCACGAAATGCTAATCCACGGCATGATAAAAATTTAATCACAGAAACCATTCTTTGTAAAACTTTCAACCAATATTCTCTTTCTTTGTTGAATGTTATTTCCAAAGAGGTGTCGATTCGTCCGTGAATACGTCGTCTACTAATCAGTGTCTGGACACATACTTGGTGCGTTGTATTATTCTCATGCGATTGAATTCGGTGCGAAGCATTTTTCCAATCAGAAAATCCATTTTTAAATTGTGATTTGCTTTGAGCTTCACCAAAAAGAACACATGGAAAACAGTATACTTTTCCAGTAGACGGAGAATACATGAGCCACTCTCGTTTAATTTTACCACCACTTATATGTTTCCGAAAAAACATAGATTGATAAAAAAATCTTTTGCTATCGTCGTATTGTCGGCTTGAAACAGAAAAATCACAGTCAAAATGTTGACATTCGTTAGGGTCTCTAGTACACCAAAAATGTTGTATTTCGTCTGTAATATTAAGCCATAATCCAATGTCATTCTGGTATTCTACTCCTAGATGGAGTACGTTTTGATGTAGCAATTGGACCTCGGACTCGGCCTTCCTTTCCTCTGCACCCACTAAAGTAGCTGTTTCTTGATCCTGGCCAGTTTGTTCAGAACGCTCGCAAGGAATCTCTACCGGGTCAGTGCGTTCACCACCATCGCCCATCGTGAGGCTGCTGATAAATGCTTTCCTGCCAAATAACATTTGACAGGAAAGCATTTATTTATTTAAATAAAATTAACTGAACCCAAATACTTACCTATCTAGATATTTTTATCATTACATCATTTATTATTTTTCTAACTTACTACTTAGGTAGGTACTATTAGGCGGACGGAGAGAAAATGAAAACGGCACGAGATGAAATAGTAACAATTTTCATAATATCTTCACAAGAAAAACTTCACAAAAAAAACTTCACACTCGTCAAATTCTATAATATTAAATGAAATAAATACTTATGTTAAATAAAATCTGGTAATCAAAATAACGAGGTATCGTAATGTAACTTCAGTTAATTACACTCGTCATCTCGCCGATTTTCTCGAAGCACTTGCAAACTATAAAAATATAACACTTCTTAACAAAATTCGAAAGTTTTGAAACATGCAACAGAGTAAAACTGTTTAAATTAAATCACTGTCGCAAAATTCCCAAATCGCAATTTAAGACAAAACGATATGAAATTCTATAATATTAAATGAAATAAGTATGTTAAATAAAATCTGGTAATTAAACATACGTGGTATCGTAATGTAACTTCAGTTTATTACACTCGTCGTGTCGCCGATTTTTAGAAAATGAAATGAAGTTTGTTTATGACACATGACACAACATACGTATCGAACGAATCGGAGTCAATCGGGGACTCCCCCAAATCCGGGGTCCCCAATGCTCTTTGTCATGCCAAACAGTACTTCCAACCTTATAAAAGTGGGCACAGAATAAATAAATACATATAGCAGTAGGTGTGCATTTACAATGCATTCAGATTTGGATTAAAATTGACGATATCTAGATTTTCCCTGAGATCTCTGAACTATTACCCGGTGTCTGAAGAAGTAATTACTCTATAATATTTGAAGCAGTGTTTTCGTACCTCGCTAGATCTTTTCTAAGCCGACCAAAACTCCGGCGCGGCATCCCGTTGCTTACTGATAGAGAGTCAAACCATTGAAGCAAGTCATTTTTTCTCGGGGCGCGGGGCCCCCAGCCGATGCGGGGCCCCTAGGCAGTTGCCTACTCTGCCTTAGGGATAATCCGGTACTGTGTAGTAGGACTGGTTGAAGTCCCCCTCGCATGAACTGGAACCCCACGGTAGTAGCGCAGTAGCTGGTGAAGGATTCCACGTGCTCCTCGAATGTGTGACCTCGGATGGGGAGACGCTCCTTCGTCATGTGGTCAGATTCGTATGAAAATTATAATTGAATAGTACAAGGAATCCGAGAGAATACGACCAGTGCAATGCCCTAGATATAGTTGGGAGAAATTAAAGATTGTGCTAAGCTTTGAGTGTTAAGCGATTAGATTTTTGCCTCCATCTTTATGCTTTGAGATTTATGTTTTGCTTTTACCTATGTCAAAAATAATGAAAAATTAAGAGTAACAGAACAGCAGCTTTTGAGTCTGGAGGAAATTGGTAACTGTCTGGTTATTCAGATCTAGGCAATACACGTAGCAGATAATGTTAATAAATTGATGAGATCCCTTTGGTATCGGTTCACCAGCAATAAATTCGCCAGACAAGAGCGGAACATCCATCTACAGTAGATGACAGCAGCGTTCGACTTGTTCTCATGCAACATTTCCCTACATACTAGGAATACATACCTCTCCTCCCTTATTTAATAGTGGTCTTTTCAAGATCTTTATTAAAAATCCATTCTTTTAAGACCCTTCCTTAAACAACCGGTGAAAAACCACCACTTAGAAGCGATACATTGCTTGAAATGGCAATAGTTGTGTTGGGTGACCAGGTGTGAATAGCCAGGCATTTCCCAGCTTCCACATTTCCCATATTCTTTCCTCCCCCATTCAATTCAGCCTCACAACATACCCCGATTGGGGGTGCCATAGTACCACTTACTTAAAATTAATCACATTTAAAAGACCGGTTAAATCCCTGGTTAAAGTATTAGAGGTATAATAAAATCCATATCTTACATTCAACGTATGGTTTGAAGGGCAGAACCAGCGCTACGGTAAGGAGTCCATCGTCGTTGAGAGCCTGCTTAGCGTTGAGGCCGTTGAGCAGCATGGTCTGTGGCTCAGAGCAGCATCTTACTTTTTGTGCATTTTACTTACAAATCGAGCAAACTTGGTTTAGCTAAACTTGTCGGAAAACAAATTGCAAATAGCTATCGAAATGACAGACCAATCATTGAAATTGAAAGACGTCAGTGCGTCAGTCCATAGATTTGGTCCACAGATTAGATGACAGGAGGACCGCTAAACACCGTGCTGCCATCTCGTGGGTATTTTGGAATTACTCAGATAACGGCCCATTGGTAAATGTAGGACAAATGAAATTTATTCTTTTTTTTTCATATATTTTTTGTTTAATATGTTGCCTATTAATTTGGAGTTATAACCATTATTAGATGCAATTCTTTTAATGGTTTTAATTTCAGTTTTGAAAATATTTGGGGATAACGGGTTATTAATTAATCTATTGATCAAATAATGGAAAGCTAAGAGTTTTTGTGAAAATGGATGGGTAGATGAGTTGTGTAGAATTATATCAGCGTATGTTTCTTTCCGGAAAACATTAAATCCAATCTTATTATTAATTACAGTTAGGTTTAAATCCAAAAAAAAATATGCTTCAAGTAATTCCTTTTTCTAATGTAAATTTATTGTTTTTATGAATTTTGTTCAGAAAATTATGGAATATTTGAAGTTGTCTTTTGGAACCGGTCCATATAAAAAGAATATGATCTACGTAACGTTTATAAAAATACACATATCCGTCCGAAAGTCTGGCGACGAGATGACATTTTACGAAAACTTTGTGTTATTACCGCTTCACAATTAAAGCTCTATAAATGAAACATTTCTGAACGTAGCCGAATAGTAAAAACTGTTTTAAAAAGGTTACAAAATAAGCTTTTAAATGATTATGTTACAAATAAATATAAACTTTTGTAAATATTAAAATTTAGAATGCAAACATTAAAAAATGTTAAAATGACTCACGTGATGTTTTTATGTGAAAACGGTACTAAAATCACAGATTATGTAAACCACAATACTTATTCTATTGTATAAATGTATAGTAAACACTTATGCACCTCATTTTTTTATCATTTCATATGAAAATATTTAATAAAAATTAAATATGTCGAGCGTGGTCCAGCCGCCCGTTGGAAATTTGGCGGGTTAACTTATATGTCAGACTGCGCGAATGACCGAATATTTATGTTATGTATTTCTATGGACAACTTGATAGGGATGTACTGCTTGATCCTTTATCGTTAAAGCAAGGATCATACTGAGCAGACGCAACGTTCCTGTCCCGTTCACACTGGCCGACGTACGTACGCGTCGCTGTGACCACGTGACAAGGGGTCTCTGGTTGTGCGCAGGCGCGTTTGATTTGACACATTTGACATTTATTTTTTAGGTTATGTTTATGTGATTCTCTTCTCAGCAGATGACAGCTTTGCCATGTCTTGAAAGTGAATTTGAAGATGATTTGCTACGATTATTATTATTAAATCAATATTCTCGTAAAAAGTGAGAAGTATTTAGGTCCACAACATTAACAAACAAAGACAAATGTTTGGAGAGTTCCATACTTCAGTAGAATCTAGTTAACTAATCTAATTAACTAGAATCTGATGACGGACGATTCTTCATGTACTTCCGTATGAGTAAAGTGGTATTTGAAGAGCTTCACAACATAATTGAATATGACATAAAAAAAGAAAACACGAAAGTCCATTCGGATCAGAGAAAGACTGGCAGTGTGTCTATGTCATGTTTGATTGTCATTCATTATAGGGGTATAATATTAAAAGTCATGCCATGAATGGCTGAAATTTCCTCCCAAGCTGCACTGCGTATGCAGAATCTCTATAATCCTGTAATTTGATTTTATAAATAACTTCGTGCCGTCCAGTTTCAATGAACTGTTCGTCATCCATTCATTTTTGAATAATATCTGTCAAAAAACAACCACAGATATTGCGAAACATAACGTTAGATGCTTAGATAACACCAGAAAGATGTAAAATCATCTCGTAGTAGGCGTGACCATACCCCCTCCACCTTCCACATGGCCCACGCCGATCTGGCTGCGGCAGATCCGCGTCGCGTAGGGGGCGTCGGTTTGCGTTGCGTGGGGCTAGTGTGATTCTAAAGCACCCGTTTCCATAGAAAATGTATGGATGGTAAGTAGTCCAGATATGGAAATGATGACGTCTACCTACGTCGCGTGGCGTGGCGTGGGCCTAGTATGTTCCCAGCTTAAAGCTGGGAACAATACACAATACCTAGTATGTTCCCAGCTTAAAGCTGGGAACAATACTAGGCCCACGCCACGCTACGCGACGTGGGTAGACGTCATCATTTCCATATCTGGACTACTTGCCATCCATACATTTTCTATGGAAACGGGTGCTTTAGAATCACACTAGCCCCACGCAACGCAAACCGACGCCCCCCACGCGACGCGGATCTGCCGCAGCCAGATCGGCGTGGGCCATGTGGAAGGTGGAGGGGGTATGGTCACGCCTACTACGAGATGATTTTACATCTTTCTGGTGTTATCTATGCATCTAAAGTTATGTTCCGCAATATCTGTGGTTGTTTTTTTGACAGATATTATTCAAAAATGGATGACGAACAGTTCATTGAAACTGTTAGACGGCACGAAGTTATTTATAAAATCAAATTACAGGATTGTAGAGATTCTGCATACGCAGTGCAGCTTGGGAGGAAATTTCAGCCATTCATGGCATGACTTTCAATATTATACCCTTATAATTAATGACAATCAAACCTTAGACACACTGCCAGTCTTTCTCTGATCCGAATGGACTTTCGAAGACGTGTGTTTTCTTTTTTTATGTCATATTCAATTATGCTGTGAAGCTCTTTAAATACCACTTTACTCATTAGGAAGTACTTGAAGAATCGTCCGTCATCAGATTCTAGTTCCTTTACTTAAGTATGGAACTCTCCAAACATTTGTATTTGTTAATGTTGTGGACCCGAATACTTCTCACTTTTTTCTTTTTACGAGAATATTGATTTCATAATAATAATCGTAGCAAATTATCTGCAAATTAGCTTTCAAGACATGGCAAAGCTGTCATCTGCTGAGAAGAGAATCACATAAACATAACCTAAAAAATAAATGTCAAATGTGTCGAATCAAACGCGCCTGCGCACAACCAGAGACCCCTTGTCACGTGGTCACAGCGACGCGTACATACGTCGGCCAGTGTGGACATGGACAGGAACGTTGCGTCGCGTTGCGTAGCGTGGCGTGGGCTTAGTATGTTCCCAGCTTAATCCTTTACTAACCTATAATTCGCATTTCGTTTTTCCTGTTAAGCACTTGCATACTGCTTACTAACAACGTATGCAAGGACACTGGAAGGGTTAATAAGGAAAGGTTCAAAATAAATAAATATAGCTTCAATTAATAAAAAAAAATGAGAATCTTGCGAGTGCCTTGAAGGAGTAACCATCAGTTACTTATACCAAGGCGGGTAAGGGGTGGATTACTGATCTTTTATCGAACTTTTAATTTTTATTTTAGAGATGTCACTAAAACAATAACGGAGTTAGAACGATTTCTATGGAGACACACGCGTTGACGTATAAACACGCTTATTGTACTTGACTGCTATTGTATTTTTAACGCATATATCTGCTTAAGTTGCTGACCGGTTGTAAGTAATAAAGCAGAACTATTAATGATTTTATTTTCTACTTGGTTTAAAAATATATCAGCTACTAAGGGACTTGTGCTTACCCCATTGCCAAACAGTCTTTTTGTTTGGAAATTTTTAATATCATATTGAAAAAAAATATATATTTAAGAAAAAATTTCATTCGTCCTGCATTTACCCAATGCTAAGTGATAATATTAAAAAAAAAAACCACGGAGAAAAATATTGTAAATCATCAAACGTCCAATTTAATCATGAAAAAAATTCGTGTTACAATTCAGCCAGCTTTTATACAAATAATAAATTGAAAAACCATATTTTAAATAACACGGATAAAGACCAAAAAATGAAAAAATCCGGAGTTTAAAAATTGAATTGTAATAATTGCAACCATTTTTACATAGCTAAAACTTGCAGAAAATTTGGACCAAGGCTTAAGCAACATTTGAGATGTCTAAATAGCAATAATTATTCGAAATTTGCTAACCATCCAATTGAATTTAACCATTCATTTGAAATAAATACTGGTTTTAAAATATTACACACTAACATTAGTGGTTTTCACTTAGATCTTTTAGAAATTAGGAAAAATGTGAATTGATATTGAAAATTATTAATAATCAAATTAATCTTGTGAATAACCCTATCTTAAGCATATTTCCAGTGTAATTTTTTGTCTTTGATCTTATTAGCACCTCCACTTTCCATCTCAACCCCCCCCCCTCCACCACTACTTCTATTTCTACCCACGACTGTCTTTCTATACTTAATACTTTAGTTTTTAGTACATATAATGTCCTGATGAAGAGAACGTCGTTCTCGAAACGGGTTGATATTTTAAATAAAGATTATCGTGGTAAAAACAAAGTGTTTTTAATTATTTCATTAAATATTATAATTTTAATAATTATCGCTAGTTTCGAGCAAGCATGTTCTAACAATGAATCCGAATGTGTCTTATTAATGTAAGCTTATGTGCAGTTAAACTTTCACAGAAATAGGTTTATCTCTACTGTGAATCAACATGTGCCTCGCTAAACTACTTTTCCAAGAACATACATAATTGCAGTCGGAACAAGAAAAAGGGTTTTTTCCACAATGATTGAGCATATGTCTCGTCAAACCACTTTTATGAAAACATGAATAACTGCAATTGGAACAGGAAAAAGGTTTTTCTCTACTCTGAGTCAGCGTGTTTGTCCTCAAATTTCCCTTCCAAGAAAATGAATAGCTGCAGTCGGAAGGCGAAAAAAGTTTTTCTCTTTTGTGAGTCAGTATGTGAGCCAGCAAATATCATCTCTTTTCAGAACATGAATAGCTGCAATCGGAACACAAAAAAGGCTTTTCTTTACTGTGCTTCTTCATGTGTTTCCTCAAATATCCCCTATCTGAACATGAATAACTGCAATCTGAACACGAAAAAGGCTTTTCTCCACTGTGAGTAAGCTTATGTCTCGTCAAATGACTCTTATGAGAGCATGAATAACTGCAGTCGGAGCACGAATAAGGTTTTTCTCCACTGTGAGTAAGTATGTGTCTCGTCAAACTACTCCTAAAAGAACATGAATAACTGCAATCGGAACACGAAAAAGGTTTTCCTCCACTGTGAGTAAGCTTATGTCTCGTCAATTTACTCTTATGAGCATGAATAACTGCAGTCGGAGCACGAAAAAGGTTTTTCTACACTGTGGGTGAGCATGTGCTTTCTCAAATCTCTCCTATCCGAACATGAATAATTGCAATCGGAACACGAAAAAGGTTTTTTTCCACTGTGAGTAAGCTTATGTCTCGTCAAATTATTCTTATGAGAACATGAATAACTGCAATCGGAACATGTAAAAGGTTTTTCTCCACCATGGGTAAACATGTGTCTCCTCAAACTACTATTCCGATTGCATGAATAACTGCAGTCGGAGCACGAAAAATGTTTTTCTCCGCTGTGAGTAAGCATGTGTTTCGTAAAATTACTCTTATCTGAACATGAATAACTGCAATCGGAACATGTAAAAGGCTTTTCTCCAGTGTGAGTGAGCATGTGTTTCCTCAAATTTCCCCTATCAAAACATGAATAACTGCAATCTGAACACGAAAAAGGTTTTTCTCCACTGTGAGTAAGCATGTGTCTCGTCAAATGACTCTTATGAGAGCATGAATAACTGCAGTCGAAGCACGAAAAAGGTTTTTCTCCACTGTGAGTGAGCATGTGTTTCCTCAAATTTCCCCTATCAGAACATGAATAACTGCAATCGGAACACGAAAAAGGTTTTTCTCCACTGTGAGTAAGCTTATGTCTCGTCAAATGACTCTTTTGATAACATGCATAACTGCAGTCGGAACATGTAAAAGGCTTTCCTCCACCATGGGTAAGCATGTGTCTCCTCAAACTACTATTCTGAGGGCACGAATAACTGCAATCGGAACACGTAAAAGTTTTTCCTCCACTGAGAGGCAGATCCGCCAATGAGTCTGAAAAATAACATGAATATAAGTGTAAGCACTGTGAATTAAAAAATGTAAGAAAGCACGAATCGTTTTTTACTTTTTGCCTGGGTAAAACTTTGAAAGTGTTTTGGGCATTCCTTTTTAACATCCGGTAGCTCTATGTCAATTTCCATATAAGGCATTCCCTCTCCATTTTCATCTCGGGGTCCAGGTTCTACCTTGAAGCTAACAGTCTCCACTTTAAGGCTACCTAGAAAAACCAAACAAAATATTAGATTTTATTTTACATTAGAATTAGAATCACAGGACATTTAAGATGCTTAAATAATATTGCTTTTCAGAGTTTGCTAATCACCTAATTTCCACGCATCACACTTTTAATAAGGACACAGGGGTTAAAATTCTTCACTGTAACAATAAAAGCAAAAAATAGTTAACTCAGAAGCCCTTGAAATCAGAAAATATATAATATATATTATAACGCTAGATTAACCAAATTAAATTATCTTTTAGTCCCATTCTAAATATTTTTCCAATAAACCGCTCTGTTCTTCCCGGAAATCCAGCGATTACCCCCACCCCTTAGCTTACCTCCCACTCAAACACCTAAAATTTGTATATCAGTCTCATATTCTGTATCATAGGTTAGTTATAATATTCTCTTGACAAAGGAAGGATGCTTCTGAAATCGGCAGTGTTTATAAAATAAAAGTGGTATACAACAAATTTATGTGTTTTTATTGTGAATTATGGCGAGCCACAAATTCGATCCTTTTTCAAATATATAACAATCTTTGAGGTTAATTTAGGAAATATGATGGACCCGAGATGTCCACTTCAGGAACGATGCTTCAACAAGGAAGAAAAAGAAGAAAAAACACTAAGTTTTGTATAGCAAAGAAAATTGTGTTATCAATATCATAATATGAATTTGGCTGAATTAAAACGGGCTTTAAAAACCAAATAATTTCAAAAATCATATCATCCATGAATCCTAACATCTTTTCAATATACGTAATAAGCCATGTTCTCAAGTTTCCCGTAATTGTTTGGTTTCGGTTTTCTCTTAAATGACGACAATATTAGTGAAACTCAATCGAAGATCTGAAAACAGAAAAATCATAAAAAGATTTGCGTCTCTGGGATTTAAACCCAGGATCTTTCGCTTTTCGGGCAAATGCGTTATCATTGCGCTACCACTGTATTTGATTACATTGCGTTATTTCACAATTTATTCATTGAAATTCCAGAGTGGAAGATACTCTCAGTAGGTAAACATAATATATCTAGTCTGTCAAATAAGAGTAGAAAATATAAAAAAAATTGAATTACATTAACCTGCCTTTTCTTTTGTGTTTATTATATGATGAAGATGAAGGTGAAGGTGAAATGTCGTATGCGGATATTGATGCTGACCTCCCAGAAGTAAAGAAGGAATGTCTACAGTATGCGGATAGTACTCAAAAAGCCAGTAAGTTGGATTATTGCAGTATTGCATATACTAAAAATGTGGAATGTAAAATTTAGATTTTCAGAAACCTTGTCCGTTTTGAATTGTTGTTCAGGCAGGACATAATATGTGTGTCCATATGTCCAATGTCTTTTCTTGCCGTACTATGGTATTTATCTGATTTGGGAGGTAAATAAGTGGCATTATTGTACCTTCAAAACACATATAAATTTGATAAAAACATGATTACCCTGCATATACAAAACTTCGTACGGAATGTGCTCAAGAGTAAAAAAAGTTCTTTCCATCTTCTTTTGCCTTCTTGAAGCATCGTCCCTGAAGCAGACATCTGGGGTCTTTCATATTTCATAAATTAACTTTAAAGTCTGTTAACCAAATTCTCTCTTTTACATTATTAATCAACGGTACATTTATTCGTATATTTTTAAAAAATCAAAGCAGTTGGTGAGGAACGACTTTAAATTTAAAAGAGACCCGCTCTTCGTCTATGCATATATTTGTACGGATTGTTGATTGGTTTTTCTAGGTAGCCTTAATGTGGAGACTGTTAGCTTCAAGGTAGAACCTGGACCCCGAGATGAAGACGGAGCGGAAATTCCTTACATGGAAATTGACATAGAGCTGCCGGATGTTAAAAAGGAATGCTTAAAACGATTTCAAAGATTTAACCAGACAATAGGTAAATAACGATTCGTGCTTTCTATTTTTAACATTTTTTTGTATTAATAGTGCTAACACTTATATATTTATTCGTGTTATTTTCAGACTCATTTACGGATCTGACTCACGGTGGAGAAAAACGTTATTTTTGTCCCGACTGGAGTTAAGTATCTATTTACAAAGGTCATTTGACGAGCCACATGCGGACTCACAGTGGAGAAAACCTTTTTCGTGTTCCGATTGCGGTTTTTCGTCTTCTGATAGGGGAAATTTGAAGAGACACACGCTGACTCACAGTGGAGAAAAACCCTTTTCATGTTCCGACTGCAAACTTTCATGGTCTCGAAAGGGAGATTTGATGAGACACATACTGTCTCATAATGGAGAAAAACCTTTTTCGTGTTCCGACTGCAGTTTTTCATGTTCTCAAAAGAGGTATTTGATGTCTCACATGCTAACTCACAGTGGAGAAAATCCTTTTTCGTGATTCCATTGTAGTTATTCATCTTCTCATAAGATCCACAGCTTAAGTTCTTATAGTTTCGTATAGTACTAGATGACGTGTGGTCGCCATTTTACGATTTATTGTAGATTTACTATAGACGAATGCATTACATAATATGTAGGTAAATATAATAATAAAGTCATTGTTTTGCTTTTTTGTAGAAATCTTTTACATCTACATTTAAACCTATCTTTTGTTAGGATCGGATTATTGTTAAAATAACAGTTCACCTAAATGGTTTTTGTCCTTATGTTCCTGTGAAATGTATTTTTTTATATTTGCTATGTTAACTATTTCCACTCATAAAAGTCAATTTTATCCTAAAGTTATCACTAAAAATAAACTTCGCAAAAATGTTAAAACATAAAAAAACACTAGTGGGCAGTTCACATCGGTTGAAGCGAAACCTTCAGAAAATTAAAGTAGACAAGAGTCGGAAGGCTACGAAGCACCGCATAAAGAGGAAACCGAATATTCTAACCCATTCTCTATAAATGCTATAGATGCATGTGTTTGTCTCTTTGTAGTGTCGCTTTTTCGTTTCATCCAGTTTCAAATCACAACGGTGCTAAAGAAGTTTTTCACTTCAAAATAATTATAATTTTTTTAGTGGTTTTCTTTCGCGTAAAACTGTAGAAAAAAATTAAATTTGAGTGTTATTTAAGTAGGTATTGTATTTTTCTTGTAATCTACTCTCTACGCAACTAGTGTTAAAACCATTCAATCTGGTATTAACTTAGATCAGCAAAAATAAAAAGCTCTTTGTAAAATGTATTTAAAAAATGATAGTAGGTCGGTTTCAGCCCTTACTAGTACCTACATAGCGCCAGTGGCGTAGCTAGCATGGGTGGCACCCGGGGCGGATGTCACCCCCCGTGGCGTGGTGTCACCCCCCCCTATGGAAGTTAAGTATGTAATTTCAGCTTCATAAAATTGGTCCATCCTGGGGAGGGGGGGAGGGGGTGGCTAGGGAATTTCAGATTTCTCCACAAATATAGGCTACGTTCGCCTATAAAAGGACCTAGAAAAATTCAGGGCACTCCACGGGGAACATATGAAAGAAAAAATAACAGACCGTATTCATGTATACAATACTTTGGTGGCAATAGCCTTTGTAATTTTTTTTTCCACGGTCGAGTGTCACCCCCCTTTCGGGTGGCACACGGGGCGGACCGCCCCCACCACCCCCCCTCGCTACGCTACTGCCTAGCGCATTCCACATGTGGCTTTCTGAAACAATGGTTCTATTCTGGAGGTAAACATGACCCTAGGCGGCGGTCGCTGTCACAGCCGGTCCGCCTTGTTGGGCGTTTCAAATAATATGTGATTATTTATTATGAATGATTATTTTTTAATATTTCAGTTTTAGGTCACAAAATCAATATTTTTTTCTTACAATAAATTAATGTAAGCCGAATAAAAAATATTCACAACAATATTTTTACAAAAAACCCGAAATAATTTCCAAATCCCATAGAGTAACGCTGTGTTACCAGACGGTTTGTCGAGGGTATTTTTAGCATGGTATGGGAAAGGTTAAAGAACACTCGAATTATGAATTTTTGTTACAGTTTTACGCGAAAGCATACCACAAAAAAAATTATAATTATTTTGAAGTGAAAAACTTCTTTGGCACCATTGTGATTTGAAACTGGATGAAACGAAAAACAACACTAAAAATAATAATAATAAGCAAACCACGAAAAAAATAATGATATAATTACTTTGAAGTAAAAACTTCTTTAGCACGGTTGTGATTTGAAACTGGATGAAACGAAAAAGCGACACTACAAAGAGACAAACACATGCATCTATAGCATTTATAGAGAATGGGTTAGAATATTCGGGTTCATCTTTATGCGGTGCTTCGTAGCCTTCCGACCCTTTTTTCTGAAGTTTTCGCTTCTACCGGTGTGAACTGCATTCTAGTATTTTTTATAACCTTCGTATGTTTTAACATTTTTCAGAAAAAATTAAAGATAACCTTTAGGATAAAATTTACTTTTATGAATGGAAATAGTTTACATAGCAAATTAAAAACATTTATTTCACAAGAACATAACGAAAAAAACCAATTAGGTAAATTCTTATTTAAACATAATTCCGATGTGTTTAACATAACAAAATATAAGTACAAATGTAGATGTAAGAGATTTTTACAAAAAAGCAAAACAAAGACTTTGTTATTATATTTACCTACCTATTATGTAATGCATTCGTCTATAGTAAATCTACATTAAATCGTAAAATGGCGACCACGCGCCATCTAGTACTATACGAAACTACAAGAACTTTAGCTGTGGAGTGCATTGTAGAGCAGACATACAGTATTTTTTTTACATTAGCTTCACACATGAGGCCCTGAGGAAAATAATTTGCTTCACGGCCTATGTCATCTTTGGGGAGAGGTCTTCCTGCTGGAGAGGTCAAAAGGTCTCCCTTAACCAGTCTCTCCCGACCCGACCAGCCACGCAGAGCCAGTTGGTAGGCAGACGTATCCGCCGCCAAGATCCAGAACCAAACCTGCCCCATGAACCTGGGCACCCTTGCTTAATCATCAAACGTAACAAACTACTTGAGGTCACTTATGGCAGAAGTGTTGGTTGTCCAATAAACGGTTTCCGGCGCGGCGGCATGCCGTTATTATGAAAAATATGCATTTTAGAAGATGATCGAAATAGCAAGTTAAACAAAGACAGTAAGCGTTCTAAAATAGTAAAAAAAAATTATTTCTATAAAAAAAATATTCTAAAAATCCTAACATTCATTGTACCTTTAATTCATTGAAACCTTTAATTCATTGAAACCTAACCATGTATATTTATTGCTACTTCCTTCCTGCCCCATGAACCTGGGCACCCCTGCTTAGTCATCAAACGTAACAAACTACTTGAGGTCACTTATGGCAGAAGTGTTGGTTGTCCAATAAACGGTTTCCGTGGCGGCGGCATGCCGTTATTTTTCATAAGAAAAATATGCATTTTAGAAGATGATCGAAATAGCAAGTTAAACAAAGACAGTAAGCGTTCTAAAATAGTAAAAAAAATTATCTAAAAATCCTAACATTCATTGCAAAGGGTACCTTTAATTCATTGAAACCTAACCATTTATATTTATTGCTACTTTCTTCCATGTAATAATTATTTGTAAGAACGTCACTTTGCTACTGTTTCAATGGACAGAAAGTCCCTTTTTAAAATAATTATTTTATGGGGGTAGTTTTGATAATAAAATAGGTAGGTAAGATTCTAAATATTGCACCCGACCCTCACAATAGTTTTATGGTGGTGCAGTAATGTTTACAATCGTATTTTGGATGAAGTATTGTCTTCGATTCCGAAACTACATCATGCAGCAGAGAGGATATACCACCAAAACCCTCTATCTCGACAAATACTCCTTGCTTCATTCGCATTCTTAAATCGTCTAATACTCGTCCAGATAAATCTGAATAAATAGTTGCTTGGTTGCGTTACGGTGCACTCTATCGGAGGACTACCGCTAGGTAAGAGATACATTAAAACATGCTCTTTTTAAAATGATTTATCTGTATATTTCTATTATTCTGTCTCTTGGCGAGGTGGTCCGACTGAAAGTATTCGATTCACTTGACCATGCCATGACTTACTTGGCTATTATTCACTTCGCATCATATCTTCCTTTTTGAATGCCTTAACTAAATAAGCGTACCTTTTAATCCCATTAATCAAGTACACTTGACGTGACTTTATCACTAAACGGCGCTATAAAAAGGTGGAAATTATTGTAATTTTTATCAGCCTTGTATCCCTTCCAGCCCCCCTAGTACAGTCGATCGATATAGGTTTTATCGAAAATGTCGGTAACTTGTAATCGCTCCCGAGAACGACTGCAGGCCGCTAACGAAGAAATAACAGTTCACGTCAAATAAATCAGGAACCCTTAGTCGTTGTGAACTGCTTTTTGTTCGTTAGCGGCCTGCAGTCGTGCTCGGAGCGATGACAAGTTACCGATATTTTCGATAAAACCTATATCGATCGACCATGCTAGGACCCCGATCTCCACAAATTAACATGGTTCTACCTATATTGTATGTATATGGTTTTACAACACATATATATCAGGAATCTCATTTAAAGAGCATTTCAACAATTTTTTATTTTTTTTTTATTTTCTTTATTCATTTTGTTTATTACAGGATTGTTTTACATGGTATTTCGACTACCAAGCTAGGCAAATGCCCGTATTAAGGTAGTCGAATTATCCTACCTTTGCCAGTTCAATGCCTTACTTTTCAATTTGGGAGGCGGGTATGGGTGCCGCCGCCCCGGGAACCATTTATTGGATAACCAACACTTCTGCCAAAGGTCATTTCAAGTAGTTAGCTACGTTTCGTGACTTAGTAGGGGTGCCCGGGTTCGTGGATAGAGATTTGTCCAGGTTTTGGCGGCGGATGCATCTGCCTACCAACTGCATGGCAAGCCGGATCGGGAGAGAATGAATGAGGGAGTCCCGTTGACTTCTCCATCTGTACTCTCTCGGAACATCGCCTTACACCGTAGTGGAAGAGATGGATTCGTACGTCCGTCACTCCTGGACACAATGACACCCAGATTCCTACCCACCCCTTATATCCTTTTCCTTCTCAGAACTTCCTAACCTTCCTTTCCTAAAAAGACCCTTCACACATCTTCCCTAAGGATGACATAGGCCCCTAGGGGAAAATTTTTCCTCAAGGCCTCGTGTGTGGAGCTATTGTAAGAAAAGCACTGCATTGTCATTGTCTTAATCAAGTCTTCCACCAAGAGATTATTTGATAAAAATAAAATAAAATAAAATAAACATTTATTACTTCTGAACTACTGTGGCATGACCCTGCAAATAACACAAAACCCATAAAACTAAACAAAAGTATCCCCCGTCATCTGATTGTCTACAATCATAACATTTTGTCGTTAATTTTAAGGAAATACGCAGAAAGGGATTAAAAAATGACTCTGGTTTGAGGATCAGGTGGTCGGTTGGCCGAACCTTCCGATGTGGTTCCTTATTTTTTTTTGTGGCTCTTTTTTTAATGAAAACGGAATGTCAAGCAACCCAAGTTATTTTTGCAGCAAGATAATTAATATTGTCATCTTTGTTTTCAGACATTTCAAATTAATGCACTAGAAAGCGACGACAAACGTATTATGATTTCAACTTTGAGAAGTAAAATAATCTCTACAGATAGGCAAAAGGTTTTAACGTTTTATTTTATATCTCTTTTTGTCATACATAACTAAAAGGAGGGAGTCCGATTCGAGCCGCGGTCAACAGTGGTTGTGTGTACCTTACCTATTGCTTAGTGCCGTTCGCCCGTTCCTGTGCCTCATACAGATAAGAGATTATTGTTACATTTTATTTAATTTTGTTTATCGTATACCTATTTATTTGCATTCCTGCTTACGGCTAATCCGTTTTTGTTTGTACAGTCAATGAAATGGACTGCGTGTTATTTTTTCAGTTTAATTTTTAAAGGTCAGGCCTCCCGACCCAGGATCGATATTAGATTTTTCTGATTCGGATTCTAATACTAGCCATGTTTTTATTGCACTCCCATCTCGTAAGCGACGACCATCGCATAGCCTTCACATTCTATCGAAAGTTAAATCTATACTGCCAATTCAACAAACCTCGACCTCTAACGACCTTAACACCAATAGTAACACCCAGACAACTACTTTAACTAGCGACAATACAAAAAATACTGACTTACTTTATTCTGCTTCCGATTCCGGTCCTTTTATCGTTATGGTTCAGAGAACTGAACAAGGAAAACTTATTCATCCTTTAGATTTTGTAAAATTCTTATTTGGCTCAAAAAATAATAACCTTGGTATTGTTAACGGTTCAATTAAACCGGAAAGGCGATATAAATTATCTATCGAGTTTAATACTGCCGCTTCCGCAAATGGATTTGTAAAAAAAATTGACTCGCTCTCAAACCATAAATATAAATAGTTCATCCCGACATTTAACCTTACGAGAATGGGTATTGTGCGAGGAATTCCAGCGGAGATCCCAGAGGCTGAAATTGTTGATGCTTTGAATTATTCCCACGGAACCCCGAAAGTATTAAAAGCAAGCCGACTGAACTACAAGGATGCTACTGATGGAAACACGATCTGGAAACCTTCCCAATCTGCTATTATTACATTTGAATGACAATCCTTACCGTTTCGTGTGTTTATTTATTATACCTCGCTTCTCATCGAAGTTTATAAATTACCAACTATTCAATGCTTCAATTGCTGCCGGTTTGGACATTCAAAACCCGTATGCCGCTCCCCTCCACGTTGTTACTTTTGCGGAGAAGGTCACCCATTTGATCAATGTCCGAAATCTTCCAATGACCCCATTTGCATTAACTGTTCGGGTGCACATACCGCGGTCAGTCTAGCCTGTCCGGAATTATCAAGACAGAAGAACATAAAACATAAAATGGCTACCGACAACATTTCGTACTACCAGGCCTCAAAGTTATTCTCTCCTGCGAAAAAATCATTCGCATAGATGACATCGTCCTCAGCTCCTTTCCAAACAACCACCTTTTTAAATTCAACGTCATCTTCTCACAGAGTAACCATTCTCAAGCCAGTCAAACCCAACCCAAAATATACTCCTTACCTTGATAAAAAACAATTGAATAATATTTTGGCCAGCCCAAATGGGAATGCCAAATCCCAGATCCCCAATGGGTGTGCCATCAATGGTAACACTTCCCCCCCTGCTCTCCCCGAAATAATGAATAATAATTCTTTTATACTAACCTTAATTACCCTTTTAATTTCTATCCTTACAAACAACAATACTGTACCGTCCAACGCTGCGGATTACATTAAATCTTTATTATCTTGCCTCCCCAATGACTTTGAAAATGCACAAAATTCTTCAGTGGAACAGTAGAAGCCTCTTCGCTAACAAATCTGACCTAATTCAATTACTAGACGAACACGACGTTTCAGTAGCCGCCATTTCTGAAACGTGGTTAAAACCCTCCTTTTACTTAAGAACTTCAGGTTATTATTGTCCCAGACACGACAGACCGGATGGTAAAGGCGGCACGGCTCTGATAATCCATAATTCTATCCCGTTTAAACAAATTAATATTCATACTCCCTCCGACGATATCCAGATAATAGCAGCTGTCTTATCTGATATCACAATATTATCAATATATATTCCTCCCTCTACGACTTTTATTGAAAATGAATGGGCACCAATCTTAACCCAGATTTGTTCACCTTATATGATCCTTGGAGATTTTAGTGCACATTCCCCTTCTTGGGGTAGCAAAATAACAAATCGTTCTGGCCGCAATCTTTTAGATTTTATTGATACCCATAACCTATGTTTTTTAAATGACGGATCTCCAACCAGATTCACCCCCCCCCCCCCCTGATCAACGGAAAAGTGCTGTTCATTTATCTCTTTGTTCGTATTCGTTAGCATCTAAATGCTCTTGGGACATCCTAAACGATCCCCTCTCTAGTGATCATTTCCCAATTATAATCCAATTCCACCATCAATCTAACACTTATCCCCCCCAGTTAAAAATAATCTCAAATTTAGAACAAAAGATGCGAATTGGAGCACTTTCTCTTCTGAACTAGATAACCTTATTAATTTAACAAATCGTCCCCGGGAGACATCAGAATGCAATGTGAGACGTTTCCCTCTATGGTTATATATGCAGCAGAAAAATCCACCCCGAAACACAATGCGAACATTAAAATAAAACACTCTACTCCGTGGTGGGACGAGGAATGCACTCGCTCCGTCAACTCTCGTAAAAAAGCAATTTCCTTTTTTCGTAAGTGTATGTCACTAGAAAATTTTTTATCAGTTAAAAAAGCCCAGGCAGAAACCAAACGAATTTTGAAAAATAAAAAACGTGCTGGATGGCGGAAGTTCTGTGAGAACCTGTCTCCGGAAACTTCCCAGTCTTCAGTTTGGTCTAGCTTAAAAAAATTCGGATCATCGTATTCTCCGCCGAGAATCAAACATATATCAGAAGAAATTCTTATAGGATTTGCGGATAAAATAGCCCCCCATCAGTGGCCGGATGTGAAGAAATGCCTTCTATTAAGCCATATCCATCTCATTCTAACTGGCTAGATGCTCTTTTCTCCATTGATGAGATGAAACGAGTAATAAGAGCCCTTTCGGACTCTGCTCCGGGTCCCGATGGAATATTTAATAGTTTCATTAAATCATTTTCTGATATGGCGGTTGAATATTTCTTATCTCTTATTAATAATATGTTTGAAACAGGACTAATTCCGGATGATTGGAAAACTCAAAAAATCATTCCCATTTTAAAACCTGGAAAAAATCCATCTGAAATTTCGTCTTATCGGCCTATTGCTCTTTCATCGTGTTTGATGAAAGTAGCGGAGCGTTTGATCAAAAACAGATTAGAGTGGTTTGTTGAAAGTCAAGATATTATCTCACCAAATCAGTATGGTTTTCGGAAAAAGAAATCTACAATGGATAATTTAAGTTTGTTCACAACTGATATCCGAGTTTCTCAATCCCTAAATTCTTATACATTGGCCACATTCCTTGTCCTTTCATCAGCTTACGATGATGTTTTACTGAATGTTTTGAAAGAAAAGCTAATTAAAAAACAAATCCCCCCGAAATTGGTCCAATTTATTATTAATTTGCTCTCAGATAGGTCCATTATTATTGAGTCTTCCTCTAAATGCTTAAGGCGCAAACTATGGAGAGGTTTGCCCCAGGGTTCTGTTATTAGTCCTCTGTTGTTTAATATTTATATAAGCGACCTAGACTCAGTAATTCCTTTTTCTATCAAGCAACTTTACTTTGCGGATGATATCCTTATATATTTGTTACATAAAAATATTATTCTTGCAGCTAAGGAAATGAATTTGGCATTACAATATATTAAACGCTGGTTGTCAATAAATGGGATGAATCTGGCGGCATCTAAAACAAGGGTCGTGGCTTTCACGCGCAAAAGAAAAATTCCCCAATTCTCAATCTCTTTTGATAATGTGCCTCTACAAACCGCTACTCAAATCAAATTCCTTGGTCTTCTTTTGAACCATAAACTTTCCTGGCTTCCAAACATTCAGATAATTTCTACAAAGTGTGAAAAGGGACTTAATATGATGCGAGCAGTTTCCAGAGTATGGTGGGGATCTCATCCTACCACTCTTAAATTAATGTATAATTCCCTTGTTCGGAGCCACTTGGATTATGGCTCATTTTCTTTTTGACCCACTCTCTAAATATTTAGATAAGAAAATGGAAAGAATTCAATCAAAAGCCCTCAGAATGATTATTGGAGCTATGAAGTCTTCTCCAATTAATGCGCTTCAGGTGGAATGTGGGGAGACTCCATTATATTTCAGAAGGCAATTCCTTGCCAATAAATATATTTTCAAGGCTTTATCGTTATCACATCATCTTATTAAACAAAGTCTTGATCGGTTAAGTGTTAATTTGAATTCTAACAAAAGACTGAGAGAAAAACAATGTTTTCCTCTCCTAATTAAAAGTTTTCATCTCTATAATTCTCTATCATCTTCCCTCCAATATCTTCAAGAAGTTCCCAATCTCCCTATATACAATATTCCATTTAAGGCAATCACTTTTATGCCGAACACAATAACATCGGTCTTTCAGAAGAATATTTTATCCTCCCCAAATAGATTTCGAAATGTGGATGATTGTTTTAAAAGCATTGTGGCTTCAAAATTCCCTGGATTTTCCATCATTTACACTCTAAGTGAATCTGGGATTGAGACGATATTGGCCTGGGTCCCTGCCCATTTTGGTATCGAGGGTAATGAGATGGCCGATTTTCTCGCCAAATCTGCTTCAGATTCCGGAACTATCCCACAAAATTTTAGAATTCCTATCTCCGATGTCTTCCCGATTCTTAAATCCAACATGACTCGTGCCTGGGAAGAAAATTGAGCAGTCTCCAAAATAAGAACTGGATCTTTCTATGCTGGAATTCAAAACCATATCCCTGCTAAGCCATGGTTTCACGGTAAAAAACTTTCAAAACGATTCATTTCATGTATTTCGAGAATGAGAATTGGTCACTGTTCAATTGCATCTCACTTGTCTAGAATTAGAGTTTTAGATGATCCGGTCTGCCAGTGCGGTGTGGAAGAGGAAACCCTCGACCACGTTTTCTTTAACTTTAAAAACCATTCATCTTTCAAGAACATATACCGCCGGCTTATTAAAATCACACACCAGTCCCCCCTTAACATTTCATACCTTTTATCTCTTAACAATTCTCGTGTTCATACAGCTTTATGTAAGTTTATTAACCTTAATAAATTCAATATTTAATTTGTTTTAGTGATCTAAATGCGTCCAATATTTAATATGTTTTATTATTTTCCCAATAGATTAACTGAATTTTTTTATCCATTTTAACTATTACCGGCACAAAGCACTCTTTTCAGGGTGAATTGCCTAAAACCAAAAAAAAAAAAAAAAACAATAACAGAGTTGGAACGATTTCCATTGAGACACACGCGTTGACGTATAAACACGCTTATTGTACTTGACTGCTATTGTATTTTTAACGCATATATCTGTTTAAGTAGCTGACCCGTTGTAAGTAGTAAAGCAGAGCTATTAAAGATTTTATTTTCTACTTGGTATAAAAATATATCAGCTACTAAGGGACTTGTACTTACCCAATTGCCAAACCGTCTTTTTGTTGAAAATTTTTATTCTCATATTGAATAAAAAAATATATATTTAAGATAAAAATTCATTCGAGATGCATTTACTCAATGCTAAGTGATAATATTAAAAAAACCACAGAGAAAAATATTGTAAATCATCAAACGTCCAATTAAATCATGAAAAAAATTCCTAATACAATACAGCCAGCTTTTTATACAAATAATAAACTGAATAATCATATTTTAAATAACAAGGACAAAGACCAAAAAATGAAAAAATCCGGAGTTTAACAATTAAGTTGTAATAATTGCAACCATTTATACATAGGTAAAACTTGCAGAAATTTTGAACCGAGGCTTGAGGAACATTTGAGATGTCTAAATAGCAATAATTATTCGGAATTTGCTAACCATCTAATTGAATTTAATCATTCATTTGAAATAAATACTGGTTTTAAAATTTTACACACTAACATTAGTGGTTTTCACTTGGATGTTTTAGAAATATTAGTAATTAGGAAAAATGCCAATAGAAATTAAAAAATTATTAATAATAAAATTAATTTTGTGAATAACCCTATCTTAAGCATATTTCCATTGTAATTTTTTGTCTTTGAACTTCTAAGCACCTCCCCTTTCCACCTCTCCCCCCCCCCCTCCCCCCCAACTACTTCCATTTCTACCCACGCCTGTCTTTCTATACTTGATAATTTAGTTTTTAGTACATATAATGTCCTGATGAAGAGAACGACGTTCTCGAAACATGTTGATTTTTTAAATAAAGGTTATCGTGGTGAAACAAAGTGTTTTTAATTATTTCATTAAATATTATAATTTTAATTATAATCGCTAGTTTCGAGCAAGCATGTTCTAAAAATGGATCCGAATGTGTCTTATTAATGTAGGCTTATGTGCAGTTAAACATTCACAGAAATAGGTTTATCTCTACTGTGAATCAACATGTGTCTCGCTAAACTACTTTTCTGAGAACATACATACTTGCAGTCGGAACAAGAAAATGGGTTTTTTCCACAGTGATTGAGCATATGTCTCGTCAAAGCACTCTTATGAGAACATGAATAACTGCAATTGGAACATGTAAAAGGCTTTCCTCCACCATGGGTAAGCATGTGTCTCCTTAAACTATTGTTCTGAGAGCATGAAAAACTGCAATTGGAACACGAAAAAGGTTTTTCTCCACTGTGAGTAAGCATATGCCTCGTTAAACCACCCTTTTGAGAACATGAATAACTGCAATTGGAACAGGAAAAAGTCTTATCTCTTTTGTGAGTCAGTATGTGAGCCAGCAAATATCTCTTTTCAGAACATGAATAGCTGCAATCGGAACACGAAAAAGGCTTTTCTCCACTGTGCTTCCTCATGTGTTTCCTCAAATTTCCCCTATAAGAACTCGAATAACTGCAATCTGAACACGAAAAAGGTTTTTCTCCACTGTGAGTAAGCATGTGTCTCGTCAAACTACTCTTATGAGAACATGAATAACTGCAATCGGAACACGAAAAAGGTTTTTCTCCACTGTGAGTAAGCTTATGTCTCGTCAAATGACTCTTAAGAGAGCATGAATAACTGCAGTCGGAGCACGAAAAAGGTTTTTCTCCACTGTGAGTAGGCATGTGTCTCGTCAAACTACTCTTATCAGAACATGAATAACTGCAATCGGAACACGAAAAAGGTTTTTCTAAACTGTGAGTAAGCTTATGTCTCGTCAAACTATTCTTATGAGAACATGATGAACTGCAATCGGAACATGTAAAATGCTTTTCTCCATCATGGGTAAGCATGTGTCTCCTTAAATTACTATTCTGAGAGCATGAAAAACTGCAATTGGAACACGAAAAAGGTTTTTCTCCACTGTGAGTAAGCATATGCCTCGTTAAACCACTCTTTTGAGAACATGAATAACTGCAATTGGAACATGAAAAAGTCTTTTCTCTTTTGTGAGTCAGTATGTGAGCCAGCAAATATCTCTTTTCAGAACATGAATAGCTGCAATCGGAACACGAAAAAGGCTTTTCTCCACTGTGCTTCCTCATGTGTTTCCTCAAATTTCCCCTATCAGAACACGAATAACGGCAATCTGAACACGAAAAAGGTTTTTCTCCACTGTGAGTAAGCATGTGTCTCGTCAAACTACTCTTATGAGAACATGAATAACTGCAATCGGAACACGAAAAAGGTTTTTCTCCACTGTGAGTGAGCATGTGATTCCTCATACGCCCCCTAATAGAACATGAATAACTGCAATCGGAACACGAAAAAGGTTTTTCTCCACTGTGAGTACGCTTATGTTTCGTAAAATTAGTCTTATTTGAACATAAATAACTGCAATCGGAACACGAAAAAGTTTTTTCTCCACTGTGAGGCAGATCCGCCAATGAGTCTGAAAAATAACATGAATATAAGTGTAAGCACTGTGAATTAAAAAAAAATGTAAGAAAGCACGAATCGTTATTTACCTTTTGCCTGGGTAAAACTTTGAAAGCGTTTTAGGCATTCCCTTTTAACATCCGGCAGCTCTATGTCAATTTCCATATAAGGAATTCCCTCTCCGTCTTCATCTCGGGTTCCAGGTTCTACCTTGAAGCTAACAGTCTCCACTTTAAGGCTACCTAGTAAAACCAAACAAAATATAAGATTTTATTTTACATTAGAATTAAGATTACATTAAGAGTAAATATTAGAATCACAGAATATTTAAGATGCTTAAATAATGATTTTTTTCAGAGTTTGCTAATCACCTAATTTCTACGCATCACACTTTTAATAAGGACACAGGGGTTAAAATTCTTCACTGTAACAATAAAAGCAAAAAATGGTTAACTTAGAAACCCTTGAAATCAGAAAATCCTAAATAATAACACTAATATTTTGGTTAACCAAATTAATTTATCTTTTAGTCCCATTCTAAATATTTTTCCGCTCTGTTCTTCCCGGAAATCCAGCAATTACCCCCACCCCTTAGTTGACCTCCCACTCAAACACCTAAAATTTGTATATCTGTCAATATTCTAGGTTAGTTATAATATTCTCTTGACGAAGGAAGGGTGCTTCTGAAACCGGTAGTGTTTATTAAATAAAAGTGGTCTACAACAAATTTATGTGTTTTTATTGTAAATTATGGAGAGTCACAAATTTAATCCTTTTTCAAATATATAACAATCTTTGAGGTTAATTTAGGAAATATGATAGACCCCAGATGTCCACTTCAGGCACGATGCTTCAACAAGGAAGAAAAAGAAGAAAAAATACTACCTAAGTTATAGCAAAGAAAATTGTGTTATCAATATCATATGAATTTGGCTGAATTTAAACGGGCTTTAAAAACCAAATTATTTCAAAAATCATACCATTCATGAATCCTTACATCTTTTCAATATACGTTATAAGCCATGTTCTTAAGTTTCCCGTAATTGTTTGGTTTCGGTTTCCTCTTAATTTTATTTTTATGTTTAATGTCAGAATATTTCTCATTTCTGAACGCAAAATGCCTTCTTTTACTATATTATATTTTAGTTTTAAAGTTTCTTATTTTGTCCTGTGTTATGGCTTTAAAAAATGTGTTCATATAGACCAATAAACGTTGATTCTGAATATATAAGTTTTATTTCATAATATTAAACGGAGAGTTATGGAAGAATTATTAAAAAGTGCATTTTTAAACCTCTCGAAAAAACACAGCGTCAAGCTGGCTTTACTGAAATGGTTAGTGGTGACGTCACCACTAACCTGCTAACTATTCACCGAAGTGTATCAAGATGTATTGACATTTGAAATCTTACGCCACGGAAGACACGCACGCCATTCAACATTTCGCGTTTTTTGGTTATTTTCATACTGTTAAAGAGATTTAGATAAATAATAGTTTTTGTGTTCATTGGAAACATTATTTAGGCTCTCAACAATTGAAATTATGACGGAAAGGGGCTATATTTGAGGTTAAGTATAGTTGAAAATAAAGTCATAAATAGGTTATATTTGACATTTGGTTTACGATACATCGATTGTATTTTCGAATTGTTTTTAGTTTCAAGGGCTTTTTATACATACCAGAGTATTAAAAATACTAGTGTTCTGTATGTGTAATACATAAAACAATGTACGCCTGAACACAAAAATCGAGGCTTACGATGTCATTTGTATTTGCAATGAAAAAGATGATTTATTGTTTTTATATTGCACTTTGTTAAAATACAATAACAGAAGCGGTGAGATGTGGACATTTACCAATGTTTTTCTATATTAAAAACAGTTAATCTTGAATAAAAAACGCATGAGGCAAAAGTAGGGATGTTCTGCCCAAAAAAAAAATTTAGAATTTCACATTTACGCAATTACCTACGTAGCCACCTGATTATGAAACACTAATCCTGTTTAATTAAAATGATAAATTAATTGGGAAGATATCGGAATCCGGTAAATGTACTTATAATACTGTGCTTTTCCAAATAAAACACTTTTTGCTACGTGAAATAATAATTTAAAAGTACGAATACACTCACCACTGAATTCCAAATAAAAAAAAATAAACACTTGGCACAATAAAAATCAACCGCAATCACCGATAAAACGGAACTTAAAATATAAATGATTTTTTTTTTCAGAGGTTCCATTTATCTTTTTAGATACATAATATCATTTTAGTTGTCAGTGTTAAAAATAACATTGCAGGTAAGTACATGAACAATATTTAATATTCATAGGAATTCCGAAAAATACATTTACGTATATATATATATATATATATATATATATATATATATATATATATATATATATATATATATATATATATATATATAAATAATACCAGTAATATTGTCATGTAATAAAAATTTTGCCAGAGTTCGAAATTTCCCTAGATTTTGCCCCGATTTCCCTTTTCCCTAAAAAATATTTTTTCCCCTAGATCTAGAGAAATTTCCCTAGACATAACATCACTGATTCAAAATGACAACTTGAAAGTAAATAAACTATCGGTGGGTGAAGACGTCACACAATCCACCATAGATACGGTGCTTTTCGGGGGGTCTTGAATATTTAAACTTTGACAATTATTTTAACTATTAAAACTAAATATAAAAATAAAAATGCAGTTATTTAAGTTTGAAGGTCTTAAAAAAAAAAAATCCTTACCCATTCGTCCCGTTCTCCTTCCTCCTCCCCTTCTTCTCCTGCGTCCTTTTCCCCTCTCGCGTTCCCACTCCGTCACCTCCACCTTCCCTCTCCCTACTCCACCACCCCCTTCCCCGGTCCAGCGAACCTTCTCTCGAGTTCCCCTCCCCCCTCACAGTTTCCCCTCCCCCTCCCAGGTTCCCCTCCCCCTCCTTGGTTCCCTTCCTCCACCTCTCCCTTCCTTCCGCTTCCCATAGCAAGAGTTGCTTCCTCGCGTGCCACCAATAGCAATTTTTTTATACAAATTTCATAATGCCAGAGCTCACCTGAAGTTTTATTAAAACCTTCTCCTGACAATAACGAACACACAAAACAAGAATTATCAAATTTGGTGCAGTCGTTCGAAAGTTATGCGCTTAGCAACACATTCAGCGATTCATTTTTAAATTATAGATTCGTTAAACGCATAATAATGTTATTTATTTCCATCCCAAATAAGTTAAATTTATGCTATAGTTTGGTAGTTTCGGTAAATACTTATACATTTTAAGATAAAGTACGGCAAGAGAAGACATAATGAACAAATAGGAATAAATTCGGTGTTTGGGCTAAATTCCTAAAAAATAAAACTAGTTATTTTTATACTAATTTGGGGTCGGGGAATCCGAATCTGAAAGAATTAGGCGGCGGCAAGCAATATTAACTGAATTACAGGACTTTAAAAAAATTTATACACATACAGGAAAATAGCCATTTTGGAAGCATTTTGATTCCTAGAAAATCAAACTAGTTATTTGTATACTAACTATGGGCCGGGGAATCCGAATCTGAAAGAATTAGGCAGCGGCAAGCAATATTAACTGAATTAAACGACTTTAAAATTTTCTATACACACACACATGAAAATAATCATTTCGGAAGTATTTTGACACGCGTAGTACAAAGATCATAGAAAAACAAGAAATATACAAAAACATGTGCCAGCAGTGTTACCAGCTCTCAAAAATATTTATCCCTATATCAATATGAAAATAGATAACAGCAGAAAAACATACCTTATAAATCGACCAAGTCTTCTTCGTCCGTCGTATCCTTGTCAAACTCGCTTGTCTCGAAGGGTTCCTGTCGGATACGCGGATCATATAAAAGTCCAGCTAAGCAGTAAAACTCCAGCCCCTTTATACCGCCTGCTCGCGTCCCTAACCTAACCTAACCTAACGCTAGGTGTGTGTAATATGGTTTGTGCCCCTTTATACCGCCTGCTCGCGTCACGGCAAAAAAACATCCCTGTTTTCAAGTAGTTTAGCGGCTACGCTAGGTTTGTGTAACATGGTTTGTGCCCCTTTATACCGCCTGCTCGCGTCACGGCAAAAAAACATCCCTGTTTTCGAGTAGTTTAGCGGCTACGCTAGGTTTGTTTAACATGGTTTGTGCCCCTTTATACCGCCTGCTCGCGTCACGGCGCAAAAACATCCCTGTTTTCGAGTAGTTTAGCGGCTACGCTAGGTTTGTGTAACATGGTTTGTGCCCCTTTATACCGCCTGCTCGCGTCACGGCTAAAAAACATCCCTGTTTTCAAGTAGTTTAGCAGCTACGCCGGGTTTATGTAACATGGTTTGTGATACAAAAGTGAGTAAAATTTATAAAAAATAAGTACTTAAAATATAAACATGTTATTTTACGTTATTAATATTACTGCTTAATGGCAACACTTAATTTTGTGTGGTAAAAACATCTATGTTATCTTGTTTTTCTATGATCTTTGTACTACGTGTATCAAAATACTTCCGAAATGATTATTTTCATGTGTGTGTGTATAGAAAATTTTAAAGTAGTTTAATTCAGTTAATATTGCTTGCCGCCGCCTAATTCTTTCAGATTCGGATTCCCCGGCCCATAGTTAGTATAAAAATAACTAGTTTGATTTTCTAGGAATCAAAATGCTTCCAGAATGGCTATTTTCCTGTATGTGTATAAAATATTTTAAAGTCGTGTAATTCAGTTAATATTGCTTGCCGCCGCCTAATTCTTTCAGATTCGGATTCCCCGACCCCAAATTAGTATAAAAATAACTAGTTTTATTTTTTAGGAATTTAGCCCAAACACCGAACTTTAGCCAACAAATATATTAAGTCCTGCCTGAGCAACAATTCAAAACGGACAATGTTCCTGAAAATGCAATAATGCAACTTACTGGCTTTTTGAATATTCTCCGCATACGGTAGACATTCCTTCTTTACATCTGGGAGGTCAAAATCCATATCCGCATACGATATTTCACCTTCACCTTCTTCCTGGGGCCTTGGTTCCGTCTTGATGGAAACACTCTCCGGGCTTAGTAGATCCATGGCAAGACCGTTAAAGGTTTATGGACTGTTCGGTTGAACTATTCTTTAAAAACAATTATGATAGAAGAAGTCATTACAGGGGTTTTAGCAGATGTTTAATTCTTCTTTATACAGTTTGTTTATTAAGGATCCGATATGTAAGAAGGAATGTGGTTTATTTTTTAAAGTATAGGTTTATCTATGGTTTAAGATTTCGGATATTATTGTTTGATATAAATATGTCATCTCTCATTGTTTTACGCAACTCTGTTATTTGGAATTGTTGAATGTTTAATTAATTTTGTGTTTAAAATATTAATCAAATATTTAAATGTGTATTAATTACTTATTGTTAACTTGAATTACTTACTGTAAGGATTTAAAAAAAAATGCGAGTATTATTGATGTTTTGAGGAAATAATGTACGAGAACTTTACAGACGCACTGCTAACTCATAGAATAAAGAATATCTGATTTTGTTACCTAACCTTATGTGGTAAAATATATTTATTAATTTAGATAGAGAAAGGGTTGTATCCGCTAACCTTTGGATCAGGCAAAGGCATAGGGTATAAAAGCTTGCTCAAATTGCAAAAAGTTAAACAAATAAATCGATTAAATAACGACCGAACATCTGAATCTTGCAATTTACAGTGACAGTGACAGATGCTTTCGTGTTTGTGATCTATGGTTATGTTTAATGTGTTGCCATTTTTTAACATTTAATATCCTATTAATACTAGTATTTAGTTTGCAAAAATATTATTTCTTCTCCGATGACAACTATCTGTTTCGAAATGAAAATAACGATCGTGTAAATAAGTCTGGCCTACCCAAAATGCACCACGGGCTCCATTGACAGTTTAGATACTTACTAACTTTTTGTTCATATCTTTAGTCACAACTTGTAACAACATAACCGTACTACTCTACTCAACTAGGTACATAATGCTCAAAACAACTCGAAAAAAGCATGGCAAGTCATAAATGAAATTTCAAATAAGAACCAAAAGGTTAACAAAATTCATCAAAAATCATTACAGAGAATAACACAACCATGAAGATAGCTGAGAGCATTGCAATCAATTTCAATAACTTCTTTACAAACCTTGCCTCAACTCTTATAGATAATAATCCCAGTCTAAGTATTCACTCAAATCAAATTCCCCTGGAATTTCAGAGTCTAATGACACTGCCTCTGAGCTATCTACATCCAAAGAAATAATAGAACTTGAAATCTCAAGACAAATTGATAACCTTATAGAAAAGTCTGCAAATGGCCCAGATAACATAAGCAATACCACAATTAAATAAATTAAAAAACATATAATCATTCCATTACACCACGTATTCAACAACTGCATCAGACACAGCATTTATCCCCATAATTTGAATTTTGCATATCATTCCAATACATAAATCCGTATCCCAATGTAAAACCGACAATTACAGACCAATAACCATAACTTCTCAATTATCCAAGATCTTCGAAAAGTGTTTAAAACGACAACTTATGATTTTCCTAGAATCGAATGCAAGCCTCTCAGCTAATCAATATGGCTTTAGGACCAACTTGAGCACCGACGACGCCGCCTTTAGTTTAACCAAAAACATATACTCTAACCTAGACTCTAATAATAAAACTTTAACCATTTTATTGAACTTAAAGAAAGCGTTCGATACAGTCAAACATGAAATTCTATTAAAGAAAATCATTAAGGTTGGTATTAAAAACAAAAGTCTCTTGTTACTAAAAAGCTATATATTAATTCGCCAACAACGCACAAAAACAGGATCAAGCATAAGCACTTGTGATTTGGTAAAACATGGCATTCCTTAAGGAACAGTCTTAGGGCCACTACTCTTTCTAATCTACATCAATGACCTATGCAATATTATATACCAGTTGAAATTCTCTCTTTTGCCGATGACACTGCAATAACAGTACATGGTTAAATGTGGAAAGATGCAACCAGTAAAGCCAACAAATGCACTGCAATAGTCAAAGATTGGCTAGATCCGTGGTCGTCAAACTGCGGCCCGCGGGCCGCATGCGGCCCGCGACGGATATTTGTGCGGCCCGCACAAATATCTGGCGTTTACTTTTAAATTCTTTTTTCAAGTACAATTATAGTATCCGTTTTTTTGCGGCCCGCACAAATATCTACCGTTTTCTTTTTAAATATTTTTTTTTTCATGTACGAGTACAATTATACTATACGTTTTTGCGGCCCGCACAAATATATGCTTTTTTTCATGTACAATTATAGTATCCGGTTTTTGGCGGCCCGCGCAAATATCTGCCGTTTTCTTTTTTACTATATTTTTTTTCATGTACGAGTACAATAATTATACTATATCCGTTTTTTGCGGCCCGCACAAATATCTACCGTTTTCTTTTTAAATATTTTTTTTTTCATGTACGATTACAATTATACTATACGTTTTTTGCGGCCCGCACAAATATATGCTTTTTTTCATGTACAATTATAGTAGCCGGTTTTTTGCGGCCCGCACAAATATCTGCCGTTTTCTTTTTTACTATATTTTTTTTCATGTACGAGTACAATAATTATACTATATCCGTTTTTTGCGGCCCGCACAAATATCTACCGTTTTCTTTTTAAATATATTTTTTTCATGTACAATCATACTATCCGGGTTTTTGTGGCCCGAACAAATATCTGCCGTTTTCTTTTTACATATATTTTTTTCATGTACAAAATTGTACTATCCGTTTTTTTGCGGCCCGCACAAATATCCGCCGTTTTCTTTTTAAATATTTTTATTTCATGTGCGAGTACATGAAATAAAAATATCTGCATCATACTATATCCGTTTTTTTGCGGCCCGCGCAAATATCTGACGTTTTCTTTTTAAATACATATTTTTTTCATGTACAATTTTACCATCCGGTTTTTTGCGGCCCGCACAAATATCTGCCGTTTTCTTTTTAAATATATTTTTTTCATGTACAATAATTATATTATCCGGTTTTTTGCGCCCCGCAATATCTGCCGTTATCTTTCTAAATATATTTTGTTAATATACAATTAAATATATTATTCGTTTTTTTACAATTAATTATATTGTCGTTTGAGGCTTTCAGGGGGGCAGTAGAAGACCCAGAGAAAATTAGAGGGCGTAGATATGGCACAGTGAGGGTGTAGATAGGTAAAACAAAATATGGTCAAAAAAGTACAAAAAAAAACGCTTATCACGTACTAATAAAGCAAAATAAACTTTAATATTGTTTAATTTTTGTTATTGTATGTATTGTTATCATTTTTATCACGTGTGCGAAAATTCACACATTTTTTTTGTATAATATTATGATTTTGCGTGAATTATTATTAAGAATTGACACTATATCATGAATACAAGAAGGAAGGAAGTAGCAATCCGGTACTTAAATACAAAATAATTGCTTTTTAACTTGCTAAACAAAAAGGTACAACACCCCCCCCCCCCCCCCCGAAATCATAAGTGTGCGGCCCGCGGTGATACCTTACATTGTCCTATGTGGCCCTTGACCAGAAAAGTGTGACGACCGCTGGGCTAGATAGAAAACTTCTCAGCCTAAATCACGATAAAACCACTTTTATTCCCTTCTATAATTCCCATAAGTCATCTCCTAAAAACAATCTTAACTTGAAGTTCCATAACGTTAATTGTAACTTTACGACACGCTTAAACTGCGAAAATGTGAAATTAGGAAATTGTATCAAGTACTTAGATGCAACTATAGACTGCCGACTCAAATGGGCTTACCATATAGAAAAAAATGTTAATAAACTGAGATACTTACCTAAATTACATATTCAAACGCATGAGCAACATTGTCATGTCATTGTCAACATAAGGACCATGAAACTTATCTATTACGCATCGGCGTTTTCATCCTTTTCCTATGGAATAATCGTGTGGCGAAGAACATACAAAAACCATGTAAAACCATTAGAAATTGCACAGAAGTCCATCATTAAGGTAATGTACCAGAAGGCCAAGACGTATCCCACCAATCAAATATTTCAGGTAACTGAAATTATGGAACTAAGGCAGATCTACTGTATCCAGTGTCTTAAATTTATATCTTGTCCTAACAATTTCACTAATAAAAACACAAATCGCTCTAGCCACAGGCATACCACGTGCGTGTACACACTGCCACATTGCAAAACCAGGTTGGCCCAAAGGCACATAAACTGTATTGCCCCAAAACTGTACAATTCCCTACCCAATTCAATCAATACGTGTCAAAACCTGAACGTATATAAAAAAAAATTCAAAGCTGGGTAAAAACTAATTATTAAGTGAGAATTTTTTTTTGTATAAATTGTATTATCTGTTTCTAAATTCTTAAAATATTTCACGTTTTTCTGTATTTTAGATTAAAAAAAGGAAAATTTGTTTATTATATTTACACATATATATGAACGTGTGTATGTACTTATTGGGTGTAAACATACTTTAGGATATGTATATTTATCTTTAATTTAAAAAAAACTTCTCAGCAACTCCTGTAAAATTGATCATTTTGATCTCTGTAGAAACTTTAAAGGAAGAAAAAGTTTTAATACGATTTATTTATAAAAAAGGAATCTGTATTTTAAATTTTACGTGCATTATCGTGGGTTTCTTCATTTACCGAGAATGCTAAATGCAATGCTAATTACTTACCCAAACTCACCTTATGTTTTATTGACAGAAAAAGATATTCTTTTATAAACTTTCCAATGAAAAGTAGCATTAAGAGTAAATTATTGAAAAACTGGTAGTCAACAACCCCGGTACGTGAGACCGGGGTCACCAACGATGTACTTAAGTCAAAATGCACGCCACCAGTGGCGTGTTAACCTTTCCCATACCATGCTAAAATACTCTCGACAAACCGTCTTGTAACACAGCGTTACTCTATGGGATTTGGAAATTATTTCAGGTTTTTTGTAAAAATATTGTGGTGAATATTTTTTATTTGGCTTATATTCATTTTTTGTAAGAAAAAAATATTGATTTTGTGCCCTAAAACTGACATATTAAAAAAATAATCATTCATAATAAATAATCAAATATTATTTGAAACGACCAACAAGGCGGGCGGCTGTGACAGCGACCGCCTAGGGTCATGTTAGCCTCCAGAATAGCACTATTGTTTCAGAAAGCCACATGTGGAATGCGCTAGGTACTAGTAAGGGCTGACACCGAACTACTATCATTTTTTAAATACATTTACATGAATACTTTATCGTAAAGAGCTTTTTATGTTTGCTGATACCAGATAAAATGGTTTTAACACTAGTTGCATAGAGAAATAGATTACAATAAAAATACAATACTTAAAAAACACTCAAATTTTAAATTTTATTACAGTTTTACGCGAAAACAAACCATGAAAAAAAAAATTATTATTTTGAAGTGAAAAACTTCTTAAGCACCATTGTGATTTGAAACTGGATGAAACGAAAAAGCGACACTAAAAAAAAAACTATAAGCAAACCACGAAAAAAATTATGATATAATTACTTTGAAGTGAAAACTTCTTTAGCACCGTTGTGATTTGAAACTGGTTGAAACGAAAAAGAGACACTAAAAAGAAACAATAAGTAAACCACGAAAAAAATAATTTTATAATTATTTTGAAGTGAAAAACTTCTTTAGCACCGTTGTGATTTGAAACTGGATGAAACGAAAAAGCGACACTAAAAAAAACAATAAGCAAACCAAGAAAAAAATAATTTTATAATTACTTTGAAGTGAAAACTTCTTTAGCACCGTTGTGATTTGAGACTAGTTGAAACTTAAAAGCGACACTAAAAAGAAACAAACACATGCATCTATAGCATTTATAGGGAATGGGTTAGAATAATCGGTCTCCTCTTTATGCGGTGCTTCGTAGCCTTCCGGCTCTTGTCTACTTTAATTTTCTTAAGGTTTCGCTTCTACCGGTGTGAACTGCTTACTAGTATTTTTTAAATACTCGTATGTTTTAACATTTTTGCGAAATTTATTTTTTATATCGATTTTTATTGATAACTTTTAGGATAAAATTGAATTTTATGAGTGGAAATAGTTTACATAGCAAATTAAAAACATTTATTTCACAGAAACATAACGACATAAACCAATTAGGTAAATTCTTCCAATTAGGTAAATTCTTATTTAAACATTAATCCGACGTGTTTAACATAACAAAATATAAGTAAAAATGTAAATGTAAGAGATTTTTACAAAAAAGCAAAACAAAGACTATTATATTTACCTACTTATTATGTAATGCATTCGTCTATAGTAAATCTACATTAAATCGTAAAATGGCGACCACGCGCCATCAAGTGCTATACGATACTATAAGAACTTTAGCTGTGGAGTGCACTGTAGTGCAGACATACAATATTTTTTATCATTAGCTTCACACATGAGGCCCTGAGAAAAATAATTCGCTTCAGGGCCTATGTCATCTTTGGGGAGAGGTCTTCCTGCTGGTGAGGTCAAATGATCTCCCTCAACCAGTCTCTCCCGACCTGACCAGCCACGCAGAGCCAGTTGGTAGGCAGACGTATCCGCCGCCAAGATCCAGAACCAAACCTGCCCCATGAACCTGGGCACCCCTGCTTAGTCATCAAACGTAACAAACTACTTGAGGTCACTTATGGCAGAAGTGTTGGTTGTCCAATAAACGGTTTCCGTGGCGGCGGCATGCCGTTATTTTTCATAAGAAAAATATGCATTTTAGAAGATGATCGAAATAGCAAGTTAAACAAAGACAGTAAGCGTTCTAAAATAGTAAAAAAAATATTAAAAATCCTAACATTCATTGCAAAGGGTACCTTTAATTCATTGAAACCTAACCATTTATATTTATTGCTACTTTCTTCCATGTAATAATCATTTGTAAGGACGTCACTTTGCTACTGTTTCAATGGAAAGAAAGTCCCTTTTTAAAATAATTATTTTATGGGGGTAGTTTTGGTAATAAAATAGGTAGGTAAGATTCTAAATATTGCACCCGACCCTCACAAGAGTTTTATGGTGGTGCAATAATATTTACAATCGTATTTTTGATGAAGTATTGTCTTCGATTCCGAAACTACATCATGCAGCAGAGAGGATATACCACCAAAACCCTCTATCTCGAAAAATACTCCTTGCTTCATTCGCATTCTTAAATCGTCTAATACTCATCCAGATAAATCTGAATAAATAGATGCTTGGTTGCGTTACGGGGCACTCTATCGGAGGACTACCGCTAGGTAATAGATACTTTCAAACGTGCTCTTTTTAAAATTATTTATCTGTATATTTCTATTATTCTGTCTTTGGCGTGGTGGTCCGACTGAAAGTATTCGATTCACTTGACCATGCCATGACTTACTTGGCTATTATTCGCTTCGCGTCATATCTTCCTTTTTGAATGCCTTAACTAAATAAGCGTACCTTTTAATCCCATTCATCAAGTACACTTGACGTGACTTTATCACTAAACGGCGCTATAAAAAGGTGGAAATTATTATAATTTTTATCGGCCTTGTATCCCTTCCAGATCTCCACAAATTAACATGGCTCTACCTATAATGTAACTATATGGTTTTACAAGACATATATATTAGGAATCTCATTTAAAGAGCATTTCAACAAGTATCCTACCTTTGCCAGTTCAATGCCTTACTTTTCAATTTGGGAGGCGTGTATGGGTGCCGCCCAAGGCCGTAGCCAGAAAAAAATGGGGGGGTTTTGTTTGGCGGAACAGTGATTATTAAAAGAAATTAAATGGTGTAACGTATCAATCTTATCATGTATTTTTATAATTACACAATTAAATTTTAGCTTTCTTTACAGCGAACAAATCAATTACCTTCTCGACGTCAATATCAATTTCGGGGGGGGATCAATCCCCCCTGATCCCCCCCCCTGGCTACGGCCTTGGTGCCGCCGCCCCGGGAACCATTTATTAGATAACCAACACTTCTGCCAAAGGTCATTTCAAGTAGTTAGCTACGTTTGGGTAGAAATTTTTCCAGGTTTTGGCGGCGGATGCATCTGCCTACCAACTGTATGGCAAGCCGGATCGGGAGAGAATGGTTGAGGGAGTCCTTTTGAATTCTCCATCTGTACTCTCTCGGAACATCGCCTTACACCGTAGTGGAAGAGATGGATTCGTACGTCCGTCACTCCTGGACACAATGACACCCAGATTCCTACCCACCCCTTATATCCTTTTCCTTCTCAGAACTTCCTCACCTTCCTTTCCTAAAAAGACCCTTCACACATCATCCCCAAGGATGATATAGGCCCTGAGGGGAATTATTTTCCTCAAGGCCTCGTGTGTGGAGCTATTGTAAGAAAAGCATTTCATTGTCATTGTCTTAATCAAGTCTTCCACGAAGAGATTATTTGATAAAAATAAAATAAAATAAAATAAACATTTATTACTTCTGAACTAATGTGGCATGACCCTGCAAATAACCCAAAACCCATAAAACTAAACAAAAATATCCCCCGTCATCTGATTGTCTACAATCATAACATTTTGTCGTTAATTTTAAGGAAATACGCAGAAAGGGATTAAAAAATGACTCTGGTTTGAGGATCAAGTGGCCGGTTGGCCGAACCTTCCGATGTGGTTCCTTATTTATTTTGTGGCTCTTTTTTTAATGAAAACGGAATGTCAAGCAACCCAAGTTTTTTTGCAGCAAGATAATTAATATTGTCATCTTTGTTTTCAGACATTTCAAATAAATGCACTAGAAAGCGACGACAAACGTATTAAGATGTCAACTTTGAGAAGTTAAATAATCTCTTCAGATAGGCAAAAGGTTTTAACGTTTTATTTTATATCTCTTTTTGTTATACATAACGAAAAGGAGATCGTAATATTGGACGTAGGTTATTGAGGTTGGAATGAATTAATGTTTTGTCTTCTCTGCTATTCCCATAGAAATTTAAAATTTGTTGTCTCATCTGACATGGAAATGTGTCGACTTTTAGGAAAACATTTTTTTATTATTTTATACAGAATCGTCACAATTTTTTAAATATTTTTTACGGATGCAAAAATATATTTTTTAGGAAAACCTAAAATATTGATTTAATGCTTTAAGCATTGGAGGAGTTATTGATGTTGTAAACTATAATCGCATCGTGGATCTGGCAGTGTTAAAGAAAATCATTAACGTTGATATTAAAAACAAAAGTCTATTGTTACTAAAAAGCTTTATATTAAATCGCCAACAACGCACAAAAATAGGATCGAGCATAAGCACTTGTGATTTGGTAAAACATGGTATTCCCCAAGGAACGGTCTTAGGGCCACAACTCTTTTTAATCTACATCAATGACCTATGCAATATTATATACCAGTTGAAATTCTCTCTTTTGCCGATGACACTGCAATAACAGTACATGGTAAAACGTGGGAAGATGCAACCAGTAAAGCTAACAAATGCATTGCAGTAGTCAAAGATTGGCTAGATAGAAATTTTCTCAGTCTAAATCATGATAAAACCATTTTTATTCCCTTCTATGATTCCCATAAGTCATCTCCTAAAAACAATCTTAACTTGAAGTTTCAGAACGTTAATTGTAACTTTACGACACGCTTAAACTGCGAAAATGTGAAATATGGAAAATGAATCAAGTACTTAGATGTAACTATAGAATGCCGACTCAAATAGGCTTACCATATAGAAGAAAATGATAATAAACTGAGATACTTACCTAAATTACACATTCAAACGCATGAGCAACATTGTCAATATAAGGACCATGAAACTTGTCTATAACGCATTGGTGCTTTCATCCATTTCCTATGGAATAATCGTGTGGGGAGGAACATACAATAACCATGTAAAACCATTAGAAATTGCACAGAAGTCCATCATTAAGGTAATGTACCAGAAGGCCAAGACGTATCCCACCAATCAATTATTTCAGGAAACTGAAATTATGGAACTAAGGCAGATCTACTGTATCCAGTGTCTTAAATTTACATTTTCTCGTCCTAACAATTTCACTAAAAACACAAATCGCTCTAGCCAGAGGCATACCACGTGCGTGTACACACTGCCTCATTGCAATACCAGGCTGGCCCAAAGGCACATTAATTGTATTGCCCCAAAACTGTACAATTCCCTACCCAATTCAATCAATACGTGTCAAAATCTGAACTATATAAAAAATTTTAAAAGCTGGGTAAAATAATAAAAATAAATTTTTTAGTACAAATTGTATTATCTCTTTCTAAATTCCTAAAATATTCCATGTCTTTCTGTATTTTAGATTAAAAAAAAGGAAATATGTGTAAGTATTATATTTACACATATATATGAAAGTGTGTATATACGTATTGGGTGTAAACATACGTTAATATATGTTTATTTATCTTTAATTTTAAAAAAATTCTCAGCAACTCCTGTAAAATAGATAATGTTGATCTCGGTAGACACTATAAAGAAGAGACAGTTTTATTACGATTTATTTATAAAAAAAGGAATCTGTATTTTAAATTTTAAGTGTATTAGTGATCAAAAAAATTCATCTCATCAAAAAAGCACACGGTCTTAACCTAACTCACCTTATGTTTTATTGACAGAAAAATATATTCTTTCAGAAACTTTCCAATGAAAAGTAGCATGAAGAGTAAATTATTGAAAAACTGGTATTCAACCACCCCGGTACGCGAGACCGGGGTCACCAACGATGTACTTAAGTCAAATGCACGTCACCAGTGGCGGGTTAATAATAAGCCATTCATATTTTACGTTACTTTTTTATTAACATCATGTCAAGAATTATACCAGTTCAGTTTCATTATAAAAATAATAACAGAGTACACAAAAATGGAAAACAACAAAATTGAATACATATTAAAGCAGAAATATTTTTTAAAAAAAGAAACAAAACCTTTATTCCCACTTATTTAACGATACTAATTTTGAAAACTGGAGACCTCCTGGTGTAATGTCAGATCTTGTACCTATATCTGTATAGTTTTGTTTATTACTTGGTAATGTTATTTGGCATAACAGAAACTATTTAATTTTATTTGTAATTACCTATTTTAATTCCTAAATCTATAATTTTATGTCATTGTTACAAATATATATGTATGTCACTAATTTTAAGTCAGTAGTAATAAATCTTAGTCGTAAAGTCACTAGCTACATTTACGTTTCAGATGTAAATCCCTAGTTATAATTTTAAATCTAAGTTGTAATCATATCGTAATAATTTTATTTTATTAAATGCTTATATGTACAGCGCTCCTTAAGGAGATTTTTCGCGAAAACGTTGCTTTATAAATCAGTCAAATATTATTATTTCTTCAAATTTTGCAAATTCACTTTGTGGCACCATTTTATTAATGAAAAAATTATCAAAATATTATTTTACTACGATAATCTTTATTTAAAAAATCAACATGTTTCGAAAACGTCGTTCTTTTCATCGGGACATTATATGTACTAAAAACTAAATTATCAAGTATGAAAAACAGGCGTGGGTATAATTGGAAGTAGTTGGAGGGGAGAGAGGCGGAAAGGGGAGGTGTTAAGCAGATCAACAGGGGTGGGGGGGGGGGGGAGGGGGGGGGGGGGGGGGAGGGAAAGGTGGAAATAAGAGGTGCTAAGAAGGTTAAGAGCGTTTAACCAGCCAGCGGACGAAAATCCACATTTCGTCGAAAGTTGTTCTTCCGATCGTGCAGGACGGTTACAATGAGAAAGATTAATTATTCTCCGTACCAGCTTTTTTAAATTATAACTCAATATCGAATTTATTTCAATCCAAATTAGCTTTAATTTATACTAAAATGAAACAATGCAACTTTGTATAAACCACTTATAAATGTGCAAATCCGACCGGTTTCGGAACAAACGTTCCTTCGTCAGGGAAAGCTTATACTAATTTGACAGTTTAGAACAATGTTTTATTAGGGTAGGGGTGGAGCCGTTGTTAGTTAATAATGTAGATTAGTATTATAGGTATTAGTGTAGAGTGGGTGGGTAGGGGAACAAATCCATGATTGGGCTAAATGACAATATTTTTTGTTTGTTGATAATTGATTCATTATTTTTAAGGGATTTTTTAATTTCCAAAGCTTCTAAGTTATCTAAACGCTTTCCTTTATGATTAATATGAAGAATATTTATCCCTGTGTTTTTTTCAAAACTATGGTTATTTTCAATGATATGGTTAGCGAACTCAGAAAAATTATTATTATTAAGACACCTTAAATGTTCTTTGATTCTGATTTCAAAATTACGAGTTGTTTTTCAGACCATCAGACCTGTAGTTTCATCATGTAATTCGCCAAGTTTTAAACTATCGTCATTAATAACTGATTTAGTTCATAAAAGTAATGTGTTTACACCAAAATATGTAATTAAGAACTCTTTTGAACTGATTGACTTATTGAAAACTTTTGTACTTCCCATTAATGCCAAACTTGTGTCTTTTGATGTCATTAATCTATTTCCTAATGTGCCTATTACTGAAAGTAAAGCAATTATTTCCAAATTATTGAAAGATTCTAAATTACCTACAGATCTGTCCAGTGACCTAACTCGTTTATTTAACTTAGTTTTAAATCAAAATTATTTTCAATACAATAATGTCATATACCAACAAAAAGAAGGCCTTCCAATGGGAGCCCCCACCAGCCCTCTTATTGCTGATATATTTATGAATGATTTGGAAACAACTGTTTTTAATTCAAAATCAACCCTTTTAAACAATGTTTTACTATGGAAGAGATATGTGGATGATATCTTTGTCATTTGGACAGGATCCGAACGTCAACTCAACAACTTTCTTAACCTTTTAAATTCCTTTCATAATCAAATAAAATTTACGATAGAAATAGGCAATGAAAAATTAAACTTTTTGGATTTAACTTTATCTATTATAAATAATAAAATCGATTTTAGTATATATCGCAAGCCAACATACACTGACATAGTAATTCATAAGACCTCCAACCACCCTGTCTCACAAAAACACTCCACTTTCCATTCCATGATACACCGCTTAGTAAATGTCCCAATGTCTAATAATAATTTCCTTTCTGAACTTTCTATAATAAAACAAATTGCTATAAATAACGGATATGAACCAAAATTAATTGATAACATCCTAAATAAAAAACTTAGCAAAATTTCAAAAAATAAATATCTATACAATTCTAATAATATTATTGATAAAGAATGGCGTAAAATTTTGTATATTAATAATTTTTCAGTTCAATGTTGCAAAAATTTCCCTTCTAATATTGAATCAGCGTTTTATACAAGAAATAATATGGGTAATTTTTTGAGAAATACTAAAGATAAAGACCATAAATTGACTAATTCCGGAATATATAAACTCAAATGCAATGATTGTCCCCCATTTTATATTGGAAAAACAACTCGTAATTTTGAAATCAGAATCAAAGAACATTTAAGATGTCTTAATAATAATAATTTTTCTGAGTTCGCTAACCATATCATTGAAAATAACCATAGTTTTGAAAAAAACACAGGGATAAATATTCTTCATATTAATCATAAAGGAAAACGTTTAGATAACTTAGAAGCTTTGGAAATTAAAAAAATCCCTTAAAAATAATGAATCTATTATCAACAAACAAAAAATATTGTCATATAGCCCAATCATGGATTTGTTCCCCTACCCACCCACTCTACACTAATACCTCTAATACTAATCTACATTATTAACTAACAACGGCTCCACCCCTACCCTAATAAAACATTGTTCTAAACTGTCAAATTAGTATAAGCTTTCCCTGACGAAGGAACGTTTGTTCCGAAACCGGTCGGATTTGCACATTTTATAAGTGGTTTATACAAAGTTGCATTGTTTCATTTTATTATAATGGATAACCACAAAGTAATAGCTACATTCAAAAAAATAAAAATAAAAATATTTAATTTATACCTTCATCCAAAAATGCTGAAAGGCGTGATGATAAAACTATTAAAATAGTGTACTTTTTGTAGTTATTTTTTGATTATAAGTATTTATCATTTTTCAATAATGTCTAAATTTAATAAGAATGTTAAAAAAATCTGAAATATATTAGTTTGTAAGTGCGCAAATAAATACCCAAATGGACCAATTTTCGTCAAGAAACACATGTACGTACATATTTTTTAATGATTTTATTGAAACTAAAATAAAAATTCTAATACATAAATTTGCTAGATAATGTATTGATTTATTTTACTGCATGATTACATTATTTGAAATGGGTGTGGTATAATACAAAAACTTTTTTGAAAATTTAACAAATCTGCCAACGACCTATGGAATAACCTTATTATACTAAAAATTAAAAAAAAATTCTAAAAATTTATTACATACGAATGCTAGATAAAAGAACAATCTTTCGAAATCCATTTATAATTTTTTGTGGAAAAGAGTCAATACGTCTAAAAACTTTTTTGAAAATGACGTATTTCAGGCTTTCTCTGGTAATGCTCTCTTAAAGACAAAAAATTTCATTTGATATATTACGCACCAGATTTAAATGTCCGGGTTTAATTTTCCCCACAGGAAAAACTAAACCCTTTCACACACTTCCCAAATGATCATCTGGTCAATCCACGTTATGCAATTGCACTATATAAGTATTATAATTACAAAACAATACAAGAACAACATGTCAACGTACCAGAGACCAGATGGGAAAATAATTCACCGACTCCAGATATTTTCATATCAGAGGGTTCGGCTCTGTGGAATTCCTAATTGAACCTATAAATACTACTGATCCCTCAATATAAATATTTTAAAAATCTTTTGTAATCCTACATGTATTTAAAATTACCGTATTTTTAAAATTAATTATTTTTTAAATTTAAAATTACCGTATTTTTAAAATTAATGTATTTAAAATTAATAATATTTAAATTTCTAATGACATTTTTCCTAATTTCTAATATTTCTAAAAGATCTATGTGAAAACCACTAACCAGTATTTATATCAAATGAATGATTAAATTCAATAAGATGGTTAGCATATTCCGAAAAATTATTGCTATTTGGACATCTTAAATGTTCCTTAATCCTCGTTTCAAAATTTCTGCAAGTTTTGCCTTTGTAAAAATGGTTGCAATTGTTACAATTCAATTGGTAAACTCCGGATTTTTCATTTTTGATCTTTGTCTTTGTTATTTAAAAAATAATTTTTCAGTTTATCATTTGTATAAAAAGCTGGCTTTATTGTCTTACGAATTTTTTTCATGATTAAGTTGGAGGCTTGATGATTTACAAAGAATATTTTTCTCCATTGTTTTTTAATATTATCACTAAGCAATGGGTAAATGTAGGACAAAATGAACTTTTTTTCTAATATTTTTTGTTTAATATGTCGCCTATTAATTTGGAGTAATAACCATTTTTAAATGCAATTATTTTAATGGTGTTTAGTTCAGCTTTGAAATTATTTGGGGATAACGGGATATAATATAATCTATTGATCAAATAATGGAAAGCTAAGGGTTTTTGTGAAAATGGATGGTTAGATGAGTTGTGTATAATTATATCAGCGTATGTTTCTTTTCGAAAAATATTAAATTCAATCTTATTATTAATTAAAAATTACAAAATAAGCTTTGAAATAATTATGTTACAAATAAATATAAACATTTGTAAATATTAAAATTAAGAATGCAAACATAAAAAAAATGTTAAAATGACTCACGTGATGTTTTTATGTGAAAACGGTACTAAAATCACAGATTATGTAAACCACAATACTTATTCTATTGAAAAAATGTATAATAAACATTTTTGTCACCTCACTATTTTATCATTTCATATAAAATATTTAATAAAAATTAAAAATGACGAGCGCGGTCCAGCCGCCCGTAGGAAATTTGGCGGGTAATATTTATGTCAGACTGCGCGAATGACAGAATATTCTTGTTATGTATTTCTATGGACAACTTGATAGGGATATAAAGCTTGATCTTTTATCGACCTTTTACTTTTTATTTTAGAGATGTCATTAAAACAATAACAGAGTTGGAACGATCCATGGAGACACACGCGTTGACGTATAAACACGCTTATTGTACTTGACTGCTATTGTATTTTTAACGCATATATCTGTTTAAGTAGCTGACCGGTTGTAAGTAGTAAAGCAGAACAATTAAAGATTTTATTTTCTACTTGGTATAAAAATACATCAGCTACTAAGGGACTTGTACTTACCCCATTGCCAAACCGTCTTTTTGTTGAAAATTTTTATTCTCATATTGAAAAAAAAAATATATATTTAAGAAAAAATTTCATTCGAGATGCATTTACTCAATGCTAAGTGATAATATTAAAAAAACCACGGAGAAAAATATTGTAAATCATCAAACGTCCAATTAAATCATGAAAAAAATTCCTAATACAATTCAGCCAGCTTTTTATACAAATAATAAACTGAATAATCATATTTTAAATAACAAGGACAAAGACCAAAAAATGAAAAAATCCGGAGTTTAACAATTAAGTTGTAATAATTGCAACCATTTATACATAGGTAAAACTTGCAGAAATTTTGAACCGAGGCTTGAGGAACATTTGAGATGTTTATATAGCAATAATTATTCGGAATTTGCTAACCATCTAATTGAATTTAATCATTCATTTGATATAAATACTGGTTTTAAAATTTTACACACTAACATTAGTGATTTTCACTTGGATGTTTAAGAAATATTAGTAATTAGGAAAAATGCCAATAGAAATTGAAAATTATTAATAATAAAATTAATTTTGTGAATAACCCTATCATAAGCATATTTCCATTGTAATTTTTTGTCTTTGAACTTCTAAGCACCTCCCCTTTCCACCTCTCCCCCCCCCCCCCCCCAACGACTTCCATTTCTACCCACGCCTGTCTTTCTATACTTGATAATTTAGTTTTTAGTACATATAATATTCTGATGAAAAGAACGACGTTCTCGAAACATGTTGATTTTTTAAATAAAGGTTATCGTTGTGAAACAAATTGTTTTTTAATTATTTCATTAAATATTATAATTTTAATTATTATCGCTAGTTTCGAGCAAGCATGTTCTAAAAATGGATCCGAATGTGTCTTATTAATGTAGGCTTATGTGCAGTTAAACATTCACAGAAATAGGTTTATCTCTACTGTGAATCAACATGTGTCTCGCTAAACTACTTTTCTGAGAACATACATACTTGCAGTCGGAACAAGAAAATGGGTTTTTTCCACAGTGATTGAGCATATGTCTCGTCAAAGCACTCTTATGAGAACATGAATAACTGCAATTGGAACATGTAAAAGGCTTTCCTCCACCATGGGTAATCATGTGTCTCCTTAAACTATTATTCTGAGAGCATGAAAAACTGCAATTGGAACACGAAAAAGGTTTTTCTCCACTGTGAGTAAGCATATGCCTCGTTAAACCACTCTTTTGAGAACATGAATAACTGCAATTGGAACAGGAAAAAGTCTTTTCTCTTTTGTGAGTCAGTATGTGAGCCAGCAAATATCTCTTTTCAGAGCATGAATAGCTGCAATCGGAACACGAAAAAGGCATTTCTCCACTGTGCTTCCTCATGTGTTTCCTCAAATTTCCCCTATCAGAACACGAATAACTGCAATCTGAACACGAAAAAGGTTTTTCTCCACTGTGAGTAAGCATGTGTCTCGTCAAACTACTCTTATGAGAACATGAATAACTGCAATCGGAACACGAAAAAGGTTTTTCTCCACTGTGAGTAAGCTTATGTCTCGTCAAATGACTCTTAAGAGAGCATGAATAACTGCAGTCGGAGCACGAAAAAGGTTTTTCTCCACTGTGAGTAGGCATGTGTCTCGTCAAACTACTCTTATCAGAACATGAATAACTGCAATCGGAACACGAAAAAGGTTTTTCTAAACTGTGAGTAAGCTTATGTCTCGTCAAACTATTCTTATGAGAACATGAATAACTGCAATCGGAACATGTAAAATGCTTTTCTCCACCATGGGTAAGCATGTGCCTCCTTAAATTACTATTCTGAGAGCATGAATAACTGCAGTCGGAGCACGAAAAAGGTTTTTCTCCACTATGAGTGAGCATGTGATTCCTCATACGTCCCCTAATAGAACATGAATAACTGCAATCGGAACACGAAAAAGGTTTTTCTTCACTGTGAGTACGCTTATGTTTCGTAAAATTACTCTTTTTTGAACATAAATAACTGCAATCGGAACACGAAAAAGTTTTTTCTCCACTGTGAGGCAGATCCGCCAATGAGTCTGAAAAATAACATGAATATAAGTGTAAGCACTGTGAATTAAAAAAAATGTAAGAAAGCACGAATAGTTATTTACCTTTTGCCTGGGTAAAACTTTGAAAGCGTTTTAGGCATTCCCTTTTAACATCCGGCAGCTCTATGTCAATTTCCATATAAGGAATTCCCTCTCCGTCTTCATCTCGGGTTCCAGGTTCTACCTTGAAGCTAACAGTCTCCACTTTAAGGCTACCTAGTAAAACCAAACAAAATATTAGATTTTATTTTACATTAGAATTAAGATTACATTAAGAGTTACACATTATTACATTAAGAATTAACGTTAATACATTAAGAATTAACGTTATTACATTAAGAATTAAGATTACATCAGAATAACAGAACATTTAAGATGCTTAAATAATATTTTTTTTCAGAGTTTGCTAATCACCTAATTTCCACGCATCACACTTTTAATAAGGACACAGGGGTTAAAATTCTTCACTGTAACAATAAAATAAAAAAATAGTTAACTTAGAAGCCCTTGAAATCAGAAAATCCTAAATAATAACACTAGTATTTTGATAAACCAAATTAATTTATCTTTTAGTCCCATTCTAAATATTTTTCCGCTCTGTTCTTCCCGGAAATCCAGCAATTACCCCCACCCCTTAGTTGACCTCCCACTCAAACACCTAAAATTTGTATATCAGTCAATATTCTGTATCATAGGTTAGTTATAATATTCTCTTGACGAAGGAAGGGTGCTTCTGAAACCGGTAGTGTTTATTAAATAAAAGTGGTCTACAACAAATGTATGTGTTTTTATTGTAAATTATGGAGAGCCACAAATTTAATCCTTTTTCAAATATATAACAATCTTTGAGGTTAATTTAGGAAATGTGATGGACCCCAGATGTCCACTTCAGGCACGATGCTTCAACAAGGAAGAAAAAGAAGAAAAAATACTACCTAAGTTTTGTATAGCAAAGAAAATTGTGTTATCAATATCATAATATGAATTTGGCTGAATTTAAACGGGCTTTAAAAACCCAATTATTTCAAAAATCATACCATTCAGGAATCCTTACATCTTTTCAATATACGTTATAAGCCATGTTCTTAAGTTTCCCGTAATTGTTTGATTTCGGTTTCCTCTTAATTTTATTTTTAAGTTTAATGTCAGAATATTTCTCATTTCTGAACGCAAAATGCCTTCTTTAACTATATTATATTTCAGTTTTAAAGTTTCTTATTTTGTCCTGTGTTACAATAAGGAACTCCAGTGATATATATTATGGCTTTAAAAAAATGTGTTCATATAGAACAATAAACGCTGATTCTGAATATATAAGTTTTATTTCATAACATTTATTTATTTTATTTATTTATTTATTGCTTCTTCACAATTTATGTACATATATTTTTAGCATGTAATTATTAACCCCACTAGGGTTCGCCTGTATCGGGGTTAATAATTTCACAATTTGATAAAAAATAACACACGCAAATATCGGTCATGCAAAACAGTTAAGTAAAAGCAAAATAATAAAATTTAAAAATAAAATGATAAACGATAAAATGATAAACAGAGAAAATAATAAATGATAAAAATATATGAATTAATAACAAAGTGTTAAGAGATCAGACAAAATGTTCTCATTCATTATATCATTAGTTCATACCATTTTCAACAATAGATAAAATTTAAAAAAATATATGTCCTTAGGTTTTTTTTAAATATGTGTAAAAAATAAAAAATGAAACAAAACAATGATTTATAAGCGATTACATTAGAGCGAATCTTTCTTATGCAATATTAAAGTGACTATGAAATAATTATGAAATAAATATGAAAGAAACCGTTTTGATCACAACATTATTCTTTTCATTCCATTTAAGTTTGACTGTGAGACTGTTTTCATTAAAATATGTTTGTATTTTATAGTGTAAGTGACACCTTAGAAATGACTTTTTGACTTGAGATTAACAAATTTATAGAGTACACAATACAAGGTGTCCGAAAACTCGTAGTACAAGCGGAAAACTGGTGAATCCTCATCACATTTGGAGTCGATTTTGTAGTATAATTTTTTTTGATTTGAGCTTTCGTTTTCGAGTAAATCGAGTCAGAAGTTGATTTTTTTTTTGGTCAAATTCTTATAAATTATTACTGACGATCATAGTACCTAACTAAAAAAAACTATTTAAAAGAAAACAAACAAAGAAATCCGGATTTAAAGCATTATTTTGAAATTATCCATAATTTTATTCCGTGTTTTTCGGTCATTTCACGGTTAAAAACAGCTGGCCTAATATTATTTTCGCGCTCGTCAGAGTGCAATGCGAAATTTGCTGTCCCTTTCTGCGCTCGGTTCGATGAACACAATTAGAAGAGGTAAGCTACATTTTTCAAAAAATGACTTGACCTTGAACTGTGAGCTCACGAACCAAATTCTTTACCCGAGAAGCATACGGATGCAAGTCCAAAAAGGTAAATGTTCAGGAGAGCCAAAAAAGTATTTTTTCTGTAAGTATGGTCTCATAACTGCTAACCCTGTACAAATCGCAAGTGCGCCCCACGGTTGAATTTGGCAGCCACCTCTGGTCTGGAGCTCCAAAATACCTGAAAAATACCCTCGACTCTGTGCAGAAACGGGCGGTCCGTTTGATAGATTCTCCCATCTTAACAGACGGATTGCAATCTTTAGAGCACAGGCGTCGGGTGGGAATGCTATCCTTGTTCTACCGGTATTACAATGGAGGATGCTCCGAGGAACTAGCATCATTGATCCCTTCGGCCCCGGTGCATAGTCGGGAAACACGCCAAACGCGTGCCCAACATATGTACACAGTTGACATTTGGCCCTGAGGGAAATTATTTTCCTCAGGGCCTCCTTTGTGGAGTTAATGTAAAAAAAAAAAACTTCTTCGGATATCCGTGCTGATAGATAACAAAAAAAGTTATTATTAAATCAATTAGTTTTGTTTTAAAAACGAGCAAATAAATCGAAATATTTTATAGTAAAGCCTTTAAAAATAGTTGTTTAAAAAAAAAAACGCTGACTTGAGTCAAACAAAAACATGGACTTGAGTCCTACTGCCTCTAATTGAAGTGGACTATTTTGTTATGACATGTGGTGTATTATAAAAGGAATAAAGTCCATGGTACATCCTTCTGCTTCTAAGATAGTTGTTGCATCATGGTAATTGCATCCATATGCAATTTTGAAAATCCTATTTTTCTTCATGATAGGACTCTTTCTGCCACTGATAAACACGATAATTTACTTCAAGTCTGCATCAAAAACTCATTTCTTCAAATTTTGGACTTGCATTCGTATCATCCTCGGGTACACAAACAAACATGGACGCCAACAAAAATGGTCGCATGGTACAGTAGTGTTCGAAACGAATGTGAACAAGGTTATTATCATTTTTTTTAATAATGTAATAATTAGATTGAAAAAATAGTATAAAGCTAATTTTTTCTCCATCGACTACTATCATTTAGACAAGTGCTTAGCCAAAACTCCCCGCCCCTACCCCTCCTTGCTTCCCCCCCTGTGCCCCCATAAACATGAAGAGTGTAAGGGTTTCGTAAATCACGTCCATCTCGATTACTAAACAACATATTGGATTGCAATTTTTTATATTCTCTTTGCTGTAACATTTTCTACAATTAATGTCCAGTTAACTTCCGTCGTAACTTTTACCGTTTGTTTGTAATTCGTATGAAAAGATAAATTTTTTTGGCACGTAATTTTACTTTTTGTCACAGAACTTTTTACGCCGACATTTTATGAAAAAATATTTCCTACAAAAGTTTTAGCTCCTACAATAGTTGATAAAAGGCAGATCGGTCTGTAATTGCTCACCTCATTTTTGTCTCCTTTTTTAAATATCGGAAATTATTGACGAACCTTTCGAAGTCTACATTTGACTTCTTTGTTTGTACGCTCAACATTTGTTTTAAGTGTATTTGTGCGGATTTGGCGTAGAGCAAATGACCAGCAGCATGCAAAAAAGGTATCATTTGCTTGACTGTATTAATGTGCAAATTCCAATCGCTGATTCTCTCCGCCAGAATAAAGTCTAGAACCAAATTCACCAATTTAAACTCTTGTAGCCACAGTTTTGAATTTCTACTAGTTTTAACCAAATCTTCACACACTTCTTCTAGTCTTGTCATTATTTCGTTGGTTTTAGTGCACTAAAGCTATGTGGAAATCGTGAACGTGAAATACTCGTGTTAGTGGGGGTTATTCATAATGGAGCTAGTTTATACTTCCATTCAATAAATAAAGTTATAGATTTTAAACTGAAATACTATGGCAACTTGAACTGATACCAGTAAGCATAATCTCACTTCTTCAGTAAAACCAAAATTTAAAACAATTGACAAAAAATACAATTAATGAGTTAAACATCATACATGAGTAGTTCGTTAATGAATCGGCTGCCGCAGAGCGATGCAGAGATGGTGAACCAAGCATTCACGGTTGATATCTGGCGTTTTCTAGCCATAAAGTACACATTAAAATATATAATTTTACAGCTCATAGAAAGGGCTACAATCTTTGTAGGAAACATTTTTTCATAAAATGTCGGCCTAAAAAGTTCTGTGACAAAATGTAAAATTACATACCAAAAAATATACAAATTTTTACCTTTTAATACGAATTACAAACAAACGGTAAAAGTTACGACGAAAGTTAACTGGACATTAATTGTAAACAATGTTACAATAAAGAAAATAAAAAAATTGCAACCCGATATGTTGTTTAGTAATCGAGATAGACGCGATTTACGAAACCCTTACACTTTTCATGTTTTGGGGAGGGGGGCGTAGGCGGGGAAGTAAGGGGGGTAGAGGCGGGGACTTCTGGCTAAACACTTGTCTAAATAATAGTAGTCGATGGTGATTCAACTGGTGTTCTACGACATAGGCTGACTGGACTATTAATTATATTCCACCTCCATGGGAGGAATGAATTCATGCGTCCGTCACTCCTGGATACACGGACTCTCAGATTCCTACCAACCCCTCATTCCCTTGGTAGGTATACCTCTTTTTGTTTGATGTCCGCAATAATTAACTAATTAACTCTGCAACAATCATGTGAGATCAGTGGTATATCTGGGATTCCAGACTATCCCATCCCGCCCCATGCTATCCCATTACGCCCCCCCCCCCCCCCGTTGAGGTAAATATGATCGCGACAATACGCTTAAAAACTGTTCAAGATGTGGTGAGATTTTGCTGGACTCCCCCCCCCATTTTGAGGTCACGTAATTAATGCCCCCTAAGTTAAACTCCCGAACAACATGAGCAATATTTTTGTATGTAAATGCACTCGTGAGTAACTTAACAAAAATGCAAATAAGCCGTAAATTTTACCTAGGAATACAAAGGCCGATTAATTCTAAGTGATAAGTTATAGGACAAAATTAAGTCGTACCGTATTTAAACTAGAAAGTTGGTTTCTAATTTCATATTATTGTTGTAAGTTATTGTTTTGATTAAAAGTGAAAAAATAAGTAAATAAACTAATAAAAAAATAAGTGAATTAAGAAAATAAAACAATACTCAATCATAAACGTCGTAAGTGAGTTCAAAACTGCAAATTTGGAATGTTAAATAAATTAAAAATAATATTCCCAGTGTTCAGCGCAAATTAAACACTACTGCACGGGGAACACGATTCGACTGACCATAGCAAGACAATGGGACACGGGAACTCCCTTATCTGGGTAAATATTTTTACGCAGTTTAGTATGGGTCTTGATATCGTTAACACCCCTTTGTGTTTTCAAACTTGAAAAGTGAATATTTGCGAATAACAGTAATTAATTTCGCTGGTTTTTAACAAACTTTTGGGGTATTTTCATATTGAGAATATTGTGGATTATAATGGAATATACCAACGCATGTTAATGCGTTTTTTGTGATGTACCAATGACATGTTGTGTTTTTTGTGATGTACTACCTACCTAGTGTTTTTGGATTAAGGAACGTTACAACATAATGTAAGTTTAGAACACACCTATGCTAGTAATTTTTCTCACAAGGCTTGTTCGTTGTTCGAATTGATCCAGTACTAAGTAAAGTACCTAGCGAGAGAGTTTTAGAGAGCATCTTCGCTCTAAAATCATGAGATTTCCGTGTATCGGAAAAAACTTTAACCCTCATATAGCCGAAATTTTTTTTATTATTTTTTTTTTTTTTAATTTTAAATGTAAAAATGCTTAAATTGAATATCTTTATGTTTATTTGGGTTCTCTTTGTGATGCAGGTTCACCAGTTTTCCGCTTGTACTACGAGTTTTCGGACACCGTGTATAATGTGTTGAAAGACAATATTGTTACAATAATATTTCTCACAGAATGGGCCTCTACTGCACTATAGGAACAAATACATTATAACGTAAAACATGTAGAGTGACCATATGTTGAAATTAGCTTTGAAATAATTTTTTTTTGTAAGTTGTTTAATCTATAATATTTAAAATTAGGTTCGGTTAGAAAATTAATATGTAATGGTAAGTCAATAAAAAAATAAAAAATAATATATTAACAGTAAATATACTGTAATAAATAATCAATATGCTATTAATTTAGAAATGACAATGTAGAAAAAATCAATTGGCAATCCTCGGCTAATACGAATAATTTAACAATTTTTTTAAAAGTGCACAAGGAATTAGATGACTTAATATGTTCTGGAAGGCTATTAAATATGAGTGGAGCCTGATAGAAGTAATTTATTTGACCAAAAGAAGATTTAGTTTGAATTGCCACAAAGTTAAGACCAGACCCAATTCTAGTAGTACGAATTTGCTGAGTTCTTTCTGCAATATTAATATTATTAAAAAATTTACAAAGTGTTTGTGTAATATACAGCTGTTTTACATTCATGACATTACATTCCTTATAAAGTATATGAATTGGATATCTAAACTTTTTCTTGAACATAACTTTAAGGATCAGTTTTTGGGCAATGTTAAGTGGTTCTGTATAAGTCTTTTGGCAAGATCCCCAGCACACTATATTATAAGAAAGTAGAGACTGGATTATTGCAAAATAAACCATCTTCAATTTTTCCTTGTCTAGTATATGTCTGAGTTCTTTAAAGATATAGGTAAGTCTCCTAGTATTATTTACCAACATATTAACATGATCGTTCCATCTTAAAAATTTATCAATTTTTACGCCAAGGTATTTGATGCTGACTACATTTTCTAAAGGGTTGCAGTTACAGGTTTGCAAACAATTGTGTATTATTAAATTGAGTGGCGGAAGGTTGACTTTTACTTGAAATGCTAAAAGTGATATATTTGGTTTTTTGTATGTTCAAAGTTAAAATACTATTATTTAACCAACTATTTACCACTCTTAAACCTGTATTACATTTGTTAAATGTTTCATCCCAAGTTTTACCCTCAAATATTAAGGTAGTATCATCTGCAAAACTAACGATGTTACCAGGAATATTCAGATTACACAAATCATTAATATATATTAGAAACAATATTGGCCCAAGCACACTACCTTGCGGGACTCCTAAGGAGATTGATTTACCATTGCTTAATATTTTATTTATCTCTACTTGCTGCGTTCTATCACTAAGATAAGATCTGAACCAACCCATTGCTGTACTATCAATGCCTAGAGATGATAATTTTTTAAGGAGCAATTCATGGGAAACTGTATCAAATGCTTTTGATAAGTCCAAAAACACCGCTAAAGCTTTGTTGCCATAATCCAGCGAGCTTATAACTTTGGTTAGTACCTTCAATACAGCATCACTCGTACCTTTATTCTCTCTGAAACCGAATTGATTGTCGGAGAGTATTTTGCGCTTTTCTAAGGATGAAACTAATCTTGACTTTACCAATCTCTCTATAACTTTTGAGAGAGTATTGAGCAAGGATATGGGTCGATAATTGTTAACATATAGCTGATCTCCACCTTTGAAAAGAGGTATAACCTTAGCAATCTTACAATGAGAGGGAAACACGCCATTTTTAAAACTAATGTTAACAATATGTGATATGGGACCAGCCAATACAGAAACGTTTTGTTTATTTTGTTTATTTTTGTTTTGTTTTTTTTTCACCTCAGAACAGGAAATCCTAGTGAGGAGGTCTGTGAAAAAAAAAAGAATCTATACTTATACTATACATTATACATACATGTACAAACCTTGCTATTGAAACTAATAATAAATAAATAAATAAATAAATACACCATTGAACTTAAGCCATCAATACCACAGGAAAAAGACATTTTTAATTCATGTATCACTTTTGTAACTTCATAAATGTTAGTAGATTTAAATTCAAATGTGTCTCCTATTACTTGAGTACTAGGTATAAAATTGTTAACAAGACACATTTCGGTAGTTTTGTTGGCGCTGCACAAATTTTTTGCGAATCTAGGACCAATATCGCTGAAGAAGTTATTTACGTGATTGGTGATTATATTTGGATTCTCCTCCATTGAGATAATATTGTTATTGATTTTTAATTTTTTTATAGACAATTGTTCCTTTCGTATATTTACAGCCTCCTTTATAATCTTCCACTGTTGTTTGGTATTTCCATTGACGTTATCCAATTTTCTTCTGTAATATGCTTGTTTTGTATATTTTATAATTTTTGTACACCAGTTTCTATATCTTTTGTAATAGTTCAGCAATTGAATATTATTTAACTCTTCTCGACATTTGTAGTGCAATTTGTCACGGGTTCTGAGGCATTTAATAATTCCATCATTTATCCAAGGTTTTAAGTACTTCATGTTATGTTTTTCACTTTGTACAGACGAACAATTTTTCACGTGCATTTTTAAACACTTTATAAAATTTTCAGCAGCTGAATTAACACCTTGAGATGATAGGACTGACTGCCATGATTCCTCCTTTAATCTGTCCTTCAAAAGATTGTTATCTATGACGGTTTTGATTTTCACATTATCCTTTGCTATTTTCTTTAGTGTAAAGCTCATAAATCTCAGCAATATCACATCATGATCTGTTATGCCAGTAGTGAAGACAGCTCCTTGTGGTTCGAATTTAGATTTCACCATAATGTGATCGATGCAGGTTGAACTGGTAGAAGAAACTCTTGTAGGTGAATTTATGATTGGTTTCAAACCATGAAAAGCCATAAGTGAGAGGTATTTCTGAGTTTTCATATCGCTCAAATCCAAAGTATTAATATTTATATCCCCACATAAAATGATTCCCTTATTTTGGATAGATGTAGAGTCAAGCAGTTCGCTCAGCGATTCAAGGAAATAATCTGTTTGAGCCTGGGACGGAGATCTATACACAGCTATTACACACAAGTTACTCGATATCTGCATGCTTAGGCAGTTCGCGCCAGGGAGAACAACTTCATCAACGGTCGCGTGAACATTTTGTTTTATATAGGCAACTACACCATCGTTCTGCAAACAGTTTTTATTTGTGTCGTAAACAGTGTATCCAGGGATGTTAGGTATATTGGTAATTTTTTTTAGCCAAGCTTCTGTCAACACTAGTACCTCAGGACGCTGTTCATTCCCATCCAGCATAGTTATGGTTTCATCAAAGTTTTTATTTAAACTTCTAACGTTCAAACAAAGTAAAGAAAACTTGGAATGTTTTAAAAAATTTTTGCAAGTTAATAAATCTTTAATAATTAAATTAGGTTCTGTGATGTCACTCAAATCAACGCATTTTCCTAAATCGACATCCATTTTAAATGATGTAAATATTTTCGGTGCCTTTATTAATCAAATTCTATAATAATCTATTGAGGTCGTCTTCGTGTTTTATTTCCTTGATTTTTTTGCCATCATCTTCTTTCATTAGAACCGAACCATTTTTATACGAAATGTATTTATATTTTAATTCTTTTCCCTTTGTTTTGGCTTTCCAAAGTAGCTCTTTAAAATAAGGAGTTAGTGATTCTCCTAGGAATATCATGTTTTCACGGTTCGAAATCACCTTCTTATTTGCCAATAATTTTAATCTACATTCTGGATTTCTAATTTTTAGGATAATTTTTTTCGGATGTCCTGGTCTTCTGTCATATTGCCTTATTGCTGAGGTAATATCATCTGAACTTATTTTAATATTGGCACTTTCAATTAGTTTGATAGCGGTTATTTTGGGATGTTCATTAGATTTTTCGTCAATTCCTGTAATTTCAATTTGGTCATCAAGGTTGGACTGTTCTAAGTAAGCCAGTCTAGTTTCCAGTTGCTTAATGTTTTTACTTCTGTTTTCCAAATCGATTTTTAAACTTTCTACTTCGCCTTTAACGTGATTTATGGAGTCTAAGCGAGAAATGATGTCGTCATATTTTTGACTAATAAATTCCGTTGTTTTTTGAAACTCTAACATTTTTTTGTCAATGTTTTCAAGAATTTGAATTTTTATTTTCTCCAGTTTTGAATATACGTATGATGCAAATTTTGAAAAGACATCTTCTTCTGGGTTAAAGTCATCAGGCACAGTATTCATTTTGTTTTTAGATCTTGTGTTCAAATTATCTTGTTGTTGGGTACCGGTTTTTTTGCTCGAACTCATGGCCACTCTAGTAGTAGACTGTATTTCTGCAAAAACAGCACAATGCACAAGAGCGGTCTGAGACAGTGAAGCAAGCAAGCAAGCTGTATGGTCAGTGTAGGAAAGATGGCGATGTTGTTGGCCAATCACAAGAGCTCTCCTTAGTTTTGAATATATTTCAATTTCACTGTCACTATTTTCCGATATTAATATTTATTATTCACTTAAATACTCCTGTTTCAAAGTACAGAATTCATATCACTATTAATGCAGTAAACACTTGTATGTATCTTGTAACTGTTTCGGATTGTATTATTTACTAATAAATACAATTATTCGAAATTTGTAATGGATCACTGTTACTGTGTGTTATTTCGATTCGGTAGGTAGGTACATTAAACGGAGAGTTCTTAAAAAATTATTAAAAAGTGCATTTTTAAACCTCTCGAAAAAACATAGCGTCAAGCTGGCATTACAGAAATGGTTAGTGGTGACGTCACCGCTAACCTGCTAACTATTCACCGAAGTGTATCAAGATGTTTTGACATTTGAAAACTTACGCCACGGAAGACACGCACGCCATTCAACATTTCGTGTTTTTTGGTTATTTTCATACTGTTAAAGAGATTTAGATAAATAATAGTTTTTGTGTTCATTGGAAACATTATTTATGGTCTCAACAATTGAAATTATGACGGAAAGGGGCTATATTTGAGGTTAAGTATAGTCGAAAATATAGTCATAAATAGGTCATATTTGACATTTGGTTTACGATACATCGATTGTATTTTCGAATTGTTTTTAGTTTCAAGGGCTTTTTATACATACCAGAGTATTATAAATACTAGTGTTTCTGTATGTGTAATACATAAAACAATGTACGCCTGAACACAAAAATCGAGGCTTACGATGTCATTTGTATTTGCAATGAAAAAGATGATTTATTGTTTTTATATTGCACTTTGTTAAAATACAATAACAGAAGCGGTGAGATGTGGACATTTACCAATGTTTTTCTATATTAAAAACAGTTAATCTTGAATAAAAAACGCATGAGGCAAAAGTAGGGATGTTCTGCCCAAAAAAAATATTTCCCTAGATTTCGAAGTGAATTTTCCCTAGAATTTCACATTTACGCAATTACCTATGTAGCCACCTGATTATGAAACACTAATCCTGTTTAATTTATATGATTAATTAATTGGGAATATATCGGAATCCGGTAAATGTACTTATAATACTGTGCTTTTCAAAATAAAACACTTTTGGCTACGTGAAATAATAATTTAAAAGTACGAATTGACTCACCACTGAATTCCAAATAAAAAAAAATAAACACTTTGCACAATAAAAATCAACCGCAATCACCGATAAACGGAACTTAAAATATAAATGATTTTTTTTTCAGAGGTTCCATTTATCTTTTTAGATACATAATATCATTTTAGTTGTCAGTGTTAAAAATAACATTGCAGGTAAGTACATGAACAATATTTAATATTCATAGGAATTCCAAAAAATATATGTACGTATATACATATACATAAATAATACCAGTAATATTGTCATGTAATAAAAATTTTAGCAGAGTTCGAAATTCCTAGATTTTGCCCCGATTTCCCTTTTCCCTAAAAAATATTTTTTTCACCTAGATCTAGAGAAATTTCCCTAGACATAACATCACTGATTCAAAATGACAACTTGAAAGTAAATAAACTATCGGTGGGTGAAGACGTCACACAATCCACCATAGATACGGTGCTTTTCGGGGGGTCTTGAAAATTTAAACTTTGACAATTATTTTAACTATTAAAACTAAATATAAAAATAAAAATAAAAATGCAGTTATTTAAGTTTGAAGGTCTTAAAAAAATAAAAAATTCATTTCCATTCGTCCCGTTCTCCTTCCGCCTCCCCTTCTTCTCCTGCGTCCTTTTCCCCTCTCGCGTTCCCACTCCGTCACCTCCTCCTTCCCTCTCCCTACTCCACCACCCCCTCCCACCGTCCAGCGAACCTTCTCTCGAGTTCCCCTCCCCCCTCACAGTTTCCCCTCCCCCTCCCAGGTTCCCCTCCCCCTCCTTGGTTCCCTTCCTCCACCTCTCCCTTCCTTCCGCTTTCCATAGCAATAGTTGCTTCCTCGCGTGCCACCAATAGCAATTTTTTATACAAATTTCATAATGCCAGAGCTCACCTGAAGTTTTATAAAAACCTTCTCCTGACAATAACGAACACACAAAACAAGAATTATCAAATTTGGTGCAGTAGTTCGAAACCTATGCGCTTAGCAACACATTCAGCGATTCATTTTTATATTATAGATTCGTTAAACGCATAATAATGTTATTTATTTCCATCCCAAATAATTAAATTTATGCTATAGTTTGGTAGTTTCGGTAGATACTTATACATTTTAAGATAAAGTACGGCAACAGAAGACATAATGAACAAATATATTAAGTCCTGCCTGAGCAACAATTCAAAACGGACAATGTTCCTGAAAATGCAATAATGCAACTTACTGGCTTTTTGAATATTCTCCGCATACTGCAGACATTCCTTCTTTACATCTGGGAGGTCAAAATCCATATCCGCATACGATATTTCACCTTCACCTTCTTCCTGGGGCCCTGGTTCCGTCTTGATGGAAACACTCTCCGGGTTTAGTAGATCCATGGCAAGACCGTTAAAGGTTTATGGACTGTTCGGTTGAACTATTCTTTAAAAACAATTATGATAGAAGAAGTCATAACAGGGGTTTTAGCAGATGTTTAATTTTTCTTTATACAGTTTGTTTATTAAGGATCCGATATGTAAGAAGGAATGTGTTTTATTTTTTAAAGTATTGGTTTATCTATGGTTTAAGATTTCGGACATTATTGTTTGATATAAATATGTCATCTCTCATTGTTTTACGCAACTCTGTTATTTGGAATTGTTGAATGTTTAATTAATTTTGTATTTAAAATATTAATCAAATACTTAAATGTGTATTAATTGCTTATTGTTAACTTGAATAACTTAGGATTTAAAAAAAATTGCGAGTATGATTGATGTTTTGAGGAATTAATGTACGAGAACTTTACAGACTCATAGAATAAAGAATATCTGATTGTGTTACCTAACCTTATGTGGTAAAATATATTTATTAATTTAGATAGAGAAAGGGTTGTATCAGCTAACCTTTGGATCAGGCAAAGGCATAGGGTACAAAAGCTTGCTCAAATTGCAAAAAGTTAAACAAATAAATCGATTAAATAACGACCGAACATCTGAATCTTGCAATTGACAGTGACAGTGACAGATGCTTTCGTGTTTGTGATCTTTGGTTATGTTTAATGTGTTGCCATTTTTTGAACATTTAATATCCTATTAATACTAGTATTTAGTTTGCAAAAATATTATTTCTTCTCCAATGACAACTACTATCTGTTTCGAAATGAAAATAACGATCGTGTAAATAGGTCTGGCCTACCCAAAATGCACCACGGGCTCCATTGACAGTTTAGATCATTGATTTTCAAAGTGGGGGGCGCGCCCCACTAGGGGGGCGCGAAGACATGTACAGGGGGGCGCGGGCGCGGGCGGCGGTATCACTACGATCGCCGTATACCCGCGCTACCGCACGAATCTGTGGAGTAAACCCCTTTTCATGTTCCGAATGCAGTTATACAAGTTCTCAGAGGGAAGATTTAAAAATCCACAGTATGATTCACAAAAGAGAAAAACCATTTTCATGTCCTGACTGCAACTATTCGTGTCCTCAAAAGAGATATCTAAGAAGTCAATTGCTGACTCATAGTGCAATTATTTATGTACTACGAAGAGAAATAAAAAAAATCACATGTTTATCCACAGTGAAGAAAAACCTTATTCATGTTGTGACTGCAACTATTCCTCTTCTAGAAAAAAATAGCTAAAACGGCACTTGCTAACTCACAGTGAGAAAAACCCTTTTTCATTTTCTGACTGCAACTCTTCATATTATTACTATTCATATTCATGTTCTATTAAAAAAAAAAACAAAAAATCACATGTTTACGCACAGTGGTAAAAAAACTCATTTCAAGCCCTGACTGCAACTACTCTTCTCGAAAAAAAAATAAAACTGTGATGAAAAACCTTTTTCTTGTCCCGACTGCAACTATTCAGGCGCTACAAAACGTTATTTAAAAAGTCACATGTTTACCCATACTGGACAAAAACCCTTTTCATGTCCCGACTGCAATTATCCATGTTGTACAAAGGAACTTTTTAGACATCATTCGCTGACTCACAGTGCTTTAAAACCACTTACATGTTTCTACTGCGACTATTCGTGTTCTACAAAGAGGCACAAAAATCACATGCTTACCTTCAGGAGACAAAACCATTTTTGTCCCGAACGTGGTAATGGAAGTTCTCGAAAGGGAGGTTTAAAAATCCACAGTGCGATTCAATGTAGAGAAAACCTTTTTCATGTTCTGAGTGTAACTATGCATGTACTACGAAACCAATCTTTAGGTAATATTATTATATTTTAGCAGTAAACTAACCTGTGTGTAATAACTAAAAAGCGTTGTTCCAACTAAAAACTGTCATATAACATCATTCATATGTGCCATAAATTTTAACGAATACTGACAACGAAAATAAAATAAAAATTACGCACAATACAGTCGAGGAATTCCCCGTACAACATAAACTAAAAGGGTTGCCAACTTGGAAGATTTTAATTCCCTGTTTTTTTTTTATTTAAATGAAGAAAAACATGTTACCCCCCCCCCCCCCCTCCCCAAGTGCATTACGTAATATTTGAACGGCCCCTTGCTGGGCCCTGGGCTGAGGGGAGGCGTGGGCATATTCATTTGAAGCAGAAGGGAGGCGTGATACTAATAAGTTTGGGAACCCCTGGTTTAGATACTTAGTAACTTTTTGTTCATATTATCTTTAGTCACAACTTGTAACAACATAACAGTACTACTCTACTCAACTAGGTACATAATGCTCAAAACAACTCGAAAAAACATGGCAAGTCATAAATGAAATTTCAAATAAGAACCAAAAGGTTAACAAAATTCATCAAAAATCATTGCAGAGAATATCACAACCATGAAGATAGCTGAAAGCATTGCAATCAATTTCAATAACTTCTTTACAAACCTTGCCTGAACTCTTATAGATAATAATCCCAGTCTTAGTGTTCACTCAAATCAAATTCCTCCTGGAATTTCAGAGTCTAATGACACTACCTCTGAGCTATCTTCATTCAAAGAAATAATAGAACTTGAAATCTCAAGACAAATTGATAACCTTATAGAGAAGTCTGCAAATGGCCCAGATAACAAAAGCAATACCACAATTAAATGAATTAAAAAACATATAATCATTCCATTACACCACGTATTCAACAACTGCATCAGACAAAGCATTTATCCCCATAATTTGAATTTTGCATATCATTCCAATACATAAATCCGTATCCCAATGTAAAACCGACAATTACAGACCAATAACCTTAACTTTTCAATTATCCAAGATCTTCGAAAAGTGTTTAAAACGACAACTTATGATTTTTCTAGAATCGAATGCAATCCTCACAGCTAATCAATATGGCTTTAGGACTAACTTGAGCACCGACGACGCCGCCTTTAGTTTAACCAAAAACATATACTCTAACCTAGACTCTAATAATAAAACTTTAACCATTTTATTGAACTTAAAGAAAGCGTTCGATACAGTCAAACATACAATTCTATTAAAGAAAATCATTAACGTTGGTATTAAAAACAAAAGTCTCTTGTTACTAAAAAGCTATATATTAATTCGCCAACAACGCGCAAAAACAGGATCAAGCATAAGCACTTGTGATTCGGTAAAACATGGTATTCCTTAAGGAACAGTCTTAGGGCCACTACTCTTTCTAATCTACATCAATGACCTATGCAATATTATATACCAGTTGAAATTTTCTCTTTTGCCGATGACCCTGCAATAACAGTACATGGTAAAAAGTGGGAAGATGCAACCAGTAAAGCCAACAAATGCACTGCAATAGTCAAAGATTTGCTAGATAGAAATCTTCTCAGCCTAAATCACGATAAAACCATTTTTATTCCCTTCTATAATTCCCTTAAGTCATCTCCTAAAAACAATCTTAACTTGAAGTTCCATAACGTTAATTGTAACTTTACGACACGCTTAAACTGCGAAAATATGAAATTGTATCAAGTACTTAGATGTAACTATAGACTGCCGACTCAAATGGGCTTACCATATAGAAAAAAATGTTAATAAACTGAGATACTTACCTAAATTACATATTCAAACGCATGAGCAACATTGTCATGTCATTGTCAACATAAGGACCATGAAACTTATCTATTACGCATCGGCGTTTTCATCCTTTTCCTATGGAATAATCGTGTGGCGAGGAACATACAATAACCATGTAAAACCATTAGAAATTGCACAGAAGTCCATCATTAAGGTAATGTACCAGAAGGCCAAGACGTATCCCACCAATCAAATATTTCAGGTAACTGAAATTATGGAACTAAGGCAGATCTACTGTATCCAGTGTCTTAAATTTATATCTTGTCCTAACAATTTCACTAATAAAAACACAAATCGCTCTAGCCAGAGGCATACCACGTGCGTGTACACACTGCCACAATGCAAAACCAGGCTGGCCCAAAGGCACATAAACTGTATTGCCCCAAAACTGTACAATTCCCTACCCAATTCAATCAATACGTGTCAAAACCTGAACGTATATAAAAAAATTCAAAGCTGGGTAAAAACTATTAAGTGAGAATTTTTTTTGTATAAATTGTATTATCTGTTTCTAAATTCTTAAAATATTCCACGTTTTTCTGTATTTTAGATTAAAAAAAGGAAATATGTTTATTATATTTACACATCTATATGAACGTGTGTATGTACTTATTGGGTGTAAACGTACGTTAGGATATGTATATTTATCTTTAATTTAAAAAAAACTTCTCAGCAACTCCTGTAAAATTGATCATTTTGATCTCTGTAGAAACTATAAAGGAAGAAAAAGTTTTAATACGATTTATTTATAAAAAAGGAATCTGTATTTTAAATTTTACGTGCATTATCGTGGGTTTCTTCATTTACCGAGAATGCTAAATGCAATGCTAATTACTTATCCAAACTCACCTTATGTTTTATTGACAGAAAAAGATATTCTTTTATAAACTTTCCAATGAAAAGTAGCATTAAGAGTAAATTATTGAAAAACTGGTAGTCAACAACCCCGGTACGTGAGACCGGGGTCACCAACGATATACTTATGTCAAAATGCACGCCACCAGTGGCGTGTTAACCTTTCCCATACCATGCTAAAATACCCTCGACAAACCGTCTTGTAACACAGCGTTACTCTATGGGATTTGGAAATTATTTCAGGTTTTTTGTAAAAATATTGTGGTGAATATTTTTTATTTGGCTTATATTCATTTTTTGTAAGAAAAAAATATTGATTTTGTGCCCTAAAACTGACATATTAAAAAAATAATCATTCATAATAAATAATCAAATATTATTTGAAACGACCAACAAGGCGGGCGGCTGTGACAGCGACCGCCTAGGGTCATGTTAGCCTCCAGAATAGCACTATTGTTTCAGAAAGCCACATGTGGAATGCGCTAGGTACTAGTAAGGGCTGACACCGAACTACTATCATTTTTTAAATACATTTACATGAATACTTTATCGTAAAGAGCTTTTTATGTTTGCTGATACCAGATAAAATGGTTTTAACACTAGTTGCATAGAGAAATAGATTACAATAAAAATACAATACTTAAAAAACACTCAAATTTTAAATTTTATTACAGTTTTACGCGAAAGCAAACCATGAAAAAAAAAATTATTATTTTGAAGTGAAAAACTTCTTTAGCACCATTGTGATTTGAAACTGGATGAAACGAAAAAGCGACACTAAAAAAAAAACTATAAGCAAACCACGAAAAAAATTATGATATAATTACTTTGAAGTGAAAACTTCTTTAGCACCGTTGTGATTTGAAACTGGTTGAAACGAAAAAGAGACACTAAAAAGAAACAATAAGTAAACCACGAAAAAAATAATTTTATAATTATTTTGAAGTGAAAAACTTCTTTAGCACCGTTGTGATTTGAAACTGGATGAAACGAAAAAGCGACACTAAAAAAAACAATAAGCAAACCAAGAAAAAAATAATTTTATAATTACTTTGAAGTGAAAACTTCTTTAGCACCGTTGTGATTTGAGACTAGTTGAAACTTAAAAGCGACACTAAAAAGAAACAAACACATGCATCTATAGCATTTATAGGGAATGGGTTAGAATAATCGGTCTCCTCTTTATGCGGTGCTTCGTAGCCTTCCGGCTCTTGTCTACTTTAATTTTCTTAAGGTTTCGCTTCTACCGGTGTGAACTGCTTACTAGTATTTTTTAAATACTCGTATGTTTTAACATTTTTGCGAAATTTATTTTTTATATCGATTTTTATTGATAACTTTTAGGATAAAATTGAATTTTATGAGTGGAAATAGTTTACATAGCAAATTAAAAACATTTATTTCACAGAAACATAACGACATACACCAATTAGGTAAATTCTTATTTAAACATTAATCCGACGTGTTTAACATAACAAAATATAACTAAAAATGTAAATGTAAGAGATTTTTACAAAAAAGCAAAACAAAGACTATTATATTTACCTACTTATTATGTAATGCATTCGTCTATAGTAAATCTACATTAAATCGTAAAATGGCGACCACGCGCCATCTAGTGCTATACGATACTATAAGAACTTTAGCTGTGGAGTGCACTGTAGTGCAGACATACAATATTTTTTATCATTAGCTTCACACATGAGGCCCTGAGAAAAATAATTCGCTTCAGGGCCTATGTCATCTTTGGGGAGAGGTCTTCCTGCTGGTGAGGTCAAATGATCTCCCTCAACCAGTCTCTCCCGACCTGACCAGCCACGCAGAGCCAGTTGGTAGGCAGACGTATCCGCCGCCAAGATCCAGAACCAAACCTGCCCCATGAACCTGGGCACCCCTGCTTAGTCATCAAACGTAACAAACTACTTGAGGTCACTTATGGCAGAAGTGTTGGTTGTCCAATAAACGGTTTCCGTGGCGGCGGCATGCCGTTATTTTTCATAAGAAAAATATGCATTTTAGAAGATGATCGAAATAGCAAGTTAAACAAAGACAGTAAGCGTTCTAAAATAGTAAAAAAAATATTAAAAATCCTAACATTCATTGCAAAGGGTACCTTTAATTCATTGAAACCTAACCATTTATATTTATTGCTACTTTCTTCCATGTAATAATCATTTGTAAGGACGTCACTTTGCTACTGTTTCAATGGAAAGAAAGTCCCTTTTTAAAATAATTATTTTATGGGGGTAGTTTTGGTAATAAAATAGGTAGGTAAGATTCTAAATATTGCACCCGACCCTCACAAGAGTTTTATGGTGGTGCAATAATATTTACAATCGTATTTTTGATGAAGTATTGTCTTCGATTCCGAAACTACATCATGCAGCAGAGAGGATATACCACCAAAACCCTCTATCTCGAAAAATACTCCTTGCTTCATTCGCATTCTTAAATCGTCTAATACTCATCCAGATAAATCTGAATAAATAGATGCTTGGTTGCGTTACGGGGCACTCTATCGGAGGACTACCGCTAGGTAATAGATACTTTCAAACGTGCTCTTTTTAAAATTATTTATCTGTATATTTCTATTATTCTGTCTTTGGCGTGGTGGTCCGACTGAAAGTATTCGATTCACTTGACCATGCCATGACTTACTTGGCTATTATTCGCTTCGCGTCATATCTTCCTTTTTGAATGCCTTAACTAAATAAGCGTACCTTTTAATCCCATTCATCAAGTACACTTGACGTGACTTTATCACTAAACGGCGCTATAAAAAGGTGGAAATTATTATAATTTTTATCGGCCTTGTATCCCTTCCAGATCTCCACAAATTAACATGGCTCTACCTATAATGTAACTATATGGTTTTACAAGACATATATATTAGGAATCTCATTTAAAGAGCATTTCAACAATTATCCTACCTTTGCCAGTTCAATGCCTTACTTTTCAATTTGGGAGGCGTGTATGGGTGCCGCCCAAGGCCGTAGCCAGAAAAAAATGGGGGGGTTTTGTTTGGCGGAACAGTGATTATTAAAAGAAATTAAATGGTGTAACGTATCAATCTTATCATGTATTTTTATAATTACACAATTAAATTTTAGCTTTCTTTACAGCGAACAAATCAATTACCTTCTCGACGTCAATATCAATTTCGGGGGGGGATCAATCCCCCCTGATCCCCCCCCCCTGGCTACGGCCTTGGTGCCGCCGCCCCGGGAACCATTTATTAGATAACCAACACTTCTGCCAAAGGTCATTTCAAGTAGTTAGCTACGTTTGGGTAGAAATTTTTCCAGGTTTTGGCGGCGGATGCATCTGCCTACCAACTGTATGGCAAGCCGGATCGGGAGAGAATGGTTGAGGGAGTCCTTTTGACTTCTCCATCTGTACTCTCTCGGAACATCGCCTTACACCGTAGTGGAAGAGATGGATTCGTACGTCCGTCACTCCTGGACACAATGACACCCAGATTCCTACCCACCCCTTATATCCTTTTCCTTCTCAGAACTTCCTCACCTTCCTTTCCTAAAAAGACCCTTCACACATCATCCCCAAGGATGATATAGGCCCTGAGGGGAATTATTTTCCTCAAGGCCTCGTGTGTGGAGCTATTGTAAGAAAAGCACTTCATTGTCATTGTCTTAATCAAGTCTTCCACGAAGAGATTATTTGATAAAAATAAACTAAAATAAAATAAACATTTATTACTTCTGAACTAATGTGGCATGACCCTGCAAATAACCCAAAACCCATAAAACTAAACAAAAATATCCCCCGTCATCTGATTGTCTACAATCATAACATTTTGTCGTTAATTTTAAGGAAATACGCAGAAAGGGATTAAAAAATGACTCTGGTTTGAGGATCAAGTGGCCGGTTGGCCGAACCTTCCGATGTGGTTCCTTATTTTTTTTGTGGCTCTTTTTTTAATGAAAACGGAATGTCAAGCAACCCAAGTTTTTTTGCAGATAATTAATATTGTCATCTTTGTTTTCAGACATTTCAAATTAATGCACTAGAAAGCGACGACAAACGTATTATGATGTCAACTTTGAGAAGTAAAATAATCTCTACAGATAGGCAAAAGGTTTTAACGTTTTATTTTATATCTCTTTTTGTCATACATAACTAAAAGGCGATCGTAATATTGGAAGTTAATGAGGTTGGAATGAATTAATGTTTTGTCTTCTCTGTTATTCCCATAGAAATTTAAAATTTGTTGTCTCATCTGACATAGAAATTTGTCGCCTTTAGGAAAACATTTTTTAATATTTTATACAGAATCGTCACAATTTTTTAAATATTTTTTACGAATGCAAAAATTTATTTTTTAGGAATACCTAAAATGTTGATTTAATGATTGAAGCATTTGAGGAGTTATTGATGTTTAGAGCGTTGTAAACTATAATCGCATCGTGGATATGGGAGTGTAAAGTATTGTATTTTTAATGTAATCTATTTCTCTATGCAACTAGTGTTAAAACCATTTATCTGGTATTAACTTAGATCAGCAAACATGAAAAGCTCTTTAAGTATTTACGTAAATTTATTTAAAAAATGATAGTTGGGCGGTGTCAGCCCTTACTAGTACCTAGCGCATTCCACATGTGGCTTTCTGAAACAATGGTGCTCTTCTGGAGGCTAACGTGACCCTAGGCGGTCGCTGTCACAGCCGCCCGCCTTGTTGGGCGTTTCAATTAATATTTGATTATTTATTATGAATGATTATTTTTTTAATATTTCAGTTTTAGGGCACAAAATCAATATTTTTTCTTATAATAAATTAATATAAGCCAATTAAAAAATATTAACCACAATATTTTTACAAAAAACCCGAAATAATTTCCAAATCCCATAGAGTAACGCTGTGTTACAAAACGGTTTGTCGAGGGTATTTTTAGAATGGTATGGGAAACGTTAAAACACATGTAGACAACATAAATGTACGGGGTTCTCTTCACAACATCTCTCAAAAGTCAAACCAAATGATAAGTTCGCAGAGAACACACAATAAATCTAGTGAACGTTAGATGTCAAATTCAAAAATTCGTATGAAATCAAAGTGTTGCTATCAGTGGCGTAGCTAGCATGGGCACCCGGGGCGGAAAACGCGGTGACACCCCCCCCCCCCCCCTACCCCATAATTTTTTTTTTGAGAAATTCAAAACACAAATTTTGACTTCCTAAAATATAAAAAACCTTTCTAGCTAGTCATATATGTAAAAAAAAATGTTATCCTCAAAATTAAAAACACTAACAGAATAACAGCTTTTTCAACAAACGATAGGTGATAATTTCCTTCGCGAGTTCCCGTCAATCACAATATACGAAAGAAATGAGAATGACACAGGGGAAAAGCGAGGAATATTTCACGGGAATCCCCAATAAATCAATAGTAAGAACTAGGAACGAAAATAAAATAACAGAATTTTTGGGGAATGCTGACCGACCGAGCCATATAACTACAAATAACAGAGGTTCCGTGTGGAGTCTTTAATTCTCATATGTCGAAAAATTCTGAAAAAAAATCATTTGCTGTCATGAAAACATAATAACCAATACTTAGGTTAAAACCAGTTTTGTGTTCAGAGTGTAACGATAAAATTTCAATCGTGAAATAGTAAAGGGGCGTTCAAGTATAACGTAACGCAATTTTTGAAAGTTTTTGACCCTCTCTCCCCCCATGCAACGCGCTGTAACATTTTCTGCACCTCCCTCCCCCTAAACGTTACGTAACACCCAAGTGTCTATGTTTACCTAAAAGTCTCAATTAAATTGCGCAAAGTACTGGAAAGTCGCTTAAATACCTTTTCCTTGTTTTAATCGCGTTTGCGGTAAAAATAAAACAAGAGATTTCGAACTCGCAATAGGTCCATGCGTATATTGTTTATTTTATTGTTTTAAATTGTTATTCGTAAACAAATTGGGAAAACATTATTATTTTTATCGGCCTTACATTCCTTCCGGATCTCCACAATTTAATACTGTCTTACCTTTAATACACCTACATGGTTTTACAACACATATTTCGTTTTACATTAGCTATACTGATTAGGCCCTGAAGAAAGTAATTTTACAAAGGTTTCCATATGGAGCTACACTTTACTCAACTATGATTCATAAGCTTACTCAGAGTAATAATAATAATAATATATATCTTTATTGAACAAAAATTTAAAGATTTTTAACTACAAAAAGAGTATACAATAGTTTAAAAGTTGCATAAGTACAAAAGTTAACAATGGAAAACAATATACATATAACAGGAGGTACTTAAAGAATAGAGATTTATAATTTAAAACTTAGGTTTCTCGTAACCTGCCTCACTAGGCTAGCCTGTGTTAAGGAAGAAATTTTACGTCAATTTATAATTCTGTGAAAATACCTACACCTATATTTGAAAATAATCGCAGAATAGATTGGTTAATAACAATAACATAGGTACAATAGTGACAGCATTGGTTCATTACTAATTTCGAATTTGGGTGAGTGCACCGGTAAATGCCGTATCATTATTTTTTATCCAAACTTTTATGTTTTTTTTTTAATTTTTTTGTGATTCACATTTTTTTATACTAATTGGAAGAATGTTGTAAAGTCTTGTTGCAAGGTATCTGAAGCTACGTTGACCAAAAGTAGTATGAGTTATGGGAATTTGTAGTAATTTTTTGTTATTGTTTCGAATGCAGCGAGTATTTAATCTTTTTTCATAGTATTTATGTATATATGTGAATAGATGAGTGAGGATTGTTTTTGCGTAGATCTGTCGAACATCAAACACATTCATAATATTAAAGATTAAGTTCGAATCTGTAATTAGACGTAGTCTAAGAATTAATTTTATAATAGTTTTCTGTGCCTTTATGATTGGGTCTAGTGCTGATGCAGTACCGCCTCCCCATGCTATGATACCATACTCAATAATAGATTAACAGACTGCAAAATAAATCATTTTCAAGTGTTGAAATTCGAGAAAGTTTCGAATCGTTCTAAAAAAGTGCAAAGTTTCATGGGGAGAGTGGAGTCAAACCTTTTTCATGATCTGAATGCAGTTATACAAGTCATCAAAACAAAGATTTAAAAGTCCACAGTATGATTCACAGAAAACAAAAACCTTTTTCATGTCCTGATTGTAACTATTCGTGTTCACAAAAGAGATACATAAGAAGTCAGTTGCTGACTCAGCGTGGAGAAAAACCCTTTTCATGTTCCAACTGCAACTATTCATGTACTATGAAGAGAAATCTAAAAATCACACGTTTACCGACAGTGGAAAAAAATCTTTTTCATGATCTGACTACAAATATTCTTATTCTCGAAAAAAAATAACTAAAACGGCACTTGCTAACTCACAGTGATTAAAAAACCTTTTTCTTGTCCCGACTGTAACTATTCATGCGCTACAAAACGGTATCTAAAATTCAGACCTACCTGCCTTGTTTTTCAAACTGGTCTTTCAGCACTATTAAACACGCTAACACAATAATAACTTCTTCACTAATTCACGCCAGTCCATAGATAACAATTCACTTCACGAGTCTACGTTAATCACAATATACGAACGAAATTAGAATGGTACAAGGAATATTTCAGGGAATTCCCCGACTGAGCTAGGAACAAAAAAAAACATTTTTCGGGAATCCCCGACCAACCAAGCCATAGAGCAAAATAACAGTCAGTGTTAACGTGTAAAATATTTTTTACGGCAATCTTGCACCAATTAAGTTTTTTCTCCACGTTCGAGTGTCACTCCCTCCTCGGGTGGCACCCGGGGCGGTCCGCCCCCCCGCCCCCCCTCGCTATGCTACTGGTTGATATATATAAAAAAATCGGTGTGGAATTTTACAAAATTAAAAGGAACATTTTCGGAGACGGGACATTTTCATGTAGTGTCGTCACGAGCCCAAATAATGGATTTATTTATTAGTGAGAAAAAATGTACATTTCTAAAACATTTTATCAACATATTCGTAATCTTATGTAAAAAAATCTATCCGCATGATTTTTTCCAAGTCGTTATGAAATCCATGCAAGTGGCCTATTAGGTGTATGGGTTTTCTTACATTTGTTTATTGTTGACTGTCGAATTTATAAATATTTTAGTTGTATGAACTATGATTAACTTAATTAAAAATTGATTTTTAACGCTGCAAAAAAATAATTCAATAGTAACACCTACGCGAAATGATGCGCACTCGACCACCGGCCCCGAGCTGTGAGACGTTAGAAATTTACTAATAATTTCATGTCGGCCGTTATTCATAGTTTTCCTACATTACCTTTAAACTTGCGTCTCAACCTCTGTTTTATTATCGCATGTGTGTGTAACATATTATCGAATAAAATTATTCGTTTTGAACGTAATCGATCTTTCATTTCAATACAAACTAAACACATAAAGAGTCCTCGTGCTCACGCACCCTTTATGATTATTCCCAGTAGACCAGTAGGCTTAATTACCTTTGGTTTGTAGCTTTTTTCGATATTGTTCGGGGAATACCTTAAAAGTAATATGCAGTAATATTGACCAAAATCGGTATTATTATTATTTTTTTATACGAGCTCCACACAGGAGGCCCTGAGGAAAATAATTTCCACCAGGGCCTATGTCATCTTTGGGGATGCTGTGTGGAGGGTTTTTTTAAGGAAAGGAAAGAGAGAAGACTTGTGGGAAGGAAAAGGGTTTAAGGGGTTCAGTGTGTCCTGGTAATCCGCCTCCTAGACCTAGACAAACCTCACCCCGTGAACCCGGGCACCCCTGCTAAATCATCAAACGTAGCGAACCACTCGGGGTGACCTATGGCAGAGGTGTTGGTTATCCAATAAAGGTTCCCGGGGCGGCGGTACCCATTTCCACCTCCCAAATTGCATATTTATGATGATATGGAATTTTTGATGAAAAGTAGATGAAATTACCTTTTAGATTTGTGTTTTAAAAATACACTTTAGTTTTTTAAAACTGCCATATATTAAGATTCAAACGCGAAAAAAATGGATTTTTTTTTTAACCAAAACATATTTGATGAAAGTGTACAGAAATTTATAAAAAAACAAAATTTAAAAAATACTGTCCTTTTATATAATCAATTTGGAACGAAACTGTCACCTAACTTTTTCCTCGTGCATACAATAAAAAAATTATAAAAAATTTCAAAGATTTTTTATTGCCAAAAAACTAACCTAAAAAAATAATACTGACTTTTATAACAGATTTCTTGCAACTCTAAAGACGTTAATTTCATTGATACGTTTAGGAACACATGTATTAGATATTAATTTTTAATAAAAACACCACTTTTATGAAATTCACATAAAATAAAATACTTATGTAAATTTGAATTTTCATGTTTTACATAAAATACTTTTCTAAATAAATTGACATTTCAATTTTCAAAGTATGATTATGGTTATTAATACTTGACTAAAACTTATTAAAAACCACAAAAACACGGTAAATATATCAATTATGCGACTGTAATAGTGAATTAGTCATATTAATAGATATTACGATCAGATTTCACACATATTTCACACACACCCGCGAAGTGAGTTTTTCTTTGGCGGTTTCAACGCGAATGACGAATGCAAAGGCGCTGCCATCTAGCGGTTCTGAAGGAAAACAAACAATTACATTATGTACAGTATGAAAAATTGCATTGTTGCCCGACTTAAAATATATTTTAACATCAAATCTTATTAGTAATGTTATCGTGTTTAGGGTATTTTGGTTTTATTCATGTTGCTGCTGCAACACAGGTTATCGGCCGTGCTGTGTTTTTTTTTTAGTAAGGCTGTAAGTGTATTATGGTGGGTTTCTTCATTTACCGAGAATGCTAAATGCAATGCTTATTGTAAAAGTAAACGGTCAAACGCACAGAAATGTTAAAATGTCGATCGTTTACTTTTAGCATTGCATTTAGCATTCTCGGTAAATGAAGAAACCCACCCTTAGTGATCACAAAAATTCATCTCATCAAAAAAGCACACCGTCTTACCCTAACTCACCTTATATTTTATTGACAGAAAAAGATATCCTTTTATAAACTTTCCAATGAAAAGTAGCGCGAAGAGTAAATTATTGAAAAACTGGTAGTCAACAACCCCGGTACGTGAGACCGGGGTCACCAACGATGTACTTAAGTCAAATGCACGTCACCAGTGGCGGGTTAATAAAACGCCATTCATATTTTACGTAACTTTTTTTATTAACATCATGTCAAGAATTATACCAGTTCATTTTCATTATAAAAATAATAACAGATGTACACAAAAATGGAAAACAGCAAAATTGAATACATATCAAAGCAGAGATAATTTTTTAAAAAAGAACCAAAACCTTTATTCTCATTTATTTAACGATACTAATTTTGAAAACTGAAGACCTCCTGGTGTAATGTCAGATCTTGTACCTATATCTGTAGAGTTTTGTTTAATGCCTGGTAATGTTATCTGGCATAACTGAAACTATTTATTTTTAATTGTAATTACCTATTTTAATTCCTAAATCTATATTTTTATGTCATGGTTACAAGTATATATGTATGTCACTAATTTTAAGTCATTACTAATAAGTTTTAGTCGTAAAGTCACAAGCTACATTTACGTTTCAGATGTAAATCCCTAGTTATAATTTTAAATCTAAGTTGTAATCGTATCGTAATAATTTTATTTTATTAAATGCTTATATGTACAGCGCTCCTTAAGGTGATTTTTCGAGAAAACGGCGCTTTATAAATCAGTCAAATAGTATTATTTCTTCAAATTTTGCAAATTCACTTTGTGGGACCATTTTATTAATGAAATAATTATCAAAACATTATTTTACTACGATAATCTTTATTTAAAAAATCAACATGTTTCGAAAACGTCGTTCTTTTCATCAGGACATTATATGTACTAAAAACTAAATTATCAAGTATAGAAAAACAGGCGTATACCACCATATCTTAAACATATTTTAACAAAATTTATTTGATTATTAATAATATTTAAATTTCTATTGACATTTTTCATAATTTCTAATATTTCTAAGAGATCTATGTGAAAACCACTGACGTTAGTGTGTAAATTTTTAAAACTTGTATTTATATCAAATGAATGGTTAAATTCAATTAGATGGTTAGCAAATTCCGAATAATTATTGCTATTTGGACATCTCAAATGTTCCTTAATCCTCGTTTCAAAATTTCTGCAAGTTTTGCCTTTGTAAAAATGGTTGCAATCATTACAATTCAATTGGTAAACTCCGGATTTTTCATTTTTTGGTATTTGTCTTTGTTTTTTAAAATATAATTTTTCAGTTTATTATTTGTATAAAAAGGTGGCTGTATAGTATTAGGAATATTTTTCATGATTAATTTGGAGGTTTGATGATTTACAAATAATATTTTTCTTAATTGTTTTTTTAATATTATCACTAAGCAATGGGTAAATGTAGGACACATGATATTTTTTCTTTTTTTTCATATACTTTTTCTTATATTTTTTGTTTAATATGTCGCCTATTAATTTGGAGTTATAACCATTATAAGATGCAATTCTTTTAATAGTGTTAAGTTCAGTTTTGAAAATATTTGGGGATAACGGGTTATTAATTAATCTATTGATCAAATAATGGAAAGCTAAGAGTTTATGTGAAATGGATGGTTAGATAAGTTGTTTATAATTATATCAGTGTACGTTTCTTTTCGAAAAATATTAAATTCAATCTTATTATTAATTACATTTAGGTTTAAATCCAAGAAATTTATGCTTCAGGTGATTCCTATTTCTAATGTAAATTTAATGTTTTTATGAATTTTGTTCAAAAAAATATGGAACATTTGAAGATGTCTTTTGGTACCGGTCCGTAAAAAAAGAATTTATAATATCTCGAACGAAATGACATTTTACGAAAACTTTGTGTAATTACCGCTTCACAGTTAAAGCTCTATAAATTAAACATTTCTGAACGTAGCCGAATAGTAAAAACTGTTTTAAAAAGGTTACAAAATAAGCTTTCAAATAATTATGTTGCAAATAAATATAAACATTAAAAAACAATGCAAACCTTAAAAAATGTAAAAATGACGCACGTGATGTTTTTATGTGAAAACGGTACTAAAATAACAGATTATGTAAACCACAATACTTATTTTATTATATAAATGTATAATAAACACTTTTGTCACCTCACTTTTTTATCATTTCATATAAAAATATTTAATAAAAATTAAAAATGTCGAGCGCGGTCCAGCCGCCCGTTGGAAATTTGGCCGGTAAAATTATATGTCAGACTGCGCGAATGACCGAATATTCTTGTTATGTATTTCTATAGACAACTTAATAGGGATGTACAGCTTGATCCTTTATCGTTTATCCTTTATCCTTTACTAACATATTTTTCGCGTTTTGTTTTTCCTGTTAAGCACTTGCATACTACTTACTAACAACGTATGCAAGGACACTGGAGGTCTAGATTTGTTCAAAATAAATAAATATAGCTTTGTTTAATAAAAAAAAATTAGAATCTTGCGAGAGCCTTGAAGGAGTAACCATCTGTTACTTATACCAGGGCGGGTAATAGGTGGATAACTGATCTTTTATCGACCTTTTACTTTTTACACACGCGTTGACGTATAAACACGCTTATTGTACTTGACTGCTATTGTATTTTTTAACGCATGTATTTGATTTAGTTGCTGACCGGTTGTAAGTAATAAAGCAGAACTATTAAACATTTTATTTTCTACTTGGTTTAAAAATATATCAGCTACTAAGGGACTTGTACTTACTTCATTGCCAAACCGTCTTTTTGTTTGAAATTTTTTATTATAATATTGAAAAAAAAAATATATATTTAAGAAAAAATTTCATTCGTCCTGCATTTACCCAATGCTAAGTGATAATATTAAAAAAATAACGGAGAAAAATATTGTAAATCATCAAGCGTCCAATTTAATCATGAAAAAAATTCCCAATACAATACAGCCAGCTTTTTGTACAAATAATAAATTTTCAAATAATAAATAAAAATCATATTTTAAATAACACGGATAAAGAACAAAAAAATGAAAAAATCCGGAGTTTAAAAATTGAAATTAAATAATTGCAACAATTTTTACATAGGTTAAACTTGCAGAAATTTTGAACCGAGGCTTAAGGAACATTTGAGATGTCTAAATAGCAATAATTATTCGAAATTTGCTAACCATCTAATTGAATTTAATCATTCTTTTGATATAAATAGTGGTTTTAAAATATTACAAACTAACCTTAGTGGTTTTAACTTAGATCTTTTAGAAAAATTAGAAATTGGGAAAAATGTCAATAGAAATTGAAAATTATTAATTATCAAATTATTTTGCAAATAACCCTATCTTAAGCATATTTCCAATGTAATTTTTTGTCTTTGATCTTCTAAGCACCTCCCCTTTCCATGTCTCCCCCCCCCCACTACTTCTATTTCTACCCACGCCTATCTTTCTACACTTGATAATTTAGTTTTTAGTACACAAAATATCCTGATGACGAGAACGTCGTTCTCGAAACATGTTAATTTTTTAAATAAAGATTATCGTGGTGAAAACAAAGGATTTTTAATTATTTCATTTAATATTATAATTTTAATTATTATCGCTAGATTCGAGCAAGCATGTTCAAAAAATGTATCCGAATGTGTCTTATTAATGTAGGCTTATGTGCAGTTAAACATTCACAGAAATAGGTTTATCTCTACTGTGAATCACCATGTGCCTCGCTAAACAACTTTTCTGAGAACATACATAATTGCAGTCGGAACAAGAAAAAGGGTTTTTTCCACAGTGATTGAGCACATGTCTCGTCAAACCACTTTTATAAGAACATGAATAACTGCAATTGGAACATGTAAATGGCTTTCCTCCACCATGGGTAAGCATGTGTCTCCTTAAACTATTAGTCTGAGAGCATGAAAAACTGCAAACGGAACACGAAAAAGGTTTTTCTCCACTGTGAGTAAGCATATGACTCGTCAAACGACTCTTATGAGAACATGAATAACTGCAATTGGAACAGGAAAAAGGTTTTTCTCTACTCTGAGTCTGCGTGTTTGTCTTCAAATTTCCCTTCCAAGAAAATGAATCGCTGCAGTCGGAATGCGAAAAAAGTTTTTCTCTTTTGTGAGTCAGTATGTGAGCCAGCAAATATCTCTTTTCAGAACATGAATAGCTGCAATAGGAACACGAAAAAGGCTTTTCTTCACTGTGCTTCCTCATGTGTTTCCTCAAATATCCCCTATCTGAACATGAATAACTGCAATATAAACACGAAAAAGGGTTTTTTCCACAGTGATTGAGCATATGTCTCGTCAAACCATTTTTATGAGAACATGAATAACTGCAATTGGAACATGTAAATGGCTTTCCTCCACCATGGGTAAGCATGTGTCTCCTCAAACTACTATTCCGAGAGCATGAATAACTGCAGTCGGAGCACAAAAAATGTTTTTCTCTACTGTGAGTGAGCATGTGTTTCCTCAAATTTCCCATAACAGAACATGAATAACTGCAATCAGAACACGAAAAAGGTTTTTCTCCACTGTGAGTCCTCATGTGTGTCTTCAAATTACTCTTGTGAGTAGATGCAAAATTGCAATCGGAACACGAAAAAGGTTTTTTTCTACTGTGAGTAAGCTTATGTCTCGTCAAACTATTCTTATAAGAACATGAATAACTGCAATCGGAACATGTAAAAGGCTTTCCACCACCATGGGTAAGCATGTGTCTCTTCAAAGTACTATTCTGAGAGCATGAATAACTGCAATCGGAACACGAAAAAGGTTTTTCTCCACTGTGATGCAGATCAGCCAATGAATCTGAAAAATAACATGAATAAAAGTGAAAGCACTGTGAATTTAAAAAAATGTTGGAAAGAAGGAATCGTTATTTACCTTTTGCCTGGGTAAAACTTTGAAAGCGTTTTAGGCATTCCTTTTTAACATCCGGTAGCTCTATGTCAATTTCCATATAAGGAATTCCCTCTCCATTTTCATCTCGGGGTCCTGGTTCTACCTTGAAGCTTACAGTCTCCACTTTAAGGCTACCTAGAAAAACCAAACAAAATATAAGGTTTTATTTTACATTAGAATTAAAATAACATTGAGAGTAAATATAAGAATCACAGAACATTTAAGATGCTTAAATAATAATTTTTTCAGAGTTTGCTAATCACCTAATTTCCACGCATCACACTTTTAATAAGGACACAGGGGTTAAAATTCTTCACTCTAACAATAAAATCAAAAAAAAAAAACTTGGAAGCCCTTGAAATCAGAATATCCTAAATAATAACGCTAGTATTTTGATTAGCCAAATTAATTTATCTTTTTGTCCCATTCTAAATATTTTTCCAATAAACCGCTCTGTTCTTCCCGGAAATCCAGCTATTACGCCCACCCCTTAGCTTACCTCCCACTCAAACACCTAAAATTTGTATATCTGTCAATATTCAGTATCATCGGTTAGTTATAATATTCTCCTGACGAAGGAAGGGTGATTCTGAAACCGGTAGAGTGTTTATAAAAAAAAGTGGTCTACAACAAATTTATGTGTTTTTATTGTAAATTATGGCGAGCCACAAAGTTAATCCTTTTTCAAATATATAACAATCTTTGAGGTATAACAATCTTTAGGAAATATGATGGACCCCAGGTGTCCACTTCAGGAACGATTCTTCAACAAGGAAGAAAAAGAAGAAAACACTAAGTTTTGTGTAGCAAAGAAACTTGTGTTATCAATATCATAATATGGATTTGGCTGAATTTAAACGGGCTTTAAAAACCAAATTATTTAAAAAATCATACCATTCATGAATCCTAACATCTTTTAAATATACGTAATAAACCATGTTCTCTAGTTTCCCGTAATTGTTTGTTTTCGGTCTCCTCTAAATTGTATTATGTTTAATGTCAGAATAATTCTCATTTCTGAACGCAAAATGCCTTCTTTTAGTATATTATATTTTAGTTTTAAAGTTTCTTGTTTTGTCCTGTGTTACAATTGCACCGGTATTGTCTATTATTATTATGTTCCTGTTACAGCACTATCTTTGTTAATTTTGTTCTTTTGTCATTGTTTTGTAAATACTGTATATTCTTTATTTCATATTATTTTCTCAATACTATAAGGAGCACTGTAGGATTATTTTTAAATTTATTATAGTTAAGCGCACTTGAAGTGAAATGACACAAAGCTGCGCTATATAAATACAAAGTTATTATTATAATATACTAGCTTGTCCCGGCATGCGTTGCTATGCCATTTAATAAAGAAATTGTATCTCTCTGAGTGTCCTTTCCCATTTGTCCCATTCCCCTTCTGCCTCACCTTCTTCTCCTGCGTCCTTTTCCCCTCTCGCGTTCCCACTCCGTCACCTCCACCTTCCCTCTCCCCACACCACTCCCTCCCCTTCCTCCGTCCCGCGAACCTTCTCCCGAGTTCCCCCCCCCCACTCCCAGATTCCCTTTCCCCCTCCCAGGTTCCCATCCCTTTCCTGGTTCCCTTCCTACACCTCTACCTCCCTCCCGCTTTCCATAGCAATAGTTGTTTCCTCGCGTGCAATAGCAAATTTTTTTTACAAATTTCATAATACCAGAGCTCACCTGAAGTTTTATAAAAACCTTGTCCTGACAATAACGAACACACAAAAAAATAATTATCCAATTTGGTGCAGTCGTTCGAAAGTTATGCGCTTAGCAACATATTCAGCAAATCATTTTTAAATTATAGATTTGTTTGAATCGTATAATAATGTTATTTATTTCCATCCCAAATAAGTTAAAATTATGCTATAGTTTGGTAGTTTCCGTAAATACTTATACATTTTAAGATAAAGTACGGCAACAGAGGACATAATGAACAAATATGTTAAGTCCTGCCTGAGAAACAATTCAAAAAGGACAATGTTCCTGAAAATGCAATAATGGAACTTACTGGCTTTTTGAATATTCTCCGCAAACTGTAGACATTCCTTCTTTACATCTGGGAGGTCAAAATCCATATCCGCATACGACATTTCACCTTCACCTTCTTCCTGGGGTTCTGGTTCCGTCTTGATGGAAACACTCTCTGGGCTTAGTAGATCCATGGCAAGACCGTTGAAGGTTTATGGCCTGTTCGGTTGAACTATTCTTTAAAAACAATTATGATAGAAGAAGACATTGCGGGGGTTTTAGAAGATGTTTAATTTTTCTCCATACAGTTTGTTTATTAAGGATCCGATATGTAAGAAGGAATGTGTTTTATTTTTTAAAGTATTGATTTATCTATGATTTAAGATTTCGGACTTTATTGTTTGAGATATGTCATTTCTCATTGTTTTCGCCACTCTGTTATTTGGAAATGTTGGATGTTTATTTGATTTTGTATTTAAAATATCAATCAAATACTTAAATGTGTATTAATTACTTATTGATAACTTGAATTACTTACTGTAAGGATTTAAAAAAAAAATTGCGAGTATGTTTGATGTTTTGAGGAAACAATGTACGAGAACTTTACAGACGCACTGTTAACTCATAGAATAAAGAGTATCTGTTTGTGTTAACTTTGTATGGTAAAATATTTTTTATTAATTTGGATAGAGAAAGGGTTGTATCAGCTAACCTTTGGATCAGGCATAGGGTACAAAAGCTTGCTCAAATTGCAAAAAGTTAAACAAATAAATCGATTAAATAACGACCGATCATCTGAATCTTGCAATTGACAGTGACAGATGCTTTCATGATTGTGATCTATGGTTATGTTTAAGGTGTTGCCATTTTTTGAACATTTAATATCCTTTTAATGCTAGTATTTAGTTTCCAAAAATATTATTTCTTCTCTAATGACAACTATCTGTTTAGAAATGAAAATAACGATCGTGTAAATAGGTCTGGCCGACCCAAAATGTACCACGGGCTCCATTGACAGTTTAGATACTTACTAACTTTTTGTTCATATCTTAAGTCGCAACTTGTAACAACATAACAATATTACTCTACTCAACTAGGTACATGCTCAAAACGACTCGAAAAAACACGGCAAGTCATAAATGAAATTTCAGATAAAAACCAAAAGGTTAACAAAATTCATCAAAAAATCATTACTGAGAATAACACAATAATGAAGATGCTGAGAGCATTGCAATCAATTTCAATCACTTCTTTAAAAGCAAACATTGCCTCAACTCTTATAGATAATAATCCCAGTCTTAGTATTCACTACCTCTGCGCCATCTACATTCAAAGAAATAACAGAACTTGAAATCTCAAGACAAATTGATAACCTTAAAGAGAAGTCTGCAAATAGCCCAGATAACATAAGCAATACCACAATAAAATTAATTAAAAAACATATAATCATTCCATTACACCACGTATTCAACAACTGCATCAGACACAGTATTTATCCCGATAATTTTAAACTCGCATATCATTCCAATACATAAATCCGGATCCCAATGTAAAATTGATAATTACAGACCAATAACCTTAACTTCTCAATTATCTAAGATCTTCGAAAAGTGTTTAAAACGACAACTTATGATTTTTCTAGAATCGAATGCCAACAAATGCATTGCAATAGTCAACGATTGGCTAGATAGAAATCTTCGCAGTCTAAATCATGATACATCCATTTTTATTTCCTTCTTTAATTCCCATAAGTCATCTCCTAAAAACAATCTTAACTTGAAGTTCCATAACTTTAATTGTAACTTTACGATACGCTTTAACTGCGAAAATGTGAAATTAGGAAATTGTGTCAAGTACTTAGATGTAACTATAGACTGCCGACTCAAATGGGCTTACCATATAGAAAAAAATTATAATAAACTGAGATATTTTATACCTAAATTACACATTCAAACGCATCAGCAACATTGTCAATATAAGAACCATGAAACTTGTCTATAACGCATTGGTGCTTTCATCCATTTCCTATGGAATAATCGTGTGGGAAGGAACATACAATAACCATGTAAAACCCAGAAATGAAATGAAAATGAAGTGAAATTACACAGAAGTCCATCATTAAGGTAATGTACCAGAAGGCCAAGATGTATCCCAGCAATCAATTATTTCAGGAAACTGAAGTTATGGAACTAAGGCAGATCTACTGAATCCAGTGTCTTAAATTTATATTTTCTCGTCCTTACAATTTCACTAAAAACACAAATCGCTCTAGCCAGAGGCATACCACGTGCGTGTACACACTGCCTCACCGCAAAACCAGACTGGCCCAAAGGCACATTAACTGTATTGCCCCAAAAGTGTTTAATTCCATACCCAATTCAATCAATACCTACGTGTCAAAATCTGAACGTATATAAAAAAAATTTAAAAGCTGGGTAAAAAATAATTTGGATGTGAGGAATTTTTTTGTATAAATTGTATTATCTGTTTCTAAATTCTTACAGTATTCCATGTCTTTCTGTATTTTAGATTAAAAAAAGGAGATATGTGTATTATATTTACACATATATATGAACGTGAGTATGTAAACATAAAATCTATCATGTTGATCTCTATAGATATAGGCAGTATATCAGTGATCACTATAGATATACATATAAATATATATATATATATATATATATATATATATATATATATATATATATATATATATATATATATATATATATATATATATATATATTTATATGTATATCTATAGTGTATTGTTACTCTCTTTTTCTCATATCTATATGAGAAAAAGAGAGTAACAAAAAAGATCCCACAACGGCGAAGCCAGTGTGTATATATATATATACACACTGGCTTCGCCGTTGTGGGATCTTTTTTGTTACTCTCTTTTTCTCATATACATGAGCTCCACGCAGGAGGCCCTAAGCAAAATAATTTCCCTTAGGGCCTATGTCATCTTTGGGGATGCTGTGTGGAGGGTTTTTTAAGGAAAGGAAGGAGAGGAGAGTTCTGGGAAAGAAAAGGGTTTAAGGGTTGGGTAGGAATCTGGGGTTCAGTATGTCCTGGCCATCCGCCCCCAAGACCTAGACAAACCTCACCCTATGAACCCGGGCACCCCTGCTTAGTCACCAAACGTAGCGAACCATTTGGGGTGACCTATGGCAGAGGTGTTGGTTATCCAATAAAGATTCCCGGGGCGGCGGTACCCATTCTCGCCTCCCAAATTAAATAGGTATTATGTTGGAACCTATTCCCATATATCAAAAAATTTTGCTAATAATAACAAAAAAAAAACTTACAAAATCCCAAGCACAAATATTATTTATTTGTGTAACAAAAAATGAATAAGGAGTGGCATTCTATAAGAATCTTTTTTTAACCCTAGATCACTAATCATTCGTCTCACAGTCGACAAGCACCTGTCGCGTTCGATGTTTGGGTATGTTCCCGACACTTTGTCGCCCCGCCCCTCTCAGTACCTTCCTGATTGGCTAATTAGTGACTCCTCGAGCGGAGGCGAGGCGAACGTACGCTTACTAGTTCTGGAGTAATAACAAAATAGTCATCTCACAGACGAACGTGTAGTGACCACGTACATATATAAATACATATACAAAAAAAGAAATTCTTAAAATCAACCATAAATCCTAGTTACATTGACAAGCTGCATATTTTTCTGCTCCCAATTCAAGTGCTCCGCAAAGTAGATAGATTTGGCGAAAACAAACAGTGAAGCTGATATTTAAATTAAACAAAGTGCGCACTATTGATTGGCATTAATAATAATAATCAGTTCGTAATATATCTTCTACAAAAAATAATTAAAAAAATAAATATTTTAACATTCTGAAACTCCCAAACTGGTGATAATAATATTTGTGCAATACTACTGATTTAAATGTGTAAAGTGGAGTAAGTTTTGCGAAAAAATAAATATTTCAAATCTTCACAAATTGATGGAAGAAGCAAAGGAGGTAGTTAGTGAACTACTTTTCGCAGTGCAAGATCCCAGCAAAAAATTCAGTAAAGACTAACAATTTATTGTGACGAATAAAGCCACAAATATACTATCGTTATTAGGTCACCTGGCAATTGAAATGTCAGAAGATAAAAATAAAACAGAAATCGCTAATAGAGATAAAACTGTGGTTAGCTGGAAGAAATGGGGTCTACCCATAAGCTACACCTTTTGTAATTTTTATTTTACAATAAATATTTTTTGATTTGATTTGATTTGAAAGATATGATTACCCTCAAAATAACCAAAAAAAAAAAAAAAAATATTGTCTAATGATTAGTCCTAGAACAAGCAGTGACACTTCTGACTTAATACTAAAAAAAATACAAAAAACATATTAAAATTAGTAAACTGGGAATATGTATTGAAGGCATCAAAAAAATATCCCGAAACAGAATCATCATTGAGTGTTTAAAAATAGCGGAAATTACAAATGGAGATCTCAAAAGTAATAAATGATATCGATACTAAAAAATTTCATAAAAGAAACCTACTTTAATCTTCAAGGGAATATTTAATGATCATGATTAAGAAGATTTCACTTGTGACATCATCGAACAAAATGAAGAAATTAAAAATTATGTTGGAAATTAATGAACATAAGCCTGTCTTCAACATCAAGAAAATAATAAAAAATAAATTTAACGATACATCTAATTATGTGGTCGAAGTAGATACTGAAACCCGGAGTGTACTCTTAAACAAAGATAAAATTAAAAACGGATACCAAAGAATCTTTTTTGAAGACGCAAATCCAGTTATGCAATGTTACCGTTTACGCATAAATATACCAATCCCTAGATCGATATCTTCGGGCCTTTTCTAAGGGACAAATTTCGACACCAACTTCACCACGGAAAAACAATCCCGATCTTGGTAGAAGGGAGTTTAAGGCCATTTGTCATAGACAATGGTACAAGGCCTGCCATAGACAATATACTCGCCCTACTTTATTAGCCCAATAAATTATTAAAAAAAAAATTTGAAAAGCAGAAAAATGAAAAAAAAAACTTTTTCCCAGGACAACAAGGTTCCATGTGCCAAAGATGGTTCCGAGGAAATGAGATTTACATAGTTTTTTTACAGCTCATTTTCTCAGGAGGGAGCTTTGTCAGATGGAAACCTGTTATCCTGAGGAGATGAAAAATCAATACATTAGAAAAATGAAAAACTCACAGGTGATGTTTAAAATATTTTTTATTTAAAAAAAAAAAATGGATAAACAATACATAAAAATGCAGAGTAGGAGGTTCCACCCATAGATTGAGCATGAGTCAGAAATTAACGCTGACTGGGCCATAATGTATTCATTCATTGTACTTGTCATATAATTAACAGTATTATATAATTGTTCATATATCCAACGGAAAATCCATTAATACATTATTTGGCTTAATACGCTAACTCTGTAATCTTTTCTATAAAATGTACAATAAATACAAATACATAAAAAATAATAGCACAAATTACAAGCACAAAAACAGTACACAAAAAAAATTTAAAAAACACAAAAACAAAGAGCTTTATACAAAAATATGTAAACATTGGAGGTTGCCAACCACTTTCCCACAGCGTTCTAAGGAAACAGATGGTTTCCTCCTTCACCGTACACGTCAGGACTCTATTTTTTTTTGTAAAGACTCTACTTTTTATTAAAATGACTCTAGACCTCCAATGTCCAGGCATACATTGTTAGCAGGCAGTATGCGAGTGCGTACATGTTGTTAATTATTTATTTCACTGTATCACGTCTTATCTCCGCCACTTGATGTATCTGAAATAAAAATTTATTAATATAAAGGAAGAAGAGTTTCTGAGAGAAGGCAGTCCCGCCGAGGATGAGCGGAGCCATCAATCCAGTCGCAAGGAAGACTCGGCGTCAGCATCCCAAGCCGGCTTCCCGGTAGGCCCTCGAATAGAATGTTGGGATTAAGGGGGGAAGAAACCTGAAGACCCTAGGGAAAAAAGTGAGCATCGGGTCACCAGAGGCAGGGTGTAAGGGCACCGGTCCGCTACGGTCAGTCTTCGGGCCTGCTCATGGCAACGGGGGAGGCGCGGGAGGGTTATGCAGCTGCTGCCTTGGGAGTCATCTCCTCAGTTGATGCATGGTCAAAATATGTAAGCACAAAAAATCTATACAAAAATATGTAAATACTAAACATATTTTAATTAAAGAAGGTGTTGAAAGATATTCAAGAAAGTACTAAGGGAACGTACCCATACTACGTGACCAACTTTTTGCAATTTTTAACCCCCCCCCCGGTGACCAAAAATCTAAGCAACCCGCCGCTCATTTGTATGGAGCGTGACATTTTGAAGACCCCCCCCCCCCTAAGCGTGTCACGTAGTATGGGTACGTTCCCTAAGCGCCCCCACAAAGACACAGAATTTGACAAACAATATATTACTACAATAGGTTGAGTTGAGATATGTATGTATATAAATGTTAATATAAATAAATGTAAATAAGGAAAAAAAAATACTAAGACAACCACTTTTTTCTATACTTAGAATATTTTGTGTACCTCAACATCGCCTTTTTCCTCATGGAATCAGGTCCATTATAAGGTCTGGTATCTTTTTCAGATATTTTTTTATTAATATCTCCGCACCAAACATTAATATTAAAGGGCACGGCGAATTTTACAATAGATTCGGCTAAAATTTTTTTATTTATTATATTTATTTAAATTTAGATTTAAAGTTGAAGATTGGGTGTAAATAAAATCTGCTATGTTAGACAGAAGGACGGCTGAATTTTCAGCTTCGCAATTCATACCCGGTGAACGTGCGGACCACAAATTACAAATCATTAATGATTTATAGGCTTCTGAAAATAAGGTAGCGGATGGATTTCGGACCCCACGACTTCGTATCGAACCGAAAAAGTTTTCTAATGGATCAAAGAATTGCAAAACTCATGAAGTGTCCAATGGATTTTTAGTAAACGCCTCTGGACATATATGGTTTAATGCTTCTAGGGCAGCAGACACCCTGTCACTAAAAATTTGCGAGGCAAGTTACAACTACTTTATTTAATAACTTAACTTTATTTTTCCCTTTCAAGAAATATAAAACAAATATACATACCTTCGTTAACTCCTGGTATCCCTTTGGTAGGAATAACCTCACTGCTGGTCCCTAGGTAGAAGTTTTGTTCTCAAATAAATATATTTAACACATTAACCAAAGTATGGAAACAAAAAGTAGAATACTTTTTCCCTTTCAACAAATATCCAGGAGCTTTGTAATAAACTTTTTGGATTCTTAAAACAAAATATTATCCAAATAGCGAACGTCTGGGGCATGCCATGTGTACCTAACTAACTAACCATCACGCCGTTTCTCCGCAGGGGTAGGCAGAGAGGACGGACCGCCAAACAACTCGTTCTTAGTACACACTCTTTGCCTCACTCACATTCATTCATCGTCTCATACATACTCTTCTATTATTCTTACTTTTGACATGGCCCGTCTCAAGTATCCGATTCACTGGTCAGGTAGGTACCGTAGATGCCTAAAGGCATTGGAAATGGTGCAAGTTCATTTACTCAGACCGTCCTTTATTCAGTGTGCCTAAGTATACAAAATATACATACCTTCGTTAACTCCTGGGACTCCTTCGGCAGGAACAATCTCACTGCTGGTGCCTTCGTAGACATTTTGATCTGAAATAAATATATGTATGAATTAGCTAAAATTTTGGAACAAAAACTACTTTATTTTTTCCCTGGCAGGAACAACCACACCGATGGCCCTTGGGAAGTCATTATGCACTGAAATCAATATAATTAACCAAAGTTTGTGAACAAACCATTTGCGATTATACGTTTTGCAATAATTTCCACAACTTTGTCCTCAGCAAACATGAATTAAATCTGAATAAATATAAAAAAGAATAATGGTAATTATCGGTTCGGACTGGCCACGCTTATTATGAATAATTTTTAGAAAAAAACTTTAGATTCGCCTAAATTACTATAAAAGGAAACTTTTTGGCTTTGGGGCGGCGGAAAATAATGCATTTTAATTTTCAATTGCATAAAACCAAAATTCTCTTCGCGATCCGACACAGCGAAAATCCGCGGCCGTACCTGTCACTGTGATGTTGGTATCCTTTATAAATTAACAAGAGCTAATACGACTGTAGCCGACTTCGCGGGATACCTACATGAAATACCGCGAATCACAAACCATGTTACACAAACCTAGCGTAGCCGCTAAACCACTTGAAAACTGGGATGTTTTTCTTGCCTTGACGCGAGTAGGCGTTATAAAGGGGCACTTTCTTTTGTATCACAAACCATGTTACACAAACAAGCCCGCTAGACAAATTTCATAATTACGCGCCTTATCCCACGAAGTCGGCTACAGTCGTATTAGCTCTTGTTAATTTATCAAGGATACCAACATCACAGTGACAGGTACGGCCGCGGATTTTCGCTGTGTCGGTCGCGAAGCGAATTTTGGTTTTATGCAATTGAAAATTAAAATGCATTATTTTCCGCCGCCCCAAAGCCAAAAAGTTTCCTTTTATAGTAATTAAGGCGAATCTAAAGTTTTTTTCTAAAAATTGTTCGTAATAAGCGTGGCCAGTCCGAACCGATATTTACCAGAATAATTATGCAATTTAAGATTACATACCTTTATGATGTTTGACGTAATCGTGGTCCCAATATTTGCAACGACTCATTCCACAATATTGAAAGTGGATAACAAGCGACCTCCCTAATACTTAATGTCGTGAGATTTTGTCGAGTTGGGGTCTACAATGAAAAATAAATACAGTTTTAGGCAAAAAAAACAACAAAATGAAACATAAAAACAAATGTAATAACGGATGAGAGATTATCACCTGCATTTTCGTCGTCATTACGACCACTCACGAAACTGACTTTCTTTAATTATGTAGTTGGGATATCTATGTCGAATCGAATATCTGTCCACACAGCCTTTAACGCAGCACGACTTTTTAAAACTTCCTCGAAGTGCTTTTGTAAGAACCATTTTAAAATCAAAATATTTACGTATTGGTATAACGCGACTGACAAATGCAATCATAAACCAAACCGGATATGCTGGTTCAATGGCGTATTTGTCATTTCCGTTTACCTACTATCTACAATTCAGTTCATCTATGGACCCGATCTTTTTTGGAGTTACAAGGTTAATACAGAGATATACGCTCCTGCGTTTACGCTTCGGACATGGTACTGCAAGATGTCTCCAGAGAGAGAAGGACGAAAAGCCGGTTTGCAGTTACTGCGGTCTCGATCACACACACAGCGATTGCGGGAACAAGGACAAACAACCAAATTGCAAAAACTGTTGTATTCAAAATAAAAAATATAAATTGACATTTCCGGTTAATCATAGAGCAAATGACAAAAACAACTGCAAGGTATATAAAAAAATGCTCGCAATTGCTGAACAAAATATTGAATATTAATTTTATCATATCAAAAAAATGCAACAATATATTTTAAATATATTTTTGTTATATTTTTATACTTTGATAATTAACATTAATGAAGATAATCAATTAAATTTACATGTATATGTGATATGTAAACTCTCACTATACTGTTGTTGGCAGCAAATGAATGCAAGGCTTTTAATGTATATATCTGAAGGATAGAGAGTAAAATAAACCAGGATTGAATGTTATAACTTAGTTTTATTGTAATGAATTGCGTACCTACACGACATTGACAAAGTATAGCCGACCAAGAAGTGACAGGTAGCTTAGATAGTGTTGCTATCTACCGGCAATCGTCTGATACAAAGAACATCACAAACTGTTTGGTTTATACGAATATTCTAACACCTGCCCTTAAACTAAACAGTCTGTAAACCAACATTAGAAACAAAATTCAAATGTTTATCTTTACACAAAGGTTCGGTTAAAACATCTGCAGGCATATGTTCGGTAGCCAAAAATTCTAAATCAATAATTTTGTCCTTCAGATCCCAGTTTCTTCTTGAAAACCCATTTACATTTGACTGCTTTCTTTCCATCTGGTAGTAATGTTAGGTTCCAAACTTTATTCTTTTTAAATGATTTATACTCATCTGCTATAGCTTCCTTCCAGTATTCTTTATCAGGTGCCGACAGCGCCTCTTGTATCGTCTGTGGTTCGTAACCGTGACTTGCTGCTATCATAGCCACCACTGCATTTGTAGACTTTTCATAGTCTTCATAATCACTTTGTTAAAATTGTAAGGGTCCTTTAATAAATAACTCTTTTTACAAAAAACTTCTTTTTTATTTTCACAGTGTAACATGTTTTAAAATGTATAAAATAACGGTGATAATACTGAATACACCTGGCAGTTGTTTACTATTTTAACTTTGCTCAGGAAAGAAGCAATAATACTCAGATGCTAGCCTTTTTACAGGATAAAAACTGCACACATTTATAGAATAAAAACTACAAACATCTGACGTTTGTGAGTGTTTACAATTTGGCTTCTACCTAACTCGTAGTTAAAACAGGTTCCTAAACCACCGATTCGGTCTTAGCCGTTTAGCAAAGACTCACACCATCTTGTTGGATTGATACAAAGTCGGAGTTTACTCCAAACAACCAACAGATGCCGGTAGCATGTCAATTTTCAACATAGTCCGCCCCCCGGGGTTCATGAATTGCCTTAATTGATTTATGAACCCTTCAAGAAAACATTAAAAAAAAAAACAGGGGAAAACAACCAAGCCAAAAAAAAAAACACAATTGCTAAATCTAAATACTGTACAACAACTAACAAATAATTTAACCTATTATAAATTAGCAGCAAACAACTTATTTTTCAAAACTGTAATCCTACACGGAGTATTATACTATTGGATAAGTTTTAAGATTTTCACGGCCAAAAGCATTATGCCATGTTGCGCTACCTCCTTCTTTAGCCAACGCTTCGGACAGCGTTGCAGTGTCCATCATCAGATGTGTAATAGTTACGGGTGATGTTGATACTTATCTACTTAGGAGCGATACCGTGTCGCCAGTTCCACTCCTCTTCGAGCTGGCGCTACAATATACTTTAACATCTTTTTTTGCGTTTAGCCTTGATGTAACCGTCAATTACCGGATACCAAGAACTATTGAGTTTAGCTCCGTCGTCTCTATTAAAATTTACGGGATTTTTGTGAATTTCAATTGCCTCCGTAATCAGGCGTGCTCTATGAGTTTTCGGTCTTCCCAGGACTTCAGGAACAAATCCAAAGTAATGGCCGGTTTCAATTAAATGCTCGACGATTGCCGATTTGTCAGGGTGGCCAAGTTTACATGCTCGAAAGTGTTCCGATATCCTTTTGGAAATCGACGCTCTGTCTGGCCCACATAGACCTTATCACATCCGGAACAGCTGAGTTTATATACACCATCTGTTTCCAGAGGAAACTTGGTCTTTGCAGGCCTCAAAAAGTCTCGTACTTTTGTCGTGGTTCCGAAGACAGTCTTGATGCTTTCTTTTTTCAATAGCCTGGCAATTCTGTCTGTCACATTGTGAACGTAAGGCAGGAAAGCGCAGCCCTTTGACTCTTGTTCAATTCTGTCTTCGTTTGGTGCAGATTTGGCTCTTATGATTTGCCTTGTCTGCCTTACTGGGTAACCGTTACGCTCCAGTGCATCGGTCAGTTTTGAAAGTTCTGAAAGTTTTGAAAGTTCCGATTTTTGTTTCTTCACATATTCTGGTCGCTCGGGTCACCAATGTATGGATAAGTCCTCTCTTCTGCGCTGGGTGGTGATGGGAATCAGCATGTAGATACCGATTTGTATGAGTTGGTTTTCTATACACTGTGTGTCCTAGACTACCATCTTCTTTTCGCATCACCTCCACATCTAGAAAAGGTAGGACCTTAGAGTCATTTTCCAGCTCCATTGTGAACTTAATTTTAACGTGGAGTGAGTTGAGATGGTCCAGAAATTCGTTCAGTTTCTCTGTTCCATGAGGCCAGATGGCGAAGACATCGTCGACATACCGCCACCATACTTTAGGAACAGCCGAAGCTGTGTCGAGTGCCACTTCCTCAAACTTCTCCATAAAGAAGTTGGCGAGTACTGGCGACAACGGACTGCCCATCGCAACTCCTTCCACTTGTTCAAAAAGTTCACCCTGGAATGCAAAATATCCCGTTTTAAGGCAGTGTTCAAAAAGTTTACAAATGTCTTCCTCGTAGATCTCTCTGAGCATTGTCATGGAGTCTTCCAGAGGCACATTCGTGAAAAGGGACACAACGTCTATACGATTTTAGATTTTCACGGCGTATCTGACGAACCTCTATGGGGAGGAAGTTCACACAATGGTACGACGATTGGAGAATCTGAGGAAGCGAAGGAACCATTTATTGGGCAGTCTGGAGGTAGCGCAACACGGCATAATACCCCAAAAACTAATAACAAAATAATTTTTGGCCGTGAAAATCTAAAATCGTATCTGGTATACAGCCCCTTGAGCCTGTGACAAGCTCCCCGAAAGTTGCTAGCGTTGTCGGAAAAGATCTTATCAGGTTCTACCCTACGGGATATAAACCTCTTTAAACTGTTCAAGAAAGCATTGCTAGATAAATCCGAAACCAATTCCAAGTGAACCGCCTTTGTGGCAAAACAGACAAAAATACATAAATACGATTTCACGAGTGGAGCCTTCCTCAGTAGCCCACTTTTGGTTGGAATCGGTCCGGCAAAATCGACTCCCGTGACAGCGAACGGCCGGCTTGGTGTGATTCTTTCGTTTGGTAAGTTGCCCATGATTTGATTACCAGTACGAGGATTACACCTAAAACACACAATACACTTATGTTATATCTTTTTAGCAGTATTTTTTCCAAAAATAGACCAAAACTTTAATCTTATTTCAACTAATAGGGCTTGAGGACCTGCGTGTAAGTTTACATAATGATAGTGACGTATAATCAATTCGCTTAGCTTATGTCAGATAAGTTTTAAGATTTTCACTGCCAAAAGCATTTTCGTTATTTGTTTTTGGGGTGTTATGCCGTGTTGCGCTTCCTCCTTCTTTAGCCAACGTTTCGGACATCTTTGTTGGTACGATAGGTGTGTAGCTAAATTTAGTCTACGGCCCACATATATAAGACCATCACGTAAAAAAGGATAAAGAGCTTTTATTTTTGTTGACATTTCCCTGTTTTTTTAATGCCTTCAACTCCTTTGGAAAGGCATGTGCCTGAGCTGATTTCAGTAGATAATTCAAACTTGCTTCTAGTTCAGCTACACTTAAATTACCCGAAATTTTACTTTTAATATTTCTGCAGTTATTTACAAACCGCAGCACATATGCTGTAACCCCTTTCAATTTGATAAATGAGGAAAATTTTTCAAATATTTCCCATTCTTGAATATCTGTAGATAAAAGAGTATTTTTGCTCTTGAGCTCCGGAGGGTTTGAACAGGAAATGTTCGATATAGGCCAATCGTTGACACCGTCAGTCAACCAACTTGGTCCATTCCACCATATTGTAGAATTTATCAATTTATCTGCAGTAGTTCCTCTTGAAAGTATATCCGCTGCATTGTCGGATGATGATACGTGTCTCCATTGATCTGGATCACTCAGTTCTTGTATTTCGGCTACTCGATTAGCCACGAAATTGCTCCAACGAGTAGGTTGACCTTTCAACCAGCACAGCGCTATCGTAGAGTCACACCAATAATATGTGTTGATCTCCATTATATTTAGTGCTTGTTTTATAGTTTTCATTAATTTTGCCAGTAGTACAGCACTACACAGCTCCAACTTAGGCAGTGAAATACACTTCAATGGTGCTACCCTTGATTTGGATGTTATTAAATGTGAATGCCACTTACCGATGTGGTCCATTGACACCATATAAATACAGGCTCCGAAAGCCTTCTCTGACGAATCGCAAAAACCGTGTAGTTGCAGCTCTTTTGCTTGCTTGCAAATAATTTTTCTTGGTATTGTAGCAACCACGCATTGTTGCTACGTCACGCTTTGGATTACACCCGAAACGTATCGATATTTCTAGAGGCGGCGCCTGTGTTCAAATATATGCAAGCGAAATTACTAGAGCGCCCACCAGCCGTCGAGCATGGACGGTACATGACTGAGCAGTAAGTACCTAGTGCATCGAAACAGAGTCGTGGACCTACCTACCTCTCACACATTCCAGAAAAGGTACGAACCATTGTACGCTTGAAATGCACAGTTCCAGCGCTTTCGAGCAACTGGCCGAGTGGCGATTTACCACTAATACTCCACTCGTGGGGCCATATAAAAGGCGCCCAGCAACAACGAAAATTCCAGTATTCATTCAACTTACCGAGCAGTCGCCTCGTCTATCCGCAATCAACCTTGACCCAGTATGTACTATTTAATATCGTAAAACTGTTACGCTGACCGTGTTTGTGTGCTTACGAATTATAATTATTGTGGGAACTCATTAAAGGTTTATTTTATCACGCAACCTCATTTTTCTTCATTTAACCACCAGCCTACACTGAGTACCTACAGTATTTTCAACACATTTAGCTGAATTAAATCTTGCAGGTAGGTCCTCCAGGGTACTAATATTTCATTAGGTAATTGATCATCCCACGCTGCTTTGGACTGCCACAGCCTTTGCATTATCAATTTGGCTACGACTATTATCGGTCCTAGGAGTCCCAATGGATCGAAGGTTGATGCGATGCAAGACAATATCTCTCGTTTGCTCTCGGTTGGACCTGATGGCTTCATTATCACATAAGAAAAATAATCAGATTCATTGTTCCATATTAATCCTAATATTTTCTCAGTCTTTGGATTGTCAGTAATAATTTTGTCGGAATTGCCTGATTCGGCACACTTAGATTCGCCCGACTCGGCTGACAATTCCAAAGCATTGGACCTCCACTTCCTCAACGTCATCCCCGCAGATGACAAGATGCTGATTAATTCTTCTTTTAACTTCTTACAGGATTCCAGCTCATCTGCTCCCGTTAACAAGTCATCCATAAAGAAGTCATTTTCTATGACCTGACTAGCTCTAGGAAAAATTAAATTATTATCCATACCAATTTGCTTTAAGCATCTTGTGGCCAACAAGGAGAAAGGTGCCAGCCCATAAGTCACAGTCTTCAGACGATAATGCTTAAGCACATCTGTGGCGACTCGCGCCATACTATCTTCTGCAGGTCTGTATACAAAAGAAAAAACTTTGAAAATGAGGTAATACCTCCACTTTTACAAGCTCGCTTGTAAGATTACCAACACGTTACTCACATGACGAGAGACAATCTCTCAAGAAAACACTAGTGAGTATGGAGAACTCAAGCTCCCACTTTCCTTTATAGAAAAAAGCAACACTTAGTTATTATTAACATATAATCAACTCCCTCTTTCTCTATCCTTATATTCTAAACAACAATGATATATGGAAAAAGTAACGTCATACAAATTATACTTAATGCGTCTTAAATTATCGACTAAAACTAGTCCAAGGTATAAACAAATATACAGAATTAACTTGTTCAATTTAAAATTGATGTCTAGGAGGTCAGATCAAGTATAATACAATTATTACTTGTCCATCGTATAACAAGTTTTATAAAAAAAACTGTCAATTACAAAGTGGTCAGAGTAGGGTTTATATGTAAAGACATACCTATCTGTCAAACGGTTTTAGATCAGGTTTTACAATACCAAGGCACTACATATCTATAAAAGAGGTTAGATTAGGGTTTACATATTTTAAATACCTATCCATCAAAATTATGAAAAAATTCATTAGGAACACAGAAGCAAAACAGGATCTAGAATGTTAGGCTTAGAGCTTAGGGATTACAATTAAACAAAACACCTAGCTATTATAAAAGTGAACCCCAAAAAGTACTCTTGATTTTATACAAAATACAAGATGTAACTATTATAAACCATCCTCAGAGGACGTTGCTTGTGCAAGAAAAGACTGAAGATAAACCCAGGTGGCATTCCTTAAAAAAATAACACTTAATACATCAAGTAAGTGAAAAGTCATAAATTTCTTGAACAAACAATGATATTTTGGTGATCGAATATACTTATTAGATAATCGACACTAGATAAGGTGTGATCGAACAATATCCAAATGAACGACACTAGTAGACAAAATTAACAGTACAACACTGGTTTAAGCAGTGAGAGACCTATATATGTAAATGCTTAATGTTAACTTAAAACTAAAAGACAAAATACACTTTCCTGTATTAGAGGTAAGGTGATAAACTTCAAATATTAGTTACTTTAATGGGTAGGTATGCCAGAGCAGTACCACCTTTGTTTGTGACAAGAAAAAAAAATTCTTAACAAATATTCTTAACAAACTTAACTAACTGACTTTAAGGAAAGTTATACCAGACTTAATCCATTTAACATAGCTATGGTATATTTATGAAAAAATTAACTTAATCACTAATTGTTGAAATATTAACAATCTGTACACAAGAAAGTCGCTCAAATCTCCCATAAACAGAAGTTTTGAATCATTCTTTCCAAGTCCTTGGAAAATCATTATTCGGGAGAAAATTCCAACGAACTTGAGATGAAGGATTCAGACTTAAACACTAAAATAGTACGACATAACCTATTATTTTACGGACGCATCAGTGTGTAAGTATAATTGTAGCCTATAAGGAAGGCGAAACGACTCGTTTCATACAAAAAATTATTTAGATTTAAAATTTAAAAAAAATCTCGTCAAAGACTAAGCCAATTACCAAATATGACTTAAACAAAATATTGGGCGCCACTGATCACACGGATCAGAGGAAACGACATTTATTGTAAACGACGTCTCCTATAGAAAAAATTCCGAAGAATTTAAAGAAAATAATTTTAAAAAGAAATAATGCGGTAGCAAGATTGAGGAAATTTCGTGAAAATTCTAGACATAACCTCTTGAGGGTACCAAACCTCAAAAGCAAGTGACTAGAAAAACCACTGACGAAACAAATGGAACAGCATGCAGGGTTGGTAGCCCCGCATACTATTACGTTGGTTTCATCTATATATAAAGAGTAAGAAATATTTAATCAATGCGAACAATATCCTTTACATGAAAATTTCCTACAATTCTACCGTTCATATCAGCTAGAGTATAGACCAAATTAGAGACTTTACCTTTAATAACATTGCGAACGAACCTAGGGGCCAATTTGTGAGAGAAATAATTCGGTCCACTGGATTGAACGAAATTCCTCCTCCAGATTACGTCGCCTACTTCATAATTAACCGTCTTACGGCGTAAATTGTAGTGTTGGGCATTTTTCTTAAAAGCTTGTAACAAAGCATTTGAAACTTGTTCATAAATTGGAACTAAGTCCTCCAACTTCTTAGCGAAATCGTCCCTAGATTGCTGTAACGTAGTGTCTACGACGCCAGAAGATATGTTATTTTTATGAAAGTTTCCGTCAATAATTTGTTCCCTACCGTGCATGAGGAAGAAGGGCGTGAAGCCGGTTGCAAAATTAACCGTGTTATTGAGAGCTGATTGAATTTGAGGCAGAAATCTGGACCAATTACGCTGGTCAGATTCGGTTAAAATAGACAAAGCAGTTCCAATGGTTTGGTTATAGCGTTCGACCACATTATTTTGGGGAGTATAATAAGCATTATAAAAAGGCGGAGGTACGTTATACTCTGCTAACAATTGTTTAAAGTCTTTTGAAATAAATTGTTTCCCGTTGTCGCAGACGCACGTTTGCGGCACTCCGTGTACAAGGAATATGTATTGTTCAATGTTTTTAACAATGCTTTTAGTAGTTGCATTTCTAAGCGGAAAAATCCAGGTATATTTAGAAAATACATCAACGACTGTTAGAATATACATAAATCCTGCATAGCTACGCGGAAGAGGACCGACAAGGTCAATAGACAGCATTTGCATAGGTCTTGTAACTATTTTCGGGTTCGTAGAAATGCCTGCCGGCGCAGCAGTGTTAATTTTATGTGCCTTACACGTTTTACATCTATTGACAAAATTTTTGACATCATTATACATCCCTGGCCAAAAATAATGAAGTTGAACCTTCTTATATGTTCTAAAAACTCCTGGATGACAAGAAATAACCGACTCATGTTCTTTAGATAGAACAGCGTTACGGTCCTCAAAAGGAACAACAAGCTTCCAAGCTGTGTCCTCCTGCAGAGCGAAACGAGATTTAGTGTGACGAAATAATTTATTTTCCTTAATTTGAAAATTATTAAAACGTTGTGGATTTGATTTACAATTAGAAAATAAGGTATTATACCAAGTATCTGTACTCGTGGGAACGGAATCAATGGCCGAAATTAAAGAAACGTCTTTACGTGAAAGAACGTCCGGAACCGTATTTAATTTAACTTTCCTGTGAATAACGTCAAAAGAGTACTGTGACAGACGAGTAGACCAGCGAGCCAGTCTACCTGTCGGGTTAGATAGTGAGACTAACCATTGTAGACTAGAATGGTCCGTTACCACAGTGAAGTGAGCACCTTCTATGTAGGACCTAAAATGGTTGACTGAATCTAACACCGCTAGGAGTTCGCGCTCCGTCACGCCGTAGTTTCGTTCATGCACATTAAGACGCCTAGAGAAATAGGATACAGGGTGCTCCTCTCCTTCAAAAATTTGTGTAAGTACACCTCCGATCCCAACGTTGCTCGCGTCACAGTGAATCGTGAAAGGAAGCGAAAAATCCGGACAATTAATAACAGGGGCAGAAGTCAACGCCTTCTTTAATTTCTTAAAAGACATCTCCGCTTCGGGAGACCAAGAAAAATTACTAATTCCCTTCCTTGAACCAGTGAGTTTTGTTAAGGGAGCAGCAATGGTTGAAAAATCCTTTATAAAACGCCTATAATACCCGCACAGGCCAATGAAAGCTTTTACCTGCTTACAATTCTTTGGAATGGGGTAAGTACGAATGCATTCCAACTTAACTGGGTCTGTGCGAAGTCCTTTTGCATCCACAACGTAACCGAGATACTTCAATAATTCATCCTTGCAAAACTCACACTTTTTCAAATTGACAGTTAAGCCTGCTTCTTTCAGACGTAAGAAAACCCTATTTAATTGCTCTAAATGTGAATCGATATCTTCTGAAATTATAATTAGGTCATCCAAATAGCAAAAAACGTTTTCGTCGAACTCTGGACCAAAAAGTGCATCTACCAGACGCCTAAGTTCACTAGGAGCGTTTTTTAACCCAAACGGCATCCTAACGAATTCAAACAAGCCATGCCCAGGTACTACAAAAGCCGTTTTGCAGCAAGAATCCTTATGTAAAGGGATTTGCCAGAAACTTTTCGATAAGTCAATAGAAGATATGAAGCGTGCACCACGTAGCTTGTCTAAAATACGCGAAATATACGGCAAGGGGTACGAATCTCTTGTCGTGACGCTGTTAAGCTTCCTGGAGTCCAAGCAGAACCTTGCAGAACCATCCTTCTTAGGCACGATTAAAACCGGATTCGACCAAGCCGAACGCGAACGGCGAACAACACCTAAATCTAACATTTCCTTAAGTTGAGATTCAAGTTGTTGCTGACGTGTTTGAGACAAAGGGTAATACCGTTGCTTAATGGGATCTCCCGTCGTGTTAATTTTGTGCTGAACTAAATGAGTACGACCCAATCCACATTTTTCAAAAGAAATAGACTTAAATTTATCTATAACATTATTTAATCTATGATTGTCTTGAGGGGACATTAGGGAAGCTGACGTGATCTTGCGAATTTCACCTATAGTATCTTCAACATCACGTCCACTGTTGGCCTTTGAAAACAATTGAGGAGCGATGTCAAATTGTTTCCAAAAGTCGACTCCCAAAACAATCACAGGTGAAAGAGACGGAATAACAAAAAAGGTAACATATTTCTTAAAATTATTATAAGTAACTAGTACTCGCATAGTACCAATTACAACTTGACGTACACCATCAGCGGTGGTAACGTACGATTCTAACTTATCTAAATTAAACCCTAAACTAATAAAGAAGTTGTAAAGAGAACCGCCAAAACAACTGACAGTCGCACCACTGTCCAAAAGACCTGAAAAGACAAGATTTTGAATCGAAATATTCGCATGGGGTCTTATATCTTGTCCAGAACTAGCCATCGGCATGCATGCGTCCATGTCACGCCTGAAGAACCGGTTACTGGAGCTATAAACTAAGGGTGATGATCTCCTGGCATCCTTGCTAGCAGGACGCAGAGGATCACACTCTATTTTTTTGGGTTTGTGCGAGCGGGGTCATCTCGGCGTTTGTCAGAATTCTTCTGAGAATCAAACTTCCATTTTCTACAAAAAGGTTTTGTATGACCTTGCGCCTTACAATAAAAACAATTTAAAGTTTTTCTACTATTCGATGAAGAAGAAGGAGAAGAGGATGTTGCTTGAGGAGAAGTAAAATGCGGTAAGGGTTTATCTACGGAGTGCTTTTCAAATCTCCTACACACATTTACCAAAGAAGATAAGTCCTTTTCTGCAAAATATGCGATAGCCAATGCGTATTTAGGTAACAGACTATCAGAAACTAGGTCTACTAACTGTTCCTCCGTAAGTTGAACGTCTAATCTGAGATTAGCTAATTTAATTTCATCAACGTAATCCACAACACTTTGATTAAATTTCTGTTTCATCGCGAATAAAGCTTTTAGGGCCTCTGTTTGATTAATACAACGGTCAAAACGTGCTATGAGGAGATTTCTCAAGTCAGGCCAAGATAACGAATCTTTATAAAAAGTCCTATACCAAGAGAGAGCTTTCCCCTCCAAAAGATCAGCAAAGGACGTCACAACCGATGACAGTTCTATATGACGGCATCTAGATAATTCCTCCACACGTTGTATAAAATCCCTAACATCAGAAGAACCAGAAAATTTAATACCCCAAGAATGTACGGATGTATTTGTATTTATCGATTGATAATAATTATTGACTATATTTGTAGTCTGACTCGCATTATCACTATTGCCTTCATTTTGTTGTGGAGAATCACTACTGGATTGTTTTAAACTCTTATTATATATACGAGCCTGTTCCCGCATAGCTGATAACGTAGGCTCTGGAGTGATATTCACTTCTGATAACATCTGTATCATCTCCTCCTTAGTAGCACCGTTAATATTAGAAATCGCCATTTTGTTTTTTTTTTTTTTTAAATTTGAGAAAAAAAACAATAATAATATATTTTCATAAAAATAGAAAATATTATTTGAAAAATATTTAAAATTATTTAATTTAAAAAAAAATAATATACTTCGTAGTTTGAAATACCGGAAACCGTGTAAAGCCGAGAATAAATCAAACCGATGAATCGAAAACAATTAAATATATTGTACGTTGGGAGTATGTTGCCTAAAAAAACAATAATACTTTGCTTTGAGTATTTACCATGTATGTTGATAAACAAACACGTCAATTTGGCAGGTGACAGTTGACATTTGAAATTCACGTATTGCCAGTAAAGAGAAAATATTTACCCCACAAATCTGTCACTGCTAACAATGTACTTTTAAATTGTCAAAAAAAATATATTATTATGCATTTTAACTATGTGGCAACACATAAACTAAACAGAAACGTCAAACAAGTATAAATGTGTATTAGGAAAACATTTAACCTAAAAAACTACACACACTGATGCGTTCTATATAAAATACATCGTAAAACACAGATAACCTACAAATTATCAAGACCATTATTACAGATATATGCATGAACTGAAAATCCCATCCGAGCACCAGTTATTAAACTTAAAAAAAATCTCTTTTGTTGGGCCGCCAAATGTAATGTAAGATTTTAAGGTAATATGAATTTTGTGTAGGTAGAACCTATACCTTTTGTCATCCGACCGCTGTCTTCTCAGAGCAAGTAGAACTCCATCGCAGGATAGTGGAGATAAGGATTTAGAGGTCATGCATATAAAAGACGCATATTTTACTAGTGAAAATTAATGTTGACTTTATTGCAGTTTGCAAGGGAAAATTGAACAAAGGAAATTGTAAATAAAACATAAATACCTTGAGCAATTATTAACTGATGTAGAAAGAGAGAGTCAACCAATTACGATTAATTTTTTTAATACCGCACACGTCCCGTCGCCGTGACAGTCGTGACATTCCTCCAAAAGACGACAGCAATCCCCAAGACACCGTCCAGCACGTCATCCAACGGCGTGTAGAAAATCTCGCCGGCCAAAGCAGTGCAAAGCCGCTACATTCAAAGTGATTCCTCCCAACAACCAGGCACAGCAGATATACACCCATCAGGCGGTGTGTAGAAACTCTCGCCGGCCAAAGCAGAGCCAAGCCGCTTCATTCAAAGGGATTCCTCCCAACAACCAGGCACAGCGGATATACACCCATCAGGCGGTGTGTAGAAACTCTCGCCGGCCAAAGCAGAGCAAAGCCGCTTCAATACAGCCCCCGTTGATTACAGATTAAAATTCACTTCCGCACGCAGTTCAAACAATCGCTCGGCATCCGGCGAGAAATAAAATAAAATAAACAGGCTTCTATGCCATTTGAGTCGTCACACGCTCACAAAAAGAAACAATAACCTTCTTCTAGGCTACATCGCACTAGAATTCTTGATCACCAAAACTCTCCTCCAAAATCTCCTCTCGCCTCGAAAAATTACGTGATGTCCGCCGCCATCTTTCCTCGAATCCCCGTTTCCGTCGCCGTGATAGTTTGGCCAACTAACAAAGTAAAAAAAAAAAAGAAAAAAAAAATAAAGCATAGACAATAAACAGTACCTATTTTGAGCAGTACCTGCTCACGAAATAGATATGTTACAATAGGTAAACTGCAAAAATCTGATACAAGCCTTTGTTTGGGGTACACGTTGATCGGACCGGACACAATCCATCCCAGTTGCGTACGTTGAAGCGTTGGTCCCGACTCGAGTTTCAATCTATCGCTGGTTAGCATTTCCCAGAAGCTCTCCGCGCCCAACAGGATGTCGATGGGTGCAGCTATATTGAAGTTCGGGTCTGCCAGCTCCAGTCCTGGTGGTAGTTTGAAATCCCTTTTCGCCATTGTCACTTGTGGTAAATTGGTTGTAATTTCCTGTAAAATCAGACATGATATTTCGCGTTTATAATCAGTATTAAGCGAAGTCATCTCCACTGAAATTCTCCTTTTTATGTGTGTGATATTATTATGGATCCCAGACACGGGATTGTTTATCCATGCACATGGTAAATTTAATTTATTAGCAAATTCAGCTCTCAAAAAATTACTCTGCGCGCCAGAATCTATCAGGGCGCGAGCCTTAAAAAAATATTGTTGGCCCCCACAACTCCTATGTTGGCGGTTGACAATAATATTATTTTTTCTGCCTTTTCTGATGCAGAAAAATTTGATACTATAACCTCGTTATTAGCATCCATATTTGAGGTCTCCGGCGGAGGTACCTCCTTGTGTAGTAGAGTATTATGGCTATACTTGCCACAAATTTTGTAGGTTAGGTTTGTCTTGCAACTCTGTGCTTGATGACCCAACCTCAAACATTTAAAACACGCCCGGATTGATTTCGTAGCATCAATCCTATCCTGTAATTTTAATTTTAGAAATTTTTTGCAAAAATAAATTGGATGACCTTTATCATTACAATAAATGCAGTTGTTTACCTTTATTGCCAAGAATAACGATGAATTTTTATTTTTGCCTATTTGTGTTTTATGTAGGTTAGAAGATTTTTTCTCTGAAGCATTCATGAGCTCCAATACTTGCGCCCTAACAGATAAACATTTTAAGAATTCCTTTAATGTAGGTAATTCACCTTGCAATGTATATTGTTCCCAATTTTTCCTGGTAGCTATATCTAATTTATTTGAAATTATGTAAATAATCAAAGGATCCCATTGATCTACGTTGACTCCGATGTTTTGTAAAGCCTTTAAATTTACATTGGTTTCATCAATTAAATATCTTAATGCTACAGGGTCTTCATGTTTCATATCTTTCAATTGAAATAGAGTTTGGATATGTTTATGTACGGTAGCCCTGAGATTCGCATATCTGTCGTGCAACAATTCCCAAGCCGATAGGTAATTTAATTCCGAAACTTCTATATTAGCAATTATTTTCAATGCGTTTTCTTTCAGTGTAGATTGCAAGTAAAAGAATTTTTGGACGTTGCTCAAGGAACCGTTATTATGAACCAAAGTTTTAAAGGTTTCAACGAAATTCACCCAATCCTTTTGATTTCCATCGAATTCTCTCAATTGGAGAGTTGGAAGTTTGATCTCGAATTGATCTAACAATGGTTTAATTCGGTCGTACCTCAGTTTAATTTCATTCGCGGACAAGGAGTTTATAGAATCCGCGAAACGCGTTAATTTCCCTTTAATCACGCCTCTCTTGGCTATTAAAGATTTGATTTTATCCATTTTGGGTACAAATACCTTTTCGTAATTTAATCACTGACAAAATGCGTTCCAACAATGCTTATTTATTTATTTGAGAAGCTACCTGCCTGAAAAATAACAACGACAATATTCCTACAATATGCTATTGATTACACTTTACCTATTGTTCAACATTAATTGAGCATCATGACTTGCATAAAATCTTAACGTGGGTAGTGATTTCTTCTTCTTCTTCTTTCGTATGGTGGGGGGTCAGAGGGGGACATCTAGGTCTGCGAGCCAGTCTAGGGCCTCAGGCGTTGCCCTGTGGACCTCATCAATCCCGCCGGGGAATGAATGGAGCGGGCATTCGTTGACCACATGTTCGGTGGTCTGCACCGCACCGCATTCACACGTCGCCGACTCTTTAAGGCCCCATCTATGCATCATATGAGCACAACGGCTATGGGAGCACCTTATCCTATTGATGGCAGTCCAGAGTTTGCGAGGCAATGAGAACCCAGGCTGTCTCTCAGTGGGGTCTTGCACGAGATGGGCGTTTTTGACGTTGGCTGATTGCCACTCAAGCTTCCACCTATCTTCTGGGGTGAGAGGTGTTCGAAGGAGTCTTTCTCCTTCCGTCCAGAAGGGTTTTCGAGACTTTAAGCGGCATGCCGGGTGAGAAACGACATCATCGTGCAAGGGTATTTCGCTTTTTTGCAGCGCCTTCTTGTATTCCCTCAGTGTTGCAATCTCTCGCCTGATATTTGGCGGGGTTATATTTGCAAGTACGGGGAGCCAGGGAAGAGGAGTCGATTTTAAGGTTCCGCTGATGGTTCGCATTGTGGCATTAAGCTGAACGTCGACCATGGAAGTGTGGGCGCTTCTGGCCCATACTGGAGCACAGTATTCAGCTGCTGAGAAAACCAGGGCAATGGATGCCGTTCTGAGCGTGTTGGCGTCGCATCCCCAGCTAGTACCAGCCAGCTTATTGACTAAGTTTAGTCTTGTCCTGGTTTTTTTGCCCACTGTTTCCATGTGTTTCCGGTAATTCAGGCTCCTGTCCAAAGTTACTCCAAGATAGCGGGGATGGGGGTCATGGTAAATATTTTTTCCATCAAAAGGTAGTGATTTACTTTTTACAATACGATATATATGGGATTAATCTTGTTTAAAAAACTACATATGAGGTCCGAATAAATGTGAAAAGGACATGAATATGGGTGGGAAGGCACTAAAAACTTATCTCATTTCCGCTGTGATTCCAGTCTTCCTTTGTTCATCTTTATAATTCCGGTATCTTTTGGTCATCTGTATTATTGCGTTTTTTGGCAGCTGGTTCTTGATTTAATATTAGCAATCCTTTGATTGCCATCCGGATCGTGAGGGCCATGTTAAAATTGTAAGGGTCCTTTAATAAATAACGCTTTTTACAAAAAACTTCACTTTTTATTTTCACAGTGTAACATGTTTTAAAATGTATAAAATAACGGTGATAATACTGAATACACCGGGCCAACACTGGCAGTTGTTTACTATTTAAACTTTGCATAGGAAAAAAAGCAATAATACTCAGATGCTAGCCTTTTTACAGGATAAAAACGGCACACATTTATAGAATAAAAACTACAAACATCTGACGTTTGTGAGTGTTTACAATATGGTTTCTACCTCTCGTGGTTAAAACAGGTTCCTAAACCACCGATTCGGTCTTAGCCTTTTAGCAGAGACTCACACCATCTTGTTGGATTGATACAAAGTCGGAGTTTACTCCAACCAACCAACAGATGCCGGTAGCATGTCAATTTTCAACACACTTGACGCTTGATCCAAAGTCATGTCAGGATTCCAGGTGATATCTTTAGGGTCATCAACATAGCTAGGTTCAGTAGAACTAGATGAGAACAATTCCATAACTTCTGTAACTGAAGACTCAACAACATTGTTTTCAATAGTGCTCACATCTACATTATGATTAGAAAGTTCCAACTGACAACCATTAATGCAGTTTTTTTCCTGGTTAGCTATCGCATTTTTATACATTTTCTCTTCTAAAAACTTTACATCTCTAGACCTGATAATTTTTGAAGGTTTTTCTGGATCAATTAATCGATATCCCTTCGATTCAGTACAATATCCAATATGGATATATTTTTTACTCTTTGGATCCAAATTCTTACGCTTTTCATATGGGATCATTGCATAAGCAACACAGCCAAATACTCTTAATTCAGATAAATTGACTTTCTTACCAGACCATTTGTCTTCGGGTGTGGTACCTCTCACCGCCTTGCTTGGTGATTTATTCTTAATAAATATTGCCATATTCAATGCCTCTGCCCAGAACCTTCAGTCCATTCCAGCATCTTGCAGCATGCATCGTCCAGCCTCCACAATTGTCCGGTTGGCCCGTTCTGCTACTCCATTCTGCTGCGGAGAGTATGGGACGGTCAATTGATGCTCGATGCCATGTTCTTGTAGAAACATCTGAAACTGCTTATTAACATATTCACGGCCATTGTCTGTTCGAAGAGCTTTGATTTTTAAATTGGTCTGATTTTAAGAAGAAAATGACTGTACCATTATTTCCTCAAAATTTAAAAATTATTTTGATGACTTGTATACAAATAGCACAATTGTGATAAGTAAAAAATCCTAAACCCGGCTTTATGCGAAAAATGATTGGATGCCTTTCGATGTTTTATGTAAAATTAAAAAAAGAGATAATTTATATAAACGTTGGAAAAATGCTCCCACAAACAAATATTATGAGAAAGAATATAAATGTTTTAGAAATGTGTTAAATAAATTATTATTTAAACTAAAAACTTCTTACTATAATGATAAATTCAAAAACTATTTTCAATATTAAAAAAAAAACATGGGAAAAATCTACTAACTAAAGGAAGTTTTCTTCTTCCGATAATAAATATAGTTTCAATAAGCAACACAATAATTCGTCCTCTCATCAAAAACAACAACGTCTTCCGAATACTTATAATAATGTCGTTTATACACGCAATCAGCCATCTCCTCCAAATAATAGGATTATTTGTGATTTTTGTAAAAAGAGTGGACATAAAGTAACGGAATGCTGGAAAAAAACCTCCGGTACAAAAAATGCTAAGGTTGGCACCGTAAATAGTGGTACCAAGCCTCATAATAAAAAGAAAACTAGCTTGGAGTCGCTCTGGACACGCCCCTCCCTGTGCGCAAAGGGAACGGGAGTGGCAGAGTTGGCTCCGACTGGTTAGACAGTTTCTGCCAACAGCGTCTTCTGGGGTGGTGGACCCGCTACCACAGAAGCCGGATGTCGCGGGTGGCAATCGTCCATTTGTTAATGTTTATATTATTAATAATACGTTTTCTGCTCTCTTAGATAGTGGAGCAACAGTCTCTTGTTTAGGAGGAGCTAGTTTTAAGCATTTTTTTAGATCTAGGCATAGAATTAACGAAAGTAGACTTAAACGTTACAACAGCTGACGGTTCGAGTCAGTCTATTCTGGGTACTCTAACTTTGCCGGTGACGTACAACTCAATCACAAGGGAGGTTGTCTTTTACGTCATTCCATCGTTATCACCTAATTTTATTTTGGGGGTCAACTTTTGGAAGCAGTTTCGAATCGCACCGGAACTGTTTCCAGATGTGCACGAACCTGACCATGCGGGTCGCATTAATGAATTACGAGCAATTCGTCCTGCTTCTTCATTATCGGTTTCCGAAAGCAGAGCTCTTTCGAAAATAGTTTGTAAATTTGACTCTATTTCCTATGAAAAAAAAAGGTTTGGGTTTAACACATTTAGTGAAGCATAAAATCATTACAACTGGTCCGCCGATTAAGCAGCGCTACTATCCTCTGTCTCCGGCTAGACAACGTCAAATCGACGCGGAAGTGGACGAGATGCTCAATTTAGGAGTAATCCGCCCCTCTCGATCGCCTTGGTCTAGTCCCGTGATTATAGTACAATAGAAGGATGGTACGGGGAAATTTTTCCCCGACTCCAGAAAATTAAATAACGTTACGATCAGAGACAGTTACCCATTACCTCATATCGCACGTATCTTAGACAAACTGGGTGGCGCAAGATACGTATCTTCAATAGATTTGAGTAAGGCGTTTTGGCAGGTAGCGCTGGATAAAGACTCCTTCCATTCGTCTTCCGGGCCGTAGACACTTCGAATTTACTCGTATGCCGTTTGGGTTAAAAAATGCACCCAGTGAACTCCAAAGACTGGCTTACGCTCTGTTTGGACCAGAATTTGATGATAACGCCTTCTGTTATCTAGACGATTTAATTTTAATTTCGGAGGATTTTGATTCTCACATTAAACTACTTAACAAAGTTTTTGAAAGACTGAGAGATGCGGGCCTCACTATAAATAAAAAAAAATCTGAGTTCTGTAGATCAGAGCTTAAGTACTTGAGGTACATAGTAGATTCACAGGGACTTCGCACAGACCCGGTGAAAATTGATAAAGGATTTTCCAATTCCAAAAAACGCGAAAGGAATCCGAGCTTTTCTTGGCCTTTCAGGGTATTTTAGACGTTTTATCAAAGGCTTCTCGAGTATAGCCGCTCCATTGACGAAGCTTACTGGTTCAAAGAACGGTGTTAGTAACTTCAAGTGGACACCAGAAGCAGAAAAAGCTTTTAACGATTTAAAACAAGCCCTTATAAGTGCTCCGGTTCTAAGCTGCCCAAACTTTTCGGAACCGTTCGCGATACATTGCGACGCAAGCTCCGTAGGAGTGGGGGGTGTCCGAATTCAGAATATAGACGGTGCCGAATACCCGATTGCGTACTATTCACGTTGCCTTAACACTCACGAATGCAACTACGGAATTACGGAGCGTGAACTCTTAGCAGTGCTAGATTCAGTAACGCACTTTAGACCCTACATTGAAGGAGCGCATTTCACAGTTGTTAATGACCATTCGAGTTTAAAGTGGTTAGGTTCGCTATCCAATCCTAGTGGCCGTCTTGCACGATGAAGCTCACGGTTATCGCAATTTTCCTTTGATGTTGTTCACCGTAAGGGAACTCAACATATTGTACCGGACGTCCTCTCGCGTATGCATATAGCCCTTGTATCGGGATCTGACCTTGTTGATACCACTGATAAATGGTATTTAAATGCTTGGAAAGGTTGACAGGAATTCCCACAACGATTTCAGAACTTCCAAATTCGCGATAACGAATTGTTTCGTCATACGAAAACTAAGTTAGCTCTCTGTGAGGATACAGCGTGGAAGAAGGTAGTTCCTCATGAACTCAGACAAAAGATTTTGTCAAATGAACATGAATCCTCTCGAGCTTGCCATCCCGGAGTTTTTAAAACATACAAAAAATTGCAATTACGTTATTACTGGCCAAACATGTATAAAGATGCCAAAGTATTTGTAAATCGTTGCCAAACTTGTAAAGCCCATAAGATTAGCACGGCACCTCCTAATGGAATATCCTCAAACCCTAAACGTGTCACTAGACCTATGCAAATGCTGTCATTAGATTTAGTAGGTCCCTTACCTCGGAGTTACTCCGGTTTTACGATAATATCAACATGCGTTAACGTTTTTTCTAAATTCACTTGGTTATTTCCGCTGCGCAATGGCTCCGCAAAAAGCATAGTTAAAAATTTGGAAGAGAACATTTTCCTTGTTCACGGGGTGCCTCGTACGATAGTGTGCGATAACGGTCGTCAGTTCATCTCACGGGAGTTTAAAGAACTACTACGAAGTTACAATATACTACCCCCTTTTTATAACTCGTATTATACTCCTCAAAACAATGTTGTTGAAAGATACAACCAAACACTAGGAACTGCCTTGTTAATCCTGGTTGAATCTGACCACCGTAACTGGTCCAAATATCTGTCACAGGTTCAGTCCGCAATGAATAACACCGTTAATTGTGCGACAGACTATACTCCGTACTTCCTCATGCATGGTAGGGAGCAAATTCTCGACGGAGATTTGCACCGCATTCCTATAGATAATGGGGACACTCACTCGGAAAGAGGGACTCTGCCTTCCACTTATGCTCAAAGGTTACAGAGTTTGGCAAACATATATGAACAGGTGTCTGACGCTTTACTCAAAACTTACCAGACAGGAGCGAATCGTTACAATTTACGCAGAAGAAACGTCACATAACAAGTTGGTGACGTCGTGTGTAGACGAAACTTTGTTCAGTCTAACGCGTTAAATTATTTTTCTCAAAAATTGTCCCCAAGTTTCGTGCAAAATGTTATAATAAAGAAAAAATCGGACTTGGTGTATACCTTGGCAGATCTTAAAGGTAAGGTATCAGGGGATTTTCATATAAAGGATATCGTCAAATCAGACAAAGCCAGTGTAAATTCTTTTCGCACATCAATTTCTCAGAAGGTCTGTCCATCTTTCTTGAGCACTGATATTTTCACTAATATATAACTTTGGTTATTTAGTTTAAATTTTTACGCACGGAAACTTCACCGGCCTGATCATTCGAGTTGAAGAATTCCTAGCGTTCTGACAGTCTTTTCTCCTGTCCTAGGTTCATTTCGGGGGAATTTTTTTTTGTGCTAACTACTCCGCGTGGGTGTATTTATAAATCTAATATTGTTATTTCATAAGTTACTCCCTTAAAACATAACCATCAACTCCGGTAATAGTACTCGAATTGAATAGATTAGAAATACACCTTATTAGCATTAGTTTTAGTTATAAACAGATTACGTGTATAATAGGCTTCAGGTGAACAAATGAATAGTCAGTTAAATGCTCTTCTGAATCGTGTATGTTGTTTTACACGAGCATAACAGCATTTCTCTCTGAATAAGTGCCTTAGGTTAATTTGTCGTATTACGTAATATTTATTTATCTACTTTTTGAAATGCAAGAAGTTACAACCCAACTGTTTCCTTCGTTTCAAGATGGGTTAAATAAGGAAGCCTTGTTTTCCACTATATGTGTACAAACACTGATTGTTTTTGTTTCATCATTAATTTTAATATGCATATAGTGACTTCGCTTTACAAAAAATGTCTCGACAGGTCCAAGATTCAAATAAAAGCCCGCACCAAGCGGTGCACATAAATATTAAATTAGACCTTTAACCCATATATGCCCAGTGGGTCGTTTTTGTCCCGAAAAACAGGCTCTAGAAAAGTAGCGAATTTTTTTAATGCAACCGCTTGTTTTCGATATCTAATGCCATTTATCGATGTGTTAAAGTACTATCTACTAAAACAAATAGACAGTTTTGCTTAACGGTAAAAGTTGTAATTTCTGGTGACAGTTCAATTCATGACTCATTTGAAGTTGGAGAAAAAATCCATTTTTGCTCAGAATAATGTAAGTTATATATTTTACTTTGTGAATATACCAATTATTTTGATGTTATTGTAAAATTAGATAGTTTATTTATATAATGCAATCAAATGAATCCAAAATAAATATTTTATTTCACAGATATAGATGTCAAAACTTTTATGGGTCGCTAAATACCCCTTGGGCAAAAGTGTACTCAATTGCTATTTTTTTAGTTCTAGGAGGTGTTGGAAAGTTTGGACACTGACGATGAGATACAAGGTGGGGATGTTTTTATTGACCCACGTGGCGATGGCAGGTTCGCGGACGATGATTTCGGCTATGAAGAAGGTACATTTTTTCCATCATATATCCCGTCAACGGTTACTCGAACCTGCCAGTCTTACTTTGAGGGGTCCATTTGTTGAAGAAACCACGTTCAGCAAAGATGAAAAATATGACAATACATCACCACTGTCACCGAAACAAGACAGGCACGGTAAGGCACATGGAAGGACACGCGGATAAGCTCAGGGAAGAGCACGGAAAGCTTACGGAAGGAGGCGTGGAAGGAGATGTCAAGCAGATAGGGAGCGCACTTGGGTGAAGAGAGACCTTCCTAAGAACAATTTTGAGTAGATCAAGCCCCTACCTAGGTTCATTACAACTCTATCCGAAAATATTAAAAAAGTGTTTTTTACGGGTACGGTGCGTAACAATCGTATTGAAAACTGCCCACTGAAGGATGTAAAAGAATGCCAAAAAGAAGCGAGAGGATACTACATATAGGCATTGCCCTCTCTTGGTTGCAAAGTAATGGAACTGAAAGACCTAAATCTGGACCCAGTCGAAAGATCCAAACAAGTGTACCTTTTATGGTGCAAAAGCACAATTCGGAGAACATGATCGAAAAAGCTCTGTCATCACTTTGCTGCACTTTTTGTAAAAATAAAACTGTGACGGCGTGTGAATAAATGCGATGTTAACTTACATGCAATTTTTTTCGCAGTTTTATTGGTAATTTTTATTTCAAAATGTTTTTTTCTGTTTAAGCAACTAACGATATCGATAAATAAAGAATCAATAAAATAATGGCATTTTTATTCAACATGAATTCATGATAACGCATTTGACCATGGGGTCATTTTCGACCTATTAAAAAAACAATACTTTCTCCACTCCCACCTTATTTTTTTAGTGAGAGTCTTTAAAACAATCCTTCAGGGACCCACATATCCTAAATTGAAAAAGATCGGAAACCAAAAATAGTTATGGGCATATATGGGTTAATAAAAAAAAAAAAATTCGCTTTCTTGCTGATGAAACAGGATATATCTTCCTTATTTTCCTTTTTAGTCTAGGACAAGCTTATAATGTGGAACGACGTGCCAACTCCGTTCCTTCCACATTTTAAGTCACTTCTGTCATATTATTTTTTTTGTATCTGATTTTATTAAAGAGTCCAGAGCATACGTAGATGTTGCGAAACCTTTCCTTGTGTTCTGAGCTTTTTTTTTTCTTTTCAAAATAATGTTAATTTGTATTTGTTGCTTACTTATTGACCTCTTGAAAGTCATTTTGGTGAACACACTAGTTGTACTTGATATAAATATTATTTAAATTTGAAAAAAAATTTCATTGTATTTAGTTATAAGTAAGTTTGGTTATGGTTGGAATGACCCTTAGATTAATCAAATTTCATTATTCATTATGTTACTCTTCTTTATAGTTTATTTATCTAATTAATTAATTTATAACATGGAAAGTTTCCTTAAAATAATGCGTCAAACCTATTATCGGTTCTTATACTGATGATAGTTGCATATCACTTGACCCGATTGCACCTTCTATATTGATGGATGTATACATTATTACATTGGCACCATTCTTATGCGATGGTTGTTGACAATTTAACACTCTGTGTTAACTACTCTATTTCTCTTTTATGCACCCCCATACGACCTAATTAGATAGGATAGTTAGGTAAATCAACGAAGTGTTTTCTTATCTCCTATGGAGAAGTAGAGGCAGTGTTAAGTGAGGATTGGTTTTCCATCCTAATAAGTGATGCCTGTGTGGCTTCTTTTAAACCTATTTAAGAAAAGTGTTGCCTTAAGGCATTTAAGTGTCGTTTCAGAAGGTGTTAGATTTTAAGTATTTCTTATGTTTACTGTTAAGTCCTTATTTTCTTAAGTTGTATTATTTTATTGCAGTTGTAACGCTAACGGCAGTTCGTGACTTAATTTGGTTTTCAACACTCAACTCAGTGTACTTCATACTGCGAGTCCTTGAGGACTCCGTTCGCGTTACATCGCTTCTTTCTATGCTTCCTAGCATCATTATTCGTAAGCCTATCATAATAAAAATAATGGTTGTTTCGTGGACCCGGCCATCCGGCCTTAAGCTTGATGGAGTGCGACTGGAGTTGCGAAACACCCATTCGAATTAAGTTGTTGACTAATCTAATGTTTGTGTTGTCATTAATTTTTCCTCTCGTTCAAATTTTACTGCTCACTGCTTGCTTGTATTTTATAAATTTGTTTTACTCTTTAAGAAATTCCGTGGACCGACCTAGACAACAAAGGATCAGGTTGTTTTGAATGAATTACATGTTTGAGGGCAAACATTTGATGGCGAGGGGGGTAATGTTATGATGCAGTACAAATCCTTATTCCTTTAAATATAATTATTAACATCTTTATCATTTGTACTGCATCCTAACATCTCTACCCGTCGAAATCATCATTAGGTAGGAACTTGTTTATTATTTATTAGAGTTCCAGCTCTGATTTTTTCGACGACGAGAGGCGACACCTGGATCAGTTCCGCGGCAATACTTCACTTCTTGCGTGGGTAGGTTTTGGAGAGTTGGGCCACGGGACCTAGTCACGCGACAGTCAACGGAGTTTTTGTGAGGTTTCAGTTTGTACGGGAAAAATTCCTTTTTACTTAGATAATGCCGGGCGTTAAAAGTTATAACGAGTACGTTATATGTGATCGATAGTTTGGAAACCCCTTGGTGGGATTAACTGTGATTCCTGCAACCATAAGGAAACTTGTACGGCGGCCAGGCGTTGTCAGAGCCTGAAAGATTAAATCCATGCTAAATGCTAAACGAATCAATAAAATCTTGAAGGCGGTTTGGACTGCCCCATCCGAGTTGAAATTTTTCCCTTGCAAGAAGTTATCCAAATTTCGAAAAAAATGGTAATCTGTTGGGGCAAGGTCCAGAGAGTACGGTGGATGTCTTAGACATTCCAATTGAAGCTCCTCTAATTTTGTAGCCAACGGTATGTTGTTATGTTGGTATGCAACGCAGCAGTCAACGCGCGTTTGTTGATTTGCTTCACTCAATTCGTGAGGTACCCACCTTTCAAGCTTTTTCACCTTCCCAATTTGCTTCAAGTGGATTAAAACAGTTTTATCACTAACACCGCAGCCTGCAGCTAACTCGGACGTGGTTTGCGATGGATCCGCTTCCACAAAAGCTTTCATTTCTTTGTTATCAACTTTGATCTCCGGCCGTCCACGGGGCTTGTTCTGCAGGTCGAAATTTCCAGAACAAAAACGTTGGAACTAAAAACGCACTGTGTTTTCTTTTGCGGCACCGTCGCCATACACATCATTAATCCTTCGAGCCGTTTATGCAGCACTGGTGCCACGGTGGAACTCGTACTATTAAATAAGGTGATATTTCAAATTTTCCATTTTGTAAACTAAGTGACGCAAAGAAAAAAAACAATTAAGGAAAAAACAAATGAATTATAATTTTCGAAACACAAATACATAAGTAAATAGCTGTATAAATTTGAATTTGGAATTCCTAACCAAAGAGAAGATATTTGAGATCAAAGTTGCCAGTACGGCAAAACGCCAATTTCATATGTAAGGACTTAATATTATCAATAAGCAATGGGTGAATGTAGGACAAATGAAATTTTTTCATTTTTTTCTTATATTTTTTGTTAAGTATGTCGCTTTTTAATTTGAAGTTATAACCATTATTAGATACAATTATCTTAATGGTGTTAAGTTCAGCTTTGAAATTATTTGGGGATAACGGGATATTAATTAATCTATTGTTCAAATAATGGAAAGCTAAGAGTTTTTGCGAAAATGGATGGTTAGATGAGTTGTGAATAATTATCACACAACAACACTACCTGCCTGACAGTTGCTTTACCTTTGCTCCACAAATAAATAGAAAAAGTTAAATTAAAATTGAATCATACTTCTTCAAAAGTAGCATAATCGCAGCAGTGATTTACAGTGCATTTAATAAAATAATTTATTTGTGTTTACGAGTAAACCTAACAATAAAAATACAAAAAACAAAAATCTAAATTCTAGTTCCAAAATACTTACTGGAACATACAACAATAATAAGTGACAGTAATTACTTTCATTATTTGTTCCACAAAATATAACAGTGAATATTATCCATAAAATTCAAAATAAATATGGAGAAAACACGCAGTACGACCAGATCTACTTCTACATCTCGCAAAGAGAACTCTGCGACTGCGGACAGCGGTAGTAAACCAGGCTCATCTCCAGGAGACACACAACAACTAATTATGGATGAACTCCGCATTATTAAAACAGAACTACTAAGTTTTAAGAACATGCAGTCCAAAGTGGCAGAATTATTCAACGAGTTTAAAGAATTTAAGACCTCGATAACTTTTTTAACACAAAAATGGAAGGTTTTGAGGAGAATTTGAAAAAAACCATCGAAAAAATGAAAAATATTGATATGATCCAAAAAAAAAAATCTGAAGTGGAAGTTAAACTAATAACACTTGAGGCCAAAATCGAAGAACAAGAAAGACAACAAAAAAATCTCGATATAGAAATAAAAGGAGAACCTGAAATTGAAGGTGAAAATATACAAAATATACTATTCAACATTAGCAAAGAGATCAACACAACCACCACCAAAAATGACATAGAGACCACTTTTAGAGCTACGGGCAAAACCACGCCAACAAAAACCAGACCGATAATCGTAAGGTTCAAACATGTACATTTAAGAAATGATTTTCTAAACTGTACAAAAAAGTACAACATGAATGCAGTATCGAGGGAAGATAAACTTAACACCAGCTCCATTGGCCTTTCCGGACCTCGAACTCCTGTATTTATTTCGGAGCACCTAACATCTACAAATAAAAGATTATTCTACCTAGCGAAGAAGACGGCAACAGAGAAAAAACTCGCATACGTATGGATAAAAACGGGACGAGTGTATATACGTCAAACCCCTGAATCGAGAGCTATACTCATCACATCAGAAAATACCCTTCTTACACTGTGACTAAATAGGAGGAAACCAGAGGAAAACAAACAAATTGCCAATACTAATGCAAAAGAGGAAGATACTGCTCCAGAAATAGGCGACAAACTGTATCCTTTAATACTCCACTCTACCTTACAATTACCTTACCACATAGCAATTTTACCCTCACATTTAATTCCTTCTGCATTTGATAGTACTCACACAGGATGGTCCATGCAATCCATGTATTCACTTGCATTGATATACCATATTTTATTGACTTATAGTTAACATGATACTGTATATGCATAATAATATATTTTCTTTCTTCTATCAAGTCCACCTGTTTTTAACAAATTTTACAAATTCTAACCAAAATAAACTAAAAAATCTCCAAACCGATCATCTTCCAAATATTACATCGTCCAATTGGAAAAATTGTTTGTTAAAGATTGCAAAACCAAAAACTATTATGACTCATTATAAAATTGTAAAATCCAAAGAAAAACCCTCAACTCGATTAACTTTAAATAGTTGATTTCATATCCAGACAAATAGAAAACAACTACACAATCCATGAATACGAATGTGCAAGCACAGAGACATGTAATGAATTTTTCCCCTACAAATTTAATGGTTTATTCATATTACACCAAAATATACGTAGTATTTTTCAAAATTTTGATGAATTTGTTATTAAAATCAATAACTTTATATATCAACCGGACTGCATAATATTAACAGAGACATTTACAAATGATGAGTCACCAGCTTGTCTACTACCTAACTATACATACATCCCGAAGAAATAAATATTAATAAAAATAGTGGAATCGCAATATTCGTTCACACCAAATTCAGTATTGTCACGATCTTAGAACACCCAATATTACTGACTAACTGTATTCAAATCGAAATAAAACTCGATAAATATATTTACCACATTATTGCCATTTACAGAACACACGAATCAAATATTTCTAATTTTATAAATCAACTGAAAAATATTTTACTGCCGCTTAAAAATAAAACCTATATTGCTGGTGATTTTAACATCAACATTAACGAAAAGTCCGAAAATATTTTCAAAAATGAATACCTAAATTGTATGACTGAATTAGATTTTAAATCATGCATAAACAAAAATACTCGAGAAATGCGTGGACAAAAATCGTCTTGTTTAGATCATATTTGGGTTAACATAAAATTACAAAACCTTTAAAAAATTAGAATAATAGTTTGGCAAACGAATATTACTGACCACCATTCTTGCTTATTATTATATGATAACGATATGAAGTCAGAAATAAATGTTCCAATTAAGACTAAAAAAACCACAAATATTGCCATGTTGGAGGAAAAATTGAAAGCAGAAACTTGGTATACAATATTACAATCTAACGATGTCGAAGAATGTTCAAGTATGTTTGAAAAAAAACTTATGGATCATATTGAAACCTCCACAACAGAGGTCTCATTATACACGAATTCAAAATTCAGATGTATAAAACCTTGGATCACTCGTGGCCTTATAAAATCTATTAGAGAAAAAGAAAAGCTGTATAAAAATACAATTAAAAATCCACACGACGAAAATGCTAAGATAGTTCTCAAAAAATATAGAAATAAATTAACAACTTTAATTAAAAAAAGTAAAGATGACTACTTCAGAAAAGTAATCTCTACTTCAGAAAATAATCTGAAAGCTATTTGGAAAGCGGTAAATTATGCAATTGAAAATAAATAAAAAAATAATTTTATAAAATACATTAAACATGAAAATAATATAATATATGTATCCAAAACTAACAGCAAACATTTTCAATTCTTATTTCTCTAAAGTTGGAAATAATCTCGCTAAAAAAATCTCTAAACCTTTACACACACCAAATCCTATAACTAATAATACACAAAAACAAAATACACTGTCCACTTTTAAAAAAACTACTGAAACTGAAATACAACTTATAATAGAAAACATGAAAGACGGATCCTCTCCAGGTTTTGACCATGTGAAAATTCTTAAAACAATGAAAATGTATCTACTGAAACCTCTTAACCACCTTATTAATCTCAGTCTGACTAAAGGCATATTCCCAACAAATTGTAAAAAATCTGTAATATCCCTTATCTTTAAAACTGGCGACCCACAAAATGTCTCAAATTATCGACCGATTTCACTAATATCGAATATAGCAAAAATATTTGAAAAGATTGTAAAAAAACGGGTTGTAGATTTTCTGGAGAACAATAAAATATTACATGGCAATCAATTCGGATTCTTAAAAACAAAAACCACACAAGACGCAATAGCAAATGTAACATCATTTATATACTCGGCACTTGATGAAGGTAATAAATGTGCAGGAATATTCATAGACCTAAAAAAAGCATTCGATAGTATCTCACACGTAAAGCTTATCAAAAAACTGAAATCAAATAACATCAACGACATAGCCGTCCAATGGATAGAAAGTAACTTGAACAATCGTGCACAATTTGTTAAAATAAATGACCAAACTAGCGACCAGGAAACGTCAAATTTTGGTATCCCACAGGGCACCGTGCTAGGACCAATATTGTTCATTTTGTATGTAAACGATATATTTATTCAACCATTACATGGACGAATTATCTCTTACGCCGATGATACCGTTCTTTTAAAAGAAAAAACGTGGGAAAAAATTAATTTAAAAGCCACAGAAGACATAAATAATCTAAAAATATGGTTTGACTATAACCTCCTTTCGTTAAATAGTGATAAAACATATGTCATCCCTTTTGAAATTAACACCAACAATATATCAAATCTTCAAATAATCTTACATAATCATTCTCTCGCACAACACGATACTAATCACTGTCGACAAAATTGTTCACTTCTGAAAACAGCGGATAAAATTACATATCTCGGAATAATCATAGATAAAAACCTAAAATGGAAAGATCACATCGGACATACAGTAAAAAGAATTAGGAAATTAATTTATATATTCTTACGAATTAGAAACTTCTTATCAACGAAAAATCTATACTCAATATACTACGCACTAGCACAGTCTTTTTTTTTTTTTTCATTTACTAGATTCTTATGTATCTTGAGGAGATGAATCATTTAAATTTACTGAATTTAAAGTTAATGTTCTTTATACAAATAGAACGGCGTCATATGCGCCTTGCAATTTTTACCTCATGTGGGTATTTAAAAATAGTACCCGGCTATTATAGACTTAGAGGTCATGTATTTTGTCGGTAGGGAAAAATTGTTATGTAAAAACCCTACTAAGCACAGTCTATTCTTCAGTATGCCATTATCAGTTGGGGAGCAGCTTACAAAACTAGTTTGGCCCCCATAGAAATTGTTCAAAGACTCATTATAAAAATTATACTAAAAAAACCTCCGGACTTCCCCACTGAACGCATATTCGAAGAGTTCAAAGTTCCAACATTTAAAAACTTATTTGAGAAAAATTCAATCATACAAATTATAAAAGAAAAAGATAAATTCTCATTTATAACTGAAAATCGTACAAGACTTACACATGTATTTGTATGCCCCAAACTAAACACGTCTTTTGCCCAACACCATTATACACACCAAGGAAAATACTTCTTTAATAACCTTCCAGTAGAAATCAGAAGCATTAATGACAAAGTACAATTGTTGAACTCCATCAAAAAACATTTTGGAGAAATCACCAATGGGAAAATTGCTGCTTCCCTCATCACCACATGAATGTCACACTAAAAATTATACCTATTTTACTTATTACTGAATACATGTGGATGATTTTATCTTTTAGTTAGGATCTTGATTGCGATATGATTAAAATGTGTTTTAACGGTGTATGTGTATTAACTGTGAATCTGTGCATATATTATGTGAAACACCTGACTGTATAAATTGTAAATATTTAAAATGTATCCACAAGCTCCTCCATCCACAAGCAAATGCTTTTAATGGAGGAAAAGTAACACTGTAACATGTTCCATTTTTTAAGATAAATAAAATTATAATTATAAAAAAAAAATTATTATATCAGCTTATGTTTCTTTTCGAAAAATATTAAATTCAATCTTATTTTTAATTACAGTTAGGTTTCAATCAAAAAAAATTTATGCTTCAAGTAATTCCTATTTCTAATTAAAATATAATGTTTTTATGGATTTTGTTCAAAAAATTAAGGAACATTTGAAGTTGTCTTTTGGTACCGGTCCATATACAAAAAATATGATCTACGTAACGTTTATAAAAAAACACATATTTAAAGTAAAAAAGCAGAACTATTAAATATTTTATTTTCTCTTTTTTTATATGAGCTCCACACAGGAGGCCCTGAGGAAAATAATTTCCCTTAGGGCAAGGGTGGCAAACCGCGGCCCGCTGGGTGTCTACTTGCGGCCCGCGGAGCATATGAACATTTTTTTTTCTTTTAGTGTACATAAAACCACCACAAGAACATTCCAACGTGCGTAGTTCGTATCATATCTAATATATGGAAGTATCTCAGTACATTGATTCGACTATCGTGACAAGTTCTTCTATGGCAGGGGTGCTCAAACGGTCGATCGCGATCAACCGGTCGATCGTGAGTGCTTTTTGAGTCGATCTCGAGAAAAAATTGCCGATGCAAATAGCATAACAGTTAACAGTTTTTGTTTTAGTTGATCCTCAATTAATAAGACCGCCCACTTTTCACGCCTCTTTGTTTATTATTTATTTTTTCACTTGTATTGTCAATGGTTGCGCCTTTGTGTTGTTGTTTACTTATCCTCCGGTGTGTGACGTCACTAGTCCCCATAGAAAAAAATGTCAAATTATTGCATATTCATGGTAAAACATTGTCGAAAATTGCCCCCTTTAAAAGCCCGAAGTTATCGATCTAGTTTCTAGTGTGTGGTTTGGTTTATGAATGAGTCAGTCAGTCCGAGTTGTAACTTGAAGGTGATACGAAGTTTATTAATAAGTAATTCAAAAAGAGTGCGGTGAATAGATTCACTCTTAATTTAAAACCAGTTATGTGATCAGAATGTAAAATTCCAGTTGTGGATTCATCTGCTGACACATTTCGAAAGAAAAACATTCTCTTATTCGAAGTGCAGTTATAAAATTCTAGTTGCAGACTATTTATGTACTGCCAGAATCAAAGAAAAACCATTTTTATTTTCTGAATGTAGTTTTAACTAATTTATTGGAAGAATACTCTTCACATGTGATATAAAAATCAAAAATCGGCATAAAATGAGGTCGCAAAAATAATGAGGTTTCTACGCTCCCCCCCCCCCCCCCCCCCGGCGCTAAACCCAGTCGATCGATCGGATTCTAATAATATTGAGGTAGATCACCAGCAGTTCAAGTTTGAGCACCCCTGTTCTATGGTATATGCGTGTTAACAAACAATCACAGTTCCCACCCCCTCCTCTCCCGAATAGGTCACGTAGTATGGGTACGTTCCCTAACGTGTGACCAGATTTTTAGTTGAATGAAGAATATTAAATCACAAATGAGAACACGACCACTGATGAGCGTTTGGAAAACTGTTTGCGTAGTGTACCAACAACGTCAATCGTTATCAACATTGATGCACTTAAAAGTTCTGACAAAGAAAATCACACGTCGCACTAAAATTTATTATATTTTTATTTTTTATTTTTTGTATTGCCCAACTCTAATCTAATAAATATGTTCGATTCTCATTTTGGTTATATCTTCTTAAAAAAACAATATCAAAGAAATTTTGTTGTGCGGCCCGATAGGAAATCTTTCATATTTTTTTTTTATTCCAGTTAAAAGAAAATTACATTTTCACTCATTTAAGTAGAAATAATTATACAAATTAAAATAAAGTAAATATTTCAATACAGCGCTATTCAACATCATTATTTTGTTTATCAAGAATAAATATTAATAATTTTTTTTTAAATTTACCCAGCTTCTTTTCGTTTTTAATGTCGTTTGGGAGGCAATTATATAAGTTGCCTCCCTCGTAACCAATGGATTGTTTACCATAGTTAGTGTGGATGGTGTTTAAATGACGTTTTAATGAATTCTCTGTTTGTGTGTACGAGTTAATTGTTTATTTTGTATATAAGTAGACATGTATTGTATTCATATAGTTTTCTTAATGTTAGTAGTTTTGTTTCCATATATATATTTGTTTGTGGGTGTTCTGGGCTTGTAGTTAAATAGTTTTTTGATTACCTTGTTTTGTATTACCTGTAATTCATTTATGTATGTTTCACATGCGTTTCCCCAGATTTCAATCAAGTAATTTAAATGTGAGTGTACGAGACTATAATATAAACCTTTTTTAAATTTATTTGGCAACAGATATGATATCCGGCTAAATACGCTAATTAAGGGGATGATTTTATCTTTAATACCTTGTATATGTTGTTTAAATGTCAAATGCTGATCAATGCAAAGCCCAAGATATTTTTCCTGGATCAGGATTTGAAGTTCGTTGTTTTCAATTTTTAAGGGTACATGAGGAGGAACTATTTTACGGGGTGAATTTAAGATCATGTATCCTGTTTTTTTAACATTCATTGTTAACATATTTGATTGGAGCCAACTGTTGATTTTTTCTAGATCTGTTTGTGCATTTTCTAGTAAAATATCTAAATCTTTACCCAAGTAAAAAATTGCTGTATCATCTGCATATAAAAAGATTTCACCATTTAAAATTAATTGCGAAATATCATTTATGTAAATTTGGAACAGTAGTGGACCTAGTATGGACCCCTGCGGAACTCCATAGTTTATTGGAACGTATTTGCTATTTTGATTGTTAATGCTAACAAATTGCTTTCTATTGCTAAGATATGATTTGAGTAGATTAAGAGCAGGACCAACTACACCAATTTTCTTGAGAAGTATGTCGTGACTAACTGTATCAAAGGCTTTTTGAAGGTCAACTAATATAGATAAAATATAATTTCCACCATCAATGCCGCTTCTAAGTTTACTGATTAAGTCATTTATTGCTCCTAGTGTGTTCGATTTTTTCCTAAAGCCGTATTGTTTTTTTATATAAGAATGATTTTTTTAGCAGAAAATTGTTTAATCCTTCGTAAATTACACGTTCAAAATTTTTTGATAAAATTGGTAAGATTGAGATGGGTCTGTAGTTTGAGGTATTTGTTTTGGACCCACCTTTGTGAATTGGTATCACCTTAGCAATTTTAAAGCTATCGGGAAAAGTTCCTTCTTTGAAACATTGATTGATTAATTTTGTTAGAGTAGCAATCAATTCTTTGGAGATACTTAGCACTGTTTTATATGTGAGTGAATCGTAACCTGCACTTGCATTTGGTTTTAGAGATTTTAATATTTGACTTATTTCTAACTCCGTAGTGGGCTGAAGATATAAAGATTCAATGCTGTCATGCACTAACGTTATTTCATCGGCTGGATTGTGTTTGACTTTACCACGTATATTATCGGCTAGGGAGGAGCCAATGTTGCAAAAGAAATTATTAAATTGGTCGCATATCTCTACATTGTTAGTGATTATTTCATCATCAATGATTAATTTATTACAAAAATTTCTTGAGGTGTAAGATTGGTTCTTAAGAATATTATTTATTAAGTTCCAAGATTTTTTACTGTTATTTTCGCATTTTTTAAAGAGATTACTGTAGTGTGTTTGTTTTAAATTTCGTTTTTTGTAATGATATTATTTCTTATTTTTAAAAATTCTACTTTTAGTAATGTGTTATTTGGTTGTTTTTTTAGTTTCAGATGTAATTGATTTCTTTTATTGATTAATTTTATAAGGTCTTCGGTTATCCAGTCTGGGTTATTTATGTTTTTGGTTTTAATTTTTGTGGTACCATTTGAATTAATTTTTGTTGTCAGGTAGTTTACAAGATTATCATAATTTAATATCGAGTTGTCATTCAAATTTAAATGAAAGGGATTTTGCATGACATCATTCTTTAGATTATCAAGATTAATATGTGTGTATTTTTGGGACGATTTTAAATATGTGTTTTTAACATATGTGTGAATTACATCAAGGAGTAGTATATTGTGATCAGATATGGAATTATCACAATTCGTAACTGAATATGATAGTTTTGTATCTGTAAGTATATGATCTATGATTGTGTTTGTATTTTCTGTGATGCGTGTGGCATGTTTTTTGTTTATTTTGTTCAAAATAGTGTAATTATTAAATCTAATTGTATTCGTATATTTACAAGTATGTGCGTTGGTTGAGTCAAGCAGATTTATGTTGAAGTCTCCAAATACAATACCTCTTTTATACGATTCGAGATGAGAGGACAGTGTTTCCAGGAAGTCTTTGAAAACAGTATTTGGTTTTTTATACACTAAACCTATTTTTAAATTGAGTTTGTTTACATAAAGCCATAGAATGTTGTTGTCGGGGTCACTAGTGTTATTAATCACATTGTATTCCAGAGAATCTTTTATAAATATAGAGACTCTGCCACCAGCTCCCTGCGGCCGGCAAGATGCTTCGTGTTTGTATCCTTCTAGGTTGACGTACTTTTCTAAAATCTGGCCCGGCTGCTGAAAAGGTTGGCCACCTATGCCTTAGGGCCTATGTCATCTTTAGGGATGCTGTGTGGTAGATTTTTTTAGAGAGAGGAGAGTTCTGGGAAGGAAAAGAGGTTTAAGGGGTGGATAGGAATCTGGGGTTCAGTATGTCCTGGTCATCCGCCTCCAAGACCTAGACATTCCTCACCCCATGAACCCGGGCACCTCTGCTAAATCACCAAACATAGCGAACCACTTCGGGTGACCTATGGCAGAGGTGTTGGTTATCCAATAAAGGTTCCCGGGGCGGCGGTAACCATTCCAGCCTCCCAAATTGAATATAATTTTCCATGTTCAAATAATTCTACATGGTTTTAAAATTTATCAGCTACTAAAGGACTGGCGCTTGACCCCATTGCCAAAACGTCTTTTTGTTTGAAATTTTTTATTATCATTATGAAAAAAAAAAAATACATATTAGTAAAAATTTTATTTGTCCTGCTTTAACCCATTGCTTAGTGATAGTATTAAAAAAAAAACATTGAGAAAAATATTGTTGTAAATCATCAAACCTCCAATTTAATCATGAAAAAAATCCTAATACAATACAGCCGGCTTTTTATACAAATAATAAATTGAAAAATCGTTTTTTTAATAACAAGGACAAAGAACAAAAAATGAAGAAATCAGGAGTTTACCAATTGAATTGTAATGATTGCAACCATTTTTACATAGGTAAAAGTTGCAGAAAATTTGGAACGAGCCTTAAGGAACATTTAAAATGTCTAAATAGCAATAATTATTTGGAATTTGCTAACCATCTAATTGAATTTAACCATTAATTTGATATAAATACTGGTTTTGAAATTTTACATACTACGTTTAGTGGTTTTCACTTAGATCTTTTAGAAATATTAGCAATTTGGAAAAATGACAATAGAAATTGAAAATCTTTAAAAATCAAATTAATTTAGTAATAAACCTATCTTAAACATATTTCCATTGTAATTTTGTGTCTTTGATCTTCTAAGCATCTCCCCTTTCCACCTTTCTCCCCCCCCCACTACTTCCTTTCTTCCCATACCTGTCTTTGTATACTTGATAATATAGTTTTAAGTACATATTTTTTTTTTTTTATAAGTTTTTATTCCAGTAAAAAAGAAAATAACATTTTCACTTACTTAACTAGAATATTACATAGATTTTACATTTCATAACCTTACATTACATTAGATTGCAATACTAACATTTACATGATATTATATTACCATACGATATTATTCACTATCACTACTTTGTTTTTTGTGAATAAACATGAACAATTTTTTTTTGAATTTGCACACACTTTTTTCGTTTTTGATATCATCTGGAAGGCAATTATATATATTGCCCCCCTCGTAATTAATTGATTGTTTACCGTAGTTAGTATGAATGGTGTTTAAACGTATGTTATCGTGTTGTCGTGTAAAATGTTTGTGTACTTGGGACGTTTTAATGAATTCTGTGTTTGTATGTATGAGTTTATTATTTATTTTGTATATAAGGACACATATATTGTACTCGTATAGTTTTCTTAATGTTAGCAGTTTTGTTTCCAAATATAATTTTTTTGTGGATGTTTTGGATTCGTAGTGAAATAGTTTTTTGATTATCTTATTTTGAATTACCTGTAATTCATTGATGTATGTTTCATACGCATTTCCCCAGATTTCAATCAGGTAATTTAGGTGTGAGTGTACGAGACTATAGTATAAACTTTTTTTAAATTTAATTGGTAATAGATAAGATAACCGGCTAAAAACGCTAATTAAGGGTGTGATTTTATCTTTTACATTTTGAATGTGTTGTTTAAAAGTTAAATGCTTATCGATGCACAGCCCAAGATATTTTTCCTGTTTTAGGATTTGCAAATCGTTATTTTCAATTTTTAATGGTACATGTGGAGGAATTAATTTACGGTTTGAACTTAAAATCATGTATCCTGTTTTTTTTATATTCATTGTTAGGATATTTGATTGGAGCCAACCGCAAATTCTTTCTAGGTCACTTTGTGCATTTTCTAGTAGTATGTTTAGATCTTTACCCCAGTAGAATATTGCAGTATCATCTGCATATAAGAAAATTTCACCGTTTAATTTTAATTGAGAAATATCATTGATATAAATTTGGAATAGTAGTGGCCCTAGTATGGATCCTTGCGGAACTCCATAGTTTATTGGAAGGTGCTTACTATTTTGATTGTTAATGCTTACGAATTGCTTTCTATTGCTAAGATATGATTTGAATAGATTAAGAGCAGGACCAACTACACCAAGTTTCTCGAGTTTCTTGAGAAGTATATCATGGCTTACCGTATCAAAGGCTTTTTGAAGGTCAACTAGTATAGATAAGATATAATTTCCACCATCAATACCACTCCTAAGTTTACTGATTAAGTCGTTTATTGCCGCAAGTGTGTTAGATTTTTTCCTAAAGCCATACTGTTTTTTATAAAAGAATGATTTTTTTAATAGGAAATTGTTTAATCTTTCGTAGATTACACGTTCAAAAATTTTTGATAAGATTGGTAAGATTGAGATGGGCCTGTAATTTGAGGTATTTGTTTTGGACCCACCTTTGTGAATTGGTATCAATGTATAATAATGTATAGTATAATGTCCTGATGAAGATAACGTTGTTCTAGAAAAATGTTGAGTTATGAAATAAAGATTATCGTGGTAAAACCAAAGTGTTTTTAATTATTTCATTAAATATTATTATTTTTATTATGAGAATTCATTATCGCTAGTTTTGGGCAAGCATGTTCTAAAAATGGAGCCGAATGTGTTGTATTAATGTAGCCTTATGTGCTGTTAAATATTCACAGAAATAGGTTTATCTCTACTGTGAATAAACATGTGTCTCGCTAAACTACTTTTCTGAGAACATACATAATTGCAATCGGAACAAGAAAATGGGTTTTGTCCACACTGAGTGAGCATATGTCTCGTCAAAGCACTCTTATGAGAACATGAATAACTGCAATTGGAACATGTAAAAGGCTTTCTTCCACCATGGGTAAGCATGTGTCTCCTTAAAATATTTTTCTGATTGCATGAATAACTGCAAGCGGAACACGAAAAAGTTTTTTTTCGCTGTGAGTAAGCATATGCCTCGTCAAACCACTCTTATGAGAACATGAATAACTTCAATTGGAACAGGAAAAAGGCTTTTCTCCACCATGGATAAACATGTGTCTCGTCAAACTAGTCTAATGAGAACATGAATCACTGCAAACGGAACACGAAAAAGGTTTTTCTCCACTGTGAGTAAGCATGTGCCTCTTCATACTACTCTTTTCAGAGCATGAATAACTGCAATCAGAACATGCAAAAGGCTTTTCTCCACCATGGATAAACATATGTCTCGTCAAACTAGTCTTATGAGAACATGAATAACAGCAAACGGAACACGAAAAAGGTTTTTCTTCACTGTGAGTGATCATGTGTTTCCTCAAATTTCCCCTAACAGAACATGAATAACTGCAATCGGAACACAAAAAGGTTTTTCTCTACTGTGAGTAAGCTTATGTCTCGTCAAACTACTCTTTTGAGAACATGAATAACTGCAGTCGAAACACAAAAAAGGTTTTTCTCCACTGTGAATCCTCATGTGTGTCTTCAAATTACTCTTGTGAGTAGATGCATAATTGCAATCGGAACACGAAAAAGGATTTTTTCCACAATGAGAATACATATGTCTCCTCAAACTAATCTTATGAGAACATGAATAACTGCAATCGGGACATGTAAAAGACTTTCCTTCACCATGGGTAAGAATGTGTCTCTTCAAATTACTCTTATGAGAGCATGAATAACTGCAGTCCGAGCACGAAAAAGGTTTTTCTCCACTGTGAGTGAGCATGTGTTTCCTCAAATTTCCCCTATCAGAACATGAATAAGTGCATTCGGAGCACGAAAAAGGTTTTTCTCCACTGTGAGTGAGCATGTGTTTCCACAAACTTCCCCTATCAGAACATGAATAACTGCAATCGGAGCACGAAAAAGGTTTTTCTCCACTGTGAGTAAGCTTATGTCTCGTCAAATGACTCTTATGAGAGCTTGAATAACTGCAGTCGGAGCACGAAAAACGTTTTTCTCCACTGTGAGTCCTCATGTGTGTATTCAAATTACTCTTGTGAGTAGATGCATAATTGCAATCGGAACATGAAAAAGGATTTTTTCCACTATGAGTATACATATGTCTCCTCAAACTAATCTTATGAGAACATGAATAACTGCAACCGGGACATGTAAAAGACTTTCCTTCACCATGGGTGAGCATGTGTCTCCTCAAATTACTCTTATGAGAGCATGAATAACTGCAGTCCGAGCACGAAAAAGGTTTTTCTCCACTGTGAGTGAGCATGTGTTTCCTCAAATTTCCCCTATCAGAACACGAATAAGTGCAATCGGAGCACGAAAAAGGTTTTTCTCCACTGTGAGTGAGCATGTGTTTCCACAAATTTCCCCTATCAGAACATGAATAACTGCAATCGGAGCACGAAAAAGGTTTTTCTCCACTGTGAGTAAACTTATGTCTCGTCAAATGACTCTTATGAGAGCTTGAATAACTGCAGTCGGAGCACGAAAAACGTTTTTCTCCACTGTAAGTGAGCATATGTTTCCTCAAATTTCCCCTATCAGAACATGAATAACTGCAATCAGAATACGAAAAAGTGTTTTCTCCACTGTGAGGCAGATCCGCCAATGAGTCTGAAAAATAACATGAATATAAGTGTAAGAACTGTGGATTAAAAGAAATGTAAGAAAGCACGAATCGTTATTTACCTTTTGCCTGGGTAAAACTTTGAAAGCGTTTTAGGCATTCATTTTTAACATCCGGCAGCTCTATGTCAATTTCCACAAAAGGAATTCCCTTTACATTTTCACCTCGGGGTCCAGGTTCTACCTTGAAGCTAACATTCTCCACTTTGAGGCTACCTAGAAAAACCAAACAAAATATTAGATTTTATTTTACATTAGATTTAAGATTACATTAAGAGTAAATATTAGAATCACAGAACACTTAAGATGCTTAAATAATAATTTGTTTCAGAGTTTGCTTATCACCCAATTTCTACACACCACACTTTTAATAAGGACACAGGGATCAGCAAAAAAAAGTTAACTCAGAAGTCCTTGAAATCAGAAAAACCTAAATAATAACGCTAGTATTTTGATTCACCAAATTAATTTATCTTTTAGTCCCATTCTAAATATTTTTCTAATAAACCGCTCTGTTCTTCCCGGAAATCCAGCAACTACCCCCACTCCTTAGTTAACCTCCCACTCAAACACCTTAAATTTGTATATCTGTCAATATTCTGTATCATAGGTTAGTTATAATTGTAGCGGCCACTTAACCCGCTCTGCGAAATCTACCGCTGCGCCACTGACCTCCACGGAATACGCTGGAAACTACGGCATACCTACTTTCAGCGTAGTACCGTAACGTAGTAGAATAATAATTCCGCCACCTATGCGAAAGGCCTAGAACGTACGGCTGTACCGTATAAATGCCCGCAGAAACTTCGAGCGATATCTTTGCGTGAGTTCACGGCATTACTTACCGTGAGACTAATTACTCGCCACGAGTATATAAGCCAGCTTCAGTCAGTACCTAAGTATTCATTCATCGGCCGGGCAAGCAATACAGAACGAGCAGTGTAGCAACTCTTTACGTGCCTGCGCGGGGCACTTGTCCGCGCAGTCAGCAGTGAACAACATTTATCCAGTGTGACGCCAGGAACATTTCCAGCACATTTGAGGAACTTCTCCAACTACCATCTTGACATAAAATGTCAGGCAACGCGCCAGCAACCCAGCAACCACAACCAGCAACAAGCAACCAGCAACCGGCAACAAGCCAGCAACCAGCATCCTGCAACGAGCAGCAACCAGCATCCTGCAACGAGCAGCAACAGCATCCTCACCGCGTCTCAAGGTTCCTTCCTGCGTCACGTGTGTGCTCCGACCCACTGGACACACAGCCGCCATACCTCGTCAACGCGACGACGGTCAACCGCCTGGACCAAGGTCACTTCTACACCACCATGGTGTAGTACAACACGCCGGCTCCCTGAAGACCAGTGATCTTCACCGCCGTAGTCTCCTGACCTTCTTCACTCTTCTTCACGCAGGAGCATCACTACCGGCACCACTGTCACTGCGCTCCGCTTCGACCTTCGCTACGTAGCGCAACAATAAAGACTGACTCACTACATCGACTGACGCCTTTCATTTCTCTCGTCCTGTCTCTGCCGATCTGGCCCGCTCCCTCATAATATTCTCCGGACAAAGGAAGGGTGCTTCCAAAACCGGTAGAGTGTTTATAAAATGAAAGTGCTCTACAACAAATTAAAGTGTTTTTATTGTAAATTATGGCGCTCACAAAGTTAATGCTTTTTACAAGTATATAACAAACTTTGAGGTTAATTTAGGAAATATGATGGACCCCAGATGTCCACTTCAGGAATGATGCTTCAAGAAGGAAGAAAAAGAAGAAAAAACGCGAAGTTTTGTAGAGCCAAGAAAATTGTGTTATCAATATCATAATATAAGCCATGTTCTCAAGTTTCCCGTTATTGTTTGGTTTCGGTTTCCTCTTAATTGCATTTTTATGTTTAATGTCAGAATATTTCTCATTTCTGGACGCAAAATGTCTTCTTTTATTTTATTATTTATTTAATTATAAATTTTCTTATTTTGTCATGTGTTACAATAAGGAACTCCAGTGAAAAATATTATGGCTTTAAAAAATTATGTTCATATAGACCAAGAAACGCTGATTCTGAATATATAAGTTTTATTTCGTAATATTAAAAGCAGAGTTTATAAAAAATTATTAAAAAGTGCATTTTTAAACCTCTTCTCAAAACACAGCGTTAAGTTGGCATTACTGAAATTGTTAACGGTGACGTCACTGTTAACCTGTCACCTGGTGATAGTGTGTATTGACATTTGAAATGACTTGAAGTGCACACGTACCTATGCAATTCAACATTTCATGTTTTTGGTTTATTTTCATACAGTTTTTTTTTTTTTTTTACATAAGCTCCACACAGGAGGCCCTGAGGAAAATAATTTCCCTGAGGGCCTATGTCATCTTTAGGGATGCTGTGTGGAGGGTCTTTTAGGGAAAGGAAGGAGAGGAGGGTTCTGGGAAGGAAAAGGGTTTAAGGGGTGGGTAGGAATCTGGGGTTCAGTGTGTCCTGGTCATCAGACCTAAACACACCTCGTCCCATGAACCCGGGCACCTCTGCTAAATCACCAAACGTAGCGAACCACTTGGGGTGACCTATGGCAGAGGTGTTGGTTATCCAATAAAGGTTCCCGGGGCGGCGGTACCCATTCCCGCCTCCCAAATATAGAGATTTAGATAAATAATAGTTATTGTGTTTATTGAAACATAATTTAGGCCCTCAACAATTTACGAAAAGGGCTATATTTGCGGACAATCTGCAATAAATTTTGTCTATTTGAGGTTAAAGTCGTGTCCTATTTTGTCATTTGGTTATGTGTTTTCAAATTGTTTTTAGTATAGGGCTTTTTATACAAGTTGTTACACACTCGTCATGATCAGTGTATTATAAATACCAGTGTTTCTGTATGTATTATACATAAAACAATGTACCTACAAAGTAACGCCTGACACAAAACACGATGTCACATGTATTTGCAATGAAAGAGATGATTTATTGTTTTTATATTGCACTTTGATTAAATACAATAACAGTAGCGGTGAAATGTGGACATTTTACCAATGTTTTTCTATTTAAAAGCAGTTAATCTTGAATAAAAAACACACCTCACACCTAAAAGTCATTACAAAGCATTCCACCATGACCGCCATAATTCTTCTGGATTCTTCATTCAAACAGGGATGTTCTGCCCCAAAAAATTATTTCCCTAGATTTCGAAGTGAAATTTCCCTAGAATTTCACATTTACGCAATTACCTACGTAGCCACCCGATTGTGTAACACTAATCCTGTTATATGTTAATTAATATGATAATTAATTGGAAAGATATCGGAACTTGGTAAATATACTAATAAAACCGTGATTTTCCAAATAAAACGTGAAGTAATAATTTAAAAGTACGAATACACTCACCACTGAATTAGAAACTGAATTCCAAATTAAAAAAAAAAACACTTTGCAAAATAAAAATCATAAGCAACCCGCCGCTCATTTGTACCAAGCGTGGTAATTTGAAGACCCCCCCCCCCCCCCGAACGTGTCACGTAGTATGGGTACGTTCCCTAATATCATTTTGAGTTGTCAGTGTTAAAAATAACATTGCATGTAAGTACATGAACAATAATTAAGATTCATAGGAATTCCAAAAAAAAAATATATACGTATATATATATATATATATATATATATATAAATAATACCAGTAATATTGTCATATGTAATAAAATTTTTGCCAGAGTTCGAAATTTCCCTAGATTTTGTCCTGATTTCCCTTATCCCTAAAAAATATTTTTCTCCTCTAGATCTAGGGAAATTTCCCTCGACATAACATCACTGATTCAAAATGACAACTTAAAAAGTAAAAAAACTATCGGTGGATGAAGACCACCATAGAGATACGGTGCGTTTCTGGGAGTCTTTAAAAATTAAAACTTTGACAATTATTTTAATTATTAAAACTAACTATAAAAATAAAAATAAAAATAAAAATAAAAATGCAGTTATTTAAGTTTGAAGGTCTTTATTCATTAAAAAAAATAAAAAAATTGGACTGGAGTTCTCTATTGCACCGGTATTGTATATTATTATTATTTTCCTGTGTATGCTATAACAGCACTGTCTTTGTTAATTTTGTTCTCTTGTCATTGTTTTCTAAATACTGTATATTCTTTATTTCATATTATTTTCTCAATATTATAGGAGCACTGTAGGATTATTTTTTAATTTATTATAGTAAAGCGCACTTGAAGTGAATTGACACAAAACTGCGCTATATAAATACAATGTTATTATTTGTTACGCACCAGATTTAAATGTCCGGGTTTAATTATCCCCACAGGAAAAACTAAACCCTTTCACACACTTCCCAAATGATTATCTGGTCAATCCACGTTATGCAATTGCACTATATAAGTATTATAATTACAAAACAATACAAGAACAACATGTCAACCTACCAGAGACCAGATGGGAAAATAATTCACCGACTCCAGATATTTTCATATCAGAGGGTTCTGCTCTGTGGAATTTCTAATTGAACCTATAAATCCTACTGATCCCTCAATATAAATATTTAAAAAATCTTTTGTAATCCTACATGTATTTAAAATTACCAATTTTTGCATTTTTATATATAAATTCTTTGACAAATCTAATACGCCTAAATTTTGAATCAGAGACCTAGGGATAATGCCAGTAGCCGAAATAACAAATGGTAATATTTTTATAGTCCGAGAATGCCAAATTCTTTTAATCTCATTTCCTAAATCTGTGTATTTTCTAATTTTTTCAGAAACAGCTTTTTGAATATTACAGGAATTTGGAATAGCTACATCAATGATATAAGTTATTTTTTAATTTTGTCATGTAAAACTATATCAGGTATATTGTGACTAATTGTTCTGTCTGTTAATATAGTTTTATCATAATATATTTTATAAAATTCATTTTCTAAAAATGAATTTGGTTCATATTCATAATATGGTACTATATTACGGCAGTCAATCAAGTTACGTTTAATTACCAAACTTTGGTGGATTATTTTTCAAACCTGATTGTGCCTAAATGTATACTCGGACGGCGCTAATACAGAACATCCCGATATAATATGTTCTATAGTTTCCGGAAAAGCCAAACATTTTCTACATAAATCATCAATTTGATTTATATCTTTGATTATATGCTTCCTATAATTTTTAGTATTAATGACCCTATCTTGAATGGCAAACATAAATCCTTCTATTTCTGCGCTCAACTTTCCAATACACAACCATTTGTTTGACGAAATTTTGTCAACATACGTTTGGTTAAGATAATTGAAGTGTTTTGCATGAATAATTTTATTTGACCAGGAATCTAATAATTCCTGGTTAGTATTTATAAGAATGTTGGCATTCTCGTCATATAAATTTAAATGTGTAATGTTTCTATCTGCCTTGCAAATTATTTTGAGCATTTCTGAGCTATTAGCTTTCCTATGGAAAAAAATTCTAAGCATTTCTACCTAATTGTGTTTCAAAGATGTTATTTTGACTATACCTCTACCTCCTTAATTTCTAGGTGAATTGATTCGTTCTATAGCTGAATTTGGATGATGGCAATTAAACTTTGTTAATGTAGTTCTAATTAATCGTTCTAAACTATCTAAATCTGTATTGGACCATTTATTTATGCCAAATGAGTACGTTAATAAAGGTATTGCCCAAGTATTTATTGCTATTACTAAATTTTTAGCAGATATATTACATTTTAAAAATTTTCTGATCCTAGTTTGAAATTTAATCCTAATATCATTTTTAATACTAGTGTGATCTAATCTATTCGATTGTGGGTATCCTAAATATTTATAAACCTCATCCCCTTTCATACTTTAATTTTGAAATTTCTAAATATACCCTCGTCTCCATCTACAATTTTGCCTTTCTCTATATGGATCGTTTTACATTTATCTAAACCAAAAGTCATTTTAATCTCATCTGAAAAAAATTTAACTACCTTAATCATTTTCTCTAAATTTGATTCAGAATTTGAAAATAATTTTATATCATCCATATATAATAGATGTGAAACTATACTACTCTCTCTTGTATTACCCTTAATTTTTATTCCAAACTTGCTTTTAATTAACATTTTAGACATAGGATTCAATGCTTAGCAAAACCAAAGAGGACTCAATGAGTCTCCTTGAAAAATCCCTCTTTTTATTGAAATGCCCAGTACTACTATTTTCTTACCTTTTAAATTTACTAGTAAATCTGTATTCCAAAAGGACATAATATTTTTCAAAAAGCTAATTATAATTGGGTTAACTTTATATATTTTGATAAGCAACGAGTGCGGGACACTATCAAAAGCTTTTTGATAATCTATGTAACAAGTATGTAAATTACGCTTTTGATTTTGAATTGGTTTTTTAAATTACAGAATCAATAACTAATTGTTCTTTACATCCCATATGTTTTCTGCGACAACCTTTTTGTTGTTCAGATAAAATATTTTTTTCATACAAATGAGTATATATTAAATATGTCAAGCAAGAGGTTAAAATTTTGTATATTGTCGGTAGTCATGTAATGGGTCTATATTGAGAGGGATTATTAATATTTTCGCTTTTAGGTAACATATAAGTAATGCCCTTAGTTAGAAAATTAGGAAAATTTTGAGGTTGTTTGACAAGTTTTTTATAATTAATTTTATTATAATTATTATTTATTATTTTTATAATTTATTTTATTAGAATATAATTATTATTATTATTATATATATATTATATAGAAGGGCTGGAGGTGCCCGCTATAGGATGATCAAATGTGATAGACGAAGAAGACGCCTGCATTTGATTCCTTACACAAAACAGATGCAATTCATCTTCATCATAGTCCGAAGAGGCGCTAAATATTTATCTAACCTTTGCTAGATGCTCCTCCTGTAGCTTCTCTTTTTTATTGTCTGGACACCTATAATATTTGTCATCATCAGAAGGTATTTCCTTTAAAAGTACTCCTTCAATATCTTCTTGGCGAATACGTTTACTCGACATGGTGTATATGTCACAGGCAGATCGTAAAATCAGGCCGATCATGATGCGCCTGAAGCACTCCACGATCTGCCGCCAGGCATTTCACGAAGTAGGCGCATCATGATCTGCCTGATTTTATGATCGGCCGCCGACATATCTATCAAATTATTAAAATAAAATCAGAATAAAATCATTTTGAATAAGACTACAAATTTAACCTCAAGTACGGTGGTCGAAAAACAATACCACCAAAAAATCACGATTTACCAAAAAAATAACAAATTCATAAATATTTCTTATTAATAATTCAACAAATGAAATACAAAAGTAGTAGAATTCAAAAGAAAATAGAGAAAAATTCTAAATACATGCGTTTATATTTCACTGTAAAGTCGAAGATCACTAAAAACAACAATTCGCTGGCAATTGTCAAACTCATAACCAAACCGTACAAGGCCATCTATTATCGCTATTGGAAGCTAACTAGTAAATAATCCATGTCTCACATGGCAGTAAATAAACTTTTCGATAGATGGCGGTTTTAACATAATTATTTATTTTCATGGTGATCGATTTTTGATACCACAGTACTTCAAAGAGTTAAAACGCATAATAACGTTATTTATTTCCAACCCAAAGAAGTTAAAATTATGCTAAAGTTTGGTAGTTTCCGCAAATACTTATACATTTTAAGATAAAGTACGGCAACAGAGGACATAATGAACAAATATATTAAGTCCTGCCTGAACAACAGTTCAAAACGGACAATGTTCCTGAAAATGTAATAATGCAACTTACTGTCTTTTTGAGTATTCTCCGCATACTGTAGACATTCCTTCTTTACATCTGGGAGGTCAAAATCCATATCCGCATACGGCATTTCACCTTCACCTTCTTCCTGGGGCCCTGGTTCCGTCTTGATGGAAACACTCTCTGGGCTTAGTACATCCATGACAAGACCGCGGAAGGTTAATGGCCTGTTCGGTTGGACTATTCTTTAAAAACAATTGTGATAGAAGAAGACATTACAGTTGTTTTAGAAGATGTTTAATTTTTCTTCATACAGTTTGTTTATTAACACTAGAAAGACCGGGTACTGCTCCATACCTATAAAGACCACGACCGCCAATTTGACGGCTGATCACTTTTTTCAAATTGGGAGGCGGATATGGTTACCGCTGCCCCGGGAACCATTTATTAGATAACCAACATCTCTGACTTAGCAGGGGTGTCCGGGTTCATTGGGTGAGGCTTGTCTGGGTCTAGGTGGCGAATACGTTTGCCCACCTACTGCGTAGCGAACCGGGTGGGGAGACACTTGTTGAGGGAGATACTTATCTTGTCCTCTCCAGCAGGATCTTTCTCGTCCGTTCGCCTTGCACCGCAGTGGGAGGGATGGTTTCATTCGTCCGTCACTCCTGGATACATTTACGAATTTTTCCTATTCATCTCTCACATTTTGTTCTTCCGAGAACTTCCTCTCATTCCTTTCCCTAAAAACACCAATGCACACATAAATTCACACAACATCCCCAAAGATGACATAGCCCCTGAGGGTTTTTTTCCTTAAGGATTCCTGGAAAAAAAAATGTGAGTGCAAAATGCTGCGATTTTAGTACAAGCATGTGTTATGTTTGTACAATATCGAATTGTTACGTTTTTATAAAATCGGATGCACTCTTCGCAAACGGGTTTCTTACAATTATCACACCTATAATTTATTTGGTTTTTATTATATTTTTTATTAATTTGGAACTGTCGTCTTTCAGTAGTTTTATTTTCCGGTTTTTTTTCTTTTTCATTTATATTAGCTCCACAAAAAAGCCATTAGGAAAATAATTCCCCTCAGGGCATTTGTCATCTTTTGGGATGCTTTGTGGAGATTAGCCATAGGAAAAGGAAGAATAGGTTCTGGAAAGGAAATGAGGTGACGGGTGGGTGGGAAACTGGGGTTCAGTGTGTTCAAGAGTGCCCGACGTATGAATCTGTCCCCACCACTGCGGTGCAAGGCAATGTTCAGAGAGTCCTGTTGCCGAGGTCAAAAGATCACCCTCAACCGTTCCCTGCCGATCTGGTCTGTAACGCAGTTTATTTATTTATTTATTTATTTAATACAAACGGCATAAGTATGCCATAAACATTAATTACATGTCACAAATTCATATTCAAAATATTAGTAATGGTAAAACAATGTATGTATAACAGTTAATTGTGACGATACATTGGGAAGTGACACCAGAGATACATTTACATGCTCACATTACAGTTGTTTGGCAGACGCATCCGCCGCCAAGATCCGGACAAACCTAACCCCTTGAACCCGGGCACCCCTGCTAAGTCATAAAACATAGCAAACCTCTTAAGGTGACCTATGGCAGACGTGTTGGTTATCCAATAAATGATTCTGTCATTTTTTCAGAAGCTAACGCAGCTGGATCAACTCTGGTATTTGTATACTCTGTCCTTCTCCAACAAGCCAAAAAATAAATTTGGGAGCAATATTTTTTTGGTATTTTTATAAATTATGTGACAGTGACCAATCAACGTACAGATCGAGTATGAATAATACGCGATACCAAAATAAAGAAACAGACATGAAAGTTCTATCATAAACGAGGAGGAATGGAAGGAACTCAGCATTATGGCCTAAACCGTCACATTGACGGCGGCGGTATTTGTAGGTATAAGTCAATATATCTCAAAAAGTAATTAAGACACATACCTGTTTTTTTCACCATAGTTGTTAAACCATAAATCGTGAAATGTTAAAAAAAATCACACCATTAAGCATTATATCGTCACTTTACTTCGGGCTGCCGTCAAAATGAAGGCTCCGGTCTTTCTAGTGTTAAGGATCCGATATGTAAGAAGGAATGTGTTTTATTTTTTAAAGTATTGGTTTATCTATGGTTTAAGATTTCGGACTTTATTGTTTGACATATGTCATCTCTCATTGTTTTACGCAACTCTGTTATTTGGAAATGTTTGATGTTTATTTAATTTTGTATTTAAAATATTAATCAAATACTTAAATGTGTACTAATTACTTATTGTTACCTTGAATTACTTACTGTGAGGATTTAAAAAAAAATTGCGAGTATGTTTGATGTTTTGACATCTTGTTTTGAGGAAATAATGTACGCGAACTTTACAGACGCACTGTTAACTCATAGAATAAAGAATATCTGTGTGTGTTAACTTTATATGGTAAAATATTTTTATTAATTTGGATAGAGAAAGGGTTGTATCGGCTAACCTTTGGATCACCCATAGGGTACAAAAGCTTGCTCAAATTGCAAAAAGTTAAACAAATAAATCGATTAAATAACGACCGAACATCCGAATCTTGCAATTGACAGTGACAGGTGACAGAAGCTTTCATGATTGTGATCTATGGTTATGTTTAAGGTGTGTCCATTTTTTAAACATTTAATACCATATTATTACTACTATTTAGTTTCCAAAAATATTATTTCTTCTCTAATGACAACTATCTGTTTTGAAAAGAAAATAACGATCGTGTAAATAGGTCTGGCCATGATTATACTAACCCCTAGATCGATATCTTCGGGCCTTTTCCTCCTAAGCGGTTTCGTCATTAACTTAACCAAACAACGCCTATCGATAGCGCTAATAGACTAAAGATAGAGGAAGTTTATTCATCTACCATAGAAAATATAATTGCACTCGATCTTCTGCAACCTATTAGCCCAATAAATTATTTAAAAACAAAATGATTGGTATCAGAAAATGTTTCTTATTACATTAGACAAATGAAACACTCAGGGAACATCTTTAAATATGATTATTTTCAGTGAACACAAATGATAATAACACATAAGACAATTGATAATAACACTTAAAAACTAAGGTATCCTAACCGACCTAACCTCAAATTAATTTACGGACGAATGCTGAGTGTTGATGTTTTATATAATTACCTCATTCCCTGACGGATTCTTGACACATTGTAATCATTTTTTCACCTCAGGAAATCAATGTATATTGATTTTTTGATCGAAATATGCAGCTCGCGAACGAAAAGTGACAATTATTCAGCAACAATGATGATATGATCCGAGTTATGAGGTGTTCGAATATTTTCTGAAACGAAATAAGAAAAAACATTAACCTCCGGTACCCATAAGCTTGTTTTCACGATGAATTCAAAAAAGTATAGAATCTAGAAGTCTAGAATATCCAGAGCCAATAGTGAGCCAATTGTAGAGCCAATAGTGATGATGATAACAATAATAAATAATGACAAAATTACTTACATGGATTTCCACGTTCATTCTCAGAGCTTGGCTCAATGCCTCCTCATTGGATTCTCTGCAGGATCCTGGTTATCTTGTAGATACTCCACTGACCAGCTCTCTTCACCTTCACCGTCTGACTCACATTCGACATCGAAAATGTCGTCTTCCAGTGCAATAGTTATTTCTTCATGTGACAAACCTCTAACAGCCATCTATAAAAATAATAACAATAAGTTATATATTGTCTACCGGAAAACATTAAAATAAATTAATACATCTTGAAAGAATCAAATTAAAACACGTAAAACAATACAAAAGGCCAAAACAAGATCTCCATAAAAACATTCACTGACAACCAATGTGCCACCACAGGAACCTGAACGTTTTTAGCGAAAACAAAATGAAAAAGCAATGTTTTTGAATGGAAATCATATTTATCGATTAGATAAAACATCTATATATCATATAATAATTATTTTCAACAGAAAAATGCTATATCTTACCTTTAATGTTATGCAGAAATCTAAGATAAGTCACACCGTTAAAATGCTGGCAAAGACGCCGTTCGAATTCGAAATAATAGAAATATTTTGTGTTGCCAGTAAGCGATTTGTTATATACCTTATAAAACATATCTTTCACAAGCGATACGCAAAATACGGGGCTGTTTGTTTCATAAAATCAAGCGATATTATCTTTTTTCCTTCTTGTTCCTCCGGAAGAACTCTGGTATTGAGAGGCTTAAGCATAATATTTCAGGAGATGGATTAAATGTAGTGCAAGATCCACCATTTCGATTTAATGTGAACCGAAACATCATCATGCTTTAAAGCATTTCAATGGAGAGTCTATTCCGCAGCTTATTTTTAACGATATTGTAAATGGAGAAAGCACCGTGGAAAACGCTAATCTAAATTTTGAGATGTTTCCAAAAAGTTAACATCCAGCTGCGTCACAATCATTGTAAACTTCCTAATAAAAATCAGATGAAGTTGATGTATTTTTCCATGTTTTATTACTCAATTGGTGCCACCCAGACTCAATTTCATTTTTGTTGCCATAGATATTATGAGTACGATGAATTTGGTTCAATATTAGTTTTATATCGGGCTTAACTTGAGACGTAGCAACCTTTGGGTGCAAATCAGCAACCATTTTTAACATCGATAAATTATCCGGGGAAGCCTTTTTGAATTTGCTCGGCCAGAAAATATAAGAAGCTCTTGCATCTTTCCCTGACATCCATTAAATCCTTTTCTTCCAGATCTTGTGATATATTTAGAAAATCAAAACCAAAACACATTGAAGCTGTATGCATCAAATGTTCTCGGAAATTAAAAAAAATTGTATTCTACATGTTCAAGAGTCCACCAATTTTTCCAATTGTGAAAGCACAACAAGTCGTTGCAGCAAGTTTTTGTACAATAAAAATAAATCATCAAATAAGAAGTGTGTGAGTGCTCCGTGTATACGATGTAATACTTTTTTTTTTAAATATATGGAATCACAAAACCCCCAAAAATACCCCTAAACATATTAAACCCCTAAAAAAATCCCATCTCACTTGTTTTCCCCCTAAGTTGGCAACCCTGAGCGAGAGATGGCGAAAATCAAAATTATAAACCTATCTTTACAGCTTCATCTATGAAACTTTATCTATGAGTCTTTTAGCACTTTAGCGTAACGGACCACGGTCGAAAAATTTGAACGAAGATACACGCCCCTGGGTCTGGCCGACCCAAAATGCACCACGGGCTCCATTGACAGTTTGGATACTTACTAACTTTTTGTTCATATCTTTAGTTACAACTTGTAACAACATAACAATACTACTCTACTCAACTAGGTACATAATGCTTGAAACGACTCGTAAAAAACATGGCAAGTCATAAATGAAATTTCAAATAAGAACCAAAAGGTTAACAAAATTCATCAAAAAATCCTTACTGAGAATAACACAACCATGAAGGTGCTGAGAGCATTGCAATCAATTTCAATAACTTCTTTACAAACATTGCCTCATCTCTTATAGATAATAATCCCAGTCTTAGTATTCACTCAAATCAAATTCCTCCCGAACTTTCAGAGTCTAATGACACTACCTCTGAGCTATCTACATTCAAAGAAATAACAGAACTTGAAATCTCAAGACAAATTGATAACCTTATAGAGAAGTCTGCAAATGGCCCAGATAACATAAGCAATACCACAATTAAATGAATTAAAAAACATAATCATTCCATTACACCACGTGTTCAACAACTGCATCAGACACAGCATTTATCCCGATAATTTTAAACTCGCATATCATTCCAATACATAAATCCGGATCCCAATGTAAAACCGACAGTAACAGATCAATAACCTTAACTTCTCAATTATCCAAGATCTTCGAAAAGTGTTTAAAACGACAACTTGTGATTTTTCTAGAATCGAATGCAATCCTCTCAGCTAATCAATATGGCTTTAGGACTAACCTGAGCACCTACGACGCCGTCTTTAGTTTAATCAAAAACATATACCTACTCTAACCTAGACTCTAATAATAAAACTTTAACCATTTTATTGAACTTAAAGAAAGCGTTCGATACAGTCAACCATAAAATTTTATTAAAGAAAATCATTAACGTTGGTATTAAAAACAAAAGTCTCTTGTTACTAAAAAGCTATATATTAAATCGCCAGCAACACATCAAAACAGGATCAAGCATAAGCACTTGTGATTTGGTAAAACATGGTATCCCTTAAGGAACAGTCTTAGGGCCACTGCTCTTTCTAATCTACATCAATGACCTATGCAATATTTTATACCAGTTGAAATTCTCTCTTTTGCCGATGATACTGCAATAACAGTACATGGTAAAACGCGGGAAGATGCAACCAGTAAAGCCAACCAATGCACTGCAATAGTCAAAGATTGGCTAGATAGAAATCTTCTCAGTCTAAATCATGATACAACCATTTTTATTCCCTTCTATAATTCCCATAAGTCATCTCCTTAAAACGATCTTAACTTGAAGTTTCATAACGTTAATTGTAACTTTACGACACGCTTAAACTGCGAAAATGTGAAATTAGGAAATTGTATTATTAGTATTGATTGTATTACTTAGATGTAACTATAGACTGCCGACTCAAATGGGCTTACCATATAGAAAAAAATGTTAATAAACTGAGATACTTACCTAAATTACATATTCAAACGCATGAGCAACATTGTCATGTCATTGTCAATATAAGAACCATGAAACTTGTCTATTACGCATTGGCGTTTTCATCCTTTTCCTATGGAATAATCGTGTGGCCAGGAACATACAATAACCATGTAAAACCATTAGAAATTGCACAGAAGTCCATCATTAATTTAATGTACCAGAAGGCCAAGACGTATCCCATCAATCAATTATTTCAGGAAACTGAAATTATGGAACTAAGGCAGATCTACTGTATCCAGTGTCTTAAATTTATATCTCGTCCTAACAATTTCACTAATAAAAACACAAATCGCTCTAGCCAGAGGCGTGCCACGTGCATGTACACACTGCCTCATTGCAAAACCAGTCTGGCCCAAAGGCACATTAACTGTATTGCCCCAAAACTGTACAATTCCCTACCCAATTCAATCAATACGTGTCAAAATCTGAACTTATATAAAAAAAAAATTAAAAGCTGGGTAAAAAATAATTTGTATAACAAAATTGAATACACATCAAAGCAGCGATAATTTTTTTAAAAAGAACAAAACCTTTATTCTCATTTATTTAACGATACTAATTTTGAAAACTGTAGACCTCCTGGTGTAATGTCAGATGTTGTACATATATCTGTAGAGTTTTGTTTATTGCTTGGTAATATTATCTGGCATAACTGAAACTATTTATTTTTTATTGTAATTACCTATTTTAATTCCTAAATCTATAATTTTATGTCATGGTAACAAGTATATATATGTACGTCACTAATTTTAAGTCAGTAGTAACAAGTTTTAGTAGTAAAGTCAAAAGCTACATTTACGTTTTTGATGTAATTCCTAGTTATAATTTTAAATCTAAGTTGTAATCGTATCGTAATAATTTTATTTTATTAAATGCTTATATGAACAGCGCTCCTTAAGGTGATTTTTAGCGAAAACGGCGCTCTATAAATCAGTCAAATATTATTATTTCTTCAAATTTTACAAATTCGCTTTGTGGCACCATTTTATTAATGAAATAATTATCAAAACATTATTTTATTACGATAATCTTTATTTAAAAAATCAACATGTTTCGAAAACGTCGTTCTTTTCATCAGGACATTATATGTACTAAAAACTAAATTATAAAGAATATAAAAATAGGCGTGTACCACCATATCTTAAACATATTTTTACAAAATTTATTTAATTATTAATACATTTAAATTTCTTATGACATTTTTCCTAATATCTAATATTTCTAAGAGATCTTGGCGAAAACCACTGTCGTTAGTGTGCAAAATTTTAAAACTAGAATTTATATCAAATGAATGGTTAAATTCAATTAGATGGTTAGCAAATTCCGAATAACTATTGCTATTTGGACATCTCAAATGTTCCTTAATCCTCGTTTCAAAATTTCTGCAAGTTTTGCCTTTGTAAAAATGGTTGCAATCATTTCAATTCAATTGGTAAACTCCGGATTTTTCATTTTTTTGGTCTTTGTCTTTGTTATTTAGAACATCATTTTTCAGGTTATTATTTGTATAAAAAGCTGGCTGTATCGTATTAGGAATTTTTTATGATTAAATTGGACGTTTGATGATTTACAATATTTTTCTCCGTGGTTTTTTTAAAATTATCACTTACAATAAGCGTGTTTATACGTCAACGTGTGTGTCTCCATAGAAATCGTTCTAACTCCGTTATTGTTTTAGTGACATCTCTAAAATAAAAAGTAAAAGGTCGATAAAAGATTAGTAATCCACCGTCAGTAAGATCATCTAGAAATTGAAAATTATTAATAATCAAAATAATTTTGTGAATAACCCTATCTTAAACATATTTTCAATGTAATTTTTTGTCTTTGATCTTCTAAGCACTGATATAATGTCCTGATAAAGAGAACGTCGTTCTCGAAACATGTTGATTTTTTAAATAGAGAATATCGTGGTAAAAACAAAGTGTTTTTTAATATTTCATTAAATATTATAATTTTAATTATTATCGCTAGTTTCGAGCAAGCATGTTCTAAAAATGGATCCGAATGTGTCTTATTAATGTAGGCTTATGTGCAGTTAAAGATTCACAGAAATAGGTTTATCTCTACTGTGAATCAACATGTGCCTCACTAAACTACTTTTCTGAGAACATACATAATTGCAGTCGGAACAAGAAAAAAGGTTTTTTCCACAGTGATTGAGCATATGTCTCGTCAAACCACTTTTATGAGAACATGAATAACTGCAATTGGAACATGTAAATGGCTTTCCTCCACCATGGGTAAGCATGTGTCTCCTTAAACTATAAGACTGAGAGCATGAAAAACTGCAATCGGAACACGAAAAAGGTTTTTCTCCACTGTGAGTAAGCATATGACTCGTCAAACGACTCTTATGAGAACATGAATAACTGCAATTGGAACAGGAAAAAGGTCTTTCTCTACTCCGAGTCAGCGTGTTTGTCCTCAAATTTCCCTTCCAAGAAAATGAATAGCTGCAGTCGGAACGCGAAAAAAGTTTTTCTCTTTTGTGAGTCAGTATGTGAGCCAGCAAATATCTCTTTTCAGAACATGAATAGCTGCAATCGGAACACGAAAAAGGCTTTTCTCCACCATGGGTAAGCATGTGTCTCCTCAAACTACTATTCTGAGAGCATGAATAACTGCAGTCGGAGCACGAAAAAGGTTTTTCTCCACTGTGAGTGAGCATGTGATTCCTCAAACTTCCACTATTAGAACATAAATAACTGCAATCGGAACACGAAAAAGGTTTTTCTCCAGTGTGAGTACGCTTATGTTTCGTAAAATTACTCTTATCTGAACATGAATAACTGCAATCGGAACATGTAAAAGGCTTTTCGCTTTTGTGAGTCAGTATGTGAGCCAGCAAATATCTCTTTTCAGAACATGAATAGCTGCAATCGGAACACGAAAAAGGTTTTTCTCTACTGTGAGTAAGCTTATGTCTCGTCAAACGACTATTATGAGAGCTTGAATAACTGCGGTCGGAGCACGAAAAACGTTTTTCTCCACTGTGAATGAGCATGTGTTTCCTCAAATTTCCCCTATCAGAACATGAATAACTGCAATCGGAACACGAAAAAGTTTTTTCTCCACTGTGAGGCAGATCCGCCAATGAGTCTGAAAAATAACATGAATATAAGTGTAAGTACTGTGAATTCAAAAAAATGTAAGAAAGCAAGAATCGTTATTTACCTTTGGCCTGGGTAAAAATTTGGAAGCGTTTTAGGCATTCCTTTTTAACATCCGGCAGCTCTATGTCAATTTCCAAATAAGGAATTCTCTCTCCATCTTCATCTTGGGGTCCAGGTTCTACCTTGAAGCTAACAGTCTCCACTTTAAAGCTACCTAGAAAAAAACCAAACAAAACAAAAGATTTTATGCACCAGATTTAAATGTCCGGGTTTAATTTTCCAGACAGGAAAAACTAAATCCTTTCACACACTTCCCAAATGATCATCTGGTCAATCCACGCTATGCAATTGCACTATATAAGTATTATAAATACAAAACAATACAAGAACAACATGCCAACCTACCAGATACCAAATGGAAAAATAATTCACCGACTCCAGATATTTTCATATCATATTAGAATTAAGATTACATTAAGAGTAAATATTAGAATCACAGAACATTTAAGATGCTTAAATAAATAAAAATTTCGAGTTTGCTAATCACCTAATTTCCACGCATCACACAAGAGTTAGTATTCTTCACTCTAACAATAAAAGCAAAAAATAGTTAACTTAGAAGCCCTTGAAATCAGAAAATCCTTAATAATAACTCTAGTATTTTGAATAACCAAATTAATTTCTCTTTTAGTCCCATTCTAAATATTTTTCCAATAAACCGCTGTTCTTCCCGGAAATACAGCAATTACCCCCACCCCTTAGTTTACCTCCCACTCAAATACCTAAAAATTGTATATATGTCAATATTCTGTACCATAGGTTAGTTATAATATTCTCCGGACGAAGGAAGGGTGCTTCTGAAACCGGTAGTGTTTATAAAATAAAAGTGGTCAACAAATTTATGTGTTTTTATTGTAAATTATGGCGCTCACAAAGTTAATCCTTTTTCAAATATATAATAATCTTTGAGGTTAATTTAGGAAATATGATGGACCCCAGATGTCCACTTCAGGAACGATTCTTCAAAAAGGAAGAAAAAGGAGAAAAAACACTAAGTTTTGCATAGCAAGGAAAATTGTGTTATCAAATTAAATACTTAGGAATAACAATAGACAAAAACCTGAACTGGAAAGATCAAATCAACCATACTGTTAACAAAATAAGGAAATTAATTTACATATTTTAAAAAATCCGAAACTTTCTCTCATCAGAAAATCTAACATCAGTCTATCATGCTATAGAACAGTCAAATCTCCAATACGCTGTAGTAAGCTGGGGAGCTGCATACAAAACAAATCTACTCCCTGTGGAAATTGTGCAACGTCTAATTATAAAAATTATTTTGAAAAAACGAAGAAATTATCCAACTCACCTTATCTTTAAAGAATTTAAAGTATTAAAATTTAATGATCTAGTTCGAAAAAATATAATAATCCAAATAATAATAGAAAAAAAATCATAATATGAATTTCGCGGAATTTAAACGGGCTTTAAAAACCAAATTATTTCAAAAATCATACCATCCATGAATCCTAACATCTTTTCAATATACGTAATAAGCCATGTTCTCAAGTTTCCCGTTATTGTTTGGTTTCGGTTTCCTTTTAATTGTATTTTTATGTTTTATGTCTGAATATTTCTCATTTCTGAACGCAAAATGCTTTCTTTTAGTATATTATATTTTAGTTTTAAAGTATCTTGTTTTGTCCTGTGTTACAGTTGCACCGGTATTGTCTATTTTTATTATTTTCCTATGTATGCTATAACAGCACTGTCTTTGTTAATTTTGTTCTCTTGTCATTGTTTTGTAAATAGTGTATATTCTTTATTTCATATTACTTTCTCAATATTATAAGGAGCACTGTAGGATCATTTTTAAATTTATTAGGTATAGATAAGCGCACTTGAAGTGAAATGACACAAAACTGAGCTATATAAATACAATTATTATTATTATATATTTGTTTAAACGAATATTATTTAAAAACAACAGGGACGTATATACGAGGTATATACGTCGCTGTTGGATCCATGCAAATTGATATTGTCTCGCTCTTGCAAATTGGCGAGTTTTATACCAAATCTGTTTCGCCCGAAATGTTAACTGCTCGGATACATAGATCGGCAACCGGGGGCCGGCGACACCGATATTTAACGTGTAAAGTTTATCTTCGGTATTGGGTTTGTTCTTGTTGAAAGATTTCACATCAGCTAGCAGTTGATTTCTAGCCATGTTCGATTTTAGTTTAAGAACAATTGTCCTGGGTTGCTACTGATTATTGTTTTTTTTTTTAACGATAAACAGCATCGATATCCTTAGTTTCTAAGGGAGACCCTGTTGTTTTGAAGATGTTGAAGACCACGTCTTTTAGTGTTTCGTCCTTGATGTCGGGGATGCCTCTTATTTCTACATTACAAGACTTTAAGGCCCGCTCTTGGGAATCAAGACTATTCTCCAGTATTACGATTCTAGCTTCCAGTGCAGTATTCTTCGCTGTAAGCTCATCATTACGGTGCTCGACGTCACGGATTCTGGCCATAAAGTCTTCATATTGTGCGTTCATGAATTGTATGCTTTCAAGTATCTTGTTGTTTTGGTTCATGATGTCGTTCTGTTTTTTATCCAGGCTGATCGTTTTGGACATGACTAAATTATGAATATCTTCGAGATTAGCGGGGGACGAAGGTGATGATGGAGCTGCTTGATCATTAGTAGCCGTTGTTTTTTTGGGCGGTTCCAAAGATGTGTTATCGCTGACGGCCGCGGCGGTTGACCGTGTTTCCCTTTTACACTGCTTACACTTCTGTTGTTCTCGCCGTTCTTGAGTGAGTCGACGGAAAGTGCTTTCCGTTATTCCTCCACAGGCTAGATGGTAGGTGCCTTTACACACCGAACACACAAATATCGACTCATCCGATAGAATAACTTCAGGGCATACGCGGCAGTGCATTGTAAATGATTTATAATGACTACCGACACGACATTATTATAATAGAATAGTATTTATTCTTAATTAAAATAAGTGCGACAGTAAAATACCTAGATATTTTTCGAATGTGTTAGACTATGATGCCACAGACAGGAAGCACTATTGTTTTCTTGCTGAATATTGCGATTTAACGTTTAAAATAAACTTTAAGACGGAGTAAAATTGATATGAACTTGTCACAATGATCTATCGTGAAGTGTGTGTATCTGTTGTAAGTACCTATTTCTTTTACCATAGTTGATAAAACATAAATTATGAAACGTAAACAAAATCAAAACAATACAATATCATTCAGCATTATATCGTTATATTACTTCGGGCAGCCGTCAAAGTGACGGCCACAGTCTTTTGAACAAAGGTTAACGAATTTGAAATGTCGAAATAATATTTTTTTATTGAAGTAAAACTTGTTTACGCACGCTTGACTTGGGGAGTAAGCTGGTGAATGCGTGACAAGAGCAATACGAAAAGTGTGATTGGGCGAGGCGAACGGTCGGGCCTTTACGCACGCTTGACTTGGGGAGTAAGCTGCTCAATGCGTGACGAGAGCGTTATGAAAAGTGTGATCGGGTGAAGCGAACGGTCGGGCGATGTGAACGTAAGTTGAGAGGGATATATAAGTTAGTGCAGTTTTACTTCAGTCGTATGGTCTGAAGCACACTCGTATTTTATTCTGTCTACCTCAAAGAAAGTCGAAATTTTCCGTTCCATCTGACAATTGAAATGTGTTGATATTTATTAGAGTAGGTTTTATTCTTCTATACAGAATCGTTGCAATTTTTTTTAATAGTTTTATGGTTACAAAAATAAGTGTTTTAGGTATACTTACCTAAAATATTGACTTAATATTATATGTACCTAAGGAGATATAGAAAATTTAAAAAAACACTGTAGACTATCGTTACATTATGGATACGGCTGGGTCAACGGAGGCTTCTACTAATATCTACAGGAATTCCAAAAACTGAAAAAAATCGAACTAATATCTATGAGAACCAAAGTGTTGACGAATATCTACAGCTCAAACTGTTGACTAATATCTATGAGAACCAAAATGTTGACGAATATCTACAGCTCAAACTGCTGAGTAATATCTATGAGAACCAAAGTGTTGATGAATATTTACAGCACTGGCAGAGGTTGGATTTGCAATTATGTATAGCATATTGGAATAACGTAATATTGCTTATGCAGTTTAAAAAACTTAATTTATGTAAGTCTGTATGTAAAAATCCCTAATATCGGACTATTGGACACATTTAGCTGATTAGTCCAACCTACGCTCTGTAGATATTAATCAACACTGGGACCGTCATAGATATTCGTCCGACATTAGCTCTGTAGATATTAGTCAACACTCTGAAGTTCGTAGATGTTAGTTCAACATATGAGCTGTAGATATTCGTCCGACATACCGGCTGTAGATATTAGTATCTGGAGTCGGGTCAACTTGTTGGGGGATATGGCTTGAAGACAACTATGACAAATTTAAAAGTGTAAAAAATTACTACCTCACCGACTCTCCCTTCCCAGTTCTCTCAAAACTAAATTATCTTTTTCAATACGTTTAATAAAGAAAAATTTAACCCTTAGTTAGGTGCATGGGGCGAAGACCATTTAAAATTGAACATAAAATAAGTTAGTGTTTGGAATGCGACAGCACTTTTTCTAGCTTCCTACCTTCCCACGCAGTAAGCAAATCGGTCGCGTCCAGAAAGCCAACGCCAGCCAACGCGTATGCACTCTCTTGGGTGGTGACCTATTTAATTAACCTGATTAATTTAATTATTATTTTTAATTGTTAAACTAACGTTTAAGACAAGATTTATTTTTATGCATAGCACAAAGGGATACATACATTTTTTTTTTATACATAGCACATACATGACGCCAACGGGTCCCGTTGGCGTCATGTATTTTTTCTCGGAAGATTTTTTCAATGAGTGTTTCAGGCTGATAATTATTGCTTATAATAATTGTTACCCTTTGTGCTATGCATAAAAACAATCTTGTCTTAAACGTTAGTTTAACAATTAAAAATAATAATTAATATTTGACAAGTTTAAGTATTTCCCCAATAAATGAAGACATAATTTGTCTCGACGCCACCTAGCGACGAATTTAACACTAACAGTGTCTGTCGCAAAAATAAAGTTGGTTGTTTTCAGGTGGAAAAAATATAATATCCAGTAATTGTTGAATGAAATACTAGTATATATTGAATCATTTGGCGGGTATAAGATAAGCCGCCATAGCTCAATTGGGAGAGCAGCTGACCGCCAATCAGAAGGGCACGGGTTCATGACCCGTTGGCGTCATGTATTTTTCTCGGAAGATTTTTTCAATGTGGATGAGTGTTTCAGGCTGATAATTATTGCTTATAATAATTGATTAATTTACTTTAATCAGATTGTAAACAGTTTAAGAAATCGGATCGGTTGTAAAAAACCAATTTATCTCAGTGATAGAATATAAGGTATTAATTTTTATTACACAAAAAAAATGTTGGTGACTTTGGAAATGACATAAATGGTTAATGACATTTACAAACAAAATTTATTTGAAAACTTCAATATTAAAATGATATGTACTCCTGTTGTAAAGTTTGTAGATGTTCAAATATTGTCACCCTAAAGCAATAGTGAGATATCTTCGAAAAAACCACTTTTGAGTTAAGTATGCAGTTCGATGTAAAATTGTGAGCTCCACATGATGCATTACTAGGATTTTTTGTAAGAAAAAAATTGCCCGTGTTACAAGTAAAATCTCAGTATCGAATTTGTTGGTCATTCAGAGCAACACTGAGATATTGAAGTTGTCCCGCTGTTGCTTTCAAAAGGTCGTTGAAAAAAGTGTTGAAATACTGAGAAAAAATAATTGTCTCACTGTAACTCTATTGTTTTCACCAAGTTTAGCGGTCTTGTCATAATTTTGCGCACATTTACTGTCAACTGTCATTCATTTGCTAGTCACTGTTGGAATTTTATTTGGTTTTTTTAATGCCTAATGACAATATATCAACGTTTTTTTATAAGAGCAAGTTAAACGTTTATAACTTCTCTATTTATGATACCAAAACTCGACAGGGCCATTGTTACATGTGGCATAAGGGTGTAGCAAAAAGAAATGTCTACCTGCGTATACACATTTTTAAAAGACTTTTGCCAAAGGAAACGTTAGCTTTTTTTCCGATAACCGTGTGACACAGAATAAAAACCAATTTTTATTTTCCATGTATATGCATGCAATACAAACACTTGATATTCAAATCATTACTCATACATATTTAATTGTTGGGCACTCAGAAAACGGAGGAAATTCCATCCATTCTTGCATCGAAAGAGAAAAGGTCAGGGTTTTAAAATAATGCCCAATATTTGATCTAACGGAGATAGCGATGATTATGAAGTGTTCCAAGAAGAATGAACCTCGTTATAAGTTAACAGAAATGGAAACAACGGACTTCACTGACTGGAAAAAGGTATGTGAGAAGACTGGAAAAAAATTCTCAATAAACATGGACAAAAATAAGTGTATTTGGAATAAAGTTAATATGTTACAGATCACTAAAGATGAACCGTCACTTATCAAATACCAAACCACCTACACCGAGGATTCATTTAAGCAGAGTATTAATATGAGAGAGCGACTGAGGAATGTTCGGAATGAGAATATGTAATATAATTCTAGGACAGCTTATACAGGTCCACCTACAATTTCACCGAATAAAAAGCGTGATCTCTTATTTCTTTGCCAAAGTGGTGTTATATAAAAGAAATCATAATTTTTTTGAATTAATTAATACTGTCAATACAGACCGCGATGTGCAAGAAGAAAATAACGATGAAGGTTCATTGTAGGTTTCCAGGGAATCAACACATATTTGTTTTTTTTTTTCTTAAGGTATTCTGTAAAAAAAATTATATACTTTTTATTCTTAGGGTTTTCTGTTATTTTTGATAAATACAAATCTTGTTTTTTTGTTAATTTTGTATATGCTGTTATTATTAAGGTTTTCTGTTATTTTTTTACATACATAATAACACGCTCCTTATAAAAAAAACGAGTGTGCTTTAGACCACACAACTGAAGTTAAACTTCTGCTCCATCTATATGAAAGGAAGAGAGAAAGAAAATGTGCGCGCGCACTGCTCTCTCTTGCTCCTACAGTGTGATTCAGACAATAGGCCTGCACTGTGTAACGTAACTGGCTACGAAAGAGAGAAAGAAAATGTGTGCTCGCACCTCTTTCTCTTGCCCCTAGAGTAATATACGAAGCGTAACTCTCTCTCTTTCTATCTTCACTAACTTATATCTCCCACTCAACTACCGTTCGCCTCGCTTTTCGTAACGCTCTCGTCGCGCATTCGCCAGCTTAATCCCCAAGTCAAGCGTGCGTAAAGAAGTGTTACTTCAATAAATTGATAAGCACAATTATATTTTTCTTTCATATTTATACCACTTTACTCACATACAATTGTCGTATTGACAAACTGTAAGAGTGACTGGGTGTGTGTACTGTTGAAAATGTATTTATGATTATAAACAGCACGATAAAACACAAAGAAATAATAATAATTTATTTATTTACCCATCCATACTCGTAATATTATTATGCAACACTGAGATAATTTGAGAAGATTACCAAAAACTCCACGCAACAGTGAGATATTTCCAGATTTACGTGTATTTTGTCAAAATTAGTCTGAAAAAATTAATTATTTATCTATTTTTACAATTTTGTGATGATGATAAATAATTTACCTCTCTAATGCCATATCATTAATCTGCAACATTAGTTAATTTGATTCTGCTAGAGCTCACGCAAACCTAAAAGTACAATTATCTCAGAACAGCATTTTTTAAGATATCCCACTATTGCTGTAGGGTGACGATATGTGTTTGCTGACAAAAGTTTGTAATATAACACATTTATCTTAATGGAGGATACCTACGGCTTACTCAGGCATGGATTAAGCTCCAGGTCGTAGTTCGGCACTCTCGATTAGACAATTTGGATAATCAATGAAACTAGGTAATGAGGCAACAAGGGTTTATTTTACAATTATGATATGTTTAGTTATATGATCGGGGAACAATCGGTTTAAGACCTACCTAGGGACCAACATGTAATACGCCTAAATAAGAATTGAGGCTCATAGAATGATAATTTAATAACCTGATCGCTGGGAAGTGCTGGATATGCTGCAGCTTCTGCTCTCGATGCGGTCGATTGGTGCTTGCGGCAGCTGGTGAGTGGAATCGTCGATCTGCTGATAGTCAGGGAAGGGCTGGTGGTTCATCTGAAGCGCCCGTGGAACTGCGTCAGCACGAGGGGGTCTGCTCTGCTGGGGACCTTGGATGCCAAGGGTTCCGGGGGGGGGGGGGGGCCGCGGGGACAACACTTCCTTCGGTACTGACAACCACTAAGCCCGAGTGTCGGCGGAGAACTGGCGTTTGGCGTACGAAGAGGGCGAACCCTTGTATCCATCCTTTATTTAGTTTCGTATGTTCTTGTGTTGTTATGCGATGGTCACGCCACCTTGCGACAATTTGTGACTCCATCAAAAAGTGAAACATTCTCCGCTTGTTAAACTGTCGGGAGTGCGCCGCTTCTTCAACTGTTGTTAATATGTATGTTCGAACATAACAAGTTCTGATGAAAATTTTGAAATGAAAGACGTTAAATGTATACATAATGAGTTGTAAGGAATAATTCGAATGAAAGATTTTCAGACCGTAGATTTTATAAAATAAGTAAGCTCAGGCGAGTCCAGGCCATTATTCAATAAAATAGAGCAATATTATTATTTTCTAACAACTAATATTTCACCGATTTCAACAATGGATGTTTATAATTTACTCTCATTTTAAATCTATTTTCTTCTAAAATCGTAAGAATTATAATAAGGTACTTAAATACTTACCAACTTAGTTATAAGCCATTAATATTTTAAGTAACTTCTTTTATTTAGCATTATATATGTTAGGTACATTAAAAAAGTACAAAGAACCTCGTAAGTAAAATCGAATATGCATATAAAACAAGAAAAATAATAATAAATAAATACCAAAACCATTGTAACAACGTCGTTAGTGATATTAATTTTGAATACTCTAGACTCTGACTTTAGATCTAAGATTATCTATCGCTAGTTTCGAGCAAGCCTATTTCATAAATGAATCCGAATGTATCTTATTAAGGTAGGCTTTAATAAGGTAAACACACTGAATACTTACACACAGAACAAGAAAAAGGTTTTCCCCTTTGTGATTCATCATGCGTTTCGTCAAATGTCCCCTTTGAGTAAATGAATAACTCAGATCATGAACACGGTATTTCTTTACTAAGATTCAGCATGTGTTTCCTTGAATTTCCCCTTTGAGAACATCAATAACTGCAGTACAAGACCTTAACACAATATCTACCTGGTGTGTTGACAACTCCAGACTGTTGACCCGTACTCAAGAACACTGCGGATTAAGGAATTGAATAGAATTATTAGGCTTTTAGAATTCTTGGACAATTTGCTTGATCTTACAATAAAACCAAGTAATTTATTTGATCTACTCACAATGTATTCAATGTGTTGATTGAACGTTAGTTCTTTGTCAAATATAATTTCTAAATCTTTTATTGATTCAACTGTTTCCAGATTGTGACCACATATGCTATATGAATATTGAGTTTTGTTTGTGTTCTTTGTGAAATTTTTTAGTTTGCACTTAGCTATATTCAGTTCCATTTCATCCACATTATATTACACGGGTATCTATGTAGACTCGAATCAGTCCAAAGAAGGATTTTATCTTACCGATCAGGTGTCTAACATCTTCTAGACTGGTATGAACAAAGACTTACAAATTTCAAATTAGAGAGTCTGGTTAAAATACAAAACATAAATGACCTCTTAATGCTTTATAAAATTGTTAATAATCGTGTAGACAGTAACTTAGCCAACCAAATCAATTATACGCCAGGCCCAAATCTACCGGAAATCAATATATTTTGGACTGAATTTTTTACCAATAATACTGCATATTTTAATCCATGTCTAGATTGTCTCGATCGTACAAATTAAAATACACACTTTCATAGATATTTTGTAAACAATATAACATGTTTCAAAAAATATTTACACGGTTTGTGCACCAAAATTTTTTTTTTTTTGTTTTTGTTGTTTTAATACTTTTCATTAAATACTTCATATATATTGTATACTTATTAAATATTTCGATTTTGTATTTAAGTTTCCAAGTTATGTATAAATAATACTTGCATTGTTTTTGACGTGTTTGCTTCTGTGAAAATGCAAATGTGATTAATGCAGACACATTAGTCTAGGGATATTTATATGTGTATTTTAATTTATTACATATTACCCACAAAAATGTTTTATACATATCCTGTTTGTGTCTCAAATAAATAAATAAAATCAGAACACGATAAAGGTTTTACTCCACTGTAAGTCAGAAGGTATTTCTTCAAATGTCCCCTTTGTGAACATGAATGACTGCAGTCGTAACCTTAAAAGGGTTATTAACCACTGTGAGTCATCATGTGTACCGTCAAATGTCCCCTTTGAGTACATGAATAATTACAGTCAGTACACGAAAAAGGTTTTTCTCCACTGTGAGTAAGCATATGTCTCGTCAAACTACTCTTACGAGAACTCGAATAACTGCAGTTAGTACATGAAAAGGGTTTTTCTCCACTATGAGTCAGCATGTGTGACATCAAATAGCCCTTTCGAGAACAAATATACTTGCAGTCGGAACATGAAAAAGTTTTTTCTGCTTTGTGAATCAACTTATGTTTCTTCATATATTCCCTTTGAGAACACGAATAATTACAGTCAGAACATGTAAAAGATTTTTCTCTTCTGTGAGAAAGCATGTGCTTTTTCAAATTACCCTTTCGAGAACACGAATAACTGCATTCAGAACAGGAAAAGGGTTTTTCTCCACTGTGGGTCCGCATATGTACCGTCAAATTATGCTTGTGAGAACATGAATAACTACAGTTGGAACATGAATAAAGTTTCTCCCCAGAATGGGAGTAAAAGTGTTGTACTAACTTTGATTTATAAAAGCAAGAGTAGTTACAACGGGGACAATAGAATGATTTTTCCATAGGACGTGTCTTCAGCTCTGTCGATGTGTCTGAAAAATATTAAGAATAAATATAAAATTTAAACACTGTGAGTTCATAAAAATGAAAGTAGTAGAACGCACGAATCGTTATTTACCAGTTGTTTGAAAAGTTTCTTGAGAGCGTGTGAGGGATTCTTTGTTAACATCCGGCAGCGCTATGTCAATTTCCACAAAAGAAATTGCCTGTCCATCGTTTTCTCGGGATTCTGGTTCACCCTTGAAGCTAACAGTCTCCGCTTTAAGGTTATCTAGATAAACCAAACAACAATATGTACAATGATATGCCCAGACGAAAAGCGTGTTACATTTGAAATGACAGTATTCCCTCTCCGAGAGAGAACAACAATTTTTATGCTATTATAAAATAACCGTTTTATTAAATAAAATATACCAATAAAGCTAGCATTGATTAACCACGTGGAAGCGCGAATTTAGACAACGGGATTTAAGAAAAAAATATTAAATAAGAAAGACTTCAGACGCCCGATGGTTAAAAAAAATTTTTTTTTTTTAATAATATTGTAGTACATAGAAATAAAATTTTATTTAATGTTTTTATTGAAATGATTTTAATGCATAAAAATGAAGAATATTACATTCCTAATAAGTTAAGATAAAAGTTTTCTGGCAGTTTCTGTAAATATTGATTTTAAGGCAAATACAAAAGTACGGCAAGAGTGGACGTTGTGAACAAACGTTATGTCCTGCTAGAGCAACATTTCAAAACGGACATGGATTCCGAACATCAAAATTTTATATCCTACATTTACTTACTTGCTTGTTGAGTACTCTCCGGGTACTCAAAGCATTCCTGTTTTACTTCTGGAGGTTCAAATTCTACATCCCAGCACGGAATTTCATCTCCACCTTCTTCCTTGATCCCTGGTTCTGTCTTGATGGAAACATTATCCGGATTTAGTAAATCCATGGCAAACGCGGTCGGTATATTCTATAAAACAATGAAGTATGTACATAATAAATATTTAGAATAAGGGATATGATTTTGACAGAATACTCGTAGAACTTTAAAGAAAGACAATAGAAAGAGGTTGACAGAATCATCATCAATAGTTAGGTAACAGTAATCTGACGCCTTCTTCCTCTAATCTCTACATAAAATTACCCAGGTATACCGCATTTTGGTAAATATTTCCCTATCGAGTCCACGCTCAAAACACACTTTATAAAATTAAAACAAAATGTACTAGGTAGATTACAGTTAGTAATAAGTAATTCAGCAACCGGAATTGAAAAATATTGCATTTTAATGGTAAGTTTGTTATTTTAAAAAACGCGAAATGTCATTTCTCAAGGAAAGCCATGTTGTTAATTACGGCGGCAAACGTGTAGCGTGATTTCGCGTGTTTATGAAACCAAACAAAATAATGATTAATGCGCATTATTTATCATTTCCGAAGATTGCAATTCGTACTTATTATTGTCTAACTGAAAGAAAGTGATTTTTTCTTTTAAAAGTGTATTTCATCGTCGTAATTAACATGGCGGTCCTTGAAAAATTACGTTTCGCGTTTTTTAAATTTAAAAAAAAAAACATTAAAACGCAATATTTGTCAATTCCGGTTACTGAATTACTTATTACTAACCATTATCTACCTAGTACAATTTGTTTTAATTTTTTAAAGTGTGTTTTGAGTGTGGACTCGATAGGGACATATTTACTCGCATTTTTAACAATTTGTCATTATTTGCCTCAACAATAAAATTTAATTTATTCGTACTTCAACTTCAAATAGACAGTTAAACGATCTTAAAGTAATGGATTGGTTAACAAAGGTGTATCAATTGACGTAAGTTACGCTAGTTCGCGTAATGGGAGTTTTAGACTACCTATGGTTATTTCATGCTGTTTGTCTGTTCCTAAGGATTCGGGATGAAAAAAGGACGTGTTCTATTTTTATTCCGATGTTTGTGTGAATGTGGTACAGTTTGGGTATATCTATGGAAAGACGTCGGACATCTGTCATCTCGAAAAGTTGTATGTTTATACCATTTTATTCTTAAAATATTAATAAAACGACTACAAATTGTGTTAATTACTGATTGTCAACGTGTGTTAACTACCAGATTTTGTGAATTTTGAGTGTATGTTTGATGAGCTTATGAACTTATAATACACGTTTTGCTTAGAGCAAATATAGAAATATTATGTTATTTTTATTACTTTGGACGGAGAAAGGGTTGTGCCAGCAACACCTTTGGCATCTGCAGTAGAAATTTTTAGATATTTTTGTAGATAGTTTTAGCGTTGCCTTGATTTCACCTCAAATATATATAAATAGGCAGGAGATTTCACCAACGTATAGGCACTTGTAAAAATCATTACCAAGAAGATTTAAACACGAACGGTTACACAAAAACTTCGCTTAGATAAGGACCGAACATCTCAAACTAAACATCTTGCAATAATGACAGCACAGTCAGCACCAGACGCTTCATTGTCGTGATCTATGGTTATGTGCGGGTGTTGCCATTTTCTAATGATTTAGTAGCGTATAGCGTACCACAATAATATTATATCTTCTCTAATGCATTACACTGTCTGTATGAAATCATATTGTATCAAAATAATAATCGTGTAAACCGGTGATGGTATATCTGAGAAAAAGTCCCCAGATCCGGGGGATTTTGAGATTTTGAGAGAGGGAAAAGGAGTTCTTTTTAATAAGAAATCTGGGGGATTTTATGAATAAGGGTATTGTATAATCAGACATTTAGTTTAGTGGCCACCTGTTAGTTAAATGCTGAAGTTAAGAAACGTAGTTTTTCTGAAATGGTTTGTGTCTAGATAAGTCTACGCAAGTAAATTTAATTTGATCGATTTGTGTTGTATTATCAATTAAACACATCAAAGTTATATTTGAGGTACGTTCCAGAGTAGAATATATACTTTCAGTATCGCCCTGGCGTAAGACCGCAATTCAGAATTGAAACGTTGCTTGTAATGGCTTTAGTAGAGTTTTTTGACCAAATGTGAAAGCCAGGCACTTCCCCACCTCTCTCTTCCCCATCTCCTTCCCTTCCCCATTACCTTCAGCCTCACAACACACCCCGATCAGGGATGCCATAGTCCCACTGGCTCCAGACGGGAGCAGTTGGGACTCTTGTGCGATATTCACGTAAAAAAAAGATTAATTATTCTCCGTACCAGCTTTTTAAAATTATAACTCAATATCGATTTTATTTCATTCAAAATTTACTCAATTTATACCTACATCCACAAATGCTGAAAGGCGTGATGATAAAACTATTAAAATTATGAAATTTTTGTAAATATTTTTTGATTATAATTATTTATAATTTTTCATTAATGTCTAAGCCAAATAAGACTGCAAAAAACTCTAAATATATTAGTTTGCAAGACCGTAAATAAATAGACTAACTATTTTCGTCATAAAACACGTGCGCGGATTTTTTTAATGATTTTATTTAAACTAAAATTAAAATTCTGAAACATAGCTTTTCCAGATAATTTATTGATTTATGTTACTGCATGATTATAGGATTTGAATTAATATGTGTTGTATAAATACATAATTTTGTTTGAAAATTTAACAAATCTGCCAACGACCTATGGAATAACTTTATTATACTAAAATATATTCTTAAAATTTAAAACATACTTTTACAAGATAAAACAACAATCTTTCGAAATAAATTTATAATTTATTGTAGAAAAGAGTCAATACTTAAGTCTAAAATTTGATTTGGTAATTATCGGTTCGGACTGGCCACGCTTATTACGAATAATTTTTAGAAAAAAACTTTAGATTCGCCTTAATTACTATGAAAGGAAACTTTTTGGCTTTGGGGCGGCGGAAAATAATGCATTTTTATTTTCAATTGCATTAAACCAAAATTCTCTTCGCGATCCGACACAGCGAAAATCCGCGGCCGTACCTGTCACTGTGATGTTGGTATCCTTTATAAATTAACAAGAGCTAATACGACTGTAGCCGACTTCGCGGGATACCTACATGTAATACCGCGAATCACAAACCATGTTACACAAACCTAGCGTAGCCGCTAAACCACTTGAAAACTGGGATGTTTTTCTTGCCTTGACGCGAGTAAGCGTTATAAAGGGGCACTTTCTTTTGTATCACAAACCATGTTACACAAACAAGCCCGCTAGACAAATTTCATAATTACGCGCCTTATCCCACGAAGTCGGCTACAGTCGTATTAGCTCTTGTTAATTTATCAAGGATACCAACATCACAGTGACAGGTACGGCCGCGGATTTTCGCTGTGTCGGTCGCGAAGCGAATTTTGGTTTTATGCAATTGAAAATTAAAATGCATTATTTTCCGCCGCCCCAAAGCCAAAAAGTTTCCTTTTATAGTAATTAAGGCGAATCTAAAGTTTTTTTCTAAAAATTATTCGTAATAAGCGTGGCCAGTCCGAACCGATATTTACCTTTGATTTAAAAATGACATATTTACGGTTTTCTCTTGCTATTCCTTCTAAATTGGTGAATTAACATAAACTACTTACGTACAAGGAAAAGAGCAGCTGTCAAATCCAATAAGTAGGATGAAGAAACGTCACCAGAAAAGAGAAGTGCAAGACTTTGAAAGTTTTCGGGAAAATTTTGTGACCGCCACTGAAATGACCCAAAACTGTATAAATATAACTCAAATATTGTACAGATGATTCAATTTTACTTCGGAAAAGAAGAGCAAGAACGGACAAGAGAAGCAACAGAAACGTCACAAGTTACCAAGTTTCATTTCCATAGACAAAGAACGAAAGAAAAGATTCGTGCAAGTCATTGGCCCCTGATAGTTTCTAGAAAACCAAGTATTGCCATTTTAAGGCTTACAGAGCTTACACAGTACCTTACCCACTACCTGACCTATAGTAATTCAATTGTGGTATATTGAACATCTATTTAAACTCACATCTGTGGCCCAACTGTCAAAGTAATAAGAGGTCGTTCACATTGAGCATATAAATTTAAAAGATCATAGCACGCCTTATATCGCTCTCCATACAATCCCTTCAGACCGTTCACACCTGAGCGCTTTATGCGCACATCAACCATAGACAATGCACATCTTACGCCGTAACCGTTCCTGAGGCGATATGCTAAAAGTTAAGCGCCCCCCACTCCGATGAAAACAGGAGAGGGGGTCATTTTAATTACGGAGCTGCCAAGACCGGTGGATGACAGATGTCAAGTTGATAGGTTCAGTACAAAAAATACGCACTCCGTGGTCGCTCGCTAATTCATCTGACCCCCTCTCCTACCATAGGAAGAAATATTTGATCTGCGCCGTATGAACGGCACGAAACACAAGCGCTCGCGGTTCAACAGATACCTGCTCCCGGTTATATTAGATGTCTGAACACCCTTTAAGACGCTTTATGTACATCGCGATTTGCTGTCAATTTAAATCTCCAATTTCTCGCCTGTGAATAAGTAGCTAATGTGAGTACCCCTTAGTTATTATCGAATTATTCCGAGAGTTAGTTCAGTACACCTAGTAGTAGATATTCATTTAAATACGTCATCGATTCTTTTCCATACCTACTTCATATTAATTAAAGTTATCTATGTCTTTACGTAAAATTACGGCTTACCGAAGTAGCCCCAATTGTGGCGATTCTGAATAAAACAATAAAAATGATTTTTTTTATTTTTAATTTTCAACTTTATGAGTTAAACCTCAAATTGTAATATTTAAACAAATGAAGACAATATAAGCGAAACTCAATCGAAAATCTGGAAACATAAAAATCATAAAAACGTCCCAGAGGTGTCAATATGTTTTTCTGTTTTTTCTGTTTCCAGATTTTCGATTGAATTTCGCTTATATTGTCTTCATTTATTAAAAAATGATTTTCATAAATATCAACCTAATTCGATATCAGATGCAACAGCAAATTTAAACTTTCTTTGGGATATTTAGAAAAAACATCACATTAATTGTATTTTTAAATTTGGTAACATACTTTCAACATGACATCTCATTTTAGTCATTAGCTGGAGAGAGATGTCACATCAACTTTTGAAATGTATTTCTTATCTCTACATCCCACTTTACTTGCCTTAGTTGACATAACAAGTCTTTAGTACTTATTCTCCTTCAAGTTTCAAGCACATTAATTTTGTCTTTTTAAAGGTAAAGAAGTCAATCATCTTACTGCAAAAAAGTAGCCTCTCTAAATATCGGATTTCGTTGTCCGATCCAAAGGAACCCTTTTTAAAACTTGGGTCGTCTGTTTGTCCGTTCTTTAAGCCAAAGTCATTTTTTGTATTCGTTTCCTTCATATTGACCGTCAATTCTGAGAAGTCTCTAATCCCCTGCAAACCTGCATACGTCCACTCTGTTGTAATCTCCGAAGACGTGGCGTTTTAGTTTAGTTGGTACCTGCGACCGTGCGACCCAAACGTTTTTTTTGCAATTCTGCGACCGTCAATTGTACATATTATGTAAGTACACTGTGTAAATTAAATCGCAAAAATATATTTTTATATTTATTATTATCAAATCTGTTCTTTTTTTAAAATCTGTTCACGGAAGACTTGTAAAGTCAAGTCTTCCGTGAACAGATTTAAAAAAAAGAAATAGCATGCAGCACGTCTATTTATTTATTCTTTGAATTGTTTGATTTAACATATTTTGCTTTTTTAATAATAATATTCGGATGATTTGATTGTGCCGTTTTTGTGAAAAATCACCTCAAGGGCTCTGAAACGCAGGTTGTAGTATTTTTTTAAACGAAAAGAGCTATGAAATCACAACTAAATTATATTTTTATAATATATATATATCTTAATTATGTTTTTTTGGCTAAGTTAATAATAATAATAATAATGGTCTTTATTCCAGAATGTGGGGAGGTGAGTGCAATCCCACACATCCTATATAGAGTAAGTACATACATGAAACACAAGTAAGTACATAAAAAAATACATATAGATAAAAAAATAAAATAAAAAGTAGTAGGCATTATTAGATAGTAGATATGCGCGGTTCTATAAATCTTCGGAAAACAATTCCCTCCGGCCAAAGTTCTTCTGCCAGGAATTTATTTATTTCGATCGCTTTAACGGTGAGTTTAAAGGTGTTAAAAGGCGTAGGACGAAAAGGCTTGATTTTTTCAATCTTGGTATATTCCAGATCTTTTTCTGTTAGGTAGTTATTGATGTTTTCCTCTGTAGTTTCCACAGTAAACCTGGAAATGTATACGGTTGTGAGTATCTCAGCTGACTTCAATGTTGTTGATGTTGCTTTACCTCTCAAGTTTCGGTTAATTTTCCGTGTTACTAATGTGAAACCGCTTTCGTCAGTCGCGGATGGCCGGTGTTGGTACCGCAGGCCGTGTTCGCGCGCTCCCTGTTTATTTGCTGTGTTTTCGGGCTTAAGTTCGAAGTCCGAACTCGGTCGTTCACGGCGATTATTGCTCCTTCGCTCTGTGCGTTCTTGTGTAGTTTTCGTGTGTGCGGTAGTTCCATTACTGTATGCGTTCTTAGATGCAGTCGATAAGTAGGTCACTTCTGTCGGTATTTGTTTACTTTTAAGTTCTGGATTACCTACAGTTTTGCCGCTATTTTGTTGCGGGTTCTCAGCTAAATCGCTTTATATGTTTGGAGCATGCACTTTTGTAATTTGTTCTCTTAGCGAAGCCAGTTCTTGTTTTAAATCATCATTTCTTGTGACCGATGAATCTTTTAATGCCGTTTTGATGATAGTTATTTCTGTTTTCATGGAATTAAGTTCCTTTAGAAGTTTAGATACGTCCACACTATCGAAGTTGACTGGAGACAATTTGTGAAGCTGAAACGAATATAGGCAGTTAGTCAGGGTCCGTCTCCTTCAACGCTCTCAGGATGTCCTGGAGATCTCGGCTAATCCTGCCATCTCCTTTCCGCAGAGTGCGTTTCTCCGGAAGCTTATCGAACAGGATAGTTTTTGCATCTTTTACATCCTCCTCCGAGAAGGTGGAAATACATAATTGGATGATGGCAATCTCATCGAGAGTATCTGCCTTATTTTGCATAAACGTGAGACATGATGACGTTACATGAGTTACATGACATAGCTTAACAATACGTCCTTCCTTCACGGCGTTTGCGGATCGACTATGGTAGGGCCATCCTGCGGGCAACTTCCAACTTACAACGTTTGGACGATTGTGTGGAGGGGTAGTTCGTGCGTTAGAAGTTCGAGGTGGAAGGTTGGAGTTCAAGTTGGCCCAACACATCAGTCTGTGCAATACTATTACGGGAGAGTGGTATAAATTATAAATGCTGTTTGAAATTATTATTTTTTTAGCTTTACATCAAAAACAATATTATGAAAACCGAATCATGGCCTACACAATTGTAGGCAACTGAAAAGATACAGCGCTGAATCATCAACCGCAGCCACCTCACGATCGGCCAACCTTCTAACTTCAGTCTGGACGTAGCATAATACTATTGTCATGGAAATGTATGGTATATAAATTATTATTGTAATAACTGCTATAAAAGGAGCAGGGTGAAATAATTTTACCTAAAACTTGAGTAACCCGTGATGATACTGCTGATCTGGGTTTATTAATTTTTTACTTAGGTATATTAACTAACTAACTAACTAACTAACCATCACGCCGTTTCCCCGCAGGGGTAGGCAGAGAGGACGGACCGCCAAACAACTCGGTCTTGGCACACACTCTTTGCCTCACTCACATTCATACATCGTCTCAAACATACTATTCTATTATTCTGACTTTTGACATGGCCCGTCTTAAGTATCTGATTCACTTGATCGTGCCATGTCTTCCTCGGGCGTCCCCGACTTCTTCTACCATTCACATTTGCATCATATATTATTTTTACACTACTTTCTTCGCTCATTCGCTCTACGTGCCCAAACCATCTGAGGGTCCTTTTCTTAATTTTGCTCATTATACTTACATCAGCCTTACATTCTTTGCAGATATCCACATTTCTAACACGATCATACATGGTTTTACCACACATACGTCTCAGGGATATCATTTCAACAGCATTCAGTTTACTTTCATCCTTCCTCTGCCAGTTCCATGCCTCACTGCCATACATCAGGGTAGGTACCAGGACTCCATTGTGGACTGCTAGCTTCGCTTTTTTTGACAGTTTTTTATTAGCGCCAACGGCATTCAGTCCTCCATTAATGGAGTTACCGGCATTTACCCTTCTTTCAATATCTCTATCAGCCTTCCCATCTCTCGTAAACATACTACCCAGATAAACAAACTCATCCACCTGCTCCAAGTATTCACCATTCACAACTATGTCGCACACTGTTTTCGTACTCTCTCTGCATTCTTATTGTATGAATTTGACATTTGCAAACTTTCGTTTCAAACTAAATACGCACGAATTACTTAATTTACCTAAACTAAGAACCTTAAACCCTATTTTGTGTTCTTAAATAGTTGTTTCTTTTAGTAATTGTTGAAATGGTGTGCGATTTCCATAATGTGTGCTTAAAAATGCGGCAGCTTATGGATTATTTAATAAATCATCATACTAAACCCCCATAATGCGATCGCTAAACTTACGCCAATTGGTACACCTATTACGATACACCTATTCATGAAATGGCGTCTGGTTTGAGAACGTTTTTTTTTATTATTGCCGGCAGGCGTTTGTTGATATAACATTATCAAATACGACGACCTCCGTAGTCCAGTGGGTAAGACTCTTGACTCACAATCCGGAGGTCGCGGGTTCGAACCCGGCATGCGCAAATAAATTTTATTTGATTAATTTGTGTTATTTCACAATTAATTTATTTAAAATAATATATAGTATATTTGCGGCATGTTCCAGAGTGGAAGATACTGTTAGTATCGCCCTGGTGTAAGACCACCATTCAGAATTGAAACGTTGCTTGAAAATGGCTTTAGCCGTGTTTGGTGACCAGATCTGAATAGCCAGGTACTTCCCAACATTCCTCTTCCCCACCTCCTTCCCCTCCCCACTACCTTCAGCCTCACAACATACCCCAATTGGGGATGCCATAGTCTCACTGGCTCCAGACGGGAGCAGTTGAGATTCTTGTGCGGTATTCACTGTAAAAAAAAAAAATACAAACAATTAACCTCTGCCATAGGTCACCCCAAGTGGTTCGCTACGTTTGGTGATTTAGCAGGGGCGCCCGGGTTCATGGGGTGAGGTTTGTCTAGGTCTTGGAAGCGGATGACCAGGACACACTGAACCCCAGATTCCTATCCACCCTCCACACAGCATCCCCAAAGATGGCATAGGCCCCGAGGGAAATTATTTTCCTAAGGGCCTCCTGTGTGGACTAGACTAGACGACTTCTGTTCTGGTACTTCGAAGGCATTGAATAAACTAATCACAAATTATGAAAATATGGTTTAAATGGGTAAAACGATATTTTTCTAAGGCGGAATGGCTGATCAAATATTCAATTATTTATATTTAGGTATATAGATGAAGACAGCGTACAACATCTTACAAATGATGACGATGCGGTCAACCATTTTCTATTGTCTTATATAAAAATTTCAGTAAAAATTATATCCTTATTCCTAAATATTTTTTACGCATACGTTTTATGGCAAGGTTCTATTGAATGTACAATATATTTTATGTACTGGCAATTTTGTATGCTGGTCACACCGGACAAGCAATACAGTTCCAATTTCTACCACCAAAATCATTCCGTCCCACAGTGTTCTGGTATGTACAGCATAGTATCAGATTTAACCCCGCGGCTTTCAGATATTTAATATTGTGTCTCGATTGTCTTTGACTATTACTATAAAAAGAGAATGTATTAAAACCTTCTTATCATTTATTTAACTCCCGTGACACGTATAAAAGTGTTGATTTGGTAAGATTGACACTTCCATATTGGTGACTAAAGACGTTATATACTGTAGACGCGGGGTAGAAATCTCAAAGTGGGAAGTCAAAAGCCAGACAATTGAACTGGTCTCGATTTCTAGTACTTTAGTACTAAACTGTCACTCGTCGAGTAAGGTCGTGTCTTACCAGTAGGAAAATTGCATTTAAAAAGCGCCAAAATGCCCTCCAGTGTAATAAGAAAATGTTTTCAAACACGGCAAACAGTGTAGTAAAAGTGAAGAAATAACATTTCAATTATATGTACGCAAAATTACTTAATATTATAAGCAATACAATTAAATTTTTTGTTGACCGTCGGACAATTTTGTGCCTCATTAGAGAAAAAACACACATTCTTTGATTGTCTTATGGTACGGCCACACTAAGGCCAACTTCAAACTTTCGGACGATTATTTAGAAGGGTAGTTTTTGTGTTGGAAGTTTGAGTTGGAAGTTTGGCTTCGGTGTGGATGTAGCATATTTTTTTTATACATGATTAACTTTTGAATTAAGAAATTACTGAAAACCGCTGAAAACAAAAGAGTGTTGCTTACTTGCCACATTATTTTGCGAGTTTGTGAGACTATGGCGAGTCTATTTATTTAACGTTTAGTCTATTTATTTAACGTTGGTGACCCGATTTTTTAATTTAACACGTACAGAACCGCCAGACATTTTGGATTTAAAAACATCTTTTTAAACAGACTTTTTCTTGAATACATCATTGTTTTTAAGGAAGCGTCCAACTGAAACAAAATAATCTTAAAAAAATATATATTATGCTTTCTTAATACAACTTTCTGTTTCTTGCTGTTTCAGTTATATTTTTGGGCTTGAACGAATTCCATAACCCTACCACGGTCTTTCCATGGATCCACTAAGCCCAGAGAGTGTTTTCATCAAGACAGAACCAGGGCCCCAGGAAGAAGGTGAAGGTGAAATGTCGTATGCGGGTATAGATTTTGACCTCCCAGACGTAAAGAAAGAATATCTTCAGAATGCGGAGAGTACTCAAAAAGCTAGTAAGTATCATTATTTATTATTAAAGTTATACATAGGTATGTCGAATGATGTGGAATGCAAATTTTTGATAATCGGAAACATCAAATTGTCCATTTTGAATCGACGCTTCCATACTTAGGGTCTTCGGGTACGTTTCCCTACTTCCCACTTACTATCGTCAAGGCAAAACCGAGAAACCGGCTAAAGGGCGCGGACGTTGAGATTCATTCACGGCAGACCAACCAACATACACATTCTGACTGGTACTGCCAGATGACGATAGAGGCATCCCACCCGATACGAGCGTTCTTCACATCACAATACTTGTTTTCATCATCTTTTCTTGCAGATGCTTGCAACATACGCAAGATGCCATTACCCTGCGAGCAGCCGCCTTTTATGTTTTTCTGTTATCTTTTTTAATTAGTTTATCCCCGACTGGCTTTATATTATTCGCATTTTGTATATTATGTAAGCACTTGCATACTGCTTTCTAACACCGTATGCAGGGACAGTGGAGGTCTAGATTCGTTCAAACTTAAATGTAGATTCGTTCTTTCAAAAAAATTAGAGTCCTTGCGAGAGCCTTGAAGGAGTAACCATCTGTTACTTATACCAGGGCGGGTGAGTGATAGATTACCTCCACTGTCCATTTTGAATTGTTGCTCAAGCAGGACATAATATGTTTGTCAATACAGTCCTCTTTTGCCGTACTGGTGGTCGTTCTTAAAATATATATTTACGCGATTACCAAATAACAGTAATTTTTTACTTATTTTATTTGGGATGTAAAACAACTTACATTATTATGCGTTGAAAAAACAATAATATTCATTTAAACATTATTTCCTTAGCTAAAAGAAAATTCGTACATAATGTGCTCTGGAATAAAATTGTATTTCCTACTTGAAGCATTATTTCTAAAGTACATCTCGGGTCCTTAATATTTCTTAAATAAGCTTTAAAGCTTATTTTCTTATTTCCCACTTTAACGTGTGATTCGTGACGATGCACGGGGGTCAGAATAACCTTGCGGCCACTCCTTGATAAATAAAACGCTTATGGACGTCGGTACGAATTTTGCCCGATCACCAAACAAGATACGGTATCCACAATTAAGTAATATTCACTACTATTGTGTCACGTGGCTTGATCTCCATTCGGTGACAGTCACAGGTATATCCAATGGCGTGCGATATAGATTGTTCTGGTTGGTTATTAAAACCACGATAAAGATTGAGAAGTGGTTCACATGCATTCGATGAACGACGGCGATATAATGCTTCATATTACACACTTCCGATTGATAAATAACATTTCAACGTAGAGCGAAATGTCACGATACGATGTGTTACGATGGTTGTTGACATACTGGCGATATTGCGGTACTTGACTAATGTCCACCGTGTAGGTAGGTACACTTGATGTGCGGAAGTCCAAAATCTGGATTCCTCCGATCTGCTAGGCCGATTGGAACACAAATACGAATGAAACCCATCAGCGTTATGAAACAACATGGTTAATCAAGGTTTCTTTTAATTCGTACGTGTTTTTAAACGTTTTTTTTAAATCAAAACAAGTTTTTTTTGTAGTTAGTACTCTCTCAGAAAGGAACGACTGTAATTTCATTGTAACACGCTCTTCGTCTGGGACTGCCGATGTAAGTGTTGTTATTGGTTTTTCTAGGTTGCTTTAAAGTGGAGACTGTTAGCTTTAAGGTGGAATCAGGACCCCGAGATGAAAATGGAGAGGGAGTTCCTTGTATGGAAATTGACATAAAGCTGCCGGATGTTAAAAAGGAATGCCTAAAACGTTTTCAAATATTTAACCAAACACGAGGTAAATAAAGATTGCTTACTTTTAATTACACTTTTTTGAATTAACAGTGCTTACACTTATATGTGTATTTATTCGTGTTATTTTTCAGACTCATTGACAGATCTGACTCACAATGGAGAAAAACCTTTTTCATGTACCGAATGTAATTATTCATGTTATCGAAAGGGAGATTTGACGAGACACATGCTTATCCACAGTGGGGAAAAACTTTTTTCATGTCCCAACTGCAAATATTCGTGTTCTCGGAAGGGAGATTTGCCGAAACACATGCTGACTCACACTGGTGAAAAACCTTTTTCATGTCCCGACTGCAAATATTCGTGTTCTCAGAAGGGAGGTTTGACGAGACACATGCTAACTCACAGTGGAAAAAAACCTTATTCATGTCCCGACTGCAGTTATGCAACTAATAGCAAAGGTAAATTGACGAACCACGTGCTGACTCACAGTGTAGAAAAATCTTTTTCATGTTCCAAATGCAAACATTCGTTTTCTCTAAAGAGATATTTGGCGAAACACATGCTGACTCACAGTGGAGAAAAACCACATTCATGTCCCGACTGCAGTTATGCCTCTACTAGTAGTGGTAATTTAAAGACTCACATGCGGACTCATAGTGGAGAAAAACCTTTTTCATGTTCCGACTGCAGTTATTCATGTTCTCATAAGATTAGTTTGACGAAACACATGCTGACTCACATTGAAGAAAAACCTTTTTCGTGTTCCTATTGCAGTAATTTATATTCTCATAAGAATGGTTTGACGAGACACATACTTACTCACATTGAAGAAAAACCTTTTTCGTGTTCCTACTGCAGTTATTTATATTCAAATAAGAGCAGTTTGACGAGACACATGCTTACTCACGTTGGAGAAAAACCTTATTCGTGTTCTGACTAACCATTCATGTTCTGACAAGAGTAATTTGACGAGACACATGCAGACTCACAGTGGAGAAAAACCTTTTTCGTATTCTGACTGCAGTTATTCATGTTCTCGGAAGGGTAATTTGACGAAACACATGTTTACTCACAGTGGAGAAAAACGTTTTTCCTGTTCCTAGCATAAATATTAAGGTGCACTTAAACCTACCTTAATAAGACACATTTGGATCCATTTATAGAATGAGCTTGCTCGAAGCTAGCGATATTATATGAACCTTACATTAGTTTTCTCCATTTTTCAAAAAAGCATCCTTAAATAAATAATTTTCTTTCTTTGTTTTTGGTGTCAAATTATTTTTACTTTTTTACGTACATCTGTAATTATTTTTTAATGAAATTTGTTGAACTGGTATAATTCTTATGATGTTAATAAAAAAAAGTTACGTTAAACATGAATGGCTTATTATTAAGAAAGTAAGTTTTTAATTTATTAGTTTATTATGTCAGCTAAACAATAGTAAAAAATGTCATGGTATAACTGAAAATATTCTAGAATATGAATATACATATGTATTATCTTACCAACAGAATAGTCAACACTATAACTTACTATAATTTACATGTAAAAACATTATCATATTGGAATGTCCTAAAACGGGCATTTGCCTAGTTGGACATTTTAAGTTCATTATATTGTATTATGTAATATTTATAAACAAACAATAAATAAATAAATAAATAAATCCGAATTATCAATCTCATGAATTCAAAGAATAATTTGGTTTCGATTTAAAAGTAGTGTCACGTAACTTCGGTTCCACTGTATTAATGGTGTTTGAAGGTGCTGCAGAGCCGAGAGTCAAGTCATACTCGTACACCACACACTATAAGGACCAGTCCCAAAACTACTTCAACCGCAGTGTTTACGCCCGCCGCTCATGCTCACACTCGCACTCGTTCACGACACTGCGCCAATGTCGCATTGACATTGGTGGACACGTGTGTGTCCGCATTTGCTTTCACGAGTCGTACATCAGTCAGTTTTTAAATAGATTATTGTTAATAAGGAAATCATCCGGGAAAAAAATATGGAAGAGCTCTTATATGTCCAAAAGGAAAAAAAAATAAAAATTATTTTAGAATGACTAGGAACGATTTTAAAGAAGTGCGTGCGATGATTACTTCAGATTTAGAGGATCAAGGATATGGTGGTTGTTCGCGCCTTTATTGTTACATGTTGCCTTTTGAAACTACCTATTTGGTGCCCTCTGCCTCAGTTGAATTTACCTCGCCGCACAGGACAGAAGTCTTAAAACTGCACCGCTTTTACAGTTTTTAGTAATCAAACCGCAAAGTGAACTTTTAAATCTCGCAGCTATTCGCAAGTACCATCGCCACGCGTCATCCATTCTCGCTTATTATTTCGCGATCACACGTTCATTCCCAATCGCCATTCCCTTCCATCTCTCCCAAACTAACATACCTACCTTTCCAGTGAACGCTGAACGAAGTGCGAAGCAGTCTGGGTAAGTGCGATTAAAATATAATAAAATAGGTAAATAAGAACCGCAATTTTACAGTCCACAAAACGCAGCATTTGATCCCTCGATCTTGAGAGGGATCTCATTTGCTACCCGCCGCAACAGTGGTCATGAACGAATTAGTACTGAAGAAAAATTAAAAAAAGTATTCATATAATCTGGGTGTTTTACATCGTAAAAACATTTTTTGCTTCGATCAACTTCAATAAGTTCCTCCATTTTGCAAACACTCGCGCCACTGCCACTCGAAAACAATGTCTCGGTCACCTAGCCGACACGCGCGTACACGCTCATGTACGTGCCTGCGTCGACACGTGAGAGCAAATGCGGAGTTTGTAGCTGCGCCATAGGTTTTAAATACTGCCACTCGCACGCGGCTCGTGACGGCCAATGCGAGTGTGAGCATGTGCGGCGGGCGTTATACAGGACAGTTATGTTTTTATGCTGACTTGTTGGACACTATTAGTTAATGGTTCAAATCAGGGCTTTTGAAACATAAGATGAGGCCAGAATGGAGTATAGGAAACAAGGACTTACCCGCCGCACTTGGGGCCACACTTTTCCAGGTTCTGGTTGCTTCGCTTAACGATATTGATTTATTTTCTTAAATAATATATAAAGCTGCAATAATTTATAAATCAAAATATAAATTCGCATTATTTCTTCTAGTCGTTGTTATGGTATGACTTGTTCCACCTTGTATCAGATATTAATTTATACTAAAAGCTCTCTTCAATGAGCATACTGTTTTATTTTATTTAGTTTGGTATTGTATTTACCACAACTAAATCGGTCATGGAGACTTTTAACCCTAGAACATTACCCATAATAGACTTTTCGTCGCCCGAGTTCTTAATTGTCCAAACTACCATTTGCGAATTTTACAGGAGGAAGTTTTCTTTGATTATTTCAATGAAACATTATGATAGGTGTTTAAGACGAAGCTTTTTATGTAAAGGTAAAGGTCTCATAAGTTGAAATAATTCTTAATAAGGTGACTAATTATCGTTTTTGATACTTTATTTTTAATTTTAAAATGGAGATTGAGCAAGAATGCAAAATCAAAATTATTCATAAGGAGATTGACCACACTAAAATGGAGATAGAGCAACTTCTTCATAAAGATTTTCCGTGCTTAATTGTGCAAACGACCATCTCAAGTTATATACAGGGTGAGTTTATTTTCAATATTTCTATTTTTGATATCGACAATTCGTGGTGGAATATATATACATATATACAAACGTATATTTCTTTTTCGTTATTTATTTTTGGGGCGTTATGCCGTGTTGCGCTACCTCCTTCTTTAGCCAACTATTCAGACAGCGTTGCAGTGTCCATCAGGGCAGATCTGGCAGATTTTGCATTTCTTTGTCTGTCCCCCATTATTTCCTATGCCATTTAACCGATTGTGATGAATCTTCGGTAAGTTGTTGTGCGCGTGCACGCTCAGACTTCTATATATAGTGGTGAGCTCTGGCTTTATGAAATTTGCACACAAATTCCCTTATTATTTTCTGTACTATTCATCCGATTCCAATGAAACTTTGGTGAGAGGTTGTACGCATGCCCGCGAAGGTTTCAATATATAATGGTGACTTCTGGCGTTATGAAAATTTAATTAAAATTCCTTCATTATTTCCTATATCATTCATCCGAATTTTGGTGAGGTATTGTGCGCACGCTTGCGAAAATTTCTATATATAATGATGACCTCTAGCGTTACGTAATTTTTTTTTAAATTCCGGTGAAACTTTGGTGAGTTGTTGTACGCACGGTAGCGAAGGACTCTATATGTAATGGTCAGATCCGGGGTTATGAAATTTGCTTTAAAATTCCATTATTATTTCCTGTTTGAACCGATTGTAATGAAACTTTGGTGAGTTGTTGTGCGCTTGCACACGAAGGTTTTTACATATGAAGGTGAGCTCTGGCTTTATGCAATTTGCACATAAATTCCCTTATTATTTTCTATTCCATTCTTCCGATTCCGATGAAACTTTGGTGAATTGTTTTACGCACGCCCGCTAAGGTTTCCATATAGAAATCTGGCGTCATGAAATTTGCGTTAAAATTCCCTCATTATTTCCTATACCATTTATCCGAATTCGATGAAACTTTGGCGAGATATTGGCGAGTTCTGGCGTTATGTAGTTTATATAAAAATGCGATTCCGGTGAAACTTTGGGAGTTGTACGCACGGTAGCAAAGTTCTCTATATGTAATGGCGAGCTCTGGTTTTATGAAATTAGCAATAACATTATATTGTGATTAAACTTTGGTTAGTTGTTGTGCTGAAACCGCTAAGGTTTCTATATATAATGGTGAGCTCTGACTTCTTGATATTTATATAGAGGGAATGTGGGAAGGGGGATGGCGTCGAAGTTTAAAGAGGAACGCGGGAGGGAGAGGGGACGCGGGAGAAGAACGGTAACGGGAACGCATGGAAAAGGACACGCATGAATAATTATAAAAAAAAAAAATCTGCAGCTATATTGAAACGCATTAAAATATTTTTAAAATTTATTGACACTCTTTTTCGTGAGAAAAAGACAAACAATGTTTGAAAATCTCCTACTGAAATCACTGAAAATATTGCTTGTGTCGTGATGGAGGACTTAGCCAGCCTAGAAATCGAACACGTGACGCCCGGGTGAGACCCAAACGCGATGCCCACTGAGCCACTAACCATAAACAATCTGAGAATAAGGGAGAGGGGACACATGAGGGGAATGGGGATGGGAACGTAAACGGGAATGCATAGGAAAGGACACGCAGAGATAATTATAAATAAAAAAATACTGGACTAATTCCAAAATATCAAACAGCTTCTTACAAATACGGATAAACTGGCAATTTCAAATTGAAATTCTGGCTTTAATATGAAATGGCAGTCAACAAAAACGATTACGTCAACAAAAACTCTCGAAAAGGAGAATCCCAAAAAGTGAACACGCTGTATTACAAAATTCCTTGCAATGTATAAAACAAAACTAAAACGGTATTGACAAAGATACTTAAAACTAATAATTACAGCTCTATTTCAGCACTGCTGTTTTTGACATTTTACTGCTATTTTGTTAATAAAAAAACTCACTGGTAATACATTAAAAAAATGCTTATTGCTTCCACGTAACACGCCACAAAAACAAAAATAGTGTGACGTAAATATGCAACATGGCGGCGCGGAATCGCGCATCGGCATGCTGTGATTGGTCAATTGGTGGAGATTGAGTAATCTAGCCCGCAAATTTCATTTCGCTTCAAATGAGATTGAACTAAGAAGGAGTTTGACTAATTATGAACTCACTTTTGGAATATTATTGTGGACATTGACATTTTAAAAAGCTTGTGATTAATTGTATAATGTTTTATATATCTAACGACGCGAAAATTTATCCTTAACATTATTGCATTTAAAACTCATTTTCGTTAAGATGGTCGTTTGCACAATTAAGAACTCAGCGACGTTTTAGTTATAGTACCCAGGGGTACTGGAGTACCCTGCCAAATAAAACATCTTTTTTTATCTAAAAATAAATATTTATTAATAAACAACTTAAATAGACTTTTATGGCACTTATTTCAGTCACGTAATATAATAAAGCCTTACTAAAAGAGGCTTATCTTTTGTTAAGTAAAATCAATTATTATTATATATTATTCAAATAATTAATATAATGTGTTTTGGTTTCTTTTGGCCTCTTGCATGCTATAATGGAGGGTATGACCGAGGGGACAAACTCTAGGGGACGCCCACGCCGAAAGTACCTGGAGGATCTACTGGTGGACGTGCGCTGCTCATCATAGGCAGACGTCAAAAGAGCCGCCCAAGACAGGGAAGAGTGGAAGAGACGAATAGAGGAAATTGCTGCAAACCAATCCCAGGATTGAAACCAGAGAGAGAGAATTAATATATAATTCAGTTTTGGCAAATCTTTTTTTGATGCTCTAAACATATGAAACATTAAAAAATTTGACATCGAGTGTGTGATTTACGGTTTTTTGACCTCAAACAAAAAAATATCTTCCAGATTTTGATTCTGAAGGGGCTGGAGTAAAAGCTAAAGTCTTCAGATAAGTCTGTCTATTCTTGAAAACTTGTTTATCCGGTAGCGTTAGATGAATGCAGTAATGCCATAGAATTGATTCCGACAATATTCAAAATTCCGTAGAAGACACAAAAGCTACAGCGACGAGTTTCACGAGAAACACCAATTACCTTAACTGTACCCAGGGGTACTGGAGCATCCCACGCACGTCTTGCCACGACCGCACACCCGATTCCCGCCCGAATGATTCTTCGGCGCTACACTCCACCCCGTGCAAATACGCGGCAGGGCAAAAAGATCCGTTGTGAAACGTAAAATTTTGTACCACAGAGTACGGTTCTGGGTTAATGCTATGTTCTTGTAAACATAATTTTTTTAAAATATTACTTTCCTAATATTATTTAGCATAATTCTTATTGTAGAACTAACGTACTTTTTCGTACTTAACCCCTTATTTATATTCTTTGAATACCTATGTCAGGCGCTCTAGATTGATAAATTGGGGCATTGCTTTTGTAGAAGTCAAATTAAGAATAGGAAGATTGTGGGAACAGTGAGTCAAGTGTACAAAATGAGTCGGCAAGAAACAAGACAGAGTATTGCCATAGCCGCGTCTCTATCGCATTTGCCTCGCCTCCGAACACGAAATATCCTTACGCAGTCACTGCACCGCTGCCGCGCGATCCGTATGTGTAAGGGGATAGTTTTGTTTTGAGACCTCCAAAGTAAAAAAATCAGGTAAGTTTCATTGTTTTCTTTATCCGTTGGTATTAATCGAATGGTCTGAGTTATAATTAATGCATAATAGGTAATTATTAAAGTTTAATTAAATTGAGGATTATTTCATAAGTAGAAGTTTGTCAAAAACTGTTTTAAAATTAAAATGGCTTGGGTGTACACAGTGGATCATTTTTAAAGGAGGCACAGTGAGCCGATTCACAGTGTACCTACGCTTGGGTAAAATACACACTTTTTTTTACCACAGAATGCCAAGGAGGAAAGTATCGTGTCAGAAGGTAGGAAAGCATACTGAAGAAGAAATGAGAGACGCTCTCGAAGAAATTCGAAAAGGAAGAAACTAGAAGGAAGGAACGACTAGTGGAGAAAAAGGAACTTCAGTGACGACTTGTTGTGTTATCAGTGCAGCTGGCCAAGCTTTGCCACCAGTTATTATTTTTCCCAAGGAAAAACTTTAAAGACCACATGATACGAGGTGCTCCCACTGGCACTTTGGGATTAGCTACGTCCACTGGCTGGATGAACAGCGACTTGTTTTTGCACACGATGAAACATTTCATCAAGCACACCTCGAGCTCTAATGAAAATTCTTCAATATTAATTACGGATAATCACGAATCTCATTTAGCTATAGAGACCTTAGAGCTAGCAACAGTTAGTCACAATACTAACACTACACGCTAACACTTCAGCTAAACATCAATTTTTACAAGCAATAGTTATCAGCCTGAAACGCTCATCTACATTGAAAAAATCTTTCGAGAAAAGATAAATGACGCCAACGCTACTTGAACCCGTGTCCTTCTGCTTGGCGGCTTATCTAATACCCGCCAAAATAATTCAACATATACTAGTGCTTCATTCAACAATTACTGTATATTACATTTTTCCACCTGAAAACAACCAAATTTATTTCAGGCGTCATGTATCTTTTCTCGGAAGATTTTTTCAATGTAGATGAGTGTTTCAGGCTGATAATTATTGCTTTTAATAATTGTTACCCTTTGTGCTATGCATAAAAATCTTGTCTTAAACGTTAGTTTATCAATTAAAAAACTAATAATTAAACATTAATCCTTGGATGTGGGTCTATGCGCCCTTAAAAACTTACAACAATGCCTCTATGGAGTTTTGGTTGCTAAGAAATCTAGGGAAACCTGCCACAATTTATGACTTAGCTGAACTAATAGGAATTGCATTTACTAGATCCATGACTCCAACAAACATTATAAATGCATTCAAGAAAACTGGAATCCATCCATTTGACAGGGACATCTTCACAGAAGAAGATTTTTTGCCAATCACAGTGACTGATCTTCCTAATCCTGTTCAATTCTCTGTCAGCGCATGTCAAAACACAGAGTATGATCCACAGCAACAGCTAGAGTCTGATCCACACCAAGAGCCAGAGCATGATCCGCAGAAACATCCAGAGCCTGATCCACATCAATAGCTAGAGGTTTAGGAGCACTTGCAGCCAGAACACTAGTACGATTCACCACCACATCCACAATGCGATTCAATGCGTGATTCTCATCAAGAGCCTCAACCTAGGTGCTCTAAAGGTAAATCAGTATTTTCAGCCACTTTTATTAGTCCAAGTCAATTAAGAGCACCTATTAAAGCTAAACCAAAAACAAACATAAGAAAAAGGAAATCTGGTCGTAGCCTAATAGCGACTGATACTCCTGAAAAAGAAAATATCAGAATGCAAAGATAAGAAAAAGACCTAGGAAAAAGAAAATGCCAAAGATAAAAAACAAGCCAAATAAAATATTGTCCTATTATATATATCCTTATAATACATATAAAAAATTGTCCTTTTATAGAATCAAAAAACCTATTCAGTTTGATGATAAACTAAATAGTGTTTGTCTATCTACTGTCACATCTATCAAGGACCTTGGGGTCACTCTAGACTGCAAACTTTCTTTCAGTGATCACATTTATTTATTTATTTATTGACATAATATCTAACATTTTTAAATACAATTCAGAAATGTCGGCTTCACAGGGTAGCTCACCTGTGCTGAGACCTCCATTTTATAAAACAAAAATTTATACAGATTACATTAAAAATAATATAATTATATTATATTATATACATATAAACATTAATAATATCGTAAATAAATCACTTAAACTACTCAGCTTCATTCATAAAATTACCTCTGACTTCAAACATATAAGTACGCTTAAAACTCTTTACTATTCGCCCTCATCTTGAATATGCTAGTGCCATTTGGTCCCCTTTCTATGCTGTCCACATTTGTCACATCGAATCCGTACAACATCGTTTCCTTGTAACATGATAACTACGTGATAAGCAATTAGTGCAACTACCTACGGCTCACGCCGGCGAGTTGAAACAGTAGGCACAAATATAGATAAATAATAAGTCTGGAATTGACAAAGGACATTTATTATTATGCAAATTACAAATAATCATGGTAGAGCAAGATTATAATCTCGGGGCGTGACAGGAGTATAACCTGTTAGAGATAAAACGGATTAAGATTGTCGTCAGAAAGATTAGTTAATGCCGACAAAGCTATTGTGAATTTAAATTAAATAGGGTGCCAGCCAGGGAAAACATCCTGACATAATTTATAAAGAGTGATCCCATAAAGCTAAAATATATTCATTTGTCTCACACGTAATACGAAGAATCCAGAGTTCCACCCAACTCGGCGCCGTCACGAGCTGCCCTCTTCACGGTCTCCACAAAACTGCCGCTTGCGATTAAATCCAGTACTAGCGAACCCAGATGCTAACGGCGTACCAACATCGGGAAACAAAAGGCGTTATTATCATTTTTAGGACGCAGCCGGTAACGGTTCAGTTTTCAAACCGCTCGCGTGCCACCTACTGCAATTTTTTTATACAAATTTCCAGATGCCAGAGCTCGTACATGTTATTCTGGTGTATGAGCTGTATAAATGTAAAGTTTCATTAAAATCCATTCAGTAGTTTTCGCGTGAAAGAGTAACAAACACACATAGATCCGTTTAATATTATGGCTGTCCGATGGCATAAGATCTAATGTTATTTTGAACATTTTAACTAAAGATGAAGAAACGTTGGCAGTTCTTGGAGAATGGTTCGATTCACTGTTGGATTATGAACAACGCCTTTTAACTTCCGCATCTTGATTGCCCATAAAACGCTAGCTTTTTCCCGCGGCTTCGCTGGCACGATATTAGGGTGATTCCCACTCCGCCTCCTCCACCTTCCCTTTCCCCACTCAACTCCCCCCATCCCCCCGCCCCTTTCTCCAACCCCTTCCCCCACCCCACCCCTCCTTGCAACTCTACCCCTTCCCACCCACCTTCCCCCCACCCTCCTACATCCCTCCCTCCTTCCTTTCCACCCCCATCTCCCTCCCCCAACCCCTACACCCCACCCTCCTCCCCCTCCCCATATCTTCCCCTCCCTCTCCCCATACCTTCCCCCTCCCCCACGAACCTTTCGCATTCCACACATTCATTTCCGGTACATTCAGTTTTCAAAATGCTCGCGTGCCACCTATTACAATTTTTTATACAAATTTCATAATGCCAGAGCTCAACAGTAGTTTTATACAAAATAACGAAAAAAAATTTATCCAATTTGGTGCAGTCGTTCGGAAGTTATGCGCTTGAGAGAAAGATATTAACTACGACGCCAACAAAGCACTCTTTTTAGGGTGAATTGCCTAATTCAAAACGAAAACAAAAAACATTGTTTCAGGGAAGGCAATTAAATTAGAATTTATTACAAATAACCTGTTGATTCAACAATTCATTTATCATCATCATTATGATACACATAAGTAATTTGAAACCACGTTATTACATAAAACGTTGTGAACAAGTGTCTGCTGATAACATGAAAAGGGTTTTATTCTTCAAATCTTCAATAGTTGCTGTCAGCACATAAAAAAACGTTTCTTCCGCGGACAATCGTTACAATCGGATAATAAAAAGGCTTTTATCTACTGTGGGTCAGCATGTCGCTTATCAAACTTCCCCTATATTTATTTATTTGTTTCAGTCGGACAATGAAAAGGTGTATCTCTACTGTGAGTCAGCATATGCCTTGTCAGATTTCCCCTTTGAGTACATGAATAATTGCAGTTAGGACAGGAAAAAGGTTTTTCTCGACTGTGAATCCGCATGTGTGTAGTCATATGTCCCTTTCGAGAATACAAATAGTCGCAGTTGGGGCATGAAAAGGGTTTTTCTCCATTGTGAGTTCGCATGTGAATATTCAAATCGCCTCTTCGAGAACATGAGTAGTTGCAATCGGAGCACGAAAAAGGTTTAACTCCACCGTGAGTCCGCGTGTGTTTAATCAAATCTTCCATAAAATAACTTGAATAGGTGCAGTCGGAACATGAAAAGGGTTTTTTTCCACTGTGAGTCAACATGTGTTTCGTAAAACTTGCCTTTTGAGAACATGAATAGTGACAGTCGGAACATGAAAAAGATTTTTCTCCGCTGTGAGTCAACATGTGTTTCGTCAAACTTCCCCTTTGAGAACATGAATAGTTGCAGATGGAGCATGAATAAGGTTTTTCTCTGGTATGGGTGCGCAAGTGCAGTTTTAACCATGACTTATAAGAGCAGGAGTAGTTACAATGGGGGCACGGGAATCCTTTTTCCGCAGGATGCGTCTTCAGATCTGTCAACAAGTCTAAATTGATTACGGGCGAAGAAAGATTTTAGGTAAGCAGAGTAAATTCTTAAGGACCGAAATAATAGGATGGCACTAATACCTGATCTCTGGGTAATTCTTTCAAAGCGTCCTAAGCATTCCTTTTGAACACCCGGTAGGTCTGTGTCAATTTCCACAGAAGTAATGCCCCTTTCATCTTCATCTCGGAGTTCTGGTTCTACTTTGATGAGAACAGCCTCCATATTAATGCTACCTGGAAAAAGAAAACAAAAACACATGAATTCATAGTTCATTACGAATTGCGGAAGTCCCTCTACGAGAGAGAACTACAACCATTTGTAAAATAATTATTATGGATAACTTATTGAAGCTCATCAACATCATTTTATTGTTTAATCGCTGATGAAGATAATAACAATGTTTAGTAAAAATGTGAAACAGATCCTCTAGTATTATTGGGACTGATGGCGACCGTTAAATTTTTGATTGTAAAGAGAAAATTATTTAATTAAATGAAGACAATATTGGCGAAACTCAATCGAAATCTGGCGACAGAAAAAACAGAAAAGATATTGGCTCCGCTGGGAGAAAATTATTACTAACAAAATGGAACCAACAAATGAGATAACACAATCGCCAAATATTATATAAAATATAACTACAGTTTTTTTACGTATAACTATATTAATATGCTCGCTGTGGCATTGTGCACGTAAAATAAAATGGATAATTTCACGGACTCTTTTTTGTGAAAAACGACTCGTATGTGGAACCTACAGTGGAGGTAATCCACCTCTTACCCGCCTTTTTTTTTTTACAGTGAATACCGCACAAGAATCTCAACTGCTCCCGTCTGGAGCCAGTGAGACTATGGCATCCCCAATTGGGGTATGTTGTGAAGGTAGTGGGGAGGTAAAGGAGGTGGGGTAGAGGAAGGTTGGGAAGTACCTGGCTATTCAGATCTGGTCACCAAACACGGCTAAAGCCATTTTCAAGCAACGTTTCAATTCTGAATGGTGGTCTTACACCAGGGCGATACTGATAGTATCTTTCACTCTGGAACATGCCGCAAATATACTATTTTAAATGAATTAATTGTGAAATAACACAAATTAATCAATTATTATTTTTTAATTTATAAACTAACGTTTAGACAAGATTTTTTATGCATAGCACAAAGGGTAACAATTATTACAAGCAATAATTGTCAGCCTGAAACACTCATTTACATTGAAAAATCTTCCGAGAAAAGATACTTGCCGCCAACGGGACTTGAACCCGTGTCCTTCCGATTGCCGGTCGAATGCTCTGACCACTGAGCTATGGGGGCTTATCAAATACCCGCCAAATAATTCAATATATACTAGTGTTTCATTCAACAATTACTGCTTGTTATATTTTTTCCCACCTGAAAACAACCAACTTTATTTTTGCGAGAAAGACATTGTTAGTGTTAAATCCCTCGCTAGGTGGCGTCGAGACAAATTATGTCTGCATTTATTGGGGAAATACTTAAACTTGTAAGAAGTAATTGTTGAATGAAACACTAGTATATATTGAATTATTTGGCGGGTATTTGATAAGCCCCCATAGCTCAGTGGTCAGAGCATTCGACCGGCAATCGGAAGGACACGGGTTCAAGTCCCGTTGGCGGCAAGTATCTTTTCTCGGAAGATTTTTCAATGTAAATGAGTGTTTCAGGCTGACAATTATTGCTTGTAATAATTGTTACCCTTTGTGCTATGCATAAAAAATCTTGTCTAAACGTTAGTTTATAAATTAAAAAATAATAATTAATATTTAACAAGTTTAAGTATTTCCCCAATAAATGCAGACATAATTTGTCTCGACGCCACCTAGCGAGGGATTTAACACTAACAATGTCTTTCTCGCAAAAATAAAGTTGGTTGTTTTCAGGGGGGAAAAAATATAACAAGCAGTAATTGACAATTATTGCTTGTAATAATTGTTACAAATTAATCAAATAAAATTTATTTGCGCATGCCTTGGTATAAGTAACTGACGGTTACTCCTTCAAGGCTCTCGCAAGATTGGAAATTCTCCTGTGGAACCTAAAGGTTATAATATCATTCCCTTGTCCGCAGACCGTACAGAAAGGGGGTTCCCGTGATGAGTTATCCCATACAAGTAATAATAAATGCAGCTAATATAACCTAGCTGAAGAGTGCACTTAGGATCGATACGTAGGTATGAACATGTCGCTACTGTCAAGCAAAAACCTGCAGTTTTAGTTTGGATTGCAATTTGCGTCTGTATAAAAAGACAACAAAATACCTGAATTGTTTTCAGAAATCGATTCCAAATATTCATTTTTAACAAAAGGATATTCTATATCGATTTCCGTAAATGTCACCGCAACACTTTCTTCCTCACTTGTGCATGGTTCTAACTTGATTGCGGTGGAATCCATGCTTTTATGAAAGGATATGGTAATTCTGTTAAACTTTATACCAAGGATGAAGGAATTGCCGAGAAAAATAGGTGATTCTTGAGAAAAAACGATCAAAGCCTTTTAACATAACCAGCAAAAAATTGGCAACAAGTATTCGGAGCAAGTATGTCCATAGATAATACGCAAGATGAAATCCAAGTGTTGCCAACTTATATCTTCGACAACGTCAATGTAAAGTAGTTTCATAATTATATTATTTTTAACCCTTAAATAATTGGAATCGAGGGTCCATTTGGACCCGACAAAAACAAAAAAAAAATATTTTTTAAACGCGCGCAGTTACACTTTTGCGCGCCAATCTAATCTCATTACGTCGCGATTCGCGGCGGACGCGTGGTGCTTACAATTTACTGGAAGTGGAGGTAACGAACTATCGAGGGTCCGATTGGACCCGCGATTCCAAGTACGTAACTTTTATGTAAATGTACACTTATTTAATTGTATTGTTTTAGATATTTTTGGAACAATGGCGTGTAATCTTACTAATAAAGATTTTGAAGAATTCTTATTAGGTGAAAAGAGAGATTGGAGGAAAAATAGACTTGAAGAACCGAATTGATAATTTTCTAAAGACAGCTTTAGATGCACCGCAAAATGACATGGGTCAAGAAAAAGAAACTTGCCCTAAAAGTGGTGCACGAAAAAGAGGAAGATGTTATTTATGTGGTCCTAAGACTGACAATAAACAATCACAGAAGTGTGAAAAATGCTGCAATTATATATGTAAGATTCACGTACAAAAAAGGATATTGTGTAGCAAGTTCCTTACATAAAATGATAAAAAGACAGATTTTTAAAATTTTTTCATATCTCAGCATTTTTTCTTTAATGATCTCATAAAGAATGTTTGTTTTTGTTAATGGGAAGAGACTTTAAACCATGTACTTTGATTAATTTTTAAAGTTTTTTTTGTAATTATAATTTAACATGTCAAAAAAGAGACTGATAAAAACTTGTGCTAAACTTGGTTCCTAAGAAGATACGCCAAAAAGATGTATAATTTAAAAATGTTGATTAATAAAACTACCTTACATACTACAAACAACTAGTTTCAATACATCTATAACCCATTTAATGGTAAATAACGTCTATATTACAGAAAAAACTTTATTTTAATTAGCGGGTCTATTTGGACCCGCGATTCCAGTAACGTTGACCGAAATAGCGATTCTGGTTAAGGGTTAATAAAGATTATTACAAAGCAGTGTATTAAGAAACTACCAAACCGTGACTGGAGATTAACTAAGTGGCTAATTGTTTGATCACCGATAAAGGTACTTATAATTTATAATGTCTTCACGACACATGTGAAATGAAAAAGGCTAAATTTAGCCAAAATAAAAGTATATTATCATTTTGATACGACAATACCTCAGAGGACTAAAACATGGTATGCAACCGGCATTTCACTATGCTTGATATAAAAATATTAAACATTAATATTCAGGAATGTGAGATTATATTGACAAAGCATAATATTAGGCTTACGTTGAGTAACTGAAAAACCGTGCCCAAGATAATCATGTTTAATCGTGCAAAGTTTTAGGTTTATTGATTGTTTTGTGCAAAAATGAACCAAATCAATTCGACGCACCCTTAGCTTGGGGTTCAGTACCTACTTGCAAAAGAAATCCTACCATTTTTTAGTTTATGGTGCCTTTATTGCCTATACATAACCTCACTAACTGCTGACACATATGATTCTGTTTCCAATCTCTATTTCCAATACCTTACACTGTGAAACCAACCGTGGCGCTGGTTATAGTTATTGGTAAGTTCTGTTGCTGATATTTTCTACCCGAGTATTAACCGCGCTATTCATATTGCTTGCAACTCCAATTATCACATTAGTTGTCAAACTGAATAAAAAACCATTGAGTTTTATTTTCGATTAAATCTCAAATATACACTTCGTGGTGTCCAACGCAACATGCATATGAAAAGTAACAAGTTCTGGAATATATTTGCCAATATTGAAATGGAATTTCCCTTCATCGGTGCACCCCGATAAATTACCCCGTTATACGTCCAGTTGGTTAGTCAGATTTCTCCAAATACTGTTTTGAAATAATAAGGAAAGCAGTATTCGATTGCTCGCCATAAATCAAATTTTATTTGTACGTGCCTGTGTTTTTCATATTAAATAATATGCTATATACAGTCTAAACTAAGACTGGGTAGTAGAAAGTTCCGGTACATAAGTACGAGATTTTGAAACTTCCTACCAGTTACCTAGAAAATCTCATTTTTTTATTCACTACAAGTTTTTCTGTATTTTAATTGATTTAGCTGCTTTTATTAGTAATCTTAGTATTATATCAGATTGAGAAAACACTTTTACATTTAACTGCATGCTAAACTCATATTTCGTTTTTTCGGAGATGTGTGACCAATCAAGTGGACGATCGATATTGTCAGAGGTAACAATAGAATATTATTGGGTAAATATTTCCCTATCGAGTCCACGCTCAAAACACACTTTAAAAAATTAAATCAATTGTACTAGGTAGATAATGGTTATTTATAAGTAATTCAGAAACCGGAATTGAAAAATATTGCTTTTAATGTTTTTTTTTTATTTAAAAAACGCGAAAAGTCATTTTTCAAAGACCGCCATGACGACGATGAAATGCGCATTTTTAAAAGAAAAAATCACTTTCCTTCAGTTAGGCAATAATAAGTATGAATTGCAATCTTCGGAAATGATAAATAATGCGTATTAATCATTATTTTGTTCGGTTTTATAAACACGAAAAATCACGCGAGATGTTTGCCGTCATTAACAACATGGCGTTCCTTGAGAAATGACATTTCGCGTTTTTAAAGATAACAAAATAACCATTAAAATGAAATATTTTTCAATTCCGGTTACTGAATTACTTATTACTAACTGTAATCTACCTAGTATCTACAATTTGTTTTAATTTTTGAAGTGTGTTTTGAGCGTGGACTCGATAGGGAAATATTTACCTAATATTGTGATAAAAATTGTAAATTGTAATGTTTTTCGTTTGTTTATATGTTGAGGCGCACTAATGAAAAGTCACTTCCTGTTAGCATTGGCCAACCAAGGAACTATTAACTATCAATTTGATTTGTACGGCTTACTTTAGATTAGTATTTCGAAGGCATTGATAAAAATTTTCACAAGTTATGGAATATGGAAAGTAACTATATTTTGTTTAAACTGAAATGGCGGATCCAATAAATGATAATTCAGTTATTCTTCTTCTTCTTGTGACCTGTCCGTTCAACGGACGTTGGTTATCATGTTAGCTACTTAAGTTATTCAGTTATATAACTTTTAAATTTTCTTATCGGTCAACAATTTTTAATTTTCAGTCAAAATTATATCCTTATTTCTAAATATTTATTACGCATACCTATCAATGTTTTTAAAGAATAGTCCAATTGAAACAAAATATACATAGTTCTTTCAAAAAAATTAATGTTGCTTTCTTAATACCGCGTTCTGTTTCTTGTTGTTTTAGTTATATTTTTGGGCTTAAACGAATTCCGTAACCCTACCACGGTCTTGTCATGGATCGACTAAGCCCAGAAAGTGTTTCCATCAAGACAGAACCAGGGCCCGAGGAAGAAGGTGAAGGTGAAATGCCGTTTGCGGATATGGATGCCGACCTCCCAGATGTAAAGAAAGAATATTTACAATATGCGGAGAGTACTCGAAAAGCCAGTAAGTTGCATTATAGCAGTATTGCATGTGTCAAAAATGTTGAATGTAAAATTTTGATGTTCGGAAACCTTGTCCGTTTTGAATTGTTGCTCAGGCAGGACATAATATGTTTGTCCATAAAGTCCTCTCTTGCTGTACTTTATTATTAATCTTAAAATATTTATTTACGGGAAACCACCAAATCTTAAACTTATCTTATTTGGGATGTGAAATAAGTTGCATTATTTTGCGTTAAAAACACATAATATTTATTAAAACACAATATTCCTGGCTATACAAAACTTGCTCAACACAGAATGGTGCTCAAGAGTAAAATTGCATTTCCTTCTTGAAGCATCCCTAAATTAATAATCAAGCATGTTAACTAAACTTCCACTTTTACACGGTTAATCAACGGTATCTTTATTCGAATTATCGTTTTATTTTTATAATCGTTTTTTTTTTAAATCAAAACAAGTTTTTTTGTAGTTCTCTCTCGGAATGAGAGGACTGTAATTTTAATTGTAACACGCTCGTCGTCTGCGCATGTCAATGTACATAATGTTGCTTGGATTTTCTAGGAAGCCTTAATGTGGAAACTGTTAGCTCCAAGGTAGAACCACGACTCCGAGATGAAGATGGTGAGGGAATTCCTTTTATAGAAATTCTCATAGAGCTGCCGGATGTTAAAAGATTTACCCAAACAACAGGTAAATAACCATTTGTACTTTTTTCATTTTTCAAAATTTATAGTGCTTTTATTTAATGCTTTATTCATATTTATGTTTCAGACTCACTAACGGATGTAAAGAAGGACCCTCTGAAAAAATCCTTCTCCTGTCCCCATTGTAACTACTCCTGCTTTTATAAGTCACAGTTAAAATTACACTTACGCACCCATACTGTAATAAACCTCTTTCCATGCTCCGACTGCAAATATACATGTTCTCGGAAGGGAGATTTAAAGAGACACATGCTGACTCACAGAGGAGAAAAATCTTATGCATGTCTCGACTGCAGTTATGCATCTACTCGCAAGAGTCATTTGACGACACACATGCGGACTCACAGTGGTGAAAAACCATTTTCGTGTCCCGACTGCAATTATTCATCTTCTGACAAGAGTACTTTGACGAAACACAAACGGACTCACAGTGGAGAAAAACCTTTTTCGTGTTCCGATTGCAAGTACTCATTTTCTCGGAGGGGAACTTTGAGGTCACATATGCTGACTCACAGTGGAGAAAAACCTTTTTCGTGTCCCCATTGCAGTTATTCGTGTTCTCGCAAGAGTAATTTGACGAAACACATGCTTACTCACAGTGGAGAAAAACCTTTTGTGTGTTCCGACTGCGGTTATTCATGTTCTGACAAGAGTAATTTGACGAAACACAAACGGAATCACAGTGGACAAAAACCCTGTTCCGATTGAAGTTATTCGTGTTCTCACAAGAGTTCTTTGACAAGACACATGCTTACAAAAAGTGGTGAAAAACCTTTTCCTTTTCCGAGTGTAAGTATTCAACTGCATTAACTTAAATCTACCTTAATAAGATGCATTCAGATCCGTTTTTAGAACGTGCTTGCTTGAGATCAGCAATAATGAATCTTAGATCTGACCTTACAACATGGACTCTTTAGTTTCCAAAATTAGTATAATGCAATAATTGGTAAAAAAGGTTATGGTTCTTTTTTCTGTACATCTCTTATTATTTTTATACTGAAGCTTGTTGAACTGATATAATTAGTAAAATTTAATTATAGTTAATATTATAGTTAATTGTAATTCATTTAATAAGTTAAAAAGTTACTTAAAATATGGTTGGCTTTTATGAAGTAAGTAAGTATTTAAATACCTTACTATTATTGTGATTTCAAAGAAAATATTGTGATTTTGTAATTTCAAAGAAATCATAATTTTGTGATTTAAAAAAAAAAGGGTTTTGATTTAAAATGATAGTAAGTAATAAACATGCATTGTTGGACGTGGTGTCTACTCTTTACAGAACTACTAGTTATATTTATAGGAAACTAGCAGACCCGGCCACACGTTGTTGTGGCTAACGAAACACAACGCCATTACCTGACCTTTATAAAATCCATGCTACCCGCTTGCCAGCTGCCTTTTTTTTTACATGAGCTCCACACAGGAGGCCCTGAGGAAAATAATTTCCCTCAGGGTCTATGTCATCTTTGGGGGTGCTGTGTGGAGGGATTTTTTAGGGAAAGGAAAGAGAGAGTTTTGGGAAGGAAAAGGGTTTAAGGGATGGGTAGAAATATGGGGTTTAGTGTGTCCTGGACATCCGCCTCCAAAACCTAGACAAACCTCACCCCATGAACCCGAGCACCCCTGCTAAATCATCAAACGTAGCGAAACACTTGGGGTGACCTATTGCAGAGGTGTTGGTTATCCAATAAAGGTTCCCGGGGCAGCGGTACTCATTCCCGCCTCCCAAATTGTAAATTGCCTGGATTGAATATTTGAATTTCTCGGCTTATCTACTATAAATAAGCATGTTTTATACATATAAACCTTCCCCTTCAATCACTCTATCTATTGGTGAAAACCGCATAAAAATCCGTTGCGTAGTTTAAAAGACCTATGCGCACATACATTTTGAGCGACTTAATTTTATACTATGTAATGATAATAATAATATATTAGTTTATTTATTATTGGCCTGGACTCGCCTGAACTTACCAATTTTATAAAAATCCACAATATGAGTACCTAAAATTTTATTAGAATAATGCCTTACAATTTATTATAAACAACTTGGGATGGTCCGATGCTCTGTAGTCTGTAGGGAACCCGCTTGCACAGCGCGGATATAAATTGTGCGCCCTAAAGTTTAAGTTTAGACTTACAGTTAACAACTTACTTTACAAAGTTTTCCTGGAGAACTTTTGTCAGTAAACACGTATTTGAAAATCTAAAAACTTTTCTCAACAAATACCGATACAACTGGGGTAGGTACATATTATTATAGTATTAGTACCTATAGCTTTTGTTTCTTAATCAAGCACATTCATGTTACTTAATAAAATAAAATAAAACTGAAACTTGTATTATTTTCTATCACTGAGTTAATTTTGTTTAAAACAGCCGATTACTCCTTATTACAATCCGATTAAAACCGTTTTATATGAGCAGACTCTAAAATAAACGAGTTAATGTGCTTTCCAATTTTGCATTGACACAGTCCCGCCATACCTAAACAGATGATGCGCAGATAAACCATACACATATAAGTTACACGCCTTAAACGTTGCTCACTATTTTTTAAAAGTTATGCGATTTCCTTTCCGCCGTAAACTGGAGGGGGTAATTTTAAAAACAGAGCTGCATCAGTGTGCGGATATCAGCCAGGCATATTTATGCAGCCAGGGTTGCCAACCGTACGAGGTTCCTCGTACAAATACGAGATTTGTGACCTTCCGTAGGAGGTACGAGAACACTATCAACCTCGTACAAGAATGTACGAGATTTTGATAATACCTATGGCCATATGAACATTTTGCATCACTATTATATAAAAGTAAAAACTAGTGCCATCTATCAGAACTTGTAGTTTTAATGGATAGCACTTTCCAAGTTAGCTCATTTTGCCCTTTTTGCACTATCCGTACCCCATGCGAATGCTGACTGCGAGCGGGTTTTTAGTAAGGTAAATTTAATTGAAACAGATCTAAGAAACCGGCTAACTGTGGACATGGTGAACGGCACACTTCTTGCTGCAGAAAGCGCAAAAGGTTCAACTCGTACTGGAAACTGCGTCAATTTTGAACCCACCCACAAATGTATAGCCGCATGACAACAGACAAAATATACGGCAGAAAAAAGGATGACAGTGAGGATGTTCCTGACATAATATTTGGAGAGGAGATGTAAATTATGTTACCTTGACAGAATCAGTACAAAGAAATGATATGTCGTGGCAGCTCCCTAATTCAACGGATCCCCTCTCCTATCATAGTAAAAACAGCTCGCGCTTCATGACGCTTTGTTGGCTTTTTAAATGTTAATCTGGTAAAATATTTCCAATAAATTGACAAATCAAGTGAAAATTTGTCGGAATACCTGTAGTACCTGCCTCTAGCACAGGGGTGGGGAACCATTGTACCGTCGGGGGCCATTAAATATTTGTGCTCCGATCACGAGGCAGGTTTTAACTTAAAATTGATTCTGCGTAAGAGTAAATACACGGAACAGTCATTTTCTCCGAATTTTGCAGCATATGGTGTGACACTCAAGTGTAAAGCTACATTCGGTACATGGGAATGGCATCACATAATTTGCAACTAGAGGAAAATTTTATAACTGCACTTCTAATCAGAATGTTCTCTTCGAAATGTGTCAGCAGATGAAACCGTTTACAATTAACCTGGAAAGTAATATGAACGCAAAACTGGTTTTAAATTTTAATAGTGAAACGTTTCCCAGCTGTAATTAGTATTACTCTCATAATATGCGTATGACGATTAAGAATTTTGAAGAATAAGCTTTGAAACAGAAATTTTAACTCCACTCGAATCGTAGAACGGTTTTCTTCGAAATGCGTGAGCAGATTATTCCGCAACTGGTTTTAACTAAAGAGTGAATCTGCATGTTGTGAGTCCCCAGCTTTAATTGATACTACATTTAGAACACAAAAATCGTTAACCTCCGTGGTTGGTTTCTTTCGAAATGGGTCAGCAGATAAATCCGCAATTGGAAGAATGGTATAAAATTTTATATCTAACTATTGACAATAATATACATGAAATGATTTTATTTTTATTGAACTATTTTTTATGGCAGACTTCAGATTTGTCCAAATCTGTCAATTTTTTTCGATATTAATTTCACTATCGTGAAAAAAAAGAAATAAAAATAAATCTAAAAAAGGATTTTCAATCGCGTATTTATTTGTGTCTAAACTGATTTCTAGTAACATAGGAGCATATATAAGCCTTATAAACATATACCGGTCTGCTATTTTAAAACTTTCTTTGGGATTTGTAATAATAACTTTAAAATGTATCTCAATCTGAAACACCGCGAATGAAAACCATGATTCTCGTCTTTCTGAATGAATTTTTTGTCGTACTTTCAGTAGGCCGCATCAAAAGTACTCGCGGGCCGCACCAAAAAGCTTAGCGGCCCGCGGGCCGGTGGTTCCCTACCAGGGCCGGTTTTAGCACTACGAGCGCCCTGGGCGAGATTTCCACGGCGCCCCCTAAGCAGTGGCGTAGCGTGGGTTTCGGCCACCCGGGGTGGAGGAAAATTTTACCGCCCAAAAATACACGCCTCCGAATATTCGAATTAAAGTACCTAAAATAAAATAAACCTAAAAATATTAAATACAGATTTCTTTTCTTAAAAAAATGTAATAAAACTGTATCTTAACTTTTTATCGCTATCACAAATTTATTTAAAAAATAAATGTGTGGGACATAATTTCATAATTTTATTTTAAAATTAAATGTGTGGGACAATTTGCGTCTCCTGTGATTAGACTGTAATTATTTTTATTTTTTTATTTTATTTTATATTTTATTAACGCCCTAGTGGGCTTTTACAAGAAAATAAGCAAATATATAATAAACAATATTAATTACATGTATTACATAAACAATAAAACAGAATAAATATGAATGCAATCGACTCGTTAGGTAGAGAATATTACAACATAAAAAAGAAATTAAATGAGATAGTACAAGTTGTACTTACAAAAAACTAAAACAATTCAGCTTTAAATATTTATACATATTATTAACAATAATAATAAGACCTGACATAGAACAAAGTGTAAATAGAACTGCAAAAATATTATAAAGTAAGTATACATTTTACTGGTGAGGTTTAGATGAGAAAATATTTTGTGAGAAAAACAAAAAAAAAAAATAATAAAAGCTAATTATTAGCAGATAGAATCGAGATTAGTTGATTTTTGAAACATTCAAAACTGTCAATACTAAATATATCTATATATTCGCAGTATTTATTCGCAAGGTTATGGATTCTCGGTATTGGTGAGTATATAGAGTAATTAGTGTTGAGTTTATTGTTGCATTTAAAAGTATCTTTACTACGAGTTTGTCTAGCGGGTATGCTAATGCAAATTAGTTCCAACAAATTAGGGCTGTCAATTAAAGATTTTATAATTTTGTATAAAAATAATAAATCAATTAACACTCTTCTATCTGATAATTTAAGAAGTCTGGTTTCAGCGCGTAAGTAATTATAATTTATAAATTCGATTGGTATTTTCATTTTAAAATTGATGTACCGGAGAAATTTGTTTTGTACCTTTTCCAATGATTGAGAATGAACATTGTAGTATGGTGACCATACAGAGGAATTGTATTCTAATCTGCTTCGTACTAGTGAGCAATACAGATGTTTTAATGTTAACATACTTTTAAAATTTGCCCCCATTCTCAAGATAAAACCTAGTATTCTCATTGCATCGCTTGTTATTTCATCGATGTGTACATTGAACTGTATACTCTCGTGGAATATAACACCAAGATCACGAATCTGCGATACACGAAGAAGATTAACACCATTCATATCATAAGAAAATTTAAAAGGATTTTTACCTCTGTAAAAACTAATGATCTGGCATTTACCAATATTTAGTTGTAAATCATTGACAGAACACCACGCGCATAGTTTGTTCAGGTTTAACTGCAGAATGGCGCGATCGTCATCGTTTCTAATTGTTCTGTAAATCTTCAGATCATCAGCAAATAATAGGACTTTGACATTACTAAAAATATTAACTATATCATTTATGAATAAGCAAAATAATATCGGGCCCAAATGAGATCCCTGTGGTACCCCACTCGATGCAGCAAATGTATAAGAAGTAAACGAATCAACTTTGACCGCTAAGTACCTTCCCAATAGATAACTCTTAAACCATTCCAAAATACTCCCTCTCATTCCCAACAACTTCAGTTTTCGTAATAAGAGTCTGTGGTTAACCTTATCAAATGCCTTACTGAAATCAGTATATATGGAATCAGTTTGATGTGATGAAGTCAAGGCATTAACAATGTCATTCGTGTATAATATTAAATTGGACAGGGTTGATCTTCCTTTAATAAATCCATGTTGAAGCGGTGAGATGGTTTGATTGATTTGGGATATCAATTTGTCTAGTACCAGGCTTTCAAAGAGTTTGGGTAATGTAGACATGGTGCATATTGGCCTATAGTTTGTTACGTCACTCTTATTTCCTTTTTTAAAAATGGGTGTCAAAAGACTAAACTTCCAAAGGTCAGGGAACACACCTGATGAGAGTGACTTTGTAAATAACTTATGTATGGGATACGATAATGTATGCATACAATTAACTAAGAATCTGGGTGGAACTTTGTCAGGTCCTGCGGATTTGCGGGAATCGAGACTCTTCAGCTTGGATATAATATCATCTATGGTTAGAGTACAATCAGATATATCAAGAGTCTCAACTAAATTAGAGCAAGAGATATTGCTATCTACATTTGCATTAACATATACACCGCTAAAGAAATCGGCGAACAGATTAACAGTTTCCTGAAGATTTTGGGATAGTTTAGAATTGAATGACATAATACTAGGTATACAAGTACCGTTTTCTTTTTGGGATTTAACATATTTCCAAAAGAAATTTGAGTCGTTCATGATAGAGCCTTCAACATCACGTATGAAAGTTTTGTAACATTCTGCAGAGAGCTTATTGCAGTCTCCCCTCAATTTTTGAAACACGGAATAATCGATAGCCAGGCGACTTTGTTTGAATTTCTTATGAGATATTTTTTTGAGGTATATTAAGTCAATCAGTTCTTTTGAGAACCACTTTGGGTATTGAGTTTCCCTGTAAGCCGTAAAAGGTACAAATTTTTCAATTGCAGAATTAATAATGGAGTAAAAAAAGTTAAGGTGTGCATTGATATCAGCCTCGCTATCCAAGAATGACCAGTCAATCTGGTTGAGATAGTTGGAAATTTGTACATAGTCTGCTAAATTAAATTAAAAATTAAATGTATTTGGCAAATTAAAACTACACTCAGAATATAAAAATGGTTTCTCTTTGATTCTGGCAGCACATACATAGTCTGCAACTAGAATTTTATATCTGCACTTCTAATAAAATAATGGTATCTTTCGAAATGTATCAACAGATGAATACACAACTAAAATTTATTCGGTAAAACGAACACAATTCAGGTATTAATTGAGTGAATCTGTTTGCAAGTTATCAGCTTTAATTAGTATCACTCTCATAAGATGCGTACGGTTTTCCCACGAATTGCGAAATTTGCAGCGTAAAAAAATATAATTATTGTTATTTTTAATAAATAATAAAAAAAGAGTTGGATTCGTAAACGAAAATATCGTAGAACATTTTCAAATAATGATTTGAAATGGTTTAAATTTTTCCAAAATAATGTTATTATTTATTGTGAAAATTTGCCGCCCCCCTTAAAATTGCCGCCCGGGTTGGCCGCCCCCCCCCCCCCCCCCCTCCCTACGCAATGCCACTGCCCCTAAGTGCAATACAATTCCATACGAAAAAAAGCAATGAGTATGTTGGAATCTCCAGGTTGGATTTAAAGGAAAACACTTGTAACATATTTAATCAGTGATATATTTATTCAACTACAATACAATGTTTATCCAACGGGATTCTATTCACTAGTAACATAACAAACGACGGTTGCTGGGAACTAATTCCTCAAACCACATAATGGCGGCAGCACCATACAGTACAAATGTAATTTGAACACAACTTCCAACACGCCCCTTTACATTTGTACTTGTTATAGTCATAAACATTTTTTGTTATTCTTCTAATTTCAACAGTTTTCTTAACTTAACAAACTTGGGCTTGCTCAAGGATTTGGTTAATATATCAGCAATATTTTCATCAGTATCGATCTTTACAATATAAATATTTCCATTCTCATAACTCTCATGTACGTAGTGATACTAAACCTCTATACATTTAGACTTTTTAGAAAATTTTCCGCTTTTAGCAATTGATACCGCTCCAGAATTATCCTCATACATTTTGACTGGATCATTTAATTTAATTTTGAACACTTCACTTACTAAACCCTTCACAAACTTCAATTCAGTCAAAGCGTCAGACAATGCTACGTACTCTGCTTCAGTGGACGACTTAGTTACAGATTTTTATTTACGAGACTTCCAATAAACAGTATTACCAAACAATCTTATTAAATACCCCGATGTAGACTTTCTGTCATTAATATCACCAGCCCAGTCTGAGTCTACTAAACAATCCAGTTCATCATTTTTACTTGAGCTTGAGTACAGCAATTTCAATTTTCTTGTTAAGTAGGTATATATATATTTTAGAATTCTCATCGCGTACTGGAAACTGGAAATGAGTCTCATTGTAACCTACTTAAATAATTTACGCTGAAGGCGATATCTGGTCTCGTTCCAGTACTTATGTATAACAGTTCTCCAATCAAATTGCGATACTTGACTTGTTCATTTAATTCGTCAAGTTTGTTTCCATTGGTGCATTGTACAGTTTAGCATTTTCTAAGTTATACTTTTTGGCTAAAAATTAATACACGTTTCTTGACTTAGACTCATTACATTTGACTCGAGATCATACTTAATGTCAATTCCGATATAATTGCTCACTGGACCCATGTCCTTCATTCTGAAACGTTTAGATAATTCATCTTTCACTCTTTGCACTCTCTTCAAGTCTTTGCCACATACCAATAAATCATCAACAAATATTAAAATATAAATCGGATCATTTCCCTCGTTTCTCACGTACAAACAATAATCATGAGTGCTTCTACTAAACTTTGATTCAACCGTGAAACTCTGAAAACATTCGTACCATGACCTCGGACTCTCTCTCAACCCATAAAGTGATTTTCATAATTTATAAACTTTACCGGATCCATCATCATAACCAGGAGGTTGTTTAAAAAAAAAGTATACATCAAATCCAACCTGGAGATTCCAACATGATAGCAGTTCTGTGGTTTGATGTGGAAAAATGGAAAGATAAAGAAAATAGAATAAAGTTGTGAAATTGTGGAACACGTGAATGCGGTGAACCGTTAAAAAACGGAACGAAAAAAAAAACGGAACGAAAAAAAAAAATAACGAAAAAAAAATGGCGTACGTGAAACAAGATAATGTGCTTATTCCAATTTTTGATGGACAATTGGAAAAATTGGATTTAATAAAAATTTATTCAAATTGGAAAACCCGAATTTTGAAGTTCCTACAGTATAAAAAGTGCTATGTTGTGGCCGCAAGAGAAAGACAAACAACTGAAAGTGAAACCGAGTGGAATGATAAAGACATACAAGCAACAAATTACATTTACAGTGCCATTTCGAACAAGCAGTTAGAGTATGTGAAGCACCTACCGTCCACATTTGAAATAATAAAAAAATTTGACAGAGAGTACTTAAAAGAATCGACAGCCCTACAAATTGTGAAAAGAAACGAACTAGAAAAAATAAAACTTGTGAATTATTCAGACACCAATAAATTTTTTGATAACTTCGAAAAATCGGTTAAAGAAGTGAAAGTCGCAGGGGCGAAAATTCAGGACGAAGAAATTTTAAATTATTTGATTAAGTCTCTCCCAGAATCATATAGTTACATTGGGGACTTGATTGATGTTTTACCAACAGAGGATAGAACAGTGGATTTTTTTTTTTTTTTTTCAATTATTTCTGGCTTTCACCCTTCAAGGGTGTTCTAGGCCATCATTTATAATTACAGAGAAAGGAAAGGTGAATTTATATATTAATTTTATTTAAATGTGCAAATTTCAGAATTTTATGGAAGATTGGAGTAGAGTTCAGACTTAGAAGAGATGAGATGTTGAATGGAGGAGAGGCAATTTTTGATAACGCTTGATAGGAGAGAGGATATTTATTTAGAGAGGGACAATAAAAAAATATGTGATCTAAAGTTCCCACATCTAGACCACAGAACGTACAATCTGGGGAGTCAAGCACATGAATTTTATAAAGGTGAGAAGGAACGGAACAATGTCCGATTCTCATACGAATAAGTAAGGAAATTTCTTTTTTGGAAAAATGGGGGAATTTTTGAAACCACGGTTTTGATGGGATAGTCCTTTGTATTGAGGCGTAGCGGGCACCCTTGGATTGACTAGCAATGTTCCAATACTCTGTCCAAACATTGCGGGATCTATCTTTGATGATGGAAAAAATATCAGACAAGGGAATAAGGTTTACGAGGGTAACGGTAGGGTTAGACGCTCCTTGTTTTGCCAAGGAATCAGCAATATCGTTACCCACTATGCCAACATGTCCAGGAATCCAAATCAGAGTGTCAGTTTTTCCAGAGCTTTGAATGGAGGTTATCAATACTTGAATAAGACATACAAAGTGATCATCAGGATGAAGAAGAGGACTTGTTTTAAGTTTTTGGAGGGAACTGAGAGAGTCAGAGAGAACAAGAGAATGTTCAAAATTATTTTTTATTATATATTTGAGAGATTCAATAATCGCAATGCACTCGGCAGAAAATATTGAAAATTGGTTTGAAATTGAATAAAATATTCTTTCATTAGAATTATTGTGGTAAACGTTAATACCAATACCACAGTTAGGAGAGTCCGGAGATTTTGAGCCATCAGTAAATAAAAGAGAAGAGTTGTGCCATTTAGAAGAAATAATGTCATTGAACATATTATTGACAGTACGGGCTGGGAGATTGGAATGACTTTTAAGGATGCCGATCCCTTCTAAAATCGTTGGGGATAGGGTGACGTGACTATATTTTAATTTGTACAAAGGAAGAAGATCATTTTTGATAATTTGAAGCTCTGAGAGAGAGCGAAAATTTTTACAGAGGAAATTTACAAATTTTACAAATTTTTACAGGGAGAGGTTAAGTTCGAGCTCTGATTGTAGATGAATGTGTTGAGTCGTTGAAGAACGAGACTCTGGGAATAATCTGATGACTTTTAGAATTTAAACATTTAAGAACAAATTTGTCAGCAAATAATTGACGCCTTAAATAAAGACGAGGATCAGAACATTCTACTTGAAGGGAATTGATGGGCGACGATTGCATCGCGCCAGTTATTATTCGCAATGACTTAGATTGAATTTTGTCTAATTTACTGAGTGCATTTTTGGATGCAGTACTAAAAAGTGGGCAGGAATAGTCGAGATGACTTCGAATAAGTGCATTGTAGAGCAACTTAATGCAGATAGGATGAGCACCCCACCGAACGCCAGTCAATGATCTGATAATATTTATTTTTTTTTCACATTTAGTAACTATATTATTAATGTGGGAAGACCATTTAAGTTTCCTATCAAATGTTACTCCAAAAATTTTACTTCGGAAGCATTGGGGATTGGAGAGTTTTTAAATAAAATTTGAACAGGGGGGTTATTATGACGATTTGAGAAGGTAACACATTGACTCTTTTGTACTGAAAGTTCAAGACCATTTAAAGTAAGCCATGTGCAAAGGGCATCCATGGCTTCATTAAGATATTTGACGGCGGATGGAATGATTTTGGATGATAAGAAGAAAGCTATGTCATCTGCGAACTCAACAACTTTTACTTGAGGGGGAATGGTGAAATGCATATCGTGTGTGTATATATTATACAGTAAGGGGGATAATACATCGCCTTGGGGTAAACCCTTCCAAATTGACCTACTCTGAGGAGTAACATCTGGTAGCTCAATGAAAATTTTCCTATCGAGAAAAAGATTAATAATAGATTGGACAAACATGAGGGGTAAGCCAAGGCCTAAAAGTTTTTTTTTAAGAATTGGGATGGAAACATTGTCAAAAGCGCCTTCTATGTCTATAAAGACTGCAAGACATACTTCTTTGTTAGAAATGGATAAATTAATATCAGTGCTGATGATGGCAAGGTTATCTTGTGTAGATTTCTTTTTCCTAAATCCAAATTGGGATGGAGAGAGAAGATGATTACTCTCGACAAAAAATTCTAACCAGTTTTTAATTAATTTTTCATTAATTTTACTAAGGGTGGATGAAAGAGCAATTGGCCTATAGTTGGATCCAGAATTGGGCGATTTGTTTAATTTTAGAATTGGGATGATTATTTGAGAACTCCAGTCATCAGGTATTATGCCAGTCTAGAAGATTTTATTTAAGAGGCTTAAAAAGTGATTTAGAACATTATCATTACTATTTTTTGATAATGCTATAAGGTATACCATATCTGCCTGGAGATGAGTCCTTGACTGTTGATAAACAATTTTTTAATTCAATTAAAGTGAATGGAGAGTCAAGCCAATGATCAGACATAGGAGTGTTGTGGATTGGAGTTATTTCATCTAAGTTAGGTACAGAAGGGGGGGCAATTTTGTCCAAGAACTCGTCTATCCATTTAGAATGAGAAGCTCGAGGAGATGTTGGACTGAAGGAGGATCGAAATCTTCGAATCATAGACCAAACTTCCGAAATTGGAGTGTTCGGAGATACTGAACTGCAGAAGTTGTACCACCCGGATTTTTTTTTTGACCTCAATACCCTTTTGGAATTGGCTTCGGCATTTTTGTATATGAGATAGTTCTCCATAGTCATATTGTGACGATAGGAAAGAGATTTAGCTTTCCGAATTCTCACTACTTTGGAACATTCCTCATCCCACCAGGGAGTTGGAGGGAGTTTTTTGAGAGATTTGGTTTTAGGGGGAGGATTTGATTTATTGATTGCAGTTACGAGCATTGATTTGAAGTTATCGTAGTCATCTTTGACAGATAATGTATCGGTATAGGATAAATTTTGTATAAACTTATCCATATGCGAGTTAAATTCGTCCCATTTGGTGTGTTTTGTTTTAATCTTTGTCGAAATATGGGACTTGTCTGAATGGAAAGAAGTTTAATAAGTGATGGTGATCGGGAAATGATCACTGGGGCAAGGGTCGGGGGACACCACCCACGAGGAGAGAGGTGCCAGATTAATAGAGCATATGGAGAGATCCACTGCACTGGGGTTTGTGTTGGGGCGAGACATTCTAGTAGGAGACCCGTCATTCAAAAGAAAAAGGTTGGATTCATCTAGGAAATCCATCACACTTCGACCGTCTCGATCACAGAAAGCAGAACCCCAGACGGGGGAATGGGCATTAAAATCACCCAATAAAAAGAAAGGAGGGCTTAGTTGACGGACAATTTGCAACCACGCTTGTTTATTGAAGTGCGATGTTGGGGGAAGATAGATAGAAACAAAGGAAGTGTCCTTTATTTTAGCTGCAACCATTTGAAAGTCAGCATTGGGGGGTTTGATATTATTTATTGGGAAAAACGGAAGGGATTTTTTAATAAAAAGGGCAGCACCACCGCCCGTACCTTCCGGGCGATCGTCGCGGAGACAGGAGTACCCTCCCACATTAAAGTGGGTGGATGGAGTAAACCATGTCTCCGAGACAGCAGCCACAGAAAAAAGGTTTGAATGTAATAGGTTAAGAAGGTTTGATTTGTTAGAAATAGCACTGCGTCTATTCCACTGAAGAATTCTGACATCTTGAAGAGCCATTTTGAATAAATGATTTTAATGTGGAAATAATAGAAGCAGCGTTGGACGGTAGATTAGTTTGAGAAGAAATTAGGTCAATTAGAAGCATAATAAGAGTTTGAATAAATGAAGAATTATCTTGGGAGAGTTGTTCAGAAAGCTTTTGATAGTTTGTTGAGGATGAATTATAATTGTTTGCGCACCCATTTGTGGCGTGTGAAAGAGGAGAACCATTGGGATTTAAGAGAAGTGAGTTGTGTTGTTGCTGATCGTATCAACGAGCCTGTTTATAGATAGGGTTTTTGTATGTGAATTTTGTTGAACGGGAAGATGTTGAGGAGGAGGCGAGAGGGTTGGATGAAGAGTTACTGGATAAAACCTCGGAAAATGATTTTTTGACAGGCGAGAATAATTTAGAAGCCTGCAGCAAGGACAAGTTCTCAGAGGCCATAGATATTTTTATATTTTTTTGGCGAGATTGTTCGGGGCAAGAAGAGTTAATGGCGGAATGAGCGCCTAAGCAGGTAAAACATTTATGTGAAGAGAGAGAGAAGAACATTGGTCAGCCGAGTGGTTTACTCCACATTTGAAACATCTGGGAGGGGATCTGCATGCAGCTTTGGTATGACCAAAACGGCAGCAGTTGTAACATTGAGTGGTGGGATAAGTGTACATTTCAACTGGTAAGGAGTTGAAAAAGAAATAAACATGGGAGGGAAGAGATTGTCCTTCGAATGTGATGACGACAGATTGGAAGGGCTTCCAGGAAACGATGCCCTCAGAGGTGTCCTTATAATTTAGCCTCCTGGCTTTTATGGGATTGCCGATATGTTGGGGGTTTGAAAGTGAGGACTTCTGGAATGGACAGATCGGTCGAGATACCCCTGACCAGGCCCATTCGAGTGACATTGAAACTACAGAAAAGAGTGTCAGACCATCGTCGTTCGTAATGCCATGATTTATTTTCGTTCTGTTGACATTTATCTTCATTGTCGATTCAGAAAGATGAATACAATGATAATAAACACAGACAAATTAAATTTAATTCAGGAATTATTATCCATGAACAATATCCTGTCATGGTTTTAATATATTACCAATTTTTAGTATATTACTAAATAGAGGTGTCTTTTCACAATGATGTCTAAAAAAAGGATTTTTTTTTTAAAATTTGATAATAAAAATAATTTATCTATTTGTCTTACCTATCCTCTGCTTGATAAGTCGGCTGAGTTTAAATGAGTACTTACGTAAATAAAACCACTTGATCGGCGAATCTTCATAATACTTTTTTTATTGTTTACATTATAAAATAATACAATAACAAAAACAGCAATATACATGATACTATGGCAAAAACAAAACACTTACAGCCTTACTAAAAAAAAAACCACAGCGCGACCGATTAACTGTGTTATTGCAATAACATAAGTAAAGCTCGTATACAGTAAAAGACGTTTTATTACCAATAACGTTTCTTACGTGTTAACGCTGTTAAAACGCATTGAAGATGTGGCAACGTTGTATATGGTTTTAATTTACTAGGAAACAATGTTGTTTTAATTTTTCTCCGCAAGGGGCATTATTGGCGCGCTTATGCATTAGTTCGTCGGCCCGCGACAGTCCGCGATGACAAAACAGCTCGGTGTATTTTGTGGCGGGATATCGAAAATTTTGTGATTTTACTTAATAATTTCTATTGTAGTGACGAATTTACTCTTCTGTTCACATAATTGATATATTTACCATGTTATTTGTGTGGTTTACATCAGTTTAATCAAGTTATTGTACAAACGCCGTACTTTCAAAGTTGAACTGTCAGAATATTGTTTTTCATAGGTTACTTAAAAGATAAAATTTTCATTTTAAGATCTTTATTTTAAGAGAATATCTTAAAAGGGATAATTTTTTATAATATTAAAATCTAATACATGTGTTCGTTAACGTATCAAAAAAATTAACGTCTTTAGAGATGCAAGAAATCTGTTTTACATTTCGGTATTATTTCTAAGTAATTTTTTTGGCAATAAAAAAAACTTTGAAATTTTTTATTATTTTTTTATTGTATACACGATGAAAAAGTGAGGTGATATTTTCCTTCCAAATTTATTACACAAAAGGACTGTGTTTTTTAAATTTTGATTTTATTTAAATTTCTCTACATTTTGGTCAAAAATGTTGCGGGAGGAAATTTTTTTCCATTTTTTTCCTAGTTTGAATCTTAAAATACGGCAGTTTTTGAAAGCTAAAGTGTATTTCAAATACTCAAATCTAAAAGGTAATTTTATCTAGTTTTCATAAATGGTATTTGTTTTTACGACACCTTAAAAAATAAGAAATATATAGAACATTAAATATACTATGGAAAAATTACAAATATCGTTCGGACATCAATGGTTAAAACAGAGATAAACTACCCTCTCAGGCCGCGGAAACCATGTGTATTTCTTTCAAAGAACAAATTTTTAATTAGTAATGTTTTCACATCCGCGGCCGTTTGTCAATTGAATAAAATTTTCACTGGGTTTTTTAGTAAGGCTGTTAGTGAAATACACATTTTCTACGCCAATTAAGAGAGTTAGCTCTTGAGCTTGGTGTAGGAGTTATGTCATAAATTATATTATATTATAGTGTAGGTACCACAATCTTAAATACATACTGGGATGTTGTAACATTAAAAATTATAATTCAGCATGAGATGAAGTAATAGCATTTGATTGGAATCAAAGGTTTGCAAGTTTATTACCTGCAACGATAAAACTAAAGTCGAGTAAGCAACAAAGCATCACATAATTCTAAACGTTTAGAAACAGTTTTCACTGGAGGTTCTTTTGTCTTGGCAATCACAAGTCGAATTGTTGAATTGAATTGAATTCTTGAATTCTTGCTCTGATGTTTAGACCGAATGGACACAACAGAAGCGAAGCCCCTTTCGAATGCATCTGTAAATCCCACTAATTAAAATGTGTTATCACTTGTCTTATTTTTTTTACATGAATACCGCACTAGAGTCCCAACCGCTCACGTCTGGAGCCAGTGGGACTATGGCATCCCCAATTGGGGTATGTTGTGAGGCTGAAGGCAGTGGAGAGGGGAAGGAGATAGGGAAGAGGAAGGTGGGGAAGTATCTGACTATTTTAGATCTGGTCACCAAACACGGCAGAAGTCATTTCAAGCAACGTTTCAATTCTGAATGGTGGTCCTACACCAAAGCGATACTGAGAGCATCTTCCACCCTGGAACGTGCCGCAAATATACTATATATTATAATTTAAAATGAATAAATTCTGAAATAACACAATTTTTTCAAATAAAATTTGTTTCTCCCTCATGTAAGACGAAATTTTAAATAGGACTAAATGTTTACAATGACGATAATATGAGATTATACCACGGCAGGGACTGGATCATTACTCGACTATTTACTCAAATCAAAACTGCAAAGATTAATCCTCCGTCCTTCGTCAGGCGCACCTCTGGGTGATCAGAAATCAGGCGCACCCGGCCACCCCCACTATATTAATTCTAATACAAAATTCTTGCCGGGTAGTCTTTACCAGGATCTATAGAAAGGAATTATACCAAGTTTAACACAAAATAACCAGTCTATTAAGCATTACTAACCATAAACAATTTTTCTAATTAACCAAAGCTGGATCTTCAGAAGCATAATTAAGTTGATAGAGAGCGTATTTTCTAGCAGTTTTAAAAAAAGCACATTCAATATTTTCGTAAAAAATCTGCATACAAAAAGCATGAAAAGAGGGCGGGATTCAATCTGTGAAGCCAGGTCGGTTGTACATGAGTTGTGTAAAGGCCGACACCTGACTTGAAGCGGGCGTCGAGTGATGTCCCTAAAGTTAGGCGAGTAAAAAGAGGGAAGGGGTGGTGGGTCGCCTTTGAGAAGTGGAGAGGGAAACAATGTTTTTTGTTGGCCTCTGAGGCCGGTTGCGCACGACAGAGGGTTAAGTAGTTTTTCAACCAAGTCTCGCTGCAATTTAATTACTTTCTTACGATTATGATTCTAGTGTTGATGTAACGTCTTTGGATGCTCGAGTAAAAATATCGTCAATACATATTTTTTCTAACATAACTTTTGATGCTGTCGCAAACTTGTCATCTGCACCCATCACGAGTTGCTGTAAAGCACGTAGAGAAATGATTCACAAGCAATTCCATGTGTTACAGTTTACAAAATCTATTCAAAAGCGCTACAAGATAAAATGAAGAAGTGACACTTACTTCGGTTCCTTGTTTTCAGTACCAACTAGAATGAAATAGTGATTATTTACATCATTGTCTATGACCTATGACTAATTATCATCTATGTTACTTACATAACCTAACTATCGTTGACGCATGCTTTCGTCACTTGCCAATCGTTTCAACCTATTTCTGACTCTAATTTTACATAATCCAACGCTTGTAATAAAGTTATTGGTAAGTTTTAGTGCTGATATTTTCTTCCCGAGTATTTTGCATGCTCAAATGCTGAACTGCGCTGTGCCTAATATGAATTTTAACAAAACCACCTAGATCACTGTGATCACATCATAATATTTTTTTTGTTTTACACCATACTTGTTGATTGACATACTCACATCGAAACCCAAATTAAAATTCTAACTTTACTTACACCATGAAACTATTAATATCCATAATCCATACTCTTAGACTTACACCATCGGCGAAGGTATGCTTAGAAAATAAACATCATGAAAACTCCCCGGATTGGAAAAATTTGGTATTTCAACCTTTGAAAGCAATAGGCAATAATGTCCATTGTGAAGTTAATATAGGCGCAACAGTTATCGACGACCGGTTGTAATGTTTTATTTATTTATATTTTTTAACTTTATGAGTAAAACCTCAAATTGTAATATTTAATCACTGAAGGAAATGATAGCGACTCTCAATTTATTCTTAATCGAAATTTAAAACAGAAAATCAAATGCGACCGTATATTTTCAGTTTCAAATGTTGGATTCAGATTAGCTTATGTTATCTTGATGATTAACCTTTTTTATTTCCTAATATTTTAGCAAAACAATACCTAGTTATTACTGCCTTCAAAATTTTGTAATACTTATACGAAGTCATGATGAAAAATATCAACTCTCAGAGCCGGTATGTCAGTAGTTTTAGTATTGGTTTCGCTTGGCTAGTCTTGCCATTTCTCCTCTCGGAGAACAAATTAACATATGTAAATATCTCCTAAGCCAGCTTTAAAGTGCAACTGATGTACCGGTTCACAGCCAGATTGCTAAGGACAACAACATTAGTTCATGAAATCCTTGGAAATCATCCTTAATGCCTCCGTACATGACGCTACTTCCAAGCTACTCCTCGCCGATCGTAAGTACCTCCCGCGCGATTTTGCTGGTGCCCGTACACGGCGCTACGCGACGTCTGTCGGTTTCCAATCCAATCAGTATCACGATACCGACAGTGCTGATCGCACGTGACGCGTCGCATCATTTGTGTCTGATACTTATTCGTTTGACGTTTGACAGAAATGGCGTCAGAACATGGAAGTAATGTTGGATTTGTTCTGGAAGTGGAAAAAATGCGTGTTAACCAGAATTACTTTACCAGAATACGTAAAAAAGGATTTAGTGGAGAAAGCATGGATTGATCTTGGAAAAAAGTCATTTGACATTGCTTGATATTGTGTTTATGTCTGCACGTAAGAAATGATCAAGTTCAGTATATTTCGGTAGTATATCAGCAGGGTACTTGAGGTTGCGTCACAATTACGTAGTTTGTAAGTATCTCCATGAACGGGTGGCCTTACATTTAATAGACACGAACCATTTCAAACATTTCTTTGATCAGCATTTAATTAATGGGTGGCCACTGAATAAAATATCTGACCACAAAATCCTCATCTGGAATATCTCCCCATAGAAACCATCATTTCATACAAATAGTAGCCATCAGGGAAAAAATAATATCTTAGGACGGCACTAAATCATTTAGAAATGGCAACACCTTAAACATAACCATAGATCACAATCATGAAAGCTTCTGACACTGTCAATCTTGCATGATATTTGAATGGTATTTTATGTTGTGAGAGTGGATTTATGTGTTTGTGTCAAAGAATGACTGGCGAAGGACCTTGATTTGGTGTTACTATCACTGCTTAAGAATGATAAAAACATATGTTGCGTAGAAAGGAGAGGACTCACCGGAAAAGGATAAAACTTGAGGCTGGCAATGCACTTGTATGATTTCTTTCCCATCCAAGAGGCACAATCACAATAGGAGTGAATGTTCGTTATTTTTATAGTACACAGCGGAGTTATTTACAGCGGATTAACCGAGAGCGGAAGCACAAAAAATGGCTTTATGCGGCGGGAGTATATTGCAGACTGAATAATATTGGCGGGTTGGCAAAAAGGGATGGGTAGGAAAAGGAACTTGCAACAATATTAATACCAATTCCAAACAGTGACAGTATGTATGCGCGCTATGTAAGTGTGTGTATGTGTAGGTATGTGTATGGGCGTAACCATGCCCCCCGCCTGGAAGGGGATGAAAGAATCCACTTCCATAAACCAAAAGAGTGCAAATACGCTTCAATGCGCAAACAAAATTGTAACACGCGGTAGAATGCAATTAATTATGTAAAGATATGAAAATATTTATGTACGTTTTATAAATGCTTTTACCAAATGGTCAAATTGACCGATGTAGCAAGGAAATAAAAAAATAAAAAAACATTGAAACGTAAAAATATGATTTGAAAGGATTCAATAAATAATACTGAACCTGCGGTAGATAAACTAGAACTAGGGTTTGGTACCTATTTAACAATGAAACTAACCTAATTGATAAAAGTATTATGAACTAACTTCTAAGATGTTGTTAAATCTATTGTGACGGTAAGGGACAGAGTTTAACGACTGCCCTGCGGTATATTCCGGAGTTAGTTTTAACTTCCGCAACGCGGATCACCCCATCTGCCCCGGGATAGACATTGACTATTACCCCAATAGGCCATTGAAGTGGCGCGATGTTGTCACTCTTAATCATTACTACCGTGCCTGTCGTTACCGGATTCGCATTTGTATTCCATTTCTGGCGAGTTTGCAAAGTATTCAAATACTCAATTCGCCATCGGTTCCAGAACGTCCGAACAAGACGATCCACGAGACGTTTGCATTGTGCCAAGTTGACTGGCTCGTCTGACAAATCAGCAGCGGGTAAAGATTTTAAGGGAGTGAGCGTTAAACAATGTGCGGAGGTTAGCAGCAATGGAGCCGAAACGTCGTTAACGCTAAGTACAGATAGCGGGTGTGAATTTAGAATTGCTTCAATCTGAGAAAGCACTGTTTGCATCTCTTCATACGTCAGTAGAGAGGTGCCTACTATTTTATTTAAATAACCTTTCAGACATTTAATGTTACTTTCCCAGATCCCACCAAAGTGAGGAGCTTGCGGTGGATTCATCTTCCATTCAATTCGATTCTCCAACAGATTGTCTGAGAATTCCTTTTTGTAATTGGGTGACTCTATAAGTTCAAATAAAGACCGTAAATATGATTTAGCTCCCACAAAGTTCGTCCCGTTATCGGAGTACATTATACTCACAGGACCTCGACGAGAAAGGAAACGCTTGAAAGCGTTGAGGAAGACTTCGGTGGAAAGATCCGAAGCGAGTTCAATATGAACTGCAAGGGTCACCAAGCAAATAAATAAGCAAATGTATGCCTTTTGACTTCGCACCCCCCGACGTCTATAAGGGATTATTTGAAGCGGGCCCGCGTAATCAACCCCTGTGTGAAGAAAAGCCTTAGCTTCACGGACGCGGCATGTGGGTAAATCTCCCATTATTGGGAATTGCGGTTTGGGATTGACTTTGAAGCAAGTATTGCACTGATGCACACGTTTCCGAACCAAATTGCGCGAAGAAAGTATCCAAAATCTTTGTCTTAGTAAAATTTTCGTTTTCAGTTCGGGCGGATCAGATACATATTTTGAATCAAAACGTTGTAGAGGCCAATCACCTTTAGGCAACTGAGCAACAGTGGGGCCCTTAAACCATTATGTATGGTATATTAGCTGAGCGGGTTTAAGACTACGTGACAGGCAGTCAGCGGGATTGTCTTGACCTTTTATATAATGGAAGCATTCAGCCCCCAGATGATCTTGTATTTGTGATACGCGGTTAGCAATGAAGGGCTGCCATTTAGCGGGCAGTGAATTTATCCATACTAGCGCAACCGTGCTGTCACAAAAGGCTATAGTGGTATGAACTATCAAATTTGATGCGTAAGTATTACTGACCTTGCACATTAATCGGGCAAGTACCATCGCTCCACATAATTCTAGACGCGCAAGTGAAATCGTCTTCTCAGGAGCGACCTTAGATTTGGCGCATAATAAGCTAATTGTGGTTTTGTTATTATTTGGACAGTAAACATGTAAGTACATAATGCCAAATGCGCGTTCGCTTACGTCAGAAAACCCGATAAGTGTTAATACACATTGGTATTCGACACCTAAATAAACAACAAGCAAACCACGAAAAAAATAATGACATAATTACTTTGAAGTGAAAACTTCTTTAGCACCGTTGTGATTTAAAACTGGATGAAACGACAAAGCGACACTAAAAAGAGACAAACACATGCATCTATAGCATTTATAGAGAATGGGTTAGAATAATCGGTCTCCTCTTTATGCGGTGCTGCGTAGCCTTCCCACTCTTGTCTACTTTAATTTTTTGAAGGTTTCGCTTCTACCGGTGTGAACTGCCCACTAGTATTTTTTAAATACTCGTATGTTTTAACATTTTTGCGAAATTTATTTTTTATATCGATTTTTAGTGATAACTTTTAGGATAAAATTGACTTTTATGAGTGGAAATAGTTTACACAGCAAATTAAAAACATTTATTTCACAGGAACATAACGACAAAAACACATTTAGGTAAACTGTTATTTTAACATTAATCCGATGTGTTTATCATAACAAAATATAGGTTAAAATGTAAATGTAAAAGATTTCTACAAAAAAGCAAAACAAGGACTTTGTTATTATATTTACCTACATATTATTTAATGCATTCGTCTAAAGTAAATCAACAATAAATCGTAAAATGGCGACCACACGTCCTCTAGTACTATACGAAACTATAAGAACGTAAGCTGTGGATACTGTAGTGCAGGCATACAGTATTTTTTTTTACATTAGCTCCACACATGGGGCCCTGAGGAAAATAATTCGCTTCAGGGCCTATGTCATCTTTGGGGAAAGATCTTCCTGCTGGAGAGGTCAAAAGGTCTCCCTCAACCAGTCTCTCCCGACCCGGCCAGTCACGCAGAGCCAGTTGGTAGGCAGACGTACCCGCCGCCAAGATCTGGAACCAAACCTACCCCATGAACCTGGGCACCCCTGCTTAGTCACCAAACGTAACAAACTACTTGAGGTCACTTATGTCAGAAGTGATGGTTGTCCAATAAATGGTTTTCGAGGTGGCGGCATGCCGTTATTATGAAAAATATGCATTTTAGAAGATGATCGAAATAGCAAGTTAAACAAAGACAGTTAGCGTTCTAAAATAGTAAAAATAATAAATAATTTAAAAAAATGTATATTCTAAAAATCCCAATATTCATTGCAAATTGTACCTTCAATTCATTGAAACCTAACCATTTATATGTATTGCTACTTCCTTCCATGTAATAATCATTGTAAAGACGTCACTTTGCTACTGTTTCAATGGAAAGAAAGTCCCTTTTTAAAATAATTATTTTATGGGGGTAGTTTTGGTAATAAAATAGGTAGGTAAGATTCTAAATATTGCACCCGACCCTAACAAAAGAGTTTTATGGTGGTGCATTAATGTTTACAATAGTATTTTGGATGAAGTATTGTCTTCGATACCTTCGACCAAGCATTGATCGAAGTTCGATACCGAAACTACATTATGCAGCAGAGAGGATATACCACCAAAACCCTCTATCTCAACAAATACTCCTTGCTTCATTCGCATTCTTAAATCGTCTAATACTCGTCCAGATAAATCTGAATAAATAGATGCTTGGTGGCGTTACGGAGCTCTCTATCGGAGGACTACCGCGAGGTATATATATTAAATTTCAATATACGATACATGCTCTTTTTAAAATGATTTATCTGTATATTTCTATTATTCTGTCTCTTGGCGTGGTCCGACTGAAAGTATTTGATTCACTTGACCATGCCATGGCTTCCTCCCTTCCCTTCATATCTTTCCATTTGAATGCCCTAACTAAATAAGCGTACCTTTTAATCCCATCCATCAAGTACACTTGACGTGACTTTATCACTAAACGGCGCTATAAAAAGGTGGAAATTATTATAATTTTTATCGGCCTTGTATCCCTTCTAGATCTCCACAAATTAACATGGCTCTACCTATTCTTCTTCTTCTTTCTTATGGTGGGGGGTCAGAGGGGGACATCTAGGTCTGCGAGCCAGTCTAGGGCCTCAGGAGTTGCCCTGTGGACCTCATCAATCCCGCCGGGGATTGAATGGAGCGGGCATTCGTTGACTACATGTTCGATGGTCTGCACCGCACCGCATTCACACGTCGCCGACTCTTTAAGGCCCTACCTATGCATCATGTGAGCACAACGGCTATGGGAGCACCTTATCTTATTGATGGCAGTCCAGAGTTTGCGAGGAAATGAGAACCCTGGCTGTCTCTCAGTGGGGTCTTGCACGAGATGGGCGTTTTTGACGTTGGCTGATTGCCGCTCAAGCTTCCACCTATCTTCTGGGGTGAGAGGTGTTCGAAGGAGTCTTTCTCCTTCCGTCCAGAAGGGTTTTCGAGACTTTAAGCGGCATGCCGGGTGAGAAACGACATTATCGTGCAAGGGTATTTCGCTTTACCTATAATGTAACTATATGGTTTTGCAACACATAAATATCAGGAATCTCATTTATACAGCATGTCAACAATTATCCTTCCTTTGCCAGTTCAATGCCTTGCTTTTCAATTTGGGAGGCGGGTATGGGTGCCGCCGCCCTGGGAACCATTTTTTGGATAACCAACACCTCTGCCAAAGATCACCCCAAGTAGTAAGCTACGTTTCGTGACTTAGTAGCGGTGCCCGGGTTAGTGGGTAGAGATTTGTCCAGGTTTTGGCGGCGGATGCATCTGCCTACCTACTGCATGGCAGGCCGGATCAGGAGAGAATGGTTGAGGGAGTCCCTTTGACTTCTCCAGCTGTACTCTCTCGGAACATCGCCTTATACCGCAGTAGAAGAGATGGATTTATACGTCCGTCACTCCTGGATACAATGACACCCAGATTCCTACCCACCCCTTATATCCTTTTCCTTCTCAGAACTTCCTAACCTTCCTTTCCTAAAAAGACCCTCCACACATCATCCCCAAGGATGACATACGCCCTGAGGGGAATTATTTTCCTCAGGGCCTCCTGTGTGGAGCTATAGTAAAAAAAGCACTGCATTGGCATTGTCTTAATCAAGTCTTCCACGAAGAGATTATTTGATAGATATAAAATTAAATTAAACAAACATTTATTACTTCTGAACTAATGTGGCATGACCCTGCAAGAAACCCAAAACCCATAAAACTAAACAAAAAACATCCCCCGTCATCTGATTGTCTACAATAGTAACATTTTGTCGTTAATTTTAAGGAAATACGCAGAAAGGGATTAAAAAATGACTCTGGTTTGAGGATCAGATGGTCGGTCGGCCGAACCTTCCGATGTGGTTCCTTATTTTTTTTTGTGGCTCTTTTTTTAATGAAAACGGAATGTCAAGCAACTCAAGTTTTTTGCAGCAAGATAATTAATATTGTAATCTCTGTTTTCAGACATTTCAAATAAATGCACTAGAAAGCGACGACAAACGTATTATGATGTAAACTTTGAGAAGTAAAATAGTCTCTATAGATAGGCAAAAGGTTTTAACGTTTTATTTTACATCTCTTTTTGTCATACATTACTAAAAGGAGATCGTAATATTGGACGTAGGTTTGTGAGATTGGAATGAATTAATGTTTTGTCTTCTCTGTTATTCCCATAGAAATTTAAAATTTGTTGTCTCATCGGACATAGAAATTTGTCGACTTTTAGGAAAATATTTTTTATTATTTTATACAGAATCGTCACAATTTTTTAAATATTTTTTACGGATGCAAAAATATATTTTTTAGGAATACCTAAAATGTTGATTTAATGATTGAAGCATTTGAGGAGTTATTGATGTTTGAAAGAGCGTTGTAAACTAAAATCGCATCGTGGATTTGGGAGTGTTAACCTTTCCCATACCATGCTAAAAATACCCTCGACAAACCGTCTTGTAACACAGCGTTACTCTATGGGATTTGGAAATTATTTGGGTTTTTTGTAAAAATATTGTTGTTAATATTTTTTTATTTGGCTTATATTAATTTATTGTAAGAAAAAATATTGATTTTGTGCCCTAAAACTGAAATATTAAAAAATAATCATTCATAATAAATAATCAAATATAATTTGAAACGCCCAACAAGGCGGGCCGGCTGTGACAGCGACCGCCTAGGGTCACGCTAGCCTCCTGAATAGAACCATTCTTTCAGAAAGCCACATGTTGCGCTAGGTAGTAGTAAGGGCTGACACCGACCTACTATCATTTTTTAAATACATTTACAAAAAATACTTTATCGTAAAGAGCTTTTTATGTTTGCTTATCTAAGTTAATACCAGATTAAATGGTTTTAACACTAGTTGCGTAGATAAATAGATTACAAGAAAAATACAATACCTACTCAAAGAACACTCGAAATTATTTTTTTTTTTTACAGTTTTATGCAAAAGCAAACCACGAAATTTTTTTTATCGGCCTTGTATCCCTTTCAGATCTCCATAAATTAACATGGCTCTACCTATAAAGTAACTATATGGTCTTACAACACATATATATATATCAGAAACCTCATTTAAAGAGCATTTCAACAATTATCCTACCTTTGCCAGTTCAATGCCTTACTTTTCAATTTGGGAAGTGGGTATGGGTGCCGCCGCCCCGGGAACCATTTATTGGATAACCAACACTTCTGCCAAAGGTCATTCCAAGTAATTAGCTACGTTTCGTGACTTAGCAGGGGTGCCCGGGTTCGTGGGTAGAGATTTGTCCAGGTTTTGGCGGCGGGTGCATCTGCCTTCCAACTGCATGGCAAGCCGGATAGGGAGAGAATGGTTGAGGGAGTCCCTTTGACTTCTCCATCTGTATTCTCTCGGGACATCGCCTTACACCGTAGTAGAAGAGATGAATTCGTACATCCGTCACTCCTGGACACAATGACACCCAGATTCCTACCCACCCCTTGTATCCTTTTCCTTCTCAGAACTTCCTAACCTTCCTTTTCTAAAAAGACCCTTCACACATCATCCCCAAGGATGACATAGGGGAATTATTTTCCTCAGGGCCTCCTGTGTGGAGCTATTGTAAAAAGGCACTGCATTGTCATTGTCTTAATCAAGTCTTCCACGAAGAGATTATTTGATAAAAATAAAATGAAATTAAATAAACATTTATTACTTCTGAACTAATGTGGCATGACCCTGCAAAAATAACCCAAAACCCATAAAACTAAACAAAAAACATCCCCCGTCATCTGATTGTCTACAATCGTAACATTTTGTCGTTAATTTTAAGGAAATACGCAGAAAGGGATTAAAAAATGACTCTAGTTTGAGGATCAGGTGGTCGGTTGGCTGAACCTTCCGATGTGGTTCCTTATTTTTTTGTGGCTCTTTTTTTAATGAAAATGGAATGTCAAGCAACCCACGTTTTTTTGCAGCAAGATAATTAATATTGTCATCTCTGTTTTCAGACATTTCAAATTAATGCACTAGAAAGCGACGACAAACGTATTATGATGTCAACTTTAAGAAGTAAAATAATCTCCAAATGTGAAAACAAAGAACAAACTCCAATCTGCAACAACTGCTGTGTCCAAAACAAAAGGTTTGATATGAACTATTCCACCGATCATAGAGTCGATAGCATAAAATGCCTTTACCGGCAAAAAATGCTTCAAATTGCTAAAGAGCGCATTGACTACGAATAAATATTGTAAATTTTCATTTCCTCAAACTCTTATCTATAAATTAACAATTAATGATTCCTTATGTAACATAGCATTAGGTAAAATAGTATGTATTGAAGAAAACTTACATCACTCTATAAGAGATTTCTATTTTATTTGCACTGAAAAAGGATTTACTCAATTTCATAAAAAGATTAAAAGCGTAAAAATTTTTTTTGAAAAATTAATAATATCTTTAAAAGAAATAATTTTTTTCCCGGGCTTGATTGGGTTTACAAAGACCTACTCTACTGTCGAAACTAATTACTCCATTCCAGGGTACCATGTAACAATAATAAGAATAAACAAAAACTCTGATATTGGAATACCTATTTCCAGCCAGTATAATGTTCCCAATATTAATGATTATGATGTTTATATTTTAATGTTTATAGTTTATATTTTAAATATAAAATTTAAAAACGTAAATAAATTATATATTTATATGTTGTTATTTCAGCCATCATATCTATGTAGACATAGTGTATATTAAAAATTCTTTGCCTCTACCATTTGTCATTACAAATTACATAAATGTATCCATAAAATAACTAACCTAAAACTGCAAAATGAATGATTTTTTTATGTAACGCTTTGGATAAAAAAATTTGTATAGAAGAAAATTTGTGTAACTCCATAAAAGATTTCAATTTAATTTGTCCTGATAAAGGATTTAGCCTATTTCATGTAAATATTAGAAGCATAGAAAGGAACATGGATGAATTAATAATATCATTAAAAGAATTAAATTATTTCCCGGGCTGCATAGTTTTAACAGAAACTCACTCAGCCAGTGAATTGAATTTCACTATCCCGGGGTACTCTTACTACACAACAACAACAAAGTTAAACAAAAACTCTGGTATTGGAATGTTTGTATCTAACCAATACAATGTACTTAATATTAAAGAGATTCACAGTTTTAGTAATGTTAACATATTAAATATTGAATTGAAAGACATAAATAAACATTATAACATTATTGCTATTTATCGAACACATAGGTCGATAGTGTCACACTTTATTGATGAATTAAAAAATATTTTATTAAATTTTAGAAATAAAAACAATGTTTTGGTTGGAGATATGAATTTAAATATCGCAAGCGACTATTCTAGTAAGGATAAAGATAGCTATCTCAACATGTTAGCAGAACTCAATTATTTATCGTGCATAAATTCGTACACTAGAGACGTTCGAGGTCAACGACCTTCATGCTTAGATCATATTTTTACAAATATACCGGATATCCAAAATAAACAACAGCTGTCATTCACACAACTATCACTGATCATTATTCTTGTATTTTTAACCACAAAACCAGCAATCCAATATTGCCATCATTTAAACAAACAAAATCTTCCAAAAAAGTACTTAATATGGATACATTAAAAAACAAATTTCAATCAGAAAATTGGATCGAATTATTACAATGTAATGATGTCAATATCTGCTGTAAAATATTTGAAGAAAAAATATCTAAATACATAAATGACTCGTCAAAAAATGTAATTCCCAAACACAAACTGTCTAACTTCAAACCTATAAAACCATGGATTACTCATGGATTAATAGTATCTGTACGACGTAAGCAAGCTCTTTATAAATTAACAACTCAACAACCTAATAATAAAAACTTACTTAATCACTTTAGAGCATATAAAAATAAACTTACATTTATCATAAAACATACTAAAGAAAGTTACTATAAACGGAAGTTGGATCTAGCTGAAAATGATAGTAAAAGAGTATGGACGGTTGTAAATGAAATAATTGACAAGAAAAAGAACAATAATAACGAAATCAATGCTATTAATCATGATAACTCAAAAACATGCTGTAAAGAAAACCCCTCAAAAGCTGCAAATATATTTAACACTTTCTTTGCAAATGTTGGGAAAAATCTCGCCAATCTCATTCACATTGATCCAAATATTATAACATCTCCAGACTGTAATATAAATGCTAAAAATAAAATGACAACATTTGACGTCACCACAGAGGACGAAATAGTTTCTATCATAACCGATATGAAAGGAGGATCTGCTCCGGGCTTTGATGCAGTCACGGTTGATATTTTAAAAAACATAAAAAATCAAATTTCTAAGCCATTAATGCATATAATAAATACAAGTTTCCAAAGCGGAGTATTTCCATCAATTTACAAACAAACTACTATTACCCCAATATTTAAGTCAGGTAATCCAGAAGAAGTAAATAATTACCGTCCCATATCAGTAATCTCAAATATAGCAAAAATTTTTGAAAAACTAGTTAAAAAAAGAATGAGCCAATTTATAAAATGCAACGATATAATTAATGAAAACCAGTTTGGTTTTATGGAAGGTAGAAGCACACAAGATGCAATTGCAAAATTAAGTAGCCTTGTACATAGTTCATTAGATAAATCATTTAAATGCCTGGGAATTTTTATAGATCTCAAAAAAGCATTTGACAGTATATCACATGACAAACTTATAAGTAAATTAAGAAACATTGGATTAAATGGTTCAGCTCTAGAATGGATAAAAAGCTACCTTTTCAAACGTCCCCAAGTTGTAAAAATTAATGGTGTGCTTAGTTCACCAAAAATGAGTCATTTCGGCATACCTCAAGGTACAGTCCTGGGACCGTTACTGTTTATTATCTATGTTAATGACATATTCATACAAAAACTAAACGGAAAAATAATATCTTATGCTGACGATACTGTCATAATAATTGAAGGTACGGATTGGAATACTGTTAATAATCTAGCTAATTTTGATATTAACATATTGAAAAATTGGTTCTATAAAAATCTCCTCTCTCTAAACACTGAAAAAACAAAATTTATCCCATTCTCTATCAATAAATTCAAATTAGAACCAAATTTAAACATCATAATACACCAAAGTAAATGTAATAAAACTAACTGTAATCAAGATTGTGCTATACTTAGTCCAACTCCCAAAATCAAATATCTTGGTGTATATATAGATCAACATTTTAAATGGAAAACACATATTTGTGAACTCGTCAAAAGGATTAGGAAATGTATTTATATATTTATTAGACTTAGAAATATTCTTAGCTTAGAAAACCTAAAAAGAGTGTACTATGCAACTGTTCAATCTATATTGCAATATGGTATTATTGGCTGGGGAGGAACATATGACAATATTTTAAATCCCCTCAAAATTGTTCAAAGGTTGATAATTAAGGTAATCTTAAAAAAACCGTCTAAATTTCCTACTGAAATTCTTTTTTCAATATTCAAAGTGCCTATAATAGACAAAATCTATAAAAAATATTCAATTCTTCAAATTTACAAAGAAATACAGTTAAATACTCGTAACTTCAAATTCAATACATCAGCAAGATACCAGAAAACTATTAAAATTCCTAAATTTAATACTGAGCACATCCAAAATTCCTATCTTTATCTGGGCATAATCTATTATAACAACCTCCCATTAAAATTAAAATCCATCGAAAATATGCAGGAATTTAACGCCAAATTAAAAAATTACCTGAAACTACTATCAAAGTCCCAAATATGTTTACTTTGTATCTTAAAGTCTGTTTTTTTATAAATCATTTATTCCTTCTTTTTTCTTTCATTTCTTAGTTTCTAAATCTCTGAGTCTACTATTGTATAAATCTTGCGTTCTTTCTTACGTATCCTTTACTTACTTATTACAATAATTTTTGTTACTTACTTACATGATTCTTCCATTTATAATGATTTTTTAATTTATATTATGATTTTTTTAAACTCTTCAGGATTTTTATTTTTAAATTATACAAGATTTTTTAACCTTCTTATTATTTACAATAGCCGTTATTACTAACTTACACGATCATTAATTTACTAATTGAGCTAGAACTCCCTCACCAAACACAAGAGCATTGTCTCTTTATGGTGAGGAAAGGCAATTTATTTTTATTTTTTGTTAACCTTATGTAACTATGTAACTGTTGTAACTTAAAAAAAAAAAAATAAATAAATAAATAAAAAGATAGGCAAAAGGTTTAAACGTTTTATTTTACATCTCTTTTTGTCCTACATAACTAAAAGGAGATCGTAATATTGGACGTAGGTTAACGAGGTTGGAATGAATTAATGTTTTGTCTTCTCTGTTATTCCCATAGAAATTTAAAATTTGTTGTCTCATCTGACATAGAAATGTGTTGACTTTTTGGAAAACATTTTTTATTATTTTTTACAGAATCGTCACAATTTTTTAAATATTTTTTACGGATGCAAAAATATATTTTTTAGGAATACCTAAAATGTTGATTTAATGATTGAAGCATTTGAGGAGTTATTGATGTTTTAAAGAGCGTTGTATACTATAATCGCATCGTGGATCCGGGAGTGTTAAACTGTCGCCAAAGTGTGACAACTGTTTTAGGAGGAGTATCATCCCAATCCAGGTTATACTCACATAGAGATTTAATTATCAGCTTAGCCAATAATACAACTGGTGCGGCGAAACCCATCAAATCCCAAAGACGAGCAATCGTCGAGAGAATGTTTCGTGTAGTACAAGTTCTTTCGTCGGTGTGTACGACAAATACGAAATGATCAGAAGCGGGTATCCAATGAAGCCCTAGTATTTTCAGGTTTTCATCGGGATTAAATTCCACATGTTCCTTAACACGACGAGTTGTAGGAATCGTGGATAAAAACCTTGGAGAGTTAGAAGAGAATTTTACAAGATCGAATCCTCTCGCGGCGAATAGTTGTAAATTGAGGATAATGCGAAACAGATCACCTTGTAAATTATATCTGATGTGTAGAATATTATTAAACGAGTAACCAGAATCGGATTTCACCATCCGGATTATGGTTGTCAGTTTATCTTCGCGAACTACGATATGATGCGGGATTACGTAATGCGGTAAATCAGAATTGTCAACTGGGGAAATGTAACCTTTCTGAAGGTATTCGCGCAATATTTTGTCATATTCTAACTTTATTGCGGGTTGAGATATTAAGCGGCGTTCGAGAGACCGAAACCTGCGTTCGGCGGCGTGTAACGATTCACCGAGAACAGAGGGACTGTTTCGAAACGGCAACGCGACGATATAACGACCTGCCGTGTCACGAGAAGTAGTGAGTTTAAACATATCCTCACACTCTTGTTCCTCAGGCGTTAAAAATTTCTCATCTGGAATGTCTTCCAATTCGAAAAAACGCGAAAGGCAAAATTCATCATTTTGCGTGAACGTAAAAAATGATTGCGTGGTGTTTATACTTGGGTTTTCAATCATCGTTGGTGCAGTACCCAAGATGAGATATCCCAAAGTAGTTTTGATAGCAAATGGCTGGCCGAGAGAACCTGATATTTTGTTTGCCTTTAGAATGCGAGCAAACATGTCACATCCCAAGATGATATCAATCTCACCGGGCGTACAGAATGTTGTGTCTGCTAAGGGAAAATTGTCAAGATACGACAAAGAGGAGCGGTTGATGTTAACAGTAGGCAACTCACTGGTTATGGTTTCTACTACATATGGTTTAATCGTATACGACTGAGTGATGTCATAGCGGGAGAGTAATTTTAAGCAAGTTACTCCATTTGTCACATGTCTTACGTCACCTATTCCCGTGACGTAAGTACTTGGAGATGACCGCACCGTAAGATTCAAGCGTGAACAGCATTTGCGCGTAATTATGTCCCTTTGGGAGCCGCTATCTATTAGAGCCCGTATCGGCTGTACCTGGCCCTTAGCGTCTCTGGTAGTGCAAACAGCCGTTCCTAAGAGTGCAGTAGTATTTGCACTAGGGCATGAGTTAGTTACACATAACGAAACCGGATTCGAAGAAATTAAGTTATCACTATCGGCATCCGTTTGTGTCGCGGGAGATGGTATTGGGTCCGTTTGTGACTTCCGCCCATCAGTTTGTTTGAAATGCAACAAACTATGATGGTTGAGCGCGCATGTTTTGCATGTACTCTTCGATTTACAAGCTTTCGTGGTGTGCCTAGTATTGAGGCAGTTCACACAAACTCGAATCTTCGATGACTTAATACAGTTAAATCGCTCACGTGGTTCTAGACTTGTGAATTTAGAACATTGGTATAAAGGGTGCGATCCCTTTTGACAGCAAAAACAAATTTCGATGGAGTGATTATCGATTTTTTCGACATTAATAAATGCCTTTGCGGAATTAGTTTTTTGAGGTTTAGCGGTATAATTATTATTTGAGCCAAGACGGCTCGATGTCGGTTGCGTGATTTGTGCGCGAATAAGAATTCGTTGCTGTACTCTTACGAAGTCGATTAGTTCCGCGCTGGACGGTAGATTTTCATTATTTTTAATAGAAGATTCAAAAGCCTTTACAGTCTCTATGTCAAGACGTTTAAGACCCAGTTGCAACAATATGAATTCTGAGAGGTCTTTTATTTTTAATTGCTTCAGCGCGGCGATGTTAGAGGAGTATGCATCTGCAAAATTCTCTAAAGAAGCGGGCGTGGCCGAGTTAACTGGAGGTAATTTCAGCAATCGGTCAAAGTATAATTCAGCAAGAACGCGTTGATCATTATACTTAGTACACAATGCGTCCCGGATAACTTGATAGTTTGTACCTGTAGGCGTAATAGCTTTGCAAATACTTAATGCTTTTCCGGTTAATTTAGACATCAGATACTGCATTTTTTCCGTATCATCCAGAGAATCATTCAAATGTATAACCGAATTATATGTTTCATAAAAAAGAGACCAACTATCCAAATTCCCGTTAAAGCACGCTATTTCCAATGCAGGTAGCTTAATTTGACGGCGAGGTTTCGCAACCGGATTCGACAGCATATTTGCTTCTGTATATTTAATAACACCGAAGAGTTCTCCAAATGCATTTAATTGAGTGTATTCAGCGATTGCTTCCGGATTCAATTCCAGTTCGCAATCCACCTTTTCATCTAATATTGTTATAAATTCAGAACGAATTTTTTCAACAGTAGTTGCGCCTGATAAAAAAGATTGGCGATCGTAAATGCTTTCCGAAGCTTTCCTTATCTTGTCATACACCGACTGTAAGCTCGCAAAGCTAGCTGCTAGTTTAGCATTTAAACGTCTGAGACGTCTTTCATCCCGAGATGACCCGGATGATGCGCTCGTAGCCATTTTCTTTATTCCGGTTATATTTACAAAATATGAAACGTAAAACAACTAAAAATGCGGTTAAAGGGTATGCGGTATGCGGAATGCGGTATGAGGTTAAAGGGTATGCGGTATGCGGTATGATGTATGCTGTTTGAGGTAAGGGGTATGCGGTATGCGGAATGCGGTTAAAGGGTATGCGGTATGTGGTATGATGTATGCGGTTTGAGGTAAGGGGTATGCGATATGCGGAATGCGGTATGCGGTTAAAGGGTATGCGGTATGAGGTTAAAGGGTATGCGGAATGCGGTGTGAAGTATGCGGTTTGAGGTAAGGGGTATGCGGAAGGCGGTTAAAGGGTATGCGGTATGCGGAATGCGGTATGAGGTTAAAGGGTATGCGGTATGCGATTCGCGGTATGCGATATGCGGTATAAGGTATGCGGTATGATGAGTCTGTATTATTTATGCGGAATTAATTAATTAATATATTCAATTAATTCACTGTAATCCGCTCACAGGGTTAAATTGATTATTGCGCGGTGTAAAGGTTAACAGATACGCCATGAACTGTGCGGGTAAACGAAGTTATTTATTGCGATTATTATCATTGACAAATTATAAAAATGTATTTGTAATGATATATCCAATAATAAAATATTAAGAAATAATCGTACTATTTCTAAGTTAGGTAGATGCGATTTTATCAGCAAGATACAACTACATATTCTAACAGCAGGTAAATATGTTATTTCCAACGTAATAAAAATAAGTATAGGAAACAAATTACTCATGTAGGTATATCAAACCGTTAAATGTGGGTAATTATTTATATGCGATGTTATAAAACGTAATCTCACTCTGCTGGTTTTTTATTAATATTGTGGTTCAAATATATGTATATCCGGCTCGAAGGACCAAAAAAATTTATGGTATTTTATGTTGTGGGAGTGGATTTATGTGTTTGTGTCAAAGAATGACTGGCGAAGGACCTTGATTTGGTGTTACTATCACTGCTTAACAATGATAAAAACATATGTTGCGTAGAAAGGAGAGGACTCGCCGGAAAAGGATAAAACTTGAGGCTGGCAATGCAATTGTATGATTTCTTTCCCATCCAAGAGGCACAATCACAATAGGAGTGAATGTTCGTTATTTTTATAGTACACAGCGAAGTTATTTATAGCAGATTAACCGAGAGCGGAAGCACAAAAAATGGCTATATGCGGCGGGAGTATATTGCAGACTGAATAATATTGGCGGGTTGGCAAAAAGGGATGGGTAGGAAAAGGAACTTGCAACAATATTAATACCAATTCCAAACAGTGACAGTATGTATGCGTGCTATGTAAGTGTGTGTATGTGTAGGTATGTGTATGGGCGTAACCAATATTTAAGATTCGGATATTCCGTCGTTATCTCATCGAAATTTTTGTTTAACTGTTCATCGATTCAATATTCATCATGAAAATTTTTATAGGTACCTAGACCTTGAAGTATTTGCCTGCCTGATCACCGTATTTGTATATATGAAGTGAATTCACAGCAGCGCAAACTACCTACCGCAGATGCCAAAGGTATGGCTGGCACACCCCTTTATCTAATTAAATTAATAAAAATGTTTTAAAAGGTACAGTAAACAAACCATGAATAATTATTAAGAGTACGCATGATTTTATTTCTTCAAAACAATTTGTCAAATCATAAAACATTCTCCCGAAATTCACAATAATAATAAACACTAGTAGGTAGTATTACTTGGGCTGCAATGCAAATGATAAATGGGATCCTTCAGTTGAAATCAAATGCCGCATTGAGCAAGCTCGTGCAACCTTTATCCGCATGAAAAAAATGTTCTGCAGTCATGATCTCAACCTTGGATTACGAATGCGAATGGTCAGATGCTACGTGTTTTCGATATTATTTTACGGAATGGAAGCATGGACGCTTACTGAAGAACTTATTAGGCGACTTGAGGCATTCGAGATGTGGATCTACAGAAGAGTGCTTAAAATAAGCTGGATGGACAGGGTTACAAACGAAGGTGTTATGGTTCGGATGAATAAAGAAAAGGAAGTAATTAAAACTATAAAAATCCGAAAACTTCAATATCTTGGACATGTGATGAGACATCCAAAGAAGTATGAGATCCTGCATCTCATAATGTTTGGTATGGCCAGTCTACCGTGGAGCTGTTCCGGGCTGCAGTAAACAAAGTCCGCATAGCCAACGTCCGTTGAACGGACAGGGCACAAGAAGAAGACGAAGAGGTAGTATTAATAATATTTTAAGTTATACATAAATAGATAAACATACAACTTTTCCACTTCATATAGTTACCTATGTAAAATGAGAGATGGTAGATTTCAAATAATAATTTCCGACGTCTTAAACCGCAGGTGTCGTAAAATAGAACGCGTCATTTTTTTCATCTCGAATCCTTTGGAGGAGACAAGTTGGATGAAAAAACCTCGTCCAAAACCATCATTTGAGGTTTGGTATGAGTATAATTTTAACTGTCGATTTTTTAACGTTGGAGTACAGATTTATAGATTTTTTTATTTAAATGCACTGATTAAAATACAGGGTAGACCTTAACTGTGTTCGCGGTTTGTTTCGTTATTTTTTAAACAATTCGTGGGGCGAGCGCGGTTCGGGGGGTATCATTATAAAAGCGTTATTCCGTGGAAATTTTAGTCGCCTTGAGGCCGTTCACGGGAGAGCAGCGCGAATTTTTTGTTCGTGCATATTACATAAACAACTATTCCGTGACGATTTCGAGACGAATGTACCGTGCTCATTTCGGTTTACGAGACATTAATCAAGCACCAAGAGCAAAATCTATTCGTAAATGGATCAAAATGTTTGAGACAACCGGCTCAACAGTAAAAACAATTAATGAAGGCCGCCCGAAGTCAGCGAGGATACCAGAAGTTAGTGAATCAGTGAGGGAAAATCCACAAGAAACTACTCGCAACAGAAGCCAAGCCTTATCCATCAAGAGGACCACTTTACAAAGAATTTTACGCCACGATTTACATCTACAAGCTTATAAAATTCAGCTGACGCAAGAGTTGAAGCGAAATGATAATTTTGCCAATGTGATGCTGGAACGTTTTGACAATTTTTTCAACATAATGTTCAGCGATGAGGCCAATTTCCATATTAATGGCCATGTTAATAAACAAAATTGCCGGTATTAGTCTGAGAACAGAAGAAAAAGAATAAGACCCCTCAACAGAAGCATCAACGTCCCTTGCATGGCCCGAAGGTCGTTGTGTGGGCTGCAATATCAGCTAGGGGTATCATTGGCCAATATTTCTTTGAAAACGAAAGGAGACTTTTTTTTTACATGAGGTCCACACAGGAGGCCTTGAGGAAAATAATTTCCCTCAGGGCCTGTATCATCTTTGGGGATGCTGTGTGGAGGGTTTTTTTAAGGAAAGGAAGGAGAGGAGAGTTCTGGGAAGGAAAAGGGTTTAAGGGGTGGGTAGGAACCTGGGGTTCAGTATGTCCTGGTCATCCGCCTCCAAGACCTAGACAAATCTCACCCCATGAACCCGGGCACCCCTGCTAAATCACCAAACGTAGCGAACCACTTGGGGTGACCTATGGCAGAGGTGTTGGTTATCCAATAAAGGTTCCCGGGGCGGCGGTACCCATTCCCGCCTCCCAAATTGAAAAATTGCTATGACAGTGAAATCTAAGAATTATTGTCAGATGCTTCAAGAGTTCTTAGTCCCAGCTCTTCAAGATTTTCAAGGCCACAATTCCAGGAGCTGGTTTCAGCAAGACGGTGCCACCTGTCACACTGCTAAAGGAAAGACTTGCTTTCCGTCTAGTTTCTAGACTCACAGAATCAGTTTCCTCAAGTAAGTCAATATGTTGCATGAACCTTGGATAGGTTCCATGCTTCCGCATATAAATATACCTGAGGAATTTATTCAGGATTTGCTCTAACATATTAATATACTTCTGGTGGTACGGTGCCCAAACATTGCTCGCGTACTCCAGCTTGCTTCTCAGTGTGCAATCGAATAATGCTAGCATAGCTTCTTGGTTATCAAACAGCTTACAAGTCCCGATGATGAACCCAAGAAGTTTGTAGCAAGACTGAGTGAGCTACGATATATGGCAAGAGAATGTCAGTTCGGGATCGAAGACGACACCGAGATCCTCCACGGATTTTACACGTGATAACATTTCGCCGTTTTATAATCATAAACTATAATGTTTTTACAACGAGTGAAGGACATTGTGACACATTTATTTGTGTTAACATCTTATTTGTTTGCCAACGACCATTCAGACAGTGCATCGAGATCAGTTTGCATTTTAAAGCAATCTTGTTGGCAGCTTATTTCCATCATAATTTTAAGGTCATCAGCAAATAGTAAACATTTGCCGTTCTTAACATAGTTTTGGATGTCATCTATAAGTATTAGAAACAACATAGGTCCGAGGTTAGACCCTTGAGGAATTCCAGATTTCGCTTGGAATTTTTTTGAATTATGTCCATTTATCGAAACAAATTCGTTGCTGGATTTTAAATATGATGAGAAAAAGTTCAGTGTTGTTAGATCGAAACCTATTTTAAACATTTTCCTCAAAAGTAAATCATGGTTAACACGGTCAAATGCTTTGGCAAAGTCGATATAAACTACATCTGTTTGGCGCCTCGAGTCTAAACTGGTGGCTACCAGATTAAGCAGATTTCTGATTGTTGATTTCTTTGGAAGGAAACCGTGTTGATTTTCAGCAATGAATGGCGCAATCTGGTGACTTAATTGGTCACAAATCAATTTTTCAAAAAGTTTGGACAGCACTGATAATACGGCTACCGGTCTGTAGTTTTTGACGTCTGTCTTATCTCCAGCCTTGGAAAATAGGTCTGACTCGGGTCAGTTTCCATATTTGGCGGAATGTAGAAGTCAAAATACTAGAGTTAAATATATAACAAAGAGCTTTACTTACCATTGGCGCTACGCTAATGAAATGAACCTTTTGAAAATAAGAACATTGTACTAATATAACATATGTCTTTTAATCTACAAAATACAAAATGGACTTATACACACAAACACAACATTTATCAAAACATCACAAGTACACGAACATTATACTAGGCAACACAATAAATTGTACACAAATACTGTCAAGACTGAAAGTGGCAAGAGAAGTATTGGTCACGAGGGAGTTCATATATATAATCTCCTTCCAGATAGCCTAAAAACGGAAAATAACATAAAAACCTTTAAAAAAAAACTATTTAAACTCAAAATGTTGGAACAAAATTAAAAATATTATTCTTACTACTGTACTATATATATATATGCTCTGTATTTAAGTTAAGAAAGCGAAATACTATGTTTCTTTTAACTTAATAATAAAAAAAAAAAATTAAAAAAAACACTGGAACGAATTCCATCAGTTTGGATCTAAATTCCGCTGGGTTGGTTATGCATCTCAATTCCATAGAAAGATTACTTCAAGCTTCAGGGCCGGATACTGCGAATGCACGATCACCAAACTTTGTGTTCGGATTTCGCTAAGGTTCTTTTAACCTTCCAATTGCAGATGATGTCGCTGATCTAAGAGTTGACTGCCTTAGACCAATATTTTCCGGGATGCATAGTTCAGAAACAGGGTGGAGCCATTTCATTGATAGATTTAAACACCATCCAGCATAACTTGTATTGGATCCTTTCAGGACACTTCAGCCATTGAAGATTTCGGAGGTGTTCCGAAATGTGCGAAAATTTAGGTACCCCAGTGATAAGTCGTGCTGCAGCGTTGAAAACTGATTGTAGTTTGTCAGTTTGACATTTAGGACGACTTGCATAGAAGCCATTGCAGTAATCAACATGTGATACTATGTACGAGTTCACAAGAAGCTTAGTTGCTTCTGTAGAAAGGTTTCTACGAACGGACTTGAGTTGTCTAAGGTAGAAGAACCCCGTGCTAACGGTTCTATTCACCTGAATTTTCAATGAAAGGTCTGAATATAGATATACTCCCAGAAGTTTGACGGTTGTTTTCGCAATTACGTCATTGCCGGAAATAGCAATTGGTGAGTTATCTATTAAATGTTGGCGTCTATTTGTGGCTGCCCACAGAAACTCGGTCTTTGAAGGATTTAGCTTCAGTTTGTTTGAGGACATCCAGAGACTAATTGATTCTAGACACTCAGCTAAGCGAATTTTAAGGCCGGTGATATCATTTGGTGTGCAGTAAAAGTAGACTTGCTGATCGTCGGCATAACAGTGAGATAGGAGACCAAATGACTTAATAATCGTTGCAACATCATTTGTAAATAGATTGAAGAGAAGTGGACCCAAAGCGGATCTCTGAGGTACCCCTGAAGAGAGTTTTGGGAAGTTAGACTGTTTATTTCCTACCTTCACTGCTTGTAAGAGATTGATTAGATAGGATTGCAGCCATTTTTTTACGCTAGAATGTAAACTGAATGTTACTTCTAGTCGCTTAATGAGAAAGTCGTGGTCAAAGGTGTCAAATACGGCGCTCATATCTAAAAGTGATAGAAGTGCTAACTTACCTGACTCTATGGCAAGGGTAATATCTGACAGGACACGAAGTAATCCAGTTTCTGTCGAGTGAAACCTCCTATATGCAGATTGAGGATCGGTAAATAATTTATTCAGAAAATAAGGTATTTAATAATACCACATAAGCGAAAAGGTAGGCACCAAAAGGATTTAATAAATTAATAATTCTACAATGACGTCTTTTTGTTTTTTTTTGTCTGCTCACCTATGTTGATAAATGTTGTGATTTTTCAATTACGTTTGACAGTAAGTTTTTAAGGATAAAGTCCAACAAATGTTTTTTTTGGTACCTGTAGAATATTTAAAACGTACAAAAAAAACAAATCACATTTAAAAAAAAAATTTAATGCACTAAAGCAATTTATTAATGCTTGTTTTATGTAAAACCCTAAGGGCGTAAATAAATAATTAAAATATATATATATTTTTTACATGAGCTCCACACAGGAGGCCGTGAGGAAAAAAATTCCCTCAGGGCCTATGTCATCTTTGGGGATGCTGTGTGGAGGGTTTTTTAAGGGAAAGAAGGAGAGGAGAGTTCTGGAAAGGAAAATGGTTTAAGGGGTGGGCAGGAACCTGGGGTTCAGGGTGTCCTGGTAATCCGCCTCCAAGACCTAGACAAACCTCGCCCCATGAACCCGGGCACCCCTGCTAAATCACCAAACGTAGTGAACCACTTGGGGTGACCTATGGCATAGGTGTTGGTTATCCAATAAAGGTTCACGGGGCGGCGGTACCCATTCCCGCCTCCCAAATTGAGATATCTAGGATATTGAACAAATAAGCAGTAAAACAACGTTTCTTGAGTGGATATTGGCTCTTGAAAAATGCTGAAAATAGCAGTTAAAAACTGAAAAATACACATTTTTGGAGCTACATCGGTGCGTAAAGGCTTTTGAAGACATTGGCATTCATAGCTCAGTTTTACCAAAAAAGGTCTTTTGAACATACAAGAACTAGGGCAGCGATTAAATGATAAATTAAAGAAAATTTTCTATTCCCCACATCTCAGATGTTCACAAGACTAAGCAATATTTTAACAGTCAATAGCAGTTAAATTATTATATTTAATTAAATGAAGACAATATTAGCGAAACTCAATTAAAAATCTGGAGACCGAAAAATATTGGCTCCACTGGGACCAGCGGAGCCAATATCTTTTCTGATTTTTCTGTCTCCAGATTTTCGATTGAGTTTCGCTAATATTGTCTTCATTTAATTAAATATTATAATTTGAGATTTTACTCATAAAGTTTAAAAAATTTAAAAAAAGAAAATAAATAAATAAATAAATAATAAATTATTATCATGAAAATAAATAAATAATAAATTATTATCATGAAAATAAATAAATAATAAATTATTATTAAACAAAAAAGAATCCTTGCAGAATTTAATAATAACATTACTAATCAAAAGCAGTACATTATTATTAAACAATAAGAAACAAAAAAATAAAATACTTGTAGAACTTATTAAAACTATACAATACAAATTAAAATTTACATTAATTTAAAAGTAAAATCAGATGGATTACTACAAATTAAACACCAAAACATTGTATACTTATTTTATGTTAATTTTATCTAATTTATATAATTGTTTTACATGATGCGTAATAACTGTAACTAATTTCGAAAAGATCTGTTCTTTTGAATGTAGAAAAACGCTAATTATTAATGTACATAGGCTCCTATTTTATAAGTCTGCGATTGTTTCGAAAATGTAATTAATTTCAAGAAATGGCCAAGAAAGCCAAACAAATAATTGAAAAAATATATTAGTCTGTTTGTCTTAATAATAATAAATATGTAATTTAACTTAATTTTTACATAACTCAAAAGAAAAATAAGATGGATTTCTACAAATAAAATACAAAAACAATTAATAGGTACCTCTTTTATAATAATTCAATCTATTTTTCATAAACGTTTTACGTGACACGTAATATCTAAAATCACCACTCGTATTTGTCTTTGATTTGTTGTCTACGCTCAAAAAATATAAATTCGCGTCAAGCGTGCTACCAGCACGTAGATTATTGGGCAATATGCTCTGGAGACTGTCAAAACTCTGGCCATAGACAAAAAAAAACTACGCGCTTGTCCCAAACGGCTTTATAGTCTCGCTAGCCCTTTAAGCCTCGATGGCATTGAGCGAGTTTACAAGATACTATCTGGGAAATTCACTATCTGTTAGTAAACTCGCTCAGTGTAAACGTATTACTTCCTAACTAGCAGATTGTTGACTATCTACGAAAAAAGTTGGAAGGTCATCAACTTTTAATTAATTGCTACTCGCTTAGTCGTGATTGGTTTATTTAAGTTTTCAATATTTTTTTTATATATTTTATTTAATGAAAAGAAACATGATTTTATGAATTTCGACGCCAATGAAGAGTACTAGTAAGAGTACTAATATGGCGGACAATAAACTGCTGATTTCGACTGTCAAACATCTGACAGGATTAGTTCAGGCAGGCATCGCGCTATGGGGTAGCGTATCCCAAAAGTCTAGTGTTCTTTACAATAAAACAAGTATACTAGTTTTGAAGTTCATTAAAGGCCCGGAACCCGGATTTGTACCGATTTATTACATATTTCCCTTTAACACAAGTTTTAAAGCTCTTAAAAAAATATATGTTATTCTTGAAGATAATATCTAGACTTTGCCCGCCCCGAAACGTAAATTATATAAAATTCCCTCGATAGAAAAAACCGCAAAGTATGCTCCAAAAATTATTATTAACACGTTTGTTTCAGTTATTTTACAAGTTATATGTATGAAAAAATTCACAGTGTTTCTTTAAATGCTGTTTAAGATAACGCCCGCGAGATTTTTGCTCTATTTTAAACGAGTCGTGTTTAATTAAACAATGTAAGTGCTCTCCTCCAACATTCGTAATTTCGTATCTCTCCATCTCTTTCTTTTCGGGCCCGGTTGCAGAGCCTTAAACGCTTCATAATTCCCCTGAAGCGTGTCGCCCTTGTCGCGATACTGACGGAAAGGGATCAGTTTGAACTTGACCTTTGTGCGGGTGACCGTGTTAGTTTTTGCAGTCGCGTAAATTTCAATACTTTTTAAGTGTAAAAAAGCAAAATCTATCGAGTTTCCAGATCCAATTCAACATGGATACGATGTCTGGCAGTATGTACTTCTATTATTTTATAGTGGTTTTTAAAAACCTCATAGGATATGTCAACAAATTAAATTAAAACAAACACCCATTAGAATGAAATATTTTTTCGTAATTATTTTTAATATTGAGGCATATAGTTAAAAGTTCTACGAGATTCCACCGTATTTTAATTTGTTTTGTATACATTATTATCTTAGCTACTAGATTAAATTATAAGATGTTGCTTTGGTGTACAACTTTTTTAATTATAGTACTTACCTTAAAATGAGTACTATCAGTTTTCATAAAAAACGGTTCTAGTCTTATAATCAGTGTGATATGTTATAGATATAATATCTGCAGTGATTCACACGAGATTCGAGTTATACTTGATTATGAAGACATATGAAGAACTCTGGCGTTAAGAAATTTGATGAAAAAGTAAAATTCCTGTAAAAACATCTCGTAGATACACATCTCACCTTCTGACCTTCTGAATCAAAAAGAACTTTTTTAATAAAATATCTGTATTTTGTTGTAAATTGAAAACCAGATGGTTGAAGTATCGCAGAAACTATGACACCTCAATAAAGAATGGTTTGGGCCTTACAAGGAATGAATTACAAATCTCTACCAGAAATAATAAAAACAAAAAACGTGTCATCATACGAATGATGACACGTTTTTTATTTAACTATGATATTTCGATCTTAAACATCTAGTACTGAGTTATCCTCTGCTACCCGCATGAGTTTTCGGTGGGCAGGTAAAGCAACAGCATTGACTGTAGTCAAAGAAGTCACGTTTAAGTATGCCAACCAGAGCAAAGAAGTATAGAAAAACTTTTACCGATAAAACCGAAAACAAAAACGTTGATGATGAAGCACTTCCTTCGATTGTAGATGCCAATCTTAGACTTTACCAATATAGTTTAATAAGGGAAAAGAATAAAGAGGTATTTCCTTCCTATACAATTGTACTAGGAGCTAAGAAAAAATGTTGCCTTTTAAGCGAATGCGTAACGGTCACGGAATCTTCAGTGAAGAATTGGAATTACAACAATAAATTGCTAGATCACATTGCTGAACACTTAATAGTAGTTAACATCCCGTCATCGATTCTCTGAGTGAGATTTCGTCAGATTCAGTTATCTCCAGCTTGGGAAAAATGAACAAAAGGACAGTGAAAAACAATTCCAAAAGTACTACAAATGCTTAAGTTACCAGACCCTAATCCGACTACCGGGAATGATTCGGTAGTTGAACCAAGTAGTGATGATGATAGTATATTATCACAAGATGACGAAGACGATCTATTCTGTGTATAACTGTAAATAAGTAGCTTGTGAAATGAAGTGAGCTTTATTACTTATTTAATTTATCTTATATTTTTTTATTTAATATTTTTGTACTAAATATGGGTGACATTTCCAATTTTTTCTTTCACTTATTTTTATTAGCATGTCTATATATACGGAAGAAAAATCGAAAAAGGTTTGATATAATTACAACCCCTGATTTGATGCCAACTTTCGGGGTCATCCACCCCATGGTGCGTCGCTAGGTAGTTCGCTACTGAGCGAGTGGACAGTTTTGTGTGTCATCATGACATGTCATGATCGTTTCATCGTGACGATCACTTCCTCATTACACCGTTATACTAAAATTCTGCAAGGTACGCACCCTTGAACAGAGAAGCATAAATATAGATTTAAAATTTCTTTTAAAAATTGTTGATGGTTTAATTAATTTCCCCTTTCTACTTCATCCAATCAGGTTCAATGTTCCCATAATTGGTTCACGACTTGAAAATTATATTCCGTTAAATATTTACAAAAATTATCGAACTAAGCTGCGGTATGATACAGCTTAATCGAGAATGTGCCGTAATTTCAATGAGACTCATAAAAAACATTCCATTCATTTGACAGTGACATCATTGGCCACCTTCAATTCATCTCTTAATAAGATTTAAAGCTCCCTATTATATTGTTCTATAAACTTATTGTTCAAAGAACTTGTTGCAAAAACCTATTATTGTTGTGTAATGTACGGTATGCGTGTGTGTTTGAATGAGATGCCTATATAAATATTATGTTATCAATGTTATATTTGTCTTGAATTAGCGATAGTGACAACCATGTTCAGTGTAATTATATTTGTAAGTGCTTTGATGTAAATCACTTTTGACAAACCTAATAAAAAACAAAATTAAAAATAAAATTTTTGCAACTCTAAATTTTAATATTGAAAGGGTGTTAAAAAGATGAAAAGTTATTCACAAGTTCAATATTTTAATAATATTAATAAAATAAAAAAATAAAAGTGTCTTATGATGTACGACAATTTGAAAATAATTGTTCCTATAGTTTTAAAAGGAAACAAACAAGTCTTTTACAATACCATAAAAAAGAAAAAAAAACAGGGAATTAAATCCATGTTAACTACTTATGAGAGATAAAAATTATAAATGCTGGAGACTCCCTGGTGTAACGTCCGATCAAATATTCATAATCACCAGAGTCCGCACGAGTATCGTCAAATGACCCTTGTGAGAACATGCATAACAACAGTCGGAACACAAAAAAGGTTTATCTCCACTATGAGTTAGCTTGTGTCTCGTCAAATCTCCCTTAAGAAATTCCAGCCAGAAAAATAATAAGTTTATTCTCCACTATGAGTTAGCATGTGCGACGTCAAATTGTACTTCCGAGAAAACAGATTACCACAAACGGAACACGAAAAAGGTTTTTCTCCACTGTGAGTCAATACGTGTCTCGTCAAATCTCCCTTCCGAAAAGATGTATAACTGCAGTCGGAACATGAAAAAGGTTTTTCTCTACCGTGAGTAAGCATGTGTACCGTCAAATTTCCCCTACAAGAACCTGTATAACTGTAATCGGAACATGAAAAAGATGTTTCTCCTCTGTGAGTTCGCATGTGTAGCGTCAAATTTCCCTTTTTAAAACATGAATAACTGCAGTCGGAACAAGTAAAAGGTCTTTCTCCACTGTGAGTCCGCATGTGTCTTATCAAACTTCTCTTCAGAGAACCTGAATAACTGCAGTCCGAACATAAAAAAGGTTTAATTCCACTGTGAATCATCATGTGTGTCGTCAAATCTCCCCTTCTAGAACAAGAATAGTTACAGTCGGAACATGCAAAAGGTTTTTCTCCACTGTGAGTCCGCATATGTGCCATTAAACGACTCTTATGATAACATGTATAATTGCAGTCGGAACATGAAAAAGAATTTTCTCCACTGTGAGTCCGCATGTGTACCGTCAAATTTCCCTTATGAGAACATGTATAACTGCAGTCGGAACATGAAAAAGGTCTTTCTCCGCTGTGGGTCCGGATGTGTGCCGTTAAAAGACTCTTGTGAAAACATGAATAACCGCAGTCGGGGCATGAAAAACGTCTCTCTCCACTGTGAGTTAGCATGTGTCTCGTCAAACTTCCCTTCATAGAACATGAATAACTGCAGTCTGAACATGAAAAAGGTTTTTCTCCACTGTGAGTCAGTATGTGTCTCGTCAAGCTTCCCTTCACAGAACATGAATACCTGCAGTCTGAACATGAAAAAGGTTTTTCCCCAGTATGGGTGCGTAAGTGACGTTCTAACTTTGACTTTGACTTGCAGGAGTAGGTACAATGGAGACAAGCGAACGGTTTTTCCATGAAAGACGTCTTCTGATTTGTCAATGAGTCTGAAAAATATTATGAATAAAGTTATAAGAGTTATTATTAGCACATAAAAACAATATATCACATTTTTTTATATGAATGCCGCACAAGAGTCCCAACTGCTCCCTTCTGGAGCCAGCGAGACTATGGCATCCCTGATTGGGATATGTTGTGAGGCTGGAGGTAGTGGGGACTCCCCACTGGGGAGGGAAGGAGATGGGAAAAGGAAGGTGGGAAAGTACCTGGCTATTCAGATCTGGTCACAAAATATGGCTAAAAGCCAGTTCAAGCAACGTTTCAATTATGAATGGTGTCTTACACCAAGGCGATATTGAGAGTATCTTCCACTCTGGAACGTGCCGCAAATAAACTATATACCTACTATTTAAACCCTCCGTCGGGCGCAATGCAAATCCTAACACAATCCTAACATCTGCGAGATAATATCATAGAAAAACAGAACAAAATAGATTATTCCGTCAAATTTTTCAAAAAAAAATTATTTCTAAAATGTGAGTGGTGGCAAAGGCGCAAAATTCACGTCCCTAACACGGGTAAAAGCCATTTGAAGCAACTTTTCAATTCTGAATGGGGTATTCCACCAGGGCGATACAGAGAGTATCTTCCACTCTGGAACGTGCCGCAAATATACTTATTTTATTTTAACCTTACACAATCGGGCGCAATTCATCTATGAGATTATATTATAGAAAAACAGATCAAAATAGATTTTTCCCTTAATTTTTTTTTTAATGCGAATGGTAGCGAAGTAGGAAAAGCCTGGAAGTCACGCCCCTAGATCGGCGATATTAGCCCTTTGGCATAAAAATGACCGATCACTTCATCTCGCAGATTAGCTGAGCCTGACGGAGGGTTAAATGAATTTATTGTGAAACAACACATATCATTCGATCCCGCGACATTCAAATTGCGAGTCAAGACCCATACCGCTAGACACCGGCCGTATACCATATTATATTATATTACACACAAAAGAACGTTATTTGAAAGAACAGATGGATCAGGCTGGCCGGCATAGTCTCTTCTAGCACTCCGAAGATCGCGGGATCGAATCCCGGCGTCGCAAAAAAAAATATTTGAATAATTTGTGTTATTTCACAATTTATTCATTTAAAATAATATATAGTATATTTTCGGCACGTTCCAGAGTGGAAGATACTCTCAGTATCGCCCTGGTGTAAGACCACCATTCAGAATTGAAACGTTGCTTTAAATGGCTTTAGCCGTGTTTGGTGACCAGATCTGAATAGCCAGGCACTATCCCTACCTTCCTCTTCCCTATCTCCTTCCCCTCCCTATCACCTTCAGCCTCACAACAAACCCTAATTGGGGATGCCATAGTTCCACTGGCTCCAGACGGGAGCAGTTGGGACTCGTGCGGTATTCATGTAAAAAAAGGCTGAAATTTATACTAAAATTGTAGACGGTTATAAATAAAAAATATCACGAAAAAAATGCAGGGACAACAAAATCAGTGCTATTATTCATGATAACTCTAAAATATGATGTAAAGAAAACCCGAAGCTGCAAACATATTTAATCGCTTAGTTGTAAACAGAGGGAAAAATCTTGGCAATATCATACAAATTGACCCAAATATAACAATTTCAGACGCTAATATTTATGCAGAATAAAAGAGAAACATTTCATTTTACCACAAAGGACGAAATAGAATCTATTATGGAAAACGGCATGCAAGGAGGTTCTACCCGAGTTTTGATGTGAAGAGTTAATTTTTAAAAAATAAATGAAAAATCCGATTTTTAAACCATATAATAAAGATAAATTTCCAAATTTCTTCAATAAGGATTAATGTACTATGGAATTATTCAATTTTTATTTCAAAATGGTATTATTGGCTGGGGGGAACACGCGATAGTATTTTAAATCCACTTAAAATAGTTCAAAGATTGATAATTAAGATAATCATGAAAATGCCACCTACATTTTCTACTGAAATTCTCTTTTCATTATTCAATGTATCTAGAGTTGACAAAAAAAATAAAAAAATTATAAAAACAATAAGTTTAAAAAAATGTTGAATTACCAACAATTCAATACATCAGAATACTAATATTAAAATCCCATAATTTATCATCAAGCAGATTCATAATACAAATCTAGGTATAACGATCTCCCATTAAATCTAAATATTATCGAAAATATTGAAGAAATTCAGCTCACATTCAACAGTTACCTAAAACTACAACAAGAGCGCAAATGTGTAATACATTTTTTTTAAAGCTTGAAATTTATTGTTGATAAATCTGGTTTGTTTTTATTTGTTTGTTTTTATTGATTACTTACTTCCATGATTTTATAAAATTGAGCTTCAATTCCCGCATTAAGTGCCTAGGTTCTTTATAGTGAGGATTGGCTATTTTTATTTTTCTTTGAAACACTGTATAACATTTAAAAATTGTAGATTTATAATAAAAAATCAAAAATAATATAAATAAAAACGAATTGTTATTTACCCGTTGTCTGGGAAATTCCTTTAGAGCGTTTTAAGCATTCCTTTTGAGCATCCGGTAGCTCTATGTCAATTTCTATAAAAGGCATTGTCCCTCCATCTCCTTCTCTAGGTCTTGGTTCTACCTTGAAGCCAACAGTCTCCGCTTTAATGCTACCTAGAAAAATCAAACAACAATACGTAGATAGATATGTCCAGATGAAGAGCGATTACATTTGAAATTAAAGTCGTAACTAAAACAAAACTTGCTTTTATTTTAAAAACGTTTAATTAAAATAAGTACGATTAAAGACAACATTGATTAGCCAAGTAGGAGCTAGAGTGTGGTTTAAAGGCTTTAAGGTAAATTTAGGCAATAAGAAGGACCCCAGATGTCCGTTTCAGGATCAATGCTTCAAGAAGATAAATACTCTTTACTCTTGAGTACATTCTGTTCGGAGTTTTGTATAGCCAGAGATGAAAAAAAATCGGAATTTTTTGCATATGCAATACAACTTACTGGCTTTCCGAGTGCTCTCCGCATACTGTAAAGATTCCTTCCTTACATCTGGGAGGTCAAAATCTAATAACGGCATTTCACCTCCGCCTTCTTCCTGGGACCCTGGTTCCGTCTTGATGGAAACACTCTCTGGATTTAGTAGATCCATGGCAAGACTGTGGAAGGGTTATAGAGTATGTTTAATCCCAAAACTGTTCCTGAAACTACACAAAACAAAACTTTGCATTACATCACAACTCTTATTTGGATGAGTTATGATTTTTTTAAGTCGGTTGAAATATTCTGTAGAAATAATAAAGTGCTTGCAGAATAAAAATTTGGAAAAAATAATATAATATTGACTGGTTAGATCTTTAAGTTAAGACATTTGAAAACGGTTGACAAAACCGTCATCAATAGAAAGATTACAATAAACTGGCGCTGTCTTCCTCTATAATTCTTCATAGTGACTTAATCGTATACTCGATCCGCAATTCCCTTTTCGACAAAATATCGATATTCCCAAATATACTGTGTTTTAGTGATAATTTTAATTAATGCCTTCGAAATAAATAAGTACTTCAAAGTACAAGGCCGTCCAATTTGATAACAATTAAAACAAGAAAATACTGGATTTAAATATGTGTTCAAATACTGGTGTTTTGTGAGTGATTGAATTCAATTAAGTATAATACAAATAATTAAAGTTATATTATGTATGCCAAAAATTTCATATTTTATATTCTTAAATATTTTTTTTCCAAATTATTGGCACACATGACGATATTCTTAAATTTATTTTTTCCAAATTATTGGCACACATGACGATGTAAGCTAACTAAATATTAATAAATCAGTAAACGCCAAAGTGACAGTTAAACGTCCCTCCAACCAAATGTCAAATAATGAATAATACCCTAATTTAAATCGTATTCCAATTGGCGTGATAAGTTAGGTCGTGTTTGGGGGTTTCAGATAGGGCTGCCATCCGTCCGGGTTTCCCCGGATTTGTCCTAGTTTAGAGGGCGTCCGGGGAGCGTCCGGGCGGGGTTTCATTTGTAGTCCGGGTTTAAAAATTTTAAGTCTTGGGCCGCCCGCGACACACGCACTGTGCCCGCACGCCGCGATCAACCGACGAACCGACTCGCTAAATTCACCGTCCCCACCCCCTTCCCGTCGCAGTTGCCTCGGTGCGCACTTCGACTTCGCTGCCCGCACTCCGCAGAGACACTAGCAGTGAGCAACAGTGGCCAGTGTTACCGAAGCTCCCGATTTTTCGGGAGATCTTCCGATTTTTCACTTCATCTCCCCGATCTACCGGAATGGCATCAAAATCTCCCGATTTTTTGAAGTTCTCAGCGATTTATTGTTTCTCGTCGATTCTTTGTTTATGGTCCGCTCAACAAGCAAATAATTGCCTATGGTTATAAAAAATTCCCCCGATTTCCGGCATCGACCAGAAAAATTAGAAAATACCGCAACCTAAGTATATCTCTATTATAAACTATTAACCCATACAAACCAATCATCTATGAATTATGATGAGCTAGAATTTATAATTTATTATGTCGTAACGCCTCTTCGACTCGAAAGGTTTTTCAGTAAATTGTTCTACGAACTTAATAATTTTTTTAAATTATGACCAGCCCAGATTCTGATGCAGGCGCATGTACGAGTATTAGTATTGATAAAAAAAAGAAAAATCCCATTATTATAAAAAAGAGTGGGTAATTTTATCAGATTATATTATTATTACGGTTGGCTTGCTCCGAGCAAAAAAAACTTGTGCATTCTGCAAGAGTTGCAACACGGACATCAATATTACCTCTGGTAGAGATGCACCAAGGAGGCACTCAAACTCTTTTCATGTCCTGACTGCAACTATTCTTCTTCTCGAAAAAAATAACTAAAACGGCTCTTGTTGACTCACAGTAATGAAAAAACTTTTTCATGTTCCGACTGCGACTATGCATGCGCTACAAAACGGTATCTATAAATTCACGTGTTTACCCACAGTAAACTAAATTCTTTATCATGTCAGGACTGCAATTATTCATGTTGTACGAAAGAACTTCTTAGAAATCATTTGCCGACTCACAGTGACATAAAACCTTTTACTCTTCATGTTCTACAAAGAGGCTCCAAAAAACCGCAAGTTTACCCACAGCGCACAAAAAAAAATTCTTGTCCCGAATTCATTTATGCAAGTTCTCAAAAGGAAGATTTAAAAACCCACGGTATGATTCACAGAAGTGAAAAAAACCTTTTACATGTCCTGACTGCAAGTGTTCTTGTTCTCAAAAGGGCTATCTAAGAAGTCACTTGCTGACGCATGTAAAGAAAAACCTTTTTCATGTTCCGACTGCAACTATTCATGTACTACTAAGAAAAATCTAAAATTCACATTTTTACCCACAGTGGAGAAAAATCTTTTTCATGTCTTGACTGCAACTATTCTTCTTCTCACTGACAGCGGACAAAAACAATTTCTTGTACTGAATGCAGTAATACAAGTTCTCAAAAGGAAGATTTAAAAACCCACGGTATGATTCACAGAAGTAAAAAAACCTTTTACATATCCTGACTGCAAATATTCGTGTTCTCAAAAGGGCTATCTAAGAAGTCGCTTGCTACTTATGTGAAGAAAAACTTTTTCATGTCCCGACTGTAATTATTCAGGCTATACAAAGGAATTTCATAGAAATCATTTGCTGACTCACAGTGACAAAATCTTTTACATGTTTTTACTGCAACTATTCATGTTCTACAAAGAGGCACCAAAAAAATCACATGTTTACCTACAGCGGACAAAAACCAATTTCTTGACCCGAAAGCAGTTATTAAAGTTCCCGATAGGGAGATTTAAAAATCCACAGCGCGATTCATAGTGGAGAAAAACCTTTTTCATATTCTGAGTGTAACTATGCATGAACTACGAAGATATATCTAAAAAAAATGCAAGTTTTCCCATAGTGAATAAAAACCTTATTCATGTCCCGGCTGCAAATATATATGTTCTACAATATAACAACTAAAACGTCACATATTTACCCGCAGAGGAGAAAAAATCTTTTTCATGTCCCGATTGCCAGTATTCATGTTATTGCAAGGGACATCTAAAAATCACATGTTAACCCATATTGGACTAAAACCTTTTTCGTGTCTCGACTGCAACGCTTCATGTTCTCAAAAGAGACGTCCAAGAACGCACTCGCCGATTCACAGTGGAGTGAAACCTTTTTCGTGTCCTGACTGCAACTATTCATGTTCTTCAAGAGGAATTCATGAGAGCCTTTATAGGCCAAGAACAGCTGACGATGTAAATCTCCCGCTTTTGAGGACATTATTTATTTATTTTATTTTTTATTAATAATTTTTTTTTTGTTACATACATAAAAATATTACAAAAAACATTTCTTTTGATAAGAAGTAAAAAAAAGGAACTATAAAATTAAATATGTAGCTTAAAGATAAACAATATTACAATTTAACAAAAACAAAAGATATTACAATAGTATACATACTTGTATGATAACAAAAAAAAAAATCCCACATAGGCATCGCCAGTTCGTGGGTATATTTAAGTTTTTTTTAATGCAGTTAAGTTACAACATGGCAAATTAAACTTTAAATTAGTAAATTAAAACATAATTATGGTTTAACATATTTATAGAACAAATAATTCCGTATTTACAAAACTAAAGTTAAGAAAAGAAGAAAAAAAAAATATATATATATGAAAAACAAAAAAGGTTAAATAAAAATTAGGATTTGTAAAGTTATAACAGGTATGATGTTATAGCAGGTATGTATTTGTGTCATTTGTAGTTACCCAAGTCTTTATTAATTTTTTGTATATGCTGTAAGAGGATATGTTTTTAGATTTAATTTCTATAGTCTGATACAGTGCATTATAGATTTTTGGTGCAATGGAAAAAGCATGTCTCTGCGCAAGCCTAGTTTTGCATAGGGGAACCTCAAATGCATTATTTACTCTACTGCTGGAGCGATTTTCGTTTTTTGTAAAATATACATTTCGTGAAAATATATATTTCAGACATTGCATACAGTAGATTTTTCTTATATCTAAGAGTTCAGCTTCTTGGAATAATTGCAAGGAGGGGTAGGTAACATCTTTATGCAACATAATTTTTATTATTAATTTTTGAGTAATTTCTAGTTGCTTAATATGGGTATCATAAATACCCCCCCATCCAATTATTCCATAAGATATTGATGGTTGCACCAATGCATGATATACCAGTTTCATTCTTTTAATATCAACTATGTTATTTAATCGTTTAAAAATGTAAGTCAAATACCTAAGTTTATTTACAAGGTTTTCTACGTGATTTGTCCATTTTAGTTGGCTGTCTATAATAATTCCTAAGTATTTAACTGTGTTCCCCGAATTCATTTCTATACAGTTAGAACACAAAACAGGGTTGCAAGAATTGTTGTGAAATCTTATATTTAGGTGAGTTAAGGGTGCCGCCCTTTTGTTATTATAGAATGGAATATACATAGTTTTTTCACAGTTCAGAGTTAGGAGGTTTTGGTTTAGCCATTCTTTGACAATGGATGTGCACTTATTTGCGTTTTCAGAGACTTCTTTCCATGATTTACCATGGACTGTGATTGCAGTATCATCAGCATACGAGAATAGTTTTCCCGGAATACTGATATTACACAGGTCATTGATATAAATTAGGAACAATAAAGGACCGATAACTGTTCCTTGTGGAACCCCATGTCTCACATATTCTGGTTTACTAATATTATCACCAATTTTTGTACATTGTCTGCGATCAAGTAAATAATTTGTTAATAGTGACAGACAATTATTTTTAATCCCAATATTCTTTAGTTTTCTAATCAGTTTATTATGATTAACGGTATCAAATGCTTTTTTTAGGTCTAAAAAGATTGTTAAGCTTTTCATATTTAAGTCAAGATTGGTGTATATATTTTTTGTTAGATTAAATAAAGCGTCATCTGTACTAAGACCTGTTCTGAAACCATATTGATTTGGGGACAAAAGTGCATTTGATTCTAGAAACTCTAGTACTTGTATTTTAATAATTTTTTCTAATATCTTCGCTAGTTGGGATATTAGCGATATTGGTCTGTAATTGTCAAGTTTAGAGATTGATCCAGATTTATGTATCGGTACAATATTGGAGAGTTTAAATGCGTCTGGGAAAACGTTTTTTTCAAAACAGGAATTAAAAATGTGTTGTAAGGGCTTCGAAATGTGTTGTTTGATAGATTTGATAGCGATGGCGCTCAATTCATCTGGACCATTGGCTGTATTTGTGTTAAGATTGTCAATGTGTTTTATTATTTCAGATTCGGTAATACGTTTAAATTGGGTTAAATTAGGACTATTTTCAGAGTGTTCATCCATTTGAGTGTGTTGATATATATGGTTTTGAAATGAGGGATTGTTATTTATTATATCTGAAGCAACATTTGTAAAAAAATCATTGAATTTATTTGCAATATTTCTTATATCCGTTATGAATATTTTATCATCTGTAACAATTTTTTCAGGGATTGTTTTTACTTTATGTTTTCTATTAGTTATTTCATTTATGACTTGCCAGGTTTTTTTAGAATCATTATCAGCTGTTTGTAATTGTTTAGTATAATACTCTTGTTTACATTTTTTTATAAGAATATTGAAAAAATTTCTATAAATGATGTATTGCTGTCGTAAATTTTCATTAGGTGGAATTTTTTTAGCCATACAATAATTCTCATGATTTTTGTAAATTTTGTACAGTTTGTTCCTGTGTTGGCTTGCAATTATCAAGCCACGCGTGATCCATGGTTTAATTTTTTTATGTTTGCTTCTAGGTATTGGTGTTGGTTCAAGACTATTCTTGATATTATCATTTAATATTGAATAGAAGGTGTTTAGTGATTGATTTGGGTCATCATTGGATAAAACTGAGTTCCAAGTTTCTTTTTTTAAAAAACTGTTTAGGGTTTGATAGTTAATTTTATTTTTTCCCACTTGTTGGGCTTTAGTTGTATGATGATACTTTAAGGTACTGTGACCGAAAAAAGTTGGGAAATGATCGGTTATATCAATTTTTAGGACAGCTGATTTGGGTATACAATTTTTATTGGTTTTAAGAAATATGTGATCAAGACAAGAACCGTATCTGGTAGGGCTATTTATATAAGATAGATATCCTTCGCTGTATATAACATTTAGATATTCATTTGCAATTGGGCTCAGGATGGAATGTTCTATGTTAATATTTATATCCCCCACGATAAATGAGAAATCTGATTGGTTGCAATTATTTTCGTTTATGAAATATTTTAATTCTGTGATAAAAGATTTAGAATCTAAAGAAGGGGAGCGATAAACAGCAATTATAGAGTATTTTTTATTGTTTAGCTTGAATGATAAATGTATGGCATTTGAAAACTTAAATTTTGGGATGTTTATTATTACATCAGTTATTTTATGTGCACTATAGAAAATCGTTAGACCGTCATGCGAAGTATGTTTAGAAGGAAGTGAGTAAGTATTATAATCAGAGATGGAGTAAGGGATTAGTTCACGCATTTGCGTTTCCGTAAGTATAATAACATTTGGTTGAAATCCTAGAGAGTTAAGGAAAAGACAAAATTCATCAAAATGTTTATGAATACTGCGGATATTTAAATTTATTATGTTGAAGTCAGTATTTCCTTCACTTATGTAGTTATTTAGTTCTGTAGTATCTTCACATACCTTTGTGTCTATTAACGTAAAATCATCAGTGAGATCCATTTTCACAGAGTATAAAAATTCTTCCTTTTTCTTGTCCCAAGTATGTGATTAATGCAATGGTATGTCGTTTGCATCTTTTATGCGTATTATAGGCGAGTCGTCGCCCTTTCTAAGTAAGATTTGTCCGTCCTTCGTCCAAACATATTTGTATCCGAATGCTTTTGTTGATTTGGCTAACCATAGGAGCTGTTTATTTGCTGGCGTTAATTTTTCATTGATGAAGATTTTCTGTGTTGACTCCGAGTACTTCATTTCTTGAGGGGTAAGTATTCCTTTAATTTTTTTTTGTTTAATTACCTTATCCTTTGTCTCTTTTGAATTGAATTGGATGGAAATAGTCCGCTTGGCCGGATTGTTATAGTAGTTTACCAAAGAATTATTTTTTAAAAGGTCGCTGCAGTCAAGGGCCGACATAAGTAGTTCAATGGGTTTTCGTACATTATCATTTTTCTGTACTTCGATTCCTTGTATTTCGATAGAATTTTCAAGCGCGCTCTGTTGGATGTGGTTTACAGTTAATTTGAGATTTTTTACCTCTCTTTGCAATTCCTCGATTTTTGCTTCATTTTTTTTTTGGTGATCATTTGTTCTTTTTATTTCTTTCTCAAAATCATCAATTTTGTTTGTGCAGAATTCTACGCTCTTAACTAAGTCTTGTATTTCGTTTTTAATATCCAAAAACAATTTATTTATGTCTGTCTTTATAAAATTTCTTAGTTGAAGGTCGATTCTATCACTCATTGTTTGTAGTAGTTGTTCTTTGAAGTTTTCAAATTTTTGATCCATATCATTTTTAGGGGGCATTTTTTTTTTTTTGGTCCTTGAGGTTAATTAGTTTTAAATATTGAATTTGTTTGTTTGTTCACAAATGCCCCATATAATTTATTTTTTTAATAATTTTGTTGTATTGTCTATGACAGAAATGACACTTTTTTTTTGTATATTATTTAAATTGTTTGTGGTTTTTAATGTCTTGTTTCGTTTTTTTTAGACGAGATTTCTAGATATTCAGCACTGCCACTACCAAATAAACTCACTGTATTTAACGAATCACTGGTTTTTAGTTTTTTTTTTTGTGTTTTTGTAGTGTTTTTTGCTTAATTGTCACTTATTTTGCAATCAAAATTGGAGCTGTCAGAGTTAGGTGTTGTTCCTTAGCGGTTATCCATAGAAAAAAAATACTCACTTTAACAACACTAACCACAGCAATTTGTATTTATGCGTATTTCGTGTTTAAAACACTAACGAATACTGACAACAAAATTTTAAATAAAAATGACGTACAATACAGTCAATGTATTCCCTGTAAAATATAAACGAAAAGGGTTACCAACTTGGAAGATTCTAATTCCTTCGTTTTTTTAATTAAATTTTAAAAAACCTGTTAACCCCCTCCTGCCCCGGTAACGCACAGTAACGTTTAACAACACTCCACCCCCCTCCTCCCCCCCCCCCCCCCCCCCAAATTGCGTTACATAATATTTGAGCGGCTACCAAGGTGGAAGTTTCATTAAAAATTGTGCTGATTTACCAGACTAAAATAAGTCTCCGTTGAATGTTACAGAAAATGTCAAAAATTGCCACGGGCAATATCTACATTCTACATTAATCGTATTGACGGCGCTGCTTAACAAACTGTAATATGATTCTATTTTGTTAGGTACACTTAAAATGATGATAAAAGATGACTTAATTTAATTTTAAGGTCTGAAAATAAATACAAAGGTGATTTTTGACATTTTCCACTGTTTTTTTATTACACTGACTATGTTTAAAAAAACCTATTGACATGTCCGGGTTTGGGCTCTAAAATCCGGGGTTTTCACGCGTCTTGTCCTGGTTGCCAAATTTTTGAGATGGCAACCCTAGTTTCAGATAATGATTTTTTCATTCAATTTGTCTGTTGCTAAAGATCGGGACGAAAAAAGGTAGTGCTAATGATTTTCCAACAATTTTGGCAAATTTTTAATTTAAGACATCGGACATAATTATTTAACATTTATCCTCTCTAATTATTTTTCGTAACATGTTTATTGCAACTTATATTTAAAGATGAAATGATTAAGTTGTTGTGAATTTTGCGTGAATATTTGATGTTGTTGGGGATTATTCCTGTACTTATCCTTTTTCCTACACAAATTTGTCCTTAACTACATCTGTGAAGTTACAAGTTCAGTGCCTTGACAGTCTTCAAAGTGAAAGTAGTGTTCCATGATCCGACACAGCGAAAATCCGCAGCCGTACCTGTCACTGTTATGTTGGTATACTTGATAAATTAACAAGAGCTAATACGACTGTAGCCGACTTCGTGGGATACCTACATGAAATACCGCGAAATTATGAAAACACAGCAGAATTTTTATGTTAACAAACCTCTATTCGTATATATTTTTTATTATGAAATTTAGAATATTAAATGAAAAAAGGCCTTTAGGCAAGTTTTTTTACATTTAAAAAAAATTTTGGTAATTTTTGGAGATCGCTTGCAACGGTTAATATGCACTTTAAAAAAAAACCTTTTGATTCACCTTAATTACATTAAAAGGCAACTATTTGCATTGGGGGAAGTGGAAAATATTTCATTCTAAATTTCGATTACGTAAAATTAAAATTAGCTTTCGTCTTGTGAGATTGTACGCCAGAATCACAAACCATGTTACACAAACCTAGCGTAGCCGCTAAACTACTTGAAAACTGGGATGTTTTCCTTGCCTTGACGCGAGTAGGCGTTATAAAGGGGAACTTTCTTTTGTATCACAAACCATGTTACACAAACAAGCCCGCTAGACAAATGTCATAATTACGCGCCTTATCCCACGAAGTCGGCTACAGTCGTATTAGCTCGTGTTAATTTATAAAGGATACCAACATAACAGTGACAGATACGGCCGCGGATTTTCGCTGTGTCGGTTCGCGAAGTGAATTTTGGTTTTATGCAATCGAAAATTAAAATGCATTATTTTCCGCCGCCCCAAAGCCAAAAAGTTTCCTTTTATAGTAATTAAGGCGAATCTAAAGCTTTTTTCTAAAAATTATTCGTAATAAGCGTGGCCAGACCGAACCGATATTTACCAGAATTTCTAACAAAGCCCAATGATGTAACATTTTGTTTAGAGGAAATAATACACGAGAACTATACATACGTACTGTTAATTCATAGAGTAAAGAATATCTATGTGTGTTGACTTCATATATTTCATCTCATTACGGTAATCAGATAGAAAATTTCGCCAAGGCGTAGGTACCTATACAAATCATTATGCAGGACGTTGAAACGACGAACAGTTAAATAAAAACTTCGAATAGACAATGACCGCACATCCGAAACTTGCAAATGACAATTACAGATTGACAGATGCTTTCATTGCTTTCATGATTGTTATATATGGTAATGTTCCAGGTGTTGCCATTTTATCCTATTGTACGATAAAATCCAATAAAATGGAACATTTCAGGATGTATCCAAAAACAAAAAAAACTTGTTTTGATGGGTCAAATACGCTTCAAAGCGTATTTAAACACATAATTTTTAAAACAAACCTTTTTTACACAAACATAAAAGTTTTTCAAATGCCTCACCTTTATTACGTTTTTCTAACTAAAATTACTGATAGGTACCAAGAAAATATAAAATAAACACATATTTTGCTAAACAAACGTATTATGAAATAATATAGTGCTGGTTGTGATACCGATAGATTCTGAAACAATGCGAGTCAGAAAAGAGTGAAAAAATAATAAATTGTCTGATAATTTTATTTTACACGACGAGAATATTATATACTTGTTGAGGCAGCTACTGCAAGAAGATTGTCCGTTTTAATTTTAATTTTATTTTAACAAAACCGCATTTTTTCAAGATGTAAGTACCAAGAAGAGCAATATTTAGACGCGGTCAGCCACAAACATGAAGTAAAAAAAGTACTTACCAATTATTAATTACTAACTTAACTGTAATCCGGTCGAGAGCTCAAACATATTGAACGAATGTGGGATGTTTGCCATTTTCGACTTTGGATACGTCAATGTTAACATGCCACTACTTGCAACACCAAGTACAATGCTACGTGGGGTTGCCAATTTGTGAATGATTCCCGACATTTTGGAAATTTCTAAGATATTTAAATAATTATGTGATATGGCAGAAGAATATATATATATATTTTTTTTTAAATTTATTTTTGGTTAAGCCCCATTTATAATAGGAATAAGCGATAAGAATTAGCCGGTGCCGTAATCCGTAATATTTTAGAAGGTCGCTTATAATTAGAATAGGAATAGAATAGAATACGCCCATAAAAGTGACTATACCACTATGTTAACTGTCAATCGAAAGTATATTCTAAGTAATATTGTTTTACAAATAAATATTGAAACGGTGGATTCGTCAGACATTGTTGGATGTGGAATGTTTTTGTCGATTCTGGGGCTAGCATACAATATATTGCATATGGAAGCGCACAGTTGACGAAAAAAACACCAATAAATAATAATATTTTTCTTTCTTGTCATATGAATGACGAAATTGTTTGACCCAAGAAATCAAGTCCGCTTCTTTCATATTCATTATTATATACTTAAATATATATGAAATTCGGTAAAATATCTATTTACGCCGCATAAATATTTGTTCACAAAATTATTTTTATTTTTTTTATTTTATTTTTTTATTGCACCACAGATTTTTATCCAATTACTGTACAGTTTTCTCATTTTGACAGTCTTAACACCTAGGAAGATGATTATTAAACAAAAAAATCTTAAGGCTATCTAAAGAAGAGTTATATATATCTAGTGTTTCCGATATTTCGTTCAACAGTACCATTCCTCTTGTCATGCTATGCTGTGCTAGAACATCTATTCTGCCGTATGGTATTTTGAACAAGTCGTGTCGACGACTACGGCTGAAATTTTCAGGCACGTATAAGCCATAACATTCCAAGAGGAATGGGCTGTCAATACGATTATGGATTATGTTAAAACTAAGAATTGCAAGATTTGCATAACGTCTAGTTTCCAAGCTAAATCTATTTGTTGCCTCAAGTAATTCCATATGGTGCATGAATCTCGGGTACGTTCCATTCATCCGCATATAGACATACCTAAGGAACTTTTTCTGAATTTGTTCTAGCATATTAATATATTTCGCTTGGTGCGGAGTCCACAAACCACTGGCATACTCCAGCTTACTTCTTATGACTCCATCAAACATGGCTACCATTGCATCTGGGTCATATTCTGATGATGAAACCCAGGAGTTTGTAGCATGCTCGAGTGAGCCGTGATATATGATCCGAGAATGTCAGTTTGGGATCAAAGACGATACCGAGATCTTTAAAGCTATTGACTCGGCATAATGTTTTCCCTTTAATGTTGTATTAAAAAACTATGGGCTTACACATTTTTTATATTGAATTCTAATTTGTTTTTACTGACCATTCTGCAATAGCATCAAGGTCAGATTGCGTTTTTAAGCAGTCATAGTAACAGATTATTTCCATCAAAAGTTTGAGGTCATCTGCAAATAGAAGACATTTGCAATATTTTACACAACCCTGGATGTCATCTATAAGTATAAGGAACAGCAAAGGACCAAGGTTTGAACCTTGGGGAATACCTGATAACGCCGGGAATTATTTAGATTCATGTCCATTTATTATTACATATTGACTTCTGGCTTTTAAATAGGACGCGAAGAATATGTACGAAGTGTTTGTTGATCGAAACCAAGTTTGTACATTTTAAGTAGTAAAATATCATGATCAACTCGATCAAAAGCCTTGTCAAAATCCGTATACACAACATCTGTTTGGTGTCTCGAGTCCATTCCGACGGCCACCAATCGCGAAAATGTTAACAAATTTGAAACCGTGGATTTTCTTGGCATGAAACCGTGTTGGTTTTCTCCTAGAAATGGCATAATTTGGTGATGTAATTTCTTGTAAATAATCATTTCAAATATTTTTGGTATTTTTCATAAGTTTTTATTCCAGTAAAAAAGAAAATAACATTTTCACTTACTTAACTAGAATATTGAATTATGTACTTTTTACATTATATTACATAGTTTTTACATTACTTAGTTTTAACATTTCATAACCTTAGATTACATTAGATTGCAATACTAACATTTACATGATATTATATTACCATACGATATTATTCACTATCACTACTTTGTTTTCTGTGAATAAACATGAACAATTTTTTTTTGAATTTGTACACACTTTTTTCGTTTTTGATATCATCTGCAAGGCAATTATATAAATTGCCCCCCTCGTAACTAATTGATTGTTTACCGTAGTTAGTATGAACGGTGTTTAAGGGTATGTTATCGTGTTGTCGTGTAAAATATTTGTATACTTGGGACGTTTTAATGAATTCTGTGTTTGTATGTATGAGTTTATTATTTATTTTGTATATAAGGACACATATATTGTACTCGTATAGCTTTCTTAATGTTAGCAGTTTTGTTTCCAAATATAATTTTTTTGAGGATTTTTTGGATTCGTAGTGAAATAGTTTTTTGATTATCTTATTTTGAATTACCTGTAATTCATTGATGTATGTTTCATACGCATTTCCCCAGATTTCAATCAGGTATAGTTGATAGTACAGCTACTGGTCTGTAATTCCTTATGTCAGACTTGTCTCCAGCCATGAAAATTGGGCTTACACGCGTGAGTTTCCAAGAATGAGGGAAACAACCAGTCGATATGCTAAGATTAAATATATAGCTCAGCGGTTGACAAATGGTTTTTGACATATGAGCAATTATATTAGGGGGTATTCCGTCTGGGCCTGCAGCCTTGTCGAGCTTTAAAGTTCGAGTACAGGAGTCTACTTACTCTGGACAGGTTAGCTCAAGACCGATTTTGCCAATATTCCAGGGCCTCTCGGTTCGAGTAAAGTCTAGATTTAGTTGAGGAGCTATCTGGCTGTACACTGATTTGAAATAATCGGCAAAATTTTTGGCTTACTATTTCAGGATCGGAAAAAGTTTCCGTTCTATCACTCAAGTTAATTTGGGAATGTGGATTTGCTTTTTGGGATTTAATAAAATCCCAAAAACATTTGACATCATCTTTGATCCCATACTGAACTTTTTCTAAATACTGACGCTTTGCAATTGCTATATCTTTTTTAAGCTCGGATCGCATCGCAGAGAATAACAAGTAATCCGATTCATTCTTGTGCAGTTTATATCTTCTGCGATGCGATTCTTTGCTTTTTAATTTATCTATTTTTTTTTAGAGAACCACGCCGGTAATTTACATTTTTACATATTTTTTTCCTAATGGGAACACATATTTCAAAAATACTGAATAATACATTATTTAAGTACGCAACTGCGTCATTTGCTTCCGATATAGTATGTAGGTAGTTCCAATCAAATTCTGAGAGTATGTCGCATATTAACTGCATATCTGCTCGCTTGAACTGGAACTGATGGTTGGAGGTTGGTACTAGTGACGGGCGAGTAGCGCTGTTCCGCAGCTGACGCCGGTTACATTTTGTCGTGGTTAATTTAGTATGAATAGCTAAGGTCGGATGAAATTTATCTTCGTTGACCAAGGGTTCATCACATCGACTTACGTCGCAACTAGTCATGTTACTTAGTAATAGATCAAGTATATTGTCAAAATGATTTTTAATTTCATTTTCTCGTTTGAGGTTATTGGAGTTCAAGAAATATAAGTGCTCTAACATAACCTCTTCGGGTTTGTTATTTAAATTGAAATCCCCAATTATAAGGACGTTTCGGTCTTTTAAAATTCTTCATTGACATTCCTGATCAATATAATCGTAGAAAGTTGTCCGATTTTCCGAGTCATTGGTGCAATAAAAGTATACAACGCAATTATAGGCGGTAAATTTATTTTTTGTTACCTTCACCCAGTGTTCGCCTTCCGTTTCGAGTATTTGCATTCTCTGGGACGTAAGTGTATTCTTAACCGCAATGCACACACCGCCACCGCGTGCATCATTATCTCTGTCCCGCCTGTAGACACTATAGCGCCTGTCGAACACTTCCGAATCGAAGACATTGGAGCTCAACCATGTTTCGGTCAAGCAGATAATTTCGAAGTTTTGTAGTAGTAAATTTCTCGAAAATTCTTCCGTCTAAGTATTTAGACCTCGAACATTTTGGTAAATTATTTCCAAGCTCGCCATCAGATACTCGTATGTTCCTTATTAGCCGTTTGCAAAAAATTGTATTTACTTACGGCAATACCTGTTGGCCAGACTGATGGGTTAAGAAATGTTTCTCTATTTTCTTCCGGGACGCCTATCTTAAACGAGCTGTAATTTCCTCGAGCGTTTAATTTCACTATATCAAATTCGGTAGATATTATTGTTTTGAGGTAGTCCTCGATAGCTGGTACCTCCGTTCCTGAGGTAAATCTCCACACGTGAATGTAAAACTTTCGTGCAACTGCTCGTAAAGTTGAGTCTGTTTTTGTTCCCGTAACGATAGGCAGACGTTTACGTGGTTTACGTTTTACTGTCTGCCACTCAGTGTTGTCAATGACTTTGGAAGGATTGTCCTCACTTTTAGGAGAAGAAGTAAAAGGAGACGAGTGGGACTCCTCGTTGACCAAGGTTTTTTCGGATATCTTTGATTTGCCTGTGGTCACCGCCACTTTACTTGGTCCTGCCTTTGCAGAGCTGCCGGTGTTTGTGGGGCCCGGTTCACTGGTTGATGATCCCTGGCTAGGTTCGGTCCGTCTATCCGCTTCGTATCTAAGCGTAATAGCTTCAAGTTGAACGATTTTGGTGCACAATTTGGCAATGGTGCCGCCTTGCTTATAAATAAGTGAGTTTTGCTCACCGATTGTATTATGCAGTTTTATAATAATTTCAGCTAGGTACTCCTAATAATTTCAGCTTGTATTGTTCAAGTAAAGTGAATAGTATATACCATGGCAATAGAGCATCGATCGAAAATATATAAATATCAGCATCTAAGCTTTCTGCAATTCGTAACCGTAAATAAAAAAGTTGAAACATCTTTTCGGTTGTGGAAAAAATAACAGATATTTGACAGCTAAGGGGTGGTCCAACCATATGTTAATGGTAAATAAAACAAAAAGTTTCCAGAGAATTTTTTTTTTTACTATATATTTTATTCATGATAAAAAGATCTGTTTCATAACGCTTAATAAGATCTCGATAGGTTTGTTCTGATTCACGTACAAAGACCAGAATTCAAACCTATTGGTGAATTTCGCACACTGGGTACTTATTTGGCTGATAATTGCCGGGGTCAACGGTTGTTAAGGAGAAAAAACAAGTGTTGTTTTCGAGAGTCTTCCCATCGTAACGCAGCTGTCAACATCACCGTCCATATCGTGACAAGCTATCATAATACGTATAGTGAATTTACCGCCGGTAACTCACCATTCCATCGCATACGAACTAAATAACGACTGCCTGTGGACCAGCCAAACGACCACGAGGGACCCACAAACCGGGCAAGATTGCCATCAGTATCGTAAGTCCCTCTGTGATATATCTTTGTATTTGTTTCAATAAACATAGTATATCGAGATCCACAAGCATAACTCATATAGAGTGAGCATTCAGCTTCACTTAACCCTTGTAAGGTAGTGCCATCAACGCGCTCATCTTACAAGATCTATGACAATTATGTTCTTTATTAACAGATATACAGTTACACTATATACAGTACAGGTCTCCTATCTCCCAACTTCTACGGCCCATTGCTTATCGAATACGGATTACAGACTATTCCTTTTATAAATTGGGCCTTATCCGGTCATATTGAAAAATAATATTTTAATTGTCAGGATGCACTAAAATTTCATTTAGTTTCGGCAAATATTCATACGAATTTCTATATTTAATGCCTGAACGGGTGAAGAAATTCGAAATGACTAGAAAATGAAAATAAATGCTGATTTCCGTAGAATTTTGTTCTTTTTCTGTGTAAAGGAAGTTATGTGGAATTCGAATAACTATTATGGGTATTTTATAACATATGCATTGGCAACACTATTCCAACAGCTGACAGAGGCAAGTGACGCGTCACTTTCTCATCCATCTTGTTTCTTGTTCGGAAGTAGCATTCTTCGGTGTAATTGTGATCACAAACCTTTCATTACATTGAGGTACGAACCTTTAACTTTAAACTGTATTCACCGTCATTCATTCAATGTCTAAAATCTGTTATCTGAAGCGGTGATTGCATCGGGAATATTTTAGTACATATTTGCTGTTCGATGGCGTACAAACTTTTTCTATGGAAGCTGTCAAAGCTGTGTCCAAAACCGGACCCATTTATAAGCGAAAATTAAAAAAAAAAGTGGGAACGTTGTCCACGCTTAATACGAAGGTAAATTTTCGATCGCACTGGCCACGCTTAAGTATTACGAATAATGTTTAGAAGAAACCTTTAGATTCGCCTTACTATAAAAGGAAACTTTTTGCATTCGGAGTGGCGGAAAATGATGCATTTTAAATTTCAATTGCGTAAAATCAAAATTCGAACCGATTCGGCGTTAAGTGTCGTTCAGAAATCGAATATAACCGCGAGCAGGTATCTGTTGAACCGCGAGCGCTTATGTTTCGTGCCGTTCACACGACGCAGATCAAATATTTCTTCCTATGGTAGGAGAGGGGGTCAGATGAATTAGCGAGCGGCCACGGAGTGCCCTTTTTTGTACTGAATCTATCAACTTGACATCTCTCATCCACCGGTCTAGTCAGCTCCGTTATTAAAATGACCCCCTCTCCTGTTTTCGTTGTAGTGGGGGGCGCTTAACTGTTGGCATATCGCCTCGAGCGGTTATGGCGTAAGATGTGCATTGTCTATGGTTGATGTGCGCATAATGCGCTTAGGTGTGAACGGTCTGAAGAGATTGTATGGAGAGCGATATTTGGCGTACTATGATATTTTATATTTATTTGCTCAATCTGAACAGGCCTTTATTCTGCGGCCATTCTGTCACTGTTATGTTGGTATCCCTGATATATTACGAAGAGTTAGATACGATCGTAGCTGACTTCATGGGATACATGAAAAACCGCGAAATTATGAAAGGAGAATCTAAAAGTTTTTTCTAAAAATTATTCTTAATAAAATTCGCTGCCCACTACACCGTTCCATACCATGGCCGTAACCGTAGCGGCACATGCAAAAAAATATTCTTTGTTTCGATCAGTATGAAACGCTTCGCACTAGCCCGTACCGTCACCGACCAACACAATATTTTGCAGGTGCCGGTCCGCTCTATGCATGGCACGCGACGGTGTTAGAACGGGGATCATATGATCATAAAATAATAAATCGTGGATCATATGATTATAAAATAAAAGTGGTGTTTACAAAGTAATTGTTTTATTTTAAATTAAAAATATTTATGTTGATTTCTTAATACGACGTTCTGTTTCTTGCAATTTCAGTTACACTTGAGTTCCATAATCCTTCCACGGTCTTGCCATGGATCTACTAAGCCCAGGGAGTGTTTCCATCAAGACGGAACCAGGGTCACAGGAAGAAGGTGAAAGGCCGTCTGCGGATATGGATTTTGACCCCCCAGTTGTAAAGAAGGAATGCCTACAGTTTGCGGAGAGTACTCGAAAAGCCAGTAAGTTGCATTATTTATTATTGTAGTATTTTATATGCAGCAATAGTACGTGCTACGTAAATGCCTAAAAGAAAACACTAGAATTATCTGTTGATAGTTTTTAATAAGGATTGAAATTCACAATATTATCGGAATACGGAGCGCGAAAGTAGTAAATGACGGGACAATTTGTTTGGCTTGCTGATCTATAGACTGACTGGGTCAAACCATTACTCCGGCTTTTATAACGCCGTGGCGGAGGTAACGGTTTAATAATTCGGCTGGTAATATCGAGAGAATGCGACAGGTTTCTCGATGGTTCTAACGCCTAATGTACAGGGAATTTGAATGCTCTGGCACTTTCCATAAGGTGCGACGATATGCCATATATTTCAGTGCAGGTAGGTAAGTACTTATCCGTGTCAGTCGTGCCAGGCGACGATGTCGCCGTATTGCGCAGGTAAATACCTAAGGTAGGTACGTACCCCCCCCCCCCCCCCCAGCAGCGCAGATAAGGGCTGCGATGAAAAGAGTCGTTTAGACATTGAGGTAGTCGGGAAAACGAACACGCCTTCCTGAACGAGTGGTCGTGTGAGTCCGATCCTGTTCCGATCGAAGGGTTGGTGGTAGCTCTGTTGCGGCTTCTTTCGGTTCCTTGGCGATGTAAGCCGGTTTGAGGCGGTCAATGCTCACGGTTAATTCTTTTCCTTTGCATAGGATGACGTAGGTCCTACCATTCCGGCGGACGACTTGGTGAGGGCCGCTGTATGGTTGCTGAAGCGGGCTCTTAATGGTGTCGTCCCTCAAGAAGACGTGAGTCGCTGTGGGTAAGTCTTCGAAGATGAAATGACGTCCTTCACTATGGCGGGTACCTTCAACCGGTTGAAGTTCGTTGAAGTGCTGTCGAAGTTCCTGAGAAAGTTGCTCGTATTATCGCAGGTTGCTGGTCGTGCAGCGAGGAATTCTCCTGGTAAGCGGAGCGGCTCGCCGTATACCAGCTCGGCCGAGGTGGTAGCGAGGTCGTCTCTCCAGGCTGCTCTAATTCCCATTAAAACAGTGGGAAGCACTTCGGTCCAGCGGTCCTTCTGGTGGCATTTGATCGCTGCCTTGAGCTGGCGGTGTAGCCTTTCCACCATGCCGTTTTCTGCAGGGTGGTATGCGGTGGTATGAATCTGAGTCGTATTGCCTGATTGCCTGAACAGCCTTGACTCCAATTGTCTTCCCTGGTTAGGGGTTCCGAACCTGGTGATCCAACCCTGGTAGAATGCGCGCGCCACCGTTTCTGCTTCTTGGTCCTTGATAGGGAACGCTTCTGGCCATCTCGTGAACCGGTCTACGCATGTAAGGCAGTACCGGCATCCTTCTGACATGGGCATGATGATGATGTCGATATGGACATGTTCAAATCTGGATGAAGTTCTAGGAAAGGTTCCAAGGGGTGCTGACACGTGTCGTGACACCTTACTTAGTTGGCACTGGAGGCAGTTGCGTGCGAGTTTCCTTGTGTCTGATTTGATGGCCGGCCAGACATAACGTTCAGTTATGAGTTTGACCGTTGCCTTGATGCCTGGGTGAGCCAGCTGATGGACTGCATTGAAAGCTGCAGAACAAAATTTCTTTGTGACGAAAGGTCTGGCTATATTTGTCGATAAATCGCAGTAGAGTTGAGTGTCGATGCCGGGAATGCGCACCTTTCTTAGCTGGAGGTTAGAACCTCCCTGTAGGCACTTTTCCAGTTCCGTGTCGTTCACTTGGTCAGCTGCTAGCGCTACGTAATCCAAGGGAGCGTGAACTGTCTCGACCCTGTAGAGGGCATCTGCGACGATGTTGTCTTTACCTGCCACGTGGCGCCACATATATGTTAAATATGTGGGGTGTAAAATTTTTATGTTCGGAAATCTTGTCGGTTTTGAATTGTTGCTCAGTCAGACCACAATGTGTTTGTTCATAAAGCCCTCTCTTGCCGTACTTTGGTATTTATCTTAAAATGAATATTTCCAGGAAACTACCAAACAAAAGCAAAGTTTTAACTCATATTATTTGGTATGTTAAATGAGTTCCATTATTATGCATTAAAACTCATAAAAACATTATTTCCCTGATTACACGAAATTCGTTCAGAATATGCTTCAGAATAAAATTGTAATTTCTTCTTGAAACATCGTCCCTGAAGCAAACATCTGGGTCCTTCATATTTCCTAATTTAACCTTAAAGCCTGATAACTGAGGTCACCCCAAGTTGTTCGTTATGTTTGCTAACTTAGAAGGGGTCCCTGGGTTGATGGGAAGTTTGTCCGTTTCTTTGCGGCGGATGCGTCTGCCCACCAGCTGCATGGTAGGCCGGATCGGGAGAGAATGATTGAGGGAGTCTTTGACTTCTGCAGCCGTACTATCTCGGAACGTCGCCTTGCACCGTAGTGCGAGGGATGGATTTATACGTCCTTCACTCCTAGACACACTGACCCCCAGATTTCTACCTACCTCTAATACCCCTTTCCTTCGAAGAATTTTTTCTCTTTCCTTTCCTAAAAAGACCCTCCACACAGCCTTCCCTAAGATGACAAAGGCCCCGAGGGGAATTATTTTTCTCAGGGCTTCCTGAGCTAATGTAAAAATAAATGAATTCCCACTTTTACACGGTTAACCAACGGTATCATTATTCGTCTGTTTTTCTAAATCGAAACACGATTTTTTGTAGTGCTCCTCGAACAGGAAATAAATTTAATTGTAATTTAAATGTAATTTCAAATGTAACACGCTTTTCGTCTGGGTATGTTTATGTGCTTATTGTTGCTTATTTTTTCTAGATAGCCTTAAAGTCGAGACTGTCAGCTTCAAGGTAGAACCAGGATCGCGAGATGAAAATGGAGAGGGAATTCCTATTATGGAAATTAACATAGAGCTGCCGGGTGTTAAAAAGGAATGCTTTCAAAGATTTACAGGTAAATAACGATTCGTGCTTTCTATTTTTAACGTTTTTTGAATTAACAATGCTTTTACTTATATCTTTATTCGTTTAATTTTTTAGACTCATCGATGGATCTGCCTCACAGTGGAAAATATTCCTTTTCATGTTCCGACTGCAAATATTCGTGTTCTCGAAAGGGAGATTTTGCCAAACACATGCTGACACACGATGGAGAAAAACCTTTTTCATGTCCCGACTGCAGTTATGTATCTACTAGCAAAGGTCATTTGATGATACACATGCGGACTCACAGTGGTGAAAAACCTTTTTCGTGTCCCGACTGCAGTTATGTATCTACTAGCAAATGTAATTTGACGAAACACATGCGGACTCACAGTGGTGAAAAACCTTTTTCATGTCCCGTCTGCAGTTACGCATCTACTAGCAACAGTCGTTTGACGATACACATGCGGACTCACAGTGGTGAAAAGCCTTTTTCATGTTCCGATTGCAGTTATTCATTTTCTCAAAGGGAAACTTTGAAGACACACATGCTAACTCACACGGGAGAAAAACCTTTTTCGTGTTCCGATTGCAGTTATTCATGTTTTCGAAAGGGATATTTGACGTCACATATACGGACTCACAGTGGAGAAAAGCCTTTTTCTTGTCCTAACTGCAGTTATGCATCTGCTTCCAAATCTAATTTGACGACACACATGCGGACTCACAGTGGTGAAAAACCTTTTTCATGTCCCAACTGCAGTTATGTATCTACTAGCAAAAGTCATTTGATGATACACATGCGCACTCACAGTGGTGAAAAACCTTTTTCGTGTCCCGACTGCAGTTATGCATCTTCTAGCAAATGTAATTTGACGAAACACATACGGACTCACAGTGGTGAAAAACCTTTTTCATGTCCCGACTGCAGTTACGCATCCGCTAGCAACAGTCATTTGACGATACACATGCGGACTCACAGTAGTGAAAAGCCTTTTTCATGTTCCGATTGCAGTTATTCATTTTCTCAAAGGGGAACTTTGAGGACTCACATGCTTACTCACACTGGAGAGAAACCTTTTTCGTGTTCCGATTGCAGTTATTCATGTATTCGAAAGGGATATTTGACGTCACATATGCGGATTCACAGTGGAGAAAAACCTTTTTCGTGCTCCGATTGCAGTTATTCATGTTCTGAAAGGGGAAATTTGAGGAAACACATGCTGACTCACAGTGGAGAAAAACCTTTTTCGTGTTCCTACTGCAGTTATTCATGTTCTCACAAGAGCAGTTTAACGAAACACTTGCTTACCCACAGTGGGGAAAAAATTTAATCGTATTCCTACTGCAGTTATTCATGTTATTCAAAATCAAAAAAAAAGTTAGATCATTCTACTTTAGTTGAACATGAAAACAAAAAATATTGTGTACAAATACCTAGATCTATGACAAACAAATAATATTGTGAACAAATAGGTTCCTAGATCTTTTTACCATTGTCAAAAATAAAATTAATATTATAATAAGCATTATAATAATTAGTTCAGTATTTTAATATTAAGTATTATATTATTAAATCATTACTAGATATGTATTACGCACCAAAATATCAAACATTTTATTATATTGTATGTAAATAAATAGGAAAAATAAGAGATTTCTTACAATCGAACTGATTGATCAGTTTTGTAAGATTTAAGTAAGATAAATTATTGTACAATTAGTAACTAAATAAACATATTAAAAAAAAAATGTTCTCAGAAGAATGGTTTGACAAGACACATGATTACTCACAGTGGGGAAAATCTCTTTTCCTGTTCGGAGTGTAAGCATTCAACTGCATTAAATATCCCACCTTAATAAGATACATTCGGATCCATTTTATCAACTATTCTAAAATTGTATGAGACACTTATTTTAAATAAAATCATTCAATGTATCAAGCCAGTAATTTCACCTAACCAACATGGTTTCACTTCTGGAAAATCTACTTTGTCCAATCTTTTAATTTAGCAAAACTTTATATCAGAATCCATGTCTAAGAAGTTACAAGTTGATTCAGTCTATACCGATTTCACCAAAGCATTCGACAGAATTAACCATGTTCTGCTGTTAAAAAAGCTACATAAATTAGGAATCTCTCTCGGGTTTCAATCCTGGGATTGGTTTGCAGCAATTTCCTCTATTCGTCTCTTCCACTCTTCCCTGTCTTGAGCGGCTCTTTTGAAGTCTGCACATGATGAGCAGCGCACGTTCACCAGCAGGTCTTCCAGGCAGTGGGTTTCGGCCTATACCTGTAATAGAATTTCGCATCTTCATAACGCATACGTATGCAACTCAAATGCAACGCTTCACTGGGTACACGATGAATCGGCTACTTATTGTTATATTGATAACACAAAACTGGTTTAAATTTAACTAAATACGTTGTGTATCAAAACTACATTCAGAACAAAAAAATGGCTTTTCTTTGATTCTGCCGGCACTTACATTCTGAATACAAAACTGGTTTTAATTAAATCTGTGTGTGGTGAATTAAACTACACTCAGAAAATCGGGGCTGAGGAAAAATTCGCCGCCCCCTTATTTGGGTACTGCGTTAGAGTCCCCAAATAAACTAGCATCATTGATCCCTTCGGCACCGGTGCGTTGTCGGGAAACACGCCAAACGCGTGCCCAACATTTGTACACGGTTGACATTTATCACTTGGGAACACGTCGTTTCTTCGATTCGTTCTTGTGGTCAACAATGATTTGCCGGCCTCTGTGTTTCCTCCTTCCTATAACATGGGTCTCTTCAAGATCAATGTTCATCCCTCCCTCTCCTCTAAAACACCCTCCACACAGCATCCCAGATGACATAGGCCCTGAGGGAAATCATTTTCCTCAGGGCCTCCTGTGTGGAGTTGTAAAAAAAAAGTCTAATTATGAGATTTCATAGAATAAAAAAATTTAATAGTTTATGAATACTCCATCAATGATGTAATTCTAACAGCCGTAACCGAGGTGAATGATTTGGGTGTAAACTTTGATCAAAAACTGAATTTTATAAACCATATTGAAATTTCATCAAATAAAGCTTCGAAAATGTTGGGCTTTGTAATAAGAATTTGCAGTCAATTTCAAAATTTTCAAACGTATAAAAATTTGTACATGTCATTGGTTAGGAGTCAAATTGAGTACAACTCCACAGTATGGGAACCTAGTTACGCTAGTCATTCGTTCACGATAGAAAGAATTCAAAATAAATTCTTAAGATTTATTAATAATTTTTAAATGGGTATTACAAGCGAATGTGTCTACTTTGATTATCTACTATGTCAACTCAATTTATTAAAATTATCTGAATGCAGAATAGTTAATGACAGCCCTGAATTATTATACCTACTCGATTTCTTTACAAAAAATTAAAATTAAAAATAATATTCTTTAAGTACCTACTGTTTATATGTATATTGTTTTCCATTATTAACTCTTGTACTTATGCAACTTTAATACTATTGTATACTTTTTTTTTGTAATTATAAATCTTTAATTTTTTATATATTATTATTATTATTATATACCTCGCAAACCAACATCGAGGCAATATCTACCGTTATATTGCGATAACTCCAACACAGAATCACAATTGTATACTCCCGTTCGCGGTATACAAAATTTGAGTAATTTCTATAAAAATGTTGATATATTCAACACACCATTCACCAAATATTAACAATAACATTCATTACCCAATTTATATTGAAAAGAAGAACATCAAATTTTATTTAATTAACTAAACTACGTAGTTCAGCATCCACTTACGAGACCTTACCAATGGTAATTTTCTAGTATTACATTTTTCCATCTTGCGCGGCTGAATATTTGGTTTGGATGTTATTTCGTTTTTACTTTGTTTTTGCCTTAGATGTTGTTTTTTGATTTTGTCTTCTATTTTGTTGTGTTTACTTAGATGTTCTTTGTAATAAAAAAACGGGTTAAAGTCCAGCCGGGCGGGAAATTCAAAATACATAAATATTTTACTGTAGTTCTCAACTAGGTACTTACTTCAGATATCTTTACTATCAGACTGAAGAGAGAGAGCTTTAAAGGGATTAATTTATTAAAAATGATTTTTTTTAAACCAAAACTACTATATTTAGTGGCTATAAATATTGTTGACAACTTTTCTGACAAGTCCCCTTTGTTTACACTTTTTTTATTCTAAATAATCCTCTTGAAATATTATTTTCTCTGTTATTATAACATTCATATTATTTTTCTAAGTATAGTAACTGTAGTTTAGTAACACATAATAGTATCCTATACATAAATACTGGCTTTTATCACACTTACTTTGTTCAATGTTCATTCTTACTTTGAGGAAACACAGAGGCCGGCAAATCATTCCACAGCCGAGCTGTTGAACACAAGAACGAGTCGAAGAAACGACCTGTTCTCAAGTGACAAATGTCAACTGTGTACAAATGTTGGGCATGCGTTTGGCGTGTTTCCCGACTATGCACCGGTGGGATCAATGATGCTAGTTCCTCGGAGCATCTTCCATTGTAATACCGCTAGAACAAGGATAGCATTCCCACCCGACGCCTGTGCTCTAAAGATTGCAATCCGTCTGTTAAGATGGGAGAATCTATCAAACGGATCGCCCGTTTGTGCACAGAGTCGAGGGTATTTTTGAGGTATTTTGGAGCTCCAGACCAGAGGTGGCTGCCAAATTGAAACGTGGGGCGCACTTGTGATTTGTACAGGGTTAGCAGTTGTGTACTATTAAAGTATCTGCGGGCCCTGTACAGTACGCCCAGTTTTTGGGAGGCTAACTTTACTCTGGCTTCGATGGAGCCCCCATACCTGAACTGGTCACTTAGGGTTACACCAAGCATATCAATGGAGGGCCTGTTCGGAAGATTGATCAATGTGAAAGAAACAAAAAATGAATATTCTGAGACAGACATGTATGTAAATCGTGTTCGAAGCATTGAGTTGGCCCCTGCGGAGAACTCGAGTGATTGTTAGTAGAGATTAAACATCACGATTTAGCAATAACATGTTTGCCTAAACCCAAAAGAATAATATATCGTGCATCATGTTTTTTGGTTATAATAAAGGTCGTACAACAATCTACTTTTTAAAACCGGTTCATGTAAACTGACCTTCTCTGCATTTGGTTAAATCTGTTAATGTACCAACATACATAATATGAACTGTTTAGCATACAGGGTGTTAAGGGACGTACTTGACCTGCTTTAACCAGTGATTCCTGACATTATTTGGAGTAAAGGTAATGTAACTGAAATGTTATTCTCCGGTGACATTTTAGGTATCCCTTTGTCATTATTTTTTCTTCTTCTTTAAGGCTCTGCAACCGGGCCCGAAAAGAAGAAGATGGAGAGATACGAAATTACGAATGTTAGAGGAGAGCGCTAACATTTACAGCCACAAAATCGATGCGAAAATTGCGAAAATGTTTAATAAAGCACGACTCGTTTAAAATAGAGCAAAAATCTTGCGGGCATTATCTTAAACAGCTTTTAAAGAAACACCGTGAATTTTTTCATACATATAACTTGTAAAATAACTGAAACAAACGTGTTAATAATAATTTTTGGAGCATACTTTGCGATTTTTTTCTATCGAGGAAATTTTATATAATTTGCGTTTTGGCGCGGGCAAAGTCTAGATATTATCTTCAAGAATAACATATATTTTTTTAAGAGCTTTACTTTACACTTGTGTGATGTGGTGTGTCGTGGCGCGCCAGAAGCACGTCGGTTTCATACATTTATTAAGGTTAGAGACATATTTGTAGGTTGTGGCGTGTCGACAAGTGACGACGATGATTGGTTAATTTGTATTCACGACACACCACACCACACAAGTGTGTTTCCGCCTTTACCGTGTTTAAGGGAAATATGTAATAAATCGGTACAAATCCGGGTTGCGGGCCCTTAAAACCTAACTGATCACTCAGCCGAGTAACCACACAACCCCTCACCCCGCCCCTATCTATCCAATTCGTTTGATTTTTATGCTTTTATTTCTAAAAAAACAACATTAAAATGTCACCGGAGATGAAAAATTCATTTACATTTTTTACTCCCAACTATGTCAGGAATCACTGATTAAAGTAAGTCAAGTACCTACGTCATTAATAACCACAAACAATGCAAGGCAAATGTAAGCATAATGGTTAAGTTTAAGAAAGGGACGCTTAGATGGTTTTGGCATGTAGAGCAAACGAATAAAGAAAGGTGCTTAAGGAAAATATGTGCCTGAGGAAGACATGACACGATCAAGTAAATTCAATGCTTTAGTCGTCAAGAGTCGGAATAACAGAAGAGAATGTTTTTATTTCTTGCGTTAGCTTCACGCAAAGTCCCTGAGGAAAATAATTCCCCTTAGGGCCTATGTCACTTTGGGGATGAGGTGTAGAGGGTCTTTGAGAAAAGGAAGGAGATAAAGATTAAGTCAATGTTTCTAGTAGTAACGGATGTATGAATCCATCCCTCCCACTGCGGTGCAAGGCTTAGTTCCGGGAGGGTCCTGCTGGAGAGATCAAAATGCTTCCCTCAACCAGTCTCTCTCAGTCCGGCTGGTGTGCTAATGCCTCCACCGCCAAGACCCGAACAAACAATTCGGGAGGCGGGAATGTGTACCGCCGCCCCGGGAAAGTTTATTGGATAACCAACACCTCTGCCACAGGCCACCCCAAGTGGTTCGCTACGTTTGGTGATTTAGCAGAGGTGCCCGGGTTCATGGGGTGAGGTTTGTCTAGGTCTTGGATGCGGATGACCTGGACACACTGAACCCCATATACCTACCCACCCGTTAAACCCTTTTACTTCCCAAAACACTCCTCTCCTTCCTTTCCTTTTAAAAAAAACCTCCACACAGCATCCCCAAAGATGACATAGGCCCTGAGGGAAATTATTTTCCTCTGTGTGGAGCTCATGTAAAAAAAAAAACCGCAACTCATGAACCCGGGCACCCCTGTTAAGTCACCAAATGTAGCGAACCACTTCGGTGACCTATGGCAGAAGTATTGGTTGTCTATTAAATGGTTCCTGGGGCGGATGTAACTATTCCCGCTTCCCAAATTGTTATGATGTATTAGACGATATATGAATATGACTGAAACAATGAGTGTTTTCCAAAGCTGAGTTATGTGGTTTTACCATTGATATATATATATACTAGATGACTAATGACCGCGCCAAAGCATTGCCACTGTACATATGTCCATAAGCATATGCCCCGCTAACGTCAGTCTAGTGCTCATTGTGACGCCGACCGACTTGTGCCGGACGATACGCTATCAAAACTATCACCAAAATGGTAAAATGCGTCGCGAAAAAATGCAATTCAACATAATAAAGCAAGTGGAATTACTTTCCACACCTAAGTTTATTGTTTACATATTCACATTTAATTAAAAAAAGCAGAAAATGTCAAATACTCTAATATAGGTTCAGTGTTGCCACTAAAAAGTCGTTTTGGTTTTCCCACATTAATGGGAGAATACATAATTTATGGAATAAGTTACTATGGAGGTAACCATATTAAAATACTTAATAAAAATTATGTTTTAATCTTCATACAACATACTTAATTAAAACTTATTTTAGTTTATTAATGAATAATCTAGTAAGTAATTATATATTTTTACGTATTTTATATTAATAATTTTGCAGGGCACCATAAGATGCAGCACGCCGTGAGAAGTGGGTGGAAATAATTCGATTGCCGAGAAAAGAACTTTGAAAACACTTTTGAAACAATTTCTGTTTGAGTATTATATACTATAGGTTCAATAAAAAATATTGGAACAAATAATGACTTCATTATTTAATTATTATTTTTAATTGTTAAACTAACGCTTAAGACAAGATTTTTATGCATAGCACAAAGGGTAACAATTATTATAAGCAATAATTATCAGCCTGAAACACTCATCCACATTGAAAAAATTTGGATGAGTGTTTCAGGCTGATAATTATTGCTTATAATAATTGTTATATTTCATTAGTTGTGCATTTTTTTAGTCATGTAATGAAAAATACAAATATAAAATAATTTAAATAAGTTTATTTTATTACAAACTAACGTAAAAAAAAACCATTTCATTGTTTATTTTCTGTAAAATTTCAAATAGTAGGCAACACCAAGCCGCTATTGCAGGTTTGCGTTTCTGGCTTTGTCTAATCCTAGCGGTGGTAAAGTTCTCGTGACTTGTGCAAGTGAGACAAATATATGTTTACTTTCAAATGTTTAGTGATTCCAAAGCTACGTCGTTGCAGTTGTAGAGTGGTTACGCTTTTTTCGATGAGCGGTTATGAAGTTTGCTTCTCTATTTATATACCTCAATGGGTTTTACATCTTTTCTACCTAACCCAGAGGATAAACGGCGAGATAGTAACGGCGAGATAATTGATGGACATTCTTTGACTATAGTGCTATCGGCGGAGGCGTCTACTAATATCTACAGGAATTCCAAAAACTGAACAAATCGGACAAATATATATGAGAACCAAAGTGAGGAAGAATATCTATGAGAACCAAACTGTGGACGAATATCTACAGCACTGGCAGATGTTGGATTTGCAATTATGTTTAGCATGTTGGAATAACGTAATATTTCGTATACAGTTTAAAAAACTTAATTTATATATGTATGTATGATGTATGTAATAATCCCTAATATCGGACTATTGGACACATTTAGCTGATTATTAAGGATTTGGGTTTTTGTTTTAACAGCTTTCTTTATTTCCAGTGCTTCTAAATTATTTACTCTGTTACCATGACAATTTCTATGTTGGTTAGGTTGTGGTGCCGTGTATTTCAAAATAAATAAATATCTTTGTATTGTGACCTCCATGTTTGTTCAATAAATTATTGTCCCCGTAAACAGCAAAATACGTATTATTATGCAAAAACTTCATGTACGTACTTTAAACGTTTAAGCCTTTACGTAATTAGTAATTACGTAATTGAAGCAATTTATGATTTTCCGTACAACCTCTTGCTCAGCAAGCTGCCCTCTGTAGATGTTAGTCCAACCTACGCTCCATAGATATTAGTCACCACTGGGACCGTCATAGTTATTCGTCCGATCTTAGCTCTGTAGATATTAGTCCTCACTCGAAGTTCATAGATATGAGCTGTAGATATTCGTCTGACATACAGGCTGTAGATATTAGTATCTGGAGTCTTATCGGCAACCCTGTTTTAAAGACGTTCATAAAATGTTATCAGTGCCGGATTAGCTTATTTTATACAACTTTTATATATTGAAATTCAGAATTATTTTAGTGAAACGCTATGAAAATTAAATATAATTTAATTTCTCTATTAGTACGGGAACGGGGAGAGAAACTTTAAAGTAATTTAAACAACACTGTGTCCGGAAACTCGCAATACAATCGGGAAATTGGTAAATATTTATCTTTAAAAACGAAGAGAACCCAAAAAAGCATTTTTTTTGGGATTTGAGCATTTAAATTTTTTTCAGCAACTACAGGGCTAAACTCCTTTGCACTACGTTTCGACGGTTTTTAAAAGGCATTAATCGGCTGATTTTAACTCCCAAGCCTCCGATTTTTTTTTTCATATTATTTTATGCTAAAAATAAAAAGTTCGGATTCCATTTATTCGAAAACGAAAGTTCAAATCTAAAAGTGATGCGACAACAACGACTCAGAATATTATGCAGATTTACCCGTTTCACGCTTTATTATGATTATCCAGATACCGCGTTTTATCTGTTTTTTTGGAATGGAAACATTGCGAGGAAGATAGTAAAAACAACAATTTCATTTTCCTATATAAACTGTTCTACTTTCTTTCCTGTCAAACATTTGACGTTCGTCCCTTCGGTACGGTAGACTGGGGTCCACTCGAGATTGCGGTGAAACTTTGGTGAGTCGTTGTGAGCACGCCCACGAAGTTTTCTATATATACTGGTGAGCTCTGGCATTATGAAATTTGTATAAAAAAGCCGTTTGAAAACTGAATGTACCGGGACTGAATGTATGGAATGCGGGAGGGGTGATGGGGGAGTGCGAGGAGGGGATGAGGGGGGGGGGGGAAGGGAATACGGGAGGGGGGTTCGCGGTAGAATTGAAGGGAACCTGGGTGGGGGGAGGGTAGCTCGGGAGGGAGGAGCGGAACTCGGGAGGGGGATCCGCGAGAGGAGGGAGGCGAATATGGGAGGGGAATTCGGGAGGGGGGTTCACGGGATGGGGAAAGGAGAGGAGGAAGGTGAACGGGACGAATGGGAAAGGACGCGCAGGGAGAAACAATTTCTTTATTAAATGGCATAGCAATGCATGCCGGGTACCAGCTAGTGATTTATATATTTAGGTTGCATTAATAACTTCACTTTTCTCAATTTTGTTTGGAGATAAAGACGACAGGTCTGAGTAGCCTTTCTTTTTCCCAGCTCTAATCTTCCTCTCCCCCATTCCTCTCTATTCTATTCACTTTAATTTCATTGGGTATGACATAATCTCACTAGCTCCGGTGAACAGGGAGCAGTAGCGACTCTTGTAAAAAAATCGATGTCAATTTATGAATGGAGGTACTTTCACAATCCAATACTATTATTTATTTTTACATACTGGTTTTCACAGATGTTCTAACTTACATACCTGATAACATACCTATTTCAAGGCCCATCAATGCGCTTGAAAATTCAAACTTCGTCGAAAGATGGTCTTGCGATCGTCCCCTTGCAACTGTACAGGGCGGTTTCGACGAGAAAATCATTATTCCCGTATATCTATTATTCGCGTATCGCAATCTCGATTTTATTTCATTGAAAATTTGCTACATATAAAATTTGCTTTAAAATGGTCAAACGCGTGATGATAAAATTATGTGTTATTTTTTTTATTATTTCTTGATCATAAGTTCTCGTATTTATAATTTTCAATTACAGCTAAGCAAAATAAGCATGTTAAAAAATCTGAAATACATTAGTTTGTGAGACCGTAAGTAGTCTTTTCTTCGCAAAACACTTGTAAGGATTTTATCTTAATATATAAATCAAAGTCGGGTTAGTTACACTATTTATAACTCGAGAACGGCTGGGCTGATTTTGATGATCTTTGATTTGTTGGATTTGTCTCCGCACCGGATAGGATAATAACTATTAAAACATCACAATAGTTAACGAAATAAATAGTTATAAAGAAAATTATTTTCCCCATACATTTTGTATGGAACGAATTCTTCTATTTTGTAAGAACTGCAGCAATATTGTGAGGGGTATTATAATATAATTTTGAATATTGAACTGTGCATGAATTCCAAACATTCAAAAACGTCAAATGTCAATGCGTTGATTGTTGTGCATTTGTTTTTAATCATATAATGCTGTCCTTCTTTCTTACACACTCAATGTCAATAGTCGAAAATGAGACAAATGGTGAACGTATATCTGCACACCTCCAAAGGAAAAATAAAATAATTATAATAAATCTCTGAAATGAAACGCATTTTTTTACATAAGCTCCACACAGGAGGCCCTGAGGAAAATAATTTCTCTCAGGACCTATGTCATCTTATGGGATGCTGTGTGGAGGATCTTTTTAAGGAATGGGGTGGATAGAAAGTTCTGGGAAGGAAAAAGGTATGAGGGGTGGGTAGGAATCTGGGGGTCAGTGTGTCCGGGAGTGACGGACGTATGAATCCATCCCTCCAACTGTGGTGCAAGGCAATGGGTCGAGAGAGTCCGGCTGGAAAGGTCAAAAGACCTCCCTCAACCAGTCTCTCTCGATCCGGCCCGCCACACAGCAGGTGGGCAGGCGCATCAACTGCCAAGACCCGGACATAAGTCACCTCATGAATCCGGGCACCCCTGCTAAATCACCAAACGTAGCGAACCACTTGGGGTGATCTATGGCAGAGGTGTTGGTTATTCAATAAATGGTTCCCGGGGCGGCGGCACCCGTATCCGCCTCCCGAATTCCCGTAAGTAATTGTAAAAGTAAGAAAATCACAAAAATATAAATCCGTACACAACGCCATCTCTGATAATGACAAAAACAAAACACGGACAGTTGCGCATTGATAATTGCTTCATTGCGTAATTTTTAACTTAATAAAAAAACTTAATTTAATTCAACGGCTATTGATTCTGAGGCGGTACGAAGTTCGTCGGGTCAGCTAGTTTGAACTAAAATTAAAATTTTGAAAAGTTGCTGTCCCAGGTAACTAATTGATTTATCACATGAATGATTTTAGGATTTGTAATTGTGTTGTGCAATACAACCTTTGGTTTGAAAATGAAAAAAATCTGCCTCGGTTTAACCTTACAAAAATAAAATATTCCAAATTTAAAACATAACTTTACTATTTAAAATAACTAACTATCTTTCGATTTTCGTTATTTGTTTTTGGGGTGTTATGCCGTGTTGCGCTACCTCCTTCTTTAGCCAACGTTTCGGACATCGTTGCAGTGTCCATCATCAGGGCAGATCCGGCAGATCCGGTAGATGTGTAACACTGCCGGATCTGCCCTGATGATGGACACTGCAACGATGTCCGAAACGTTGGCTAAAGAAGGAGGTAGCGCAACACGGCATAACACCCCAAAAACAAATAACGAAAATGCTTTTGGCCGTGAAAATCTTAAAACTTATCTAACTATCTTTCGAAATTATTTCATATTTTTTATTAAAGAATTAATATTATTTTGTTCAAACCTCTGGATTTTGCTTTAAAAATGACATATTTTCGGATGTGCCTGGTTATTCCCTCTTAATAACTCAGTTCACATACAAATAGGTTAATACATAAAATTATAAAAATCTACTCAGTCTTTATTCACTTATACATAAAATAAATAATAACAACTATAATGTAAAACTATATAAAAATCTCATTCAAGTTACAAATAATACAAAGAGAGGCAAGAGGCACAAACGAAACCTAATATAATTAGCTCAGCATAATTTTAAGCAATAGGTACCAGAACATTTTTTCTGAATCCATATTATAAATTATTTACGAAAATTCTACTTCTGCACACTCTATCTTATTATATAGTCGATACATTTGGGTTAGAGGGCAGAAACGGGCGATATTATTTTTAATTGTATGTATGAAGGTGAAACGTGCTATGGCATCTCAAACATTAGTAATTGGAAACATTTATTTCAATTTTTTATTTTTTTTATTTAGTAACTATATATATAATATTTTTTACATTTTTAAAGGAAACAATGTTAGTTAGATGGATACATAAAATAGAAAATATATTCGTAGTCCTCCTCACTAGGAGATCCTGTGCTGAGGGGGACTATGCTTTGGATAAATTTTACAGCGACTTCTATGGTTTAACTTCATTGTTTGGATAAGGTTTTCCAGAAACTTCTTTGACGATGTTTTAAGTATACTAGTAAGTTCATTTTCGGGTAGTTCCTTCAGCCAACATAATGTCCTTAATGTAGCTATTTTTTCTTTTAATTTGTTTGATACTAAGTGGGAGCTAATTATATAACTTTACTGATAAAAAATCAGAACTTCTTTGACCAAATGAAGAGTTACACTTTGGTATATTAAGTATGTCTGTTTATTTGGCTCTGGTTATATGAGCATGTGAGGTGTCTGCCTCTGAATCATTTTTGTGGTGATGTACTAGAATGTTTTTGGCGTAGATTTTCTGTATGCTTGGAACACCAAACTGCTTAGATATAATGAAGTATCAAGATGACGGTGAATATTTTATGTACATTTATCCCAATAACTACAACGCCCGGTGTACCTTTTCAACTGCGCCTTCACCAAGTCCGACCCTGTAACCAGTTCTCGCCATGTGAGAGGTGGTCATATACATTTGATTTGTATCTTGACCTCAACCAGTTTCAGCGAAGCGCATTGTACCATCGGTTAGCGTTGAAAGTGTTCTTCCACCAAGTTAAATTGTTATTCGTGTAACTTATAAAAGTTAACAGTTTACAGTTTGAAATGAAAACCTTATTTTTGTCTGCCGTTGTTTTCATCATCATTTATATTCATTTTGTTGAGGCTACTCCGTTACCCCAAAGTACAGGTTAGTTTTTAATTTACATTATTATTGCGGATTAAAATAATAGATTTATTGTCTTTCTGTTAAACATCGTAAATATTTTATACAATTGACGAACAACCATATATGTGAAAACCTTTAAGAACGTAAATTAGAAACTTACATAAAATAGATATGCATAAAAATATAAGTAGCATATCCAGCCAAAGAGGGTTGTTAAACTGTTATATAAAATTTTACTGAAAATGATTTCTCGTTGAATTTCGGAATTTTTCAAAGGTGTTTTAAATGTCCTTTTAGTAAACGTATAATTCTTCATTTCGAAGACTTAAAAAAAAACATTTGCGTTTCTAGTTAAAATTACCTTTAAAGTTTTTTATTTGAAATATAATTTTATGTTTATAAAGTGCAACGTTTTATGATGGGTTGTTTAAATGCTAATTTTCACGTTCTGTGAAAGATTTCAAGTTCTGTGATTAATTCAGTTTTATGAAGAAACTGGCCTATAATCAAGGGCGGATCCAGCTTTGGCGCCAGGGGGGGAGGGTCACATAGTCGTGGTCAAGTCACAAGAAGTTATAATTTAATTTTGATAATGATAGATATAAGTAAAAAGTAGGTAGATAATTTTGATAATAATAGATACAAAAAATGTTATGTTTAACCATTTTAATTAGTGGTCCACCTATGTTCTGGACCTAGCCCAGGGGTCCCCCCCTGGATCCGCCCTTGTCTATAATGATATCAAAACGCACCCCTGCTAAATCACCAAACGTAGCGAACCACTTAGGGAGACCTATGGCAGAGGTGTTGGCAATTCAAAAATTCCCGGGGGGGTGGTATCCATACACGCCTCCCAAATTTATTTCAAGCATGGAGAAAATTGAAATTAAAAGTTTACCAGCAACGTTTTCAGAAGGTCAAAAGCGATGTTGCCGGATTTAAAAAATGGAGTTGTAGATTTTTATTTATTAGTACCAAATTGATTCTAAAATTGCACATTCTTTATTCTATTTATAACTAAAACAGCATTTAACGATTGGAAATTTTTTTTTATTAGTTAGGCTGTTATTTATATTTTTATTTTTAACTTTTATGAGTAAAACCTCAAATTGTAATATTTAAATAAATGAAGCCAATATAAGCGAAACTCAATCGAAAATCTGGAAACAGAAAAATCAGAAAAACGTATTTACACCTCTGGGACTCGAACCCAGGACCTCTTGCAGAAAAGTCAATAGATGTCGCATATTAAAATTAAATGGATAAAGATTTATCCAGACACTATCTAGAGAGCATTTAGTTCGGGTTTGAATCTTGCAATCGTACATAAAGACAGTTGCCAATAATATATGCGTTAAAGAAAATGAAGATAATGTAGGTGGTTCTTAGTCGATGTATGGTACAGGTAAACATGACCGAATTTCATATCGACACCGTGGCGCAGTGGTTAGCGCGTTTGCCCGGAAAGCAAGAGGTCCTGGGTTCGAGTCCCAGAGGTGTAAATACGTTTTTCTGATTTTTCTGTTTCCAGATTTTCGATTGAGTTTCGCTTATATTGGCTTCATTTATTTAAATGTTATTATTTAGTTAATGTTTTATGTTTTGATTTTGAATTACATAATCGGACCATGTCATGCCTCCATTTAATTCACAAATTTTCAAGCTGAGATAATCGCATTTAAATGTTTGCATAGTTAAAATATATTTATGGAAGAGGTTAGATTTTACAATCTATAAAACATAAACCTCTTTGCACAGGGTGTCCAAAAAGTCATTATTATCTCTTGGAGGACTGACAGGCAAACTCATGACAAATCAAAATATTTTATTTTAATTTTATTTCTTCATTTTGTTACAAAAGTTCATTCACAGGAAGCTTTGACCGTCCAACTAGGAAAGTTTCCCGTTCCAGCCCGTTTATTCATAGGAGACCATATTTGTCCCAACGCACATAGGTCTCATATAAAACGCTGTAACTCTCTTACTATCATAGTTAGAAATATGTTCTAATCGGTGTTAGAAAGGAAAAACACCACGCTTTATATTCCAATCTAAAAAATAGCCATTAAAAAAGACAAATCTACACTTTTATGTACACAAATTTTTGAATCCCAAATTAAAAGAAAATTTTGAAACTTTTTATAAAATATTTTTACATAGAGCGACTAAAAGTGATGTTACGATAGGTGTTTGTTGTACATTTGTCTAATAAAATATGTAAGTGTTTTTATTTATTTTTTATTATCAGTAACTTTAGTTACAAAAAACGTAAGGTGAGCCATTTTGAAAACTTTTTTATGTTTGTATGCAAAAATTTTATAAAGCTTTTTTTTTTTCGAATTCTATAATTTGAAAGCGTATTCCATCACCTTTCTAAAAGAGTTTTTGGTTTTTGAATGTGCTCAGAAATATTCCAAATATTTGCATTTTATTGTAAAGCGAAAATATTTTGAACATCTGAAAAAAATGGCAAATTTTTGAAGGGTTGACAGTCAAATTGACAGGTTTTTTTATTTATATTGACTCCACACAGGAGGCCCTGGGGAAAATAATTTCCCTCAGGGCCTATGTCATCTGGGATGCTGTGTAAAGGGTCTTTTTGAGGAGAGGAAGGAATTAACATTGGTCTTGAAGAGACCCATGTTGTAGGAGGGAGGAAACACAGAGGCCGGCAAATCATTCCACAGCCGAGCTGTTGAACACAAGAACGAGTCGAAGAAACGACCAGTTCTCATGTGACAAATGTCAACTGTGTACAAATGTTGGGAACGCGTTTGGCGTGTTTCCCGACTATGCACCGGTGCCGAAGGGATCAATGATGCTAGTTCCTCGGAGCATCTTCCATTGTAATACCGGTAGAACAAGGAAAGCATTCCCACCCGACGCCTGTGCTCTAAAGATTGCAATCCGTCTGTTAAGATGGGAGAATCTATGAAACGGACCGCCCGTTTCTGCACAGAGTCGAGGGTATTTTTCAGGTATTTTGGAGCTCTAGACCAGAGGTGGCTGCCATATTCAACCGTGGGGCGCATTTGTGATTTGTACAGGGTTAACAGTTGTGTACTATTAAAGTATCTGCGGGCCCTGTACAGTACGGTTTCGTTTATATTAGGTAGGTTGTTACATGATGATTCATATATGTTAAAGGAACCAAAGCGCACACCAGATACCAAGTTCGGTGAGCGCGCTTTCGGAGTGTCAGGACCTAAAGCCTGGAATGGACTGCCACATGACTTAAGAATGATCACAGACGCGGCGGAATTTAGAGCTAGACTTAAAACTCACCTTTTCAGACAGTCGTATCCATAAACTCAAAATCTTTCACCTTGACATTCAATACCCGCGACACCGTAATAACTAACCTGTAAAAACGTACAGAAAAAAAAAAAAAAAATGCAAGCGTTTGTGAAGGTCATTTCATGAACATTCTCCAGCCCTAAAGAGTCCTAAATTCTCCAGTATTTTAAAATAAATATCAACTATACTTTTGCCAGTAATCTCCAATAGTCCTAAATTCTCCAGTATTTTAAAATAAATAAATAACAGTGATGAGTGTAGCAAATAATGTTAAATCATGCAATGTCCAGTGTGTTAACTGTAATGTCCTCCGCGTGCAAAGCCGTATCTTCTCCAAGCATAAACTTTCTAATTAAAGTGTGTTTATTGGAAGTGACCTGCCAGGTAGGCATGTTTCTGTATCCATTTGTAAATAGTAAAATTAGTTTTCCTAATAAATTGTACAGGGCCCTTGAGGTGATTTTTCACAAAAACAGCGCTTTATAAATTATCCTAATTATTATTATTAGTAGGTATAATTAAATAGCCCAGTCAATAAACGCATTGCACTGGAACAAATTAAGGGAAAGCTGAATTTTTGCAGGTGGATAGTACTTCTTACAGGGAGTATTTTCACAAAAGTCCCCACCCCTCCCCCGCTTGCTTTCCCCCCTGCCCCACATCAAACTTTGAAATTGTAGAGTTCCACAAAATCCATTATATCTCCTAAACTATACAATATATCTGAAAAATAATAACACCATTATACTTCTTAAAAAGCTGTCTACAAAAAAGATGCAATATATTTTTTTGTTATCTACTACGGTTTGGCAAATAATAATGACATTGTCGCCATTTTCGTAAAATTTTGATTTAAAGGTGAATATTTTTTTTGGTCTGAGGGAACACGCAAAAATGTTTCAAACAAACTATTTGCCAAATTTAATAAGCTTTAAAACGATATATAACATTAAACATATATAACATAACACATCCTTAATACTGGTCAAAATCCGACTCAATTGCAGGGCGGCACGGCACCGCGGCGTGCGGCCAACCTAGTCAGCTGTGATTGCAGGTGACCGATTTGTGCTTAGATAGCGCTATTTATAGTTTTAAATTGAAACGTCGAGTACTTTTTAATTTATTTACCATATAAAAACACTTTTAACACTTAATAGTATTTGCAATAAAAGTACGAAAAAAATTCCAATAAGTACAAAATTATATAACTTTTCGTAGGTATTAAGGGATTACAGAATATTATTATTAACTGGGTGTCACAGTCGTCTTCAAATATTTCATCAGTATTTTCAGATGTGTTACTGAAGGATAGTCCATTGCAGTGGCCACACATATCAGAACACTCTAGTCCTGCCCTCCGACAGCTGTACGACTTTCCGCACGAGGTTTTACAGTTACAATAATCAATTAGAAGTTCATTTGGATTCGCGGGACATGTCATTTGTATGTGTTAACCTATATTCTCTTCTTTGCCATCCCCATTCATTAGATGGTAATTCATTTCCTGGCCATGTTTGAACTAGGAGGTATGTCCTCAGGAGATACTGGCGGGCCGCGTTCTTTACAGTTACAAGGTTTTCCATAAATCTTCTAGCCCACTTCCTTCCATGATGCGACCAATAAATCCTAAATATTACATTAACAAATGAAAACCTTCTAGTCGTAAAATAATTTTTGTAATTTCCGATGATCCGTCAGCCCCCAATACCATTTCAATAGCTCTGAAAAAAAGCAGGTTGGTCGAAAGTTACAATGCATGTTTGATTGTTCTTTTTACACTGTTCTGTTGGGAGACATAGTGCAGTGTGCATTGAGGATGGATTATTGGAATCAATATCAATAAATGGAACAGCCATTACTTAACTGGTTCCATAATCCACACAATCGTTCATAGTGACATTTATAAACCCGTTCCAGTCAACTTTTGAATGCGTTCCACTTAACCACCCTTGCGTGCCCTTTAGCGCCCTTGAGGTGATTTTTTACGAAAATGGTGCTTTATAAATCAGTCAAATATTATTAATTGGTTAGAGATACAAAATATAATGAATCGGCATGCTCTTTTCTAGAAGATGTACATTCACTGATATTTTTATGGTTACATATTTCAAGCTGCTCTTTTTTCTCTTCGCGTAGCAACGTTGAGGGATGTTTTCTTTTTTCCCAAAATTTCCACACTGAAGACGAGGTACATCTAGAGTTGTTGTCATATTAGAGGCCAGAGTGATACACTTGATTCCTCCCATGGCATGAAATGTATTTAAGCCATCTAATCTTTTATATTAACGTCGGAATTGTCAAACGATGTGTCATCTTCAATTATAGGAGGCCCAGCTTATTAGAGATCTCTGGTATGTCACCTTCATGATAAGACGAACAACGACGACAACACTTCTATTAAATGTTTAGATCCGTACATTCATTGTATATACACAAACTTGTCTAGGCCTTGCAGATGCTATTATGGCGTGGTTAATTACTAAACGTCTTCTCGTAATATCAGGTCCATTATCATACAACCTCTTCTTTGTTACAGTTGACGTGAACAGATTCAGAGTTTTAGGAACTAAATCATAACCCCCACCAGTGATTTCCGGAATATCAGGATAGCTTTCACAATCAAATGGCATTTTTTGAATATCTTCTCTGATTATTTCTGCGGCAGCAAACGTTAAACGTTCCAGATTTGCTTTCATTTCTTTGTTTCTGCACCAGTCATCTAGTATCTTAAAACTTGAGTGAGACATTCATATGGCAGTTTTTCTGCCAAAAATATATGTATACATCCGATCTTGAAAATTGTCGATCATTTGTTTCTTTCAGAAATGTATCTGAGTACGGAAGATCAGTGCCACAAATATCTATTACTATTTCCCCTAATTTCTCTAAAGTAAACTGAAATTCATCAGTATATTCTAAGAAATTACAGAGTTTAAGCGTTTTTTGGCTGAATTATCATCTTTAGATCTTCCTACAAACTTACTTTTTGAGTTAGTTTACTTTTACAGAACTTCTTGAAACAACTGTTATGATAGCGAGCTTCTGCGATTTCTTTCTTCTTTTATTGCTTTAGATTTCCTATAAGTTATCGATGCATTTACCAACTCTATATCCTTTTTACCATTTCCTGTTTTTATTTTTAACTTTCTATTTTCGCCACACTTAAATTCAGCTACATATTCGTCTAACCAATTGATTCCTAATATAATGGGCCTGATCAACTTGGGTATTATTAAACATGGCGTTTTACATTCCGTTCAGCTTTTACTGGGGCAGTCGTCCCTTGTTCACTTTTCCCCAATCCTTTCGTTGGATTCCATCCCCATTTCAGCATAATCTTCAATGCAGTGCTGTGTCTTGGTGCCGGCGTCCCTCTTCCTGTGTGAGTCGTATCCATCAGGACTAATTAATCAACCCCCGTCCGTTTCCCGAGTTGTCTGCGACCACTAGCTCCTTCCCGGTTGTAGTTATTGTAGAATTTTCTTTTGGTGAACTGTTAACTTCGGTGCACTTGCTGCAACTAGTGTTTTCGCCCACACTTTCAATTGCGTGTATCCTCCTTTTTATGGCGTGGTAACGGTCACGGTATTTGTCCTTCTTGCTGAATTCCTCCCCACTCCTCTTCTTCGTGTTCCGTTCTTCTGGTGTACATACCATTGTATCTAGTTTTCGTAGAAACTCAGCGGCGACAATCTCATCTCCTGATTGCCCCGAAAACCATAGCGATTGAATTTCCTTCGGATAATGTCTCATAATTTCGTCAACTATGCCCAACGGTGTGTCAGTAATCTTTAAAGCCTTCGCTAGCTCCCAATAGTTTGCGAAATGAGTGAGCATGGATATATTTTTCTTGGCATCATATACCCCTTCTTAAAACACACTTAACAGTTTAGATTTTACTTTTGCACCCCATGTATCATCTCTCGTATTGCAAGCATTCATCAATGTTTCTCTTATTTCCATTGTTAACACCAAACACAATTGCTTGCGATATTTAAGAGGTAGTGTAAAGAATAAAAACTTTTTTTTGTCGCAAATAATACAGTTCTCCATCAAAATAAATACATTTTCTAAATGACTTAGAAATCGCTGAGGTGTACTGGTCGATGAGCTATAATTAATATTTGTAAAAGCCTAATACTGCTAGCCTTAGAATACTTTTTCAACAATCTATGTATGTGCACGGTTACGCTATTAAAACTAGTTAATTTAACATGATTATTGTCATCGTTTTCAATACTAGCGTTAATTTGCATTTGTAACCACTTCGTTACTGTAACAACATTTCCTGTAATGTCAGTTTACATAAAATATACAATAGGTTCTCTGCAGTTCGTTAATTTCTTGTTAAGAGCGTTTAACCAGCCAGCGGACGAAAATCCACATTTCGTCGAAAGTTGTTCTTCCGATCGTGCAGGACGGTTACAATGAGAAAGATTAATTATTCTCCGTACCAGCTTTTTAAATTATAACTCAATATCGAATTTATTTCAATCCAAATTAGCTTTAATTTATACCTTCATCCAAAAATGCTGAAAGGCGTGATGATAAAACTATTAAAATAGTGTACTTTTTGTAGTTATTTTTTGATTATAAGTATTTATCATTTTTCAATAATGTCTAAATTTAATAAGAATGTTAAAAAAATCTGAAATATATTAGTTTGTAAGTGCGCAAATAAATACACAAATGGACCAATTTTCGTCAAGAAACACATGTACGTACATATTTTTAATGATTTTATTGAAACTAAAATTAAAATTCTAATACATAACTTTGCTAGATAATGTATTGATTTATTTTACTGCATGATTACATTATTTGAAATGGGTGTGGTATAATACAAAAACTTTTTTGAAAATTTAACAAATCTGCCAACGACCTATGGAATAACCTTATTATACTAAAAATTAAAAAAAAATCTAAAAATTTATTACAAACGAATGCTAGATAAAAGAACAATCTTTCGAAATCCATTTATAATTTTTTGTGGAAAAGAGTCAATACGTCTAAAAACTTTTTTGAAAATGACGTATTTCAGGCTTTCTCTGGTAATGCCCTCTTAATATTTTTACCCGATGTAGGAGGTAAAACGCACAAAAAACTTGAAAGCTTGGCACAATAACATCAAAATATAACGCACAAAACCCACACACATTAATCTCAAGACAAAGGAGATGAAACTGATTATTTTTATTCATTTTTTTCATTTGTTTCAACTTAATAAAATAACAAGTAGCGACGCGACAAGATCGTCAAACATAACGCGCAGCTCCGTGTTACGAGCAGCGCGCGTACTAAATTAAGCGCTTATCCACATATTTTCGATAGAAATTAAGTATGTAAGTAAACACTGTTATACACGCTTTTAAAGCTTATTAAATTTGGTAAATGATTTGTTTTAAATATTTTTTCATATTCTCTCGGACAAAAAAAATATTTAACTTCAAAAAAATGTTTTGCAAAAAAAAATATTTTTTTAACAACAATCTCATTATTATTGGCCAAACTAACACAGATAATAAAAAAATTCTAAAACATAATTTTTAGGCAATTTTATAAGAAGTTAGGTGATGAAATTTTTTTTATGATATATGTTTTGGTTTATGAGATATAATCGCTTTAGTAGAAGCCCACATTTTAATGTTTGGGAGGGCACAGGGGGGGGGGAAGCAAGCGGGGGAGGAGTGGGGACTTTTGTGAAAATACTCCCTAGGGTACGTACTACTTACTTGCAAAAATTCAGCTTTCCCTTAATTTGTTCCAGTTAGGGCCTGTTTTTGGTCTAGATTGACTGGGCTAAAAGTTAACATTCATAAATTCCATTTACATAATTATAATACATGATACAGTAGGATAGAAGTAGTAGCCTAGTGTAGCCTAAGTAGTGCCCTTCGGCACCGGTGCATAGTCGGGAAACACGCCAAACGCGTGCCCAACATTTGTACACAGTTGACATTTGTCACATGAGAACGGGTCGTTTCTTCGACTCGTTCTTGTGTTCAACAGCTCGGCTGTGGAATGATTTGCCGGCCTCTGTGTTTCCTCCTTCCTACAACATGGGTCTCTTCAAGACCAATGTTCATTCCTTCCTCTCCTCAAAAAGACCCTCTACACAGCATCCCAGATGACATAGGCCCTGAGGGAAATTATTTTCCTCAGGGCCTCCTGTGTGGAGTTAATGTAAAAAAAAAAAAAAAAGTAGACTAGGTTCTAGAATCAAGCATTGAATATACCAGAAACAGTCTTTTCGAAGTTAGCATAAAAGGAAAAAAAGAGAAGGAAGGAATATAAAATTTTGGAAACAAAAAAAATATAAAGCGTACATAATGATCACATAGCATTTTTTTAAAATATTTCTGACTTTTCTTGCCTAAATCTAGTGTCCATTTTTTTTTTTTTTGATACAATAAAAAAAAATATACGAGATAAACAGTAAAAGATCCCAGTAAAACAGTATCCCACTAGAAGATTTGAAATATAATTTATTATTAAATAGATAAGTTTTAAGATTTTCACGGCCAAAAGCATTTTCGTTATTTGTTTTTGGGGTGTTATGCCGTGTTGCGCTACCTCCTTCTTTAGCCAACGTTTCGGACATCGTTGCAGTGTTCCTCATCAGGGCAGATCCGGCAGATCCGGTAGATGTGTCGGATCTGCCGGATCTGCCCTGATGATGGACACTGCAACGATGTCCGAAACGTTGGCTAAAGAAGGAGGTAGCGCAACACGGCATAACACCCCAAAAACAAATAACGAAAAATATTATTAAATATTCTAAAAATACACACACTAGAAGACAGATGTAAAATAAACAACATTTTTATTCAAAATACTAATCTCTAAATTTGACTGTTACGAACTACTGCAACTCATAAACTTAAGAATACCGACAGTAACTACACGACAAAATACACTATTCTACTGTAGCATTCATAAGCGGAACTACATTGCCCACTCTCCGATACAACGATTCCCACTATGGAAAATCAATACTTATTTGATATTAACATATTTAACATAACTTACTACTTACTTACATATTTAACATAACTTAATACTTGGCGAATTTTGTTGATCTTGTAAAAAACTTATTCCAATACTATTCTTAAACACATATGTTTTTCTGAAAACCTATGAAATCGCTGTATTTTTGTATTTTTATGACTTGTGGGCTTTTTTATCAAATTTTATTTTTTATGTTTAAAAATAATCTGTAATGAATTATTTGTACTACCAAAATGTAAAAGCCCTTTGGGCGTTAAATAAATAAATAAAAAAGAAAAGAAAATAAAATTTTTGGAAACTAACGAGATATATGATGTATAAGGCTCTCGTATATAATTATCAGGTAACATTTTTTAATAATATTTCCTCTCCTAGTTTTAGTTGTGAAGGGATTTTGTTATACAATTTCGGTCCCAGGTGTATCATAATGGAGCGATTTCGGTCCAAAAATGAACCACATTTTTCTACCATTCGTAAAACATTAATTATTTAAAACATTTCCATGGCCGGCCGTTCATTTTAACACGAAGCCATTGAAATGCTTTATCTATAACTAGCTGACCCGGCGAACTTCGTACCACCTCTGAATCAAAGACTATTGTGTTGACTTATTAATTTTTAAGGTTTTTATTCTCGCGGCTCTATGGACGTTACCCTTGGCTTTACCCATCGATTTATATTTATTTTAGCGAAAGTTGACAGCAGATCTGATATTACACAATAAAACAATAGTAAGATAGTTAATTATGCCAATTATGAGCTTTCCACTGATGATAGTGAATGATTAATAAAGTGTGACATTATAAGGATGTTTTCTTAATTTTTTTTTTTTTTTTTTACAATATATGAAAGGGGAGGGGGGAGGAGGAACATAGAATTAGGATTAAGAAGCAAAGGACGGGAATATATGTTGCTTTCTGAGTTTTCGTTTTATGTCATGTAAAGTCGAGTTAAAGATGTCAATGTGGTAATAATTTAAGTTAAATGAGTGTGTGGATCTATAGGTAAATGAGTTCTGTTTGGAGTTGGTCTTGCAAAGAGGGAGATTAAAAGTAAGTGACTATCTGCTGTTGCGATTTGGAACATGGAATGATAATATATATTTTGTTTTTTGAAGAGTTTTATTAAATGTACATTTGTTACTTAAATTAAATTTTTCCGCGACCGGTTTCGATACAACCGTATCATTCACGAGCAGAATTAAAACTAACTTAAAAAATAATATGCAAGTAACAAAGATTAATTAGGTGGGAGTAGTGGGAGGGATGATTTTGGGGGGAGGGGGGAAGCGGTGGGAGGAGTCAATATTATACGGAAACATGGTTAGTAAAGGAGATTTGCAAAGCGCTATTATTTTATTCACTAAATTAATTTTAAATTTAATTTTTTTGTTTATTTCGGTGGGAGGAGTCAATATTATACGGAAACATGGTTAGTAAAGGAGATTTGCAAGGCGCTATTATTTTATTCACGCAATTAATTTTAATTTTAATTTTTTTGTTTATTTCGTATAATAAAATAATAGCGCCTTGCAAATCTCCTTTACTAACCATGTTTCCGTATAATATTGACTCCTCCCACCGAAATAAACAAAAAAATTAAATCTAAAATTAATTTAGTGAATAAAATAATAGCGCTTTGCAAATCTCCTTTACTAACCATGTTTCCGTATAATATTGACTCCTCCCACCGCTTCCCCCCTCCCCCCAAAATCATCCCTCCCACTACTCCCACCTAATTAATCTTTGGTACTTGCATATTATTTTTTAAGTTAGTTTTAATTCCGCTCGTGAATGATACGGTTGTATCGAAACCGGTCGCGGAAAAATTTAATTTAAGTAACAAATGTACATTTAATAAAACTCTTCAAAAAACAAAATGTCTAGAAATTGTTACATAGTTAATGCCCAAGAAATACAAAAAAAAGATAATATATATATTAGGCATGACCAATTCCTTGAGACACGTAGAGGTATTGCTTTGCTTAAATATTTTTTTTTCAATTAATAAACGGTCACTTAGCTAATAATAAGATACTGGCCCAATTATTTTTTTTGTACCAGAGTCTCACTCTCGGGGACGTCATCACAATTTCCTGTAAGTGTTATAAATTAATGAACAAATTGTATATAAATACATAAATAAGTAAATAATTAAATCAATAAATTAGCTGAATTAAATTCAGTTTTTTTATTAAGTTCAAAATTACACAATGAAGCAATTATCGATGCGCAGCTGTACGTATTTTGTTTTTGTCCGTATCAGAGATGGCGTTGTGTACGGATTTATATTTTTTGTGATTTTCTTACTTTTCCTTACTGGAGATGCGTTTCATTTTCTTTAAACGTGTGAGGGTGACTTATTATAATTATTTTATTTTTCCTTTCGAGGGGTGCAGACATACGTTCACCGTTTGTCTCATTTTCGGCTATTGACATTTAAGGTGTAAGAAAGAGGGGCAGCATTATATTTTTAAGAACAAAGGCAAAACAATCAGCGCATTGACATTTGACGTTTTTTTTAATTTTTGGAATTCACGCACTATTCAATATTATATTTAACGCAATATTGCTGCAGCTCTTTCAAAAGATGGAAAATTCGTTTGCTACAAAGAATATCAGGAAAAGAATTTTCTTCCAAATATTTTTTTCGTGAATTTTCCGATGTTTTATCAGCTATTTTGCTATTCGGGGCGGAGACAAATCCAACAAATCAAAGATCATAAAAATCGGTCCAGTCGTTCATGAGTTATAAATGGTGTAACTAACCCGACTGGGTTTTATATATTAAGATAACCATAGATGTCGCAAAGCCAAACTTCGTAGACTATTTCAGAACAATGTTAAAAATAAATTTAAAAAAAAAAAATTCCGGCCGAATTTTTGAACAGCTGTTATTATCAAGTAAATTATTATTATTATTAAATTATTATTATTATCACCTTTCATTATCAAGGAAACCACAGACAACATACAGAAACTGAAAATATTCCATGTTGACCCGGTTAAGTATCCCTCACGGCAGTTTCAAGTAAAAAAAAACACCCAGGATTCGCGCGATTATAAAGATAACAATTTTTTAATATTTTTTTTTTATAAATCCTTTAAATGTGAAAAAAACGCTAAAATACAGGTTAATTCTTTGGCTATACCTACAGCACTATAAATTTTTATGTCTCCGTGTTAAAATTCGAGGTATGAATTTTTTTAATGTTGGCGAAAATTTTTAAAAATGACTTGGGAAATCTCTAACAATCGAGGCAAATTTATTTATTTCGCGTGATCGCTCTAGTAGATATGTGAAGTCTCGTTAATTTTCGAAATATTGACACTGGTGAAAATCGACTGCTCACATCAGCTTTTAGAGTGCCACGGTCAAAAAATTCCATATTTTAAGATTCTTATCTTTATTATGCAATTCTAATTTACCACCACAGTCAAAAATAAAACTACAGTGTTGACCTTTAGAAAGTAAAATCCTTTTTCTCGATTCATATGTTGATATTTTTAACTTTAACCCATCATACTGTTTAAAAAAAATTACCAACCTAACCTTGCATTAGATGGAATAAGACGGCTTACTCGTATATCACTCACTTTTTGGTTTTGCAAAGAATAAATAAACATGTTCCTATATAAAAATCATAAACAATACGCGTAATATTGTTGATATCCAGGCTTACAACTCAATGAAATATGTATGAATTATGTTTCTAGCCGCTCTAAGCTCGACATTCCAACCAAGCCGAGATTAAAATCAACTTAAATACCTTGCCTATGGGCCAGTATATCAGTTGAGCTTAAGCTCGGCTTTGGCGGAATGTGGAGCTCAGCGTGGTTTAGCACGTAATCCGTATATCAGTCGTAAACCTAGAGTTGACCAATTTTAAACGTTTAGTCTATGATAATTTCTATGCAGAACCAATCTATTTATGTTATTATCTATGGACTCTATGGTTAAAACCAAACTTCAAATGTCAAACATCGATATTTTTTATTATTTTCTGGTAAGTTTTACACATTTTTTACGCACAATTGTGTATTTAAAAGCTCGATTTATTGTTGTTCATTATAACTTTTATTTTATTTTTACTTCGATTTAGATTAATCATTAGAATTGACTAGTTGGATAACGAGTATGAAATTATTTGTTAACCTTGCTTTACGTGAATCATTTCAGAAATCAAAAAAAATACTAGAACACAAAATTTCGCGGAAAAGGGAGTGAAATTGCTGGTGGAGCTGGTCTCATGAAAATATTCGCTCACTTTGGAGAATAAAGCGTCCAATGCGGTCAATTGGAATTGGATGAGCTGACTTGTATAATGGGACCGTTGTTCACCCAGTCGACCGGAGTAGAATCAACAGTCTTCAAAGGTAACTATATTATTTATGCATTAAACCGCTTACTCGTTAATACGGAATATTTTTTATTCAAACCGTTGTATTTAGCTTTATTATCACGAAAAATGAGTATTTAAGTCGGGGGAGACCAAAAAACATGCAAAAAATATGCATTTAACATTTTAATTTTGTTTAAATTAATTCACTTACGCGATTACAAATTCTTCGCCATATTCTATTTATATCAACAACTTATATGTTCATAGACAATCAATCCTTCACATTTTCCAAGGTACCAATAGCTAGAATATTAAAAAAGTTGCCATAGCGGAAAAATTGATTCTCAAATATTTTAGGAAGGTACACCAACTAGTATTGTGGAGTTTTTATGCCTTGACGCGAGTAGGCGTTATAAAGGGGCACGTTCTTTTGTATCACAAACCATGTTACACAAACCTAGCGTAGCCGCTAAACTACTTGAAAACTGGGATGTTTTTCTTGCCTTGACGCGAGTAGGCGTTATAAAGGGGCACTTTCTTTTGTATCACAAACCATGTTACACAAACCTAGCGTAGCCGCTAAACTACTTGAAAACTGGGATGTTTTTCTTGCCTTGACGCGAGTAGGCGTTATAAAGGGGCACTTTCTTTTGTATCACAAACCATGTTACACAAACCTAGCGTAGCCGCTAAACTACTTGAAAACTGGGATGTTTTTCTTGCCTTGACGCGAGTAGGCGTTATAAAGGGGCACTTTCTTTTGTATCACAAACCATGTTACACAAACCTAGCGTAGCCGCTAAACTACTTGAAAACTGGGATGTTTTTCTTGCCTTGACGCGAGTAGGCGTTATAAAGGGGCACTTTCTTTTGTATCACAAACCATGTTTCACAAACCTAGCGTAGCCGCTAAACTACTTGAAAACTGGGATGTTTTTCTTGCCTTGACGTGAGCAGGCGGTATAAAGGGGGCACTTTCTTTTGTATCATAAACCATATCACACAAACTTATACCAACATAACAAAATGACATTTGAAAATAATGTTTGAAAATGGACGGTCTCGTTTCACAGAATGAAAGATAATTTTAATTTTACGTAATCGAAATTTAGAATGAAATATTTTCCACTTCCCCCAATGCAAATAGTTGTCTTTTAACGTAAATGGTGAATCAAAAGATTTTTAAAAAAAAAGTGCGTATTAACCATTGCCAGCGATCTCAAAAATTTACCGTATTTTAGCTCAACCAGTGAGTAGGTAGGTACTGTACGTCATTAATTCTTGGCTAGGAAAATATAACTAGTTGAATCAAGAATATACAAGAATTTATTTTATGATGTTGGTACTTTCGGCAAATGTCACATTTGATTGTCTATTATCTATTTGTTAAAAAAGGAATATTCCGTATTATCCGTGCATCAAACTTCAACAACACGAACGTTCCGTATTATCCGTGAGGTGGACTAACTGCATATTTACCGTAACTATTATTAAGTATGCATATCAATTAATTGTAATATGAAATACTAACTTGTTATGTTTGCCATATTAATTGACTATATGAGGATGAATGAAGAAAGGATGCAAGGAAAATATATGGCACAAATGTGAATGGTAGAAGAACCCGGGGGTCGTCCGAGGAAGACTGGCTTCATTAGTTGGACCACGCCAAGAGTTAGAATCACAGTAGGGCATGTAAAAGAAGATGTATGCACGTTTGGCTATTCATTCTCTGATATTATTACAGTTGGTTAGTTACTTACTTAACTTAAAATTGATTTGAACTCATATCTTTCATTTCTGCCGTATGAATTAATGTGAATATCCCACAAGAGTCCCAACCTCTCCCTGCTAACTGAAGTCAGTGGGAATGCATCTTCTGTGGGATATGTTGTGAGGGTAAACGGGTTGGATATGTGATGGAGTTAAGGCAGAGGAAGGTACGGAAGTTCCTTACTATTCTGAAATGATCACCAAAGAAGGCTAAAGCATTTCAAGCAGGGACAGTCCTAGACTTTTCGCAAGCTAGAGTGGTAAGAGTGAAAAGTGTGACATTATTGATAATGTTGTAACTGAAAATATATATATACTCAATTTGGGAGGCGGCATTGGGTACCGCCGCCCCGGGAACCTTTATTGGATAACCAACACCTCTGCCATAAGTCACCCCAAGTAGTTCGCTTTGTTTGGTGATTTAGCAGGGGTGCCCGGGTTCATGGCTCATGGGGTGAGGTTTGTCTAGGTCTTGGAGGTGGATGACCAAGACACATCGAACCCTACCAGATTCCTACCCACCCCTTAAACCCTTTTCCTTCCTCGTACTCTCCTCTCCTACCTTTCTTAAAAAAAAACCCTCCACACAGCATCCCCAAAGATGATATAGGCCCTGAGGGGAATTTTTTTACTACTAGCCAGTGATTTCAAATAGCATTTGGATTCAGAGTGGATGTATCACCAACACCAAGGTGATACGGATAATATCCTACCTGAAAGTATGGTGTAACAAAATAACCTTTTTTTTTTTTTACATGAATACCGCACAAGAGTCCCAACTGCTCCCGTCTGGAGCCAGTGGGACTATGGCATCCCCAATTGGGGTATGTTGTGAGGCTGATGGTAGTGAGGAGGGGAAGGAGATAGGGAAGAGGAACGTGAGGAAGTACCTGGCTATTCTGATCTGGTCACCAAACACGGCTAAAGCCATTTCAAGCAACGTTTCAATTCTGAATGGTGGTCTCACACCAGGGCGATACTGAGAGTATCTTCCACTCTGGAACGTGCTGCAAATATACTATATTATTTTTTTTAAATGAATAATTGTGAAATAACGCAAATTAATCAAATAAAATTTATTTGCCACGCCGGGATTCGATCCCGCGACCTTCGGAGTGCCAGTCAAGAACCTTACCACTGGACTACGCCGGCCGTCAAACCTGCATTATTTATAATATAATTATTCACCCGACAACCATAACACGGGCTTGAGCCTAGCATGGTGCTCACAAAATCCATAAATGATGTAACCATTCAAAGCAATGAATAATGAAAAAATAAAAATAATACAGAAAGGGACGCATGGGCGGGTAGAGCAAATGAACGAAGAAAGGAGTGTTAGGAGAATATATATTGCAAATGTGAATGGTAGAAGTTGGCAAGACATTGTGAGTCGGACCATGTCAAGAGTCAGAATAATATAAGAGTATGTACGAGACGATGTATGAACGTGAATGAGGCAAGGAATGTATTTTTTTATATGAGTAGGTACCCCACAAGAGTCCCAGCTGCTCCCGTCTGGAGCCAGTGAGACTATGGCATCCCCAATTAGGGTATGTTGTGAGGCTGAAGGTAGTGGAGGGAGAGATGGGGGAGTACCTGGCTATTCAGATCTGGCCACCAAACACGGCAAAAGCCATTTCAAGCAACGTTTCAATTCTGAATGGTGGTCTTATACCAGTCTTACACATCTGTGCCGCTAATATAATATACATTATTTTAAATGAATAAGACCGAGTTGTTTGGTGGTCCATCCTCTCTGCCTACCCCCCGGAAATGTCGTGGTGGTTAGTTATCAAAACACAAAAACTTAGATACTCCTACATCAAAACTTTTCAAATTGATCAGTTGACATTAAGGAAGAGAATATAGAATTTTCATGACGAAAAGGTTTATTTTGCAAACACTTTTTTATTTTTATTTTTTTTATTTTTTTATTTTTTATTTTTTATTTTTTTTTTTATTAAAATAATAGATAATACATAATATATTCCACAAACAAGTCCTGCTAAGCCAATTGAATCGGCTTGTCAACAGGTGCTTATATTTTAGTTACATATTTATACATTTTTTAAATTTAAAATTTACATCTTATATCTACAGATACAACATTTTTTCATACATATCAAAATCAATATAAATCTTTTTTTTCCGATAGCCAATTTTTCACCATATATTTAACCTTATTCATAGAATTACATTGCTTTATAGTGTCAGGTAATAAATTAAATATCTTTGGTATGATATATTCAAACGTTCTCTGTCCGTACTTATTGTTAAATTTCGGAACTATTAACCCGTCGTTACGCGTGAATCTAGTGCTGTATTTATGTTCTAATTTCTCTTTATGCTGCGGGGTAAATATATGTTGAATTATAATTTTGTGCCAAAGTATTGCCTTAACAGGTAAAATTTTGGCACTCTGAAACAGCAACGGTTTATTTTGTCTCTGTTTGAAAATATTAGGGACGACCAATAATTTTACAATTGCGTTTTGTACAACTTGCACTTGTTTCAGATTGGTTATAGAAGTATGTAATAATATAAGTTATTTCCAGTTATATTGTGAAATACATGGGTGTGGAATGAAGCAACTGTTGGAATGAAGCAAGTTAACAACTTTTTATAATATTATATTCTTCTTTTTCAGCAGAAAAGAAAATCTACTACCGCAACCACCGAGTGGAGCTCTTTGATGGAATTTAAAATGAAAATTTTTGCTTCAAATCTCCAAAATGTTCAGGAGGAGCACCTCCTCTAGGTGGAGGGCATCAAGATTAAACTCCAGGAAAACGAGAAAGAACATCTGCTCAGGGCCGAAAACCTCAAGGCCGAACGCCAGGAAGAACACGAGGAGCACCTTCTCGGGATGGAACTGATGAGGAGGAAAAACTAAAGTACAAATACTACTTCCATATTAAGTAATATTTGTACTTTTATACACAAAAATAATAATTCAATTTAAAATACTTTCCTTTTTTATTGTTTTTCAAGTTACAATCCCGTTAAACCGCAATTAAGCAGTATTTCAACAGGATGTTAATTTTCAATTACAATTTAAACATATATACATAATATTACGCCTTTTTGTTAAACTGAAATTTAATTGCTTCAAAATTATTTTGTCTTAATCTTCTACATTCAAACTTGAATTGTATAATGTAAGAAAAAAATACTGATTTTATTTTATTTTTATAAATGTCATATTATGTAAACAAAAACCTAGATAACAACCACTCTGTAAATTGCCATCTCAACACAGGCATTTCACACCTAGTGAGATGAGCATTACTGTAATCAAATGTAATATTAAAATAAATAAAATAAAAAATTATGACTCCTACTATAAGTATACCGATTGTCACGCATGACAATATAGACCAGCTTAATTTAGTAACCATTAAATAAAGTAGGTTATTTCTATGTTGTCGGTGAAAGCTTTCACCTGAAATATATCCGGATTTTGATCCGTCATTATCTTAATATCTTCATTTTGAAGTATCAAGTTTGTTAAGAATTCTTCTTTTGTGTAATTTGTTTGTATTCCTTTGAATATTACACCTGAATAAAGACATTTAAAAAATAAACACTCTGTTATACTTCCTCAGGCATTTTTTTATTTTGATAAGTACCTATATTATTAATTTTCAGTATGGTTGAATGCTGAAGAGGCCTGAGGTAAATTTACAACTACGTTAGCTCAAAAAATAAATAATTACACTAATATAAAACATGTAACCCCTGCCACCTTGAAATGATATTGGTGAATCTGAGATTGGCATCACAAATAGCTTTCACGTCGATAGAAAAGAAACCTTTTCAGTTCTGGTGAATCTCTGCGTTGCATCCACCTAAAATAATAGTTCAATAATGATTAGTCTGCACATTCATAAGTCGAATAAGGTAAGCAAGCAAAGGGGGACATGTTTGTTGATATTGGGACAAGCACTTGGATAAAATGACGTTTAACTTACCAGGGGACTGTACCCGCATGTGCAATCAAGAGCACCAATCACTTAAGGGAAGCGTGCTATTGCAAAACACCCTCTTTTTTTTCCAAACTTTCAGGATCGTTTTTCAAAGTAATGAAAGCAGTTGATTGTAAAACATACAATTGATTGTAAAACTATCCAAATGTGCTTGCTTGCGGTAGTTTTGTGAACTTTGATTAAGTCCCCCACAGCAATCAGCATGGAGCCAGATGCTAGGTATCTGATTGTCAAAAGTATCTGGTGTTTTGGAGAGTGCTTTATTCCTGAAATGAAAACAAGCACACTATGCAGACGGGTACTATATTGTTATCTATTTTTTTATACCTTTAAAGCATTTTCACTTACCAGTTAATTTTAGATTTGACGTCATCCCTTATCAAATCTAACAAGCAATTTACGACCCTTTTGGAGAGACGAAACCTGTAATAAAATTGAATTTCATCCACGCCAGGAAGTCGTCAGCCCTGTTTCTATATATTCGCACTTTGCGTGGTCTGTTTAAATGTTCTACGAAATGAACGATATCTAAATCCTCAACGCTCGAAGAAAGCTCAAACTCCATGCTGATGGTTAATTTATTCATAATGTAATTTACGTACGTAGCAGATGTATATTGAAATCGAAACATTGGCAAATGTCAAATTTGACAGATGCGTTATTGCCAATAGCGCCACAGCGTCTAGCAAAGGAACTATTCTGCGGCTTAAGTGGCCGATTTGGTCGGTTTAAGTTGAGCGAGGAATGTGGTCCTTAGCAGTGACTGATATACCGGCCCTATATCCCATAACATGGGTTGCTTCCATTCATAACCACATCTATGTTATTCCCTCTAATATCCCATTTTCTTCTGATTCCCACTGACCATATTACCATAGTAGCATTATTAACACTTGTTTGGTTTCCACAGCGGATGGACTGATATTCTGCTGTACCGATGATGATGATGTAAAGAAACCAGGAACAATGGATCGAGTCGTCAGTTCTCTTGGAAGCAAAAACCGCTTAAGGATTAGCCAACAGAGTAAGAAAAAATGTTGTTAAATTAATTAGAACCGACATTAATAATTTAAAAAAATTTACAATATTAAAAAAAAACTTTTATATTTTAATACTAAAATCGAGGACAGCCAAACCAAAAATTAATAACTCGTCAATTTTGTTTTTTTTGTTGTTTGTTTTCAGAGTGCTTGGAGCATTCAGCAATATTTTGTCCGGAACCAGATACACCTATAGTCGGTGTTATAGGGGGTACTACAGTCACAGATCCAGGAGCATTCCCCCATATGGTAAACTTTCTCAAAATTCTTAATACTTCTTAACCTTTCCCTTACTGTGCTAAAAAAATACGCGCGCTCCGGTGCTGTGTAATCAATTCCCGTGTTAAAATCATCGATTTTATATCTGAAATATATGAACATTCATAGCTAATCGCTTTTGTTTTTCGTAATTTGTGTTACAAGTGATAATAATTTTAATTTAATTGCTGAAAACATGAAAAAACCATCGTCCGTTGCTCAAAAAACGGGCGAGAAGACCATCTCAAAGGATTGCCCGCGAACGACTGAGGCGCTGGGCGCTGGGCTGCTACCCAATACATATATACAGCTATGTATGTTTAGCTACTACGCGGTCGTAGGTATCGACGGTCGAAACACAACACGGCGGTCTCTGTTTCTCGTGTTCCCGTATAGCAAAGTAGAGCGAGACGTCACATAGCGTGTCATCTCCCCCCGCACACTCTTCGCGTATCACGGTCCACACTGGCACACGGTTGATTGTATTTGTGGTTTATTCCCGATATTTAACAAAATATCTCTGATTTTGAATTAAATTTGCTAATTATTTAAAATATTATTTTTTAATTCAGTGTGTAAATGTATAACGGAGGAATACCTAAAACCTGAATCCAGAATTCATTATATTTATAGAGATATAAAAGTTATTAGAAGCAATGTGTAGTATTTACGCATTACAGACCAGGAAAGGTTAATCTTCAAATCGATTTATCTTCTTATTTTCTTACGTCTTACCTTCTTACGTTCATTTATTCTTATCTTCTTATAATAAACAATAAATTTTCAACTATTTATACTTAATCTATATCATCATATCCATTTATCATCTTACCTTCTAACCTTCTTACCTTCTTATCTTCTTAACTACTTACCTTGTACTTAACTTCTTATCTTATCATCTTTTTACCTCCTTACCGTTTTGTTTTCACATCTTATTCTTTTCTTACCTTCTCTTCTTCTTCTCTTCACATCCTATTTTCTTCTTATTCTCTTATCTACTGCATCTTCTTGTGTCATAATATTTTGAGTATTTATAGGTAGCATTGGGTTGGAGGTTAACGGACAATGCTGGCTTCTCTTGGCTCTGCGGCGGTTCTCTGGTGAGCGAGTTTTTTGTGCTTACTGCAGCTCACTGCACTTTCTCCAGGAACGCCGGACTAGTTAGGTGAGTTTCAACGCAACCAGTGGCGTAACTATAGGGTGGCAGGGCTGGCAAAATGCCACGGGCCCGCGGGGGCCGGGGTCTCGGCACGAGAGGCCGCTAACTCAAAAGTAACCTAAAGTTTTTTACAAAATTTAGTAAAAATTTTAAATTTTATACATATAAGCACATAATATCAATTAAAGTTAGACACAACTAAAGACCGTGTACAAATTCAAATAAATTATTAAGATTTAAACGCATTCATAAGAAAAGGATGTGGATCAATTTTAGAACGCATCCGTTGGTTGTTTCATTTTTAGTCGCGGTACTTTGGTGGCGCGGGCGAACTAGTGATGCTCGGGGTATTCCCGCATTTTGTTAAACAATAAAGTACTTTAAATGACACTGATCTCTTAAAAAGGCCTTGGAATTTATTAATATATATATATATAAAATCATCTGAATCATTTGCCACGGAAATTCTCAGTTTTCGGTCCATCGTCACACACGAAAAAGAAAACGCTTCGTGTATTAGAGAACTTGCTAATTTATTAATAATAAAGAATCATTTTATGCCGTGCAGCTTTCCTAAAGTATGCATTATTGTTATTTTTTATAATTCCTGTGCCTAGTGCTGAAAGATCAGGCTTCATACATTTATTTATTTTTCTTTGTTTCACGGTTTTTTAGAGAAAAATGTGTCCTTACTGGAGTACCCCGTTCTAAGGACACATTGTACAAGTTTTATTGTTTGAAATATAAGTAAATACCTTTGTTAAAATATTACAGACGGAAATTATAAAGTTTAACCTAAAATAAAGTACAATACAAGCATTAATCTTTGTTCAAAATTGTATCTATATTCTTCCTTCCCAAGTCCATAATCAATATATTTATGCTTCTTTTGAAGTCGGTTATTTTTGGTTTTTATTGCAAGAGGGAGTAAATTAAATAATTTTATGGAGAAGTATTGCATATTTCTTTGTCCAAAAGTCGTTTTAGTCGTGGGTTGGTGGAATGTATAACATACATTCCACCAATATAGATCTTGTGAATCGGCCCGAGTTTGTCTGTGTAAAGTTATCCTGGTTTTTGAATGCTTAGGTACATTAGAATGTCTTTTGTGTATAATTGTTTCAGTGACCTTAAATTCAGCACTTTCAAAACATAGTCTGTAGGGGTTCTGATGGGGACTGTAAGTATAATTTTCAGAATTGCCCTATGTGCCATGAGGACATAACTAGGCTATTCTGTCTATTGCAAATTATATGGCCCAGTCCTTAATCTTTGATGACGTTATTTATACTTTTGCGGAGCGGAAAGTTCGGAGGAAAGAATTTTTTAAATAAATATCTTGTAGAGGTAAAGTTGTTATTTATTTATAAATATGTAATACCCATGCTTTTGGAAATAAAATTTACGAGATATTTATTAAAAATGCACACAATTCTGTTGCGTAACTTGGGAGGAATATAAACGCTAAAAATATTTCGATTCTCATGCCTGCAAAATTTTAAAATCGAGCGTCTTATTTGCACGAGGCAAGTAAGCGAAAAAGTGGATTTTATTTATTTTGTGCATAATTTTATAAGAATGAAAAAAGTTAGAACATACGAAACCTCAAAAATAGTCTTAGCCATAAAGGGGTATTTAAAAAAAAAGTTTCTTGTATTACTTCATAGTTAAGTCATGAAAAAACATTTTTTTAGTGGCTTACGCTTATATTTTTTGTTAAGTAAATAATATTTTTATTGTAATCCCAATACATAAAAAAGCTAGTAAAAGCTTCGATTTATCCGTTGCATATTTTTTGATTTTCGTACTGTCAGCCGATTCGTCGTAAAGATTAATCTAAATAGGATTTCACGTTTAACTTCATCTCAACTGATTTATTAAAAACCAATTACAATGTGACTATTTTTAGTGGAGGGGGGGGGGGGGGGCATCTAATGAATTCGCCTCGGGCCTCAGATGGTATAGTTACGCCACTGCACGCAACGTAAATTTGAACGTGTTTTTTATACAATACTTCGCACAACCCTTCTAGTTTCTTTCCGGAACTGGGTCTTGGCCTACCGAGTGGACTATTTTCAGCCGTCACGCATATCAACACATTTAGTAATAATATAATTAACCTGGGTTTGTTTTTATTTTTTCCAGTGGTAGTCCAGAAATAATCCGCCTCGGTGAATTGGACTTTACCAAAAACGATACTGAGTTACAGGACATCCAGATACAATCCATCATCGTCCACCCAGAGTACAGCTCTCCTAGCAAGTATCACGACATAGCACTGCTGAGGCTAGCCACACCTGCCAAGTAAGGGTTGATTACTATTTTCATAAATAATCTTTTAATAATAATAAAATAATAATATTTGGATGATTTATATAGCGCCGTTTTTGTGAAAAATCACCTCAAGGGCGCTGTACAAACTTATTATACATTTCTAAAATCTAAAAAACTACAAGCTAGGCAAACAATTATAAACAACTTATGGCTAAAAATTGCATACATCGGTTCATTGATCACCGATACGAAAATATGTGTACAATATTTTGACCAATGAACGCGATGCTGCCTAAAATTTAATGAAAACAGGACCATACTTACCTGGGAGGTCGCTTGAAATTAACACTGTATATTGTCCATTTAAAGAAATTTAGATAGAGTTCGCACGCAGAGGACATTATTGTGAACACATGATATTTAATCCTGAAAAATATTTTAATATTAATATGTAATCGATTCTTTGACGAGTGTATTTTGGAAAGTAAAAGCAACTTGTAAAGGTGGGAGGTGCAGTAGTACCTATAAGGATTTGATCTTTCAAAATGTGATTCGTCAAGAAACAGATTGATGTGTAAGGAATCGACTCTTACATCGCGAATCTCTCACATTCGAATATGTAACGTTGAACAGATTTGAATTCGTTTAGTCCATTCGTCTTTTCAGTAAATTCATTTGAATTATAATGAAGTGTATTTGGATTTTCGATAAGAATTATTGTATTTTAGATTATTATTTTTACACAAGAAAAATAATAAATAGTATTTATTCATGTTTTATCGTGATTCAGTCCATTCATGATTTTAACTTATTTATTTCGATTTTATTTTATAAAGCGCTTTTATTCTAATTTCACAATTCCAAGAATTTTAATTTATTATTTACACTAGATTTTAGTTGAAGTCCGTTACATTATTTTACTTTTTATTAAATTCTTCATATTTTATTTCTTAAGAACATTAGATTTAAATTTCGTCAGTTCATTAGAACTCTCACCGTAGTAAATTGATTTTTTTTATCAAGTGCATTACAATTTTTTATAACGTTAAAAAGACTTTTGAATAAAAGTCTTTAAGAATTTTCATCCTTTCGAAAATATTTGTGTTGTTACATTCCCTTTTCATTACGTTGTTTTTAGTACCTACACTTCCATTCATATTTGTTATACTTATATTATTAAAATACTTAATTCTTTCTTCTTTCATTTAATGTTCATTGTAATCTGCTTATTTCATATTGCTCCGAAACGACATTAGTGTGATGTAAATAAATTTAATACAGATTGACTAGGATTTGAACATTTCCTTTTGCATCATTTATTTTTCCCTCACGATCTTACACGACGTTTATAATTTTACTGTTTTTTTATTTATTTTTTTATTTTATTTATTTATTTTTCTTTGTTTTACAGTTTTTTAGAGAAAATGTGTCCTTACTGGGGTACCCCGTTCTAAGGACACATTGTTCAAGTTTTCTTATTTGAATTATAAGTAAATACCTATGTAAGAATATTACCGAGGAAAATTATTATGATGTTAAATTTAAAAGAAAGTACAAAACAAGCATTATTCTTTGTTACGTTGCAAAATTGAATCTATTTTCTACCTTCCCATGTCCATAATCCATATTTTTATGCTTCTTTTGAAGGCGGTTATTTTTTTATGGTTTTCATTGCAAGAGGGAGTAAATTAAATAATTTTACAGAGAAGTATTGCATATTTCTTTGTCCAAAAGTCGTTTTAGTTGCAGGTTGGTAGAATGTATGTTGTAATGTAGATCTTGTGAATCGGCCCGAGTTTGTGTGTGTAAAGTTATCCTGATTTTTGAATGCGTAAATTAGTATGTGTTATGTATATAATTGTTTCAGTGACATTAAATTCAGCCCTTTAAAAAACATAGTCTGTAGGGGTTGTTCAAAATTGATGGGTGTCCTTTTAAATAAAATAATTATCTTTGCAAAAAACTTCACTGTTTATTTCACTTGGACATGTTATAAATGTATTATAATACGGTGTCAACACACCGGGCCAAACACTGGCAGTTGTTTACTGTTAAAACTTGCGTTGGGAAGAAGCCGATAATAATGAGATGCTAGCACTTTTATAATGTAAAAACCTGCATACATTTAAAGAATGAATCATTACACACTTGACACTCGGAAGCATCTACAAAAAAATGGCTTCCTCCATAGTACGTACTTGGTAGTTAAAACAGGTACCGAACATTCAGCGACTAGTCAAGCTTCGCACCATTTGAAATATTAATGTCTGGGAGCTTGCTCAAGCAACCCATAGGTGCTGGTAGTATCTCAATTTTTAACATAGCTTCCGCCTCGGGGTTTCTAAATCGCCTATACCGATTTATGAACCCTTCAAGAAAACATAACAAAAACAGGGGAAGACAATCAAGGCAAAAGCAAAAAAAACACAAATCCTAACTCTAAATACCGTACAAATACTAACAAATAATTTTACCTATTATAAATTAGCAGCCAAAACTAAATAATCCTGCACTGCTTATTATACTATTATTTAAAAATGTACATTCACAAGTTGAATTTTAAGGTGATTAACCTAAACTAATTACATAAACTTAAATTAACCAAAAATTTTTTACATATTTAAATAATAACTTAACACAAAATACTATTATAATAGAACACAACCCAACACAAAATAATATTATAATAAAACCCAACCCAACACAACACAATTGTCTTTTTTTTTTCCAAGTCCATTGGTTAGGATCTTCTCCAGGTGCAGTCCACGATATAAGCACCACAGCGCGGGGTGCAATCAATCATCAATTTATAGGTTGTCATGTTGTTCCTGGGATTGGTATCTTTAAAGGGTCTTTTTTTAAATATTTTCACCCTAAAAAGTTTCATCATGGTCGTCCGGGGTGTCCGGACTGACGGAAGGGTCCGGGGCGTCCGTCACAGGTTCAGCTTCCGGATCCAGAGGCATTAGACATATCTTTGTGATAGGCCTGACAAAGATTCCTTGAGGGGTTTTCAGGGTAACCACTCGCACTACACCATCCGAGCCGGGATGTGTAGATATAACTCGCGCCATTTTCCATAATGGTGGAGGTAAATTATCTTCCTTCAGAATAACCAGATCATCCTTTTGCAGTGCCCGTTGATTACTGGTTTGCCATTTAGTCCTTTTTTGTAGCTCCATCAAGTACTCTCGCTTCCATCTATACCAAAAGGATAACATTAGCGCATGGATTCTCTGATATTGGGTCAGTCTGTTGTCTGGTATGGCTCGGACATCTCTCTCCGGAATGATAGAGGATTTAGTGCCTATGAGGAAATGGTTTGGGGTGAGGGGTTGGTAATCGTGGATGTCATCAGACAAGGAAGTCAATGGACGGGAATTTAGACAGGCCTCAATCTGACAAATTAAAGTATACAAAAGTTCAAAGGTTAAAGCAGAATTACTAGTGACTCTATACAAATGAAACTTTGCTGACTTGACCGCAGCTTCCCACAGCCCTCCCTGACTAGGGGCTCGAAGGGTTATGAACCTCCACTCAATACCTCTGTTAGCTAAATAATTTTGAATCTTGTCGTTGTTCTCTCTCAAACTGGTATACAGCTCCTTGAGCCTATTACTGGCCCCCCGAAAGTTGCTAGCGTTATCGGAAAAGATCTTATCAGGTTCTCCCCTACGGGATATAAATCTCTTTAAACTGTTCAAAAAAGCATTGCTAGATAAATCCGAAACTAATTCCAAATGAACCGCCTTTGTGGAAAAACAAACAAAAATACATAAATACGATTTCACGAGTGGAGCTCTCCTCAGTGGCCCACTTTTGGTTGGAATCGGTCCAGCAAAATCGACTCCCGTGATAGCAAACGGTCGGCTCGGTGTGATTCTTTCGCTCGGTAAGCTTCCCATGATCCGGTTACCAATACGAGGATTACACCTAAAACACACAATACACTTATGTAATATCTTTTTAACAGTATTTTTCCCAAAAATAGGCCAAAACCTTAATCTTATTTCAGCTAATAGCGCTTGAGGTCCTGCGTGTAAGTTTACATAATGACAGTGACGTATAATCAATTCGGTTAGCTTATGTTTAGCTGGCAATATAATTGGATGTCTTTGTTGGTACGATAGGTGTGTAGCTAAATTTAATCTACCGCCCACATATATAAGACCATCACATAAAAAGGGATGAAGAGATTTTAAGTTACTATTTTTGTTGACATTTCCCTGGTTTTTTAATGTCTTCAACTCTTTTTGAAAGGCATGTGCCTGAGCTGATTTCAGTAGACAATTCAAACTTGCTTCTAGTTCAGCTACACTTAAATTACCTGAAATTTTACTTTTAATATTTCTGCAGTTATTCACAAACCGCAGTACATATGCTGTAACCCTTTTCAATTTGATAAATGAGGAAAATTTTCCAAATATTTACCATTCTTGAATATCAGTAGATAAAAGAATATTTTTACTCTTGAGCTCCGGAGGGTTTGAGCAGGAAATGTTCGATATAGGCCAATCGTTGACTCCGTCGGTCAACCAATTTGGTCCATTCCACCATATTGTAGAATTTATCAGTTTATCCGCAGTAGCTCCTCTGGAAAGTATATCCGCTGCATTGTCGGATGATGATACGTGTCTCCATTGATCTGGATCACTCAGTTCTTGTATTTCGGCTACTCGATTGGCCACGAAAGTGCTCCAACGAGTAGGTTGACCTTTCAGCCAACACAGCGCTATCGTAGAGTCACACCAATAATATGTGTTGATCTTCATTATATTTAATGCTTGTTTTATAGTTTTCATTAATTTTGCCAGTAGTACAGCACTACATAGCTCCAACTTAGGCAGTGAAATAGACTTCAATGGTGCTACCCTTGATTTGGATGTTATTAAGTGTGAATGCCACTTACCGCTGTGGTCCATTGACACCATATAGATACAGGCTCCGAAAGCCTTCTCAGACGAATCGCAAAAACCGTGTAGCTGTAGCTCTTTTGCTTGCTTGCAAATAATTATTCTTGGTATTTTCAACACATTTAGCTGAATTAAATCTTGCAGGTAGGTCCTCCAGGGTGCTAATATTTCATTAGGTAACTGATCATCCCATGCTGCTTTGGACTGCCACAGCCTTTGCATTATCAATTTGGCTATGACTATTATCGGCCCTAGGAGTCCCAATGGATCGAAGGTTGATGCGATGCAAGACAATATCTCTCGTTTGCTCTCGGTTGGACCTGATGGCTTCATTATTACATAAGAAAAGTAATCAGATTCATTGTTCCATGTTAATCCTAATATTTTCTCAGTCTTTGGATTGTCAGTAATAATTTTGTCGGAATCGCCTGAATCGGCACACTTAGCTTGGCCCGACTCGGCTGACAATTCCAACGCATTGGACCTCCACTTCCTCAATGTCATCCCCGCAGATGACAAGATGCTGATTAATTCTTCTTTTAATTTTTTACAGGATTCCAGCTCATCTGCTCCCGTTAACAAGTCATCCATATAGAAGTCATTTTCTATGACCTGACTAGCTCTAGGAAAAATTAAATTATTATCCATACCAATTTGCTTTAAGCATCTTGTGGCTAAGAAGGAGGAAGGTGCCAGTCCATAAGTCACAGTCTTCAGACGATAATGCTTGAGCACATCCTGTGGCGACTCGCGCCATACTATCTTCTGTAGGTCCAGGTCATCTTCACACATGTTAATCTGGCGGTACATCTTCTCGATGTCGGCAGTCATGACTATTTGATGTTTCCTGAAATGCAATAGTTGGTTATATAGATCCTTTTGTATAACAGGTCCTGTCATCAAGGCTTCATTGAGGGAAATTCCATTTGAGGTTTTGGCGGAGCCGTCAAAAACGACCCTCACTTTAGTAGTAGTGCTGGATTCTTTCACTACAGCGTGATGCGGTAAAAAATAGGAGTCACGATCCCCTTTTGACTGGTCACACATCTCCATGTGTCCCAGTTCTTCATATTCACGCATGAATTTTACATATTGTGTCTTTAACTCGGGATGTGACACAAATTTTCTTTCCATGTTTTTAAATCTTTTTTCGGCAGTGAGCAATGAGTTTCCCAACTGATCAATGCATGCCCGACGCGGTAAACTTACAACATATCTACCGTCATCTTCTCTAGTATGAGTACTTACAAAACTGGCTTCGCAAGCCTTTTCTTCTTGAGTTTGAATTTTAGTGGAATTAATCTCTTCCAATTTCCAAAATTTTTCTATTTGATGACTCAACTTATTTATAGATAAACTGCAAAAATCTGATACAGGCCTTTGTTTGGGATACACGTTGATAGGACCGGACACAATCCATCCCAGTTGCGTACGTTGAAGCGTTGGTCCTGACTCGAGTTTCAATCTATCGTTGTTTAGCATCTCCCAGAAGCTCTCCGCGCCCAACAGGATGTCGATGGGTGCAGCTATATTGAAGTTCGGGTCTGCCAGCTCCAGTCCTGGTGGTATTTTGAACTCTTTTTTCGCCATTGTCACTTGTGGTAAATTGGTTGTAATTTCCTGTAAAATCAGACATGATATTTCGCGTTTATAATCCGTATTAAGCGAAGTCATCTCCACTGAAATTCTCTTTTTTATGTGTGTGATATTATTATGGATCCCAGACACGGGTTTGTTTATCCATTCACATGGTAAATTTAATTTATTAGCAAATTCAGCTCTCATAAAATTACTCTGCGCACCAGAATCAATCAGGGCGCGAGCTTTAAACATTTTATTGTTGGCCCCCACAATTCCTATGTAGGCGGTTGACAATAATATTATTTTTTCTGCCTTTTCCGATGCAGAAAAATTCGACACTATAACCTCGTTATTAGCATCCATATTTGAGGTCTCCGGCGGAGGTACCTCCTTGTGTAATAGAGTATTGTGGCTATACTTGCCACAAATTTTGCAGGTTAGGTTTGTCTTGCAACTCTGTGCTTGATGACCCAACCTCAAACATTTAAAACACGCCCGGATTGATTTCGTAGCATCAATCCTATCCTGTAATTTTAATTTTAGAAATTTTTTGCAAAAATAAATTTGATGACCTTTATCATTACAATAAATGCAGTTGTTTGCCTTTATTGCCAAGAATACCGATGAATCTTTTTTGTTATTATTGTTGCCTATTTGCATTTTATGTAGGTTAGAAGATTTTTTCTCTGAAGCATTCATAAGCTCCAATACTTGTGCCCTAGCAGATAAACATTTTATGAATTCCTTTAATGTAGGTAATTCACCTTGCAATGTATATTGTTCCCAATTTCTCCGGGTAGCTATATCCAATTTATTTGAAATTATGTAAATAATCAAAGGATCCCAATGATCTACTTTAACTCCGATGTTTTGTAACGCTTTCAAATTGACATTAGTTTCATCAATTAAATACCTTAATGCTACAGGCTCTTCATGTTTCATATCCTTTAATTGAAATAGAGTTTGGATATGTTTATGTACGGTAGCCCTGAGATTCGCAAATCTGTCGTGTAACAATTCCCAAGCCGATAGGTAGTTTAATTCCGAAACTTCTAGATTAGCAATTATTTTCAATGCGTTCCCTTTCAGCGCAGATTGTAAGTAAAAGAATTTTTGGACGTTGCTCAAGGAACTGTTATTATGAACCAAAGTTTTAAAGGTTTCAACGAAATTCACCCAATCTTTTTGATTCCCATCGAATTCTCTCAATTGGAGAGTTGGAAGCTTGATTTCAACTCTACCCTCGTTAATTGAGTCAATCGCCCCTTTAGCAGTAGCAAGGACTGAAAAATATTGATTTTCAAACGTCTCGCGCTGAATAGAATTTTCCAGTTCCTCATCCGATAAAATTTCAATTTCGTCCTGTATAGATTCGAATTGATCTAACAATGGCTTTATTCGGTCGTACCTCAGTTTAATTTCAATCGCGGACAAGGAGTTTATAGAATCCGCGAAACGCATCAATTTCCCTTTAATCACGCCTCTCTTGGCTATTAAAGATTTGATCTTATCCATTTTGTGTACAAATACCTTTTCGTAGCTTAATCCCTGATAAAATGTGTTCCGACAATGCGTATTTATTTATTTGAGAAGCTACCCGCCTGAAAGACAACAACGACAATATTCCTGGCAATTATTAATTGAGAACCTAATGTTCAATCATTAATTGAAAATCATGAGTTGCATAAAATCTTTACGTGGGTAGTGATTTTATTTTTTACAATACAATATTTATGGGATTAATCTTGTTAAAAAACTACGAATGAGTTCTGAATGGATGTTAAAGAATGGGTATGGGTGGGAAGGCACTAAAAACTTATCTCATTTCCGATGTGAATCCAGTCTTCCTTTGTTCATCTTTGTGATTCCGGTAATTGTAATTTTGGTCATCTGTATTAATTGGCAGCTGGTTCTTGTTTTTTTTTTATATTATTGCAGTCCTCTGATTGCAATCCGGATCGTAAGGCCCATGTTCAAAATTGATGGGTGTCCTTTTAAATAAAATAATTATCTTTGCAAAAAACTTCACTGTTTATTTCACTTGGACATGTTATAAATGTATTATAATACGGTGTCAACACACCGGGCCAAACACTGGCAGTTGTTTACTGTTAAAACTTGCGTTGGGAAGAAGCCGATAATAATGAGATGCTAGCACTTTTATAATGTAAAAACCTGCATACATTTAAAGAATGAATCATTACACACTTGACACTCGGAAGCATCTACAAAAAAATGGCTTCCTCCATAGTACGTACTTGGTAGTTAAAACAGGTACCGAACATTCAGCGACTAGTCAAGCTTCGCACCATTTGAAATATTAATGTCTGGGAGCTTGCTCAAGCAACCCATAGGTGCTGGTAGTATCTCAATTTTTAACAGGGGTTCTGATGGGTACTCTAAGTATAATTTTCAGAATTGCCCTTTGTGCTATGAGGAATGGTTTTATAGTGGAATCGCATGAGCTTCCCCATCTGATAAGACCATATTGTAGTTGAGATTGGGCTGAGGCATAATAGATTTTAATTAGCTGTTCTTTATCTAAAATGTTTCTTATTGTTTTGAAAAAATAGGTTAGTTTATTTTTAAATTTGTTGCTCACATTTTCCACTTGGGAGTTCCAATTTAAGTTTTGATCAATAATTATTCCAAAGTATTTTATTGTTTGTATTTCATTCAATTTTGGACAGTTGCAAGGAATTTCTCGGTTCACGTTTATACAGTCTTTATGATTTTTTATGTTTAGGTTTGTATTGAGGTTATCCGTCTGTTTGTTGTGGATTTTGAATTTAATATATTTAGTTTTTGTATAATTTAGTGTAAGTGAATTTGAATCAAGCCATTGTTTTACCCGATTCATCCCTTTTTCAGCTTTTTCAAATACAGTCTCTCATGACTTTCCATGGAATAGAAGGACTGTGTCATCTGCAAAACTAATGACTGAGCCGTGACAGTTTAGTTCACATAAATCATTTATATATATCAGAAATAAAATCGGGCCTAAGACACTGCTTTACGGGACTCCATATTGGATTTGTATTGGTTAACTTGATTGATTTTGAATCCTGACTAACTGTAGCCTTCCTGACACGTAGCTTTTAATGAGGTTTAGTTCAAGGCCTGTGGCTCCAATCTTTTTGAGTTTTTCTAGAAGATATGTGTGATCAATTGTATCGAAGGCTTTACTTAGATCTAAAAATATTTCGATACACTTATTTCCGTTATCGAGACTATGTTTTATACTTTTTACAATAGAGGCGATGGCATCAGAGGTGCCTCTATTTTTTTTCTAAATCCGTATTGTTTTTCAGATAGTATGAGGTTTGTTTCAAGATATTGAGTGAGCTGCTTCTTTATAACTTTCTCTACGATTTTTGAAAGATTATTCAATATTGTTATCGTCCTATAGCTATTTATATCCGCTTTATTGCCAGTTTTAATGATTGGTATAACAGAACCCATTTTAAGCGTTGCGGGAAAGATACCCTCCATGATACATCCGTTCACAAGGTGGAGGAGTGGTTGAATTATTTCATCTCTAGGTGATTTAATTATTCTCATTGAGATGCCATCTGATCCTGAAGTTAGTGTTGGTTTCATTGAATCTATAATGCTTTTAATGTCATCTGCTGTAACCTGTAGCTGTACTTAATTTAAAGGTGATATTATTAGTAAGTGTGTTGTTTATCTCATTATCAGTATAAGGAGGTTGAATTATATTTTTAGCTAAATTAGAACCCACCTTGGAGAAATATTCATTCACAAATTGAACTATTTTCTTTCATATTTTATTTTTGATTTGGTGTATCAAGTTCGGTAATATCACTACTTTTATTGTTTTTAGTGTATGTCATCTCCTTAATAATTTTTCAGACAAGTTTAGTGTCATTATTACAGTTTTGAATCTGACGTTTGTAATAATTACCTCTGGCAAATTTTAGAAGTTTGGAACACATGTTTCTATAATGTTTGTAAAGATTAAGGGTAAATTTTCGGGATTAGTGTCCATGGCTATTACGAATAATTTTTAGAAAAAAACTTGAGATTCGCCTTAATCACTATAAAAGGAAACTTTTTGCATTACGGCTGGGGGAAAATAATGCATTTTAATTTTCAATGTCGTTAAATAAAATTTCACTTCGCGAACCGATCTACGACAGCCCGCCCGCTGCCGCCCACCATTTGTCACTGTTATGTTGTTGGTATCCCTGACCTCACACAAACGAGAACTAGATACGATTGTAGCCGACTTTATGGGATACATTAGTACTTACCTAATACGCATGTTTTATTTTTATTTTACGTAACTTATATCCAATCGTTATTTTATGGTAATAATAAATATATACGAATAGAGGTTTGTTAACATTATAAATCTGTTTTTCATAATTACGCGCCTTATAATGCTTGTGTATGTTACCTTTACTTTAAAAAACAGCCTACGTTTTTGAATGGTTTGTTTGGCTACGCAGGGTTTGTGTAGCGGGCTTGTGTATATTATCTTTATTTTAAAAAACATCCCAGGATTTGAATGGTCTGTCTCCATTCCAGTTTATTAATTCTGTTTTTCATAATTACGCGCCCATCATGTATCCCACGAAGTCGGCTACAATCGTATCTAGTTCTCGTTTGTGTGAGGTCAGGGATACCAATAACATAACAGTGACAAAATGACAGGCGGTAGCGGGCGGGCTGTCGTAGATCGGTTCGCGAAGAGAAATTTTATTTAACGACATTGAAAATTAAAATGCATTATTTTCCGCCAGCCGTGATGCAAAAAGTTTCCTTTTATAGTGATTAAGGCGAATCTAAAGTGTTTTTCTAAAAATTATTCATAATAGCCATGGACACTAATCCTGAAAAATTACCAGATTAAGAAACGAAAGATCAAGTGGATTTTTTTAAGTGTATTTTGTCTCTAACTCTTATACTTTTTAGAAATCCTTGAGTAATCCAAGGTTTTTTTTATTTTACACTAGCTGGTCCCGGCATGCGTTGCTATGCCATTTAAAAAAGAAATTGTTTCTCCATGAGTGTCCTTTCCCATTCGTCCCATTCCCCTTCCGCCTCCCCTTCTTCTCCTGCGTCCTCTTCCCCTCTCGCGTTCCCACTCCGTCACCTCCACCTTCTCTCTCCCCACTCCACTCCTCCACCCCTTCCCCCGTCCCGCTAACCACCCTTTCGAGTTCCCCTCCCCCCTCACACGTACCCTTCCCCTCCCGCATTCCCTTCCACCTTTCCCGCCTTCCTTCTCCCCTTTCCCGCTCCCTCGTCCCACCAATCCCCCTCCCGCGTTCCATATATTCAATCCCAGTACATTCAGTTTTTAAACAGTCCGCGTGCCACCTTTTACAATTTTTATTCAAATTTCCATTTTTCATGTCTATTAAATTTGGTACCTAACATAGGTACCTATTTAAAATATCTAAAATTCTTGATTCGATTCAGACTATTAGGGGAGTACCTACTTTAAATAAATTTTTCAACTTTTCAAAAATAGAATCCTGATTGAACATTTGCAAAATGTCATTCTCTAACACGCGAACTGTCAAACGTGCGATGTTTTCTGTTATTATCTAATTTTCTGCGCAATTTTCTTAATTTTTCTCTCCGTAAGAACCATCCTCGAACTTCAAGGAATATTCTAAAAAAAGAATCGGTTCAGCCGCTCTCGAGATTTGCGCTTACCAACAAATTTAGCGATTCATTTTTATATTATAGATTTGTGTGGAGTTTGTAAAATGAATGATTCTGAACATTTATGAATATTTGTTTGAACAATGCTTGTAAATGAGTGCCAGTAATCCTGAAAATCATTAATTTTAAGTAGTTATCGCCAATCTTCCAATTTTAATAAATCCTTTAACCTGTTAATATTAATCCTATTTTTGACTATTGTATTTTTAATATAAGTATGTGTATTTTGAAGTTGAATGGTAAGTGTCAGTGTAAAGTGGTCAGTAATATTGGAATGGTGAACGGCGGCACCGTATGCTTTGTTTTTTTTTTTATCATGATGTAGTCAATTCAGGAGGCAGATACATTTTGAGCATTTTCGTTATATCCTAATCTTGTTGATATATTGTGCGGTAGCATCGTGTTGATTAGTTATTTCAACGCTGCCTTTCTTTGTGTTAAACTACAACCATATTGATATCCGTAAACATTTTTCATTATATTTTTTCAGATACAACACGTAATTTGTTACATAATTTTTTTTTTCATTATTATGACTTTTTATCAAGGTGATAAATATTTTCATCACATATTGATTTTGTTGGTTTTTCAACAGGTTGACGGATTTCGTTCGACCCGTCTGTTTGTGGCAAAACGAAACTTTGGAGAAGACAATTATTGCGAAGGCCATTGGATGGGGAAGAACTAGTCAAGGTTTGTTATGATTCCATTAAAAAAAAAAGCAGTTACAATTCTAAACAGTACACTCACATCTCACATTGATCATCCGAGAAATCAGCCACATTACGTTGTTGGGTAGCGGTTTTTTAGCATTCTCAAGAGTGGATCTCAGGTGCAAGGACCTGTGGATACCGCAATAATTTTAAATCAACCAAATTTTTTATTTCGCCTCTGCATGAGTTTTATAACCGTGGTTTTTTTATGCATCTAAAATAAAAAAAAAAAATTTTTACGATACTTCTGTACGATAGATGTGGGTTGTTACCCATGGCTGTTTCCAACAGCTTTTATATCGGAATCCTGAGTATCTGTTGTCTTAGTTATACTAGTCGAAAAAACACGAAACATAAAATATCTCAGAGTAATAAATAATTGACGAAAATCTTAGATGGGACCTACATATCAAAGGTATTACGGAAAAACTTATATATTTCTTTAAAAATCTAAGAAATGTGGAAAATAAAAACGATATGAAAAAGTTCTACTATGCATTATGTCATTCTCTAATTGTGAATTAATAGTGATCAAGAGATTTCAAGCTTTGGAATCCCCCAAGGTACAGTGCTTGGACCAATCCTTTTTACCATATATGTAAACGATAAATATCTCGGCGTAATTATCGATAAAAATCTGAAATGGAAGGAACAAATATGTCAAGTAGTAAACAAAATCAGAAAATTAATATATATATTTTTAAGAATTAGAAATTTTCTGTCGATAAAAAATCTATATTTAATCTACTATGCCTTAGTTCAATCCACTCTACAATACGCTATTATTAGTTGGGGATCCGCGTATAAATGTAACCTTCTTCCAATAGAAATTGTACAAAGAACAATTATTAAAATTATATTAAAAAAATCCTTAGACTACCCAACAGAACGCCTGTTTGAAGAATTTCAAGTACCCACATTTAAAGATTTATATATTAAAAATTCAGTAATTCAAATAATAAAAGAAAAAGATAAATATCCATTTTTAAATGAAAACAGAACTCGACTTAAACATGTTTTTCTATGCCCAAAACTAAATACGTCTTTTGCACAGCATCATTATACTTATCAGGGAAGAACTTTTTTCAATCGTCTACCAGAAGAAATCAGAAGCATCAATGATAAAACCCGAATACTGCTCTCTGTCAAGAGACATTTTAAAAATATTCTTAAAAAAAAAACTACTGTCAACTAATCTTACAAATATCTTAGTTCTCCATAACATTCTTTCTTTAAAAAAAAAAACACACCATTATCAAATAAATACTGCAGCTCACATATATTTATGTACAATTCATTATTTAAGTACTAACTTATACCTAACTAATAACTAATAGCATTTATGTACACTCCCCTTCCATACACAAGCAAATGCTTTTAATGGAAGAGTAGTAAAAAAAAACCTGTAAAAAAAATATTTTGTTGTAAAATTGTAATTATAATAAATGTTTCAATAAATAATAAAAAAAAAATAAAAAAATAGAATATGGAATCATAGGATGGGGATCTGCTACACACAAGTACATACACAACCTGAATTCGATTAAAAAATGAATCATAAAGACCATTTTGAAATTTAGAAAATGAAAATTAGAACGCCTTCCATTGAAATTTTCGATAGCTTTGATGTACCAATGTATTACAAATATATGCCAAAAATATATTACTTAAGCTTTTCAAAAATACTGAATCCTCCACTAGAACGTGCATGCATAACACTAGATTGAATAACAATTATATGAAACATATTTTCAAGTTATAAAACCACATTCGGACAAACAAACAACACATACTTTGCAACAAAACTCCATAACATCCTTCCCCAAGACATAAAACTAATAAAAAATTCTAATTAATACAAATCAAGAATTAAAATATGCCTAAAAGAGGCCAATGAAAAAACCCTAATGAAGACTCTAAAAACGACATAGATAACATATAAACTATATTTAAATAACTTTAGTCTGCCTCGCCACAGGACCCCCTAATGAGGAGCACTAAGAAAGACAATATTTATACTTAAATTCACCAATATATTTTGTATGTTTAATTATTTTATATAGTCACTAAAATAAAAATAAAACTTAAAAATCAAAAAAGTTCTCCTAGGATGTCACATTACTTCGGATGGCTTATAATCCTCCGAACGGTTTATTACCAATCCCTTCCATCATGGCCGAAAGAGGAGTCTATGCGAGAATAATTTCACGCAAGGCCGCCAACACAGGCATCTGACTCTTAACAGAACGGGTGACGTGATTGAACACAAATAAGACGTAGGCCCTGAGTGAAATAATTTCCCCCCTCCTGGTCCCGGTAATTTTCCCTCCAGTCTCATTGTTAATATATGAAATTATTCAGTAGCGCTGCTTTTGCCACTGGCGGTAAAAATGAATTATTTTCCTTATTTCAGTTGGCAGTGGATCGGTCTCCTTGCAGTCGGTGGATCTGTCGTTCTTCACCAACCAGCAGTGCCGGGAGAGTTTCGGGGTGACGAGGACCATGAAGCAAGGAGTTATACCGCAACAGCTCTGCGCCGGCAATTCGGATGGAGGAAAAGACACGTGCAGCGTTAGTATAATTTTTTAACATTGCTACCTAGATAGTGTCTTGGATAATTTTATCAATTGTAAATTTTTTTTCAAAGAAAGACAAACATTCTCGGGTTACGAATAACCCAACAATGTTTGAAAATCTCCTACAACCACCACAGAAAGCCGAAAATGTTGTTTGTGAGGGAGGACTTAGCCAGCTGAAAAATCAAACACGGGAGCCCCGGGTGGGACCCAAACGCGATGCCTACTCAACCACTGACCGGTCCGATATGCGACATCTATTTGCTTTTATGCAAGTCTTGGATGAATATTTATTTTTATTTTTAAATTACTGAGTAAAACCTCAAATTGTAACAATTAATTAATTCCTTCGGCTTTCCGAGCCGCCATAGGAATAATTGTGGTTTATTTGAAATTTTCAAAACTACACAATTGTTAAATAGTTACCTAATCAGGTACCTACCAATCAACAATGTAAAAATTGAATAATTCGGTTTTTGAAACATTTCAAAATATTGAAATTTTTGAAAAATGTTGGTATTACAAAAATTTTACTTTTTTTGTTTGTTTACCAATAAGATTTTAAAATTTTCGAAAACGTGAAATTTAAAAATTTTAAGAATTTTTTAATTCAGATAAATAATATCTAATAAGAAAGTTTGGAGGATTTCTACAGCGCCATTTTCATGAGAAAATCACATCAAGGGCACTTTACAAATTCATTTTTGCATTTAACCTATATAAACCAAACTTATAACTCATATGTTATATTGCAAGTGACTTTTCAAGTTAAGTTCGATAACGAGTGACTTACAACTAAAGCTTAGGTACATAACTAGTGACTTAAAACCATGCTCATTTTTATGACTGAGAGGGTATTACCATAATCCTGCTTTATTCGCATTACGACTTATAATTAATTATCTTTAACTAGCTTATTACGACCAACATATAAAGTTTTATAGAAAAGGTGGAAAGATTTAGATACCTCGGCAGCATTCTCACGGAGACTCTTGACCCAGCTGTAGAGGTGAGGTGCACAATTGAAATAGCAATTTGCAGCAAAAATTCCGTAAAATGAAATCGCTCCTCTGCAATGATAATATCAAATTAAAACTAAGGCAGAGAATGTTAAAATGTTACGTCTTGCTGTATGGATGTGAGACATGGACTTTGAAATTAAATACCATGAAAGTTTAGAGGCTTTTGAAATGTGGCTGCCCCGGAGAATGCTCAAAGTCCCATGGACCGACATGATTACCAACGCAGAAATTTTCAGGCGGGCTAGGTCAGATAGAGAACTGCTCACGTTGGTAAGAGTTAGGAAAATTTCATATCTGGGTCATATACTTCAAGGGGAGAAATATTACTTGCTCCAATTAATATTAAATGGCAAGATAGAAGATCGCCGAGGGCCTGGTAGGAGATAAATTTCTTGGCTGCGAAATGTACGAGAGTGAACCGGTATTAGAAGTGTGGAGGAGCTATTCCGGCCAGCCAAAGATAGAGAAACATTTACCAGAGTGATCGCCAAAGTCGGAGGGATCTGAGAGGGCACACGAAGAAGAAGAGAAAAAATTAAAAATTATGTTATTTGAAAAGTTTTGTCATTATAAAATTTCGAATATCTGAAAAGTACAATATTTAAAAAATACGAATAATTTGTTCATTTGGAAATTTTTGAAATTTTGAAATTATTGAAATTTATGAATATTCACTTTTTGAAATTTAGAAGTTTTGCTTCTGAATTGGTACTTATCGTATAGAAATAAAGCGTGTCATTAGATTGAGTTAAGCATCGATGACACAGGGATAGTTTACAAGCTACTATCTGGGAAATTCACTATCTGTTAGTAAACTCGCCCAGTGTCACTTGCTAACTAGCAGCAACTAGCAGATTGTTGACAATCTCCGAAAAAAAGTTGAAAGGTCGTCAACTTTACTCGCCTACACGCTTGCTCCGCTTGCTCGTGATTGGTTGATTTACGTTTCCAACATGGCTTCCGATAAACAGCTGATTTCGACTGTCAAAAATGTGAAGAATTATTTCACGCAGGCGTTGTTATTCTTGTCACTGGCGCTAAAAGCGACCTCAGTTTCCTACGCTTCTGAGCAAGTGGAAAGTTTTGTGTGTCATCATGACAATCTCATTCACCGATTTACCCGCTTTTAAAACTTAGTAGATAGTAGCTTGTAACTCGCCGTGTGTCATCGAGGCTTTAGATATTAAATCACATTGTGATGTTTTACGCTGATGGCTCTAGGGGCGCTCGTGTATTGCAAGTTGTAAGCTCTGTAATTGTTTCTATGCATGGCCAGGATTCCAGATTCCAGGAGTGACTTCATATAAGTTAGTGTCTATGTGCGGAAGGTATGTTATCCTATGGTATTGTAGGGGTTTACCGTTATTAATTAAGTAATTCGTTTGCTCTTTCAGGGAGACAGCGGCGGACCTCTCTCCATTAACCTGCCAACTAACAGGCTGAAGGACTGTATCCATCACCAGGTTGGAATCACCTCCTTTGGGATCGGCTGCGGTTCCACCACGCCCGCCGTGTACACTAGAGTCAGTCAGTATCTCGACTGGATTGAGAAGACCGTGTGGCCATAATTAAGTATGATTTCATCAAATCTAACATAACCACCTAAACGTAACATAACGTCGCCACGTCTTGTTCAAGACATCACACGGCAAAACAGAGCTTTTAGCTCAGTATGACATGTCAAGAGGAATAGTGCTAATACCTATATCAACTAAAACTATTGATATATTTAACTGACGTCCTCCATGGTAAAGGGGTGAGGATTTCGACTAGCAATCCAAAGTTTTAAATCCCAGCATGCGCAAGTACATTATATTTAATGTTGCTGTGCCATTTTAATATATATTAGTTTAAATTTATAGTAGGTACCTAAATATGCAGAATAATAATGAAGGATATCGCGGTTCTAAAGAGAAAGATACTATCAGTACCTCCTTGGTGTACCACATTCAGATTTGAAAAGTTTGCTGTGTACACGTCTGTTATATAGCTTCACAGCCAAAAAAATCTTGGCTTCTTTTTCCAAAGGTTCCTAGTGTGTAATACACTTAGTAGGTACATTTAGCTTATCAATTTGGTTTTATGATTATGTGAGCCTCATAGCTGTGGATCTTGATCTGTTAGTGACCCACACTTCAATTGTTTTCATGAATCATAATTAGATTAATCTCTGTTTCAGAAATCTCATTATTTCGGAAATGGGAACTCGAAATTGGGTTCTTCGACAATTCCATCCAGTTACCAGAATGCTGGGACCAGAAAAAAGATCACACTTCTCTGGAGATGAATTATCCCAACACAAACTTCAAAATGGTCCGTCCATTTTTAGATGAATCTCTGTTAAATTTAGCAGCCAAAACCCACAAGGACTGTTGAGATCGTAGATAAAGAAGTAAGAGAGATGGGACACGACATGAACTATGAACAATTATTTGTATAAATTTCAATTTAGTTTTAAAAAAAAAACTGTTATTTTTTCAAGCAATCAGGAGTATCCTCATTTACGAAAGACAAAACCAAGTTTTATACGGTTCTTTGCCAATCAGTATTAGAAAATAGTGTTATCGGATGGGGTATACATAACCATATTTTTTATTTTATTTATTTATTTTATGATAAAAATTTTATTACAAAATCATAACTAGTATTTATAATACTTTATTCACAATGAGTTTAATAAAACTCGTGAAAACTATATAGTCGTGGATTGGCGTCCAAAGGTTCGATCCGAACCAAAGTTGATTTGCGGTAAGCGGGAGAGAGATGAAATTGACTTGCATCTGATACTTATTGTCTCCTACGCAAACTGCGTTTACTTAGTAGATAGCACCTCACTCATTCTACCTAATTAACATTCTATTTAACAAATGACTCCCAACGTAGTACCTAATTAGCAACATAACAATGGCAAAAATAACTTTTAATTATTGCTTGCATCAATATAATTTATGTATTGTTTATAGCCAAAATTTTCAATTTGAGAGGAGGGTATGGGTACCGCCACCCCGGGAACCATTTATTGGATAACCAACACCTCTACCATACGTCACCCAAGTGGATAGCTACTTTAAGTAACTTAGTAGGGGTGCCCGGGTAAGGTGTTTTCAGGTCTTGGCAGCGGATGTGCTTGTCACTCCTGAACACACTGATTCCTAGATTTCAACCACTCCTCATATTCTTTTCCTTCCCAGAATTTTCTTCCCTTCCTTTCCTTATAAAGACCCTCCACATAGCATCCGCAAAGATGACATAGGCCCTGAGGGAAATTATTTTCCTAAGCAATGTTAATATAAAAGTATGCTTCAAAAATAAATTTCTTACTCCATGGACTATTTTAATAACAAAAAATTTTAATGACAACAAGATTCCTAATCAGTAACCATAACGAAGTTATATAAACGGAACACGACTGGTTAATTATTCACTATTTAATGTGCAATTATTTTATACTAGCTGGTTCCCGGCATGCGTTGCTATGCTATTTAATAAAGAAATTATTTCTCCCTGCGTGTCCTTTCCCATTTGTCCCATTCCCCTTCTGCCTCCCCATCCCCTCTCGCGTTCCCACTCCGCCTCCTCAACCTTTCCTTTCCCCACTCCACTCCCTATTTCACCCGTCCCGCGAACCCCCTCGCGAGTTCCCCCTCTCCCCCCACCCCTTCCCGCTCCAGCATTCCATACATTCAGTCCCGATACATTTAGTTTTAAAACAGCTCGCGTGCCACCTATTGCAATTTTTTTATACAAATTTCATAATGCCAGAGGTCACCATTTGTTTTATACAAACCTTCTCCTGACAATAACGAACACAACAATAAAAGAATTATCCAATTTGGTGCAGTCGTTTGGAAGTTATGCGCGTAAATACATTTCGGGGATTCATTTTTATTTATCATCTATTCAGTTTCTGGTATCCTTCCAACCACAGTCCTTCCTAAACATGAAATCACAAACACCATCCTACAAATTACTCAACAATCAACTCATATTAACATCAAGCCACTTTACAATCAACACATCCACACTCACAATACTCGAAATAACAATAAAATCGGCATTCCTCAAACACACACTACAAAATATGAGATAAAATCTCTGAACTATGTTGTCTATACACTATAGCAGGGGTGAGGAACCTTTTTAGCGTCGCGGGCCATTTGGATGTTCATACTTTAACCCGCGGCCGCACTCCAATTTCCGTCTCGGGAAGGGGGGGGGGGAATATTCGAATCAAAGAACTGGTTTTACTAAAACTAATTAAAAAAAATAGTTCCGTAACTGCCAACACTCTTTTATTATAGCTACACTCAGAATACGCAAATGGTTTTCCTAAAATTATGGCTGCACATAGTCAACCAGAATTTTATAACTGCACTTTGAACACGAGAATGGTTTCTGTCAAAATGCATCAGCAGATGAAACCACAGAAATTTTTCTTTGCATTATAAACACGGAACTAGTTTCAATTTAGATTAAATTTGCATGCGGGGAATTAAAACTACACTCAGAACATGAAAATGGCTTTCCTCTAATTCTGGCAGCATAAACTACGAAACAAGAATTTTATAAATGCACGTCCAACATAAGAAATGCGTTAGCTAATAAAATCACACCTGATGCGTTTTCGTTGTATTCTTAACACAGAACTGGTTTTAATTACAGGTTGAATCTGTACGCGGGGAATTAAAACTATACTCAAAACGTGAAATTGCTTTCCTCCAATACTGGCAGCACATATGCAACTACAAATTTATAACTGCACTTTACACAGGAGAATGGTTTCTTACGAAACGCGTTAGCTAGTAATACCCCACCTGGAATTTTTTCGTTGTATTAGAAACACAGAACTGGTTTTAATTAGAAAGTGAGTTTGTACGCGGGGAATTAAAACTCCACTCAAACACAACATGAAAATGGCTATCCTCCAATTCTGGCAGTACAAAGAACGCAACTAGAATTTTATAAATGGACTTCTAACACAAGAAATGCGTCAAAACATGAAACCCCACCTGGAATTTTTTCGTTGCGTTCTAAACACAGAACCGGTTATGGGGTGAATATGTATGCGGAGACTTAAAACTACTGAGCGTAGCCATTTTACTGAGTACATGAAAATGGCTTTTCTCTAATACTGGCAGCACAAAAGCAAATAGATTTTATAAATGCACTTCAAAAACGAGGACGGACTTCTACGAAATGCGTAAGCAGAGGAAACCACACATGGAATTTTTTCATTGCATTTTGAACACAAAACTGGTTTTTCCGTCAGAGCGAATTGGATTATGAGTTTCCAACCTGTAATTGATCCTGCACCTAGAACACCAAAATGATTTACCTTCGAAATGCATTAAGGTTAGCAGATGAATCCGCAACAGGAATTTGCATTGTGAACACAAGATTGGTTTTACCTTTAGAATGAATCTGCATTGGAGTCCACTAGTCAATCAGCTTAAATTAAATTGTATTCTGATCACGTGAATAGGATTTCTACATTTTGTCGCATATTTATTGACCGCAATATAATTTTATATTTATTTAACTAATTACAATAAATTACATGTAATGATATTTTAGGCCAGAAGTGTGGCATTTATGTTTGTATTATATACAAAATATTAAGGGACGTGCTTGACTTAATATAACCAGTGATTCCTGACTTTATTTGGGGAGATTGTTATGTCTTTTAGTACATCACCACTTTGTAATTAAATAATTTCGTACTGCAGATTATCAGGCACATTCGATGGTTCGACTTTGAACGGTGTAGCAAATATGTTCAAATCCGTTTGCTCTCTTTTCAAGTCCTTAAATCGTTCATTAAATGCCTCACTTAATTTCGCGAACTCACCAGCGTATTTAAACGATGTATGACTCTTTTTTCCTTGCAGTGTTGGAAAATGCGTAATGTTATTCATTTCAAGTTACTCTTCACAGCCTTAATTTAGTTTCAAATGAATTCACGTTTCACCCAGCTTCAACTTTTCATTTCTTCATAGGTGTCTTTAATAGGATTTTATTGATTTACTATCCACTTTACTTCCGCAACGATGATGAGAAAATAATGTTTATGACAGACAGTGACGGCTCGTTAATTTTGGGTATGCTAGAGTGCTGATATTAAAAAAATGGTATTATTGATGTTGTTGTAGCCGAAAAAACATTTTTTTTTTGAAAATCAGTTTTTTTGATGAAAAATTTCAGGACGTTTCAGTTTGGCGGTGTGCCGCACCGATTTCCTGAAAAATCTTCATACAAAACACCGATTTTTGAAAAAAAAAAGTATTGTTTTTCGCATACGACAACATTCATGATGCCATTTTTTAATATTATAGCACCCTACTACACCCAAAAGTCACGAGCCGACACTGATGACAGACTGCCTAAGATTCTCCTCTGAATGGAGTTGCCATCAATCCTGAAATATCGGGACTGTCGCGTACAAGAAAATTAAAAGTTTCGATGGAATTTTACTATCGTTTCACAATAACAAATTAAAATAAAAGTAAAATGGAAGGTTTTATCACGTTTTGAAAAAACCATCCCGGTCTGTGTACTTTTTTGTTGTTCTTTCAGCAGGCCGCACCAAAGGTGCCCGCGGGCCGCACCAAAAGGCCACGCGGGCCGCAGGTTCCCCACCCCTGCACTATAGGTATAGTTCGCTCACAAATATATACAAGGGAATCGAGCAAAACAAAAAAAATTCAGAATAGGTAATGCCTTAAAAGAAATTATGTACTTAATCTTCTTGTCATGTTAAATTGTCTTGTTTCTTTTTCTCTTCTTTTCTTTTCCATTTAGTTGTAATCATCCATATCTGTGTAACCTTTATTCTTTTTTCTTTAATTGTTTTCTATGGTTGTTTGTTCTACTCAACCCGTTTTTTATTTTTCGTATATGTTATGCTTTTAATATCTAAATTCCTAAGTATAATTGTTACTATTTCCTCCCACCCATGAATTGTATGTTTCTCCTGTCCTAAAATGAGTTTTGTAACTCATCGGGATTGCTCTAGCAATAAATTTAAAAAAAAAAAAACAATAAAACTTTAATAATATAAAGACAGTTCTGTTCATCCGATTGCTAGGAAACTTTGGTGAGTTGTTGTGCACACGTCCACGATGGTTTCTATATGTACTGGTGAGCTCTGGCAATATGAAATTTGGGATGTGAGGGGGGATGGGAACTCAGGAGGGGTATGGGAACTCGTGAAGGGGGTTCGCGGAACGGGGGAAGCGGGCGAAGGGAGTGGGGAGAAGGAAGGCGGTGAAGACGGAATGGGAACGCGAGAGGGGAAGGGGATGCGGGTTCGGAGGGGAGGCGGAAGGGGAACGGGACGAATGGGAAAGGATACACAGGGAGAAACAATTTATTTATTTAGTGGCATAGCAACGCACGCCGTGAACTCGCTACAATAATATAATGGAGCGACCTATCGACGTAATTTATTTAAACAGAGATAATTGTAGGACTGGGAAATGGCATAGGCTACTTAATATCCCGGAAAAAATATTTCATTATGATATGAAAATACTTTATACAGTAATATCCCCTAATACCATGCGAGCGAAGCCGCGGGTAAAAGTGAGTTGTTTATATAATTAATTGTACACGATAATTCAAATCAAACTAAAGATTTTTGTGTAATTGGTAACCCCAGGCGAGTACAGTCAAATAATAAACTAATATAATATTTAATTAAATAAAGTCAATACTAGCGAAACGGAAAGAGAAAAATCAGAGGTGTCAATATCTTTTTTGATTTTTCTCTTTACAGATTTTCGATTAAGTTTCACTAGTATTGTCTTCATTTAATGGAATATTACAATTTGAGGTTTCACTAATAAAGTTAAAAATAAATAGAACATATTCATTGTAGATTTGCAGAAAAGTCAATAGATGTCGCGCATTAAAAATAAAAATTTAACCAGACACTATCTAGAGAGCATTTAGTTCGAGTTTGAATCATGCAATCGTTCATAAAGATAGCCGCCAATAAAATATGCGTTAGGAAAATGAAGATAATGTCGGTAGTTCTTAGTCGAAGTATGATACAGTTAAAAATGACCGAATCGGATAGGGACACCTTAGCTCAGTTGATAGAGCCGTGGCCCACAAAGCCGAATATCCTGGGTTCATGTCCCAGAGGTGCAAATATCTTTTTATGATTTTTCTGTTTCCAGATTTTCGCTAGTATTGTCTTCATTTAATTAAATATTACAATAATTTAAGGTTGTTCCTCTCAGTTAAAAATAAAAAAAATAATGTAATTATTTTATTTTTACTTAAATATAACTAGTAGTTCTGTAAACAGTAGGAATCGCGTCCAAATACTCTCATTTTAAATTTCTAAGTATGTTCTTTGAAAACATAAGATTGATAATTAGGTATTTAAATATTCATCTAATTAATAGTAAGCCATTAATATTATACGTTAATTTTTATTAAAATCAAGTCAAGAATTATACCAGTTCGACAAGTTTCATTATAAGAATAATAACAGATGTACAAAAAAATAGATAACCTCATAGTAAAATCAAACACATATCAAGCAAATAATTTGACTACAAAAAAATACAAAACCTTTATTAAAGATACTAATTTTGAAAGAATTAAAGATACTAATTTTGAAAACTACCTGGGGTGGCGTCAGATCTATGATTCATTATAACTAGTTTCAAGCAAAGCCCATACTAAAAATGGATTCGCATGTGTCTTTTTAAGGTAGGCTGAACTGCAACAAGAAAGAAATTTTTCTCCGCGGTGAGTAATCGTGTGCTTCGTCAAATTTCTCCTTTGTGTACATGAATAACTGCAATCGGTACACGAAAAATGTTTTTTTTTCAATTGTGAGTCAGCATGTGTCTCCTCAAATTTCCTTTTTGAGAACATGAATAGTTGCATTTGGAACAAGAAAAAGGTTTTTCTCCACTGTGAGTACGCATGTGAACCGTCAAATATCTCTTATGAGAACTGCAATCGGAACACGAAAAAGGTTTTTTTCCACTGTGAGTCAGCATGTGAGATATCAAATATCTCTTTTGAGAAAATGAATAACTGCAATCGGAACACGAAAAAGGTTTTTTTCCGCTGTGATTCAGCATGTGAGCCATCAAAAGTCCCTTTTGAGAACATGAATAATTGCAGTCAGAACATGAAAAAGGTTTTTCTCCACTGTGAGTCAGCATGTGAGCTATCAATTGTACCTTTTGAGAACATGAATAATTGCAGTCAGGACATAAAAAAGGTTTTTCTCCACTATGAGTCAGCACGTGTCTCGTTAAAGTACTCTTGTGAGAAAATGAATAACTGCAGTCGGAACACAAAAAAGGTTTTTCTCCACCGTGAGTAAGCATGTGTTGCTTCAAATTTCCTCTCTGAGAACACGAATAACTGCAATCGGAACACGAAAATGGTTTTTCTCCACTATGAGTCCGCATGTGTCTCGTCAAACTACCCTTTTGAGAACATGAATAACTGCAGTCGGTACATGAATAAGGTTTTTCACTACTGTGAGTCCGCATGTGTGCCGTCAAATATCTCTTATGAGAACATGAATAATTGCAGTCGGAACACGAAAAAGGTTTTTCTCCACTGTGAGTCAGCATGTGAGACTTCAAATGTACCTTTTGAGAACATGAATAACTGCAGTCGGGGCATAAAAAAGGTTTTTCTCCACTATGAGTCAGCTTGTGTCTAGTTAAAGTACTTTTGTTAGAACATGAATAACTGCAGTCGGAACACCTAAAAGGCTTTTCTCCACCGTGAGTCAGCATGTGCTGCTCTAAATTTCCACTCTGCGAACAGGAATAACTGCAGTCGGGACACAAATAAGGTTTTTCTCCACTGTAAGTCAAATCCGTCAAGGAGTCTGAAAAATAACACGCATAAAGATATAATTGTAAGCAATGTTAATTACAATGGGAATAAAATAATTAATTATTATTCAACCTTTCAAAAAACCTTAAGTATTTTAAAATTATTTATAACATTAATTGCAAATAAAACACAAATTGTATTCAAAATAAAATACTCTCGCGTAAATCCAGTCGCGCCATGTTTTTTTTTCAGATTGTAACATAATTATCAAAATTTTCTTTAAGTGAATATAAAAATTAAGTCCCTGATGTACGGCAGTGAAGCGTGCATCTGGCAGAGGAAGGAAGACAGAAGAAGAAAACTAACTAACTAGTAGCCAAGATAATGTAAGTATAATGAAGAAGAATAAGAAAGGGACGCTTAGATGGTAGGATATAAAGTGCAAATGAACGAAGAAAGGAGTGTTAAAATTTAACTGATGGTAAGCTGGAATGTTAAGCCATACTGTAGCATAGTAATGGACTGTGTCAAATATTATAAGTATGTAAATGGAATTTGTGAATCTTAACTTTATTTAATATTAAGACGAATGATGACGGAACATAAAAATCGTATTGTCAAATGTCCAATTTGAGAAAATGAATTGTTACAGCGGAAACATGAAAGGTTACTCTGCACTGTGAGTCAGGATGTGATACTTCAAATATCCCCTTCGAGAACACGAACAGTTACAGGGACAGAAAAAGGTTTTTCAACAGAGTGAATGCGGAAGTGCGCGTCAAACTTTGACGGATAATATTTATTTATTTATTGTTTGTTTATAAATATTACATAATACAATATAATGAACTTAAAATGTCCAACTAGGCAAATGCCCGTTTTAGCATAAGTAATTACAATGCGGACAAAATAATCCATTTTATGTAGAATGTTTCTTCAGATTTTAAGCGCCCTTGAGGTGATTTTCTCACGAAAATGGCGATATAAAAATCATCCAACAATTATTATTCGTCAATAATTCTGAAAAAAATGCTGATATTGTTTAACAAGTAAGTATAAGCACAATTAATCTTTAATAAAAAGTATAATTTTTTTTTTACACTAAATCCACACAGATTTTGACGACCTCCGTAGTCCAGTGGGTAAGACTCTTGACTCACAATCCGGAGGTCGCGAGTTCGAACCCGGCATGCGCAAATAAATTTTATTTGATTAATTTGTGTTATTTCACAATTAATTCATTTAAAATAATAAATAGTATATTTGCGGCATGTTCCAGAGTGGAAGATACTACCAGTATCGCCCTGGTGTAAGACCACCATTCAGAATTGAAACGTTGCTTGAAAATGGCTTTAGCCGTGTTTAGTGACCAGATCTGAATAGCCAGGTACTTCCCAACCTTCCTCTACCCCACCTCCTTCCCCTCCCCACTACCTTAAGCCTCACAACATACCCCAATTGGGGATGCCATAGTCTCACTGGCTCCAGACGGGAGCAGTTGAGATTCTTGAGCGGTATTCACTGTAAAAAAAAAAAACACAGGAGGCTCTGAGGAAAATAATTTCCCTCAGGGCCTATGTCATCAGGGATGCTGTGTGGAGGGTCTTTTGAGGAGAGGAAGGAATGAACATTGGTCTTGAAGAGGCCGATGTTGTAGGAAGGAGGAAACACAGAGGCCATTCCACAGCCGAGCTGTTGAACACAAGAACGGGTCGAAGAAACGACCCGTTCTCATGTGACAAATGTCAATCATGTTCAAATGTTGGGCACGCGTTTGGCGTGTTTTCTGACTATGCACCGGTGCCGAAGGGATCAATGACGCTAGTTCTTCGGAGCATCTTCCATTGTAATACCGGTAGAACAAGGATAGCATTCCCACCCGACGCCTGTGTTCTAAAGATTGCAATCCGTCAGTTAATACGGGAGAATCTATTAGGCGGGCCGCCCCTTTTTGCACAGAGTCGAGGGTATTTTTCAGGTATTTTGGAGCTCCAGACCAGAGGTGGCTGCCAAATTCAACCGTGGGGCGCACTTGTGATTTGTACAGGGTTAGCAGTTGTGTACTATTAAAGTATCTGCGGGCCCTGTACAATACGCCCAGTTTTTGGGAGGCTAATTACTAAAGTACGAATTATTAACTAACAAAGCACATCGGTTATACCTGCTGTCTGTGTTATTCTTTCTACGAAGTCCTTTTTGACAACCGGCAGGCCGATGTCAATTTCCACAAATGGAATTCCCACTTCATCTTCTTGTCGGGGTTGTGGTTCCGTCTTGATTATAGCAGTCTCCGCAATTACGCTTCCTTGAAAAAAAAACAACAAGACGTATATTGTCGTCTCTCTCCGAGAGTATAATCCAGTCTATCTCCACAAAAAAAAATAGAAGAAAGCCGAAATATCGAATACTGTTGATTTTATACAATTACTTAGAGGAGTAGGCCACCATCACTGGTTTAACATAATCGCTACGATACTTTGCGTACTTTACAAAAGTTCGAAATGTTTTTTTGTTAAAAAAATCAGTTTCTCACTACAGACCACCGTTAAATGCTTCGTTACCAAACATTATAAGTCATTTTGAAAACGTTTTATTTTAGCATTTACATTTTATTAGAAGAGTGCGGGAGATGTGAGATTATTTGTAAAAAATTAATTTTAAAAAAAGTTTTACCCGCCGTTCGGATAATGCTCCGAGAGTGCTCCAAGGCTACCTTTTTTAATATCTGGAAGTTCAATGCCAAAAACTTCTTTTTTAATCCCTGATTCTACTTTGATGGTGATTCCTTCTAGATAAGAATGCTTCGTTGTACTTACTTCACCTGGTAACAGAAACACTTAATTAAAAATTGGAAATATACACTAAACAGGGTCCTTGATTTGTTGTTTGACTCTTAAATATTTGACTCTCGAAAAGGATCATCATAAATACATGCTTACGATGGCATTATGATTGCGCCTCAGAACCGTTCATATTTAATGTCGACATTATAAAAACGGGTCGTTTCACAGAGAGTTTGTCAAAAACGGTTCGAATGTAACAACTGCCAGCAACAACCTTTTCTAGTTCAATTAATGCAGGACTCTTAAATGTACAAATTACAGCAGGCCCTAACGACAACCGATACTCTCATCCCGGACCTCCCTCATAACCTTGCCCAAAAAAAGGAATAATACAGTCCCCTCGTCTGAACACCGCACAGGAAGGGGGGCACTCCGAGTCGTCAGGTATTTCATAAAGAATAATAAATATATATATATATATATATATAGCATTAACCAACAGAATAGCGTGCGTAGAACCGATAAAGGTATGAGAATATCGTTTCAGCCAAGCAAAAACCTTCCAGTTTTTCGCATGTTTCACAAATATGTACTATAAAAACAATAATGAAATACCTGAATTGTTTACGGAAATGAATTCCGAACATTCTTTTTTGATAAAAGGATAGTCTACATCGATTTCCGTAAGTATCACAGCAACACTCTCTTCCGCACTTGTGCCTGGTTCTAACTTGATTGCGGTGGAATCCATGCTTTTATGTAATGATCTGGTAATTCTGTTAAACTTTAAATTTATAACGAGGTTGGAGGATTTCTTGAAAGATGGATGAATTATTTCCTTTCAAGTAAACGATCAAGTAAACGTTCGGAACGAGTAGAGAAAAAATGACATAACCAGCAAGAAAAGTGACAGCAAGCACGCTGAGATTAATCCATAGAAATTACGAAGAATACCAAGTGTTGCCGTTACAAAGCTTACATTGTCGAACTGCTCCATGGCTCCATGGCTCCATGGCTCCATTTTCTCGGGATAGTTTCATCCCGAGAAAATGACTTTATGAATATTTTCTTAAATTGTTCTTTGTCTGTGAAAATGGAATTTTATATATTTTGACTTTTCCGTTGCTTCTCTTGTCATCACGGAATACCATTCTTCCTTCGCTTTTCTTAAGTAATATTGCGTCAATATTTGTATTATATTTATACAGTTTTGGGTCATTTCAAGGGTAAAGTTCGGTTTATGGGCCAAATTCCTAAAAAATAAAACTAGTTATTTTTATACTAATTTGGGGTCGGGGAATCCGAATCTGAAAGAATTAGGCGGCGGCAAGCAATATTAACTGAATTACAGGACTTTAAAAAATTTTATACACATACAGGAAAATAGCCATTTTGGAAGCATTTTGATTCCTAGAAAATCAAAATAGTTATTTTTATACTAACTATGGACCGGGGAATCCGAATCTGAAAGAATTAGGCGGCGGCAAGCAATATTAACTTAATTACACGACTTAAAAATTTTCTATACACACACACATGAAAATAATCATTCCGGAAGTATTTTGACACATGTAGTACAAAGATCATAGAAAAACACGATAACATAGATGTTTTTACCACACAAAATTAAGTGTTGCCATTAAGCAGTAATATTTATAACGTAAAATAACATGTTTATATTTTAAGTACTTATTTTTTATAATTGATTCTCAAATATTTTAGGAAGGTACACCAACTAGTATTGTGGAGTTTTTATGCCTTGACGCGAGTAGGCGTTATAAAGGGGCACGTTCTTTTGTATCACAAACCATGTTACATAAACCCGGCGTAGCTGCTAAACTACTTGAAAACAGGGATGTTTTTTTGCCGTGACGCGAGCAGGCGGTATAAAGGGGCACAAACCATGTTACACAAACCTAGCGTAGCCGCTAAACTACTCGAAAACAGGGATGTTTTTTTGCCGTGACGCGAGCAGGCGGTATAAAGGGGCACAAACCATGTTACACAAACCTAGCGTTAGGTTAGGGACGCGAGCAGGCGGTATAAAGGGGCACAAACCATGTTACACAAACCTAGCGTAGCCGCTAAACTACTTGAAAACAGGGATGTTTTTTTGCCGTGACGCGAGCAGGCGGTATAAAGGGGCACAAACCATGTTACACAAACCTAGCGTAGCCGCTAAACTACTTGAAAACAGGGATGTTTTTTTGCCGTGACGCGAGCAGGCGGTATAAAGGGGCACAAACCATGTTACACAAACCTAGCGTTAGGTTAGGTTAGGTTAGGGACGCGAGCAGGCGGTATAAAGGGGCACAAACCATGTTACACAAACCTAACGTTAGGTTAGGTTAGGTTACGCATTTTTAAGACTACGAATTTTCATACTTTTGGTTTAAGAATACGCCGTTGAGATAGTCGTAATTCATCAGGTTAATGTGTTATGTGAAGAATTATCGTGTCGGAAATTATTGATATAGGAATAAATATTTTTGAGAGCTGGTAACACTGCCGGCACATGTTTTTGTATATTTCTTGATTTTCTATGATCTTTGTACTGCGTGTGTCAAAATACTTCCGAAATGATTATTTTCATGTGTGTGTGTATAGAAAATTTTAACGTCGTTTAATTCAGTTAATATTGCTTGCCGCCGCCTAATTCTTTCAGATTCGGATTCCCCGGCCCATAGTTAGTATAAAAATAACTAGTTTGATTTTCTAGGAATCAAAATGCTTCCAAAATGGCTATTTTCCTGTATGTGTATAAAATTTTTTAAAGTCGTGTAATTCTGTTAATATTGCTTGCCGCCGCCTTATTCTTTCAGATTCGGATTCCCCGACCCCAAATTAGTATAAAAATAACTAGTTTTATTTTTTAGGAATTTCGCCCATAAACCGAACTTATTCCCATTTCAATGACTGTCACATATTTTCCAGAAATCTTTTAAATTCTTGTTCTTTTGCCTTTCCCGTAACTTTTTCTTGTTTCTTCAACCCATTAGATTTGACCGCCGCGCTTTGCCTTGTACGTAAGTAGTTTATGTTATATTCACCAATTAAAGTCCAAAGACCTAAATTGATACTTGCATTATAAGAACACATTACATTTTTTAACATTCGCGATATAATTTTATATTAAGCTATGCAACATCAAACAGGTTAACACGCGACAGACGCTAGTACATAGATGGACTCTGAAACGCTGTTAAAAACATTGGCTAAAGAAGGAGGTAACCAACACGGCACAATACCCCAAAAATAAATCACGATATGACTTTTGGCCGTGTCAATATCAAATCATGTCCGAGTAGTAGTTTAAGTATATGGATTTTCAGCCGCTGTCACAGATGCCAACGAAGTGATTGTAGGTTATTATAATAGGTATTGTAGGTTATTAGTAACTTTATTAAATCTTTACACTTAGCGAAAATCTTTAAGTTATTCAAATTAATGGATTCCAATATTACACCATTTTTTGTGTCTTGTACTTACTCATCATCAAGAATAGACAAGCTTAATATACTTTACACGCTGAAATACAGAAAACAATGTTGAATGTTTATTTATATACTAGATCTGCTCTCAAAATAGGCTTAAGCCATTTAAAGCAACTTCTAAATGGTGTACCAGAGTGATACTGAGAGAATCTAACATTCAGACGATAATAAAACTATCTGGGTTGACCCACACAATAATTTAAGTTTAACATTTCTACACCTAAAATTAGTCAATTGCGTTGATGTTGAACGGTTCAAGTATGCTTTTGCAAGTCATGTTCGCGAACTCAACATTACATTCAGTACACTGAGCGGTCCCTCTTCTATCATTTAATCGGTGTAAGCCACTGTCAAATATATATATATATATATATATATATATATATATATATATATATATATATATATATATATATATATATATATATATATATATATAATTCTCGTTCTAAACCCTTCGATTTGCTGTGCGGTTTTTTGCAAACACAATTTCTTTTTAAAAATATAAAGCCCAATGTCAAGTGAATCCAATATAATGCTTTTGATTTTTTCAATCAATAAATTTTTTTACAATAGCTCCACAAGGAAGGTCCTGAGGAAAATATTTTCCTCAGGCCCAACGTCATATTTGGGGATGCTGTGTGAAGAGTCTTTTAAATGAAAGGAAGGAGAGGAAGTTCTTGGAAGGATAAATAATGAAGGGTGGGTAGGAATCTGGGGTCACTGGGTCCAGGAGTGGCGGACGTATGAATCCATCCCTTCCACTTCGGTTCAAGGTTCAAGGCGACGTTCCAGTAGATTTCTGCTTGAGAGGACAGAAGGTCTCCCTCAACTAGTCTCTCCCGATCTGGCCTGCCACGCATGTGGTGGGCAGACATTTCTGCCGCTAAGACCCGGACAATCCTCAGCCCATGAACCAAGGCACCACTGATAAATGACTCAAATATGCGTAATAAATAAGCTGCTTACTCTTTCGAAATGTATCAGCAGATGAATGGACAACTGAAATTCATTCGTTAATACATTCTGAATGCAATTCTGGTTTTTGATCAGAACATATCTAAGCAAAATTGCAAAATTGCGAAAGCTGCAAAATTGCGAAATTTGCACTTTAAAAAAATTAAATTTTAGATATTTTAAAAAAGGAATAAAAAAAAAAGAGTTGGATTCGTAAACGAAAGTATCAAACCTAGAACATTTTCAAATAATGATTTGAAATGGTTTAAATTTTTCCAAGATAATATTATTATTTTTGTGAAAATTTTCCGCCCCCCTTGAAAGTGCGGCCCGGGGCGGGCCGCGCCCCCCCCCCCCCCACGCTACGCCACTGCTACAGGTCTTCCTCAATCAGTCTCTGCCAATCCGGCCTGCCACGTAGTTGGTGGTCAGACGCATATGCCGCCAAGATCCAGACGAACCTCACCCCCATGAACCCGGAATCCCTGCTTAGTGACCAAACGTAGCGAGCCACTGGGGGTGACCTATGGCAGAAGTGTTGAAAATCCAGTAAATGGTTCCCGGACGGCGGTACCCAAACCCGCCTCTGAAATTTTAAATAATAATAATATCTTGTAAAAAAAATATCCATTTCATTTCATGGATCGATGTGTTTTGATGGATCATTACACCATCCATGGGTTCAAAGTACTAAAATACGATGAAAACCATTTACGTGTTATCAATTAAAGCTGAGGACTCGCGTGCAGATTAACTCTTAGGTTAAAACCAGTTTCATGTTCCGATTGTTCTGTCAAAATTCCAGTAGCGGATTAATCTACTGATGCATTTCGAAGAAAATCGTTCTAATATTTCGAGTGGAGTTAAAAATTTTGTTTCAAACCATTATTCAAAATTCGTATTTTGTAGGAAAACCATACGCACATTATAAGAGTAATACTGATTAAAGCTGGGGACTCGCTAGCAGATTCACGTTCTATGTATGTGCCGACAGAATCAAAAAAAAAAAAAAATTTTCATGTTTTGACTGTAGTATTAATACGTTACATACAAATTTAATTCAAACCAGTTTTGTGTTCAGAATTAAAAATTTCTGTTGTTGATTCATGTGCTGACACATTTCAAAGAAATACATTCTCTTATTCGAAGTGCAGTAATAAAATTCTATTTGCAGACTGTGTGTGTGCTGCCAGAATCAAAGAAAAACAAAGTTCATGTTCTGAGTGTAATTTATTTCACCCCATACAGATTTAATTTAAACCAGTTTTGTGTTCAGAATATATCGATAAATGAAATGACAAGTTGCAGATTTATCGTGTACCGAGTGAAGCTTTACATTTGAGGTGCATGCTATAGGCTGCAAAATTCTGAGAAATTGAGTTTTCCGTGTGTATTACTTTGGGACTCTTACGCAGAATCAATCTTAAAACGTGCCTTGTGTTCTAAACAGAGTGTAAAAATTTGAGATGCGAAATCCTATTACCATTCTCTTATTATTATTGGATACCATTCTCCATTTCCGAGAGCAGTTATAAATTTGTAGTAGAATTTATAACATGACTATTATTGGAAGAATACTGGTAATGTGATATAAAAATTAGCGTAAAATGAGGTCGTAATAAAAAAAAGGATTTCTACCTCCCCCTATTTCTACCTCCCCCCCTCCCCGCGCTTGAAAATTTGCTGTTAAAGAACCTAAATAGGGGTGCGGCGAAATTTACCTCCGCCCCGGGTGGCTGACACCCACGTTACGCCACTGAATATCACGTGGTCCGTTTGAAAAGAATCGGCACATTTTTTAGCCATTTCATACAAATATCACTACGATTGATGGAAATATTAAACGGATAACTGGTGAATTCTACCAACTTCTCAATTTTCTCGAAATCACTAAATCGATTTTTGAAGTCTGATATCACTGCCTTAATTTCTTCTGTGTACTTGTCAGGAATGAAATTGTAAGTTATATTTTTTACAAATTGTAAAATTTTTACTTTTCGATGTCGACTCTCATAGACGCCGTTTGACTTTGGAACGCCGCTACAGTATTTATAATTTCTGTTAATGATTTATTTATTTATTTTTTCAGGTTCTCCATAAAACAGTTATACGCCAAATTATTACGGAGAAGATTACAAAATACAACAGAAAAAAGGCCAAGGGGGCTGTTTCACTTTGTTGAGACATATGTCAAAAGATAGTGACTGAACTCTCTATAGGTAACATTGAAGATGTCAATGCTCAATGCAGAATCGTTAAGCAGTTGAGTTGCTCTATTTAATGGGGCATTCTGAAAGGAAGAAGTTCTCACTTTCGGAGCATAAAAAAGTTTGTGGGATGTCTCACGAGTATACGCGTTAGGGACATATAGGTTAATCTCCTTCAACATAGGTGGATTCAGTACAGTACCGGAGATCAGTTTAAAAAAATGTTTCCGCAAAAATATTTTTCGGCGGGCTTCTAACATATTACGATCGAGCATTCCTGTTAAGAACAACGATGGATACAGGAATGGGTAGTATCTATATTCCCTCATATACAGGTAACGCATAAACCTTTTTTGTACTTTTTCTATTTCTAGGATATGGTTTTTTTCAGAGGGTGCCCAAATAATGGAGCTGTATTCCAGGATGCTGCGGACAAGTGCTTCATATGTTCTTCGTATTGCAATTCCATTAGTAAATGATCTCGCATTACGAAGAACAAATCCGAGCATTTTGTTGGCGTGGGAGACAATGTCTGATATGTGAGATTTGAAAGAGAGATTTGCTTCAAAAATCACGCCAAGGTCTCGAATCTCGTTTTTGCGTGTTAGTATAATTTTATTAATATGGTATGGGAATAAAAATGAGTCTTGTGATCTTGTAAATGTGACGAAACTGCATTTCTCGATGCTGAATGGTAAATTATTCAGTTCCGACCATTTGACAAGAGAATCAAGATCTTTCTGCAGAAGAATGGAATCTATACGACTTTTAATAGCTCTGAAAAGTTTAATATCGTCAGCGAAGAGGAGATATTTTGAGCGGTTAATGGTCTTGCCTATATCATTAATGAATAAAAGAAAGAAGAGTGGTCCTAGATTCGACCCCTGGGGAATCTCGGAATTAGTTTTGTATTCGTGAGAAAACTGGTGTCCGTAACTGACATACTGACGACGATTAAGTAAAAAGCTAGCTACGAAAGCGAGAAAATCCTGAGAGAATCCGAGGTCACTTAATTTTTTTAATAAAATATCATGGTCGACTTTGTCAAATGCTTTTTCGAAGTCTGTATAAATCACATCGACATGTACAAAATTTTCAAACGAATTATTTATATAGGTTGTGAGATTCATTAGGTTTGTTGAGGGTGATAGAGTGGGACGAAATCCATGCTGATTTTTGATAAGTGTATGTTTTGTTTGATTATATATTTGTGAGTAAATTATGGTTTCTAAAAGTTTTGCGGGTGCTGATAAGACAGCTACAGGTCTGTAATTATCGATTGCCGACTTTTTGCCTTTTTTGTGTATAGGTGTGACTTTCGTTAGTTTCCACATTTCAGGAAAGATATTATTACGAAGTGAAAGGTTAAAAATGTGCTTTAGAGGTTGAATTAAATAATTTGAGTAGCTTTTGAGTATAATTGGTGGTATAAAATCTGGGCCGACGGAGAATTTTGGTTTTAGCTTGTGGAAAGCGGCAACAATATCATCATCGTTAATTTCGTGAATTTGTACAGGTAAAGCATTGTTTGATGAAGAAGCTATAGAGGAAATGTCAAGTTTGGGAACATCAGAATATCCATTGTATTGATTTTCATTAAAATTCATGTGATTAAGTTTATCACAGTCGCGACGTTTATCGTTCGCGTAAGACCAAAATCGAGTGGGGTCTGTTATAATACTATTCTCTGTCTCACGTGTAAATTCAGTATAGGCCTGACCAATTAACTGTTTGATCAATTTTCGAGATTTTTTAAAGATTGTTAAGGCATGTTCGGATTTAGTTTTTTTTTCCAAAGATAGTGCATTTTATTTTTCTCTCGCGTATGATGAATGATCTCTCCAGTAAACCATTTTGGATATTGTTTATCATCTCTGAGCATATATGTGGATGTTTTTTTAAAACAAAAGTCGAAAATATTATTGAGCTGCTTATAGAACATTTCAACAGCCAGGTTTACATCGAGGCAGTCATAATGATTCCAAATATGTTGTTCTAAGGCATTTCTAAGTGTATGATCTGAGCTTTCGTGGAAAATCCAACCCATGTTTATATCCGGAGGCAATAAGTTAGATTTTTTATGTGATTTTGTTATGTAATCGAGTGTGAATGAGAGTGAAGGGTGATTAAGGTCTTCTTTGACAAGTGGAGAATCATGGCGACGAACAACAGCATTTTTAGAATTTATGTTACATAATACTAAGTCTCACATGCTATTTATGTTATAAACAGTGTTTAATTGTGATACATCATAAAAAGAGCAAAAATAATCGTAAATATCACTCGGATTTTTCCCTGACGAAAAGTTGAAATCACCGAAATTAATAATATTTTTTATTGTAATTTTACACTTTCACTTAAAATTTTGTCATAAAATAATTGATATTGTTCCAATTTTGTATTTGGAGTAAAATATACTACACATATGTAGATGATGACATTTCTGTGTGTTGCTTTCACCAACAAGTCTTCACCTTGTGTTTCCAAGTATTCTAGTCTTTCGGCGTGAGAGTGGGTGTCAGCTCGGAGAGCCAGGAGTGTCCCTCCTCCGCGACTGCCTCTATCCTTCCTGTAGACATGGTATAGATTTCCAAATAGCTCCGACGAATAGGTGCCCGAAGTTAGCAATGTTACAGTAAGAGCTACCAAAAGTGGTTTCTGGGAAATTATATTAGTCATAAAATCAAAAAATTTATTATTTAAACTTCTTACGTTTTGATATATTCTATTAATACTTATTTTCTTGTGTGTTGGTGCCGACCGTCTTGGTTTGGGATCGTGGCCTCCGAAATGACCATTCATTGAAGGCCACGTTTTCAGGCCAGATCGTGGGATCCAGGAAAAAATGGAAGCTTTTATCCGGAATTCCTATTTTGAACGAAGCATATCGTTCGTGCCTCGTAACGAGTTTTTGAACCGCAAATTCCAGATCGGGCTTCTTCTTTTTTAGAAATGAAGATATTTGCTCTTCTGTGGTCGCTCGGTGAAACATGAATACGTGTAAATGGAGGTTTTTTGGGATGGCCACCAAGTTGTCATCCGTAGAACCTGTCCCTTTAGATATTGGTCGAGAACGTCTGCCGTTGACGACGGCATCGCTATACGATTTTATAGGCGATGTCGGTTGTTCGGACGTCGGGTATAGTGCCGATATTGTTTGAGTACAAGATGCTGCTGCAGTAGACGTAGAGGAGGTATGTGTATTTTTCTCAGATGTACATTTTTTAGCGCTGGCTCTGGTAGTCATTTTGCGTGCATTAATTGCCTGACCGCTGTTGTTTACAGGCGCTGTAGTGATAGCGCGGAGGCCCGAAGTACCAGGAAGCGGTGGGCTAGACGGCTGCGACGTGATTACGGATGCTTGACGCATACACACATTAGTATCACTTACATTGGCACTGGGGCCTGGCACTATTTGCAAGGTACTCGTATCTTTCGCGATGTCACTGACAGTTGGTGTAGGTAATATTACATTTGTCACTGGTCGATTCAAAATTGCTTCAACTGACTATAATCGTACTAACAATTCATTTATTGTCTTGCCTTGATCGAGGATAATGTTTATTAGTTCTTCGAGCACGGGATCAGTCATTTTTTCCGATATAATTTAAAATAAATTGAAAAATAATCGGGAGCAAATCGTAAAAGTGGACTGTTAAATCGGTTGCTAGGGTAACACTTTGTAATTCCAGATTTAATGTGCTCAGTTTTCCGGTAAAATCAAAAGCGACTAAAACCTAACCTAAAAAGGCTAAATCTCATTGCCATCATAAATCATACAGTTGCTGTTAATCGTCACCCTTCTCTTGAAGAAAATTTGACATTACGTTCAATAACGTGATGGATCAGCATTTGAAAATCACACAAGATGATACGCGCAGCTCTTGTGCGGGTTCTTGTCCGGCTACGCGTTCGAGTTCTTGTGCGGGTGCGGGTTCTATTGGGTTCGAGTTCTTGGCCAGACCCGTGCCTGCGATCGACTGGGCTAATGGCTGCGATCGACCGGTTGGCCATCCCTGCCCTATACGGATATAGATATCTACCTCCCGGATGTGAAGAAGGAATGTTTGCAGAATGCTGTACTTCGAGTGAGTACTTCGACAGCCAGTAAGTTGCATAGCAAAAGTAAGAAAATATTGAATGTTGATTTCAGGTGATCCGAATTCTTGTGCGTTTTGGAATATTTTAAAGACAATATACTTGTTCGTTCACGACGTCCTCCGTTGCCGTTCGTTGATTAAATTCATAATTAATTTAAATATTAACTTTAAACTTATATTGCTCACAAAAAAGATCGCCATTGCTGAATTTAGACAACGCCTTAATTGGAACATTATCTAAGTTACACCACTAATAATATAGGTACGTATAACGAGTATAATGTATAATTGACGCAAGAAAACATTATTGCATTGACAATAAACAAATAAAGTCAGTTTTGAAGATGCTGACGGGTAAATGATGTTTCCTTCCTGAAGCATCGGCCACAGAGCGGACATCTCGGGTTTTTATTATATCTCAAATTTAAATAAAGTCTCTTATCCGAGATCCCGCTTCTACGAGGTTTTTCGACGCCTGTAATCTCAGGCTTAATCATCGGAATGGACGCTTGTAAGTTGGGTTTGCTAACTGTTCTTGACATGAGTGCGGCAAACGACATGGTAGATCACAGTGTCTCATTGAAAATGCTTGTACAGGTGATGTACTGCAATAGGTGACATCGGACCTGTCCAAATGAGTAGCCTCAATATCTTTCAATAAATGTACATCACCTGAAACTCGTAGCTAGTTCTTCATGGTTTATTCCTGAAACCCAGTCTCTCCGTTTCGTTTTAATCAACTTATTCACTCAGCTGGCTTCTCATCGCAAGACAACGTATATGTTCGTTTGATTATCAAGTTTTGTTCCCCGGACGATAAAGATGTCCTCAAAAACCTAGTATTCATTAATACAGTCTCAGGTTGGATATCCGTCAATAATCTCAAACTAAATCCGACAAACACAGAATTTCTTCGGATAACTTCCCTGGAAAGTAAACTCTTCCTGACTCCAGTCCAATCCATATTTGATTAGGATTGATAATATGTAGGTACGAGCATAACACTAAAGTCAAGCGAAAACCTGCAGTTTTAATTTAGATTGCAATTTGCGTCTGTATAACAGTTTGGTAATTATCGGTTCGGACTGGCCACGCTTATTACGAATAATTTTTAGAAAATAACTTTAGATTCGCCTTAATTACTATAAAAAGAAACTTTTTGGCTTTGGGGCGGTGGAAATTATGCATTTTAATTTTCAATTGCATAAAACCAAAATTCTCTTCGCGAACCGACACAGCGAAAAACCGCGGCCGTACCTGTCACTGTTATGTTGGTATCCTTGATAAATTAACAAGAGCTAATACGACTGTAGCCGACTTCGTCGTTTTAGGATACGTTCAAAAATATTACATTTATTTGTAATTATAAAATATTTTGACCTTCCGAAAAATTTGCCAAAATTCCTTCACGACATATATTATTAAGTGAAATGTATATAGGCTAATTAGGTCCCAAATAAATTTATATCATTTTGACATGAAAATATCTTTGAGAACTAAAAAATGATGGCCGGAATATCACTATCCGTGTCTCAAAATATTAAATATATTTTCGAGTATATTCAGGAACGTGAGATTATATTGACAAAATATAATATGTAAACAAACATAACATTTTATTGAATAAGCTTGCGTTGAGAGTAACTGAAATACCGGCCTTAAGATATCTCTCTCTGGTTTCAATCATGGGATTGGTTTGCAGCAATTTCATCTATTCGTTTCTTCCACTCTTCCCTGTCTTGTGCGGCTCTTTTGAAGTCTGCATATGATAAGCAGCGCACGTCCACCAGCAGGCCCTCCAGGTACTCTCGGCGTGGGCGACCCCTAGCGTTTGTCCCCTCGGTCATGGCATGCAAGAGGCCTTGTTGTCTTATTGCATGGCCAATCCATCTTGCACGCCTTTCGGACAAGGTCCTGAGCAGGTGCCTTCCTCTTTCGATTCTTTGGAGAACCTCCTCATTTGTGATGTGGTCTCTCCAGGAAATTCCTAGTAGTCTTCTATAGGACCACATCTCAAAAGCCTCTAGTCTCCGTTTATCTCTTTCGGATAGGCACCATGTTTCGCAGCCGTACATCAAGATACTCCATACAAAGGTCTTGATGAGGAGTATTCTCAGTTTCAGGTCTATATTATTCGATTCTATTATTTTCGACCTTTTATTGAATACAAGCCTAGCCTGGTGTATACGGCTGTCGACCTCGCTCTTAGACCGACCGTCCCATGTTATTTTGCTCCCGAGGTAGACAAACTCCTTGGTGTTCTTTAGTGGAACTCCTGACATCTCTACTCTCATCTGATGTTGCGTTCGGCCTTAAGATAACCATGTTTTATTGTGTTAAGTTCTAAGTTTAATGATTGTTTTGTGCAAAAATGAATCACTTTAAATCGATGCACCCTTGGCTCCATGTTCAGTACCTACTTAGAAAAAAATCCTACGATTTTTTATCTATGATGCCATTTTTGTCTATAAATAACAGCACTAATTGCTGACACAAGCTTTTGGTAAAGCTCGTCCTGTTTCCAAACTTTATTTCTAAATAATAATATATCCTTACACTTTTCACCCACACAGTTAATTCAATCGTCACATGCTGGTGATAATTGTCGGTAAGTTGAAATGCTGACATTTTCTACTCGAGTATTAATCGCGCTATTCATATTGCTTGCAACTAAAATTAAAACGGCCGTTGTTCCAAACCAAAAGTTTTATTTTAGATTAAATCTCAAATGCACACTTCGCGGTGTTTAACGCGACCTTCACATGAATAACAAGTTCAGTAATCTGTTCGCGTCTCTTCATCGGTACGTCCCGATATATTAACCAGGGACAAAGTGGTAATATTGTATAATACTAATATCCAAATCACAATAGATTTTCAAATTCCCTAAAAACTCCCTTTCCTCCAAAATAAACCCACATTCTATTGAAATTAGCTTTATTATTTTCTTTCGTCAGAAGATTCTCAAATAATTGCGTTTCCAGCAATAAGATTATTTAGTTTAATTCTGGTCGAATGGAACTGACTTCATCGGTTGACATTTGTGTGACATGGACAAGCTAATAAAGATAATGTGTGTTCAATTTTGGCTTTGAGCATGCTCATTCATGAGTATACTCAAACCAAGCTTGCTCATTTATGAGCATGTGTGTCCGTACCATAACTTGCGCCAGTAGACGCTTTTATAATTTCCGGTACCGTGACGACAAAATAGGCAATAGACATACGTTCCTTATTGATAAAATGTTATAGCTCTTTCTTACACATGTGAGACAAAATATGAGATTAAGTACACAAAATACGAGAGTCTGTTCCTTCCAAAGTACTACATTTTTCCTTTGGAGGAAACAGATATATTTTATTATGGCTCGGCCATGGTAACAGGTGTTTTTTTTTTAATTTTATTTATTTATTAGAGATAATATATTACAAAATTATTACATAAAATTTATAATACATTACTCCCAATGAGTTTAATAAAACTCATTTCGGGAAGGACAATATTATGCATCTAAAGGAAAATTATTTTTACATTAGAACACGGAAATCAGTGAACAATACATAGATTTTTAAATGGACTAGACACACTTGATACAGGTAATTGAAGAATATACAAGAGTTACAAAGGAAGACAGATAAATTCGTCACTGGTTAATAAAGTTGCTGAGAAAATATCCTTTTAGAGCCTTTGCCAATATTTTTTTGTTTGATTCTGGTAGTTTTAGGACATTAGGTAATGCGTTGTATTGCGTATGTGCGATGTATTGTAAGGAGTTAATTCCAAATTAAGTTGTGTGTAGATGACGATAGGTGTATTTGATTTTGTGATCGTGTTTTGTGCTGGTGTATATCGGAATTAAAGGCTGGTTTAGTGTTGGTGTGTGACGAGTGTTGAATTATTTGTAGGATGGCAGTGGTGATGCTATATTTTGGCAGAATGGTAAAGGGAAGGGAGTTGCATTTCATTTTCTTTATACGTATGAGGGAGATGTATGATAATTATTCAATGTTTTTTCTCTCGTTTTCAACTGTTATTAAGACTTAATAGTAATAATAATAATTATTACACTTAGTGTGTAAGAAAGATCTGCAGCATTATACGTCTAAGAACAAAAGCAAAACCATCACCGCATTGTCATTTGACGTGTTTGAATTTTTGAAATTCACTCCTACTTCAATATTATTCTTAAAATTATCTACTTATAAGTAATATGAACGCGAAAGTGTGCATGGATGTATGTTATTTTGTTACTCAATGTGGTGGTTCGCTCCGTTTGGTGATTTAGCAGGGGTGTCCGGGTTCATGGGGTGAGGTTTTTCTAGGTCTTGGAGGTGGATGACAAATTAAAGTTCCGTTGTAACAATCTTATGTTTCAGGTGTATTCCTTTGGGCTTGAACCATTTTCCGTACGTTCCTCCAGCAGTGTCATGGATCTATCAAATTCAGATACTGTTTCCATCAAGATAGAACCAGGGCCCCATGAAGTTGTTGGAGGTGAAACACCAGATACGGATATAAATTTCGACCTCCCAAACGTAAAAAAGGAATATTTGCAGTATGCGGAGAGTTCTTCCACAACCAGTAAGTTGCATTGTTTATATCTAAAAATTGTTCAATGTACAATGAAATGTTCGAAATCCATATCCGTTATGAAATGTCTAACAGGCAGGACATAATATGCTTTTTTAGAAGTTCTCTTTTGCCATACATAAGTTATTTTGTAGTTACCTCTAAATGTATCTTTACAGAAAACTGCCTAAATTTTAACTTGTTACAAAAAGTTCTCGATTCCTCAGGTTTTCGCTTCAGAATATTAAGACAAGATATAAGTTAAATATATTTACTCCAGGGCTCTACGGCTACGGCTCGCGAGATCTTTTGGTGCATCGTGATGAAATAACTGCAAAAAATTACCTTCTGACACGGGAACACATTCTGTTTTCCGAATGCACAGTTAAACTTCCAGTTGCGGTTTCATCTGCTGACTCATTTCGAAGAAAACCATTCTTATATCGTGAGTGGGGTATAAAAGCTAGTTTCACATCACACCAATGAAGTATATGTGAATTAAAAAAAATAATATAAATATGTAATTATAAAAACATAATAATATAAACATCTCTCGATCTGGCCCGCCATTCAGCAGGTGGACAAATGCATTGGCCACCAAGACCTAGACAAACCTCACACCATAAACCGGGCACCCCTGCTAAGTCACCAAATGTCGCGAGCCACTTGGGGTGACCTATGGCAGGGGTGTTGGTTATCCAACAAATTGAAAAATTCCCGGGGCGGTGGTACTCATATCCGCCTCCCGTATCGTATCCGCCTTCCAAATTGTTGATAAAATTGTTTGGTAAAATGAGGTCATAATAATATATTGATGTTTCCGACACCCCCTTCCCTCCCCCTCACCCTACCCGCGGTCCAGATAAACGCAGTGCGGCCCGCGGGTGATTCAATGACCTTTAAAATGGTAGTTGAATCACCCGCGTTGATAAAAAGGTTCTTTATCCCTGATATAATTTTAGAGGTGGGAATGGGTCCCGCCGCCCCGGGAACCTTTATTGGATAACCAACACCTCTGCTATAGGTCACCCCAAGTGGTTCGCTACTTTTCGTGATTTAGCAGGGGTGCCCGGGTTCGAGGGATGAGGTTTTTCTAGGTCTAGGACACACTGAACCCCAGATTCCTACCCACCCTTTAAACCCTTTTCCTTCCCAGAACTCTCCTCTCCATCCTTTCCTAAAAAAAAACCCTCCACACAGCATCCCCAAAGATGACATAGGCCCTGAGGGAAATTATTTCCTCAAGGCCTCCTGTGTGGAGCTCATGTAAAAAAAAAAATAATCTATTAAAAAATGCTTATAACATTTTTTGTGTATATTATCTATCTTCCCGCATCTACATGTTTATTAATTGTATCTTTAATCGTTGATATTTTAATAAAATATATGTTGACGTTGTAGAACTCTCGGAGAGGAGGGATGATTTTCAAAAGTAACGCTTTTCGTCTTGGCATATAAACAATCAATGTAAGTGTTATTGTTTTGTTTTTCCAGGTAGCATTAATGTGCAGACTGTTACCATTAAGTCCGAACCTGGACCTCGAGAAGTACATGAAGAGGGCATTTCTTATATGAAAATTGACATTAACCTGCCGGACGTTAAAAGGGAATGCTTTGAACGCTCTGAAATAATTTATCAGAGAACAGGTAAAACGAATTAACTGTCTTATATTAAAAAAAAAGTAATTTAACTATGCTTATAATTATTCAGCGTTGCTTGTTTTCATTTTCAGACTTACTGACAGATCTGAAGAAAGATCCTACGGAAAAACGAGTAGTACCATTATTCACTTGTCCCCATTGTAACTACTGCTGCTCTTATAAGTCACAATTAGAACTACACCTGTGCACCCATAGTTTTTCATGTTCTAAATGTAATTTTTCATCTTCTCAAATGGGAGATTTTGCGAAACACTTGTTGACGCATAGTGAAGAAAAACTTTTTTTTTGTTCCAACTGCAACTATTCGGGTTCTCGAAAAGAACACTTAACAATTCACATGTTGACTCACAGTGGAGAAAAACCTTTTTCATGTTCCGATTGCAGTTATTCATGTTCTCAAAAAGGAAGTTTGACGGTGCACATGAGAACTCACACTGGAGAAAAACCTTTTTCGTGTTCGAACTGCAACTATTCATGTTCTAAAAAAGAATATTTAAAGATCCATATGAGGACTCACTCCGGAGAAAAACCTTTTTCATGTTTGGACTGCAACTATTCATGCACTAAAAGAAAATATTTGAACAGCCACATGCTGACTCACAGTAAAGAAAACCCTTTTTCATGTTTCAACTGCAACTTTTCATACACTCGAAAGGAAGATTTGAAAAAACACATGCTGTCTCATATTGCATGAAAATGTTTCTTTTTCCATGAATTGTTATTAATCTTCGGAAAAGAGGGTCGTTCTAAGATACACGTGTTTTTTTTTATTGGCAAGTAAATGTTATTATTAACGTGATGAAATAGAAATACGTATCATGCGGATGTGAATGATTTAAGAGTCGGTGACACCCGAGGAAGACATACCGAGATTAAATGAATCAAATTCTTAAATCGGGTCATTTTAAGACTCAGAATCAGAAGAGCATGTACGAGACAATATATGAATTTGGCTGAAGCACAGGGAGTGTGTGCCAAGAGCCTTATCTATGGACAATTCAAAAACAACAACTGTCATTGTGATCTCTGAGAAAATAAATTGTATATTTTTGTTGCAGAGTAGTACAGTAATTGCAGCGCTATTAAAATAAAATAAAAGTGCGAAGTTACCTACGTGACTGTTTTTTATGAATTCTGTTGCAAACTCAGGCGTAGTTTTAAATTAACAATTGACAGCGGTGTGACAGCTACCATAGACAAAACACCTCGGTATCTGCAAGGTGCAGTGAGAAATTTGTCTATTTGAGGAATATTTCTATATGGAAATTGTAAGCTGCCATAATTACAGCTATTGCTCCCATAATGCACTGAGAGTGAAAAGAAGAAATATCATTTTACACTTGCTTTGAATAAACTCGCCCGTAAACCGGATTGTATTGTGTTATCGGAAGCCAGAATTAGCGGCTACTCAAGTACATATAATAATTTACCTGGATACAAATACTTTGTTACAACCTACAAAATTAATCAAAACAGCGGAGTAATGGGCCGTTTTCTGAGTAATTCCAAAATATCCACGAGATGGCAGCACGGTGTTTAGCGGTCCTCCTGTCATCTAATCTGTGGACCAAATCTATGGACTGATGTCTTTCAATGATTGATCTGTCATTTCGATAGCTATTTGCAATTTGTTTTCCGACAAGTTTAGCCAAACCTAGTTTGCTCGATTTGTAAGTAAAATGCACAAAAAGTAAGATGCTGCTCTGAGCCACAGACCATGCTGTTCAACGGCCTCAACGCTAAGCAGGCTCTCAACGACGACGGACTCCTTATCGTAGCGCTGGTTCTGCCCTTCAAACCATACGTTGAATGTAAGATATGGATTTTATTATACCTCTAATACTTTAACCAGGGATTTAACCGGTCTTTTAAATGTGATTGATTTTAAGTGAGTGGTACTATGGCACCTCCAATCAGGGTATGTTGTGAGGCTGAACTGAATGGGGGAGGAAAGAATATGAGAAATTTGAAGGCTGGGAAATGCCTGGCTATTCACACGTCACCTAACACAACTATTGCCATTTCAAGCAATGTATCGCTTCTAAATGGTGGTTTTTCACCGGCTGTTTGAAAGGGCTTTGAAAGAATGGATTTTTAATAAAGATCTTGAAAAGACCACTATTAAATAAGGGAGGATAGGGAAATATTGCATGAGAACAAGTCGATGCTGCTGTCATCTACTGTGGATGGATGTTCCGCTCTTGTCCGGCGAATTTCTTGCTGGTGAACCGATACCAAAGGGATCTCATCAATTTATTAACATTATCTGCTAGGTGTATTGCCTAGATCTGAATAACCAGACAGTTACCAATTTCCTCCAGACTCAAAAGCTGCTGTTTTGTTACTATTAATTTTTCATTATTTTTGACATAGGTAAAAGCAAAGCTTAAATCTCAAAGCATAAAAGCTAGAGGCAAAAATCTAATCGCTTAACACTCAAGCTTAAAGCACAATCTTTAATTTCTCCCAACTATGTCTAGGGTATTGCACTGGTCGTCTTCTCTCGGATTCCTTGTACTATTCAATTATAATTTTCAGACGAATCTGACCACATGGCGAAGGAGCGTCTGCCCGTCCGAGGCCACACATTCTAAGAGCACGTGGAATCCTTCATCAGCTACTGCGCCACCACCGTGGGGCTCCAGGTCATGCAGTGGTCACGCGTGCCCTACCTTTGCGAGGGGGACTTCAACCAGTCCTACTACTGGCTGAACGACTCCATCTTCATCATCAAAAAGGACCCAAATTTCCCCGAAACCACGGTTGAATAGGAGTTTTAATAGGTTTACTTATATTACCTCTTATCACCTTTGTATTTTGATATCCCTTATCTGTGAAATAGATTATATTTATATTACTATTGAATGTTTTCAAATAAAATATTAGCATATGAAAAATCAATGGTTTATCAAGTAAATTATAAAAATAAATGTTAATTAATACTGTATAGTATGGGGGTTGGGAGATTTTTTCGATTAGTTACCCCAAAATAAATATGTGTCCAAATACATAGTGTGCAATGCTATTTATTACCCCTCTGAGACTTGAAATTGAGAAAAAACTGACTTATTTATTCTACACTAGTTGCATATTTAATTAGCTAATCTTATTTTCTTTATTTTAACAGGTTGACTGTTCACAAAGTAGCTCACGCGTTGACCGATGCTACCACAACTATATAATATTAGGATGTAAAAAAAAAATGCCAAAACAATAAATAATTTATGTATAATGTTAATTATTTGTTGTACTGTTATGTTCTTCTATTATTTTAATAAAACAAATATAATAATGATCTTTTCGTTATTTGTTTTTGGGGTGTTATGCCGTGTTGCGCTACCTCCTTCTTTAGCCAACGTTTCGGACAGCGTTGCAGTGTCCCTCATCAGGGCAGATCTGCCCGAAACGTTGGCTAAAGAAGGAGGTAGCGCAACACGGCATAACACCCCAAAAACAAATAACGAAAATAGTTTGGCCATGAAAATCTTAAAACGTATCATAATAATGATCGTTTATTTCAGAATGTTGTGCAATGCAATACATTCCATATTTTGAAATAGTTCAAACATTGACAAAATAACAATGCATTCATACATAGAATGGAACAGAAAATAAATGAAAAATATAGTATAATAAATCCAAAAAAATATGCAAATATCCGTTCATGGGGGATACTTCACAGGCTCCCATTTTCAGAAGGGCATCAGGGGGGGACTCCATCTCCATCCAGGCAACCATGGCAGTGATGATGGTATTCTTCGACTGGCGTAGTCTGCGCCATAAGCTTCCCCTGCGGTGAAACAAAGGTTTATTTTAATATAAACAGTTAACTTTTCCTTTTTATTATGTCTGTGCGTCTTTATCTAGAGTCGGTCTATCACACGGAGTATCAAAAGACAATATGACTTCCACTGCCACGTCTTCTAGATTCACAGGCAACGCCGCTGCATCTTGTGGTTCTGGTTTTGTAGAATTTATATATATTTTTTGACGTACTTAGGTATCAGACGCCTTTCCTGTCTGTTTCTTAATTCTAAATTACCTACTTCTAAGGAACTACACCTTTCAGTAGCTTTTGCCAGTACAGTACCTACATATGAAAATAAAATTAGGCTCAAACTTCCATACTTGCGTGATATAAAATACAAGATGGTCTACTTAAAAAGTAATAATTTGATTTTTTTCCTAAAACACTTGTACTGAAAATTAAATTACAATCACGAGATATACAGACATGGGACGAGAAATGCAAAGCAAATTAGATTGCCAACAATGAAGAATCAGCTGCCCAGAAATCTCGTGCCAGACAGTTTGATAACCGTGTAATAAAATGATTGCAATAATTGAAAATGTTTAATTAAAAAAAAGGAAATAAGATATTATGTCTACCATAATTATTAATGTTAGTTGTGATTGACTACACTTGTATTTAAAGGTACGTTTGTCAAATAATGTCAACTGCGAAAGAAGGCAAAACATTGAGCATAAAATTTTGTGCATTTTATGTCAAATGTTTCTTTACGTGTTCATTATACTATACAAGTACTCTTTTTATTATATTGGGGATTCAATTATAGTAAGATATTAATTGAATGAGTCATGTACTTACTGTTATGGTTAATATTATTGAATACATAATCGGTGTCCCTGAAATGAGCTTGACAGACTACAGAATCAGGAGTCGGTGCCCATTTGGAACGCCGATTGAATGAATCCATTTCGCTTTCAAGTCTTTCAATCTTTGGGAAACTCGTGCCCACCCCTATTTCTACACATTGGAACACTACAACAGGTTGACGGCATTATTATAATATTTAAAAACACTAAATTGCGCCAAACGGCCTAAAAAATGTATGGGATTTGACAGTTAAATAAAATAGTTGGACCGGTAGGACTATAGCGAACCTAGCGGCCAAAATCGTGCGAAAACGGCCCATTGTTTTGTTAAATCTATTCATAACAATATTTCTGTTAATGAAATACATAGCACTTGTATATTGTTTTCATATTTACATTTTTATAAAAAACACGATATAATAGCAATATAAAGTTATAATAGCAATATATAGAACACATAACTCGAACTTTAGTAATTTCACCGAGAATCTGAAATCTGTTACATATGAATACAAATTGTTCTCAAAATGCATTTATTATAGGAGATGTTAATGTCTATATATTTGATGAATATGAAAACAATAGAATTAAGGAAAAAACTGAATATATCAACACATTATCGGAACTAAATTTTAAACCGGTCAATCGCGGCCATTAGTCCAATCGATCGCAGGCATTGGTCCGGCCAAGAACTTGAACCCAATAGAACCCGCACCTGCACAATAAGTCGGATGCGTAGCCGGACAAGAACCCGCAGAAGAGCTGCGCGTATCATCTTGTACGATTTTCAAATGCCGATCCATCATGTTTTTGAACGAATTAACAAATTTTCCTGAAGAGAGGGGTGATGACTATCAGCAACTATGTGACTTAAACTGACAATGTGATTTAGCATTTTTAGAAGATTTTACTGGAAAACGAAAAATATTATTTAAATTATTCTGTAATTACAAGGCAAGAATAAATCTTTAACAGAAATTAAGAATACTGTTGCAGCATTCCAAAGTCAAACAGCGTCAATGATAGTCGACATCGAAAAGAAAAAAATTCAACGATTTGTAAAAAAGTATTGAAAAAAATATTACCTTCTATTTCATTCCTAACAAGTAGGTACGCAATAAAAATTAAGGCAGTGGTATCAGACTTCGAAAATCGCTTCGAAAAGTTGGTGAAATCCATCACTTATCAGAATATGAAAATGGTTTTTCTTTGATTCTGACGGCACATATGTAAAGTCTTAATTGGGGGGGGGGGGGGGTGGTTAAGGGGGCGCAGCCCGTTTTGTGCAGCACTTTTAAGGGGTGGAAAAATTCAACAATATATTTTTTTACATTAGCTCCTTACAGGAGGAAAATAATCCTCCTCAGGGCCTATGTCATCTTTGGGGATGCTGTGTGGAGGTTTTTTAAGGGAAATAAAGGAGAGGAAGCAATAGGAAGGAAAAGGGCATGGGGGTGGGTAGGAATCGGGGGTCACCGTGTCCAGGAGTGACGGACGTATGAATCAATCCTCCCACTGCGGGTAAGGCGATGTTCCGAAAGTCCTGCTGGAGAGGTTTACAGGTCTTCCTCAATCAGTCTCTCCCGATCCGGTCTGCCACGTATTCGGTGGGCAGACGCATGCGCCGCCAAGATTCCGACAAACCTCACTCATAAACACCTCACCAAACGTAGCGACCCACTTGGGGTGACCTATGGTAGAGGTGTTGGTAATCCAATAAATGGTTCCTGGGGCGGCGGTACCCATAACCACCTTCCGAAATTTAAATAATAATAATAAATTGTGAAAAAATTATCCATTTCATTTCATGGATCGATGTGCGTTCGATTGATCATCAAAACATCTGAGTGTTCAAAGTGGAAAAATAGGGTTTAAACCATTTTCGTGTTCTGTGTATCAATTAAAGCTCGCGACTTACCCTTAGGTTAAAACCAGTCATGTTCCGAATGAGATGTCAAAATTCCAGTGCCGGATTAATCTTCTGACGCATTTCGAAGAAAATCGTCAGAAAATATTTCGAGTGGAGTTAAAAATTTTGTTTCAAACCATTCTTCAAAATTCGTAATTCGTGGGAAAACCATACGCACATTATGAGAGTAAATCTAATTTAAGTAGGGGATTCGCAAACAGTTTCACGCTCAATTTAAAACCAGTTTTGTATGGATATGTAAAATTCCAGTTGTGGATTTGAACATTTCATATGAAAACATTCTCTTATTCGCAGTGCAGTTATAAAATTCTAGTTGCAGACTTTACATATGTGCCGTCAGAATCAAAGAAAAACCATTTTCATATTCTGATAACTGATGGATTTCACCAACTTTTCGAAGCGATTTTCGAAGTCTGATACCACTGCCTTAATTTCTACTGCGTACCTACTTGTTAGGAATGAAATTGAAGGTAATATTTTTTTCAATACTTTTTTACAAATCGTTGAATTTTTTTCTTTTCGATGTCGACTATCATTGACGCTGTTTGACTTTTGAATGCTGCAACAGTATTCTTAATTTCTGTTAAAGATTTATTCTTGCCTTGTAATTACAGAATAATTTAATTAATATTTTTCGTTTTCCAGTAAAATCTTCTAAAAATACTAAATCACATTGTCAGTTTAAATCACATAGTTGCTGATAATCATCACCCCTCTCTTCAAGAAAATTTGTTAATTCGTTCAAAAACATGATGGATCGGCATTTGCAAATCGTACAAGATGATACGCGCAGCTCTTCTGCGGGTTCTTGTCCGGCTACGCGTCCGACTTATTGTGCAGGTGCGGGTTCTATTGGGTTCGAGTTCTTGGCCGGACCAATGCCTGCGATCGACTGGACTAATGGCCGCGATTGACCGGTTTAAAATTTAGTTCCGATAATGTGTTGATATATTCAGTTTTTTTCCTTAATTCTATTGTTTTCATATTCATCAAATATATAAACAATAGCATCTCCTATAATAAATGCATTTTGAGAACAATTTGTATTCATATGTAACAGATTTCAGATTCTCGGTGAAATTACTAAAGTTCGAGTTATGTGTTCTATATATTGCTATTAAATCTTTACATTGTGTTTTTTATAAAAATGTAAATATGAAAACAATATACAAGTGCTATGTATTTCATTAACAGAAATATTGTTATGAATAGATTTAACAAAAAACAATTACTCCGCTGTTTTGATTAATTTTGTAGGTTGTAACAAAGTATTTGTATCCAGGTAAATTATTATATGTACTTGAGTAGCCGCTAATTCTGGCTTCCGATAACACAATACAATCCGGTTTACTGGCGAGTTCATTCAAAGTAAGTGTAAAATGATATTTCTTCTTTTCACTCTCAGTGCATTATGGGAGCAATAGCTGTAATTATGGCAGCTTACAATTTCCATATAGAAATATTCCTCACATAGACAAATTTCTCACTGCACCTTGCAGATACCGAGGTGTTTTGTCTATGGTAGCTGTCACACCGCTGTCAATTGTTAATTTAAAACTACGCCTGAGTTTGCAACAGAATTCATAAAAAACAGTCACGTAGGTAACTTCGCACTTTTATTTTATTTTAATAGCGCTGCAATTACTGTACTACTCTGCAACAAAAATATACAATTTATTTTCTCAGAGATCACAATGACAGTTGTTGTTTTTGAATTGTCCATAGATAAGGCTCTTGGCACACACTCCCTGTGCTTCAGCCAAATTCATATATTGTCTCGTACATGCTCTTCTGATTCTGAGTCTTAACATGACCCGATTCAAGAAGTTGATTCATTTGATCTCGGTATGTCTTCCTCGGCTGTCACCGACTCTTAAATCATTCACATCCGCATGATACGTATTTCTACTTCATCACGTTAATAATAACATTTACTTGCCAATAAAAAAGAACACGTGTATCTTAGAACGACCTTCTTTTCCGAAGATTAATAACAATTCATGGAAAAAGAAACATTTTCATGCAATATGAGACAGCATGTGTTTTTTCAAATCTTCCTTTCGAGTGTATGAAAAGTTGCAGTTGAAATATGAAAAAGGGGTTTCTTTACTGTGAGTCAGCATGTCGCTGTTCAAATATTTTCTTTAAGTGCATGAATAGTTGCAGTCCAAACATGAAAAAGGTTTTTCTCCGGAGTGAGTCCTCTTATGGATATTTAAATATTCTTTTTTAGAACATGAATAATTCCAGTTCGAACACGAAAAAGGTTTTTCTCCAGTGTGAGTTCTCATGTGCACCGTCAAACTTCCTTTTTGAGAACATGAATAACTGCAACCGGAACATGAAAACATGGATTGAAGGAGGCACCAGTTTGCTCATTCGCTCACTTGTACTCTTGCAATGCGCCATGGAGTAGTTTAGTGCATAATTTTCTTCAATGCCTCCTGTGTCGATCTTTTGTAAAAAAAGCTGTAAAAGAAAACACATAACTCAATGCTACGTTAAAAAAGGGGGAAATCGTTTCCTTTTTTTATTGATTAATTAATTATAAATATATTTTATGATAAAAAAATTATTATTAGGTTTGGTGGTTTGCTTTCATTTTTTATAAGTACGCCAGAGTTATAAGTATTTGACTGAAGGCCCATTAACCAGCGGCCGAAAATTCAGATTTCGTAACAAGACGGTCTTGCGATCGTACTCTTGCAACCGCGTAGGGCGGTTCCGATGAGGAAGATCGATTCTTCTCCATACCAGTATTTTTACCTAATAACTGAATAAGGATATTATTTCATTTAAATTTTGCATTAAAAAATACTAATCTATTGAAACAGATAATAAACATACTAAATAAAAATGAAGAAATACATAAAAGTAAGTGAAAAAAATGTATCATATTTTAAAGAAAAATAGAAATAAAAATGAAAATTTAATTTTTAAATTCTGAAACTAATACTTAACATTAAGTGTTAAAAACTCGTATATTCTATGCAAATACATTTATAAATTAAAACTTATGTATAAATTGAAACTTAAGTAAAATTCGGTTAAGTGAGAAAAAAAATATTTTAAGGAAAAATAGAAATTGCTCAAATGCGTGTTAGTGAATTTATGTACTTTGAACTGTTTCCCGGCATGAGTTGCTATGCTAATTAATAAATAAATTGTTTCTCCTTGCTTGTGCTTTCATTCGTCCCGTTCCCCTTCCTCTCCCGCGTCCCCATCCCCTCTCGCATTCCCACTCCGCCTCCTCAACCTTCCCTCACTCCACTCCACTCCTCCCCCCTTACCCCGCCCCGCGAACCCCCTCCCCTCCCTCCGCCCCACCGTTCCACTCGCGAACCCCCTACCCGAGTTCTCCTACCCTATCCCCACTCCAGCATTCCATACATTCATTCCCTGTACATTCAAAGAGCTCGCGTGCCACCTACGGCAATTTTTTTAACACATTTCATAATGCCAGAGCTTACCATTAGTTTTATACATACCTTGTCTTGACAATAACGAACACAAAAAGAGAATTTCGCAATTTGGTGCAGTCGTTCGGAAGTTATGCGCGATATATTTTTATTCATATAGATAGATTTCTAAGTATTTTTTGATAGTAAGTATTTATAACGGAGTCGTTCAATTTCTATATCTGCTATATCGACTTTCACTGATTCGGAGAAAACCGCAAAAAACTGTCACATCTCTAGCGTAAATAAAAAATTGAATTTTTATTTTTAGATAATGAATTGGAGTAATATAGATTCGAAAAGTGTTTATTTTTCAATATATCTCTAGAAACAATTAAGTAATTTGGATAAATAAAATGGATATAGCGGATTTTGATACTCACTTCGTGATTTGTATGGAGTATAGTGGCTTTTGAAACTCAACTGACCTGAGGGCCGTGTTTCTAAACCCGCCATCTTGGCAAAATCACTGCTCGTGATTGGTTGAATTCCAACATAGCGAGTTTTGATAGAAACTTCTTGAATGATATAGCGGGTTTTGTTTCTCACTCGCAGTTTTAACATGGTTTTTGGTCGTGATAAGGGAGATTTTAAAACTCAATTTTAGGTTAGTCTTGTTCCTTGCAAAAATAAGAATAAGATGTCATACTCAGATCATTTCGTCAAAAATAGGTTATAGCGGTTTTTGAAATTAAAGGACTCAACTTTTTAATAATGTCGAAGCCAAATAAGTGAGTAAAAACTGAAATATATTATTTGTGTTATAATATATTACAACTGAAGTAATTCCGTCAAAAAGCACGTACTCGAACTTTTTTTAATGATGTTTTTTGAACTAAAATTAAAATTCTGAAGAGCAGCTTTCTAGATAGTTTATTTTTTTTATGCTACTCTATTTTTATTTTATTTTATTTATTTATTTATCTATATAACAATGGTTTTATTTGTATGCCTGTCTCACTAGGGTATAGCTGTGTCGAGACAGGCGTACAGGTATATAAATGAATATAGTAGTTACAAGGATATTTCAGGTAAAATACATATAATGAATAGAATTAAAACAGAAGGATGATTGGAAAGGTGGTAAATCTTTTAAAGAGAGTAATTTTATAAATGTTGGAGATGGAGTAATGAAATAAATTCTGCCCAGTCTATTTATAGGTTAAATTTGACAGGATTCCATTATTTTCATTTGTTTTATATGGTTATATATTTATCTATGATTATATATTTTGAAATCTATGTTAAATTATGACAGTACAGAAACTAGTTTATTTAAAACCGAACTCAAAACATGACCGAGAAAACTGAATTATAATCAACTTGCAAAAATTTTGAAGACAATGTAAAGAAATCATGAATACAGTAAAAAAAAATTAGAGGCCGCTTCAGAACAGGAAACCCCCGTGAGGAGGACTGTGAAAACTGCGACATTATTCAATAATGTATTTAATGTAACTTACTTATAATTAATTGAAATCACCACTAGACTTACGTCGTAACCATGTACATACAGCTAAAATATAAACAAATAATATAATAAAAAATAAAAAAAAACTTGAAAATATTTTTTCTTGACCATGGGTACACGTAGTATATGTTATTGTTATAAGTTTTATGTTGACCTTTTGGGCCAAAACCATAACAGAAGCCGATATTCGGTATCATCTAAAAATCTAATTTCGGTTGGTCGCTAATGATTTTATCTTAGCATGAATACGCGCGTGTTTTATCAAGTTTGACTTCTGTGAAAATGCACAAGGGCAGTAAGAGCATGAAAATGGTTTAACTTTAGTATGAGTACACATATTGTGTGCTATTAGGCTTGACTTCTGTGAACATACGTAGCTACAGTAAGAACATGAAAATGGCTTTTCTTTTGTATGAGTTCGAATATGTGTTATTAAGTTTGACTTCCCTGGACAAGAATAATCACAGTAGGAACACGAAAATGGTTTTTCTTTTGTATGAGTACGCATGTGTGTTATTAAGCTGGACTTCTGTGAACACGCGTAACTACAGGAAGGACATGAAAATGGTTTTTCTTTAGTGTGAGTACGTATGTGTGTTTTTAAGTTTGAGTTCGTAGTAAGTATTCGACCACATTCAGTGCACGGGAAAGATTTAGAAGTTTTGGACCGTTGTACGTTACTTTTTTGTTTAACCGGATTTATATTTTCAATTTTCATTTCAGCACCTAGAAAGAAAACATTTTTAATTTTAAACATATTAATTTCACAAGAATGTAAAAAAATTGTATCTTACAAGGGTACTCCAAAATAAAAAATAAAAATAATACATGCTCGTTGTGACTGTGCACAAAAACCACGCTAATGTTTAAAGCTACAATAACGTTTTCGGTGAAAACGGGTTCTGCGAGTTCTTTAAAAAACGATTCTTCACATATTGGAAATTTGTTTTTACCCGTCGTTTGGTGAATTCTTTCAGAATGCTCCGAAAATTCTTTTTTAACATCTGTGAGATTGATATTAATATCTCCATGCGATAATCCACATTGGTCCTTTTCCTGTATTCCTGGTTCCACCCTGATGGTGACTTTCTCTAGAATAGAATCCTCCATAATGTCTAGAGTTCTAGAGCCCCGTACACCTGGAAATTGGAAATTCAAGAGAATTTATCAGGTCTTACTTGGACATCACTAAGCAAACCTCCTGGCAGTCCTGACATCGGTGCCGCCGCCCCGGAAACCATTTGGATAACCAACACCTCTGCCATAGGTCACCCCAAGAGGTTCGCTACGCTTGGTGACTTAGCAGGGGTACCCGTGTTCATGGGGTGAGGTTTTTCCGGGTCTTGGCGGCGGATGCGTCTGCCCACAAGCTGCATGGCAGGCCGGATTGGGAGAGAATGGTTGAGGGAGTCCCTTTGACTTCTCCAGCTGTAGTCTCTCGGAACATTGCCTTGCACCGTAGTGGGAGAGATAGATTCATACGTCATTCACTCCTGGACATACTGACCCCTTCATTTCTAACAACCCTTATACGATTTTCCTTCCCAGAACTTCCTCACCCACCTTTCCTAAAAAGACCACCATACAGCATCCCCAAAGATGACATAGGCTTGGAGGGGAAATATTTTCCTCGGGGCCTCCTGTGCGGAGCTAAGGTTATAAAAAATCATCATCCCATACATCGTCTCATATGTACTATTCTATTATTCTGACTCTTGATGGTGGCCGATGACTCCGATGGTGGCCCGAATCAAGTATTTGATTCACTTGTACACGCCATGTCCTCCTAGGGCGTCCCCGACTTCTTCGACTTCTCTAACATTCTCCATGTTGACGCAACTATGTATACCTATCTATATATCTTGTTCCATTTCTCTACCCATCCTTTTTTACCACAATTACCTGTCCCTACTGACAATATTACCTACCGTACAACAATAAAATCAATATGTCAGTCAGTCTGTTAAAAGAAACTGTGCAACGAACACCATTAATCTCTTAGTTTTATATAACATCGACCAGTTTATGGAAGCTTGTGCAGTGAGTGATTTAGTGTTCCCTCAGACCCATAATATTGAGCAGAACATCAACCATAAGGGGTAACTCAGTTTCCTTCCCCATTCATCTGTTTACCATTCCCCATAGTTGTGTCAAAGTATTCACAAGCATAACATTTTTTTTTAAATATATTGATACAGTTCACTCCACGTGTTGCATTTGTGATACCATTATTTGGTCCAATTACGAGCCTGGATTAAACTAGAAAACATTAAATTCCTTACATTCTATAATTATTGTCGCCGTATACATTGGCTGTTTTCTGTGTTAAATACATTATATTTCACTAAACAAGAATTAATTTAAGATGGCAGATAAGAAGATTGCCGTATTGAAAACTCGAAGGGATCGTTTTTTAGCTAGGTTACAAATAACGCATCAATTAATACCTTTTATAAACACGGATGAGAAAAAAAGGGAAACGTTTTTAAGCCGGTATGAAAAAGTTTCCGAATGACTCGGAGAGATAGAGTCATTACATAATGATATGGAAAATTTATTAATTGAATCGGACAAGGCAAGTGATTGTGCGGAGATAACAACAATCTCTGAACAATTAGATGTAATGGTATTTGAAATTTCATCTGCAAAAAGATAGCAAAATTCAAACATTAAGTCAGAATCAATTTTTGCAAATAGTATTGGCAAATTAAAATTACCCGCGATTCAAATAACACCATTTGATTCCAATGTAAAAAATTGGTATACCTTCCATGCGTTGTTCGAAAATCTAGTACATAATAATAATAATATATGTACACTGATATAGAGAAATTTCATCACTTAATTTCGTTACTAAAGGGAACTGCATTGAATTTGGTTAAATCGTTACCATTAATTGCTGAGAATTACCCAATAGCTTAGAATATTCTGCTGCAAAAGTATGAAGATAGTAGATTATTGTTTACTTTTTATGTAGACGAAATGATGAATTTTAAACCATTACCTAATGAATTGATAAATGGATTAACACATATCTTAAACACTTTTCAAGAAAATTTATCTGCTTTGAATGCAATGAAACATGAAAATATATTTAGTAAGTTTGTTGTCCACATAATCTTACGATGTTTGGATCAAGACACCAGACGACAATTCGAAACTTCACTTACACGAACACAATTACCGGAGACATCTCAATTATTTGAATTTTTACACAATCAGATTAGAATTCTCGAAGCGTCTAACCCACTTACTGCAAACATACCTAAACCAAAGACGGCGGCTACGCGAAAATCCTTATTTGCGGCGAATTCTAGCTCTGAATTGTGCGCTATATGCAAGGAATCTCACTCAATTTATAAATGTGGAAAATTTCTTGAAATGTCTCCCCTTGAAAGGAAAAATCTCTTAAAACATTTAAATCGATGTTTTAATTGTTTCAAGTTTCATCGATTTGGAGATTGCCAATCACAATCTAGTTGTAAAATTTGTAACAAGCGGCACCATTCTATGTTGCATTTTGAAACACCCTCTACGGGTGAAAAAGTGACCACGTCATTGACTGCCGTCACAAATTCAAACGAAAATGTGAGCAACGCACCCAATGTACTCTTGGATACAGCGATTGTTCACATGCAAAATAAATTTGGCGCATACGTTCCTGTACGTATCATCGTAGATAATGGAAGTCAAGTCTCTATTATCACGCAGAGTTGTGCTAAGAGGCTAGGCTTATCTATAAGGAAATATAAGACTCCGTTAAATGGATTAGGACAGACAGCTATTAACTCATGCACAGGTATAACCTCATGTGTTATCAAACCTGTCAAACAGCGAGTACCTATGTTATCTGCGACACCCATAGTAATTCAGGAAATTACTTCATAGATGCCATACGTCACACTGGATAAAGATGTTCAATCGCGATTTCTCAATTTATCGTTAGCAGATCCAAGTTTTGATCAGCCGGGTCAAATAGATTTTCTACTCGGCGCCGATTTATATCCCAACATTTTGGATGATCAATCACATATCGTTCGTGGAAACCCTAGTGCTTTAAATACAGTCTTTGGACATATCATTCTTGGGAAGGTTGGATGTCAATCGATCGATTCATCGCCAACGTCACTTTTGACACTGTCCGACATGTCATTAAATGATACAATGAAAAATTTCTGGGAAATTGAAGAGGCTCCCGTCGTTTCTGATTTAAACCCCGACAACACCAAGGCGGAAGAAATGTTTCGGAAGGAGCATTACAGACAGACGGATGGGAGATATGTGGTTCCGATTCTGTTAAAATCGGACAGTCCTCCACCGCAAAATACTCACAACTTGGCCGAATCGCGAATGCGCAAGCTGGAAAAGCGTTTTGATAGGGATGCGACGTTGGCGACTAGTTATAGGGATTTTCTTCATGAATATGAAAGTCTTAGTCACATGAAACGCGTAGCACCCAACTCTGTGGAAAATTATCTTCCCCATCATGCGGTAATCAATGGAAAAGGTAAAATTCGCGTTGTCTTTGATGGGTCTTCGAAGGCCTCCGATATGTCATTAAATGACATGCTATACAGCGGTCCAAAACTACAAACAGAAATACCATACATGATATTAAATTTTAGATTTCATAAATTTGTATTTACTGCTGACATTTGTAAAATGTACCGGCAAATTTTGATTATTCCCAATCATCGTAAATATCAGCACATCCTTTGGCGCGACTCCCCGAGTGAACCAATGAAAGATTACGAACTTCAAACCATAACCTACGGTTTAACGTCCTCCCCATTTTTGGCCATTTCGACTTTACGTCAATTGGCTAGGGATGAGAGGGAAAGCTATCCTGCCGCTTCAAGGGCGCTGTTACAGAATTTTTATATTGATGACTTCAGATGTCGGGCAGATTCCATTGAATCTGCTCGACACCTCAAGGAAGAAATTGTAGCCGTTTTAAAATCAGCCAAACTGGAGCTCAGCAAGTGGGCAAGCAATTGTTCAGAATTACACGAGCATGATTCTGAATGTCAACAACAACAGTTGAATTTTAACAAAACTCAATCGAATGTTAAAATATTAGGTGTTTTTTGGAATCCCGAAGAGGATTATTTTTCTAATCCCATTTCGATACCCAATTCGGCAGTATGTTCGAAGCGGAATATATTATCAACCCTTGCTCGGATAAAGGATCCGCTAGGGTGGTTGTCTCCTGTGATCTTCACTGCAAAACGGATTATCCAAGAACTTTGGAAATTGAACGTGGACTGAAGTACCACTCCACATTATGTCCACGTGGAACAACTTTGTGGAACAACTTCCATTGCTACAACAGTTACGAGTTCGAGTAGTGGGTGATACTTGCCTAACATTTGAGGAGTTTGCCACACTTCTTACTAACATTGAAGCTATTCTAAATTCACGCCCCCTTTGCCCCTTGTCGGTTGATCCAGAAAACGTCGACGCCCTTACACCCGGCCATTTTCTGATAGGAGGATTCCTCTTAGGACTTCCCGAATATGACCTGTCCGCTACTGGATCAAACCGTTTAAGTCGTTGGCAACACATACAAAAGATGTCTCAACACTTTTGGCGACGTTGGAATGTGGAGTATCTTAATACTCTACAACAACGTGCAAAATGGTTGAGAGACAGGCCCAATTTAGAGATCGGTCAACGCGTGCTAGTAAAGGATGAACGTCTTCTCCCCATGCGCTGGGCTTTAGGGCGAATTGTTGCCGTACATCCGGGTAAAGATAATATCGTTCGCGTTGCAACTATTAAAACCACTGAAGGTATATTTGTCCGCCCAGCAGTTAAGCTTTGCCCCTTGCCTATAGATTAAGTCATCTGTTAATTCAATACTCAGCATTTCTTTTATCATAGAGCTATCTATTACTTATATTTTATGTTTTTGTTTTCCTTTTGTTTCCTTTGATAAATACACAGAATACAGCTGGTGTGCTTACGTCTCACAATAATTTTTTATGAAACTGTGCAACGAACACCATTATTCTCTCAGTTTTATATAACATCGACCAGTTTATGGAAGATTGTGCAGTGAGTGATTTAGTGCTCCCATCCTATTGAGCAGAACATCAACCATAAGGGGTAAGTCAGTTTCCTTCCCCATTCCACTGTTTAGCATTCCCCACAGTTGTGTCAAAGTATTCACAAGCATAACATTTTTTTTAATATATTGATACAGTCCACTCCACGTGTCGCATTTGCGATACCACTCCAGAAACTCACGCTATCAATTTCCATTAAATAAAATTATCTTAAACGCTCCAGAAAAATTGAGACAATTCTATGAAACAACATTAAGCATTTTTGAAAGACATTTGTCAAGGTTTGCAAATTTTTGAATACATATTCTTATATTGATCGAAAAAATGTGAAGTAAATAACTTTTATAATACAGACAATAAATGCAGACATAATTTGTCTCGACGCCACCTAGCGAGGGATTTAACACTAACAATGTCTTACTTGCAAAAATAAAGTTGGTTGTTTTCAGGTGGAAAAAAAAAAATATAACAAGCAGTAATTGTTGAATGAAACACTAGTATATATTGAATTATTTGGCGGGTATTTGATAAGCCGCCATAGCTCAGTGGTCAGAGCATTCGACCGGCAATCGGAAGGACACGGGTTCAAGTCCCGTTGGCGGCAAGTATCTTTTCTCGGAAGATTTTTCAATGTAAATGAGTGTTTCAGGCTGACAATTATTGCTTGTAATAATTGTTACCCTTTTATAATACCATTGCGAATAAAATGTGCTTTGATTCGTGTGACGTAGAAATTACATTTTATAGAATAAAAACCACCGGTTAACTACTTTAAAAACATAACCTTTGTTTGCGTTCAAAACATATATTTTTTTAATTGCACACGTAGATTTATTAGAAACTCGAAGATTTTTTCATTTGCTTTCAAAAACACATTGTGTTTTATTTTGTAATAGGTTCAGAAACAAAGATTTTATCTGGTTCCAAATGCAATGCGAACATATTTTCCACTGAATTTGTCTTCTGACAGTTCTCCTAAGAGCAGTACATTGCAAATGTCAGCAAAAATGTCAGCAAATAATAGAGAAGACAACAACTATTTTTCTATCGAGGTATGTAAAGAAGAGTGTCTGTGACGGCAGCGGGTCTAGGACGTTTCTACGCCGCCGGTTCTTCGCCGCCAGTTCATCGCCGCCGTTTCTACGCCGAGACGGTTCTACACCGGCCGTTTCTACACCGGCCGTTTCTACGCCAGCCGATTCTACGCCGCATTCAAATTAAATTAACAATTACAATTAAACTTTATTGTTTTAACACATACATACAGTCATAGAAAATAAAATAGAAAATACAAAAACTATCGAATCATTTAAAAAGTAGTATTAACATTTATTTTAAATTAAAAGAATAAATAGGAAAAATAAGATTATTGCGTCATTTGGTAATTGTGTGCTAGGCCACGTAAATAATCTAGAGGTTCCCTGTTTTCATAATCTAAGACAATTCTTCGAATACGTTCATCAGCGTCACGGTATTTTTTCAGCTTCATCGGTGGTAAATGTCCGGCGATAAGTTGCTCAAAATAAGCGTCTCGTCCTTTTTATTATTGGGCGCACTTTTACGCTGCTGTATTTAGGTGAGTTTGAAGGTGTGCAGAATCTAGCTGTTTGTGTACTTATTATCGATTTTTTTTTTTATAAATTCATTTAAAATATTTTTAAAGGTATGAGCTTTAGTAAAGTAACAGTAAAAAGATATTTATGTCATAAATTATATCGGAAATCTTGATTTAAAGTTGACGTCTTTTTTCCAAATTTTTTTTTCAAATTTATTTTCTTTAATGGAGTAGGAAAAAAAACTCCACGATTCTCCACTCTAATTTTAAAAGAATATTATTGATGTATCTTTTTTGTACATGGAACAATAAAAATTATCACCAGCCGTCACCAGCCACTCCAGTAATTGCATTTTTAAGGAATGATTGTATTTTTCATCAATTATTTTTTTGAAATCAATCTTTGATTCCTTTATGTCTAAGAAAGATTAACATAATGTTACCTTTATTACTATAACTAATAAAACGTCAAAATGAATTTTATTTTCAATTAGTCACTAAAATTAAAAATTTCATTGAAAATAACATCAGAAAGTTAATTATTCTGTAATTTATGTAATAACATATTTTTTAATTTATGTTATTACATAAATATAAAATATCCTGTACTATCTTTTGGAGTCTTTTCCGTTTGGTTATTTTAATGCGCATGTCATTAAATGTATAATATATTTTTAAGTAGGTACCTGCCAACTATAAAATGTTTATAAATACATTCAATTTGCGTGTGAGCATTTTTAGCAGGAGTTAATATATAATTAGATTACCTATTGTGTGTAATTACACTAATTACCCCCATTAAACCATTCTACCCCCAATTATCATTATTTAACGTTATTCCCCACTGTCTGGAAAATCCTAAGTATTATTGCTATGTACATCGATTAACAATGTTATGTTTATTGTTTGGGATTCTCCTTCAATTTATGAAGTTATTATAGAGAATCTTTCAAAAATTTTGTAATATTTCATATAAACACTTAAAAACAACAATAAACAACCAAATGGTCGAACGCCGAGAGGGATGTCGCGCCAGCCAGCGCTCCAATTTCAGCCACTGTGCGGCGATTGTAACTTGCATGTACAAAATATCTTTTAAATTAAAATAAATGTTAATGCTACTTTTTAAATGATTCGATAATTTTTGTATTTTCTATTTTATTTTCTATGACTGTATGTATGTGTTTAAACAATAAAGTTTAATTGTAATTGTTAATTTAATTTGAATGCGGCGTAGAATCGGCTGGCGTAGAAACGGCCGGTGTAGAAACGGCCGGTGTAGAACCGTCCCGGCGTAGAAACGGCGGCGATGAACTGGCGGCGAAGAACCGGCGGCGTAGAAACGTCCCATTCCCGACGGCAGCGGGCGTGCAGCGTGAATTTGATTTATATCAAAAGCTGCAGTTTTATTCCGAGACTGATGAAATTTACAATCATGAAATTTACATACTTGACCTCCTAAACAAGAGGATGGTGACGCTCTACATTAGGCGTCGAAAAAATCTGTGTAATCCCGGGCAACACCGGAGACTTCAACATCTAAAAGAGTACTTAAAACATTTTAATACCTAATACAACAGTTTAGACAAACATCCATACCTAAGTATATTATATTTTTCTTTTTTAATCATGACAATTTGTCAAATATTTATGGTTTAATGCAATCAAGGATTCGTTGACCATATTAATTTTGGTACCTACCGAATAGCATTCCTTTATTACTTATCACACGTGTATAATAATTGTGAAAACATCACATGAACCACCCAATTAAACGAACTGTCAGATACACAGAATGTGACAGTTATTTTAAGAATTAATGCTTTGCGAACAAAATATTTAAGGGAAGATAACTCATTCTCGCTTAAAACCACTTGAACCCATTAGCTTGAAGACAAGCTACCTACGACACGGTCAGACATATCAAATGACGTATGAGGCGTACCTGAGCTATTTTAAAAAGCAGTTATTTACGAATCTTACATAACCTAAAACTCTCTAACATAAATACCAATGACAGAATCATAAAATATAAAACAGGTGAATGTAGTTGGTACTTACGGCCGGTTTCAAGTCCATTGGTGACATCTAGAATGTGGGTTTGAGTCAAATTTTATTTTATTTCTGTTGCTCGGTATGTTCGGGGCATCAAAAATATACTTTACAGCTAGAGGCGATGGTATAATTGTTTTAGCCAAAATTGAAAGTTGTCATTAAAATTATGTACGTAAACCAAGGACGCTTTCAATAAATGGATGGAGTTTGAGGTTACGAACCTAGTAGGTAAAGGCTGGTCCTGCCAGTGTATAAAATATCACTCATAAAATATTAATTTTATCATGTCATGTTAAGTACCTACTCCGCAATAATATAAATCAGTACTTTTGTTAAGTGGGTTTTATATCTTTATGGTTATCTTTACTAAGTACAAAATTAAGTCACTCACGCTGTATGTGCGCTTAGATCTTTTACACTACGAAACGAATTTTCATGCGTTTTTCACCAATAGAATGATTCATTAAGAATGTTTTAGGTACATAATTTGTCAACTTTTAGTGTAAATTGGTTGAAATACATAATATGTATTGCCAAGCGACAGCGGGCAGCGGGCAGCGGGCAGCGGGTCGACAAACGGGAGGTGTGGATCAATTTTAACAGATGGCGTTGGTTATAAAGGTTTCGTTAGCCACAGCAACGTGTCCGGGTCTACTAGTTTTTTTTTTTAATAAATATGAGTTTTTTAAACATATATTCAAGCTGGTTTATAATGATGAACCAAACATTATACAGGATGGGGCAGAGTGGAGTTACTAGTTTCAAAAAATCACTGAAGGCAGAACGAGCAGAGGGGCGGGGCGGGTGCCGTTAGGTCGGGAAAATGATGCCGTTTATGTTAGCGACCATGCCGTGGTTAGGTTAGTACCGAGATTTTATTGTGGAGACGTTCTTTAATTAAAAACGGAGAAAGCGTTGTGGATACGCATGGAGCTTTCCGGGTCCGGTTCGAGTTAAATCGTGATGATAGTGTTCCTGATCCCAAAAACCATTCGGAAATGGATCAGTAATGTAAGGTGGACAGGAACTGCAGATCCTAAAATATCAGTTGGGCGACCTAAAAGTGTGCAAACACCTGAAAACATCGTGGTAATAAGAGCGTCAACTGAAGAGTCTCCAACCCGAGCAGCGCGAAAACATGCCGCTGCGCTCGGAATATCGTCCAGAATTATAAGGCAAATCTTACACTCAGATCTTCATCTGTACCCCTACAAGATGGTGCATATACGGGAATTGAGCCCACAAGATTTTGTGAAACGTAGAGATGCTTGCATTGCAATCGTAACTGTTGTATCCCTCGGCGCTGTTTTTTGCACTGGCGACGAAGGATTAACCATTATTGAGTTATTCATCTCACTATTGTGAGATGTTGGAGAACCTTAGGCATCCAAAATGAAAGAGTATGGCGAGGAACACGACACAGAAGCCTTCTGGTTTCAACATGATGAAGCCATGGCCCATGCTGTCCACCATTCATGCGAAATTTTGCAAAAGCTTTCCTGGTCACCTGATTTCTTTACGGGGGATATTCCATGGCCCCCTCGCTCTCCCGATTTGACCCCGAGTGACTCTTTTCTGTGAGAATACGTCAAAGCTGAGGAAAACAAACTTCGACCTCGAGCCCTTGAAGCTCTGAACAAGGCGATTGAGGACGTCATCGCTGGAATTCCGCAAGATATGCTGGGAAGAGTGGCCGAAAACTTCTTTGAAAGGCTCAATATGCGTGTTGCTCGCCAAGGCCGCCATTTCAGACAATTTTAATTTCAAAACATCATGAAAAAAACGGCATCATTTCCCCGACCTAAAGGCACCCGCCTCGCCCGTCTGCTCGGTCTGGGGGGCCTTCAGTGATTTTTTTAAACTAGTAACTCCACTCTGCCCCACCCTGTACATATCTATATTTGACGATTTAACGCGTGGTTTCTATGACGGCTAATGCTTTCATCAAATTTCAAAATCAAATAATGTACCTTACACGTGATTAGTTCTAATGCTGATATTTTCTCCCCGAGTATTTTGCATACCCAAATGCAGAGCGGCGCTCGCGCTGTGTCTCATGGGGATTGACAAAAACCATAGCACAGAGCATTGCACGACCAAACCACATCACGTTTACCAAGATTACAGTGATCTAGATGGTTTTGGTTAAGAGAGAATTTTATTCTTTCCAGTCTCCACATCGGGACACAAATATATAAAACGGGATCCATATTTTCATGTTTACGATTAAACAAATAGTTGCCATTACAGTAGAAATAATATTTTGGGACCGTAAAAAATCTTCATAAAATGGCAACACTTTAACATTACCATAGATCACAACCATGAAAACGTCTGTCACTGTCATCTGTCATTTACGGGACTCAGATGCTCGGTCGTAACCGAGTCGAAGTTTTTGTTGAAGATTTTGCAATTCTGACAAAGTTTTTAAACCTATCCCTTGGCGATATTGTTGACTGTTGACGGCAGCATAAACCACCTACCGCAGATGCTAAAGGTTAGCTGGCACAACCCTTTTCCTAACCAAATTAATTTCAGATACGTTTTAAGATTTTCACGGCCAAAAGCATTTTCGTAATTTGTTTTTGGGATGTTATGCCGTGTTGCGCTACCTCCTTCTTTAGCCAACGTTTAGGACATCGTTGCAGTGTCCATCATTAGGGCAGATCCGGCAGATCCGATAGATGTGTCCACCTACAGATTAAGATAAGATTTAGGGGATATAGAAGAAGACAGCGTCAGGTTACTGTAATACTTATAACTAATAATGATGAGTCGGTCAACCATTTTCAATTTTCTTTTCACAAAGTTTCAGTCAAAATTTCGTCGTATTTCTAAATAATTATTACGCATACGCATCAATGTTTTTAGAATAGTCCAACTGCAACAAAATGTACAAAGTTCCGTTTCATGTTTCAGTTATATTTTTGGGCTTGAACGAATTCCATTCCTCTTCAACGGTCTTGACATGGATCTACCAAACCCAGAGATTGTTTTCATCAAGACGGAACCAGGGCCCCAGGAAGAAGGTGAAGGTGAAATGCCGTATGCGGATATGGATTTTGATCTCCCAGATGTAAAGAAGAAATATTTACAATATGCGGAGATTACTCGAAAAGCCAGTAAGTTGCATTATAGATTGCATATGTCAAAAATTTGGAATGTAAGATTTTGATGTTCGGTTGCTCAGGCTGGACATAATATGTTTGTCCACAAAGTCCTCACTTGCTGTACTTTGGTATTTATCTTAAATGTTTATTTACGGGAAACTACCAAACTACAGCAAATCTTAAACGTATCTATTTGGGATGTAAAATAAGTTGCATTATTTTGCGTTTAAAAATTACATTGTTGCCAGATTAAAAATGCATTTTAAAGTGAGCAGCAACATAGGTTATCGGTCGAGCTGTGGTTTTTTTTAGTAAGGCTGTTAGTGTTTTAACCCTAAATATACCAAACCACCCACGTTTTAATTTTAATTTAAGTTAGTTTTAACCCGTTAGTTGCCTGCAACGGGCAAAAGCTAGCACATATATGCTCAGTTTTGGAAAAACTCACTTTCTTTCTTGATGCCAAAAACGACCACTCTGCCCTTTACTTTTCACCCACCTCATGGTTGACTTTCGCTTGAGGAAAAAATTCAGCCACGTCTCAGTACTTTGTAAGTTTTTTTTTGTCAACAAAATTTATTTTTGCTAGCGATTTATTCACAGAAAAAACTGATGCGAAACAACGGCGGAAACTGGAACCTCTAATAAAATTACTCAATTCGGCTCGGTTATGTTTCCCTCCGACAGGTTCGCGTTTAAAAAAAAAACATGTCTTTTTGGCCATCAGTTTTAATGCAAATAAAATGCTAGGACTGTTGAGAAAGATCAGGATCTTAAATATCAAATTATTAGACTAACAAACCAGACTTCTCAGCGGTTTCGGTTGTTGTTTTGTCGAAAACGACATTTCCGCCGAAAAACTGTTGCCGGCTAAGATTTTTTTGAAAAATATTTTGGTTGGAAGAATTCCGCAACTTTTAATAAAAATATTACATGCCCATCCCACGTAAAAAAACTTCAGGAGAAGCTACCAAAACTCACACATTTCCAAAAAAAAATCACCACAAAAACGTGCTTAGAGATTCCATTGGATGTGTAGATTTTGCTAACCAGTTAAAATTCAAATGTTTTTCTTACAGGGTAGGTACTTATATCGGTAGTATTGCAAATATGATGAAAAAAGCAAAAAGGTTGCCGGAATTTTTTTAAGGAAATGCTCAGGTACCTACCCGAATGGGTAGCTACACAATTAATTAGGTTTTAATGCAATAAATACTTAGGTAAGGTTGTTTCAATGATACTGAATAATTCAACAATTTTTTAAGTTAATTTTCACGTTCTGTATTAGTTCTATTCAAGTTCTGTTGTTTTATCATTATAGGCCAGTTAAATCACAAAACTGAAATAATAATTACAGAACTTTCTAGAAATGAAAATGTACGAGAAAAATTTATTATTATTAAAATATATTTATTATAACCCAGCCTTATTATTTTATTTATTTATAAATGTGTTGATAATTAAGGGCCCGCAACCCGGAAATGTACCGATTTATTACACATTTCCCTTAAACACGGTAAGTTTTAAAGCTCTTAAAAAAATATATGTTATTCTTGAAGATAATATCTAGACTGTGCCCGCGCCGAAACGCAAATTATATAAAATTCCCTCAATAGAAAAAAAATCGGAAATATGCACCAAAAATTATTATTAACACGTTTGTTTCAGTTATTTTACAAGTTTTATGAAAAAAATCACAGTGTTTCTTTAAATGCTGTTTAAGATAATGCCCGCGAGAGTTTTACCTCTATTTTAAACGAGTCGTGTTTTATTAAACATTTTCGCAATTTTTGCATCGATTTTGTAGCTGTAAATGTTAGCGCTCTCCTCTAACATTCGTTATTTCGTATCTCTCAATCTTCTTCTTTTCGGACCCGGTTGCAGAGCCTTAAGGAATGAAGCATGATTCTATTTGGACATTGTTAGATAATAAAAAAAATATTACGCCTGTACTATGTAGGTAGGTACTTACTTGCAGATATTTTTTTCCTTTAACGCGAAATATAATAGGTATAATATCAGTATTAAGCTGCATTCGAGCACTCCAACGGACGGACCGGTCTCTATCAGTCATATTGAGATTATTTTGTTTTCAAAAAGTTTCGTTAAAATCCAAAAGATACCACTAGAAAAAAAAAATTATATTTATTTCAACATGTCACGCATACTTTCACCGAGTGGTCGCGTCGCAGCAAGATACAGGCGGTTAGGGTTGCTACCAAATGCTCTGCACGTGCTGCATGCTACCTGAACTCCGTGAAGTTATATTTTTTCGTTAATTTTATTACTATAGCAAAACTTGGACATGGTTGTCCTTTACAACGGCATACATTTTATATATTTTAGCGGCAGGGAGAAAAGGCAGGAGGGGGTATAGTAAAATACAAAAAGATAATGGTCACCATGGCACTTTTTCTGTGTCTTTTTTTCTTTCATATTTTCGTTTAAATTATTAGTGTTAAGATAATAATAATAATAAGATATAATTAATTATGTTAACTTAATGAAAATACTTAATTTCCCTGACCTATCGTGTAGAGTGTAGAAGAACCAAGAGCGATTTAGTTATTTTATTTAATGGATCACTTGACGCGCCTGACTTAACAAAACTAATAACATTCCGAGTACCAAATCGTAACCCGAGATTTCCAGAACTGTTCTTTGTTTATCCGTCTAAAACTAACTATTTCACTCAATCCAAAGACTACATAGGCTTGGAAATAAATTCAGTTCCGTTGACATTTAATTTTTTTTTTTTTTTTTTACTATTTAATTACAGGTTTGATGAGATTTACAAGATATGATAATGTATATAAATAATTAATCTGTTTGTTCTTAGTCCTCCTCACTAGGTGGTCCTGTGCTGAGATTTCTTTGATTTCATTCCTTATTTATTCCTTACCTAAATTTATATCAGAAATTTCAAAATTTCTGATCTACATTTTATTATTATTATTCTAATATTGTTTTTGTTGTTATTTCTATTTTATTCTGCTTCCTTTCTTTTAGTGTAAAGGAAGAGAAATAATAATTGGTATTTTATTGTTTCTATTTCTATTATCATTATGTTACACGATTGATGTAAATGCTCCAAGGGCGTAAATAAATAAATAAATAAATAAGAGCCCCAACTGCTCTCGTCTGGAGCCAATGAGACTATGGCATCCCCAGATTGGGGTATGGTGTGAGGCTGTAGCGGGGAGAGGAAGGAGATGAGGAAGAGGAAGGTTGGGAAGTACCTGACTATTCAGATCAAACCAAACATGGCGAAACCCATTTCAAGTAACGTTTCAATTCTGTTCGGTGCGATACTGGTATCTTCCACTCTGAAACGTGCCGTAATATGGTATTAATACTCAGCACATTTGACGTAGGTACTATAAATATATTAAAAATAATTTTGTTACAACACAAACAAACACCTCTTTTTGATAAACACAATCGAGACTCAGAGACTTGAAAGCCCCCGACCACGTGGCAATGGCATGATTTGTGCACGGTATGGTACCTAAATGATCCCGATGAAAGACCATATTTCAGAATTCAGATTGTTGTATATGTAGATCTAACTTAGGTAACTTTTTATTTTAATTGTGAATACCTCATAAGGGGTCATCTATAAATTACGTCTCATGAATTTAATGATTTTTCTACCCCCCCCCCATCCCTGTCCAGGGGGTGAGGGGGGTGGGGATAGAAAAGAGAGACAGGGAGAGATCAAAAAAGATAGAGAGAGAGAGAGAGAGACAGAGATAGAGAGAGAGACTTGGAGAGAGAGACATAGAGAGAGAGATAGGGAGAGAGAGGGACAGAGAGAGATGGGAAAACGACAGACAGAGAAAGAGAGAGACAGACAGACACAGAGTCAGAGATTCAGAGAGAGAGAGAGACAGAAGAGAGAGAGAGAGAGACAGAAGAGAGAGAGAGACATAGAGAGAGATCGTGACACACATCGTCAAATTTGGCATTTTTTAATTTTTTAATTTATTTATTGAGTTAGTTTATACTACATAAATATAAACTAATAAGCACAATGTAACATTTCACTTGATAAATTAAAATATTTTTGCAGTAAGCATAACGTTTCTTTTTAAATACATTCATTCTTTCTTCATTCTTCATACTTTCAGGCATTTCATCATACATCTTTAGTCCTCTGTACATTAGGCAGTTCCGTGATTTTGATTTCTTCATTTGTGGCAATCGAACTCTGTTTATATTTCTTGTTTCGTTATTATGAATGTCTCTATTAAAAACAATTTCATCCTTAAAGTATTTTGGCATTTGGTTTTCCATAATTTTATGCACAAAAATTAACACATTAAATAGTAGTCTCTTTTTTATTGGAATCCAATTTAGCTCCTCTCTCATTTGATTAATCCTTGCATATTTGCCTTTCCCCAGTATACATCTCATAGCTTTGTTTTGTATAACTTCTACTTTGTTCAAATTTCCTTCATTGGCCAAAATATAACATCGTAGAGCAGTAGTCCAAATGTGGAACAACGATAGTTTTATAAATAAGCTCCGTAGTGTTTCTATTTAATTTACGTCTTAGTCTTCTAAGAAAATTTACCTTTTTTGATACCTTTTTAGCACATATTCAAAGTTTGCTGTGAAAGTCAGTTTTGAGTCGAGTATTACACCCGGGTATTTGATTTTATTTACTTTTCCAATTTTTTCACCATTAATTGTCAAATTTTACCCTGTGTTACGTGTTTTATTGCCGATTTCCATATATTTTGTTTTGTTTACGTTCAGTTTCAACTTGTTTAATTTCAGCCATTTTGCTATATTTTGTAGATCTTCGTTTATTTTGTTAATTGCTTCTATGTAATCTTTACACGAAATATAGATTAAGGTATCGTCTGCAAATAGTCTAATTTTGCAATGTTTAATAGTTTTGATAATATCATTTATGTAAATCATAAATAGAATTGGACCTAATACCAACCCTTGCGGAACACCAAGGTTGTTTTCTATCGGTTCTGATTCTGAGCTTTCAACTTTCGTTACCTTTTTTTTTTCCTGGAGATATTCTTTGAATAGATTCAGAGCTACGTCAGAAAGACCTATGTCTTCTAGTTTTTCCAATAGTCTGTTGACCGTGGCCGGTTATCTGCATTACTTTCTGGACTCCGTTGTATGAATCCATATTCCTTGTGATGGTGATCTCAGTACAGGGTGAGGTTGACAATAATAAGTCGTGGGTAGACTATTGTGGTTTATTACGAGATTGGTACAGTAGTGCTTCGTAGGAAGTCTGATGCAAAGAGAACGAATGGACAACATTCACAACCTTTTATACGTTACTCATGCTGTCTCACTCATACACGCCTGTCTCTTTTATACCGCGAGACATACGTTCACCACATCCCTCCACACTTAAATCCGAAGACAGTTACACAACATGATGATTATAATAATATTTACAATACATACATTATATTATTTACAATACATTATCATGTTGAGTCGAGAGCTGAGTCCTGTCTTCATTGACTCATCTGTGTGTCCGAGGTCGTAATTGGTCTTTCCAGTTTCCCAATGTGGAAGCCACCGGTTCACTGGAGCTGGAAGTAACAGGAGAAGTACCCATTAGAATGTCATCCGGCACAAAGCTGGAGACATCGTAGTTATTATACGACCGTCTCCTTGTCTCAGACGCGATAGAATTATCATGGTCATTATCCCTAGCTACACATAGCTTTGACAACTGATCAAAATTTCTTTTCCAGTACATAATTTTACCATACAAATTTACCTCAATTAAATAACCTTTTTTACCTAATTGTTTATATACCTTCCCTGGTACCCATTTACCCTTATTTTTATCCTTAAAATCCCTTACCATTACATTTTGATCAATTGAAAAACCCTTGGATCGTTTATTATTTCTCTTGTAATAATATTTCTGATTTTCCTGACACTTATCTCTCCCCCCTCTCGGTACAAAATTGTTTAAATTTGACCTTAATTTCCTTCCAAATTCAAAAGTATTTGTCGGTTTGCATAATTATGGTTCCGCATTCCCATTTAATTTTAATTGCACTTTACTTTTATTAAAACTACCCACTTTCTCCGAAAAAATCTCCTGGAATTTTCGAATTTTTTTATTCACTTTACTTCTACCATTCTCAAATACACTGTGAGAAAAAATTTCACTACCCTCCTGGGATGAAATTGATTGTAAATCACTTCTATCATTCTCAAATACACTGCGAGAAAAAATTTCACTACCCTCGTGGGATGAAATTGATTGTAATTCACTTTTATCTAAGTCACTTATCTCATTCTCCAATACATTGTGAGAAACAATTTCACTACCCTCCTGGGATGAAATTGATTGTAACCCCGTGAATCCAATATTACATTTTTTTATAAAGTCACGACCTAGAACCGTAGTTGTTCCATTTTTAACTACACAAAATTCTAACATTTTTCTATAACCGTTATAATCAACTAATAATGAAATACAACCCAATAAATTCAACTTACAATTAGCGTAACCTATCAAGGTTAAATCCTTTGGTTTTAAATCCAAATGTTTGAAGTGTTTAACATAATCTATGTCTGTCAATATCGAAATTGCCGATCCTGTATCCAAGAATCCGTTAAAAATCACATTGTTCACTAGGATTTTGCACATAATTGGGTCACAGTTCACAGCATGTACCACTAACTTCTTCTTACTTCCCTGCGTATTCACAAACACAGAAGAAATAACTGTTTTACTAAATCTGCGACATATTTTACTAACGTGACCTTTGCCTTTACACTTAAAACAAATTACTTCTTTAAATTTACAGTTTATCGATACATGATAACCTCCGCAATGTTTACATCTAGTTTGATTCATAAATGTAACATTCTTGTTTCTAGGTCTACCCGCTAAATTCTTTTCCGGTAACAAAACTTTTCGTTTATTTTTAGCAATCAAATTTACACTTTCCCTTTTAATTGATTTCTTAATTACCTCGAATGAATCCATCGCCATAGCACATTCAAAAACTTTTTTCAATGAAAAACTTTCAGCCTCAATGAATAATTTCTCCTTAATACGACCAACTCGAAGACCGGTGATAAAAACATCTTTTAAATTATTTTCAAGTCTGCCTTCGAATTTACAAAATCTAACAAGATTTCTTAACCGTGCTATAAAATCATTAACAGATTCTGTACTTTTTTGTTTCGTAGCAAAAAAAATTTCGCGCTCCTTGAACACATTTCTTTTGATACCTACATGATTCTCTAGTAATAACAATAAATTTTCGACCGTAATATCTGTAATTTTTTTAGGAAAACACAAATCAATCAATAAATCTATTGTCTGTGTGTGTAAATGGGATATTAAGACCGCTCTCTTTTTCTCAACCGAATTTATTTTGTCATCATTGACAAGGATGAACTGTTCGTATTGCAACACGAATGTCTCCAGTTTGTCCCTCAAATGACAAAACCTGGGCAGTTCCCCCCCTTCCATCTTCACACAGATGCAATCAATAAAAGCAGAAAAAAATTAACAAACAGCACTCAACTCACGACTCTGTTGACTTGATGCTGCTCCGATCTCGCCCTTCCGCGGACCGTCTCCTGGCTCCTGAACCCTAGTCGTCCTTCTAATGCCCCGGCACGCCTTCCGTGAGGTCTGCACCTGGTCTCTGATCTTCTCCTGAAGACCCGGACTGCTGTATCCACGCCTTACGCGAATACTCCTCCAGGGCCTTGATGCTTCTAGGATGCTTCTTCTGCTGCTCTTGCTTCCTTCCTGCTCCGCAATGATGTGGAGTCGTGATCTGGCCTTTGTCTGCCCGATCACAGGTTGACCATTGTAGCTTCCATCTCGGATGCTGTGGTTGCTTTTCGGCTGCCCAAATGTGATAATTTGGCTGCTCGTGGTTCCGCGCCAAATGTGATGATTTGGCTGCCCGTGGTTCCTTTTTCAGACCGCGCCAAATGTAACAATTTGGCTGCCCGTGGTACTTTTTCCGTCCGCGCCAAATGTGATGATTTGGCTGCCCGTGGTTCCTTTTTCAGCTGCGTCAAATGTAATAACCGTGGCCGGTTATCTACATTACTTTCTGGACTCCGTTGTATGAATCCATATTCCTTGTGATGGTGATCTCAGTACAGGGTGAGGTTGACAATAATAAGTCATGGGTAGACTATTGTGGTTTATTACGAGATTGGTACAGTAGTGCTTCGTAGGAAGTCTGATGCAAAGACAACGAATGGACAACATTCACAACCTTTTATACGTTACTCATGCTGTCTCACTAATACACGCCTGTCTCTTTTATACCGCGAGACATACGTTCACCACAAATAGTATTTTCCTTTCTAATGTTTCAAACGCTCTTTTGAAATCTAAGAATGCTGCAATGGTGATTTTTTTTTGTCTGTTTCTTTCTTCCATGTATCAATCACTATGTTTATCGCCGCTTCGGAAGAGTTGTTGTTCCGGAATCCTGATCGCTCCTCACATAATATGTTATGTTTTTCCAAATATTAACGAGTTGTTTTTTTATTACAATTTCTAGTACCTGTTCGTATTTTGGTAACATATTTATTGGTCTAAATTCTTCACATTTTCTGGTATTAACAACTTTCGGAATCGGGATCACAGTAGATGTTTTCCATGTGTTTGGAAATTTTCCACTTCTTAATGATTCATTTATTATATCCAGTAGATGAGGTCCTATCACTGGCATTGCATCTCTCAAAACTGTAAAACTTATTCCATCTGGACTCGCTTTTGATTTGGTGGTGTTAAGAATCTGTAATAGATATGTTTCATCAATCTCCTTAAACACAAGTTTTTCTCGGTTTAGCCGAACATTTCTCACGTAGATGTCTTTCTTCAGCATTGGTTTACTCTGATGCAATTCTATTATGCTGTTTACGAAATATTCGTTGAAGCAGTTCTGTATGGTACCCTGTATCCGATGTGGGAATTCAATGTCGTATTTCATCTCTTTATCTTCGGTTTGTAGTAATTCTTTTAAGGTTTTCCACATTTTTTAGTGTCTCCCTTTTCAGAGATAATTTTGTTTTTGAAATAATCGTTCTTACAAATTTTCAATTGTTTTGTGTATTTATTTCTCATATTTTTTAATGCTTTCCAGTCTTCAGAGTTTCTTGAGATTTTTGCAATTTTGCACAATCTTTATTTATTTAATACATGAATTATCGAGAGTACATATAGTTTTTTGTGGTATTTCACCCTCCATACTAGGGGATGACCCTGTGTTTTGGCGGGTGAAGTTTACAGTTTGCGGGTATAGATTCACTGGTATAGGTTGAAATTTTTCACTAAGTGATACTATCCACTTAAATATATAATATCCTACAAAAAGAGAGTTTATGTAGTTATATTGGATTACAAGAATAAGGTGAAGAAGTTAAAGAATTATTGGAAAAGATAAGTTATTTTTAGTAAATTAAGAAATTATTGATATATATAGTTCACAGTAATCAGTCTTATACATATAATGCTGCTTAGATAGTAAATAAAGATATATTATGTTTTTTTTTTTTTTTTTTTTTTTTTAAATTTTATAAACATAAATAAAATAAAATAAAAAAACACTGTTTAACAGGAAGTTACTTCTAACCAGTGTAAAAAAAGTGTTTTAATTTTTTTTTAAATGTAGATTTGGATTCACCAGTCGTTCTCAATATAAAACACGATCATTAGCTTTCAAAGACATACAGGGTGGGGCAGAGAGGAGTTACTGATTTCAAAAAATCACTGAAGGCTACCCAGACGGAGCAGAGGGGCGGGGCGGGTGCCGTTAGGTTGAGGAAATGATGCCGTTTATGTTGGTGACCATGCCGTGGTCAGATAAGTACCGGGACTTTGTTGTGGAGCCGTTCCTTAAAAACTGAAAAAAAGCGTTGTGGCTACGCATGGAGCTTTCCGGGTCCGGTTCGAGTTAAATCGTAATGACAGTTTTTCTCATCCTAAAACCATTCGGAAATGGATCAGTAATGTAAGGTTAACAGGAACTGCAGATTCTAAAATACCAGTTGGGCGACCTAAAAGTGTGCAAACACCTGAAAACATCGCGGTAGTAAGAGCGTCAATTGAAGAGTCTCCAACCCGAGCAGCTCGGAAACATGCCGCTGCGCTTGGAATATCGTCCAGAATTATATGGCAAATCTTACACTCAGACCTTCACTTATACCCCTACAAGATGATGCATACACGGGAATTGAGCCCACAAGATTTTGTGAAACGTAGAGATGCTTGCATTGCAATCGTATCTGCTGTATCCCTCGGTGCTGTTTTGTGCACTGTCGACGAAGGATTAACCATTACATTTATTGAGTTTTTCATCTCACTATTGTGAGATGTTGGAGAACGTTAGGCGTCCCAAAATGAAAGAGTATGGCAAGGAACACGACACAGAAGCCTTCTGGTTTCAACAAGATGAAGCCATGGCCCATGCTGTCCATCGTTTAAGCGAAATGTTGCAAAAGCTCTTTCCAGGTCACCTGATCTCTTTGTGGGGGGATATTCCATGGCCCCTTAGCTCTCCCGATTTGACCCCGAGTGACTTTTTTATTTTATTTTTTATTTTTTATTAAGGAGAAAATACAGATACAGACGTCAATTGACAAGAATATACAAAACAATTAATAGAGAATTCGCCTGCATCCAAACTATTTCTCACGAATTAACATTGACAGCAGATGAAAACATATACAAATATTTTTACCGTTAAATACGGAAAAGACGTATGTATATACATAAGTAAATATTATTTTACAGAGAGATGAAAAAAGAATGCGCAATATCCTTATAAAAGTTTACAAATTGTTTTTGGAAAAATTTTGATGGTAAGACCAAATATATATATAGATAAAAAATAATGTCATACAGAAATTTAAAAAAAGAAAGGTAGTTAAAATTATAAACCAAGCAATGTCTAAGGTATTGTACTTTGTAGGAAAACGGCCTTCAATTTTCTACTAAAAGTACTGTGTGTATCAAAAAATAAGTCGGAATCCTTGATGTTTTGATTTTGATTAAACGATTCGCACATTCTTCTGATTGGATCCCTGACACCAGCATTTGTACGCGTCCGGCTAATGTGGAATAAGTCGTTAAGCCTTGTTACTCTGGGTGGTATTTTGAAGTTTATTAGTTTCAGTAGGTCAGGACAGTCGATAAAGTTATTGCAGATTTTATAAAGCGTCATGAGGTCAAGGTATGTTCGCCGGTTAGTTAGAGTGGTGACGTTATAATTCGAGAGCATATTTATGTACCCCCGTTTAGGTGCGCTCATTCTGTAATTGAGGTATTGCAGAAATTTCTTTTGAATACTTTCAATGTTGACTTTATAGACACCGTAAAGTGGTGTCCATATGGAGGTGCAGTATTCAAGTTGAGAACGGACCAGCGTGTAGTAAAGTAGAAGATAAGTTTCAGGTTTTCGAAATTCGCGGCTGTTTCTGATGACAAATCCTAGCATGCGGTAAGCTTTATTCACAATGTTCTCAATGTGCGCATCGAAATGGAGTTTAGAATCAAAAAGTACGCCTAGATCTTTTATACAGTAAACGCGCTCGAGTAAATAGTTACCAATACAATAATTGTGTATAATAGCGTTGTGATTTTTAGTGAAGCTTATTTGTTTACATTTGTTGTAACTTAGGTAAATTTTGTTTTCATTGCAAAATGCTTCGAACCTTACTAAGTCGCTTTGGATGAGCAGACAATCGTTTGAATTCCTAACAATGGCAAATATTTTTATATCATCGGCGTACAAAAGAAATAAACAATGCATGAAACATTTAGTAACAGTGTTAATAAAAAGTATAAATAACAGTGGACCCAGGATTGACCCCTGTGGTACGCCAGAGGTAACTGATTCCCACGTAGAAGTATGTCCTCGTAATGATACAGCTTGCTGTCTTTTTGTCAAATATGAGACAAACCAACGTAATAAGTTTCCCCTAATTCCGTTGAACATTATTTTTTTAATAAGAATAAGGTGGTCAACCTTGTCGAAAGCTTTTTTGAAATCGCAGTATATTGCATCTACCTGGTGGCCTCGATCCATGCTAGTGAATAAGAAATTTGAGTAAATTAGTAAATTACTCATTGTAGATTTGCCTTTTACAAACCCGTGTTGTTGTTCTGTAATTTTGGCGGCAAGCTGGGGATATATATTATCATGGACAAGTCTTTCCAAGAGTTTAGGGATCGCCGAGAGAATAGATATTGGCCTATAGTTTTCGACTTTTTGACGTGAGTCACCCTTATGGACTGGTATAATATAAGCCAACTTCCACCTATCAGGGAAAACCCCGTCACTCAGGCATTTATTAAATATTATGGTAAGTGGAACATACAATGACGACGCAGCAGATCTGAGGAAAAATGCCGGTATTCCATCGTGACCCGCACCTTTGTTTATATCTAACGCCTTTAAACTTGATTGCACTTCTTGTTCCGTTAGTTCAATGGTGTGAATGTGGTTTTGCCTGCTCTTTATACTATGCACACAGATCTTCTATAGTAAGAAAATTATATGCTTTTAGTTAGATTGGGTTACAAGAAGAAGATGGAGAAGTTAGAGAATTATTATAAAATGAGAAATTTGAGGAAATGTTAGATATAGATCATACTAATTAATCTTGTACATACAATGCCGCTAATTTAGAAAATAGAGATATATTATGTTTTGTCTGAAAGGTGATTAAATTGATAGAGTGTAGAGTAAATGGGTGTTAAAATTGTAATGTATTCCATGTGTAAGGATCCATTTCGTTATTTGTTTTTTTAAAGGAATGGGGTTGACTCAACGTTTTTAAGTTTTCAGGGATAAGGTTAAAGATTTTAGGAGCTAGAAAGAAAAATTGTCTTTGAGCTGACGTGGTGTGTAGTGTAGGTACATTGTAGTGTCTGTTGGTTATTGTTCTGGTGGTGGAAATGTATAAGCATAAATTTTAAATGAAGTTGCCGTATGTTTAAGACGTTGTACTCGATGAGGAGTCGTTTGGAGGGGTATCTTGTCGGTCGCTTGTTAATGACACGTCTTACCATTTTTTGGGCTTTTAGTAGAGGTTCGATGATAGATTGTGCACAGCCACCCCAAGTTATAATGCCATATGCTAGTAGAGATTGGCAGAGAGCGTAGTAAACAGTTTTAAGAGTTTAAGTAGTAAGGATATTTCTTAGGGTTCGGAAGACATAAGAGAGTTTGCGGATGCATGGGGTTAAACTGGCCAAGTGCTGATCCCAACGAAGGTGTTGATCAATGATGACCCCCAGATATTTTATGTGGGTGGCGTGTTCCAAGTTTGGGAATTACAGGAAGTGCAAGTTCTTAGATAGGAGTGAATTATTATATTCTGATTATTGGTAGGTTGGGTTGCAGCAGAAACGCTGAAGGTTAATAATTTTGTTTTTCCAGCATTAAGGGTTAGGAGATTATCATCTAACCATTTCTTTATCTGGCGAATGTCATTTTGAGCTATGTCGAATGCTCCTTTCCAGGTTTTGTGTCTAGTTATCAGTACAGTGTCATCTGCAAAAGATGTTAGTTTCCCGGTTATGGGAAGGTTACAGAGATTGTTGATGTAGATGAGGAACAGAATAGAGCCTAGAACACTTCCTTGTGGGATTCCGAAGTGGATTGGTAAGGGATTTCTTGTTGTGTTGTTAATTTTCACAGCTTGCGATCTGTCGGTTAGGTATGATGAGAACCAGTTAAGAGTTCTACCTCGGATACCTATTTGAGATAAGTCTTTCTAGAAGTATGGGGTGGGAACCGTGTCAAATGCTTTGGCTAAGTCTAGGAATATGGCTAGGCAGGAATCACCTTCGTCCAGGCTGTTAGTGATCTTATTCGTCAATTCTAAGATTGCAGATTCTGTATTTAAATTATTTTGAAAGCCAAACTGATTAGGCGAGAGAAACTTCTGGGTTTCAAGATGGGAGACAAGTCTACTTTTAACAATTTTTTCAATGATTTTTGACAGGACACTTAGCATAGAAATGGGTCTATAGTTTTCAATATTTGTTTTGTCGCCACCTTTATAGATTGGGATAACTGTTGCATGTTTTAGTAGGTGTGGGAAAGAACCGCTTTTAAAGCTTAGGTTAACGATATGTTTTAACGGCGTTGTAATAAAGTGAACTATGTGTTTTATTATATAAGAGTTACGTTTTTTTTTTTTTTTTTAAATTTTAATGTTCACAGAAAACTAAATTTTATATTTTTGATCTCAAGTCATCAGTCTATTTTGGTGCGTGTCTATAAAACAATAAAACGCACTTTGTTTATTTGAGATAAGGAAAAACTAATTCTTTCAGTAGATTTATCTCCTATTTCTCCGTAGAATGAGGTATTGTTTGAATATATTTAAACACTATTAAAGCACCTTTTTACTTAAATTTATAGATAACTTTATCGTTATGTTCACTGTTCAAGATTTCAATAGATATTGACATTTGATGGCCGGCTTAGTCTAGCGCTAAGGCTCTTGACCTGGAATCCGAAGGTCGCGGAATCGAATCCCGGCGTGGCAAATAAATTTCATTTGATTAATTTGTGTTATTTCAAATTTAATTCATTGAAAATAATATATAGTATGTTTGCGGCACGTTCCAGAGTGGCAGATACTCTCAGTATCGACCTGGTGTACAGTCACCATTCAAAATTGAAACGTTGTTTGAAATACCTTTTAGCCGTGTTTGCTGACCAGATCTGAATAGCCAGGAACTTAACCACCTTCCTCTTCTGCATCTCCTACCCCTCCCCGCTACCTTCAGCCTCAAAACATACCTCAATCGGGGATGCCATGGTCTCACTGGCTCCAGACGGGAGCAGTTGGGACTCTTGTATAGTATTCATATACAAAAAAAATGGTGGAACCCCCTCCCCTCTAGTATTTATTAAAACATCATATAATATCACTGACTTTACAAAACTTGCTCAACACCAGTGGAGTAGCACTTTTAAGGGGGGCGGCGAATTTTCACAATAAATAATCTTGGTAAACATTATCTTGGAAAAATTTAAATCATTTCAAATTATCATTTGAAAATATTCTACGATACTTTCGTTGACGAATCCAAATCTTTTTAAAATTATTTATTAAAAATATCAATAATTATATTTTTTAAGCTGCAAATTTCGCAATTCGTAGGAAAACCGTACGCATATTATGAAAGTGATACTAATTAAAGCTGATAACTCACAAAACAGATTCACTCTTAATTAAAACCAGAATTGTGTTCAGATTGCATTAACGATTGAATTTCAGTTGTGTATTCATCTGCTGATACATTTCAAAAGAGACCATTATTTTATTAGAAGTGCAGTTATAAAATTCTAGTTGCAGACTATGTATGTGCTGCCAGAATCAAAGAGAAGCCATTTTTATATTCCGATTGTAGTTTTAATTCGCCAAATACAGATTTAATTTAACCCATCTATTCGCAGGAGACGCAAATTGTCCCACACATTTAATTTTAAAATAAAATTAGAAATTATGTCCCACACATTTATTTTAAAAATAACTTTGTGATTGCGATAAAAAGTTAACAAACAGTTTTATTACATTTTTTTAAGAGAAGGAATCTGTATTTAAAATTTTAAGTTTATTATATTTTTGGTGCTTTAATTCGAATATTCGCAGGCGTGCATTTTTGAGCCAATTCAAATTTCCAATATCAACACTTTAATATTTAGAAACAATAATGTTCTAATAAGCACGTCGGAAAAATTACTTTATCTAAATTTTAGAACAATTGGGGCGGCAACATTTTCCTCTAATTTAACTTACACTTTTTCGCGGGTAATCAACGGTATCTTTATTCGAGTTATCGTTTTTTCTATAAAGGTTTTTTTAAATAAAAATAATTTTTTTTTGTAGTACTCTTGTCAGAATGAAAGGGCTGTAATTTTAATGTAACATGCTCGTCATCTGCGCGTGTCAATGTATGTAATGTTGTTTGGTTTTTCTAGGTAGCCTTAAAGTGGAAACTGTTAGCATCAAGGTAGAACCAGGACTCCGAGATGAAGATGGAGAGGGAATTCCTTTTATGGAAATTGCCATAGAGCTACCGGATGTTAAAAGATTTACCCAGACAACAGGTAAATAACGATTTGTATTTTTTTTAAATTTTTAAAATTTATAGTGCTTACATTTAAAGCTTTATTCGTGTTTATGTTTCAGATACATTAACGGATCCTCTGAAAAAAATATTTTCCTGTCCCCATTGTAACTACTCCTGCTTTTATAAGTCACAGTTAGAGCTACACTTATGCACCCATACTGGACTAAACCTTTTTCCATGCTCTGACTGTAAATATTCATGTTCTCGGAAGGAAGATTTGACGAGACACATGCTGACTCACCAAAGAGAAAAACTTTATTCATGTCCCGACTGCACTTATACATCTACTCGAAAGTATCATTTCACGAGACACATGCGGACTCACAGTGGTGAAAAACCTTTTTCGTGTACCGACTGCAATTATTCCTTTTCTGACAAGAGTGCTTTGACGAAACACAAACGGACTCACAGTGGAGAAAAACCCTTTTCGTGTTCCGATTGCAAGTATTCATTTTCTCGGACGGGAATTTTGAGGGCACACATGCTGACTCACAGTGGAGAAAAACCTTTTTCGTGTTCCCATTGCAGTTATTCGTGTTCTCTCAAGGGTAATTTGACGAAACACGTGTTAACTCACAGTGGAGAAAAACCTTTTGGCTGTTCCAAGTGCGGATATTCATGTTCTGACAAGAGTAATTTGACGAAACACAAACGGACTCACAGTAGAAAAAAACCTTTTTCATGTTCCGATTGAAGTTATTCGTCTTTTCACAAGAGTAGTTTGACTAGACATATTACTCACTGTGGGGAAAAACCTTTTCCTGTTCTGAGGGTAAGTATTTAACTGCACTTAAGCCTACCTTAATAAGACACATTGTGATCCATTTTTAGAACGTGCTTGCACAAGATTAGCAGTAATATAATAATGAGAATCTTAGATCTGACCTTACACCAGGGACTCTTTAATTTTCAAAATTGTATCTATAAATCATTGTTAATAAAGTTTATGGTTCTTTTTTTCTGTTCATTTTTTTATTATTTTTATATCGAAGCTTGTCGAACTGGTATAATTCTTGACACGATATTAGTATCAAAGTTACTTAAAATATGAATGACTTTCATGAAGTAGGTAAGTATTTAAATACCTAGCAATCAATGTTATGATTTGAAAGAAAATTTTGGTTTTGATTTAAAATGACAGTAAATTATAAACATGCATTGTTGAATGCGATGTTTGTAAAAGCCCCGAAAAAGGGCGTAAATAAATAAATAAAAATGTCTAATGTTTACAGAACTTCTAGTTGTATTATAAGGAATAATGATATTGTATTACATTGTTTATTGATTATTTGCCTGAACTTACCAATTTTATTAAAATCCATAACATTAAAACATTTAACAACTTACCATTCAAAGTTTTCCTGGAATACCTTTGTCAGTAATAACATGGTTGAAAAATTTAAAAACTTTTCTCTACACGAAATAGGGTTAGGTACATTTAATTATAGTATTTAAGGTTAAGTACTTACAGTTTTGGTTTCGAAATCAAGCACATTCAGGTTACTTTCAAAGTCGCCAACAAAATTATTCAAAGTATAAAAAATCTAAAACCTGTATTATCTTCTATCATTGAGTTAAAGTTTTTTGAATAACCAATTACTCAAACCTTTTACAATTCGATTCAAACCGATGTATCTGAGCATACTCTGCGATGCGGTTCGTTCCAAATTTGCGTTGACACAGACCCGCCACACCTAAACAGATGATGTCCAAACCATAGACCATACAAATTACACGCTGTAACCGTTACTCACGCTATATTTGAAAAGTTTTGCAACCCCCTCTCCGCCGTAAATGGGAGAGGGGTCATTGTAATAACCGAACTGCGTAAACGTGCGGATGTCAGCTGTCAAGTTGACCGATCTAGTACAAAGAAATAATATTTTGCGGAAGCTCTCTAATTAAACTGTACCCCTCTCCACATCTTGATATTTTGGTTAGAGTTTACCCGATGACAGGGTGCAGGAAATGAGAATCCGAAATTGTTCTTGGAACAATTAAAAATTTCCCCGTATCGGATGCGCGCAACCAACACTCTTCTTGGGTATGTTTTTGAATACTGACTTCTTTGTTCGACTGCAAAATCTCTTAAAATCCTGTAAAATTGTTTAGTTTTTGCTGTAGGAAATGTTATTAATTATACTATGAAAAAATCGTTTGTAGTTGATAATTATTATTGTACCATTTTAAATCAATTTTTTTATGGTTCACATTTCATTCAATATACGGTATTATGTTCCAAGTCAGTAAATTTGGAATCCCGCAAGGAACAGTGTTGGGACCATTTCTTTTTATCATTTATGTGAATGCTATTTTTAAACTCACCATAAAATCCAAACTAATATATTACGCTGATGACACAACAATTTTAGCTAAGGGATTAACGTGGAATGAAACTCAGAGAACGGTGGTATTAGATATAAATTTAATAAAAAAATGGTTTGATCAAAATTTACTATCTCTAAATACAGATAAATCTTCTGTAAAAATGCTACCCCTTAAAATCTAAACATATGTATCCACTCATATAATTATTGTTATTTAAATTCATATCTATGTAAACCTGATTGCTCTGTTATCACTGTTAAAACCAATGTTTAATACCTTGGTGTAACTACAGATAGCAACACAAAGTGGAAGATGCAAATCATTACAACAGTTGAGAGACTAAGAAAATTAGTGTACATTCTTATTAGAATTTAAAGCATTTTAAATATTAGGATATTAATAACTATTTACTTTTCCTTAATCCACTCAGTGATACAGTATGGAATTGTTGGTTGGGGTGGTGCTTTCAAAAACTTCTCCTTTACCATTGGAAATCATTAAAAAAATAATTATAAAAATAATTTAAAAAAAACATAGATTACCCCACCATCAAATTATTCAAGATTAAGTGCCTTCACTTCATGTTATTTATAAAAAATCACAATTTTACAAATACACAAAGATTGCTTCAATAATGAGAGCTTTGTTAAATAAATATGTTCCGACGACGTCAAAAACACGTAAAGTTCCAAAGTCTGACGGCTGGTATGATGATGAATGCCGAATCAGAAAAGACTTATGCGGAAATTAGAGAGGTCATATAGGAAAAATTCTACGGTAACTTCTAGGGATGAGTGGATCCTTGCTCAAAAACAGTATATGAGCAAAATAAATTCCAAAATATCAGAATACTGGAATGAAAAGATTGACTCTGAGCGAACCAATCCACGGCGTCTCTGGAACTCAATAAAGACTGTTATTTCTGAAGCCACTGTTCCAACTAAAATAGATATTAACCCAGATGCCTTCTTAACGTTTTTTCTGGAAAAGATTGAAGCCATTCGTGCCTCCACATCTCACGCCCCTCCACCAATATTTACTATAAATTCTAAAGGAAATTTGTCTTCCTTCAAACTCAAAACGCTGGAAGAAGTAAAAAAATTAATTTCAAGTTCGCCAAATAAGCAGTGCAGTCTTGACCCTATACCAACATGGTTACTAAAAAAATGTGTCATTGTCTTAGCCCCGTTCCTAGTTCATCTTTTTAATAAATCTCTGAGCACAGGTGACTTCCCTGAACCTCTAAAGTCTGCTGTAGTTACGCCGATACTAAAAAAATCACAACTTGACCCCGATAACTTAGGTAATTATCGACCCGTTTCAAATTTACCTTTCCTATCAAAAATCCTGGAGAAAATTGCTGCTGCACAAATAACCAGTCATTTGAATTCAAATAAATAATTCACTAATCGTCAATCCGCATATAGAAGGTTTCACTCAACAGAAACCGGAATACTTCGTATGCTGCCAGATATAACTTTGGCCATAGAGTCAGGTAAGTTAGCACTTATCTCACTCTTAGACATGAGTGCAGCGTTTGACACGATTGATGACTTTCTCATTAAGAGATTAGATTAAACATTTGGTTTGAGTTCCGATATTAAAAATTGGCTGGTGTCATATCTATCCAATCGCTTACTTCGCAACACTTTCTTCAGGGGTACCCCAAGGATCCGTTTTAGGCCCACTTCTTTTCATCCTTTTTACAAATGATGTCGCCAAAATAATCGAGTCATTTGGTCTCCTGTCCCACTGCTACGCTGACGATCAGCAAGTTTATTTTTACTGCTCTCCAAACGAAATCAACAGTCTCAAAATCCGCATAGCTGAATGCCTAGAAGCAATAACTCGTTGGATGTCTTCAAACAAGCTGAAGCTGAATCCATCTAAGACTGAGTTTCTATGGGCGGCCACAAACAAACGCCAACATTTCATAGACAATACACCTATTTCCATTTCCGGCAACGATATTATTCCAAAGACAACAGTCTTTGGAATTGGAATTTCTTGGCGTTAATTTAGATTCAGACTTTTCGTTAAAAAGTCAAATAAATAGGACAGTAAGCACCGGTTCTTTTCACCTAAGACAACTCAAATCAGTTCGAAGAAACCTTCCTACAGAGGCGACCAAACTATTATTTAACTCTTACGTAGTCTCGCGGCTTGATTACTGTAACGGCATCTACGCTAGTCTTCCCAAATATCAAATTGACAAACTTCAATCCGTGTTTAATGCAGCGGCAAGGCTCATAACTGGGGTTTCTAAATATTCGCATATTTCAGAACACCTTCGTAACCTTCACTGGCTCAAGTGCCCTGAGAGAATCCAGTACAAATTATGCTGGATGGTTTTTAAATCAATCTACAAAATGGCCCCACCTTACATCTCCGAATTATGCGTCCCGGAAAATACCGGTCCGAGACAATTAACCCTTAGATCAGCAACTTCATCTGCTAAAGGCAGACTAATAGAACCTAAAAGAAAGCCAAATACTATGTTTGGAGATCGTGCTTTCGGAGTATCTGGGCCTAAGGCTTGGAATAGACTCCCTCCGGAATTAAGATGCATAACAAGCCCAACAGAGTTTAGGTCCAAACTAAAAACCTTCCTTTTTGGGCTCTCATACCCGTAATTTAAATATACCTATTTGAGAATATCATACTTGTATTGTCTATGATATGTCTTAATAACACTTTTCTTACTGAATTAAAATTACTCGATTCCTTACACATCAATCTGTCTCTTGACGAATCACATTTAGAAAGATCAAATCCTTATAGGTACTACTGCACCACCCACCTTTACAAGTTGCTTTTACTTTCCAAAATACACTCGTCAAAATACATTTTATTTTAATATTAAAATATTTTTCAGGATTAAATAACATGTGTTCACAATAATGTCCTCTGCGTGCGAACTCTATCTAAATTTCTTTAAATGGACAATATACAGTGTTAATTTCAAGCGACCTCCGAGGTAAGTATGGTCCTGTTTTCATTAAATTTTAGGCAGCATCGCGTTCATTGGTCAAAATATTGTACACATACACATATTTTCGTATCGGTGGTCAATGCACCGATGTATGCAATTTTTAGCCATAAGTTGTTTATAGTTGTTTGCCTAGCTTGTAGTTTTTTTAGATTTTAGAAATGTATTATAAGTTTGTACAGCGCCCTTGAGGTGATTTTTCACAAAAACGGCGCTATATAAATCATCCAAATATTATTATTATTATTATTTTTCAAACAGCATTAGAACAAATATCCTTGGCTCTATGACTGTCCCGTATTGTAACACCATCACAGCTCAACAAAACTGTAAATATATTGGAGTTAAATGGTTTAACCAATTACCAGTTAATTTAAGATTAGAAACAAATTATATAAAATTCAAAAAATCAATAAAAACTCTTTACATACAAGTTATTAAAATCACTACATCTTATAAAATTTTATTTTTAAACGCAATTGTAATATCAGATATTCTTTTTCTTTCTTTATTTTTCTCTTTTCTTTTTATATCTTCTCTTCATTATTTTACATTCCTTCTTTTATATATAAAACTATAGATGCATGTTATAATTATGATATATACGATTTTTCTTTGTTTACTGTTAATTATCTATTCGTTGTTCTTTATATTAAAAAAATGATAAATTATTTAACAAATAAATTGTTATCTACATACGTTGTCTCCGCCTTTTTAACACGAGATTTGCTAAAAAAAAAGGTGTAAGACGTATTAAATATTTTTTTTTAAGAAAAAACTTTAAAGAATACATAATAACATGTAATTTTTGTATCATTTATAAAACAAATTTAAAAAAAATTGTGTTTTGGGGAAATAATATAATTTGATTTTTAGATATAAAAATCGATCTTTTTTAACTAACATTTAACGAAAAAAAAGGTTGTTTTTAGACCTTTCCCATTTTCTAGTTTCACCTCTGTGTAATGGAGTTCCTAAAATCCTTCTTAAATAAATAACTAAATTCCGAAATAACTGAAACAAACGTGTTTATAATAATTTTTGGAGCATAATTTGCAATTTTTTTCTATCGAGGGAATTTTATATAAATTGCGTTTCGGCGCGGGCAAAGTCTGTACATTATCTTCAAGAATAACATATAATTTTTAAGAGCTTTAAAACTTACCGTTTTTAAGGGAAATATGTAATAAATCGGTACAGATCCGGGTTGCGGGCCCTTAATCAAAGATCTTGAAAATTGGTCCAGCCGTTCTTGAGTTATAAATGATGTAACGAACCCAACTTTGTTTTATATACTAAGATGTAAAGAAAAATATGTGGATTTTATTAGGAATCATATAAATAATAATAATACATTAAGAATTAAACACATAACATGGTTACATTTAACATAATATTTTTTGTATTGTAACAAAATGGAAAACGAACACCCAAAACGGGATGAAACTCAAAGTATTGCTGTGAACTTACTGGTGTTATTAATTAACATTAAAGGCCCTAAGTCCGTACTGATCGTGATTTTTTAAATTTATTTTCCATCTTTTAAATTTTTTTACGAAACAAGTGGGGATTGACATGATAAAAACACAAGTTGTAATGTTACCATCACACAACATCTCCAAATATGGAGTTAATGTTTATAAAATCGCTTCAAGGGCGCGAAGGGCGTAGTTTTTAAAGGCCGCATTTTTTATTGTATCACAAGACCACTGATCGATGGGATGGACAAAGCAGCATGCAAACCTCTAGTTTTGAGCAAGTCTATTCTGTGAATGAGTCCGCAAGTGAGTCTCTAAACGTTTCTTCCTAGAACATGAATAGTTACAGTTCGGACACGAAAACGGTTTTTTTTCACCGTGGGTATACATGTGACTTTTAAGATCTCCCTTCCGAGAACATGAATAGTTGCAGCCGGGACACGAAAAAGGTTTTTCTCCACCGTGGGTAAGAGTGTGACTTTTTAGACATCCCTTTGTAGAACATGCATAATTACAGTCGGCACATGAAAAAGGTTTTTCTCCATTGTGGGCAAACATGTGAATTTTTAGATTTCCCTTTGTAGAACATGAAAAGTTACAATCGGGACACGAAAAAGGTTTTTTTCTACTGTGGGTATAAATGTGTCTTTTGAGATGTTCCTTCCGAGAACATGAATAGTTACAGTCGGCACATGAAAAAGGTTTTTCTCCACTGTGAGTATACATGTGACTTTTAAAATCTCCCTTCTCCGAACATGAATAGTTGCACACGGGACACGCAAAAGCTTTTTCTCCACCGTGGGTATAAATGTGTCTTTTAAGATGTTCCTTCCGAGTACATAAATAGTTGCAGTCAGCACATGAAAAAGGTTTTTCTTCACTGTGAGTCAACATGTGACGATTAAGGAACCACTTTTGAGAATAAGAGTAGTTGCAGTTGGGACATGAAAAAGGTTTTTTTCCACCATGAGTCAGCATGTGACGATTTAAATACGACTTTTGAGAACATGAATAGTTGCAGTCAGGACATGAAAAAGGTTTTATTCCACTGTGAGTCAGCATGTGATGATTTAACGACGACTGGTAACAACCTGAATAGTTGCAGTCGGGACATGAAAAAGGTTTTTTTCCACAGTGAGTCAGCATGTGACGATTTAAAGACGACTGTTGAGAACATGAATAGTTGCAAGTGGGACATGAAAAATATTTTTCTCCAGAATGGGTGCCCAAGTGCAGTTCTAACTTCGATGTACGAGGGCAAGAATAGTTACAATGGGGAGAAGAGTATCGGTTTTCATCAGGATGGGCCTCAAGGTTTGTCAGGGAGTCTGAAAAAGATTAAAGGAGAGCTTAATAAGTGTACGTAAAATAGTCTCATAAAAAAGTTAAAATTGTGAGCGCACGAATTGTTAAGTTTAACAAACTAAAAATCAGTTTTACCTGCTGCCTGTGTCAATCTTGCAGAGCGCTCTAAGCATTCCTTTTTAATATCCGGGAGGTCTATGTCAATATCCGTATAAGGAATTTCCGCTCTGACCTTAACTCGGGTTTCTGGTTCTGCCTTGATGGTAACAATCTCCACATTAAGAATACCTGGAGAAATAAAATACAGTATTACATTGATATGCTAACACTGAAGAGTACAAGAGTTCTTAAAAAATATAGGTAAGTCTCCGGATATTCTTCGTTAGCAAATCGATATGGTCATTCCATTTCAAAAAAATATATCAATATTTAAACTTAGGAACAGATACTTGATACAGCCTACACTTTCTAAGGGGTAACAAGCACGATTCTGCAGACCATTATGTATAATACGGTTAGGAGTGTCGGAAGCCTGACTTTTTGATGTACTTAATTTTATGTATTTAATTTTTGTTTTATTTAAAGTTAAAATGTTATAATTCAGCCAACTCTTTACTTTTACTACTATTAATTCTGAATCACTTTTGTTAAATGTATCTCTCCAGGTTTACCATCAAATAGTAAAGCAAACAATTAATATAGATTAAAAACAACATTGGTCCAAGTTCACTACCTTGCGGAACCCCAAAAGAGATTGGTTTGCTTTTGCTTAAAGTGCTTAAACGATTATTTATCTCTACTTGTTGCGTTATATTACTACGATGGGTTCTGAATAAACTTAGTGCTTTAGAATTAACCTACTTGTTTAGGTAAAATCCATGGAAATCCTTGACACATGCCTCTTTAAAAAGAGGTATCACTGCTATCTAACAGTAAGAAAGGAACATCCCACTCTTAAATCTAAAATTAACAGTATGAGATAAAGCACCAGTCTATCGGATACAGGAAGTATAAATACCATAACACTTATAGAATTGATACCAAACGAGAAAGACAACATTAACTAATACTATTTTTCGACTATTCAATAAAAGATATTATATTATCTACTTTTTGTCAACTCTCGCATTGTATGTGTCCAGTATCTCTCTCTCTGGTTTCAATCCTGGGATTGGTTTGCAGCAATTTCATCTATTCGTTTCTTCCACTCTTCCCTGTCTTGTGCGGCTCTTTTGAATTCTGCATATGATAAGCAGCGCACGTCCACCAGCAGGTCCTCCAGGTACTCTCGGCGTGGGCGTCCCCTAGCGTTTGTCCCCTCGGTCATACCCTCCATTATGGCATGCAAGAGGCCTTCTTGTCTTATTGCATGGCCGATCCATCTTGCGCGCCTTTCGGACAAGGTCCTGAGCAGGTGCCTTCCTCCTTCGATTCTTTGGAGAACCTCCTCATTTGTGATGTGGTCTCTCCAGGAAATTCCTAGTAGTCTTCTATAGGACCACATCTCAAAAGCCTCTAGTCTCCGTTTATCTCTTTCGGATAAGCACCATGTTTCGCAGCCGTACATCAAGATACTCCATACATAGGTCTTGATGAGGAGTATTCTCAGTTTCAGGTCTATATTATTCGATTCTATTATTTTCGACATTTTATTGAATGCAAGCCTAGCCTGGTGTATACGGCTGTCGACCTCGCTCTTAGACCGACCGTCCCATGTTATTTTGCTCCCAAGGTACACAAACTCCTTGGTGTTCTTTAGTGGAACTCCTGACATCTCTACTCTCATCTGATGTTGCATTCGGCCTACAGTCAGCAGCTTTGTTTTGTCTTTATTTATCCTCATGTTGTAATTATTTTGAAGAATGCTTTGCATGGTTGTTAAGGCCTCTTGCAGTTCTTCTTCGCTTTCAGCAACCAAAGCAATATCGTCAGCAAACCTTATCATATCCACCTTTTGCCCGTGTATCTTTACACCTTTTCTGTGACTCATTCTCTCCCTCAAGTCATCAATCGCACTTTGTATATATGCGTTAAAAAGAACAGGTGACAGAGAGCATCCCTGTCTCACCCCTTGTCTTATACTGGCTTCTTTTGTATCATTGTCACATCTAATTATAGCGGCCTCATTCTTGTATAGCGCCTGGATTATTCGTCTATCTCTATATTTGATGTCAATTCTCTTCAGAATCTCGAAGAGTCTTTTCCATTCTACTTTGTCGAAAGCCTTCTCCAGGTCTATGAATGCGATGAATGTGTTTTGGTTTCTTTTTAATCTTTTTTCTAGTAGTAATCGTAGCGACAATATTGCTTCTCTGGTTCCTACACCTCTTCTAAAGCCAAACTGGTCTCCGGAAAGGATGTTCTCTACTTTTGGTTCGATTCTTTTTAGAATGATATTAGTCAATATTTTTGAGGCATGGGATATAAGGCTAAGAGTTCTGTGTTGTTCACATTTCGTCGTGCCCACCTTCTTTGGTAATGCGACAATTAGGCATTTCTCGAAATCCTCTGGTATCTTTCCAGTCTTATACATTGTCTGTATCATTTTAAACAGGGCATCTATAGTTCCTTTTCCTGCTGGCTTAATTAGTTCAGCCGGAACGTCATCGATTCCGGGTGCTTTCCCGTTTTTGAGATTTTTCAGTGCGAGGTCAAACTCTTCTCTAGTGATTGGATCTCCCAAATCATCTGCGTCTACCTCATTTTCTCTTTCTATCAATGTTTCGTTGTCATTATTTCCCTTTCCATTGTACAGCATTTCGAGATATCTTTTCCATCTCTCTCCTATTTGGTGATTTTCGAAAAGTATTTTGCCGTCTTCTCCTTCTATTACATTACCCTTTCCAACTCTCATCCCAAAGAAGTCTTTCACCGCAGCGTGAGCTCTTTCTACATTTCCTCTCTTTAGGTCGTCATTTATCTCATCGCATTTATTCTGGTAGAATGTTTCTTTGGCTATTCTTGATTCTCTATTTATTTGGTTTCTCAGCACTTTGTATTTCTCTTGTGATTCAGCTCTTTTATCATTTTTGAGCTCTCTTCTATCCTTTATCATATTTAAGATTTCATCGGTTATCCATTCCTTCCGTGCTTGGGGTTTTTCCTTGCCTATAGTTTCCTCTGCCGTAGTTATAATCTTCGTCTTTATCACTTTCCAGATCGCATTCACGTTCTCCTCTTCCATTAGGTTGCACTCTTGCGTCTTTTCCCTAAAACTGTCGCTAATCTCTTTTATTTTTAATACTTTTGTATCCCATTTGAGATTTTTTCTCTTTTTTAATTTTTTCAGTTTTAGAAGGCTTTTGGCCATTACCATATTATGGTCACTATCTATATCTGGACCGGAATAGCTTCTACAGTCTTTTATTTGGTTTTTAAATCTATGTCTAACCATTATATAGTCTATTTGCAGTCTTTGTCTGTCTCCAGGGGATTTCCAGGTGTATCGCTGTCTTGGGTGGTGTTGGAAACAAGTGTTTGCTATCACTAGTTTGTGTTTTTCGCAGAATTCTGTCAATCTGTTTCCTCTGTCGTTTCTTGCACCCAACCCAAAGGGCCCAATGCAAGTTCCTTCACGTCCTTCTCCTACAACAGCATTCCAATCTCCTAGGAGAATCAGATTTTCACCTGCTTTTATCTCTAATATAAGTTTATCTAGCGAACTGTATACCTCCTCCACTTCTTCTTCGCTATGACTAGATGTTGGCATATATACTTGGATAATTACAGTGTCTACAGGCTTAGTTTCTATTTTGACTAGAATAATTCTTCCGCTATATTGCACATATCCCTTAACCCGTCTTCCCCACTCCTTGCACAGCACAACGCCTACTCCCCCTTGGCCAGGTTTATCCTTTATGCATCCTGTGTGGATAATTCTGTAGTTGCCACTCCAGAAGTCTCCGCAATTGGGCCATCTCATCTCTGCTATACCTAGGGCATTCAAATTTACGTTTTGCATCTCAGCTTTCAGATTATCCAGTTTGCTGTTTTGCAGTAATGTGCGGACATTCCACGTTGCCCATCTCGCTATTTGGTTCTTTGTATTTGACTTTTGTTTCGCTATTGACTTTGTGTTTCTAGCATCTCGAGCAGTCCCCACCCGGAGATCCGAACGGGGGACTATTTTACCTCCGGAGAATTTTACTTGAGATTGGGTATTCATGTCTTGCTGGTTCTTGGGATGCCACTTGGACCTTTAATGTGGTAGTTTCCCGTTTCTTTCCACATCCTATGCCGTTGACCTCGAAGGTTCTTCCGCCTTTGGAGATTATTTACTTCTCCAGGACAAGAGGGTGCCCTAGACAACAGACGCCTGGTAGGGCGAAAGTTGGTGGTCAGCTTATTCCGGCCAACGCTCGGTCCCTGTCTATATTTGCCGATACGAGGTCGTTGCTCACTCCCCTCCACGAGAAGGAAATAGATCAGGATTTTCCTTTCCTCAAACCTGAGACCAGAAGGCATTTCTCAGAGTTCTCCAGTACTTTCGGGGAGTCGGGGTCCAGTATATAGTTTCCTATATTCTTTTGTAATCGGTGTATTATTTTTTTAAATATTTTACGAAACCTGTATTTTTCATCTCTTTAATTTCATTGTGATTTAAAAAAAAAGATGTACTGCTTTAAATGTAAAATCCCAAAGTGCGTTTAAATAAAATAAAATAATAAAAACAGAAAAAAAACAAAGTCTAAACAGATTATTCGGTAACTTTTTTTATTAAAAGTTTACTTAAATACACGGTAAAGTAAATCTCAAAATAAATAATTAGAGAACGTAGTGAACAAGCGAATACACTCATATGTCTTGTCTTCAAAATATTCCAAAACGGACATTAGTTCCGAACATCTGAAATCAACATTTTCTTACTTTTGCAATACAACTTACTGGCTGTCGTAGTACTAGCTGCATTCTGCAAACATTCCTTCTTCACACCCGGGAGGTAGATATCTACATCTGCATACGGCAATTCATCTCCACCCTCTTCCTGGGACCCTGGTTCCACCTTAATTGAAACATTCTCTGGGTTGGGAAGATCCATTGACTTCAATGATAACGTTTCGGTTATAATGATGGTAATTGGTCCCAGATGGATATAACATAGACCTACAACGGAACATTCACTAATTAATCTTATTTACTAGTGGTGATAAAGAGTTTTAAGTAATCACTTCCAATAGGCCACTTGCATCACAATTTTTAAAAATTTATTCTGGTTTAGACAAATATTCTAAGACATTCCGTTTTTTTTTTAATCGTATTTTTGAAACCCTGAGGTTTTTGGAAAATTTCAATTCGAAAAATCAGATCATTTTTTATAAACCGGAAAGACGGGACATAATTTTACGGGTGCGAAAAAACGATAGTTACATATCCGAAAATTATTTAAAAAAAAGAACGTTTTCCAAACGAATGGCACAGGAGAATAACGAGGCATTCCAAAAATATTACATCTCATAAATATTTTTTTCCTCGATCCATCTTACTGATCATAAATCATTATAATGTTCAACGTCTATATCACTAAATCCAATGTAATATTCTTGTAAATTATAATAATAATAATATTTTAAAATTTGATTTTGTTAAAATCGGCACTATACCATTATACCTCTAAAACACTTACAGACAAATAAAATGTACGGGGTTCTCTTCATAACATCTGTCAAAAAGTCAAACCAAATGATAAGTTTGCAGAGAACAAACAATAAATCTAGTGAACGTTAAAAATGTCAAATTCAAACATTCGCCTGAAATCAAAGTGATAATAATAAATTTTATTTAAGTAATTTGTACATTTAAGTTTACAAATTTCTAATAGATTATAATATTTCATATTCACTATATTTTTTCAAGTTTTATGTAGCTCCTACAATACATCTTGAACTTTCCAATTGGTGCCATATATATAAAAAAAAAATCAGTGTGGAATTTTACAAAATTAATAGGAACATTTTTGGAGACGGGGCATTTTCATGTAGTGACGTCACGAGCCCAAATTAATGGATTTATTGATTTAAAAATAAAAAACTGTACATTTGTAAAAATTTTTACTAACATTATCGTAATCTTAGTAAAAAAATCTATCCACACGATTTTTTCCAAGTCGTTATAAAATCCATGCAAGTGGCCTATTGCAACTAAATATAAAATGCCTCGGAGGTGATCTGGACCACCATCCAATAAGTATCACGGACTTTTTTTTAAACCTTTTCCATCAAATATATTAAATGAATACCAAGGGGTAGGGCAGACTTGTCTTTAAGACAATTCAGTTATAAATATAAAGCGTTAAAAAGTTGAGAATGGTACCAAGAAAAACCGTTTTGCCCTCCATTCACACTCTTCTTGTAAAAGCTATATAGTCCCAACAACTATTACAAGTTGTTTATTACGCATATATGAGCCTTGTAATTGATTGAACGTAAAATTAAAATCATTATATTTAATAGATTAACTTGTCGCCGTGATTTACAAATTTAAAAAGGAATTATATTTGCAATAAGTCGAACAGCCAAACAAAGGCGTTCAGTGAGGATTGAAATATAAAATAATATCTCACAGCTGCTTGCACCGATTAAACAAAATAAGAAAGACAACTCAATTAGGACTAAATGCAAAGTAGCATTCACAAACACGACTTGCAAAAGCATACTTAAAATATTCAACATCAACGTAAATAAGATATTTTCGGGACCGCAGCCACCCAAAGTGCAGAATTGTTAAATTTATTGCTGTGTAATTTTTGCTTTGGTCGAACTTAATAGGTTCACGGTCGTCTGAATGGTAGATACTCTCAGTATCGTCCTAGGAAAATACCACTATTCAGAATAGAGAAGTTACTTAGTTATCGCTTGAGCCGTGTTTGGCGACCAGCCTAGCGATTCCGTATATTTTATGAGTTCGTTATTGGATAACGGACGTTATCTTCTGTCTGATTTGTGTGATTTTTACGTCACATATTTTAGTTTAGATCGATTTAAACATGAATTCCTGCAATGTAGGCATGATTATTTACTCATTTATGTACGTTGTACATAGAAACGCAAATAATAGCCATAAAAATCACACAAATCTGACAGAAGATAACGTCCGTTATCACAAAAAATACGGAATCGCTAGGACTGTTATATAAATAAATAAATAACATTGTTTTCTGTATTTCTCTGAATAAAGTACATTGAGTTTGGTGATGTGTATTCTTGATAACGAGCAAGAAACAAAAAAGTAATATAATAACGGAATTGAATAATTGAAAACAGTTAAGTTTTCCGTTCAGAGCAAAGCTCTGTGCTTCGTTGGCATGATTTGAGATTTTCACGGGCAAAAGTGTAATCCTGATTTATGTTTGGGGTATTGTGTCGTGTTGCACTACCATATTATTTAGCCAACGTTGCGGACAGCGTTACAGCGTCCCTCTGTAATGTACTCTCGTCTGTCGAGTGGTGGTGTCCTGGTTGGTGTTTGGTAGCTCAATATAATAGTATATCGTGAATGTTGTAACACGTCATAATAATACTAACAATAATATTCAATTAACGGCCTTGGTCTTCAATTGGAGAATATAACATAAACTATTTACGAACAAGGCAAGGTGCGGCGGTCGAATCTAATGGGTTGAAGAAACGTCACTAGAAAAGTAGAAGTGTCATTATTGAACGAAAAATTTGGAAAAAAATTGTTACGGTCATTGAAATGACCCAAAACTGTATAAATACAATAGAAATACAGTACAGTTGATTCAATATTACTTCGGAAAGCAGGAGCAATAATTGTATTGCGTGATAACGAGTGAATCAACAGAAACGTCACAAGCGTCACAAGTCACAAAATGAGGATTTTACAGACGATGAACAAATGAAGAAAATAATTATAAAAGCCACCTGTTTTGCTGGCGGATGATTTACTATGGCAACACTGAGATTTCATCATACCCTCAATTGTTTTCTTAATTCTATAATATCTATGGATAAATCATGTCATTTCTCGTTTCGTCTACATTGAACGAAAACCTTTCGTCCATCTCTTATTCTCCAACCTCGTTACATAGTTAAAGTTCAGAACTACCAGATCCTTCCGTAAAAGCATGGATTCCACCTCCGTCAAGTTAGAACCAGGCACAAGTGCGGAAGAGACTGTTGCTGTGATGCTTACGGAAATCGATATGGACTATCCTTTTATTAAAAAAGAGTGTTCAGAATCCATTTCCGAAAACAATTCAGGTTTGTCTTTATTCTTTGTTGGTACATAACTGTGAAACAGGCGCAAAATACAATCGAAAATATTAATGAAGCTACAGGTTTTTGCTTGGCTGAAACGATATGCTCATACCTTTATTGATTTTAGACTCACTATTTTGCCGGTAAATGCTACCGTTATTTATTATTCTCTGTGAAATACCTGACAACTCGGAGTGCCTCTTTCCTCCGTGGTGTACAGACGAGGGGACAATATTATCCCTCTTTTGGGCAAGGTTATGAGGGGGAGGTCTGGGATGAGAGTATCGGTGGTCGTTAAGGTCTACTGTAATTCGTACATTGAAGAGTCCTGCATTAAATGAACTAGAAAAGGTAGTTATCGGCATCAGAGCATTCCACATTCGAGCCGTTCTTGACAAACTCCCTAAACGACCCGTTCTAGTGAAGTAGACATTAACCATGAACGGTTCTGAGGCGCAATCACAATGCGACTGTAGAGGTCGAACAAAGGACACTGAATTGCAGTCATCTGGCTATTCGATTGGTCCCCAAACAGCTAATTGAATTCATTTGCAAGTCACAAGAACTTTCTCCGCGCCGCATTAAAAACCTGCCGCTCATTCTGTTTTAAACTCCCTGTATTCTAACTGAATGTCAATTGTCTTTTACATCGCAGAACGGTTGCGTTCACTACCACTGCTTTTGCAGTACTTGCATATCACCACACGCCCTCCTGATGTCGTCATCACTGTACAAATTCACTTAACCAGCCCGGAGGCCTTCGCGCCCTAGTGGGTCGTCCTTCTGTACTGGTCTCTCCTTCTTCTTCACTGTCCTCTTCAAACACATCGAAAAGATTTACGGTGGGACTTGCGGCCAATTCCTCGCATCTCTCTTCAGACTCAGTTCGTTCTCTGTCAGGCATCTTCCGCAGGTCAAGCACATGTCTTGGTACACCATCAACTATGATATTGTTGACTGAATTAAGTCCTGTCACCCTTCCTTGCCTCCAGCGTGATGTGCATCTTTTGTCTACTGGTTTGACCGCAACGACATCGCCCACTTCAAACTCAGTCGATACTTCCTCTTCTATATTCACTTGCGCAGAAGGGTGCCTCCATGAATAAGTGTGAACCGAGCTAGAAGGCGCAACACCCTCATCCTTCTGACTCTTCGCAGCCAAATTATACCAAAATACTGCCTGCAGAGGATCGCTTCCACTTCTAGCTGCAGTTCTCTTTATTGTTCGATGATGTCGTTCAACTATACCATTTCCTGCTGGACGGTATGCCGCGCGAAATCTTTGACGTACATTCCATCTCTTACACATATCTGCAACACTATAGGAACGAAACGCAGTACTATTGTCCATGAGAACTTCACTGGGCGGGCCTCTTTCCCGAAACACTTCTTCCAGATTTTTGACAATCGAAACTGCGTTCTCTGATTCGATTTCCCGCCACACGGCAAATCTACTTGGCCCGCAATCGATGAGTGTGAAGAAACATTTCCTACCGAAATGAGTGACATCAACTGCCAAGCGACTCCAATTTGTTGCAACATTGAGGTTACCCGCTTCATGGGTTGACGGCGGTGGGTCAATTGTCCTGCATTGTATGCAGTTACGTACGCATTTATCGACGTCCTCTCTTCTCACCTCGGGATCAACCAGCCGGACAAGATGAAGCGTTCGCTCTACTCCAAAATGATGCTGAGCATGTAAAGCTTCTACGCTTAAAGCACATGTTTGCTCTCCATTTTCTTTTTCAAGTATCTCCAACCTCTCTTCATACTCTGAAGATTGTAAGTCTCTTTCATGACGTTTCCTGTCTTGGCTACTCTTTACCCAGGCCTTGCAGACCCTAGTAAGTACATCGGCTTTATTTTTACAAGACTCTACAAGGGTGGTCGACAATGTGAGATCAAATTCTTCTACAATCTCCTTCACCAATCCCAGACGCCGCTTGACCAGCATCTCTGACATGCCAGAAACTTTTACACGACTACTCCCGGTAAGTGTGGATCTCACCCAGCACAAAACCGTTGCCGAATCTGTAATTATTTCCACAACTTGAAGATTCCACTTGAGAGCTAGGTTTAATCCCTTCAGGACAGCATCTAGCTCCGCTATGTTAATATGCGCTAATGCATCACCTAATGATTCAGGCACTAGCCACTCCCCTTTTACAGGATCGTCAATTCTCACTCTCACCAGAAGCTCTTCAGCCATTACGTTGGCGACAGGGCCCAACAAATGGCTGAAGAGCTTCTGGTGAGAGTGAGAATTGACGATCCTGTAAAAGGGGAGTGGCTAGTGCCTGAATCATTAGGTGATGCCAGATTACTTGCATCACAATAAACTCTGGCATCAACTAATGATTCAGGCACTAGCCACTCCCCTTTTACAGGATCGTCAATTCTCACTCTCACCAGAAGCTCTTCAGCCATTTGTTGGGCCCTGTCGCCAACGTAATCATCCCATGCCTGGCCTTGACACTCTCTCTTCATGAAACTGCAGGCTGTCCTTAACCATCCACACACAGGATAGTGCCCAGTCAGCTTGCCACAGATCGAAAATAATTCCCTTCTACTCAGGTGCGATCCTTCTTGCATTATGGGAATGTCATTGCCTCTTCTGAACATAAGACGTCCGACCTTATCACGTTCAATACGCAATCCGAGCACTCTTGCGCCCTCCAGCTTCTCGGGAGGCTTAGTTACGAGACGGTAAGTATGCAAGTGTGCCGCAACCTCTTCAGCTGATATTATGTTTTCATTCACTATAATGTCATCGATGTAGCTATCTGTGCCCCGTCGCACCCTTTCGTCAAGCGAGAGCACCTCGTTTACAATCCGTGTCATGATTTTGGGGCCACACTTTAACCCAAAACCTAATCTTGTCAAGCAGTATGTTTTGCCTTTATACTTGATGAGTTGGTACTTCCAAAGTTTTTCCTCAATGTGCACTTGTAAATATGCTGATTGGAGATCAAGCAACTTTAGAGGTTCACGTAGCTTCCTCCACTTCCGAAGTGTCTCATCACACACTGCTACATCCTCACCAGTATGGCACTGAACACTCTCGTTGAGACCAGATAGTATTATTATTTATATTATTTTTTACCAGATTGATAGTCCAAGACAGGACGTACTTTTCCCTTGTTCTTTTGGATCACAGCCATTAAAGGAAGGATACCACCGGAGCTTCCCTTCCATGGCCTGAGCCAGCCCTCGGAGATCCACTTTTGAATCTCTTCTTCAAAAGCTGCCTCCATTTCTGGTAACTTAGTGCTTCTATAGCACTCTACAGTGTTTTCTAATTCAGCAGGAGAACCTCTCCACACCCAACTCACGCACCAGTTTCTTCCGTTGAATGTAGCTTTAAAGTCCTTTTTCTCAACAGATATTCTGTCTGCCGAGGTTTCACCAGACTCGACACAATTCGCACTGTACTCGTCTAGTCTGCTTCTTACAAACTCTATCTACCCTATCGCGCATTATCGTAACACCACCCAGTTCTTCGATGACGTCCATGCCCAGTATAACATTGACTGCACTTAATAGTTTTTTCACCACCACACAGTCTAGCAGTAGCGACACACCATGCACTACTATCTTGGCGACACCTCGCCTCTCACAAAATACACGACTGCCATCAACAGCAATCACATCACAACCAGGACCTTGTACACTTCACAGCCCACTCATCACTACTGTACGAGAACACCCTGAGTCAACGAGTACACGCAACTGCTTTCCATTTACTGCAACTTGGATTATTGGTAGCGCCTTTAGTCCTGATTCAGAAGAGCTGCCGGCGCACCAGTTCTCCTGCTTCCGTTTCCCTTCTCACAGTGCCTGGCCAAGTGACCATCTTTTCCACAGTTCCAACAGACACTTCTCAGCTGCTCACAACAGAATTTGACCATGTGTGGCCAACCACATTTAAAACAACGCCGTCTTGCATTTGGAGATGTTGCGACAAATTTCTGTCGGCCCTGAGCCACCGCCACGACAGGCTGATCCACGAGCTCTGCCATCAGAGCTCTAGCACGCTCCATGATTGTTGACAGCGGCATTGTCTCTACTTTTGGCTGCGCGTGCAATTCACGTGATACCACTGAAGGCAGACCCACTATGAAAGCTTTCATGAGGAGAGCATCCGACGTCACACCCGCTAGCCTTGCCAGCCTCCTCAGGTCCGTCATATAGACGTCGACCGGCTCATCACGCCATGTGCGCCTCACGAACTCCTCATAGGCCAGAAACGGGTTTGTTGCGAAGGCACAAATCAACGCATTTTTGATGGCGTCACCATTGCCCTTATCCTCTGCACTCAGCTCATTGTAGACAGCAAATGCAGGTCCCTCCAGAAACATCGGGATGATCGCGCACACATCCTTTACTTCTTTAATTTTTAAAACCAACTCGACTTTTGTTATCCACTGAATAACGTCGCCCTCGCCATTAAAACACCTTAATAAATCTCCGAGTTTAATATTTGACATCTTGCCGAAATAGCTTGTATTCTAACTGAATTTCAATTGTCTTTTACATCGCAGAACGGTTGCGTTCAGTACCACTGCTTTTGCAGTACTTGCATATCACCACACTCCCACTCAAGATTCACTTGCAAATCGTGTTTGTTCGCCCTTCACATTATTATTATTGTAAAATATTAAAATATAGAGGAATTATGCGTAAGCTGTAAATTGTTAATAAACCTGTACGTAATGTACCGACATCTACTTATTTGATTTACCATTCCCTCTATACGACCGTAAGCATATATTTTTGATGATGCTTTAGAGATTCAAATATTTAGGAGTGAAACAACGAATCAAGTTTCCTGTTTAGGGAATATTTTCAATTTAAATCAAGTTTTTCTGTTACCAGGTGAAGTTAGTACAACGGACCATTCTTATCCAGAGGGAATCACCATCAAAGTAGAAGAACCAGGGACTAAAGAAGAAGTTTTTGGCATTGAACTGCCAGATATTAGAAAGGAAGCCTTGGAGCACTCTCAGAGCATTATCCAAACGGCGGGTAAAACATTATTTTAAATTTATTTTTTATAAATAAATTCTCCTCTCCGTACTCTTCAAACGAAATGTCTTTATAGGATATTTTAAACCAACCATTCATAATCGCAAGCATTTCATAATTGTAATTTTTTTATCATGTTCCTCTGGGATCTTCCTTGTTGAGGTTGTCAGTAACATATTTTAATTTAATGGTGTGAAGTCATTATAAATATTTTTTGCGGTCTTTTATTATTATCTTTACATAGTATAAAATTAACTCGCGGGAGGAAAGCAGATCCTACTAAAATTTATTTTTTTGCCAAAAACCATGTTTTCACCGCGGTTTAAGTTGGGAACTTTAATTTGGAAGGTGAAAAAAAGTGCGGAAAGCAATAGAATTTTTTTTTAATAATTTTAATTTTCAATTGCGTTAAATAAAATTTCACTTCGCGAACCGATACTATGACAGCCTGGCGAGCATTTCGTCACTGTTATGTTGGTATCCCTGATACAAAGAAGAGCTAGATACGATTGTAGCCGACTTCGTGGGATACATGATGAGGCGCGTAATTATGAAAAACAGAATTATAATGTTAACAAACCTCTATTCGTATATATTTAGAACGGTTTGTTTGGCAAAGCAGGGTTTGTGTCTATTATCTTTGCTTTAAAAAACAGCCTAAGTTTTTAATGGTTTGTCTGGCAAAGCAGGGTTTGTCTAGCGAGCTTGTGTATGTTATCTTTACTTTGAAGAACAGCCTACGTTTTTTAATGGTTTATCTAGCGGGATTGTGTATGTTATCTCTACTTTAAAAAACATCCCAGCTTTTGAATAGTTTGTTTGGCAAAGCAGGGTTTGTATCTACCTCTTGTTTGTATCAGGGATACCAACAACATAACAGTGACGCAATGGCCGCCGGGCTGTCATAGTTACATTTTCTCAATACTTTGAACGGCTGTATCTCCCTCAATTTTGCCGAGCGCGCCTTAATTTTTATTCAGCTTCTCCACACTTTTCTCATCTAGAAAGTGCCTTTCTATTAAATTTCCAGATTTTGGCAGGATCTGCGTTTCACCCGAGCTCGCTCCCGCTGTCTGTGCGCTTAATCTTTAAAAATACGCAACGGATTTTTATGCGATTTTTACCAATAGATAGAGTGATTCATGAGGAAGGTTTTTAGGTAATTATATAATTTGTCGAGGTTTAATGTAAATTTGTTGAAATATATAAATAAAGGGGGCGGGCAGGCAAACCGGCAGCGGGCTGGCATGCGGGCGGTGTGGATTTGATACGTATGAAAATTAACAGATGGCGTTGGTTATATCGGTCGGGTAATGGCGTTGTCAGTAGATGGAGTTGTGTTTCGTTAACCACGGCAACGTGTGGCCGGGTCTGCACGTTTTAATATAAATTAGATATGTTTTTAGTGCAGTTGAGTGGTTTCAGTTACAGTCTGTATTTTGAAAGTATATTTCTGATCCTTTATTTATTTATTTTTTTGTAGCTATTTATGTGAGGTTTTAATTTTACAATATTATTGTGGTTAATCAGTGAGAATGAGATTTTATTGTACAGTTTAGTACTGTTATGTACCTATGGTTGATTTATTTTATATTGACAGTTTAGTACAGATGATAATGGTCAAGAAATAGAACGCTAGATTTTGTTTTTGTGTTTCAATTTTTGATTAAAATTTTGAATTCCTAAATTAGATTGCTGCCAGTAAGTAGTGAATTGGTAGGTACCTATTAGCATTTGCCAAAAGGTAGCTGTACTATTAATACGTATGGGCTTATAACCCAAAATTTCAATATTTGTGGGACACAGCTGGGGAGGAGTTTTTGTGAAAATTCTCTAAAGTAAAAATGCTCTCTTAGTAGGTACTTTTTATCTCCGATATTCCAGCTTTGCCCCAGATTTTTTTGTGTAGATTGACTGAATTATATTCCGGAGAGGGACGATAATATACGTGTTGTTGTTTTCTTTTTCAAGGTGGCATTAATGCGGACATTGCTACCATCAAAACTGTACCCGGACCCCGAGAAGAAGACGAAGGGAGAATTCCATTTGTGGAATATGACATCGGCCTGCCGGTTTTCAAAAAGGATTGCGTAGAAAAAAGAACACAGACAGCAGGTAAAACCGAGATGTTTTGTTAGGTTTAATAAATCATGCTTTAATAATTTTTACTTTTTAAAAATGTATTGTGCTAATACCTACTTGTTAAACTATATCCGCATTTTTGTTTCAGAATTATTGATTGATCTGAAGAAACATTCTACACAAAAACGATTATCTTGTCCCCATTGCAACTACTCATGCGATTATCAGTCAAAGTTAGACGCGCACTTGCGCATCCACACTGGTGAAAAACCTTTTTCATGTTCCGACTGCAATTATTCATGTTCTCAAAGGGGAATTTTGACGAGGCATATGATGGCTCACAGTGGAGTAAAACCTTTTTCGTGTCCCGACTGCAACTTTTCATTTTCTCGACAAGGACATTTGACGACACACATGATGACTCACGGCGGTAAAAAACTTTTTTCTTGTTCCATCTGTAACTACTCATGCTCTCAAAAGGGAAATTTGACGAGACACATGCTAACTCATAGTGGTGAAAAACCATTTTCCTGTCCCGTCTGTAACTATTCGTGTTCTCGAAAAGGATATTTGAATTATCACATCCTAAACGTTCACAGTACAGAATAACTTTTTCATGTTCCTACTGTAACAATTCATTTTCTCGAAGGGGACATTATTTGACAAGACTGTTTTATGTTCCATTACCATTAATATTAACGACCCTGGGCAAGAATATTTAATTTTTATTTAAATAATTCATATTATTAAAATAGTTTATGAGAATGTCAGTAATTAATTATGTATACACATTTACACATATATAGTAATCTTCTTAACAATACTATTTTATTTATTTGTATGTTTAACGAAATGATTAAAACCTCATATTCTAATATTTTAATTAATGAAGACAATACTAGCGAAACTCATTAAAACTTCCGGAATAGAAAAATCAGAAAAGACCGATTCGGAAAGAGGACACATCCACTAAGTAGCTTGAGCTCCACCCCGTGACGTAGCGTGAGTTTTCAGTGAGCTAGAATGCTAAGATTAAAAAATACGACATTACTGATGTAGTTGTAGCAGAAAATGATTTTTTATTTTTTTTTAATTTCAACTGTTTGTATGAGATCTTTCAGTCAAGGGGAGCGGCCGCCCCCCTTGACTGAAAGAATCCTGAATTCTTCATACAAAAAGGTGAAATTAAAAAAAAAAAATCATTTTCAGCTACAATTACATCAGTAATATCGTATTTTTCAATCTTAGCATTCTAGCTCACTGAAAACTCACGCTACGCCACTGGCTCCACCCGGCAAGGCTTAGGTCCTAGGTTCGAGTCCTGTATTGGACCATATCTTTTTCCATAATTTTTTGTTTCAGATTTTCGATTGAATTTTTTATATTGTCTTTATTAATTAAAATATTACAATTTGAGGATTGGAGTGTATTGAATTGTCAGTGAACCGTTCGGGTTTTCCGATTGCTAGCGGAAACATCCGAGCGTTTCATATTGTCCGAGTATCGGACCGAAGAACGCCACATCTCGGCATTCGGCCTCTTATTAGCAGTAGGTAACTATGTTCTAAAATGTATCAATTATATCTTACAATAAAGTTAGGATTGTACAAAAGAACCTACGAGTGTTATCATTATAAATAACCATTCTCATACTGGAGATATTGTTTTTTTTTTTACATTAACTCCACACAGGAGGCCCTGAGGAAAATAATTTCCCTCAGAGCCTATGTCATCTGGCATGCTGTGTGGAGGGTCTTTTTGAGGAGAGGAAGGAATGAACAGACCCATTAAGAGACCCATGTTGTAAGAAGGAGGAAACACAGAGGCCGGCAAATCATTCCACATCCGAGCTGTTGAACACAAGTCATGTGACAAATGTCAACCGTGTACTAATGTTGGGCACGCGTTTGGCGTGTTTCCCGACTATGCACCGGTGCCGAAGGGATCAATGATGCTAGTTCCTCGGAGCATCTTCCATTGTAATACCTGTAGAACAAGGATAGCATTCCCACCCGACGCCTATGCTCTAAAGATTGCAATCCGTCTGTTAAGATGGGAGAATCTATTAAACGGACCGCCCGTTTCTGCACAGAGTCGAGGGTATTTTTCAGGTATTTTGGAGCTCCAGACCAGAGGTGGCTGCCAAATTCAACCGTGGGGCGCACTTGTGATTTGTACAGGGTTAGCAGTTGTGTACTATTAAAGTATCTGCGGGCCCTGTACAGTACGCCCAGTTTTTGGGAGGCTAACTTTACTCTGGCTTCGATGGAGCCCCCATACCTGAGCTGGTCACTTAGGGTTACACCAAGCATATCAATGGAGGGCCTGTTCTGAAGATTGCTTCCGTTGAATGATACTAGTTATTATTTCGATCCCTTTTAGACGTAATCAGACAAGATTTTTTTTTTTTTTTTACATTAACTCCACACAGGAGGCTCTGAGGAAAATAATTTCCCTCAGGGCCTATGTCATCTGGGATGCTGTGTGGAGGGTCTTTTTGAGGAGAGGAAGGAATGAACATTGGTCTTGAAGAGACCCATGTTGTAGGAAGGAGGAAACACAGAGGCCGGCAAATCATTCCACAGCCGAGCTGTTGAACATAAGAACGAGTCGAAGAAACGACCCGTTCTCATGTGACTAATGTCAACTGTGTACAAATGTTGGGCACGCGTTTGGCGTGTTTCCCGACTATGCACCGGTGCCGAAGGGATCAATGATGCTAGTTCCTCGGAGCATCTTCCATTGTAATACCGGTAGAACAAGGATAGCATTCCCACCCGACGCCTGTGCTCTAAAGATTGCAATCCGTCTGTTAAGATGGGAGAATCTATCAAACGGACCGCCCGTTTCTGCACAGAGTCGAGGGTATTTTTCAGGTATTTTGGAGCTCCAGACCAGAGGTGGCTGCCAAATTCAACCGTGGGGCGCACTTGCGATTTGTACAGGGTTAGCAGTTGTGTACTTTTAAAGTATCTGCGGGCCCTGTACAGTACGCCCAGTTTTTGGGAGGCTAACTTTACTCTGGCTTCGATGGAGCCCCCATACCTGAGCTGGTCACTTAGGGTTACACCAAGCAAATCAATGGAGGGCCTGTTCGGAAGATTGCTTCCGTTGAAAGAGACTAGATTTTCATTGCGATCCCTTTTAGACGTAATCAGACAAGATTGGGTCTTTGAAACATTAAATTCAAGGAGATTATTTTTACCCCAAGAGAAAACACTCTCGAGGTAACCGTCCATTCTTTGCTTCAAAGCCTTACGAGCTGTTGGAGTTTGTGAGCCCTTTGGGGGCTTGTCAAACAAAAAGCTATCATGAACTGTACTGTCATCCGCGTAGCAGTGAATTGGTGCACATGACAAAAGGTCGTTGATGTGCAACAAAAACAGAGTTGGAGACAGAACCGATCCCTGCGGGACGCCAGCATTTATCGAGTGAGAGGAAGAGGTGAAACCATCGACTACCGTCTGAATCGACCTCTCCCTCAAGAAGTCGGCAATCCACATACACAAGGATGCGGGAAGTCCGTAAGAATGCAGTTTGTTGACAAGTCCTCAGTGCCAAACCCGGTCAAAGGCCTTGGATATGTCCAGTGCAACCGTTTGGGTCTCACCGAAACGTTCCAGGCATCGCCCCCAAACATGCGTCACATACGCGAGAAGATCACCGCACGAGCGGTTCCGCCGGAATCCGTATTGACGGTCGTTAATAATTTTGTTCTTCTCGAGGTATGTGAGCAGTTTGTCGTTGATCACACGTTCCATCACCTTAGACAGAACTGATGTGATCGCTATGGGGCGGTAGTTGGCCGGGTTGGAGCGGTCACCCTTCTTTGAAATAGGATGGATAACCGCTTTTTTCCAACCAGAGGGCACAGAGCCAGTCTTCAGGGACAGTTTAAAAAGCTTCGTCAAAATTGGAGCTATTTCTGCAGCGCACCTTTGCAGTACCAGGGCAGGTATTCCGTCAGGCCCACTAGCTTTATTAACATCAAGCCCTCGTAAAACATGGAGTACTTCCCGATGCCGGATCCTCAGCTTTTTCATACGAAAACCGCAGTGAGGAACCGACGTCGGGACAGCACCTTGGTCATCGAGGGTTGAGTTATCCGCAAACATTTTACCTAGTAAGTTAGCCTTTTCGGTGGCGGTGTTTGCTAGTGAGCCGTCAGGTCTGGTAAGAGGTGGCAGACTGGATTTGCAGAAATTGCGACCTATTGAGCCCGCAAGCGACCAGAATTACCTGCTGCCATGCGGGCATGCAGTCAGCTTTCTGCTGATCTGCTGGTCGTGCTCGAATTTTGACCTATTTATGATTCTCTTGGTTTCCTTTGCCATTTTGTTGTAAGCTGTTCTGTCTTCGGATGTTCTAGATGTGTTGTAGGCTCGGTAAGCCGCGTTTTTTCGTCGCACTGCTTCAGCGCATTGTCGACTGAACCACGGCTTTGAGCCTACACCAGTTTCCTTAACAGTAGATTGGATGAAGCCATCCATCGCGGATGTGATGACCTCACCAATTTCCTGGGCACATCTTGAGGGATCCGAAGTCCGAAAACAGACAGCTGACCATGGGAAAGCATTAAAATGTGCCCGCAGACCGAACCAATCTGCTGACCTATATTGCCACACTTTTCTCTTCAGCCTCTCGTTTGGTGGTCTGAAGTTTACAGGGATTGATGTCGTCACCAGGCAGTGGTCGGACGATCCTAAAGGCGCTGTGACTTCAATACTGTAACCGTGTGGCACAGTAGTTAAAAAAAGGTCTAACAGATTGGAACGGTGAGTCTGGACATCAGGAACCCTTGTAGGCTCCTGAACCATTTGCTCCAATCCGTAGCAAAGGGCAAAGGATTCCGCTTGGCGTCCAGCCGAGTCTGTTGATCCTGAGAACTTCAACCAAGGTTTGTTATGAACATTGAAGTCCCCCAGGACCACAAACTCTGCCATAGGGTAGCGGGGCAAGAGGTCATCAATAGTGTCGCTTAAATGTTTGAAGAGCTCGGACGTGTCTGATTCGCTAAGGTTCGGTGAGCGGTATAAACACGCGTAGAATCTTACCGTACTGGCAAGATTGACGCGTACCCACATTACGTCGAATCTGGAGTTTTCCAGATTCAACAGTCGCACACAGTTGACGTCAGCTCGACTATAGAGACAGACACCTCCTTTAGGTCTGAACTTGCTTGCGAGGGTGAAGCCCGGGCAGTCCAGATAGGAGGCGTCTACAGGCTCGGCTATCTGCGTTTCAGACAGGAATAGTAGGTTGGGGCGTTGAGAAAAAAGGTGGTGGTGGACGGAGTTTAAATTGGTATGCAGGCCGCGAATGTTGGTGTAATTCACCAACATTTTTGGCCTGCGCCGGGGTCGCCTACTACTCGCCGCTGTAATGATGTTAATTTTTGTTGTTTGTTTTGTCATGATTTTAAATATTTTTATGATGGGGTGTGGGGGGAGGGAGGTCTGGGAAGGAAAAGGTATGAGGGGTGGGTAGGAAGCTGGGGATCAGAGTGTCCAAGAGTGACGAACGAATGAATCCAATCCACCCACTGCGGTGCAAGGCGATGGATAGGGAGAGTCCGGCTGGAGAGGTCACCCAATGCGCCCCAAACGCTACTGCTGGGTCCCCTCCGGTCACGAACCGGCACAACAGCAGCCGCGGGGTTTTTACACTCGTTGATGGGGCAGCCCACCCTCAGTCGTGAGCCTGAGGGTCGGGCCCCTGTACTACCGAGCGGCCCGGACAGCGGTAACCGGTTGTAAAGGGTCTCCCTCAACCAGCATCTCCCAATCCGGCCCGCCACGCAGAAGGTGGGCCGACGCACCCGCCATCAAGACTTGAACAAACGAACAAAGATTGGGTCGTTGAAACACTAAATTCAACGAGATTATTATTACCCCAAGAGAAAACACTCTCTAGGAAACCGTCCATTCTTTGCTTCAAAGCCCTCCGAGCCGTTGGAGTTTGTAGCCCTTTGGGGGCTTGTCAAACAAAAAGCTATCATGGACTGTTGTTGTTGTTTGTTGAATGAGCAATATTCACGTTGTATTTATTGTCAATGACAAATCATTGTCTATATTCAAATTTTACAAGGGATTACTCAGTAAGTTTAAAATAAACATAAATATTCATCCAAGACTTGCAGAAAAGTAAATAGATCTCGAATATTAAATAGAAAAGGATTTATTTTTCTAAGAAACTATTCTGAAAGCATTTAGTTCTAGTTTGAACCTTGCAATCATACATAAAATGTTAATAAATGCATAATTATGAAATTTTTTTAAATAAAAAATCCAATTTATTTCAATTACACGATCAATAACATTATTCTCGAATCTGTTGCTGAAATTAATGATTTAGGTGTTACTTTCGACACTAAACTTAGCTTCATATCACACATTGAAAATATCTCAAAGAAGGGTTTAAAAATGTTAGGTTTTGTTCTAACAGTGGCTTAAGATTTTACCAACAAACTTTTTCGCCGCTAAGCGCATCAATTCATGCGAAAATAAACATTAAAACTTCTTTATTCATCACTAGTGAGGAGTCAGGTTGAATATAACTCAACTGTATGGTCTCCTCATTATAACGTGCATTCTTAAACAATAGAAAGAATACAAAAAAATTCTTAAGCTTTTTAAATTATAAGCTAAAAATACGGAAGGAACAATTAAACTTTACCTATCTTCTGCGTTTATCTAATTTATTAAAATTGAGTGACAGAAGAATTGTTTTCGATGAAATGAAATTTTATATTACTACTTCTTATCACCTTCTCTTAAAAATAACAATATTCATATTTTACTTTTCAAGTACAAACATTTCATATCCATGCAAAAATTACCGCTAAAGATATTTTTAAATGTATTGTCCTATTACCAAAGTGTTAACGACAGCATACTGAAATTTATACTGATGCTCCTATATACTTGTTTACTCATATATGTAGATGATATTATAGTCACCTTTAACATGTGCCAATTATTAAATTTACCTAGCTTTGAAATAAACCTTGAACAGTGCGTACTGGAAAGGCTCACTACTATAATAATATCTACATATATTTTATGTTTAATTAAATCCTTATACATGTTTATAAATTACTGCTGCATTTTAAAATATTTTTCAATTTTATGGCGATTTAAACGGAGAATTTGACATATCTGAAATCGATTATGAACGCACGCGAAGTTTTGATAACTGGATTATCAAAAAACATGTGTATCAGGAAATAATAATTTAACTGCAATCAACTTGAATATTCGATCTTTATCTAAATATTGGGAAACTTTTCTTCTTGTTATCTCTAGCTCTCTAAGTAATATTGACATAATTACGATTAGCGAAACGTCGATAAATCAAAATGATATAAATCTATACACAATATCGGGATTTAGTTCTCATTACTTTTGTCGAAAAAACAGATCGGGAGGCGGGATTATTATATACGTAAAAGATCACCTTACATTTAAACAAATTAACATAATGCCAACAAATTTTGAATGTCTTTACGGAACTATTTCTGTTAATAAACATAAACGTATACATAAACTAGCAATATACAGACCACCCAATTCAAATAAAAAAATATTTCTCGAAGAGTTTGAAGTTATATTGGGAAATATCGAAATTAAAGAATCTGTCATAGTTCTCGGGGATACGAACATAAATTTACTAAATTATCAGGAATCAATTGTAATGCAATACGAAAACATGATGGCTAAATTTGGATTTATAAAATGTATTAATGATGTTACCCGGGAAGCCATACTGACTAACTACGTAACGGCTACATGTTTAGATCATATCTATGTAAGAGAGAGAGAGACAAATGAAATCAGCTCATGCGTATGTGAAACTATCATAGCGGACCATTACCTTATTGCGACCACGATTCGTTTCTCTACTTATGAGATAGGTACCTCCAATAAATCGCACCTTATGAAATATACTGTAATATCGGAAAAAAGTGGATCCACTGATTGAAATCACAAATTGAAATGAAATACTAAACATAACGGAACCTAACTTAATATATGAAGAAATTAAATCTAAATTTAAATATATTTACGAAAAAAGTACCATAACTAAATCAAATACAAATAAACACCGTAATAACCAAAAAGACTGGTTAAATTATAACCTTATTGAAAATATACAACTACGAGACACACTATGGAGAAAATGGAAAAACACCCCTAACAATAAATTATATGAAATCGAATACAAGAAATACAGAAATAAACTGAATAAAAAAATATTAAACACAAAAAAAAAATATTATAATAACAAATTTAATCATTGCTTTAAAGACATTAAAAAAAACATGGAATGAAGTAAATCAAATATTGGGAAGGAAAAATAAATCCGATTGTGACGAAATCATATCAAAATATTTCTTAAATTCTCAAGCGGCGGATGTGACGGTAGAAAACTTTGCAAATTTCTTTGACGAGGGCGTAAATCAGTTATTACACGAATGCAACGTTCGAGCGTCCGAGTGGAATCAAGAACATTTGCAACATTCAATGTTCAACCAAGAGCTAATGCGAAACAAACTGAATGCATTATCGGACGAATGAAAAACTCCAAGACACCGGGCGTGGATTTAATTCGCATGTATGATCTAAAAAAACATGTAAAATTACTTAGTCCTATGATTACCCACCTAATAAACAGCATTGTTGACACAAGCATCATTCCAGCTGAACTAAAATGCAGCATCATAAGGCACATTTATAAAAATGGAGATCACACCGTAATAAATAATTATAGGCCTATTTCATTGTTACCCGCATTAGAAAAAATCTTAGAAAAATATATATCTATAAATTTGGTTAAATATTTAAATAAATTGGGCATTATTGATGAATGTCAGTATTGCTTCCAAAAAAAAAAACTGTGATAAACTTCTCGAAAAATTTTCTAATTATATAAATTCACAGCTTAACTCTAGAAAACATGTACTGGTATTATTGATTGATTTCTCAAAAGCTTTCGATACACTCAGCCACACACAATTAATCAAGGTACTTGAAATCATAAGAATCCGTGGTAAACTACTATCATTTTTCAAAAACTATTTAACAAATAGAAAAATGTACGTTAAGATTTTGAATGAAATGAGTAATTTTAGATTTATAAAATCAGGAGTACCGCAAGGGTCAATTTTAGGCTCCAAATTATACATTATATATGTCCTTGCCTTGTCTAAACTGTTTAAAATAGCCCGTAGATTCATTTTTGCAGATGATACTGCACTAGTTGTATCAAATGAAAACCCGGAAATAGCAATTAATGAATTGCAAAGAGACTTTAACGAGCTACTCAGCTGGTCTCATGATGTAGGACTAATTATTAATGTCAAAAAAACTAAATGTATGTATATAAGATCACCGAGCCTGAAAATGTGGAATTTACCTAAAATAATTGCACACAATTTTTAATGTATACATAAAAAAATTGATAACATTTGCTACTGTGAAAGAATTGATTTTACAAATGAATATACTTACCTTGGCATAATTGTAGATAATAACTTTAAATGGGATAAACAAGTGATCAAAATTTGTAACCAGCTCCGATGTTTGGCGAGTAATTTTTATAAATTAAAATTTGTGTTGCCTCGATGCACTCTCAAACTTATATATCATTCTATGGTCGAATCCATACTTAGATATGGAATTCGAACTTGGGGACACTCGAGCAAAATTAATATTAAATTCATTCAAAATTTACAAACTGCTATAATTAAAAAAATTGTTAAACCTAGCATTTACAATCAAAGAAACAACCTAAAATTACTGTATGGGTCTGAGGGCCTACTTCCAATTAAAGGGCTTCTCTGGTGCATTATTATTATGGATAATTCGGGAGAAAGCACGCATAAAAATTTATTGGTGCATAATCACACAACAAGATTTACTGAAGACAAAGGCCTAAAAATACCACGAATATCAAATAAGTATGGTAGCAGAACGCTCGAATATATGATACCCTTGATTTACAACATGTTAAATCAAAACATTAATTTAAAAAATAATGAGGAACCCTGCCATAAACTCACAAAAAAGTGGTTAATAAATGAACAACATATTTATCTATCGTAAATCTTATATTTAGTATTAATATTGTAACCTAGGCTAATCTGTGTTATGTAATAATATTAAATGGTAGAACCTACAGACAAGCTGATCTGTCACAGCTTTGTGGGACTACCCATATCTTATATTGTATCACATGTTATTATATTCAATTAAATAAAAAATAAAAAAAATAATAAAAAAATAATTTATTTTTTTTTTTTACAGTGAATACCGCACAAGAATCTCAACTGCTCCCGTCTGGAGCCAGTGAGACTATGGCATCCCCAATTGGGGTATGTTGTGAGGCTGAAGGTAGTGGGGAGGGGAAGGAGGAGGGGAGGAGGAAGGTTGGGAAGTACCTGGCTATTCAGATCTGGTCACCAAACACGGCTAAAGCCATTTTCAAGCAACGTTTCAATTCTGAATGGTGGTCTTTCACCAGGGCGATACTAATAGTATCTTCCACTCTGGAACATGCCGCAAATATACTATATATTATTTTAAATGAATTAATTGTGAAATAACACAAATCAATCAAATAAAATTTATTTGCCCATGCCGGGTTCGAACCCGCGACCTCCGGATTATGAGTCAAGAGTCTTATCCACTGGACTACTGGACTAATAAAAAAAAGATCAAGTATTTTTATTTAAAATCTTGCGTAATAAACTTAACAGCCCTGAAGTCTTGGCGCTCATAAATTTGAATGTGCCAGCCAGAAACACGAGGTCAGTACTACCTTAATTATTATTTTTAATTTATAAACTAACGTTTAGATAAGATTTGTATGCATAGCACAAAGGGTAACAATTATTATGAGCAATAATTATCAGCCTGAAACACTCATCAACATTGAAAAATCTTCCGAGAAAAGATACTTGCCGCCAACGGGACTTGAACCCGTGTCCTTCTGATTGCCGGTCAGCTGCTCTTGACCACTGAGCTATGGGGGCTTATCGAATACCCGCCAAATAATTCAATATATACTAGTGTTTCATTCAACAATTACTGCTTATTATATTTTTTCCACCTGAAAACAACCAACTTTATTTTTGCGAGAGAAGAGTTTTCAGCCCCCATAGCTAAGTGGTCAAGAGCAGCTGACCGGCAATCAGAAGGACACGGGTTCAAGTCCCGTTGGCGGCAAGAATCTTTTCTCGGAAGATTTTACAATGTTGATGAGTGTTTCAGGCTGATAATTATTGCTTATAATAATTGTCAGTACTACCGTTTTATTGTGGCCATACTTCGACCATGTTCCATTTCAATACACCACTTCACAGAATACAAAACTTAGGCAATATGTTTTCGCACATAGATTTGTGGAATGTTTCTCTTATAAAATATCAGTATGAAATAATAAATCATTTAAGTTAAGTATTTGCATATATTATATACAAATGTATTTTTTCATTGTTACAATATTTAAATATCGTAGCATTTGTTTTCGCTTTGTAACTATTTCTTTCTGTTCTACAAACTCAATAGAGCTTTATGTTTCATGTTGTTGCTATACACTATGTTTTATTATGTAAAAGCCGAAAGGCGTTAATATTATAAATAAATAAATATAGCAGCCAATAAAAATACGCGTTAACCACTGGAACGATTTCGGTCGAAAAATCGACCACTTTTATTTTTCTGCGATTGAAATCGGTCGAAAAATCGACCGATTTTTCTACCATTCGTAAAATATTTATTATAATTATTTAAAACCTTTCCATGGCCAGCTATTTGTTTTATCGAATAGCTGATAAAATATTCTTTATGTCTATGACCTTATCGGTTGTCTTTGAAGTGGAGTTTTCGCGGGTTTCTAAGGCGTCCTGTCAAAAAACAAAATAAAACTTTTGACTATTTCGACGAATTATGGTCTCTACCTAAAATGCCGTAAGTAATTCATTTATTGGGTTTTTAACGCATAATTATATATCTGTGTTATCATGATTGAATTATCTATCTTTGAAATGCGTTTTTAATTCGTTTGTTGTTAATATATTGTTTTGCTGGATGTTTTGTGTAAAAATGCGTCGACTGAAGACGTCATCTGTTTTTGATTTACAAAAATTTCATAAATACTGCACTCACGCATTTGAAATATAGTTATTCAATCAGAGTGATTCATAACAAAGAGATAAATATAAGTTTTTTTGAATTGGTTCATTATTAATACAGATATTTGCTGTCCAATTATTTAAAGTCATATATGTCAAAAAGTCAGACTTTTTTTAGATGTAAAATGGTGTAAAGCCTTCGTCGCACAATAAAAATTTGGTTATTTAGCTGTATAATCAATAGATTTGTTTACTTTTACCAAATTTGTGCAGAAACAGCTATCGTCCAGGGAGAGGGAGCACTCCACGACCCAGGTTTAAATAATTATTTAAAAAAATTTATTACTGCAATATTTAACAAAATTTAAACATTTAAGTTCTTACCTACATTAATTGTTTTCAATTTAAAATATATAGAGTGGTGCTGACTGCAAGAGGTGGCAGAGGAAGAGGGAGAGGTGGGGTACGAGCTGCAGATGGAGTACCAGCTGGTGCCGGACTACCTGCACGTGAGAGTCAACGCAGAGCTGCAATTGCAGCCTCGTCTTGGAGTGTTAGTATTTTTTAATGTTTTTTATGAAAGTACTTTGCTGTGGCCGTTGAATTCATCATATATTTGTATTTATTTAAACGGTGACCCTGCTTTGCTACTGGTGCGAGAGGATCGCGTCAAGGCCCTAAAGGCTGTTAGGGCCCTGCCTGCTTCCTTCCGGCTACAGTGAGTTCCACTGTTACAGTGAGAGTTGGTAAGATCAGCGCTCTGTCCATTTGGCACATTCAGTGCATATTGTACAGAGTTCTAATTTTATTCTTTATTTACATACTGTAAGTACTTACTATTTCACACGTGAATGAGAACAATTCATATGATTTATGTATATGTTTTCAGAATTACTTCTCTGGAGAGAATAACGTGTCCCTTTTCACAAGGGACACCTTCACCATTGCCAAGACCCGTTCCACCACCGTGGATGTCCACTCCCGCACAGACCCAATCAATGGCTCCCAATGCACCAATTACGCCAATCCAGGCAGCATCTCCGGAGCCGTTAGCTGGGACATCGCGGAGTGGGGAACTCCAGTGTGGGGAACTCTTCTCTCCGGAAGCCGGCTACCACAGCGAGCTGTGGCCGTTCTACCAAGAATTGTCGGCGTTTGGGAACGGTGAGTTTATTTTTTTAAATGTCATACCAGGGGCTCAAAATAAAATCAATAATCTATATTTTATATTGATGTCCCTAGCACAGTTTCACCGTTGGTATATTGGCAGGAGATAAGCATAGTACTTAAAAATTCCACATAACAAACATACAAAATGTACTGTAATCCAAAAAGATATGATGTACCTACATTCTATGCAAGTAAATATGTAGTTACTAACGTAAAAAGTCTGAAATTTGAGTTTGTTTTGGCTAATTTTTGTTCGATAGTAAGAACTTCGCACAGCATTGTGAATACCGACATAGTTTCACACATGACAATGCATAATATATTTGTTCTTGAGTTAATGTCCTGAAACGTTAAGTGCCTCCATACATGACGCTACTTACAAGCTACTCGATCCTCGTGAGGGTATCATACGCGCCGATCGTAAGTACCCCCCGTACGATTTTGCTGGTAGCACCGTGTACGGGGCTCTATGCGACGTCTATCGGTTTCAAATCAGTTTCACGCAACCGGCGCGGCGGTACGGAAACCAGCATTAAAGAGTGGTATATATGCAGAGTACTTGTGGTTTCGTCACAATCATATAGTTTGTAAGTATCTCCATGAACGGAGGGCCTTACATTTCAAAACATTGGCATTAAACAGGGATTCTATCTTTTTTTTCTGTAACGGTGTAACATTCTTAATTCCATTTAATTATAATGCATACGTCGCCATCCCACATAACCTCTTATCTGAAATAAATCACATATAAACATGTACGCACTATGCGTCAGTGAGATGTGGGTAGGATGATAAAAGAAAAGACTGAATGTTTAAAGTAACAAAGGGTGAAACATTTATTTTAAATCTCCAACATTAACAGTAGAGCATGAACTAATTAAAGTTATTGAATTTACAGGGGTGGTTGATTACCTGCAGTAATCAATTAATGTGAAGCTAAATTCGGAACATGTGGTATCGAACAAAGTACATAATTATTATAATCCTGATGAGCGCCTGTATAGATGGACTATACATATTTATATGGATTATTTAATTACTAATAAAATTAGAAGCCAAAGTTAGAATTATCTCGTGATGATTTGTTAGAAATAATTTCGCTCACGTGTGTTTCTGCCATGACCTTAGACGGCTTGTTGACCAGCTGTTACACCCAGCACTCCCAGGAACCAACTGACGAACCTACCGAAACTTCTCGTCTACTCTACCGGCGCCTGTAACGACCGGCTGTCAAACTAAACAGGTACCCGCGTGGCTACAAACTCTCTCTAAATTAGGCAAGTACTTGCCCAAACTGTTGCATTACCCCCATGGCCAAGAGAATTTTTGCAAAAAATTCCACTACGCCACCTGGCGTCAGAACCGTGAAGAGAGAAAACACCGCTGCCACCAAGAATTCCAATGTTATCCAGATTTGCGGTGAATGAGTTATAGCTTCTAGCGCCTTCCCAACTGAGTCATTTCTCGTAGTGTTCTTCCCACATGTGTACGGCTGAATTATCTTCAAGGTGATGTTATGAAACAGTAAGTCCTCCCTCGATGATATTCATTGAACCAGTGAATAAACTTCATACTGTCCAAATGATTCGGCTCAACCCTCTGCTTATAACAGAGCCACTATTTGTATGATGATGCAATGAAGTGCTGATCCCTGCAGATGAAGAAACTGTTAGACGCCGACCAATGTTTGAGTTAAACTTCTGCTTATTCAATAGCAACTGAACGTAGGTTGACATAAATAAGTGATGTGCCATGTTGTTGTAGAAATTCTCTTTTGACGCAGTCCCAATTGCTTAGGTTAAAACTTCTGCCTATTCAAGAGCAACTGAAAGTCGGTTGATATAAATAAGTGATGTTCCATGTTGATGTAGAATTTTCTTTTAGCCGCAGTCCAAATGCTTGGGTTAAAACTTCTGCCTATTCAAGAGCAACTGAAAGTCGGTTGATATAAATAAGTGATGTTCCATGTTGATGTAGAATTTTCTTTTAGCCGCAGTCCAAATGCTTGGGTTAAAACTTCTGCCTATTCAAGAGCAACTGAAAGTCGGATGATATAAATAAGTGATGTTCCATGTTGATGTAGAATTTTCTTTTAGCCGCAGTCCAAATGCTTGGGTTAAAACTTCTTTGAAGAATGTAGAGGAAACACGTGAGCGAAAAAAAATAATACTAAGCTATTTTTAAGAAAATGCAATCACTATCTATTAAAGGTGAAGTCAAATTTTATACAAAGCAAATATTTAAACTGCGCAAAAAATAATTTGACCTAAACATGAAAATATTTAAACAAAAGAAGCTTGACTCTAATACCACATTCCACAAAAAAAACCAATGCAAATATTTATGCCAAAAAAAATTACTGTTATGATACCCTTGAATTTAAGAAACATCCAAAACTTGACACCTACCAATAAAATTTCAAGTTAAAAAAAAACCAACCCCTCAAAATATATAACATTAAAGTAATGCCACAACCACTGACATCTGTTGAACAGTAGAGAAAGATGAATGAACCTGCCAATATTTAAAAGGTTGAGATCCCGGATAATCAATCCCAATGTCGTGTTTGAAAAATTTAGGAATTTAAATCTGTCACACAGTTCCTTTTTAAAAGACAACATGTGCCTCCAAATGAGTTCCGAGCTCTAGAACAAACTTGAAGTCACATGCCGTGTTAGTAAAACGGAATTGTGCAAGAATGTTAAAATTAACCGCAAAACCATTTAACTAATATCAGGTACCTAATCTATAGAGATACTAATTGAATTTTCATTAATATGCATAAATCATTAAACTTATCAAATATAATTGTTATTTTATTATTATTTATTTATTTTCCCATTTATTACTGATTAAAATCATGATTACTCGAAGTAAATTTATACGTTATACTATAACTCAAGAACTTGTTCCTGACAATTAAAATAAACATGCAACGGAGCTTCCTAAAACTCAAAATAGATAGTTGCTGTGAACTTCTGAGATTGTGCGCAAGTATTAAAAATAAGATTTATGTCTATAAACACGAATGTATCGTATAGCTTCCTCAGAAGAGATATTTTATAAATTATTTGTGTAATACAAACAATAAATTAAAATATTATAAATATGAAATTCTGTTATGACTATATTTCTTGAAGAATGCCTTTCACCGAGCAACATCAAATTATATATCGGTATATGTAAAGAAAACCCATTTCCCTACACTTGGAAAATTCCCATGCTGTGAAGCTTCCTAAAGCTCCCAAATAGATTTCTGTCAGCTTCTGAGGCTATTGATTATGAAAAATTATAACCAAGAGAAACATGTGGAATTCTCCAAGGTAGAAATCGTATATACGAACATCAATTAAGCAAATAATTTTTTAAATATAACCATATTAGAAACCATGCACAGAACCATGTAGTATATTATAAACACCAATCATAATCTACTAAAATTACTAGTAAGGCTTACCTACAGGGATAGGAAGCACCAATTTTCTTTTTTTATTAGTTCAAAGCATGAGCGTAATGGCCAATTACCCCCATGCTCCGAAGGAAAATTACACATTTAATTACCCAAAACGTAAACTAAACTTACTGTAACAAATACAAGGACAAAACAACCACAAAACAATTAACATATAGCACTCAATGTGTGGACACAAGTTCCATACAAAGTCATGTCATCACATTGAATGTATTTTGCAAACATAAGGTCAAAATGCATGCAAATTTTACTAACTATCGGTACGATAGACCGAATTAAATCCCATTACGGAAAGGTTGTGTAATTATTTGAAAGGAAATAAAATTAAACCGCAGACTCCTCCGCTTGCTCGGATTTTAAAATGTCCTTCACGTGGAAAGAACCTAAGAGTTTCCCATTCATGTCAGCCAACTGGTATGCCACCGGGGAAATTTTCCGAACAACCTTACTTCTTATAAATTTAGGAGCCAGTTTAGCTGAAAAGTGTTTAGAAGCATCTGAAAGAATGAAAGACCTACGCCACACAACGTCACCTTCCGCGTACTGCACCTCCCTACGACGAAGATCATATTGGCGTTTGTTGCGTTCATATGACTGTCTTAAAGATGTGCGCACCTGTGAAAAAATATCATTTAACTCTTGCAAGCCTGCAGCCCAGGAATCCCGTTCAGCAAATTTAATTTCTTCCGCGTTGAAGTCAGCACCAATGTAGTCCTTCCCTGAAATTATAATTTCCCTACCAAAATTGAGAAAGAACGGAGTGTAACCAGTGACTTCGTGCACCGCAGTGTTGATTGCTAATTCTATCTCTGGTAAATAATTTGCCCACATTCTGTGGTCAGTGCCTACATACGAAGCGAGGGCAGAGACTAAAACCTTATTAACACGCTCAACCGGGTTATTCTGAGGGTGATACCTGCAGTTGTAGAAAAGGTGCCGAATATGAAATTTGCTAACTAAAGCCTTCATGTCCCGAGATATGTACTGCGGACCATTATCTAAAACGATAGTGTCTGGCACTCCAAACTTGTAGAAAATTTCATTTTCTAATATGCTAGCGATATTGCTACCCGTTGCCTTTCTTAAAGGGAATAGCCTAGTATATTTGGAGAAAAAGTCAGAAACTACTAACAAATATGTATAGCCTTTTTTGTAAGAATTCGGATACGGACCTAGCAGATCTGTGGCAATCATCTGCCAAGGACGCTGCACCAACTTGGGATTTCCCATTAGCCCTGGCGGTAACAAATTGGTGCTTTTGTACCCTAAGCAAATTTGACATTTACTAATGAACCGTTTGACATCAGCTGACATTTTAGGCCAATAATACTTAAGTTTTATTCTATTCATGGTTTTCATGATTTTTATTTTATTTTTTTATTTTTTATTTTTTTATTTTAGTTTATTTAGGAAACAAACAGTTATACATATTTTAATAAGAAAGTAACATATTACATGATTGCATTAACCAGCGAAGTTTCCGCTACAATTTATAATATATAAACATGGATTAAAACATTAAAGAAAACATAAAGTGGTAGAAAAAAAAGAAAAAAATATATATATACAACAGAAATGAAAGAAAAAACACACACGCAAATTAAAGCATATGGGATATATAAATCATCCAAATATTATTATTATAATAAAAAGAAGGAAAACCAACATAATAAGAATGAAAAAAATAACATGCAGCAGGGGTGGAGAGTTCGTAATTAACAATTTGTTTTAATTTTTTCTATTATGGATTTAATAAATTGGCCTGAGGACAAATGGAAAATATCAGCGTCGTAAAAGATATCATTGTATTTTGTGCACGTCCTTCGGAGAAATGAATGTTGTGTGTAATTTGTTTTTGAGTGTGGGATGTGGAATAGTTGGTTTGACCTTGTGTTTCTTATTGGACAGTGGAAATTAATGTGTTCTAGAAGATAGTTGTTGTCAACAACGTTGTTAATGATTTTGAATAAAAATTTTTGGTCGGATATATTTCTTCTATCTTCTAAAGTTGATAAATTATGGAATGTTAATGAGTCTTTTAGGTTTTCTGAAGTTCGAAAGGATTTAAAGTCTAGGTGTTTCAATATCTTTTTTTGAATTCTTTCTAACCTTTCAATATTTACTTTGTATTGAGGATTCCATATGACTGATCCGAATTCTAATATTGAGCGAACAAAAGAGACGTACAGTATTTTGATTACATGTGGAGACCTAAATGGTTGGGTCACTCTTATGATGAATCCTAGAAGTTTGTACGCCCTGTCACAGATGGAATTTATATGTGTTCGGAAAGACATTCCGGAGTCCATTATTATTCCTAAGTCCCTCACTTCACAACATCTTTTTATCTCTACGTCATTGATTTTGTACGGGAATATTAGGGGGTTTATGCTTTTGGTGAATGATATTGTGTTACATTTTTCCAGATTAAGGAACAGTTGGTTGTTAGCACAATATATTCCAAGCCTATTGATATCATCTTGCAATTCTAGACTGTCATTAATATTAGTGATTTTTTTGTAAATCTTAGTGTCATCAGCAAAAATTTGGAATTTGGAATTTTTAAAGCATTTACCTATATCATTGATATATAAAATAAACAAGAGAGGTCCGAGATGTGATCCTTGCGGGATTCCTGAAGGTATACTGTAAAAACGCGAGGAGAAACCCTTAGCTCTAACTGCTTGACTTCTGTTTGTTACATATGATTTGATCCATCTGAGAAGGTCACCATTAATCCCGATTTTTAACAGTTTCTTCAGAAGCAGGTCAATGTTAATTTTATCAAAGGCTTTTGAAAAATCCGTATAGATAGAGTCTACTTGATTTTTACCACCCATAGAATTTAAAATAAAATCTGTGTATTCCAGAAGGTTTGTCTCGACCGACCGTTTTCTGAAAAAGCCGTGTTGATTTTTAGATATGATCGTTTGTACCGCCGGAAAAAGTTGATCAAGAACTATGTTTTCCATGATTTTGCTGACAATTGGGAGTTTGGAGATGGGCCTGTAGTTGGTAATGTTAGTTTTGTCCCCGCTTTTGTGGATTGGTGTAATGAGTGCTTGTTTCCAGACGTTGGGGAAGTTGCCTTCTTCAAATGACATTTTGAATAGCAAGGAGAGAGGATAAGCCAATTGGTCCCGGCATTTTACATAAAATATGGATGGAATTAAGTCAGATCCCGCACTTTTATTCGGATCAAGTTTTTTTAAATAATTAAGTACACATGATTGATTGAAGTTAATATTGTGGATATGTAGATTAGAGTTGTCGTCATCATTCTCACGGTTTATAAGATTGAGGCGAGGGTTGGAATTTTCTACAAAAACTGATCTAAAATAATCACTAAAATGGTCGCATATGGATTGTCCATCATTGCAGGAAATATCTCCAAGATACATTTGCTTTGGTAAATCGGAAGAGGATTTCTTTGATTTAACAAATGACCAGAACTGTTTGCTGCACTTTTTTATTGAATCTTCTGCCGTCATAATGAAGTTTTCATAACATTCTAACGCGATCTTCTTTTGACGATTTCTCAGTACTGAAAATGATTGGTAGTCAGCCAGGTTCTTGTATTTTTTCCATTTCTTGTGATATTTTAATTTCTCTTTTACAATTTTAATAAGTGGTAAAGTGTACCAGGGGGGAAACCTTTCTAAATTACCGTTAATTTTTTTTTCGGGGATATATTTGCGAATAATGTCATTTATGATATTGTAAAAATCTAATACGGCTTTTTCGGTATCCTTACCTTGAAATTGGAGTTTCCAATTTATTTTGGATAATTCATCAGTGATTTGACCGTAATCACCTCGGTGAAACATTTTAACTGTCCTAGATGAGCTGGAGAGAGACGGTACAGTAACAGGTGATAACTCTATGTCTAATGCTCTGTGATGTGAATCTTCAGGCGTCAGAGGTTCGGTACAATGGGTTATACTACATTTTGAAATATTTGTCATGATTAAATCAAGAATTCGTTTGTTTGTATTGGTTATAGAATTGAATTGGTGTAGTTGGGTGAATGAAAGGAAGTCTACCAAGGCACAGCTAGCAGTGTCTTCTGGAAAATTTGGTTCTAATTGGTTTTGCCCTTCGGTTAACTTCCAGTTTAGTTTGGATATATTGTAGTCTCCAGCTAATAAAAACAATCCTTCCGGGTGATTTGCGTGCAGGTCTGATGTGGTGTTGAAGTGATGAGTTAGGTTGTGGATGTAGTTGGTGTTTTGTGGATGATATGTGCAGCAGATATATAAATTTTTGAGTTTATTATTGTTACCTAGTATTGGCACTGATATCCAGATCTCCTCAGTACACGTAGACCAGGGAATTCTCTGAGCCTTCAGAGATTTGGATGTTGCAATTAGTACCCCCCCTCCCTGCTGCTGTCCAGACAACAATCCCGAAATGAGCACACACTGGAGGAACGTGGTGTTCCAAAATAATGTTCTTCCTACTCTCCTTTGGCACAACCTCCTTCCAGTCATATGACCTGTGAAGAGCGTCCATGCTTTGGATGTGTTTAAAAATCTTATCGTTTTCCACTTTCCAAGCTGAAAATTTGTCCGGATTTGTTAAAATTTTCTCTCTAAGCCTGATGTACCACGAGTCGGAAGTACTAAACTTTTGAGTTAATGCATTTACTTGTAAGGGGTCACGTGATAACGCATCTGGAATGACATTGTCTTTACCCTTACGGTGAATAATTTCAAAATTAAATTGTTGCAGTCTTACTGCCCAACGTGCGAGCCGTCCCGTGGGCGACTTTAGCTGTGTTAACCACTTGAGACTATAATGATCAGTAATTATTCTAACCGGAATAGGTGAACCCTCAATGTAACCTCTAAACTTTTCCAGAGCAAAAATCATAGCGTTTAACTCCCTTTCCGTTGTGGAGTGATTCCTCTCTTGTGCAGATAACGACCTTGAAATGAACGAAATCGGGTGCTCTATCTGATTTTCATCAAATTGACTTAAAACTGCCCCGAGGCCTACGCTTGAGGCGTCACAACTAATGGTGAAAGGCTTACTAAAGTCAGGACATGCGAGAACCGGAGCGTTGACTAGGATATTCTTTAATTTATCAAAAGCCGATTGCGCCTGCTGATTCCACGCAAACTTTTTCCCCGCGAATTCCTTCTTTGTTAGGTTGTGTAAAGGAGACGCAATGATTGAAAAGTTATGGATAAACCTTTTGTACCACGATAGCACACCAATGAATCTACGTAGACTCTTTTGGGACGTAGGGGTGGGAAAATCCACAATTGCTTTTACTTTTTCAGGATCAGTGCGAAGCCCTTTGCTGTCTACAACAAACCCTAAATATTTTAAAGAGTCCCTGCAGAAGACAGACTTATCCACATTTATGGTAAGGCCTGCGGCTTGCAATTTCTGTTTCACCTGTCTTAGAAGTTCAATATGTTCTTCAAACGAAGAACTTATTATGATAATATCATCTAGATAACAGAACACTTTGCCATCAAATTGTGGCCCTAGTACCTTGTCCATTAGCCTCATCATGCGGGAACTCGCTCCATGAAGGCCAAAAGGCATGGTCACAAAGTGAAACAAGCCTCTTTTAGGGATCGTAAATGCGGTTTTTTCCTTTGAGTTCTCTTCTAAGGGAATTTGAAAGAAAGCGTCATTCAAGTCTAGCGTTGTTAAATACCGAGCACCCCCCAAGCTATTCAAAATATCAGAAATGAACGGAGTCGCATATGCGTCGCGTTTAGAGTTTGCGTTCAAAAGTCTACTATCAAGACATAACCGGTAAGTGCCATTCTTCTTTGGTACTAATACAATTGGATTATTCCACGCGCTATTGCTGGGTTCAACCACTCCCAAAGCTAACAGTCTGTCTAATTCCTTGTGTACCTGCGGCAGTAGGTGCGGTGAAATCGGATAAATCCGTTGCTTAATCGGAGAGCAATTACCTGTGTCAATGACATGCTTCTCTAAGGATGTTCTACCTAACCGATTACCCGAATATGAAACATACTCCCGAATTACTTTATTTAAGACTGAGCGTTGCGAAATAGATAAGTTTTCAGCGTTTTCTAAACCTATTGCATCAGCTCTACCCTGTGTTTTGACCGACTCCTTAGAAGCCATCAATTTTGATATTCTTGGACAAATATTGAAGATTTTCCAAAAATCACAGCCTAAAATAATGTTAGCATTTATCTGAGGCATTACCACAAAACTGAAAACCCTCTCAGCGTTATCAAAGCGAATCGGTACCGTAATTTTATACGAACAAACAACAGAATGACCTGTAGCAGAAACTAAAGAAAACTTAGTGTCTAGCTCGGAAAGCTTGAAACCCAAATCTAAAAATTTCTTATGAAAATTGTTCCCTAAAATGGAAATGTGAGAACCCGAATCTAAAAGACCAGAAAAATTTAACCCTAAAACTTGAAAAGAAATGTGAGGACGGTTGTCCCTGTTAACCGCTCCCATCTCCTTTGAAGTATTTAAATTTCTATAAAAATCTCTTACTACAGCCAGCCACGCAGCCCACTCCCCGGAAGTCTCCTCGGCGAGCGTCGACGTCTTAACGCCCGCTGTCTGGAACTCCGGGGTAATCAGTTTTTTGGACGGCGGCAGCCACAAGCTGGAGACTTCACTCCTGGTCTCCCGCAGCGGAAACAATGCACCTCCCTGGAAACGTTATTTAAAGGGCTAAGATTACCATGGTTCGTAAAACGACGGTTATTTCTAACATTGGGATTGACATTTCCTGAATTAATATTCCTACTATTGTTCCTGTTATGAGAATTGTTATTCCTAGCAGAATTATGGTTATTAGATGAAACAGTAGAAGAAAGAACTCTGTCATTTGAGCGGCTGTCCGCTAACTCAATCATTTTTCCCAGTTTCTTCAGAGAAATAATATCCGGAATTACTGATAGCGATAACTTTTGAATATATCTGGGTAACATGTTACATTGTAATATTTCCAAAACTTCTTCATCAGGTAACTTCGATGCCAGACGATTATTCAAAATTAAAATACGAGTAATGAAGGAGTTTAAATTTTCCTTCTGCATCTGAACGGTAGCTCTCAATTGAGCCAACAGTCGTCTCTCATGATCCAGAAACTCATATTCCTCCTTCAGAGCCACGACGATGTCAGACCATGAAGTAAATGAGGAGCGATTTACCCTATACCACAAGAGTGCATCACCAGAAAACAATTCAACAGCAGATGTAAAAAGAGAAGCTTTACTCACATTCCGGGCTAGCGAGAGCTCTTCGATTCTCTCTATGAAATCGTGAACGCCAGCTGAGCCGTCAAACGAAATGTTCCACTTATGCACTGGAACCGACAAAGGAGACGTAACGGGGATCGATGCCGCCGAAGTTTCACCAGCTTTCGCCATGTTGATTGTATCTGCTTTACTCCTTGTAACAATTGTAAATTCCATAACCTAACTACAAAGGAATATGAAACAAAGTTATTAGAACATGCGACAACACAACATGATACCACAATACTCGGAAATGTTTCCCATGCAAGTCAAGATCAAAATTATAATATAATGTCGCCAGATAACTGGAGACGTTTGAAACGCGCAAAACGCCGGTGAGTTGGTTCCCTCAAAGCCAAAATTGATAACCTATAATACTAACGGGAGACCCGTGTCTATGCAGGTGATGCAACAAGCCGCCGTTGACAACACACGCGAACGAAACCACAAGACATCACGAGATAATTCAAACTAAAACGAAACAATAAAATACCCGACCACATGTCCGAGACGCCACATTAAGTTCTTCTATTACGTTGGGCCCAGATTGTAACATTCTTAATTCCATTTAATTATAATGCATACGTCGCCATCCCACATAACCTCTTATCTGAAATAAATCACATATAAACATGTACGCACTATGCGTCAGTGAGATGTGGGTAGGATGATAAAAGAAAAGACTGAATGTTTAAAGTAACAAAGGGTGAAACATTTATTTTAAATCTCCAACATTAACAGTAGAGCATGAACTAATTAAAGTTATTGAATTTACAGGGGTGGTTGATTACCTGCAGTAATCAATTAATGTGAAGCTAAATTCGGAACATGTGGTATCGAACAAAGTACATAATTATTATAATCCTGATGAGCGCCTGTATAGATGGACTATACATATTTATATGGATTATTTAATTACTAATAAAATTAGAAGCCAAAGTTAGAATTATCTCGTGATGATTTGTTAGAAATAATTTCGCTCACGTGTGTTTCTGCCATGACCTTAGACGGCTTGTTGACCAGCTGTTACACCCAGCACTCCCAGGAACCAACTGACGAACCTACCGAAACTTCTCGTCTACTCTACCGGCGCCTGTAACGACCGGCTGTCAAACTAAACAGGTACCCGCGTGGCTACAAACTCTCTCTAAATTAGGCAAGTACTTGCCCAAACTGTTGCAACGGGTATTGTAGAACGAGAAATGAGACATTCCGAACTCCTTTGCGAGGGTTACATGTGATTCACCGGCTTCGAAACGGTGTAATACAGCACTTTTTTCATCAATTGAAAAAAACACTTTCGCTTCACCGGACTCATTGTGTCGAGCTTCCTAGTCAAAAGCGAGGCTGTATTGGTAGTTGGGTTTTGTAACCGGACAAATTGTCAATAAAATAGGTCGCTTTAAGTAGTTGGTCACTTTAAACGGATATGTTTTCCTACTAAAAGCTATAAAACCTTACTAGAGTTTCCATTATCGTCGCTTAAAACGGTAGACTGTTAAATGCAAAGTCATTATATCCGAATTCTACTGTAAATTTGTGTTTTCTATTATTTCAGAGTCAGACATGGGCAGAACCGACAACGTGGATGAGGCAGCTCTCTATCAAGAAGAGTCGGTACTTGGAAACCGTGAGTTATAAAACTAACTAACTTACCTGCACGCCATTTCCCTGCAGGGGTAGGCAGAGAGGATGGACCGCCATGCAACTCGTTCTTGGCACACACACTCTTTTCTTCATTCCATACCTACCTGACTGTGCTATTCTGACTCCTGACATTGCCCGCCTCAAGTATTTGATTAACTTTTTATTTTATTATTTATATGAATACCTCACAAGAGCCTCAGCTGGAGCCAGTGAGACTATGGCATCCCCAATCGGGGTATGTTGTGAGGCTGAAGGTAGCGGGGAGGGGAAGGAGGTGTGGAAGAGGGAGGTGGGAAAGTACCTGGGTATTCAGAACTGGTCACCAAACACGATAAAGCCATTTGAAGCAACTTTTCAATTCTGAATGGTGTCTTACATCAGGGCGATACTGAGGGTATCTTCCACTCTGGAACGTGCCGCAAATAGACTATATATTATTTTAAATGAATTTTGTGTGAAAATAACACTAATTATTCAAATCAAATTTATTTGCCCATGCCGGGATTCGATCCCACGACCATCGTATTGCGAGTCAAAAGCCGTACCAGAGGCAGTGGGTAATCGTAATATAGACACGTTAAATTAATTTGGGTTTTCTGTTGTTTCAGAAATGGATATGGACAGAATGAGCGACGTCAACCACAAAGAGAGCGATGAGGATACCTTCTACATGCCACCAATACCTTATCATAATATTATCAACGTTTCACCTAACTCCGCTATGGCCATAGACTTTAGTAGACAAGACCAGGTAGATAGTGAGGCAATGCATGCGATTCTGCCGCCTGAAGGTTTCTCTTTCGATTGGTCCAAAGATATCTCACGTTTTACTGGGATAAGGGAGACATTCACAGGCACGCCAGGACCAACTTTCAATACCGACGAAATGGGCAAACTTGTGGATGCCTTTCTTAAAATCTTTGATGCAGATGTCGTTGAACTGATCACGAGAGAGACCAACAAGTATGCATATCAATGGATTGCGAAAAAACAATTTAAGCGCCATGCGCGTACCAATAAATGGGTTCCCACGAATAAAGAGGAAATGTATGTATTCTTGGCAATTTTAATATATCAAGGTCTTAGTCCCCTTCCTGTTGAAAAAGACTACTTCTATTAAAAAAAAACTCACCGCCATGCCTTATTTCAGCCAAGCCATGGATTATAATCGTTTTCTTCTAATTAAAAAATTCCTTCACTTCACCAACAATGAAAGTCTTTCTTCTGATGTACCGTTATCTGTGCGAAGATTACAAAAGATTCAGCCCGTCTTGGACCATCTCTCAAATAAGTTTGAGACTTTATACCTGCCCGAGCAAGACATCTCACTGGATGAATCCTTACTCTGCTATAAAGGCCGTTAGGGATTCGTCCAGATGATCAAAACCAAAGGGGCCAGCGCGGGTATAAAGTCTTATGCTACGTCCAGACTGAAGCCAACCTTCCAACTCCGAACTTAGTTCGGAGTAGGAAGGTTGGCCCATCGTATGGTCGCTGCGGCCAACCCTCCAACCCCGAATTCCGTACTCCAAAATGGCGGACATGAAACCGCTGTAGCTACGCTGTATCTTTTTCAGTTGCCTACAATTATTACGTACGTATAATCATATAATTATATACACGACATGTTTTCAAACAATTGTTATACCACTCTCCGTAATAATATAGTCATTTTAATAGTACGCGGCACGGTGTGGACAGCTGCGGCAGGCTGGTTCGTGTGAGTTGGCCGTCGGGATCGCCTCGAAGGCGATCCCGGGCCAACGTGAACTCCAACCTTCCAACTCGAACTTCCAACGTACGAACACCCCTCCACACGATCGTCCAAACGTTTGAAGTTGGAACGTTGGCCGCAGTGTGGGCTTACCATTACGAGCTTTGTGAGTCCAAGTCTGGCTATCTTTGGAAATTCCAAATTTATACGGGGAAGACCATTTCCAGACAGGCTGAATCGACAAATCCAGACCAGGAAGACATGACGGAAGACATAACGGAAGATATGACGGACGACACGACACTGATACTGAGTCTCACTCTACATCGAGGCACAATGACATTATGTATTGATTTTCTTAAATTATGAATAAACCAATATAAATTGAATACATTTTTATTATGATAAAGTATGTAAACAATGTTTAAATCAATATACTGCTCTTTCATTGTAACTATTGTGTTTCCTCCTTCCTACAACATGAGTCTCTTCAAGACCAATGTTCATTCCTTCCTCTCCTCAAAAAGACCCTCCACACAGCATCCCAGATGACATAGGCCCTGAGGGAAATTATTTTCCTCAGGGCCTTCTGTGTGGAGTTAATGTAAAAAAAAAAAAAAAAAAAACTATAAAACTGTAATATTAATTTAATTGATTTAAACGAATATTAGGGCTAAATAATTAAATAAATCAATTATTTTCCCCTCCACCATTTTTTTTCGGTACCTTTGCTTTTAGATATAAAATTATCACTATGATATTGTTTGCCATTCGTCGCTCATACAAAGGTTTGATATATATACAATTTTATCATCATCATCATTTTACATATTCTGATTTACCCCATGTAGATTGACCTTGAGGTAGCTGTCAGAAGTGATTTTTCTTCAAATATTGGTGGATTTCATCAACTTGCAAAGTATCCCCCTGAAATATTGGCAATGTGCATATCTATGATATATATTTCATTTTAAGCCTTATTTCCTTGTTTTGCACGTTATATAAAAACATGGTTACAAATCTCCAGTTCTAATTTACAATTATTGAAAAAGTATCACCATGATTTTGACATCGTGAAATAGGCTCTCCGTATAATTCATCAAATAAAGCCAACACGGCAACTATCCTTATAAATAATTATAGGCAGTTAATGTATCTTCCTAATGTAATACCAGTTTTTGTGGTAAATTCATTAAATAGTATAATACAGTGATTTCAATTTTGCCCGTCACGCACTCAAATTTTACAAAATCATTTTCTGACCAAACTTTTTAAGAGATCATAAACATACAAAAAATTATTTTTCTATTATATTCTTGCATCTGTGGTTATCAAACAGGCCATAGAGAACATAAAAACGTAGAAAATATTCAATAAAGATATTTAAAACTGCTACTGGCGGCAATTTCAAATCACAAAAACACAAATTTCGCGCATTTATAAAGTTTAAGATTTTTTAATAATTTATCTATGAATTCTAAAAATATAGGATAATTAGTAAAATATAGGTGAATTCATTGGCTGTAAAGCACTACAATCAGTTTTATGTCTCCAGGTTAAAATTCGGAGGTATGATTTTTTTAATGTTGGCGGAAAATATTCAAAATCGTCGCCAAAAAACCGCGAGCAATCGGAGAAAAAAGATTTTTGATGCGCGATCGTTCGAGTGGTTAAGAAAACGAAGATAATGTTGGTAGTTCTCAGACGAAGTATGAAACAGTAAAATATGAGCTAATTGGATAGGGACACATACGCTCAGTCAGTAGAGCTCCGCTCCAGCAAGGCATAGGTGACGGTAACTTTTTCTGATTTTTCTGTTTCAGATTTTGAAATGTTATCCACCATCTTTAGTTATTAAAATGTACTCATTTTATGAATTTGTCAATATTTGATCAATAACGTTCCCACGTAATTAAGTACTGGCCAAATATTTCAAATAATTTCAACCATAACGTTCCCACTCGTAAGTTGGTACTGGCCCATTCGTAATTAATAATTATATTTATTAAAATTCAGCCATTTAAAGCTTTTAACAAAAATATGAATGAAACATTGTAAAATCGTTATCGTTTTATTTGATTTTCAATGGAACTAAGTTCCTACGTAATATTAACTTCATATTTATGAATGCCGCGTTACCTACTATTTATATGCTGATCACTCAACTGGAGACAGGACAACTGCCCGGCCTACATAGCTGCCCTCAAGAAAGACCTCACTACAATAGACTATGGAGTGTAATAGACACGAACGCAAGTGCTTAACTATCGATGAGTATACTCCTGTGAATAGCTGTCTTCGAATAACGTACATGAACGCGAGAAGCATCCGGAACAAACTTGATGAAATTGAAGAAAAACTCAGAGGATTACGCGATATTGTTCATGTCCTTGTCATCACTGAAACATGGCTTGATGTTGGAGAAGAAAAGTTTTTTGGATTAAAAGGCTACAATTGTGCGTTTGCTTCTCGCCCCAAGGAGGCAGGAGGTGGTTTAGCCATATATGTACTGGATTCTATGAAGTTCTCCATAATTGATAAATTTTCCAACGAAAATTCATTTTTAGGTAAAAGTGTATGTAGCAAGGATAGGAAACCGGTTAACATTTATGCCATCTATCGGAAACCCAACCCTAATATACATGATTTCCTGACACATTTGCAAAAAATACTAGACAAAAGCAGACAAGATACATTAATACTTGGAGACTTTAATATTGACACTACCATAAACACATCCTCTTCTTTAAATTACCTCAACACCTTAGAAACTTACAATTTCTCAATACAAAACAAATCATTTCCCACTAGAGTCACTAACACAAGCAGCACCCTCATAGATCACATCATATCAAATAGACTAAACATTCCAATTACCATATCGAACATAGATGACTCACTTAGTGACCATAACAGTCTTATTATTGATTTCAAGAATAACCTAAAAAATGGTCTAATAATAGGAACAAGCCACGCCTTACAAAACCTATCATCAACAATATGGCAGTAAAATCTTATCTTGCAGCTAACAAATTTACCATCAACTCAACCAAACAAGAAGACAGTTATAAAGATTTTAACGATTATGTCAAAAATGCAATAGAAGCAGGTAAAACGACACCTAAAGTGAAAATAGCTAATCGACAACATTTAAATACACCGTGGTTCGATTCTAAACTGAATTCGCTGATCAAAGAAAGAAACCAGCTTCACAAGCAGTGGAAACAAGACCCAGGAAATATGTCTCTTGTAGTCCATAAAAATAAACTGAGAAACTTAATAACTAATTATAGGAGAAGTTTGAAAAACAAATATTATGCCAATAGCCTTCAACAAAACCTGAATAACCCTAGAAAAACTTGGAAAACCATTAACTCAATTTTATCTAACCGTGCACATAAACCCTCCAACACCATCGAATCTCTCATCGTAAATAATTGTGAGCTTAGGGGACCCAGTGAAATAGCTTCAGCATTTAATGAATTTTTCTTATCTGTTGGAGAAAAGTTGGCAGCTGCCATTCCATCATTCCCGGATGACTGTAATACTATTTATGTAGAACCAAGGGCAAGTCAATCCTTATATATGGCTAGGACAAATAAGGCTGAGGTATTAAGGATCATCTCGAAACTAAGGTCGAATGCAGCGGCAGGTATCGATGGAGTAACCCCGTACATCCTTAAAACCTGTAAAGAAGAACTAGCTGAGCACCTAGCGCAACTTATCAATTCCTCTATAGGCTCGGGAGTATTCCCAAATCAATTAAAGCTAGCAAAAATTATACCAATTTATAAAGAAGGCTGCAAAAAATGTATTTCTAACTATCGCCCAATAGCGGTTTTATTAGTATTTTCAAAGGTGTTCGAGACTATTATCAAGGATAGACTTCTAAAATACATCTCTAACAACAATATCCTAACACCACAGCAATATGGCTTTCGAAAAAACTCCAGTACCCAATGTGCCACCTTCGATTTCATCTCGAACATTCAGCAGTACATAGACCAGGGCGAATATGTAGCAGCTATTTTTATAGATCTAAAAAAAGCCTTTGATACAGTAGATCATGAAATACTCCAACAAAAATGGAACATTTGGGGATAGTCGGAAAATTTTTAAAGCTCCTCCGAAGTTACCTATCTGATAGATATTGCCTTGTCGACATCGAAGGGAACCTAAGCGGCTCTGGAAAAATCACATGTGGAGTGCCACAGGGCTCGATTCTAGGACCCCTACTTTTCTTACTATACATCAATGATATAACTAAATGCGGCATCTTGGGAAAACTTCAACTTTACGCTGATGATACTGTGATTTATTATCGTTGTAAAAATCTAAGGGAACTTGAATCTATAATGAATAAAGATCTCGCAAAGCTAGCTAAATGGTTGCGGATAAATAAATTAAGCCTCAATTTCAAAAAAACTCACTACCTCACTTTCGGGAAAAAAGATTATATGACAATGAATATTACTCTTGGAAATAAAAAGCTCCAAAATGTACAAGTAACGAAATATTTAGGGTTATTCATAGATTCTAACCTATCGTGGAACTCCCATGTTGAATATGTTAAATCCAAAATTTCCCGATAACTGGTGTACTCTATCGACTTCAAGATGTGCTCCCCACAGCTTTACTGCGTGCCACATATTATGCTCTGATCCACTCTCACCTAAGTTATCTGGTTAGTATCTGGGGCACCATTACTAAGAAACAAATATCTGAAATACAAGTAATCCAAAATAGAGCCATAAGAAATATATACCATCTACCATGGGATACGCATGTCAAAGACATATACTCACTGACACAAATTCTTCCCTTTACCATTCTGCCAAAATATAGCATCACCACTGCCATCCTATAAATAATTCAACACTCGTCACACACCATCACTAAACCAGCCTTTAATTCCGATATACACCAGCAGAAAACACGATCACAAAATCAAATACACCTATCGTCATCTACACACACAACTAAATTTGGAATTAACTCCTTACAATACGCAATACAACGCATTACCTTATGTCCTAAAACTACCAGAATCAAACAAAAAAATGTTGGCAAAGGTTCTAAAAGGATATTTTCTCAGCAACTTTATTAACCAGTGACGAATTTATCTGTCTTCCTTTGTAACTCTTGTATATTCTTCAATTACCTGTATCAAGTGTGTCTAGTCCATTTAAAAATCTATGTATTGTTCATTGATTTCGTGTTCTTATGTAAAAATAATTTTCCTTTAGATTTATAATGTTGACCTTCCCGAAATGAGTTTGATTAAACTCATTGGGAGTAATGTATTATAAATTTTATGTAATAATTTTGTAATATATTATCTGTAATAAATAAAAAAAAATATATATATATATTGTGCATGCATTTTGAATTCCAAGTACCTACCCCGAGTTCATATTAATTGGCTGGAAAATTATGTATTGTCGATGCAACTGTATTTTTGGTAAACGTCATAATAATTGTAAAATTTAATGCAAAATTGTGAAATATTTTGAATGAAATGCGGTACATGTCGCGACTTAAAAATTTCTAAAACTTGTTATCTTATTATTTATTCAAAAACATCTCCGGCAGAACGTATTTTCTTTACGTAATCTTAATTCCGTAATGCCCCTTTAAACCAAGTCAAGCTTGCGTAAATGCCCGACATTCACCTCACCGGATCACCGTTCGCATCACACTTTTCGTAACGCATTAACCCCCAAGTCGAGCGTGCGTAAAGAAGCTTTACTTCAAAAACAAAGAAAATATAATCGAAATAAAATAAAAATGGTTTCTCATTCATAATTTACATCTAAAAAGTGGCTTTAAATGAATCAAAGTTTAAATAAAATATGTTTGCGACATCAGTTAGTTCATTGTACAACCTGTGTATTTTTTCTATCACAGAGTTCATAGGAAAATTTCGCCTGGTATATTTTGGAGGTATATTATGTATAGATAACAAGTTTATAGCGTCAGGGCAGTACAACCTTGAATGAACAATTTTGTAAACCTAATAAAAGGAGATCAAATAGTTTTCGTCTTTCAGATAAGTTAAGTTTACTGAGTAAATTGACATAATTGATTTCAATAAAAGGAATACTAATTTTGAATGAAATAAAACGTAAAAAAAATTATTTGAATTTTGTTCAATTTGTAAACAATGAGAGTTGCAATGAGGACACCAAATGCTTGAATTGTATTCAGCCTGACTTGTGTATTCTTTGTTATATTCGTTATTATAGAGATTACATTTCTTGTTAATCGTGCATTAAAAAAATATGATTGCCTGTCTGCGATCTAAGCTGCGAGAGAGCGAGATGATCTACTGCGTTATTTTTATACTGAAATAGTCTACTTGTCTCTTTGTAGGTACTCGGGGAGTCATATCCATAAGTTTATAAAAAAATGAGTTGGTTTTCTTGATTGTGATGTTTGTTAGTGAGTCGTCAGGTCTGGCAAGAGGAGGGAGACTGGGTTTGCATGAATTGCAATCTATTGAGCCCACCAGCGACCAGCATACTCTGCTTTTTGCTGAGCTGCAGGTCGTGATCGATTTTTGACCTATTTATGATTTTCTTTGCCAGTTAGTTTGTTAGACGCTGATCTGGGGGCCTACTCTCTATCTTCCATAACGTCCAAACGGCAGGTTTAGCTACGTCACAAATGCATATTAAATATTAACCCTACTCCTATCACGCTAAAAACTTCCTCGCGCTCCGATGCCGTAGGTACACTCAGTAAATATTTATATTATCTTGTAATGGTTTAATCCAATACATAAATGTGTTGCGGAGAAATACTTAAAATATGAACTCTCTTTTAGTATATTTACAGAGATATTTCAGTAATTATAGACCATGTCCGCTTAGTTGACAGCACCTGCTAGTGAAGATTAAAACACAAACGTGCTGGTTTGTGAATCCGGAAGATAGAGAGTAGGCCCCCTGTTTTATGACGGTCCGAGATGTGTTGTAGGCTCGGTAAGCCGCGTTTTTTCGTCGGATACTTCGGTGTACCATCGACTGAAGCACGGCATTGAGCCCACACCAGTTTATTTAATAGTATGAAGCCATCCATCGCAGATGTGATGACATTCCCGTCTTTCAGAATATAATTTTACTGATTTTTATTAAAATTTCTAAAGCTAAACGTGGGTTTACCAATAAAATAACATTTTCCCAACTTTCTGAACGAAGTGAAGAATTTAAAGATTGATAGTTAATGTCTTCTTTTTCGGTGTTTAACAATTTGGCTTAGAGATAAATGTTTGAAATTGTGTCCTTAAAATGTTGGGTAATTACTATTCTTGCCTTCGTTCCACTATAGTAAACTACAAAAGCATCAAATATCTTGGAATTGAAATTGATGATAATCACCAATGAAACTCACACATTGACGTAATTACAAAAACAAATCTCAACAGGCACATAAAATCCTTTAGAAAGATAATATCCTCAACATAAATGACTACGAAGTATACTACGCTTTGCGTCGATCACATATAGAGTACGGGATAACTGGATGGGGTAGAGCGGGTACGTAATACCCAACCTCATAGTCGGTGTAAATATTTTTTTTACATAAAAGACTGATGTAACTATTGCACATGATGTAACTATTTTGTGTTAAATAAAAGACAGATTTAATCTTTTATTTTGTGAAAAAAGTGATCTTAATTTCCCAAATTTTTAGATTTTAAGTCATAGTTTCTAAATATTGTGGATTTGAGCTTAAAAATACCACTTTGTTTTTAACCTTTCCTGGTCTGTAAAGTGTAAATACTACACATTGCTGCTAATAACTTTTATATCTCTATAAATATAATGAATTCTGGGTTCAAATTTTAGGTATTCCTCCGTTATACATTTACGCACCGAATTAAAATTTAATATTTTAAATAATTAGCAAATTTAATTCAAAATCAGAGATATTTTGTTAAATATCGGGAATAAACCACAAATACTATCAACCGTGTGCCAGTGTGGACCGTGATACGCGAAGAGTGTGCGGGGGGAGATGACACGCCATGTGACGTCTCGCTCTACTTCGCTATACGGGAACACGAGAAACAGAGACCGCCGCCGTGCGCAGTTGTGTTTCGACCGCATGCATAGCTGTATGTATTGGGCAGCAGTCTAGCACTATTATAGCTTCTAGCGCCTCAGTCGTTCGCGGGCAATCGTTTGAGATGGTCTCCTCGCCCATTTTTTGAGCAACGGACGATGGTTTTTTCATGTTTTCAGCAATTAAACTACAATTATTATCACTTTTAACACAAATTATGATAAACAAAAGCGATTAGCTATGAATGTTGATATATTTCCGAGATAAAATCGCTAATTTTGACACGTGAATTGATTACACAGCACCGGAGCGAGCGTTTTTTTTTAGCACAGTAAGGGAAAGGTTAAGAAATACAAATACTTTTATAACTAGAACTGAGTTGTTTTATCTCATCACCTCATTTCCCTAATACTAATTAATATATATTACAGTAAAAAGTATTACTCTAAAGAAATTTCAATTATCAAAATCGACAATTCTATATTCTATATTAAGGTATGTCATACCAATTGGGAATGTCATTTTAATTTGTCACTTTGTCAATTGGTCACCCCAAGTGGTTCGCTACGTTTGGTGATTTAGCAGGGGTGCCCGGGTTCATGGGGTGAGGTTTGTTTAGGTATTGGAGGCGGATGACCAGGACACACTGAACCCCAGTTTCCTAAAACCCTTATTAAACCCTTTTCCTTCCCAGAACTCTCCTCTCCTTCCTTTCCCCCAAAAAACCCTCCACACAGCATCCTCAAAGATGACATAGGCCCTGTGGGAAATAATTTTCCTCAGGGCCTCCTGTGTGCAGCTCATGTAAAAAAAAACCTACCTCGTAGCTGTAATAATTTTTCACCTCATTCACGCCACATAAATACAGTGGAGCCATAGTTTTGGTAAATTTTCGGGATTTGTGTCCTTATCGAATAATTTTTAGAAAAAAACTTTAGATTCGCCTTAATCACTATAAAAGGAAACTTTTTGCATCACGGCTGGCGAAAAAATAATGCATTTTAATTTTCAATGTCGTAAAATAAAATTTCTCTTCGCGAACCGACACTACGACAGTCCGCCCGCTGCCGCCCGCCATTTTATCACTGTTAAAATACGTTTTTGAATGGTTTGTTTGGCTACGCAGGGTTTGTGTAGCGGGCTTGTGTATGTGACAAAATAGCGGGCGGCAGCGGGCGGGCTGTCTAGTGTCGGTTCGCGAAGTGAAATTTTATTTAACGACATTGAAAATTAAATGGATTATTTTCCGCCAGCCGTGATGCAACAAGTTTCCTATTATAGTGATTAAGGCGAATCTAAAGTTTTTTTCTAAAATTTATTCGTAATAGCCATGGATACTAATCCCGAAAAATTACCAAAGTTTTGCGATACCACTCTCATATTAAATCGTTAACAAAATTTTCTTTAAAATCATAAGATTGATAATCAGGTGTTAAAAGTATAAACAGGTTTCTTTTTTATTCATCATGTCAAGAATTATACCAACTACACAAGTTTCATTAAAAAATAAAATACTGACGTACACAAAAATGGAAAAACTCAAAATCGAACAAACATCAAAATAAAAACAGAAAAAAATAATTAGAAACCGTTTAAATAATGATACTAATTTTAAAACTGGAGAAATCTGGTATTTCGTCAGATCTGAAATTCATTATCGCTAGTTTCATCAAGCAAGCATATTCCATAAATAGATCCGAATGTGTCTTATTAAGAAGGGCTTAAGTGCAATTAAATACTTACACTCGGAACAGGAAAATGGTTTTTCACCACACTGTGAGTAAACATGTGTCTCATCAAAATATTCTTCCGAGAACATGCATAACTGCAGTAAGAACACGAAAAAGGTTTTTTTTCACTGTGAGTCAGCATGTGTTTCTTCAAATTTCCCCTTTCAGAACATGAATAACTGCAATCGGGACATGAATAAGGTTTTTCTCCACTGTGAGTCAGCGTGTGTCTCCTCAAATTTCCCCTTTGAGAACATGAATAACTGCAATTGGAACACGAAAAGGGTTTTTTTCCACTGTGCGTAAGCAAATGTCTCGTCAAACTACTCTTGTGAGAAGATAAATAACTGCAGTGGTTACAGGAAAAAGGTTTTTCACCGCTGTGAATACGCATGTGTCTCCTCAAATTTCCCCTTTGAGAACATGAATAGCTGCAATTGAAACACGAAAAAGGTTTTTCTCCACTGTGATTCAACATGTGTCTCGTTAAATGGCCCTTATGAGAACACGAAAAACTGCAGTCATTACAAGAAAAAAGTTTTTCTACACTATGTGTCAGAATGTGAGCCGTCAAATACTTTTTTTGAGAACAAGAATAACTGCAGTCGGAACACGAAAAACGTTTTTCTCCACTGTGAGTCAGATCCGTTAATGAGTCTGAAAAATAACACGAATAAAGATATAATTGTAAGCACTGTTAATTTTATAAAAAAATCAAAAAATAAAAAGCTCGTATCGTTATTTACCTGTTGTCTGAGTAAAACTTTGATAGCGTTTTAGGCATTCCTTTTTAACATCCGGCAGCTCTATATCAATTTTTAGATAAGGAGTTCCCTCTTCATCTTCGTCTCGGGGTCCTGGTTCTACCTTTAAGCTAACAGTCTCCACTTTAAGGCTACCTAGAAAAACCAAACAACAGTTAGTACATTGACATGCCCAGACGTAGAGCGTGTTACAGTATTTGAAATAACCAAAGACATTCAAATACAAAATAGATATGCTATGATGTCTGCGTGACTGTCGGCGGACTACTACCTAATCGGAGTAGTTTGCGTACGAAAATAATTTGTTCATTTCATTGATTTTTTAAAGAATCTTTAATATGCAAATAATTCATTAATTTAGTTTAAAGTTCGTTTAGTTTATTCGTTAATTATTCGCTCATTTTGATATCTCCTTAATGGGTAAACAATATCGGCGCAGAAAACCCGGAAGCGCAGTCCCACCTAAAAACTATGGATATCACATCTCTTATATTTCAATATCTTTGGAAATTACAGTCGTTCCTCTCCGAGCGAGACTACAAAAAAACAGGTTTTGATTTTTAAAATATACAAATAAAACTACCGTTGACAAACCGTGTAAAAGTGGTAGTTAAGTTAACGGGCTTTAAGGTTAATTTAGGAAGTACGAAGGACCACAAATGTCCGCTTCAGGAACGATGATTCAAGAAGGAAATACAATTTAACTCTTTGACACAATCTGTGCAAAGTTTTGTATGGTCAGGGGAATTATATTTTTATCAATATTATTGTATGTGTTTTCAAGCAAAATTTTAATTATTTGAGACACAAACAGGAAATTTATAAACATTTTTGTGTGTAATATATAATAAATTAAAATACACATATAAATATCCCTAGACTAATGCATCTGCAGTAATCACATATGCATTTTCACAGAAGCAAACACATGAAAAACAACGCAATATTATTTACACATAACTTAAAACTTAAATATAAAATTGAAATACATAATAACAATAAGTTTACAATATTTATAAAGTATTTACTAAAAAGTAAAAAACATTTTTTTTAGTGCACAAATTGTGGAGGTATTTCTTAAAACATGTTACATTTTTTACAAAAATATCTATGAAAGTTTGTATTTTAACAAGATCGTTGTATGATCGAGACATTCTAGATCTCTCTCTCTGGTTTAAATCCTGGGATTGGTTTGCAGCAATTTCATCTATTCGTTTCTTCCACTCTTCCCTGTCTTGTGCGGCTCTTTTGAATTCTGCATATGATAAGCAGCGCACGTCCACCAGCAGGTCCTCCAGGTACTCTCGGCGTGGGCGTCCCCTAGCGTTTATCCCCTCGGTCATACCCTCCATTATGGCATGCAAGAGGCCTTCTTGTCTTATTGCATGGCCGATCCATCTTGCGCGCCTTTCGGACAAGGTCCTGAGCAGGTGCCTTCCTCCTTCGATTTTTTGGAGAACCTCCTCATTTGTGATGTGGTCTCTCCAGGAAATTCCTAGTAGTCTTCTATAGGACCACATCTCAAAAGCCTCTAGTCTCCGTTTATCTCTTTCGGATAAGCACCATGTTTCGCAGCCGTACATCAAGATACTCCATACATAGGTCTTGATGAGGAGTATTCTCAGTTTCAGGTCTATATTATTCGATTCTATTATTTTCGACCTTTTATTGAATGCAAGCCTAGCCTGGTGTATACGGCTGTTGACCTCGCTCTTAGACCGACCGTCCCATGTTATTTTGCTCCCGAGGTACACAAACTCCTTGGTGTTCTTTAGTGGAACTCCTGACATCTCTACTCTCATCTGATGTTGCGTTCGGCCTACAGTCAGCAGCTTTGTTTTGTCTTTATTTATCCTCATGTTGTAATTATTTTGAAGAATGCTTTGCATGGTTGTTAAGGCCTCTTGCAGTTCTTCTTCGCTTTCAGCAACCAATGCAATATCGTCAGCAAACCTTATCATATCCACCTTTTGCCCGTGTATCTTTACACCTTTTCTGTGATTCATTCTCTCCCTCAAGTCATCAATCGCACTTTGTATATATGCGTTAAAAAGAACAGGTGACAGAGAGCATCCCTGTCTCACCCCTTGTCTTATACTGGCTTCTTTTGTATCATTGTCACATCTAATTATAGCGGCCTCATTCTTGTATAGCATTCTAGATATAGGATTAAAATATCCTGTATTATTTGTAAAAATTTCGGTCAAAAATATGTTAAGGGTTCTTGTTTTTTCACACTCAAATAATTTTCACACTCAAATAATTGCAAACAAAATAAGAAAAACCATGCACTTTTTCAGAAAGATACGAAACTTTCTCGACTTGCAACACTTGAAAATGATTTATTTTGCAGTTTGTCAATCTGTTATTGAGTACGGTATCATAGCATGGGGAGGCGGTACTGCATCAGCACTAGATCCAATCATAAAGGCACAAAAAACGATTATAAAAATAATTCTTAGATTACCCCTAATTACGGACTCGAACTTTATCTTTAATATTATGAATGTGTTTGACGTTCGTCAGATATATGCAAAAACAATCCTCACTCATTTATACACAAACATACATAAATACTATGAAAAAAGACTAAATTCTCGCTATACTCGAAACAATAACAAAGATTTACTACAAATTCCCATAACTCATACTACTTTTGGTCAACGAAGCTTTAGATACCTTGCAACAAGACTTTACAACATTCTTCCAATTAGTATAAAAAAATGTGATTCACAAAAAAATTTCAAAAAAAACATAAAAATTTGGATAAAAAATAATGATAGAGCATTTACCGGTGCACTCACCCAAATTCGAAATTAGTAATGAACCAATGCTGTTATTATTGTACCAATGTTATTGTTATTATTAATGCAACCAATCTATTGTGTGATTACATTCTAATATAAGTGTAGGTATGTTCACAGCATTATAAATTGATGTAAAATAACTGCCTCAACACAGGCTAGCCTAGTGAGGCAGGTTACGAGAAATCTAAATTTATAATTACAAATCTCTACTCTCTAAGTAACTACTGTTTATATGTATATTGTTTTTTGTTATTAACTTTTGTACTAATGTTACTTTTAAAATATTGTAAGATGTACTTTTTTCTTGTTTGTTATAAATCTTAAAATTTTTTTTGTAAAATAAAGATATTATTATTATTATTATATTATTATTGTAGATTTGGGCCTGGCGTATAACATGATTATAATGATGATGACGTAACATATTTTACATTCCAAATAAGATAACTTTAAAATTTGCTGTAATTTGGTAGATTCCCGTAAATATACATTTTAAGATCGCTTCCAACAATTATAAGATAACTCTCTTCAAAAGGTTTACCCACCCTTCCAATCAACTTTCTGTTTTAATTTCGATTCAAATTAGTATGTATTTTACCTTAAATACTCTTGTAAATAAGATATTCATTTATATACTTGTACGCCTGTCTCAACACAGTTATATCCTAGTGAGACAGGCATAAAAAAACCAATGTACATAAACTTCAAATAGATAAATAAAAAAAAAATAAATGTAAATTCAAAAGGGCGGCAAAAGAGGACTTGACGGACAAACACATTACGTCCTGCCTGAGGAACAATGCAAAACGGACAAGGTTTCTGTACATCAAAATTTTACATTCCACAATTTTAACATATGTAAAACTGCAATAATAAATAATGCAACTTACTGGCTTTTGGAGTACTCTCTGCATACTGTAGACATAGACATTCCCTTTTTACGTCTGGGAGATCAAAATCCATATCCACATACGACATTTCACCTTCACCTTCTTCCTGGGGCCCTGGTTCCGTCTTGATGGAAACACTCTCTGGGCTTAGTAGATCCATGGCAAGACCGTGGAAGGTGGAATTATGGAATTTGTTTTAACACAGAAATAAACTGAAACTGCAAGAAACAGACCGTTGTACTAAGAAAGGGGTCGTCCATTAATCACGTGATGTTTTTTAGCAACTTTTTAATCCCCCCCTCCTCCTGGTGATATGTGGTGAGGTTTCAGACTACCCACCCCCATACCCAAAATCACGTGTATTTTTTTAGTACAAAGTATATTGAAATTTTCAGAATATTATCGTGCATTCTACAAAAAATAAATAAACGCGATATCTCATTATGCCACCCCCCTCCTTGTGATATTTCCAGATTTTTTTCCGAATCCCCCCCCCCTTTCAAGCCTCACGTGATTAATGGACGACCCGAAAGCAACATTATTTTTTTTTGAAAGAGCTCTGTAAGTATATATTGTTTTGGCTGGATTATTTTTTAAAAACATTCATGTGTAGGCGCGATAAATATTTAGAAATAAGAATGTAATTTTGACTGCAACTTTAAGATAAGGCAATTGATAACCGATAACCGAATCGTTATCAATAGTTAGATTGCAGTAACCTGACACTGTCTTCCTCTATATCCCTTGAATCTCTATAAAGTGACATAATCATATATTTAATCCACCATTCCGCATTATTCTACGGACACACATGCTCGTTAGAAGGCAAAGAGCATGCTATTTATCATCTACTAATGAGCAATCGCTACCTAGTGGCATGTGTGTCTTGTGACGTTGCTAGTATTGAGAAGAATCACTAATGAGCAATCGCTACCTAGTGGCATGTGTGTCTTGTGACGTTGCTAGTATTGAGAAGGATCACTAATGAGCAATCGCTACCTAGTGGCATGTGTGTCTTGTGACGTTGCTAGAATTGAGAAGAATAACTAATGAGCAATCGCTACCTAGTCGCATGCGTGTCTTGTGACGTTGCTAGAATTGAAAAGAATCACTAATGAGCAATCGCTACCTAGTGGCATGTGTGTCTTGTGACGTTGCTAGTATTGAGAATGCTCATTGGACTGCCGGGTGGAAGGCAAAGTGCTCTAAGCCTGTGTGAACAGGCTTGCTTATGAGCATGCTCATTTCGATCCGATCTCGGTTCGCGCCTGCGCATTCTTTGCAAAAATAACAAAAATGGCCCCCTGGAGAGTCGAAAAATCCTTGTTTTACGTGATATATTATGGGAATCACGAATGTATTTGGACGACAAGATCACTAAAATATCCATAATATATTTCTCAATTCCCGAAAAGTTCCTTTACCTCCAAAAGTCAACCACATTCTGCAGGGGAATAATATTAGTATTTCGTAATTTTTTAACAATATTATTCCACTGTTTCCTTTGAGAATAATCCAGTTAATTGGTCACACATCTCCGAAAAACGAAATTTGAGTTGAGTAAGCAGTTATAATATGTAAAAATGTTCTCTTTATCTGTTAAAATACTTAGATTACTCATAAAAAGCAAACAAATCGATTAATTTGTAGAATAACTTGAAGTGAGCTAAAGAAATAACGTTTTTGGGTTACTCTGTTAGAAAACTTAAAATGTCGTACTAATGTACCGGACCGTTCCCGGTGTTATTTTCGTATTGAGCGTCAGTATATTTAATGTGTAAAACGCAGACGCGTGTAAATAATATTTGATTTATGGCGAGCAATCAAATTTTTCTTTCCTTATTATTTTAAAACTAAGTAAGGTAAAGGAACTAATGTCGGACACATTAAGCAAAACACAATCTTTAGATGAAAAAAAATATACATTTATCAAAACAAAAAAAACTACAGCTTGTTATGTAGAAATACAGTGAATCTTAGAAAATAATATTTTGTTAAAAATCTCCAATAATTAACATACTTTCAATTATTATATATATTTTTTTAATATTGACATAAGTACTATTAGATGACATCATAAAAAAATGTTAGGAAATTTAAAATGTCGTACTAATTTACCGGACCGTTCTGCTACCCGGTGTTATTTTCGTATTGAGCGTAAGCATATTTAAAGTGTAAAACGCAGACGCGTGTAAATAATATTTGATTTATGGCGCAGTGGCGTAGCGTGGGTTTCGGCCGCCCGGGGCGGAGGAAAATTTTGCCGCCCCCCCCCCCTAACTTCTACAGGTACGTTTTTTATTATATTGTAAATAAATATGCGGTTTATCAAAACTACACTCAGAACATAAAAATGGTTTTTCTTTGATTCTAGCGGCACTTATTCTTTGAACACTAAACTGGTTTTAATTACATCTGTATGTGGTGAATTAAAGCTACACTCAGAACATGAAAATGGTTTTCGTTTAATTCTGCAATTACATTCTGAACATAAAACTGGTTTTAATTAAATCTGAACGCGGTGAATAAAACTACACTCAAAACATGAAAAGGGTTTTTCTTTGATTCTGCCGGCATTTACATTCTGAACACAAAACTGGTTTAAATTAAATCTGTTTGTGGTGAATTAAACCTACACTCAGAACATCGGGGCGGAGGAAAATTTCGCCGCCCCCTTATTTGGGTACTTCAAGCGGTGGGGGGGGGGGGGTTATATATGGAAATCCTATTTTTTTTAGAACGACCTATTTGTACACGAGCCGGATTTTTTTAATAATCACATTTGACGAGTATTCTTTCAATGTATATAAGTTCTACTCCAAAGTTGATTAATTGATACCGCGTATACTGAGTCCCCAAACAATAGTTACACACGCAACAATCAATTTCTCAGAATTTTACAGCATTATGTAACTCAAATGAAAAGCTTCACTCGATGCAGGATGAATCTGCAACTCGTTATTTAATTTATCGTTGTATTCTGAACACAAAACCAGTTTGTATGCGGTGAATTAAAACTACACTCAGAACATGATAATGGTTTTTCTTTGATTCTGGCAGCATATACATAGTCTGCAAATAGAATATCATAACTGAACTTCCAATCAGAGGATGTTTTCCTTCGAAATGTGTCAAAAGATGAATCCACAACAGGAAATTAACATTCTCAACACAAAATTGGTTTGAATTAAGTCTGTATGCGGCGAATTAAAAGGACACTCAGAACACGAATATGGTTTTTCTTTGATTCTGGCAGCACATACAGAGTCCGCAACTAGAATTTAATAACTGAACTTCGAATAAGATAATGTTTTCCTTTGAATTGTGTCAGCAGATGAATTCTCAAATGGAATTTTACATCCTGAAAACTGGTTTAACCCTTCGAATAATAAGAAAAAAATATCTATAAACTTTTGCCTGTCAATGTTTCCGCACAAAATTTCCGGTTCTTCCCATGCAGTGTTACTTTTTATTAAAACAAAACAGTTCTAAAATCTACATAAAGTAATTTTTTCGACGTGCTTATTAGAACATTATTGTTTCTAAACATTTAAATTTTCATTTTGGAAATGTGAATTGGCTCAAAAAATACATGCCTGCGAATATTCGATTAAAGAACCTAAAATAGAATAAACTGAAATTTTTAAATACAGATTCCTTTTCTTAAAAAAATGTTATAAAACTGTATCTTAAACTGTATTATCGCAATCAAAATTTATTTGAAATTAAATGTGTGGGACATAATTTCACAATTTTACTTTAAAATTAAATGTGTGGGATAATTTGCGTCTCATGTGATTAGACGGGTCAAATTAAATTTGTATTTGCCGAATTAAAACTACACTCAGAAAATTAAAATGGTTTCTCTTTGATTCTGGCAGCACATACATAATCTACTTTATAACTGCACTTCGAATAAAATAATGGTCTCTTTCGAAATGTATCAGTAGATGAATACACAACTGAAATTCAGTCGTTAATGCATTCTGAATACAATTCTGATTTTAATTAAGAGTGAATCTGTTTGCGAGTTATCAGCTTTAATTAGTATTACTCTTATAATATGCGTACGGCTTTCATTCGAATTGCGAAATTTGCAGCTTAAAAAATATAGTTATTGATATTTTTAATGAATTAAAAAAAGAGTTGGATTCGTAAACAAAAGGATCGTAGAACATGTTCAAATAATGATTTGAAGTGGTTTAAATTTTTCCAAGATAATGTTATTATTTATTGTGAAAATTTGCCGCCCCCCTTAAAAGTGCCCCCCCCCCCCACGCTGCGCCACTGTTATAGCGAGCAATCAAATTTTGCTTTCCTTATTATTTTAAAACTACGTACCTACCTATTTGGAATTTTTTTTATTAATTTTTGGGGATCGCTGTCAACGGTTAATACGCACTTTTTTTTGAAAAAATCTTTTGATTCACCTTAATTACATTAAAAGACAACTATTTGCATTGGGGGAAGTGGAAAATATTTCATTCTAAATTTCGATTACGTAAAATTAAAATTAGCTTTCGTCTTGTGAGATTGTCCGCCATTAGTAATTAGCTCATTCGCTGTCGCTGTCACTTTGGTGTTGGTATTCCTGATACACTAGAATGTATAACGAACGGCTAGAAGATTTTGAAGGTACCACGAAATCTGGAAAGGTAAGTACTAAATTATCGGAGTTTTGGGAAAAAAATGACGGAAAAAAACATGTTTTTAATTTCGGTAATAATTTTTTATAAATAATACATTCACATTTATATCAAAAACCGTGTTACACAAACCTAGCGTAGCCGCTAAACTACTTGAAAACTGGGATGTTTTTCTTGCCTTGACGCGAGTAGGCAATATAAAGGGGCACTTTCTTTTGAATCACAAACCATGTTACACAAACCTAGCGTAGCCGCTAAACTACTTGAAAACTGGGATGTTTTTCTTGCCTTGACGCGAGTAGGCGTTATAAAGGGGCACTTTCTTTTGAATCACAAACCATGTTACACAAACCTAGCGTAGCCGCTAAACTACTTGAAAACTGGGATGTTTTTCTTGCCTTGACGCGAGTAGGCGTTATAAAGGGGCACTTTCTTTTGTATCACAAACCATGTTACACAAACCTAGCGTAGCCGCTAAACTACTTGAAAACTGGGATGTTTTTCTTGCCTTGACGCGAGCAGGCGGTATAAAGGGGGCACTTTCTTTTGTATCATAAACCATATCACATAAACTTAGCGTACGTAGCCGCTCAACATCGCAGAAATAGTTGACTTATAAAAATAAATTTTTAATGTCAAAAAAAATTCAAGCTAATAAATTTTAATCAACGCACGCAATACATGTGTATTAGGTAAGTACCTACTAATTAGGCGGAATTTTAGTTTTATAACATTAAAAAAAAACGCCCGCGCGATTTTGTCTCTAGCCGTTGGTTTCCGTTTGCAATTGACGAAAATTTTCATTATCAAATGTTTCAAAATGGACGGTCTCGTTTCACACAATGAAAGCTAATTTTAATTTTACGTAATCGAAATTTAGAATGAAATATTTTCCACTTCCCCCAATGCAAATAGTTGTCTTTTAATGTAATTAAGGTGAATCAAAAGATTTTTTTTTTAAAAAGTGCGTATTAACCGTTGACAGCGATCCCCAAAATTTACCTTTTTTTTTTAAAGAAAAAAATTCCTTTCCTTCCATTCCATATTACGAATAACCTGACGATAATTTAAAATTTCCCACTACCACCACAGCAAGCGGAAAATTAGTCTTGTATCGTAATGGATTACTAAACTAGCTGAGGAATCGAACCCGTGACGCCTGGATACGATCCAATCGCGATGCCAAATCAGCCACTGACTAATCAACTGGACGGCCAAAATACACAAACCAGCACACTCATGAAGAAACACTTCCATTTCAATATTTGCAAACAGATTCCCGAACTTGTTGTGATTAGTGTGAAGGTCGCGTTGGGCACCGCGGAGTGTGCATTTGAGATTTCATCTAAAATAAAACTCAGCGGTTGCTCAACGAACGGTTGAACAACGGCCGTGATAATTGTAGTTGCAATCAATATGTATAACGCGATTAATACTCGGGTAGAAATTATCAGCAACAGAACTTACCAATATCACCAACAGTAAGCAGAGGACAATTAATTTATCTGTGTGGGATGAACGGTGTAAGGTATATTATTATTCAGGAATAAAGTTTGGTAACCGGATGACAAGAATTAGAGAAATCACGAGTCAGCAATAAATTAATAGTGAGGTTACATAAAGACAATAATGGACATAGACTCAAAAAATAGAAGAATTTTTTCTAAGTAGGTACTGAATACAAAGCCAAGCGTCGATTTGAGTTGATATGTATTTGCACAGAACAATCATTCATTAAACCTACATAGAACTTTACACAATACAACATGATTATTTAAGGTGTTATTAAGTAATGGAATGTATAATTAAATATTCAAAATTATTAATCCATTATTAAAAATTACTGACCAAGCTTTTATAGCTTGCTGTGGAAAAACGTTAATTAAACTTTACAAAATCAAATCCTTTTATTTAATCCTGATGCGTGGTTTCTATCACGGCCAATGGTTTTATCCAATTTTCAATCAATTAATATACCTTTCACTAATTGATTACGAATGTTGATGATTTCTCTTGGAGTATTTTGAATGCTCAAAGGTAGAACGGCGGTGTGTCTCATGAGGATTTTACCAAAACCATAGCATAAAACATTAGCACGACCAAACCACATCACGTTTACCAAGATTACTGTGATCTAGATGGTTTTGGTTATAAACGATATTTTTTTTCTTTCCGGTCTCTACATCGGGACACAAATTTATAAAACGCGATCATTATTTTTATGTTTACGATTTAACAAATAGTTGCCATTGCAGAAGAAATAATATTTTGGCAATGGCAACATCTTAACATAGATCACAGTCATCGAGGCGTCTGTCCTGTCACTGTCATTCGCGAGACTCGGTTTTTCGGTCGTTATCTAATCGAAGTTTTTGTTTAGTCTTTTGCAATTCTTAAAAAGTTTTTGAACACATGCCTTGATGAAATTTCCTTCCTGATTTACGGCAGCACGAACTACCTACCGCAGATGCCAAAGGTTAGCTAGCACAACCCTTTCTCCATCCAAATGAATAGGTACATATATTATGCAATACAAAATTAACACACACAGATATCCTTTATTTTATAAGTTCGTATCTCATTCGGATCCATAAGTTAGTTTTCACGATAATATAATATTGCCACGTATATATATATATATATATATATATATATGACGTGAGGCACATCTTGTAACATGATAACTACGTGATAAGAAATTAGTGCAACTACCTACGGCTCACGCCGGCGAGTTGAAACAGTAGGCACAAATATTGATAAATAATAAGTCTGGAATTGACAAAGGACATTTATTGTTATGCAAATTATAAATAATCATGGTAGAGCAAGACTATAATCTCGGGGCGTGACAGGAGTATAACCTGTTAGAGATAAAACGGAATAAGATGGTTGTCAGAAGGATTAGTTAATGCCGACAAAGCTATTGTGAATTTAAATTAAATAGGGCGCCAGCCAGGGAAAACATCCTGACATAATTTATAAAGAGTGATCCCATAAAGCTAAAATATATTCATTTGTCTCACACGTAATACGAAGAATCCAGAGTTCCACCCAACTCGGCGCCGTCACGAGCTGCCCTCTTCACGGTCTCCCCAAAACTGCCGCTTGCGGTTAAATCCAGTACTAGCGAACCCAGATGCTAACGGCGTACCAACATCGGGAAACAAAAGGCGTTGTTATCATTTTTAGGACGCAGCCGGTAGCTACCCGCTACAATCTGACTTATTTTCAGTGCATCTGTAAAGCGCTCGGGTATTATATCCTCAAAACGGAATGTCAAATCATCAAACATTCAAACGTACTCGCAATTTTTTTGTATTTCCTTGCACGTGCACAATCAGTTATAGATACATATTTTAGTATGTTATTAATATTTTAATATAATATTGAATAAACGTGCAACATTTCCAAATGATGAAGTTGCGTAAAACATTGGGAGACGACAGATGACAAATTATAATGTCCGAAGTCACCTTGAATGTATTAAAACGTTGTGAAAATCGTTACCCAAATACAACTTGTCCTTTTAATCATCCAGAATTCTTAAGAATAAACAAAATCTATAAAATAAACATCGTCTATAACCCCCATTATGCGATCTAGCCCAACATGCGCCAATTGGCGCACTTTGTTTGAGAATCCATTAGTTGAGAACAGTTTTATGGATGTGTATTTTAAAGGCGTTGATTAAAATAATCACAAAGATGAAAATATGGTTTACCCGGGTATACCAATATTGTCTTATGCGGAATGGCGAATCAAATACACGATTATGTCACTTTATAGAGGGAGACAGCGTCAAATTACATTCAACTAAATAATGATGAAAACTCGGTCAACCGTTTTTAATTGTCTTATCTCAAAGTTTCAGTCATAATTATATGCTTATTTTCAAATATCCATCTTTGTTTTTAAAGAATAGTCCAAACAAAACAAAATATTCAATACTCTTTCAAAAAAATAATGCTGCTTTGTTAATACATCGTTCTGTTTCTTTCATTTTCAGTTATATCTTTGGGCACGAATGAATTCCATAACCCTTTCACGGTCTTGCCATGGATCTACTAAGCCCAGAGTGTTTCCATCAAGACGGAACCAAGGTCCCAGGAAGAAGGTCAAGTTGAAATGCCGTATGCGGATATGGATTTTGACTTTTCAGATGTAAAAAAGGAATGTTTACAATATGCGGAGAACACTCGAAAAGGGTTTTTCTCTGGTATGGGTGCGCAAGTGCCGTTTTAACATTGACTTACGAGATGAGGAAAAGTTACAATCTGGACAAGATAATTGTTTTTCCCCAGGATGCATCTTCAAGAATCTGCCTGAAAAAGATAAAGGGTAAAGCTGAGAAAGATATGTTAAGTGTTAATAGGCACAGTAACATAAGAAAAGGAGAGCACGAATTGTTAACTTAAACAACAACAAATGGTTGTACCTGCTGTATGGGCAATTATTTCATTCCTTTTTAACATCCGCGTGGTCTAAGTCAATCTCCAAACTAGGAATTCCACCTCTTATTTCTGTTTCTGCCTTGATCATAACAGTATCCACAGTAATGTTACCTGAAGAAATACAACACAAACCAACTGAGAGAATTTTTATTGAAAAAATATTTCTAACAATAAAAGCTACCATTGAAATATCTCGTTAAAGCTGGAATTTTTATATCATACTTTTAGGTGAAGTTAAGATAAGATGGAATCCAGGTATTGGGAACATTCTAAAAGCAACATAAAAGTCGAATTAGTTTAAACGTTAATTGAAATGATATATTTTGAAGCAAATATCAAAACAGTCAAATCTGAAATCATCAATCATTTTTTTTTCATTTTGTCAAGCAACTTACTGGTTTTCGGAAGACTCGCCGCGAATTGCAAACACTCCTTCATATTCGAGAAGCAGATATCTATACCCGTACACGGCATTTCACCTCCACCCTTTTCATGGGACCCAGGTTCCACCTTGATGGAAGCACTCTCTGTGTTGGGAAGATCAATGGCCTTCTGTGAAATTACAGATTGGGTAAAAGGAATGTTGACAAACCGAGAGGAATAAAAGTCGAGTTTCCTAAATGGCCGAAAACTTTGTTAAGCAACAAACTTACACTGAAAAATAATATCATATTTTAACGGGATCAGTCATTTCTACAGCGAAAAAAAGTGACCAAGACACGTATTAGAAATAAGAAAGTCTTCCGGCGGAACAGACATCACAATTACGTAAACACCAATCCTACAAAAGTTAAAACGCATCCAAAAAACGAAATCTATAAATTAAATTCAAAATATGTTTCTTTCTGGGTTTGTATATGGATGTATGTATGTAAAGGTGTATGCGTTGCTAAACCATTCATCCGATTGGAATGAAACTTTGGGGATTTGATGTGCGTATGCCAGCGATGGTTTCTATAAACAACTACTAGCTATTAAAAACCCGCTACGAAGATTTTTACTGCTAGGCCCTGCGGGTGGCTTTTGGTTCAGTTTCACCCAGTTAGTGTTGGTGGATAGAGGGGAAGCGGATGCGGGAGAGGAAGGGGAACAAATCGGAAAGGAGACGCAGGGTGAAATGATTTCATTATTAAGTGGCGTAGCAACACATATCGGGAACGTTAGTGGAGCTGGCGAGACGGTATCGCTTCCAAGTAAATAAGCCCACATTTCACCACTAATAATTACATATCTACCAGATCTGCCCTGATGATGGACACTGCAACGCTGTCCGAAACGTTGGCTAAAGAAGAAGGTATCGCAACATGGTATAACATCCCAAAAACAAATAACGAAAATACTTCTGGATGTGAAAATCTTAAAACATCTCTCTAATCAGGTTAAATACACATAGAAATAAGTATGAAAAACCCAAACAACAAAAAAAGTAAGTCCGGTTTTTTGATTCGGTTAGTTAGGGAAGTAGATTAGGTTAAGTGAGGTTAGTTGAGGGAGGTTAGTTGAGGGAGGTTAGGTTGGTAAGGTTATTTTACATTAGGTTAGGTTGGATAGGATAAGTTATATCGGTTAGGTTAGGTTGATTAAGTAAGGATGGTAAAGGTAATGTTAGGTTAGGTTGGTTAGGTTAGGTTATTTAAGGGTATGTTAGGTTAGGTGTTAAATATTTAAATTCATTGATTTATAACAAATGTTTTTTGATAAGGTTAAACAGTAAGTACTTAGATAGTTATTGAACCTATGTCCACCGTTTTTTTATTTTATTTTACATTAACTCCACACATGAGGCCCTGAAGAAAATAATTTCCCTCAGGGCCTTTGTCATCTGGAATGATGTGTGGAGGATCTTTTTGAGGAGAAGAAGGAATGAAGATTGGTCTTGAAGAGACCCATGTTGTGATGTTGTAGGAAGGAGGAAACAGAGGCCGGCAATCCCTGGTTAGGTAAATAAGTAGTTGTATCACGAATATGTTACTTGTGTACTTCCGGCAAAAGTCATATTTGATTGTTTATTAAATGTAAAATCAAAAAAAAAAATCTGGCGTTGAACATGTGATATGCATATTTGCGTAGATGAATTAATTTTAACTAAATTCAAATTGAAAGTATTTAATTTTAAGTTTTCCCCAAAACGAAAAGTATTAAAAAAGGAATATTCCGTATTAACCGTGAAGCGGACTTCGAGAAGCCGACTTACACAACTTAACCCAAACATGCACCAATTAGGAGTCTTAGGTCAGACTTTGTTGGAATCTCCGGGTTGGATTTGAAGGAAAACACGTGTAACATATTTGATCAGCGATATATTTATTTAACTACAATACAATGTTTATCCAACGGGATTCTATTCACTAGTAACATAACAAACGACGGTTGCTAGGAATCTAATTCCTCAAACCACATACTGGCGGCAGCACCATACAGTACAAATGTAATTTGAACACAACTTCCAACACGCCCCTTTACATTTGTACTTGTTATAATCATAAACATTTTTTTGTTATTCTTCCAATTTCAACAGTTTTCTTAACTTAACAAACTTTGGCTTCCTCAAGGATTTGGTTAATATATCAGCAATATTTTCATCAGTATCGATCTTTACAATATCAATATTTCCATTCTCATAACTCTCATGTACATAGTGATACTGAACCTCTATGTATTTAGACTTTTTAGAAAAATTTCCGCTTTTAGCAATTGATACCCCTCCAGAATTATCCTCATACATTTTGACTGGATCATTCAATTTAATTTTGAAAATTTCACTTACTAAACCCTTCACAAACTTCAATTCAGTCAAAGCGTCAGACAATGCTACGTACTCTGCTTCAGTGGACGACTTAGTTACAGATTTTTGTTTACGAGACTTCCAATAAACAGTATTGCCATACAATCTTATTAAATACCCCGATGTAGACTTTCTGTCATTAATATCACCAGCCCAGTCTGAGTCTACTAAACAATCCAGTTCATCATTTTTACTTGAGCTTGAGTACAGCAATTTCAAATTTCTTGTTGAGTATATATATTTTAGAATTCTCATCGCGTACTGGAAATGAGTCTCATTGTAACTACTCTGGAACCTACTTAAATAATTTACGCTGAAGGCGATATCTGGTCTCGTTCCAGTACTTATGTATAACAGTTCTCCAATCAAATTGCGATACTTGACTTGTTCATTTAATTCGTCAGCTGGCTCTAGTCTCAAGTTTGTTTCCATTGGGTTATTGTACAGTTTAGCATTTTCTAAGTTATACTTTTTGGCTAAAGAATTAATATACGTTTCTTGACTTAGACTTATTACATTTGACTCGAAATCATGCTTAATGTCAATTCCGATATAATTACTCACTGGACCCATGTCCTTCATTCTGAAACGCTTCGATAATTCATCTTTCACTCTTTGCATTCTCTTCAAGTCTTTGCCACATATCACAAATCATCAACAAATATTAAAATATAAATCGGATCATTTCCCTCGTTTCTCACGTACAAACAATAATCATGAGTGCTTCTACTAAACTTTGATTCAACCATGAAACTGTGAAAACATTCGTACCATGACCTCGGACTCTCTCAATCCATAAAGTGATTTTCGTAATTTATAAACTTTACCGGATCCATCATCATAACCAGGAGGTTGTTTGATGTATACTTCAGGCATTATTTTTCCGTTTAAAAAAGCTGTTTCCACATCCATTTGTTCAACATTCAATTTGTTTTGACAACTATACGATAATAAAATCTTAAGAGTTTCCATTTTTGCAACTGGTGAATAAGTGTTTTCAACTTGCTTATTTTGTTGATATCCCCTTACAACCAATCTAGCTTTAAACAATAATAATCAGACTTCTTTTTAAAGATCCATTTAACATCAATAGCTTTCTTATCATCGGGTTTTTCTACTAGACTCCATGTTTCATTCTTCTCAATACAATTAATTTCTCTATTCATGGCATTTACCCATTCACCGGACTCTCGTGTTCAATTGCCTCTTCAAACGTACTCGGTACATCTGCATTGCAACAATTTACGTACACACAGTAACTCACGAAATCGTCGTTCACATATTTCTTATTCGGTTTTCTTTCTCGCATTGAACGTCTCACTGATACATCTTCACTTACTTTTTTGTCACTCTCATTCTCTCCATTTGACTCAGCAGACTCATAAATGGATTCATTTTTATTTTCTTCCCCAACAATATCATCCACACTTTCATCAGACTCATTTGTAATCATCTCATTCTCTTGATTTTCGAACCCAATGTATTTAATATCGTTTTGAACAATATCAACGTGTCGCGCTACGATTATTTTGTTGTTTATCAAGACACGATAGCCAACTTCGCAATACCCCAATAAAATTCCCAATTTCGCTTTATCATCCCACTTTGATTTTCTCAATTGCTCTGGTGTTCGGACATAAACTCTACTCCCATACAAACGTTGATTGTTTACATTTGGTTTGACTTTAAAAAATATTTCATAAGGCGTTTTCATTTCAATGGTATTTGCAAGTGTCCTGTTTCTAAAATATGTTGCTGCTTTAATCACTTCGGGCCAATATCGAATATTTACTTTGGCTTCTTTTAACAAACATCTAGCATTGTCCATAATTGTACGATTGAATCTCTCAGCTACCCCATTTAATTCGTGAACATATGGCGGACAAGGCATAACTCGAATTCCCTTTTTTCTCGCAAACTGATCAATTTTCCTGTTAATAAACTCGGTGCCATTGTCACATCTCAAAATTTTTATTCTTTTCCCTGTAATGTTCTCGACTTCATTTACATAACTCACAAAGCAATCATAGACTTGATCTTTGGATTTGATACAATAAACTCTCGCCAATTTACTCTAATCATCAATGAAACTCAACAAATATTTTTCCCCACAATTTCCGACTGTTGGGTGAGGCCCATTAATATCTGTATGAACGATCTCTAGTACTTCAGTTGCTTGTTTTCTCTTGTTATCGAAAGGCAAATTATGCATCTTTGATTCAATACACGTGGCACACTTCAAAATCTCAGACTCTAATTTTTTTGGCAATCCAATTACAAGTTCTTTTTCACTTAATGTTTTTAAATAATTGAAATTTACGTGACCCAATGTACGATGCCATTTTTCTTTCAAGGTCATTCCTCCATCATTACTACTAGACATTGTATTATTTACATCACTCAATTTTCCGTCTCTCTAGATAAAGCTTGTCGTGAAATACAAATTATTCTCTTTTACCGCAATTGCTATCAATTCATTATTTTGATTATACACTTCGGAAACATCATCGTACGAAATAATTGAATTGTTCATCGTGACTTTTGCATAGCTCATTAGATTTGAGCTCATGTCACGCACATAAAAAACATTCAACATAGTTACCATACTCTCTCTACCATTGACCACAAACAATGCTTTTACTTTACCAATTTTCGTCGCTTTCATTACTTTACCATCTCCTAATTTTACATCAATGGGATTCTTTAAAATTATACATTCATCGAATAATTCATCATCATTAATAATATGGTCAGTACATCCACTATCTAGGATCCAGTTTATTTCATTTTCATTTCTGTTCCTCTCATTCTTAATTTCAGTTTTATTCACTTGAGTCACAAAAACATTACCAGACTTCCCAAATTTATTTTGCTCACTACTCGACGCTGTGTTGACACTCCCATGGTATAAACCTCTGTTGCCTCTGAAGTCACCTCTGCCTCTATTGTTGTTATTGCCTCTGTAATGACTGTTGCCTCTGTAGCTGTTGCTCCCTCGATAATTCTTACTGCCTGGTAACTGTATCCTCCTCTGTTTGACCGACCTCCTCGATATGTTTGATTTGACTGTCCTCTGCTTCTGCATTCCCGCAATATGTGACTAGCTTTGCCGCAGTTGTAACACTTTTTCGTCTCTGTACTAAAAGCACTCGCTTTCACAGACTCATCACCATCTTTGTTCTTGTCTTTGACTTGACTTTGATTTTTTTCCCATTTTAACTTGATTTTGCTTTTTAGAAATTCCACTGTTCTATCCTCTGTCGGTAAAACATCAATCAAGTCCCCAATGTAACTATATGATTCTGGGAGAGACTTGATCAAATAATTTAATATTTCTTCGTCCTGAATTTTCGCCCCTGCGGCTTTCACTTCATTAACCGATTTTTCGAAGTCATCAAAAAATTTCTTGGTGTCTGAATAATTCACAAGTTTTATTTTTTCTAGTTCGTTTCTTTTCACAATTTGTAGGGCTGTCGATTCTTCTAAGTACTCTCTGTCAATTTTTTTTATTATTTCAAATGTGGACGGTAGGTGCTTCACATACTCTAACTGCTTGTTCGAAATGGCACTGTAAATGTAATTTGTTGCTTGTATGTCTTTATCATTCCACCCGGATTCACTTCCAGTTGTTTGTCTTTCTCTTGTGGCCACAACATAGCACTTTTTATACTGTAGTAACTTCAAAATTCGGGTTTTCCAATTTGAATAGTCTTGTCCATCAAAAATTGGAATAAGCACATTATCTTATTTCACGTACGCCATTTTTTTTTTCGTTACAACGGTTCACCGCATTCACGTGTTCCACAATTTCACAACTTAATCCTTTTTCTTTATCTTTCTATTTTTCCATATCAAACCACAGAACTGCTACCATGTTGGAATCTCCAGGTTGGATTTGAAGGAAAACACGTGTAACATATTTGATCAGCGATATATTTATTTAACTACAATACAATGTTTATCCAACGGGATTCTATTCACTAGTAACATAACAAACGGCGGTTGCTAGGAATCTAATTCCTCAAACCACATACTGGCGGCAGCACCATACAGTACAAATGTAATTTGAACACAACTTCCAACAGACTTACTCAATTTTACATGAATTGATTTACGTAGCCTATAAGGCGAAGCGAAACGGTGAATTCCAATGTGTTGAAGAAACGTCGCTAGAAAAAAAATTAGAGAATTTGAAAAACATCAGGAAAGAAATGTGATGGTAATTTAAGTAATCCAAAAATAAATAAATGGAATGCAAATATTTTACACTTAATCTGTTATTACCGCAAAAAAGCGAATTAAAAGTGACATTGAGCAAAGACGCACACGCGGCGGGGTTATCACCGTTAGAAGAATGCATAGATATACAACATAGAAGGTGCAATGATATTTCCATAGACAACAGAATATCGATGAAAATAATGAAATACAGTTCCTACTTATGACAATAATTGTATTATTTTAATGAATTCTGAAAAAACAAAGAAATAATAGGCCACTTGCATTGAATTAATAACGACTTGGAAAATATCGTATGGATAGATCTTTTTATTAAGAGTAAGCCGGGCGGCGTTTTGTCCATACAAATATATTCCCCAATTTCCTCTCTGGATTTTGACAAAAGTGCTAATGTTTTTTTTATTTTATAAAATAAATTTCAACAATTAGCATTTCATTTGCTTTTACTTAAAGGAGTTAGGTTTGTTAAAATACCTTTTATTCAAGTATGATTTTAGATTTTCACGGCAAAATGTATTATAGAGATTTTTGGGGGGCATTGTGCCTTATTACACATCATCCCTATCATCCCTGATGATAGGAACAACACATTATCACTACGCTTGCACTTTTTGAGATTCCATTGAACATGGTGTCCGTGTCCGGATGGAAGCGATGATATTCATATTGAACGTTGAGGTTGGGAGGGAGGTCCATGGTCTTTAAGGAGTCCAGGGGTGTGGTGACGTTCACAGTTCAACATTTAAAAAAATATTTTTATCGAAATTCATAAATTTATTCCTATTTTTCAGTGGAATCTGAACCCACAAAACTTTACTAGTTTACAATATAACATTCTATATCCACATCCCAATACATTCGTTTCTGTTTTTGGAGATGGTTAAATGAGGTTAAGGGAAATACTATCAGTCATGGTGCATGATGCAGAGGTAATTATTATTTTTATTACTTTCATTTTACAAAAACTAAATAACGTCCGACAAATTTAATGCATTTGAGTAGGTTTCTTTATAAGTAAGTAGGTATCCTAGAACTTGGTTTAATATAAAAGTCATCATAAATTAAAAGACATTGGAGGAAATGAAACTTTTTATTTATTTTTTTATTTATTTATCTATAATAAAATATGTTTACAATGGTTTTATTTATATGCCTGTCTCACTAGGGTATACCTGTGTCGAGACAGGCGTACAGGTATATAAATGAATACAGTAATTACAAGGATATTTCAGGTAAAATACATATTATGAATAGAATTAAAACAGAAGGGTGATTGGAAGGGTAATAAATCTTTTAAAGTTATTTTATAAATGTTGGAGATGGAGTAATGAAATCAATTCTGCCTAGTCTATTTATAGGTTAAATTTGACAGGATTCCATTATTTTCATTTGTTTTATATGGGTTAGGTTGTATGTGAAAAGTTATTTATGTCTATGTGTGATTTATTTTACAGATATTCGTGATAGTGTGGCGTCCAATACTTATAATCCATTTTTTAATATCTTGTTTGAATTTTGTAAAGGAGTCACTTTGTCTGATCGTAGTTGGTAGTGTATTGTATAGTTTGCAAGCTATGTATTTAGAGTGTCTTTGCCCGAAGGTGGTTTTGAAAAAAGGAGTTTGGAGAAGTTCGTTACATACATAGATATGTACTATAACATACATACATAGATATGTACTATAATACATGTACACAAATATAATAAAAATTGCATTTTTTAACAAATTTCCATAAGTTAACCAATATAGTTTTCATAAAATATAACTTCTTAAGTCCTATTTTTTATGATTTCAGGAAAAGTATGATGAGCTGAACTAAACTTAACTCAAAATAAACAAATATTTTACATTATTATTTTTTAATTTATAAACTAACGTTTAGACAAGATTTTTATGCATAGCACAAAGGGTAACAATTATTATAAGCAATAATTGTCAGCCTGAAACACTCATTTACATTGAAAAATCTTCCGAGAAAAGATACTTGCCGCCAACGGGACTTGAACCCGTGTCCTTCTGATTGCCGGTCGGATGCTCTGACCACTGAGCTATGGGGGCTTATCAAATACCCGCCAAATAATTCAATATATACTAGTGTTTCATTCAACAATTACAGATTTTTCAATGTAAATGAGTGTTTCAGGCTGACAATTATTGCTTATAATAATTGTTACCCTTTGTGCTATGCATAAAAATCTTGTCTAAACGTTAGTTTATAAATTAAAAAATAATAATTAATATTTAACAAGTTTAAGTATTTCCCCAATAAATGCAGACATAATTTGTCTCGACGCCACCTAGCGAGGGATTTAACACTAACAATGTCTTTCTCGCAAAAATAAAAGTTGGTTGTTTTCAGGTGGAAAAAATATTTAAAAAAAATATATATATATATATATATATGTATAACAAGCAGTAATTGTTGAATGAAACACTAGTATATATTGAATATTTTGGCGGGTATTTGATAAGCCCCCATAGCTCAGTGGTCAGAGCATCCGACCGGCAATCAGAAGGACACGGGTTCAAGTCCCGTTGGCGGCAAGTATCTTTTCTCGGAAGATTTTTCAATGTAAATGAGTGTTTCAGGCTGACAATTATTGCTTATAATAAATATTTTACATTTTTGAGCCCAGCATGAAACATCAAACATCTTATGCAAACCTATATTGTCTCCATGGACCTAGGTTATATTTTGGCAATATGGTTAATTTATTTTAGACCTGACGAAAGATATAATAGATACGTTTAAAAGAAAAATTTATCTTTAAAACAGCGTCTTCGTGTGGCAATTTGCTACAGAAATATAACCTGCTTACATTGTATTCTTGTTTAAAATAAGTACATGTAATTCTGAGTTTTTCATTTTTCTATTATAAGATGAAAATTGTTAAAATTCAGTAGTTTTGTAGGAACGCACAATCATATTTTTATTATTATGTGTATTTCCTGTGTGTATTTCATGTTTTAAATAAAATTCTTATCATGTAATTACGCGTTTTATTTTTAAAATAATATTTTAGGCTAATGATTTGGGTGGTATTGGGTAGGCCCCGAAAGAAAATTATATTGTATATGGTCGGGCCTTTTTTGTTGTTGCTTACTCTATCTTCGTCTATGGTACGTGACGTCACAAATCCCCTTAAAAAAAGTCGAAAAATTATTGCATTTTGATGGTGAAATATTGGCCAAATTTTTCTCATACAAAAGCCCGAAGTTATCGATCTAGTGGGTGGTTTGATATATTTATGCTTTCTACAATTGCAATCATTTCAGACCTGTTCCCATCTCTAATTCTGTATGATATCCCGTACGCTGTTTCCAACACAGTGAAATTAATCTTCCCGTGCTCGTGATAGTTATGGGTAAGTTCTCATGTGATATTTTTTTGTTTGAAACCTCAAAGCTGTCAGTTTGTGTCTACCGATTGTGAGGTTAGTATTTCCTAGACATTGATTAAAATTTATTGCCACGCTCAATCGGCTCAATGCAAATACGTCAAAAAAGAGTTTTAAAGGCATGGCCTAACTGTCAAATCAAATAACATAGAGATATATAACAGTCTGACGATTAACGGCGATTCTCCAGACGAGGGGTAGAAATCTCAAAGTGGGAAGACAAGAACAAGACAATTGTACCGATCTCGATATCTAGTACTTTAGTACTAAACTGCTACGCGTCGAGTAAGGTTGCGTCTTACTAGTAAGTAAATTGCATTTTAAAAAGTGTCAAAATGCCCTCCCGTGTAATGAGAAAATGTTTCAATTACACGGCAAATAATAGTAAAGGCGAATGAATAACATTTCATTTGTAAGAACACGCAAATTACTTAATATTATCGATTATTATAAATATTACAATTAATTTTCATGTTTACCGCTCACGGTATTAAACGTCATTAGAGAAAATTCAAGTCCTACTATAGTAAAGGGTCTGGACGCGCAACAGCCAAATTTCTGTTGCTAAGTAAACTTCATTGTTTTAAAGTAGACTGATCAGCCTAAACACTCTGTTTATCTGTTTGCTTGCGGTAAAACAACACATAAATCAGTAGTTCTAACAAGTATTGATGACCGCCATGATCGCAACCATTTAAAAACTGTATTTTTTTATTTTTTTTTTTTTTTTTTTATTTTTTTTTTTATTTATTTATCTTAAAAAATTGAACATGTCACAGTGTTACTTTTCCTCCATTAAAAGCATTTGCTTGTGGATGGAGGAGCTTGTGGATACATTTTAAATATTTACAATTTATACAGTCAGGTGTTTCACATAATATATGTACAGATTCACAGTTAATACACATACACCGTTAAAACACATTTTAATCATATCGTAATCAAGATCCTTTAACTAAAAGATAAAATCATCCACATGTATTCAGTAATAAGTAAAATAGGTATAATTTTTAGTGTGACATTCATGTGGTGATGAGGGAAGCAGCAATTTTCCCGTTGGTGATTTCTCTAAAATGTTTTTTGATGGAGTTCAACAATTGTACTTTGTCATTAATGCTTCTGATTTCTACTGGAAGGTTATTAAAGAAGTATTTTCCTTGGTGTGTATAATGGTGTTGGGCAAAAGACGTGTTTAGTTTGGGGCATACAAATACATGTGTAAGTCTTGTACGATTTTCAGTTATGAATGAGAATTTATCTTTTTCTTTTATAATTTGTATGATTGAATTTTTCTCAAATAAGTTTTTAAATGTTGGAACTTTGAACTCTTCGAATATGCGTTCAGCGGGGAAGTCCGGAGGTTTTTTTAGTATAATTTTTATAATAAGTCTTAATTATTGTATTTATTATTGTATTAATTGTATTTATTGCGTAGCTCGACATATCAAACTCCGACATACAGCCGGACCTTTTATTCTAGTGGGCCTCAAGAAAATGAGACAGCGAACGTTCCATAAGAAACTGACAAACAATACATATCCGGTCATTCCGCTCATATATATCCATGTCATTCATACACACGCATTATTTGATTGTCTATCTTTATCACACAGGAATAAACTTTTGAATTAAGAAATTATACTGAAAATCGCTGAAAACAAAAGAGTGTTCCTTACTTTCCACGTTATATTGTGAGTATATGAGACTATGGCGAGTCTATTTATTTATATAACGTCATTGCGATTCTTTCAAAAATCTTTAAGTTTAATAATATTTTTTGAAATTTTTTGCTAGAGCAATCCCGGTGAGTTACAGAACTCATTTTAGGGCAGGGGGAACATACAATTCATGTGTGGGAGAAAATAGTATCAATTTTACAATATGAATTTAGATATTAAAATATAAGTTTTACATACAATATAGACGAAAAATAACAGACAAGACAGGATGAGTAGAACAAAGAACAATAGAAAACAATTAAAGAAAAAAGGAACAAGGTTATACAAATATGGATGATTACAACTAAATGGAAAAGAAAAAAAGGGAAAAAGAAACAACACAATTGAACATGACAGGAAAATTACAAAGCTTCATCCTTAAACATACCTACTTAAAAATATTCTTTTAAAGCATTAGTCTGAATTTTTTTAAACGACATTAAAAATGAGGAGGTTCTCAATTCGACTGTATTTTTTTAAAATGTTTGTTACCTCAGAACTTTCCACTGGGTGAACCGATATTGATAATTCTTTTTTTTTTAATTGAACGCTAGTGCTTCCCGTGTGGTCCCATTTCAATTTGGTCCAGTTCTGATAATGGCATCCAAGGGCGGATTTAGGGGGGGGGGGGAGGGCACGTCCCCCTCCCACCCCAAACGGGATTTTTGTGTACTGTGGAGATTCCATCACAGTACAGAGAACTATCTTTATTAAACATTTAATTTTTGTATTGTTTTGACACTTTCATAAACCTTCCTATACATACTTGAACTTGTGAAAATAAACTTGAAGTATCATACTTCAAGTTTATTTCGTTGATTTTTTTACCCGTCCGCCCCTTGTGCCCGCCCAGAAAAAATCCTAATAATAATTGTTGATTTTTTTTGCGCGTAGGCCCCTTGTGCACCCCCCAGAAAAAAATCTAACAGTAATTGTTGATTTTTTTGCCCGTCCGCCCCTTGTGCCCCCCCCCCAGAAAAAAATCCCAACAGTAATTGTTGATTTTTTTGTCCGTCCGCCCATTGTGCCCCTCCCTCAGAAAAAAATCCCGGATCCGCCCTTGATGGCATCCATGAGAAAACCATATGGGTCTTAAATTTACATTAAGTATGTGCGCGACAAATGGACGAATAACTCAATATCTCGCCAACCGATTTCGACGATTCTTTTTTATTGGAAAGGATATACTTCAAGAGTAGTTTGATGAGAGTTTAGTTAGGTTTTGATTATGGGATCCATGACAAAGTATCAAATTACCCATACTCGGCCGAATCTTTTATGGGCTATCCGGGTCTTTGAGTCAACTACCGTAACGTGGTTATTGTAAAGTAATGTCTGTCTCATATGAGCAGCACGTTTAGTAGGTCTACCCATATTCAGACAAATTTGTTAGTGTACTTCAGATTTTCTGAACATCAAAAAATAAACAAAAATTTTAACAAAACAAAAAAACGACTTAAAAAAATGCACTAAATAGTAAAAAAATAATTTCGTATTCTTCTACAACTTAATAATCAACTTACTTTTTCTACTCATCAATATGTAGCTATGATTGTTATTTTTGGAGTCGGCGTCAGCCAAGGTACACGGCCCGGCGTGATCACCCGACAGCTCCCATCCTGCCGCGGACCCGCTCTCGCCTCTCGCCTCGTCAAGTCGGGCATGCAACACAAGCACATCTCACCCATAACTACGTATGTAGTTACAAACCTACCTCGGCTAACACCGACTCCAAAAATAACAATCGTACCTACATATTGATGAATAGAAAAAGTAAGTTGATTATTAAGTTGTAGAAGAATACAAAATTATTTTTTTACTTTTAAGTGCATTTTTTTAAGTCGTTTTTTTTGTTGTTTTTTTTTTTTAATTTTTGTTTATTTAATTTTGCTGGATTCCATTGTTCATATCTGGAAGCGAATTATATAGTGTATAGGCAACATAGTTCAGAGATTTTATCCCCTATTTTGTTGTGTGTTTGAGGTATGTGGATTATGTAAATATTTCCCTATCGAGTCCACGCTCAAAACACTCTTTTAAAAATTAAAACAAATTGAACTAGGTAGAAAATGGTTAGTAATAACTAATTCACTATCTGGAATTGAGAAATATTGCTTTCTTATGTTTTTTTTTTCAAATTAAAAAACCCGAAATGTCATTTTTCAAGGACCGCCATGTTAATTACGACTATGAAATACGCATTTTTAAAAGAAAAAATCACTTTCTGTCTAAACTAACTAACTAACCATCACGCCGTTTCCCCGCAGGGGTAGGCAGAGAGGACGGACCGCCACTTTCTGTCAGTTAGACAATAATAAGTACGAATTGCAATCTTCGGAAATGATAAATTATTTTATATATTATTTTATTCGGTTTCATAAACCGCACTTCGTTTGAATCACACGAGACGTTTGCAGTCGTAATTAACAACATGGCGTTCCTTGAGAAATAACATTTCGCATTTTTAAAGATAACAAAATAACATTAAAATGCAACATTTTTCAATTCCGGTTACTGAATTACTTATTATGAATTGTAATCTACCTAGTACAATTTGTTTTAAATTGTGTTATATTTACCTCGGATTTCGAGTAGATATTGTGGGTGTGGATGTCTTGATTGTAAATTGGCTTGATGATAGTGTGAGTTGATTGTTGAGTTATTTGTAGGATGGTGCTTGTAATTTAATGTTTAGGAAGGACTGTGATCGGAAGAATACCGGAAACTGAATGGATGTCTCTGACATGGGTGTCCCAAGGAAGTCCAAAAACATTTTGTTTGTAATATTACAACCAGAGCAGAACTCAAATTTTAAAGAACGTTTTCACACATTTGCTTCAGTAACTCGCAAAGAAGTTAAAAATGCTGTATTAAGTTTACGAAGATCAGCAAGCCCTGGCTATGACAACATAACTGTAAAAACATTGAAAGCCGTACGTGAGGTAATCAGCAAGCCAATTGCTCATATAATAAATGTTGAAGAAAGGTGTATAAGAAGACTTTTGTAAACCCTATTTTTAAATCTGGAGACGAAAAAAATATTTCCAACTATCGTCCCATAGCACTCATGTCAAACATAGCAAAAGTCTACGAAAAAATTGTTAAAAAACAACTTAATAACTACATAAAATCAAAGAAGATAATGAGCCCAAACCAGTTTGGATTTAGAGACAATCTTAGCACCTAAGACGCGATTATGAATCTTAGCGCCCAACAATAATGCAAAGGTTAGACAATGGGGAAAAGAGCCTTGGTATCTTCATCGATCTCCGCAAGGCATTTGATAGCATATCACATTCCAAACTTTACGAAAAACTAATGCAAATTGGATTGGACGGATAGTGCTATCATGGTTCCAAAGTTATCTGAAAGAGATACTTCAATATGTCAAAATAAATAATACACTAAGTGAACCCAAAACCTCATCTTTTGGTATACCACAAGGAATTGTCATCAGTCTAATCCTTTTTATAATATATGTGAACCAAATGTTCACTCTTCCTATAGATGGAGATATTATATCATATGCAGATGACACTGTGGTTATCACTTGAGGGAAATCATGGAAAGAAGCTACGAGTAAAGCAAATATCAATAAAAACATTCTCAAAACATGGTTTGACCTTAATTGTCTCTCACTAAATACTGAGAAAACATATTTTATCCCATTCTCTTTGAAAGAAAAAAATGTCGAAAACAGTATTACAATCCATTCATCACAATGTGAAAATAAAAGGGAATGCGACAGTGCAATTTGTTTATAAATAACATGCAAAAATAGTATTAAGTATCTGGGTGTCATAGTAGAGATACTTAAAATGGAAAGTACAAGTCCAAAATACAGTAACCAGAATAAGAAAAACTTATATACATATTTATTAGACTGAGAACCATCATAGCATCCAGTATGATTAAAACTATCTATTTCTCTCTTGCCCAATCTATTCTACAATATGGTATAATTGAATGGGGTGGGACCTTTAAAACTAACCTCTTACCTGTAGAAAGGGTGCAGAGGTTGATTTTAAAAGTCATCTTAAAGAAAACCATCTGTATTTTCAACAACACAGCTATTTGACTCTTTTAGGGTTCTCAGTCTAAATAAAATTTTCAAAAAGAATTCATTATTGCAAACTCATAAAGATCATTTCAATCCATCAACAACAACATTCACAAACATAAACAACCGACCACGATCACGGGGCAATTTAGAAATTCCAAAATTTAAAACGAGTGCTTCCCAACACCATTATGCTTATCAAGCTATAAATTTTTTCAATGCTCTCCCGTATAAAATCAAGTCTGAAAAAATTATAATGTTTTTAAATCCCAAATAAAATAACTAATAGACCAACCCGACACTAATGATAAGTTATAATTTCATCATCACAATAATAACAACAAAAAAATCTAGAACATATCCTCTAAAAATATTTCATCAGCATTTCAAATTGAAAGCAAAGTACATTACACGTTACGTTACGCATTAGCACGTTATTTGTAGGCACCAAATTGGTACAACTTTATTATATCTACCTACTTTTACAATACTGTCAGCACATCCGATTCAAATATATCAATGTTTCTAAATCAACGCTATGTACCTACTACCTACTTACAATCTACCTTTTGAGTCAATACAATAATATTATTTTTATTTCTGATATATCTATGATATGCCTGTATTATCTTACATTGTATCCTATTCCAATTTAACTCTTATTTACTTCAAGGTTATTATGTCGACTTGTCTTCATGTATATATATTTTTAAATATAAGTAGTTGTAATAACATACTCTCTGTATCTACTCGCATTTTACAGTGGCACTCTCCAAAATGCAAGCACGAGAAATGTTTTTCTCTTTTGAATTGGGTAGTTTCGTAAAAAAAAAAAAAAAAATATATATATATATATATATATATATATATATATATATATATATATATATATATATATTGTTCTTAGTTTTAAGAACCATATGTTTTACTTTAAATCTGTGTATGTATGTATTTAAAAATAAAAAATAAATCTGAGAGCTCGGTTTTGAACCACCTGCAGATCAGCTATCAATTCTCTTGAGGCGAATCCCCAGATACAGCAGAGATAAGGAAGGTGTGAATGTAGACCAGTACACCAGTTATGGGGGTAATTTTCTCCTTTATGTGATTTATGTGGAGATCCCACTAGAGTTGGGAATCTACGATCAGGCCCAAATATTTTGTGCTCATTTTCTTTTCGAGGCAGTTATCACCAACTTTGATATTGAGGCTGAAATTTTTCTTGTTGCCAAAAAGTGTATAATGAGTTTTTTTACGTTAAAAGTTAATTTGTTTTTTTCTTAAATAGCTTGTGAGTTTAGAAACATCAGCATTTATTTCCGTTTTTGGCTCTGCTAGGTTCAGTTTATTATTGAAAATTACTGTATCGTTCGCATAAAGTTGTAGAGTTTTTTTAATACACCACTTTGTTATGTCATTCACATAGATTATAAAAAGCAACGGTCCAAGAATTGATCCCTGTGGCACTCCCACGTGTTATTTTCCCAACTTACTCGCTTCTCCTCCCAGTTCTACTGCCGAAAAGCGATTTGATAGGTAAGATCGGAAAAGTTTCAGAGGAGTATCAAAAATACCCAAATGTTTCAATTTTTCGATCAATATTGTTTCCCATTTCCCAATGTGACTATTTTTGTTTTGACAGGATATTTTAAACGAAACAAAATATTCAAAGTTCTTATAAATTGGAATTCTGTCACAACGATTTTTTGTTTCAGATATATTTATTTGGACTTAAACCACTTACCAAACACTTCCATAGCAGTGCCATGGATATATTAAAAGAGACTGTTTCCATCAAGACGGAACCAGGGTGCCAGGAAGAAGGTGGAGATGAAATTCCGTATACAGATGTTGATATTGACATCCCAGATATAAAGCAGGAATGCTTACAGTATTCGATAGATCGTACTCGGATAGCCGGTAAGTTGCGTTTCGGTTGTAAAAAGTGTAAAATGTAGAATTCAGAGTTCTAAATTCATGTTTGTTTTGAAATATTGTGCAGATGTTTTCTATATAAACAACTATTTAAAAAATGGTGTTGGACCTGTAACACTGCCTTGAGGATCCCCGTAACTAATTGGAAAATTACGACTCGGTTTTTTCAGAGTTTGTTGTTCGGAGTTCAACACATTGATGAGAAGCTGCCAGATATACCTAATACCCATATTAAACATTTTGCTTTCTAATTTGATTTGCGACATTGTAGCAATGATCAGCTTACCAGATCGAAAAATACCGATAAACAACTAGCGCTATTTTCCAAGTGATCATGTTTTGTTGGTGCTTTCATATTTTTAAATACGACCGTTCAGTGGTTGAGTGGACATCGTGTTTGAGGGCGCCCCGTGTTCGATGCCTCGGCTGGCTAAGTCCTCCATCATCATAACACAAGCATCATTTTCGGTTTTCTGTAGTGGTAGTAGGAGATTTTCAAACATTATTGGGTTATTCGAAATCCCGGAAATGTCTGTCTTTCTTTTTTTTTAATAAAAAAGGAGAACTAAGCAAGGGCGATAATTATTGACATGTAGTTTCGAAACTGTTTGAAAAATTAGTATATGCGTTAGAATCAGACCTTGTCTTAGAATATTGGTAAAATGGCCTTGGCGGATGGTTATATTGATATTAAGAAAATGAGTTAATATCGGGGGTATTTTTTAAATGAGTATGTTGCGTAATGTTTTTTTCCAGGTAGTATTAATTTGGAGACTGTTATCATCAAGACGGAACCAAGACCTCGAGGAGAAGAAGAAGGGTGCATTGCTCATAAGGAAGTTGACATAGACCTGCCGGATGTTAAAAAGGAATGCTTAGAACGCTATAAAAGTATTTCCCAGACAGCAAGTAAAATCGATTTTCTCTTTTGACAACCGTACATCCTATTTTTTAACGTGTTTGCGAATTTACTTTGCTTACTTAGATTTATTAGCTTAATCCATAATCTTTTTCAGACTTCCTGACGGATCTGAAGACGCAACCCGTGAAAAAACAATTCTCTTGTGCCCATTGTAACTACCCCTGCTCTTATAAATCAAAGTTAGAATCGCATATGCGCACCCATACAGAAGAAAAACCTTATTCGTGTTCCGACTGCAACTATTCATATAATCAAAAGGGACAATTGACGACACATATGTTGACTCACAGTGGAAAAAAACCTTTTTCATGTTCCGCCTGCAACTATTCGTGTTATCGAAAGGGTGATTTGACGAGACATTTGCGGAGACACAGTGGAAAAAAACCTTTTTCATGTTCCGCCTGCAACTATTCGTGTTATCGAATGTTTGATTTGTCGAGACATCTGCGGACTCACAGTAGAGAAAAACCATTTTTTTGTGGCGACTGCAACTATTCATGTTCTCAAAAAGGAGATTTGAGGAAACATGTGCGAATTCACACTGGAGAAAAACCTATTTTGTGTTCCGACTGCAACTATTCATGTTATCAAAATGGAGATTTGAAGAAACACTTGCGAATACACACTGGAGAAAAACCTTTTTCGTGTACCGACTGCAATTATTCATGTGGTTGGAAGGGACAATTGACGATACACATGCTGACTCACAGTGGAAAAAAACTTTTTTCATGTTCCAACTGTAACTATTCGTGTAATCAAAAAGGACAATTGAGGAGACACATGCTAACCCATAACGGAGAAAAACCTTTTTCATGTTCCGACTGCAGCTATTCATGTTATCTAATGACCAATTTGACAAGACACATGCTGACTCACACTGGAGAAAAACCTTTTTCGTGTTCTACCTGTAACTATTCGTGTATTGAAAAGAGACAATTGACGAGACACATGCTGGCTCACAGTGGAAAAAAAACTTATTTCTGTCCCGACTGCAGCTATTCATGTTCTCACAAGGGTAGTTTGACGAAGCACACACGAACTCACGGTGAATAAAAACCTTTTTCGTGTTCCGATCGCAGTTATTCATGTTTGCACAGGTGATATTTTAAGCAACACACGCTGACTCACGGTGGAGAAAAACTTTTTTGGTGTTCCAACTGCGGTTATTCATGTTCTCACAAGAGTATTTTAACGAGACACATGCTGACTCATAGTGGAAAAAAATCTTTTTTATGTTCCGACTGCGGTTATTTGTGTTCTAAAAAGGAACATTTGATGTCTCACATGCTAACTCACAGTGGAGAAAAACCTTATTCATGTTCCGACTGCAGTTATTCATGTTCTCGCAAGGAAACACGTGACGGTACACGTGCTTACTCACAGACGAAAAAAACCTTTTTCTTATTCCGAATGCAACTCTTAATTTTCCTAAATAGGAAATTTGATGAGACACATGCTGACTCACTGATGAAAAAAACATTTTTCGTGTTTCAATTTTGGTTATTTGTGTACGCAAAGTAGACATTTGACGGCACACATGATTCTTATAATTCTCAGAGTATAAATATTCAACTGACATACCATAAGACACGTGCAAAACCATTTATAGTATGGGCTTTGCTTGAAGCTAGTGATAATGAATCTTAGATCTGATTTAAAGCCAGGTTGTCTTCAGTTTTTAAAATTAGTATCTGTAATAAAGGTTTTGTTTTTTGTTGTCAAACTATTTGTTTGATGGGTGTTCGATTTTACTACGAGATTTTCAATTTATTTACATCTGTTATTATTCTTATTGTGAAACTTGTCGAAGTTGTTTAATTCGTGAAATAATTTTAATAAAAAGTAACTTAAAATATTAATGGCTTATTATTTATTCGATAAATACCTTATTAACAATCTTGTGGTTGAAAAGAATTTTTTTAAACATTTAAAGTGAGCGTATTGTTGGTCGCGATTTCTACTGTTTACAGAACTATTAGTTATATAAAGGTAATAAATAAAGAAAAAAACCTTAATTTGTAATATTTAATTACATGAAGACAATACATGAAGACTCACACAGAGCGACTCAATATAGCCCAAAAAGGAGTACTAAAGACAATACTGAAAGTTCCGCTTAGAACTCCGATTGAAGAAATATTAAAAATAACTTTCAATGTACAGAAACTTTATTCAAAAAATATTTTATTTAATAATTAACGCCTCTCAATTTGGGAGGCGGGAATGGGTACCGCCGCCCCGGGAACCTTTATTGGATAACCAACACCTCTTCCATAGGTCACCCCAAGTGGTTCGCTACGTTTGGTGATTTAGCAGGGGTGCCCGGGTTCATGGGGTGAGGTTTGTCTAGGTCTTGGAGGCGGATGATCAGGACACACTGAACCCCAGATTCTTACCCAACCCTTAAACCCTTTTCCTTCCTAGAACTCTCCTCTCCTTCCTTTCCTAAAAAAAAACCCTCCACACAGCATCCCAAAAGATGACATAGGCCCTGAGGGAAATTATTTTCCTCAGGGCCTCCTGTGTGGAGCTCATGTAAAAAAAAAAAATTAAACTGAAAAAAAAACATATATTAACATATACTCCACTGCCCAACATAAATACTCAACCAGGGCAGTAAGCAATAACATCCTGGTTACTCCCAGTTTGAACACATCTTTTGGACAGAGAAATAATATATATATATATATATAAAGAAACTTATATATATATATATATGTTTCTTTATTCTTTAAATTGTTCGTTATATGAATTTGGGATTTTTCGACCACCATACTAGGTGAAATTTTTATTTTATTTTATTTTTTAAATATGTTTATTCCGTTTTTTTTTTTTAATTTTACAATATTTATCTTTAAAATCTTACAAAACTGATCAATCAGTTTGATTGTAAGAAATATCTCATTTTTCCTTTTTAATTTATACTACTATACTTGGAGGGTATGACCGAGGGGACAAACGCTAGGGGACGCCCACGCCGAGAGTACCTGGAGGACCTGCTGGTGGACGTGCGCTGCTTATCATATGCAGAATTCAAAAGAGCCGCACAAGACAGGGAAGAGTGGAAGAAACGAATAGATGAAATTGCTGCAAACCAATCCCAGGATTGAAACCAGAGAGAGACTATACTTTTATGTTTTACATAGTAATAACTGTGTAAAATCTAAAATACTAATTATTATAAACTACTTATTATTATAATGTTTATGAATACAGTGTGTGATAGTAATTTCCAGGTATTTGATCAATATTCGATCTGGGTATTTGTATACAATATTATTTGCTTTCATGTTCTACGGAGATAGAATGATTTAACTTTTTTTGATATTTGAATAAGATGTCTCATTTTTAATATTTTCAGGTAATGCGTTAAATTTTTCGGAATTTTATGCCTCTTTGTTCTATCACCGTATACATTTTCAGATTTATTAATAATAAACATTTGTGCTTCTCTATGCCTAGTAGGGTAGTTGTGGTTTACAGGCTTTTTGAATTCTGTATTCCAGAATTCATCTAGAGTTAATTGATAATCTACCTTACTGTGTATAGAGAGGACATTACACAAGGAGAATTTTTTTTTATAATCGCCCTCACATAATTGAACTTTTTTTTGCCTGATATCAATTTTAGGAAACGGATTTTTAATTGTTGTATTTTATTTAAGTACGTTTTGTACGTTAATCCGTAACTATTTATTCCGTATCCTAAAATTGATTCTGCTAATGCGTTGTATATACAGTATAATATATTTTTATCAACACAGTTTTTTAGGTGGTAAAAGTTCCCTAATGTGGATCTTAATCTATTACATACATTTTCAATATGATTTGACCAGTTAAAATTGATATCTATTGTAAGACCAAGGAATGTATATTGGTACACTTTTTCTATATTTGGGCAATTACACTGTTGGTTTTTTGTGTGTAAACAATCATATGAATGACTTTTTATATGCAATTCCTTATCCTGACAATTTGTTTTTTATGGTGAGTGAATAAGCATATATTTGGTTTTTTTTGCGTTTATAATAATGCCATTGTCGTGTGACCATTTAATTATGTTGTTTAGGTCTGTTTGTAAAATTTCCTCAATTTTTTGTGAATTTTTGTCAGCATATATAATGCAAGTATCGTCTGCAAACGTGTAGCATTTACAACGTTTTATTACGTTTGGTAAACTGTTTACTTGCATAATATAACACGTAGGTCCCGATATCGAGCCCGGAGCTACTCCAGTGCTTGCCAACATTTCATCACTTAAAATTCCGTCAATTTTAACTTTAATTTTTCTATTAAACAGATATTTTGTAAACAAATTATTTAAACGATCTCTAATACCACATTCCTCCATTGCCCTTAATAATGTTTCATGGTCCAATGTGTCAAAGGCCTTTTTAAAATCTATAAAAATTATACCAATATAATATTTTTCATTTAATTGACAATTTATATGATCAGTGAATTTAGAAAGTAATTGTGTAATACTTTTTTCTTTTTGAAATCCGTACTGTATGGGATTTATGATTCTATTTTTATCTATAAAATTTTGTATTTGGTTAAAGATGGCCCTTTCAATAATTTTATCAATATACGAGAGAATCGCTATTGGTCGATAGTTTGTGAAATCTTTGTGGTTTCTTGATTTATACATAGATCTGATGATGGATGTTTTAAGTTCGTCAGGCATGATACTTTTACTTATACAAAGGTTAATTAATTTAGTCAGTACTGGGATTATATTATCAGCAATTAACTTTAGGTCTTTAATTCTTATTTGGTCATTGCCTTCTGATTTTTTAACATCCATATCATTAATTATTTTTTTAACATCTTTTTGTGATACAGATCTAAATCTCATTGACATAATAGCAGTAGTTGTATACGTGTTACGATCTATTAATTTTTTAGAATAATAATTATGTCTTATGTCTTTTATTTCATTTCCGAATGTTGTAGCAAATTTATAGCATACAATTTTTGTGTCTCCTTGACTTCCCATATGTTGAAGGATTATTTTATCTAGATTTTGTTTAGGTTTTTCTATTAGATTATTTATTTCGTCCCAGAGTTTCCTCGGGTTGCCGTTTAAGCTATTTATTAAGTTTTTATGGAATGTGTTTTTAGTAATAATAATATGTTTGTTTGTTTTGTTTCTATATCGCGTATATTCTAAACGAAATACCGGGTTATTTGGGCTATTCTTGCATTTTCGGTAAAGATAATCCTTTTTTTTAAATCATGTTCTTAATTTCTTCCGTAACCCATGGATTGCTGTGCCTAAGTTTACTTTCAAATAATTTTTCTTTTTTCGAAGACGCATAGATATTATCAAAAAATATTTTTTAAATTATAGTAAAGTTCTGATGGACATTCGGTTTGTAATAATTTTTCCCAATTTACTTGTTTTAATTTAGAATATACTAATTTATTATCAATAATTTCACTTTTTAATTTAAATCCTTTGTATGTACCTCTTTCCCTATGGCAACTCCTGTTATACAATGGTCAGATATTTTGTTAGTCACAATACATGAAAATACAGTGTTATTACGGTTACGAATTGCAATATGGTCAATACATGAATAAACATTTTTTCCCTTTAAAATTTCATCCCGGGTCACATCTAATATTACATTTTGTAAAAAATTTTCACTGAGTAGATTTTGATATTCTGTAATTACACTATTTTTTGTATCCAACAAATTCAAGTTAATGTCACCACAATACAAGAAGTTTGAATCAGTTGAAGTCAATTGTAATATTTGTTTTAGTTCCTTCAAATATATATTCTTGTTGCTGTTCGGCGGACGATATACCGCAAGTATATTTTTGATATCTTGATAAACGGTGGTGATTTCTTCAGATATTGTCTCGCAGCTTTTAAAAGAAATGTTTGTTTTCTTAAAAGTATGATGGTTTTTTAAGTACATGATTAATCCCCCTCCTCTTCTATTCTCTCGAGTATTTGCAATCGGTATGAAATTAGGTATATTGAACATGGGTAGGTATCATTTCGCTTCTAATATTTATTTCCGTTAGAAAAATTACATCTATATACTGCAGAACGTCATTTATTTGTGCAATAAATGAATTAAAATTCTTTTTCAATGATCTTATATTTAGATGAATAGCCACAAACCTCATTTTGATGTTTTTATCGTTTATCCAGTTATCCAAATTATAGCATTTGATAAATTTGTGAGTTTGAAATGGTGTCGAATCTTCCATGACGTTGATTTAATAACTGATAAAATAACTGTTCCGAGTCAAAAGAATTTTTTATTTTATTTATTTTTCTAAATGTATTTGTTAATATCACTCCCACTTTTTATATGGATAATTTTCCCATCACCTTCACTTCCTATTAATATTTTGGCATTTTGTACCCAAATGTATTTAAATTTTGTTTTAATTTTTTGTTTTGTTATGTATACGAGATCTTTTTTTTCTTTGGTGAGATTTTCATTGATATAAATTCGGTCGTTGTTTCCATTCTTGTATATGTCGTTGTTGGTTAGTATGGTTTTTTTTTGTAGCCACTCGTCTCGATAAGTTTGACGTATGAACTATACGATTACGGTAGCCGGTTTGGAGTCCTTTCTTTTAGGAAGTCTCCAAACCTTCTCAATATTTTCGCAATTTGTGTTTAGTTTTTCTGCAATTGTCTTTATGGTTATTCCAATATTTTCTTCTTTTTTCATTTCTAGACCAAACAGTTCAATATTACAGTTTTTTTTCTATTTGTTCAATTTCTTGAATCCTGTGTTCCAGTGCTCTTATTACATTTTTCAAGATATGCGTTTTTGTTTATAACTTCATTGAGTTTATTTTCGTTTTCTTTTAGTTTTTTTCCCAATTCTAAATGTAGCGATATCAGTTCGTCATATTTGTTGGATAGAAACTCAGTTGACTGTGTAAGAGTCTCCATATCCTTTTCATGACGTACATTATGCTAATTTTATTATTTATTTCGTTGAGAATTTGTTTCATTTCTGGGAGATTTTTCGGGAGACCCGCTGCCTCCGGATTTCATGTTCGCCGTTGTTCCTCCATCCGCTTGTATTAGTCGCTGGGTTCCGCAGTTTACACAAATAAATTCATTACCGACGTTAATGGCGGGATCTGCAATAGCATATAGTTTGTGGAAGGTCCCATTACAGTCGTTGCAATTGATTAATTCACTGTCTTTAGCGACATATTTTTAACATTTTTTACACTGCATCATTTTAAAGTAGTTTGAGCGCTTTTCATTTTGTTTTTTGAAGAGTTTCATTAAATGTACATTTGTTACTTAAATTAAATTTTTCCGCGACCGGTTTCGATACAACCGTATCATTCACGAGCAGAATTAAAACTAACTTAAAAAATAAATGCAAGTACCAAAGATTAATTAGGTGGGAGTAGTGTGAGGGATGATTTTGGGGGGAGGGGGAAAGCGGTGGGAGGAGTCAATATTATACGGAAACATGGTTAGTAAAGGAGATTTGCAAGGCGCTATTATTTTATTCACTAAATTAATTTTAGATTTAATTTTTTTGTTTATTTCGAGCGTTTCTAAAGCGCAAAGATTAAAGTATGAATTTATATTGCAATGTTTAAATTTTGTTTTTTCTTTATTGAAGCTATGGCCTGACTCTATTAAATGATTCGCAAATTCGGAATAATTATTATTTCTTAAACAAAGTTCATGTTCCCTGATTCTAGTTTTGAAATTTCTAGTTGTCATACCTACATACTGTGCGTCACAATCGTTACATTCTAAAGTGTATATCCCGTTTTTTTAAAATTTATTAGAAACATCATTATTATTTATCAAATTTTTTATTTTAGAATTAGTATAGAAAGCTGGAGAAATATGATCTGGTAATAAACGGGATATTTTTAAGGATAAATCGCCTGTAAAAAGGAGTTTTTTTATATATTGGGTAGTTGTAGTTATCAGATTTGCTCATATTATTACCACTGTAAATGTACTTTTTTATTAAAAAAATTGCTTGTTTCTTATTAACTAAGCGGTCAATTATTTCAGAAAGAAAAAAATAACTCGAAATAATTTACCCAAACATTGACATAGCCTTAAGATCGTGCGTATTGACAACAGTTAGCAATTGCATTGGTGAGCGGAGTTTTTCCTGTCTAAGGAAAGTAAAAAATTATATTCGCTTTTCCATGACACATAAGAAATTATATTTGTTAAGATTTCAGGTACTGAAATATTAATATTTGTGATTGTCACCCTAATGGTTGTGGCAACATTTTTTTATGTTGGCAATTGCCAGGGCGAGTTCGTATTGCCACGGATTTTAATTCCTTTTTCTCTTGTTACCATCCGTCTTGGGCGGGTCGTTTTTGGCAAAACGTCTGCTGCCAGGTTTTCACTTCATGTGGGTTATAAAACCGCGGAGAGAGATAGCATCATTGGGCTCACCTTACATGAGCTACCCTACGGGTCTTTTTATTGTGTGAATAAAGACCAATTATTCAAGCGCTGGAGTTATTATTGAAGAGTTACTCCAGCCACACTTCCCTTTGGAATCTGATGTTACCACGCCGGATTGCTCTGTCAGGAGAGCGGAAGTACAGATCCTGAACAATATTCGTTAGCAATACTTTACATCGAATCAAACTTTTTGCTATATTTTAACTATGACGACGTAATTAACAACTTTGCAATTCAAAAATGTAAGCGCAGGAATTTTTAATTTTTTTGAACAATTGTCCTTGAATGTGGTTAGTAGATACCAATTTTAAAATAACTAATTGATAAATTTAATTTTTTGTTTATCAATTATTTATATTGTTTTATTAATTATCCCTACCAATATTATAACTGCGAAAGTGTGTATGTATGTGTGTATATATGTTACTTCTTCATGCAAAAAAATACTTAACCGATTGCGATGAAACTTGTTATGTAAAAAATAAATAGCCGCTAGAGGGGCGCCGATGAGGTGCTTGCCCAGGGCGCTCTCAACATGTAATCCGCCTCTGCTGCTAGTTTTGTGTAAGTATAATTTTTTTGAATGATTTTGTGAAGTTGAATTCATTTCGCATTGCTCGGACAAAGAAAGAGTATACAGTTTAGTCTAAAATAAGAAAGAGCTTGTTCCGCAACATAAGTTTGCACATATGAAAAATAAAAATAATATTTGGATGACTTGTTAAGCGCCGTTTTTATAAAAAAATCACCTTAAGAGTGCTGTTCAAACTTATAATACATTTCTACAATCTTACTTCTAACTACAAACAGGACAAACCACTATGAAAACTTATAGATAAAAATTGCATCCGCCGGTTTATCGATCACCGATACGAAACTATATGTACAATTTACAGCATGGTTACAACAATGTACTATATATATATATGGTATTTTTTTTTTTTTTACAGTGAATACCGCACAAGAATCTCAACTGCTCCCGTCTGGAGCCAGTGAGACTATGGCATCCCCAATTGGGGTATGTTGTGAGGCTGAAGGTAGTGGGGAGGGGAAGGAGGTGTGGAAGAGGAAGGTTGGGAAGTACCTGGCTATTCAGATCTGGTCACTAAACACGGCTAAAGCCATTTTCAAGCAACGTTTCAATTCTGAATGGTGGTCCTGGAACATGCCGCAAATATACTTTATATTATTTTAAATGAATTAATTGTGAAATAACACAAATTAATCAAATAAAATTTTATTTGCGCATGCCGGGTTCGAACCCGCGACCTCCGGATTGTGAGTCAAGAGTCTTACCCACTGGACTACGGAGGTCGTCAGGAGGTCATATATATATATATATATAGTACATTGTTGTATATATATATATATTTTTTTTTATTGGCAATGCTTATTAAAAATACATATAAAGTTACATCAGTTACATAGTTACATAAGGTTAACAAAAAATAAAAAATTACCTTTCCTCACCATAAAGAGGCAATGCTCTTGTGTTTGGTGAGGGAGTTCTAGCTCAATTAGTAAATTAAAAGATCGTGTAAGTTAGTAATAACGGCTATTGTAAATAATAAGTAGGTTAAAAAATCTTGTATAAATTTTAAAATAAAAATCATGAAGAGTTTAAAAAAATCATAATATAAATTAAAAAATCATTATAAATGAAAGAATCATGTAAGTTAGTAACAAAAATTATTGTAATAAGTAAGTAAAGGATACGTAAGAAAGAACGCAAGATTTATACAATAGTAGACTCAGAGATATAGAAACTAAGAAATGAAAGAAAAAGAAGGAATCAATGTTTTATAAAATAGCAGACTTTAAGATACAAAGTAAACATATTTGGGACTTTTATAGCAGTTTAAGGTAATTTTTTAATTTGGGCTTAAATCCCTGCATATTTTCGATGGTTTTTAATTTTAATGGGAGGCTGTTATAATAGATATCAACCTTTGAACAATTTTGAGGGGATTTAAAATATTGTCAAAAGTCAGAATAATAGAAGAGTATGTATGAGACGATGTATGAATGTGAGTGAGGCAAAGAGTGTGTGCCAAGACCGAGTTGTTTGGCGGTCCGTCCTCTCTGCCTACCCCTGCGGGGAAACGGCGTGATGGTTAGTTAGTTAAAATATTGTCATATGTTCCTCCCCAGTCAATAACACCAAATTGCAATATATATTTAACAGTTGCATAGTACACTCTTTTTAGGTTTTTTAAGCTAAGAATATTTCTAAGTCTAATAAATATACAAATACTTTCCTAATCCTTTTGACGAGTTCACAAATATGTGTTTTCCATTTAAAATGTTGATCTATATATAAACCAAGATATTTTATTTTGGGAGTTGGACTAAGTATAGCACAATCTTGATTGCAGTTAGTTTTTTGAGAAAGGAGATTTTTATCGAACCAATTTTTCAATGTGTTAAAATCAATATTCGCTAGGTTATTAACAGTATTCCAATCATTGTGCAATCAATACCTTCAATTATTATGACAGTATCGTCAGCATAAGATATTATTTTTCCTCAAATTGTAATATTTAATTAAATGAAGACAATATAAGCGAAACTCAATCGAAAATCTGAAAACAGAAAAATCAGAAAAACAATAGTATATGCATAAAGATAGCAGCCAATAGTATATGCGTTAAGAAAAATGAAGATAGTGTGGGTGGTTCTTAGTCGAAGTATGATACAGTTAAAAGTGACCGAATTGGATATCGACACGGTGGCGCAGTGGTTAGCGCGTTCGCCCGGTAAGCGAGAGGTCCTGGGTTCGAGTCCCAGATGTGTCAATATCTTTTTCTGATTTTTCTGTTTTCAGATTTTCGATTGAGTTTCGCTTATATTGTCTTCATTTAATTAAATATTACAATTTGAGGTTTTACTCATAAAGTTAAAATAAAAATAAAAATATTCATCCTAGACTTGCAGAAAAGTCAATAGATGTCGCATATTAAATAAAATGGATAAAGATTTATCCAGACACTATCTAGAGAGCATTTAGTTCGGGTTTGAATCTTGCAATCATACATAAAGATAGCAGCCAATAGTATATGCGTTAAGAAAAATGAAGATAGTGTGGGTGGTTCTTAGTCGAAGTATGATACAGTTAAAAGTGACCGAATTGGATATCGACACGGTGGCGCAGTGGTTAGCGCGTTCGCCCGGTAAGCGAGAGGTCCTGGGTTCGAGTCCCAGATGTGTCAATATCTTTTTCTGATTTTTCTGTTTTCAGATTTTCGATTGAGTTTCGCTTATATTGTCTTCATTTAATTAAATATTACAATTTGAGGTTTTACTCATAAAGTTAAAATAAAAATAAAAATATTATTTTTCCGTTTAGTTTTTGTATGAATATGTCATTAACATAGATAATAAACAGTAACGGTCCCAGGACTGTACCTTGACGTACGACTTACTTTTGGTGAACCAAGCACACCATTTTTTTCTTCAACTTGGGGACGTTTGAAAAGGTAGCTTTTTATCCATTCTAGAGCTGAATCATTTAATCCAATGCTTCTTAATTTACTTATAAGTTTGTCATGTGATATACTGTCAAATACTTTTTTGAGATCTATAAAAATTCCCAGGCATTTAAATTATTTATCTAATGAACTATGTACAAGGCTACTTAATTTTGCAATTGCATCTTGTGTGCTTCTACCTTCTATAAAACCAAACTGGTTTTCATTAATTGTACCATTGCATTTTATAAATTGGCTCATTCTTTTTTTATCAAGTTTTTAGAAAAAATTGCTATATTTGAGATTACTGATATGTTTACTTCTTCTGGAATACCTGACTTAAATATTGGGGTAATAGTAGTTTCTTTGTAAATTGATGGAAATACTCCGCTTTGGAAACTTGTATTTATTATATGCATTAATGACTTAGAAATTTGATTTATGTTTTTTAAAATATCAACCGTAACTGCATCAAAGCCCGGAGCAGTCCCCCTTTCATATCGGTTATGATAGAAACTATTTCCTCCTCTGTGGTGACTTCAAATGTTGTCATTTTATTTTGAGCATTTATATTAGTCTGGAGATGTTATAATATTTGGATCAATGTAAATGAGATTGGCGAGATTTTTCCCTACATTTTCAAAGAAAGTGTTATATGTACAACGAACTTCTCCAAATTTCTGATTTGAGAAGACGAGCACTCGGATCATAAAAAAAAACTGTGAGTCAGCATGTGGCTGGTCAGGTTGCGCTTTTGAGAACATTAAAAAATGCACTTGAAACAAATAAAAAGTTTAACTCGACTGTGAGTCAGCATGAGGATGAACATACTGCCCTTTTGAGAACATGAATAGATGCACTATGAAGAAGAAAGAGGTTTAAATCCACTGTGAGTCAGCATGTTCTTTGTCAGATAATGCTTTTGAGAACATCAACGAACTCTGGAAATAAAAAGGGTTTTTTCTACTGTGAGTCAGTGTGTGGGTCATCAGATAATTTTTTAGCGAAAATGAACAGTTGCACTCAGAAAAAGATAAGAATTGAATTGCACACGAAACATAAAAAAGGTTTTTATCCACTGTGAATCAGCATGTGTCTAGTAAGACTGCCTTTCGAGAAGATAAATAATTTCATTAAGAACAAGAAAAAGGTTTTTCTCCGCTATGAGCCTGCATGTGGATCTTCAGTCTGTCCTTTCGAGAACATGAATACTTGCATTTGAAACATGAAAAATGTTTTTCACCACTGTGAGTTAGCACGTGTCTCTTCATATTGCTACTTTGAGAACATGAATAGTTGCACTTGGAACATGAAAAAGGTTTTTCTTTACTGTGAGTCAGCATATGCTTCTTAATATCTCCCTTTCGAGAAAATGTGTAGTTGCACTCGGAACATGTAAAAGGTTTTTCTCTTCTATGAATCAGCAAATGTTTCTTTAAAATTCCCTTTCGAGAAAATGCATTGTTGCACTCGGAACAAGAAAAAGGTTTTTCTCCACTGTGTGTCAGCATGTGGGTTGTCAGATTCCTCTTTTGAAAACATGAATAATTGCACTCGGAACAAGAAAAACGTTTTTCTCCACTGTGAGTCTGCTTGTGGATCGTCAGACTGCTCTTGTGAGAACATAAATAGTTGCATTCGGAACATGAAAAAGGTTTTTCTCCACTGTGAGTCAGCATATGGCTAGTCAGATTGCTCTTTTGAGAACATGAATAAGTACACTCGGTACAAGAGAAAGGTTTCTCTCCACTGTGAGTCCGCATGTGTACGGTCAGACTGCCTCTTTGAGAACATAAATAATTACACTCGGAACATGTAAAAGGTTTTTTTCCACTATGGGTCAGCAAATGTTTCTTTAAATCTCCCTTTCGAGAAAATATATTGTTGCACTCGGAACAAGAAAAAGGTTTTTCTCCACTGTGTGTCAGCATGTGAGCCGTCAGATTGCTCCTTTGAGAACATGAATAAGTGCACTCGGAACAAGAAAAAGGTTTTTCTCCACTGTGAGTCTGCTTGTGGATCGTCAGACTGCTCTTGTGAGAACATAAATAGTTGCATTCGGAACATGAAAAAGGTTTTTCTCCACTGTGAGTCAGCACGTGTCTCTTCATATTGCTACTTTGAGAACATGAATAGTTGCACTTGGAACATGAAAAAGGTTTTTCTTTACTGTGAGTCAGCATATGCTTCTTAATATCTCCCTTTCGAGAAAATGTGTAGTTGCACTCGGAACATGTAAAAGGTTTTTTTCCACTATGGGTCAGCAAATGTTTCTTTAAATCTCCCTTTCGAGAAAATATATTGTTGCACTCGGAACAAGAAAAGGGTTTTTCTCCACTGTGTGTCAGCATGTGAGCCGTCAGATTTGTCTTTTGAAAACATGAATAATTGCACTCGGAACAAGAAAAAGGTTTTTCTCCACTGTGAGTCCGCTGATGGATCGTCAGACTGCTCTTGTGAGAACATGAATAAGTGCACTTGGAACAAGAAAAAGGTTTTTCTCCACTGTGAGTTCGCTTGTGGATCGTCAGACTGCTCTCGTGAGAACATGAATAGGTGCACCCGGAACATGAAAAAATTTTAACTCCAGTATGGGTGCGACGGTGACTTAAAAAATCATTCTTATGATAGCAAGAGAAGTCACAATGAGGACAAGAGAATCGTTTATCCACAGGATGCATCTTCAGATCTGTCGACAAATTTCAAAAGGAACACGGGTAAAAAAGGCTCATTAAGACTTATTATCCGCGATAAGTTGAAAAAATGGATGTTGCTAAATGTTAATTTACAATGAAAATCTGTTTTACCTGCTATCTGGTTCATTCTTTCAATGCGTTCTAAGCTTTCTTTTTTAACATCCAACAGGTTTGTGTCAATTTCCATATAAGGAAAACTCCCCTCATCTTCTTCTCGGGATCCAAGAACCACCTTAATGCCCACTGTCTCCACATTAGTGCTGTCTGCAAAAACAAAACGACAATTCATACATTGATGTTTGATATATATCTTAACTATTTTAAAACTTAACTATACATTTAAAGGATAAAAGATTGTGTCCAATGATTTACTATGTATATGGGCAAGGATTTGGATGAGATACGGTCAATATAAGATAAAATAATGACCCCAGATGTCCGCCTCAGTGGCCAATGCTTCAAAAGGACCCTGCTCCTGAAGAAGTCAATGAATTTTTTTCATTTCCATCAATATTTAAGCATTTTAAGTGTAACTTAAATATTACTTATAAGCGTAACTTAAAACATGTCTTGAATAAAAAGAGTTTAAAACTTCATAAATCGGGAACTTACAGCGAGTAATGCAATTAAGTTAAAAATACAATTTAAACATACAATTATAACTATCTGTCTGCGTAATTTCCGCATCTTGCAAACATTCCTTTTTTACATCTTGGAGGTCGAAATCTATACCCTTATACAGCATTCCATCTTCGTGGTCTTCCTCGTGCCCCGGTTCCGTCTTGATGGAAATAATCTCAGGATTTAGTAGATCCATGGCCCTGCTGTGGTAGCGGCAGGTAATTGGTGCAAGTCAAAATAAAACTTCCTGAAACAGAACATTTTTATAACGGAACTATATTTCGCGTGAGTTTTGATTAAGTGATCTTGAATGTCGTATACATAACTCATATATTAAAACAAAAATATAATAATTATTGTGACGTATTCGCATTTGACATTTTAAAAAGGTTGAGAGAATCGCCATCGATAGTGGTATAACTCAATACAATGAACTTATGTTATTTCGTGGTAAATATTAATAAATACGGTTATCTTTGCTAGCTTGTTTAATGAACCTGATGAGCTGACCTTCAGTCAACAAGTGGCAGCCGCAAATGACAGGAAGCGTACCACAGACCATGAGATAGAAAAATGCAAAGACAATAAATAATACGAGCATAAACAATAATACCGACATCCCTCTTTTCCTAATAAAGAAAAACAAGTCAAAACAGCATATACATTAAAAATATAAAATTTTATCTTTACATTTTTCATGAAATAGTAATAAAAAACCATACAAGTGCAATACAATGAACAAAATTAATTTTAATCAGATGGATTATATCTATCAGGTTTATTAACAGTTCTGCCCGAACGGGTTCGGGTGCTTGTCTCATTGCTTGTAATCTCATTGGAAGTTGTAGGACCAGAATAAAACGGGATGGTAAGAAAATCATTGTCAAAACGTACACCTTCCTTCGATGAACTACTTCCATCATGCGGTGATGATGATTCCTGACGTGATCTGTCTAAATTCAAGTGTTTCCTATTCCCACGGTATCTTGAACCATCAGGAGTTTCAACTATATATGACCTCGGGCATCCTTTAACAATTTCTACTACAGTAGCTGGCGACCATGAACTTGACACATTTTTTTAAAAACTACTCTATGCATATCTTCAACTCAGACAAGTTCCGAAACTTTTTATCAAAATAATGTTTCATTTTGTTTTGACGATCTTTAAATTGATTTTCATATTATTTAAAGCGTACAACGTTCGGTCTCAGCTTACTTGATGTTACTGGCAGGTAACATCTAAGTTGACGTGACATTAAAAGACTTGCAGGAGATGGAAATTTTTTTTTTACTATTTCTGTAATGTAACATAGCTAGATACGGATCAGTTTTGTTTTGGATTCAAGACATTTTCTTAATATATTCTTAACTATTTTTACGGAACTCTCAGCTTGACCATCAGACAGAGGATAGTTTGGATTGGTTGTGATATGTTTAATATCCCACTCATACAAAAAGTTTTAAAAAATGGCTGATAGGAATGGTAGTCCATTATCACTTAGAAGCGTTAACGGTATCCCATGACGTGAAAATATTGCTTTGAAGTGTGTGACGACAGTTTCCGCATTATAATGGTATAAAATTGAATTTTCTATGTATTTCGAATAATAATCCGTAACAATGAGATAATTTGTGTTATTGAAATGCATTAAATCTACACCTACCTTTTCCCAGGGAAAATTAGTGATACCATGCGGCAACACAGGTTATGACGGATTGAATTTAGTGCAAATCTGATATTGATCGACAACATTTTGAATATCAGAGTTAAAATTCGACCAAAAAATCATATTTCTGACTAGGCTTTTTGCTTTTGACATACCTAAGTGACCTTTTTGCATATCTCTTAAAATTTCCGGACGTAAAATTAATGGTAAGTATAATATAGGCAATAAAACGCGTAACACAGGGTTATATTTAATAATTTATTGTGAAAAAATTGGAAAAGTAAATGAAATCAAATACCTGGGTGTAATACTCGACTCAAAACTGACTTTCACAGCAAACTTTGAATATGTGTTAAAAAAGGTATCAAAAAAGGTAAATTTTCTTAGAAGACTAAGACGTAAATTAAATAGAAACACTACGGAGCTCATTTATAAAACTAACGTTGCTCCACATTTAGACTACTGCTCTACGATGTTATATTGGGCCAATGAAAGTAATTTGAACAAACCCGAAGTTATACAAAACAAAGCTATGAGATCTATACTGGGGAAAGGCACATCAAATGAGAGAGGAACTAAATTGGATTCCAATAAAAAAGAGACTACTATTCAATGTAATAATTTTTGTGCATAAAATTATGAAAAACCGAATGCCAAATACTTGTAAGGATGAAATTGTTTTTAATAGAGACGTCCATAATTACAAAACAAGAAATATAAACAGAGTTCGATTGCTACAAATGAAGAAATCAACATCACAGAACTGCCTAATGTACAGAGGACTAAAGATGTATGATGAAATGCCTGAAAGTATGAAGAATGAAGAAAGAATAAATGAATTTAAAAAGAAATGTTATGGTGACTGTAAAAATATTGAAATTTATCAAATGAAATTTTACATAGTGCTAATAATTTTACATTCATGTAGTATAAACTAACTCAATAAATAAATAAAAAAAGACATTTTGTTTTGAAGAGTTTCGACACATCCGTGCCATCCGTTCCGACCGGCTTCCACACATCCGTGTCATTCACAGTTTTAAGTTTGCTCGTGAATGACACGGATGTGTCGAACCGGTCGCAGGAAATTTAAAATTAAAGTAGAACATTGAAAATTGAAACTCTTAAAAACAAAATGTCGGAAATAAGTGTTAATATAATGTGAGTATTTATTAACAGAATGCTGCAAATTCTATTTAGGGAAGTGTTTACGACAAGCGGATCCGCCAATGTTATTTATGCTATTGAATTCAGTGCTTAAGAAGTACACAACTGATTTATTCAATAAGCGATACAAGCGACAATGGATATTACTGACTGACGCTAATGTTATCAAATGTTTGGGGTTAGAACAAAAAAAAGCGAGTATATTCTATCGTACATTAACCGTAGAATGTTGCTGTCTCAATCTACTACTGCTCAAGTCAAAGAAGCGATTAATTTTTTCCACGGAAACATTAAACCAAAATTAGGTAGACTTCTAAATTGAAAGTTTAAATATTTCTCGAAAAAAAACGTTAAATGAATGCCCTTACACATGTAGGTATATTTATTGGCGTCGGTGGGGTAAGCGAGTTGCGTTAGACTCAGCGCAGATGTGCATGTGAGATGTGAGCCTGCCTTAGATTAAATGAAACAACATATCTGATATCGATCAGTTTGGCTGTCAGTCGCTACCAAATTGATTGTCGCTACGTGATTAATATCAGTATTGGTACTTACCTTTAACTATCACAAGTATGGGATGATAAATTTAACTGCACGGATTAAACAGAGTAAGGATATTATGTAGAATTAGAGATTGGAATCATGATGGACTGAAGGTGAAGAAAGCTTACGTCAGGCGTCTGCCGCGTCAGGAATAAACCAAAACCAGTGTTACCGAAACCAAAACTTCAAAATCGGGAGAATTTTCGCCTAAAAATCGGGAGAAAACGGGAGAAATTTGAAGAAATCGGGAGATGACTAGAATTATTTTAGTAAAATTTCTCCCTTGTCAATAATTCGAATACCTTTTATTATAGCGAAACAGAACCTTAACAATAAACGAAAAACCCATAAGCAGCGCCGTCAATCCGATTACTGTAGATGTTGCCTGTGGAATAACGCAATTTTCCCTAACGTTCAACGGGGACTTATTTCACGTCTGGCAACTCAGCACGAATTTTTGTTAAACTTCGACCTTGGACCCGTCATTTAACGAGACGCAAAATTCATTTAATACCTTCTTACTTTTAAAAGTGAACGACATTCATATAAGTAACAATCTTTCAATCAATAAGTTTTAATTTTGTTAAGGAACCAATAAACCACCTCATGGGCTTTTTCAAAACACCTCTCATCTGGCGACAGATACTTGATAACGATACACTGTTTAGTAATCCTTTATCGAAATACCTGCTAATATCTCAGTCCAATCATCAAAAACAAAAAGAAAGTGCATTGACCATATTAAAATTGTTATTAAAATTATTACTGTTATGAAATACTAAGGAGTTATATTAGATTAAAATTTAACCATTAAACATTTTCATGTTCCGACTGCAACTATTCTTTTTCTTAAAAGGAACATTTAAAAGTCCACAAGCCGTGTCATAGTGGAGAAAAACCCTTTTCGTGTTCTGACTGCAACTATTTATGTTCTTGAAAGTCACAATTTAACATTCACAATTCAATGTGGAGAAAAACCTTTTTTATGTTCCGATTGCAACTATTCATGTTCTCAAAAGGATTATTTAAAAGTTCACCAGCCGTCTCACAGTGGAGAAAACCTTTTAGGTACATGTTCCGACTGCAATTATTCATGTTCTATAAAGTGACAATTTAAAATCCACAAGCCGTCTCACAGTGGAGAAAACCTTTTACATGTTCCGACTGCAACTATTCATGTCCTCGAAAGTGACAATTTTTATATCATCAACAAGCCGTCCCGCAGTGGAGAAAAACCTTTTGTATGTTTTTCTCCACTGTGAGTTCGCATACGTAGTTTTAAATTTACCTTTGGAGAACACGTATGATTACAGTCGGTACAAGAAAAGAGTTTCATTCCACAGAGTGTCACCATGTGTATCTTTAAATTTCTCTTTTGAGAACATGAATGGTTACAGGCAGAACATGAAAAAGGTTTTTCTCCACTGTGAATACGCATGTTCTTTGTTTTTTTTTTTCCTGTTCTGATCATGAACAGTCACAGACAGTACACGAAAAAGTTTTTTTTTCCAGTGTGGGTAATCTTTCGGGAACACGAGTAAAAAGAAAATTTCCCAGAATGCGTCTTCAGGTCTGTAATTATTGTAACGTATTAATTTGTAACGTTTAAAATCAAGGCGAGTAGGTACTGTTTTTTTCTTTTATTTTTATTTCCGTTAAGTTTGACACTTGAGTGTCGGAAGGTTGGCAACGCGTGCAGGCAAAAGAAAAGAGGCGAAGAGGCAAGATGGCGGGTGCACTAACAATAAAAACTTCGCAGAAACTTCATATAATGCAGAACGGAAAAACGCCATTTTAATTACCTCAAAAAACACCTTGAAGGCCGAGGACATAAAAATAAAAATTCAAAAAAATATTAATTTTACAAAAATAAAAGTTCGAGTAAATGGAGTAAAAAAGATCGGAGAACAAAAATTTGTGATTTCTTGCCAAAAAAAAAGAATATGCAGAAAAATTAACCGAAGAGATAAATAAAGTAATTGGAAAAGAAGTATCGGCTGAAGAAATAAAAAAAAGGAAACCGTGCTTAATGTTGAAAAGGCTGCAATGCCAATTGACTGAAGAAAAAATTATAGACGGGATTGTACAACAAAATGAAGGATTAACCCTAGAAGACAAAAAAGACATTTAGCTTATCAAGGAATTAAAAAATAAGTACAATGAAGGAAAAGAAAACGACACCACTAACTACATTATTGAAACAAATGGAATGTTAAGGAAAAAACTAATAGATAAAAAAAAATAAACATCAAATTCCAAAGAGTATACGTAGAAGACTGCAGCCCGCTCAGACAATGTTACCATTGCCTCAAGTTCGGCCACACAGCCCAAAGATGTCTCGCCAGGACGCAGCCTCCCATTTGCCCTCATTGCACTAAGGAACACGTATTATCCAAATGTGAAAACAAAGAACAAACTCCAATCTGCAACAACTGCTGTGTCCAAAACAAAAGGTTTGATATTAACTATTCCACCGATCATAGAGTCGATAGCATAAAATGCCTTTACCGGCAAAAAATGCTTCAAATTGCTAAAGAGCGCATTGACTACGAATAAATATTGTAAATTTTCATTTCCTCAAACTCTTATCTATAAATTAACAATTAATGATTCTTTATGTAACATAGCATTAGGTAAAAAAGTATGTATTGAAGAAAACTTACATCACTCTATAAGAGATTTCTATTTTATTTGCACTGAAAAAGGATTTACTCAATTTCATAAAAAGACGTACTCTACTGGCGAAACTAATTACTCCATTCCAGGGTACCATGTAACAATAATAAGAATAAACAAAAACTCTGATATTGGAATACCTATTTCCAGCCAGTATAATGCTCCCAATATTAATGATTATGATGTTTTTATTTTAATGTTTATAGTTTATATTTTTAATATAAAATTTAAAAACGTAAATAAATTATATATTTAAGTATATGTTGTTATTTCAGCCATCATATCTATGTAGACATAGTGTATATTTAAAATTCTTTGCCTCTACCATTTGTCATTACAAATTACATAAATGTATTCATAAAATAACTAACCTAAAACTGCAAAATGAATGATTTTTTATGTAACGCTTTGGATAAAAAAAATTGTATAGAAGAAAATTTGTGTCACTCCATAAAAGATTTCAATTTAATTTGTCCTGATAAAGGATTTAGCCTATTTCATGTAAATATTAGAAGCATAGAAAGGAACATGGATGAATTAATAATATAATTAAAATAATTAAATTATTTCCCGGGCTGCATAGTTTTAACAGAAACTCACTCAGCCGGTGAATTGAATTTCACTATCCCGGGGTACGCTTACTACACAACAACAACAAAGTTAAACAAAAACTCTGGTATTGGAATATTTGTATTTAACCAATACAATGTACTTAATATTAAAGAGATTCACAGTATTAGTAATGTTAACATATCAAATATGGAATTTAAAGACATAAATAAACATTATAACATTATTGCTATTTATCGAACACATAGGTCGATAGTGTCACACTTTATTGATGAATTAAAAAATATTTTATTAAATTTTAGAAATAAAAACAATGTTTTTGTTAGAGATATGAATTTAAATATCGCAAACGACTATTCTAGTAAGGATAAAGATAGCTATCTCAACATGTTAGCAGAACTCAATTATTTATCGTGCATAAATTCGTACACTAGAGACGTTCGAGGTCAACGACATTCATGCTTAGATCATATTTTTACAAATATACCGGATATCCAAATATAACAGCAGCTGTCATTCACACAACTATCACCATAAATAAACCAATCATACTATCACCATAAATAAACCAATCATTAGATTGATAACTTGATGCTTTTTGTACTGACGAAGTGTCAACGCTATTTACTATATATACATGCTATTTATATATATATATTTGGTGCCCATGTGATATGACGTCACACATACCATCGACAAGAATTTAAAAAAAGGCTCAACCATAGACAATATAATTCTTCTCTTTATTATTCTCTCGGTACCTAATTCATTAGCCTAAAATATTTTAAAAATAAAGTGAAATGTCAAAAACTTTCCCAGAGCAACAAGAGCTGCATCTGACGGATTGCTGCTTAAGAAAATGAACTTACTTTTCTTTACAGCTCATTTTCTCTAGACAGAGCTTTTGTCAGATGGAAACCCCTTGCTTTAAGAAACCAACTGTCGTAAAATAACCTTAAATTACTTGAAATTTGAATCCCTTCAAAACGGGAAGCACAATTTCAAATAAGATTAGCGTTCCTACGACAATATCGAATTTGGCACTTCTCTGGTATAGAGAAATGAAAACTCAATTACATGTTTTAGTATTTTATTATAAACAGGAAATACAAGAATAACCAAATAACCATCACGCCGTTTCCCCGCAGGGGTAGGCAGATAGGACGGACGGCTAAACAACTCGGTCTTGGCACACACTCTTTGCCACATTCACACATCGACTCATACATCTTATTGTACTATTCTGACATTTGCCGTGGCCCGGCGCAAGTATCTGATTCACTTGATCGTGTCAGGCCTTCCTCCGGCGTCCCCGACTTAATATATTCTACTTACATTCAAAGCTTTGTTCATTCGTTTTACATACCCAAACCATCTGAGGGTCTCTTTCTTAATCTTACTCATTACGCTTACATCAGCCTTGCATTCTTTGCGGATCTCCACATTTCTCACACAATCATAAGAGTAATAATACAATATGGATGATTTGTTTAACACCATTTTTGTAAAAAAATCACCTCAAAGGCGCTCTGCACAAACTCATAATATATTTCTACAATCTTACTTCCAGCTACAAAGTAGACAAACCATTTCCATCATCCACCGGTTCATCAATCACTAATATAGAGCAGAAAATATACAGGACGATGCATGGTTTTACAACACATACGCCTCAGGGATCTCATTGCTATAGCATTCAGTCTACTTTCCTCTATCAGTTCCATGCCTCACTGCCATACATCAAAGTGGGTACAGGACAAGACATCAAGGTGGGTAAAAAGTGGGTACTGTTTTTTGTTAGCGCCAATGGCTTTCAGTCCATTTATTAAATATCTCTATCAGCCTTCCCGTCTCTCGTAAACATACTTCTCACGATATGCAAACTCATCCACCCACTCTAAGGATTTATCATTCACAACCATATTGCATACTGTTTTCGTACTCTCTTTACTGATAAAAATAGAAAATACAGAATAAGAAAGTCAAGCGTACTGAGAATGTATTTTTCCTGTAGCATCCTGGTCCAGTCCATGGAATAGATTTCCTTCTTGTGTTCTCTCAAGGGCAGCGCGGCCACAGAGTGGTGGAACACGTCAGCCCCCATCTCCTCATATGACACAACAATGCTACCGTCCTACATACCTACAACAAAGAATCATCATAAATTAAAAATGCTTTTAAATGTGCACCAAAATAAGTCAACTGACTTTCATAAAAAATATTTAATAAACGTTAAAACGTTAGCAGAATCGTCGTACTGCATCCGGTACTACATAAAGTTCACCAAAAAGCAAGTTTATCTTCGCAAAATAAATATCTTTACCTAGATAATAAATTGAAATGCTAACAAACCAGTACTCTGTTGGCGCGGGCACTAGTAATTAGTAATCCTTAGTCTCCACCAGCCTGGGTGGTTTGGTATATTTATGATCATATGATATTTATGATCAGCCTTCACGAATTGATGTTTCAAGCTGAAAATATTTTAAAAGATACATGAAAACTAAGATAGGTATAACAAAACAAAACAAATGCAAATGCAGAAAAAAGTTTAAACTGCAAATGAATGTACCTTTGACAAGAAGAACCGTAGCAAAGAGAGTTTCATATGAATATTTATATCTTTAGGTTATAATGAATGGGTTTCACGTCGTCAATTGAATCACAAAATATACCTACCATTTCGCCACACTCTTAGCCACAAACATATGCACGAGTTCTTAATCGGGTAGTCGATGTATTAATAGTCTGCTGATTTCACTCCGCGCCTATTTTAGAAGCAATTTTACATTTGGTCAAAACTCACAACATGCAAACAAATCGTAAAGCGACCATTTTGAAATATAATTGCGCAGAGCGTCCGCAACTGTCAATATAATCCAAAAATGCAAAGTCTTCCCATTGGTGGTCTGGGGAACGGCGTCACACAGTCATAGATATTATCTATCTTTGTTCTCGGTTGAAGTTTTTGGCCGGAGTTATACCCCCCTGACTATCACTGATCATTATTCTTGTATTTTTAACCACAAAACCAGCAATCCAATATTGCCATCATTTAAACAAACAAAATCTTCCAAAAATGTACTTAATATGGATACATTAAAAAACAAATTTCAATCAGAAAATTGGATCGAATTATTACAATGTAATGATGTCAATATCTGCTGTAAAATATTTGAAGAAAAAATATCTAAATACATAAATGACTCGTCAAAAAATATAATTCCCAAACACAAACTGTCTAACTTCAAACCTATAAAACCATGGATTACTCATGGATTAATAGTATCTGTACGACGTAAGCAAGCTCTTTATAAATTAACAACTCAACAACCTAATAATAAAAACTTACTTAATCACTTTAGAGCATATAAAAATAAACTTACATATATCATAAAACATACTAAAGAAAGTTACTATAAACGGAAGTTGGATCTAGCTGAAAATGATAGTAAAAGAGTATGGACGGTTGTAAATGAAATAATTGACAAGAAAAGAACAATAATAACGAAATCAATGCTATTAATCATGATAACTCAAAAACATGTTGTAAAGAAAACCCCTCAAAAGCTGCAAATATATTTAACACTTTCTTTGCAAATGTTGGGAAAAATCTCGCCAATCTCATTCACATTGATCCAAATATTATAACATCTCCAGACTGTAATATAAATTTAAATAAATGAAGACAATATAAGCGAAACTCAATCGAAAATCTGGAAACAGAAAAATCAGAAAAACATATTGACACCTCTGGGACTCGAACCCAGGACCTCTTGCTTTCCGGGCAAACGCGCTAACCACTGCGCCACGGTGTCGATATGAAATTCGGTCATGTTTAACTGTACCATACTTCGACTAAGAACCACCTACATTATCTTCATTTTCTTTAACGCATATATTATTGGCAACTATCTTTATGTATGATTGCAAGATTCAAACCCGAACTAAATGCTCTCTAGATAGTGTCTGGATAAATCTTTATCCATTTTATTTAATATGCGACATCTATCGACTTTTCAGCAAGTCTAGGATGAATATTTTATTTTTAATTTTTAACTTTATGAGTGAAACCTCAAATTGTAATATTTAAATAAATGAAGACAATATAAGCGAAACTCAATCGAAAATCTGGAAACAGAAAAATCAGAAAAACATATTGACACCTCTGGGACTCGAACCCAGGACCTCTTGCTTTCCGGGCAAAAAATTCTTTGCCCGGAAAGCAAGAGGTCCTGGGTTCGAGTCCCAGAGGTGTCAATATGTTTTTCTGATTTTTCTGTTTCCAGATTTTCGATTGAGTTTCGCTTATATTGTCTTCATTTATTTAAATATTACAATTTGAGGTTTCACTCATAAAGTTAAAAATTAAAAATAAAATGTAATATAAATGCTAAAAATAAAATGACAACATTTGAAGTCACCACAGAGGACGAAATAGTTTCTATCATAACCGATATGAAAGGAGGATCTGCTCCGGGCTTTGATGCAGTCACGGTTGATATTTTAAAAAACATAAAAAATCAAATTTCTTAGCCATTAATGCATATAATAAATACAAGTTTCCAAAGCGGAGTATTTCCATGAATTTATAAACAAACTACTATTACCCCAATATTTAAGTCAGGTAATCCGGAAGAAGTAAACAATTACCGTCCCATATCAGTAATCTCAAATATAGCAAAAATTTTTGAAAAACTAGTTAAAAAAAGAATGAGCCAATTTTTAAAATGCAACGATATAATTAATGAAAACCAGTTTGGTTTTATGGAAGGTAGAAGCACACAAGATGCAATTGTAAAATTAAGTAGCCTTGTACATAGTTCATTAGATAAATCATTTAAATGCCTGGGAATTTTTATAGATCTCAAAAAAGCATTTGACAGTACATCACATGACAAACTTATAAGTAAATTAAGAAACATTGGATTAAATGGTTCAGCTCTAGAATGGATAAAAAGCTACCTTTTCAAACGTCCCCAAGTTGTAAAAATTAATGGTGTGCTTAGTTCACCAAAAATGAGTCATTTCGGCATACCTCAAGGTACAGTCCTGGGACCGTTACTGTTTATTATCTATGTTAATGACATATTCATACAAAAACTAAACGGAAAAATAATATCTTATGCTGACGATACTGTCATAATAATTGAAGGTACGGATTGGAATACTGTTAATAATCTAGCTAACATTGATATTAACATATTGAAAAATTGGTTCGATAAAAATCTCCTCTCTCTAAACACTGAAAAAACAAAGTTTATCCCATTCTCTATCAAAAAATTCAAATTAGAACCAAATTTAAACATCATAATACACCAAAGTAAATGTAATAAAACTAACTGCAATCAAGATTGTGCTATACTTAGTCCAACTCCCAAAATCAAATATCTTGGTGTATATATAGATCAACATTTTAAATGGAAAACACATATTTGTGAACTCGTCAAAAGGATTTGGAAATGTATTTATATATTTATTAGACTTAGAAATATTCTTAGCTTAGAAAACCTAAAAAGAGTGTACTATGCAACTGTTCAATCTATATTGCAATATGGTATTATTGGCTGGGGAGGAACATATGACAATATTTTAAATCCCCTCAAAATTGTTCAAAGGTTGATAATTAAGGTAATCTTGAAAAAACCGTCTAAATTTCCTACTGAAATTCTTTTTTCAATATTCAATGTGCCTATAATAGACAAAATCTATAAAAAATATTCAATTTCTCAAATTTACAAAGAAATACAGTTAAATACTCGTAACTTCCAATTCAATACATCAGCAAGATACCAGAAAACTATTAAAATTCCTAAATTTAATACTAAGCACATCCAAAATTCCTATCTTTATCTGGGCATAATCTATTATAACAACCTCCCATTAAAATTAAAAACCATCGAAAATATGCAGGAATTTAAGCCCAAATTAAAAAAATTACCTGAAACTGCTATAAAAGTCCCAAATATGTTTACTTTGTTTCTCAAAGTCTGCTATTTTATAAATCATTTATTCCTTTTTTCTTTCATTTCTTAGTTTCTAAATCTCTGAGTCTACTATTGTATAAATCTTGCGTTCTTTCATACGTATCCTTTACTTACTTATTACAATAATTTTTGTTACTGACTTACATGATTCTTCCATTTATAATGATTTTTTAATTTATATTATGATTTTTTTAAACTCTTCAGGATTTTTATTTTTAAATTATACAAGATTTTTTAACCTTCTTATTATTTACAATATCCGTTATTAATTACTAACTTACACGATCATTAATTTACTAATTGAGCTAGAACTCCCTCACCAAACACAAGAGCATTGTCTCTTTATGGTGAGGAAAGGTAATTTTTTATTTTTTGTTAACCTTATGTAACTATGTAACTGTTGTAACTTCATGTTTTTTTTAATAAACATTGCCAATAAAAATAAAAATAAATAAATAAAATAAAATAAATAAAAAATGTCAAAGAAACGAAGATTTTGAAAGATTTTTGATGAATTCTGCTTTGATCAAATGATCAAATAACAAGTGTGATGCATGCTGTGGCGCAGTTTATTGGACAAGGAGATAGTTAGCCCTAAAATCTCGTGGCAAAGGTTGCTCGTAGCAGACAAACAGAGCAAGGAGGAGTTCGCCGGGGGGCGATGCGATTGAGTCGATCCACTGCCAAGATATATGAGAGAGACCATCTGCTGTTGGTTTGACGGGACCGGGAGGCGATCCGCTGCCAAGTCCTATGTAGGAGACCATTTTGCTGAGGGCTTGTCGGGACCGGATGGAGTTCGGAGTCGATTTGCTGAGGGCTTGTGGGGGCTCAAGGAGGTCTGCTCGTGGCCACTTCTAAGATTCTACCGGGGCGTCGTATTAAATCTTCTACAACCTAGAATCTCTCTTTCTCTCTATGCCTTCCGACAGGTATTTATTTATCCTAATTTTGACTAGCATTTTTTTAATCTACTCGTTACACAGGAGGCCCTGAGGAAAATAATTTCCCTCAGGGCCTATGTCATCTTTGGGGATGCTGTGTGGAGGGTTTTTTTGGGAAAGGAAGGAGAGGAGAGTTCTGGGAAGGAAAAGGGTTTAAGGGGTGGGTAGGAATCTGGGGTTCAGTGTTTTTTGGTTATCCGCCTCCAAGACCTAGACAAACCTCACCCCATGAACCCGGATAAACCTCACCCCATGAACACGGTGCTAAATCACCAAACGTAGCGAACCACTTGGGGTAACCTATGGCAGAGGTGTTGGTTATCCAATAAAGGTTCCCGGGGCGGCGGTACCCACTTTCGCCTCCCATATTGTAACGAATAAGATTTTGTTAATATTAATTGGGTACATAATATTTAGAAAAAAACATCACTATTCTTTTCTTGCTAGAAATAGAACCCATGTTAAATAATTGTTCCTTGAAATTACCCCACAACATGTCCCACAAATCCTAAGTAGAGTCTCACTTGGTGCGTAATTAATTACGCATTACAATTTTACAATCTGAAAAATAAAAAGTCAAAACTTCATAAATATCTTAAATTTTATCGTAAAAACAGTAAAAGAAGATAGCACGATTCGTGGGTTCAAACAATCAAACAGTAGATTTACCTGAGGTCTTGGCAATTCTCTCAGTTTGCTCTAAACATTCCTTTTTAATATCATGGAGATCTATGTATATTTCAGTAAAATGAATTCCCCCTCCATCATCTCCTCGGGTTCCTGGTTCTGTCTTGATAGTAACAGCATCTACATTGATGATTCCTGGAATAATAAAACAACTTCTTCAAAGGGAGTATCTCTGGAGAAAATTAGATCCAGTGTTATTATGTGTTGTATCAACACACTACGCTATAAAAGTTATCTTTCTATGGGAGGAGAGGTGGTCAGGCAGTGGCGTAGCGTGGGGGGGGGAGCGGGGGGGGGGGGGGGGGGGGGCGGCCCGCCCCGGGCGGCACTTTTATGGGGGGCGGCAAATTTTCACAATAAATAATAATATTATCTTGGAAAAATTTAAACCATTTCAAATCATTATTTGAAAATGTTCTATGATACTTTCGTTTACGAATCCAACTCTTTTTTTTTGTTATTTATTAAAAATATCTAAAATTATATTTTTTAAGCTGCAATTTTCGCAATTTTGCAGCTTTCGCAATTTTGCAAATTTAGCAATTTTGCCTTGTGATCAACACACTCTGGTTTGTGATCAGAATGTATTTAGATACTGAACTGTGTTCAGAATGAATTTCAGTTGTCTCTTAATCTGTTGATACATTTCGAAAGAGACCATTATTTTATTCGAAGTGCAGTTAAAAAATTCTAGTTGCAGACTATTTATGTGCTGCCAGAATCAAAGAGAAACCATTTTTAGATTCTGAGTGTAGTTTTAATTCGCCAAATACAGATTTAATTTAACCCGTCTAATCACAGGACACGCAAATTGTCCCACATATTTAATTTAAAAATAAAACTGTGACATTATGCCCACACATTTAATTTAAAAATAAATTTGTGATTGCGATAAAAAAGTTAGGATACAGTTTTATTGCAATTTTTTTAAGAAAAGGAATTTGTGTTTAAAATTTGCGATGGGTAAACCAAATGTTGCGGCGGGTAGCAAATGATCCCTCTCAAGATCGAGGGATCAAATGCTGCGTGGATGTTGTGGACTGTGTACTGTATGCGGTTCTTATTTACCTATTTTATTATATTTTAATCGCACTTACCCAGACTGCTTCCCTCTTCGTTCAGTGTTCACTGGAAAGGTAGGTATGTTAGATTGGGAGAGATTTTGGAAGGGAATGGCGATTGGGAATGAACGTTTGATCGCGAAATAATAAGCGAGAATGGATGACGCGTGGCGATGGTACTTACGAATAGCTGCGATATTTAAAGTTCTGTTTGCGGTTTGATTACTAAAAACTGTAAAAGCGGTGCGGTTTTTAGGACTTGTGTCCTGTGCGGCGAGGTGAATTCAACTACGTTTATTCTATTTTAGGTATTTTTATTCGAATATTCGCAGGCGTGTATTTTTGAGCCAATTCACATACCCAATATCAAATAATATTTAGAAACAATAATGTTCTAATCAGCACGTCGGAAAAATGACTTTATCTAGATTTTAGAACGTTTTTGTTTTTTGCAAGAGGGTAAAAAAAACAATATAAGGAACAATGGGCCGTTTTCTGAGTAATTCCAAAATACCCACGAGATGGCAGCACGGTAATTAGCGGTCCTCCTGTCATCTAATCTATGGACTGACGCACTGACGTCTTTCAATGATTGATCTGTCATTTCGATAGCTATTTGCAATTTGTTTTCCGACAAGTTTAGCCAAACCGAGGGGTGAAATGCAGATCCCGCCAATGTGGGGGATTTTAATAAAAATGCACCTTCTAGATGAGAAAAGTGTGGAAAAGTTGAATAAAAAAGAAATTAAGGTGCGCTTGGCAAAATTGAGGGAGATACAGCCGTTTAAAGAATGAATAAAATGACACTTCGTGAACTTATACTACGCCATTTTGTTACTATTATGTTGGTATCTCAGACTTGCTATAAACGAAGGTTGATACGATTGTAGCCAACTTCGTGTGATATATAATAAGGCGGGTATTTATGAAAAACAGAATTAATAATGGTCACAAACCATGTTACACAAACCTGGCGTAGCCGCTAAACTACTTGAAAACTGGGATGTTTTTCTTGCGTTGACGCGAGTAGGCGTTATAAAGGGGCACAAACCATGTTACATAAACCATGTTACACAAACCTAGCGTTGCCGCTAAACTATTTGAAAACTGGGATGTTTTTCTTGCGTTGACGCCAGTAGGCGTTATAAAGGGGCACAAACCATGTTACACAAACCATGTTTAGCGTAGTCTTCGTTTAGGTTACTTTAATTTGGAAGGTGATAAACGGTTTAAAAAATCGTTGGAAAAAAGTCCGCTAGACAAATTTCATATTTACGCGCCTCATGTATCTCACGAAGTCGGCTACAGTCTAGCTGTTGTTTGCATCAGGTCAGGTATACCAACATTATAGTGACAATTGAAAAAATGGTGGATGGGCTGTCAATAGTGTTGATTGGCAAAGTGAAATTTTACTTAACGCAATTGCAAATTAATTACTTATTCAATTTTTTTTTTTATTGCTTTCCGCGCTTTCTTTCACCTTCCAGATTAAAGTTCTCCACTTAAAACGCGGTAAAAACATCGTTTTCGGCATAAACCAAACATTGGCAATGGCGTAGTATCGGTTCAGGAAGTGACATTTTATTCATACTTTAAACGGCTGTATCTCCCTCAATTTTGCCAAGCGCACCTTAATTTCTTTTTTATTCAACTTTTCCACACTTTTTTCATCTAGAAAGCGCATTTTTATTAAAATCCCCCACATTGGCGGGATCTGCATTCCTCCCAAATCGAGTTTGCTCGATTTGTAAGTAAAATGCACAAAAAGTAAGATGCTGCTCGCCACAGACCATGCTGCTCAACGACCTCAATGCTAAGCATGCTCTCAACGACGATGGACTCCTTATCGTAGCGCTGGTTCTGCCCTTCAAACCATACGTTGAATGTAAGATATGTATGGATTTTATTATACCTCTAATACTTTAACCAGGGATTTAAGCGGTCTTTTAAATGTGATTAATTTTAAGTAAGTGGTACTATGGCACCCCCAATCAGGGTATGTTGTGAGGCTGAACTGAATGGGGGAGGAAAGAATATGGGAAATGTGGAGGCTGGGAAATGTCTGGCTATTCACACCTGGTCACCTAACACAACGAAAATGGTGGTTTTTCTCCTGCTGTTTAAGGAAGGGCCTTAAAAGAATGGATTTTTAATAAAGATCGTGAAAAGACCACTATTATAAGGAAGGAGAGGGAAATATTCCTAGTATGTAGGGAAATATTGCATGAGAACAAGTCGAATGCTGCTGTCATCTACTGTGGATGGATGTTCCGCTCTTGTCTGACGAATTTCTTGCTGGTGAACCGATACCAAAGGGATCTCATCAATTTATTAACATTATCTGCTACGTGTATTGTCTAGATCTGATAACCAGACAGTTACCAATTTCCTCCAGACTCAAAAGCTGCTGCAAAGCTTAAATCTCAAAGCATAAAGCTCGAGGCAAAAATCTAATCGCTTAACACTCAAGCTTAAACTCACAGCTTGAAGCACAATCTATAATTTCTCTCAACTATGTCTAGGGCATTGCACTGGTCTTCTTCTCTCGGATTCAATTATAATTTTCAGACGAATCTGACCACATGACGAAGGAGCGTCTGCCCGTCCGAGGCCACACATTCGAGGAGCACGTGAAATCCTTCACCAGCTACTGCGCTACTACCGTGGGGCTCCAGGTCATGCAGTGGTCATGCGTGTCCTACCTCTGCGAGGGGGACTTCAACCAGTCCTACTACTGGCTGAACGACTCTATCTTCATCATCAAAAAGGACCCAAATTTCCCCTTAACCACGGCTGAATAGAAGTTTAAATAGGTTTACTTATATTACCTCCTATCACCTTTGTATTTTGATATCCCTCATCTGTGAAATAGATTATATTTATATTTATTTTGAATGTTTACAAATAAAACATTAGCATAGGAAAAATCAATTTTTTATCAAGTAAATTCTAAAAATAAATGTTAATTAATATTGTATAGTATGGAGGTTGGGAGATTTCTACACTAGTTCCATATTTAATTTGCTAATCTTATTTTCTTTATTTTAATAGGTTGACTGTTCACAAAGTTGCTCACGCGTTGACCGATGCTACCACAACTATAAAATATAAGATGTAAAAAATAAATAAAAAAATGCCAAAACAATAAATAATTTATGCATAATGTTAATTATTTGTTGTACTGATATGTTCTTCTATGTGTATAATGTTTGTAAATGTTTTACGACACATTTGTATTATGTGTGTAATCTTGTTCTTTTCATATTGACCTCGAGACATAAAAGAAAGTTTTTTTATTTATTTATATATAAATATTTGTTAAATTATTTTGTGTTATTTAGTATAACTAAACAACAATCTTTTTTATCCATGGTAGTAGATGTCGTGCAAGGCCGCAGAAAACCATGACAAAACTGGAGCGAAACTCGCTCTTTATTTTAATAAAAGAAATATAATAATGATATAGTTATTTGTTTTTGGGGTGTTATTACCGTGTTGCGCTACCTCCTTCTTTAGCCAACTTTTCGGACAGCGTTGCAGTGTCCACCCTGATGATGGACACTGCAACGCTGTCCAAAACGTTGGCTAAAGATGAAGGTGGCGCTACACGGCATAACACCCCAAAAACAAGTAACGAAAATACTTTTGGCCGTGAAAATCTTAAAACGTATCATAATAATGGTCGTTTATTTCAGAATGTTGTGCAATGCAATACATTCCATATTTTGAAATAGTTCAAACATTGACAAAATATCAATGCATTCATATACAGAATGGAACAGAAAATAAATGAAAAATATAGTAGGTATATAATAATAAATCCAAAAAAATATGCAAAAATCCGTTCATGGGGGTTATTTCACAGGCTCCCATTTCCAGAAGGGCATCAGCGGGGACTCTATCTCCATCCAGGCAACCATGGCAGTGATGATGGTATTCTTCGACTGGCGTAGTCTGCGCCATAAGCTTCCCCACATTCCTCAACATTCGATGGTTAGACGATAAACGGAGTAGAAAATATGTTCAAATCCGTTTGCTCTCTTTCCACGCCCTTAAATCGTTCATTAAATGCCTCACTTAATTTTGCGCACTCACCATCGTATTCAAACGATGTAGAAGGCTTTTGTCCTTGCGGTGTTGGAAAATGCATCGTGTTATTCATTTCGAGTTGCACTTTCCACAGCCTTTATTTAGTTTCAAATGATTTCACGTTTTTCTCAGTTTCAACTTTTCTTTTCTTCGTAGTTGTCGTTAATAGGATTTTATTGATTAACTATCTACTTTACTTCCGCAACGATGACTAGAAAATGTTTATGACGAACTGCCTAAGATTCTTAGTTGCCATCAATCCTGAAATATCGGGACTGTCCCGTACAAGAAAATTAAAAATTCCGATGGAATTTCACTATCGTTTCACAATAACAAATTAAAATAAAAGTAAAATGGGAGGTTTTATCACGTTTTTATTTGTATCTAAACAACTTGCTAGTAACAATTTTGTGATAACGTCTTAAAAATGCATCTGAAACACCGTGAAAAAAAATCCCTTTCTGTGTAATTTTTTGTAATTCTTTCAGCAGGCCGCACCAAATGTGGCCGCGGGCCGCAGGTTCCCCACCCCTGCATTAAACCGTTCTTAAAACCAGACATCAAATAATGTATTCTCTAACTAAAGTGTACCAATTGGCATAAGTTAAGCTAGATCGCATTATGGGGGTTTTAGAGGATTTTTTTTTAACATTTTGTTTATTTTTATGTATTCGGGATGTTTTGGTATATCCATGATTTAAGACTTCAGTCAAGACCAAAGATATTTAAATACAGAGATGTGCTGCCGACCGACCGTCCGCGGACTACTATTTAATGGGCATAATTTTAATACAGAAATAATTTGTTCATTTTTATTATTTTTTAGGTGTACAGTAGTATTAGTTGACAATATAGTGTGAATACGGAAAGAATTCGTTCATTTAGTTGATTTTTGAAGATTTACAGTAGTAATGGTTAACAATATCAGCGACGCCGGGAAACACAGTCCCTCCCAGTAAAAACTTCGGATATCACGGCTCTTATATTTCAATATCTTTTATCAAGACGATTAATATCTGACACGTGTCATCTCTCATTGTTTTACGCAGCTATGTTATTTGAAAATGTTGCATGTTTATTTAATTTTATATTTAAAATATTAATAAAATACTTAAATATGTAAAGGATTTTAAAAAATCAGAATACGTTTGATTATTTGACATTCTGTTTTGAGGAAATAATACCCGAGTACTTTACAGACCCATTAAAATAAGTCCTGTTAGCCTCATCTTCATACATAAGTCTGGAAATGTTATATTATCGTGAAAACAAGCTTATGGGTCTGAGTAGATAACTCATAAATTAATAAATATTCGTTTGTGTTAATTTGAATAGCATAATATTTTTAATACTTTTAATAGATAAAGGGTTGTGCCAGCTAACCTTTGGGATTTGCTGAAGGTTGTTTGTTCTGACGTGAATCGGACAGCAATTTCGCCAAGGCATAGGTACAAAAACTTTTTCAGAATTGCAAAAAGTTATTCAAAATCTATTGGATCGACCGAAAATCTGAGTCCAGCAGTGTTGCCGAACCCGAAACTTCAAAATCGGGAGAATTTTCGCCTAAAAATCGGGAGAAAACGGGAGAATTTTGAAGAAATCGGGAGATGACTAGAATTATTTAAAAAAAAAAATCCCTTGTCAATAATTCGAGTCCCTTTTATTATTCCGAAGCAGAACCTTAACAAAAAACGAAAAAACCCATAAGCAGCGCCGTAAATACGATTATTGTAGATGTTGCCCGTGGAATAACGCAATTTTACCTAACGTTAAACGGGGACTGATTTGGCAACTCAGCATTAATTTTTGTGAAACTTCGACCTTGAACTGTCACCAGTCACTTAACGAGACGCTAAAATTTATTTAATACCTATTTACTCTAAAAAAGTGAACGACATTCATATTAGTAACAATCTTTCAATCAATAAGTAATAATTTTAATTTTATTAAGGAACCAATAAACCACCTCATGGACTTTTCAAAACACCTCTCACCTGGCGACAGATGCTTGATAACGGTACACTGTTTAGTAATCCTTTATTGAAATACCTACTAATATCTCAGTTTAATCATCAAAAGACAAAAGAAAGTGCATGGGCCATATTAAAATTGTTAATGAAAGTATAGAAATTATTACTGTTCTGAAATACTTAGGAGTTATATTAGATTAAAATTTAACCATGAAACATTTTCATGTTCCGACTGCAACTAGTCATCTTATCAAAAGGAACATTTAAAAGTCCACAAACCGTCACACAGTGGAAATAAACCTTTTTCATATTCTAACGGAAAGTATTCATGTTCACAAAAGGAATATTTAAAAGTCCGCAAACCGTCTCACAGCGGAGAAAAATTTTTTTTAAAGGAAGTTTGACGTTTAATCCTTGCCAAAATGTTAACCTAAAACAAATGCTTTGAATATGCTGTTGATATATATACAAATATAAGAAAGCATACAGCACTTATCCAGTGTATGTTCGGTAGTACCTATTTAAGCGAGCGGGTGTTTTCCGCTTTGAAAATAAATAAGAACAAACATCGCTCAAGGTTTACGGATAAACATCTCCAATCGATTCTTAAAATAACAACCACGAATATGACACCCGACTTCGATGAACTTATCAAAAACAAGAGAAGTCAGGTGTCCGGCTCAAGATAATTTACCATTTTACCCTCCTTTTTAACTTGAATGAAAATTTATAATAACTAGATACATATCTAACTAAATAAAGATTTTAATAATTGAGCATGGGTTTTAATTTTGAGTCTGGCCCGCTTAAACACCCAAAATCTTCTAAATGGCCCCTAAGAAAATGCAGTTTGACACCCCTCCGTTACGTAATAAATTATAATTTCCCTCATAATTCATAAATGATCGGTTTGTACGCGTCTATAATAGAAATATGCTTAGATTACAGTATTTTGTAATTATTCTGGTCAATACCCAAATCCGGAGAACATTTTTTTTTAGCCATAGACAATTAATTGCCTGATGAGCGGACCATACACAAAGAATTGACGAGAAACGATAAATCGATGAGAACTTCGAAAAATCGGGAGATTTTGATGCATTCCGGTAGATCGGGAGACGAAGTGAAAAATCGGGAGCTTCGGTAACACTGGAGTCCAGCCAGAGGCGGATTACGTGGTGAGGGCGCCCTAGGCAAGCAACTTATCGGCGCCCCTCTATTTTTCTATTTTTTTTACATACCAAGTAGCATCGCAATCGGTTATGTCTTTTTTTTGCATAACAAGAAGTAACATATACATATATACACACACAGTGGCGTAGCTAGCATGGGTGGTACCCGGGGTGGATGTCACCCCCCGGGGAGTGCCGCCCTCCCCTCGCTACGCTACTGTACACACACATACACACTCTCGTAGTTATAATATTAGTCGGGACAATTGATAAAATAATTGACAATTGATAAAACAATTGACAAGGCCAAAAATAACGCAAATCATATCGAAGTCCCCACTACCAGCGGCGCGATCCCCAAAATACTGACGACGGATTCACGCATTCTAACTTCCGAATCTGAAGCGAAATCCGCGCCAAATAAGGAAGAATGGATGAACGTCAAGCGCAAACAACGGACATGCAGGAATCTGATAGTCGGTAACGGAGATAAATCCTCTAGTATCAAGGTATGTCCAAGGATAAGGAATATCATAGTATCTAGGATTTCAAAGGACACCACAATAGATGATATCCGAGCGCATCTAGAGAAAAATAATATAACAAACTGTGAGATAGAGAAATTCATCGCTAATTCTCAGGAATACGCAGCGTTCCGTATAGGAGTAACAGATGTGTTATACGATAAACTTTTGCAGGAAGATTTGTGGCCCCGAGGAGTACCGGTAAGAAACTACCGTTACTTAAAACCGAGACAAAATCCGGTTGATCTTAACCAAAACCGAGGCAAACAAAACGATTCTGCGGCCACTAAATGACTAGAGAGCAGAGTTAAAGCAAATTCATTCCCCTGCACAATGTATTATCAAAATGTGCGGGGATTGAGATCCAAGACCGACGACTTCTTACATAGTGTTATTATACAAGACAACGACTTTATATTATTGTCAGAGACCTGGCTCAATGACAGTATTCATAATTGTCAACTGTTCGATCAACGATATAACGTCTTTAGAAAGGACAGAACTTCAGGCCAATCAAGAGGAGGAGGAGTGCTACTAGCCGCGAGGCGTGACCGCGTCAATCAATGCCAGAGACTCATGTTTCTAGAAAATGATGGTGAAAACTTATGGATTAAGGCTAAAATAAATGAAATTAGTATTTATATATGTATAGTGTACATTCCACCGGCTTCTCAGAGAACTACTTACTCTGAGTTTTTCGATAAAACCATAGCTAATTTTAACTTTTTAATAGATAAAAAAATTATTATTGTTGGCGATTTTAACTTACACTCCTGTGTGAGTCACAAAGCAACTCAAACAGATTTGTTATATTTTATGGAACTATTTCAATTGGAACAGAAAAACTTAATCACTAATATAACGAACAGGACACTGGACGTTATTATCAGTAATTTTGACTTAAAAGTGTTCAAATCCGTATACTCACTTGTTAATGAAGATTCATACCACCCATCTTTATGTATAGAATTCGCGCTCAATGTAAGCAAAGCCTATTGTCGGAATTTATTAAATGACGACAATGGAAATTGTGTTAAGCGAGGATGGAACCTAGAACGTGGTAATTTCGAATATTTTTATGTTTACTTGAATTCTCACGACTGGAAACCCTTATTAAAACTTAAAGATGCAGATTTAGCAGTAGAATATTTTTATAATGTAATTTATGACCTTTTTGACATGTGTTTTGAGAGAAAGCGTGTACCTTGTTTTAAAAGAAGATACCCTAAATGGTTTAATGGTGAGATTCTTAGTGACCTGAAAAGGAAATGCAAACTTCACAGAAACTGGAGGCGCACCGGATTGATGAGATATCGGGAAAAGTTTTGTATTCTACGATCTAAAATCAAACGTAGTATAAATATTGCGTATAAGGATTACATAAATAATATCGAAAAAAACGTCAAGAATGATCCGAAATCCTTCTGGAAATTTGTATCCGAAAAGAGGAAAGACGGTGGGTTTCTAAACTCAGTGTCATGGAACGGAAGTACTCATACTGGGCCCGATATTCCGGAAGCATTTGCGAATTACTTTAAGTCAGTCTATAGCGAACATAGTGCAGAATTTGACTCATACACCCCAGGCGGTTACTCTTCACTAGCTCAAAATGTTGACATTTTAAGTGTAAATAAAAATGATTACCTAGCTGCAATTAAAAAACTGAAACCAAAAAAATCTGTTGGACCGGATTTTATTAACACAATTGTCCTGAAGGGATATGCCGATCCGTTAATGGTACCGCTTTTACATATCTTTAATATTTCACTTAACTCCGGTAAATTCCCCGACCGTTGGAAAATCTCAAAGGTCACGCCCTTACACAAAAACGGCGATAAATCATGTGTATCTAACTACAGACCTGTGGCAATTCTTTCGGCACCGGCCAAATTATTTGAACTCGTAATACAAAAACGTATATACTATAAAGTAGAACCATTTCTCATAAACCAGCAGCATGGGTTTAGAGAGGGCAGGTCTACGACGACCAACTTAATGGTATTTACGGATTACGTCTCAAATATATTGGACAACAACGAACAAGTAGATGTCTCATATAATGATTTTGCGAAAGCTTTTGACAAAGTAGATCACCTCATATTACTGAATAAACTTGAAAGCTTCGGCTTCTCATACATGCTGCTTTTGTTCTTTCATAATTATTTGTCTAACAGAAAACAATACGTTGTTTACGGGCAGTTCACATCGAAACTCTACGCCACAACTTCTGGTGTCCCTCAAGGGTCTAATTTAGGACCACTTTTATTTTTATTGTTTATTAATGACATAGGGTTGTTTATAAGATTTGTAAAATTTTTGTTATTTGCGGATGACATTAAACTATACACCTGTATAACGACAAATGAAGACTCCATTCGTCTACAAAACGATATCGACGGTATAGTAGAGTGGAGTCATCAAAATAAACTTCTTTTTAACAGTAGTAAGTGTACAATTATGTGCATTACAAGGGCAAAGCGTACTTTATATTTTAACTATAAAATGTCTGGTACCTCTATAAAACATATCTCGATAACGAAGGATTTAGGAATCATTTTTGACACACGTCTGACTTTTCGAACTCATATCGATTCGGTGTGCAACTCTGCAATGCGAATGCTGGGTTTTGTTATATGTAATTCGAAATCTTTTACGAATACGGCAGTCATAAAAATGCTTTATTTTACTCTGGTTCGCAGCATTCTTGAGAGTGGATCGATAATATGGGGACCCGAAGATACCCTTTACTCAAATGATGTAGAAAAGGTGCAAAAAAAGTTTATGCGATACCTCTACATGCGAGAGTTCGGATATTACCCTTTATTGTATCCCTCTGATTTTCTCGCTGGAATGCTGGGGATAGAACGTCTAGACGTCAGGAGAAATATTGCAATGGTGTTAGTGGCGCACAAGCTGCTAAATGGGCACATTTGCAATCCAGATATTCTGGAACGAATTTCTTTTTATGTCCCTGATAATTTCATCAGAGCTAGACAGCACAGATTATTTATTTTTCCAAGGGGCAGGACCAACCTACCAATGATCATGCCTTTGGGGAGAATAACTACTTTGTTAAATCACATTTCTTCTGTGATTGACATTTTCAATTTGAACGAAGGAGAATTTAAGACAGCAATAAGCATACTATTTACCAAATCTGGCTAATCAGATAGTATTGATGTACTTACCCATGCAAATAAATGTATATACTTACTTATTATAAACTGTAATTTATAAACTGTTATTTGTGAAATGTAAATGGATTATACTGTTTTTCACAATAAATCAATAAATAAATAAATAAATAAATAAAACAATTTTAATAATTTATTAATAAAAAAAATTAATTTATCAATTGTTATTTAAAAATTGGTATCTACTAACCACATTAAAGGACATAAAAAGTATATAATTTAAAAGAATTTCTGCGTTTACATTTTTGTCTTGCAAAGTTGTTAATAACGTCGTCATAATTTAAAGATAGTAAAAAGTTTGTTTCAATGTGAAGTTTTGCTAACGAATAATCTCTTATCTGTCACGGAAAATCGAAGATAATTTTCCACTTTCCTTAGACATGAAACCTCCGCTTACTAATGCAATTGCTAACTGCCGTCGATACGCACATTTTTAAGGCTATGTCAATGTTTGGGTAAATTATTTCGAGTTATTTATTTCGTAGAACCTATTAAATCGCTTTGGTTGTTTGGGGCAGTTCTCCATGTCGAGCTAACGCTATTAAATAAGAACGAAGATGGATAAATTCATCAACTAAGCAGTTTTCTAAATCACTAGAATATATCGTTTCTAACATACAAGCACTCTTTTGAACATCTTCAGAATTGACCAAATTCCTTAAAAAAGTAAATTTACTATAAAGATTTACTGATCAAAGTTTTCTTAAGTGTGAGTAAATGTGTAACTTATTAGATATCCCTTCGTAGAATGGCAGCACATGAATAGTTGCAGTCGGGACATGAAAAAGGGTTTTTTCCCACTGTGGATAAAGACGTGATGCTAAAGACATCCTTTTGAAGAACATGAATAGTTGAAGTCAGGACACGAAAAAGGTTTCTCTCTACTGCCAATCAGCGAATCCGTTCTAAGACGTCCATTTTGTGAACATAAATAGTTGCAGTCAGGACACGAAAAAGATTTTTCTCTGTGGATGAATATGTCACGTTTTAGTTGTTATATTGTAGAACATCAAAAAGTGTTTTATCCACTATGGGAAAACGAATGATTTTTTAGGTTTTTCTCCACCGTGAATCACGCTGTGAATTTTTAAATATCTCTTTCGAGAACTGCATTCGGGACAAGAAAAAGGTCCGGTCAGGTTTTGTCCGCTGTGGGTAACATGTGATTTCTTTGGTAACCTCTTTGAAGAACATGAATAGTCGCAGAGGAAACATGTAAAAGGTTTTATGTCACTATAAGTCTGCAAATGATTTCTAAGAAGTTCCTTGATACAACACGAATAATTGCTGTAGGGACATGAAAAATGTTTTTGTTCACTGCGGGTAAATATGTGAATTTTAAGATACAATTTTGTAGCGCATGAAAAGTTGCAGTCGGGATATGAAAAAGGTTTTTCATCACTGTGAGTTTTTCATCACTTTTTTTCGAGAAGAAGAAAAGTTGCAGTCAGGACATGGGAAAGGTTTTTCTCCATTGTAGATTTCTCTTCGTAGTACATAAATAGTTGCAGACGGAATATGTAAAAGGTTTTTCTCCACTGTGAATCAGCAAGCGACTTCTTAGATATCCCTTTTTAGAACACAAATAGTTGCAATACGGACATGAAATAGGTTTTTCTTCTCTAAGAATCGTAATGTGGATTTTTAAATCTCTCTTTTGAGAATTTGAATAACTGCATTCGGAACATGAAAAAGGTTAAACTCCACTATGAGACCTCTTGTGAATCATAGTTGAATAAAGTGTTGCTTCATAGGGAAACCTTAGGAAAATTACTTTCCTCAGGGCCTCTTCAGTGGAGCTAATGTAAAAAAAGTTGTATGACCATGTAGGAATATTATAGGTAAGACAATATTTAATTGTGGAGATCCGGTAGGAATACAAGGCCGATAAAAATAATAATAATATCCAATGTTTTCATAGCGCGCCGTTTAGTGATTAAATCATGGCAAGTGGACTTGGTGGATAGGATTAAAAGGTACTTTCAGTGGCGTAGCTAGGGACTATGGGGGAGAGTACTCATCCTACTCGACCGAGTGTCATCCCCCAAGAGCACAATTCTCTAGCCACCCCCCCCCCCCCAGGATGGACCAGGAGGGGGGGTGAACAACACAGTATCCACCTCGGGTGCCACCCATGCTGGCTTGCTGGCTTGCTAGCTTGCTAGCTTGCTAGCTTGCTAGCTTGCTAGCTACGCCACTAGGTACACAGTTATTTAGTGAGGGCATTAAAAAGAAATGATATGATGGGAAGTGAATTGTGGAAGAAGTCATGGAGAGCCAAGGAAGACATGGCATGATCAAGTGAATCAAATACTTAAATAAAATTGAACCACACCAAGCGACAGTACATCGACCGTGTACCGACAAATCATTTTAAAGAGCGCACGTTTGAAAGTATCTCCTACCCGCAGTATTCCTCCGGTACTGTGCACCGCAACGCAACCATGAGACGATTTATGAATGCGAATGAAGCAAGAAGTGTGTATGATACAGAGTTGTTTGGTGGTCTTACCTCTCTGGGAATTTTTTTTGTATAAAAATCGCCCCCCCTCGTGACCTAGCGCCCCTAGGCACGTGCCTACTTTGCCTTAGGGATAATCCGCCACTGAGTCCAGCAATGACAGTGACAGATGCTTTCATGATTGTGATCTATGGTTATGTTCAAGATGTTGCCATTTATTGACGATTTAGTAGGGATGTTGTACCAAAATATTATTTTATTTCTAATGGCAACTGTCTGTTTGAAATTAAATTAACTTTGCACATGTCAAATCCATGACGTACAACTACATTAAATGGGTAAGTAATAATTACGTTAACTTACAGTATTTCGTTTTTTAAACTAGTAGTAGCTGTCTTTGGCCCACAACACTCATTGCTCATTGGAAAAGCAATTGAAGCCATATACATAATGTCACACTAAATCGACAGCTGACTCCGTGCGGGATCTTTCCCGTATTCACAAAAGATACAATATCGCTCCTCAGGTCTCTCCAACTCAAATTGCACCACGGGATCCATTGACAGTAAAAACACTTACTATTTTTTTGTTCATATATATAGTCACAACTCACAAAAATCTCGTGCACAAATATTTTTATTCAATAATATATATGGAGTGGAATTTTGGAACAAAATTTATATGGAGTGGAATTTTTTTATTAAAATTTTAATGTGAATACCGCAACTGCTCCCAATCATCTGGAGCCAGTGACCCAGTGAGATTTTAGCATCTGTAGCGTTGGGGAAATTTGTGTACGTCCCATTGCAATGTTTTTTTTTTATATAAAAATACACTTGTAGTTTTTCGCGTTAGCAATTGAAATATTTTGAAAAACCCAACAAAACGCTGGTGTTCTGCTCTGACGTATTCTATACATATTATATAAATCAAAATATGCTTGCTTATTTGTGTAAATATAGATATATAAGTTTTATAAGCAATAAAATAGCTTCATTCCATCCTCGCGGAGGTTTCTGGATAATAACAACCACATGACAATACATGTAAAAAGTTTTTTTTAACAATTACAAGAACTGTTGTGAAATTGTCAAAAATGTAACGATTTGAGAATGACCTTTTGCAAAACAATGATTGTTCAAACATAGTTCAGTTTTCGAAACTCTGTTGGGTTAATGAATTTATTTGAAGTAATCGCCTAATACTTTGAATCGAATCAAGAAACAGACATTTGAAATAGGTACCCTTTGTTGGGTACCAAATTTGATGGATTGATTTTCGAATTAACTCTCTAAATGATTTTTTACCAACAGTTTGTTTTCGATGCATGTACGTATTTATGACAGAATCGGATTGAATTTAATTTTTATTAATCGCTATTTTTCGTTTCATCAAGTTTCAAATTACAACGGTGCTAAAGAAGTTGTCACTTCAAAAACATTGTTTCATTGTTTGATTGGCATTGCATCTCGTGTCGGATACTAGCTAGTCTGATATATCACCCCAATAGAACGGCTTATAAGAGTTTGAGATTCTAACTCAAAAAATTAAAAAAAAAACGCGTTATAAAAATGTACGATTTGGTTTTTACGTTACCCGGTTTACCTATACTGTAATATTTATATATATTTTAAAGTTTTTCTTATCAAATTAATAACATATTTTGTTATTGGCTCTTAAAATAGCAAGTACCTACTTATTACCAATCTGTTTTTTTTTTTTTTTTTTTTTTTATTTTTTTTTTTTTTTTTATTTATTTAGCACAGCAATATACATTTATATACATAATTTATTAAATTTTGACTGCCCAACTAGTATTATCCCGTTTTAGGACAGTCAAATAATTATGGGTATGAACATGTGGATAAAAAGAGGAAATAAAAAGAAGAGAAAGAATATAAAATAAAATAATAACAAATGTTTAAAACATAGTACCTAACTGTTATTTGTTAAGCACAGCAAAAGAAAAAAAAAGAGAAGAGAAAGAATAAAATAAAAATGAAATAACCAATTAAAACATAAAATAGTCGTGGATTGTTAGCATAGTTGTTGAAATGGTAATAATAATAAATAAAAAAAATTATTTACAAGCAAATGATTAAAATATAAGGTGGTAACTGGGGTTTGCATTTCATATTATAGTCCTACGAATACATTTTGCATAGTGAGAACTAGAAAGAGAACAGAAACAATAAAGTAAAGTAAAATAAACAATTAATGCTGGATTATTACTGTAGTTTGCTAAGCAAACTTATTAAAATAATAATAAAATAATAGGTATATATATATTTATACTTATAACTGGTGTTTACATTGCATATTATAAGCCTACATACATATTATGTATAAATATGAATAAAAAAGAGAAGAGATAAAAATAAAATATGCAATTAACATAAGATTGACAGCTGTTTTCTAATTTAAAAGTAATAGGTAGGTTCATACAGATAGGTAGATACACATAATAATGTAGATTAGAAGAAAAGGGTATCTTTTACTTAGTTCATTTTTTGTTGGAATTGTTGTTGTTGTTTTTGGTTTGTGTTTGATTTTATTTTTTATGTAGTAAAAGTTCACTCTCCTTTCTCCCTAATTGTTGAAACCAAGTAGTAGTCAATTTACGAAGAACACCTGTGCTTTCCTTTTTCCAAGCATCAGGCATGAAGTTGTATAGTTTTGGACCTAAGAAAGTGAAGTGTCTTTGAGCGAGAGATGTTTTGGTTGTGAGTGATACAATTGGATTTCTCCGTGAGTGTCGGGTGTTGTGAGAGTGGTTAATAGATGGGTAGAGGTGGCGTTGTTTATGGGTGTTTAAAATTAATTTTCTCATGTACAGTTGTCTAACATCCAGAACTTCTAAGTCTTCAAATAGTGCATCACTGTGATATCTAAATGGTTTTTTGAGGATTACCCTTAGTAGTGATTTTTGAGCTTTTGCTAGTTTGTCCAAAACAGTTTTTACACATCCACCCCAACCTAAGGATGCATAGTCTAGAAGTGACCCGCACATAGCATCATAAATGAGTTTCAATGCTTTTTTACGTAAGATATTTCTGATTGTCATAAACATGTACGTGAGCTTTCTAACCTTTGTGGTGACTAGATCCACGTGACCGTCCCATCTAAGGTATTTGTCTAATACAACACCAAGGTATTTTATATTGTCCACGCATTCTAATTTATAGCAAGTACAGGTAGTTGAGTCAGTGCATTTATGTACAAAAATATTATATGCTTCCTTGGGTTGGCCGGCTTCTGTCGCACTAAATCGTATAAATTTTGTTTTTTCCGAATTGAGTGTTAACAGATTACTGTCTAACCAAAGTTTAAGCTCTTTTATTCCATCGTCTGCTTTGCAGTGTACATCGTGCCATGTTTTTCCTTCAAATATTAAGACAGTATCATCTGCAAATGTTATAATGTGATTGGAAAAATTGCTGTTGCACAGATCATTTATATAAATACTGAACAAAATAGGTCCTAAGGTACTTCCTTGGGGTACACCAAATTCTACAAGGGCCGGATCACTAATAGTATCATTAATTTTAACTTTTTGGTATCTGTTAGCTAAGTAACTACCCATCTATTTGTGTAGCTGTCCCTGAATACCTATAGCCTTTAGTTTTTTTAGAAGTATTTTATGCGAGATGGTATCAAAAGCTTTGGCAAGGTCTAAGAAGAGAGCAATAGATTTATTTCCCCGGTCAATATTATTGGAAATAATATCCGCCAGTTTAGCAATTGCATTTTCTGTTCCTAGACCTGGTCGAAAGCCGAACTGGTTGTTAGATAAAATTTTATGAGTTTCTAGGTATAGGGTGAGACGATTTTTTACGATTTTCTCAATAATTTTTGAGAATGAGTTGAGCAGAGATATTGGCCGATAATTATGTATATCCGATTTGATTCCATTTTTGTGAATCAATATAACAACTGATTGTTTTAGGTGGTTTGGGAATGTGCCTGTCTTGAAACTAAGATTACAAATGTATGCAATAGGATTCGCTATGAGTGGTTTCAATACTTTCAGCAGATTTGAGGAAATTTCGTCTGGCCCACAGGCATTAGATGACTTAAGCTCATCTATCATTTTCATGACTTCTTTAGTCGTTGTTTGAATCTCGTCTGTTTTAAGATTAAGAACAGTTGTAGGTGTGTTGGCTAGTTCAGATTCAGTTTTATTACATTTTTCAAGGATTTTATTTGCTAGAGAGGCTCCTACTGAAGTGAAATAATGATTAGCAAAATTAGCCATCAATTTGGGATTAGTAGTACTTGTATTTTTAATATCCAATGATTGTATGAAAGACGATTTGCTGTTTTTTGTTTTTGTAATTTTACGAAATATTTCCCAGAAATGTTTTGGAGTTATGGTGTTTTCGTATATATATTTTTTGTAGAAATTTTCTTTAGTGGAATTAATTAGTTTTTTACATAAGTTTCTGTATTTCTTATATTGTTCTTGAACTAGAATATTATCTGGTTGTCTTTTAGCATTTTTGTGAAGTTGATTACGTCTGTGGATGGATTTGACTAGACCAGGGGTGATCCATGGCATGAGTTTAAATTTTTTGTTCGGTATATTTTTGTTAACAGTGTGATTAGATATATAGTATTGTAATTTTGTGATAAATTGGTGCATTGCTTGGTCAGTGTCAGTCTGATCTATTACGTTTTGCCATTTTTCTGTAGACATCTCATCAATCAGTGCGTTGTAGTTTATTTTAGAAATATATTTATTTTTAGAAGGAGAAGAAGGCTTATTTCTTAGGCCGAGCGCTGTGGTATAGTGATCTGAAATTGTTGTGTGTATAACAAACGAGTCCGTAAAATCAATGTTTTTAACATTGATATAATCCATGCAGGATTTACTTGTACCTTGTACTCGAGTGGGGGTATCAATTACGGAGTAAAAGCGTTTTCCGTGAGAAAACATAAATAATCATCGGATTGGCGATGATTGTCTAGAATAGTATTAATATTTAAATCTCCAATGATTATTTGATGTTCTGGGTTATCTGTGTTCTTAATGATAGAATGGAGTGAATTTAGAAAGGAATCGATATTGTGAAATGATGGCGATCTATAGATTGCAAAAATGCATAGGTTTTTATTAAGCACAATTTTTAGACAGTTGGCTTGTGATAAAGTGAGTTCGTCAACTTGCGTCTGTATACCGTCCCTGACATAAATTACAATACCACTAGCTTTATTTATTGTACACCTTGTGTGGTACTCAGTATAATTTTGTATCTAACCCGGACGAAAAAGGAAGGAAAAGCAAACCAAGAAAAAATAAAACTAAGCCACTGAAAGGACCAGACAACTCCAAACACGTTGATGGTCAGGGTGAGTGGCAGGTGCAAACACGAAAGCCGCGACATCGTACATCCCACATAATAATGGGCACTAAAAAAGAAACGGCGTTGCGAGCAATAGAGCGAAAGCATTATATCCACGCTTGGCGCTTTAGCCTAGATACCGATAGCACACACGTGCACACATTTCTTAAAACCATTGATCCGGACTCCGAATTTGATATTGTCTCATTGAAGGCAAAAGGGAATTACACTTCCTTCAAAATAGGTGTTCCGGAAGAAAAGAAAGATACATTCCTAGACGCTGCCAACTGGCCGGCAGGTATCGCTGTGTCTAAATTCAAATTTTTGTCATCATTAAATAAAGAAGGTGGCCCACATCCAGGTAAATCTATACCTACCTAAAAATGGCAAAACTATCTTTGAAATACCAAAATGTTCGTGGTTTAAATACGAAAATAAGTGAATTCTCGAACAATGTTATTTCACAAAATACTGAAGTCATTGCTCTAACCGAAACATGGTTGCAAACCTCTGTATTCGATGCAGAACTGTTGTCCACCAATCAGTACACAGTATATCGCCGGGACCGAGAGGGGCAACGAGGAGGAGGGGTACTGCTCGCAATACGCACACCACTGGAATCAATAAGAGTAAGAGAGCTAGAAACAGACGGTGAACACCTCTGGGTAAAAGTCACTAAAGATAACTTTACTGTGTTTATATGTGTAGTATACTTTTATTGCACAGATGACAGTGAAAATAGACGTATTTTCTACGAACATTTAGATAATAAAGCCAACTTATTATTAAATAAGAATATATTAATTTTGGGGGATTTCAATTTGAATAATAAACCCGAAGACGTCTTAACTGATTTTTCATATTTTACAAGCTCAAATGGACGGATTCAGTACAATAAAGTGAAGAACAGTAGCGACAATATCCTTGATCTTATCCTTAGCAACATTAATATGTGTGACGTGACGAGAAGCGAGGAACCATTGGTGAGTGAAGACCAGCATCACCCGACGCTGGACATATCCGCGCGACTATCAAGAACGGTTCGGTGCAGACGGCGATGCCGCCAAAACGTTCGCCGCGTCCCCCCCGGGCCCCCGCCTTCGTTCCTCAATTATAATTTCTACAAATTTAATTATAAGCGAGCAAACATAGAACTGTGCAATAATATTCTATCCCACTTTGATTGGACATTTTTGTACACCATAAAATCGGTGGATGAAGCAGTGAATTATTTATATAATGTATTGTTCAGTGTTTTTGAATTATGTATACCTATTAAGAAACCCAACATCACAAACGATGTATATCCGATATGGTTCAATAAGAGTATTATAGATAAATTGAAAAGAAAGGAAACGCTCCGGAAAAGATATCTATTGCACAAAAAGCAATCCGATTATCTAACATTTTCAGCGAGTAGATCCGAGCTAAAATATGAAATAAATTGTGCTAAAAAACAATACATGAAAAATGTTCAGAATGGGATCAAAGACGATATAAAGTTTTTCTGGGATTATATTAGGTCACAAAAAGTTAACCCAACCTCAACAACATGCTTGACTGAGGAAGGCGTAACTTTTACTAACCCTGACACAATTGCTAATAAGTTTGCTGACTATTTTCATTCCGTTTATAGTCAAGTAACCCCGAAACTTGAAACCAATTTCCCAACAGCATCACCCTGGAATGTTGGAGATATCTCACTCGGATTGACCAACATCCAGGAAATAGAAGCCTGTATCCGGAATATGCGACCTGACAAGGCTACTGGTCCGGACAGTATTCCTCCTTCGATAATTATAAAAATCTCTCCCAATATCTGTGTATCCCTTGCTTACATATTTAATCTCTGCATCATGTCATCCACGTTTCCACAGTGTTGGAAATTAACGAGGGTCAGCCCTATTCACAAAACCGATGAAAAGACTGATGTCAGAAATTATAGACCAGTTGCAGTACTGTCAACAATTCCAAAAATTTTTGAAATGATTATCTGTGATAAAATCAGTCCGCAAATCGCGCCTTTCTTACGAGAAAATCAACATGGCTTCTTACCGAGGAAATCAACGGTAACCAACTTACTCTCTTTTTCTCGACGGGTAGCAAAAGGCCTAGACTGTAAGCATCAGACGGACGTAATCTACACGGATTTTGCAAAGGCATTTGACCGAGTAGATCACGACGTTCTATTAAGAAAGATGCACAAAATAGGTTTTAATCAACCCTTACTGATATTTTTTGCGTCATATTTAAAAGATAGAAGCCAGTATGTAAATGTAAATGGATACGACTCCCATGAGTTCGTAGCTCTGTCAGGAATTCCTCAAGGATCGAATCTAGGTCCCATGTTATTCCTTATTCTAATAGATGACATTCAGGACTGCATACGTCATAGCTCATGTCTCCTATTCGCGGATGACATGAAACTGATGATGGAAATCGAATCAGATGACGATTATTCCAAACTGCAGGCAGACCTCGATTCAATCATGAAATGGTCGTTAGAAAATAAACTTCATTTCAATATAAAAAAATGCGTCGTTATGACTTATAGTCGTTCACAAAATCCGTTATTATACCCGTATAGAATGAATGGAGAAATACTAACACGCGTAAATATCATCAAGGATCTTGGGGTGACCTTTGATCCCAGGCTAACATTTTCAAATCATATAGTGCAGCTCACTTCGGCTTGCTCCAAAATGCTTGGTTTTGTAATTAAAACTTGCAAACAATTCAGTAACGTAGAAGCAATGACCGCCATGTTCAACGGAGTGGTCAGAAGCAAGCTGGAGTACGCTAGTACTGTCTGGATACCATATCAACTTAAATACATAAATATGATTGAACAAATTCAAAAAAAATTCCTAAGGTATGTTTACATGCGATCTTACGGAATATATCCGAAATTCATGCATCACGTGGAACTGCTAAAGGAGACAAATTATCAAAGCCTAGAGACCAGGCGTAATGCCGGACTCATGGTATTCGAATTAAAGTTAATAAAAAACCTTATTGATTCTCCATATCTCCTGTCATGCTGTGGCTTATTCGCTCCTGCCAAATACTGTCGAACTCGTAGCCACGCCCTATTCCACATACCGCAGGGTCGGACAGATGTCATGGCTCAACACAGCATGACAAGAGGTATGGCATTGCTTAATGCCCTACCAGCGGATATAGATGTGTTCGATATCACCGTACCATGTTTTAAAAAAACTATATACATGTATTGTTAGTTATAAGAAAATTAAAATTGTACCGTAATTGGACTCACCTGCCTGTCGTACAATAAAAAAAAAAAATAAAAAAAATAAAAAATCTCTTTGGGGGTGAAGTATTTATTAATCCAGCACTCAGTTAAGACTATCATATCAAATGTAAAATCAAGTTCGTCAAGAAATACGAGAAAGTCATCAATGTTGGTAATACTTCTTATGTTCTGGTGAATAATTTTCAGACCGTACGATTCCCAACAATATTTATTCATGTCTACAGGATTGTCAATCACATTTTTGATACATGTGAGCAAGGTTTCTTCGGGGATATCAAAAGCTATTTGAATCATTTATAGTTTCTTTTTTAAAGTTATTAAGTATACCCACAATGATAAACTTTGGAAACGTACAGATGTGTGTGTGGTGTTTGAGTAAAAATAGTATGTGTATGTTTGTATTAGTGAGTCATAGTGTGAGAAGGATATTTTCAGAGGTAATGTGGATAGCTCGTGATTCTGTTGTTTGACATACGTATACACGACCCGCTTTCACCCACACGTAAGCTAGTTTTTTTTCCGTAGCCGTCTTCTTCGCCAGGTAAAGTAAGCGTTTATTTGATGACGTTAAGTGTTCCGATACATAAACTGGTGTACGCGGTCCGGAGAGGCCTATGGAGCTCGTGTTGAGTTTGTCTTCCTTCGTGGTAGCGTTCAAATTGTATCTTTTTACACAGCTTAAGAACTCATCTCTCAAGTGAATTTCTTTGAACCGTGCAATTATAGGCCGGGTTTTTGTTGGGGTTGGCCTACCTGGAGCTCTAAAGGTTGACTCGATATCATTTGTTATGGTGGTTGTGCGTATTTCTTGAGTAATATTGAAAATAATATTTTGTAACTTTTCTCCTTCAATCTCCGGTATCCCTCTTATTTCGGCAAAGAAATTTTTCTGTTGGCGTTCTTGATCGTCGAGTTTGAACTCGAGCATTGTTACTTTTGCTTCGAGTTCCATATTTTTCTTTTGGACGGAATCTATACTTTTCATTTTGTGCATCGCGTTTTTCAATTCATCCTCAAATCCCTCCATTTTTGAGTTGAAGAAAGTCATTGTTTTCTTGAAGTCTTTGAATTCTTCATATAATACTGTGACTTTTGATTGGATGCTCTTGTACTCTTGGAGTTCCACCTTGATTTGGCGGAATTCCTCCATAAGAAGAGTTTCCCCTGGAGTTAGGCCTGGTTTGCTGACGTTGGCAGGAGGAGGTGCGTTCTCTTTACTCGATGTGGAAGTTGATCGCGCCGTTCGACGAGGTTCCGTCTTGCATCCACTGCATTTTGTGTTGGCGCGTTTTTCTTGGGAGAGCTTCCGGTATTGACTCTCAGTAATGCCGCCGCAGGCGAAGTGAAGACTCTCTTCACAGGAGGAGCACCAAAACATCGATTCCTTTGTAATTATTGGTTCTGGACACTTGCTGCAGGTGAAGTTCTCCATATTTATTTTTGTGTCGATAGGTGTATATTTTAAATTTATTATTGTTAAAAATAAAATTTATCTTTATGAAAATGGCTTATTACTATCAAAAATAAAGAAAATTAAAGTTTTTATTTTTGTTTTTATTTTCGCCGGTACGAGGATCGAACCGGGGTCGCCGCCTAAATTGATAAAATTTGTGAAAATAGCTTATTACTATTAAAAATAAAAATTATTTCCGTCGCTACGAGGATCGAACCGAGGACGCCACCTTGGGAATGATGAGTTTATCCACAGAGCTATTGACCCGGTACGCTCACTGGTGGTTATTACTCGTATATTTTAGATTGGTGACACAGGATTTATTTTGAAAAGTTTTTTAATGTTTTTTTATTATTTTTTTTTAAGTTCACTATATTTTGCACTTTGATTTATTAACTATTCGTTGAGTGGTGGCAGAGATTTGTGTTGTATAAAAACCCTTTTGCAGCACGAGATTAGTTTTTTTTTTGCTAATAAACTATCACGATGACAAGCGTATTTCACAATATTTCATAATACAAGTAAACCAATATTTACTGATCTCTTTTTTATTTGGTTCCAAGAACATGTGTTTTTTATTGTGCCTGTGTTTTCATTAGCTGCAGTTGTGTTAATTGTAACATCCATAATCACATATTATTTTGCTTTGGGTAAGTTGTGAATTCAAAACTATATTATCTAATTTATTACTTTTCTTTTCCATATGTCCTACTAGCATCAACATTCTACTTATATTTCAACGTTTTCTAATATTCAATCAAATATCTTGTCTGCAAATCTATCTGTAACTATTCAATGTATTTCGAAGATTTAAAATTCATTTTGTATAATCTATGAACCTTTTAGTGTAATTTAACAAATTCATATTTTTTGTAAATAAATAATACCGGTCTGAGCGCTGTCCCCTGTGGTACACCATAGCTCAATTTTTTTGACAGCATTATAAAGATTTTTTCCCCCCAGTATTGTGGAATGTCTACGCAACACAATACATTTTTTTTCGATAAATTGTTATATTTTTAACACAACTCGCACATTTATTACAAAGTAGCTGAAGCGGTACAGTATGTATACATTTTTGTGGCAAATTCAAATTTAAAAAACATTTATTGAACAAAAATGCGAACGTATAAAAGGTAAAACTCAGGTATAGGTACCCAACAAATACATGTTATATTATTAAACCCAACAATTACTTGTTATATTATATGCAAATAAAAAAACAGAGGTATTTAATTTATGTAACGTATTTATTAATAATGTTTTGACATTAAATTTGTTTAAAAGAAATGTTTTTAGTGATGATAAAATTTGAGTATATAGTTAAACTAACTAACCAACTAACTATCACGCCGTTTCCCAGCAGGGGTAGGCAGAGAGGACGGACCGCCAAACAACTCGGTATTGGCACACACTCTTTGCCTCACCCACATTCATGCATCGTCTCATACATACTCTTCTATTATTCTGACTTTTGACATGGCCCAACTCAAGTATCTGATTCTTTTGATCGTGCCATGTCTTCCTCGGGCGTCCCGACTTCTTCTTCCATTCACAATAGCGTCATATATTCTTCTCACACTATTATCTTCTTTCATTCGCTCTACATTACGCTCAATTTGGGAGGCGGGAATGGGTACCGCCGCCCCGGGAACCTTTATTGGATAACCAATACCTCTGCTATAGGTCACCCCAAGTGGTTCGCTACGTTTGGTGATTTAGCAGGGGTGCCCGGGTTCATGGGGTGAGGTTTGTCTAGGTCTTGGAGGCGGATGACCAAGACTCACTGAACCCCAGATTTCTACCCACCGCTTAAACCCTTTTCCTTCCCAGAACTCTCCTCTCCTTCCTTTTCCTAAAAAACCCTCCACACAGCATCCCCAAAGATGACATAGGCCCTGAGGAAAATTATTTTCCTCAGCGCCTCCTGTGTGGAGCTCATGTAAAAAAAAAAAAAAAAAAACATGCCCAAACCATCTGAGGGTCCATTTCTTAATCTTATTCAGTATGCTTACGTAATGAATAAGATTAAGAAAGGGAGTTAATTACGAGTATATAGTTTATTTGTTGAATGTTACGTGGGAGGTTGTTATGTACTTTAACGGCCTAGTAGTAGGTTCCTTTTTTAACGGTTTTTCGATACGGGGAACGGCTGTGCGGTCCCTTTATGCAAAATTTTAATTTTGTTAGACAAAATTCTTTTTCAAACTGAATAATTTTTTTTCGTCAAATGAAACAATTATCTAGCACGGCTGTATGGTAGGTGCTTTATTTATTTTTCAAATTATTAAGTATTAGGGGGTTTCCCACTATGCCTCCTCCACCTTCACTGTCCCCAATCCACTCCCCCCTTCCCCTCTCCCCTCCACCATGACCTCCCACCCTCCGCCACTTTCCCCCTCCCCCTCTACCTTCCTCACCTCCCCTTCATACCTGTTACATTCATTTTTCAAACAGATCGCGTGCCACATATTAAAGCGTAACAATCAAACACACACAGTGTCTCATTTATAATATTAGTATAGAGTGGTATAATTTAAACTATCGAAGGCATTTCCATACTAACCTAAACAAACAACAAAATGACAGTCCACGTGAAATAATTATTTACAGTTACCAAGCAACGCGTTGCCTTTCGTCTGGACAATAAACATATAATTAATAATTTCACATCACCAGAGCTTATTCGTGACGCCAGAGCTTACCAATGTATGCAGCCTTATTACGCGCAAATAATGCAGCTTCTACTAGTGAAAGGATTTTTAAAGTCCATTTAGTATTTTTTGCGTGAAAGAGTAACAAAAATACGCCCATTCATCGATACATCTATACATCCATAAAAACTTTCGCCTTTATAATATTAGTAGGATAATAGGATATGCCATTAGAGAAATCGATTTTTCACGATTTTAGAGAGAATCTTTGGCATTTATTTGGGAGTTGAAAAAAAAAATTTAAAAAAACAATATTATCCCTTGAAACGGAGGCCGTGGTGTGCCCGGCAATGAGTAACATAGTTGCGCTGACGTACACTACAGTAGAACAGAGTATTGTATTGTGTTATTGACGCTTGTTGTTTGGTGAACCTTGAAATATTAAAATGAAACAATACAACTTTGTATAAACCACTTATAAAATGTGCAAATCCTACCGGTTTCGGAACAAACGTTCCTTCGTCAGGGAAAGCTTATACTAATTTGACAGTTTAGAACAATGTTTTATTATGGTAGGGGTGGAGACGTTGTTAGTTAATAATGTAGATTGGGTGGGTAGGTATTAGTGTAGAGTGGGTGGGTAGGGGAACAAATCCATGATTGGGCTATATGACAATATTTTTTGTTTGTTGATAATAGATTCATTATTTTTTAGGGATTTTTTAATTTCCAAAGCTTCTAAGTTATCTAAACGTTTTCCTTTATGATTAATATGAAGAATATTTATCCCTGTGTTTTTTTTCAAAACTATGGTTATTTTCAATGATATGGTTAGCGAACTCAGAAAAATTATTATTATTAAGACACCTTAAATGTTCTTTGAAGGAACGAAGGAACGTTTGTTCCGAAACCGGTAGGATTTGCACATTTTATAAGTGGTTTATACAAAGTTGTATTGTTTCATTTTATTATAATGGATAACCACAAAGTAATAGCTACATTCAAAAATACTTGAAATATTATTTTAAATATATCGCGAAGTGCATCGGAAAATAATTAATATCTTTTTTACAGAAAAAAGCAATCTAACATGAAGCCATTTGTATCAATATTGGTTGTTGGCCTTTTCTGCAATGTTGTTTCGGCCGATAAAGTGAGTGAAGCAAATGAAAAGGAATGCGATTCTTCTGGCGGTGGTAAGTTCAAAAAGACATTTATTTTAAACAAAGACAAATAAGGCCATATTGAATTAACTGCTACTACCATTACTCATACTGTAGTGGAACATGTTGCTTGTAAAATGAAGGAGGAGATTGATTTATTTATTGATTATTTCTACCGATGTAACACATTTTTATTGAAAACTACAAGTTTTTTACGTTCTTAAAATAATGTTAGTTTTGATATCTTTTGTAGAGTCAATACGGTTATTATTGGAATTAGATGATAAAAACCCGCCCCGCGGGTTATTTTGCTAGGCCCTGCGGGCGGCTTTTTGGTTCGGCTTCGCCCAGTTAGTATTGGTGACCATTTTATAGATCCAATACGAATTAATTCCTAAAACAGCCCGTTCCTCGGATCTATTGTAGATAGTCACCTGGATATAAAGTAACCAAGATAGGGCAATGACGTCATATGTAATATATAGCCACTGGAAACAATATGTATTTCCATCAATCTTTTCATATCCGGAGAGATATCATATATTCACAAATTCGTAGCAGTTATACATAGCAGTTATATTAGGAGGAAGACGTCCCGTCCGACCTGGTGACGGATAAAATGACATCTTGTGTCGAATTCTTGAATTCGAAATCGAATTATATCAGTAGCTTTGTGTGAAATTCCACGTATACAGATGTTATTTGTGGCGCAACGCGTACGGCGTGGCGTCAACATGCTCTCGAAACCCGGTTCTGAAATTCCACCAAGCAGACGCTGAGGTACTAATAACGTTCGATTAAAATTTCCCTTCATAAAAAAAATCGGAAAGTTGGCTCCGAAAATTATTATTTGCGTTTAAAAATGGTACACAAGCTGCGTAAAAAAATCTGTACGAATTTTTTTTTTGTTTTTTTTTTGTTTTATTTTTTTTATTTATTAAATTTCAATATAATTACATCTAATACAATATAAAGATATGGGTAGTCCCACAAAGCTGTAACAGATCAGCTTGTCTGTAGGTTCTACCGTATAATATTATTAAATAACACAAATTAGCTTAATTTACAATATTAATACATAATAAAACATTTAGGCTAGATAAATGTGTTTTTCATTTATTTACCACTTTTTTGTCATTTTAGGGCAGGGTTCCTCATTATTTTAAAAATTAATGTTTTGAGTCAACATGTTATAGATCAAAGGTATCATGTATTCTAGCGTTCTGGTACCATACTTATTTGATATTCGTGGTACTTTTAGGCCTTTATTTTCGGTAAATCTTGTTGTGTGACTATGCACCAATAACTTTTTTTATGCGCTTTCTCCCGAATTATCCATAATTAAAAGATACCAGAGAAGCCCTTTAATTGGCAGTAGGCCCTCAGACCCATACAATAATTTTAAGTTGTTTCTTGGTTTGTAAGTGCTAGGTTTAACAATTTTTTAATTATAGCAGTTTGCAAATTTTTAATGAATTTTATATTAATTATGCTAGAGTGTCCCCAAGTTCGAATTCCATATCTAAGTATGGATTCGACCATCGAATGATATATAAGTTTGAGAGTGCATCGAGGCAACACAAATTTTAATTTATAAAAATTACTCTCCAAACATCGGAGCTGGTTACAGATTTTGATAACTTGTTTATCCCATTTGAGGTTATTGTCTACGATTATGCCAAGGTAAGTTTATTCATTTGTAAAATCAATTTTTTCACAGTGGCAATTATTTTCAATTTTCCTATGTATGCATTCAAAATTATGTGCAATTATTTTAGGTAAATTCCACATTTTCAAGCTCGGTGATCTTATAAACATACATTTAGTTTTTTTGACATTAATAATTAGACCTACATCGTGAGACCATTTGAGTAGCTCGTTAAAGTCTCTTTGTAATTCTTTAATAGCTATTTCCGGGTTTTCATTAGATACAACTAGTGCTGTATCATCTGCAAAAATGAATCTACGGGCTATTTTAAAAAGTTTAGACAAAGCAATAACATAAATAATGTATAATTTTGGGCCTAAAATTGACCCTTGCGGTACTCCTGATTTGATGAATCTAAAACTTCTCATTTTATTCAAAATCTTCACATACATTTTTTTATTTGTTAAATAGTTTTTGAAAAATGATAGGAGTTTACCGTGGATTCGTATGAATTCAAGTACCTTGATTAATTGTGTGTGGCTCAGTGTATCGGAAAATTGGAAAGTATACATGTAATGTTAATATATTATCGGTGACAAGTCATTTCAAACATTATTTTGACCCTTTGTTGCAAAGTATTTAGTTATTTCGAAGAGACTAATATTTCGCCCTTGCGAATAAAAGTTGCGAACCAGTTTCTCGTAATTCCATATTTTTAAATATTCATTTCCAGTCCCCCAGTCATGCAAGGGTCCTCACGAGGTGTGGAGCAAGTGTGGCAACAACTCCTGCGTCAAAAGCTGCGCCACACTCGGCCTTACCAACATCGCCTGCAGGCCGAGCTGTGGCTCCGGCTGTATCTGTGTGGAGGGCTATTACAGGAATGCTAAAGGGATCTGCGTAAAGCCTCAGGATTGTGGTAAGACAATCTACGACTTAAATGACTGTAAATGTTTTTGTTTTTTAATCTTTATTTAGGTGTATGTAAGACGTCATATAACTATTACAAAAAAATCAACCCATAAAATCAAAGTTTTTTTTACTGTAATGCTCGAACATCTATTTTCATCTATCGTCTTTTATAATGGTAAATTTTTTTTTTGACTGGGATTGAACCTTCCTACTCAGGTACTGGAGCTAACCACACAACAAACTGAGCCAAATCCCGATTGAATAAGACCGACATTTAACCCTAGAGTACTAATCATCGCCTGGGAGGCCGCACTCTCACAGTTTTTTTTTCATTGTAATTTCAAATCATGCGACCGTTACGACTCGCGCGCTCACCTCAACTTAGTGCCCCCCGCGACGCGGTGAATAGCATTAGCGCGTCTCATAGGCTTTTGTCTTTGCCGAGTTACAGAGTGTTGGATATTAAAGGTAATTTTTTTTTACTTGTTTATTATTATTGGAGTTTTTGACATGACTAGTGTAAATTGTATTTATAAAAATAAATATTTTGTTTACAGATGAATCCAGAAAATAGTCAAATCGAAAATTGGTTAACGGAAGGTGACTCTGCTAGTGAAATTGAAGACAATTTATATGTTAATGTTTGGCTTTCATGATAAAAATATAAATGAACAAAATGTGGAAGAAAATGTCATTAAAAAAGAAAAACGAAGCATGTGTAACTTTTGCCCAACAAAAAAAAGACTGATCAGCGTGTACTACTGTGCGAAATGCAACAAATCATATTGTCTGGAACACCGATCGCCTAATTTCTCCACTTGTGATAAGACATAAATAGACTGACTTTAAAGTTATGTGACATAAAAATTGTAATCCTAAATAAGTAATAGATTTTTATAAGATATTAACAGACTGATATTATATTTTTATAAAAATGATTAGTTTTTAAGATTTTTGCCAGAATTTTTTTATTTCATACTCTTGTTGCGCCAAAAAAAATTACGTATGTGTTATGTTTATACCTCTATTTAAGACTGTGTTGATTTAGAAAATATATTTTTGTTATTGCATTTAAAAAGGCAGAGGTTTATCTATTACGTAAAAAAACATTTTTAATATTTTAATCAACACACTTTAAAACCTACTTGTTTTTTAAAAAGTGGCCTCCCAAGCGATTGGTAGTATTAAGCAGTAAAAAAATATATTACTATTTTAGGGTTAAAAAGTATACAACTGCTGTAATATAATCGATTTTCAGAGAAAGCGTAAAAGCTGACAGAATGTTTTGTCATCGACAATGACCCAGTCTGCCGAGATTTAACTCGATCGGATGTCAGGAAGTGGGTTAATTTCCACTTCCAAGATTTATCCATTTCAAGCATCCATTCAATCGAACAAATAAAATCGAAATTTAAATAGATGTATTTAAAATGCAAAACGAAAATAAGAAATAAAAAATACAGGCTGATTGGTATAAAAGTAACTAAAATAATCTTGGTAAGAGCCTTCTTACAAAAATCATATATTTTTTACATATACACTTAATGTAAAGGACATATCCCACAAAAAGCGCCAAGACTCATTTTTAGAAACAAAAATTATTTTTATTTTGCAGAAACAAACAGTACATTATTACATAATGGAAAATATTTACAAAGTTATAGAATTAATACAATAATTGGTACCAATGACATGTCGCTGTTATATATTTATATTTTTGGGTGATAAATAATACATTATACCTAAATTAAGTTAGTAACTTATTGAAGGAGAGTGTAAGAGTGTTTGTATGTGTGTAAATGCGCGTGTGAGGGTGTGGATGTGTGTATTATGTGTACGAATTCAGTGTGCTAAAAATGTTTTTCTTAAATAGAGGGAGGGAATCAAAAAATATATCGGTATTTGTGGTTTTTTGAATTGAGTTGAAACTTTGAAGGATGCGGGAAATGGGGGAGTTGGCTGCAGCGTTCGTATTATTACTGGTTGTGTAAAAAAGGTTGGTGTGGCGAGTTCTTTTAGATGGGATGTTAAAATTTATTTGGGATAGAAGTTATGGGCAGTCTATTTCGTTATGTATAATTTTATGGAGAAATGTCATGTCAGCTACCGTTCGCCTGGATTTCAGGGATTGGAGAGTGCAGATGTAATTATTGTTGTATTTATAACCGAGATACTTAATAAATTTATTTTGTATGCGCTCTATGTTATTGACGTATTGGGTGTATTTGGGATTCCAGACAGGCGATGCAAATTCCAGTGTACTTCTGACTAGTGAGGAGTAAAGCATTACTAGAGTATGTGGATTTCTAAATAATTTACTCAGACGTAGTATAAAACCCAACATTTTGTATGATCTATCAGTGATTGAATCAATGTGCGTTTTAAATATAAGTTTGCTATCTAAATAGACTCCAAGGTCCTTACATTCATTTTTTGAGATCACGGGTTCATCGCAGACTGAATATGAAATGTTAATTAGATGCTTGTTTCTAGTAAAGGACATAGTGTGGCATTTAGAAACATTGAGGTCTAAATAATTAGCTGTGCAATAGTTGCAGAGCCTATCTAAGTCACTTTGTAGCTCTTTACAGTCCGATAGAGAGCGAACCGTTTTGTAAATTTTCATATCATCTGCAAACAATAAAAATTTAGAGTATTGGAAACATGAGCCTATTTCGTTTAAGTATATATTAAAGAAGAGCGGACCAAGGTGGGAACCCTGAGGGACACCCGAGGTTACGTTGATTATTTTAGATAAAACTCCATTTATTGAGATAACTTGACTACGATTGCTAATGTATGATTTAATCCATCTAAACAAGTCACCGTGTATTCCAAGACGAGTGAGTTTATTTAACAGAATTTAGTGGATAACGCGGTCGAAGGCCTTTGAGAAGTCGGTGTACATAGCATCGACCTGCACCCTTTCGTCCATATTGATCTGCAAATAGTTAACAAATAGGGCAAGGTTAGATGTTGTAGACCGATTTTTCATGAATCCGTGTTGGTTCTGTGAAATTGTTGTATTGATAGTCGGGTAAAGTTGGTCGTAAACGATTTTTTCAAGAATTTTACTTAAGATGGGAAGTTGAGAGATAGGTCTGTAGTTTGTTACGTCATGTTTTTCACCCTTTTTAAAAATGGGAGTTATTACGGCAGACTTCCACTTATGAGGAAACGTACCTTCACTTAATGATTTTTTGAAAATTGCACTGACCGGAGAGTGATATATTTACTACAGTTACGTATGAAGATACCAGGCAAACTATCTAAACCAGGTCCTTTGTTAATGTCAATGGATGATAGATATTTGTAGGTAATGTCGTCGTTGATTCTAATTGAGGATATAGCTATGTTATTCAGCGGATCAGGTTCATGAACATCAGATGCTAAATTTTGGGTGTGATCAGTGAAGACGGTAGAGAAATAGTCAGCAAATAGATCGGTAATCTCCTTACTATTGTGTGCGATTCTCGAGCCATATATATATAGGTGTTCAGGTATGGAAGAAGATTTTCTTTGCATTTTGACAAAGCTCCATATTTTTTTTACATTATTTTGTATAGCATGTTCTAAGTAGTGTGAAATATAATTGTGGTATGTGAGAGTAGCGATTTTCTTTTGTCGTTTTCGGAGCAGTGAAAAAGTTTGGTAATCTAGTGGGTTCTTGTGGCGTTTCTAGGCTCCAAAGAATTTGAGCTTTTCTTTTGTAATATTGATAAGAGCCGATGAGTACCACGTTGGGAATATGTTTGTTTTCAGAATTTTCTTTGGAACAAAGTTATCAATTAAGGCGTCAATGATTAAGTAAAAGCTGTTAACCGCCGTGTTGACGTCTTGTGCGTTTAAGACAGAAGACCAGTCAGTTACTCATTCTCATGACTTCCTTTAAGGCTTTTTTTGGCTATTATAAAATTTTGTCCTTTACCTATAAAACACCCTGTTTTGAATGCAAGTATTGGAAAAGCCTAAAATTTCAGCCACTTCTCTTTGGATAATTTTCAGGACATTTTCACGGTACAGATATGGATGGGGCAGTCCAAACCGCCTTCAAAGATTTTATTGATTCCCGTCCGAATGGTTTTTTTAGTAAAGGGATCGATGAACTACCTATGAGATGGCAAAAGTGCATACATAGCAATGGTACATACTTTGATTAAATAAATATATTATATTAAAAAAATCGACTTTATGTTCCTCCCATACAAAACGCCAATTTCATATGTAAGGACCTTATATACCACATATTTGTTTTAACAATGTAAACCGGTCGTTTGTAATCTGAATTTTCATGGTAAATACCCCAAAAAATTTTTTTAATTATTTATATTAATTCACAAATATTTGCCAGAGCTGTCTCTAAAATCACAAAAAAATGATTTCCTCTATTGCCTATATGCAGTAGCGTAGCGAGGGGGAGGGCGGACCGCCCCGGGTGCCACCCAAGGGGGGGGGGGGGGGGTGACACTCAAACGTGGAGAAAAAACTTACGAAAGTGCAAAATGGCCGCAAAAAATATTTTACACTTGAACACTGACTGTAATTTAGCTCTATGGCTCGTTTGGTCGGGGATTCCCGAAAAAAATGTTTTATTTATTTTTATTATTGCTCGAAGTATTGCTCGGTCGGGGATTTCCCTGAAATATTCCTTGTGTCATTCTAATTTCGTAATTTTATTGTTATCGTAAACGTAAACTCGTGAAATGAATTGTTATCTATTGACTGACGTGAATTAGTCAAAAAGTGATTTTTCTGTTTGCGTTTTTATTAGTGCTGAAAGATCATTTAAAAAAAACAAGGTAAGTGGATTTGATAGAATATTTTTTCTAATAGACGCAAAACTTGAATATAATTATTCCAGAATCGATCGATAACTGATTGAAGAAAAATGATAAGTCATCATCAATCATCTGTATGTTTTTTTCTGTATTATATTGTTTTGTGTGCATGAATAAATACTTAAGGAATAATCAGTAATTTGGAGATTTTCAGAAAACGTTTTTTATGAATTCGAAATATGCGTTTTGAATTTGTTGACGAAGCGCTATGTACACCGATTACCAAGTCAACAATTAGCTGTTTACACTGGAGTAGTTTCGCAAGCTAAGGTTATTCGTCTACCAAATGTAAGAGTACCCTCAGATTTCGATTCTTTGGATAAGAGGTCACCTGCACATTACTAGCGCTGTAAATCATGATACCTGAATTATTTTATCCAATAATAGGTTGGGTATTATCCAAAATCTAGTTTGAGTTTCTAAAAAGTTTTTTGATTGGCGACGTTACGTGAGTATGGCGTCTTGACGGTGTATTTATTCGTTGACCCGGCCTATACTAATATCACATTTTTCCAGATTTAAGTGAGTGATTCTGTGTGAGAATCCAAAAGCTTGAATAAAAGTTACATACGGAACAAGCAAACGGTTTTCTTTCGAATTTTGGGGCATACGGTGTGCAACTCAAATTTTATGCATATCTAAAAACTAGTTTCAATTTAAGATTGTATCTGTATTCTTAATCTGTATTTTTAATTAAAACTACACCCATAACATGAAAATGGTTTTCATCCGATATTTGCAGCACATAGTCTGAAACTTTCATATCTTGCAATAGTAGAACTCGGGAATGGTTTCCTTCGAAATGGGTCCGCAGATGAGCAGAGTTACAAATGAAATTTCAAAGGAAACCATTTTCGAGTTCCACGTGCAAGATTTGAAAGTTGAAGAATATGTGCTACAAAGATCGGAGTAAAACCATTTTCGTGTACTGCGTGCATTAATAATTAAAGCTGGGGACTTACACCTTTACTATCTCACAATTGAAATTTTATCGTTACACTCTGAACACAAAACTGGTTTTTTACTTTAGAATGGGTTGTTAAAATTATTTTTTCTGCCAGCAAATGATTTTCCTTAGAATTTGGCAGCATATTAGAATTGAAAACTCCACTCGGAACTTTAGAACGAAGTTTCGAAATTTTTTATCGTGCGTTTGGAGAACATAACTGGTTTTAACGTTCTGTTTGCATTTCCCCAGGTTCAAAACTGCATCCAGTGCATAAATGAATAACTTCAGAATTTTGCAGCATATTAGAATTGAAGACTCCACTCGGAACTCTGTTATTTGCAGCTCTATGCCTCGGTCGGTCGGGATTCCAAAAAAAATTGTTGTTTTATTTTCGTTCCTAGTTCTAACTATTGCTTTGTGGGGGATTCCCCTGAAATATTCCTCGCCCATCACCTGTGTTATTCTAATTTCTTTTGTACATTGTGATTATCGGGAACTCGTGAAGAGAGTTATTACCTGTTATTATTGTGGAAAAAGTTGTTATTAGGTTAGTGTTTTTAAAAGTCTTTTCATTTTGAGGATTGCGAAATTTTTGTTTAAACATTTGCCTAGCTAGTAATGTTTTTATATTTAAGGAGGTCGAACTTTGCGTTTTGAATATCTCAAAGTAAACTTTAATAGGGGGGGGGGGGTGACACCACGTTTTCCGCCCCGGGTGCCACCCATGCTAGCTACGCCACTGCCTATAGGTATTTTAAAATTAAATTAAAAATAAATATATTATAAAGAAGAAAATGTTCGTAGAAAGGTCCGTGAGTTTTCAGTGAGCTAGAGTGCTAAGATTAAAAAATATGACGTTATTGACGTTGTTGTAGCTGAAATTTATTTTTTTAACTTTCTGTATGAAAATCTTCAGGATTCTTTCAGTCAAGGGATGCGCCGCATCCACACACTGAAAGATCTTCATACACAAAGTTGAAATTTAAAATTAAAATCATTTTCAGCTACAACAACATCAGTAATGTCGTATTTTTCAATCTTAGCCCTCTGTCTTACTCACTGAAAACTTTCGGACCGCCACTGGTCTGTACCATATTATATTTACTACAGATACGTTTTCATTAAAGAAATTATACCTTTCTGATTATATTTTAATTTTTTTGTTATTTTTAAAATGTACTCTGAACAGGTCATGGATGCAAAATACATTTTCCTTAGATAGTCACCTTCCGATTGGAGAGGGAGCCAAAATAAGAAGAACCAATAATATATGAAAATAGTGTCGGCTCGAGGTTCGACAACTTCTTCAATGGTAGACCGATATTAATTTAACAGAAATCTCACTACTCATATATGTTTTTTTTCAAAGTGTTGTGTTGATGCATCCATAAATGGTGCTCATTCGGTTTTCAGTCGAATACTCACGAGTGATCCCGACCTGAGCTTCTGGAGCCACACCATCTAATTATTAGTTTTTTTTTGTTAACATACTCATTTGACATTTCGGAATATAAATCCAGTGTTGCCATTATTTGTTTGTTTCCTGATTAATAATATCGATTGTTTGCCTGTTTAGAATTAAAACCCGTAGAGTCTTTGTCCTTTATAAATGACAACTCATACAGGTCTCATAGAAATGGTTTTATCTCCCTTTCTATTATGGCCATCACTTTTATTTATTTATGCGTGTAGTATCCCCACCACGCAAGGAAGCATCTCTGGATCGCCCCGGCGATGACCGAGCAATTTATTTCGTCTACAGTGCTCGATCCTGCCGGCCACTCGCGTTTTGTACCTCTCTACCCGTTTCATACGTGAACACTAAATCGTATAAATATTTAATCTCAAATAAATGTTAATCACTCGAACAAGAGCAAGTGTTATCAATCATCATCCAATATAATTACTGAACACTGGATCGCGGCCTAGAAGACCGTGATCCCCAGGAGCTTGACTATCCCTAATGGTAAAGTATTGCTACTACCTCGTCTGATGTGGAGACGGAGCACCAGGTCAAACATTCTCCACCAGCTCCTCAATCCTGCTAACAACACTTCTAACACTATCATAGAGATAAATATGTTATAAACGGTGTTAGAAAGAGAAAAGACCACGCTTTATATTCAAATTCAAAAACTTACCACAAAGGAAGTAAAATGTACACCTATGAAACCAAAGATTTGAATCTCATGTTGAAATAAATTTATAAAATTTTAGGATTTTTTAAAAAAATATTTTTACATTTGCCTTTTTTGTATGAGTTCCACACAGGAGACCTTGAAGAAAATGATTTTCCTCAGGGCCTATGTCGTATTTGGGGACGTTGTGTGGAAGGTTTTTTTTAAGTAAAGGAACGAGAGGAGAATTCTGGGAAGGAAAGGGGTTTAAAGGGTGGGTAGGAATCAGGCGTTCAGTGTGTCCTGGTTATCCGCCTCCAAAACTGAGACAAACCTCACCCCATGAACCCGGGCACCCCTGCTGAATTAACAAACGTAGCGAACCACTTGGGGTGACCTATGGCAGAGGTGTTGGTTTTCCAATAAAGGTCCTCGGGGCGGCGGTACCCATTCCCGCCTCCCAAATTGAATTGCCTAATAAAATATGAATGTATTTTTTTTATTTCTTCAAACTTCGCAAAATTACTTTGTGGCATCATTAATTATATAATGAATAACAGATTACTTTGTATAAACCACTATATTATAAACAATATCTACATGTTTCGATAACAATGTTATCTTCATCAGGATATGTTAATATAAAGAAAAATAAATGACAATCAAGTATAGTTTTACATACTAACACTAAAAATAATAAATTTGGACAACTTATATAGCGCTGTTTTTGCGAAAAATCGCCTCAAAAGCGCTGTACAAATTAGCATGGATTTTACATTAGAATTTACTTAACTTAGGAGGCTCGATAACAACTCGTCTTGCAGCTATCAAGCGCATGGATTATTGGAATTCTAGCCCCCCCGATAAATGAAATAAAATGTCTTTTTATACACGTATTTCAATTTACTTAACTATGTAGGGGGCTAGATAACCACTCATCTTACAGCTATCAAGCGCATGGATTGTTGGAATTCCAGCCCCCCAATAAATCAAATAAAATATATTTTTATATGTACGTTTTTTAATTTACTTAACTGTGTAGGAGGCTAGATAACAACTCGTCTTGCAGCTATCAAGCGCATGGATTATTGGAATTCTTTCCCCGCAATAATACATTTACCTTATGTATTTAGTAATCTACTTAACCTTCGGCATGCCAACATGAAAAACAAAACGTTGGGTACCATGAGGGGTAACGCTACAACCCCAGGGATTTTATCATTTCAATGCCTTTTTTCCCAGTTATTCATGAGTTTGATGAAAAATTACCCTTATGGCCTACATGTTTAATGTATTTCCGTTAAAAAAATATCATTATAGAGTTAATTTCATAATATAAAACCTATTCAGTGAATTTTATATAAAATCATTCATCAACAAACGCTCCGGCCATGACGGCTTTGACTAGCTTCCTAGTCGGTACTTTGGTACCTGCCGGCAGGCCAGTGCGACCGGAGGCCGACGCGGCGGAGCGAATTGTAACAGGGTGGTTCCAAAATTACAAAAATAAAATTAAAAACTAAACATCGATTTTTTTTTAAATTTTATTTGGGGTATGATAATTGATTTACATACATAAGAAAAAAAAACAGATTTCAAAAATTATAAAACATTAAACTACGCAAGATATACATACAAATTTGTCGGTATCACAACAATTACTACTATATCATAATAGTATCATAAAACATAACAATATAATCATTTATTTAAATTCAGCATACAATAATAAAATATTATATTTATTATTTATTTGAATCATCTTCTAAAACGGATATTTAGCAAGGTCCAAGAAGGGCAAAGTAACACATAAAAGAAATGCAAAGAATCAAATACTGTTAACTACAATAACTATAAAGTGGTTTAAAAGAAAGAAATGTTGTTGTGTTTTCGTCTTCTACGATGTCTTCATCAGATTCTGACTCCTCCTGGACCTCAACGTGGTCCTCCACGTCAGAAAGATCCTCTTGATTTATTGCTTCAAAATCCATATCACTATCATTATCGTTTTCACTAATGTCACTGTCATTTTCGAGAAATTTCAATAATTCTTCATCAGTTAGACCCCTTCTTGTCATTATGAACACAGTTATTGAAAGGCAATATCACAGGAATGGAACGATATATCACAAAAACCGCACTTCAAACTTTTCAATATTCAAATTATTTTTTTACCGTCCGCTGTAGTGTTTCGACACGCACTGTAGCTAAACCCCAATAAAAACAGATGGTTGGGTCAGCCAGACCGGCGACGGTTTAGGTAAAGGACACTATGTCTTTACACCCTTATGCAGCTTTCGATGTAGTGCGTGGGAACGAGATGCCGTAAATTGGCGAGGTGCGAGAAGAACAGGGAACCATATCCATAAGCGAACTAATGCGGGAGAGAGATGGAGCATTTCTCATAATTTATTTTGTCGTAGATGAGGTTCCAGCGAGCAAGAAATATCATACGAGGCAAGGAATGATACCTACACAGTAACAAAATATTTTTTTACGCTTTAATGTAGTACAATTTTATATTTTTTTTAATGGCCGAATATGTGTTTATCGGTTTTGCAGGAATACAAAAAATATCGAAATCGTAAAGTCTCTATTAAAAATTCTACATGGAGAATAGTAAATTTATAAATTATGGGAACCCCTTTCAGCAACGGGAGGGTTACATCCTAATTCTAGCTTTATCTAACTTAATCTAACTTAATCTACTTAATCTAACCTAACCTAACTTAATCTTACTCACACATACTCAAAACCTTTATTTAATAAATCTGCAGTCCATAACAATTGCAAAGAAACCATAAAAATAACATGTAATCAACGCTAACGAAAATGTATATACTCGTAATACACTGTAATAATTGTCACTGTGAACTGTTTATTATTATTGATTGTTGTTTTAAACACTATCTCTTAGGTATTTTAATTTGTCATTTATCACTTCATACGTACGGCACTGGTAGAAACCGGAGGGCGCGGGATCAGTCCGATGACTTCCTAGTCCTTGTGCTTAGGCGCGGGGGGCAGGCGCGGGCGGTTGGCAGCGGGGGCAGTTAGGGATGTAGAGATACGGGCATACAATTGGATAATTTATAAATTTTAGAAATTAGAAAAAGCATTAATAGTAAATTAAATATTATAAATAACCAAACAATTTTTAAAAATAGCCATCTTTTAAATTTATTTTCTTATTAATACTTACAATTCATTATAATTATTGATTTTTTGATTTAGAATAATTATTTTAATTATTTGTTCTTAAAAGTTTTTTATTATCTAAATGCAATTTTATTTTTCCTTAAATAATTTTTATATTTTATTTTGTATAACTATTTTTATGATTTGTAAGTAATTAATCACCTCTACTTTTTAATATTTTGTCTATGTTAGAGTTTATTCTAATTTGTCTATACTTGTTTGTCATTTATTTTTCTTTATATTAACATATCCTGATGAAGATAACATTGTTATCGAAATATGTAGATATTGTTTATAATATAGTGGTTTATACAAAGTGATCTGTTATTCATTATGTATTTTTTTTTCGTTATCACTGTTATCATTAATGATACAAACAAAAGGTGAGCCATTTTAAAAACTTATTAATTTTTGGGGATCGCTGGCAACGGTTAATATGCACTTTTTTAAAAAAAAACCTTTTGATTCACCTTAATTACATTAAAAGGCAACTATTTGCTTTGGGGGAAGTGGAAAATATTTCATTCTAAATTTCATTACGTAAAATTAAAATTAGCTTTCGTCTTGTGAGATTGTACGCCAGAATCACAAACCATGTTACACAAACCTAGCGTAGCCGCTAAACTACTTGAAAACTGGGATGTTTTTCTTGCCTTGACGCGAGTAGGCGTTATAAAGGGGCACTTTCTTTTGTATCACAAACCATGTTACACAAAAATATTTTCCACTTCCCCCAATGCAAATAGTTGTCTTTTAATGTAATTAAGGTGAATCAAAAGATTTTTTCAAAAAAAAGTGCGTATTAACCGTTGCCAGCGATCCCCAAAATTTACCAAAAACTTTTTTATGTTTGCGAGCAAAATTTTTATATTTCATAAAATATATACGTTTAATTCGATTTATAAAATTTGAAATTTGAAAGTGTATTCACCTTCATAAAACGGTTTATAGATTTCAGATAAGTGCAGAAATATTCCTTTTTCTTGGATTTTATTGAAAGCGGACCCTCTGAAATAATACGGTCGAAATTCATTTTGGTGAAGACAATGGGTAAAGTTCGGTTTATGGGCGAAATTCCTAAAAAATAAAACTAGTTATTTTTATACTAATTTGGGGTCGGGGAATCCGAATCTGAAAGAATTAGGCGGCGGCAAGCAATATTAACTGAATTACAGGACTTTAAAAATTTTTATACACATACAGGAAAATAGCCATTTTGGAAGCATTTTGATTCCTAGAAAATCAAACTAGTTATTTTTATACTAACTATGGGCCGGGGAATCCGAATCTGAAAGAATTAGGCGGCGGCAAGCAATATTAACTGAATTAAACGACGTTAAAATTTTCTATACACACACACATGAAAATAATCATTTCGGAAGTATTTTGACACATGTAGTACAAAGATCATAGAAAAACAAGATAACATAGATGTTTTTACCACACAAAATTAAGTGTTGCCATTAAGCAGTAATATTAATAAGGTAAAATAACATGTTTATATTTTAAGTACTTTTTTTTTATAAATTATAAATTTTACTCACTTTTGTATCACAAACCTTGTTACATAAACCCGGCGTAGCTGCTAAACTACTTGAAAACAGGGATGTTTTTTTGCCGTGACGCGAGCAGGCGGTATAAAGGGGCACAAACCATGTTACACAAACCTAGCGTAGCCGTTAAACTACTCGAAAACAGGGATGTTTTTTTGCCGTGACGCGAGCAGGCGGTATAAAGGGGCACAAACCATGTTACACAAACCTAGCGTTAGGTTAGGTTACGGATTTTTAAGAGTACGAATTTTCATACTTTTGGTTTAAGAATACGGCCGTTGAGATAGTCGTAATTCATCAGGTTAATGTGTTATGTGAGGAATTATCGTGTCGGAAATTATTGATATAGGGATAAATATTTTTGAGAGCTGGTAACACTGCCGGCACATGTTTTTGTATATTCCTTGTTTTTCTATGATCTTTGTACTACGTGTGTCAAAATACTTCCGAAATGATTATTTTCGTGTGTGTGGGTATAGAAAATTTTAAAGTCGTGTAATTCAGTTAATATTGCTTGCCGCCGCAGATTCGGATTCGGATTCTTTCAGATTCGGATTCCCCGACCCCAAATTAGTATAAAAATAACTAGTTTTATTTTTTAGGAATTTCGCCCATAAACCGAACTTTTTCCAAGACAATAATTGTTTTTTTTTTTTAAATATTTTACAGTGGTAGATTTGAGTGAGTTTCACCATTGTGATCAATAACTGCCAGTGGATGAAAATATTCTTCTCTCTTCTTTCGAGCTATGTACAATATCAAAATATTATTGTTTAATTTCCAGGAATAAACATCTGCCCCGGAAAGAACGAGACGTTTTCTATTTGCGTTTCTTCTTGCGCCGAAAAGTGCGTGACTCTTGGTCGGAGTGACGAAGAAAGGAATTGCGAAACCCCACAGTGCACCCCTGGCTGTGACTGCAAAGCTGGATTCTTCAGGAACACGAACAATGAGTGTGTTACCCCTGAAAAGTGTGGTAAGTTATAACCTAAATGTGTTTATGATATTAGCGCCGTTTACACACACACTTCGGAGCGACCGAGTCCCGCGCCACTTCAAGCCGCTGCGCAGAAAAGTAAAGACCGATAGGTTTACAGCGCAGTTCACTGTGAGACTTTTCTGCGCGGCGGCCTGAAGTGGCGCGGGACTCGGTCGCTCCGAAGTGTGCGTGTAAACCTCGCTATTATATCAAGTAATAATACGGGCTACATGCAGCAGTACTTTTTTTAATTTTGTATCCGAATACGATTTAGGTACACACATTCCGAATTGTTCACTCGATTTTGACGTAGATATACTAAAATATTATGGGGAAACCTTTCTCTCTGAAGTTCTCTAGCTGCCGGAAATATAAAAACTAGCCTCTCTAAATATTTGAAGACCTACAGATTTTCATTTTTGCAGCATGTCGACATTGGGTATGGACAACTGGCTCGGCTCGGTTGTGCGTGCTCCCCTAATTTGGACAGCGTCCAAAGGGATTCAATCATTCAACCAAATGCATCTGCCGTGTACGTCGAAATTAATAGCTTGAATCGGGAGTTGGACACGTTATATTTCGTTGTAGCCCAAAAGAAACAATTTACTCTATTTGTTTTTAATAAACATTTCGCTAGCACTGCAACACCTCGGCAACACCTCGGAAACCAACACAATGTCTATAAAAGTTGTTCCATTGAACTATTATAGCAATCTATTGTCAGGGCCGGATCTACGAAATCTGGCGCCCTGTGCAGTAGGTACCGATGGCGCCCCCCCCCCCCTACATTTTTATTTTGATTAAAAATTCGTTCACCCCAATTTTTTTTTTTTTTTTAATTTTTTTTTTTTACACTAATTTATCAAATAAAATCAAGACATATAAAGGGTATAACTTTTCCAAGTGACCTGGCGGTAGCTCTCATACTAGTTTTTTTTAAAGAGAGAATCGCCAGGAGTCCTATACTCTCTGAATATATTGAGTAAACATAAAATTATGGTGATTCTATTCATTGTAATCCACAGTACTTTTATAACCTCTAACAACCAATAGAAATTTAGTTATAAATTTAAAAATCTAATAAGAATATAACCTCAAATTTGTACCTTGCATTTCCCCTGTGTCGAGCGAACAAACACCAAATTGAGCGAACAAACACCATACAAACACTAAACACTGACGTATGGTATCAACGGCCTACGAAAGACGCTTACACTGACACCGTAAAATAACAAATCTAATAGAAATTAATTATACATTTTGTTACGCTGTAATTAAGCGTTGAGTATAATACTGTATGGTCTATGTTTTCACCACGAACTTTACGGTTTTACCGAGCGCCAAAATACTGCTTTGTGCAGAATTATGCCCGTGGTGAAATAAAAACATGAAACTACATCTCAGGAGGGGGCATAGGTATGTGATCTCCAGCGTGTTAGGGGATTAAATAAATACAAGTATCTCATTTCCAATTTAAATGTTAAAGAACTTATATATTATTTTAATGTCAGGTACAATATACGTAAAGTGAATCTACTCACCCTCAGGGACCGATTGAGGTTATACTATCTAGCTAATTCACTATATTCCTAACCGAACCGCGTCTCGTAGTTCGCCACAGGATGATGGGCAGGACCTCCAGCCGACCCTCGTCTCCACAGATCGCATCAGGATAAACGGCCAGTTCGCAACAGGATGATTGGCAAGACAGGGCTCTCAGCAAAGCAGGGCTCCAAGGGAAGTGGAACTCCAAGGGAACAATGGTACGGGGCTTACGTAGCAAGCAAGCGGGACCGTTAGTATTCCCGCACGTGCATTTTCTCTCATACAAGCCGGTGAGCGGAATTATTCTTCTCCACGCGTTTAAAGAGGCATTCTTATTGTCGGCACCCGACAAGTACATACCGGCGCGTCTCGTGCGGCGAAAATACTCATACCGATCGCCTTGATAACTTTACGGTAAACTTCTCGTAATATAAGAACTACCGCGGAGAGCAATCTCGCGACATTATTCATTTAAAACTTTGGTGCACTTTCGCATCCTGTATCAAAGATCGTTCCACATTAATTTTTACGCGCCAATCGACTGAAATTTAAATCTTCGTCCCTTTTAATAACTTAATACTATCCTTTTTTTTTTTTTTTTTTTTTTCATTTACTAGATTCTTATGTATCTTGAGGAGATGAATCATTTAAATTTACTGAATTTAAAGTTAATGTTCTTTATACAAATAGAACGGCGTCATATGCGCCTTGCAATTTTTACCTCATGTGGGTATTTAAAAATAGTACCTGGCTATTATAGACTTAGAGGTCATGTATTTTGTCGGTAGGGAAAAATTGTTATGTAAAAACCCTACTAAAATTGCATGTTTTGCATAGCTTGTTATCCGACTGTCACAGCCATGATCTGGCCCAAAAGATCATGCCGGCGAGAGTGGGTTCCATTGCCGGACCCGGAAAAGAAAAGAAACTCCCCCTTCCATAACGACTTGTGTTGCCAGTCCTCCTGTTGTAACTATCAACAATTAATTCACTCAATAGTTCGTGCCGCTAGGTTCGACGTTATAAAGCAGTGTTCATATTTTAAAATAAGAAAAGGTAATGATTTCAGCACTGCTTCATAACAATTTAACGAACTTCAAATAATATGTCAAATCAATGATGAAACTGTCAACACGTTGCAACCTGCAAATCCTGCAAACCGTGCGATGTTTTTGTTAATGGGATTTACTGAAGATTTCATAAGAAAATGTTCTTTAATTACCTTCTCCTAGAGACTTAAATCGTACAAAATAAAACAAAAGCGAGCGTACACTAACTAAAATTGTCAGCATTTTGAAAGGCGAAAGTCGGTTTGTTTGATTCACTAGAACAAAAATACGGCGCTGTGATTGGTTATTGAATTTGGATCGCACCCATTCGTCATAAAAGACGGTAAAAGATATATGGAAAAATAGATCTTACGTTTAAACTAAATATATGGAATTTGTAAAAAAATTCTGTAACTGACTATAAATTCGTAAGCCGTTGATACCAACCTGATGCGTGCGCTTTCTGTTTCTTTGGAAAGTGATGCTAGAGCGTAATAATTATTTCGTACTATGGGTAATTTTTAAACGATTCAGGGAATATTATAACAAAATTTTAATACAATATTTATTTTCTCACGGCGCCCCTTTGGAGTTGGCGCCAGGTTTTTGCACGTTTTTGAACGTATGGCAGATCCGGCGCTGTCTATTGTGCTAGGGTATAGTGTATTCACAGGTTTGCGCTGTGGAGGTTTGTACAGAATTCATTGCATAGCATTCTCTTCACAGAGCTGGTGCATAGAATAAAACAGTGCTGTAGAACCTCCTTGATAGCACACCTGCTGGTATGCTGATGCCTTTAACGATCAATTTCAGGTGCATCGTTGAGATTCAACCATAAGAGAGAGAATCTTTTTATTCGGCAAAACTACTCTTCTGTTTGAGTGGCTACATCTTTTTTGATAATCGCGACCCCCACTATTTAAGTGATGAACCAGGATTCTTCACTTCTCGTGGTTCTTCGCTGCATTGAGAGCAATTCCGAGATCTGTGATGGTTGATCAGTACAACGCGTAGGCGAACTTCCTCTCATTCTCATTTGAACACTTTGCAAGTTTCGACGAACAAAACTCTTATTTAATGTGTTGTATTAATTTAGAGTGCGGTGTCAACGAGGAGTTCTCCAAGTATGGTAGACCTTGTCCCTATGAGACCTGTAAAGAGTTTGGCAAGGCAGCCGCCATCAACTGTCCTGCCTATGACCCCAAGAACCCGCGTCCACCCGCCTGTAACTGCAAGCTCAACTTCTACAGGCTAAACGGGGTGTGCATCGATATCAGGGAGTGTCGTGAGTACTTGCTCATATTATCCTTCTCCATCTCCTTCTCCTTCTACTTGATTATTAAATTAAGATGTGATTACAGCCCCTAACTTTGAGTGCCCCGAGCTGACAGTGTACGAGGCCTGCCCAGACCTCTGCTTGGACCAGCGCTGCTATACGACGGTGGTAAAGCCCGACGACTGTCAATGGCAACTAAACAATAAGCGATGCAACCCCCGCTGCCGCTGCTCTGAAGGAAACTGCGAGGATGAATCTGGAACTTGCGTGGACAGGGACAGTTTCGGTGTGTATCAAAAAATCTTTATTTCTTACAATGTATCATCCTATTGGATGAAAACATCGAGATCACACTTTAGGAGGACAACGCCCTGTAACTTCTAAATGGAACATTTTTCTAAAATAAACAAATTGCTTGTGTAAAATACTTTTCCAAATTTTGGATAGCAGTGTGGGGGATCTTTTTAAAGAAAGGAAAGAGAAGAAGTTTTTGAAACGAAAAAGGTGTGACGAGATGACTTCGTTCTTTTCGACATGAATTCCCTAACCATAATCGCGATGAAGCCACTCCCATACTTTAGACAAACTCATGGTACATTCGAGTATCCAGCAGAGGCGGCCGCTTCCTTAGTGCATTTGTGCACTGCGCTGCCGAACACCGATATACGTCAGAAGTGTAAATTAGTACATCCTCTCACGAAGTATTCCCGCCAATTCGTTACAAAATCTTTACCAATTGACTAAACTCCATAGCATGAGAGAAAGGAATTCGTGCACATTTTGTTATGCCCAGGCGTGACGTCACATGAAGTTATATTTCTACTGGGATCATCTCCAGATGCTGGAGTGCCCGTGCCCGTGAAATAAGCAAGGCAGGTATAGACCTATAAGGACGATTGACGTGTGAAAGCAGAGAAGACATATGATGCCTGGGTGCACTAGCGGAGCAAATGACATAACATTAAACTTGCGTAAAGTGGTCCCGAACCTTTGGAATGAAATAGTTATGTTCAACGAATTTAAGACTAATTAACAAATGTTATGTTTTAACGCCATCGGTCGCCGGCGCGGCGCATCGACCTCAGTATCGTTCCAGTTTTTCAAGCATTTTAACGGTTTTCGCAAGTTTTATTCTGTAAAAAAAAATATTTATAAATGAGTGCTCCTGAAAACATTGCGATTAACGTAAATTTTATCAAATGTAACTTAGTGGAATGTTTTTGAACGGTTAAACTTTTCGAAATAACTTGTACTATTCCAATGACAACTGTTGAGTGCGAACGGTGTTTTTCAAATACATTTCTGAGGAACACTATGCCCCAAGATTGGCTTAATGCTTTGTCAATGTTGAGCATCGAAAAAGGTTTGATATCTTCTATACCAGACTTTAACAATCGTGTCATTGAAGAATTTTCACAAATGAAACTGCGACGAATGGATTTTCTCTACAAGTGAACGTGTGAACTAGGTATGTCACTCCCTTTAAATAACTTTATTCTCCCATGTTAAAGTTACCTTTTTGGGAAATTCACTGCTCGCAAATTTTGTCGCGGGCCGCCTCTGGTATCCAGTGCCACTTTTGAAAAATTTCTCAGCAGCAGTTATTAAAAATCAGAGGCATTCGTCACTCTCGACTTGGACAAACTGAATCTCTCCACTTTGCTTGCTTACATTTGTATTGTTGATCCAATATCTTTTTACAGTTCCCAAGTGTCCGGCTGCTAACGAAGTGTACTCGACTTGCGGCAACGACAATTGTGTCAGGACATGTGCCACTTTTGGCATCACCAACTACAACTGTACTTCGCAATGCACTTCTGGCTGCGTCTGTGATCAGGGTTTCGTGAGGGAAACTGCTGGGGGGAAGTGCATACCAATTGTAGACTGCAGTAAGCCTTTTTTTCATTAATAGGTATATCGTCTTTAAGACGTTAACTATCATTTCCTATGTATTTATAAGTATTAGTTTAATTCTTTCTAATGTTTTAGATATCTTTTTCATGCATCGTCTTGTTCATTCACTTGTTTCAACGTCCTTGAGGTAATTTTTTACGAAAATGGTGATATATTTATAATTCAGCCAATTATGATTATTGTTCATTCGCACATGTTTATTGTCTTGCTCATAATCTTGTTCGCTGGTGGCGCGAAACTGCTGCTCCACTGTATTTATGGTGTTTAAAGGTGCTGCAGAGCCGAGCCAAGCCCTATGCCACGCACTCGAAGGGTCAGTTCCAAAACTATGTCAACCGCTATGTTTGTATGGGACGATTAAGTTTTTATGCACTCACCCAACCCGATGGACAGTTTAAAACAATGGTTCAAATCTGGTCTTTTGGAATATAAGATAAGCCCAGATTGGAGTATATAAAACAAGGACTCACCCGTCGCAGTTGGGGCCACACATCTCCAGGTTCTGAATGCTTCACTTCACAACACGAATCTTTAAATAATGTGTTGAAATATAAATTCACAATATTGCTTTCTCTTTCGTTGTTTTGGTATAAATAGTCCGCCCGTCTCAGATGTCAATTTACACTCCCTACTAGCATACTGTCACATTTAATAAAGTTAGGTATTTTTCTTGCCACAATTATATTGGTCATGGTGATATTTAAGAATGGGAAGATTGGGTTAGTGGGACAATTGTAATATTTTATGGACATTTCCTATCTACTAAGTGTTTGCGAATGCACACCTACTGACCCCGTACATATTACGTTAACAATCGTGGTCATCGTCTTATTCATTCACTGGTTTATCATATTATTCATCGCCTTGTTCATCGTCTTGTTTATCGTCTTGTTCATCTTCTTGTTCATCGTCGTGTTCATCATTGTGGTAAAAAATAAGCGTGACACGTCTTCGGATTATCTGTTCTGTTAGCTGATATAGCTAGTGTTCAAAGTAGCTGAGATAGCTAGTGGGTGTTGTTTCTTCTCAGTTTACGTGTATTTAATTTCTCTGCTCGATAAGTCCCCGTTTATTGCGCAAACAATATTTTCTCACAACAAGAATATTAAAGTAGGAGGAATTATTCGTAATGTTTGAATTAAAAATTTTCCTGTGTTAGAAGTTAACTTGAGTACAATTCTCCCGTCAAGAACCCACATCACAATATACATGTAAAGCTGTTGAAAGAATACAAAAACCAATTCATACGTTTTCTAATTTTTAAAATTGGTATTCCAGAAATTATATTGAACTACAGAGCTATTTTAATGATATGAATATGTTCAAATTATTTTACAAAAGAATTTTCACTGCCTTGGTATTTCTGTATAAATTTCAAAATGATTTAGTTGCTAGTCCGGTATTGCTTGAATTGATAAGCTTCTGGATTCCATTGCGTAATACGGGAAGTCAGGATTTATTGAATTGCATAAATTCTGGGACAAACTACCATATATTATATTCCTTTTTGCCCAAAATACTAATGTAGGGAAACAATTATACCAAGTCAGTGGACATCTTCCATTTATATAAGTTTTAAGATTTTCACGGCCAAAAGCATTTTCGTTATTTGTTTTTGGGGTGTTATGCCGTGTTGCACTACCTCCTTCTTTAGTCAACGTACATCTACCGGATCTGCCCTGATGATGGACACTGCAACGATGTCCGAAACGTTGGCTAAAGAAGGAGGTAGCGCAACACGGCATAACACCCCAAAAACAAATAACGAAAATCTTCCATTTATCTTTAAGCAAATATAAAATATTGTTACTGAGGTTGTTTAGTTTATATTTTTTACTATTCATTTGGGAAAGTCCCGAAAAAGGGCGTTAATAAATAAATAAGCAAGAAAAAAAGCTTGTGTTCTTATCAAATAACTTTTTGTAGAAGTGGAAGTCTGTCCTGAGAAGAACATGCAATACAGCCCCTGCGTGAGTGCATGCGCAGAGGACTGCGCCAACCTCGGTCAGAACAGGACGTGCGACTATATAGAGTGCGCACCTGCATGCGAGTGCAAGACTGGCTTCTTCAAGAACGCCAACGGAGAGTGCGTGAGCCCTGATAAATGCGGTGGGTATATTAAATTTATCGGTTCTATTTTATGTAACTCCTCGTTTGATGAATTACTTATAATAAATCAAACATACGAGTATATTGTTAATCATCGTATTAGATTGATCAATTTGCTTCTGCCTCCCAGTAATCTTTAATTTGGATATGATATAGGTAGTTTTTTTTTACATTAACTTCAAACCTTAAACCCTTAATCTTTGGAGATCCTGTGTAGAGGGTCTTCTTGAAGAGACGAGGATGTGAACATGTTGTAGGAGGGAGGAAACTTAGAGGCCGGCAGATCGTTCCACAACCGAGAACGAGTAATAGAAACAACCCGTTCTCATGCGTCAAATCTCAATCGTGTACTAATATTGGGCGAGCGTCTGGAGTGTTTCCCGATTTTTTATTGGGACCGAAGGCATTAAATACGCTAGTTCCTTGCAGCAACTTCCATTGAAGTACCGATAGAACAAAAACAGCAAAAGAGGAATTTCTGCACAGAGTCAAAGGTTTTATCAAGGAATTTGTCAAATCAAAGGTGGCCGCCAAATTTAAAGGTGAGGCACTCTTGCGATTTCTACAGTGTCAGCAGTTGTGTACCATTCAACTGAATGTGGGCCCTGCACAGTACACCCAGCTTTTGAGAAAATAACCTGACCCTAGCATCGATGCAGTCTTAGTTCAAGTATTGAATTGTAGTCATGCTTTTAAAGATTTTTAACTACAAGTCCCAAAAACGACGGTTGAATTTCTCATGGAATTTCGGAATGCTTCTGAGGTATTTTAAATGTGATAGGTATATATTTCTTACTTTTCAAAGTTCTAAGAAAAACGAAACATTTTTTAAACTTAATGAACTTATCTTCCAGTTGTTTGTATTCGAAGTTAATATGGTTTTTTCTAAACAATAATATTTTTATATGAAAAAAACTTGAAGAATTCAATCAGGCCGAGAGCGTCGAGAGATATATATTTAAATATTTTGCATCAATAAAAAAAATCATCATTTACTCTGGCGTGACCTTAGTTTGGGAGCCCTTTTAAAATTGTTTTGACGCTAAACTTTTGTTTCCAGTGTGTGGCGAGAACCAGGTCGTTGACATGTGCAGTTACTCCTGTCCACCGGAGACATGTGACACCATCGGGGCCATGTTCAAGTGCAGTCGGGACATGCCTTGTACGCCCGCCTGCAAGTGCAAACTCAATTTCAAACGGGACAGATATGGAAACTGCATTGATATCAGGGAGTGTCGTGAGTTAAATTAAAATGTCAGTTTATTTTAAGCATCTTTCACGTTGAGGGTATGCTTGCAAGTGCTTACTCAACAGAGCGGGACAGGATATGTCAATGCTGTCGCTTTTAAGCATGAAAAATAAGATTAGGATTAGGAACATTTAATAGTCGATTGGGCACCAAGAGCGAATAGTCGAAGAAACTTGTGAAACGAGAACAAAATATGACAAGAAAATGAATAATCGAATAAATCAGGGGCGGAAGTGAAACAAATACTTGATTCTGGTCATTTCAAGAGTCAGAATAACAAAAGAGTATTAAGTTATGATGTATGATTGCGATGAGTTTATATTAAAGTCAGAGTTGTTTGGTAGTCCATCCCTTAGACTAGAAAAATGATATTGTTAAAAAACGAAATTCATAGGATTTTCTCTTTGGTGATTTTTTTTTCAGCCCAGCCCTTCGAATGTCCCCTGCCTTCAGTATACGATGCTTGCGAGCCATACTGCTTGGACGAGCGCTGCGTAAAAGACGGGCCCTTGGGTTGCGAGGGAATTGATCAGTCGGCCTTGGTCTGCCGTCCTTACTGCCGATGCCCGAAAGGCACGTGCAAGGATGTCACAGGACTATGTGTGGATGATAAACCATACCGTGAGTTGTGATCTTATGTATTCTCCTGGTGATCTCTTCTATTGGAAGTTGGTTAATGTCAGAACATTCTTCTGATTATTCTGTTCAAAATGTTCGATTGAGAGTCACTGAGGGGTTAGCGAGGTTTGTTCAGATCTTGGCGGTGGATGCGTCTGCCCCCAGCTTTGTCGTGTGTAATGATGAGTTTTTTAATGTATATTTGACGTGTATATGGAAGGTTCTTCAAACAAGGTGAAAATTTGGTCTGTGTCAGTCACTTTATATGCCTACCGCTGGTTGGCCTACAGAATCTTGCGGAGGAGACGTGAACGCCATGTTCTCCGCCTGTGGAGACCAATGCCCCCGCACGTGCGCCAACAGCAAGGACCCTCCTACTACCGCCTGCACTGAGTCCTGCGTCAAGGGAGGAGGCTGTAAGTGCAAACCTGGCTTCGTCAGAGACTACCAGAAGAAATGCATTAAGGAATCTGAGTGTCGTAAGAAAACCCTTTATATATGTCTTCAATTTCGTTTTTTTCGTATTTTCTCTCTCTCTATTACCCCAGTGAGAATATATTGAATACACTTACTAGAACTGGTAATTCTGAAGCAACCAGTGTATTTCCAGGGATACGCAAAACGTTTGCTCAATGTTGGTTCACGATTGAATTTTCTAGACGAGAACAGGCGGTTTTCATATGGAAATTGTCGGCATTCTGTACAACAGCTCGGCTGGAAAATGATTCCCCGCTTTTGCGTTTCTTCCCTCCTACATTATTTTGTTTCTTCAAAATCTAGATTCACTCTAACTTTTCTTAAAATTAACATTTTACTTAGCATTCTCATATAAATCAGAAGCACTGCAGTTTCCTGATTGGGCTTTCTCTTCGGGGTATGCCATTCAAGGTTATTCTCCACCAAAACTCGCTTACTGGTATGTTCCATACTGGATTGGTAACCGCTAGTGGCCTAGTATCGCCAAAAAATGAGGTTTTTGTTTTTACCTCTAGAAAAATGTGGAGTGAATGAGTTTTTCGACTGCGGCTCCGCTTGCGATACAACTTGCGCCACCCTCGGGGAACCTTGCCCCATTATCAACAAGACCTGCAACAAGAAATGCTACTGCAAGGCGGGCTTCGCCAGGAATACCAAGAACGTCTGCATTCCAGTCAAGCAGTGTCCAGGTCAGTCCCAACAATAACAAACCTAACAACTTCTCGATGTACCTAGCGTATCACCGTGATATCACTAGTGTTCCACCACCGTTATCAAATCCTGGGACAAGAAACAAAACATTTACAAGATGACTTGCACTTTTTAAATTCTACCCAAATAAACACCCCCTGCATTTTTGAAGAAATCACGCTTGCGAATTAGAAGGAAGGGAGAATTATGGAGTCCTATTGTGTTTATAAAACAACGGATTTAAAAAATACTATGACAATAAAAGAGCTGACAGTGTGTTTACATAGAGCTCATAACAACACTATTCATTACTGACTGAGCGAGAAGTGCTTTATTATATAGTAAGTAATAAACAGAAATGACAGCAGGATTTAGTCAAGTTCCGCACCTAATGCCTTTGAATTTTTACCCTACAGAGGGTAACGGTAGTTATTTTTAAAGAATATTGTTTTTCAAACACAGATGTTCTGCATTAGTGTGAAATTAAAAAAAAAAGTTTAATTTTTTTGAATGTGTGATCAAGTTTTTAATGCACTAGCAACCACCATACTAGAGGTTACCGAAACATGATGGTTGCATTACTGGATTGCCAGTGTAAACTATGGCATTTCTAATCGGGTTATGTTGTGAAACTAGAGGCAGTGGGGAAGGAAATGAGAGAGGAAAGAGGAAGGTGGAGGAATACTTGTGTACTCAGTTCTGGTCACCAAACACAAATAAATCCATTTAAAGCAGTGTTCCAATTCTGAATGGTGGTCTTTCACCGGAGCGATACCAAGGGTATCTACCACTCTGAAACGTGCCGCAAATACACTTTTGATAACATAATTGTGAAACAACACAAATTATTTAAATAAGATTTACTTGTACAGGCTGGGATTAAATCTTAACCCGCGAAGCCTTATCCCTGGACCACGAAATACGTGTAATGCATACAGTTTTTTTTTTTATAACTAAGAAAGCCAATCGATAACCCTAACCTAACCCAATCTTATCAAGCACATTGTATGTGCCATATGCAATGATGAATGCAAAGATTTCTTATCGATACCATTAAATAACTTCTTTTAGCTAAATCATGCCAGGGAGACATGAATGCGAACCCAGCAGATGGATGCAAATGCAAGAGTGGATTTGTTAAGGACAAGGACGGGAAGTGTATTGTGCAGCCAAGTAAGTACTTTTAGATGACTTTCCTTAAAAAGACCCTCAACACAGAATACCCAGACATGACGTGAGATTTGGTTCCCAAAGATGGTAAAGCTTTCTGAGTGGGGTTAATCCACGGGTCTTGATGAAAAAAAGCATGTCATCAAATAATATTATCCGCTTGACACTAAATTTCCAAATAATGTCCAAAAGTTTAATACTATTTTTAAAAGCAGGTGAAAAACTTTATTTAATGATTTTTTTTAAACATACACGTTTACAAATATCGCCAGAGCTCACTAGTATTATAAAGAAAGCTTCGAAGGTGTGCGCACAACAACTCACCAAGTTTCATCGCAACCAGATGAATAGTATAGGAAATAATTTTATAACCCCAGAGCTCACTATTTTAGCTAAAAAGCATCACAAGCATGCACACATCCAATTTTCATTACTACTGTGAGTGGACACAGATCCCATTCACGTTCGCCCATTCTGATTTGCATATTATTCTTACAAATTTCTTAATATTCCCAGGCCTGCAATGCGGTGCAAACGAGAAAGTGGACACCTGCGCGCTGTGCGCGGACCAGACCTGCGCCATGGTGTTTTCAGGTGAACCTGCCAAATGTACCAAGCCGCCCGGCTGCCCTGTCGCGTGTCGCTGTCTGCCTGGATTCGTCAGAGGACTGTCCAATCAATGCATCAAACCAGAAAAATGTAAGAGTACCTACATTGAAGAAGTATAAATATTATCGGCTTAGGTAACCTCTGCCGTAGGTCACCCCAAGGAGCAAGCCACGGCCGATGATAAGATATATAATGGTTCATGTAGTGTGGTTTGTCCAGTTCTTGGAGGGTTTGTCCAGGTCTTGTCCAGGATCGGATCGGGAGAGACCAGTTAAAGGAGACCCTTTTACTCCTGCAACCGGATTCTCTCGACCCTACACCTTGCGCCGCAATGAATGGATACATACGTCACTCCTGAACACACTAACCACAAGATTCCTACCCACCCCTCATACCTTTTTCCTTCCCAGAACCTGCTCTCCTGAATTTCCTTTAGCATCTCTAAGGATGACATAGGCCCGAAAGAAGTTATTTTTAGGAGCTAAATAAAACAAATATATTTTCTTGATTAGGTGATCGGTTTTTGTAGAGAATTTTAGAAAACATTCTATAAAAAATGCTAACTGCCAACAGTTGTATTTTTCAATGTTTTTTTGATATATTTACTAACTTATTTAAACACAGTACAAATAATGTTGAACCCAACGGTGATCCTTGCAGTACCCTTTTAATTTCTATTTCTTCCCTTTCAATTGGATTTAAAATAATGCTTTTTGTTATAATAATGCCCAAGAGTTCAGAAATTCCGAAGGCTCAGAGGGCCTTAAAGTAGATAATGGACGGTTTTATCGAGAGGCTTTTTTCTTTGTACATATAACATTGAATTTAGTGTTTCAAATATCCAATCATGTCTGATTACACAGGCCTGCAAATTGACAATTTTAGTTTTTTTTATGTATTTTGGTGCGCTGAGTCCAAATATGCCTTCAGTTTTTCTCCAGCACGTAGGGATTTTTCGCAAAATGAAAATGAAAGTTATGCAAAACCTGCAGTACATATAGGTAAAAATGCATTTTGAAATGAAAAAAAAAACAACACTATTACTAGTGGTTTATTTACCTGTTTAAATACAATTTGATAAAAATAATATGTATGTACAATAAGGATTTATAATTCTTTATAATATCTACATCTTTTTCCCTTAAAAACTCCGTTTTGAGCTTTTCCGTTTGTGTGGGATGTCTGGAAGTTCTCTATGGAGCATCACAGGTCTGCAAATTGACATTTTTTTTTTTTAAATGGTAATGGGTGAATTATATATATTTCGGTATGCTGAATCCGAGTATGCTATCCATTTCAACCCATCACGAAAGGATTTTCCGCAAAGTGGAAATTAAAATATAGGCAAAACCCGCCTTACACTACTTCTGTATGGAATGTTTAATAGAAAAAAAAATCATAAAATTATACAAATTTAATTAATTTGAAGTCATAAAATATTTTATTTACGTCATGTACAATTATAAATCTATATAAAATCTCCATTTCTAGTTTCGAAGCTTCGTTTTTTGCTTTTCCTTTTGTGGGATGTTATATTAAAATTGTTGAGGTTCACTGGAGTCGCCTACTTGAAACTCGTCACTAGAACTTTCTCCTGATTCACTTTCTGATAGTGGCAAATCGTCTAGGCTTTGAGGTGCTTGTGGTGTAGAATTGCCAGGTCCGTGAGGGACAGGGCGAAGTGGTGCCAAATCCATCTTTGGGTAACAAATTTGTTATTTTTTTTTTTTGATACTATACCTTGCACAAACAAAAGTAGCAGTCATCGCTGTGGTTTCGAAGCTCTCTCCAGATCATGGGAACACCAAAACGAAAAGATTTAACTTACCTTTTGACCACATTCTAAGTCCTTCAATATACCCTGAACACACTAAAAAAATAGTCCTTCAATATACCCTGAACACACAAAAAAATTTATCCTGGTCCCCTGTCTTCACACCAAGTACGCAAAATACATTTTTTTAGCAAAATCAGTAATATTTCTTAGATGTTTTTCACTACAAATTCACCACAAATATAGCAAAAACTCTCAGAAGAATTTATGCAATCTCTTAAAGTCATTTTTGAAATGCACTTTACGAAAGTTAGAACAGAAATAAATAAATGAAAGGGCACGGAAGGGAAATGGCAACTTGGGAATTTTGGCATTCTCTCATCATACTTACTATGGAAAATCCCGATATTGGAAAATCCCGATATATATGATTCAACCTGACTAATTTTATCGTCATGAGTTACTAAATGTTTTGTTTCAGTCTATAAAACATAACATTATCTTATAATAAGTTGGAATTAATAAAAAATATATATTTCGGCAATAAACTCCGTTTTGCGCCTTAAGATAGGCAATCCCACAGCATTTTGAGTTTTCCAGAAAAATCTTACGTGATGGAATTTTTTTGATAATTTTCCCGAATTCAGCAACCAAAAATACATGGGAATTACCTCTTATTTCAAAGAAAAAAAAACAGTCGCAGGCCTGTGTTATGACTAAAAGACATCGATTTGAAAATCTACTCTCTTCAACTGAAGCAATCTTCCAACAAGAATTCTACTTACATTCTACCTCTGCCACTGTTTCATCCCTTACTGCCACAATACTCGTACATCAGGATCAGTACGGCACTCTATTGTGAATTTTTAGCCTCGCTTCTCTAGAAAACTTTTTATCAGTGCTAATCTTGTTTAATCCGCCATTAACGGATTTTCCTGATTTTTTCCTCCTTTCAATATACTTTTCAGCCATAAAAAAGTATTCGCTCCAAGTGTTCATCATCCATAACCATATAGCACACTGTTTTAGTACTCTCTTTTGCAAAAATATAACTGTGGACTTTTTCAACAGTGACTCATTCTGCATTACATCTTCCTATGTAAGTATTTAGTACTTCCTAGACACGATAAACTGTAGATCATCCCTACTGTTATAGATCTGCACTTCTCATTAGCATAGAACAAACAACATCCTTTTAGATTGCTCATTTTAGCACCAAAGCCCATAACTTCAAAAGTGTAACAGAAAAACACTCTCATTCCAGGCTGCACTGACCCTAACTCCGAACTGGTGGCCTCACCAAATCCCTGCCCCGGTGGCACTTGTGAGTGTCCCACGGTGGCCCAATGCAAGGACAAGGTGCTAGCAAAGGGGTGCCGCTGCAAGGCTGGCTTCCTGAAGAAGAGTGCTGCGGATGCCACCTGTATAGCTCGCAAGAATTGTCCTAAAAAACCCACCGGCTACTGAATAATACGTCAAAAAACCTCGATATTAATAGTTATTGCAGCAACATTTTAGTTAAACAACGCAGTACCTATCCACACAGATGCATCGAATGCATGCAGCATTTTTCAAACTACTTTAATATAATTAGTATGCAAATTATACACTCTTTAGATCCACTTTAAAAAGAAATAAATACTTTAATATTCTAAAATAGTTACCTTCTATATCTTAAATACTTACATATATTTATCTTCATATAATTTTTGTTATTTTATCTTTTTGTCTTTTTTATGTTAATACCGCACAAAAGTCCCAACTGATTGTAGGGGTAAGTTGTGACGCTGAATGTAGAGGGGAGGGAAAGAAGATGGCGGAGATGAAGGTGGGAAGTATCTGGCTATTCAGAACTGGTCTCCAAACACGGCTAAAGCAATTTCAAGCAACTTTTCAATTCTGAATTGTGGTCTTATACTTGGTGATACTAAAAGGATCTTCCCCTTTGGAACGTGCCGAGAATCTACCTTGTACTAGTTTAAATGATTAAATCGTGAAATAACACAGATCAATCAAATTTTTGTAGGTCAATGGCTGAGTCAGCATCAAGTTTGGGTCCAACCCAGGCGTCGTGCGTTAGAAATCCTCAGCTGGCTAAGTTTGATAACTCTCCGTGCCAGCATTTTCCTAATAATTCAAAATCGATATCAATTCGTTCAAAATTTGCTTTTAAATATACCACATTCAAAATAGAATAATGTAAGAAGCTTAATATTTTTATTGTTAATAATTATAAATTTATGTTTTAATATATATTTATGTTTTAATATATTTATGTTTTTATATATTTATGTTATAATTGTTATGCAGAAAATTTAAAAAAAATATGTTATTTGATAAAATGATAATAATATATTTATTGTTAAAAAAACATGAACTTACAAATCAACAATTAATATTATGGTAAATTGACAACCAATTGAAGCAGTCATATCTCGACCATTCATGTCCGCCTTCTTGGATTTGACATTGGATCCAATCCAAAATGGGACCGATAATTTTAAACGATTTGAAGTCCGGCAATCGTATATTATTTTGAAATTTTTAAAAAGTTATGTTTTTGGTGTTAGTTCATTCTAAAATGTTGTATGTTAGGGAATCATATGTTTTAATTTGAATGAGTTGCAGAAAAAAAATGTGGATGCTACCACCTACACCTACCACCACAGTTTGATAATATTAGATTTAGATAGCAGTGGCGGTCCGTCAGTTTTCAGTGAGCTAGAGTGAAGATTGAAAAATACGACATTATTGATGTTTTTGTAGCTGAAAATGAAGCATCAACATTTATTTAATACTGCCACTGTTAGATACTTGTATATCGATAATATTTTAATATACTAGCTGACCCGACAAACGTCGTTCTGCAATATAAATTATTTCTAGTGAATATTTTGTTTGTTAAATAAAAAATAACGAATGTATTGCAAGTGTGTGGGGATGGGATCTATGACAGAAAGAGGAATGGAGCGCTGTAGATGATGACCGCCGATAAAAACAAAAAAAAACACCAACTAAAGTAGGAAAATGAAATACAAAAAAATCTATGTAAATTTCGAAGAGCAATTGAGTGTGCGATATTTTTGTCTGCCCGTCTTTAGTCAACACAAATAAGCTCGATGGTTTGCCAATGACGCGACGCTTCTCGTGAAAATCGCGATTAAAAAAAAGGAGGGTGGGGGTAGGAGTTATAGGTATTTGTTAATGCCAAATTAAAAAAAAAGAATTGTCAAAAATTAGTTTTTTTTCTGGATAGGGATACCCTAATCACCTAGCGGTATAAAATATACTTTAAAATCTATTCTCATACCTACCAAATATACATTAAAATATTCATAAAAATCGGTTAATCCGTTTCGGAGGAGTGTGACAACAAACAATGTGAAATGAGATGTTTATACATAAGATTATAATGGAATTCCACCATGGATTGTCAGTTTTAAAAACAGAGATAATATAATATTTAACGTAAACATCAAACCCACGTGGCTTGAAATAGCTTACGCCATGTTAAGATTTCCTCGCAATTATTACATGAAATGGTGTAGATTTTAGATTTAGACAAAATGTCAGTAATAGCAAAATATTTGTAACTGATGTTTGTGAAATATTTTTAAGAGTCAGGTTTTCAAGTCTTCCATGATGAGGTTCACGTTCATCAAACTGAAAAAAAATTATTATGTCTCCGATTTTCATATTAAAAACAAATTATAAAAAATCTCAAAAATTAGCAGTAGATTGAAGCAAACTTTGACGATAAACTATTGTAGAAATTTGGTTAATTTGAACAATTTTTTTTTATTATTATGACAACATCAAGTAACACTGATCTGTTAGTAATAGAGGACAATTTTCAATACCAGCATTAATAAATTCATTCCTATAGCCTCTACCTTAATCCACCTCACAACAACACTGCCCAACCGGGTGGGTGATGTAGTTCCCCTGCCTGTATTATATACACACAGATGCGCTATTGGGAGGCGTCACAACAATTATTTGAGTACGTGGTTCATTTTAATTCTGCATGATCCGTTTTCCAGCATGGACAGATACAAAGAGATATTTAGCGTTCAGCGTTCAGTATGTAACTATAACATTACATTATGCCTTCCAGCATGGACAGATACAAAGAGATATTTAGCGTTCAGTATGTAACTATAACATTACATTATACCTTCCAGCATGGACAGATACAAAGAGATATTTAACCCATTCATGACGAACTATTTTTTTTTCGAATTTCGCGCAGAAAATTCACAGAGTGGTTGGTTTTGAAAGTAGAATAAGAACGTTTTTTTCGGAATTTGAAAAAATCGTCTCCTCATCCCCCAGGAGCCTCGAGAAGGATGAGGTCCATATGGATCTTTCGGCAAATAACTAGTCAGAAATTTCATTTTTTCATCTTTATTGTTCCAAAAGTGTAATTTTCAACAACATTATTTAGTGTGATAGCCCTCGAAGCATTTCACGCATAGTCCGACCTTACATGTGATGCAACGGATGCGCTGCTTGCTTTTACAAGATGCACAAGACAGTTTTCCTCCCTTATTAGTCTCAGTTATCGGTATTGGCCCAGGATAATGGGGGACGGAGGTATCATACTGCATTGCCGTTTGACCTATTTTGGTGAGTTTGTCGGGTGCCTTGAAGTATTTCTTGATAGAATACTTCTCACAGTAATGCTTTGATATTTCTTCACGGAATTCTAACTGCCCCAATTTAAAATTGCCCGTGGCTTTGCGCTTCAGAAGCCAGCAATTCTGAATGGTTACATCAATGGCCCAGGTAAAAATGGACCACCACCATTTCTGTTGGCGAACAGTAATGCGATAACATGCAACGTTTTGGTCCATTCTGTCAGTTCCACCCATATTCGTGTTATATTGATGAATTGCATATGGCCTCTGTATACTGATCTTTTTTTGCTCCTTCCGTGAGTAACGGCTTGCTAGATCCAATGGATTCTTTCCGTATTTTGTTGAAGCTACAGAACAAACAGCGTTATCAACCCATTGAGTAACGTAGATGGGGGTCTTGCCAAATGATGTCTGCGCACTTTCAGTATGTCCTCGAGAAAGCACACCTTTGTTGTATTTTGACATTGTTGCCTTCTTCTTGGGGATAGGAGATGAACTGGGAATCCGATTGTCTCGAATTGTACCTGTGCCATTGTATCCATAAAAATGCAAATAGTACAGCAATGGCATACCCGTAAAAAGATTATCAAAGTAGAAGTGATATGGCAATTCGCGCTTTTCCACTGGCAATTGATCGACCAACATAAGTAGTGGTGAAGCATTCAAGCCTACAACACCATACTCCTTTGGAATCCGGGGATTGCTGCCTTGGTAGATCTCAAAATTGATCAAGTAACCGGAGGTTGTATTTAGGCTCCACACTTTATATCCGAATCGAATGGGTTTGCCTTTTATGTATTGCTTACATCCATGGCGGCCATAGTATGGTATCATCGATTCATCATAACTTAAATTTTCTTCTGGGTGGAAGTTTCGCATAAACCGTTCAATAAGCCTATCTGTAAATGGACGTAACTTCCACATCCGGTCTGCACTATTGAACTGATTTGGTGAAGCAAAGTGTATCATTTTGTGTATCTGTTCAAATCTATCACGAGACATGGTGGACGCAATCTGCTTATTGTAGAAAGGGCGAGAGCTGCTCCAGTACAATCGAGTTGATGGAATCGGGCATAATCCCGATGTTATAAGTATACCCATGTACGCTTTGATATCCCCGACAGTTAAAGGTGATACTTTATGACTATTTTCAGGGTCTTGCTTGGTCTGATATTTGTTGGATTCTGTAACGATGAATTCGTACATTTCGTTGTCAAAATTTAGTTCAAATAATTCCACCGGTGATAAAGCAGCTACGTCGGTATAATTTCCTTCGGGAAATATGCTAGAAACAATTGGCGTCACATCGTTAGACTTCCATTGAAACATAGTTTTCGGACCAGGCATACGTTTTGGAATGCGATAAGGTGGTTCAGCGGGATCATTCACTCCGTCTCCAGTACTAACACGGCATCGTTTCAAAGGAGGCTCGAAAGAAGTGCTTGCAGACGCTTGACCGTGTGATGCTGAAGCGTCGAATAAATTTATGTCGAAGTCACTGAAAGTTGAATCCAAACGCTCGTCTCCGAAATGCTCTAGATTAGGGTTCTCTTGATCTGAATCATAATCGGGCGTATCTTGTCCCTTTTTGTGTCGACGGCGATTTACGATTTGGCAATTAGAAAACAATTGCGCTCGAGAAATATTGGCAATTATTCCACCGTCATCTTCATCAGCTGAATCTGCTCCGGACAAATCACTCTCATTTGGCGGCTCCACATACACATCCACTACCTCATCATCCTCCAAATTCGTATCCGATTGTTCTTCAAGCAGTAACATCACTTCTTCAACAGTCAGACCCCTAAAAAACACGAAAAAACAATGAAATCTGCGAAAAATTACAATTTATGTATAGTGAGATCTGCCGAAAGGTCCATATGGAGCCAAAAATCAAAACTTTCAATTCAAAGTACTCTCTTTGATACAATAAGGATTATTTTTGTAACAATATGTCTATAAATAGTTAGTAAATTTCATTCTTTACGGATCATAAACGGTTTTGGAAAAAAAAATCAAATCTACACATAAGTTTAATGGATTACTTACTTCACTCGTTTTGACATTTTGAAAAATTTGCACTTTTTTTCAAACTCCGTTTATACACGTCTGTCCACGCCGGCACATGCAAACGAACTGAGCGCCTCTAAGACAAACGTGTTCGTACATGCTTGTAGACTACATAAAACTGAATTTCGCATCGCCATTTTAATATATCGGCATGATGTGACTAATTGAGGTCCAACACTTTTTCGAGGTCCATATGGCACCTTCGTCATGAATGGGTTAACGTTCAGCGTTCAGTATGTAACTATAACATTACATTATACCTTCCAGCATGGACAGATACAAAGAGATATTTAACGTTCAGCGTTCAGTATGTAACTATAACATTACATTATACCTTCCAGCATGGACAGATACAAAGAGATATTTAGCGTTCAGCGTTCAGTATGTAACTATAACATTACATTATACCTTCCAGCACGGACAGATACAAAGAGATATTTAGCGTTCAGCGTTCAGTATGTAACTATAACATTACATTATACCTTCCAGCATGGACAGATACAAAGAGATATTTAACGTTCAGCGTTCAGTATGTAACTATAACATTACATTATACCTTCCAGCATGGAAAGATACAAAGAGATATTTAACTGTTAAATATACAATGTAATACATTATTTTAACAATAATAATGTTGTTTTAAGGGTTGGCAACATTTTGTATGTGGCAACCCATTTCAAAATTTCCCCGATAACTGGTATACTCTATCGACTTCAAGATGTGCTCCCCACAGCTTTACTGCGTGCCACATATTATGCTTTGATCCACTCTCACCTAAGTTATCTGGTTAGTATCTGGGGCACCATTACTAAGAAACAAATATCTGAAATACAAGTAATCCAAAATAGAGCCATAAGAAATATATACCATCTACCATGGGATACGCATGTCAAAGACATATACTCACTGACACAAATTCTTCCCTTTACCATTCTGCCAAAATATAGCATCACCACTGCCATCCTACAAATAATTCAACACTCGTCACACACCACCACTAAACCAGCCTTTAATTCCGATATACACCAGCACAAAACACGATCACAAAATCAAATACACCTATCGTCATCTACACACACAACTAAATTTGGAATTAACTCCTTACAATACATCGCACATACGCAATACAACGCATTACCTAATGTCCTAAAACTACCAGAATCAAACAAAAAAATATTGGCAAAGGCTCTAAAAGGATATTTTCTCAGCAACTTTATTAACCAGTGACGAATTTATCTGTCTTCCTTTGTAACTCTTGTATATTCTTCAATTACCTGTATCAAATGTGTCTAGTCCATTTAAAAATTTATGTATTGTTCATTGATTTCCGTGTTCTTATGTAAAAATAATTTTCCTTTAGATGTATAATGTTGTCCTTCCCAAAATGAGTTTTATTAAACTCATTGGGAGTAATGTATTATAAATTTTATGTAATAATTTTGTAATATATTATCTCTAATAAAAAAAAAAAAAATAAAAAAAAGTTCTTTTGTTTTTATTCTCTATGCTCCATGTGTTCTTCTCTTGTTTTCATGTAATACGTACATCTTAAAATAAAATCAGTTATTAAAAGTGTTACATTTCTTTTTATTAACTCAGTAGATTACAACAGGTTATGGGCCCAGACACATACACCTTGATGTATAATATAAAACTTGCTGAGTTGTGGATAACTGCTGCAAATTGATTGACCGGCGAATTGAGGTTAAGTTGACACCACGCCGCGTGCATCACTTCATTTTTTGCAGGAGGAAGGCAAAAAGAAATAAAAAAAAACATCTTGTTAAATGTAGTGATCAAGATGGAAGGAAACCAAAACGTGTTAAAAGAGGTTCGAGAAACTGGAATGTTTGGAAGTTCCAGACTACAGTGCTTTTGCGTGGACAAGGATGGCTCGATGTAGTTGAAGGCCGAAGTATAAAACCTGAAGAACAGGCACAGAAAATTCTTTGGGAAAACAAGGATGCAAAGGCTCAGACCTTAATAGTCACAAGGATGACAGAAAATGTTATGTTGCACATTATATCCTGTTATACTTCAGCGGAAATGTGGAAAAAGTTGCAGAGTGTTTATGAACAAAAGACGGAGACTAGCATTCACATTGTTCAACAGCGATTTTTCCAGTACAAATACGAAAAAGGTACAGAAATGTCTGTGTTTTTGTCAAAAATCCAATAAATGCAGAACCATTTAAAGCAAATGGGGGAAGAGATTTCTGAGAAATTTGTTATAACTAAAGTACTTATGTCGCTGCCAGAAGAATATAAACATTTTGTTTCGGCTTGGGAATCAGCCCCTGATGATAAGCAAACCTTGGACAACTTAGTGGCCAGGTTATTGATGGAGGAAGAAAGGCTCATGGATAAGAATAATGAACATCAGAAAACTTCATCATCGTCAGCTTTTTTGATAAAAATAAAAAGACTGGGAAGTGTTTCAGATGTGGGAAAATAGGACATTTCCAGAGCGAATGTAAGAATAATAGTGAAAAGAACGTATTTAAAAAATGTTTTTATTGCAATAAAGTTGGGCACAACAAGAGTGAGTGCTGGTATAAGAAAGGAAAAGAGAAAAATGCATTTGTAGTACAACAAATACCTAAAGAACTTTATCAACAGTCAAAATGATTGGTGGACACAGGTGCTAGTCAACATATGTGTCAAGATAAAAATCTGTTTTCGACATTTTCACCAGAAGTGTCACAAAAGTCTGTGATAATAGGTGATGGTACCGAAATAAATGTTATTGGCTGCGGACAAGTGGAGCTAGAGGTATTCAATGGACACCAGTGGGTCGAGACAACCATAGATAATGTACTGTGTGTGCCAGACTTACAAATAAACTTGTTATCTGTGAATTGTACGGCAGACAAAGGTTATGTCATGTTGACAGATCAAAACATTTGCAAGTTTTTCAAGAATAATAAAGTATGTGCGGTAGCAAATCGTGTTGGAAATATGTATACTATGGATGTTCGTTATAAATATAAAAATTTCTTTGCAAATGTAACTACAGTTAAATCAAGCTTGAGTGAGTGGCATGAGAAACTTGTACACCAGAATATACAGCAGGTGAAAAACGTGTTAGAAAGCAATAACATTAAAGTCTCAAGTAATTCTCTTCAGAATTGTCAAGGCTGCTTACAGGGTAAATCACACCGGTTGCCCTTTATGAACAGTGAGACAAAAACTGTTAAAACATGTGAACTGATATATGCCGATGTTTGCGGGCCGATGGAGGCAGTATCTGTAGGCGGGGCGAGGTATTTCTTGATTTTAAAAGATGATTACTCTTGCTATAGAACTGTATACATTATTAAAAAGAAGGAAGAAGTGATTAATTGTATTAAAGATTTTGTAAACAAAGCTGAAAATGTCACGGGTAACAAAATAATCACATTTAGAAGTGACAACGGCTTAGAATTCATTAATAAGGCTGTGTCAACATTGTTCTCAGACCGGGGTATAGTACACCAAACTTCTGTACCATACACGCCACAACAGAATGGCAAGGTGGAACGGCAGATAAGAACCCTGACAGAAGCGGCAAGGTCAATGCTGTGTGCCAAGAACCTACCAAAAAAATTATGGGCAGAAGCAGTCAACACTGCAGCCTATGTTCTCAACAGAACCAGTAGAAGTAATGAACCAGGAAAAACACCCTATGAATTATGGACAGACAAACAATTTGATCTGAGTAACCTACATATCTTTGGTACGCCCGTATCTGTCCACATTCCAAAGGAAAAACGAAAAAAATGGGATTCCAAAGGAGAAAATGGAATCATGGTAGGGTACGGAGAAAATGTGAAAGGGTTTAGAATTTTTTATCCTGATAAAAATGAAGTTCATATAAAGAGGGATGTTAGTTTTCTGGAACCTGTCTTTGAGGAATGCGACAACTTAAACCTAGAGTCTGTAACAGAAACACTCAACAATGAAACTGACAATAACCAGCAAGAGTTAGTAGAAGATGTTGTGAGTGATCCAAACATTACAAATCAGATGTCAGATGATGAGCAGCACAGCTTATATGAACCTGAAGAAACAAGTGATGAAGACAGTGAACGCGATAGTACATTAAAGTCAGCTTCTCCTCGTCGAACCAAACGTGTCAGAAAGGCACCACAATTCTATACTTGCCAAAATGTGTACACTGCAGAGATAGAACCAGGCACCTATAAGGAAGCTATGTAGAGGAGTGATGCCTGTCAGTGGGAAGAAGCTGTCAAACAAGAACTGGATACTCTCAAAGCAAATAATACTTGGACAGTGTGCGCTGTACCTCCAAAACAAAACATTATAAGTAGTAAGTGGGTATTCAAAATAAAGAAAGTTGATAATATTATCCAATATAAAGCAAGATTGGTTGCCAGAGGTTTTGAGCAGAATGATACATTAGATTTATATGAAATCTACTCACCTGTTGCCAAATTGTCAACATTTAGATTATTTGTTTCAGTTGCTACAAAATTAAAACTATCAATACATCAGATGGATGTCACTGGGGCCTTTTTATATGGGGACATAAAGGAAATTGTTTTTATTAAATTACCGGAAGGGGCGTATAATGGTTGTGATAATATTGTAAAACTAAATAAATCTTTGTATGGGCTAAAAAAATCCCCTAAATATTGGAATGAAAAATTTAACCATGTAATAAGTAAAGCAGGCTATGTAAAGTCAAAGAATGATCCTTGTTTGTTTACTAAGTGTAATGGAGAAAACCAAACTTATGTTTTATTGTATGTCGATGACCTCTTGATGTTTAGTAATAATGAACAGGAATTAAGTGATCTTAAATTAAAATTACACAATGCATTTAAGATGAAAGATTTGGGACAAATTTCAAATTTTCTTGGTATCAGTGTTAAACAGAATTTGAAAGACGGTGTAACTGAATTGTGTCAAAAATCTTATTTAGAAAATGTATTAAAAAGATTTAACATGGAAAATTGCAAACCAATATCTACCCCTATTGATCAAAATTTTAATGTAAAAATCTTAGAATCTAAAGAATGTAAGTCAGACAAGGATATTGAAAACACTTGTAGGAAAATTATTGGAAGTTTAATGTATGCTGTCTCAGGCACCAGGCCAGACCTTTGTGTGGCTGTATCTATATTAAGTAGGTACCAAAATAATGCAAGTGATGTATTGTTGACTCATTTAAAAAGAATTTTAAGATATGTAAAATATACTCTAGATTATAAGCTGATTTTCAAATGTAATGATGATGGGCTTGTTGGGCATTGTGATGCAGATTGGGGTGGTGACACACGAGATAGAAAGTCTACCACTGGCTACTGTTTCAAGTTCTCCAATTGTCTTATATCGTGGTGTTCTAAGAAACAGTGTTCCGTAAGCTTATCATCAACCGAAGCAGAGTATGTTGCAGTCAGTATGGCGGCTAGTGAATCTTGTTGGCTGTCAAGTTTATTGAAAGACTTTAATAATATAAATGTTTGTCCTGTACCTATATACTGTGATAACCAGTCTGCCATAATGGTTGCAAATACTGATAATATTAAAAGACTAAAACATATTGATATACGTTATCATTTTGTCAAAGATTTAATTAAGGAATGTAAGATTTGTTTAATGTATGTTAAGACTGAGGATCAAATAGCTGATATGTTTACTAAGTCATTGAACAAAAATCTATTGGTTAAATTTATTTCTCAATGTGGACTATACTAGATAATGTAAGAGTGTATTACATTGAGCGGGGGTGTTAAAATATACAATGTAATACATTATTTTAACAATAATAATGTTGTTTTAAGGGTTTTCAACATTTTGTATGTGGCAACCCATTTCAAGTTCTTTTGTTTTTATTCTCTATGCTCCATGTGTTCTTCTCTTGTTTTCATGTAATACGTACATCTTAAAATAAAACCAGTTATTAAAAGTGTTGCATTTCTTTTTATTAACTCAGTAGATTACAACATTAACGTTCAGCGTTCAGTATGTAACTATAACATTACATTATACCTTCCAGCATGGACAGATACAAAGAGATATTTAACGTTCAGCGTTCAGTATGTAACTATAACATTACATTATACCTTCCAGCATGGACAGATACAAAGAGATATTTAACGTTCAGCGTTCAGTATGTAACTATAACATTACATTATACCTTCCAGCATGGACAGATACAAAGAGATATTTAGCGTTCAGCGTTCAGTATGTAACTATAACATTACATTATACCTTCCAGCATGGACAGATACAAAGAGATATTTAGCGTTCAGCGTTCAGTATGTAACTATAACATTACAGTATACCTTCCAGCATGGGCAGATACATAGAGATATTTAGCGTTCAGGGTTCAATAAGTAACTCTAACATTACATTATAACTTCCAGTATGGGCAGATACATAGATATATTTAGCGTTCAGCGTTCAATATGTAACTCTAACATCGTACCTTCAAAAACACACACTTTGAACCATCTTGGTGTCGCCATGCAATTTTAAATGATTGCCGCTCCGTATTTTTTCGGTAATTATTCCTCTAACCGCCGTACTTTTAGGCAAATATTATGAAAATTATGCATCACTTCAACAATGACTACAAGGAACTGCTAATTATATATGTACAAATAATATTTTATTAGGTTCTTAGTTTGGGTTAATTAAGTCATTCAAATGTATTTAGATTAAAATGAAACTTCGCAAATGTTATTCCATACAAAAAATCCAAAAAGCTGCAAAGGGATCGTTTTAAAGAAGAAATTTTGAACTTTGAATAAATTTTTTATTTTATTGCATCTTTTACCATCTAACCCATAGGTTCTCAATGTGGGCGATAACGCCCTCTTGTGGGCGTTTTAAACTCTCCGGGGGCAATAGAATAACCAGAGAAAATTAGGGGGGTGTCGAGGAAAACAAGGGGGCGTTGAGTTGGCACAGTTAGGTCGTGGGCAGGTAAAAAATATGATTTAAAAACAAATAAGAAACACGTTTATCACGTACTAATAATCTTTCGGGTTTTATTATAATTATTAAGAATTGACACTATATCAAGAAGGAACTAGGTAGTAACCCGGTACTCCCCCCCTCCCCGCTGTGGTAAATATATTCGTGACAACAGATTCGCGGTAAGTAGAAATAATTGGGGGCGCTAAAAAAAAAAATATATATATATATATAATATGTTGATAGGTTTAATTCCTTTTTATTAATTTCTAAATAAAACACTTGTGTTGCAAAGTTTTTTTTAACTAAGAAACGACATTTATGTTTATTAATATCACTTTGAATGGTTTTTTCTAACAATCAAATAATAGAATCACAAAACAAATGACAATCGATGATTGCATTCTAATTGACATTATAGGATTCAAATTTAAAGGGAATATATTTCCTTTACATCTCCCCCCCCCGCGGGAAAGAAAATTATTGCAAAAATTTTCATTCATCTTCGATATCCTCTTCATGGTTCATCAATGCAGGTGCTGGAATTAATTTCGAGATGTGGAAAAAATTTGATTCTAATTTTTTTCGACCAGTATTTATCTTGTAAATTGAGTTTGATAATTTTTCTATTATTTTGTAGGGTCCGATTCTCAATTCGTCGAGCTTCTTCCTGTTAAGTTTGTTTCCATTCTCCACAAAAACAGTATCACCAACTTTGAAGTTAATATGTCTCCTGGTTTTATCGTAAATCATCTTGTTGTAATTATGTGACTTTATAGTATTTTCCAGAGCTTTTTTTCTGTCTTGAATCAAATCGATGTCAGTCTTCTTGAGTTTTAACTCATTTGGCAAAATCGTAACATCTGTGCCGTTAAGTAGGTACTGAGGCGCATAACCAGTGACAGTGTGCTCCGTTTCATTATAGTTTTTTACACAATTACGGGCTATAGTTGTCCAAGCCACTTTTAAGTCATTTTCGTTGATTTTGCATCTAATTTTATTGACTAGCGTTTGATTTAATCTTTCATTTAATCCATTTGAGAAAGGCGAGTTTACTGCAGTAAAAATGATTGGAATATTTTTTTCATCCAAAAATTTTTTGAATTCTCTAGAATTAAGACCCGGATATTGGTCTGATAGTATCATGCCAATGTCATTAGTTTCTGTGGAGTTTAAGAGTTTGATGAAATCGTTGGTATTTTGAGTTTTTGACGTCAAAATATATGCAAACCTCGTGAAATGATCTGATAGCAGGTGCAAGTATCTCTTTGTTGACCGTGAACCCCCAAAACCACCTATCGTATCAATAGAACATATTTCAAAAGGTTTTGTTGCGGGACCCAAGTAGGACATCAATCCATATTTATTTTGACCTCTTGATTTGTTCTTTAAACATACTGCACAACTTTCGCAAGTTCTCTTTATATTGTTTGTCATGTTTTCTGATGTGTACCATGAGCTTATCATTTTTTGCATTTGATTAATTCCTATGTGACCTAGGTCTGTGTGAACATTTTTGATAAAATCTATGCTGAATTTTTCTGATAGAATTATTTTTTCTTTTTTTTTTACTTTCTTGTAATAAACATTATTCTTCGATATCAATTTATCTTTTCTGCACTGTATCTTCTCATTTTTGACCTGATCTTTTAAGATATCTTCTAATTTTATTAAGTTGACAACTTTTAATTGCTCATCTTGGTTCTCATCTGGTTCTAAGACTGGGTTTCTGCTTAGACAATCAGCTTCAATATTGTACTTTCCTGGAGAATATTTAATTTGAAAATCATATTGGGATAAGTAATATGTTAAGTCACCAAGCTCTTCATCGGTTCTAGATTTGATATTCATATTTTCCAGCGGTTTGTGATCTGAATAAACTGTAAATGGTTTTCCTATCAACCAGTATTGCCAGTATCTCACTGCCTCTTTTATAGCTAAGCATTCTAAGTAAATTGCTTTTTTCTTTTTCTGTGCGCTGTTTAATTTTTTCGAAAAGTAAGCAACAGGTTTTTCTTTTCCATCAGATTGTGTCTGTTTTAAAATAGCTCCAACACCCTCTAGAGAAGCATCTGTATATATATTAATTGGTAAATCTTGATCAAAAATTTCCAAGATCGGTTGTGAGCATATTAGGTTTTTCATCGTTTCAAAAGCATTTTGGCATTTATCAGTCCAAATAAACTTTTGATTTTTCCTTAATAAATTATGCAAAGGATCTAGTATTATTGCACTCTTCGGAATGTACTCATGATAAAAGTTGATTTTTCCTAGAAATTGTCGCACATTCTTTTGTGTTTTTGGAATAGGAAAATTCTTTATTGAAATCAAATTATCCTTTACTGGCTTGACTGAATTATTCTGAATTATATGACCCAGATATTTTACCATATCTGATGCAAATGTGCATTTTGTAAATTTTAATCTAAAACCTTCTGTTTTGATTGCATTCAGCAGCTTTGTCAGATGATCAATGTGTTCAGCAAAAGTTTTTGAAAAAATAAGAATGTCATCTATGTAATTGACAGCAAATTCGTTTAGTTTATATTTTCTCAATATATTGCTTAATATCCTCTGAAAAATTGCCGGAGAAGTCTTCAATCCAAAAGGCAGGCAGGTCCATTGATAATGTCCCTCCTGTGTTACAAATCCTGTTTTTTTTTTGTCTTCAATCCGCAATGGAATAGACCAAAAGGCTGAGTTTATATCCAGCGTTGAAAAAAATTTGCAATTTCTGGTCTTTGTCATTAGGTCTTCAATCAATGGAAATGGTTGAGCTTGAGGTATTACTATTTTATTTAAGTCTCTGAAGTCTATGCATAATCTGGATTTTTTGTTTTCTTCTTTTTTAAATGCTAGAGTGACCGGTGCAGCAAATGGACTGTACGACTCTTCTATCAGTTTATTGTCTAATAATTTTGCTATTTGCTCTTCTATTTCCTTTTTATCTTCTACACTGCATCTGTAAGGCCTCTTACTACAATATTTATCCACTAATAAGTCTATCTTCGCTTCATATCCATTGACAGTGCCAACATCATATTTACTCTTCGCGAACACTGATGTGTATTTGTCTATTAGTTCATTTATTTCTGTTTTTTGATCATTATTTAAATGATTCATTGTTATTTTAAAATCTTCTTCTTTAACATGTTCGTTAAAATTAATTCTGTGTTTTTCTATATGATTAAATTTAGTATTCGTTTTCATATCTGTAGAATATTTTTCTTTTTTATTTGTATTATTTAGGCAGAGTTTCTGTGATATTTGTAAGTCTTCACTTTGGATAAGTTTGAAGTCTTTTATCATGTCTAATCCAATCAAAAAATCATACTTGAAATTGTGTTCATCAATAATGTACACATCAACTTTATTCTCCAATTCAAAAATTTTTATGTTTAACGTTGTCAAACCACTCGTCTTTTTAACACCATTAATCGTTACTAAATTTGCTTCATTCAAATTGTTTCCTTTTCCTTTTAGTTTCAATAATTTAGAATTAATTAGAGAAACATTTGAACCTGAATCATAAATTCCGTATATTTTTAATTTATCATTTAGTAATAGTTTGACTTTTATTAATGGTGTTACTATTAGTTTTTTTGATCATTTTCATTTAATTCAGTTTCTATCACTGAATTGTTTACATGTTTAATGGCATTTCTCTTAAATTTTTCATCCTCTTTTGTTTTGAACCAGCATGTAGCTTCAGGGTGGTAACGAATGCCCTTATTCAATTTTTCACAAATTTTACATGGATTTTTACCCCCATTTTTATTATGTTCTGCATTTCCAAATGTTTTCTTATTCATAAATCTTTTTTTGTTGACCATATGTTCATACTTGTTTACTTCATTAAACAAATCTACAGTATCTTGTAATCCTCCTCTATCGATCTTGTAAAGTATGAATTCTGGTAGTCCGGAAGCAACAAGATCTATCAAAGTACCGGTGTCAATTGATCTTCTCACATCCAATAGAAGTTTTTCTTTTCTCATAGCATAATCCAACAGAGAACCATCTTTGTATCTAAATGATAGTGCGTATGTGACAGGGTTCCATCCTTTGTTTGCAAATGATTCACAGAATTTGTTTTTCCATGTTGACCACTCTGAGTTCATTGTTAGTTTTATAATCATGGAACTGTACCAGTCTATACAAGATTTATCCATGAACAATCTGAGTATTTCTATTTTTTTTCCATCCATGGTCACATCAAACCGCAAACATTCTTTTTCAAACACTTCCATCCACTGGCTTGCATTTGTATTTTTAGTGCAGAATTTTTCTATAACAAACTTCTCAGCAATGTTTTTTAAGCTCTGTTGCTTATCTTCCATTAACTTTTCAATTAATTTTCCTAATGCATCTTCTTTTTGATGTACTTGTAAACTTTTTTCGTCCAATTCTTCGAGGTATTGGTCTCCAAACTGTAGGTTTCCATCTTCGTCTACATATGTTTTTTTTAGTTCTTCTGTCATGGTTAACCAGACTCTTCTAACCTGGTATCTTTTTTTCAAACTATTTTTTATTTTTCCAAAAGCACTAGTTTTCATTATCTCCTCGTGATAGCTGGCGGATCGTAGCATTTCTGGTATTGTAAACACTTTTCCATCACTTGTGACTATTTTTGTAATGCTAATAATATTTGATCTGCCATCGCATCCAGGTAATAGCGTAAATTCGAATTGAATTTTCTCCATTTTTGGTTTAAAACGAAATGTCGTTTTATAATATGTTGATAGGTTTAATTCCTTTTTATTAATTTCTAAATAAAACACTTGTGTTGCAAAGTTTTTTTTAACTAAGAAACGACATTTATGTTTATTAATATCACTTTGAATGGTTTTTTCTAACAATCAAATAATAGAATCACAAAACAAATGACAATCGATGATTGCATTCTAATTGACATTATAGGATTCAAATTTAAAGGGAATATATTTCCTTTACATATATATTCTCAAAGTGGGGGGTGTACAAAATATGGTTTAGAACCTATGATCGAACCAAACGTAAGTGATTGTAGGTAATTAGGGTGAAACATTATGCAATTTTCAAAATCTGTGCCTTTTAACGGTGCAGCGGTTAGGGAAATATTTACCTTGTTTGTATTATTAGTTAGATAGTAATTATTATTTACCATTATTAGTGCGTTGTAGACATTCACAAAGTCCTCCTTTGCAAGTTCCTCCGGCGTTAAAGGATGGTCTCGCATTGCGACATTGCTGGTCGCACGTGTCATGAGCCGCATCGCATGCTATATCCAAAATAAGGTTTTAACTGATAGAAGTATGTCTGGTCTGGTCTAAATCTGGGGTCAATACTAGTACATACCTACAAGCAATACTGCTTGTATTGGAGTGTGGGAGGCGGGGAAGGTGGAAGGGGAACGTTGTATAGAGAGGAGGGGAATGCGGGAGGGGGAGGAGTTCGTTGCAAGGGGAATGCGAGGAAGGTGGAAGAAGAGCACCGGTGCGTAGGATATAGCAGGAGTAAATTTTGAAAAATCCGTGATTCTCACATGGACAAATGTACCTTATGTGGCCTGCTTATGCACCAGACAGAAAAACAAAAAATATTGTGTATACAAGCGTATCTACTCGTATAAAAGCGCTTCAAAACCTAAACAAAATTAAACACAAACCGTCTCAATTTTGATTGGCATTGCAACGCATGCCGGGTACTCGCTCATTACATATAGTGTTAAGGGAAGTACTTGATTTACAGTAACCAGTGATTCCTGTAATTATTTGTATTAAATGTTAACGAAATTTTGTTCTCCGATGACATATTTGAAGATTTTTTTTTAAACTAAAAAATTAAAATATCAGTAGGTGTTAGACAGTTCGAGGCGCGGTAAAGGGTTTATTGGTAACTCGGCCATTAACGACATTTTTTATATACAGACAAATATAGTCCATTAACAATATAATGATAACACGTTTAAGAAACAGAGATGACACTGAAGGAAGAGCACATAACACATAAATGAATATATAAATGACAACATTTTATATAAAAAGTACATACAGAAGAACAAGTCAAAGCATGAAGAAGGATTTAAATGGCTTTAAAACAACACATTGCGCATCGACTGCCAAAAGTCATTCAGGCTTATACCAAAAAAATCAATGCTTTGGCTTGCGTTGACAAGTCTTGACATTCTGGACGAACGAGAATGGTATCCATAATTAGTAGAAAGTTGATTGAGGAAGAGCAATTTATTATTTCGGAGTCTACGGGAAGGGATGTTGAACTGTATGAGTTGTAACAAAGCAGGTGTGTCGGTAATACTGTTGATAATTTTGAATATGCAAATTAGATCAGAGTCCTTTCTAAGTTTTATTAAAGAAGAAATGTTTAAAGTTTTTTCAATTTAATCAAACGAGTACGAGTAAAGTTTTTTTGAAAAACAAAAAAAAGACACCAGTAATCACCGGACACTGGAGACTAACATTTTTTACTCCACATAATGTCAGGAAACAGTGGTTAAAGTAAGTCAAGCATATTGGTATGTCCCTTAACATTATGTATAATTTATAATGAACATACACAACAGATCATTCGTAACCACTATAATAAATACGATATACACTGCATCAACAACCTACATCAGGCAAAATACTTTCAGATCGTTCATTTTCGATATTGATCATTTGATATTTAACCACTCTGCAAAAACACCACAACAGTTTCACATACAGCATACACTTCCCTACGGTGACGGAATTGTTTTATAAGATTCGTGTTTTCTTCAAACACAAATAACATCTTCATACATTTAAAACTAAGCATCCCTTTGGAGCTCCTTTAATTACCTGTTGTTAATGAATGTTGACAAATAAACCACTCGACCTTTTCATTAAAATTGTTAAACTCTATATTTGATCGTTTTGAACTCCTTGACTTAATCAATCTACATGTACATAAATGAACGACGGGACACACGTTAACCCTAGATCACTAACCTTCGTCAAAACGACGACGCGGACTCGAAAAAAGTGGTATTAATTTTGTGTGCGTCTTCGTACGTATTCCAGATTCCGGCTAATCTCAAGCTAAGCTCGCGCGGCGCATGTGTGTGTTTTTTTTGTAGGGGACCTGTATGCCCAAGTGCAACAAATCTTTGTGTGGTGAACACAAACTTGACATTTGTCACAAATGTATTAATTAATAGTTTTTTTTCTAAAATGTTTCCTTCTTTTGTTGATTTTATTACTTAATTTTAATATATTAAGTTTTTTTTTTAGTTAATAAGATTTAAGCATTTAAAAAAAAAGTTCAAATGAGTAAAAACTCTGGTCTCAATTAAAAGACTGTCAAAGTAATAAAAATGTGATTTTAGTAAATAAAAAACTAATAAACATGTTAACCAATGATTATTGTAATAAATAAGGAAAACACATATAAATATTTGATTCCATAAACCCTTAGAAGCCTCCCTTTTATACGGCGTAGCTGAAACGACGAAGGTTAGTAATAAGCATTGTAAAATAAGGTTAGTGATCTAGGGTTAGGGTTGCCATATCTTAAATTTGGCAACCAGGACAAGACTCGTGAAAACCCCGGATTTTAGAGCCCAGAACCCGGACATCTTAACAGGTTTTTTTAAACATAGTGTAATAAAAAGAGTTGAAAATGTCATAAATCACCTTTTTATTTATTTTCAAATTAAATTTAGTCATCTTTTATCATCCTTATAAATGTACCTAACGAAACAGAATCTTATTACAGTTTGTTACAAATTGTTTTAATAATCAGTTAGAATTTTTTTATTCTTAAAATAAAAAACAAATTATTAATATACTCTGTCATGAAAACAAAACCTTATTAAAATATTGAGCCTAACAAAATTCAATTAAATTTTTAGACAAAAATCTTAAAAGTACTGAGACCATTTTAGTATTCAGTCTTACAATTTTCAAGGTAACTCTTTAACTCGATAATAATTTTATCTTTAAATTTTTATCAGCAGCCATTTAAACAACAAAATATCTCCTAACATAATATGAACTAAATTCAGTCTTCTTAAATCTTAAGCAACGATACTGAACCTTTTTAAAGTTTATACTTACTATAATGTAAGTTACATTATTAATTTTTTAAGCATAAAATAACCAAAAACCATACTCATTTATATCACTTTAAAATTTTAATCAACAGCCATATTGTAATTTTCTTTTACGTAATAACAACAATAATTAAAAGAAATTATTGCATTCAAAAGTACATTATTTGATTGTCTAGCTATTAAAGCCTTTTCCTCATCCTCTCGCCTTTTTTACTTTTCAGTTTTTTTTGTATTTATCACTCTTTCCGATAGCTTTTAGAATATCTTCCCCTTTTGAAAGGAATTTGTAAAAATCAATTCAGCTGTATTCTTGGAAATTGAATATAATTTTAATTAAAGATAAATTAAACAATGTTACTTTGTTTGAACAACTTTTATATTTGTTTAAAGCCGACCGGGCTCAGAACGACCGTTCCTTCCTCAGTGCAAACGTGTACGTTTGACTTTAAATTTTAAGACTTAAAATTTTTTTTAAACCCGGACATCAATTGAAACCCCGCCCGGACGCTCCCCGGACGCCCTCTAAACTAGGACAAATCCGGGGAAACCCGGACGGATGGCAACCCTATCTAGGGTTAACATTTAACCAATCAGGCTAATTTGTTACTTTTTGGTACATGTCACATAGTCTCAAAGAAATCATTTTTATCCTTATTACTATCATGGTGATAATTTTAATATGTTTTAAAAGCTGTTAGAAAGAGAAAACAACGCTTTATAGAATCTAGAAATTAACCACAGAAAAATTAACATGACATGTGATCTTCTATGAAACCCAAGTTTCCGGCTGCAATCAGAAATAAATACAATTAACCTTTTAAACCAAAAAAATGAGGTGACAATAACATGTATTGTCTAATAATATATATTTCCTAATAAAATGTGTGTGTGTCATTATGTTTTTTTTTTATTTATCAGTAAATTTAGTTTATCTCTAAATTCCTTTTCGTTATCAGTAAGAAACGTATTTTTGTATGTAAAAACTGTGTTGATGTATTTTGTTAACTCTTGTGCATTTTTATTAATAATTATTGTATTTTTCCAAATGTAAAGAAAAACTCATTTATAAAATAGGTCTATTTACTAAATGACATGTAAAAGCCCTCTTGTCGGTAAAAAAGTTTTAATAAAAATACAGTTTGTTCCTATAAACTCGGCCAAATGCTATTTGAAAATCAACAAAAGTACAGATGATGTTGTTCTCTGAATATTATTTGCCTCTTGAAATAATACACATAATAAACTTACTTAAATTGGTTTTCTTGATACAGTGGCAGGTATTGTTAGGGCTGCATTGTCTGCCGTCGAATTTACGTGTCTGTTTATCGCATTTAGCCTGGCAGTCGTCGAGGTTGCAGGGTTTAACGGTAGTAGCTACAAATATATATTGAAAATTATTTTTCCCGTGTCCCCCAAGGTGGCCCCTGACGTTACTAGTTTATTCAATTTCAACCTTTTATTTTGACATTTAAAAAAAATAGTACCCATGTGTTCAGTTATTATTTCAAGAGTGAAACTGCGCAATTTCAAGTTAACGTATAGCGAAATCCACGTATGATTTATTGCACATTAATTCACCGTAAATTGATAATGGGTTTCTGCCCCAAAATGAATTTGTTTTAAATTCTATTTAAAGGCTCCGTTCAAAAGTAAGAAGAAGGTTTGAAAATGAGATTCGAAAATAAAAATAAATTTTTAAAGTAATTTTGCAGGCTGCGTTTTATGCTTCAAAGATTATGTTGAAAAAAATGCTTTAACGTATACCGAAAGATGCACTCAGCCCAAATCAATGCCGTCCTGCAATAGTAAGGCTCTGGTAGTTTTCAAAGTAATCGGTTGATCAATTCTTCAGAAAAATGAGACGCTTTCCAAAATGAGGATATGGTGATGTCGAAGTGGGACCATCTGGAGGAGGGGGTGAGGGAGATGGTGATGTTGAAGTGGCACCATCTGGAGGAGGGGGTGGGGGAGATGGTGATGTCGAAGTGGGACCATATGGAGGAGGGGGTGGGGGAGATGGTGATGTTGAAGTGGCACCATCTGGAGGAGGAGGTGGGGGAGATGGTGATGTTGAAGTGGGACCATTTGGAGGAGGGGGTGGGGTAGATGGTGATGTTGAAGTGGCACCATCTGGAGGAGGAGGTGGTGGAGATGGTGATGTTGAAGTGGGACCATTTGGAGGAGGGGGTGGGGTAGATGGTGATGTTGACGTGGGACTAAGCAATGTAAAAAATAAAAAGGCTTACTGGGTTAATATAGAAAAAAAAACATGTATGACACTTGGAGACTAACAAATTTGTCTTACTTTAAATTTTTTTTTCGTTATTTGTTTTTGGCGTGTTATGTCATGTTGCGCTACTTCCTTCTTTAGCTAACGTTTCGGACAGCGTTACAATGGCATAACATTCTTCAGACAAATATCGAAAATAAAAATAAATATGAATAAAAAATAAAAAGGCTTACTGGGTTAATATGGAAAAAAAAATGTATGACACTTGGAGACTAACAAATTTGTCTTACTTTAAATTTTTTTTTCGTTATTTGTTTTTGGCGTGTTATGCCATGTTGCGCTACTTCCTTCTTTAGCTAACGTTTCGGACAGCGTTACAATGGCATAACATTCCACAGACAAATATCGAAAATAAAAATAAATGTGAATAAAAAATGTTTAAATATATATTTTTTTAAATATGTTTAAACATTTTAAGGCGGCAGACGGCCGAACGCCACGCTACGCCATTGCCTCGTCCCTCAAAACAAAAATGCACCAAAACTTGACGAAAAATGCAATAATTTAGAAAAAAGTTAATTGTTTTCATGTTAGAAATAATTTTATTGGAACATTTATTTTACAGCGGGTATGGGTTTAAATCACAATCTGCTTTCCTTACCAGCTCCACATCGCTTCGACACTGCCTCTACTCGTCTTCCTTTTTTCTTCTTACTCCTCATTCCTCATACAAAGGTTCCATAAACAGCATTTCATAATTTTAATTTTAGCGAAATTATGTTTACATTGTAATACGAGTAGAGTGAGAATTATGAAAAAAGGGTTGAGCTATAAAAGCGAGACAAATATTCCTAGTCAGGATTATAAAGATTTTGCATGGTTGTCCGGTATCTCTTCAATAATACTGTCATCCAAGATAAAACATTGCATTAATTACAGTCTTTTGACTATTTTCCACCATCCGCATAAAGTTGATTGGGTACCTATATCCCGTTACACCCTTTTTTTATATATAAACACGTACAATATTGTATAACTAAATAAAATGAATCACTCGATTCTGTGTTCAAGGGAAACTTACATGACGGTGTCGGTGGTGGTTGAAGCGGTGGAGGCGGTGGTGGTGGCGCTGGTGGAGACGGTGGAGGTGGTGGAGGAGGTGGCGGTGGCGGTGGTGGAGGAGGTGGTAGAGGCGGTGGAGGTCGTGGAGGTGGTGGTGGTGGAGGAAGTGGGGGCGGAGGTGGTGGTGGCGGTGGTGGTGGCGGTGGAGGTGGTGGAGGAGGTGGCGGTGGCGGTGGTGGAGGAGGTGGTGGTTGCAGTGGTAGAGATGGTGGAGATGGTGGAGGAGGTGGTGGTGGAGGCGGTGGAGGTGGTGGAGGAGGTGGGGGCGGAGGTGGTGGTGGCGGTGGTGGAGGCCGTGGAGGCGGTGGAGGAGGTGGCAGTGGCGGTGGTGGAGGTGGTGGTGGTGGCAGTGGTGGAAGCGGTGGAGATGGTGGAGGAGGTGGTGGTGGCAGTGGTGGAAGCGGTGGAGGTGGTGGAGGCGGTGGTGGTGGCGGTGGAGATGGTGGAGGAGGTGGTGGTGGCGGTGTTGGAGGCGGTGGAGGTGGTGGAGGAGGTGGGGGCGGAGGTGGTGGTGGTGGTGGTGGATGTAGTGGAGGTGGGGGAGGAGGTGGTGGTGGCGGGGGTGGAGGCGGTGGAGATGGTGGTGGCGGTGGTGGAGGCGATGGAGGCGGTGGAGGAGGTGGCGGTGGCGGTGGAGGAGGAGGTGGAGATGATGGAGGTGGTGGTGGTGGCGGTGGTGGTGGTGGCGGGGGCGGTGGTGGTGGCGGTGGCGGGGGCGGAGGCGGAGGCGGTGGGGGTGGTGGTGGTGGTGATGGCGGTGGAGGTGATGAAGGTGAAGATAGAGGTGGTGTTGGTGGCGGGGGTGGAGGTGGTGAAGGTGGTGGAGGTGGTTGTGGCGGGGGTGGAGGTGGTGAAGGTAGTGGAGGTTGGGGTGGAGGTGATGGTGGTGGAGGAGGCGGTGGTAGCGGGAGTGGAGGTGGTGGTGGCGGGGGTGGAGGTGGTGAAGGGGGTGGTTGCGTGGGTGGAGGCGGTGGAGGTGGTGGAGGGGGTAGGGGAAATAGTGATGTTAATGTCGGTCCTTTCGTTAAACAACCAACCACTGTAAAACATTTCAAAAAGATTCAGATGTTGTAAGAATTACTTTATTATGGTGAATATTTTAGGAACTTAAGATACATACAGCGGATTCTTTTATCGCCGGCATGAACTGATGGTTCTTTCAGTATTTATGCTTCAGCGAACACCTCTCACCACAAAAAGGCTAAGATCATCGCAGAAAAAGAAACGATTTATTATTTCATGTGGACCGTAAATGTTCGTTTACTCATTCGTAAAGACGAAAACGCTTGTGGTGTAACTATGATATCTGTTGAACTTCTCTTGTAGCTCTTATCTCCATTGTTCTTTTATCTGAACGAGGTATAATAATATGAAACGAATAGCTAAGGTTATTGGGTTGTTTTACAAACCCATCCCAATAAATTAAATCGTGCTAAAGACAGCTTGTTGAATTTTTGAATAATACCAAAAAGGACCGAAGATATAAAATACAAGCCGCCAAAATTCGATAAAGTATCACATTCAATATTAATTTAAAAACTGAAAGCCATGTATGTAAATCTGTTAGTAGGTTAAACTGGTCCAAAGTATATTCACAGCAGGATAACCCACAGTACAAAGTTTTCATTACATTTTTGAGCAATTCGATACTTCCAGAATAGTTCCACTGGGATCTCACTTGGAACCTATATTATTTTTAATATTTGTCATTTATTTTAATGTCCCAACTGCTCCCGTCTGGGGCCAGTGAGACTATGGTATCTCCAATTTTTTAGGCTGAATGTAGAGTGGAGAGATTGAGTTGGTGAAGAGGAGGGTGGGGAAGAACCTGTCTATTCAGATATGTTCACCAAACGAGGCTAAAGTCGATTAAAGTAATGTTTTAATTCTGAAAGGTGGTCTCGTTTACAAATTTAGAGGTTTAAATTTTTTTTTTTGAATCCTGAAAATAGAGAAAAAGCGGTGGGTGCATTTAACAGTTCTCTGACACAATTAGCAGTATTCTAAAATATTACAATAGATGGTGGGAAATTTAAAAAATCGGACGCTCTGAAATCCCGGACGAGGACGCGTATTTCAATTTTTAACACAAACGCTCAAGGTACGTACTTACACGGTACTTTGTCACATGTATATGTGACAAAGTACCTAACTCTGGCATTCAATCGGGCACGCGAACTACGTCTTTATTACCTTAAAATCTCAATTATACACACTGCACATATTAAATTTAACGATTTCAAATTAAAATTTAAAAAAAAAACAATTCTTTTGTCTTAATGAACTTGTAAAAAAAAAACCACTAACTTACCACTGACGTTACTGGTGATAGCAGTTAGGGTGAAGAACACCAATATAAGAAGAAAGCTTAAGAAACGTGTCATGTTGAAGCTGTATTAGACAATAAGTTCGATTGTGCTTTGCTGTTGCTTATAATTTTTATATAAATATTTTAAGTATTTCTGGTTGTGGCGTGATCGAAAATTTCTATTCACTTACAACTTTGGTTTAATTTAGGGCCAGTTGTCCAGTTGGACACAGAATTCGAACAATTCACCGAATTATTAAATTTAATTTTCAAGTTCTGTAAAGGCTTTAACGACCGGCGTGGTGCAACGGTAAGGCTCTTGACTCGCACACCGAAGGTCGCGGGATGGAATCCCGGCGTGGTAAATAAATTTTATTTGATTAATTTGTGTTATTCACAATTTATTCATTTAAAATAATATATAGTATATTTGCAGCACGTTCCAGAGTGGAAGATATTCTCAGTATCGGCCTTTTTTTACATTAACTCCACACAGGAGGCCTTGAGGATAATAATTCCCCCCAGGGCCTATGTCATCTGGGATGCTGTGTACTAACATACTACATACTTTGTTAGGCAAAATTTGAATAACTGCAATCGGAACACGAAAAAGGTTTTTATCTTCTGTGAGTTAGCTTGTGTCTCGTCAAGTTACTCTTGTCATAACATTAATAACTGCAATTGGAACACGAAAAAGGTTTTTCTCCTTTGTGCGTTAGCTTGTGTCTCGTTAAGCTACTCTTGCGAAAACATGAATAACTGCAATCGGAGCACGAAAAAGGTTTTTCTCCACTGTGTTTAAGCATGTGTCTCGTCAAATTACTATTTTTAGAACATGAATAACTGCAAACGGAACCCGAAAAAGGTTTTTCTCCACTGTGAGTCAGCATGTGTGTCCTCAAAGTTCCCATCTGAGAAAATGGATAACTGCAGACGGAACACGAAAAAGGTTTTTCTCCACTGTGAGTTAGCTTGTCTCTCGTCAAGTTACTCTTATCATAACATGAATAACTACAATCGGAACATGAAAAAGGTTTTTCTTTACATGGAAAAAGTTTTCCTCCACCGTGAGAAATCATGTGTCTTGTCAAACTACGCTTGTTAGAACTTGAATAACTGCAGTCGGAACATGAAAATGGTTTTTCACCACTAAGAGTATGTAACGTCTGTGTGAATTGTATGAGTGCAAGCGAGATAGCATGCTTGCGCGAATCTATATGAGGCGATGCGTGCTAGATCCGTCCTCTTTTGTGTTAGGCAGCTCCACAATAAATACTAGTACAGTATTCCGTTACTCTCTCTTCTTTGAATACTACCTACCAATATTCGTCTACACTTCCAATGTAAGTCCGCTGGACCTTACAACAGACTCAGCCTGTAGAGATGATATCAACATATCGCAACCGATATTACAGTCGTCATATGACCCTTGCTAGTAGATGCATAAATGCGGTCGGGACTTTGTGTCAGATCCGTCAATGAGTCTGAAAAATAACACAATAAAGATATAATTGACTGTTAATTTAAAAAAATGTTGAAAATGACAGCACGATTCGTTATTTACCTGTTATCTGGGTAAATCTTTGAAAGCGTTTTAGGCATTCCTTTTTAACATCCGTCAGCTATATGTCAATTTCTAAATCCGGAATTCCCCTTTCATCGCCTACTGGGGGTCCTGGTTCTACCTTGAGGCTAACAGTCTCCAACTTAAGGCTACCTAAGAAAAACAAATAACAATAAGTACATGTCTTTTCAGAGGGAGTACTACAAAAAACTTCTCTTGATATTTAAAAAAAGGTAAGTAAAAATATATATTTACCAAATAACAGACAAGAGAGATTTTATGGACAATAATTATGTCTATATTTTTACTTACCTTATACTATATTATGTCCTGTCTGAGCAACAATTCAAAACAAAAAAGGTTTCCCAGCGTAAAATTTTTAATTCCTCATTGTAAACATATGCAATACTGCAATAAAAAAGCAACTTACTAGCTTTTCGAATATTCTCCGCATACTGTAGAAATTCCTTCTTTACTTCTGGGAAGTCAAAATCCATATCCGCAAACGACATTTCAACTTCACCTTCTTCCTGGGTCCCTGGTTCCGTCTTGATGGAAACACTCTCTGGACTTAGTAGATCCATGCCAATACCGTGGAAGGGTTATGTAATACGTTCAAGCCCAAAAATATAACTAATACTGGAAGAAACAGAACGTTGTATTAACAAAGCGACATAAATTTTTTGAAAGGGTATTGTATGTTCCAGAATGCTATTTATCCATTAAGCCTTAAGTAAAATAATTATTCGTATCATTTGTGTTATTTTTTAGTCATTTTAGTTACACGTATTTTCTCCTTTGCAAATAAAATTCTTCCATGGGTTTTTCAAGTAAGGTCCCAACCTTGAGAAATAAATGTATTCTTCATGATATTATATGGGGATATTCCTTTACCGATTTGGAACAAAATGTTTATTTAAGTGGTTTTATTTTAAATAGGTTTTTTTTATATCTGTACAGTTCAAATAGAACCCATAAATATTTATTGCAGCCGCTAAAATGTAAAGTGTTTGTTAGCGGCCTTTGTATGAGAAACTTTAAAGATGAAACTAAGAGGAACTTTTATAATTGTAAAATTCGCAATATTTGTTAATTCCTTAGGTTTAAGTTGTACCTTAATTGGTTTGCCCTTTTTGGCCAACTTTTAAAGTAATTTTATTGTTTTATGGCAAGGTACTGTTTAATGTACAATTTATTTTATGTACTGGCAATTTTGAATGCTGGTCACACCGGAAAGACTAGATGTAGTTCCAAATGCTACCGCAAAATCATTCCGTCCCGAATTGTCCTGGCAGGGGCGTAAAACTTGGCTTTAACCTTGAAACTGACAGGAGTGAACCAAATTCTTATAGATAAAGCTGAATTTTATTATAGATAGGTCTAACTTTAAACGTCAAATTGCGTCATGCGATTATCAAACGAATTTGAATTTGTGTTGTTGACATCGCCATGGGCATATTTCATTTAAAAATCGTTTACAGGAATTCCAGAGGTGGAAAAATGTTTCAAATGTGTCCGCAATTGAACCAGAAATCAGGTAATTACATGAGACATTAACATTCAGCTTAATTTATCTGTAAATCTATTTGAGGTTAAATGACATATTGATAAAATATTCTTTCTTTAATAAGTATAATTGTAATACGTACGCCTCGTACGTCATACATATGTCTGTTAATGTTATATTATCGTTAACACAAGCTTATGAGTCCGAGTGGTTAATGTTTCACAAATATTGTTTCAGAAAATGTTCCAGACTTTGAATGATTTTGGAGCTTTACGTTAGGAACACCTTATAACATTGTTTGGCAGACCATAACACCGTTAATGGCAGGTAAAATTAATAATGCTACTAATTTATATGTTCATATGAACAGAAGTGAGAATACTTTTCCCTTGTGATAAACAAAGTATGTCATCACAAGGGAAAAATACTGTATATTCTGTTCACAAACTTTGTTTAATGTGATATATTTTTTTCAGAACACATGATGCGGTTTTTACCGTGAGATGGCTGAAATGGGTCCCCGATGAAGGTATAGGTACTCTGTTTTATTTCGGTTGAAAGGAAATTTAGAATATGTAGATTTTTTATTTCATTCTACAAGAACTGTACGGTGACTGCTGGAAAGGAAAAATGGATAAAATGCTATATAGATGTGACATTGAAGATGAACGTATATAAACAAACAATACAGCTATTGTTTATGTTGATCTTTAATGTCACAGCTGTATGACGCTTTAGCCATGTTTCCTTTCCATTCCTTTGTCGATATTCTTTTTCAAACCATTTTTCAATTCATCGAATTCACCGAACCAGTGTTTTTATGTGCTATTATCGATTGTCTTTCTGAAAATAAAAAGAATTTAAACATGTACCCCCGAGTTATCATTTTTCAAGCAGAAAAATGTAAATTCGTTGTAGAAAACCAATCATTATTTGAAAATGTTTTCCCTTTATAAGGAGTTCATATTTCAAGTATTTTAGGTTTTTTACTAACGCTTGAATTTTTGATTTCCTCAGGATAACAGGTTTCCATCTGACAAAGCTCCTTGCTGAGGAAATGAGCTTTAAAAATTATGTAAAGCTCATTCCCTCAGGCTTTGTCAGATGGAAGGTTGTTTTCTTGGGGAAACAAACATTTTTCTGCTTTCAAGCATTTTTATTTTTAAATAATTTATTTGGCTAATGAATTAATAAAGTAGGTCCAATGCGATTATATTGTCTATGGTGGCAAATGGCCTTGAACTTCTTCTATGTTATTGTCTTTGGTGGACCATTTTATTTTTGGTTAAGTTGGTGACAGTGATGACGAAATTTCTAGTATGGAGAAGGCCCGAAGATATCGATCTAGGGATTGGTTTATTTATGTGTCCTGGTGTGTACAGCTATCAGATTTAGCCCCGCAACTTTCTGATATTAATATTGTGTCGCGATTGTGTTTGACTATTACAATAAAAAGAGAATCTATTAAAACCTTCTAATCATTTATTTAACTCCCGTGACACATATGAAAGTGTTGATTTGGTAAGATTAACACCTTCCATAGTTTTATTGTGGGTTAAATTTAAGAATTCGAGATATGGGATGCGTTTTCTTTGCATTCTTAACACTGGTTTTAATTACAGGTTGAATCTGTATGCGGGGAATTAGAACTACACCCAGAACGTGAAATTGCTTTCCTCCAATACTGGCAGCACATTTGCAACTACAAATTTATAACTGCACTTTACACACGAGAATGGTTTATTACGAAAAGCGTTAGACCCCACCTGGAATGTTTTCGTTGAATTCTATACACAGAACTGGTTTTTATTATAAGTGAGTTGGTACGTGGGGAAATTGAACTCCACTCAGAACATGAAAATGGCTGTCCTCCAATTCTGGCAGCACACAGTAAGCAACTAGAATTTTATAAATGCACTTGTAATTCAATAATTTCATACTGCAGATTATCTAGCACATTCTATGGTTCGACGTTGAACGGTTTAGCAAATATGTTCAATCCGTTTGCTCTCTTTACACGTCCTTAAATTGTTCATTAAATGCCTAACTTAATTTCGCGCACTCACCAGCGTATTCAAACGATGAAGAACGCTTTTGTCCTTGCAGTATTGGTAAATGCGTCGTGTTATGCATTTCGAGATGCTTTCCACAGCCCTAATTTAGTTTCAAATGATTTCATGTTTCACTCAGCTTCAATATTTATTTTCTTCGTAGTTGTCTTTATTAGGATTTTATTGAACAATTATTATAAGCAATAATTATCAGCCGGAAACACTCATCAACATTGAAAAATCTTCCGTGAAAAGATACTTGCCGCCAACGGGACTTGAACCCGTGTCCTTCTGATTGCCGGTCAGCTGCTCTAGACCACTGAGCTATGGGGGCTTATCTAATACCCGCCAAATAATTCAAGATATGCTAGTGTTTCATTCAACAATTACTGCTTATTATATTTTTTCCACCTGAAAACAACCAACTTTATTTTTGCGAGAGAGACATTGTAAGTGTTAAATCCCTCACTAAGTGGCGTCGAGACAAATTATGACTATATTTAAAATATAATAAGCAGTAATTGTTGAATGAAACACTAGTATATATTGAATTATTTGGCGGGTATCCCCACGTACCAACTCACTTATAATAAAAACCAGTTCTGTGTATAGAATTCAACGAAAACATTCCAGGTGGGGTCTAACGCTTTTCGTAATAAACCATTCTCGTGTGTAAAGTGCAGTTATTAATTTGTAGTTGCAAATGTGCTGCCAGTATTGGAGGAAAGCAATTTCACGTTCTGGGTGTAGTTCTAATTCCCCGCGTACAGATTCAACCTGTAATTAAAGCCAGTGTTAAGAATGCAAAGAAAACGCATCAGGTGTGATTTCATTTGCTGACGCATTTCTTACGTGGGAAGTGCCTTTATAAAATTCTAGTTTATGTTGCCAGAATTAGAGGAAAGCCATTTTCATGTTCTGAGCGTAGTTTTAATTTGATCTAAATTGAAACTAGTTCCGTCTTCGGAATCCAACGAAAAATTTCAATTGTGGTTTCATCTGCTGATGCCTTTTGACGGAAACCATTCTGTGTTCAAAGTGCAGTTATAAAATTCTGGTTGCAGACTTTGTAAAACCATTTGCATGTTCTGATTGTTGCTATAATTAAAGAGTGTCGGCAGTAACGTAACCATTTTTTAATTACTTTTAGTATAACCATTCTTTGATTTGAATGTGGCTCCCACCCCCCTGAGACGGAAATCGGATAGTGAAATTATTGATCTAGGTATAATGTTTGATAGCAAACTAACCTTTGATTGCTATATCGATAATATTATGTATAAGGCCCTTAAATCTCTTGGATTTGTTTTGAGAGCTGCAAAAGACTTCATTGATTTAGGCACATTTATCATACTAAATAAACCCTTGTCAGATGCCAACTATTGTATAACTCTACGCTATGTTCTCCATTTTACAATATTTATTCCAACGGCATTAAAAAAGATTCAACATACGTTAATAAACTATAAATTACATTTGTCTGTACTAAATATTGATTAAAATTACCAAAAGAAGAATTACCACAGATTAAATATTTTTACATAAAATACTGCATTACAAAATTGACTGTCTACTCCAATTAATCCACCTTGTATTCCCAAAAGATCTTGCCGACATTTCCCACCCTTTTACTTTAACAACACCAGGACACTCTCTTACCGAAATTCCTCGATTACGAGCTTCACAATCTCGGAAATAAATATTCTGCTTTTGGAGATATATATTGCTTTAGAAGATAAACATGTTTTTCACCTTAAGAATAACCAGTATAAACATTATTTATTTAAATTATTTTATACATCTAGACACAAATAGTCATGGATAATTTTTGTAATTTTGTTTACATTGCATATTCTTTTTTTATGTTAGACTTTTTATCATTTTTACCAATGTATTTCATATCATATTACATGCTTTTGTTGTTACTTTTATTTTCATTGTATTATATTTTCATTATTTTCGATATTTGTTTTTGGGGTGTTATGCCGTGTTACGCTACCTCATTCGGTAGATGTATACCAGATCTGGCCTGATGACGGACACTGCAAAGCTATCCGAAACGTTGGCTAAAGAAGGAGGTAGCGCAACACGGCATAACACCCCAAAAACAAATATTGAAAATACTTTTGGCCGTGAAAATCTAAAAACGTATCTATTTTCATTATTGGTTTAGTTTTAAAGTATTTAATAGTATTGTATTACATAAAATGTTAAAACCCATTAGGGCGTGTAATAAATAAATAAATAAATAAAGTGACATAATCGTGTATTTGATCCGCCATTCCGCATTAGACAAAATATGTATCTACCCAGGTAAACCATATTTCTATAATTTGTGATTATTTTAATCAACACCGTTGAAACACACAACCATTAAACGGTTCTCAAACCAGACTTCAAAAAAATGGTTTCTCTAACTTATGTGTACCAATTGGCGTAAGTTAAGCTAGATCGCATTAAGTGAGTTTTAGACGAAGTTTTTTTTAAAAACATTTTGTGTATTTTTAAGAATTCGGGATAAATAAAAGGACATGTTGTATTTTGGTAACGAATTTCGCACGGTTTTATGACACTTTTATTCGACATCTGCAAGCTGTAATCTTTTACGCAAATTTGTTGTTTGCAAATGTTGCATATTTATTTAATTTTGTATGTAAAATAATAAAAAAAATACTAAAATATGATTATTTATGCATTAAACCGCTTACTCGTTAATACGGAAAACTTTTTATCCAAACAGTTATATTTAGCTTTATTATTACGAAAAGTGAGTATTTATGACGGAGGAGACCAAAAAATATGCATTTAACATTTTAATTTTTTTTTTTAAATTAATTCACTCGCACGGTAACGCCATGTTCATTCATCGTTTTTATTTTAACATTTCATCAATGCTGCCAATCATAGAAAAATATTTTTGCGTAAAACAAAGTGAATGCATCATTGACAAGTATTTGTAACAGTAGAACGTGGAAAGAAATGTATTAAAATAATTACACAAACCCGCTAGACAAACCCTGCGTAGCCAAACAAACCATTCAAAACCTGGGATGTTTTTTAAAAGTATGATGAAAAGCGAGTTTATTTTAGAGAATTTATTCTATAAGATTGGTACTTCCGACAAATGTCATATTTGATTGTCTATTAGCTAAAAAAGGAACATTCCGTATTATCCGTGCATCAAACTTCGACAACACGAACGTTCCGTATAATCCGTGAAGTGGACTAACTGCATATTTACCAAAATATGTATTGATTACTTATTGTGAACGTGTATTACTGTAAAGAATAAAAAAAATGGAAACATATTTGAACATTTGACATTCATGTTTTGAGGAAATAATTCACGAGAATTGTACATACGCACTGTTAAAATAAGTCAGGTAGGTACGTCTCATACTTCGTACATATGGCTGGTAATGGTATATTTTTGTGAAAACAAGTTTATGGGTAGGAGTGGTTAACTCATAAAATAAAGAATGTCTGTGTGTCGTAACCTCACACTGTACGATATTTTTATTAATTTGGATAGAGAAAGTGTTGTGCCAATAACCTTTGATATTTGCAGAAGTTAGTTTGTGCTGCCGTCAATTAGGCAGAGAATTTCACCAAGGCATAGGGCATACGTACAAAACCTTTGTCAGAATTGCAAAAACAAAACTTCGATTAGATAACGACGAAATATCTAAATCGGTTCCATGGCCGGTGGTAATATGAGAACTCACCATATGAGTTTTGGGAATTAAACTTTCTCGGAAAAGACACTTCCTCAAATCATAATTCATATCATCATAACTCACCTTAGTAACGATTCAGATCAACACAACCCCAGAATAGTGTAATCTCATAATATGGCTAATCACCATACTTTTTGCTGATTCACGGTTACCAACAGACACGCGCGAAACTGAATTTGTTGCGTTCCATGGCTACTCAAGCTTGTCAAAACCATAACAAGAATTATTTAGAACGTTCATACTTTCTTATTATTGAAAATTACGAATTCCGCGTTATTGGCGTGAAAATAACAAAATTCACGAAACTGTTTTTCGCAAAATTGATGAATTTTGCATTGTATAATCATTCATTCTAAAAATTGTGTAAATGATATTAAATATAATGCAGCTGAACAACTAACCACAAATCAAATAATAAAAAGATGAGTTACTGTGACGGGCGGTCGAAAAAGCGTTAATATAACCATTCATTCTAAAAATTATGCAAATGGTATTATTATGTAATGCGGACTGTGCAACTAACCACAAATCAAGTAATAAAAAGAAGAGTGTCTGTGACCAGCGGCCGCGTGGCGGATACCGGCCGGTGTGTCCAAACAATAGAAAGGTCACCATTTACATCTGATTTTGAAAAACTTTGTTGAAAGCTCGGGCAACGCCGGTAACCTCAGCTATTTTTTTTATGTGAATACCTCACAAGAGTTCCAAATGCACCCGTCTGGAGCCAATGAGCTTATGGCATCCCCAATTGGGGTATGTTGTGAGGTTAAAGGAAGTGGGGAGGGGAAGGAGATGGGGAAGAGGAAGGAGGGAAAATACCTGCCTATTCAGATCTGGTCACCCAACACGGCTGAAGCCTTTTAAATTCTGAATGGTGGTCTTACACCAAGGCGACACTGAGCCATATATCCAACTTGCCGAAAATATTTTCTTTTCTTGCGGTTTATTTTTTATTGATGGTTTGGTATATTTATGCTGTCAGGCAGATTTTTTGTTTTGATGGTGTATCTACGTTTTGAATAAAGTAATATTTTTAGGAAACATAACTATTTACTCTTATTGATATTCGCGAGACGAATAGCACTCCCGAGGCGACATTACAACATTACAGGTCCTTTTAATTGATGTAGCTGGTCTTATTATTGTGGCTTTCGCTGATCTTAACTCTTCTTTTGTTGATTTCAATTTAAAAATTGAAAACAGATCTCGAATACTACGGGCCGGTATATCAGTCTTTGCTAAGGACGACATGCCTCGCTCAACTTAAACCGACTAAATCGGCCGCTTAAGCCGCAGGATAGTACCTTTACTAGACGCTGTGGCGCTATTGGCAATAACACATCTGTCAAATTTGACATGACAATGTTTCGATTTCGTTTCGATATAATCTGCCGCGTACGACGTACGTAAATTACATTATGAATAAATTAACTATCAGCATGGAGTTTGAGCTTTCTTCGAGCTTTGAGAATTTAGATATCGTTCATTTCGTAGAACATTCAAACAGATTACGCAAAGTGCGAATATATAGAAACAGGGCTGACGACTTCCTGGCGTGGATGAAATTGAATTTTATAACAGGTGTCGTCTCTCCAAAAGGGTCATAAATTGCTTGTTAGATTTGATAAGGGATGACGTCAAATCTAAAATGAACTGGTAAGTGAAAATGCTTTTTAAAAGGTATTAAAAAAAGTAGCTAACAGTGTAGTACTTGTCTGCATAGTGTGCTCGTTTTCATTTCAGGAATAAAGCACTCACTCCAAAACACCAGATACTTTTGACAGTCAGATACCTAGCATCTGGTTCCATGCTCATGCTGATTACTGTGGAGGACTATATCAGAGTTCACAAAACTACCGCAAGCAAGCACATTTGGATAGTTTTACAATCAATTGCATGTTTAAGAACTGCTTTCATTACTTTGAAAAATTATCCTGAAAGTTTAGAAGAAAAAAGGAGGGTCTTTTGCCATAGCATGCTTCCCCAAAGTGATTGGTGCTCATGATTGCAGGCACATGTGGGTACAGTCCCCTGGTAAGTTTAACGTCATTTTATCCAAGTGCTTGTCCCAACATCAACAAACATGTCCCCCCTTTGCTTGCTTACCTTATTCGACTTATGAATGTGCAGACTAATCATTAGCTTATTTTAGGTGGACGCAATGCAGAGATTTATCGGAACCGAAAAGGTTTCTTTTCTGTCAACGTGAAAGCCATTTGTGATGCCAATCTCAGATTCACCAATATCGTTTCAAGGTGACATGTTTTATATTAGTGTAATTATTTATTTTTTGAGATAACTTGTTTGTAAATTTACCCCAGGTCTCTTCAACATTCAATCATACTGTAAAATGTAAATTAATAATGAATCAAAATAAAAATTGTCTGAGGAAGTATAACAGGGTGTTTAATTTTTAAATGTATTTATTCAGGTGTAATATTCAAAGGAATACAAACAAATTATACAAAAGAAGAATTCTTAACAGACTTAATGCTTCAAAATGAAGATATTAAGATAATGACAGATCAAAATCCGGATATATTTCAGGTGAAAGCTTCCACCGACAACATAGAAATAACCAACTTTATTTAATGGTTACTAAATAAAGCTGGTTTATATTGTCATGCGTGACAATCGGTGTAGCTATATTAATATTTTTTTATTTTATTTATTTAATTAATTATTTTAATATTACATTTGATTACAGTAAAGACGTATTGCCTATTTCACTAGGTGTGAAACGCTTGTGTTGAGATGGCATTTACAGAGTGGTTGTTATCTAGGTTTTTGTTTACATAAAATGATAGTTATAAAAATAAAATAAAATCAGTATTTTTTTTCTTAAATTACACAATTCAAGTATTAATGTAGAAGATTAAGACAAAATCATTTTGAAGCAATTAAATTTCAATTTGACAAAAAGGCATAACATTATGTATGTATGTTTAAATTTTAATTGAAAATTAACATCCTGTTGACAAACTGCTTAATTGCGGTTTAACGGGATTGTACCTTGAAAAAACATTAAAAAAGGAAATTATTTTTAATTGAATTATAATTTTTGTGTATTAAAGTACAAATTTTACTTAATATGGAAATAGTATTTGTACTTTAGTTTTTCCTCCTCATCAGTTCCATCCCGAGGAGATGTGTACATCTACCCATTTAACCTCGTGTTCTTCCTGGCAATCGGCCTTGAGGTTTTCGGCCCTGAGCAGAGTTCTTTCTCGTTTTCCTGGCGTTTAAACTCTAGGCCCTCCACCTTGAGGAGGTGCTCCTCCTGCAGATTTTGGAGATTTGAAGATAAATTTTTCATTTTAAATTCTGTCAAAGAGCTCCACTCGGTGGTTGCGGTAGTAGATTTTCTTTTCTGCTGGAAAAAATAAAAAGTTGTACCAACAGTTGCTTCATTCCACACCCGCACCCATGTACGAGTGTTTCACAAAATAATTGGAAATAACTTATATTATTACATACATGTTTGCAAAATAAACCTTTTCGTCATTAAGAAAATTCTAGTATTCTGTTCCTTGATGTCAACTGATCAATTTGAAAAGTTTTGATGTAGGAGTTAACTAACCGTCACAACATTCCCGAAGGGATAGGCAGAGATGATGGACCACCAAACAACTTAGTCTTATTCATTTAAAATAATGTATATTATATTTGCGGCACATCCCAGAGTGTAAGACGTGTAAGACTGGTATAAGACCACCATTCAGAATTGAAACGTTGCTTGAAATGGCGTAAGCCATATTTGGTGACCAGATCTGAATAGCCAGGTACTCCCCCATCTCTTAACCCACACCACTACCTTCAGCCTCACAACATACCTTAATTGGGGATGCCAAAGTCTCACTGGCTCCAGACAGGAGCAGCTGGGACTCTTGTAGGGTACCTACTCATAAAAAAAAAATACATTCCTTGCCTCATTCACGTTCATACATCGTCTCGTACATACTCTTATATTGTTCTGACTCTTGACATGGTCCGACTCACCGTGTCTTGCCAACTTCTACCATTCACAATTGCACTATATATTCTCCTAACACTCCTTTCTTCGTTCATTCGCTCCACCCGCCCATGCGTCTCTTTCTGTATTTTTTTATTATAATGGTTACATCATTTGTGGATTTTTCGAGCACCATGCTTTTTTTACATTAACTCCACACAGGAGGGTCTGAGGAAAATAATTTCCCTCAGGGCCTATGTCATCTTTGAAGATGCTGTGTGGAGGGTCTTTTTGAGGAAAGGAAGGAGTGAACACGGGTCTTGAAGAGACCCATGTTGTAGGAGGGAGAAAACACAGAGGCCGGCAAATCGATCCACAGCCGAGCCGTTGAACTCAAGAACGAGTCATAGAAACAACCCGTTCTCATGTGACTAATGTCGACCATGTACAAATGTTGGGCGCGTTTCCCGACTATGCACCAGTGCCGAGGGGATCAATGACGCTAGTTCCTCGGAGCATCTTCCATTGTAATACCGGTAGAACAAGGACAGCATTCCCACCTGACGCCTGTACTCTAAAGATTGCAGTCCGTCTGTTGAGATGGGAGAATCAAACAGACCGCCCGTTTTTGCACAGAGTCAAGGGTTTTTTTTAGGCATTTTGGAGCTCCAGACCAGAGGTGGCTGCCAAATTCAAACGTGGGGCGCACTTGCGATTTGTACAGGGTTAGCAGTTGTGTACTATTAAAGTATCTGCGGGCCCTGTACAGTACGCCCAGTTTCTGAGAGGCTAACTTAACTCTGGTTTCGATGGAGCCCCTGTACCTGAGCTGGTCACTTAGAGTTACACCAAGCATATCGATGGAGGTCCTGTTCGGAAGATTGCTTCCGTTGAAGGAGACTAGATTTTCATTTCGATTCCTTTTAGACGTTATCAAACATGATTGGGTCTTTGAAACATTAAATTCGACGAGGTTATTCTTACCCCAAGAGAAAAGACTCTCGAGGTAACCGTCCATTCTTTGATTCAAAGCCCTCCGAGCTATTGGAGTTTGTGTGCCCTTTGGGGGCTTGTCAAACAAAAAGCTATCATGGACTGTACTGTCATCCGTGTAACAATGAATCGGTGCACATGACAACAGGTCATTGATGTGCAACAGAAACAAAGTCAGTGACAGAACCGATCCCTGTGGGACGCCAGCATTTATCGAATGCGAGGAAGAGGTGAAACCGTCAGCAACCACCTAAATCGACCTCTCCCTCAAAAAGTCGGCAATCCACGTACACAAGGATGCGGGAAGTCCGTAAGAAGACAGTTTGTTGACAAGCCCTCGGTGCCAAACCCGGTCAAAGGCCTTGGAAATATCCAGTGCAACCGTTTGGGTCTCACCGAAACATTCCAGGCACCGCCCCCAAACATGCGTCACATACGCGAGAAGATCACCGCACGAGCGGTTCCGCCGGAATCCGTATTGACGGTCGTTAATAATTTTGTTCTTCTCGAGGTATGTGAGCAGTTTGTCGTTGATCACACGTTCCATCACCTTAGACAGAACTGATGTGATCGCTATGGGGCGGTAGTTGGCTGGGTTGGAGCGGTCACCCTTCTTTGGAATAGGGTGAATGATCGCTTTTTTCCTACCAGAGGGCACAGAGCCAGACTTCGGAGACATTTTGAAAAGCTTCATCAAAACTGGAGCTATTTCTGCAGCGCACTTCTGTAATACCAGGGCAGGTATTCCGTCAGGCCCACTAGCTTTATTAATAGCAAGTCGTCGTAAGACTTGAAGTACATCCCGATGCCGGATCCTCAGCTTTTTCATATGAAAACCGCAATGAGGAACCGACGGCGGGGTAGCACCTTGATCATTGAGGGTCGAGTTTTCCGTGAACATTTTGCCTAATAAGTTAGCCTTTTCGGCGGCGGTATTTGCTAGAGAGCCGTCAGGTCTGGTAAGAGGTGGCAGACTGGGTTTGCAGAAATTGCGACCTATTGAGCCCGCAAGCGACCAGAACGCTCTGCTGCCGTGCGGGCAGGCAGCCAGCTTTCTGCTGATCTACAGGTCGTGCTCGAATTTTGACCTGTTTATGATCCTCTTGCTTTCCTTTGCCATTTTATTATATATTATTCTGTTTTCGGACGTTCGAGATGTGTTGTAGGCTCGGTAAGCCGCGTTTTTTCGTCGCACTGCTTCAGAGCATTGTCGACTGAACCACGGCTTTGAGCCCACACCAGTTTCTTTTACAGTGGATTGGTTGAAGCCATCCATCGCGAATGTGATGACTTCACCAATTTCCTGGGCACATCTTGAGGGATCCGAGGTCCGAAAACAGACAGCTGACCAAACCAATCTGCTGATCTATAGTGCCACACTTTTCTCTTCAGCCGCTCGTTAGGCGGTCTGAAGGTTACGGGGATTGACGTCGTCACCAGGCAGTGGTCCGACGATCCTAAAGGCGCTGTGACGTCAATCTTGTAACCGTGTGGCACAGTGGTTAAAAACAAATCTAACATCATTGATCCCTTCGGCACCGGTGCATAGTCAGGAAACACGCCAAACGCGTGCCCAACATTTGTACACGGTTGACATTTGCCACATGAGAACGGGTCGTTTCTTCGACTCGTTCTTGTGTTCAACAGCTCGGCTGTGGAATGATTTGCCGGCCTCTGTGTTTCCTCCTTCCTACAACATGGGTCTCTTCAAGACCAATGTTCATTCCTTCCTCTCCTCAAAAAGACCCTCCACACAGCATCCCAGATGACATAGGCCCTGAGGGAAATTATCCTGCGTGGAGTTAACGTAAAAAAAAAAAATAACAGATTGGAGCGGTGAGTCTGGACATCAGGAACCCTTGTAGGCTCCTAAACCTTTGCTCCAGTCCGTGGCAGAGGTCATAGGATTCCGCCTCTCGTCCAGCAGAGTCCGTTGGTCCTGAGAATTTTAACCAAGGTTCGTTATGAACATTGAAGTCCCCCAGGACCACAAACTTTGCCGTAGGGAAGCGGGGCAAGAGGTCATCAACAGTATTACTTAGATGTTTGAAGAGTTCGGACGTATCTGAAACGCTAAGGTTCGGTGAGCGGTATAAACACGCGTAGAATCTTACCGTACTGGCAAGATTGACACGCACCCACATTACGTCGAATCTGGAGTTCTCCAGATTCAACAGTCGCACACAGTTGACGTCAGTTCGGCTGAAGAGACAGACACCTCCTTTGGGTCTGAATTTGCCTGCGAGTGTGTAGCCCGGGCAATCCAGGTAGGAGGCGTCTGTAGGCTCGGCTATCTGTGTCTCAGAAAGGAAAAGAAGGTTAGGACGTTGGGAGAGAAGGTGGTGGTGGACGAAGTTTAAGTTTTTGTGCAGGCCGCGAATGTTGGTGAAATTCACCAACAGTTTTGGCCTGCACCGGGGACTCCTGCTTCTCGCCGTTGTGATAGTGATATTACTGTTGTTTGTGCAATTCATGATTTTATACAGTTTTTCTTTTTTTTTTTGGGATTAGTAGGAGAAAGGAAGGTCCGGGAAGGAAAAGGTATGAGGGATGGGTAGGAAAGCTGGGGATCAGAGTGTCCAGGAGTGACGGACGTATGAATCCAACCCACCCACTGCGGTGCAAGGCGATGGGGTGGGAGAGTCCGGCTGGAGAGGTCGCCCAATGCGCCCCAAACGCTACTGCTGGGTCCCCTCCGGTCACGAACCGGCACAACAGCAGCGGCAGGGTTTTTGCACTCGTTGATGGGGCAGCCCACCCTCAGTCGTGAGCCTTAGGGTCGGGCCCCTGTACTACCGAGCGGCCCGGACAACGGTAACCGGTTGTAAAGGGTCTCCCTCAACCAGCATCTCCCAATCCGACCCGCCACGCAGAAGGTGGGCCCACGCACCCGCCATCAAGACCCAGACAAACATTACCACATGAACCCGGGCACCCCTGCTAAGTTACCAAACGTGGCGAACCACTTGGGGTGACCTGTGGCAGAGGTGTTGGTCATCCAATAAATGGTTCCCAGGGCGGCGGTACCCATACCCGCCTACCAAATTGCTAGTCTCAAGCCCGTGTTATGGTGGTCGGGTGGATAATTATATTATAAATAATGCAGGTTATTTTGTTACACAATACTTTCAGGTAGGATATTATCAGTATCACCTTGGTGTTGGTGATACATCCACTCAGAATCCAAATGCTATTTGAAATCAGTGGCTAGTAGTAAAATAATTTCCCTCAGGGCCTATATCATCTTTGGGGATGCTGTATGGAGGGTTTTTTTAGGAAAGGAAGGAGGAGAGTACGAGGAAGGAAAAGGGTTTAAGGGGTGGGTAGGAATCTTGTAGGGTTCGGTGTGTCTTGGTCATCCACCTCCAAGACCTAGACAAACCTCACCCCATGAGCCATGAACCCGGGCACCCCTGCTAAATCACCAAACGTAGCGGACTACTTGGGGTGACTTATGGCAGAGGTGTTGGTTATCCAATAAAGGTTCCCGGGGCGGCGGTCCCCATTCCCGCCTCCCAAATTGAGTATATATATATTTATATATATATACAGTTTTATTTGTTCGATAGTGCGAATAATGAAAAGCAGTTGAAGAAAAAAAAGATGATGCAGGGAGGTATGTATCGGATGGTTCCATGACAACTGTGAATAAAATCAACTCAACCGCTCTTTGAAAGGTCATTAAAATCCATGAAAAAAATAATTTTAAAATAGCCCGTAACCCTAACGTAACGTATCCACTAGCTGCATGGCAGGCTGGATCATTTGAGAATGGTTGAGGGAGTCCCTTTGACTTCTCTAGCCGTTCTCTCTCGAAACATCGCCTTGCACCGCAGTAGGAGGAATGGATTCATAAGTCCATCGCTTCTGGACACACTGAACCCAGATTCCTACCCATCCCTCATACCCTTTTCCTTCCCAGAACTTCCTCTCCTTCCTTTCCCAAAAAACCCTCCACACAGCATCCCCAAAGATGACATGGGCCCTGAAGGGAATTATTTTCCTCAGGGCCTCCTGTAGCTAATGTAAAAAAAAGAAGGAAAAATGCCATCAGTAAGACCGCAACAGAGATGAAGCAACAATTCAAAAAGATGTGAAGGGCTAAGCTAAAATGGCAAACCCTGGCCTGAAACATTATAAGAAGGAGGCTTTTCGTATTAACTACACATTCTTTTCATTGCTGAGGGTCTTAATCCCTACTCCAATTGCCGATGGACAAGGCTCCTACACTCCTCGTAGGTCTGATAGTACCGGATGCCAGTGATACTTGGGTCACTCCAGCGCTGCGGTGACCTTCCTCTGACAAACACTTTGCCAGTGACTATGAGTTTCTCCAAGTCGGAGTCCTCTGTTTGGCCAGCAACATATCCAAAGTACATTAGAAAAAGTTGTGGATGCCTAACTCTTCCACTCTACATAAGAGGCCTTAAAGTTTCCCTCAGGGCCTATCTTATCTTTGGATATGCTGTGCAGGGGACCCATTCCCAGTAAGTAGGAAATATAAGCATATTTCTGACTGCTTCATTGAAATATGTTATCATATTTATGAGATATCATGTAAATATCTTATAATAATTGGATAATTTATAGAGCGCCATTTTTTGTGAACAATCACCTCAAGGGCACTCCAATCAGAATAAAAAAGGTTGTTTATTCGACCTAGTAGACTTTGCAGTGGTAGTCCTGGACCTGGGCAGGTTGACAGGGTCCAACATGAGGGTATTCATTATGGGGTCCAGAAACTTCTCAGGAGCATCAGCCAGCTTCTCCTCGTCCTCCAGCGGCTTGCGTGCCAGGTGCCATTCATTCTCCTCCACTATAAACAAATATGAAATGAAACTGTATTCTACAAGCACTCTGAAGATGTTCAATGCAAACCAGGGACAAGACCTCATCAAGGATTATCTTTCCAATTATATAATTAAACATCGCTCGAAAATTAAAACCGAATCGGTTTTAATTTTCGAGCGATGTTCGAATAAATGTATTTAATTTGATTCAAATTAAATACATTTATTATTAGTTAGGCGCTGAGGCAAGCAGGATGCCGAAGCATCAACAAGAAATTGTAGAACACTTGGAATATTTCTAAAGACAACATTATCCCAAGAAGGTGATGAGACGTGATGGTAATTGTTTGTACAATTGTTGCTTTCAGCATCCTGTATCGTCAATTCAATCGTAATCTCACATTATTCAGGAATTTTTCAGTGAAACCGTTGTTATTGTGAGAAGGTTTCAACTTATGTTTTACACACAAACGTCAAGTGCACAGAGGTGTTGAATCACATATTATTTTTAAAGTAAAGTTTAAAAAACACAAAATTATAAGAAATGGATTAGTTACATGTACTTCTTATCATAATTTTTGACAGGAATGTGGATAATTCGACCTCACCCTACGCACTCATTGCTCACGACGGAAATTAACCTACGGAGCTGAAAGTAGTTTCGTTGATGAATACCCACATATCAGACAGCAAAAAAACTGTGCGATTTTCATGATACCACACAGTTCGAGTGTTTTATTTTCCATTTTTTACAATTTTGTTACAATTTCAAAAAACTATAAACATAGTTTTTTGCAAACGCAAGTAAACATAAATATAATTTCCATAAACGACTCGAATCATATAGTTAAACATTAACATATTACTTTGTCAGGCTTCAACGGAAATATTACGATATTTTAAGAAATATCAATATTTTTTCTCATTCTAATTCATAATTTCAACAACTTTTCGGTTCACATCGATACGGTGTTAAATTTCTTCAAGTATAATATTCTAAAAATGACTTATTAGGAATGTGTTGTGTAGACTCATATAAAGTTTATAAGCGGCTCAATCATATACGAAAATCTCAAATAACTACCGAAAATATGGTTTTCAACAAACCGAATTTTCACTTTCTTCCAATTATCTTTTTGTGGGCACCACTGAGGAGTTTACTTTATAAAAAGCATTAGATTGAGTAAGAATACCTTGATTGAAAAATCTCTTCTGATTGGGCCCCACCAGTAGGTAGTAGATGTAGCAGGAATAGTTGGGCATGCAGGCGGTGCCGCCGATTGCAGTGGGGTGGCAAAACAGGAGACTTGCATTGGTCGATGATGCGCTCCAGGGTCCCCGTGGGGCCCCTGCCAGGTTCCAGAATGTTGCGAAGTGTGCAATGGTGCCCGTGGGGTGCAGGCTCGCCATTCATTGTTTTCACTAAGGAACAAGGACAATAGTTACAAAACTGCACCGGAATCCCAGCATCCAACAGCCTGGAGCCAGTTGGGAAGCACCAGGCAGATTTGGTTGAGAAACAACTATAATATACGTGCACAAAATAGGTTATTATGTTCTTAGTTGAGGTAAATTAATAGTTTCAGAGCTTCGATCAATAAAGGCAAGGCCGAAGTTTTAGAAAACTTCGCAAACGTCACAAAATGACGGCAAAGAGATTCTGTAGAGAAACAACTATATACGTTTTCGTTATTTGTTTTTGGGGTGTTATGCCGTGTTGCGCTACCTCCTTCTTTAGCCAACGTTTCGGACATCGTTGCAGTGTCCATCATCAGGGCAGATCCGGCAGATCCGGTAGATCACATCTACCGGATCTGCCCTGATGATGGACACTGCAACGATGTCCGAAACGTTGGCTAAAGAAGGAGGTAGCGCAACACGGCATAACACCCCAAAAACAAATAACGAAAATGCTTTTGGCCGTGAAAATCTTAAAACTTATCTAACTATATACGTGCACAAAATAGGTTATAACCCAAACAAAAAACATAATATAATAACTTATCATGTCCTTAGTTTGGGTAAATTAAGTATTTCTTTAGTGTTTTCATCATGAAACAAAATTTAGAACAAAACTTCGCAAATGTCAAGAAATGGCGGCAGAGATACAATTCGGAGATTTTATCAATGACGTTACATGATTTTACAGGGAAATTTCGAACTTTGATTGAATAAAATTAAAGGTAATTATCGGTTCGGACTGGCCACGCTTATTACGAATAATTTTTAGAAAAAAACTTTAGATTCGCCTTAATTACTATAAAAGGAAACCTTTTGGCTTTGGGGCGGCGGAAAATAATGCATTTTAATTTTCAATTGCATAAAACCAAAATTCACTTCGCGAACCGGCGCAGTGAAAATCCGCGGCCGTAGCTGTCACTTGCTGTCACTGTTATGGACTGTAGCTGACTTCGTGGGATACCTACATGAAATACCGCGAATCACAAACCATGTTACACAAACCTAGCGTAGCCGCTAAGCCACTTGAAAACTGGGATGTTTTTCTTGCCTTGACGCGAGTAGGCGTTATAAAGGGGCACATTCTTTTTTATCACAAACCATGTTACACAAACAAGCCCGCTAGACAAATTTCATAATTACGCGCCTTATCCCACGAAGTTCGCTACAGTCGTATTAGCTCTTGTTAATTTATCAAGGATACCAACATCACAGTGACATGTACGGCCGCGGATTTTCGCTGTGTCAGTCGCGAAGCGAATTTTGGTTTTATGCAATTGAAAATTAAAATGCATTATTTTCCGCCGCCCCAAAGCCAAAAAGTTTCCTTTTATAGTAATTAAGGCGAATCTAAAGTTTTTTTCTAAAAATTATTCGTAATAAGCGTGGCCAGTCCGAACCGATATTTACCGGTGTAATTTCCAAAATCGGCGCCTGATAAAATACACTTTGACACATGTCGATCCCCGGTCCGTTCAATGTTGGCAAGTTGGCAATTTGAATAGAATACGGAAAATAGGCAAATATTCATATTTCATTCTGATTTCATTCATGACAATTCTCAGTTTGCATCGCTCTGAATCTCAACCGCTGTTGTTTTTTACCATTATGAATTATGACAATCTCTATGGCCGAATTATTAGGACAACATTATGAAAACTCACACGACTAAAAAGGTTCCACTTAGTTGTCTGGTCACCATCTAAATCTCGCAAATGACAGTGACAGGCGCTTTCATGATTGTGATATATGGTTATGTCCAAGGTATTGCTATTTTTCGACGAGTAAGGTTGTTCCAAAATATTATTTCTTATCTAATGGCAACACAGGCCCGGTATCTCAGCCCATCGGTATCTTTTCTATGTACGACATTCCTCGCTCAAATTTAAGCGGGCTACATATAATGATAAGCTGCAGAATAATTATTAAGACGCTAGCAGTCTTTATATATATACGAAAATTTTATTGATTCAAATTAAAAATATATTTATCTTTATATATATACACATATATTTTTAATTTGAATCAATAAAATTTTCGTAAATTACCTTCTTTTACAAGTATGGACTATTGTGTTCGTCGACCGATGAAGAACGACGAATTTTTAATTGATAATTATCAATTAAAATTAGTCTGATAAGGGATATTAAAAGATTCAGTGTCATGACAGTTTGTTTTCAGCGTTTAATTTTATCAATTGTGCACTGACTCTGTAACATAATATCTACGTGATAAGAAAGTGTACAATCTACCTACATCTCTCACCGGCAAGTAGGAACCAAAACACATTATTCAATAAAATAATAATAAGTCTGATATGGAACAAGGACATTTAATGATAAGCATCTTAATGAACAAGGTAGAGAAAGAAACAATTATCTCAGCACGTGTCAGGTAAAGACCTGATAGAGGTTAAAAGATTTAGATTGCTATCAGTAAGAAGTTAATGCCGTCAAGGCTATGGAGAATTTAAATTTAACAGGGCGCCAGCCAGGGAAAACATCCTGACATAAATTATTAACAGTGACCATAATCTAAAATAATAATATTCATTTATCTCACACGTGTTTGAAGTTACCAGAATTCCACCAAACTACGAGCGCAGGGCACGAACTCCCTTCCAGCACGGTCTCTCCACACAACTGACGCTTGCGGTTAAATCTCGAACTAGCGAACCCCGAAACTCAGGCGTGCCAACCTCGGGAACAAAAATGCGTAGTTGACATTATGCGGGACCCAGCCGGTAGCTACCTGCTACAATATCCCCCCACGAATCCGAAATTTTCCCAGGAGAAATTTCCATAAAGCCTCCAGGCGCTCGAGGAAGAGAAAGCGAACTCGCAGACCAAAGTGATGAACTGACCCAATGATTGCAGGCGGCAAGGAAGAAAACCAGGACCAGGATGTCCACTGGTAATTGCTGTTCCTCCAAGGTGACGTTGCTGGAGAACAGATTCAGGAAAGTCTTCAGCGAACGGCCTCACAATATGACTTCTGCACACTTCGTTGCACATAATTGTGGATTATAGCCCGAAAGCGTTGTAAGGAACGGAAGTGTAGAAAATTCTTGAGGCATCTTCAGGAACCAGAGTGTCAATGCGCCTCATCAGCAATCTTGAAAGGATGATGAAGTGTCCAGTAGGGATAATGTCCGAGGTCCATGAGGAGAACTTTTGAGATAATTCTCCCGCCAAGTAATGTTACAGATCAGCATCCGCATAAGTGGCAATGCTGTCCAAGGTCCATGTGGAAAACTTTTGAGATATTCCTTCCGCCAAGTAATGTTTCAATACAGTAACCGCGTAGTGGAGAAGATTGTTGATTGCAGTGTGGAAGATTCTTGATTGAAGAAGCGTAGAGGATTATACGTGTGAGACACTAACAGCTAAACTACATCTTACATAGTGGGTCACTGAGATACTGAAAATTACTTAATGTAAATCTGAACTTAATAGTTTTCTTAAAAAATAGAAATAAAATTCAAAGCTAAACCCGAATAATAACATCTGTTAACAAATAACAACTAAAAGCCTAGACGCCCCAAAAAAATCAATTATATAATACCTAACAGGCAAATATACGTAAGCTACATAAAATAGATAAGAAAAAAAATTCAATATTAAAAGGTAAACCAGAATGACATCTTGAATAATCATTATGATTGCCAATGTTTGTTGACTATGGCACTGCCATCTATTGAGCCAGGAATGAGTAACCCGAGATCCAAACCATTTGAGAAAATTAAATAAATAAAAGTTGCTACCAAAATTAAACAAAATGCCCAAAGTAACCAGTAATTTTAATATTGCATCATGAGGTCTGGAGACGTGCCTTGAGCTCAGAGGCAGGTCCCGAAATCTCAAAATGGAACATTAAATACTGATTATAATATTAAAACCAAGGCTTATCGCCAATCACATTCAAATAAATTATGTAAGAATGGAAAAACTTTTAATTCATGTAGGAAAAATTTCCAAATAATTATATAGAATAATATCAGTCTCCAACTAGTGGGAAAATCATTATAAATAACAAAAAAAAAATTGATGTATTGAATATTACATGCTAATATGGTAATATAAGACAATGGAGTATCAATTATTATTCATCACATATAATATGATCACATGTGGAAAAAATCACGTATAAGATCACATATAAAATCACATGTAAAATCACGCTACCGGAAAACTGACATTGCATGTGGATTTCCTAAAACCCAAAATAGATAATTATTAGTTTCTGAAACTCTCGCCTGTGTGAACTGCACGGCTAATTTTCCGAAAGGGTGAAGTTGTTAAGTAGAAAATACCAATATAAATAAGTTAGAGTGTCTACGCACTATTTTTTTCTTAGTTTTTTTTTTTTTAAGCAAGTGTGAGTGTAAAATATTTTAATAAACGCAAGCTACAATACCACAAAACCATTCTTAGTACGTACCAGATACATAATAGAAAACATGGTTTATAACCAGGGAATTGAGATAAACCATCTTCCTAAACCAGGAAGTGAATATATATCTATTACGTACTAATTTCTTAAATATAAATAATCATGAAACAAAATTCAATGCCCGAAGATAAGAATTAGTCATCTTCGCGCGTTAAATTTTACATAAACATAAACTCAACAAAGGGACACACAGACAAACACAAACCCCAACAAACAACAAAAACAATCAATGTGAAGACACAAGTGTTTTGTCGTGTCATCACAAAGAATAAACAATAAAATTTGCATGGCAACGGTGGAAGAAGCATGCAAAAAACTAACATTATTGTAAACAGCAGAAAGCAAACTCTCTTGTAGATTCGCCTTCCCATTTAAATGAAAATTACACCGCAGATCAACCGAAGTGTTCAGACTTGAGAATGTCCTTCACATGGAAAACTCCCAGCTTTTTCCCATTCATGTCAGCCAATTCGTAGGCAACAGGGGAAATCTTCTTAATCACCTTACTCCTAATGAATTTAGGGGCTAATTTTGCAGAGAAATGTTTACTAGCATCAGACAGGACAAACGACCGCCTCCAGACTGTGTCCCCGAGGTTGTATTGAACATCCCTGCGACGCAGGTCATATTGACGTTTGTTGCGTTCGTATGACTGTCTCAGGGATGTGCGTACCTGCGAAAAAATGTCGTTCAATTCCTCTAAATCATGAGCCCAAGAGTCACGTTCTGAAAATTTGATTTCTTCTTCATTGAAATCCACCCCCAAATAGTCCTTCCCTGAAATAATTATTTCCCTACCAAAGTTGAGGAAAAACGGAGTATACCCTGTGACCTCATGAACCGCAGTGTTGATAGCTAATTCAATTTCAGGAATAAAGTTCGCCCAAGTTCGGTGATCAGAGCCAACGTATGAAGCAAGAGCAGAAACTAAAACCTTATTTACTCGTTCAACAGGATTATTTTGCGGGTGATATCTACAGTTGTAGAACAGGTGACGAATGTGAAATTTGCTGGCCAATGCCTTTATGTCACGAGAAATGTACTGAGGTCCATTGTCCAAAACTATAGTATCCGGAACACCAAATTTGTAGAAGATGTCATTCTCCAGAATCGAAGCAATATTACTACCGGTAGCTTTCCTAAGTGGGAAAAGTCTTGTATATTTCGAAAAGAAATCTGACACTACCAACAAATAAGTATATCCTTTCTTGTAGGAACTAGGATATGGGCCAAGTAAATCTGTCGCTATCATCTGCCATGGACGCTGAACCAATTTGGGATCTCCCATAAGACCTGGAGGAAACAAATTCGAGCTTTTTTAACCTAAACAAGTTTGACATTTGGCAATGAACGATTTTACATCAGCCGCCATCTTGGGCCAATAATACTTATGTCTGATCCTGTTTAAGGTTTTTAAAATACCGAAATGAGCGCAAACCGGCGGAATATGGTGCTCTTTTATGACACTAATTCTGAACTCTTTAGGGAGTACTTCCTTCCAGTCATAAGACCTGTGAAGCGCTTCCATGCTTTGAATGTGTTTAAATATCTTGCCATTTGAAACCTTCCAAACCGGATATTTCGCGGGATGTGTTACGATTTTATCCCTCAATTTGACATACCACTCATCAGAAGTTACAAAGTTCTGAACTAAAGATTCTACAAGCAAGGGGTCACGGGATAAAGCATCGGGAATGACATTGTCTTTGCCATTTCTATGTATAATCTCAAAATTGAACTGTTGCAGTCTGACTGCCCAGCGGGCCAGCCTTCCTGACGGCAACTTTAGTCTCGTGAGCCATTTAAGACTATAATGATCCGTGATAACTTTTACCGGAATGGGAGAGCCTTCGATTTATCCTCTAAACTTCTCTAACGCGAAAATCATGGCATTCAACTCTCTTTCAGTTGTAGAGTGATTTCTCTTCTGAGCTGAAAGCGTTCTAGAAATAAACGAAATAGGATGTTCAATCTGATTATCATCCATCTGCGTTAAAACTGTCCCGAGGCCTATATTCGACGCGTCACAACTAATGGTAAAAGGTTTATCAAAGTTCGGACATGCAAGAACTGGCGCGTTCACCAGGATGTTCTTTAACTTAAGAAAAGCAGCCTCCGCCTGCTCATTCCATTTAAACTTTTTCCCCGCGAACTCCTTCTTCGTGAGATTATATAAGGGTGACGCAATTATGGAAAAGTTAAGTATGAACCTTTTATACCAAGAAAGAACACCTATGAATCTACGCAGACTCTTTTGAGTCGTAGGAGTGGGAAATTCAACGATGGCTTTAACTTTGTCCGGATCTGTACGGAGCCCTTTGCTGTCGATTACATAACCCAAGTATTTCAAGGAATCCCTGCAGAAAACCGATTTTTGAACATTTATAGTGAGGCCGGCGGCTTGCAATCTCTGTTTAACCTGTCTTAAAAGATGAATGTGTTCTTCAAAAGAGGAACTGATTACAATAATATCATCTAAGTAACAGAAAACTTTCCCGTCGAATTCCGGCCCTAACACCTTATTCATTAATCTCATCATGCGTGCGCTTGCCCCGTGAAGACCAAATGGCATGGTAACAAAATGAAATAATCCTCGTTTGGGGATTGTAAAAGCCGTTTTTTCTTTAGAACTCTCATCCAACGGAATCTTGAAAAATGCATCATTAAGATCCAACGTCGTTAAGTAGCGAGCACCCCCCAAACTGTTAAGTATGTCCGAGATAAACGGCGTCGCGTACGCGTCCCGTTTTGAGTTTGCGTTTAAAAGTTTGGAATCCAAACATAGTCTGAAGGAACCATTCTTCTTGGGGACCAGTACAATCAGATTATTCCACGAGCTGTTACTAGGTTCAACCACCCCTAACTCTAACAATCTGTCTAGCTCGTTATGAACTTTAGGAAGTATGTGCGGTGAAATCGGATATGTTCTCTGTTTAATAGGAGAACAATCACCCGTGTCGATTGTGTGTTTTTCTAAAGAGGTTCTACCTAACCGATTACCCGAATATCCCTTAATTCACTAATTACCTTATCCAAGACAGAACGTTGAGAAATTGATAGGTCAAGAGCATTTTCCAACCCAACAGCATCAGCTATGCGCTGTCTGTTCCCCGTCTCCTTACAAGACATTAACTTAGAAATCTTTGGACAAATATTAAATATCTTCCAGAAGTCACAGCCTAACTGTCACTTACTAGTCACTGTTCAAAAAGTGAAGGTTATTGCCACCTAGCGGTATATTTTGTAACTTGACTGTTTGAATTACAGATTGCAGGCTACGGCCATAGGGCCGCACTGTTTTTAAGGATAGACGATAAAGCAGATTTCTGGAATCTGTATAGTATATTATTTGGATTAACAATGGTGGTTGTTTTGTTTATGTGTGGAAACGTGTTTTTATAAATAGGAGAATTTTAGTTGAAAACTTGCTCTTAATAACGTGGATCTCCTGTAAACAGCTAGCATTATCTAGCGAGTGGTCAAAGTGGCCAATTTAAGTGTTTTTGTTGGGGTCGGGAACAAATTTATTGTGAAATGTGCCGTGAAATAAACTAGAAGATTTCCTACTTGAAACCATGTTTTTCTTGAAGTCTTTCTGCTCAATTACCCATTTATAACATATAATATTAGCTTTTATCTGTGGCATGACAACAAAGTTAAAAGCTTTTTCCACCCCATTAACACAAACCGGAAGCGAAATCTTGTACGAACAACTCACAGAATGCCCTGTAGCAGATACTAAAGAGAAACTGACATCTAACTTTGAAAGTTCAAAACCTGAATCTAAAAGTTTTTTGTGAAAGTTGTTACCCAGAATTGAAACATGCGAGCCTGAATCCAACAGACCGGAGTAAACAAACCGATTAACCTGAAAAGAGATGTAAGGTCGCCCGTCCCTGTCAGGCGCTCGCACCTCCTTCACAGTTCTAATTAGCATAAAATTTTCTTACAACCTCGAGCCAGGAAGACCATTCCCCGGAAGCAATCTCGGCAAACGACGGCGTCCCGACGTCCGCTGACAGAATCGCCCGGGAAATCAGTTTTTTGACTGACCTCGACAGCCGCAAGCTGGAGCCTTCACCCCTGGTCTGCTGCAGCGGAAACAGTGCACCTTTCTGTAATGAGACCTTGACGGGCTAAGATTATCATTGTTACCATAACGATTCTTCTTGAAATTGGGATTTACATTTCCAGAATATCTAAAATTATGGTTGTCAGAATAACGTTGATTCCTCCTGAAATCGGGATTTACATTCGCAGAATTTATATTATCATTCCGCCTCGCAACCTTATTATTCCTAGAATCACTAGAATTCCTAGGTTGCGATGTGCACGGAGAATTCCTGTCACCCGAACGGCTATCAGCCAGCTCAATCATCTTCCCAAGTTTCTTGAGCGTGATAATGTCGGGAATTACTGAAAGAGATAATTTTTGTATGTACCTAGGTAACATGTTACATTGCAAAATTTCAAGTAATTCTACCTCAGATAATTTAGTAGATAAACGGTTGTTTAGCACAAGAATGCGAGTTATGAAAGCACTAAGATTCTCTTTTTGTAATTCAAGAGTAGAATCTAAGTTGAGCCAACAGTCGCCTCTCATGATTGAGAAGCTCATATTCATCCTTTAACGCAACAACAATATCAGACCAGGACGAGAAGGACGAGCGATTCACTCTAAACCACAAGAGCGCATCACCTGCAAATAACTCCACAGCTGACGAAAAAAGTGAAGAAGTACATACATTCCTTGCTTGAGCAAGTTCCTCGATCCTTTCTATGAAGTCCCGCACATTAGTCGACCCATCATACGTGAGATTCCATTTGTGTACCGGAACGGATGGTGATGAAGAAGGAAGAGAAACCGGAACGGAAGTAGTCGACGTTTCTCCTTGTTTCGCCATTGTGAACTGTGCCTCAGCTTTGCTTCTTGTTATAACGCCACAATCCATAATCTAACTTATAGGAAGGTAAGAAACAAAATTATTAGTCACATGCGACAACACCAATCCACACAAAGTTACGATACGCCATCGCCGTGCAAACCCCAAATAAAATAAAAATAAAATTTAAAGAGCGCTTCCACGCTGGTGAGTTGGGGAGATTTCAAACTGTGTAAAACTATAAACTAAATAATAACCAGCTGAAATGAGGAGATCGTGCCCGCGCCGCAGCATTCGAGAAACCACACCCGCATGAGACAAATGAATATCATAAAATTATATATGATAAACTCACCATAACCTCAACGGCACAAACCTAGCAATCAATATTTTAACTCTAGATTCCCGAAACAGTTGGGCCGCCATATTGTAACATAATATCTGCGTGATAAGAAAGTGCATCTACCTACATCTCTCACCGGCAAGTAGGAACCAAAACACATTATTCAATAAAATAGTAATAAGTCTGATATGGAACAAGGACATTTATTGATAAGCATCTTAATGAACAAGGTAGAGCAAGAAACAATTATCTCAGCGCGTGTCAGGTAAAGACCGGATAGAGGTTAAAAGATTTAGATTGCTATCAGTAAGAAGTTAATGCCGTCAAGGTTATGGAGAATTTAAATTTAACAGGGCGCCAGCCAGGGAAAACATCCTGACATAAATTATTAACAGTGACCATAATCTAAAATAATAATATTCATTTATCTCACACGTGTTTGAAGTTACCAGAATTCCACCAAACTACGAGCGCAGGGCACGAACTCCCTTCCAGCACGGTCTCTCCACACAACTGACGCTTGCGGTTAAATCTCGAACTAGCGAACCCCGAAACTCAGGCGTGCCAACCTCGGGAACAAAAATGCGTAGTTGACATTATGCGGGACCCAGCCCGTAGCTACCTGCTACAACTCTAGCAAAACAAATTGTAATATACGGTACGCTCAACCGGTACACTGGACATGATGCTGGATCCTGCTCCCTGGTGAGGAGTTCCCATCCACTGGGGCCTTCCTCGGGGTCTCTCCCGGTTGCTGACCTGGAGATCCCCCATGCTGATGGACCTCGTTTCCTCCACACGCTACGCGGTCGCCGGTTATTATGCGTTCGCGTCAAGTTAGAATTAATAGAAAGTAATAGATACATGGTCCGCAGGTATGCTCTTTACTTTATATTTAACTCTCTTCCAGCTAAATTCTCAGTATGGTTTTTGTTTCTTTTGGGAATATGAATCCCGGTCCCTTGTATTTAAGAATGTATAAATATAGTAATATTTTTTACTGTGAGATAATCTCCTTTATTCACCTAGCCTAACTAACCTTACCGGAGGGAAAACTGTAATTTTCCTTCCCACCATCCTGAGGGAGTTTCTTATGCTCTATATAAAAAAGGTACCAAGGAACCTTTATGTTACAGTATTTAACCCAGCGTGTCCGAAAAGGGGTGAAAAAATTCCCCAAGGTTCACCTTATTTACAAAGACTCGATAATTAATCGTACAATTTCATTGATATTTTTAAGTAATACTGAATCTAATAAGTATTGCTTACATTCTTGTTATAGTTTATCTTGTTCTCATAGTATTCAGTTTGTTTAAACCAGCAAATTTCTTCAGACTGGAAACCGCTACCTTTAATTAATTTTTCACAAGTTTTGTAAGGTGTAATTTTATCAACTCTTACTTTATTTTCACATTAATTTCTCTTGAATTTATGATAATTATTTTTATTGACTGTTCATGTTTACCAAATTCATTTTTTGATTCCTTACCCATTTTGTATATTATAAAATCTGGTAGATACATAACAATAAGATGAATTAATGTCTGTTTGTCAATATTTTTATTTATCTCTAATAACAATCTTTTTTTTTGTGGCCTATTCCCGTAATGAACCTCCTTGAAATTTAATTGCATATTTAACTTGTGGCCAACCTTCGTTTCCGTATATTTCACAAAAAAATGTTTTACATATTGCCCATCCTGCTTTTACTGAACATTTTATTAACATACTAGTGTATCAATCATGGCACTATTTTTCAAGTAAATACTTTAAAGTCTCAAACGTTTCAAATAATTGATCCATTGGTTAACAATTTGATGATTTTCCTGAAAACTTCTCAAGTAAAAATCTTTCTGCTATTTTTACTAGATTTTTATTATCGGTACCCTTACTGGCATTATTGTCAGAAAGTTTCGTTTCATGTGTAATTTCTTCCATGTATTGGTCACGAAATTGTAAGTTCTCACCCTCATCTAAGTATTTTTGCCTCAAATCTTGGGTTAAGGTAATCCAAATTTTCCTCGTTTGATGTCTTTAGAGAATTCTTAATTTTGGTAAAAACATCCGTAGTCGTTATGGCGGTGTGTTTGCTTGCATGTTTCAATTTTTTTTTACATGAGCTCCACTCATGAGACCCTGAGGAAAATAATTAGAATTTCCCTCAGGGCCTATGTCATCTTTGGGGATGCTGTGTGGAGGGGTTTTCAAGGAAAAGAGAGTTCTGGGAAGGAAAAGGGTTTAAGAGGTGGGTAGGAATGTGGGGTTCAGTGTGTTCCGGTCATCCGCCTCCAAGACCTAGACAAACCTCACCCCATGAACCCGGGCACCCTTGCTAAATCACCAAACGAAGCGAACCACTTGAAGTGACCTATGACAGAGGTGTTGGTTATCCAATAAAGGTTCCCGGGGCGGAAGTTTGTTTTGGAGTGTTATGCCGTGTTGCGCTACCTCCTTCTTTAGCCAACGTTTCGGACAGCGTTGCAGGGCAGATCCGACTGCATCTGTCGGATCTGCCCTGATGATGGACACTGTTGAAACATTGGCTAAAGAAAGAGGAAGCGCAACACGGCATAACACTCCAAAACAAATAATGAAAATGCTTTTGGCCGTGAAAATCTAAAACCGTATCTGAATGTGCTTGATTTAGAAACAAAAACTGTACTAAAACAAAAATGATATGGTAATACGTACCTACCCCTGTTGTATCAGTAGATGTTGAGAAAAGTTTTTAAATTTTCAAACACGTATTTACTGACAAAAGACAGCCAGGAAAACTTTGAAACTCAAGTTTTTATAATGAATTGTAAGGCACAATTCAAATCTAATTTAAGGTTTTCATAATGAAGATTTTTATAAAATTGGTAAGCTAAGGCGAGTCCAGGCTATTATAATAAACTAATATAATATTATCACTTTATATAAATATAACTAGTAATTCTGTAAACAGTCGACATCGCATCTAATAACGCATGTTTATAATTTACTCTCATTTTAAATCAAAACCAACATTTTATTTTAAATCACAAGATTGATTGATTTAAATACTTACCTACTTCATAAAAGCCATCCACATTTTACATGTCCACTCCTTTATTAATCCATCTATAAGTCCACTTTTTTACTAACATTATTTCTAGAATTATACCTACAGGTCAGCAAGCTTTAACATAAAATAATTAATTACAGATGTATAAAATAATGAAAACCTAAAAATCGAACACAATCAAAACAAAAAATAATTTATAAATTAAAAAAAAAAAAACAAAATCTTTATTACTAATTAAATTTATAAAATGATAGTAATTTTTGAAAACAAAAGAGTCTCCGGTGAAACGTCAGATCTAAGATTCATTATCGCTAATCTCTCGCAAGCACGTTCTAAAAATGGATCTTAATGTGTCTTAAAGGCTTAAGTGGAGAAAAATATAGTGGAGGAAAATAGTTTTTATCAACTGTGAGTCCGTTTGTGTTTCGTCAAACTACTCTTGTCAGAACTTGAATAATTGCAGTGGGAACATGCAAAAGGTTTTTCACCCCTGTGAGTCCGCTTGTGTTTCGTAAAATTACTCTTGTCAGAACATGAATAATTGCAATCGGAACACGAAAAAGGTTTTTCTCCACTATGAGTCAGCACATGTCTCGTCAAATTTCCCCTTTGAGAACATGAATAACTGCAATGGGAACAGGAAAAGGGTTTTTCTCCACTGTGAGTCAGCATGTGTCTCGTCAAATCTCCCTTTCGAGAACACGAAAAATTGCAGTTGGAGCATGGAAAAGGGTAAACTCCAGTATGGGTACGTAAGTGAAGTTCTACCTCAGAATTAAAAAAGCAGGAGTAGTTACAATGGGGACAAGAGAATGATTTTTCAAGAGGATGCGTCTTCAGGTCGGTTAATGAGTCTGAAAAATAATATGAATAAAGCTTTAAATGTTAGCACTGTAAATTTTTAAAAAAATGTAAAAAAGCACTAATCCGTATTTACCTGTTGTCTGGGTAAATCTTCGAAAATGTTTTAGGTATTCCTGTTTAACATCCGGCAGCTCTATGTCAATTTCCATACAAGGAATTCCCTCTCCATCTTCGTCTCGGGGTCCTGGTTCTACCTTAAAGCTAACAGTCTCCACTTTAAGGCTACCTAGAAAAACCAAACAACATTGCGTACATTCACAGAGTACAACAAAAGAACTGGTTTTGATTAAAACAAAAGGTTAAAAAAATATAAATAAAGAGAACTTTTTTTTTTTTTTTTTCAATTATTTCTGGCTTTCACCCTTCAAGGGTGTTCTAGGCCATCATTTATAATTACAGAGAAAGGAAAGGTGAATTTATATATTAATTTTATTTAAATGTGCAAATTTCAGAATTTTATGTAAGATTGGAGTAGAGTTCAGACTTAGAAGAGATGAGATGTTGAATGGAGGAGAGGCAATTTTTGATAACGCTTGATAGAAGAGAGGATATTTATTTAAAGAGGGACAATAAAAAAATATGTGATCTAAAGTTCCCACATCTAGACCACAGAACGTACAATCTGGGGAGTCAAGCACATGAATTTTATAAAGGTGAGAAGGAACGGAACAATGTCCGATTCTCATACGAATAAGTAAGGAAATTTCATTTTTGGAAAAATGGGGGAATTTTTGAAACCACGGTTTTGATGGGATAGTCCTTTGTATTGAGGCGTAACGGGCACCCTTGGATTGACTAGCAATGTTCCAATACTCTGTCCAAACATTGCGGGATCTATCTTTGATGATGGAAAAAATATCAGACAGGGGAATATGGTTTACGAGGGTAACGGTAGGGTTAGACGCTCCTTGTTTTGCCAAGGAATCAGCAATATCGTTACCCACTATGCCAACATGTCCAGGAATCCAAATCAGAGTGACAGTTTTTACAGAGCTTTGAATGGAGGTTATCAATACTCGAATAAGACATACAAAGTGATCATCAGGATGAAGAAGAGGACTGGTTTTAAGTTTTTGGAGGGAACTGAGAGAGTCAGAGAGAACAAGAGAATGTTCAAAATTATTTTTATTATATATTTGAGAGATTCAATAATCGCAATGCACTCGGCAGAAAATATTGAAAATTGGAATGAAATTGAATAAAATATTCTTTCGTTAAAATTATTGTGGTAAACGTTAATACCAATACCACAGTTAGGAGAGTCCGGAGATTTGGAGCCATCAGTAAATAAAAGAGAAGAGTTGGGCCATTTAGAAGAAATAATGTCATTGAACATATTATTGACAGTACGGGCTGGGAGATTGGAATGACTTTTAAGGATGCCGATCCCTTCTAATATCGTTGGGGATAGGGTGACGTGACTATATTTTAATTTGTACAAAGGAAGAAGATCATTTTTGATAATTTGAAGCTCTGAGAGAGAGCGAAAATTTTTACAGATGGCAGGGAGAGGTTTAGTTCGAGCTCTGATTGTAGATGAATGTGTTGAGTCGTTGAACAACGAGACTCTGGGAATAACCTGATGACTTTTAGAATTTAAACATTTAAGAACAAATTTGTCAGCAAATAGTTGACGCCTTAAATAAAGAAGAGGATCAGAAGATTCTACTTGAAGGGAATTGATGGGCGACGATTACATCGCGCCAGTTATTATTCGCAATGACTTAGATTGAATTTTGTCTAATTTACTGAGTGCATTTTTGGATGCAGTACTAAAAAGTGGGCAGGCATAGTTGAGATGGCTTCGAATAAGTGCATTGTAGAGCAACTTAATGCAGATAGGATGTGCACCCCACCAAACGCCAGTCAATGATCTGATAATATTTAAATTTTTTTCACATTTAGTAACTATATTATTAATGTGGGAAGACCATTTAAGTTTCCTATCAAATGTTACTCCCAAAAATTTTACTTCGGAAGCATTGGGGATTGGAGAGTTTTTAAATAAAATTTGAACAGGGGGGTTATTATGACGATTTGAGAAGGTGACACACTTACTCTTTTGTACTGAAAGTTCAAGACCATTTAAAGTGAGCCATGTGCAAAGGGCATCCATGGCTTCATTAAGATATTTGACGGCGGATGGAATGATTTTGGATGATAAGAAGAAAGCTATGTCATCTGCGAACTCAACAACTTTTACTTGAGGGGGAATGGTGACATGCATATCGTGTGTGTATATATTATACAGTAAGGGGGATAATACATCGCCTTGTAAGCCAAGGCCTAAAAGTTTTTATTTAAGAATTGGGATGGAAACATTGTCAAAGGCGCCTTCTATGTCTATAAAGACTGCAAGACATACTTCTTTGTTAGAAATGGATAAATTAATATCAGTGCTGATGATGGCGAGGTTATCTTGTGTAGATTTCTTTTTCCTAAATCCAAATTGGGATGGAGAGAGAAGATGATTACTCTCGACAAAAAATTCTAACCGGTTTTTAATTAATTTTTCATAAATTTTACTGAGGGTGGATGAAAGAGCAATTGGCCTATAGTTGGATCCAGAATTGGGTGATTTGTTTAATTTTAGAATTGGGATGATTATTTGAGAACTCCAGTCATCAGGTATTATGCCAGTCTGGAAGATTTTATTTAAGATGCTTAAAAAGTGATTTAGAACATTATCATTACTATTTTTGATAATGCTATAAGGTATACCATCTCTGCCTGGAGATGAGTCCTTGACTGTTGATAAACAATTTTTTAATTCAATTAAAGTGAATGGAGAGTCTAGCCAATGATCAGACATAGGAGTGTTGTGGATTGGAGTTATTTCATCTAAGTTAGGTACAGAAGGGGGGGGCAATTTTGTCCAAGAACTCGTCTATCCATTTAGAATGAGAAGCTCGAGGAGATGTTGGACTGAAGGAGGATCGAAATATTCGAATCATAGACCAAACTTCCGAAATTGGAGTGTTTGGAGATACTGAACTGCAGAAGTTATACCACCCGGATCTTTTTTTTGACCTCAATACCCTTTTGGCATTGGCTTCGGCATTTTTGTATATGAGATAGTTCTCCATAGTCATATTGTGACGATAGGAAAGAGATTTAGCCCTCCGAATTCTCACTACTTTGGAACATTCCTCATCCCACCAGGGAGTCGGAGGGAGTTTTTTGAGAGATTTGGTTTTAGGGGGAGGTTTTGATTTATTGATTGCAGTTACGAATATTGATTTGAAGTAATCGTAGTCATCTTTGACAGATAATGTATCGTATAGGATAAATTTGGTATAAACTTATCCATATGTGAGTTAAATTCGTCCCATTTGGTGTGTTTTGTTTTAATCTTTGTCGAAATATGGGACTTGTCTGAATGGAAAGAAGTTTGATAAGTGATGGTGATCGGGAAATGATCACTGGAGCAAGGGTCGGGGGACACCACCCACGAGGAGAGAGGTGCCAGATTAGTAGAGCATATGGAGAGATCCACTGCACTGGGGTTTGTGTTGGGGCGAGAGATTCTAGTAGGAGATCCGTCATTCAAAAGAAAAAGGTTGGATTCATCTAGGAAATCCATCACACTTCGACCGTCTCGATCACAGAAAGCAGAACCCCAGACGGGGGAATGGGAATTAAAATCACCCAATAAAAAGAAAGGAGGGCTTAGTTGACGGACAATTTGCAACCACGCTTGTTTATTGAAGTGCGATGTTGGGGGAAGATAGATAGAAACAAAGGAAGTGTCCTTTATTTTAGCTGCAACCATTTGAAAGTCAGCATTGGGGGGTTTGATATTATTTATTGGGAAAAACGGAAGGGATTTTTTAATAAAAAGGGCAGCACCACCGCCCGTACCTTCCGGGCGGTCATCGCGGAGACAGGAGTACCCTCCCACATTAAAGTGGGTGGATGGAGTAAACCATGTCTCCGAGATAGCAGCCACAGAAACAAGGTTTGAATTTGATAGGTTAAGAAGGTTCGATTTGTTAGAAATAGCACTGCGGCTATTCCACTAAAGAATTCTGACATCTTGAAGAGCCATTTTGAATAAATGATTTTAATATGGAAATAATAGAAGCAGCGTTGGACGGTAGATTAGTTTGAGAAGAAATTAGGTCAATTAGAAGCATATTAAGAGTTCGAATAAATGAAGAATTATCTTGGGAGAATTGTTCAGAAAGCTTTTGATGGTTTGTTGAGGATGAATTATAATTGTTTGCGCACCCATTTGTGGCATTTGAAAGAGGTGAACCATTGGGATTTAAGAGAAGTGAGTTGTGTTGTTGCTGATCGTATCCAGGAGCCGGTTTAGAGATAGGGTTTTTGTATGTGAATTTAGTTGAACGAGAAGATTTGAGGAGGAGGCGGGTGGGTTGGATGAAGAGTTACTAGATAAAACCTCAGCAAATGATTTTTTAATAGGCGGGAATAGTTTAGAAGCCTGCAGAAAAGACATGTTCTCAAAGGCCATAGAAATATTTATATTTTTTTGGCGAGATTGTTCCGGACAAGAAGAGTTAATGGCGGAATAAGCACCTGAGCAGTTAAAACATTTAGGTGAAGAGAGAGAAGAACATTGGTCAGCCGTGTGGTTTTCTCCACATTTGAAACATCTGGGAGGGGATCTGCATGCAGCTTTGGTATGACCAAAACGACAGCAATTGTAACATTGAGTGGTGGGATAAGTGTACATTTCAACTGGTAAGGAGTTGAAAAATAAATAAATATGGGAGGGAAGAGATTTTCCTTCGTATGTGATGACGACAGATTGGGAGGGCTTCCAGGAAACGATGCCCTCAGAGGTGTCCTTATAATTTAGCCTCCTGGCTTTTATGGGATTGCCGATATGTTGGGGGGTTGAAAGTGAGGACAGGATTTCTGGAATGGACAGATCGGTCGAGATACCCCTGACCAGGCCCATTCGAGTGACATTGAAAGTTGGGATGTACGCCTTGAATTTAGAATTTGATGAAATAAATATATTTTTGATAAAGTTGTTGGCGGCTGAACCTGACAGGAATTCAACAGAGATTCGGAAGCGACCCTCGGCTTTAACACCTCCAGGTTTAATCGAAAGGTTCTTGTTATTTGAAAGAAATTTACCAAATTCAAGAGGATGGATGGTTTTACCTTGCTCAGTTTTTTGAGCGTACATAATGAACGGGCCACAGGAATGAGGAGAATAAAAGTTTGTAGGAGGAGGTTGAGGAAGAGCAGGTGAAGACTGAAAAGAAGAAGGAGAGTCATGTTTTATTGAGGAAGAGGGACTAAACTTCCTTTTTTTTGTGGTAGTCAGAATGACAGATTCACTGTCTGAAATTACTACATTTTCACCATCTGGGGGTCAGGGGGAGGATCTGGGGGCTTTTTAGGGTGTCCAGGGGGGTCATCCTCCATTGTTCACAAAATTACAAAAGAAAAAATGTATGGAAAGTGACAGAAATAAAAAAGGTTATAAATATCTGGAAATCAGCGACGAAAAGTGACTCCTGGAAGATCAGAGGGGAGAAGAATCCTCAAGGAACAACACACTACACTTTTATTGACCAGAAAACATAAAAATATTAGTTAAAATAATAAAAAAAGATTATTTTTTTCTAGGCGAAAATAAAATAACTGTGACAGCCAGATGTTCAAAATTAGAATGATAAAAAGATACCGTTTATAAATATGTAAAGGTGGGATATTAGTTAACAGGCTTTAAAATTTATTTAGAAAATATGAAGGACCCCAGATGTTCGCTTCAGTAAAGATGCTTCAAGAAGGAATTACAATTTTATTCTTGAGCACATTCTGCGTTGTGCAAGTTTTCTATAGTCAGGGAAATAAAGTTTTTTTCAATGTTATATGATTTTATAATGCAAAATAATATTCTTATTTTACATCCCAAATAAGATAAGTTTAAAATGTGCTGTTGTTTGAGAGTTTCCCGTAAATATACGTTTGAAGATATATACCAAAGTATGCGAGCAACAATTCAAAATGGACAAGGTTTCCGAACGTCAAAATTTTACATTCCACATTTTTAACATATGCAATAATATGTAACAATAAATAATGCAACTTACTGGCTTTCCGAGTACTCTCTGCGTACTCTAGACTTTCCTTCTTTACATCTGGGAGGTCAGCATCAATATCCGCATACGGCATTTCATCTCTACCTTCTTCCTGGGGCCCTGGTTCCGTCTTGATGGAAACACTCTCTGGGCTTAGTGGATCCATGGCACCACAGTGAAAAGGTTATGGAATTCATTCAAGCCCAAAAATAAAGCTGAAACTGCGAGAAACAGAACGCTATATTGCAACATTGTTTTTTTTTCAAAGAGCTCTGTATTTTTTTTTTCGTTTGTTACAATTATGACTGAAAGTTTGAGAAGAAAGCCGGAAGATGTCGGAAGATGTCGGATCGACCCTGATTATGGACACTGCAACGCTGTCCGAAACGTTGAATAAAGAAGGAGGTAGCGCAACAAATAAAGAAAATAGCCAGTAATGTTTTAATTTCTATGAAGTCGAAATTTGCGTTTTAAATTTCTCAAAGTTGATTAAGTGGCTCTATCCTTGGGTCACCTATCACCTTTGGCGAATGAGTGATTTTTTAACTCAGATTTCACGTTCGGTTATCGGTTCTTTGGTTAAGAGGCCACCTTCGCATTACTTGCGTCGCCAATCATAATACCAAAATTATTTTCTTCAATTTCAGGTAGAACATTATCCAAAATCTAGTTTAGAGGATTACTAATTCTTGGGGTGACACCGCATTCATTCTTGGGGTGGCACCACGATCATCTTGGGGTGAAACCAAGTTATCCACACTATGCTAGCCATGCCATTGACTCTGAAAAATATCATTTCTGAAAATTATGCATATATTATTTCATACAAATGGTTTAAGTCACTTACTATAATTGTTGCGCTATTGGACATTTTTTTTCAGTAAGAAAATATAAAAGTTATATAACTTTTTTTATCATTTATTGGATCCGCCATTTGAGTTTAAAAAAAATATAGTTACCTAATCCTATTCCATAATTTGTGAAAATTTTTAACAATGCCTTCGAAATATTAATCTAAAGATAGGTCAAGACGTCAAATATAAAAGTTCCTTGGTTGGTCCATGTCAACACTACCAGAAACTTTAAAGTCCACACCAATTGCAAAGTTCAAGATGTATTGTAGGAGCTACATAAAACTTGAAAAAATATAGTGAATATGAAATATTATTATCAATTAGAAATTTGTAAACTTAAATGTGCAAATTACTAAAATAAAATTATTATTATTATAACATGAAGTGACTTTTCGTTGGTACGCCTCAACAAAAAACAGATGATCAGTATTTCACAGTTTATTTCATAACCTTTTCTTTCTGTTTCCTCTGACAATATCTATCGTCCAGTTAATTAGTCGCACATCTCCGAAAAAACGAAATTTGAGTTGAGTATTAGTTATTAGTAAAAGTGCACACTCAATCCGATACAATACTCAGATTTGGTACTCATAATGGCTACTAAATCAATTGATATGCAAAAGAACCTGTATTTGTTAAAAAATTACGTTTTCTGGGTTACTGGAAATATCAAAATGTAATAATGTACTGGATTGTTCTGCTACCGGTGATAGTTTATAGCATATTTAATTTGTAAAACACAGACACGTGTAAATAATATTTGACTTGTAGCGAGCAATCGAATGATGCTTTCCTTATTATCTCAAAACATATGGAAATATCTGAATAATCAACTGGACGTATGTTGGGGTAATATATCGGGGTGAACCGATGAAGAGACACTTCCATTTCAATATTGGCAAATATATTCCCGAACTTATTATTCATGTGTAGGTCGCGCTTAGGGTTACCATATCTTAAATTTGGCAACTAGGACAAGACGCGTGAAAACCCCGGATTTTAGAGCCCAGAACCCGGACATGTCAACAGGTTTTTTTAAACATAGTCATTGTATTAAAAAAAACAGTTGAAAATGTCATAAATCACCTTTTTTATTTATTTTCAAATTAAATTTAGTCATCTCTTATCATCATTTATATGTACCTAATAAAACAGAATCTTATTACAGTTTGTTACAAATTGTTTTAATAATCAGTTTGAATTTTTTTATTCTTAAAATAAAACACAAATTATTAATCCTATACTCTGTTATGAAAACAAAACCTTATTAAAATATTAAGCCTAACACAATTCAATTAAATTTTTAAACATAAATCTTAAAAGTACTGAGACCATTTTAGTATTCAGTCTTACAATTTTTTAGGTAACTCTTTAACTCAATAATAATTATATCTTAAAATTTTTATCAGCAGCCATTTAAACAAGAAAATATCTCTTAACATAATATGAACTAAATTCAGTCTTCTTAAATTTTAAGCAACAAAACTGAACCTTTTTTTTATTTATTTATTTTATTTTTATTTTAGCATATAAAATATAATGTACATTTAGATTTTGTAATAATTTGTGTACATTCATGTTCAAATATCTTAATTAATACCACTCTTCCATGGAAGCACAAGCTTGTGTCTGGAAGAGTAGTGTACATTTTTTAAATGCTGTATTATATCTTAAGTTCTTAAATTACAATGTGAATGTAAAAAAAAAACAATAAGTTGTAAGTTCGGTGTTATGTAATTATAAGTATTTATCAACTATCAAACAATTTTATTATTTGGATAATGTATCTAGAATTATTGCAATTATTTGTTAAAACAAAACAAAATTTAACTTATTACTTTTTAAAGTTTAGACTTACTGTAATATAAGTTACACTATTAATTTCTTTAAGCATAAAATAACCAAAAACTATACTCAATATCACCTTAGAGTTTTAATCAACAGCCATATTGTAAATTTCTTTTGCGTAATAAAAACAATCATAATTTTAAGAACACAAATGAAAAGAAATCGTTGCACTCAAAAGTACATTATTTGATTATCTAGCTATTAAAGCTTTTTCCCCAGCCTCTCGCCTTTTTTACTTTTCAGTTTTTTTTTTGTATTTATCACTCTTTCCGATAGCTTTTAGAATATCTTCCGTTTTTAAAAGGAATTTGTAAAAATCAATGCAGCTGTATTTTGTTTGAACCACTTTTATATTTGTTTAAAGCCAACTGGTTTCAGAACGACCGTTCCTTCCTCAAAGCAAACGTATACGTTTGACTTTAAATTTTAAGACTTTAAATTTTTTTTTTAAACCCGGACGTCAAATGAAACTCCGCCCGGACACTCCCCGGACGCCCTCTAAACTAGGACAAATCCGGGGAAACCCGGACGGATGGCAACCCTAGTCGCGCTGGACACCACGAAGTGTACATTTGAGCTTTAATATAAAATAAAACACAACGGTTTTTCGGTTTGATTTGGAACAACGGCCGTGATAATTGAAGTTGCAAGCAATATGAATAGCGCGATTAATACTCTGGTAGAAATATCACCAACAGAACTTACCAATAACTATCACCAGCAGGCCACGGTTAGTTTAACGGTGTAAGGACTGTAAGGTGTGTTATTATATAGAAATAAGGTTTTGAAACAGCAAGATAAGATTTAGCGAAATCATGTGTCAGCAATTAGTGAGGTTAAGTATAGACAATAATGGCGACATAGACTATGAAAATTAGAAGGATTTATTTTCTAAGTAGGTACTTGACACAAAGCCAACAGTGCGTTGTTTTGATTCGAATCGATTCGATTCAATGTCGCGTGTTCGATTCGATGGAGAATCGAACACGCGACGCCCGGGTAGGACACAAGTGCCCACTCAACCACTGACCGGTCATTATAATAACATATTATAGTAACCTGACGCTATCTTCCTTTATTTCCCATAGGGGGTCTATAAAATGATATTATATTTGTTTTTATCCGATTTTCGCACTTTGAACACATGGATGGTTTCCTTCAAAATGCGTCCGCAGATGAATCCGCAACTGGAATTTGCGGTTTAAACACACGAGTCTTTTTAATTTAGGAATGGATCTGTGTAGGAGTCCACCAGCTCAAATTATATTGTAAAGTACAAGTGAATTGTTTTCCTTTATTTAACAGCAATCTTATTGACTGCATTAAGAAATTTATAATTCTATATTTATGTATTTAACTTTACCTCAATTTGGGCAAAAAACTTGACATTAAGATGTGGCTCACAATTAACATCGTGCGTTATGGTTGGACCACCCTCTATCGTCATTTCATTACATAGTATAAAATGAAGTCGCTCAAAATGTATTTGCGCATAGATCTTTTAAACTGCGCAACGGATTTTCATGCGGTTTTCACCAATAGAGTGATTCAAGAGGAAGGTTTATATGTATAAACATGCTTATTATAGTAGAGAAAACCCGAGAAATTTAAATATTCAATTCAGACAGTGGGCAGCGGGCAGATGGCACGCGAGAGGTGAGGATTTTATAAAGGTTGCACAGCAACGTGTGGCCGGGTCTGCTAGTTTCCAATAATTTCTACGGAATGATTTTATTTTTATTCAGATATTACTAAACTTATAGCAGAAATGTGTCAATAAATAAAGGAAGCGCATCTTATTCTTTTTTTTCCTTTCTGAATTGTGAAGTTGTAATCAATAATTAATATTTTTTCGATGTTTATTTCATTATCGCATAGTAAAAATAAATTAATATAAAACTAAAAAAGATGTTCGATCACGGATGAACAAGTATTTGTGTCTCAAATACCTGTCTACCGTGTTATAACTGTCTCTGGGTTTAGTTTTAAAAGTGTTGCTGAAACACCGCGCAAGAAAACCGTTCTGGATTTCTGAGAGTATTTTTTTGTGGTGCTTTCAGCAGGCCGCACCAAAAGTGCTCGCGGGCCGCACCAAAGGCTTCGTTTAATTTATATTTGTTTAATGTAGGTTAAGAAAAAGATGTTGTTTAAATTTAAGAAATTTTACCTAAGGCTTCCCAAGACATTTCTTTATCTTATGCTAGGTAAGTATGAATCTTTAATAAATGTTACTTTTTCCCTTTTCTGATAGTTTACGTTTTATTCTTACATTTTATAATCATTGCAATTAACTATTATTTGCAAAAAAAAAACTATTTTAAAGTATGGACGGGAAAATGCTCCTGCTATCACTTACGTTTCACGGAAAGGTGCGACTACTTTAGAGTTAAATTTATCATCCATACTTGTGATAGTTGTTGGCAAGTTCTAATGTTGATGTTTTCAGTCAGAATATTTTGCATGTACAAATGCAAAATTGCGCTGTGAAAAAAGAAACAAATGAAAAATCTTCGCTTTACTTACCTTAAGCCTCGATGACACACGGCGAGTTACAAGCTACTATCTACTAAGTTGTAAGCTTTAAGCGGGTAAATCGGAGAGTGAGATTGTCATGATGACACACAAAACCGTCCACTCGCTCAGAAGCGTAGGAAACTGGGGTCGCTTTTAGCGCCAGTAACAAGAATAACGACGCCTGCGTGAACTAATTCTTCTGATTTTTGACAATCGAAATCAGCTGTTTATCGGAAGCCATGTTGGAAACGTAAATAAACCAATCACGAGCAAGCGGAGCAAGCGTGTAGGCGAGTAAAGTTGACGACCTTTCAACTTTTTTTCGTAGATTGTCAACAATCTGCTAGTTGCTGCTAGTTAGCAAGTGACACGATGACACTGGGCGAGTTTACTAACAGATAGTGAATTTCCCAGACAGTAGCTTGTAAACTAGCCCTGTGTCATCGACGCTTTACAAGATCATTATTTCATACGATTTTATGCAGATAGTTGCCTTGAGAGAAAATAAAATGATATTTTGAATTGGTACTGAGATGTCAAAAAATGGCAACACTTTGAGCATAACCACAGATCACAGTGATCACACTCATCAAAAAGTAACACTGTCACTGAGATTGCAAAATACTTCGATGCTCGATTGTTTTCTAAGTTAAATTTAAATAAAGATTTTTATGCATAGCACAAAGGGTAACAATTATTACAAGCAATAATTGTCAGCCTGAAACACTCATTTACATTGAAAAATCTTCCGAGAAAAGATACTTGCCGCCAACGGGACTTGAACCCGTGTCCTTCCGATTGCCGGTCGAATGCTCTGACCACTGAGCTATGGCGGCTTATTGTTTTCAGGTGGAAAAAATATAACAAGCAGTAATTGTTGAATGAAACACTAGTATATATTGAATTATTTGGCGGGTATTTGATAAGCCGCCATAGCTCAGTGGTCAGAGCATTCGACCGGCAATCGGAAGGACACGGGTTCAAGTCCCGTTGGCGGCAAGTATCTTTTCTCGGAAGATTTTTCAATGTAAATGAGTGTTTCAGGCTGACAATTATTGCTTGTAATAATTGTTACCCTTTGTGCTATGCATAAAAATTTTGTCTAAACGTTAGTTTATAAATTAAAAAAAATAATAATTAATATTTAACAAGTTTAAGTATTTCCCCAATTTAAATAAAGGTCTAATACTGAGTATTTTAAATACTCACATGTAGAACTGCGCTGTGTCTAACCCGACCTAGCTTCACTTGCACCTATCGGTACACCAAGTTAGGGAATCCATTATTTGACATTTAGTTTTGAGGAAAGTTGTAATCGTCAATTTGACGTTGAAGTACCTATTATTTATGGTTTGTGTTTCGAAGGCTTGGATTAAAAGGTTGGCATATCAGGGTATGCCGATATTTTCTCAGAAACGAAATGGCGTTGTGGGTGAACGATTATGTTATTTTTTATTGAAAAATATAGAAGATGCAAGAATTAAATTACTGTAATCTAATTATTGATGACGATTCGTTCAAAACTAAAAAAAATCTTAATAATAAAATTATTTTATAAATATCGTTTCTAGGCATTAGTTATGTGAAAGCCTTTAATTATATTTTTTGGTTGGCAGTATCTGTTGGCGTATTGCATAGTACAGATAGAGAGCAACGATTTCTCGAGTTTGACTTAATTATCAACTGATTGTAAGTGTTTTCTTTTCTTTAAAAAAATGCGTATTAATCGTTGTAATTCGTAACATGGCCGTCCTTCAAAAATGACATTTCGCGTTTTTAAAATTAACAAAATACTGTTTAAAAATTTACAATTCCGGTAACTGAATTACTTACCACTGACTATTATTTTTTATTAATTTTTTGAAGTGAAAAAGCGGGTCCCTATTTTGTTAATATTTGCCCATATATTCAATTCCACGACTTTCAATCGGAATTTCTCATAAAGTTGGACAGCCTGGTACGTTGAAGTACTTATTTATTTCGAAGGAATTGATTACATCAATCATAAAAATATGGTATACCTGGGTATACCGATATTTAGTCGAAAGCGGAATGGCGGATTCAATATACCTTTATGTCACTTTGTATGGAGATACGGAGGAAGAAAGTGCCAGATTATTTTAATCTAACTATTGATGACTATTCTGTCAACCGTTTTCATTGTTCTTAACTTACAGGTCTTTCAGTCAAAATTATATTCTTATTTCCAAATATTTATTATGCGTACACTTAATTGTTTTACAGAATATTTTAACTGACTTTTAATATTCCTTGCACACCCAAATTAGAGTTGCATCGTTAATACAACGTTTTGTTTCATGCATCTTTAGGTAAATTTTGTAAATTAAACCAATTTCACAACCCACGGCTATTTGCCATGGATCTACTAAGCCCATGGAGTGTTTCCATCAAGACGGAACCACGGCCCCAGGAAGACGGAGGAGGTGAAATGCCTTATACGGATATGGATTTTGACCTTCCAGATGTAAAGACGGAATATTTACAGTATGCGGAGAACACTCGGAATGCCAGTAAGTTTCTCTGGCTTTACAAAACTCCGTTCAGAATGTGCCCAAGAGTAAATAGTTTGTATCTTCTTGAATAATCGTTCCTAATGTAAAAATTTAAGCTCTTTCTTATTTATTCTTGATGACCGGCGCGGTCTAGCGGTAAGACTCTTGACTCGCAATCCGAAGGTCGCGGGATTGAATCCTGGCGTGGCAAATACATTTCATTTGATTGATTTTTCAAAATTGAAACATTGATTGAAATGGGTGAGCCGAGTTTGGTGAACAGATCTGAATAGCTAGGTACTTCCACACCTTCCTCGCCCCATCTCCTTCCCCTTAAGCAATGGTATCTTTAATCGTACATTATTTAATTAAATTTTTTTTTAAACAGTGAAAACAAAAAAAAAATAAACACAAATCCTTGGTTCGTGTCCCAGAGATGCCGATGTCTTTTTCTGATTTCTCTATCCCCAATTTTGATTGAGTTTCGCTAATAGTAGTACTCTCATGGGGATGGACGACTGTAATTTTAAATGTAATACACTGTTCATCTGGGCATATCAATATTGTTTGATTTTTCTAGGTAGCCTTAACGTGGAGACTGTTAGCTTAAAGGTAGAACCAAGACCCAGTGACGGAGATGGCGGGGAAATGCCTTGTATGGAAATTGACATAGAGCTGCCGGATGTTAAAAAGGAATGCTTAAAACATTTTCAAATAACTACCCAGACGACAGGTACAAAGAACTATTCATGATTTCTATTTTTCAAAGTTTTTGACTTAACGGTCGTTTTTATTTATTTTTTTTTGTTTCAAGACAGGAAAATAAAAATTGACTTTTCTAACCATAAAGTGACAAGACTCTTATGATTGTAAAGGGAGTTTTAGTTCAGTTATATACATTCGTGTTAGTCAGTAAAATATTTGGAAATCATAAAAAATATAATTAAAATTTATCCATAACTGATTTGAAGGTTTAAAAAAAATATGCTACACATTTAGACTATGGTAGTAATTTTTCAATTCAGCTGAAATTCTTGATTTCTTATAACTTTTAGGTTTAATGAGTGATTGTTATACCTAGGTTGGTGTGTTGAATGTGCATGGTATTAAATTTTGGAATTTTGATATTAGTCTGATGTATGGAATTATAAGTTATTCAACTCTACTACTTAAAAAATATGTAATATTCTATATTTTTCATGTATTTCGTCTACTGTAGGAACATTGAATAATGAAAAAGAGAATTTCAGTTGAAATTATAGGTGTTTTTTCAAAATTACGTACCTCAATTATCAATCTTTGAATTATTTTAAGTGGATATCAAATATTATCATATGTTCCTTCCCAGGCAGTAATTCCATATTGTAATTTTGATTGAACAATTGTAAAGAACGCTATTTTTAGGTTTTCTAATCCAAGAAATTTCTGAGTCTTATAAAGCTGCCATTCACAACGGAGTGTTGGTACCTACCCTGACGTATGACAGTGAGATATAGAATGGCAGACGAAGGATGAAAGTACACTGTATGTTGTAGAAATGAGATCCCTGAGGCGAAAGTGTGATAAAACCATGTACGGTCGTGTGAGAAATGTGGAAATCCCCAAAGAATGCAAGGCTGATGTAAGCGTAATGACTAATAATTAGAAAGGGACGCTCAGATGGATTTGGGCATGTAGAGAAAATGAACGAGGAAAGGATTGTTAGGAGAATATACGACGCAAATGTGGACTCAGTATAGAACAAGCTTGATTCCAATTAGTTCTGCTTCATTTTCTGCAAGTTTAAATTCTGGATTTGATTATATAATTTGGATAGAGAATGAGATCAATTATGATTTTTTTAGTGCTTAAAGCAGGAAAGGGGAACCTGAGGCTCGCGGACCGCGTTACTTTTATTATCATTTTCAGCCTGATCCAACTACTTCTTTATAAAAACTTTCTTTTGTATATCTTATAATATGAGAGTTTGTCAATATATGCTTTGAAATTACGTTTTAATCTTTATTAAAAATATTTTTCAGGCTCGTTGACAGATCTAAAGACGTCTGCTGTAAAAAAACCATTTCGTTGTCTCCATTGTAACTACTCCTTCAAGTCAAAATTAAAATTACTAATTCACTTTCGCACGCATTTTGGAGAAAAATCTTTTACATGTTCTGATTGCGAATACACTGGTTCTCATAAAACACAATTAAGGTTGCACAAGCTGACTCACAGAAGAGATCAACCTTTTTCGTGTTCAATCTGCTGTTATTCATGTGCTCTGAAGGGAAGTTTGACTAGACACAAGTTGACTCATTGTGGAGAAAAACCTTTTTCGTGTTCCGATTGCAGTTATTCATCTTCTGAAAGGGGAAATTTAAGGACAAACTTGCCGACTCACAGTGGAGAAAAAGCTTTTACGTGTTCCGATTGCAGTTATTCATGTTCTCTGAAGGGAAATTTGAGGACACATATGGTGACTCACAGGAGTGAAAAACTTTTTTCGTGTTCCGACTGCAGTTATTCATGTTATCGAAAGACTAATTTAACGAGACACATGCTTAAGCACAGCGGAGAAAAACCTTTTTCGTGTTCCGATTGCAGTAATTCATTTTCTTTGAAGGAAAGTTTAACTAAACACAAGCTTACACACAGTGGAGAAAAACCTTTTTCGTGTTCCGATTGCACTTATTCATGTTCTCTGAAGGGAAATTTGACGAAACACATGCGGACTCACAGCGCTGAAAAACATTTTACGTGTTCCTACTGCAATTATTCCTCTTCTGATAAGAGTACTATGACGAGACACAAGCATACACACAATGGAGAAAAACCTTTTTCGTGTTCCGATTGCACTTATTCATGTTCTCTGAAGGGAAATTTGACGAAACACATGCGGACTCACATCAGTGAAAAGCCTTTTACGTGTTCCTACTGCAATTATTCCTTTTCTGACAAGAGTACTTTGACAAGACACAAGCTTACACACAGTGGAGAAAAACTTTGTTCGTGTTCCGACTGCAGTTATTCATGTTATCGAAAGACTCATTTAACGAGACACATGCTTAAGCACAGCGGAGAAAAACCTTTTTCGTGTTCCGATTGCAGTTATTCATTTTCTCTGAAGGGAAATTTGACGAAACACATGCGGACTCACAGCGGTGAAAAACCTTTTACGTGTTCCTACTGCAATTATTCCTCTTCTGATAAGAGTACTTTGACGAGACACAAGCTTACACACAGTGGAGAAAAACCTTTTTCGTGTTCCGATTGCACTTATTCATGTTCTCTGAAGGGAAATTTGACGAAACACATGCGGACTCACAGCGGTGAAAAACCTTTTACGTGTTCCTACTGCAATTATTCCTCTTCTGACAAGAGTACTTTGACGAAACACAAGCTTACACACAGTGGAGAAAAACCTTTTTCGTGTTCCGATTGCAGTTATTCATGTTCTCTGAAGGGAAATTTGAGGAGACATATGGTGACTCACAAGAGTAAAAAACTTTTTTCGTGTTCCGACTGCAGTTATTCATATTATCAAAAGAATCACTTAACGAGACACATAAAGAGGCACAGCGGAGAAAAACCTTTTACGTGTTCCGATTGCAGTTATTCAAATGCTCGGAAGGAACGTTTGAATAAACACAAGCTGACACATGCGGACTCATAGTGGTGAAAAACCATTTTCATGTTCCGACTGCAATTATTTTTGTTCTGTAAGGGGAAGTTTAAGGACACACATGCGGACTCACAGTGGAAAAAAAGCTTTTTCTTGTTCCAAATGCAACTATTCATGTTCTCAAATAGGAAATTCGAAGAGACACATGCTGACTCACAGTTGAAAAAAATATTTTTCGTGTTCCAATGGCAGTTATTCGTTTACACAAATGATACATTTAACGATACACGTAACTTACATCGGAGGATAACTTTTTTCTTATTCAGATTGTAAATATTCAAGTGCACTTCAGCCTACATTAATAAGACACATGCATTTATAGTATGGGCTTTGCTTGAAACAAGTGATAATGAATCTTAGATTTGACGTCCAACCAGGTAGTCTTCAGTTTTCAAAATTACTATCTTTAATAAAGGTTTTGAATTTTTTTTGCTGTCAAATTGTTTGTTTGATGTGTGTTCGATTTTTTTATGAGGTGTCATTTTTTTGTACATCTTGTACATTTTGTACATTATTATTCTTACAATGAAATTTGTCGCACTGGTATAATTCTTGACATGATGTTCATAAAAAGTAAGTTAAAATATTTATGGCTTATTTTTGATTGGAAAAATATTTAAATACCTTATTATCAATCTTATGATTTCAAAGAAGTTTTTTTTTTAATTTAAAACGAGGACATTGTTGAATGCGAATTTTACTGTTTGCGGAATTACAACTTGTATTTAGATAATAATAAAACAATTAAATTATTGTTTTTATTTTTTATTAAGAGGAACAACCTTAAATTATTGTAATATTTAATTAAATGAAGACAATACAAGCGGAATTTAGTTGAAAATCTGGAAACAGAAATATCAGAAAAAAGATATTGGCACCTCTTGGTCATGCCGCGGCTCCTTCAACTGAGCGAAGGTGTCCCTATCCGTTTCAGTCATTTTTAACTCTATCATATTTTGAATAAGAACTACCGACATTATCTTTATTTTCCCAACGCATATTTTATTGGGGGCTATCTTTATGAAATATTGCAAGATTCAAACTCGAACTAAATGCTCTCTAGATAGTGTCTGTTTAAATTTTCATTTTTAATACGCGACATCTATTGACTTTCTGCAGGTCTAGGATGAATATTTTGTTTTTATTTTTAACTTTATGAGTTAAACCTCAAATTGTAATATTTAATTAAATGAAGACAATACTAGCGAATTTTTATCGAAAATCTGTTCACGGAAAAATCAAAAAAGGTTTTGGCACCTCTGATTATTCTCTTTCCGTTTCGCTTGTATTGTCTTTATAATGAAATATAATAATATTAGGTCCTTACATATGAAATTGGCGTTTTGCCGTACTGGCAACTTTGATCTCAATTATCTTGTCTTTGGTTAGGAATTCCAAAGTAAAATTTATACAGCCATTTATTGCCATTGTGGTTTAAAAGAAACTTTTTAAACATTTAAAGTGAGCGTATTATTGGTCGCGATTTCTACTGTTTACAGAACTATTAGTTTTATAAAGGTAATAAATAAAGAAAAATACCTTAATTTGTAATATTTAATTACATGAAGACAATACATGAAGACTCACACAGAGCGACTCAATATAGCCCGAAAAGGAGTACTAAAGACAACACTGAAAATTCCGCTTAGAACTCCGACGGAAGAAATATTTAATAACTTTCAAGTCTTCAATGTGGGTACAGAAACTTTAATCAAAAAATATTTTATTTAACAATTAACGCCTCTCAATTTGGGAGGCGGGAATGGGTACCGCCGCCCCGGGAACCTTTATTGGATAACCAACACCTCTGCCATAGGTCACCCCAAGTGGTTCGCTACGTTTGGTGATTTAGCAGGGGTGCCCGGGTTCATGGGGTGAGGTTTGTCTAGGTCTTGGAGGCGGATGATCAGGAACCTGAACTGAATCATGATCTAAACCCCAGATTCCTACCCAACCCTTAAACCCTTTTCCTTCCTAGAACTCTCCTCTCCTTCCTTTCCTAAAAAAAAAACCCTCCACACAGCATCCCCAAAGATGACATAGGCCCTGAGGGAAATTATTTTCCTCAGGGCCTCCTGTGTGGAGCTCATGTAAAAAAAAAAATTTCAACTGAAAACAAAACATATATTAACATATACTCCACTGCCCAACATAAATACTCAACCAGGGCAGTAAGCAATAACATCCTGGTTACTCGTAGTTCGAACACATCTTTTGGACAGAGAAATAATATATATATATATATAAATGTAAGTTTCTTTATTCTTTGAATTGTTCGTTACATGCATTGACGATTTTTCGACCACCATACTAGGCACATGCCTGTGTTGTGGTAGTCGATAATAAATTCCATGCTATGAAATTATTATTTTTTATTTTTTTTTAAATATGTTTATTCAGTTTTTTTTTTTAATTTTACAATATTTATCTTTAAAATCTTACAAAACTGATCAATCAGTTTGATTGTAAGAAATCTCTCATTTTTCCTATTTAATTAATACTATTATACTTTTATGTTTTACATTGTAATAACTGTGAAAAATCTAAAATACTAATTATTATAAAGTTTATGAATACAATGTGTGATAGTAATTTCCAGTGATCAATATTCGATCTGGGTATTTGTACAAAATATTATTTGCTTTCATGTTCTACGGAGATAGAATTTTTTTTTTTTTTTTTTATTAGAAAATAGTTTTTTTTCTTGTTTACATTGCACCTGCAAAGCTACTGCAAGTAGCTTGTCGGCAGGAAAATAGTGTGGACAACAACATGATACAATATACAATGTTTTACAATAGAAGAAAAAAATATTGCAATTTAATAAAAAACATAATAAAAATATAAATAAGTATAAAGAAAAAAAAAAATAAATAAATAAAATATTAATAATTAAAAATTAAAAATTAAAAATGCACGAGGAGTCAAGTCAATACATAAAATCTGATTCCAATAGCCATGTTCTAAACAATAGTGCAAATTTAGGTGTCGAGCAACATTTTTTCAAATCATATGGCAGCATATTAAAATAAGTGGTACAATGTGTTCAAGAGTTCGCTGGCCATGTTTATTAGAAAATCTAGGTACTATCATCCCTTCATTTTGTGTAAGCCTAGTATTGTACATGTGATCCACCATTGTTTTGTATGGGCTATCTAAGATATGTTGCATACAGATTTTATACCAAAAAAGAGCTCTAATAGGTAACACATTTATGGATTTATACATAATTGTGATATTTTGCCGCTGGTCATAAACTGCTTTGCTGACGAGTAATTTGACCATAGCGTTTTGAATTGACTGTACATGTTGATTAATGATTTAACTTTTTTTGATATTTGAATAAGATGTCTCATTTTTACTATTTTCAGGTAATGCGTTAAATATTTTCGGAATTCTATGCCTCTTTGTTCTATCACCGTATACATTTTGAGATTTATTAATAATAAACATTTGTGCTTCTCTATGCCTAGTAGGGTAGTTGTGGTTTACAGGTTTTTTGAATTCTGTATTCCAGAATTCATCTAGAGTTAATTGATAATCTACCTTACTGTGTATAGAGAGGACATTACACAAGGAGAATTTTTTTTTATAATCGCCTTCACATAATTGAACTTTTTTTTGCCTGATATCAATTTTAGGAAACGGATTTGTAATTGTTCTATTTTATTTAAGTACTTTTTGTACGTTAATCCGTAACTATTTATTCCGTATCCTATAATTGATTCTGCTAATGCGTTGTATAATATATTTTTATCAACACAGTTTTTTAGGTGGTAAAATTTCCCTTATGTGGATCATAATCTATTACATACATTTTCAATATGACTTGATCAGTTAAAATTGACATCTATTGTAAGACCAAGGAATGTATATTGGTACACTTTTTCTATATTTGGGCAATAACACTCTTGGTTTTTTGTGTGTAAAAAATCATATGAATGACTTTTTATATGCAATTCCTTATCCTGACAATTTTTTTATTAGGGTGAGTGAATAAGCATATATTTGGTTTTTTTTTTTGCGTTTATAATAATGCCATTGTCGTGTGACCATTTAATTATGTTGTTTAGGTCTGTTTGTAAAATTTCCTCAATTTTTTGTGAATTTTTGTCAGCACATATAATGCAAGTATCGTCTGCAAACGTGTAGCGTGTACAACGTTTTATTACGTTTGTTAAACTGTTTACTTGCATAATATAACACGTAGGTCCCGATATCGAGCCCGTAGCTACTCCAGTGCTTGCCAACATTTCATCACTTAAAATTCCGTCAATTTTAACTTTAATTTTTCTATTAAACAGATATTTTGTAAACAAATTATTTAAACAACCTCTAATACCACATTCCTCCATTGCCCTTAATAATGTTTCATGGTCCAATGTGTCAAAGGCCTTTCTAAAATCTATAAAAATTATACCAATATAATATTTTTCATTTAATTGACAATTTATATGATCAGTGAATTTAGAAAGTAATTGTGTAATACTTTTTTCTTTTTGAAATCCGTACTGTATGGGATTTATGATTCTATTTTTATCTATAAAATTTTCTATTTGGTTAAAGATGGCCCTTTCAATAATTTTATCAATACACGAGAGAATCGCTATTGGTCGATAGTTTGTGAAATCTTTGTGGTTTCTTGATTTATATAGGTCTGATGATGGATGTTTTAAGTTCGTCAGGCATGATACTTTTACTTACACAAAGGTTAATTAGTTTAGTCATTACTGGGATTATATTATCAGCAATTAACTTTAGGTCTTTAATTCTTATTTGGTCATTGCCTTCTGATTTTTTAACATCCATATCATAAATTAATTTTTTAACATCTTTTTGTGATGCAGGTCTAAATCTCATTGACATAATAGCAGGAGTTGTATACGTGTTACGATCTAGGAATTTTTTAGAATAATAATTATGTCTTGTCTTTTATTTCATTTCCGAATGTTGTAGCAAATTTATAGCATACAATTTTTGTGTCTCCTTGACTTCCCATTGTTGAAGGATTATTTTATCTAGATTTTGTTTAGGTTTTCCTATTAGATTATTTATTTCGTCCCAGAGTTTCCTCGGGTTGCCGTTTAAGCTATTTATTAAGTTTTTATGGAATGTGTTTTTAGTAATAATAATATGTTTGTTTGTTTTGTTTCTATATCGCGTTTATTATTCTAAACGAAATACCGGGTTATTTGGGCTATTCTTGCATTTTCGGTAAAGATAATCCTTTTTTTTAAATCATGTTCTTAATTTCTTAACCCATTGATTGCTGTGCCTAAGTTTACTTTCAAATAATTTTTCTTTTTTCGAGGACGCATAGATATTATCAAAAATATTTTTAAAATTATAGTATAGTTCTGATGGACATTCGGTTTGTAATAATATTCCCCAATTTACTAGTTTTAATTTAGAATATACTAATTTATTATCAATAATTTCACTTTTTTATTAATACCTCTTTCCCTATGGCAACTCCTGTTATACAATGGTCAGATATTTTGTTAGTCACAATACATGAAAATACAGTGTTATTACGGTTACGAATTGCAATATGGTCAATAGATGAATAAATTTTTTTTTCCTTTAAAATTTCATCCCGGGTCACATCTAATATTACATTTTGTAAAAAATTTTCACTGAGTAGATTTTGATATTCTGTAATTACACTATTTTTTGTATCCAACAAATTCAAGTTAATGTCACCACAATACAAGAAGTTTGAATCAGTTGAAGTCAATTGTAATATTTGTTTTAGTTCCTTCAAATATATATTCTTGTTGCTGTTCGGCGGACGATATACCGCAAGTATATTTATGATATCTTGATAAACGGTGGTGATTTCTTCAGATATTGTCTCGCAGCTTTTAAAAGAAATGTTTGTTTTCTTAAAAGTATGATGGTTTTTTAAGTACCTGATTAATCCCCCTCCTCTTCTATTCTCTCGAGTATTTGCAATCGGTATGAAATTAGGTATATTGAACATGGGTAGGTATCATTTCGCTTCTAATATATATTTCCGTTAGAAAAATTACATCTATATACTGCGGAACGTCATTTATTTGTGCAATAAATGAATTAAAATTCTTATTCAATGATCTTATATTTAGATGAATAGCCACAAACCTCATTTTGATGTTTTTATCGTTTATCCAGTTATCCAAGTTATAGCATTTGATAAATTTGTGAGTTTGAAACGGTGTCGAATCTTCCATGACGTTGATTTAATAACTGATAAAATAACTGTTCCGAGTCAAAAGAATTTTTTATTTTATTTATTTTTCTACATGTATTTGTTAATATCACTCTCACTTTTTATATGGATAATTTTCCCATCACCTTCACTTCTTATTAATATTTTGGCATTTTGTACCCAAATGTATTTAAATTTTGTTTTAATTTTTTGTTTTGTAATGTATACGAGATCTTTTTTTTCTTTGGTGAGATTTTCATTGATATAAATTCGGTCGTTGTTTCCATTCTTTTATATGTCGTTGTTGGTTAGTATGGTTTTTTTTTTGTAACCACTCGTCTCGATAAGTTTGACGTATGAACTTCACGATTACGGTAGCCGGTTTGGAGTCCTTTCTTTTAGGAAGTCTCCAAACCTTCTCAATATTTTCGCAATTTGTGTTTAGTTTTTCCGCAATTGTCTTTATGGTTATTCCAATATTTTCTTCTTTTTTCATTTCTAGACCAAACAGTTCAATATTACAGTTTTTTTCTATTTGTTCAATTTCTTGAATCCTGTGTTCCAGTGTTCTATTACATTTTTCAAGATATGCGTTTTTTTTTATAACTTCATTGAGTTTATTTTCGTTTTCTTTTAGTTTTTTTCCCAATTCTAATTGTAGCGATATCAGTTCGTCATATTTGTTGGATAGAAACTCAGTTGACTGTGTAAGAGTCTCCATATCTTTTTCATGACGTACATTATGCTAATTTTATTATTTATTTCGTTGAGAATTTGTTTCATTTCTGGGAGATTTTTCGGGAGACCCGCTGCCTCCGGATTTCATGTTCGCCGTTGTTCCTCCATCCGCTTGTATTAGTCGCTGGGTTCCGCAGTTTGCACAAATAAATTCATTACCCACGTTAATGGCGGGATCTGCAATAGCATATAGTTTGTGGAAGGTCCCATTACAGTCGTTGCATTTGATTAATTCACTGTCTTTAGCGACATATTTTTTTCATTTTTTACACTGCATCATTTTAAAGTAGTTTGAGCGCTTTTCGTTTAGTTTTAAATCACTTTTACAATTTATTTATCGCACAATGATTTACACCGTACGTGTTCGCTGAGAGACGCGTACACTAATAAAGTCAGTCATCCTCTTCGAATCCAAAAGCTAAAACGATCAGGTTTTCACGGAAATCTCCTGAGATGAATTATATCTTATATTTTACACAGGAGTCAGTATGTACAAGTTAATAGTTATGAGTCCTCGCTCAGACTAGTCACATCCGGTGTTCCTCAAGGATTCCATTTAGGACCACTACTCTTTGTTATATTCATAAATGATCTCACGGCACAACTTTCTTGTAAATGTCTATTATTTGCAGATGATTTAAAAATCTTTCATCCCGTAAATTCACAACAAGACTGTGAAACTTTGCAAAAAGACCTACTTACGTTGTCTCAATGGTGTACAGATAATGCCATGGAATTAAGTATTAACAAATGTACTATCATCACGTTCACGAACAATTTCCATAAAATTGATTACCCTTACACGATCCGTGATGAAATCCTGAAAAGAGTAGACTCCATTAGAGATCTGGGAATCTTTCTTGACTCGAAGCTGACGTTCAGAAACCATTACCAACACATTTTCAATCAAGCCAATAGAATGCTCAGTTTTATCACTAGAATTAACAAATCGTTCAAGAATCCCAGTAGCTTCAGAATCTTGTACTACTCATATGTAAGAAGTATCTTAGAGGGCACTGTGATTTGGTCCCCACACTATGCAATTCATAGCAATAAAGTGGAGTCTGTTCAAAAAAATACTTAAGAATACTAGCGTACAAATCTGGAGTACCTACATCGGAATCTAGATAACTATGCTGAAAGACTCACTCACTTTAGAGAAGTCTCACTCGTCAAAAGAAGGCACATTTCAGATTTGATCTCCCTGCTTAAAATCATAAACAACATGTATGATTCATATTTAATTAATCAAATTAATCTTAATATAAGGCCGAAATTCACGAGAAACCTTGAAATCTTTTGGATCGATACTTACCGTATTAATACAAGTTTCTTCAAACCAACCTCGAGAATGACTCGGTTATACAATAAATATTGCAAACATGAAGACTCGGATGTATTTTCAAACTCAATTGATACCTTCAAAAGAAAATTATACTTTCATATCCCTGATGATCTCCTCACCTAAACCTATAAAATGTATATAAATGTATGTATATGTTCATGTGTGAATATATTTTGTAATTATTGATTCTTCTTGTTTTATGTATGTACTTTAATTTATTATTATGTATTACAACTAATTAAGAATGTTGTGATGAATGGTGTGCTCACCTCTCATTAGAATCATCACTGTAACCATAAATTGTTAACTGATGTAATAATTATATGTGATATATTCTGTTGGCGAGCCAACAAATAAATAAAAAATAAATAAATAAAAAAAAAGATCGCATAAATTGAAATTTAAAAAAAAAATAGAGATCTAATCAATATTTCTGAAATAACAATATACATAACTTGCAAAATTTAAAAGTAAAACCCATTTAAACACATTTATTCAGCTTTATAAATTACACAATTAAAAACAATCCTAAATAAAACATTGTCGGCGCTTACAGAAAGTTATATCAGAAATGAAGTGCCCATTCAAGAAACAAACCAGAAGTAAGAAAATGTGCAGACTCAAAATATTACATATTGAACTAAAGGTTTAATTGATAAAATAAGAATGACAAAAAAAACACCACAGGTTCATTAATTCGGATCACATAATTATATCTTTAATTCAACAATATATAATTTTAACCCTACCAGAGGGTAGGGGAACCCAGTAGGAATAAAAAAATAGAATTTTAGCACGGATTATTAAGATACGGGTTATTCTTTCAAGGATTCGATACAAAATTCACTTAAAAACTTATTAAAATTAAACAGCTCCATTTTGCGTTTTAATCAACATTACGGTACTGGTACAGCGGATCGAACGTTCCATTCCGAGATTTTCAATGTGTGTTACGAAAGTTTAGTGTCAAAAGTTACACCTAAAACATTAATTTCAGAAACAGATTAGACATTGATGTTATTTATAACTGTAGGTAGACAAGACAATTCGATTTTTAATTTGGTATTTAGTAAGGAAACCAACTAACTTTTTACCAAAAGATTCAGAATAAATTCAAAAAATTCAGCAGTTTTCGTCAATATAACCATTTTTAAAATGTACTATTTCAAAATATTGGAGACTCTCTGGTGTTAAAACAGACCTAACCAATCAATGCTAGTCAGTGGCGGATTATCCCTAAGGCAAACTAGGCACGTGCCTAGGGGCGCGAGGTTACGAAGGGGCGCCGATTTTTAAATAACAACAAAAAATTCCCAGAGAGGAGAGACCATCAAACAACTCTGTATCACACACACTTTTCATAAATCGTCTGATGGTTGCGTTGCGATGCACAGTACCGGAGGAATACTGCGGTTAGGAGATACTTTCAAACGTGCGCGCTTTAAAGTGATTTGTCGGTACACAGTCGATATACGGTCTCTTGGCGTGGTCCAACTTTATTTAAGTATTTGATTCACTTGATCATGCCATGTCTTCCTTGGCTTTCCCTGACTTCTTCCACAATTCACTTCGCATCATATCATTAATTTTTAATGGTTTCACCAAATAACTGTACCCAGTGGCGTAGCTAGCATGGGTGGCACCCGGGGCGGATACCGTATTGTCCACCCCCTCCCCCCCCCCACCCATTTAAGTGTTGACAAACGTAAATTTCGACTTCATAAAAAAATTGGTCCGTCCTGGGGGGGGGAGTGGATAGAAAATTGTGCTCTTGGGGTCACTCTGACACTCGGTCGGGTGCCACCCGATAGGGGGTGACACGTAGCGGGCCGCCCCCCCTAGCTATGCCACTGACTGTACCTTTTAATCCTATCCACCTAGTGCACTTGACTTGATTTTTATCACTAAACGGCGCTATAAAAAAATTTGAAATTATTATTATTTTTATCGGCCTTGTATTCCTTCCAGATCTCCACAATTTAATATTGTCTTACCTATAATATACCTACATGGTTTTACAACACATACTATTTTTTACATTGGCTCCATTGAGGAGGCCCCGAGGAAAGTAATTTTCCTAAGGTTTCCCTGTGGAGCAACACTTTAATCCACAGGGATTCATAAGCTGACTCATAGTGGAGTTAAACCTTTTTCGTGTTCCGAATGCAGTTGTTCAAATTCTCAAAAGAGAGATTTAAAAATCCACAGCATGATTCTTAGAGGAGAAAAACCTTTTTCATTTCTGGATTGCAACTATTGGTGTTCTGAAAAGGGATATCTAAGAAGTCACTTGCTGACTCACAGTGGAGAAAAACCTTTTACATGTTCCGACTGCAACTATTTATGTACTACGAAGATAAATCTAAAATTCAAATGTGTACCCACAGTGAAGAAAAACCTTTTCCATGTCCTGACTGCAACTATTCTTCTTCTCGATAAAAATAACTAAAACGGCACTTGTGACTCACAGTGATGAACAACCTTTTTCATATCCCGACTGCGACTATTCATGCGCTACAAAACGGTATCTTAAATTTCACATGTTTTCCCGCAGTGAACAAAAACCTTTTTCATCGATAGCAATTATTTGTGTTTTATAAAGGAACTTCTTAGAAATCATTTGCAGACTCATAGTGACATAATTTTTTTTACATGTTTCTACTGCGAATATTCATGTTCTTCAAAGAGGCACCAAAAAACCACATGTTTACCCACAGCGGACAAAAACCTGATTGGACCTTTTTCTTGTCCCGAATGCAGTTATTCAAGTTCTAGAAAGGGATATTTAAAAATCCACAGCGTAATTCACAGTGGTGATAAACATTTTTCAAGCCCTGAGTGTAACTATGCACGTACTATAAAGAAAAAATCACACGCTTTCCCATAGTGGATAAATCGTTTTTCGTGTCCCGACGGCAACTATTCATGTTCTCAAAAGGGACGTATAAGAACACACTCTCGCTGATTCACAGTGGAAAGAAACCTTTTTCGTGTCCTGACTGCAACTATTCATGTTCTTCAAAGGGAAGTCTTTAGCATCACGTGTTTATCCACCGTGGGAAAAAAACCCTTTTCGTGTCCCGACTGCAACTATTCATGTGCTACGAAGGGATATCTAAAAAGTCACAAATTTACTCACACTGGAGAAAAACCTTGATCAGTAAATTTTTATAGTTAATTTATGTTTTTTAAGGAATTTTGTCAATTCTGAAGAAGTTCAAAATAGTGCTTGTATGTAAGTAACAATATATTTTGGTGATTTAGAAAACTGCTTGGTTGAATGTTTCCATTTACGTTCTTATTTAAACAACGATAGCTCGAGATGGAAGACTGCCCCGAACAACCAAAACGATTTTTCAGGTTCTAAGAAATAAATAACTCGAAATAATTTACCCAAACATTGACATAGCCTTAAGATCGTGCGCATTGACAACAGTTAGCAATTGCATTGGTGAGTGGAGTTTTTCCTGTCTAAGGAAAGTAAAAAATTATCTTCGCTTTTCCATGACACATAAGAAATTATATTCGTTAGCAATTCTTTATATTGAATCAAACTTTTTGCTATCTTTAAACTATGACGACGTTATTAACAACTTTGCAATTCAAAAATGTAAACGCAGGAATTTTTAATTTTTTTGAACAATTGTCCTTGAATGTGGTTAGTAGATACCAATTTTTAAATAACTAATTGATAAATTTAATGTTTTAATTTATCAATTATTTAAATTGTTTTATTAATTATCCCTACCAATATCATAACTGCGTGTATATAAATATTATAAAGTGTGTATGTATGTTTTATTTATAATTTTATTTATAATTTTATTTAAAATTTATGCACACAGCCTCCAGATGCTTACATCAAACCAGTCCATCGATATGCCCTCATTGTACAGGTGACCATACCTTCGCCAAGTGCCCTGTAAGAGGCAATTAATGTAAGAGGCAATTAATGTAAGAGGCTTTACAATTTGGTAGGCGGGTACGGGTACCGCCGCCCTGGGAACCATTTATTGGATGACCAACACCTCTGCCACAGGTCACCCCAAGTGGTTCGCTACGTTTGGTGACTTAGCAGGGGTGCCCGGGTTCTTGGGGTAATGTTTGTTCAAGTCTTGATGGCGGGTGCGTCGGCCCACCTTCTGCGTGGCGGGCCGGATTGGGAGATGCTGGTTGAGGGAGACCCTTTACAACCGGTTACCGCTGTCCGGGCCGCTCGGTAGTACAGGGGCCCGACCCTCAGGCTCACGACTGAGGGTGGGCTGCCCCATCAACGAGTGTAAAAACCCAGCAGCTGCTCTTGTGCCGGTTCGTGACCGGAGGGGACCCAGCAGTAGCGTTTGGGGCGCATCGGGTGACCTCTCCAGCCGGACTCTCCCTATCCATCGCCTTGCACCGCAGTGGGTGGATTGGATTCATTCGTTCGTCACTCTTGGACACTCTGATCCCCAGCTTCCTACCCACCCCTCATACCTTTTCCTTCCCAGACCTCCCTCCCCCCACACCCCATCATAAAAATATTTAAAATCATGACAACACAAACAACAAAAATTAACATCATTACAGCGGCGAGTAGTAGGCGACCCCGGCGCAGGCCAAAAATGTTGGTGAATTACACCAACATTCGCGGCCTGCATACCAATTTAAACTCCGTCCACCACCACCTTTTTTTCTCAACGCCCCAACCTACTATTCCTGTCTGAAACGCAGATAGCCGAGCCTGTAGACGCCTCCTATCTGGACTGCCCGGGCTTCACCCGCGCAAGCAAGTTCAGACCTAAAGGAGGTGTCTGTCTCTATAGTCGAGCTGACGTCAACTGTGTGCGACTGTTGAATCTGGAAAACTCCAGATTCGACGTAATGTCGGTACGCGTCAATCTTGCCAGTACGGTAAGATTCTACGCGTGTTTATACCGCTCACCGAACCTTAGCGAATCAGACACGTCCGAGCTCTTCAAACATTTAAGCGACACTATTGATGACCTCTTGCCCCGCTACCCTATGGCAGAGTTTGTGGTCCTGGGGGACTTCAATGTTCATAACGAACCTTGGTTGAAGTTCTCAGGATCAACAGACTCGGCTGGACGCCAAGCGGAATCCTTTGCCCTTTGCTACGGATTGGAGCAAATGGTTCAGGAGCCTACAAGGGTTCCTGATGTCCAGACTCACCGTTCCAATCTGTTAGACCTTTTTTTAACTACTGTGCCACACGGTTACAGTATTGAAGTCACAGCGCCTTTAGGATCGTCCGACCACTGCCTGGTGACGACATCAATCCCTGTAAACTTCAGACCGCCAAACGAGAGGCTGAAGAGAAAAGTGTGGCACTATAGGTCAGCAGATTGGTTCGGTCTGCGGGCACATTTTAATGCTTTCCCATGGTCAGCTGTCTGTTTTCGGACTTCGGATCCCTCAAGATGTGCCCAGGAAATTGGTGAGGTCATCACATCCGCGATGGATGGCTTCATCCAATCTACTGTTAAGGAAACTGGTCTAGGCTCAAAGCCGTGGTTCAGTCGACAATGCGCTGAAGCAGTGCGACGAAAAAACGCGGCTTACCGAGCCTAAAACACATCTAGAACATCCGAAGACAGAACAGCTTACAACAAAATGGCAAAGGAAACCAAGAGAATCATAAATAGGTCAAAATTCGAGCACGACCAGCAAATCAGCAGAAAGCTGACTGCATGCCCGCATGGCAGCAGGCAATTCTGGTCGCTTGCGGGCTCAATAGGTCGCAATTTCTGCAAATCCAGTCTGCCACCTCTTACCAGACCTGACGGCTCACTAGCAAACACCGCCACCGAAAAGGCTAACTTACTAGGTAAAATGTTTGCGGATAACTCAACCCTCGATGACCAAGGTGCTGTCCCGACGTCGGTTCCGCACTGCGGTTTTCGTATGAAAAAGCTGAGGATCCGGCATCGGGAAGTACTCCATGTTTTACGAGGGCTTGATGTTAATAAAACTAGTGGGCCTGACGGAATACCTGCCCTGGTACTGCAAAGGTGCGCTGCAGAAATAGCTCCAATTTTGACGAAGCTTTTTAAACTGTCCCTGAAGACTGGCTCTGTGCCCTCTGGTTGGAAAAAAGCGGTTATCCATCCTATTCCAAAGAAGGGTGACCGCTCCAACCCGGCCAACTACCGCCCCATAGCGATCACATCAGTTCTGTCTAAGGTGATGGAACGTGTGATCAACGACAAACTGCTCACATACCTCGAGAAGAACAAAATTATTAACGACCGTCAATACGGATTCCGGCGGAACCGCTCGTGCGGTGATCTTCTCGCGTATGTGACGCATGTTTGGGGGCGATGCCTGGAACGTTTCGGTGAGACCCAAACGGTTGCACTGGACATATCCAAGGCCTTTGACCGGGTTTGGCACCGAGGACTTGTCAACAAACTTCATTCTTACGGACTTCCCGCATCCTTGTGTACGTGGATTGCCGACTTCTTGAGGGAGGGGTCGATTCAAACGGTAGTCGATGGTTTCACCTCTTCCTCTCACTCGATAAATGCTGGCGTCCCGCAGGGATCGGTTCTGTCTCCAACTCTGTTTTTGTTGCACATCAACGACCTTTTGTCATGTGCACCAATTCACTGCTACGCGGATGACAGTACAGTTCATGATAGCTTTTTGTTTGACAAGCCCCCAAAGGGCTCACAAACTCCAACAGCTCGTTAGGCTTTGAAGCAAAGAATGGACGGTTACCTCGAGAGTGTTTTCTCTTGGGGTAAAAATAATCTCGTTGAATTTAATGTTTCAGTGACCCAATCTTGTCTGATTACGTCTAAAAGGGATCGCAATGAAAATCTAATCTCTTTCAACGGAAGCAATCTTCCGAACAGGCCCTCCATTGATTTGCTTGGTGTAACCCTAAGTGACCAGCTCAGGTATGGGGGCTCCATCGAAGCCAGAGTAAAGTTAGCCTCCCAAAAACTGGGCGTACTGTACAGGGCCCGCAGATACTTTAAAAGTACACAACTGCTAACCCTGTACAAATGCTAAGTAACAACTGCTAACTCTGTGCAGAAACGGGCGGTCCGTTTGATAGATTCTCCCATCTTAACAGACGGATTGCAATCTTTAGAGCACAGGCGTCGGGTGGGAATGCTATCCTTGTTCTACCGGTATTACAATGGAAGATGCTCCGAGGAACTAGCATCATTGATCCCTTCGGCACCGGTGCATAGTCGGGAAACACGCCAAACGCGTGCCCAACATTTGTACACAGTTGACATTTGTCACATGAGAACGGATCGTTTCTTCGACTCGTTCTTATGTTCAACAGCTCGGCTGTGGAATGATTTGCCGGCCTCTGTGTTTCCTCCTTCCTACAACATGGGTCTCTTCAAGACCAATGTTCATTCCTTCCTCTACTCAAAAAGACCCTCCACACAGCATCCCAGATGACATAGGCCCTGAGGGAAATTATTTTCCTCAGGGCCTCCTGTGTGGAGTTAATGTAAAAAAAAAAAAAAAAAAAAAGAGAAAAAACACCAGTTTGTGCGAATTGCACGTCTCAAAATAAGAAATACGGCGAAAAAAACAAAACAGATCACAAAGCCTTTAGCGATTTATGTCCGTACAAGAATAAAATGCTTAAAGTAGCAAGGGACAGAATTGATTATAAATAAACATGGCAGACTATTTACAAAACGTCCTAGACAAAAAAAATTATATTGACGAAAAAATATGCAACACCTTCCAAGAATTATGTATCCATGAAAACGACCTCAACCGCAGCCCTCTAGTTCTACATATGAATATTAGAAGTATTGAACGGAACGTGGATGAATTTCTTGCTACAATTAATAATGTTGCCAAAAAGCCGGCATGTATAGTGTTAACTGAATCCCATTCGAGTTGTGAAGTGTCGTATTATATACCTGGATATACTTTCATAACAACGGCAATCCCAATAAACAAAAACAGTGGGATCGCTATATTTGTACAAAATAATTGTGAGATATTATGCGTGGAAGAAATTAAAATTAACGGAACAAACTGCCTATGTGTACAAATTAAGTATTACAACATAAAAATTAATATTATCTCACTGTATAGAATGCACTCATGTGCTGTCTGTTTGTTTATAGATGAATTAAGACAAGTGTTATTAAAATTTAGAAACGCAAATGCGATAGTTGTTGGTGACGTAAATTTAGATATAGCGCATGACTGTACTTCAAGCAATAAAGATAATTACCTAAATATGATGGCTGAAATGAACTACGTACCGTGTATAAAGTCTCACACTAGAAACGTCAATGGGCAACGCCCATCGTGCATCGATCACATCTTCACTAACATTAAGCATATTAATAATATAAACTCTGGAATAATAAAAACTTCAATTACCGACCATTACATGACTTTGCTACATTACAATTCATCTCAGGTGACAAATCAACATAACTTACAGAATGCTAATGATAATAAAGATATAACTGTCATTAATATCGAAACTCTAAAAGATAAATTGTCCTCTGAATTATGGTTGGATATACTCCGAAATAATGACGTCAACGATTGCTGTAAAATGTTTGAAAATAAATTAACCAATTATATAAATGATTAAAAAAAAAATATTCATATGGGCAACTCAGCAAAATTTCGTAAAATCATACAGTGGATAACACATGGACTTGTTGTATCTATTAATCTATTAGACATAAAGAATGGCTTTACAAAGAAACTAAAAAAAACCATTGGACATAAATTTAAATAATCATTTTAAAGAATACAACAATAAATAAGCTTCTCTTATAAAAAACACTAAAGAAAAATATTATAAAGATAAACTTGATGACTCAGGAAACGACAGTAAGAGAGTTTGGACAATAATAAATGAAATCTTGGAAAATAAACAGAAAAATAAAAATAATACCACAAAGAGCATAATACAAAACAACAATATAATAAATTGTCTTGAGGAACCTGAAAAGGGAGCAAATGCATTCAACGTTTTCTTCGCAAACGTTGGAATGAATCTAGCCAAAAAAATTCAAATAATTTTTTTTTTTTTTCCAAATACAGAAAATAAACTAGAACTTTTTGAACCAACCAATCCTTTTGAAATTGTGCAAACAATATCAAAAATGCGAGGCGGTTCTGCTCCAGGATTTGATGGCCTTTCTGTAAAAATACTAAAACACATTAAAAATTATATCTCTACACCAAACTCTCATATAATAAATAATAGCTTTAAGACAGGTGTTTTCCCGAACATGTACAAAAAAGCAATAATCACGCCAATATTTAAATCAGGTAATCCGGAGGACGTTTCCAATTATCGACCCATTTCACTCCTATCTAATATATCGAAAAATTTTGAAAAAATTGCTAAAAAAAGACTAACTGCATTCATAAAAAAAAATTCAACCATCAATAAAAATCAATATGAATTCGCGGAGGGAAAAAGTACCCAAGACGCCATCGCTAAAATTTCATCTAGTATTCAGAGTACCCTGGACAAATCAAATAAATGTATAGGAATTTTCATTGACTTAAAGAAAGCATTTGACAGCATTTCCCATGAAAAACTTGCTTTAAAATTAAAAGATAACGGCATTGACCGCATAGCCCTCAAATGGATAGTAAGCTACTTAACAGAGAGACCTCAAATAGTAAAATTAAATCAATCGTTTAGTACACCACTCACAAGTAAATTTGGCATCCCTCAAGGTACCGTCCTCGGACCATTATTATTTCTAATATACGTGAATGACATTTTCCGACAGGAAATTAAAGGTGATTTAATCTCTTATGCTGATGACACTGTATTGTTAATAAAAGGTCAAACATGGGAACTAGTTAACGAAATGGCAAATGAAGATATTAATGTCTTAAAATCATGGTTTGATGATAACTTACTCACACTTAATGCTAAAAAAACAACATATGTCTTATTTTCCTTGCAGAAAAAACCTGATGATCATAAAGTTATTATTGTAATCCATGACGAAAAATGTGATCATGTACTCTGTAAACAACATACTCCTATTTGTACCGTAATTAACTCTTCCTCCGAAATTAAATATCTCGGTGTGATCATTGATCAAAACCTGAAATGGAATAATTACATTTCAGAGCTAGTGAAGAGAATGAGGAAATGTATATATATATTTGTTAGGTTAAGATATATTTTAAATGTAAAAATAATGAAAAATGTGTACTATGCCCTTGTTCATTCTTTACTTATCTACGGAATTATAGGTTGGGGAGGCTCTTACAAAAAAAATCTAAACTCAGTAAAAGTTTCGCAAAGAATCATCATTAAAGTAATATTAAAAAAGCAATCTACCTTCTCAACAGAATCACTTTTTTAATTATTACCAGTACCAAATGTCGATGACATTTTCAAGCAAGCTTCCATTATAAAAATGTGTTAAGAAAAAAATAACACAGAATATCAAGAATTTTACAAACTAATGAGAAATGGAAACCAATTTATTACACCTAATTTTAAAACAACTCAAATGCAAAATCATTATATTTTCCAAACCACAAAAAACTATAATAACCTCCCTTCTGAATTACGCTGTATCATCAACCAATCAGAACAAATAAATAAAATAAAACAATTTTTCAAAAAAACTTACAGTAAAAAGTTAATATTTTATACAAAACAGATTATAACTTACAACTCAAGTAAGAATCGTGGCTCCCTTATCAGGCACAAGAGCCCCTCTTTTCTGATAAGGTATACATGACCAGAAACGACCTTTAATTTAATATTTTGTAAAATATATGTGTATATAATATGTAACTCATATTTTTTATATTAAAATAAAAAAAAAAAAAAAAAAATAAAATGTGTGTGTATATATGTTACTTCTTCATGCAAACAAATACTTAACCGATTGTGATGAAACTTGGTATGTAAAAAAAAATAGCCGCTAGAGGGGTGCCGATGAGGTGCTTGCCCAGGGCGCTCTCAACATGTAATCCGCCTCTGCTGCTAGTTTTGTGTAAGTATAAATTTTTTGAATGATTTTGTGAAGTTGAATTCATTTCGCATTGCTCGGACAAAGAAAGAGTATACAGTTTAGTCTTTAATAAGAAAGAGCTTGTTCCGCAACTTAAGTTTGCACATATGAAATATAATAATAATATTTGGATGACTTGTTAAGCGCCGTTTTTATATAAAAAAAATCACCTTAAGAGCGCTGTTCAAACTTATAATACATTTCTACAATCTTACTTCTAACTACAAACAGGACAAACCACTATGAAAACTTATAGATAAAAATTGCATCCACCGGTTTGTCGATCACCGATACGAAACTATATGTACAATTTGCAGCATGGTTACAACAATGTACTATATATGTATATATAGACAATGCTCTTGTGTTTGGTGAGGGAGTTCTAGCTCAATTAGTTAATTAAAAGAACGTGTAAGTTAGTAATAACGGATATTGTAAAAAATAAGTAGGTTAAAAAATCTTGTTTAAATAAACGAAGACAATATAAGCGAAACTCAATCGAAAATCTGGAAACAGAAAAATCAGAAAAACATATAGACACCTCTGGGACTCGAACCCAGCAAGTTGCTGGGTTAAATTTGTAATATTTAAATAAACGAAGACAATATAAGCGAAACTCAATCGAAAATCTGGAAACAGAAAAATCAGAAAAACATATAGACACCTCTGGGACTCGAACCCAGCAAGTTGCTGGGTTAAAGTCCCAGAGGTGTCAATATGTTTTTCTGATTTTTCTGTTTCCAGATTTTCGATTGAGTTTCGCTTATATTGTCTTCGTTTATTTAAATATTACAATTTGAGGTTTTACTCATAAAGTTAAAATAAAAAATCTTGTATAAATTTAAAAATAAAAATCCTGAAGAGTTTAAAAAAATCATAATTTAAATTAAAAAATCATTATAAATAAAAGAATCGTGTAAGTTAGTAAAAAAATTATTGTAATAAGTAAATAAAGGATACGTAAGAAAGAACGCAAGATTCATACAATAGTAGACTCAGAGATATAGAAACTAAGAAATGAAAGAAAAAGAAGGAATGAATGTTTTATAAAATAGCAGACTTTAAGATACAAAGTAAACATATTTGGGACTTTTATAGCAGTTTAAGGTAATTTTTTAATTCCTGCATATCTTCGATGGTTTTTAATTTTAATGGGAGGTTGTAAAAATAGATTATGCCCAGATAAAGATAGGAATTTTGAATGTGCTTAAAATTAAATTTAGGGATTTTAATAGTTTTCTGGTATCTTGCTGATGTATTGAATTAGAAGTTACGAGTATTTAACTGTATTTCTTTGTAAATTTAAAGTATTGAATTTTTTTTATAGATTTTGTCTATTGCAGGCACATTGAACATTGAAAAAAGAATTTCAGTAGGAAATTTAGACGATTTTTTCAAGATTACCTTAATTATCAACCTTTGAACAATTTTGAGGGGATTTAAAATATTGCCATATGTTCCTCCCCAGCCAATAATACCACATTGCAATAAAGATTGAACAGTTGCATAGTACACTCTTTTTAGGTTTTCTAAGCTAAGAATATTTCTAAGTCTAATAAATATATAAATACATTTCCTAATTCTTTTGACGAGATCACAAATATGTATTTTCCATTTAAAATGTTGATCTATATATAAACCAAGATATTTTATTTTGGGAGTTTTTTATTTTATTTTTTTTATTTTAGTTTATTTAGGAAACAAACAGTTATACATATTTTAATAAGAAAGTAACATATTACATGATTGCATTAACCAGCGAAGTTTCCGCTACAATTTATAAAATATATATACAGGGTGTTAAGGGACGTACTTGACTTACTTTAACCAGTGATTCCTGACATTATTTGGAGTAAAAAATGTAAATGAAATTTTGGTCTCCGGTGACTTTTTTTGACGACTTTTTTTTTTTTTTTTCAAATTTTTTTTCTTCAAAAGCAAACAAAAAAAAAATTCTTCAGCATGTCGTCACTGGTCACTCAGCCGGGTGTCCGACGAACCCCTTAGCCCGCCTCCAACTGTTCAACAACTACCATTTTTTTATGTTATTGTAGAAAAAAAAAAAAAAAACATCAAAAATGTAACCGGAGACCAAAATTTCATTTACATTTTTTACTCCAAATAATGTCAGGAATCACTGGTTAAAGTAAGTCAAGTACGTCCCTTAACACCCTGTATATAAAAACATGGATTAAAACATTAAAGAAAACATTAAGTGGTAGAAAAAAAAGAAAAAAATATGTATATGCAACAGAAATGAAAGAAAAAAACACACACAAATTAAAGCATATGGGATATATAAATCATCCAAATATTATTCTTATAATAAAAAGAAGGAAAACCAACATAATGAGAATGAAAAAAATAACATGCAGCAGGGGTGGAGAGTTCGTAATTAACAATTTGTTTTAATTTTTTCTATTATGGATTTAATAAATTGGCCTGAGGACAAATGGAAAATATCAGCGTCGTAAAAGATATCATTATATTTTGTGCACGTCCTTCGGAGAAATGAATGTTGTGTGTAATTTGTTTTTGAGTGTGGGATGTGGAATAGTTGGTTTGATCTTGTGTTTGTTATTGGACAGTGGAAATTAATGTGTTCTAGAAGATAGTTGTTGTCAACAACGTTGTTAATGATTTTGAATAAAAATTTTTGGTCGGATATATTTCTTCTATCTTCTAAAGTTTTTTTTTTTTTTTACAGTAAATACCGCACAAGAATCTCAACTGCTCCCGTCTGGAGCCAGTGAGACTATGGCATCCCCAATTGGGGTATGTTGTGAGGCTGAAGGTAGTGGTGAGCGGAAGGAGGTGAGGAAGCGGAAGGTTGGGAAGTACCTGGCTATTCAGATCTGGTCACCAAACACGGCTAAAGCCATTTTCAAGCAACGTTTCAATTCTGAATGGTGGTCTTACACCAGGGTGATACTAATAGTATCTTCCACTCTGGAACATGCCGCAAATATACTATATATTATTTTAAATGAATTAATTGTGAAATAACACAAATTAATCAAATAAAATTTATTTGCGCATGCCGGGTTCGAACCCGCGACCTCCGGATCATGAGTCAAGAGTCTTACCCACTGGACTACGGAGGTCGTCAATCAAAGTTGATAAATTATGGAATGTTAATGAGTCTTTTAGGTTTTCTGAAGTTCGAAAGGATATAAAGTCTAGGTGTTTCAATATCTTTTTTTGAATTCTTTCTAACCTTTCAATATTTACTTTGTATTGGGGATTCCATATGACCGATCCGAATTCTAATATTGAGCGAACAAAAGAGACGTACAGTATTTTGATTACGTGTGGTGACCTAAATGAGTTGGACTAAGTATAGCACAATCTTGTTGGAGTTAGTTTTGTTACATTTACTTTGGTGTATTATGATGTTTAAATTTGGTTCTAATTTGAATTTATTGATAGAGAGTGGGATAAATTTTGTTTTTTCAGTGTTTAGAGAGAGGAGATTTTTATCGAAACAATTTTTCAATATGTTAAAATCAATATTCGCTAGGTTATTAACAGTATTCCAATCATTATGCAATCAATACCTTCAATTATTATGACAGTATCATCAGCATAAGATATTATTTTTCCGTTTAGTTTTTGTATGAATATGTCATTAACATAGATAATAAACAGTAACGGTCCCAGGACTGTACCTTGAGGTATGCCGAAATGACTTTTTTTGGGTGAACTAAGCACACCATTTTTTTTCAACTTGGGGACGTTTGAAAAGGTAGCTTTTTATCCATTCTAGAGCTGAATCATTTAATCCAATGTTTCTTAATTTACTTATAAGTTTATCATGTGACATACCGTCAAATGCTTTTTTGAGATCTATAAAAATTCCCAGGCATTTAAATGATTTATCTAATGAACTATGTACAAGACTACTTAATTTTTCAATTGCATCTTGTGTGCTTCTACCTTCCATAAAACTAAACTGGTTTTTATTAATTGTACCATTGCATTTTATAAATTGGTTCATTCTTTTTTAACTAGTTTTTCTAAAATTTTGCTATATTTGAGATTACTGATATGGGACGGTAATTGTTTACTTCTTCTGGAATACCTGACTTAAATATTGGGGTAATAGTAGTTTCTTTGTTAATTGATGGAAATACTCCGCTTTGGAAACTTGTATTTATTATATTCATTAATAGCTAAGAAATTTGATTTTTCATGTTTTTTAAAATATCAACCGTAACTGCATCAAAGCCCGGAGCAGTCCCCCTTTCATATCGGTTATGATAGAAACTATTTCCTCCTCTGTGGTGACTTCAAATGTTGTCATTTTATTTTTAGCATTTATATTACAGTCTGGAGATGTTATAATATTTGGATCAATGTGAATGAGATTGGCGAGATTTTTTGGCGAGAAAGAAAGTGTTATATGTACAATGAACTTCTCCAAATTTCTCATTTGAGAAGACGAGCACTCGGATCATAAAAAAAACTGTGAGTCAGCATGTGGCTGGTCAGGTTGCGCTTTTGAGAACATGAAAAAATGCACTTGAAACAATTAAAAGGTTTAACTCGACTATGAGTCTGCATGAGGATGAACAGACTGCCCTTTTGAGAACATGAATAGATGCACTTAGAAGAAGAAAGAGGTTTAAATCCACTGTGAGTCAGCATGTTCTTCGTCAGATAATGCTTTTGAGAACATCAACGAACTCTGAAAATGAAAAGGGTTTTTTTCTACTGTGAGTCAGTGTGTGGGTCATCAGATTAATTTTTAGCGAAAATGAACAGTTGCACTCAGAAAAGGATAAGAATTGAATTGCACTCGAAACATATAAAAGGTTTATATCCACTGTGAATCAGCATGTGTCTAGTTAGACTGCCCTTTCGAAAGATAAATAATTGCATTAAGAACAAGAAAAAGGTTTTTCTCCGCTATGAGCCTGCATGTGGATCTTCAGTGTGTCCTTTCGAGAACATGAATACTTGCATTTGAAACATGAAAAAGGTTTTTCGCCACTGTGAGTCAGCACGTGTCTCTTCATATTGCTACTTTTAGAACATGAATAGTTGCACTTGGAACATGAAAAAGGTTTTTCTCCACTGTGTGTCAGCATGTGAGCCGTCAGATTTGTCTTTTGAGAAAAAGAATAATTGCACTCGGAACATGAAAAAGGTTTTTCTCCACTGTGTGTCAGCATGTGAGCCGTCAGATTTGTCTTTTGAGAAAAAGAATAATTGCACTCGGAACAAGAAAAAGGTTTTTCTCCACTGTGAGTCAGCATATGGCTAGTCAGACTGCTCTTTTTAGAACATGAATAAGTGCACTCGGAACAAGAAAAAGGTTTTTCTCCACTGTGAGTTCGCTTGTGGATCGTCAGACTGCTCTCGTGAGAACATGAATAGGTGCACCCGGAACATGAAAAAATTTTAACTCCAGTATGGGTGCGACGGTGACTTACAAAATCATTCTTATGATAGCAAGAGAAGTCACAATGAGGACAAGAGAATTGTTTATCCACAGGATGCGTCTTCAGATCTGTTGACAAATTTCAAAAAGAACACGGGTAAAAAAGGCTCATTAAGACTTATTATCCACGATAAATTGAAAAAATGGATATCGCTAAATGTTAATTTACAATGAAAATCTGTTTTACCTGCTATCTGGTTCATTCTTTCAATGCGTTCTAAGCATTCTTTTTTAACATCCAACAGGTTTGTGTCAATTTCCATATAAGGAAAACTTCCTTCATCTTCTTCTCGGGATCCAAGATCCACCTTGATGGCCACTGTTTCCACATGCAAAAACAAAACGACAATTCATACATTGATGATTGATATATATCTTAACTATTTTAAAACTTAACTAAACATTTAAAGGATAAAAGATTGTGTCCAATGATTTACTATGTATATGGGCAAGGATTTGGATTAGATACTTTAAGGTCAATATAAGATAAAATAATGACCCCAGATGTCCGCCTCAGTGGCCAATGCTTCAACAAGGACCCTGCTCCTGAAGAAGTCAATGGAAATTTTTTCATTTCCATCAATATTTAAGCATTTTAAGTATATAATAATTAGCGTAACTTAAAACATGTCCCGAATAAAAGGAGTTTAAAACTTCATAAATCGGGAACTTAGAGCGAGTAATGCAATAAAGTTAAAAATACAATTTAAACATGCTACAACTTTAACTATCTGTCTGCGTAATTTCCGCATCTTGCAAACCTTCCTTTTTTACATCTTGGAGGTCGAAATCTATACCCTTATACAGCATTCCATCTTCGTGGTCTTCCTCGTGCCCCGGTTCCGTCTTGATGGAAATAGTCTCAGGATTTAGTAGATCCATGGCCCTGCTGTGGTAGCGGCAAGTAATGCAAGTCAAAATAAAACTTCCTGAAACAGAACATTTTTATAACGGAACTATATTTCGCGTGAGTTTTGATTAAGTGGTCTTGAATGTCGTATACATAACTCATATATTAAAACAAAAATATAATAATTATGTGACGTATTCGCATTTGACATTTGAAAAAGGTTGAGAGAATCGCCATCGATAGTGGCATCACTTAATACAATGAAGTTATGTTATGTCGTGGTGAATATTAATAATTACGGTTATCTTTGCTAGCTTGCTTAATGAACCTGATGAGCTGACCTTCAGTTTACAAGTGGCAAATGACAGGAAGCGTACCACAGACCATGAGATAGAAAAGTGCAAAAACAATAAATAATACGAGCATAAACAATAATACCAACATCCCTCTTTTCCTAATAAAGAAAAACAAGTCAAAACAGCATATACATTACAAATATAAAATTTTATCTTTACATTATTCATGAAATAGTAATAAAAAATCATACAAGTGCAATACAATGAAAAAAATTACATAGTATAAAATGAAGTCGCTCAAAATGTATGTGCGCGTTAATCTTTTAAACTACGCAACGGATTTTCATACGGTTTTCACCAATAGATAGAGTGATTGAAGAGGAATGTTTATATGTATAATACATGTTAATTATATTAGAGAAAAGCCGAGAAATTTAAAGAAAACATATTTTTGTGTGATTTAAAACGGCTGGCAGGCCGTACTATAAAAGTCACTTTTGAAATTCGTTCTACGGAAGAAATTGGAAAATATGTAGATGTCCTAGAGTAAGTAGGTATTTGATTTGAATTATTTTATTTGATGAAGTCACTCAAAATGTATGTGCGCATAGATCTTTTAAACTACAAAACGGATTTTCATGCGGTTTTCACCAATAGATAGAGTGATTCAAGGGGAAGGTTTATATGTATAATACATGCTTATTATAGTAGAGAAAAGCTGAGAAATTTAAATATTAAATTCAGGCAGCGGGCAGCGGGCAGCTGGCAAGCGGGTGGTGAGGATTTTATAAAGGTTGGGTAATGGCGTTGTGTGTCGTTACCCACAGCAACGCGTGGATGTGGATAATCAGATGGATTATATCATCTATCAGCTTTATTAACAGTTCTGCCCGAACGGGTTCGGGTGCTCGTTTCATTGCTTGTAATCTCATTGGAAGTTGTAGGACCAGAATAAAACGGGATGGTAAGAAAATCATTGTCAAAACGTACACCTTCCTCCGATGAACTACTTCCATCATGCGGTGATGATGATTCCTGGCGTGATCTGTCTAAATTGAAGTGTTTCCTATACCTGCGGTATCTTGAACCATCAGGAGTTTCAACTATATATGACCTCGGGCATCCTTTAACAATTTCTACTGCAGTAGCTGGCGACCATGAACTTGACACATTTTTTTTAAAAACTACTCTATACCTATCTTCAAATCAGACAAGTTCCGAACCTTTTTATCAAAATATTTTTTAATTTTGTTTTAACGATCTTTAAATTGATTTTCATATTCTTTAAAGCGTACAACGTTCGATATCAGCTTATTTGATGTTACTGGCAGGTTACATCTAAGTTGACGTGACATTAAAAGACTTGCAGGAGATGGAAAATTATTTTTGGACTATTTCTGTAATGTAACGTACGGATCAGTTTTGTTTTGGATTCAAGACATTTTCGTAATATATTCTGAACTATTTTTACGGATCTCTCAGCTTGACCATTAGACTGAGAATAGTTTGGACTGGCTGTGATATGTTGAATATCCCACTCAAACAAAAAATTTTAAAAATGGCTGATAGGAATGGTGGTCCATTATCACTTACAAGCGTTAACGGTATCCCATGACGTGAAAATATTGATTTTTAGTGTGTGACGACACTTTCCGCACTATAATTGTACAACATTGAATTTTCTATGTATTTCGAATAATAATCCGTAACAATGAGAAAATTTGTGTTATTGAAATGCATTAAATCTTCAACTACCTTTTCCCAGGGAAAATTAGTGATACCATGCGGCAACAGAGGTTGTGACGGATTATTCGGATTAAATTTAGTGCAAATGTGATATAGATCGACAACATTTTGAATATCAGAGTTAATATTCGACCAAAAAATCATATTTCTGACTGGCTTTTTGCTTTTGACATACGTGACCTATAGTATCAAAGTGTGACATCTCCATTTTTGGCTAAAATGAGATAATGATGCAGTTTTGTAGCCATTTTATTGTTGATTTTGGTTTTTTCACAGAGTCTGACATATCCTTGCAAATTTCTACATAATTTTGAGTTAAAAATTGAAGTTATTATCAAAAAATGACATATCTCTCGCTTATTAGTTTCAAATAATGACAGATCCATTTCAACCAATAGGGAGACGCCATCTTGTCACGTGATTGAGAGATTTAACTGCCATTTCTGTTTTGTGTGTCCAGTTGTGAGTGTCGGTTGGCAGTTTTTCGGTATTTTTGTAAGTTTTAAAGTTTTAAGATTAAAAAAATGGAACATGTTGTTCCAGAGAAAGCAAGGAATAGAAAAAAACAGCCAGAAAAGTGGAAAAGATCCAGGGAAGTGAAAAAAAGGTAAGTTTTGTTCTCAACTGTCAAGATGATTCATGGTTTATGAAGTTTTGCAAAGGGCGTGCGAGAGTTAATTTTATTTTTCACACACGAAATTTTTATTGTATTTTATACCTGTCTTCTTTCTAGAAACATAAATTTCACTTTAATCAACTATTTCATTGGCAACTAAGATTAATAAGTGCAATGTAGGTATTTTAGATGCCCCTTTAGTAAATATGTATATAAATAATTACTAAATATAAATTTATTTTTTACGTTAAATTAAAATATCCCCTTTCTTTCGTTCAAGATACTCCGCATCAACATTGCCGTTTGCACCAAAATGCCAACACAATTCAAAAGCATTTTAATGCATGTCATTGACAATGGCAGACATACATCAATTTCACAAGAAATTTTTATGTTGTGTAACAAAATTTATCAGGACAATTACTTGTTGAAATATTGTTTACCGAAATCGGTAATTAGAAGAAGAGGAAACAGCGAAACACATAGCAACAAAAGGAAAAAGAAGTCTCTTTCAATAACCTATAATGTACGTAAAACAAGTACTATGACTACTGTACCCGTATGCAGAAACACATTTTTGGATATTTTACATATCAACAAAATGCGTGTGATTGGCGTCACGAAAAGATACTTCAACTCAGGCACTCCTCCCATTGAGAAACGGGGAGGTGATAGAAAGCACATAAAATTTGCCGACCGCAAAAATGCTGTAATAGAATTTATAAAAAAATGAATTCCTCTTGAAATTGATTACTGCCGTAGCAAAATAAAACCACGGCAATACTTATCTTGCGAACTTAATATCAGCAAATTAAGTCAAATGTTTAATGCTCAAGCATTATCGGATTGCATCGTAAAAACTTCGTATTTCCGAAAAATATTTAACTCTGAGTTCAATATTGGTTTTGGAACTCCACGGACAGATCAGTGTTCCAAATGCTTGGAACTTGGTGAAAAAATTAAGTATGAAGTAGATACATCAACGAAAAATAATTTAATAATAGAAAAACGTGTGCATAAAATTCCGGCAAAAACATACTTTACAATGTTGCAAGAAGAAAAAGAGGGCATGGCAACAATTTCTTTTGATTGCCAGAAGAACCAACCGCTACCAAAAGTTGCCGATCAAGCAGCTTACTATTCACGCCAATTATATACATATGTAGCGCGCCGTTTTTACCAAAACTAGGCGAACTAGGCTGCGCAGACGCCTTCTGCGCATTTCCTACTCTCGAGTCGCTACATAAACTACGCCCCGCAACAAGGAATGGCCCATATAAAGAGCTGCGAGCCCTAAATTAAATCAGTTCGTCTGTAGCTCACTCTTCGCTAGTACGCTCTTTTAGTTGCGCTTCGTCCTTTGGCACGACCCTCTAAGGAGTATTCTACTACCATAAGTAAAGCACCAACCAGACCCCGACTGCTGCCTTAGTTGCGCTTCGTCCTATGGTACGACCCTCTAAGCAGAACCACAGTCAGTTTTATTCCCAAAGACTAAACAACAAGGTTCCCTCCGATCCCTTGCTCAGTTAATTATTATTATTGTGAATTGTTACATTGTGACTATTTTTACTATATGTGATCTGTGAACTTACTTTAAATAAATAACATTTTACCAACAATTGTGTTATCCATATAATTTTACAGCAGTAGTTGGTACTTCCCATTCTAAACTCACCAACGCGCACATACATGCTTGGACAGAAGACCAGTACGCAAAAGGATCAAATGTAATCACAAGTTCATTATTCCATCTTCTTTCTAAAATTAATTTTGATGGAATCAGCACTATTCGACTAATGGCAGATGGATGCGGAGGACAAAATAAAAACTCTGTTCTCATAGGAATGTGCATGAAGTGGTTGGAAAACAGAGGTGATGCTGTAAAAAGAATTGAAATAATTTTTCCCGTCCCTGGCCATTCCTTCCTACCATCGGACAGAGTTTTTGCTGGAATAGAGAAAAAAATTACGAGGAAAGAAGTAATTGTCGATCCTGAAGAGTATTACGATATATTTAAGGAACATGGAAAAGTATATAATCTTGGAACTGACGTGAAAGTCTTAGACTGGAAGTCTGCCGTTCAGGAGGTTTTGAAACCTCCAGGCAAATGGCATTTTAAAGTTGTGCCTTCGAAAAGATTTATTTTAACCAAAAAACCATCAGGCGTCTTAACAGTTGCTGGAGAAGCTCACTATAGAGTAGATTTGTTTTCTTCAAAGAAAATTTTCAAAACAAATTTTTCTGCAGTACATATTAACCCCAAAGAGTTAAATTGTGGAACAAATGTAAAAATGGCTAAAATTAAGGATGTTGAAAATCTTTTAACAAACATTATGGCAGCAACTGGAAAGCTCTTGGATGCTTACAATATTATAAAAATGTTATCGAAAAGTTTGAAGAAAATCAGAGAGAATTTTGAAAATGTGGAAGATAGCGAAGTAAATTGTGAACCTATCGTGGAAATTAATAACCTTATAATATTATTTGTATTTAAATACGTATCCTTTGCACAAGCACCAATGACCAATTTTAAAGTCTATTTTAATTTCTTGTTTATCATTTGAATAATAGTGTATTTTTAAAACTGTAATTTCTTCCATTGAATTTTTTTATTGAAAATTAAGATAATAAACTTGTGATTGTACTGACACTGTAACGAGAATGGTGTTTAAAAAATATATAATGAATTTTTTTTTTTTTTACCTCATGAAAATAAAGTATTTTAACAAATATATATATACAGTTTTACTAGTTTGTTACGTACACCCATGGCTTCAAATAAAATGGCGGACCTACATAAGTTGGCTGCAGTATGACAAATCCATACATTATTTTCAAAATGTGACATATCCAAACTAAAAAGTTAAATAAAAATGAAAATAAACATTATACAAAAGAACTTGCTTCATAAAATTAAATATTTTGCAATGTTTATTGGAAGTACGTAGAAAATGGTTAAATCTCGTCAATATTAATAGTTGAATACGTTTTCATGATTGTCTCAAAACTGTAAAAATGGAGAGGTCACGCTTTGAAACATACCTAAGTGACCTTTTTATATATCTCTTAAAATTTCAGGACGTAAAATTAATGGTAAGTATAATTAAACTAGGTCCCTTAAATACCAGATCATTGACAACATGAATTTCTGCTTGAAAATTCCAATATGGTTTAACGCAAGATTCAACTTTATTTTTACTTGAAGGCCAACCTGTTTTATAATATTTTATTAGTTAATAGCGACTGATCTTGTTTCGTCGCCTCAGTGATTGATTTTAGTTTTTCTTGTGAAACAGCCAGACTTGACCTCATTAAATTGATATGGATGTTAATTTCTTTTTCTGCATCCGTTACTTCTGTATCAGGCAACGGTGCTCTTGATAGCGTATCGGCAATATACATAAATTTACCAGGGATATAGTTGACATCTAAGTGATAGCATTGCAGGGACCTCATCATTCGTTGTAGCCTTGCGGGAACTTCAGAAAGAGATTTCTTAAAAATTGTGACCAATTGTTTATGATCTGTTTCCACGTGGACAATGTGACCATAGATATATTGATGGAATTTTTGACACCCGAATAAAATGGCACGTAATTTCTTCTCTATTTGTGCATAATTTTGCTGGGACCTTAATGTTTTTGATGCATAAGCAATCGGTCTACTATCCTGTAAAATAACTGCGCCCACTGCGCTACGTGAAGAATCTACAGACAATTTAGCGGTTTTTTAATATAAAAGTTAATAAGTACTGGAGACGAACTTACAATTTTCTTTAAATTGACAAAGGACTTATCATGGTTGGCATCCCACAACCAAGTGACGTCTTTTTTAGCAAAGTCCTTAAAATTTCTGTTTCTTTCGACAAATCTTTAATAAAAGACCCCAAGTAATTAATCATACCTCAAAAATATTGTAAGTCTTTCTTACAAGTGGGAATTGGTAATTCGCGGATGGCTCTAATCTTTGACTCAACTGGTCTGATCACTTGACTGCTAAAAATATGACCTAGAAATGTAACTTTCTGTAAGCCAAAGTGACATTTATTCAGATTAAATTTTAAATTTACTTCTCTGGCTCTTTTAAAAACACTTTCTAATCTCCTTTCATGAGATTCCAGGTTCTCTCCCCAAACTAAAATATCGCCAACGAAAACTATTACCCCTTCCAGATCAGCAAATATTTCCGTCATTATTCTAGGGAAAAAATCGGGGCAGAATTTATTCCATACGGAAGCCTCAAAAATTGATACTTGCCGAAAGGTGTTTGGAAAGTGCACAAATCCGAACTTACATCATCAAAAGTTATCATCCAAAATCTTGAGAATTCATCTAAATTTGAGAAATACTTTGCTACCTTAATTTTAAATCCAATATTGTCCATCGAAGGTGTTGGTTAATGTGTTCTGCAAATTGCCCTATTTAATAATTAATAATTGTCTAAATAAATTCGTAACTGTGAATTTTTTTCTCTACCGCAACAATCGAACTCACCCACGGTGTTGGTTTTGTAACTTTGACAATGACCTTCATTTCCTCCATTCGATCTAATTCTTTTTTTTTAATTTATCATGCAGCTTGAATGGAACCTTTCTTGGTGCATTGATTTTGGGTTGAACATCATCTCGAACTGTTAGGTGACATTCATGAGGCAAGCATCCGAGACCCTGAAAAACCGCATTAAATTTCTTTACTATATTGTTCATTGACAAATCATTTTTAGGAATATTTTCAGAATTATTTGTGTTAGAGTACATACGCTTTATTATTCCCATTGCGTGACAGGTAGTTAGCCCTAATATAGTTTACATGATTTCAATTCAGTAATGAAATTGTTTTTACTAAAATTTCATAAATATTTAACAAAAGGAGTACGCAGGTGCAATTTTAAAATGTTAATAATAATAATGAACGAATTAAAGAAGTAAATAGTGAAATACATAAGCATATGGACGTTTTTGAATTTTGATGTGCAGAATTGTGCACAATCAGTCTCTGTGGCACATTTCCACGATGTATACAAAATGTTGTACATCTTTGTTTATGATCCGGAAGTCCGAGCAGTCAATACAGAAGTCAATCTGGAAGTTCGAGCAGTCAATCCAGGGGTCAGTCCGGAAGTCAGGGCAGAGTCTGTACCAAATGTGGACACATTCACCGCAAAAACTGCCCAGCGTCATTAGCTGAATGCGTTAATTGTCTGAAGATTGGTCATTATTCAAAATTTTGTTTCAATAGGAAATTGAAAGGTAGAAAAATTAATGTTAATTCATTGTCACAAAGTAAGATACCTTACAATGACCATACAATTGATACATTGAATTGCAACAATATAAATACATCATTGAATTCATGGCACATTTCTTTAAGAACAATGTTCTAATTTCATGTATTATGGAAACAGGTGCTAATGTAAATGTTATGTCTTTTACAAATTTAAAAAAACTTTGTCTGAAAAAATTATCACAGAAAGGGCATTCAAAATAAATTCTTTCGGTGGTACACATATTCCAACAAAAGGAATGTGTAAGTTAAATTGTTTTTATAATAATGATAAAAATGTGTCCATTTCCTTTGTCATTACTGAATTGAAATCATGCCAAACTATATTTGCAGAATTGAAATCATGTCAAACAAGATTTGGGCACTGTAATTTATGTAGGTATTATGCATTCCAATAAAGTGATCGTCCAGACTAGTTACTTCACTTAATATTGATTAACTTTTGTTTGAGAAAACCAAAAGATGTTTATTATTTTGTTTTGTTATTATTTTATTTTGTTTTATTATTTAATTTGTTTGGATGTCCTGGTCTTCTGTCATGTTGTCTCATCGCCGAGGCAATATCCTCTGAATTTATTTTGATATTAGCACTTTCTATCAGTTTCATAGCGGTTGTTTTGGGATTTTCTTCAGTCTTTTCCTCAATGCCTGTAATTTCAATACAGTCATCAAGGTTCGACTGTTCCAAAGCAAGCCACTCTGGTTTCCAGATGCTTAATATTTTTACTTTTAACTGCCAAATCATTTTTTAAACGTTCAACTTCTCCTTTAACCTCATTCATTTAAAAATAACTTTAAAATAGCCGATAACCCTAACCTTACTAACCTATTTGACCATTTTTTTTATCGTCACTCTTGACCTTTCTGAGGTGGTTCTGAGTTGGTTTCATTCTGAGTTGGCCGGTCACCGAAAATTATATTGAACATAGCCGCGCCCTTTTTTAGATTCCTCTAACTTCTTTGTTTTTGACGTCACAAGTCCCCATAGATAAAAGTCGTCAAATATTGGCATCTCTCTCTCTGGTTTCAATCGTGGGATTGGTTTGCAGCAATTTCATCTTCATCTTCACTCTTCCCTGTCTTGTGCGGCTCTTTTGAAGTCTGCATATGATGAGCAGCGCACGTCCACCAGCAGGTCCTCCAGGTACTCTCGGCGTGAGCGTCCCCTAGCGTTTGTCCCCTCGGTCATACCCTCCATTATGGCATGCAAAAGGCCTTCTTGTCTTATTACATGGCCGATCGTTGTAGGTTCAGTGAAGAATTGCAAAAAGAATTTCCTTTTTGGCAAAAGTGTTTGCATTAATTTCTGAATGTAGTTTTAATTCGCCGCATACAGATTTAATTTAAACCAGTTTTGTGTTCAGAATTCAAAATTCCAGTTGGATTCGTCTGCTGAGATATTTCGAAGGAAAATATTCTCTTATTCGAAGTGCATTAGAGGGGACCCCACCACTTTCCAGTAAAGAAAATATTCTCTAAACACAAAACAGATGCAAAAAATATTTGTGAAATAGTGAATATACCTACCACATCAATGGAACACTGTGCATAATTTTATATCTGAATAATGTAACTTTCAGGTATTATCTGTATCCAAAAAACCTTTTCCAATAACAAAACAAAATAATAAAAAAGCTTTTGGTTTTCCCAAACATAAGTTAATCAATATTATTATATTTTATTTATTATATAATTATATTTTTCAATATTATTACGGGAGAGTGGTATAGAAATTGTTTGAAATTATTATTTTTTTAGCTTTTAAAATCAATACTATCTCAAACGGAGCATCACCTGCACACTGCACAAATTGTAGGCAAATAAAGATACAGCGCCGACCAGCTGATCGATGACGGCCATTTTGATTTTGAAGTTCGTAGTAAAAGTGAATCGTTCGCGAACGAGTCGGCTCAGTGACCCAGATCTTCATACGGATCCGTAAGATCTGGTTCCGTAAGACCGATCTTCAAAGCTACGGACACACTTGCTCGCGGTTCGCGGATCTTTGCGAACGAGTGAGCTGGTAGCAATTGCTACTAGGTAGCATGCTCTTTGGCTTCTAATGAGCAAGTGTGTCCAAACAGTGTGTCCAAAGTGGTACAGACTCTGCCCTGACTTCCGGACTGACCCCTGGATTGACTGTTTGGACTTCCGGAATGACTTCTGGATTGACTGCTCGAACTTCCAGATTGACTTCTGTATTGACTGCTCGGACTTCCGGATCATAAACAAAGATGTACAACATTTTGTATACTTCGTGGAAATGTGCCACAGAGACTGATTGTGCACAATTTTGCACATCAAAATTCAAAAACGTCCATATGCTTATGTATTTCACTATTTACTTCTTTAATTCGTTCATTATTATTATTAACATTTTAAAATTGCACCTGCGTACTCCTTTTGTTAAATATTTATGAAATTTTAGTAAAAACAATTTCATTACTGAATTGAAATCATGTCAAACTATATTAGGGCTAACTACCTGTCACGCAATGGGAATAATAAAACGTATGTACTCTAACACAAATAATTCTGAAAATATTCCTAAAAATGATTTGTCAATGAACAATATAGTAAAGAAATTTAATGCTGTTTTTCAGGGTCTCGGATGCTTGCCTCATGAATGTCACCTAACAGTTCGAGATGATGTTCAACCCAAAATCGATGCACCAAGGAAGGTTCCATTCAAGCTGCATGATAAATTAAAAAAAAGAATTAGATCGAATGGAGGAAATGAAAGTCATTGTCAAAGTTACAAAACCAACACCGTGGGTGAGTTCGATTGTTGCGGTAAAGAAAAAAATTCACAGTTACGAATTTATTTAGACAATTATTTATTATTAAATAGGGCAATTTGTAGAACACATTAACCAACGCCTTCGATGGACGATATTAGATTTAAAATTAAGGTTGCAAAGTATTTCCCAAATTTAGATGAATTCTCAAGATTTTGGATGATAACTTTTGATGATGTAAGTTCGGATTTGTGCACTTTCCAAACACCTTTCGGCAAGTATCAATTTTTGAGGCTTCCGTATGGAATAAATTCTGCCCCGATTTTTTCCCTAGAATAATGACGGAAATATTTGCTGATCTGGAAGGGATAATAGTTTTCGTTGGCGATATTTTAGTTTGGGGAGAGAACCTGGAATCTCATGAAAGGAGATTAGAAAGTGTTTTTAAAAGAGCCAGAGAAGTAAATTTAAAATTTAATCTGAATAAATGTCACTTTGGCTTACAGAAAGTTACATTTCTAGGTCATATTTTTAGCAGTCAAGTGATCAGACCAGTTGAGTCAAAGATTAGAGCCATCCGCGAATTACCAATTCCCACTTGTAAGAAAGACTTACAATATTTTTGAGGTATGATTAATTACTTGGGGTCTTTTATTAAAGATTTGTCGAAAGAAACAGAAATTTTAAGGACTTTGCTAAAAAAGACGTCACTTGGTTGTGGGATGCCAACCATGATAAGCTCTTTGTCAATTTAAAGAAAATTGTAAGTTCGTCTCCAGTACTTATTAACTTTTATATTAAAAAAACCGCTAAATTGTCTGTAGATTCTTCACGTAGCGCAGTGGGCGCAGTTATTTTGCAGGATAGTAGACCGATTGCTTATGCATCAAAAACATTAAGGTCCCAGCAAAATTATGCACAAATAGAGAAAAAATTACGTGCCATTTTATTCGGGTGTCAAAAATTCCATCAATATATCTATGGTCACATTGTCCACGTGGAAACAGATCATAAACAATTGGTCACAATTTTTAAGAAATCACTTTCTGAAGTTCCCGCAAGGCTACAACGAATGGTATGTTTACGAGAGATGGGAAGGCTGATAGAGATATTGAAAGGAGGGTAAATGCCGGTAACTCCATTTTCAAACACCATGACTTTAGACTTACTTACATTCATCATTAACTCATTCTTCATACATACTTCGTTCATCCTAGATACTAGAGACTGTAGATCTTCCATAGTGTTAGAAATCAGCACCGCGTCATCAGCATACAACAGGCAACATACTTTCAGACTATTCAATTTCGCGCCCAATTCCACATCTTTCAATTCTTGCATACAATTATCCATGTATAGATTGAATAACCATGGTGACATTACGTAGCTTTGCTTAACAGCTTTGTGATGTCAAACCACCCCGTAAAATCACCGTTCACCCTAACACATGCAACGCTTCCCTCGTACAGAGACGCAATTGCCTGTATGAGATTTGTATTCACTCCATACTTGGACAACATCTTCCATAGCTTTTTCCTGTCGACTCGGTCGTACGCTTTTTGAAGATCTACAAAGGCGCAGAAAAATTTCTGGGTTTTCGCCAGAAACTTCTCAGTGAGCATACGCAAGGAGAAAATCTGGTCCATGCATCCTCTTCCACTCATAAAGGCACCTTGCACATCCCTTATTTTATCCTTTGTTTCCGTTCTTACCCTTTCAATCAATATTCTTCCATACAGCTTGCCGACAGAACTTAGCAGGCTAATCGCCCTATGATTCCCACATTCCATGCGGGGAAACGGCGTGATGGTTAGTTAGTTAGTTCAGAAACCAGATTAAAATTATTAGCAAATAAGAAGATAATTTCTAATTGTGAAAACATGGTATTCCTAGGAGAGTCATTATCTCCTTACTATAAGGAACTACTTTGGAAAGCCAAAACAAAGGGGAAAGAATTAAAATATAAATATATTTGGTACAAAAATGGAGCAATTCTAATGAAAGAAGAAGAAGGCAAAAAAATCAGGAAAATCAAACACGAAGATGACCTCAATAGGTTATAATAGAAGTTTAATAGTGAAAGGCACCGAAAAATATTTTCATTATTAAAATGGATATCGATTTTGGAAAATACATTGACTTGATTGATAATACAGAATCTAATTTAACCATTAAAAATTCATTTACTTGCAAAAAATTTTTAAAACATTCCAAATTTTCATTACTTTGTTTGAACGTTAGAAGTTTAAATAAAAACTTTGATGAAACCATAACCATGCTGGATAGTATTGAGCATCGTCCTGAAGTACTTGTTTTTTTACAGAAGCTTGGCTGAAAAATTTTACCAATATACCTAACATCCCCGGATACGCAGTTTACAACACAAATAATAACTATTTGCAAAATGATGGTGTAGTTGCCTATGTAAAACAAAATGTTCACGTGACTGTTGAGGAAGTTGTTTTCCCTGGAGCAAACTGCTTAAAAATGCAGATATCGAGTACCTTGTGTGTAATAGCTGTTTATAGATCTCCGTCCCTGGCTCATATAGATAATTTCCTTGAATCACTGAGTGCACTGCTTGACTCTACATCTATAAAAAATAAGGCGATCATTTTATGTGGCGACATAAATATTAATACTTTGGATTTGAGCGATATGAAAACTCAAAAATACCTCTCTCTTTTGGCTCTTTATGGCTTGAAGCCAATCATAATTTCACCTACAAGAGTTTCTTCTACCATTTTAAGCTGCATCGATCACATTATGGTAAAATCTAAATTTAAACCAGAGGGAGCTGTCTTCACTACTGACATAACAGATCATGATGTGATATTGCTGAGATTTATGAGCTTTACACTAAATAAAATAGCAAAAGATAATGAAAACTTGAAAACCGTCATCGATAACAATCTTTTGAAAGTCAAATTAAAGAAAGAATCATGGCAGTCAGTTCTGTCATCGCAAGATGTTAATTTAGCGACTGAAAATTTCATAAAATGTTTAAAAATGCATGTGGAAAGTTGTTCGTCTGTACGAAGTGTAAAGCATAACATGAAATATTTAAAACCTTGGATAAATAATGGAATTATTAAATGTCTCAGAACCCGAGACAAATTACACAACAAATGTCGAGCAGATTCAAATAATATTCAACTGCTGGATTATTACAAAAGATATAGAAACTGGTGTACACAAATTATAAAATACACAAAGCAAGCATATTACAAAAGGAAACTGGATAACGTCAATGGAAATACAAAGCAACAGTGGAAGATTATAAAGAAGGCTGTAAATATACAAAAGGAGCAAGTGTCTATAAAAAAATTAAAAATCAATAACAATATCATCTCAATGGAAGAGAATCCAAATATAATCACTAATCACGTAAATAGCTTCTTCAGTGATATTGGTCCTAGACAAATGTCAACCATGTACAAATGTTGGGCACGCGTCTGGCGTATTTCCCGACTATGCACTGGGGCCGAAGGAATCAATGACGCTAGTTCCTCGGAGCATCTGCCATTGTAATACCGGTAGAACAAGGATAGCATTCCCACCGGACGCCTGTGTTCTAAAGATTGCAATCCGTCGGTTAAGATGGGAGAATCTGTTAAGCGGACAGCCCGTTTCTGCACAGAGTCGAGGGTATTTTTTAGGTATTTTGGAGCTCCAGACCAGAGGTGGCTGCCAAAATCATATAGTCGGTCTCCTCTTTGTGCGGTTCGTTGTTTTCTCCTTGTTGTCTATTTTTTAGTTTCCTTATATCTTTAGCGCCCCCCCCCCCCCCCTTGAGTTTTTTCTGTATCCGCCACTGAATTAATATTAACAAAATCTTATTCATAGTGACAACGAGTAGATTAAAAAAATTCTAGTCAAAATTAGGATAAATAAATACCTGTCGGAAGGAAGAGAGAGAGAGAGATTCTAGGTTTTAGAAGATTTAATCCGACGCCCGGTAGAATCTTAGAAGTGGCCACAAGCAGACCTCCTTGAGCCCCCACAAGCCCTCAGCAAATCGACTCCGAATTCCATCCGGTCCCGACAAGCCCTCAGCAAAATGGTCTCCCACATAGGACTTGGCAGCGGATCGCCTTCCGGTCCCGTCAAACCAACAGCAGATGGTCTCTCTCATCAGGGCCGGTTTTAGCAGTACCAGCGCCCTGGGCGAGATTTCCACGGTGCCCCCTAACTGCAATTCAATTCCATACGAAAAAAGGCAATGGGTATAATGAATTAACCGTTTATTAAAAAAACAAACTGTTTATTTAAAAAAACTAATAAAATTTCACTTTTCTAGCCTTTCTTTCGGCGACATTGATAACCTTATAAAATTCTTCGATTAGGTTTTATCAAAATCGATGTTTTCAGCAATTTCATTTTCGATTGACAGTTGCCAAGTTTGTCAATTTAGATTGAGATATTGTCGATCGCAGATAGGTTTTTATCTTGAATGAATTGTTTCATTGCTTGCTAGTTTTTTTAAAAATGAGAATTGGAGAAATGTCGCCCTGTATCATTCTTCGGATAATTATCAATGTGAGTTTGCACTGGGTCACTAGTTATTATATTATGATCAATTATTTTGCTATTTTGAATAAACGGCCAAGTGGCTGGATCCGCTATATACGGAACAACAGTACTAACGTCATCTAACATTTGTATATGTAGTACATCACTAATGGAGTCATCCTGAGCAGCATCTGTAATTGTAGCACAACTTATTCCCTCACTTCAGGAAACTTCGTCCACAATCTCTTCAGCAGCTATCAAGCAGAACAATTTATTACACAACGCGAAATATTGCAACCTGGAATGATTTACGCGGAAGAAAAATTATTACATTTTAAAATATTGTGAAACCAACTGAGCTAGCACTATAAAAGGTCTGCGAAGAAAGCAGTTTGTATTCAGTCTTCACCGTCAACGATCAAAGCAACATCTCTACACACTTGCTATCTGAAGATCTTCGACATCAAAACGGTGCTCGATTCAAGACGCCAGTCTCGCCGTCACTGTTTGAAGCTCCAAGATACCACTCTTTCACCTCAAGCACCCGATGGGATAATACCACCTCAAGCACCCGATGGATAAGACGCTGACGCCTGAGCACTGGCCATCTCGCTCCGGGCTGCTAGCCCGTGGCCCCCTTGCATCGAGCCTTGCATCTCTCTGCCCTGATGATAACGCCTAAGCGTCATGGTTATCCTTGGGCTCATTTGAACTTGCTGATTCTCACCAAGCCCTTGAAGTCGCTGCGCTACCCCTGGCCAACTTGCTCCGGGCTGCTAGCCCGGCGCCCCCTTGCATCGAGGATAACGCCTAAGCCCCATGGCCATCCTTGGGCTCCTTTGAACTTGCTGATTGAAGCCCTTGAAGTCGCTGCGCTACCCCTGGCCATCTTGCTCTGGGCTGCTAGCCTGGGGCGCCCTTGTATCGAGTCTCGCATCTCTCTGCTCTGATACTGACGCCTGAGCCCTGAACCCTACTGCATCGGGGCTCCATCTTAGGCTACACCTTTACTTTCCGAAACTGCCAGAAATCCACTGAAGATGATATATATTTCGAGTCAAACGAGGAAACACTGCGTGCGCTATGTCAAAAGATTCATGATAAAGACTCCCGCCACGCCCAATAGAATGCAGACCTACCTGATGATGACGCCACGTCTGTCAAATGATGACACCATTTGGAGATGCGTGCTACACACCCGCAGTACCCCCAATAGAATGCAGACCGATACCCTGAAGCCAATCAACACGTGAGTGGCTGCGACCGCCCCAGCCTAGGATGCTAGCAACCCACCGCCACGCAATGATAAGACAATGCTGCGACCACCTTCTATGATGCTGGTGCCAGATATTAAGCAATCCACGACAACGCAATACTGGAGCGCGGTCCTCATTATCACAAGCAAGCCCTTAAAAACCACCACACCAAGCAGATTGCTGACCTGCTCGCAACCCTGAATGCTGCAACCTGCCACTCAACGCCAAGCAATGGATACATAACAACTAGAGAACATTCACCATCTGGAGCGCAGCCCATCCACCGCAGCCTACACGCTCCGAGGCAAGAACATTCCATCTCACAATACACTGTGAAAGATGCAATAGCACTCCACCTCAATGCGCGACAGAAGAGTCCGTCCAGCATAGGCGCTTCAGTAACCAGATACTCTGCTGCGGATCTCCAACAGCTGTCAAAGCGAGAGTACATGTCTATCAAGACATTGCAATTGTCGGGCGTCTCTGTGTGCCGGCGCTTTTTGTTTACAATTTTTGAGGAGGCCTACGGGTCTTGTACAAACAGTTTAATTTTAAGCTCACGCGGTAACGCCATTGTTTATTCATCGCTTTTATTTTAACATTTCATAGACAAGCAATCAATGCTGCCAACCATAGAAAAAATATTTTTTCTTAAAACAAAGTGAATGCATTATTCACAAGTTTGTACCAGTATTTATAACAGTAGAACATGGAAAAATGTATTAGAATAATTACACAAACCCGCTAGACCAGAGGTTCCCAAACTTATTTTTCTAGTAGAACCCTTTTAAAAATTTACTGATTTCGGTGGACCCCTGCTGCTACATTTCTACCACATTCCCAAAACTCGTTAAAAAATATGAAGATTACATCTAATGATGAAAAATTGCATTGCGCCTAGTTCCAACTCTGGAGTGATATAAATAAAAAGAAAAATAGTGTATTTTCTTGTGTTCTATTTATTAAAATAATATGATTACAGACTTAGGGGGGAAATACATGTAGATGACTAAATTTTTTTTTCATAAATTGTTAGTATAACTATTGAATGTGTTTCCAAAGTTTTAAATAAAAATTTCAATTCGTTCCGGTGTTATGAGGATGTTTGTGCCGAACCGCGTGGTAAACTTGAAACGCATTTTTCTCGTAACGACTTTTTTTTAAATTTGTGTGCACCTTAGCTTAAAAAGTTTTTAACATTTTAAAAATTTGCAAATACCGTATTTATATAATTATGCTCTATCTATGTGTCAAAAGAATTTTTTAATTGCAAAAAAATGTAAAAAATTGGCAAAAAATCAATGTTTCCTGTTTACACACCTGTGAAAAATTGAATTTCCATTTTTTGGGAATATTAAGGTTTACATAGAAGAGACACATCATATTTTTTAATTAAATTTAAAACTCTATTGATTTGAGATGAAAACCATGGCCCCCAAAATGACGTTCGATGCATGGCTGCGGATAATTTTCATATTTTTCGAGGAAATGCTTCGAACAATTCATATTTACATAGATGTATAAAATGATCTCAGAGTCAATAAATAATACACATATCTTCCATGCCAAAAAATTCATGAAAATCATTAAAAAACCTAGTCCTGTGTCCTGTATTTCCCACCTTAATAGAATTAAATATCGAATATGCAAGTTTTTACAAGTCACTGACCTTCTTAAAGTACACTACTCAAAAAAATTAAAGGAGGTTTTAGAAAAAGGAAATTATTGCTAAATATTAAGGCTGTCTGATCCATAAGCCGGTCTAACTGAAAAAAAAATTCAAGCCCGTGGACCAAAAAAATTGCAATTTTTTTTTCACTCTATCTATTAGGATTGCATGAGAACCGTAGCTCAAAATGTAGTTAAAGCTTCAAAATTCTTTTTTTAATCAAGTCTCAATACAACCATTTTTCACCGAAATACAGCCTGTCAAAAATCACCGCAAAATTTAGATTTTTTTTGCTTCCTTAATTTTTTTGTGAGTAGTGTATTATCTGCTTACATTGACAGGTAAAGCCAAGCCAACATTTTTGTTATTTACTATCGAAACCAGATACATTTTCGTGGACCCCTACATACAACTTGTGGACCCCCATTTTTCTATCACGCCAACGTAGACCCCCGTCGAGTCTCCCGTGGACCCCTGGGGGTCCACCTGGACCACTTTGGGAATCACTGCGCTAGACAAACCTTGCTTTGCCAACAAACCATTCAAAACCTGGGATGTTTTTTAAATTTATAATGAAATGCTAGTTTATTTTAGAGAATTTATTTTATAAGATTGGTTCTTCCGACAAATGTCATATTTGATTGTCTTTTAGTTAAAAAAGGAACATTCCGTATTATCCGTGCATCAAACTTCGACAACACGAACGTTCCGTATTACCCGCGAGGTGGAATTACTGCATATTTACCATAATTTCTTCTCTAATGGCAACATAAGCAAGGTAAATCAGCCAGTCCGTATCTTTTAGTGGCGGGCAAAGCGGCTCAGTTGAGCGAGCCGCTTCACTAGGTCCCGTTCAATGAAAAGATCTGGTTCCGTGAACCGGCTCGACCGGTCGGACTATAGACATAGACCATCTCCCCCCGCCCCACCCCCACCCTTGGCCCTCCTTAATACTTCATTAAAAAGGAAATCCAATATTTTGGGGTTCCCCTTTTAATTGGATTCTTGGATACATTTTTAATTCCCTTTTAATTGGTTTCCCCTTAGTTAGAATGAAAATGAAATCAAGAAACCCTTGGTTTGGTTGAGTTTTGGAAACGAAATTTAGATGTAGTAATATTTGTTGAATACCTCATATAAATATTTAATACCAACATTACTTTTTAACGATTGTTTAGATGAATTATTGAAAATAAACAATGGGGATAATAATAATAAAGCACATCCATGTTATATTACAAGATGTTTTTGTTAAAATAAACAAAATAATATGGCCACCATCACGAATGCACGCGTACACGCATGTATCCCGATATTATTATATAGTAGAGCTTTAAATACATGCACACTTAGCAGCTACGGTACGCCACCGCGCAGAAAAGTCTTACAGTGAACAGAGCTGTAAACCGTTACCTTACTTTCATCTTTTACTTTTTTGCGCGGCTGACTGGAGTGGTGCATATCTGTGAACGAACGATCAACCCGTATCAGAAGTGAACCGCGAACCGCAAGACCCGTTGAACGATACCGGCTGTCAGCTCCCACGGGTCAGTCGGCTCACCGGATCTGGTGGGTCAGTTGGCTCACCGGGTCACTCGTTCACCGTTCGCAAATATCCGCGAACCGAGAAGATCGGTCTTTGGAAACCGGATCTTCCGGATCCGTACAAAAATCCGGTTCACTGAGCCGACTCGTTCGCGAACGACTCACTTCTAATATCTTTGCCATGTGCGACATTCCAATGTTCCAACTTCAAACATTTGGACTATCGTGTGGAGGGGTGTTCGTGCGTTGGAGTTCGAGTTGGAAGGTTGGAGTTCGAGTTGGCCGTTCGCATATAAGTATATAATTATACGTGCGTAATAATTATAGGCAACTAATATAAGATACAGCGTAGCTACATCTGTTCGGTGTCCGCCATTTTGGGTTTGTAATTCGGTGTTGGAGGGTTGGCCGCAGCCACCACACGATCGGCCAACCTTCCAACTCCAAACTAAGTTCGGAGTTGGAAGGTTGGCTTTGGTGTGGAAGTACCATAAGCGGGCTAAATCTACCGCTCAAGTTTTGATGAGCCGCAGAATAATTTCTATTTTAGACCCCGAGGTGCAGGCGGGTATAACTCCGATCCAAAAAGTCAACCGAATCTTTTAGCGCATTCAGACGTTTCAATTGTTGTTGATCCACTTGTATACGTAAAAAGTTGAATAAGATTATGTTCATGCGTTTCAATTTAAGTAGAACCGAATTTGACATTCAATATGGCGTCAACTGAAATAAAATTGTCAGTGCGTGCGTTTCTCTAATTTCTGATGTTCTGCGAGACGAGCTCGAGATTATGAAAACCATAAAAAAACGTCGTATTTGGGCGAGAAAATGGATCACGAGAAGGAGTGAATTAGGCGCATCCAACACAATTTAGAAAGAATGGCCCTAGAAGACTGAAGGATATAGAAATCACTGGATGACAGAAAAACAATTTGATGAGCTGCTTTCCAAAATTGGCGATAAAATTTTTCCGAGATGTTTAAATTAATAATAATTAAGTACTTCTAACTACAGTAACCGGAGAAGCAAGGAAATAATGCGTTTTTTGTTAAAATTTGCTTTACCATATCCTAAAAACGACAACGCCAAACGTCTGACATAGTTAGGTAGTTATTTTTATTAGATTTGTACAAAGTGTTTTTTTTCTTTTTATTTATGCGTATTAATCAGTAGTATATAACGTCTTTGTATTAATGGTGACGCATGCTCTGAATATTTACCGTTATTTTTTGTCATTATCATAATAATTGGATAGGTATTGTAAATGAAACACATATTATTTATTGCAGTATCACGGGCATTTCTATTTTTGTACACTTCTTACTTTTGATCCCAAAGACAGGGATACATAAATCTGAACATCAAATCATCCGACCATTTCAGATATTTTATCGTTGAAACGGATTCCATGACGGTAGAAACTAGGAATGTCTAACAAATATTGACATAAATGTTTGACGTCTACTTGTGCCCGCGAGTAACTATGGTGACCAAGATGGTGCGGTCATACTCGAACGTCAAAAGTAGACGGGCTATCAACTTTAGCTAGTCAACAAAAAACTTGTTCAACTCTGTTGAAAGGAGGTTCACACCTGTCTACATGCTTTCAAGTGTCGAGTTGTCAACTAAAATTGAACCGTGTGAACCGGCTAAATCTTTGGTGATATCATAAGTCCCCTTCGATTTGTTTATGGTCCACGGCTGGTAAATCAACCAATATGAACCTTTAATTTTTTTTTGCATTTCTCGGCTTTATTTTCGTTTGACATATACATTATTTTTTTAATGTATTGTTTAAATTGTATTTTAAGATATGCTGTACATGTTTCAGTTTTCAGAACGTATTTATGTTTAACCCGGGATCTAATAATTGACGCTGTCCAATATCACGATTACATCTTAAAAAGGTAAACTGGTTTTCTATATTGCATCGTTCTATCTCATTAATTTAATTTATTTCGATGCTGGAAAGGAAAAATGCAATACACCTGTCGTGACAAAGATGAAACAAAGCCGGGCGGCGCTTTGCCAACACAAACGTATTCCACAATTTCCTTTCCTGGATTTTGAAACTAGTGCTTATGTTTTTTTTATTATATAAAATAGATTTTAACAATTAGCGTTTCATTTGCTTTTTTCATAAGATATTAGATTTTCATGGCCAAAAGTATTACCTATAGAGATTTATTTTTGGGGTATTGTACCGTGTTGCGCCAACTGCTTCTTTAGCCAACATTACACATCTACCCTGCTGATAGGAACAACACATTATCAGTAAGCTTGAACTTTCTGTTCTTATTTTCAACATTTTTTATATTCTTATCAGTTCATTAATAAATTTATTCCTATTTTTCAGTGGAATCGGAACCGACAAAACTTTACTTGTTTACAATATACCATTCTCTACCCAGACTCCAATACATTCGCTTCTGTTTCTGGAGATAGTAACATGAGGTTAAGGGAAATACTATCAGTCATGGTCCACGATTTTTATTACTTTCATTTTACAATAACATCAGACAAATGTAATGTATTTATGCAGGTTTCTTTATATAAGTAAGTAGGTATCCTATAACTTGGTTTAAAATGAGAGTGTAACGGACGTGTTACGTACCCTCGTTTGTTTTTTCAGCAAAAGTCATCGCTGGCGGCATCCTCTACATTTAGTGGTCATTTCTTTGAAATTTCCCTTGAAATTTCTGGCCACTAAGCTCGTTAGTACCATGCCGCCAGCGACGATCTTTTCGCCGAAATATTTATGTATAATTTATCATTATTACCCCTTTTTATTATGTAAAATGCCCCGGTGCAACAAATAAATGCTTGCGTGCTAAGGTTGCCACCGGGAGACATTTTAAACTCTTATAATTTACATACTTGCTATTTTCCTGGGCTCGGTGGTGATGGCCCCTGCAGGAGGCCAACCAAAATGGCACGCACCTTTCCCACTGGGCAGGGTGGTGGCCCTGCAGGAGGCCAACCAGCAAAATATGTTTTTTCACTTAATCAAACTCTCACAACCCGCAGGACGATGAAATTAACATATTTCATTCCAGAGTCCTGCCGGGCATTCAGGGAAAGAGAATTTAAACATCTAACCCTTAAACTCGCAATGCTAGGGCATTTTTAACTCAGAAAAAAGACTTAGAAGAATTCCTTACAAAAATCCGTTTTTTCCCATTTCAAAAATCCAGGGACCTCGCAAGACGATGAAACAAACAGGTTTCAGTAGCTAGTCTTGCGAGGGACCTGGGAAAAATAGTAGATTCTTTATATAACTTCCCACAATTAGCCAAACATTTAAAAACCTAGCATAAATTGTAAAATTGCCACAAACTCACCAAACTAAAAATCTAGGGATAAGTAATACCCACACAAATATGTTAGCATTAAGATATGTACATATATATTTCAAATTTAACCTGTATCATTATTTGTAAGTCGCAATTTCAAGCGACCACTTTCACGGGCGGCACCGGCAAAATAAGGTGTGACGGAAACGCCGCCCTATTTATACGTACGGGCAAGGTCAAACCTTTTACCCCAAATTTGGGTATAAAAGGACCCACATTTTTAAAAATAAATCAGTGTTCATCTCTACTCCACAAACTCGTGTTTTATTCTTCGGAAGTTTATTGCTCTTTCCTACCTTTGGAAATCTTCCACCTGCTGCCTCCTGCTGAAGTTCTGCCTGAACGAGTACCTGGTGCCTACCGCTGCAGTCGGCCCTAACTCTGGGCACTGCCAAGGCACCGCTCAGGCAGAAACTAGGCGCATCCAGGACCATTACCACTGGATGTAGGGAGGCCAGCCAACTCTAATCACCATCATCAGCGTGTACCTCTGGAAGGCGTGCACGAGACCGGTCCCTTTTTTATAGTTCTTGTAAAGACGCTGATACGTCTGTTACAGAGAGTCTTCATAAATTAAAAGACATGGAAGGAAATTTAACTACATACATACATAGGAATATACTATAATACATATACACAAATACAATAAAAATTGCATAATTTTACAAATTTCCATAAATAAACCAAAATAATTTTTAGAAAATATTAGGTACTACTTAAGTTCTATGATTTCAGGAAATATATGGTGAGCTTAGTTAATAAACATATATAATAAATTTTTGAGCCCCGTATGAAGACATACAATATTATTATTTTTTTTTTTCGTAAAGCACATGTGTTTGTTTTTAAAGAGATGTATGAGGATAGTTTTTACATAGATGTGTCGAACATCAAAGACTCTCATTATTTTGAATATTAGATCACTGTTTGCAGTTAGAGAAAGTTTGAGAATAATTTTCATAATTGTTTTCTGCACCTTTTCGACAGGATCAAGAGCTGATGAAGTGCCCCCTTCCCATGCAATGATACCGTACTCAATGATAGATTGGGTGATTGCAAATTAAACCGTTTTTAGGAGTTGTAAGTTAAGAAAGTTCCTTATGGATCTGAAGAAGTGTATTGTTATTCTAATTTTATTTGCAATGATCTGGGTGTGTAGGTTCCATTTGAGGTATGGGTCAATGGTGAGGCCGAGGTACTTCATCTGTGAAGCGCTCTCTACACTGGGGCACTCACTACATTCATTGGAATTGGTACAGCTATGTATTTTTATGGAGTAATCATCATTAGGTTGGCCTGTAGTATTGATGCTTGAAGTGACATATTTTGTTTTCTTCGTGTTAAGGGTAAAAGTGTTGATATCTAACCATTTTTTTATGAAGTTAGTATTTTTTCAGCTTTTTAAATAGAGCTGACCAATTATTGTCTTCGAATAATAAGATAGTATCGTCTGCAAAGCTAACAATTTGTCCCTGAATTTTAAGGTTGCAAAAATTGTTAATATATATATATATATTTTTTTTTTTTTACATAAGCTCCACACAGGAGGCCCTGAGGCAAATAATTTCCCTGAGGGCCTATGTCATCTTTAGGGATGCTGTGTGGAGGGTCTTTTAGGGAAAGGAAGGAGAGGAGGGTTCTGGGAAGGAAAAGGGTTTAAGGGGTGGGTAGGAATCTGGGGTTCAGTGTGTCCTGGTCATCAGACCTAAACACACCTCATCCCATGAACCCGGAAGATTGTATTTTTAAGATATTGTAAGAACAGAGTCGGTCCCAAAACGCTTCCTTGTGGAATTCCATAGTCAGTTGAGCGCTGATTACAGAGGGTATTCTGTATTTTAATCTATTGCTGGCATCCATTTAGGTAGCTTTTGAAGAAGTTTAGCTCTTTGTCCGTAATGTCAACTTTCTCTAGTTTTTTAATTAGTTTAATGTGTGATATTGTATCAAAAGCCTTAGATAGGTCTAAGAATATTGAGATACATTTATTTCCTTTATCAAGGCTTTTTACAATGAAGTCTGTCACACTAGCAATGGCATCTGATGTACTTCTGGTTTTTTGAAATCCATATTGATTATTTGAAAGTATTTTATGGCTCTCGACGAATTTTAAAAGTTGTGCATTTTTGAGGTTTTCAAAAACTTTAGACAAGCTATTTAGTAGAGTAATTGGTCTCTAGTTGTTGGTATCCGTCTTGTTTCCATATTTGTAGATGGGAATTACGATACTTTGTTTTAGCTTAGAGCGGAAGTAGCCTTGTGTAATGCTTAGGTTTGCGAGGTATTCCAGTAGCAATGTAATCTCCGAAGACAGCATTTTAAGGATTTTGGTTGTAATTTCATCTGGTTCAGCGTAAGAAGTGTTTTTTAGAGATTTTTACAGTTTGTTACAGTTCGGAAGAGAAATTTTATATTTATGTTATATGCTTTATCCTCTGAATTGGTAGATTGGGTGTACCACTCTGGGGGATTTTAGAAGCAAGATTTGGACCAATGTTAATAAAAAAATGTTTACATGTTCAATAACGAGCTTAGGATTTTTCGTGGTTTCAACAATGTGTCCATCAACAGAAAGTTTATTAATGCTCTGTTTCTCTTTTGTAGTTTGTGAGTTTGTGGCTTCACTTAGTATTTCCCATATTTTTTTGGGATTGTTGTTACTTTCTTTAATTTTTTTTTAATTGTAAATTTTTTTTACTTTTCTGGTGACGTTACAACACATGTTTATATATCTTTTATAGTAGTTGGATGTTATTTGGTCATATGGATTATCTTTGGTTTCTTTGTGTAGCATTTTACAATTATTTGGCGCGTATTAGTAGAGCACCTGACCGGCAATCAAAAGGACACGGGTGCAAGTCCCGTTGGCGGCATGTATCTTTTCTCGGAAGATTTTTTTAATGTAGATGTGTGTTTCAGGCTAATAATTATTGCTTATAATAATTGTTATCCTCAATAAACGGCTGCTTGCATTAATTTGTGTTTAATATTTTTCAGTTTAATTTTTCATATTTTTCAAGCTCTTTCTTTTTTGTTTATATTATGTTTGCATTGTTATTTTGTTAATTTTCCATAATATTTGTCTCATTTATTTTTTGTAACCGATTCGAAATATGGAATGTGTTGCATTGCACTCCCCTGCATATTTTCTGGAAGAAACCTTTATAATTATAATGCTGTTTACAAAATACCTATGTGAAATGTTTATATGTTACAATGTGTCTGTTGTGAAGATCAAAAATGTCATATTTAATTCCTTTGCATTTGGTTTATATTTATTATACAACCTGTTAATATTTGCACTAACAACGATCGTCATCGTCAGGTATCGCAATTACCATGAACAACGATTAAAATGTATTTAATAAAAACTTCACACAGTATCCCCAAAGATGACACAGGTCCTGAGGTAAATTTTCCTTAGAGTGCAGACTTTGATTTTTGTTTTTAAAAACCTCCATCGAGAGGGTTAGATACTGTAATTGCTCAGTAAAGGTCAAATACGATAAAAACTCTTCAATAAATATTTTTTTTTTTTTTTTTTTTTTTTATTATTTATTGAAACATTTATTATAATTACAATTTTACAACTAAATATTTTTTTTTACAGGTTTTTTTTTTTACTACCCTTCCATTAAAAGCATTTGCTTGTGTATGGAAGGGGAGTGTACATAAATGCTATTAGTTATTAGTTAGGTATAAGTTAGTACTTAAATAATTAATTGTACATAAATATATGTGAGCTGCAGTATTTATTTGATAATGGTGTGTTTTTTTTTTTTTTAAAGAAAGAATGTTATGGAGAACTAAGATATTTGTAAGATTAATTGACAGTAGTTCTTTTCTTAAGAACATCTTTAAAATGTCTCTTGACAGAGAGCAGCATTCGGGCCTTATCATTGATGCTTCTGATTTCCTCTGGTAGACGATTAAAAAAATTTCTTCCCTGATAAGTATAATGATGCTGTGCAAAAGACGTATTTAGTTTTGGGCATAGAAAAACATGTTTAAGTCGAGTTCTGTTTTCATTTAAAAATGGATATTTATCTTTTTCTTTTATTATTTGAATTACTGAATTTTTAATATATAAATCTTTAAATGTGGGTACTTGAAATTCTTCAAACAGGCGTTCTGTTGGGTAGTCTAAGGATTTTTTTAATATAATTTTAATAATTGTTCTTTGTACAATTTCTATTGGAAGAAGGTTACATTTATACGCGGATCCCCAACTAATAATAGCGTATTGTAGAGTGGATTGAACTAAGGCATAGTAGATTAAATATAGATTTTTTATCGACAGAAAATTTCTAATTCTTAAAAATATATATATTAATTTTCTGATTTTGTTTACTACTTGACAAATTTGTTCCTTCCATTTCAGATTTTTATCGATAATTACGCCGAGATATTTAATTTTATTTGTTGTTTTTAATATTGTACAGTTTGATTTGCAATAATGTTGGTTGTGAATTTTAGTGTTATCGTGTATGAGAATGTTAAAATTTTTGGGACCGTCGTTTGGATGGATTGCAAATGGAATTACAAATGTCTTTTCACTATTTAGTGATAGTAAATTAGTGTCGAAAAAATTCTTAAGCGTATTGATGTCTTCTGTGGCCTGTAATTCTACATTTTCCCAAGTATTTTCACTTATTATTAAAACTGTATCGTCGGCGTATGATGTAATTTGACCATGTAGATGTTGAAAAAAAATATCGTTTACATATATGGTGAAAAGGATTGGTCCAAGCACTGTACCTTGGGGGATTCCAAAGCTTGAAATCTCTTGATCACTATTAATACGATTGATTTTTACCACTTGAGGGCGGTTTTTTAAGTAGTTGGTGATCCATTTAATCGCGTTGCCTTTTATGCCAATATCATTTAATTTTTTTAATAGAATCTCATGGGATATGCTATCGAAAGCCTTTCTGAGGTCAATAAATATGCCCGCACATTTTTTACCTTTATCTAATGATTCGTAAATGTATGAAGTTACGTTAGCAATTGCATCATGTGTGCTGAGTGATTTAATAAAACCAAACTGGTTTTTGTGTAGTATTTTATTACTATCTAGGAAATTTACTAATTGTTTTTTTACTATTTTTTCAAAGATCTTTCCTATGTTAGAAATTAGACAAATTGGGCGATAATTCGTTACTTGGTGTGGATCACCAGATTTGTAAATAGGTGAGATTATTGTGTTTTTGTAGTTCATTGGAAATATTCCTTTCGTTAAACTCAAGTTTATTAAATGAGTGATGGGTTTTATTAAGTAAGATTTCATAGATTTTAACATGTGTGCCGTAATAGAATCAAAACCGGGAGACGAACCTCCTTTCATATTTTCTATTATTTTTAAGATTTCACATTCTGTTGTTATTTCAAATGTTGAAAGTATATTACGTTTATGTAAATTTTTATTTTTATGTTTTTCCGGGTTAGAAGGTTTATGAATATTTTTCGCAAGATTTTTTCCAACATTTGCAAAGAAGGAATTAAATATGTTTGCACATTGTTTAGGCTGTAAATTGGCATCTATAATTTTTTTATCGTGTTCGATGTACTTAATATTTTGTGTTTTTTTTGTATTGTCTATGGCCAAATTCACAGTTTTCCACATTTGTTTATGGTTATTTTCTGAAGATAATATTTTATTTTTAAAAAACTCTTCCTTACTTTTTTTAATATAAGATGTTAATTTATTTTTATATTTTTTATAAAAAATATATGCTTTTTCATCATGGGGATTTTTTAAAGTTGTTTTATAAAGTTTTTCTTTGTTTCTGATAGATATTATAAGTCCTTTGGTAATCCAAGGTTTTAAACATCTTAATTTTGATTTTATGTGTATTATTATTTCAGTTGTCGAATTTTTAATGTGTTGTGACAGGATTTTTTCAAAGTTAGTCGAACATATTTCAGTATCATCACTCTTTAAAACATTGTTCCAGTCTTCCTTTTTTAGTTTTTCAGAGAGAATAGTCATGTCTATTGTTGATTTTTTGGGTATTAAATTATGTTTTTTATGTTTAATATTATTATTATACAGAAGTAAGCATGAATGATGATCAGTTATGTTAGTTTTCCAAACAATTGACTTTAGTTTGTGAAGATCTTTAATGTTTACGTTTGTCCAAATGTGATCTAAACAAGATGGAGTATGTTCTTTTATTTCTCTAGTATTTTTATTTATGCAAGATATGAAATTTTGTTCAGTCATACAATTGATGTATTCAGTTTTGTTATTATTTTCTATTTTTTCATTAATGTTCACATTAAAATCACCCACCACGAAGCAGAGTTTATTTTTTAATTTTAATAATATGTATTTGAGGTCATTAATAAACGTAATAATACTCGAGCCATGCGTTCTATAGATAGCTATTAAATGATATATTGATTTGCCGAGTTTGAAATGTACTTCGATGCAGTTTACCAAATGTATTGGGTGTTCTATAATGTTAACAATACTAAATTTATTATTTGCAAATATTATTATTCCCGAATTTTTGTTGATATCTACTTTGGTAGAAATATAATTGTACTCAGGTAAGTGATAAGACGGTGACTCAGCGTTCGTAAATGTTTCGGTTAACACTATGAAGTCCGGCTTTTTAATTAAATTATTTATTTTTAGAATTAGTTCATCTAAATTTTTCTGAATGCTACGGATGTTTATGTGCATAATAATTATATCATTGATGTTTTTAGAAATAATTTTGTTACATGAATCAGTACAAATACATTCATATTCTTGAATTTTAATATTTAATTCTAATTCTATGTTTTTAATATATTCACGATAGCTGTGCTATTTGCAGTGCAGTTTGCTTTACAAACCAGAACTAAAGTTCAAATACTCATGAAAACTCTTCTATAAATACGATGCCTGAGCGATTTGCGGGGCAGTTTGCTTTGAAACCAGAACTGGAGAGGTATTTACTGCACTTTTTGTTTAAATTCTGTATTGCGAAAAATAAATCATAATGCGTTATCTCCTAGAGATTGTGTTCGCCGTGTCTATGTTAAGGTGTGTTTTTGGAGAACTTGCGGAAGGTAAGAATAAAAAATATGTTTTCATACTTTATGTAAGTACTTACTGCATGTTTTAAATATAACAATACAATTTAGGTATTTTTTTTACAATAGCTATACGCAGGAGACTCTGAGTAAAATATTTTCCCTTTGGGGATGCTGTGTGGAGGGTCTTTTAAAGAAAAGGAAGAAGAGAAATTTCTGGGAAGGATAAGGTATGAGAGGTGGGTAGGAATCTGGGGGTCAGTGGGTCAATGGAAGACGATGTCAGAGGTGGGTCAATGGAAGACGATGTTCCAAAAGAGTTCTGCTTGAGAGGTCACAAGGTCTCCCTCAACCAGTCTCTCCTGATCCGGCCTGTCATTTATTTATTTATTTATTTTCCATGTTCTCCGTAAAACGGTTATTCACCAATACATTATGGAGAAGATTACAAATTAGACAAAAAGTATAGCAAAACACATAAAAAGGTCAGTTTCACTACTTTGTGACATACGTCAAAAGATAATTGTTAAACTGCCTGTAGGTTACTTTAAAAATGTCGATGGTCAATGCAGACTCGTTGAGCAGTTCAGTCGCTCTGTTGATTGGCACGTTCTGATAGGCAGAAGTCCTCGCTTTTGGAGCATAAAAAAGGGTATGGGACCTTCCACGAGTATACTTGTCTGGGACATATAAGTTAATCTCTTTCAAAATAGGTGGATTATGTATATGTATAGTTCCAGAGATTATCTTAAAAAAATGTTTTCCTAAAAATATTTTTCGGCGGGCTTCTAATGTATTAAGATCGAGCATTACTGCTAAGAATAAGGATGGATACAGGAAAGGGTAGTACATAATATATTCCCTCATATATAGGTAACGCATGAATCTCTTTTGTACTTTTTCTATTTCGAGAATATGGTTTTGCTCAGAAGGGGCCCAAATAATGGAGCTATATTCCAAGATACTGCGAACAAGTGCTTCATACGTTCTTCGGATTGCGATTCCGTTGGTAAATGATCTTGAATTACGAAGAACAAATCCAAGCATTTTGTTGGCACGGGAGACAATATCAAATATATGGGATTTGAAAGAGAGATTTGCTTATCTGCCCAACAGATGCTCATGCATCTGTTGGGCAGATACATCCGCCGCCAAGACCCGGACAAACCTTACCCCATGAACCCGGGCACCACCAAACGTAGCAAACCACTTGGGGTGACCTATAAATGGGTTATCCAATAAATGGTTCATTTTAATTCAAAATGAATAGAATACTAAAGCACCTTCCAGTTTTAGCGGAAAAGGGTGGAGCTGAGCGGGGTTGGACTTAGGCGAAATAACTTGATCTCCACCAAGAAAGAGTCGCCAAGAAGATAGGTGTTTACCTTCACTGTCGATACGAGAATTGAGCGTAGCGAGGTCAACGACAAATAAATCCATTCAAAACAAGTCATTGAACCTCCGCGCTCCGTCTCGAAGTGAACAGAGTTATTTTTGCGGTGTCGAGTACTGATTCTAGTGAGGAAGATTTCTGATTGCACGTATGCAATGAAGAAATGTTTGCCAAACTACGTTTATAAAAAGTGGCGTGCACAACCAAGATTTTTAGATAAGTAACAAAACTTTAAATCATTGAAGAAGAAGATAACACTAAATACCTAAACGAAAATATGTTCGTTTAGATTATCAGAGTTATCTGAAATGAAAATCTAGTCTCCTTCAACGGAAGCAATCTTGCGAACAGGACCTCCATCGATATGCTTTGTGTAACTCTAAGTGACCAGCTCAGGTATGGGGGCTCCATCGAAACCAGAGCCTCTCAGAAACTGGGCGTACTGTACAGGGCCCGCAGATACTTTAATAGTACACAACTGCTAACCCTGTACAAAGTGCGCCCCACGGTTGAATTTGGCAGCCACCTCTGGTCTGGAACTCCAAAATACCTAAAAAAAACCTTGACTCTGTGCAGAAACAGGTGGTCCGTTTGATAAATTCTCCCATCTGAACAGACAGATTGCAATCTTTAGAGCACAGGCGTCAGGTGGGAATGCTGTCCTTGTTCTACCGGTATTACAGTGGAATATGCTCCGAGGAACTAGCGTCAATGATCCCCTCGGCACCGGTGCATAGTCGGGAAACACGCCAAACACGCGCCCAACATTTGTACACGGTTGACATTAGTCACATGAGAACGGGTCGTTTCTATGACTCGTTCTTGAGTTCAACAGCTCGGCTGTAGAACGATTTGCCGGCCTCTGTGTTTTGTCCCTCCTACAACATGGGTCTCTACAAGACCCGTGTTCACTCCTTCCTTTCCTCAAAAAGACCCTCCACACAGCATCTTCAAAGATGACAAAGGCCCTGAGGGAAGTTATTTTCCTCAGGGCCTACTGTGAGGAGTTAATGTAAAAAAAAAATCTTCTTCAATAATACAAATATAGTAAATTGATGGGAAAAACCTTCAAAAGTTTTAAGAAGTGAGTTGTTCTAATAAAAATTGGTAAGCTCGCATTCTCGCGTTAGCTCGCATTCTCGCGTTAGCTCGCATTCTCGCGTTAGCTCGCATTCTCGCGTTAGCTCGCATTCTCGCTTTAGCTCGCATTCTCGCTTTAGCTATAGCGGAGCGGAGTCGTTCAAACCTATTTTAACTCGTTCGGTCCGCTCAGATCACATCGTTCTTGATGGAGTCCGTACGGGATTCCAGTGGAAGGCCATTTCAACTATGTTTATTGTAAAACCAACAAGTTTCCTAAGTTTACTTCATCAGGGTTGACATCAAACTACATATATACAACAATGTTCACAGACTAAGGTGTCAATGGAGAGGCGGGAGTGAGGAGGGGGCGGGAGGGGGGTAATAGGGCATAATTTTCAAAGGGAACAACTTTTAAAAACGGGTTTTTTATTTTTTTTTGATTATTTATAATAATTAAAATCACGATCTTTGTTTTAAGCAAACTTTTAAGAGTTTTAAAATTGGCTCACCTCGCGGTTTTTCTAACTAAAATTCCCAGTAACGAAAAAAAAACATAGACATATTTTTTAACAAACAGAATGTATATTGTTGTTATTATAACGTATAAGTAACGTTACACTCACCTCACTGTTTTTTCGTTTCATGTAAAAAAAATTTTTTAAATTTCAAATAGTTTCATGATGTTTTTTTTCAAATTGCGGTCGGAAACTTAAGTTTCATAAAGTTTCATAAAAAGCGTGGTGTTTTCTCTTTGCAATACCGTTTATATCATATTTCTCACTGTGATAGTATTATAACACTGGACATTTTGTTATCAGAAGAAGTGCATTATTCGCAAAAGTGAAGCTAAGATTACACTGGACATTTTGTTGTCAGAAGAAGTGGTTTATTCGCAAAAGTGAAGCTAAGATTACACTGGACATTTTGTTATCAGAAGAAGTGGTTTATTAGCAAAAGTGAAGCTAAGATTACACTGGACATTTTGTTATGAGAAGAAGTGGTTTATTAGCAAAAGTGAAGATAAGATTACTCTGGACATTTTGTTATCAGAAGAAGTGGTTTATTAGCAAAAGTAAAGCTAAGATTACACTGGACATTTTGTTATCAGAAGAAGTGCATTATTCGCAAAAGTAAAGCTAAGATTACACTGGACATTTTATTAACCAAAAAAGTGCATTATTTGCAAAATTACACTTGACTTTTGTGTAACATTTTTTTTAGTAATTGAAATTATTATTTGTAAACGGATTCTTTCTAAGATTATTATGAAATTCAAAATATGCGGTAGGCAAAGTAATTTCACGGTTTGCGCTTGGAACGTGTTCTTCCTACAATCGTACCTCGGATTATACCACAGAAATCCAAATCGATAGACTTGTCCTAACACGAAATCTGTGTATTATTTCCGTTTCCATGACAGTTGATCCGCCGACAACTGGTTTCCCCGACGTACTTATATACAATGTGCAGTCGGTTTACAAAAAATACGATAAACCTAACTATACAAAATATAACTAAGTGACCCTGAAGGGCAGAGCAGAGAGGATGTACCGCCAAATAACAAAAGTAACAAACACATTTTCATTCAAGGAAATATCTGCTTCTCTACATACTGTGTACGTGTGATACCAACGTAAAAGAAGAGAAAAAATCGACACTGTGTTTGAATTCGTTTGATATTCATACATACTTTTTTGAAGTCGATTTTGAGGTTGAATGGTATTTTATGTTGTGAGAGTGGATTTATGTGTTTGTGTCAAAGAATGACTGGCGAAGGACCTTGATTTTGTGTTACTATCACTGCTTAAAAAATGATAAAATACATGTTGCATAGAAATGAGAAGACTCATCGGAAAAGGATAAAACTTGTAGGCTGGCAATGCACTTGTATGATTCCTTTCCCATCCAAGAGGCACAATCACAATAGGCGTGAATGTTCGTTATTTTGATAGTACACAGCGGAGTTATTTATAATGGCGGATACACGGCGGAGCACAATGGTTGTCTCGCGACGGGAGTTTTATTACAGACTGAATAAGATTGGCGGGTAGGCAAATAGGGATGGGTAGGAAAAGGAACTTGCAACAATATTAATACCAATTCCAAACAGTGACAGTATGTATGCGTGCTATGTAGGTGTGTGTATGTGTAGGTTTGTGTATGGGCGTAATCATAGGTATTATAATATTCTTACAAGTACAAGGATATTACAATAGATTTAGTCAAATATAAACGTTAAACATTGTAAAGATTAATGATCAATAAGATGGATCAAGGAAAAAAATATTTATGAGATGTAATATTTTTGGTATGTGTCGTTATTCTCCTGTGCGATTCGTGTGGAAAAGGTTCTTTATTTAATTGATTTTCGGCTACTTAATTGTCGTTTTTTCGCATCCATAAAATTATATCCCGTCTTTCCGGTGTATAAAAAATGGTCTGATTTTTCGGTATGAAATTTTCAAAAAAATGTCAGAACAATGCGTTAAAAACTTCTCATCTGGAATGTCTTCCAATTCGAAGAAACGCGAAAGGCAAAATTCATCATTTTGCGTGAACGTACAAAATGATTGCGTGGTGTTTATACTTGGGTTTTCAATCATCGTTGGGGCAGTACCCAAGATGAGAAATCCCAAAGTAGTTTCGATAGCAAATGGCTGGCCGAGAGAACCTGATATTTTGTTTGCCTTTAGAATGCGAGCAAACATGTCACATCCCAAGATGATATCAATCTCACCGGGCGTACAGAATGTTGTGTCTGCTAAGGGCAAATTGTCAAGATACGATAAAGAGGAGCGGTTAATGTAAACAGTAGGCAACTCAATGGTTATGGTTTCTACTACATATGGTTTAATAGTATACGACTGAGTGATGTCATAGCGGGACAGTAATTTTAAGCAAGTTACGCCATTTGTCACATTTCTTACGTCACCTATTCCCGTGACGTAAGTTCTTGGAGATGACCGCATCGTAATATTCAAGCGTGAACAGCATTTGCGCGTTATGTCCCTTTGGGAGCCGCTATCTATTAGAGCCCGTATCGTCTGTACCTGGCCCTTAGCGTCTCTGGTAGTGCAAACAGCAGTTCCTAAGAGCGCAATAGTATTTGCACTAGGGCATGAATTTGTTACACATAACGAAACCGGATTCGAAGAATTTAAGTTATCATTATCGGCAGCCGTATGTGACGCGGGAGATGGTATTGGGTCCGTTTGTGACTTCCGCCCATCAGTTTGTTTGAAATACAACAAACTTTGATGGTTGAGTGCGCATGTTTTGTATGTACTCTTCGATTTACAAGCTTTTGTGATGTGCCTAGTACTGAGACAGTTCACGCAAACTCGAATCTTCGATGACTTAATACAGTTAAATCGCTCGCGTGGTTCTAGACTTGTGAATTTAGAACATTGGTATAAAGGGTGTGATCCCTTTTGACAGCAAAAACAAATTTCGATGGAGTGATTATCGATTTTTTCGACATTAATAAATGCCTTTGCGGAATTAGTTTTTTGCGGTTTAGCGGTATAATTATTATTTGAGCCAAGACGGCTCGATGTCGGTTGCGTGATTTGTGCGCGATTAAGAATTCGTTGCTGTACTCTTACGAAGTCGATTAGTTCCGCGCTGGACGGTAGATTTTCATTATTTTTAATAGAAAATTCAAATGCCTTTACAGTCTCTATGTCAAGACGTTTAAGACCTAGTTAAACAATATGAATTCTGCGAGGTCTTTTATTTTTAATTGCCTCAGCGCGGCGGTGTTAGTGGAATGTGCATCTGCAAAATTCTCTAAAGAAGCGGGCGTGGCCGAGTTAACTGGAGGTAATTTCAGCAATCGGTCAAAGTATAATTCAGCAAGAACTCGTTGATCATTATACTTAGTACACAATGCATCCCGGATAACTTGATAATTTGTACCTGTAGGCGTAATAGCTTTGCAAATACTTAATGCTTTTCCGGTTAATTTAGACATCAGATACTGCATTTTTTCCGTATCATCCAGAGAATCATTCAAATGTATAACCGAATTATATGTTTCATAAAAAAGAGACCAACTATCCAAATTCCCGTTAAAGCACGCTATTTCTAATGCAGGTAGCTTAATTTGACGGCGAGGTTTCGCAACCGGATTCGACAGCATATTTGCTTCTGTATATTTGATAACATCGAAGAGTTCTTCAAATGCATTTAATTGAGTGTATTCAGCGATTGCTTCCAGATTCAATTCCAGTTCGCAATCCACTTTTTCATCTAATATTGTTATAAATTCAGAACGAATTTTTTCAACAGTAGTTGCGCCTGATAAAAAAGATTGGCGATCGTAAATGCGTTCCGAAGCTTTCCCTATCTTGTCATACACCGACTGTAAGCTCGCAAAGCTAGCTGCTAGTTTAGCATTTAAACGTTTGAGACGTCTTTCATCCCGAGACGACCCAGTTGACGCGCTCGTAGCCATTTTCTTTATTCCGGTTATATTTACAAAATATGAAACGTAAAACAACTAAAAATTCGGTTAAAGGGTATGCGGTATGCGGAATGCGGTATTAGGCTAAAGGGTATGCGGTATGCGATATGATGTATGCGGTTTGAGGTAAGGGGTATGCGGTATGCGGAATGCGGTATACGGTTAAAGGGTATGCGGTTTGCGGAATGCGGTATGAGGTTAAAGGGTATGCGGTATGCGGAATGCGGTATGAGGAATGCGGTATGATGTGTCTGTATTATTTATGCGGAATTAATTAATTAATATATTAATTAATATTTTCAATTAATTCACTGTAATCCACTCACAGGGTTAAATTGATTATTGCGCGGTGTAAAGGTTAACAGATACGCCATGAACTGTGCGGGTAAACGAAGTTATTTATTTATCATTGACAAATTATAAATATTGCGATCGTATAATTGTATTTTGAAATGATATATCCAATAATAAAAATATTAAGAAATAATCGTACTATTTCTAAGTTAGGTAGATGCGATTTTATCAGCAAGATACAACTACATATTCTAACAGCAGGTAAATATGTTATTTCCAACGTAATAAAAATAAGTATAGGAAACAAATTACTCATGTAGGTATATCAAACCGTTAAATGTGGGTAATTATTTATATGCGATGTTATAAATCGTAATCTCACTCTGCTGGTTTATAATTAATGTTGTGGTTCAAATATACGAGTGTACGGCTCGCTAGGATCAAAAAAATGAATGGTATTTTATGTTGTGAGAGTGGATTTATGTGTTTGTGTCAAAGAATGACTGGCGAAGGACCTTGATTTTGTGTTACTATCACTGCTTAAAAAATGATAAAATACATGTTGCATAGAAATGAGAAGACTCATCGGAAAAGGATAAAACTTGTAGGCTGGCAATGCACTTGTATGATTCCTTTCCCATCCAAGAGGCACAATCACAATAGGCGTGAATGTTCGTTATTTTGATAGTACACAGCGGAGTTATTTATAATGGCGGATACACGGCGGAGCACAATGGTTGTCTCGCGACGGGAGTTTTATTACAGACTGAATAAGATTGGCGGGTAGGCAAATAGGGATGGGTAGGAAAAGGAACTTGCAACAATATTAATACCAATTCTAAACAGTGACAGTATGTATTCGTGCTATGTAGGTGTGTGTATGTGTAGGTATGTGTATGGGCGTAATCATAGGTATTATAATATTCTTACAAGTACAAGGATATTACAATAGATTTAGTCAAATATAAACTTTAAACATTGTAAAGATTAATGATCAATAAGATGGATCAAGGAAAAAAATATTTATGAGATGTAATATTTTTGGTATGTGTCGTTATTCTCCTGTGCGATTCGTGTGGAAAAGGTTCTTTATTTAATTGATTTTCGGCTACTTAATTGTCGTTTTTTCGCATCCATAAAATTATATCCCGTCTTTCCGGTGTATAAAAAATGGTCTGATTTTTCGGATTGAAATTTTCAAAAAAATGTCAGGGTTTCAAAAATACGGAATGTCTTAAGATATTTGCCTAAGCCGGAATTTAAAAAAAAAGTGATGCCAGTGGACTATTAACATAGTAGGTACTACGATTTTTTTTTACTTACGCACCAGATTTAAATGTCCGGGTTTAATTTTCCCCACAGGAAAAACTAAACCCTTTCACACACTTCCCAAATGATCATCTGGTCAATCCACGTTATGCAATTGCACTATATGTATTATAATTACAAAACAATACAAGAACAACATGTCAACCTACCAGAGACCAGATGGGAAAATAATTCACCGACTCCAGATATTTTCATATCAGAGGGTTCGGCTCTGTGGAATTCCTAATTGAACCTATAAATCCTACTGATCCCTCAATATAAATATTTAAAAAATCTTTTGTAATCCTACATGTATTTAAAATTACCGATTTTTGCATTTTTATGTATTAATTCTTTGACAAATCTAATACGCCTAAATTTTGAATCAGAGACCTAGGTATAATGCCAGTAGCCGAAATAACAAATGGTAATATTTTTATATTCCGAGAATGCCAAATTCTTTTAATCTCATTTCCTAAATCTGTGTATTTTCTAATTTTTTCAGAAACAGTTTTTTGAATATTACAGGAATTTGGAATAGCTACATCAATGATATAAATTATTTTTTTAATTTTGTCATGTAAAACTATATCAGGTCTATTATGACTAATTGTTCTGTCTGTTAGTATAGTTTTATCATAATATATTTTATAAAATTCATTTTCTAAAAATGAATTTGGTTCATATTCATAATATGGTACTATATTACGGCAGTCAATCAAGTTATGTTTAATTACCAAACTTTGGTGGATTATTTTTAAAACCTGATTGTGCCTAAATGTATACTCGGACGGCGCTAATATAGAACATCCCGATATAATATGTTCTATAGTTTCCGGAAAAGCCAAACATTTTCTACATAAATCATCAATTTGATTTATATCTTTGATTATATGCTTCCTATAATTTTTAGTATTAATGACTCTATCTTGAATGGCAAGCATAAATCCTTCTATTTCTGCGCTCAACTCTCCAATACTCAACCATTTGTTTGACGAAAGTTTGTCAACATACGTTTGGTTGAGATAATTGAAGTGTTTTGCATGAATAATTTTATTTGACCAGGAATCTAATAATTCCTGGTTAGTATTTATAAGAATGTTGGCATTCTCGTCATATAAATTTAAAGGTGTAATGTTTCTATCTGCCTTACAAATTATTTTGTGCATTTCTGAGCTATTAGCTTTCCTATGGAAAAAATTTCTAAGCATTTCTACCTGATTGTGTTTCAAAGATGTTATTTTGACTACACCTCTACCTCCTAAATTTCTAGGTAAATTAATTCGTTCTATAGCTGAATTTGGATGATGGCAATTAAACTTTGTTAACGTAGTTCTAATTAATCGTTCTAAACTATCTAAATCTGTATTGGACCATTTAATTATGCCAAATGAGTACGTTAATAAAGGTATTGCCCAAGTATTTATTGCTTTTACTAAATTTTTAGCGGATAGATTGCATTTTAAAATTTTTCTGATCCTAGTTTGAAATTTAATCCTAATATCATTTTTAATACTAGTGTGATCTAATCTATTCGATTGCGGGTATCCTAAATATTTATAAACCTCATCCCCTTTCATACTTTTAATTTTGAAATTTCTAAATATACCCTCGTCTCCATCTACAATTTTGCCTTTCTCTATATGGATCGTTTTACATTTATCTAAACCAAAAGTCATTTTAATATCATCTGAAAAAAATTTAACTACCTTAATCATTTTTTCTAAATTTGATTCAGAATATTATTAATTATTATTATTAATTATTTATTATTATTATTTAAAATGTAGTTATTATTTATTTGGGTATTATTATCAGTTTATTTTAATTATTTTGTTAAATCTACTGAACTTCCTCTGAATACAGGTGAATTTTTATGTTAACTAAATTTACTGGTTTTCTGTTAAGGCTTTTGTTTCGCAATCCAACAGCCGAATATTTTTTTTTGTTTTTAATTAAATTAAGACAATATTAGCGAAAGTCAATCGAAAATCTGGAGACAGAAAAATCAGAAAGAGATATTGGCTCCACCTGGACTCGAACCCAGGACTCTTTGCTAACATGGCAAGTGCTCTGCCAACTGAGCTACGGAACCTATATACAATTTGGTCACTTTTAACTGTATTATACTTCAACTAAGAACTACCAATATTATCTTCATTTTCTCAACGCACATATTATTGGCTGCTATCTTTATATATGATTGCAAGACGACCTCCGTAGTCCAGTGGGTAAGACTCTTGACTCACAATCCGGAGGTCGCGGGTTCGAACCCGGCATGCGCAAATAAATTTTATTTGATTAATTTGTGTTATTTCACAATTAATTCGTTTAAAATAATATATAGTGCATTTGCGGCATGTTCCAGAGTGGAAGATACTATCAGTATCGCCCTGGTGTAAGATCACCATTCAGAATTGAAACGTTGCTTGAAAATGGTTTTAGCCGTGTTTGGTGACCAGATCTGAATAGCCAGGTACTTCCCAACCTTCGTCTTCCCCACCTCCTTCCCCTCCCCACTACCTTCAGCCTCACAACATACCCCAATTGGGGATGCCATAGTCTCACTGGCTCCAGACGGGAGCAGTTGAGATTCTTGTGCGGCATTCACTGTAAAAAAAATAAAAAAAAAGATTCAATTCGAACTAAATGCTACCTACATAGTGTCTGGATAAATTTTTATCTATTAGCAGATACTTTAATAGTACATATCTTTTTTTATGGTTCCTACCTCAGAAGAATTATTCCATGGACTGCTACTTCTATTTATCTTTTGTATAATGTTAATATAAGTACTTGCATACTGCTTGCCAACCCCGTATGCATGGACATTGGATGACCTAGAATCGTTCAAAAAACGGTAGCTTCGTTCAATATAAAAGTAGAGTGTTGACGTGTGCTGTGAAGGAGGAAACCATATGTTTCCTTATATGTTGGGAAGGTGGTGGAGGTGGGGACTCCTCCAATGTCATGATTGCTTTACCCTTGCGATTGTATGGAATGTTTGTTTAGGGGACCGGCTGATATTTTGCTGCCAGGATGATCAACAAGTAATTACTACTCCCAAACCATTCCAACACCTCCAAATCCATAAAGGCAATAATGGAGAAAGGATTAGTGAACAAAGTACGTATTTATACATTTTTCTTTCATTTATAAACTAACATCTACTAAAATAAATTAAACAATATTCCTTTATTGGACCACTATATTTTTTTAATATACCTACGCCGACTGTTATTACCACGGACATATGAATATACATGGACCTGCCCTAAGTGATAAAAACGTATTATTTCCCCCTCCACATGGCGCCGGCTGAAGCACCTCCTTGGAACCGGCTCGCTCCATGGGGAGGGGATAGAGCCTCGCTTGAATCTAAAATGTGTGACATCATCATTCTTGCCGTGAACAGCTAGAAGGTAACATCCATACATTTAACGAAATACAACGCCAAAACAGTAGCGTATTCTATACAATATATCTACATATCAATGTGCACATAGCTAATGTGGGCGGTTCTCCAGTGTGCTCATCGGTGGTTACAGGGGTAAGTAAATTATGAAACATTTGTAATAGTGTTTTAACTAAACACGGCAACAAAATATTGCTATGTGTATTGGGGCGAGTCTTTTTGAGGCGAACATTTGACCTTAGCAAATATGTTATTATCGTGGCAAGCAATTCGCGCTCCCATCTAAAAAGGTCTATTCATTCAAAGCAGATTTTGCTTTTAAGAACTAAATGGTGATATTGTAATGCGAGATGCCTATTTACTGTCAGATTGATTGTATAACGAATCACAGTCATCTTTCCCCTCTTCCCCCTCCATGGTTTGGTTTGACCCCTCACCCGTAACTGCTTGTCTAGTCATTTGGATGTCTATGGTTATTACTAAGTATTGAGGTGGGGATTGGGACGTGTCTAAGGATTAGTGAAGAGTAGGGGGGGGGGGGGGGGGGGGTAGAACTGACGGTGAAAGGAAACATGTCTAATATGGACCTATAATATCCTATGTGTTTGTGGATAAAGGAATCATTTTCATTAATGGTTTTCTTTATTTCTACGGTTTCTAAATTATCTAATCGTTTTCATTTATCATTAATATAAAGAATCTGTTTCCATATTTATAAAGTGGTTCAAACAAAGACATGTTGTTTAATTTACAGAGATAACCGCAATAGCTATATTCAAAAGTACAATAATTTCTTACGGTCAGATACGATTTTAGATTTTCACGGCCATAAGTATTTTTGTTATTAGTTTTTGGGATATTATGCCGTGTTGCGCTACCTCCTTCTTTAGCCAACGTTTCGGACAGCGTTACAGTGTCCATCATCAGGGCAGATGTGTAATAGTTAGGGGTGATGTTTGTACCTACCTATCTACTTAGGAGCGATACCGTGTACCGATAAGTAGATAAGTACAAACATCACCCCTAAGTATTACACATCTGCCCTGATGATGGACACTGTAACGCTGTCCGAAACGTTGGCTAAAGAAGGAGGTAGCGAAACAAGGCGTAATATCCCAAAAACTAATAACAAAAAATTCTTACGGTGTTTGGAAATTAGTGTTGGCAAGCCTACAAACGGGAAACAGGTGAATCTACATACTGGATATGGAGAAAACTAAAAAACAAAAAAAATGCGAACCGATTATTAAGATTTTTTTAATAATAACTATTTTTATAGCGCCATTATCGTGAGAAAATCACCTCAAGGGCGCTTTAAGATTGATAACTAATGACTTACAACTAAGACTTATAAGTATAACTAGTGATTTAAAACTAAACTTATTTTTATTCGGCAACAAAATGGTAAAAACAAATTTTTTGAGCCGGGTCTGCGCTTCAACGCATTTTAAAAGATAATATATCAAATAGCTGACTTGATGGAAACAACATCTGTATGTGGCGTGCGCTGTGTCACTGGGCGATAGCCTGGACGCATTGACATAGTATATATACTTGGTCGAAGCCTGGACGAGTATTAATATTAATATGTAATTTAATGTTTTCAAAAATGCAGGGAGTACTCAAAAAGATTTTGCAATGCAGCTTGCACTCAGGGCGGAACTTCCGTCATAACTCCAGGGAAATACCCCCACATGGTAAGTTCAACATTCCCTTTTCCTATCTTCCCCTTTTACTACTTGGGTGAACCTGTACAAAGAACTAAGATTATTTTTATTTTATTTTTATTTCTTTTTATTGAGGAAACAAACAGTCATACAGTAAAATAATTTTATAACAATAAAATTCATATGTTTCAGACCAATTAAGTTCCATTATGTTAAATGTTGGTTTAGTATTTTTACGTACTAAACTTAATAAATGACAAAAAGAAAAAAAAATAAACATAATAAAGAAAAAACATAAAACAGAAGAACATAAAACACAATAAAGAAAAACGTAAAATTATTAACAAACATGGTTATACTATTTACTATGGTTGATAATAATATAATTTTCACAAAAAAAATACCTGGAATTATTTAAACTCTCCTATTATATTTTGCAATACAGCTTGCGCTCAGGGCGGAACTTCCGTCATAACTCCAAGGAAATACCCCCACTTGGTAAGTTCAACATTCCCTTTTCCTATCTTCCCCTTTTCCCATTTGGGTGAACCCATACAAAGAACTAAGTTTACCTGGAATTATTTAAACTCTCCTTTTATATTTTGCTCACAGGTAGCTTTAGGTTGGAGGGAGAGGGAGGAATCAGGCTTCAGCTGGCTATGCGGTGGTTCCCTGCTAAGTGAGAACTACGTGCTAACTGCGGGGCATTGTACCAATTCTAGGACTAGGTGACTTCAAATATTACTACCTACTTTTATATCCACATTTTTCTGTTATTATTTTTTTTTCTTTTCCCCTCTTTCAAATATTCCTTTTCGCCTTTTCCTGCTTTTTTCTTCTTTTTTCCACTAACTTATTTTATCCTTTCTTTTGTAATTCTTATTTTTATTTTTCTTTTCTAACCGAAATGTACTTTTATTATTTGTTCATATGAAGCGGATACTTTGTGATGTGACATTATTAATTTAAAATAAAACAATAACTTTGTAAACACCACTTTTATTTTTATACTTTATGCCGACCGGGTTTCGCTACAACCGTAGCTTCATCAGGGCAGTATAATACTCTACTAACATTAGGTTACATTTGTGTTATAATATATATTTTACCAAAAATGGGCTGGGCTGGACTTATATTATAACACAAATGTAACCTAATGTTAGTAGAGTATTATACTGCCCTGATGAAGCTACGGTTGTAGCGAAACCCGGTCGGCATAAAGTATAAAAATAAAAGTGGTGTTTACAAAGTTATTGTTTTATTTTAAATTAATGTACTTTTATTAACTGAAATCAAATCAAATAAACTCCTGTCGTATCGTTTTGAAAATTATCAATGTAACCCGATTGCTATTTACAAATGGAGAAAAAAACACATTGTTTCTGCATAAAATTGTGAATTGACTGAGCGCGCACCGGCCCTATTAGTGATTTTATGAGAAGATACCTTAGAATCATAGTTCCATGGGAGATAACAGATAAAAGTAATAAATTACAGGTTAGTTAATAAATGATTTGAAGTATTGATAAGGCAAAAAATATTTCTACATATTCAATACTTATTTCTAAATACAATATACAATAAGTTAAGTTATGAGGTGGTACTAGAATATTTTAATTTAATTTTTTTTTTATATTTTTCGTAGCTTTCTTCCGATCGTATATCAAGGGGTAATTTATTAAATAATTTTATACCCTTGAATGTATAGTGATGCTGTGCTGTTGTGGTTCGCACAAGTGGCACGGAAAATCCTCCAACAGATATTATTCTTTTGCTTATATTTAATTGTGGTAAATTATTTTTACTAAAGAAATCTTTATGTATTTGTAATAGTGCAATTTTGTCATAAATTTTTGCAAGTGGGGGAACCGGGAAATCTTGAAAAACATTTATAGTTGGATAGTAATAGGGCTTTTTTAGGATGATTTTTATTAATATCTTTTGAATTGTTTCCAATGGGAGAAGGGTTGCTTTGTATGCACCCCCCCAAGCCACGATTCCATATTGTAGTACAGAGTGCGCAAGTGCATAATAAATATCTTTTAGTATTTTTAATGATACAGTATTTCTTAATCTAAAAAATATATAGATCAGTTTTCTCATTCTGTCTACTGTGGAATTTATTTGACTTTTCCATTTGATGTTATTATCAATAATTATTCCAAGATATTTTATTTCTTCTTTACTACTAATGAATATACAGTTTGAGTTACAGGGTGTGATTCTAAAGAGGCAATTTCTTTCGTGAATTTTTATGTTTAGATTTTTATTTGCGATATTCCCTGTTAGACTAAAAGGTATAAAATGGGTTTTCTCGACATTTAGTGTCAATAAATTTTCGTCAAACCATACTTTTACGATATTTATTGCATTATTAGCTAATATTTCGACCTCATTCCAAGAGTTACCATTAATAGTTATCACTGTATCATCTGCGTATGATATAATGTTTCCAGTGATTGGGAGTTCAAAAAGTTCATTTACATATAATATGAATAGTAATGGTCCCAAAACAGTTCCTTGTGGAATTCCAAAATCTATATTTTCTATTTCACTTAGTTCGTTGTTTACTTTTACCTGTTGAGTTCTTTGATAGAGATAGCTTTTTAACCAAGATTTAGCTTTGCCAGTTATTCCTATATTATTTAGTTTATTAATTAATTTTGAATGTGAGACACTATCAAAAGCTTTACGGAGGTCAATGAATATACTTAAGCATTTTTTACCTCTATCTAATGTTTTGTAAATAAGCTTAGTTAATTCTGCAATTGCGTCTTGTGTGCTAAGTTTATCTCTGAAACCATATTGACTAGGGTTAATACATTTTTGGTTATCAGTATAATCAGTAATTTGTTTTTTTATTACTTTTTCGTGTATCTTTGCAATGTTGGATAATAAGGATATTGGGCGGTAATTATTTACTTCTTTTGAATCTCCGGATTTATATACTGGGATTATTATGGCTTTTTTGTAGTTTGACGGGAATATTCCATATTTAGTGCTTACGTTAATTATATGTGTTATCGGTTTGGTTAGGAAATTGCAGTATTTTTTCAAGATTTCTGTAGTTATACCGTCGTATCCTGGCGCACTACCATTTTTAAGTGATTGTATTATGTTTTCAATATTTTTTTCTGTAGTCGGTTTAAAAATTGAAAGATTGTTATTTGTTATTTTATCTTCATGAATATCATCAGGTTGATAATTTTGATCAATTTTATATGCAAGTTTTTGACCGACGGTAGCGAAAAATTTGTTGAAAATATTTGCGCACTTTTTTGGTTCACGGATAGCATTTATATTAGTTCCATTATTGTTTATGACATTTATTGTAGACTTATTTTTATTATTTTTATTCATTATTTCGTTTATAGTGTTCCATGTTTTTTTAGGGTTATCCTTTGTGAGGATTATTTTCTCCCTGTAATATTTCTCTTTTGTGTCTTTGATAATTTTAATGAGCTTGTTCCGGAATATTTTGTATTCGTTTTTTACTTGACTATTGGTAGGGTTTTTTTTTGTATGTATGAATAGTTTTTCTTTTTTCGGGATAGATATGAGTAATCCTTGCGTAATCCATGGTTTGATTTTCCTTAATTTAGAACTACGTTGATTATTTATAAAGGTTGTACAGTCTGCGATATGAGCTTTTAAAGTTTCTTCAAAGAAGTTTGCGCACATGTCTGGGTTTTGGCAATTTAGTATTGAAGACCAAGATTCGTTACGTAATTTATTATTTAATTTTAAGTTGTTTAGTTTGGAAATTATGTTAATATTTTTTCTAGAGTCATTTAATCCTGAGTTTTTTATTTAGATCATAAATAATAATTACATAGGATTCTTACAATGACCTAAGAGATATTGACATTTTCCACTGTACCTTCAAAACGTTATTAAATTAATCTTTTAGTGTACCGTAAACCGAGGTTACTTTGCATCTTACGGGGAAACTTTGCATTAAAAAAAGTATTGAACCCATCTGTGGTCGTTGTTATTAATTATAGCGGGTTATTTCTATAATGTTCGGTATCCAACCACTTTCCTTTAATGCGAAGTTTGAATCAGAATCCCATCTCACTATTGAGTTATCAAAGGTTAGGAGAAGACGATCCGTTTTTCAAAATTTTCGTGTGAAAATAATTTGTTTGTTTGAAAAAAATCAATATCGCAGTTGGAAAAAGTACGGCCTATGAAGAATCCTTGGAAGAAAAGCAAACAATAGAAATAGCAACAGTCTATAATCTATAACTAACGAGAGCAAGTCAAACTGACTCGGAATATAGCAAGATATAGCAAGATCCCTAAGATAACAACCAAGGAACTTATGTTAGAATGCTGTCCCAGGAAAAACCAGATGAGGAAAACGAGGAGCAGTTACCCGTTGAGTACACCTTTAAGCCCATTAATCAACAGATTGGTTCATTTGAAGTATTGGGTCAGTGCAACGAAATCTGTAAAGGCTTGGAAGTAACTAATTGGAATTAATCCTCCCCTGAGTAATTTGTGAGCAACTATCACAAATTATGGCAGGTAGCAAATAATGCCAAATAATAAATGGTTTCTCTTTTATAAACATTTTTTTTCTTTTTTATTAAATCTTAATTGAAAATACCTTTGCATTTTCATTATTAAATTTTTTTTTTGTGTCATGATAATAGTCACTATTAAAGATCCCCACAATATTGTGATTGTGAAATTGCATTACTATGCGATATCCATTGAGAAATTATGAAAAAATAATTGTGGTGCAAAGTCGCTCTCTAAAAGAAATTACTTTGGTCAATTTTTTAGAATACCCAATTTTGTTACTTAATTTCAATAATACTAGTCGTCTTCATAAAAAGTTATTGAATTTTTGTGAAAAGTGACAAAAATAATGCAAAGTAAACCCGGGATACGGTAGTTCATTCAAAACTATTATTTCTATGTGGCTTATATTTTCTGTTTTTAAATTCTTCGTTTAGACTAGGAATAGGGCCGGATCTACGGAATCTGGCGCCCTGTGCAGTAGGTACCGATGGCGCCCCCCCCCCTACATTTTTATTTTGCGGTTTACGAAAGACGCTTACACTGACACCGTAAAATAACAAATCCCAAAAATCTAATAGATATTAATTATACATTTAACGAACTTCAAATCAATGATGAAACTGTCAACACGTTGCAACCCGCAAATCCTGCAAACCGTGCGATGCTTTTGTTAATGGAATTTACTGAAGGTTTCATAAGAAAATGGTCTTTAACTACCTTCTCCTAGAGACTTACATCGTACAAAATAAAACAATAGCGAGCGTACGGACGACACGCTAACTAAAATTGTCAGCATTTTGAAAGGCGCAAGTCGGTTTGTTTGATTCACTAGAACAAAATACCGCGCTGTGATTGGTTATTGAATTTGGATCGCACCCATTCGTCGTAAAAGACGGTAAAAGATATATGGAAAAATAGATCTTACGTTTAAACTAAATATATGGAATTTGTAAAAAAAATCTGTAACTGACTATAAATTCGTAAGCCGTTGATACCAACCTGATGCGTGCGCATTCTGTTTCTTTGGAAAGTGTTGCTAGAGCGTAATAATTATTTCGTACTATGGATAATTTTTAAACGATTTAGGGAATATTATAATTAAATTTTAATACAATATTTATTTTCTCACGGCGCCCCTTCGGAGTTGGCGCCAGGTTTTTGCACGTTTTTGAACGTATGGCAGATCCGGCGCTGACTAGGAAACGCTATAATTTTAATATCTGCTTGCTGCCTAATCAGTAACATTCAAAAATATTATAATCGGATCATAACTGAAATATATAATCGGATCTTAACTGAAATATAATCAACTTTATTTTTGCGAGAGAGACACTGTTAGTATTAAATCCATCGCTAGGTGGCGTTGAGACAAATTTTGTCTTCATTTATTGGGGAAATACTTAAACTTGTCAAATATTAATTATTTTTAATTGTTCAACTAACGTTTAAGACAAGATTTTCTAAAACGTTAGTTTAACAATTGAAAATAATTAATATTTGACAAGTTTAAGTATTTCCCCAATAAATGAAGACATAATTTGTCTCAACGCCACCTAGAGACGGATTTAACACTAACAGTGTCTCTCTCGCAAAAATAAAGTTGATTGTTTTCAGGTGGAAAAAATATAATAAGCAGTAGTGAATGAAACACTAGTATATATTGAATCATTTGGCGGGTATAAGATAAGCCGCCATAGCTCAATTGGGAGAGCAGCTGACCGGCAATAAGAAGGGCACGGGTTGATGTCCCATCTTTTCTCGGAAGATTTTTCAATGTGGATGAGTGTTTCAGGCTGATAATTATTGCTTTTAATAATTGTTACCCTTTGTGCTATGCATAAAAATCTTGTCTTAAACGTTAGTTTAACAATTAAAAATAATTGAAATATATTATATTCATTATAAATTTAAAATGTAAAATGTACCACTGTACGTTTCTTAAATAAAATATAGAAGACAGTGTATTTCCAGACTTGCGGGAATGGTTCAAACAAAGTTAATTTTGAAAAAATCTTCAATTTTATTGCGATATTTTTTTAGATAAACCATATTGACCTTTCTACCGCCAATCTTTTATCAATAAATAAACTCGTATGACGGCGTGAACTTGACATAAAAACAAATTTTGCGCAAAAACAAAGCGTTTTAATTATTTTTTTTTATGAAAGACAAACATTCCCGGATTACGAATAACTTGACAATATTTGACAATCTCCTACTTCTTTCACTTTTTTTGGACTACGAAGTATTGAAGTAAGCGGAAAATGCTGCTTGTATCGTGATGGAGGACTTGGCCAGTTGAGGAATCAAACACGCGACGTCCGGGTGGGGCCCAAGCGATGATAAGCTCAGAGTTCTTATTGATTTAGCGTTCTAATGAGTTTGAAAATTAAATCACTTTATATATTTTTTTTGTTGTATCTGCATCGTATTTTGGAGGTAGGTTTAAATACAATTAAATTAAAGTGATAACATGAAAACAATCAACGTTTCCCCTTAGCGGGTCCCAGCCTCAGTCAAACAGTCACCGGTCCGCGGCGATAGAAAGGTTGGGGGCCACTCGGCTTGGTTAAACCACTATCTAGGGAGGCGTCTACTAATATCTACGGGAATTCCAAAAACTGAACAAATCGGACTGAAAAACTGAACAAATATCTATGAGAACCAAAGTGCGTACGAATATCTACAGCTCAAACTGCCGACTAATATCTATGAGAACCAAAATGTGGACGAATATCTACAGCACTGGCAGAGGTTGAATTTGCAATTATGTGTAGCATATTGGAATAACGTAATATTGCGTATGCAGTTTAAAAAATTTGATTTATGTAAAAATCCCTAATAACGGACTAATGGACACATTTAGCTGATTATTAAGGATTTGGGTTTTTGTTTTAACAGCTTTCTTTATTTCGAGTGCTTCTAAATTATTTAGTCTGTTACCATGACCATTTCTATGTCAGTTAGGTTAGGTTAGATTAGGTTGTGGTGCCGTGTATTTCGAAATAAATATGACCTCCATGTTTGTTCAGTAAATAATTGTCTTACTTTAAACGTTTAAGCCTTTACGTAATTAGTAATTGAAGTATTTTATGCTTTTCCGTACAACCTCTTTCTCAGCTGCCCTCTGTAGATATTAGTCCAACCTCTGCTCCATAGATATTAGTGACCACTGGGACCGTCATAGACATTCGTCCGACCTTAGCTCTGTAGATATTAGTCAACACTCTGAAGTTCGTAGATATTAGTCCAACATAATTATGAGCTGTAGATATTCGTCCCACATACATGCTGTAGATATTAGTATCTGGAGTCCTATCTAGTATAGGATATCATCACAGTTAGTTTCGTTGATTGTTTGTTATTATTCTAACATTTTATAGTAACAATTATTATATTCCAGCGGCAGACCCAATACAGTGCGCCTCGGAGAGTTAGATTTCTCCAAAGACGATACGGAACTCCAAGACATTCGCATTGAATCTATCATCGCGCACCCTGAATACCAATTTCCTAACGTGTATCACGACTTGGCCCTGCTGAAGCTGGCTACTCCTGCGAGGTGAGTTTATTAATTATTTCACCATGTTGATTAATTATTTCATCACCCGCTTTCATAAGTTTCACTAATATTTTCATCACACCCTTTCATCAAGTCAATTCTGAGAATTTATTAGTAATTTCATCACGTTGAAATAAATTCAATGTCCGCTTTCGACGATTGATTAATATTTTCATCACTCACTTAAATCAAATTGACTAGTTATTTCACCATCCCTTTCATTGTGCTAATCAGTTTTTTCATCACTCAATTTTATCAAGTCACTCGTGCAGGTAGGAGTTTATTTGTTGATTATTCATGTAATAATCTTGATTAGTTGATTATTACTTTCAATCTACCCCTTTCATTGGGTTGATTAATATTTCCATCACTCACTTTCATCGATAAGTTGTTTCACCGTGCTAATTAATGATTTTATCACTTATTCTCATAAAGTCAAAAGACAATTACAATTTCACTAATTTAACTAGACATAGTGAAACTAAACTAAATATTAAAATATACCGCTTTTCTATTTCATTACTTCTTTTATGAAAAATAAAAATTATTTATTTTATTTTTTATTTACCCAGTTTTATTTTTTTGTTTTTAATGTCGTTTGACCGGTAATTATATAATAATAATAATAATAATAGCAAATAAATGAAGACAATATAAGCGAAACTCAATCGAAAATCTGGAAACAGAAAAATCAAAAAAACATATTGACACCTCTGGGACTCGAACCCAGGACCTCTTGCTTTCCGGGCAAACGCGCTAACCACTGCGCCACGGTATCGATATGAAATTCGGTCATGTTTTAACTGTACCATACTTTGACTAAGAACCACCTACATTATCTTCATTTTCTTTAACGCATATATTATTGGCAACTATCTTTATGCATGATTGAGCATTTAGTTCGGGTTTGAATCTTGCAAGAGGTCCTGGGTTCGAGTCCCAGATGTGTCAATATGTTTTTCTGATTTTTCTGTTTCCAGATTTTCGATTGAGTTTCGCTTATATTGTCTTCATTTATTTAAATATTACAATTTGAGGTTTTACTCGTAAAGTTAAAAATTAAAAATAAAATAATAATAGCACTTCACCTGTATACATTCCAGAATGTATGCAGGGTAAGTACAATGCAATACATTCCATATTTTAAAATAACAAAAGAAAGACAAATAATAAGATATAATATATAAGTTGTCCTCCTCGTAACCAATGGATCGTTTACCATAGGTAGTGTAGATGGTGTTTAAATGTATGTTATCGTGTTGTCGTTTAAATTAAAGTGTTTGTCTACTTGGGAAGTTTTAATGAACTCTGTGTTTGTTTGTTCGAGTTTTACTGTTTATTTTGTATATAAGGTGACGCGTGTTGTATGGATACCTATAGTTTTCTTAATGTTAATACTTTTATTTCCGTATATAATTTCTTTATGGATGTTTTATCTGAACAAACCGATTGCAATATTTAGAGCACAGTACATACTGTCCTTGTTCTATGCAAAATGCTCGAAGAAACTAGCGTCCTTGATTCTTTCGGCCTGAGTGTAGAGTGGCGAACATAAATCGAATCACGCCAAACGCACACCCAACATTTGTACACGGTTGAAACGTGACCCATGAGAACAGGATTTTTCTACAACTAGTTCTTGTCCTTGTAGACCACACCGCATCTCCAAAGATGTGATTTTAGATTAACTCCTGTGTGGAAAATGAAAAAAAAATGTTTTAAAAATAAAATAGGATTTAGACCAGTTTTTTTTTACTAGATTAGGTTATACAGTTTATAAACTGGCACTTACCTAACATACATATAGATGATTACTGTACCGTAAAATACCATTTTATAATTTTAACATTATCATCAAAAACGTCACATCGAGGGTGCTGTTGCTGTAATATTATGTGTATTTTAATATTAACACAACATTAATTTACATTATTATTTTTTAATTTATAAACTAACGTTTAGACAAGATTTTTATGCATAGCACAAAGGGTAACAATTATTACAAGCAATAATTGTCAGCCTGAAACACTCATTTACATTGAAAAATCTTCCGAGAAAAGATACTTGCCGCCAACGGGACTGGAACCCGTGTCCTTCCGATTGCCGGTCGAATGCTCTGACCACTGAGCTATGGCGGCTTATCAAATACCCAGTTTCAGGCTGACAATTATTGCTTGTAATAATTGTTACCCTTTGTGCTATGCATAAAAATCTTGTCTAAACGTTAGTTTATAAATTAAAAAATAATAATTAATATTTAACAAGTTTAAGTATTTCCCCAATAAATGCAGACATAATTTGTCTCGACGCCACCTAGCGAGGGATTTAACACTAACAATGTCTTCCTCGCAAAAATAAAGTTGGTTGTTTTCAGGTGGAAAAAATATAACAAGCAGTAATTGTTGAATGAAACACTAGTATATTATATTGAATTATTTGGCGGGTATTTGATAAGCCGCCATAGCTCAGTGGTCAGAGCATTCGACCGGCAATCGGAAGGACACGGGTTCAAGTCCCGTTGGCGGCAAGTATCTTTTCTCGGAAGATTTTTCAATGTAAATGAGTGTTTCAGGCTGACAATTATTGCTTGTATTAATTTACATGTCGACCTAAATGGTTGTATCTAATGTATTTAAGTTGAAACGAAGTCTTATTTCAATGATCTATATCTATGTAATAATCTATAGAATGAATCTGAATAGCAAAACTTTAACATGCCCATATTTGTTTACAGGTTAACATCTTTGATTCGACCAGTTTGTTTGTGGCAAAACGAAACTATAACACGAACGACTGGCCAGGCCTCGGGATGGGGTAAAACTAGTCGACGTATGTCTAAGAACCATTTTTAAATTAGTTCTAATATTTTATTTTCTTGGCTTTTTTGAATTTCTTGAATTCCTGTTTTTAGTAATTTTCTTAATTCACTTAATTTTTTAGATGTTCTGGATGTTTTCGATTATTTTCTAATATTAAGATAATATATAATCAATATTTTTTATTTTCCCGATATCGATGATAATTTTTTTCTTAATTGAATTTTCCTGATTTTGTGAATTTACTTAGGACTGGTTGTTTCACAGAATTTATACACTAATTGATCAAATTTAAAATAATAATAATAATAATATTTGGCTATATATAATAATATATTTTGAGATTACGTTGAAATATATTTTGCAGGTAAATTTAATTATATATTTTATTTTGATAACATTATTCTAAAATATAATATTTACTATAGATTTGTAGTATTGAAGGGTAGTTTACATTAAAATATTTAATTTGGCCAAATTGAAAATTATTTGTTGACAAATGACAGTACTAGGTAACGACGACAGTTGCTTGGTTACTGGAATGTAGGAATAATAATAATAATCATTTCCAAGTTGTTTTGAACGGTGACAAAATGTCATTTTCAACCAACGGAAATGAAAATGGGTTGATTATGTCATCTTTACAGATGAACATTGATAATCTGAGACCCCAAAAAACAAAAGCAGGTATTCCTAGGCAGCGAATGAAATGGACGAACGATGTCAATATGTTCATCGTTCGTTCATATTTTTATGTGACGAAACTAAAGGCTAATTTATATAGCGCCGTTTTTGTGAAAAATCACCTCAAGGGCGCTGTACAAATAAGTATTTAAAGGAATTAATATTACTGGCTTACAACTAAGATTTACAATTATAACTAGTGACTTACACCTAAGACTTATAGCTAGAGACTTATTTTACTGGCTTACAATTAAGATTTACAATTACAACTACTGACTTACATCTAAGACTTATAGCTAGTGACTTAAGACTAAGACATATAAATGCTGACCTATGTAAAGCAAGTGACTTAATAACATACATATTTACAATTAGGTTAAGATTAGCGCCAGAAGAAGTAAGAAGATAGAATAATACATAATATGTTTTGTAATGAGCGCACTTTGAAAACAGAAGTAAAATATTATGATACTCTCAGATAGGTATTTTTATTTAAGGGCACGAGAGCCCAAAAAGGTAGGCTTTTAATTTGGACCTAAATTCTGTTGGGCTTGTTATGCATCTAAGTTTCGGAGGGAGTTTATTCCAAGCCTTCGGCCCAGACACTCCGAAAGCGCGATCTCCAAATTTAGTATTTGGCTTGCGTTTAGGTTCCATTAGTTTGCCTATAGCTGATGAGGTTGCTGATCTAAGTGTTGACTGCCTCGGATCAGTATTTTCGGGGACACATAGTTCAGAGATATAAGATGGGGCCATTTCATTGATCGATTTAAACACCATCCAGCACAACTTGTACTGGATTCTTTCAAGGCACTTGAGCCAGTGAAGGTTACGAAGGTGTTCTGAAATGTGTGAATATTTTGGGACACCGGTTATGAGCCGTGCCGCTACATTAAACACGGATTGAAGTTTGTCAGTTTGATATCTTGGAAGGCTAGCGTAGATGCCGTTACAGTAATCGAGCCGTGAAACTACGTAAGAGTTGATTAGTAGTTTTGTGGCCTCTGTAGGAAGGTTTCTTCGGACTGACTTGAGTCTTGAGGTGGAAAAAACCGGTGCTTACAGTCCTATTTTGACTCTACTTGTGGACTAGACGTGGGCAGAATGATTCCCAGGAGTGAATCGATTCAGTCTGATTCCCATGGCCTTTTGAATTGATTCCTTTAATTCATTCCTTTAATTCAATTAAATCCCAAAAAAAAAAAAAAAAGAAAAAAAAAAAAAATTAAAAATAAATGAATGGGGAGGCTAACACCGCACACGAGACCGGGAGGCCACGGAGTACCCGGAGTACCGCGAAAGAGGAGACTGATAGGCTACCAAGCATCGCACAAAGAGGAGACCGATTATTCTATCTGATTATCTCGCTAAAACCTATAGATTAATGTGTTTGACTCTTTTTAGTGTCACTTTTTCGTTTCATCGGTTTTCAAATCACAATGAGTGGGGAGGCTACGAAGCACCGCACAAAGAGGAGACCAATAGGCTACGAAACACCACACAAAGAGGAGACCGAACATTCTATCTCATTATCTCGCAGGCTAAATCCTATATTGTTTGTCTTTTTTTAGTGTCGTAATTTTTCGTATGTAAAATGTATTTATTGCTAGCAATTATATCTTAAAATTATACAAGTTTTCGTTTCACCCTTAAAATTTTATTGATTTTATTTTATTTATTAAACTTATAATTTTGTTCTATTTCACGTGATCTAATATAAACATACATTTAACATTAAGATGAGTATTTTATGACAGCTAACCACAGCTAATTGGCCTTATAATATCTGCAAATTTACATATTATATCGACCCAAGATCTACGTCTAAAAGTAGGTAGGTACAATATCTTCCGTACGTACCAAAAAACAGATAAGCATCATTTTAGCTTCTCACTGCTGATGTTCAGATTCAAAGTCGAAAGTTTTCGACTAACTATGTAATGAAATTGACGGCTTGGCGCGCGGGGGAATAAATGAACCGCGCGGACGGATTAAGGGCTGGCATTGAGGAATGAATTAGTAACTTTTGACTAATGTTTTGTGTCTTACCTAGCAGTGACTTGATTTACTCGCGAGCTGCGGACCTAGGACTGGGATGCGTTTGGGACATATCGTGACATTGACGTGACAATGAAGCATGACGTCACAAGTGAAAAAGACTTTTGTTTTAATTCCTCTGTCTGTCGGAATCGGACAATCTCGATTTCGACAGACTAGATACCTGGGACGCGGACATTGAACACGGACCTGGGACGGCGGGGACCTTAGTACAATCTCAGGACTATTGATTAGGATGAATGATTAATTCATTGCGTGAAAGAGATGCTCGGGCAACCCGGATGAATCGCGGCCGCGTTTTGGCCATTTTGGGACATGGACTTTGATGATGTTCGGGTGTTTTTAGAATGGCGGCGCGGCGGTAGCGGAATACAATCGTAATAGGCAAGTCGTTCACAATACCGTCCGTCGACCACTTCGCGGCGCGCGGCTTGTTTAATAATATTTAAATACCTATGAAACAATATAATATTTAAATCGTTTACAGAACACATTATTCATTGAAATAATTTAACAGTAAAATAAATGGAAATTAAAAATGTATGGTGTCATTAAAAATCGTAGGATGCAAGGCCAAAGATAAGGAATGAAGAATCAATTCCTTTTGAAATTGAGAATTAGATTGAGTGTGTCACAAGATTGAATTTATTCATTTAATTCGGTCATTCAATTTTGCCCACGTCTATTGTGGACATCATTAAGAAAGAGAAATAATAATAATAATAATAAATCAAATTAGCTTAATTTGTTGACTTCAGGCAATCTTTAAAATAGTTCCTTCCCTTTTTATAAATAGCCAATTCTGACGTTTACGATGTAAAGATGGTCAATTTTCGATTTCCTACATAGTATCAATTATCAGGGAGTTGCACATTTTGGCACAATGTAGGAGAACTGCTGCTGTTTTCGTTGCAGGAATTATGCATTTTAAGTGTGTTTTTTCATGGAATCATTTTTCCAAATGAATATGAGAATTGAGAATGTCTAATACTGTGAATTTTTAGTGGCTCTGATGGGTGTGATGGGTTTCTTTTGAATATTATCCTTAGCAACATTTTTTGAATTAAGACCATGGAATGAAGAATTGACATTGCTCAAACTCGCCATCCCATAATACCATGTGTAGTAATTGATTGAAAAGTGCAAAGTAAACACATCTCTGAATTTGTAGGTTATGGCGAGATCTGAGAGTAGAAAATGTAACATAATTTGCGAAGCCTTTTTGTTGAATAATTGATTTGTACCTCCGAACTTAGTTGATCGTCTATAATAACGCCCAAGTACTTATACTTTCGTTTGATATTTTTAGGTAATCACGTGAGTAATTTTCTTGAAGTGATTTAGGCGTATGATGTAGGGGTCTGTGAACATGAATTTTTTGGTAAGTTTATGACAGTTTTAGGGGATATTTGGTTTACGTATGGAAAAAATAGGTATTTTATTTTATCAATATTGAGATTGAGAAGGTTGGAATCTAACCAAAGATATTGAAATACAAAGAGATTTGCTATGATGTCCGCGTGAATGTCGGCGGACTACTACCTGGTGTGGCTATATTGTGGAATATGTTTTCAAGTTGGGAGGCGGGAATGGGTACCGCTGCCCCGGGAACCTTTATTGGATAACCAACACCTCTGCCATAGGTCACCCCAAGTGGTTCGCTACGTTTGGTGATTTAGCAGGGGTGCCCGGGTTCATGGGGTGAGGTTTGTCTAGGTCTTGGAGGCGGATGACCAGGACATACTGAATCCCAGATTCCTACCCACCCCTTAAACCCTTTTCCTTCCCAGAACTCTCCTCTCCTTCCTTTCCTTAAAAAAAACCCTCCACACAGCATTCTCAAAGATGACATAGGCCCTGAGGGAAATTATTTCCTCAGGGCCTCCTATGTGGAGCTCATGTAAAAAAAAAAAAAGTTTTCATTTGGTTTCTGAGATTTCTCTCACCTCCACATTTTTGGCTACCGCTGTTTTTTTTTTTATATTTTCGATCTGTCCTTCTAAAAGTTCTATACTAGAGAGGAATTTTGTTTTGTTATTAGAGTATTTTTGTCTTCTAACGTCCTAACGCAGCAGGGAATATGATTGTATTGCTTGCCCATGAAGGTAACTGTATCAATTATATTTTTATTTTGGACGATAATCGCATTTTAACTTTTTATAAGGTCGCCGTTATCTATTCCTGTGGGTTTGTCGCCACTGGCATCGCAAATCGGTGACTGCGTCTATGTTGCGGTCATGCATTCTTTGCATTTTAGCTGCACGCGCCGTTTAATTGTAAAATGTCGTTACGCCGTTTCTGAGATTCCACCGCAGAGAAGACGGTTAATCCCTTTGCACACTAGGCATACTGACGTCGTTTTTTTTTTTATTTTTTTATTATTAAGTTAAAAGAAACATAATATTTCGCTTTCTTAACTTAAATACAGAGCAAATATAGTACAGTAGTAAGAAGTAATATTTTTAATTTTGTTCCAACATTTTGAGTTTAAATAGTTTTTTTTTAAAGGTTTTTATGTTATTTTCCGTTTTTAGGCTATCTGGAAGGAGATTATATATTATATGAACTCCCTCGTGACCAACACTTCTCTTGCCACTTTCAGTCTTGACAGTATTTGTGTACAATTTATTGTGTTGTCTAGTATAATGTTCGTGTACTTGTGATGTTTTTATAAATGTTGTGTTTGTGTGTATAAGTCCATTTTGTATTTTGTAGATTAAAAGACATATGTTATATTCGTACAATGTTCTTATTTTCAAAAGGTTCATTTCCTGGTATAGTTTTTTTGTGGGAGTGTCTGGGTTATAGTTGAAGAGTTTTTTAATGACTTTGTTCTGTATTATTTGTAAGTCGTTTAAGTACGTAATGTATGTGTTTCCCCATATTTCTATTAAATAATTTAGGTAGAACTGGATTAAGCTAAAGTATAAGCCCCTCTTTACCTCTGTTGGTAGAAGATGAGCAATTCTACCAAATACACCAATTAATGGGATGATTTTTGTTTTTAGTTTTTCTACGTTCGTTCCCGTCGATGTGCCGGATTCAGGACTCACCGAACAATTAGGCATTGGTTGATATTATATTGCAGATCTACGGTAGATAGATGGTATTTGTTTATTATTTAAAAATAAAACAAAATGAAATTATATTTTTTCGCCGGAGCAAGGATTGAACCGGGAGCGCTACTGTCTGGCGGAATCGGGAACAGCAGAGGTGCGTTTGCCCACAGCGCTATCGCTATGCCTCCCTTGTGTTGATCCATGAAGTTGGCTCTTAATACAATGTTTGCATTGCCTTTATAATTATAAATGAGACCTTTAGGCTTTCACTAAAGTCGATAATTCTCTATACTGTTCTTTGGGACACATTTATAGATAAATTGTAATATTATTAGGAAATGTAAACTAGAAATTTTGGAGATTATTGCGTAGCGATTTTTGAAATGTGCTCTGTTGAAAATACTTCTGACATGAATATTAAATTTTAAATTTGAAAATTTTACAAATTCTGTGAAACATCTCGTCCTTAATTTTCGTGATCTTATTAATTTAATTTTCTAATTGTTCTTTCTTATTTATGGGTTTTAGATTTTATTTTCTCGATTGTTTGGTCAATTTTTTTTTTTTTTTTTTTTTTTTTTTTTTTTTTTTTTTTTTTTTTTTTTTTTTTTTTTTTTTTTTTTTTTTTTTTTTTTTTTTTTTTTTTTTTTACAGTGAATACCGCACAAGAATCTCAACTGCTCCCGTCTGGAGCCAGTGAGACTATGGCATCCCCATTTGGGGTATGTTGTGAGGCTGAAGGTAGTGGGGAGGGGAAGGAGGTGGGGAAGAGGAAGGTTGGGAAGTACCTGGCTATTCAGATCTGGTCACTAAACACGGCTAAAGCCATTTTCAAGCAACGTTTCAATTCTGAATGGTGGTCTTACACCAGGGCGATACTGATAGTATCTTCCACTCTGGAACATGCCGCAAATATACTATATATTGTTTTAAATGAATTAATTGTGAAATAACACAAATTAATCAAATAAAATTTATTTGCGCATGCCGGGTTCGAACCCGCGACCTCCGGATTGTGAGTCAAGAGTCTTACCCACTGTACTACGGAGGTCGTCAAGGTCAATGTTTGTCTGAGAAAATGATTTACCCACCTATTACAGAATTAAGTTTATTTCAGTTGGCAATAGATCAGAAGTACTGCAGGAGGTAGAATTATCATTCTTCACCAACGAAAAGTGCAGGGAGATCTATCGGCAGACAAGGAAAATGAAGCATGGAATGATCCCGGAACAACTGTGTGCCGGACCCTCCCCAGGCGGGACAGATATTTGCCAAACAGTAAGTCCCTGCTCTCTTGTTCTCTTTTGACTTAAAAATGCCCCACCAGAGTTAGCGATGAAACACTTTTCTGTCGCTAAATCGTCACCTTAGTGGTACGTGGATCTATTTTTATTATCGCCATTTTGTTTGAATCTGACAGTTGATCACTGTTGCGAGGTACGTATATGGAGTAGTTGGTTCCTTTGATTGGATTTGTGGTTCGAACATAGCCCTACCATGTTCTGTTCGAATTTTCCAGTTTCTGTTTATTTTAGAAGGTTATAACGTCACTTCGATTTTTCAACAATCGCCATTTTGTTTGAATCTGACAGTTGATCGCTGTTGCGAGGTACGTATATGGAGTAGTTGGTTCCTTTGATTGGATTTGTGGTTCGAACATAGCCCTACCATGTTCTGTTCGAATTTTCCAGTTTCTGTTTATTTTAGAAGGTTATAACGTCACTTCGATTTTTCAACAATCGCCATTTTGTTTGAATCTGACAGTTGATCGCTGTTGCGAGCTCCGTATATGGAGTAGTTGGTTCCTTTGATTGGATTTGTGGTTCTAACATAGCCCTACCATGTTCTGAGTTCTGAGGTGTCAACATTTGCAAAGAAGATATCTCACAATCTATTTACCAATTTCTGATTTTAAGGTTGTCTTGTGCAAAGCATTTTAGTTATAAATAAAACTATTAATTTCATAATTAGGTACCTAACTCACTTTAATTATGCTAACATTTTTGCAAAAATAAATTTAAAAAAAAGAATTTGTCTCTTTGAATGTGGACGCCCAAATAAACCGCCATAGTTTTTGACAGCGATTAATTGTTGCTAAAATAATTTAGTAGTGTTAAAGATACACAGTAATGCCGCTAGATGGCAAAATTCCTTCAGTTTGAGATTTTGACTGATATTCCTTGTTATTCCCGCTTGGTCTTCATATTTCGTTCTGTGTTTTATTTTTTTATTAAGGAGAAAATACAGATACAGATGTCAATTGCCGAGACAACAGACAGATACAAAACAGCGACTAGAGAACTCACCTCCATCCAAACTATTTATCACGAATAAAAACATACACAAATTAAAGGAAAACAAAAAATGGTCATGGTAACAGGCTTAATAATTTAGAAGCACTCGAAATAAAGAAAGCCGTTAAAACAAAAACCCAAATCCTTCATAATCAGTTAAATGTGTCAAATAGTCCGATATTAGGAATATTTCCCATAAACTAGAAAAAAACCCGTAGCCACTTTATTCCTTAATCACCTGTTCAAATGACGTTTTGTCCCGGTAGATATAATGTAATTATTCATTAGATATACCCGTCTCTTTCTCTCTATCACTATGTAGGATGTTAATTACACTCTCTCACTCTTACTTTATATTATGTTTTGTCTCTGTCTGTATGTATATATAAGCTCACACAATTTTTTTTTTCATCAGTTTTAATTTATACCCTGAAGATGCTTGTATTAAGCGAAACCGGTCGGTAAATAAAAATTAAATCAATAAATCGTGGTTACAAACAAAGTGATTGTTTTCCTTTAATTAATATGTCAAACCACAAAGTGACTGCTTTCTACCAAAACATATATAAATATTTTAACTTTAAATAAGGGCAAAAAATAAATACTTAAAAATATTATTTTTCAAATAGAGAGATAAGAGAAATGCGCAACCACAAAATATTTATAAATTATTTTTGACAAAATTTAGAGAGTAAGACAAAAACAGTATATAGATTAAAAAAAAACATTGTTATAGGTACAGAAATATTACAAAACAAAAGTACATAAAATTATAAACGAAGTTTGTCTAAGTAATTTTCATATACTTTGTAGAAAAACAGCTTTCAATTTTCTACTAAAAGTACTGCATGAATTAAAAAAGTCGGAATTCTTAAGGTTTTGATTTTGATTAAAATAGAATAGATATATAAATACTTTATGTTTTCCAGGGATTTGGCGGAGGACCACTCACTATCAGCGAGGAAAATGATTGTTTTGCATGCGTCCACCGTCAAGTTGGCATCACTTCTTTTGGCAAAGCCTGCGGAAGCAAAGATCCAGACGTTTACACCAGGATCAGTAGCTATTTGGACTGGATCGAGGGAGTGGTGTGGCCTGCTACACACGATCAGCTTTAACTCTAAACTTGAAACTTTTCAATTTGGGAGGCGGATGTGGGTACCACCGTCCCGTGAACCATTTATTAGATAACAAACACCTCTGCCATAAGTCACCACAAGTGGCAATCTACGGCCGGTGACTTAGCAGGGGTGCCCGGGTTCATGAGGCGAGGTTTGTCTAGATCATGGCGAGATAATGTGTTCTGTGATCTGGATCTGGAGAGACTGATTGAGGGCGGCTTCACCTAAACCTCTCCAGACAGACTCTCTAGACCCATCGCTTTGCACCACAGTAGGAGGGATGGATACATACGTCCGTCACTCCTGGACATATTGACCCCAAATTCCTACCCATCCCTCATACCTTTTATAAAAATTTACTCTCCTTTTTTTCTATAAAAAGATCCTTCAGACTTCATATCCAAAGATGACAAATCGAAATCATTTTCCGCCATGCCTCTTGTGTGTATCTAATGTAAAAATAACCAAATTTTTATAAGAAAAACTCTCTTTTTATAACTTTTGAAGGTTATTCCCATCAATATGTATCATTGAAGAAGAAGATAACAATAATAATCTAAACCAAAATATGAAAGAGAACAAGACACAGAAACTACCATTTTCTTTTTCTGTTTTTCTGTGTCTTATTCTCTTTCATATTTTCGTTTAGATTATTATTGTTATATTCTTCTTCAATGGTAAAAAATAACATTAAAATACTCATCACCATGTACTAAGTTCCTTGTCGGGAACCGTCGACTTATTTCTAGATTTGAAACACCGAAAGCAAATGTAAACATTATTAGGCTGAAGTGTTGGTATTAGTAATAATGTCGGTAGAAGCCTTTCTGTCTCCTATGAACATACTTACCTAAACACACAAACCCGTCCACTTGTTCCAAGTATTTCATCGAAACAGATTTTCACAATCGAAATACTTGACAACAGCTGGAGGGTGTCATTAGTAAATAATTCAAGAATATTTTTGAGTAAAACTTTTTTTTTTGTTCTAATTTAGTTCCCTGCGTTTTTTTTTTATAAAACTGAAGGGTATTTGATCTTCTTATTTTAAAAACTTTTGTTAATATACTCGTACTTCCATGAGGAGTATACAGCAAAGCTTGATATGTTATGACAATTAAATAAAAATATAGCTATTACATCTATGGAAATTGTAGTTTTTTTTATTGTTGGCACCAGGAAGGTATACTAGGTAACCATATATTTATTTCATGTAGCTGGTACCCGGCATGCGTTGCTATGCCATTCAAAGAAATAAATTGGTTCTCCCAGCTTATCCTTTCCTCTGTCTTGTCTCTGTTTTGTCTCTGTTTTGTCTCTGTCTTGTTGTTCCCTTCCACCTTCTCCACCTTCCCCCTCCCTTGTGTCTTCCCTCTCCGCAAAACCCCACCTTTCCCCTGCCCTTCCTCCCTGCCGGTAAAATATATGAAATACATACATTTTCATTTATACATATTTCATAACGTCAAAGCTTACTATTATAGACAGCCTTTGTTACTCGCTGATAATGTAGCTTTCTATTAGTGAAAGAATTTTTCAAATCGGTTCAGTAGTTTCGGAACCAATTCAGTGTAAACAAAAAATCAAATCTTTCCTCTTTATAGTATTAGAACGATCAATATACGAAAGATCGATATACATAATCATTTTGAAGAATAGTAATTGTGGAGTAAAATAATTAGTGACCGACCGTAGGTTCGGTTTCAGTTTCGGCAAGTTTCGGCAAAAAATATGGTTTCGGTTTCGGTTTCGGCAGAAAATCTGCCGAAACATTTGTAGACATGTTAAAAATCGATTGTTTATTGTTAATTGGCTTATTTGTTACACTTATCATACAGTTTATACGAGTTAAATTAAATAAATAAAAATAAAATAATTTAAGTACATGAAAAAAATATATTTTTTTTATATTACTTCTATAAAACAAACTTAATCTATAAAAAATAACAAAAACACGTTAACTACTTCTTGGAACTTCTCGTTCGGCTGGCCTCGGGTGAGTTCGTGGCTCGTATGTCACCCGCCATCGTCAGCAAAATACTCAATTAATGAGGTCCTTCCTTTAAGTGTTGATTATTGACAAATATTTGTTCCAAGAAGTAGTTAACCTGTTTGTTAATTTTTATTTAATTTATAGCAGTAATATCAAAAAGAAAAAATAAATCACACACTTCAATTATCGTTTTTTTTAAATTTATTTAATTTAAGACAAATAATAGCAAATAATAGATTTTTAACATGTCTAAAAAAGTTTCGGTTTCGGCCGAAACTGAGACAGACGCCGAAGATTCGGTTTCGGTTTCGGTGGAAAGTCCTGTTTCGGTTGGACACTAAAAATAATCAATATACTATATTATAAAAGAAGGTCCAAAAACCCGCGGCTCGCAAAAACTCAGAAACGGGTCCCGGTACGATCAAGGGAGTTTATGGTGTCGTAGATCTCTATCTCCCCTCCAGGATGACGGTTCCCGTTTTTACCTAAAGGGCGTGCTTTTGAAGATATAAGGCCTGGAAGTTTGGCTCTCTTAAAATTTCTAAAACAGTCTTCCGGAAAGTTCTAGAAGGTTCCATAGAGCTCTAGAAAGTTCTGGAAGGAGTGGCGAAGTATGTCGTGAAATGTTCGGGAATGGGAAATCGGGAACATCATTGTGGAACATTCCAGAACAATCTCGAAAGTTGTCCTGAGCGAAGCCGGGTAACTTAGCTATGCTGATACATTATCTATATATAGAACACATACAGAAGAACAGTAAGTATTATGCTAACATTGATTATTATTATTGAAGTATGTCATATGTTATTAAAGTATTCTTACAACCACATGACTTGCAGTTGAACACATCCACAACTTCTGAGAAAGTATTGCCAACTGCATGTAATCTAGGTACATGCGAGTATCTAAATGACTCAGTCCTGATATTGTAATAGAAATTAAAAATAATTTAATAAATCAGGACTGTCTATTTTTAATTTTTTTTTATTTTAGTTTATTTAGGAAACAAACAGTTATACATATTTTAATAAGAAAGTAACATATTACATGATTGCATTAACCAGCGAAGTTTCCGCTACAATTTATAATATATATATATATATATATATATATATATATATATATATATATATATATATACATCCCGCTATCATTTCTGCGTCCTTTCATCAGATCGACATTACTGCGTCTACCTGAAGGACTTGATTTTACATAGTTCTAACTAAAGTATATACTATCTTTTCAGTGTTTGATTGTAGTTAGGTATTTAAATTTTTGAAAAACATTAATTTAAAAATATACAAAACGATAAAAACGCCCTTTAGCGTTCCACCAATCTGAACTCCTTTCATATTCAATGCAGAGAGGCATCCTGCGTATATTTACTTTAATTTGGTCCACAATGAAGCGTCCAATTATATATTCATTTTCATGTTGACGACAAACCGACGTCTTGCGACGTTGCCGCTTATTTGTTCAAGTTTTTGGTTGAACGACTGTATAGGTATTTATAGAATATGAAGGCGACAATATGTCTGGCCCATACGTCGCGGACTCTAATCAACCCGGCGCGGCGGCAATGCCCACGTAAAATTTATAAAATTGGTATGAGATTTTTTGAGACTTATCATTCAGAATTAAAACGTTGCTTGAAGTGTGATTTGTTATTTTTAGTGACTAGATCTATATTGCTGGGATCTTCCTTTGCTTCCTCTTTTCTCCATTTTGATTTCGCATCAGACAGTGATTACCATATTTTGGCTATATCAGTGGACTCCTGTATGGTTTTCTCATCAAAAACAGTTTTTTCATGTTAATTTTAAAGAATGAACTCTAGATATAAGTGCTTAATTATTACTACAACACGATTATCAGTAGAAATATTATGTGACCTATTAATTATAAAGAAGCCGCAGACTTCGCAAAGAGTCAAATTGGGAGGCGGTATGGGTACCGCTGCCCCGGGAACCATTTATTGGATAACCAACACCTCTGCCATAGGTCACCCCAAGTGGTTCGCTACGTTTGGTGAATTAGCGAGGGTGCCCTATAATGTGTAATGCTCATGTGGTGAGGTTTGTCTGGGTCTTGGCAACGGATGCGTCTGCCCACCAGCTACATAGAAGGCCGGTTCGGGAGAGAATGGTTGAGGGAGTCCCTTTGATTTTCCAGCCGTATTCTCTCGAAACATCGCTTTGCACCGCAGTGGGAGGGATGGATTCATACCCGTCACTCCTATTATGTCCGTCACTCCTGGACATACTGATCCCCAGATTCCTACCCACCGCTAGTATCCTTTTCCTTCCCAGAACTTCCTCTCCTTCTTCACCTAAAAAGTCCCTCCCAACAGCATCCCCAAAAATGACATAGGCCCTGAGAGGAATTATGTTAATAATTAATGTAAAATTAAATTAGAATTATAATTAGTTAAATATATATAGCGTCCCACCGAAACAGACCTTTCCACCGAAACCGAATCTTCGGTGTCTGTCTCAGTTTCGGCCGAAACCGAAACTTTTTTAGAATTGTTAAAAATCGATTGAATACTGTTATTTGGCTTATTTTTTTATAAATTTGGTTTGTTTTATAGAAGTAATTCTTTTTTCACATACTTAAATTATTGTTTTTATTTATTTATTTAATTTAACACGTGTTAACTGTCGGAATAAGTGTACAAAATAAGCCAAATAACAGTAAACAACCGATTTTTAACATGTCTAAAAAAGTTTCGGTTTCTAAAACCGAAACTGATGCCAAAACTAGATTTTTTTGCCAAAACTTGCCGAAACCGAAACCGAACCTTCGGTCGGTCACTAATTATTTATATTTTTTTTATTATTTTGAATAATATTATAGACCGGTCAGTGGTTGAGTGGGCATCGCGTTTGGGTCCCACCCAGGCGTTTCGTGTTTGATTCCTCGGTTGACTAAGTCCTCCGTCGTGACTCAAGCAACATTTTCGGCTTACTGTGGTGGTAGTGGGAGATTTTCAAATATTGTCGGGTTATTCGTTAACCCGGAAATGTTTATCTTTCTTTACAAAAAAAATTAATGCTTATCATGATTGACGATGCATTTTCGTTCACGGGAGAAACAATTTTAGGGGTTTTAGTGGCTTAGGTTTTTAACAACTAAATTATATGATAAATCCTTTAAAGGAAAGGGGAAAATAGAAAAGCGAAAGCATAAAACTGTCTAAACAAATAATATAATATGACTTCGGATAATAAGTAAATATTATGTAATAATAAATGACACTGTCCTTTGCAGAGAGGACCGCCAAAGAACTCGATCTTGGCACACACTCCTTGCCTCAATCACGTTAACTTTTAAAGCTCTCTAAAAATATATATATTATTCTTGAATATAATATCTAGACATTCCCCGTGCTGAAAAAAAAAAAAAAATTCCCTCCATGGAAAAAAATCAGAAAATATGCTCCAAAAATTATTATAAACACATTGTTTTCAGTTATTTTACAAATTATATGTATGAAAAAATTCACAGTGTTTTTTTTAAATGCTGTTTAAGACAACCCCCATGACATTTTTGCTCTATTTTAAACGAGTCGTGTTTTATTAAACATTTTCACAATTTTTGCATCGACTTCGTCGCTTTAAATAAAAGCGCGCTCCTCTAGCACTCGTAATTTCATATCTCTCCATCTTCTTCTTTTTGAGCCCGGTTGCGGCTCCTTACGTGCTAACTTTTGAGTGTCTGATTGTAGCCAGTCTATTTATGCCAGTTCTGAAGAATGAATTCTAAACATAAGAGGATTGAAAAAAAAATTGTCCAATGATATCAGATAATAATTAAAAGGGTTAATATTACTTCAACATTTTATCGGATGTACCATCAAGAGTTGTACGGTGTACACTTAGTGTACTGGTTCATGAACTTGACCTAATAATGAAAATTTTGTTTGTATTATATATATTATAAATAAATACATCACATCCAAACACTTGAAATGTGGTTCCTAGAACTCTATAATGGATTAGGAGGCCCGTTACGTAACAAGGGATTCATTCATTAATTTTGTTTTCTGGAATATTGCCGATTACTCTAATGAACGGTTCATGCCATTAAAAAGATAACGTTTTTAATCTACATTTTTGACAGCAGTGCAATATCTCTCAACGACAGCGGATACCTACTTATCGAGGACATCAATCGCACCTACTGTGAAATTCATCGTGTTCTACATTGCCGGTATCCGTGGTCGAGGTGTAAGGCTCTCGAATTGCAATCAGGAGGACACGGGTTCAAATCTCAAAGTCTTTCAAATCTACCTTCAATCCCGCAGCATGAATAGGTACCCCAATTGGGGATGCCATAGACTCACTGGCTCCATTGGATGAATGGTGGTCTTACACCAGAACGAACTGAAATTATCATCTTCTCTAGAAGAAGTCACAAATATAGCTACTAATACAATAACATATTTTAATTAATAAATTTTTGTAATAATATACGTATTAAATCAAATAAAATTTTATGAGCTCACGCCGGGATTTGAACCCGAAACCTCCGGATTGCTAATAGAGAGCTTTGCCCTCGACCGCGGAGGTCGTTATTTCCTGTCTTTAGGTTTTCTTGCACGTCTAAATTAAATGGAACCGGGTCTTTTCCCTATCATTACACACTTCACGTTAAAAAAATGTACCAATATTTTTAGTTGATTAAAATCGCCAATAGCCAATTCTAGTAGTTTTTCTCGATTAGTCTCTGAAGTTCACCTGAACGTTTTCGGTTAAGTAGGAGAACTTTGAAAAATACAATTTCTATCATTAGAAATATGCCAGAATACAGCATCACCATAAACAAAAAAAAAAGAAAAGTAACAGTTTTCAAATTACTTGCAGCTTTGGCAGATTGGGTAATTATTACTACAACACCATTATCGGTAGAAATATTACGTCTTTTGCGAATCTTATAACAAAATTATAATTAATTCAATTTGGGAGGCGGGTGTGGGAACAGCCGCCGCAGGAACCTTTTATAGGATAACAAACACCTCTGCCACAGGTCATCCCAAGTGGTTAACTACGTTTGGTGACTTAGCAGGGGTGCCCGGGTTAATGGGGTGAGGTTTGTCCGGATCTTGTTAGCGGATGCGTCTGCCCACCAGCTGCATGGCAGGCCAAGTCGGGAGAGATCGGTTGAGAGAGCGTCTTTGACTGTCACTCCTAGACACATTGACCCCTAGATTCCTACCCAACCCCAATACCATTTTCCTTCCCAGAACTTCCTCTCCTTCTTTTTCTAAGAAGGCCTCTGTGTTTCCTCCTTCCTACAACATGGGTCTCTTCAAGACCAATGTTCATTCCTTCCTCTCCTCAAAAAGACCCTCCACACAGCATTCCAGATGACATAGACCCTGAGGGAAATTATTTTCCTCAGGGCCTCCTGTATGGAGTTAATGTAAAAAAAGACCCTCCACACAGCATCCCCAAAGATGACATAGGTCCTGAGGGGAATTATTTTCCTCCCAGGGCCTCCTGTGTTGTGCTAATGTAAAATTATATGTTAAATCTCTCAAAAGGAAAATCGAAAGCATAAAACTGTGTAAACAAATAAAATAACATGCCTTTAATAATAAATAAATATTATCTCACAAAAACTAACCAACCCGCTAATTCCTCGCAGGGGTTCGCAGAGACGACCGCCAAACAACTCGGTCTGTGCATATGTCATAGTCAAAGGTCTGTATGCAGTCTCTTCGCGGAATGACTGGTATATCGGGCTAACCCCGAAATAAATTCCAATGTCGGCCTTTGATTAAAGTATTTTTAGCCAAACCTAGAAGTTCCTAACTTTTTCACTTTTTCGTCAAACATCGAAATTTCATTAAATTGAGTTTTGACGTTTGCCTGACCAAATTAGTTTCTCCTAGGTTTGACGAAAATTCCTTAGTCAGTGGCCGAAAAACTTCATTTGTTTGGGCTTTGACTAAGACTTCAAGTCAGACCTGAGGATTGACTAGTCAAATCTAGGAGCGCCGGAGCTTCGAGAATTGACTATATCATACACACTCCTTGCCTCATTCACATCCATACATCGCTCTTTCATTCTGTCTTTCGACATTACTCGAGAATTCGGTTTACTCAATCATGCCATGTCTTTCTCGGGCATCCCCGAATTTTTCTACCATTCAAGTTCACGTCATATGTACATATAATCTCCTTACAACCTATCTTTAGATCATTGGCTCTACATGCCCAAACCATCTAAGATTCCTATTATTATCTCATTACACTCATCAGTCTTGCATTCTCTGTGAATCTCCAAATATTTCACATATATTTTTTTCTGTCAAATCAGTCATAAATTGAAGAAAAAATTGTTTTATTTATTCTAGTTATTTGTAGTAAGTTTTCAAATTACTAATATATTAAGAACATTGGTTTTATCTTGTTTAATAATAATAGAGTGGCTTGGCACACGATTAAGCATTGTAGGAATTTATAATCATGGATAAGAAAATATCTAATATTTGTTTAAAAATAGTAATATAAAAAAATTAAGTTGCTGATATATTTGCCGTACAATAATAATATAATCAAAAGCTAAATTTGAATGAAATCATTTCTTTTGTTATCCTGATTGCAATGTGCGATGTTTTTACTGTGAATGATCTGTATCAGAAGAAACGCTATTAAAAAGCGATGTTGCCAAATGTAGGAGTTGCGATACGCGAGTCAATAAAAGCCAATAAAAACGTATATTATGCTAAAAATATACGCTGGTCTACTACAGCGCCACGGCTCGCCGCTCGGTGACAAAACACTGAACTAAAATAGCATATTTCAGTTGATTTAGGTACCAAAACTGCGTCTGGCTTATTTTCGTTTTTGGACTGTATGAGGGTAGAGGAGTGGGGAAAACTTGAAATTACATGTGTTCGATCCTGCGTCCGTATACCGGACGCAGAATGAGGGTCGGACGCAGGATTGAATGAAAGTGGACCATTAGAAGACGCAGCAATGATAGCGGGATGTATATATATATATATATATATATATATATATATATATATATATATATATGTTATGATTAATGTTTTCACGGGTGTAAGATGTAGAACAATTTTCTCGGTTTACTCGCGTAACGTAGTCCTTAAAAGGACTTTTTAACTCCTGACGTTTCAGACAGATCACACTGTCCATCTTCAGAGGCCTTATGTCTTGAGTTTTTGTCTCAAACTGATAGCTTTCGCATGTCTGTTCGGTCCAAAAGCTAAAACTTAAGTGAGTGCAAGTCACTTCTTATGTCTAGAACGAAGTACCCGGGTTGCAGGTGATTGATGGTGGAGGGGGTATATTTATATATATATATATATAAACATGGATTAAAACATTAAAGAAAACATAAAGTGGTAGAAAAAAATAAAAAAAATATATATGTACAACAGAAATGAAAGAAAAAAACACACACACAAATTAAAGCATATGGGATATATAAATCATTCAAATATTATTATTATAATAAAAAGAAGGAAAACCAACATAATGAGAATGAAAAAAATAACATGCAGCAGGGGTGGAGAGTTCGTAATTAACAATTTGTTTTAATTTTTTCTATTATGGATTTAATAAATTGGCCTGAGGACAAATGGAAAATATCAGCCTCGTAAAAGATATCATTGTATTTTGTGCACGTCCTTCGGAGAAATGAATATTGTGTGTAATTTGTTTTTGAGTGTGGGATGTGGAATAGTTGGTTTGATCTAGTGTTTGTTATTGGACAGTGGAAATTAATGTGTTCTAGAAGATAGTTGTTGTCAACAACGTTGTTAATGATTTTGAATAAAAATTTTTGTTCGGATATATTTCTTCTATCTTCTAAAGTTGATAAATTATGGAATGTTAATGAGTCTTTTAGGTTTTCTGAAGTTCGAAAGGATTTAAAGTCTAGGTGTTTCAACATCTTTTTTTGAATTCTTTCTAACCTTTCAATATTTACTTTGTATTGGGGATTCCATATGACTGATCCGAATTCTAATATTGAGCGAACAAAAGAGACGTACAGTATTTTGATTACGTGTGGTGAACTAAATGTATTTTGTAATACCATTATAAATTTTAAAACTAAAAGTCAATTCGGAAATAAGTCTGCTACCTGAGAGTAATAAATAATAACTTTAATTTGTTTAACTAATAAACTTAACATGTTGGTTCAGTATGTTTTCTAGTTAATTTGGAGATGTATGTTAGTACTTTTACACAGTTGAAAGATATTTATTTACCCACACTATATTATTAGTAGTGTTTAAGAGAGATTTCAATATTTCAGGGCCAATTTACGATCATGTTTTATTTATTTTATTAATTTCACAATATCCAGAGCAAAACAAAACAGGAAAGCAAAACATGAGATTTCGTCTCTCTCTAACCTCTAACACATAACACATAATATAACCAATATTAAATAGTTAGTAACTACAGAGAGAAAAACATTCAAGTATTTGTCCCACCAACAAATAATACGGTAACCGGACAAGTCAGAATGAAATCAACTCAAAACCACCGCAGAAAAGCCATTAAGAGTTATGACAAAAACTTATAAAAAATTGGTTTAATAGGTTACGTTAGTTTAGGGTTATGGGCAAGGGCGGCTGGTTGAACAGTGTGTTTGTGTGCAGCACTGGTAAATTATATTGTCTAAAATTACTTTGTAATATCATACCGAAAAATATAAAATCTATGAATTTCATTAAAAATATCACCTACCAATGTAATGCATAATATAATATGAATCACGGAGAGCAAATTCTCAAAGTTCTGCGCGAATTCACCCTGTCCGGTTGTTACCAAGAATAAAATAATTAATGGATAGACCAAAATTCATTTAAAATAATTGATTCTATCTAACAATCTATCTTGTAAAAGGGAAATAACATCTGCCAGCTTTATTTTTAAAGGGGCGCCACTGGTTGATTAACCAGGCTAGCAGATGGGTAAGCAATAATCCTCTCTCAGGGCCTTTGGTATACAACTTTAAGTTTAAAATAGAAGGATTTTAAATAAAATTGACAGTATTGATAAGTAACAAGAAATAATCGATTTATTAAAACATAATTGGGACATTAAAACACATTTATAGCTCTCAATCTCACCTCCCTTGGATCGACCCAAAATTCAAGTAACTAACTAACTAACTAAATAACAAATCTTGGTTTTTCTCATGTTGCAAAGTCCGACAAAATACCTTGAACTGTAGTCAGCTGAAAACAGTATTTGCTCCAACATTTCACTCCAGCCATGGAATATTTTTTAAATCCAGGCGAGATTATAATTCCTTCGTCATTAGACAGGTTAGTCTCCTTGTGATTTATCAATCCTCCATATTTTTAAATATACTGCCCTGATACTTGGCAAGTAAATTCAAATTATATCCTTTGGTTATATTCTGTAGTTATTACGATCTCAGAAATGTGTATCAAAAACACTTTATCGGCACCACGATTTATATTGGTCGCGGCCTTTTTAATAAAGAACCATTTCGGTTAAATAACAATCGTTTTACTTTTATAATGTTAGCGAAATAACACGTAAATAAGAATCACGTTAGACTTTAGTAAATAATCCACCACAACGGACTAAATACTGAGGAGTGAGTTCTCAACAAATTTTCCAATTTTTATATCCTATTCGAAAAGAAATAATTGAATGATTTTACTTCCAAAATTCAAAAAATAAATTTATTTTGAAGTTTATTATTTTTTTAAATATTATTTAATCACCCCTTGAAATGAGGTACCTGCTTGCCTAAATCTATGATAAAATAAACTACGAGATATATTGACAAATATTTTATCATAACACGGTGTGCAGGCCGTTTGCAAGCGGAACGAATTATGTTTTTGTATTGAATATCCCAAACATCGCCAGTGCGCAACGCCGGCCATATGTATGAAAAATTAAGTTATATTGGTGTGCCACCCGGCGGCCTTTATCATACAAATTTAAATTTGGATTTAAGGCCAAAATACTTAACCAAATTGAATAATTCTTTTTAATCAAAAGGTACAGCAATTACCTAAATTTTACATATATTTGTTTTTTATTGATCCATGTTTTAAATTATAAAACGCAGATCATTAAGGAATACAATTTTTTCATAGGTAACTTTGAAAATTTTGCTCTCGTGTTGTTTATACATTGTTTATAAATACTGTTTGTTTCCTGTTTAAAATGAAATATAAAACTAACTAACCAACCATCACGCCGTTTCCCCACAGGGGTAGGCAGAGAGGACGGACCGCCAAATAACTCGGTCTTGGCACACACTCTTTGCCTCACTCACATTCATACATCGTCTCACACATTCTCTTCTATTATTCCGAATTTCGACATGGCCCGACTCAAGTATCTTATTCACTTGCTCGTGCCATGTCTTCCTCGGGCGTCCCTGACTTCTCCTACCATTCACATTTGCGTCGTATATTCTTCTTACACTACTTTCAAATTTATTTTATTTCATGAAACATAAAATAAAATAAATTAACATTGTAAAAAAAAAAAGAGTTTTTTAGGTTGAAATTTAAGATTTCTTTACGAAAAAATTGTATTGTGTTTTTATTTTCTTAGTACCGAAAAATAATTTTTTTAATTAAAAGGCGATATGTAGAAGTTTTCACACTTCGAAAACAGCTTAAAATAGATCTTCTCTCCAAATAAGATTAGTGGGATCATTTTTACCTAATGTTGCTTAATAATCGTTATCTCATAGTTACGGATTATCAGTGAACCACCACGTTTTCTTTTAATTATTTTTTTTCATTGCTTTTAATTACTTTTCAAGGAGGTGTTGAGTTGGCTTTATTCTCAGTTGGCATGGAAAGAAATAAAACATATAGATTTATTTATTTATTTATTTTATTTTTTATTTAAAAAAAATACATACGTATACAGATTCAAAGTAAAACATTTGGTTCTTAAAGCTAATAACAATATGTAAATTTCTTTTTAATGAAACTACCCAATTCAAAAGAGAAAACATTTCTCGTGCTTGAATTTTGGAGTGCCATTGTAAAATGCATAGTTACACAGAGTATGTTATTACAAGTACTTATATTAATAAAATATATATTCATGAAGACAAGTGGACATAATAACTGACAGTATTGTCAGAGTAGGTACATATAATAAAGTTGTAACAATTTGGTGTCTGCAAATAATGCGTTTGTACTTGCTTTCAATTTGATATGGTGATGAAATATTTTTAGAGATTATGTTCTAGTTTATTTTTTTGTTGTTATTATTGTGATGATGAATTTAAAACTTATAATTAGTGTCGGGTTGGTCTATTAGTGTTTTTATTTGGGATTTAAAAACTTTATAATTTTTTTCAGACTTGATTTTATATGGGAGAGCATTGAAAAATTTTATACCTTGATAAGCATAATGGTGTTGGGAAGCACTCGTTTTAAATTTTGGAATTTCTAAATTGCCCTGTGATCGTGGTCGGTTGTTTATGTTTGTGAATGTTGTTGTTGATGGATTGAAATGATCTTTATGAGTTTGCAATAATGAGTTCTTTTTGAAAATTTTATTAAGACTGAGAACCCTAAAAGAGTCAAATGGCTGTGTTGTTGGCAATACAGATGGTTTTCGAAATAATAAATTTTCGATCTAATACTAAATAAGAGACATAATCTATAAACAAATAAAATAGTATTACTATACTATCTCGAGCAAAGTTCCAAAGCATATTAATTTATTTAGGAAATTTGTAATACAATCCACGAAACACTCATATAAATAGCTTACTATACCCATTCTATCTTCTCTACAACTTTTCCACATATTATTATAAATTAAAGTCCTCCGCGTCTGTCTGTTCGCGATAAACTCAAAAACTACTGAACGGATTTTCATGCAGTTTTCATTTATAGATAGAGTGATTCGTGAGGAAGGTTTAGGTACATAATTTGTTGAGGGTTTGTGTGGTTTGTGGTTGAAACGGAACGATAATTGTTAGATGTGTCGGAAAAAGTCAAACCGCCTGGGAGCTTTCATCAAAAACACTGTCTTATCCCTTTAGGATATAATTAATAAACAATGCATGGTGGGATATTCCTCTGTTATAGATCTACAAATATATCTGTCTTATACGGATAGCTTACTATACCAATTCTATCTGCTAAAACAATGGCCACGTACAATGCGGTAATTGAAAAGTAAGATAGATACAGTATTAATTAATCCTTATCAACTTAAATACGTTAGTTACCTCAAGCATTTCATACACATTATTATAATCTCTACGTATTATAAATTAAAGTCCTCTGTCTATCTGTCTCTTCGCGATAAACTCAAAGATGACGGAGATTATAAATATTGGATAACCATCCAGTAGATGGCGTTGTGTTTAGTTAGCCACAGCAACGCGTGGCCGGGTCAGCTAGTAATGAAATAAATGGAAAGTTACATAAATCGATAGTTACAGGCAGTTCAAAATACAAAAGTTAGATTCCACGGAACAGTAATAATTTTAATTACATAATAGCATAGACATCAGAATCAATAGACCAGAAGATACAGATGAGGGGTAAAACCAAACTATGGGGGGCGAAGAGAGGCAAGATACTGTGATTCGTTAAAAAATAAATCTGACAGTTTATAGGCATCTCGCATTATAATATCACCATTTAGTTCTTAAAAGCAAAATATGCTTTGAATGAATAGATCTTTTTACATGGGAGCGCGAATTGCTTGCCACGTTAATAACATACTTGCTAAGGCCAAATGCTTGCCCCGAAAAGATTCGCCCCAATTCACATAACAATATTTTGTTGCGGTGTTTAGTTAAGACACTTTTACAAATGTTTCATAATTTACTTACTCCTGTAACCAGCGACGAGGACACTGGAGAACCGCCCACATTCGCTATGTCCATATAATATGTGCCTATAATGTAAAGCACAAGCTAACGTTTTTGGCGTGTTATTTCGTAAAACGTATGGACGTTAGTTCCGCGCTGGTCACTACAAGAATGATGACGTCACATATTTTAGATTCAAGCGAGGCTCTCTCCCCTCCCCATGGAGCGAGCTGGCGCCAAGGCGGAGCTATAGCCGGCTCCATGGGGAGGGGGAAATAATGCGTTTTTATCACTTAGGGCAGGTCCAGATATATTCATATATCCGTGCATAATAGTAATTTGTACATTAAAGTTTACGATACATATTGAATACTATATTTTTTCAATTTAACGTAGCTCCCACAAAACATCTTTAACCTTCCAATTTGGTGCGGACTTTAAAGTTTCTACTAGCTTTCTTATTTTATTTCTTGGTATTTCTATCAAGTCTTTGATAATGTAAATAAGTAATAAACACTTATTTAATAAAATTGAGTTATATTCAAAAGGACTCCAAACTAAGGGACAAACATAATATTGTTTAATTAATTTGAACATGTTTTAATTCAGTAGAAAGTTACTTTATGTAATTACTCCTAATTACCTAAATGATACACTTTTTTCCAAGATTATACTTTTTTTTACATGAATACCGCACAAGAGTCCCAACTGCTCCTGTCTGGAGCCAGTGGGACTATGGCATCCCCAATTGGGGTATGTTTTGAGGCTGAAGGCAGTAGAGAGGGGAAGGAGATAGGGAAGAGGAAGGTGGGGAAGTACCTGGCTATTCAGATCTGGTCACCAAACACGGCAGAAGCCATTTGAAGCAACGTTTCATCTATGGATAACTAAAACAAACAGCTGATTCTGACAGCTCCTAATTTAAAAACAAAGTTAATTATATTTAAACAAATTTACGTGTAATCATATTTAAAACTCATAAACCAGTGATACAGTGTACTTGGTAGTGCGTAATAATTTGAGTGGGAGAGTGTATTAACTTTATATCTTAATTCAAAAAATTTCACAAAACAACAAATCATTGTCATTAAAAGTCACAGACAATTTATTTTTCAACTTTGTGAAAAAGTGCAAATCCGCTACATGTAAATGTCAAGTTTTGTCTATGCAATAAAGTCACATCAATAAACAAAACATTGTTGACAGAATTTATTTTTGTAAGGGGCAATTCTGAACAAAGATTTTAGTGATGTCTAGCACTCGAAGCAAAAACCAAATTTCTGATGAAAAACTAAGCATGGACAAAATTATCGAATATATAGATAAAAAATTTGAAACCTTGAAGAGGGACATTTTTATCAAAATTGAATCTCAGACCTCAGAAACAACAAAAAGCATTGAATTTATAAGTGCTCAATATGATGAAATAATAAAAAAATTGATGTTACAAATAATTTAAACCAAGTTATACAAACTGATTTCGAAAATATTAAAAAAGATATGAATGAAAAAAATAATACAATAAAAAAACTTGAAATTAGACTGGCAGATATTGAAACCTTGTCAAAATGTAATTCTTTAGAAATAGCTGGGATTCCCCAAAAAATAAGAGAACAACCAATTGAAATCATAAGGAAGGTTGCTGCAGCAGCTGGGATAACTATAAAACATACAGATATTACTGAAGTCATCCGAGTTCTAGACAGACGAAATGGAGCTCCACCCAAACGTCTTGTCACCTTTTCCGAGAAAAGACAAAGAGATTCACTCCTTGATAAAAAAAAGAAATAAACTATGAAGAAATTAAGGATCTGTCGACCTCTCAAATCTTCATCGGGGAAGAACTAAGCCCTTATCATAAAGAAATACTATGGAAAACAAAACAATTAGCCATAGAAAAAAAATACCAATATGTGTGGTACAAAAATGGTAAAGTTATGATTCGTAAAAAACATGAAGATAAAATAATCTACATTAAGCACCTTGATGATATGGTGAAAATAATTTAGTAAGTAATATAAAAACATAATTAATTTAGATGGCAAAAATGGATAACACAATAACAACAAACTTACCTAACTTATCATCCATAAGAAATAATTTTAACATAATGCATCAAAACATTAGAAGTATTAATAAAAACTTTGACGAACTACAAATATTGATAAAAAGTTTAAACCTAAACTGGGATATAATTATTCTTACTGAATGTTGGTTAACTGATAAGTTCTATCCTCTACAAATCGATAAATATGTCCCTTACTCAACAATTATGAATAATACCAAAAATGATGGTGTCATCGTATATATTAAAGAAGATATTGAAGCTGATGTCATAGAGATCGGTATTAATAATGCGAACTGTCTAAGGATATCAATCGGCAATGATACAACAATACTCGCAATTTACAGATCTAAAAAATCTGGAGCCATTTCTAAACTCCTTATCATTTGAACTGAGTTTACTAAAAAACACTAAAGATGTATTTATTATCGGTGACATAAATATTGATATCCTTAAAAATGGCCACCCAAAAAAATATGATTACATGCAGACACTTGCATACCATGGATATGAAAGCCTAATTGAGGAACCTACACGTGTATTTAATGATAGCAAAACTTGCATTGATCATATCTTTAGTAAAACTAATAAAAAAACTCAAGCCATTATTTATACTACCACACTGACAGACCATTACACAATAATTCTATCTATAACAACTAATAACTCTTATGTAAACCTAAATACGAAATCACTCCTAACGAAGTCTGAAACAAATTGGGAAAATGTCAAAAGGGAGTTAACAATGAATGACTGGACCGCCCTTCTGGAAAAGATGATACTGATACTGCTTGGAGTTATTTTGTAGAAATTATACAGCACAGTTTTCTATCTAACACCAAAACCACAGATAAAAAAGTATCTCATAAAAATATTCACATTAAACCATGGATCAGTCAGAATATTATAAACTCGATCAGGAAAAGAGATGAACTGCACAGAAAAGTAAAAATCAACCCTTATGATGTCCATACACTTCGATTCTACAAAAGATATCGTAATACATGTAAAAATGTAATTCGTTATGCTAAAGAAACATACTATAAAAACAAAATTGATGAATGCAATAATGATTCCCGTAAACTCTGGCAGATCATAAATGAAATTACAAATACTAAAGCCTCGCATAAAGACAAAAACATTAAAGAATTAAACATTGATGAGATTCCCACATCTTTTACGAAACACCCAGACAAACTTCTTGACTTTATAAACAACTACTTTTGCAATATAGGCTCTTACCTTGCAAATAAAATTAAACAAAATTCTACTACTGTCGAAAAAACAATGAGGAATGATGATGTAAATCATGAAAACAGCCTCAATATAGTCAAGATAACAAGTGATGAAATAAGAAATATTATAACCTCCTTAAACACAAATACCTCATCGGGAAATGAACTGATATCAAGCAAATCAATTAAATATCTTCAAAATGAGTTAATTCAACCACTGACATACCTTGTAAATCTATCATTATCTAAAGGTGTTTTTCCCGCTTGTCTTAAAATTGCTACGATCATACCATTATATAAAAATGGTCCCAAAAATGATATTTCAAATTATCGACCAATTAGTATTTTAACTCCTCTGTCGAAAATATTGGAAAAAGTAATAAAAAAACAAGTTCTTACATTTTTGGATACCAATAAAATATTATAACCTACGCAGTATGGTTTTAGAAAAAACCTGGGTACTGGTGACGCTATAGCTAATGTAACTAATACAATTATTAGAAAACTGGATGAAGGCAAAAAATGCTTAGCTGTTTTCATTGATCTTCAAAAAGCTTTCGATACAATTGATCATGAAATACTGTACTTAAAACTAAAAAAAAATGGAATAACCGAAACAACTCTAAACCTACTTAGAAGTTATTTAACTGGAAGAGAACAAATTGTACAAATTGGTAAAAGAAAGAGCAAATCTCTTCCAATTAAATTCGGGGTCCCCCAGGGAAGCGTATTAGGACCTATACTATTTCTGATATATATAAATGACCTTATGAATCTTCCCATTAATGGAAACATAATGAGCTTTGCAGATGACACTGTTATTATATTCCACGAACAAGATTGGACAAGAACCTACAAGGAGGCGGAAAATGGCCTGGCTGTACTTCAAAACTGGCTAAAAGTAAACTCCCTTACATTAAATGTTAGTAAAACTAAATATCTAACTTTCTCCAAAAACAAAAGAGGACAACCAATGAATGTGCATACCCTCAAATTACATGAATGTCAAAATACTTTTCCACAATGTTCCTGCCCGTCTATAACCCAAACCAAAAGTATTAAATATCTTGGGATTGAAATTGATGAAAATCTACAGTGGAATTCACACATTGAGCTTACCTCAAAAAAGCTAACAAAACTCATCTACTTTTTCAAAAAATTAAGAAACATCTTGTCGATGAGGGATCTAAAGAGAGTATATTATGCTTTATGCCACTCTCGATTGGAATATGGAGTAATAGGATGGGGCTCAGCAGCATCTAATCACTTAAAACAACTTAAGATAACTCAGAATTGCATTATAAAGACCATTCTAAAGGTCCCCATAAGGACGTCAACAGCAGAAATTTTTAAACAGTTTGATGTTCCAAGCATACAGAAAATCTATGCCAAAAACATTCTAGTGCATCACCACAAAAATGATTCAGAGGCAGACACCTCACACGCTCATAAAACCAGAGCTAAACAAACAGACATACTTAATATACCAAAGTGTAACTCTTCATTTGGTCAAAGAAGTTCTGCATTTTTAGCAGTAAAGTTATATAACAAACTCCCACTTAGTATCAAACAAATAAAAATAAAAAATAGCTACATTAAGGACATTAAATGTTGGCTGAAGAATCTATCGGAAAATGAACTTACTAGTATACTTAAAACATCATAGAAGTTTCTGGAAAACCTTATCCAATGAAGTTAAACCATAGAAGTCGCTGAAAAACTTATCCAAAGCATAGTCCCCCTCAGCACAGGATCTCCTAGTGAGGAGGACTACGAATATATTTTATATATACATCTAACTAACATGTTTCATATAAAAATGTAAAAAATATTATATAGTTACTAAATAAAAAAAAATAATTCTGAATGGTGGTCTTACACCAGGGCGATACTGAAAGTATCTTCCACTCTGGAACGTGCCGCAAATATACTATATATTATTTTAAATGAATAAATTGTGAAATATACAAATTAATCAAATAAAATTTATTTGCCACGCCGGGATTCGATCCGGCGACCTTCGGAATGCGAGTCAAGCGTCTTACCGCTGCACTACGCCAGCCGGCTTACTCGAGTATAGAAAAACATGTTCATCGCGTTTCATTATTTTAAAAACAAATTCACTAAATTATAAGGGCGATCTATTTTCTCGCTATCAGCATCATCATCACTCTTGGCTCTACAACTCCTGGTGGGTCTTGGCCTCCTCAAGAGTCTTCCTCCACTCATCTCGGTTTTGTGCCAGCTCTCTCCAGTTTAGAAGCTCCAAGATAGATATGTCTCTGAGGACGTTGTCGCTCCATCTTAATATTGCTCTTCCCAGGTTCCTTCGCCCTATTTGTCTTGAATTCTGCAGGGACTTGGAGCTTGATGCTCGGTCATTCTCTCAACACGACCTAGCCATCGAAGTCTTTCCAGTTTTATAAATTTTGCGACGTTTAGCTCCTTAACCCTAGAATACTAATCTTATTTTAATACTGCTTAATACTAGTCATCGCTTGAGAGGCTACTTAAAAAAAAACAAGTAGTTTTTTTAAGTGTCTTAATTAAAATATGAAAAATAAGTTATTTAGATAAGAGAGCAACAATAACGAAAAACGTGTTTTCTAAATCAACACAGTCTTAAATACTGGTTTAAACTTAACACATACCTAACTTTTTTTGGCAAAACAAAGATACATTAAGAGTATGAAAAAAAATTAACTATTGCAAAAATCTTAAAAACTAAACATTTTTATTAAAATACAATATCAGTCTGTTGAGATCATTATAAAAAAGTAGCATTTAGCATCACAGTTTTTATGTCACATAACTTTGAAGTTTGTCTATTTATTTCTTATCACAAGTGAAACAATTAGGCGATCGATGTTCCAGAAAATATGGTTTTTTGCATTTCACACAGTAGTACACACTCATGCGTCTTTTTTTTTGCTGGGCAAAAGTTGCACATGCTTCGTTTTCCTTTTTTAATGACATTTTCTTTAAAAAAAATCGTTTTTAATGACATTTTCTCAAAAAAAATTACCTTTTATACTAATGATCGCCTCCCAAGCGATCCAACACGCTGTAATTTTGGAATGACAAGAGCTTGCAAGACGCATGACCAATGACCACTATCCACCGCGTCACGTTGGGAACTGAGTTGAGGTGAGCGCTCGAGTCGTAACGGTGGCACTATTTGAAATTATAACGAAAAAACTGTTTGAGTGCGGCCTCCCAGGCGATGATTATTACTCTAGGGTTAAACCAAGTATAGAGCTCATTGTAATAACGTCTGCGCCAAAATTCCAGTTTTAGAACCGGTCCGAAGATTCGCCTTAAAATTTTTCTATCAAAAACATCCAGTGCTCGCTCATTCCTTTTAGTAGTAATTTTCTCACTACACAAGTTGTAAAGTCAACGTACTTAAAAATTAGAGGTCAATATTTATACATAAACCAAAGATTGACATTAACCCATCACGCTAATTTGTTCGCTTTTCGTAACAACCCATAAAGATTTCATAGAAATCGTTGTGCCTCTCTTACTATCAATATGATAAATATAATATAAACTGTGTTAGAAAGAGAAAACACTACGCTTTATATTTAAATCTAAAAGTCAACCACAACAGAAGTTAAAAATACGCATAATATTTTAATAATAATAATTTGAAAAAAAAATTTAACTATAGGATTTTTTTAAGTATTAATTATTTTTACATGGAACGATAAATAGTGAGGCTATAATAATGTTTATTTATAATATACAGGGTGTCCCAAAAGAAAGTTGATATTTGTTTTGCTTTCTGTGTGGTTTGGCTCTTGGGAATTTAGTCGCTATGAAGCATTTCTCGGGAGCGACCGCGCGTTGTGCGTGCGTGAGTTTTATAAAAATGGTGATTCGGCGACTGTAGCGCGTAAAAAATTCTGCAATATTTGAGGTTTTCGTTAGTTCAATGATGCGCCAAGCATTCCTCTCATTCAAAAATGGGTCAAAAAGTTTGAAAAAATCGGTACAAGGCTAGCAAAACCGAAATCCGGGCGACTATGGTCATCGAGAACGGTAGAAAACGTAGAGAGTGTTTATCAGTCTTTTCGTGACGACTCAAACTTTTTGATTTGGAAGCGCGCAAGTGCTTTAAATGTGCTTCGATCATCGTTACATAGCATTTTGCACAAAAACTTAATACTGCACCCCTACAAACTTACTGGCTATAACCAAAAAACATGGTTTCAGCAAGACGGAGCAACATTACATATGTACGTCTCTGCCATGAGTTCGTGAAATTTTCCCTGGCAAATTGATCTCCAGGAGAGGTGACATAAATTGGCCTCCTCGTGGTCCTGACCTAGCCCCTATGGACTTTTTCCTGTGGCGTTATCTCAAATATAAAGTGTAATTTAGATTACTGATGCAATTAAAAGAAAATATCCTTCACGAAATGGCAGCCATCACGAAGCCTACCTGGCGAGCCGTCATAAGAAATTTTACTCTTGGTTTAAATGAATGCCGCGAACGTGAGGGTTTACATTTGGACGATATTATTTATCAGAAATAAATTCCCAAGTTGTGTATTTTAGTATTTAATAAACATTTTTTCGATAGAACCCTTACTTTTTAAAAATCGATCCACTAAATATCAACTTTCTTTTGGGACACCCTCTGTGACCCTTGTCTAATAAAATAAGAATGTGAAAATAATTTTAGTAAGAAAAAACGTTAGGGGAGCCATTTTTAAAACAACTTTCGTGTTTTCATGCAAATTTTTTTATTAAAAAAGTATGTTTATTTCGGTTTATAAAATTTTGAAGCGTATTTTATTACCTTTCAAAAACAGTTTTCAGTTTTCGGATATCTTCAGAAATATTCATTTTTTAAAGCGTAAATGTTTTGATTCGCCGACAAAATATGGTCGAGGCCTGAGGGGTTAACATTTAAACTTGTAGTCCTGATATTAAGTACTTAAGTATGTAATGCAAAATTTTACGTGATATTAAAACAGTTTTAAAAAATTTCAATCGCCGTAAAATAAGAACAAATCTACAATAGGAAGTAACAGGTACACCTTAACAAACATACATTGGTTTTACTAGAAATGGATGTAGATGATATTGTATTCAATGTACTAAGGGAAAATGTTGTCAAAAAATATGATTTCTGAGTTTTCGTTAGTTTTTATTTCTAAATAAATAAATAATGAATGTTTTCCCAAAGAAATATGTGTTATTAAATAATATATAGAGAGTGCATTCTATCCAGTCATATGTAATTAATTTGCTCCATTCAAACTCAGAATCAAGTCTACTCAACACCTCTTTGAAAAGACATTAAAAGCTAAAAAAAATATTTTATAAATAGCCCATAACCCCTAACCTGACGTAACCTATTTAACCAATTTTCAATTATTTTTAATTTATTTTAATCACTTTTAATGACATTTCAAAGAAGGTTCTGAGTTGATTTCATTCTAAGTTGTCCGGTTACCATATTAATAAGACATTTCGTTGCCTCAGTTCTTAATTGTCCAAACGACCATTTTAGTTTTTGTTCAATCTCCACTTTAAAACTAAAAATAAAGTATAAAAAAGGATAGTTCATCACTTAATTAAGAATTGTTTAAACCACTCAGATCTTTGCCTTTACGGAAATAGCTTTATCTTAAACACCTATCATAATGTTTCATTGAAATAATGAAAGAAAACCTTCACCTCCTGTCAAATTTTCAAATGGTCGTTTGGACAATTAAGAACTAAGGCGACGAAAATTTGTTACTCTTTGGTCTGACCCACAGGTGTTGATTTGAAACCCCTATGTTAACATATATGTAATGCACTTTCCACAGTTTCTCAAGCCATTTAAAGCAATGTTTGGGTTGTTATTGGTGATCTCTCAGCAGGGCGATATTGGGAGTATGTTCCACTCTGCAAGGTACTAATTTCTGACAATATCTGTTTACTGCACAATGTGTATGACTGGATAATCAATATTGCTTCAATGTTTCATTCTTTTCTTTAAATAGATCCACTCTCTGATCTCTTCTAATTGTAAATTAAATTATTTTTAAAATACACCTTTGGTCACCCTAAGAAGTTGTGAAATATATTAATATTACTTTATGTCGATATGTATATATGAAATATTAAAAACCATATGTCTCTTGGTTGGACTATTATTACTCTGTGTATGTATTTGACATAATAGAACTACTCGTACCTATATATCTTTAGGTTAATCTATTATATTATATTATTATTGATTGTGCCTGTCTACAAAATTAAACAAATTAATTAGTTGGTGTTCTATTAACAAACTTTATCTGAACATAAATAAGTGTTATTCAATAAGTTTTTACAGAATAAGTCAACCAATTATTCATCCTTATGAACTTAACAACTCTACCCTTACCTCTGTCGAAGAAATTAATGACTTGGGCATAACTTTCGACTCTTAATTAAACTTCATACCCCATATAAACTCAATCTTTAATAAAGGTATCAAAATGCTTGGCTTCGTTCTTAAAAATTCTAGAGGTTTCAAGAATATTTCAACTTTAAAAATTTTGTATTCATCCTTAGTACGTAGTCAAGTCGAATATAACTCCTCGATCTGGTCCCCCCATTTTAAAATACATTCAGATTCAATCGAAAAAACTCAACACAAATTCTTAAGACACATTAATTTTAACCTCGGTATTCCCATTGAAAACATAAATTATAATTACTTGATGAAAGAATTAAATTTACTAAGACTGTCAGATTGAAGAATTATATCCGACTTAATATTAATGTTCAAAATTGTAAATGGTAGAATAGACAGTCCTGATCTAACTAAGCTCATTGAATTTCATATTCCCACGAGAACCACTCGTTCTAAAATCCTTTTTAAATGTAACAATAATCGGACTGAGTATACGAAACACTCACTTTTACCTAGGTTGCATGAAGTTACTAATAGATATGCAGATGTGATAGATCTATTTAACTGCACGGAACATAGGTACAAGACGGCTATGCTATCATATTTTTTTAATCACTATTAATTTTATTTGTATTATAGACTTTTGCATGTAAATGTATCTCTGGTGTCACTTCCCAATGTATCGTCACAATTAACTGTTATACATACACTGTTTTACCATTACTAATATTTTGAATATGAATTTGTGACATGTAATTAATGTTTATGGCATACTTATGCCGTTTGTATAAAATAAATAAATAATTATTAATACATAATCTGCCACACAACCTGAATACAATTCAAAAAGGAATCATAAAGACCATACTGAAAGTACCCATTAGAACGCCTTCAATCGCAATTTTCAATAGCTTTGACGTAAAAAAAGTACAACAAATATATGCCACAAAAATATTATTGAAACTCTTCAAAAATACTAAATCCTCTACTAGATCGCGTATCCATCACACTAGATCGAATAAAAATGACATAAAAATATTCCAAGTTATAAAACCACATTTGGACAAAGAAACTGTACATACATTCCAACAAAACTCCATAACATCCTTCCCCAAGACATAAAACTAATAAAAAATTCTAATGAGTACTACTCAAGAACAAAAATACGGCTTAAAGGGGTCAATGAAAAACCCTAATGAAGACATTAAAAATGATATAGAAGACAAATAAGCTATATTTAAATAACTTAAGTCCAATATATGATTTCAGGTTTTAGCGGCTAAAAGTATTTTCGTTGTTTGTTTTTGGGGTGTTATGCCGTGTTGCGCTACCTCCTCCTTTAGCCAACGTTTCGGACAGCGTTACAATGTCCAGCATAGATTATTGTCCAACAACATCTGTCCTGATGACAGACACTGTAATGCTGTCCGAAACATTGGCTAAAGGAGGAGGTAGCGCAACATGGCATATCACCCCAAAAACAAATAACAAAAAGACTTTAGTCCACCTCGGCACGGGATCACCTAGTGAGGAGGACGAAAAAAATATATCTACACTAACTTAAATTTACCATAATATTTTGGGTTTACATTCAATTTATATAGTCGCTAAAATTAAAATAAAACTTTACTGTTTGGTTATGAGTAGGGCTAGGATAAATATGTATTAAAAATTTCAAAATATGTACATATAATATGGACAAAAAAGTGTAAAATATGGAAAAAATATGGAGTATAAAATAAGAATATCTTTCATATTAAACATTGTTTATTGTGAAAAATTACTATTCAGTAACAGTTACATTAAAAAAAATTATAAAAAGATAGCGAAATTTTCACGTAATTCAAATAAAAAAATTAAGTTTTATTCATCTTCCTCTAAATCTGTCTTATTAAATTGATTGTAGTACACAATCACATGCTTTTTTATATTATCGAAATTAAAACTTTGTCGCCTTGGTGTACATATAGTCTTATATAATGAGCAAAATTAAGAAAGGGACCCTCAGATGGTTTGGGCACGTAGAGCGAATGAACGAAGAAAGTAGTGTTAAAAGAATATAATATGATGCAAATGTGAATGGTAGAAGGAGTCGGGGACGCCCGAGGAAGACATGGCACGATCAAGTAAATCAGATACTTGAGAGGGGCCATGTCAAAAGTCAGAATAATAGAAGAGTATGTATGAGACGATGTATGAATGTGAGTGAGGCAAAGAGTGTGTGCCAAGACCGAGTTGTTTGGCGCTCCGTCTTCTCTGCCTACCCCTGCGGAGAAACGGCGTGATGGTTAGTTAGTTAGTTAGTTAGTTAGTTATAGCCTTATATTGGCTGAAAGATCTTTCCACGTCACATGATGTAAAGATTCCTAGTTCCGAAATTGTGTAAGGCACGTCTGTAGTACCCTCAAAGCTTCCGTTCAGAACTTAATTAATTGTTTTGTAGGGTATCAAATCCTTTATTTTTGTCTAAAATATACTTTTTGGGTTTGGGAAATCTTCGATATATTTTTACAATTTGAAACGCAGAGGATGTTTATCCTTGGGCATTTTGAAATTAATTTTATAGGTACCTAGACAGTGGAGGTAATCCACCTCTTACCCGCCTTGGTATAAGTAACTGATGGTTACTCCTTCAAGGCTCTCGCAAGATTCTAATTTTTTTTGTTAAACGAAGCTACATTTATTTATTTTGAACGAATCTAGACCTCCAGTGTCCATGTATACGTTGTTAGTAAGCAGTATGCAAGTGCTTAACAGGAAAAACAAAATGCAAAAAATATGTTAGTAAGACAAAGATAAATTAAACAGGGCAAAAGAAAAACTCATTCATGAGGCTCCATGAGGCGACATTGCATCTGTAAAAACCCGCAAGCACCTGCATAAAATAGAGAACATAAGTAATACAATAAATCTCAAATCAATTGGCAAGTACCAACAAAAAATGTGAATGGCTTTCGGTCTGATCATAAACTACACTTAGCTTCCGTGTCCCTTAGCCAACCACTCAGTGAAGCCTCAAAGAATGTTAACTGAATATTTGGGGTAAAATACCCGAAGACTAAAAGAAAATTCAGCGTTGGGTAGTCAGAGGCAGAACAAAGGATAGTCAAGGTCGTCTGATCAAGCCTCAAGCCTGCACATGTCATTGGGGGAGGCGCAGATAGATTTGAGAAGGATCTGCAAAATTAGTAATGTAACTAAAGATGAAGCAGGGACGAGGTCCAGCACACCCCCGTATGGGGATAGGGGGAAAAAAAAATTAAAAAAAAAATTGGAGTTCAGTTCATCCAGTAAAACATTGAAACAGTTAAAGACAAACAAAACAAAACAAGGAACATGACATAAATTAACAGGTAGTATAGTAATTATTAACAAAACAAATCGCAAGGCAATTATATACATTTTTTTAAAACATAGTGAACAAAATAATATAATAACGCAAATGTAAAATATAACATATAAATCCTAATATATAATAAAATACACGTTAATAAAATAAAAGAAGTAACATATTACAGAAACGCAAAACACATAAATCATAACAATTAAATCCAAACGGTAAATGTAAAGGAATCATGAAGAGTGTCCGTGAATTCAGAAGCAAAATACACCTGGTACCTAAGTGGTTTTACAGCTACTCAGCGACTCTAAGAACAGGCCATCTCTCAACCCAAACTTTCGTGAATTTCCTCAGGCACTCAAAGTTCACCTTATTCGAGACGAGATCTGTATTCCAAGCAGGTCTCGTAATAACTTGTAAACCATCAATCATTTCGTCTCGAGCATCCGTCAAAATCTCACAGTGCCACAAAATGTGCTCGGCTGTTTGGTCGGTATCACCACAAGCGCAATTGGGATGGGATGATAGAGCCAGTCTGTGAAGTCTACCTCTAAACTCCCCATGCCCAGAAAGCAATTGGGTGATATGGTGGTTCATTAAAAGATAGGCCCCTTCCATTCTGATTTTAACTGATGGAAAGAAGGAGAAGGTCCATCTTCCCATATTCGATCTATCCCATCTTATCTGCCATTCACTCAGCGTTTTTATTCTCATCATCTTTAGAAGTTCAGGGAGAGGCACTGCTCCACCAGGTATTAATTCAATACCAAGGTGGTTTACAGGTCTTCCTCTTTTCAGACACTTCTTTGTCAAAACTTCCCTAATTTCTAAATCAATTGGCAAAATGCCAGCCAAAATTGGCAAAGCATCCGATGAAACTGTTCTGTAGGCTCCTGAAAGCGCCAGTAAGGGGATTCGCTGGCCCCTCTTAAGCGCTGAATGAATAAGTGAATTACCAAGTCGATGTTCCCATATACAGGCACCATATGAGACTTGTGTCACATATAATCTAGACAGTAGTAGTAGGTGACTTGAGTACGTAAAAATAAAAAGACGCGCAAGCAACACGGCAGGAACGTCGCTCGTCATTGGTGATCGCCGCCGCCGCGCGGAGAGGAAGAGAATCAAAAATCAAATTACGACGAATAATACGCGAGAGAAATGAAACACGCGCGGCCGTGTGTGTTAATGAGAATGCAAACATGTAAAATTATATCAATTTTTGTGAACTAACTCATGTTTTGTGATATAAAAAACCAAAATATGGATGACTGTGATATTTTTTATAAAATATGGAAAATAAAAATTAGTTTTTCACAATCTATATATGACAATCTAGGTAGAGAACACACACGAGACCGAAAATCGTGTAAATTAAAAATATGTATTTACATATAAATCCGGGCCCTAGTTATTAGTTATGAGCGATCTTAATGTGTTTTACTTTTATTAAATTGTGTATTTATTAACCCCGATACAGGCGAACCCTAGTGGGGTTTATTTATTGTTATCAAGTTTAATTTGTAGAACTCCATTTTTATTTTTATTTTTATTTTTTTTATTATATAATCAATAATATTATTATCAAATTAATAAAAACAGTTTATTTTCAAACAAGTTCTGCTGTATAATTATTATTACGCGTGACAGCTGTTTCGCCTTCTGAAGGCATTATCAAACTGTGGACATGCCACATACAGAGGATATATTTATACTATTTCTAGAGAGGTATTTATTATGACTCATTTCTAATTTCTGGTTAAAAATGACTGAGACTACTAATGGTTATTATTTTCCCAATTACTGTAATTTCCCACTTCGACTGAAGGTCGCTATGCATCTAATTATATTGTGAGTTATTTGCAAATGCTGACTCATGGTTTTCTTTTCAAGCATAATTAATTATTTTAAATTGGTTTGAATATATTTAGAAGCGGAGAGTGAATTATATTTTTTTGTTCATTTATTAAAATTTTTAAATGTCCACACACACTTTCACACACTTCCCAAATGATCATCTGGTCAATCCACGTTATGCAATTGCACTATATAAGTATTATAATTAGAAAATAATACAAGAACAACATGTCAACCTACCAGAGACCAGATGGGAAAATAATTCACCGACTCCAGATATTTTCATATCAGAGGGTTCGGCTCTGTGGAATTCCCAATTGAACCTATAAATCCTACTGATCCCTCAATATAAATATTTAAAAAATCTTTTGTAATCCTACATGTATTTAAAATTACCGATTTTCGCATTTTTATATATAAATTTTTTGACAAATCTAATATGCCTAAATTTTGAATCAGAGACCTAGGTATAATGCCAGTAGCCGAAATAACAAATGGTAATATTTTTATAGTCCGAGAATGCCAAATTCTTTTAATCTCTCTTAATCTTTTAATCTAATTTGGAATAGCTACATCAATGATATAAGTTATTTTTTAAATTTTGTCATGTAAAACTATATCAGGTCTATTATGACTAATTGTTCTGTCTGTTAGCATAGTTTTATCATAATATATTTTATAAAATTCATTTTCTAAAAATGAATTTGGTTCATATTCATAATATGGTACTATATTACGGCAGTCAATCAAGTTATGTTTAATTACCAAACTTTGGTGGATTATTTTTAAAACCTGATTGTGCCTAAATGTATACTCGGACGGTGCTAATATAGAACATCCCGATATAATATGTTCTATAGTTTCCGTAAAAGCCAAACATTTTCTACATAAATCATCAATTTGATTTATATCTTTGATTATATGCTTCCTATAATTTTTAGTATTAATGACTCTATCTTGAATGGCAATCATAAATCCTTCTATTTCTGCGCTCAACTCTCCAATACTCAACCATTTGTTTGACGAAAGTTTGTCAACATACGTTTGGTTGAGATAATTGAAGTGTTTTGCATGAATAATTTTATTTGACCAGGAATCTAATAATTCCTGGTTAGTATTTATAAGAATGTTGGCATTTTCGTCATATAAATTTAAAGGTGTAATGTTTCTATCTGCCTTGCAAATTATTTTGTGCATTTCTGAGCTATTAGCTTTCCTATGGAAAAAATTTCTAAGCATTTGTACCTGATTGTGTTTCAAAGATGTTATTTTGACTACACCTCTACCTCCTAAATTTCTAGGTAAATTAATTCGTTCTATAGCTGAATTTGGATGATGGCAATTAAACTTTGTTAACGTAGTTCTAATTAATCGTTCTAATCTATCTTAATCTATATTGGACCATTTAATTATGCCAAATGAGTACGTTAATAAAGGTATTGCCCAAGTATTTATTGCTTTTACTAAATTTTTAGCAGATAGATTGCATTTTAAGATTTTTCTGATCCTAGTTTGAAATTTAATCCTAATATCATTTTTAATACTAGTGTGATCTAATCTATTCGATTGCGGGTATCCTAAATATTTATAGCTTTAGGATTATTATTATGTTTGTTGATTTCTAGCTGCTCTAAAATACCAAAATAAAGGACGTAAACTTGATCTTTTAGAGCAGCTGGAAATCAACAAACATAATAATAATCCTAAAGCTATTTTAATAAACGAACAAAAAAATATAATTCACTCTCCGCTTCTAAATATATTCAAACCAATTTAAAATTATTAATTATGCTTGAAAAGAAAACCATGAGTCAGCATTTGCAAATGACTCACAATATAATTAGATGCATAGCGACCTTCAAATAACAGTAATTGGGAAAATAATAACCATTAGTAGTCTCAGTCATTTTTAACCAGAAATTAGAAATGAGTCATAATAAATACCTCTCTAGAAATAGTATAAATATATCTTCTGTATGTGGCATGTCCACAGTTTGATAATGCCTTCAGAAGGCGAAACAGCTGTCACGCGTAATAACAATTATACAGCAGAACCTAGTGGGGTTAATAATTACATGATAAACAATCAATGGTGCTGAAATAACTAATTAATAAATAAGCAAAGTGCATTTAAACTTGGGTTTTATTATATTATGTTTGTAATCCATGGGTTAGTAGCCAAGTTGTCCTAAGTTCTGGTTCCCAGAGTGGTGTCATGGGTTCAATCTTCTATTCTAGCTGCAGTCCGCCATCATTGCACAAGCTACATTTCTGTGTCCTTTTTTTCTAGTCTGAAATATTGTATACTTACCATTGTTTAAAACTACTTAACTCCATAAAATACTTATGTCGCCTTTGGGGATGCTGTGTGGGGCCAAGGCCAAGATTTCCCACCTGAAGTATGTACTCTTAAGATTGCAGTCCGTTTGTTAAGATACATCTTATCAAACAGATCACCCGTTCCTGCACAAAGTCAAGGGTTCGTCAGGTATTTTGGGACTGCAGACCAGAGGTGGCTGCCCATCAGCCTACAGTGGGAGTACACTTGCAATACTTGCTGTACAGGGTGAACAGTTGTGTACTGTGTTGTGTATCTGTGAGCCATGTACAATACGCCCAGGTTCTGAGATGCTAACTTGGCTGTGGCTTTGATGTAGCCCATAGTAAGTTATATGACCGATGGTTTTGTTGAAAAATATGAATAACAAAGGAACAAATACATAAATATAATAAAAAACAAGATATTTCAAGAGACACATTTATTGTTTTAAAGTGTTGATTACATATTTAGGTACAAATAATTGTTTACAATTTAATTCTTTCTCCCTTTCATCTGATAAATAATAATTTAGTTCCTCATCGCTAATGTCATATTGTTGATTTGATTTTAGAGCAATGGCAGCTAACCTAATAGCCTGTGATATTCTAAATAACTATCAAAACTGTGTTCAGGTTATAAAATATTGTTACAGAAATTACAACAGTAAAATAACAGCAGAATAGAACAGTAGAATAAGAACAAATAAAATAATAATAATAACGTAGTATTTATATAGCGCAGTTTTGTGATATTTCACTTCAAGTGCGCTTAATTATAATAAACTTAAAATTAATCCTATAGTGTTCCTTACGAGTCCTTACAAAATACAAAATTTATTAAATTATGTGAAACAAAGAATATACAGTATATACAAAGCTATTCCCAAAGAACAATATTAACAAAAAGAATTCATGAAAACTAAATTATAATAAAGAATAAGAGGCAGTTTACGTTTAGAAATAATAATAACAGAGTGCACATAAAACTATAGTAAGGAGATAATCAAACCAAACAATTACCAGAAACTTGAGGAACATGGCTTATTATAGTAGATTTAAAACGAGTTAAAATTCATGAAAGGTACGATTTTTTAAATAAGTTTGTTTTTAAAGCTCTTTTGAATTCAGCCAAGTTCTGGATATTAGTAAGAGCTAAGGGAATGAGCGGGCCAGTTACACGAAAAGATCGATCATAATAAACGGCTCGATTTGACCTAGAAAGTTCGATTAAACGATTAGTAACATCTAGATCTGCTGACCTTAGAGTAAGCTGCCTATCGCTTAAGTTTTGTCGGACACATAGTTCCGATATATAGGCTGGCGCCATTCCTTGCAATGCTTCGAAGGTCATTAAGCAGATCTTGAACTCTATTATTTCAGGGCATCGAAGCCAATGAAGGCGATCCCTTAGAAGTTGGGTCATACGGCAATACTTAGATTCACAAAAAATCATTCTCGCCGCAGCATTGAAAACGGACTGGATTCTATTGAATTGTTTTTTAGGTAAGCCAGCATACGCACTATTACAATAGTCCATACGTGAGACAACGAACGTTATAATAACAAAGGAATGTAACACAATGTAAACAACTCCAAACAAGTAAACAGATCAGAGAAATTACTCGTATATAAAATTATACATAATGGCAGTTAACAAATTATTATAAACATCAATAATGATGTGCTCATAGAAGTGGAAAGGTTGAAAGAAAATATAATAGAAATGTTAATGTTAAATCTGGTATATAAAGAACAACCAACAGGAAGAGTAACAGAAGTAATGCTAAAGTTAGGTCTGCAAAACTGTTGTTGTGCTCCAGAAGTAAAACCTCATGTTATTTTAACACACCCCGAACAAGGGCATATTGACTATATTAGCATATGCTGCACCAACAGTGTCATCTATTTATAGTAGAGTTGTATCTCACAAGACACAAACTTGTATTAAATACTTGAATATTTGAAACTATAATTCCTAGTTAGTATTGTGGCGGCCACTTTTGCCATCTGAAAGAACGCACGAGAAATATCTTTCAATATTCGCGCGGCACCGGCCAACCTACATGCCTAGGTATCTACCTATGCCGGCCGCGATGTACTTTGCTCGCCTGCCGTGCCGGCTTGACGATAATAATATCGCCACCGCCTAGAAAGGTCTCGAGATAGCACCGTACAATATATGTACGGCGCCGAACATTCTCGTCAACTGCCGAAGTGGTACGTATTACCTACCGTGAGAGTAGTTACTCTACCGCGGGTATATAAGCAACAGATTCGCTCGCTCGCTCAGTCAGTCCCGATCCGTCAGTCAACGTTTGCCCGCCAGCGAGGAACCGTCTAGACGTTATACAGACGCTATGTGATTTATACGCATTCTCCAGCGCAGCATCTCGGACTCTCTGTAACACCTTCGAGGCTCTCATCCACCACCGCTGTCTCGCAGTCCGGTCCGCTGTGACTCCAGCTCACCAAAGTCACAGCCGTCATCTTCGTCCTCATGACGTCGAGCGACCGCCTGGAACTGGTCAGCATCTACCACTCTAGTGATCTGAAGAGACGTTATCTTCACCACTGCAGCTTCCTGACCATCATCACATCTTACAGCGCACCATCACTGTCTGCTCTTCCGTCTACGCCCCTGGCTCATTGACTATCGCTACATAGCACAATAAAGACGACTCACATTACATCGACTGACGATGAGATAACATTGATTTTAGGATTTTATGGCTGTCCAACAGATTATTTACACTTTTAAATAAACATGCAACATCAATTCATAATCTTCTCCCTTTAGTAAAACGATCTCATTGGAGCAAAACCAAATAATATGTTGATAATTTCAACTTGAAATTTACGCTTTTTATAAATTTGCATGGAAATCTTTCAACAGTATTAGTTATGGTTTCTATAAGGAGAGAGATATTGAAGAATTATATTTTAGGAGGCTTCTAGTTTTAGACACTAACAATATTTATATTATTTTATACAAACTTTATAAATCCTTGGAGACGTTTAGAATATAACTCAACAATTCTTTGGCTCTGTTAGCAATTCAATTATGTTAATTGATCTCATTTTGGGACATAAAAAACTACCAAAGAAGGTACTACAATAACAATTTTACTTAAATCAAGTCAAGCCAAGTTAAAAATTATAAACCTTACATTACAAAATATGAAATATATAAGGAAAATGATTTTTACAATTAACGTAATGGTCAAATTTAACATGTGTCACTGCTAATGCCTCGGTGACTAAAAAAGTAAGTTGTTTGCGACTTATCAAGGATTAGCTTAGCTTAAATTTGAGCGAGGAATCCCACACTTAGCGTGGATATGCAGCTACTGATATACCGGGCATGGTGGTTCGGATTATAATGGTTTCGGATTACAGAGGCTATACTGTACATAGAATTAAACAAAAGGGAACATTATTAAATACAAACAACAGAATTCATGTCTCAATAATACATATTATTATCAGATGTAGGATAGGTACTACATTTATGTATTGAACAATGAATAAATAGAAAAGATAAAAACAAACAAAATAAATCACTAACTGATGACACATCAAAAGACAATAAATTAATAAAAATGTAGTAAATAAAAGAAGTGTGTTTTCATGTCTCAACAGTAATAACAGACACATACATATAACTCCATAGAAACAGAAAAATAATCTGAATAAAGAGTTATAATCAATTAAAGACTTAATATAAAATGTTTCAATATCTTAATATGTTAGCAGTTGTTTCAACACTTTATGTCTGTCTTCATGTATTGTATTTGATAAATTGGGCTGCGTTCAAATGTATGTATGTATGTCTGCATGTATGTCTCATTAAACATATTTCACAAGATCATTCCTTGTGCAAGGCTTGCTCAAATAACACATCCATATCTTAACTATTCATAAATAACTCTAAATAATTATTTCGGGACAATGTTCATATAAACAAAATGTGATATTACCGAGCAGATAAACAAAGTTCGGATGGTCCGCGTGCCGAGTGCCGAGTGCCGAGTGCCGAGTGCCGATTACCGAATACGGAGGGGATTAATGGTTATTACCTCTGTTTATGTTTCAATTCTGTATCCAATTGTTTGATCTATGCGTCTATATAACCAGCGTTTTTGTTTTAAACAAGAATTTGTTTATAAACTTATTTACACTGTATGCAATCTTACAAATGTCTACTTTTTAACCTGAAGGGGTCGGGAAGAAACTTGGTTTGCCGTCCTTCCGGGACGGAGTGTATTTTAACATTCGCGACACTTCCGTCAAACTATTCATTGTTATTAAACTGCTGTCACTAGAACTAAGAAAAAAAATACCTACATATATGACGAAGGAAACATGGAAATTTGATTTAGTTTCTATTTAAACATTAATTTAAAGAATAATTTAATGAAATAGGTTTTAGAGCGACCATTAAAAAAAAGGAGTGCGCAATTCACAAGAAGTAGAAGTGAAACCTTCAGAAAACTAAAGTAGACAAGAGTGGGGATGCTACGAAGTACCGCACCAAGCGGAGACCGATTATAGATACTGTCTCATTCTCTCGCAGGCTCAATCCTATAGATATATGTGTTTGTCTGTTTTTAGCGTCGCAATTTTTCATTTCATCGAGTTTCAAATCCAAGAAGCTTTCACTTTAAAAAGCAGATGCATTTCACACGCGGTAGAAGTGAAACCTTCAGAAAACTAAAGTAGACAAGAGTGAGAAGGCTACGAAGCACCGCACAAAGAAGAGACCGATTATACTATCTCATTCTCTCGCAGGCTAAATCCTATAGATATATGTGTTTGTCTCTTTTAGCGCCGCTATTTATTATTTCATCAAGTTCAAATCACAACGGTGATAAAGAAGTTGTCTAAACGGTTTTAAAGATGGGGGTTCCGGTTGTGGGTTTGTAAGTAAGTCTTGTTTAATGAACTATACATCTCGGATTTACTTTGAATTTAAGTGTCTTTTTCAAAATTGCTGTTCATTATTATGTGAGTATTAAACTACGATATGAAATTTTAACAGAACTTTTTTTTTTCTAAATTTGAATAATAATATTCCGTGATTTATACCGGTCTGCGCTAGTTAAAATAACACAAATTATTTAAAATACGAAACAACACGGATAGACCGGGTAGTGGCTGAGTTGTCATCGCGTCTGGTTCCCGACCGGGGTTGTAAGTTTATTCCCTCAACTCGCTAAGTCCTCCATCACGGCACAAGCAACATTTTCCGCTAACTGTGATGGTAGTAGGAGATTGTCAAATTTTGTAAGATTATTCGTGACCCGGAAATATTTGTCTTACATTTTAAAGTTAAAAAAATGAATAACCATCTTATGCAGATATAATTCTGAAGGCATGTTTGTATAAAAAGAAAAATATTCTTAGTATAGGTTAACAGCTCTAATGTGTTTTAAATTAAACCTTTTAATAAAATACTATTGTTTATTTCAGTGAAATGAGATTGTCAAATGAAATTCCTAATGGGCTCTACACACGACACTGCATGCAGTGACTGCAGGGAGCGTGGAGTTGAGCGAACTAGCGCTATCTCGTTTGTTAAAGGGCCGCTAGAAGAGACGCATGCAGGGACTCTCTGCGGCAGCAGCGAGCAGGCCAGCAAGAAGTGACTAGAAATTGTATGGTGTGGAGGGCACTTCAATTCACAATTGCTTACAAACCATTCTAAAAACATCCCCGCCTTATTTCAAATATGGAACAGTGGAACATCAAAATTCAAAATACACAGTGTAAAGGAGACAGAGAGCGTACACTACACTCCAGACAGGATACTTTATGATAGGAAGGGGCAGTACACGACTATTCAGATCTTGTCTAGAAGGATATAATTATAACCCAAAATCTATTACAGCGATGCCCCCGACCGTAAAGATAACATATTTTCGTAACGTTTCATTTTTGCAAAAGTTGACGAATTTATCCATTTCAGGCTACAGAACCCCTGGGATCACAAAGTGACGTATTCAGCACCAAACATCAATATCAGCAGAGACACAGAGGTTGTACCATATCTGGCACCAGAGAAACCTTTACCATATCAAGAAAGATACAACACCATAACATAACATCTCTTTGCATCATTTCACTATTAGATAATTAAAAATAATATACACAGTTAATTTCCTAGATAATTTCAGTATCACCCTGGTGAAACCACCTTTCAAAAATAGAAATATTATTGAAATGGTTAAACCGTGTTTGGTGACCGGAGCTGAATGCCAAGTTGCTTCGCCAACGTTTACTTTTCAACTTTTGATGGCCTCCATTGTCAAGGGGCGAGGCTCTCGACTTGCAATCCGGAGGTGGCGGGATCAAAACCCGGCGTGCGTAGATACATTTTAATAGATTTGTGTGTTTTGCATTTTAATCATTTAAAATAACATAAGGTGTATTTGCGGAAGATACTTTCAGTATCGCCCTGGTGAAGAACACCATTCAGAATTGAAGGGTTGCTTGAAATGACTTTAGCCATGGTTGGTGACTAGATTTGAATAGCCAGGTACTTCCCTACAATCCTCTGCCCCATCTCCTTCCCCTCCCCACTACCTTCAGATTCACAACATACCCCAGTTGGGATTGCCATAGACTCACTGGCTCTAGACGGGAGCAACAAAAAAAATCTGACTGATTTTCTAACTAAAACTATATAGTATAGTGTCCAAACTTGATGGGTTAAACTGACTATTATTTTTTTTTTAATTCATAATTCGGATATTTAACTATAAATTCGGATAAATTTTTCTCTATTTGACATTCTTTAATGACTGCTCCTTTATTTACTAAAGCTTCCACTATAGACCATTCACCCCAGCTTATAGCATCAATAAGAGTTGCACCTCCATCCGCATTAACATCCACTCCCCTTTCGAGCAGCAGCCGCACCACATCCCACTTATCATACTGTGATGACCAAGTTAGTGACGTCCTTCCCCACCTGTCTACCCTGTCAGGGTCCACCCCCTGCTGCAGGAGGTATTCTACTAGCAGAGAATGTCCCCTCTGTGCCGCATGATGTAGCACAGTCCAGCCATACTCATCTATATAATGGATGTTAGCACCTCTTTCAACAAGATACTTTACAGGTAGTAACTCTCCACCCAGGGCCGCATGCATTAGAACAGACTCAGAACCTCCCCCACAGCATGTATTAATGTCAGCACCGCGCTCCACCAAGTACTTAATAATATCCAGTCGACCCACCCTAGCAGCTATATGTAAAGGAGTCATCTTCCTCCCATCCCTCTGTGCCATTAATACAGCGAAGGGAACAGCGGCTTGCTCCACGAGTAGTCTGACCATATCAAGGTGGCCCCTCTCTACAGCATGGTGAAGGACTGTTTGTGTAATAAACGGATCTTTATATTTTATTAATACTAAGCAATAACGTTCAACATTATTTTCTAAATTCTCCAAAAACATAATTTCTAAAAGTTTGACATTATTATTTTCCACTGCCTTTCTAAATGGTTTAATTAGTAATTCAACTTCTTTAACTCTATCAAATATTCTCGAGGTACAACTAAAATAGTTTCTAAAAACTCGATAAAATAAATTACCAACGATGGGTTCCTCTTCTTCGTTGACTTGAGACGCAATAATATCATTTCGATTAAATAAACGTTCGAAAAAGAACTTTTCCGCGGTTTCATCAAAATTTGAAACGTTTCGGTTAAAAAATGTTGCGAAAAATATATTTACTTTAGTTTCATCAGAACATGTTCCGATACGTTGAAAAATATTTGTTGTCATTCCGTCCAATACTAATTCATATTCATCTTTACAGATATTCCGTAGTTTAGGTTTATTCAAGAAATTTATCGCAGTATTATTATTAAGATCATATTGTTGTATTAAAGAGACAAATGCTTCTTCTGTACTGAATCCACTGAGTAGAAGTGTGGCGATATATTCATTATCTTCTTGGACAGCAATATGAAGAACAGTTTGATGCTCCTGATATCTGAATATGGAGTTGTCTTCATTATTCAGTTGACTTATGCAATTAGCATTTAATTTACGAGCACTCTCTGACATTGTTGTCTCATTTAACAACACATTCATGAACATCCTGATGATCTTACGGTCCGGATAAAGCAGGATTTGAGGGACAATGATTTCTTTAAACAGTTCATACCTGCAATGTAGGGTTCGTTGATTGAGCCAGTGGACAATCATTTGTGCACAGCAATATTCTGCGAATGTGCGGTGAACAAATTGGAAATCTCCGTCTCCCTTTGTTTGAACCAAACCAATTCTGTTTAATTTATTTTGCCATCTATCTTCAATGGCGTCAAAGTGCTTAGCATAAAAATGAGGAAAGAATGTTTTGAATCCAAGTTCACAGTGCATTATGGTTATACTGTCAGTAAAATGTTTTATTATTAGTTCATCCGCCGCCACTCCTAGAGATGTTTTATCATTAAGATAAATTTCATATTTTAACGAAATAAACCTCTTGTACAGATTTGATGTACTTTCTATATTGACTTGTTTTAATAAAACTTCTGGAGAATGGAGCAACAAATCACATGTCGGCCTGAAGACTTCGGCCAGCATTCGCAGTTGCAGGGGAACTCCCATGATGCACTTCATGTCTGGCCCTAGTACTTCCTTTGCCTGTCGTAGCACCTCTCCGGCGTATTCCTTGAGTCGTCCCTCCTCTTCCTCTCCGTAATCTCCCAGCTCGAGGGAGAGGCAGGATCGCCAAATCACAACTAAGAAGTTCAGTTGCTCTTCTTTGTTAAATGGTACAAATAACGTACATAAATAGCATAATTTCTCTTCTAACGATGTTTTCAAATATTTGCGAGCGGTCAAGAATATTTGGACTGTTTGTACATTTTTAAGGAACATAAGGAGCTTGATTACATTCTGCTTGGCACTCTCCTTGTCTTTATCTTTAACATAATCATCCAACTCGTCAAACCCATCCAACATTAATACGACTCGCTTGGAATTTATTTTTCTCTCTAGCAAATACTCTAACAACCCGTCAGCCTGATAGCCACACCCACTTAACAGAAAATTTGCTACTATTTTATGAGTGAGCGTACCTGATAATTTTTCTCCTATATGCCCTTGGAAGTGTTTCAATTCAATATAAATGACCCACGGTGAATCCACGAGTCTTGACAAGCTCGACAGGGTAGTTGTCTTCCCCATCCCGGGCTCGTCAGTTATTAAAGTCAGGTTTCTTCCTGTTTTACTCAACTCTATTTCATTTATTGGCTCGCAGGAGTCTATGGACATAAAAGGGAGTAGACTCTCCACTGAGCCATGGGAGTATCGCCACTCTAGTTTATAGCTTTCCTCGTTTTGACAAATTTTTACAAAGTGAATACGTCTATTAATATATTTTTGAATAACACTCATCTCCTCTTCTGTGGGCGCAACAAGTTTATTATCTGTGAACATTTCTTTTTTTCTGCAATTCTCTATCAATTTTACTAGTAACTTCATGTTTTTCTCACTGTTAATAACAAACAGGTCACCAGCAGGTCCAGTTTCTGCGAACTTCTTCACATCAATGCATGCTCTGTGAAGAAATTTCCTATCTAAATAAAAACGTCTATTAAATACTTCTTTGCAGTACACATCTTGGCCTGACACTTCAAACAAGTAAATGCATTTATCCTGATTCTTCTTGCATATGTCTCTAAATGAGAGTTGTGCATCTCCCTCGGCGAAGATGATGTCCATCCCCTGGAGCTGGTCCCAGCCAGCCCCAGTCTCCAGGTCCTCGTGGTTTAACCCACTCATCACCCCCAGGATATTAGTGTTTGGTGACTTTACACAATTTAAAAAGAATTCCATATTAGTTTTAATATTTAATTTAAAGAATGGCATCTGTATATTACTGAGAGTGGGACGCGTGTCCTCTATGTTGATTGAATAGTTTTCGATTGTCGCGAAATTTTTCAAGTGTTCTGAACTTAGGATCTGATTGATATTACAAACAGATCGGTCCTCTCCTAGGAAACTTTCAAAACTATATTCTTTTCCCCCAATAGTTATAACATTACCTCGATTAAACATTTTATTCTGTGAGTCAGGAGTTAGGTCTGAGAAATTAACATTACCGGCAGCCTTTACAGTTTTACTGAATTTAGCAGACTCGGGTGCATCAATTGGCTGCGACATAATGAAAACAATTTTCATCGAGTTAGAACCAACGTGATTGAACAATTGTGTGAACAAAACTTTTTCCTTTGTAGTAATGGAAAATGAAGTGCAGTCTACCACCATCAAGAAATCTTTCTCAACGGGCAAACCATACATCTGAGAAAGCTTTTTCAGCTGCCACCATTCTACGAATGCGTAGAGATTTTTACCGACATATTTGGTGAAGCCGTCAGAGGAGTTGACAGTTTTTTCCATCTGATGGAGGATGTTCCGAAGTCGGCTCATCTGAAAGCCACCGTCTCCACCGCTTGTAACTAGATAGAGAACTCGCTCATCGCTGGAAACCAGAAAATCCCAGAAACCCACGGAATCCGCAAAGTCCAACCAACACGTGGACAACGAGTTGAGATAGCTCTGTCCCTCCGCGTAGTAGATGAGATCTGCAGCTCGGTTAAAGACTTTAATCTGTTCGTCGACTGCCTGCGTGAACTGTGGCTTCAGCCACCGCATTAGCTGCTTCAAGCGTTTGCAGAGTTCCGCCAATGATTCTCCCGACTCACATGTTATTGTTCGATTATAATGATTCAAACTAAATTTGGGGAGCAGTTTGCTAGTCTCCACTTTAAGCTTATTATTTTCGATGAATTTCTTTAGAATAGTCAATTCGCTTGTCTGTTCTTGTAGTATTTGCATTCTGAAAAGCATTTGCAATTCAACTTCTGAAAAAATTCGAAAAGAACTTTTAAACATATCTCTGTTTTCCGCCACCTTATACCGAAGGAAATTTTTGAGGTCGTCGGGATTATTAACTGTTGCATGTCCGTGGTAATTATTATCCCAATTCAAGATCTTAAAAAGTTTCGTATATTCTTTAATGCTTTTCGCCCAATCCAAGACTTCACCATAAGTACAATTATCATTTTTAAACGCATCGATAAAATTATTCATCGCATGAGACTTAACAGAATATGTGAGGGTCTTATCAATCCACGTGAAGTTGGATACATCATTATGAACGCAGTAAATCCTACCTACGTGCACGCCGCAGGTGTTGATATGGTTGGGGGCCGACAGGTAGAGAGTAATGTCCAGCCCGTCTAAGCTGGGTGCATTCATCTCATACCTATAGTAATAATCATTCAGCACTCGGGCCAACATGTCCCGGGCACCCGGACTATCAAAACCAACGGTCTTTGCTTGTATGCCAGCCTCGGAGTTCTTTTGTAACCTACTTTTACTTTTTATAAGTTTTATGGATAAATACTTGACTGAGAATGCAGTTATCTGAGCAAGCCATGCCCCCAGGGAGTGACCTGTGATTGTGAGTGTGTAGTGCCTATTGTATTGATTGTTTGCTAAATGAATTACTTGACGCATAGAATCTACAAATGTTACAGCCGAATTCATGCATGATGTGTAGTTAGTGCCGAAGATTCCTGTGATGTCTGTGTATACTGCTCCAAAGCATTTAGGATCAGTTCCACGATGTGCGACCACCACTTGCTGTAAACCGGTGTGATAGAAAGCAGCACCAAAGTAACCATTGAACCAACTTGTATTGTTGGCGGTAACCAGAAGTTTCCACCCAGATGGCTGGAGAGAAGAAAGCTTACCGGACAGAATCCTAGTCATATATTCTGAGTCTGATTCTTCTCCGGATGTCTTCTTGCTATACACCAGATCAGCAAACATCACCAAGGTCTGGTCACTCGGGTGGGGCTCCGCATCCAGCAGGTCCTCTGGACATTGCTCCGAGGATTCAAGGAGGTTTGTTGTCAGTACTTCTAATTGCCCATCTTTCATCAGCAAACTTTTATCCACTTCCATGGCTCCTGTTCCTGAAACAAGTGTTTTATGGGCATTAGATATCAGAACTGCATCACAATATAACCAAGCGTTGGAAATAATACTAACTTATAGAATAAGTTCTTGACTAGCAATCCGAAAGTCGCGGGTTCTAATCCCGGTGTGCGCAAAAAAAAGATTGATTTGTGTTATATCAAAAATAATTCATTAGAAATAATACACGGTATATTTGCGACACGTTCCATAGTGGATAATACTTTCGATGTCACCCTGGTGTAAGACCACCAATCAGAATTCAAACTTTGCTTGAAATGGCTTAAGCCGTGTTAGGTGAGCAGTGGAGGTAATCCACCTCTTACCCGCCTTGGTACAAGTAACTGATGGTTACTCCTTCAAGGCTCTCGCAAGATTCTAATTTTTTTTGTTAAACGAAGCTACATTTATTTATTTTGAACGAATCTAGACCTCCAGTGTCCATGCATACGTTGTTAGTAAGCAGTATGCAAGTCCTTAACAGGAAAAACAAAATGCAAAAAATAGGTTAGTAAGACAAAGATAAATTAAACAGGGCAAAAGTAAAACTCATTCATGAGGCTCCATGAGGCGGCATTGCATCTGTAAAAACCCGCAAGCACCTGCATAAAATACAGAACATAAGTAATACAATAAATCTCAAATCAATTGGCAAGTACCAACAAAAAATGTGAATGGCTTTCGGTCTGATCATAAACTACACTTAGCTTCCGTGTCCCTTAGCCAACCACTCAGTGAAGCCTCAAAGAATGTTAATGTTAATGTGTTAGGTGAGCAGATCTGAAGCCGTACTTTCCCACCGTCTTCTCCCCGTCTTTTCCCCGTCTTCTCCCCGTATCCTTCCCCTCCCCACTATCGTAAGCCTCACAACATATCTCAACTAGAAATGCCAAAGTCTCACTGGCTCTAGACGGTTGGGAGCAGCTGGGACCCTTGTGTGATATTTATATTAAAAAAAAAAAATAAAACTTAAAATATTTAAAAAAAAATTACAGGTATTAACCCAAAAATATTGATTGCTTTACTCCATACAAATTTATCGCTACCAGCGGTGTTCCCCAAGGGTCACATTTGGGACCAATTTTATTTTCGATATTTGTGAACGATATTTTTACTTTTTTCAACGATAAATAAGTTTTAATGTTTACGGACGATATTAAAATATATAAAGCTATAAAAAATATTAATGACTGTCAAAAATTATCAAATTACTTGTTTAAACTTTTTGTTTGGGGCCAAAACAACTATCTACAACTCAATTTAAGTAAATATCTAATTATGAGATTTCATAGAATAAAAAATCCAATAATTTATGGGTACTCCATTAATGATGTAGTACTAACAGCTGTAACCGAGGTGAATGATTAAGGTGTAAACTTTGATCAAAAAATGTTTATAAACCATTAAACCATATTGATATTTACATCAAATAAAGTTTAGAAAATGTTGGGTTTTGTAATAAGAATTTGCAGCCAATTTAAAAATATTCAAAACTTTAAAAATTTGTACATGTCAACTCCAAAATAGAATCACAATTGTATACCCTCGTTTGCCGTACACAAAATCTGGGTAATGACTAACCATGGATCATGGTCGAAAAATGGATAACTCTTATTTTCCGACCTGATATTCGATTGATAGCGGCCCAAAATTCGACCACATTCGTAAAACTTATTGTAATTATTTATGACATTACCATGCCCACCCAATTATTTTAAAACCAAGCTATTGAAATGCTTTATCTATTATGATCATAGATATCGCAAATCCGAACTTCGTAGACTATTTTAGGACGATGTTAAAAATAATTTTTTTTAATATTTTTTCACGCCAATTTTTTTATCAGCTATTTACGGGTAATTACTACTAATACCAACTCTGTATGTTAGTACAACTTGTATAATCTTATGAATATTTGTCTTGGCCCATTGTCTATAAGTATTTGCTAATATAATTTATCTATTCCATGTAAAAAACTGAAATAGTAACTAATTTTAAAAAAATATGAAAATGTAACTAATTTAAAAAAACTGATAATGTACCTAATTTAAAAAAATCTGAAAATGTAAATAATTTTAAAAAATTGATAATGTAACTAATTTACAAAAAAACTGGAAATGTAAACAATTTTAAAAATATGTAACTTACTTTAATAAATGGCCAAGATCACCCTTAATGGGTGAAAGCCAAATAAACAATTTAAAAAAAAAAAAGCTATTTACGGTTAAAATTTAGTCATTTTTCCATAGATATGCATCTTTCATTATCAAGTATACCACAGACAATATACAGAAATCGAAAATATTCTATGTTGACCCGAATAAGTACCCTACCTCTCACGGCAGTTTCAAAGTATCAAACACGCAGGATTCGCGCGGTTATGAATTTTACAATTTTTTAATATATTTTTTATAAATCTGACAGATATGAGATAAACGGTAAAATATAGGTTAATTCATCGGCTATGTAGCACTATCATTAATTTTTATGTTTTATGTTAAAACTCGAAGGTATGATTTTTTTAATGTTGGCAAAAAATTTCAAAAATGAACTTCTGTGAAAACTTGAGCAATCGTGGTAAGTTTATTTATTTAGCGTGGTCGCTCCAGTGCCAATAACTAACTAACTAACTAACTAACTAACCATCACGCTGTTTCCCCGCAGGGGTAGGCAGAGAAGAGGGACCGCCAAATAACTCGATCTTGGCACACACTCCTTGCCTCGTTCACATTCATACATCGTCTCATACATGCTCTTCTATTATTCCGACTCTTCACATGGCCCGACTCAAGTATCTGATTCAGTTGGTCGTGCCATGTCTTCCTCGGGCGTCTTCGACTTCTTCTGCCATTCACATTTGCGTCATATATTCTCCTTACACTCCTTTTCTAATTCATTCGCTCTACATGCCTAAACCATCTGAGCCTCCCTTTCTTAATCTTATTCATTACGCTTACATCAGCCTTGCATTCTTCGAGGATCTCCACATTTCTAACACGATCGTTCATGGTTTTACCACACACACGCTTCAGGATCTCATTTCTTCAGCATTCAGTCTGGTTTTAAAAATATGTTGTTGAAATACTTAACACATTATTAACTAAATGTAAACTAGTCATAGTAGAATTTACATCAGATAGAACAACAAATTTAATCAAACAACTAGATAGCTCTGCTTCGACTTATTTCACACATATTGTACTTTTCCCAGGCAACAGTTTTTCTATCTTACGTTGTCGAGTATTTTTATTTTTTATTTTTTTTATTTACAAAAAGATACATAAAATATAATAAATTTTACACAATAATTAATTACATAATACATGTATTCGATGTACCCTCATAAATAAGCAGGGCTTGTGTGTATGGGGGGTGTTATTACATTGGTTCAATTTATTACTTTTAATTCAATTCAAATTTTCAGTATAATTTTTAAGTTGAGTTTTAAATTTTTTAAGTTTCTGTCCATGTTTCTGATTTTTTCAGGAAGTGAATTAAAAAATTTAACTCCGAGATATTTATGATTTAACTGTCCTATTGTATTTTTTTACATTATGGAATAGGAAGTTTTGATGTTTCTCTAAGATTTCTGTTATTTTTAAGGGTGCAACTTTATTTTGAATATTATCTTTATAAATTTGTAATGTTGCGTGATAAAAGTATAATGCACTTAATTTTCTGACCTTGAATTGTTTCAATAACAGTTCTGATGAATATGAGTAGGGTTTTTTTTTTAATTGTTTTTATTATTAGTTTTTGTGATATGTAAATTGTTTGTGTTTGATTTGTATATGTACCGCCCCATCCTATAATGCCGTATTGTATAATTGATTGACAGAAAGCGAAGTATGTAGTTCTAAGTAATTTTATCTCTTAAGCATCTAAATATATATGTTAGTTTCCTTATTCTGTAGTTCAAAATATTTATGTGTGGGGACCATTTTAAACGCTGGTCTATTATTTTTATCAATTCGTTTTTGATTGTGTTTTGTGTTTAAGGTTTGGTTATGATTTTGATTTTGATTGTGATTTTGGTTTCGATTTCGATTTTGATTTCGATTTTGTTTTTGAATTTGTTTTTGTTTTTGTTTACGATTCTGTTTTCATTTTTTTTGTTACTTATGCACATTTAGATATTCTTTGTTAAAAAAAATACATATAAAAGTCCATCCGGGCGTGAAATTCAAAAAAATATAATAATAATGGTACTCTGAGTAAAAATTCATATTATTATTTCAAATGAACAAACTCAGTGAAGTAAGGAGAGCTTATCAGTTAAATAAGAATATAAAAATAGTAACGGTGATTGCCGGACAGGTAAACCACAAGAGAAACAATTTCTTCAGAATGTGTTTTTCTGCTTTACATGAGTCTGATAATTATGATTTATGCCTGACTTATATTTAATTTTACATGTGTACGGAGACATTGTGTTGGGTAAAATCATATTTACACAACTTATACTTATCAACGGATACAAATCATTGAGTTGTAACTTCTGGTGTTCCACAGGGGTTGAATCTTGGCCCCCTGCTTTTTATTACCTTGCTTCAAAATTAAACTATGGTTATGCTTAAATTTTTTTGGAAAGTTAAGTCTGCTTCCGATCATGAACAGCTTCAAACTCGACACACAACTGGTATACAGTACTGAAGTACAGGATTTTTTTCTATAATAGTATTCTAGAAAAGCGTTTTTTGACAGAAATTAACACTGGTTCTTAAAACTTAAAATTCGAGTTACGAATCGTGGATTTCTACAAAATCCTTAAGACAATTCATTCCGTTAATTGAAAAATATAATGTATCTAAATGTTAATAATTTTTGTGAATCCCATAGTTAGCATATTTCTGGAACGCATATTTTAGATTTTTTCCTTACATTATTTTTCATGAATTAATTGTGAAACAATGCAACCCACGCAAAAAAAATAGTCTACGCTTGGTTTTGAACCCGTGACATTTAAATTCATAGTAGAGGAACCTAGCCAACCGACCACACGAAAACATTTCTAACGAATCTCAATAGAGTGGAAATTTACAACGTTTGTTCTTATAGACCGGGAGGCGAGATAGGTAAACCCTACGTCATCAACTACACGGATGAAACTACTTTTAAGTGATAATGGGCATTTAGAAAACCTTAAAAAAGCTGGTCTGCCGGTGCGCCTCTTGGCAGGAGCCGCGCAGTCATGGAAATAGTCAGCGAGTTTTTTGGTCAAAATTACGTCATCGACTACACGAACGGGAATGGTCTCATATGATGAAGGTCGATTAAAAAATGAGAAAAAAGCAGGTCTGCCTATCGGCAGCCTGGCAAGTTCGGAGGCAGCAGGCGTCAAAGTGGGGAAAAATTTGGTCGATTTTACGTCATCGACTACACGAATGAAACTAATGAATAAAACTATAGTCCAGATCATTCCATATAAGAATTTTACGGTCTGCCGAACAGCAGCCTGGCAAATTTTTGTGTACGATTTTTTAAATTTTTTTTTCTTTTTTTTTAATTTTTCGTTTATCTTAAGTATTATTTTTGTTTCACTATATTTTTTAAAACTTTGAATGCAATAATTTAAAAAAATAAGCAAAAAATATTTAAAAAAAAAAACAATTTAAGAGTTCCCAGTGTACCTATCCGTCAGGCGAGCATTTAGACGCCAAACCACTTACGAAACCTGCCGCGGTGCCCCTCATAGACGTAGGGTTTACCTATCTCGCCTCCCGGTCTATTATAGAATATCTTCTCAAATTCGCACATTATGTAAGCACGACAGTTCAGTGACTTTAGCGATAAGACCATATTGAAGAAATAAACCATATCGCCGTTCACATATACTGATTAGAGATGGACTATATTCCTGTACCAGTTAATTTCTAAGAAATCGGTTCCCTTTTCTTAGAAATTCATTACACGACTAACAAAATACAAACCTTCGCCAATTCAATGACGCATGTGGTTGACTAAGGAAATTTAATTTGATAATCCGATGAATGAAAAAAGTAATCCAGAACCAGATGCCGAATGAGATTGTCTAACAAAAAGTTTAAAATATATCTTCGGTGAATACATTGAGAAGACAAATTACTGTATTTCGGCTAAATTAAATGGTATGATGAATTTGTGGCATTTAAAGCAAGCACCACGCTCCATATCAGACGGGACCACGGAGGAAAAGGGGACCAATTCTTTCAAAGTAATTTCTCGTGAAAAAATACCACAATTTTTTAAGCGAACGTTACTGCTCTAGATTCGAGGATTAAGAGGAAACGCAGGCGGCATTTTGTTCATTCGAACGTATTTCTATATTTCCTCTTTGAAACTAGCTGTTTCCACTGGTGCAGTGTGTCTTAACCTGTGTTTCGCAGACCCCTGGGGGTCCGCGAATATAATAATAATTTATTTTTTTTTACAGTGAATACCGCACAAGAATCTCAACTGCTCCCGTCTGGAGCCAGTGAGACTATGGCATCCCCAATTGGGGTATGTTGTGAGGCTGAAGGTAGTGGGGAGGGGAAGGAGGTGGGGAGGAGGAAGGTTGGGAAGTACCTGGCTATTCAGATCTGGTCACCAAACACGTCTAAAGCCATTTTCAAGCAACGTTTCAATTCTGAATGGTGGTCTTACACTAGGGCGATACTAATAGTATCTTCCATTCTGGATCATGCCGCAAATATACTATATATTATTTTAAATGAATTAATTGTGAAATAACACAAATTAATCGAATAAATTTTATTTGCGCATGCCGGGTTCGAACCCGCGACCTCCGGATTGTGAGTCAAGAGTCTTACCCACTGGACTACGGAGATCGTCAAACAATTATGTATGGGGGTCCACAGTATCATCTATGGACTATTTAACAATAGAAAATAAATGCCTCCAAAAGTCTCGTAATAGCCAAAAATAAAAATAGGATATTGGACTTTTTCAACTTTCAACAAAAATATTACTGATATTATGTGCTAAAAGTCCACCTTTGAGAGAGATGTTCCCTCAATATTCAGGGACAATATTTTCAATTGTTCCCCGATATTTAATGTTTCCCCTTGGCCGGGAGACCTTTCGGTCTTCGGCCCCTTACGTGGCGGCATAATTATTTGTAGTTGGAGGCCCTCTTAATACTTGGTTGCCGCCTCACTCACAGCACTCACTACCTTACACGCGCGGTAACAATATACGTGCCGGTAACATCGCGAATAGCGCGGCGGACACTACCTTTGCGTGCGGCGGTTGGCAGATTAACTCGGTGTTCAGTTTGATGGAAAAAATATTTACCATGACCCCCATCCCCGCTATCTTGGAGTAACTTTGGACAAGAGCCTGAATTACCGGAAACACATGGAAACAGTGGGCAAAAAAACCAGGACAAGACTAAACTTAGTCAATAAGCTGGCTGGTACTAGCTGGGGATGCGACGCCAACACGCTCAGAACGGCATCCATTGCCCTGATTTTTTCGGCAGCTGAATACTGTGCTCCAGTATGGGCCAGAAGCGCCCACACTTCCATGGTCGACGTTCAGCTTAAAGCCGCAATGCGAACCATCAGCGGAACCTTAAAATCGACTCCTCTTCCTTGGCTCCCCGTACTTGCAAATATAACCCCGCCAAATATCAGGGATTGCAACACTGAGGGAATACAAGAAGGCGCTGCAAAAAGCGAAATACCCTTGCACGATGATGTCGTTTCTCACCCGGCATGCCGCTTAAAGTCTCGAAAACCCTTCTGGACGGAAGGAGAAAGACTCCTTCGAACACCTCTCACCCCAGAAGATAGGCGGAAGCTTGAGTGGCAATCAGCCAACGTCAAAAACGCACATCTCGTGCAAGACCCCACTGAGAGACAGCCTGGGTTCTCATTGCCTCGCAAACTCTGGACTGCCATCAATAGGATAAGGTGCTCCCATAGCCGTTGTGCTCACATGATGCATAGATGGGGCCTTAAAGAGTCGGCGACGTGTGAATGCGGTGCGGTGCAGACCACCGAACATGTGGTCAACGAATGCCCGCTCCATTCATTCCCCGGCGGGATTGATGAGGTCCACAGGGCAACGCCTTAGGCCCTAGACTGGCTCGCAGACCTAGATGTCCCCCTCTGACCCCCCACCATACGAAAGAAGAAGAATCAGACCAATACAATTTTCTCTGGCTTTATATGTATAAATTCTAATGGAAATATCTTATGTAATTTCCAGAACATTTTTGGAGATATCACCGATTTTTTGTAGGAACTGAAATTTATTATCTATTTTTAATCGATGTCATAATTTTAACAAATTGTTAACATCATTCACTTCAGCTAGAAAAAAATACTGGAAATAAAATTCCTAAAAATTTATTACGGCCGAAAATATTTAAATGAAAATCGTGTAAAACTTTCACATTTTGGCAAGTATAGAATTGTGGTGCCTTTCTGACACGTTTGGTTTGATAAGGAGAAACTGGCTGTAAAATACTATCTTATCTGGTTCAACAAGGAGAAGCTGGCTGTAATGTACTATCACTATCGCGTTCAATGTTTAAATAATGTTTTTTTTATTCTAAATTATTCTTCATCATTAACTTATTATTAAAAAATAAAGACATGATTTTGAAATTACAAAAAATTTTATGGAAAGACCAACTGGTGACCATTTTGAATTGGTTGAAATGCTGACTTCTGATTCCCCGTCTCAATTACGGAGTATTTTGGAGAACAGGTCGATATTTTGACACGATTTATAAAGAAAGTAAAATTATTTTGGAAAAAACGATGACAGTTGAAAATAACAATCTCAGAAGATGGTATTAACACATAATTTTCAACAAAATTTAATTAGGAAGGATATTGGAACTCACCGCTTTAATTCAAACATTATATAATTTTTGTTGTAACTTACTGCTTGCTGGTTATGTCTGACGTCAGTAGTGGTTAAGTGGAATGTGTTCTTGAACTGGGCAGTACGCACGGAAACTGCTTTGAAATAAACAATCTGATAAGGTAGCACTATAGTTTAGGTTTCAGGTTTAGGTCAAGCTGAGCAGGATTCTAATAGAATGGGGCTCGGTTTGTGGTCGCGCCTTGTGGAGCGGACTGGACGACTGCGCGACTTGGAGTGACTGCGAGAGACTGCGATCTGACCATCAGCCGCTTACCCTTTGACTCTTGTATCCGGATTGTGATGACGCAGACTTTATATATAAGTATGTTTTCATATTAATATAACAAGGAGACAGGGGCGGACTGCAGTAAAGGAACGTTTGATCTTGTAACCGGCTGCGCTGCATTTTTCATACAAAACTTAAATGAATTTCGGAATCTTAAAAGGGTGTAAGTGCCATTTGCAAGAAAGGAGGTAGACGGGAATTCGAAGTACGCTTAAGCATAATAAAAAAATCCCTATTTTATTTTTATGCCAAATCAACAAAGTTAAATTCCAGTCAATTTGGGAGGCGGGAATGGGTACCGCAGCCCCGGGAACCTTTATTGGATAACCAACACCTCTGCCATAGGTCACCCCAAGTGGTTCGCTACGTTTGGTGATTTAGCAGGGGTGCCCGGGTTCATGGGGTGAGGTTTGTCTAGGTCTTGAAGGCGGATGACCAGGACATACTGAACCCCAGATTCCTACCCACCCCTTAAACCCTTTTCCTTCCCAGAACTCTCCTCTCCTTCCTTTCCTTAAAAAAACCCTCCACACAGCATTCTTAAAGATGACATAGGCCCTGAGGGAAATTATTTTCCTCAGGGCCTCCTGTGTGGAGCTCATGTAAAAAAAAAAAGTCTACCTCGTTTTTTGGTAAATGGCACTTACACCCTTTTAAATTTCCGATATTCAAATATGAATTTGAGTCCAAAATACCAAACTAAAAAAATATTTTTGATCAAAATGTAAAGCAAATATCTGGTACGGATGTATTCTACTTTACTTATTTATCTTTTCAATTTTAAAATAGGGGCCATTAGAATTCTAATTTTCATAATTTAAAGAAATCTTTTGCAATTTTTACTAAATTTACTGTAGGAATGTTATAAAATATAAAATGAAATAATATAAATGATTTTAAAAAGCATTTTACTGTCCGTAAACTTAATTTAAGACAAATTTACATGGGAACTCAAATTCGTACGTAAATTTAAATTTTTATAGTAATGTGGGTTGACTTTGGCCCAAATTATCATCCGGTTGCACAGAACTTTGATAAATAATATAATAAAATCAAACTTCCCCTCCGAATTTTCGAGAATATTAGCTTTTGGTGTCTTAAACGAAATGACATTTTACGAAAACTTTGTATTATTACCGCTTCACAATTAAAGCTCTATAAATGAAACATTTCTGAACGTAGCCGAATAGTAAAAACTGTTTTAGACAGGTTACAAAATAAGCTTTCGAATTATTATATTACAAATAAATATTAGCATTTGTAAATATTAAAATTTAGAATGCAAGCATTAAAAAAATGTGAAAATGACTCACGTGATGTTTTTATGTGAAAACGGTACTAAAATCACAGATTATGTTAACAACAATACTTATTCTATTGTATAAATGTGTAATAAACACTTTTGTCACCTCACTTTTATATCATTTCATATAAAAATATTTAATAGAAATTAACAATGTCGGCCGCCCGTAGGAAATTTGGCGGCATAAATTATGTGTCAGACTGGGCGTCTGACAGAATGTTCTTTTTATGTATTTCTATGGACAACTTGAATAGAGATGTGCAGCATGATTCACTATCGACCTTTCACTTTTTATTTTACGGATGTAACTAAAACAATAACGGAATTATAACGGTTTCTATGGAGACACACGCGCTGACGTGTAAACACGCTTATTGTACTTGACTGCTGTCGTATTTTTAACGCATTTATCTGCTTACGTTGCGGAGGGGTTGTACGCATGTTAGCGCCGTGATTATTTGTGTGTTGATGGAAATAGAGTATACTTTCTGTTTTTAATATACAGAGTGTCCGGGAGTACAGTGCATTAACTTCGGGAGGTGATTCTACAAGATATTATGAGTAAAAAAGATAATTAACGTTTTTCGAAATTCCAACTTTTAGGGGAATTTTTGTGGTAAAAAGATGAAATTAGGCCGGCATGTGCGGCCAACTTTATTATTTTCCACTGTAACAATACGGGCCGATCACAGCCATGCATTGTTACTACAAGCGTGCCCGGCAAGCTCTCAGCAAGTAAGATCGTGCCTCACACTAAGGATTTTTAGTAGGTAGGGGAGGGTGGGGCGTGTTGTGACGGGGGCAGGTTGTGGCATCGCGTTTAAAATTCCCGCTAGTTAACTTAGCAGAGGGCGCATCGTGCCATTTCGTGTGAACTCCGTACCGCCAGTTTCTGTCAAAACAGTGGTATATAATTAAAGCTAAACGATAAAATGTGATTTTTCTGTACTAAACGAACTTTTCCTGCAAATTTTCGAAGTCATCTGTTAACCTGCTAACACTCGGTAAGTCGGTATATATTTTTTTTCTCCAAACAGTGTGTCTTTTGACTGTGTTATTAGTTACAAATAAAATGCGTACTTCAAGTAAGTTTACTTGCGTGGTCATTTTTATGTAAAATCGTCCGGTGGGGCGAGTTGTGACATCAAGGCGGGGGCGTATTGTGACGCTCACAACTCGCCCTTAGAATTTAGTTTTTATTTACCTTTATATAAAACCAATGTGTATTATGTAAAAAAGGCGTATTTTTAACTTATTATGAATGCATATAAGTATTATGTATAAACATTTCCTTTTTGTGTCTACTTGTAATTCAAACTTATTTTTCAGGCTCGCAAAATGGTCCGAAATTATAAAAAAAAGATGAAAAGGAGGGAAACACCTCTGCTGCTGATCTCACAAGAACACCATTGCAACATATTACGAATGCAGACATGGAAAAAAATTTTTTGGACCCTCAACCATCAACTAGCAGAACCAATAAACCTGTGTGTCAGAAAACACCAGAACAAATCCGGCCATTACCCATAGCTCAACCAAGAAATAACTTTCCAAATAGGAAAAAACTTACGAGGGCAATTTTAACGAACACCCCTATAAAGAAAAAATAGATTAAGAAGACAAAATGAGAAAGGAAAAGAAAGGAATAGAAAAAAATATAAATACAAAACTAACTAAAAAAACAAACACCCGATAAATTAAAGGTGGTGACAAAAACAGAACTACATTAAAAAATATTTTAGACGTAACCCCTATTCTAATGATATTTGTGGTGAAAGGGGGGTCAGGTGCATAAAATGTCTTAGATGGTGTCATGAGATTTTACCAATTTTACCAACCTACCTACTTATTTTGCCAAGTCAACCTGCCCCACCCCAGTCACAACACGCCCCACGGGTGGGGCGTATTGTGACAGTTCCCATATTTTGTAAAATAATATTTTGTCACTTTATTCGTATGTCAAAAAGATTGATAATACCAAAATAATGTAGCCAAAGAGTTGTTGGTTTCCATGAAAATGTCAAACCTTTGATTTCATTAAAGATTTTTCTATTATATTCAGTTTTGTAATTTAGTCACAACACGTCCCACCTTCCCTACGTCTTTTTGTATGGGAAAAAAATTATTGGAGTTTCGGAAAAAGTTGTTAATCTTTTTTACTCCTACTATCATGTAGAATCACCTCCCGAAGTTAATGCACTTTACCCCCGGGCAACCTGTATATTGGAAATACTAGCATAAAGGTATTTTTTTGGTATGAACCAAACCCATTGGGGAATCTTTCGCCCAATTTATTTTTAAAGCTTTGTAATGTTTTTTAACAATAGGGTAATGAAAACCCAGTAATCTGTGTAATTAATTATATTTCTCACATGAAAGTCAATATTATTTGACAACAATAACAAAATATAATATTGAGACAGAGAGACATTCTCAAGAGTGATCGCCAACGTCGGGGGGACCTTTGTGGGACCACACAAAGAAGAAGAAGATTAACAAAATAATGAGCTACCGTAATCAGTAGTAGTTTTTAATCAATTTGTATTGGCCGCGCAGTCGTTCCTGTAGTCTATATTATATAGTAGCAGGACGCGCAGCCGTTCCTGTTAGTCCAGTCAGCCTGTATTTTTAGATGGAACGAAATAGCATAAAGCTAATTTTTTCCCCATCGACTACTACCATTTAGACAAGGGTTTAGCAAAAAGTCCCCGCCCCTACCCCCCTTGCTTCCCCCCCTGTGCCGACACAAACAAGAAAAGTGTAAGGGTTTTGTAAATCGCTTCTATCTCGATTACTAAACAACATATCGCTGTAACATTGTCTACAATTAATGTCCAGTTAACTTTCGTTGTAACTTTTACCGTTTGTTTGTAATTCGTATGATAAGGTAAAAATTTGTATATTTTTTGGCAAGTAATTTTACTTTTTGTCACATAACTTTTTACACCGACATTTTATGAAAAAATATTTCCCACAATAGTTGTAGCCTCTATTATTACCTTTAAAGTGATATAAAATAGTACTTACTTTGTTGGAGATCCAGCGAGATTATCATGGCGGGTTCGGTCGAGATGGGGCCGGCCGGCGCGGCGTTGCAATGCAAATATTGTTGTATAGTGAGTGTTTTTTATCTTTAAGGTACACTATTGCATTTTCTATAAATAAAACTAATCGAGTCTCGGTGAAACCTGAATTAATCACTTTTTAAATTTGTTTCAAATAATAATAAGTATTCAGCGAAAATAGGTATTTGAAATAGTTTTTGGTTAGAAAATGCATGTAATATTTTTTAAAGATGTTATTTTAGAACAAAATAATTGCGGTATCTTAATTTTATGATATCCTAAACATCCATGAAAAGTTCTTCATTTTCCTCGACTTCAACCAAAGTTACATTGCTCATGATCCGCCACATCTCCCGCACATTTCTGTGCAATCAAGTGATGTTTTAAAGCACCTACAATAATTTTTGCAAGCCTTTTTGCAGTTGCAGGAAACTAAGTTTATAACTTCTTCAGGTGCCTTTGGTTTTTTTGAGTGCGCTGGGTACAGCATGTTAAAATCCATCCCCAGTCCGTAGCGCTGATTTCCTTATCTCCGATCCATTTTTGAATCTGATAGTATGATCGATAGGCGTGTTGTTCAGCAGCACCAGATGTTGGAGGGAGGGATGCCATGTTGGATATGAATGACATTTTTGAAACAGCTTTAAGGTACATTGAATATTTACTGTCATTCAGACTTGCAGACCTTGTGCATCCACATAGTTTCAAGACAAAAGCTTCTCCTACCTCTTTGAGAATATTTTTGTCTGCCTGTTTTTCATAAAACTGTAAAACTTTTGTGCGGAGATCATTTGATGAACTTAGCAATTTGTACGCGTTAATTTTGCCTTTGCCGAATAAATAAGACGTGGTATCACATCCTGTGATAGCGTGCAAAAATAATATCACATCCTTCATATCACCAATCTCTTCACGAATCTTGCTGATGTCATACGTTGATGGTGTGCCAGAGGGTTTGTGAAAGATTAGTCGCACATTTTGACACTGTGGTAGCCCTAACAATAGAACGAAAAGATCAGTATCCTATCCGACAACAACTAAAGGCCTCCCACTTTGAATCTGGGAAACATCTATTGCTCTTCCGACCACTTCAGTATCTGCATCTTCCTCCGCCACAATGGTTGGAATGTTAGCTTCATTAAGCTTTTGAGAGAGCTGTTCAATAAGCTGGCTTTTGTTTTTTGGATTTGCCAAAAATTCACTTTGCTTCACAGAGCACTCCATATTATTAACGTTGAATTTCATTTCTTGAGATGTTTTTTTACTTCTCCGCATATGTTCGACCCCTTTTGTGGTGGGATAGTCAGGATACCCATCGAACACAACATGACAATCTTTCCCATACCGTTTCATTACAGTGTCAACATACTTCTCTATGATGCTGCTATATGTTACTTTGTCAGGCCAAATAACACTGTGCAAAAGATACCCTCCATCTACTACATATATTTTTGAGGGCAAATTCTCAAAAGCTTCGTTGCTAACTGTCCACTTTTCAAATATTTTCATAAGACTTGATTTAGTTCCCTTTCTTATCATTTTATTGTTTTCAAATAAAGACAAAGGGTATTGGCCGAGTTCATAGTTAAAGTATTGTTTGAGATTATTTGTTCCTTGAGACATACAAATAACCCTATTAAGCAGCTGATCAGGATTAATTGGCACTTCTTCAGATCTCACATTTATGCCACTTACTACGGAGCCTATAGTTTTAACTTTATTTTAACTTTTCAATTTAACATCTGCAAAATTATTTCCTTCGATGTCTTTCAAGCAGTTCATTCCTTCATCATACGCTTCATCGCAGTTTACACCCGAACTTGTCACTACTAGACCAGAGGATAAATTCATTAAATCTTTGCTCTGTCGGAAAGGATTATGTTCGTTAAACTGAGTCAAGCAGCCAGAGAACTTCTCGAAAGCCTCACAAATTTGTAGGTATCTAGGAGCGCAAGCAATAAACTTGGTTAGCGTCCTCTCGCTTAATCCTCGTCCATGAGTAAGCCCACCTATTGATTTTGATGATCGCTGTCTGCTCTATGGTCATGTCCGTCCAGATACCGGTAAAAAATCCATTTGTACGCCGAACTGTAAAGAAACCTTTATTGACGAACCTTTCGAAGTCTTCATTTGACATTTTCGTTTGTACACTCAACATTTGTTGTAAGTATATTTGTGCAGATTTGGCGTAGAGCAAATGTCCAGCAGCATGGAAATACGGTATCATTTGCTTGACTGTATTAATGTGCAAATTCCAATCGCCGATTCTCTCTGCCAGAATAAAGTCTAGAACCAAATTCACCAATTTAAATTCTTGTAGACACAGTTTTGAAGTTCTACTAGTTTTAACCAAATCTTCATACACTTCTTCTAGTCTTGTCATTATTTCATTTATTTTACAATATCTCGTGGCGTCTTCAACAGTTGTTTGTTTGTTTATTGTTTGGTTATGAATATCCTTAAAGTCGTTTGTAATCATTTCTTTTAAGAGATGAACTTTCCTCGAATGGCAGTAATATCAAAGCTGCCTGGGTCATCATGTGAGCTCTATAAGACCTTGCGTAAGCATGTCCTCACATAAGGTGAGGAATCGTTGATTTTCCATAAACAGAGGTCCACATTTCTTCGATTCCACTACCTTCCATAAACTTTCTTAAGCAACCAAGGAAACTCATTAGAAGATGGAATCCGCCTAGTCTGACGATTACTCCAGATATTTCACTTTCTGTAGAAGAACTCGCAATAATGTCTACAGCTTTCAGGAAAAGTGGTTGGTCAAATGTCACAATACACGGCTGGTCAGCTAACTTGCTTTCTTTGGAAGCGTAACTAAGGGCAGAGTAAATAGCAGTCGGATTTCCTGGATCTATGTTTATAAAAGGCAAAGTTTTTTTCGATTATTTTGTCTTTTGTCACTGTTACTTTTTACTTTTGTCTCGGTGAGTCACTGACACCGACAGTTTCTAGCTGTCACAGGATTACAGTAGATCCGAGGAACTGGCTATTTTAGGAGCCAGTTCCTGTTGGATTTACAAAATGGTCACAAACACTCAAACCGGGCGAAGCCGAAATAAAAGCCGCCCGCAGGGCCTAGCAGCAAAGTGAATAACTATTATTTCACGTTCACGATTTCCACAGAGCTTTAGTGTACTACAAAGGGCACAGGACAGGCTAGAAAAAGTCGGGATGTGAGGGAACAAGTTCCGATATCAGTGTCGCGGAGCGACGCAGGGATTGTGCGCACCAAGCATTCACGGTTGATATCTGACGTTTACTAGCCATTAAATACACATTAAAATATATCATTTTGAAGGTAATAATAGGGGCTACAACTTTTGTGGGAAATACTTTTTCATAAAATGTCGGCGTAAAATGTTATGTGACAAAAAGTAAAATTACTTGCCAAAAAATGTACAAATTTTTACCTTATCGTACGAATTACAAACAAACGGTAAAGGTAACGACGAAAGTTAAATGGACATTAATTGTAGACAATGTTACAGAAAAGAGAATAAAAAAATTGCAATCCGATATGTTGTTTAGTAATCGAGATAAAAGCGATTTACGAAACCCTTACATTTTTCATGTTTGTGGGGGCACAGGGGGAGGGAAGCAAGGGGGGTAGGGGCGGGGACTTTTTGCTAAACCCTTGTCTAAATGGTAGTAGTCGATGGGGAAAAAATTAGCTTTATACTATTTAGTTCCTTCAACTGGTTCTACGACACAGGCTGACTGGACTACGTAGTCTATATTATATAGTAGCAGGACGCGCAGCCGTTCCTGTAGTCTATATTATATAGAAGTAGGACGCACAGCCGTTCCTGTAGTCAACATCTCTACATAATATTATAATTTACAGTCCTCCGCGTCGTCTGTCTGTCTGTCCTTCTGTCCCGCGATAAACTCAAAAACTACTGAACGGATTTTCATGCGGTTTTTCTTGAATAGATAGAGCGATTCTGATGAAGGTTAAGGTAGGTACATAATTTTTTGAGGATTTATGTAAATTGGTTAAACCAGAACGATCATTGTTAAAGTGTCGGAAAAAGTCAAGCCGCTTGGGTGCTTTCATCAAAAACACTGCCTAATCCCTTTAAGATATAACAAAACAATGCTGGTGGGATATTCCTCCTTTATAGATCTACAAAAAAGTCCGCGATGGCATACCTATATCTATTTTTTACGGATAGCTTACTATAACCATTCTATCTTCCAAAAAAGGGTCTCGAACAATGCGTTAATTGAAAAGTTAGATATATACAGTACTAATTAATCCTTATCAACTTAAATACGTTAGTTGCCTCAAGCATTTCATGCACATTATTATAATCTTTCGCACTACGTATCTTAACGTATTATGAATTAAAGTCCTCCGCGGCGTCTGTCTGTCTGTCTCAAAACTGTCTGTCAAACTCAAAGATGGCGGTAAAATAATTAAAATAATAAATATGAAGGTTGGATAACCATCCAGTAGATGGCGTTGTGTTTATTTATTTATTTATTAATTTTCGGGAAATCGACAGTTTATATTTATTTCAGTTTGTACAAAGTACTAAATAGCCAAAATAAAACCAATTACGGATTTCCTCCTTGTGACTTTACTTCTACTGAGACAGCATAATAAGAATAAGTAAATTAATTTTATAAAAAGGAATATGAATCTAAAATTATATAAAACAAAAAATACATATATGTATACTCAAATCCACGGACATATGAATATATCTGGACCTGCCCTAAGTGATAAAAACGTAATATTTCCCCCTCCCCATGGAACCGGCTATAAGCTCCGCCTTGGCGCCAGCTCGCTCCATGGGGAGGGGAGAGAATCTAAAATATGTGACGTAATCATTCTTGTAGTGACCAGCGCGAAAGTAACGTCTATACGTTTTACGAAATATCACGCCAAAAACGGCAGCTTGCGCTATACATTATAGGTACATATTATATAGACATAGCGAATGTGGGCGGTTCTCCAGTGTTTTCGTCGCTGGTTACAGGGGTAAGTAAATTATGAAACATTTGTAATAGTGTTTTAACTAAACACGGCAACAAAATATTGCTATGTGTATTGGGGCGAGTCTTTTTGCGGCGAGCATTTGGCCTTAGCAAATATGTTATTATCGTGGCAAGCAATTCGCGCTCCCATGTAAAAACGTCTATTCATTCAAAGCAGATTTTGCTTTTAAGAACTAAATGGTGATATTGTAATGCGAGATACCTATTTACTGTCAGATTGATTGTATAACGAATCACAGTCATCTTTCCCCTCTTCCCCCTTCATAGTTTGGTTTTACCCCCTCGTCTGTATCTTCTGGTCTATTGAATTCTGATGTCTATGCTCAAAACATTTTTTTTTAATATAAAATGAAAAATTACAAAACAAAAAATCTATCAAAACATTGGTAGCCATGGAGAGAGGTTGTACATATTAATCAAATCATAACAGAAATATAAACAATAAAAACATAACATTATTCAAGAAGCATTAGAGAAACACTTTTTTATGGACCTTTTATATTCAGTAAGTTTGCAATTGAAAATGTCCACCTTGGAAAATACGCTATTATAACTATTGCATAGTCGGTTCATGCAAGAATTCTGCTTAATTATGTATATAGTAGCAGGACGAATACATAAACTGTCTTACGAAAACATGTACGTTCTTTTGATACTACCTGCTGTAACGTGAATTAGATTTCCAGTCCGTCCTTTTGGATTGTTCGCTGTTCACGGTTTAAAATATCATGCACCATGTTCCTGTGGCCTGATAAATGGTAGGTTAAGGAAAAATATTAATATTATGAACAATTAATTACCGATAGGTCATGTTGTCATGAGACATTACTCATTTTATTAAAAGCGGGAGTCACGGTACCACCACAATAACGTGTATGACTCAAAGAGCCGACTGAATTGGACGACGACCGTGAATGTTCAATTGAGTGAGAGGAAGAGCTATGGACAATGGTTCAATGACAGTTGATCCGGCGACAATTGATCCTTGACAGTTGACCCCTGACAGTTGATCCCTCCGACAGTTGACCCCCACATAAATTATTTCTTCAAGTAATTATGCAAAGAGGACATACGGCCGTATAACCAAAGTACGTTTTTATTTTCAGTGTTGATTTTTTGCATATACAGTATATATTTATTTATTTATTTTATTTATTTATTACATAAGATACATTTATACAGTAAAATAACATAATAATAATATTTCAAAATAACTGTAAATATTAAAATGGGTACAAGTGTTATTATGTCTTGTTTGTCTATATTGGTTCCTAGCTAGGCAGATTGCCCGTTCTAAGGAACCAAATGCTGGTGAAAAATGTATTCTGAAAAAAAAAAATAAAAAAAAGTGTTTTTTTTTTTTTTTTTGTAGATTAAATATATACTAAGTTCTTACTGATTGTGGCATTTAATAGTTAAGCATTTAAAATTTTAAGTTTTAAGTGACGTTATTTAACAATTTTTCAGACTCAACCCTACCTAAGCCAATCAACCATTTATTTATTATTGAACCGATGCATGTCATTTTGCATGTTTTTATATTTAATTCTGGGGGATTTTATTATATAATTTCGGTCCCAGATACGTATATGTCTTTTGGAACTTCGACGTATTGCTTCCTGGGACCACAAGATCCTTTCTGGTGTGACTTCTTGTGATGTATTTATGATCAATTTTATCAAGTTTTTCTAGATTTTTGTGTACGTGGATAATAACCTTTTTTATATAGTTTTGACGAACATCAAGTACATAAAAATTTATGTAGAGCTGATCGCTAGAAAACCTATAGGGTTTACGCATAATAACTCTAATTATGGATTTCTGGGCCTTCACTAGTGGATCTAAATTTGTTCTACCTGACGCTCCCCAACCAATACAACCATACGTTAAGATGGGGTTGCATAATCCGAAATAAATTTTTCTTAGATCTTGCTGTTTGATTATATTTCGTAATACAAAGAATATATGGATCAATTTTCTTACCCTTATTGTGAGGTTGTCAATGTGATATGTCCACTTAAGGTGATTGTCTATAATAACGCCTACATATTTGATGTTTTTCACACTTTCCAAAACTTCACAATTGTAGATAGAATTAATATTATCGGAATTACAGTTACAATATATAGACAAGTTGTTTTATCCTTGATGCATTTGAATGAAAATATGTTTATATTTTTGTTATTCGGTGGTACATCCTCTCTGCACACCCCTTCGGGGTCACTTAGTTATATTTAGTGTAAGTAGGTAAACCGAACTTTCCCTAAACTGACTGACTATGTTGTATATAAGTTTGACGGCGGGCGAAATGTCAGGGATCAATTGTCAAGAAACCAAAAATTATGTACGATCAATGAACAGAAAATCACCAGAAGCATTATGATTACATATGAAATGACATGACATTGAAATTGAATACATCATGTTCAAGAAAGAATTTCGAAATTTGAATCAAAAGTAGTTTTAGTAGCACTTTCAAAATACCTATTTGTATATAGGTATAACTGATTTAAAAAAAACTCCCGTAATATACAATATTATCGAAAATGATCATGAATTCAAACTTAAATTGAAAAATTACCTGAAACTACATTTAATATTCTTATTTTTTTTTTAAATATATATAAATTTATTTATATACTTATTGAGTTTTTCTTACTCATCTTTTATTATGAGATGAAACAGGCAGCCACCTAGTATGGTGATTTAAAATATTAATCTTATGTAAATTAATTATGTAACATGTATTGTATTTATAAATAAACATAAAAATGTAAGCTTTTGGTTGTATTAATTTACTCTACCAAATCGCACGAAGCGTGGTTTGATATCTCTCCATGTGCGTAGCCAGGTTTTGATTTAGGATGGGGCAAATATAAAAATCTAGAGCAGGTACCGAAAAAAGTAGGCTTCTACAACATATTCATGCTTTAGGCTCTACGAATACAAAGAATATGAACGAAAGGAGGAAAACAGATGGTATGAAGTGCTGTAAATTAAATGCATCTTGGTCGACAATCCCAGAGGTCATGTATCGGCCAGCCAGGGTGGGGCAAATGCCCTACCTTGCCCCACCGTGCCTACTTCCATATACCTCTCTGACCATTTTGCCCAAGATAGGAGCTCAGTTGCATTGAAATAACATACAAACAAATAATAGAATATAAAAATATTTATTACTGAACTGTTTTCTCTGTCAGCAATGTGATGCACACAAGTTAGTGGAAAAACCAACGCCATGTTAGTCATTTCCGACTAATTGAATGATATCAGTAAAGGAAAAACCAAAAGGCATTATTATTATTTTATTATTACTATTATTGTTATGCCTTTACTTAGTTCATAATGTATGTGTACGCTCACGATGTATGTGCGCTTAGATCTTTTAAACAACGCAACGGATTTTTATGCGGTTTTCACCAATAGATAGAGTGATTCACGAGGAAGGTTTTTAGTTACGTAAATTGTTAAGATTTAGTGTAAATCGGTTGAAATACATAATATATCTGGCCAAGCGGCAGCGGGCAGCGTGATGTGGATTTGATTTAACAAATGACCTTGGTTATAAAAGTTTCGTTAGCACCAGCAACGTGTGGCCGGGTCTGCTAGTTATTTATAAATTAACCACAGCTTATTCCCTTTACATATTGATGTACGTACAATTTTGTGCGGTCTAAAAACACTAAAAAGTCGTAGAACGAAACTACCCAACGAAAATCAAACGAATCGTTTTATGAAACTCTTGTTTGTGAATATTTTAACATAAAACTTCGGTAGTTGGTGAATGGGTCAAAAAGCACACATATTTTATGTGCATCTTTCTTGTATTTTAACGTTTGTAAACATATCTTGTATGCAGAGGCGGCTCTAGGGGTCCAGAAACGGAAGGTCATTTAAAAAATTGATATTACCTATAAAACAATGTCATATTAAATATAACAATATTCATTTGTAGGAACCTCTTGAGTTTGAGAGTCAAATTCACCCACATACATCAAATTACGTTTAATGTAGTAAATTATTTCATGCGACAAGCGTAAAATATGCGAAATCAACCTACGTTTATCAAACCATCTCTTTCAGACGAATGATATTCAGCATGCTCTCTCTCCCTCACGGCTCTGACCCAAACCGTCTTCAGAATCCGAAAACTTTTTAAAAAGTGACATAGTGCCATCTCATTTATTGATATGATATCAGGGCATTTCATAATTTGACCCAGCCAATCGCAGAGCGTGGGAAAGGAAGCTTCCATTTAAGATGTCAGATGTCACTGCTTTCCGCTGCCGGCTTTCACTCGCGGTACATTTCAAATACATTAGAATAATACCAGTTGTTTTGATTTGCTTAATATTTCATAATAATATTGTTTTACTGTCATCTTATAATTTTGGGAGGTTTTTGACCAATTGTCCTGAGGGAAGGACCGCCACTGCTTGTATGGAGAGCACATATCCTTCTGGTACGTTATGAGATTTCAATGCCGCCCGTATCAGGCTTCGGGGTACCCAGTCAAATGTTTTTTCCAAGTCTAGATACCATGTATAAGTTTTTTTTTGCATCTCGATTTTTTCAACTATGATTCTGACTGTTTGAATAGCATCTATTGTTGATTTCCCCGACACAAAGCCGCATTGATCGTCGTATATTTTGACGTTGTGTAAAATATTGGTAGTTGACAAAAGCATGTGTCTACAATAGTTAGGTTATGCAAAGAACGTAGAACATTAGACTATGGATATTTATTTATTATTTGAAACATCAATGAAGTGGTATATCATTTCACCTACCTGTCAGAGAACAATGGGGATCCAGCAGAAATCAGAAGGAGAATCACAGCAGCTAACAAAACATACTTCTCTTGCCAGTGTTTAAGTCATGTAGCTTCCACAGGAACACTAAATAAACCATACATATGACCATTGTTAGAACTGTATTCTCAATTTGGAAGGCGGGAATAGGTACCGCCGCCCCGGAAACGTTTATTGGATAACCAACACCTCTGCCATAGGTCGTCCCAAGTGGTTCGCTACGTTTGGTGATTTAGCAGGGGTGCCCGGGTTCATGGGGTGAGGTTTGTCTAGGTTTTGGAGGCGGATGAACAAGACACACCGAACCCCAGATTCCTACCCACCCCTTAAACCCTTTTCCTTCCCAGAACTCTCCTCTCCTTCCTTTCCTTAAAAACCCTCCACACAGCATCCCCAAAGATGACCTAGGCCCTGAGGGAATTTTTTTTCCTCAGGGCCTCCTGTGTGGAGCTCATGTAAAAAAAAAATCAACTGAATCGTGTCAAATAAAACCAATTTATTAACACCCCCCCTACACACAAGCCCTGCTTATTTATGGGGATACATCAAATAATTATATTATGTAATTAATTACTGTATAAAATTTATTTGTATTTTACGTATCTTTTTGTGACCAATAAAAAAAACATTTTTATGAATTAAACACAAAAACAATTTTAATGTCAAAAAATGGATTGAGGCGCTGTTACCAGGGAAGTAGCCAGGTTTCGATTTAGGGTGTGGCAAAATATAAATCTAGAGTAGGTATCAAAAAAGGAGGCTTCTACAACATATTAATGCTTTAGGCTCTATGAATGCCATATAAATAATATTATTAATAGAGCAATGAAGATTTTAGGATTTATTATTAGAATAACAAAACAATTTTGTAACATTGATACTATTCGCATTTTATACATAACGCTAGTGAGAAGCATTTTAGAATATAATTCTACGATTTGGGCTCCACATTACAATATCCATATTCAAGCGATTGAAAAAGTCCAGCATAGATTCCTTAGGTATATTAATTTTAAATTAGGTATTCCAAGAGAATCCGTGGACTATAATTTGTTATTAAACTGGACTAATCTCGTAAATTTATCAGATCGCAGGAAAATCTGTGATCTATTAATATTATATAAAATATTTCACTCGGTCCTGGATACCCCTGATTTAATAGAACTAATACGATTTCATTGCCCTGGTCGCGCTAACAATAGACTGACTCTACCGTTCTACTATAATAACACACATACATTATCACATTATTACTCACCAATCAGTCGATTACACATTTTGGGAAATGAATATGCTAACATCGGCGACATTTATTTCTTAAAATTACCGCAATATAAAATTATTTTTCCATAATGTAACTTTATATACGCAATATGGACATGTTGAAATGAAATGTGATATTTCTCATTGTTCTTTTTTGTTATATTTTGTTGTGATACACAAAATAATTGTATGTTATTTTATAGTTTAAAACTACTATTATGTAATGATATTATTTTTCTTACTCTATTATATATTATTTTGTACTCTATTATATGTTTATTTATAAAAGGCAGTATAGCCGTTTATGTATTTAAAATAAAAATAAAAAAAAAATAAAAAAAAATACAAAAAATCGAACAAAAGAAGAAAAACCATCCTACGAAGTGCTGTAAATTTGAAATCGCAACTCGGTCGTCAATTCCAGAGGACATGCATCGGCCACCCTGGTTGCCCCATCGTGCCTACGTCCATGGCTGATACTGACGGCAAAGTTGTCTGAAATGATGGAACTTTTGAAAGAGAAGTTCTGAGAATATGTGAAACTGTGAACTCGTGAAAGAGTGGAAACCGTGGCGCATCCGGCAGAACAAAGAACTGTATGATTTATATCAGGCCCCTAGCATCTCAGCCCACCTGAGACTCCTCAGGTTCAGATGGGCTGGGCAAGTATAAAGAATGCCGGACACACGTGAACCAAAAAGTATTATGACTGGACACCCAGGTGGAAAGAGAAAAGTGGGAAGACCCAGACTGAGGTGGGAAGACGAGGTAAGAGGGGATACAGCACAGCTTCTCCAGGTAACAAATTGGAAGTCAGCCGATAAGGACAGGAGGAGTTGGAGGCTAATGTTGCGGGAGACCAAGGCTCGATATGGGTTGTAGTGCCATCGGAGAGAGAGTGTGAGATGCTGTTATTTATAGACTTAATACAATTAAGACTTAATAACTGGGTAAGTGCCATTTATATAATTATCAGACTGACAGTCAAGTAGTACTGATCTGACAGCAATAAAACAACTAAATACTGTATTAGTAGTAATACTCTTAAAGCTATGAGAAAACCACGTAAAAAAACAATGGTTTTATAAATAAGTCAAAAAGGTTTTTTTTGGAATTTTTTATTTCTTCGTAAATTTTTATATCATAATAATATTTTTTCACATAATATTTCAAACAGTCTACTAATAAAGCAGATGCTTGTGCTCAGGAGAGGACAACTTATATATTATTACAACTAATAGAAAAGTTAAAGTGAAATCAACAAATAATTATTTATTTTCAATGCGAATTTCTAATCTAAAGTTACAAAAACTCATTACAAGACTTGTTTTGTTCCTGAGATTGGTATTGGACGACGTCATGCTATATGTCCTTATCAAGAGCCGTGCAGTCATTCTGCATTCAGGTCCTTGTATTCTGATTACTGAATAGAATCATGTCTACAATTCTGAATTCTTCATTTCCGTAAAAATGAGATTTCTGAAACAGATTAAGAACTAAAGTCAGTCACGAGAAGTGCATATAAATTAGCCAGTTGGATTCAATTACCAATAAGTAACTTTTCAGCGTGCTTTCGAAAAATAAATATTTTCAAACCAAATATTTACCCATTTCTGTATTATTACATTACATTATGATCAGGCAGAGGTCGCATCCACGTCTTTATAAAGTATGCGAAAGGAACGTACGTCCCTACAAGCTTCTAATAATATTAGAGGGTGATAATGACCATTCTTTTATAATTTACTGGGCCTTTATAATATAATATATTTGTATTATTCGTAGTGTTAATAAATATTAGATGTATAATATTTTATTTGTGTGCTTTCAATAATACATTTGTGGAGATTGAAATAAAAACGCTAGTTAGTCCACAAATCTGATTTATTTATAAAAGCATAGTATTTCAACCTTATGATGTACACAATCCTTCAGCCAGGTGGTTAGGATAATTAGTACCTACTTACTACACTCTGGATAGCGGCTGACTCTAGTGCACGGCGGGAATGCTTGAACCGCAGACGATTCCAAATGAAGTGATTCCAACGTGGTGATCCTTCAGCCTGGTGGTAAGTTAATTAGTACTTACTTATGGCCACACGACCCTCTCAATCCAGTCTAGATAGCGGCTGACTCTAGTGTACACGGCGGGAATGCTTGAACCGCAGCCGATTCCAAATGAAGTGATTCCAACCTGGTGATGGACACAATCCTTCAGTCTGATTGTTGGCAGATTAATGGTGAGAGGTCCACCACTGTCTCCCTATAAGAAAACAAATGAGTGTATGTTAAACAGCTTCCACGTTATGGGATACTGGACCTGTGGAGTACGTATTTTCAAGTAGTCGAACGTTTACGAATTGTCTAAAAATGTTTTTTTTTTTATAAATTATTGTGAATGATTTCTTGAAAGTATTATTACACCTTCGTTTAAAAAAACACTTACTTTATATTTGTAATCATTTATTTTTTCTTTGTTTTACATTTTTTTTTAGAAAAAATGTGTCATTGTGACCTTAGAACGGGTTCTAATTTTACATTATACCTGCTTTCGTGTTTGGAATATAATTAAATATCTTTGCTAAAATATTACAAGATGAAAACTATAAAGTTATATCTGAAAGAAAGCACAAAACAATCAATAATATTTGTTATTTTGCAAAATTCTTCCATCACATCTCCATAATCCATAGCTTCTTTTGAAGTCGGTTATTTTTTTAATTGTTTTTTATTGCAAGAGAGGAGGAGGGCTATCTTAAATAATTTTATAGAGAAGAATTGCATATTTCGTTGCCCAAAATTTAGGCTAAATACTTTAATAATTGGGAACGAGCCTGAAGGTCACGCCCTCTCTATAATGCTCTCAAAATCCGTAGCTAGAAACTACTAGTTCACCTCGGTTTTGAACATGGAGGGGCAAACCTATATACTATCGACACCTATTGCATAAGTGTATAATCTCTTAGATCTCTCTACATAAGAGAGAATTATCATATAAATAAACTAAACAGATATAATTTTTAATTAGTTGGTGATGTAACTACCAAGCTAATGGTGTTTATTGCACACTAATTGGAAATTCACCTTTTTTTACAATAATTGGAATTTTACCTGAATTGAATCAGTATTTTAATACTGACAGGAACTGAATGAAGTGCAAAAATTCAAGATTTATTCAAATTCCTGAAATTTATTCAAATTCCTGAAATTTATTCAAATTCCTGAAATTTATTCAAATTCCTGAAATTTATTCAAATTCCTGAAATTTATTCAAATTCCTGAAATTTATTCAAATTCCTGAAATTTATTCAAATTCCTGAAATTTCAAAATATCTAAAATTTTAATTTTCTAAATATCAATTTCTATTCACTTACTAAATTCAAAAAGTATCTAAATTATCAATATTTCTGATCTGAAAAAATTCAAAATTTTTAACAATTTTAAAAATTTCAAAATTTCGAAAAATTAAATTTTTTTAAATTTTTTTAATATTTTCAAAAAAATTCGTAAATTTTAAAAGTTTCATGATTTCTAAAACTTAAAAAATTCGAAAAATTTAAAATTTCGGATAAATTTAAAAATGTGATATTTACTAACACTGCACGTGTCTTTCCCCCCATCAGAATTGCCAGCGCAGATCTGGTGCGGGATGACGCCTTGATTCAGGGTCCTTGTCACTCCGAAACTCTCCCGGCACTGCTGGTTGGTGAAGAAAGATAGGACCACCTCCTGCAAGGTGACCGACCCACTGCCAACTGAAAGGAACATTTAATTAATAAATTCCCTACATCTTGTTTACAAATTTTCTTCGCTCAACTTCAACGATAAAAATGTAATAACCATGGTGTATTTAAACCAAAAAACATTTTAACGCTTCAGGTCACTTGTTGCCGTATTCGGCACGAAACATTAACAACCGTTGACTTCCCTCACCACTCCGTGACGTAAGCGCAAAAACAAGCAATCGACATTAAATTTGATCTCTTTTTAGAGTATACATGATGCTTGGCGCCACAACTCTTGGGCCACTATTTAAATATTTGGTGACGGCAAAGCGTTTCATTGCTAATACTAGCGGGAACTTTTTTAAAAATATTTCGGGTTAAATCTACTTTTATTCATTCGGTATACACACATAATGTGCTCGGAAGAAGTCATGCAATAATATATCCCCGTGTCAAGCCAAACCCATCCCCGACATGTTTTAAAATTGTACCGGTTGTTTTTATATTGCACTTCGATTGTGGGATGATTTGCCGGGTCCTATATTTTCCCCCTTTCTATAGGTTCGTTTTTTTCTTTCCTCGAAAAGACCCTAAGTATAGCATCCCCAAAGATCACTGTTGAGGTTTGTTGTGTAGAGTAAGATACTGGAACCAAAGGGCAGTAATTCTACTTATACCTTCTTTCGCTAAAACAAATTTTAGATACTTTGCAACAAAAGCTATATACACAGCACTTCCACTGGCCATTAGACGGAACACAGCGGATTTTAAATTTATATCAGACTGGCCTTGGATCATCAGTCAAGATAGATCTAAAATCAAAGATTTTATAAAAAAATTATAATTGCATAAGTGTAAGTAGGCATTTCCACAGGTACGATCCAGAATGTCTTTAACTTTAAACATACCATTGCGTTTTTAGGTGTTTTTTTTAATTATAAACATTATAAAATTATAAACTGCGCCTCCACTTACAAGTATTCATTGTCAATGGTACGATTCTTATCTATCTGTTATAGAGGTAATTAATATTGTGTTGCTAATGGTATTTTTCTTATAAACCACTCGTGTTTTAAACTTCGCCTGCTTTCAACATAGGACTTCCCAGTGAGACAGGCATAGCATGCCACTAATTGTAAATAGAATTACAAAGATGAATAAAGAGTTATTAATTTTTCCAAAAAAAAAAATATAGTGATTTACCTAGGCTAGTTTTTCCCCATCCAATAGCTTTGGCGATTGTCTGCTCCATTGTTTCATTTTGCCATAAACATACGGGCCGAACAAATTCAGTCAACCTGTTAAAAAAAAACAAATTTACCAACATTTTTCTGTATTAAGGAACCCCAAAACATCCATTTTCCTTTCCAAGGAGCCTTCTCCCAACCTCTTGCGAGGATGGGTACGTATCTATATAACATCCACTTTAGTGGCAAGATTCCATATAAGTACCTTTATGAATATTAACAAGAGATTTTTCTTGAGCACAAAGTTAGTGTTGTGAAATAATAATATTCCAACTATTATGCTTCCAAAGCAACTGTAAGGATAGCAAATTTATGCATCAGGGCAGTCAAATCTTGAATTAAAATGTTGGTACAATGATATGAGATTAGCCTTTCAGATGATAAATTAAGTCTACTCTAGAAGTTAAAAAAAATAAAACTTATGTTAATTAACCTAAGAGTCACGGCGTAGGTTGTTCTATCTGTCGCAAAGTGACATATCCAGATAATAATAAAAATATCTATTCCGGGATGTGGGCAGATCCGTGCAGTGCACACACATTCCATTTCCAATAATATGTATTTATTTTGGAATGTGGGGAGATTTGTGCAGTGCCACAAATTCCAATTCCAATAATATGTTTTTTTTATATTTTTTTTATATAATCAATAATATTATTATTAAATTTTTAAACAAGTTCTGCTGTGTAATTATTATTACGCGTGACAGCTGTTTCGCCTTCTGAAGGCATTATCAAACTGTGGTCATGCCACATACAGACGATATATTTATACTATTTCTAGAGAGGTATTTCTATTTAAATACCTCTCGAATAAAACAAACTGTTTTTATTAATTTAATAATAATATTATTGATTACAAAATAATTTTTTTAAATTTAAATGGAGTTCTACAAATTAAACTTGATAAAAATAAAAATGTATTTATTCTGGAATGTGAGGAGATTCGAAATACGTGAATAAATAAAACACGTACGTACATATTTAATGACAATAGAAAATAAGTTGAAAAGTTACAATAAAATAAATATTTTTTTAACGTTAATGAAGGAGCTAAGATACATTAAAGAAAATTCTATCATTCTCTACCATGCGTAGATGCCGGAGGCTGGACTAAAGCGGACTTCCATGACGAGGATATTCCCGAAGTAGTTTATCCTTTCCCTCATTCTGCCGCCCTGATTCTTATAAGGGCTACGATGCCGGGAACTTGAAATAACTTGAGCGTCTCATGGGTTAACAAAATGAAAATTTAAATGGAAATTATAAAAATCCATAGGTACCAGGACCTCCGGAAAACCGAGAATAATTTTTGTTATTTATTTTATAGTTCTTTATGAAATATCTTATTATTTACACTTACTTGGCAGGTGTGGCTAGCCTCAGCAGTGCTATGTCGTGATACTTGCTAGGAGACCTGTACTCTGGGTGGACGATGATGGATTGTATCTGGATGTCCTGTAATTCAGTGTCATCCTTGGTAAAGTCCAATTCTCCGAGGCGAACAATCTCTGGAATACCGCTGGAACATTTTGTTATGTGAGCATCGTACAAAAGACTTCCAACCATCTGGATCCAGTGAGACTATGGAATCTCAATAAGGGGTTTGTTGTGAAGCTAATGATAAAGGGAAAGGGAAGGAAGATGAGGCAGTATTTGGCTAATCAGATCTTGTCCACTTAACACGGCTAAGAACATTTAGATTATGAATGGTGGTCTTCCACCAGGATGACACCGGAAATATTATTTTTAATTAAAAAATTTCCATAAAAAAGACAAATTAATCGTTAAAAATACTTTAATATATAGGTACCATTCCTTGCCACAGACATTATTTGCGCGCTGGAACCATACCAAAGTTGTTTCTATTATTACGCGCGCTCAGTGATTGCCTCGGGAGTAATGCGCACCGTCTCACTCACTCGCGCTATTACTAAAGCGTGAAGAGGTAAGGGAACGACACTCGCCATCCGAGGCAGCCCGTCATTCGCGGCAAGTCAGTCTAACTCTCTAAGGCCACATTTGTAGATGAATAAAGAGTTTTTAAATATACAATTTATTGTATAGTAGGCACACACTATAATAATTTCACGAACATAAAAGAAATGTATAAGCCATAATAATTATTTCAAGAAACTTAATGAATAAATGGAAAATTGGCATTGAAGTGATGAAATGTTTATAAAAGCAAAATGAAAGTTTAAATAAAAAAAAAATAAAAGACATGGGGTAACGCTGTCACCCCGCATGGCTTCGCAAGTTTTGTTTTGCTCCTGGATGACCTCCGGGCATGCCGTAGGTTAAAGCATATTATAATACTTCACCGCGACCTGTTCTCCTCGTATTCACTTATTCTCGTTTAGGTGCCTGTCACTGAGCATTGGTATTTTATTGAATTATGTGGGTTTGAAAAATATATTATGAATACATGTTTATAGAAAAATTGGGCTGACAACAATGTAAAAGCTCACCCAACCAGTCCATCGTTTTTAGCGAAAGTGCAGTGTGCTGCAGTAAGCACATAGAACTCGCTCACCAGAGAACCACCGCATCGCCAAGAGAAGCCAGAATTGTCCGATAGCCGCCAGCCCAATGCTACCTATAATCACAATGTTATTCTTCAAACTTATTTCTGAGGATCGTGACCCCCACTGCAACATTCCTGGTGGTTAAAACTCTTGCACAGCTCGCGATACTGCGATGTTGGACGCCAGAAGTACTTGGGTCATTCCAGCACATTGGTGACCTTCCTCTCCCTCTTCTGCCAAACGCTTTGCCAATAGTGAGTTGGGTAGGAAGTCATGAGTTTTTCCAAATTGGAGTTCTTAGTTTGGCTAGCAAATTCTCCAAAGTACCTTGTAAGAAATTGTAAGAGAAGAAGAGGATGAGAGGAGATGTTTGGGAATATTCCTGTCCTTTTCCTACATTCCTACCCTCCTAAATACTTCCTTCTACCTATATAGTGAGATATCAAAATCAGTGCAGTGACAACCTTCAACAAGCGAGCAATGTTTCCATGATCAGTGTCTATGTGTATTCTATTTGTATCAAATGGTAAATGGCGAGTTACTTAAAGTCTTCAAAATTATAACTGTTGGTGTATGTAATACTTCAATATGTGCACAGTTGGAAAGTTTTATGTGGAATGTGGAATTTATGAGGACATATTATTCCAGCTTTCAGTGAGTTTACGCTTCCTTATTTCCCTTCTTCCAGAGAGTTCCTAACAGGAGAAAAGGACGACAGAAGAAGTAGATTAATTTAGAGAATATATTATTTAACTAACTATGTGAGGAAATGCTCGGGGATCCGTCACTGTGGTACCCCCTACAACAGTTATCCCGAACTGTGTTCCTTTTGGTTCCGGACAGAACAATGCTGAATTCTCCAAGCATTCTAAAAATTAGAATCATCTTCATTAAACATTCCTCTATCTGCGATCTGTTACAAACTTTGAATCAGGTTATCACAGATCGAAATTTAGCGATGATGCTTCTCTTCCATTCAATGAGTGTTCATTTATATTTCATTGATGCGTAGGACAACATTTTTGTTTTTCATCTCTCAAGATACCCAGATCTTTATTTAAATGCCAAAATTCGTAAGTTGCCATGCGGGTGACTCTGTTACTATACGCATTTTACCATTGTACTGTCATTTTTTACTAAAAATACCATATTTTATTTTACCATATAGACGACACTCCTTAAAATTTCGAAATAATTCTGAGAAAAATCATTTGAAAAACATTGTTAAGTAAAGGTATAAAACTCAGAAAAGTGAAGTGAGATTTTTTTTATTTTTTATTTTATTTTAGTTTATTTAGGAAACAAACAGTTATACATATTTTAATAAGAAAGTAACATATTACATGATTGCATTAACTAGCGAAGTTTCCGCTACAATTTATAATATATATATATATATATAAAAAACATGGATTAAAACATTAAAGAAAACATAAAGTGGTAGAAAAAGAAAAAAAAAATATATACAACAGAAATGAAAGAAAACAACACACACACAAATTAAAGCATATGGGATATATGAATCATCCAAATATTATTATTATAATAAAAAGAAGGAAAACCAACATAATGAGAAATAACACGCAGCAGGGGTGGAAAGTTCGTAATTAACAATTTGTTTTAATTTTTTCTATTATGGATTTAATAAATTGGCCTGAGGACAAATGGAAGATATCAGCGTCGTAAAAGATATCATTGTATTTTGTGCACGTCCTTTGGAGAAATGAATGTTCTGTGTAATTTGTTTTTGAGTGTGGGATGTGGAATAGTTGGTTTGATCTTGTGTTTGTTATTGGACAGTGGAAATTAATGTGTTCTAGAAGATAGTTGTTGTCAACAACGTTGTTAATGATTTTGAATAAAAATTTTTGGTCGGATATATTTCTTCTATCTTCTTAAGTTGATAAATTATGGAATGTTAATGAGTCTTTTAGGTTTTCTGAAGTTCGAAAGGATTTAAAGTCTAGGTGTTTCAATATCTTTTTTTGAATTCTTTCTAACCTTTCAATATTTACTTTGTATTGGGGATTCCATATGACTGATCCGAATTCTAATATTGAGCGAACAAAAGAGACGTACAGTGTTTTGATTACGTGTGGTGACCTAAACGTGAGATGACTTTTATGATACTTGTTTCTAATTTAAAGCGCTTTTAAGGCGATAATAATTACAACTTACACCAGACCGGCAACCCGATTTTCACCACGGGCCGCATTGACGTTATTAATTCATAATTTCTTTACTAGAAACGTTATTGATTGCAATTTGTTTAAGGATATCATATTCTAAGTTAAAATCATTTTAATATAGGTAAGGGAACATTAATAATTAATTTACTAAGCGTGGAATGAAAAGCCATTTTTGGGAAAATATAATTATACGAACTAATTTGTTTTCGATACGTTTTTAGTTGTTTTCATACAACTGTCGCTTTTTCGCCACAAAGTGAATTTGTGAATATTGAAGAATACATTATATAAAAAAAATGAAACAATACAACTTTGTATAAACCACTTATATAATGTGCAAATCCGACCGGTTTCGGAACAAACGTTCCTTCGTCAGGGAATATACTAATTTGACAGTTTAGAACAATGTTTTATTATGGTAGGGGTGGAGCCGTTGTTAGTTAATAATGTAGATTGGGTGGGTAGGTATTAAGGCGTAAAATTTTGTATATTAATAATTTTTCAGTTCAATGTTGCAAAAATTTCCCTTCTAATATTAAACCAGCGTTTTATACAAGAAATAATATCGGTAATTTTTTGAGAAATACTAAAGATAAAGACCATAAATTGACTAATTCCGGAATATATAAACTCAAATGCAATGATTGTCCCTCATTTTATATTGGAAAAACAACTCGTAATTTTGAAATCAGAATCAAAGAACATTTAAGGTGTCTTAATAATAATAATTTTTCTGAGTTCGCTAACCGTATCATTGAAAATAACCATAGTTTTGAAAAGAACACAGGGATAAATATTCTTCATATTAATCATAAAGGAAAACGTTTAGATAACTTAGAAGCTTTGGAAATTAAAAAATCCCTTAAAAATAATGAATCTATTATCAACAAACAAAAAATATTGTCATATAGCCCAATCATGGATTTGTTCCCCTACCCACCCACTCTACACTAATACCTACCCACCCAATCTACATTATTAACTAACAACGGCTCCACCCCTACCCTAATAAAACATCGTTCTAAACTGTCAAATTAGTATAAGCTTTCCCTGACGAAGGAACGTTTGTTCCGAAACTGGTCGGATTTGCACATAATAAAGGTGGTTTATACAAAGTTGTATTGTTTCATTTTTGTATAATGGATAACCACAAAGTAATAGCTAAATTCAAAAATATAATACATTATTTATGTATTTTAATTTAATTTAGGTACTCACTACTAAACAGCAATTCCGATGAGTTACAAAACTCTATTTGGGTCAGAAGGAATTTTCAATCATTAGTGGGAGGTAATACAAATTTGATATATTTCTAAAACACAATTTATAAAAATCACTCGCCCAGCGCGTTACTAAATAAAGAGAGGAAATTAAATACCAAATAATAAAAGAACATTTTAGACTTACCATAATAACCACATTAGCAAAAAATATGTTTACGTAACCCGCAAAGTCAGTAAAGTCTCAGCAATTAAACATTTTTTCCAAACCAAATAATGGCGATTTCTTTGAGTTTTAATATACCTTCCTATTATTTGGGTGTCTTTTATGTATAGATCAGCAGAAACTAAACATTTATTCGTGTTCTTTGTGTAATAATAGGAACCTTAATAATCGCGGGCCACGAACAAGTAAGTCGCATTGGTGCGCCGCGGACCGCATGCAAAGACGCCACCGGCTGGCCGGCCTTGGTTTACACCACGGACATATGAATATACATGGACCTGCCCTAAGTGATAAAAACGTATTATTTCCCCCTCCACATGGCGCCGGCTGAAGCACCTCCTTGGAACCGGCTCGCTCCATGGGGAGGGGATAGAGCCTCGCTTGAATCTAAAATGTGTGACGTCATCATTCTTGCCGTGAACAGCTAGAAGGTAACATCCATACATTTAACGAAATACAACGCCAAAACAGTAGCGTATTCTATACAATATATCTACATATCAATGTGCACATAGCGAATGTGGGCGGTTCTCCAGTGTGCTCATCGGTGGTTACAGGGGTAAGTAAATTATGAAACATTTGTAATAGTGTTTTAACTAAACACGGCAACAAAATATTGCTATGTGTATTGGGGCGAGTTTTTTTGGGGTGAGCATTTGACCTTAGCAAATATGTTATTATCGTGGCAAGCAATTCGCGCTCCCATGTAAAAAGGTCTATTCATTCAAAGCAGATTTTGCTTTTAAGAACTAAATGGTGATATTGTAATGCGAGATGCCTATTTACTGTCAGATTGATTGTATAACGAATCACAGTCATCTTTCCCCTCTTCGCCCTCCATGGTTTGGTTTGACCCCTCACCCGTAACTGCTTGTCTAGTCATTTGGATGTCTATGGTTTACACGGTAAAAGACTGGTAAAAACCGTCTCGGAAAGTAACTTCAAATTTTTTATTTGCGTGTGATGCAAATTTTAATCTTTTTTGCGTGTTATGCAAATACAAATCGACAAATACAGAGGCTCCACAGCTCACAACCATTATACTTACTTTGTTGACTAATCCTGACGCTATTTTTACTTCCAGGAGGGTTGACGATTGTATCCAATGTCCCTGACTTCTTCACGCCCTCATCTTCAGGACAGCAGAATATCAGTCCATCCGCTGTGTAAACCAAATAATCAAACAGTGTTAATAAGAACCCGGCTTCGAGTGCATGTCTGCCGCCGCGCCGTACGCGCTGCACCGTATAAACGTGAAATTTCAAACAAAGCTGCCGTTGTAATTCGGCTTAGAATTCAAAAATTTATCAAAGGATGGCGCTACTTCCGTTAGCAGGACGCATAAGAACGTGCCCCCCCCCCTAGGTATAAGTACTACAATTTTGAACATTTGAGTATCTACCGATATGGAAAGATTGACGGTTGTTCTTAGTTGTGAATAATAGTACCACGCGGCTGTATATTACATACTGCGTCATCGCCTGTCCCGATTACTTCGATTAATTTAGCTATCACTGGATCACAGTGGATCCGATTAACGGGCTATTTTTTACAACCAGTTCCTTTCGGATGATAAAATGGTCACCAACGCTAACTGGGCTGGGTTTTTAACTGCTAGTGTGTTAGTAATGCAGCAATAATAATAATAATAATATGACCCATGAGAACCGAGTGGAATCTTGGGATATTGGACGAATTGTGGGAATATTGGGAGGTTAAAAGAAACTGTGCAACGAACAACGTTATTCTCTCAGTTTTATATAACATCGACCAGTTTATGGAAGCTTGTGCAGTGAGTGACTTAGTGCTCCCTCAGACCCACAATATTGAGCCGAACATCAACCATAAGGGGTAAGTCAGTTTCCTTCCCCATTCATCTGTTTACCATTTCCCATTGTTGTGTCAAAGTATTCACAAGCATATAATTTTTTTAAATATATATTGATACAGTCCACTCCACGTGTCGCATTTGCGATACCAAACTGTATATTGTCATCCTCATAACAATGATTTTTTTTTTGTACAGTGAATACCGCACAAGAATCTCAACTGCTCCCGTCTGGAGCCAGTGAGACTATGGCATCCCCAATTGGGGTATGTTGTGAGGCTGAAGGTAGTGGGGAGGGAAAGGAGGTGGGGAAGAGGAAGTTTGGGAAGTACCTGGCTATTCAGATCTGGTCACCAAACACGGCTAAAGCCATTTTCAAGCAACGTTTAAATTCTGAATGGTGGTCTTACACCAGGGCGATACTGGTAGTATCTTCCACTCTGGAACATTTAGCAAATATACTATATATTATTTTAAATGGATTAATTGTGAAATAACACAAATTAATCAAATAAACTTTATTTGCGCATGCCGGGTTCGAACCCGCGACCTTCGGATTGTGAGTCAAGAATTTATTTGCGCATGCCGGGTTCGAACCCGCGACCTTCGGATTGTGAGTCAAGAGTCTTACCCACTGGACTAAGGAGGTCGTCAAAAATAGATACATACGACAAAAAATTAAATACCAAACGGGTTTGTTAATATGGTAAATAACAATAAATTTGAATTAATATCTCACCTGTAGCTTGAGGTATCGGAGTTGCAATAAAACTTTTACATGCAAAAAATGCAAATGAAAAAACTGTGGAAAAAACCCATATTTTCATTTTAAAACTGTAATACACAACACTCTACAGGTACAATGCACTCTTTGAATAATTATCGTGTGTTCTTGGTGTCGTTTGATTTGAAAACTAAACAGTTTTACAATGCGCTTGGCTGAAAACTGGTTGAGGTCAAAATATGAGAACTGGTTACAGTACTGGTACCGGTAGAGTGGGAATTAGTAAGGCGCAGTTGGAACGGTGCCCAGGGCGCTAACTTCGAATGGGTGCTAAGAATTGATTTTTGCGGAAAATTTAGTTAATTTGGTATGGATTATGAGGTCACAGGTTCAAAACTCAGTGTGGAAAAATGAATTCACGCATGCCCCGATAGGTTTTTTTCTACTGGGTCAAAAAATTGTTCAGGGACCATTTCATCTTTGGAGATGCTGTGAGGAAGATCTCTTTACGGCAAGGAAAGAGAGGAGGAAGGAAACGCTATCAGCGCTGAATAGAAACCTGGGGATCAACGTGTCCAGAAGTGACGGATGTATTCAGTCCTAAGGCGATGCTGACGCATCCGCCGCCAAGACTTAAAATAAACCTCTCCCCCATGAACCCGGCACCCTTGCTAAGTCACCAACATAGGAAACCACTCGAGATGACCTGACAGTAGTGTTCTAACGCTTGCAACGGGAGCACGTTACCGCGGTATTATATTCGCGCTTGCAACCGTAACCCTTTCATGGCGATAGAAGATCTAATAAACACGCTGAAAAATGAAGTACAAAAGATACAAACAGTCAAGGACTCTAAAACTAAAACCAACATGGAAAAAATTATATTGGATCTCGATAATGAAATAAAATCTACAATACTAATAATGCAAGAACAAATCATACTTTTACAAGACAAACTTATTAAAAAAAACGATCAATTGGTGGGAAATATTGAAAAAATTATGAAAACCGCAATAACACCATCCTACGCCCAAGTAGTATCAACAACTAAAGTTATGCCTCAAGAAGAGAGATTCTCAATCATTATATCGTCAACTAAAAATAATGCAAAAGCCGAAGAAATTGAAAATATAATTAAAAAGGAAATAAAATTAAACAACCTAAAAATAGGAATAAACGGTTTGAGGAAAACAAAAGAAGAAAAAATAATAATATCGTGTCCTAAAAAGGAATATGCAAATATCCTAACTGATGAATTAAAAAAACTAAAAAATTAACTGGTGGTAAATGAAGTACAAAAAAGAAGACCTAAAATAATAATAAAAGGATTAAAATCCAATCTTACTGAGGAAGAACGAAGGAATTGAAGATGTCTACAAGGAAAGTGAAGACAACAAAATCACATTAATAGCGGAGATAAAGAACACAAACATAAATGAAAAACAGCGCCTATTCACTAACTACATCATAGAAACTAGTGGGAAAATGCGAAAAAATCTTCTAGCACTCGGTAAACAAAATATACAGTTTCAACGAGTAAAAATTGACGACTGCAGCCCTCTGACGCAATGTTTTCATTGCTGTATGTTTATGCATACGGCTAAAAGATGTCTACATCGAACCAACTCTCCAATTTGACCACACTGCACAGGCGACCACATCCTTTCAAAATGCCCGGAAAGAGAAAATACAACCCCAGCGTGTGTAAACTGCATCAGGCAAAACACTAAATATGGAGAAAAAAACCCTACAGACCACACGGCCAACAGTACTTTGTGCAACTATCGAAACAAGATGCTGAAAATTGCGAGAGATCGCATTGACTACGATTAATGATGTATAGTATTATTTACAATTCAAACGAAAACAAAAACAATACTTTAAAGAAATACTTTGATAAACTCGCCCGCAAAGGGTTAGTTTTATTACACCGGTATAATATACACCAAATCTATACATTTTATACTAATTTCGCAAAAGTGAGTGTAATCCGAGCGCATCGTTATTGTTGTAAGTTATTTTTAATACTATCGAATACAATTATTATGGGTCAGTTTATCAAACAATTTTCGATAGCTATAAATTTGCGAAAAATCCATGTAAATCCGCGCAATTTTTGGAACAAATTATTGAAACACAACAATATCAATGTCAATATTCTATTAAATATATACCTAATATACTTTCATGTCTAACTCACTATTTGAAGATATAGACTCATCTTTCATTGTTTCAGAAAATATCTGTCTATCCAGTTTCGAATGTAATAACTCACTATCTGAAATAGACCCTCTTAAATCATTAACAATCCTTCACTTAAATATTCGAAGCATCTTTAAAAATTTTGATCATTTTACACTAGAATTGAATGAGCTGGCCCTTAAACCTGATTGTATTGTATTGTCTGAAGCCAGAATTAGTCCCAACTCAAGTACTTATAATTTACCGAGATACAATAATACTTGGTTACATCTTACAACATTAATCAAAATAGTGGAATAGTTGTTTTTGTAAAATGTATTTATAACTATGTTTCTGTTAATGAAATATTTATCGAACTTGTTAATTGTCTACATATTAAAATCAATATAAAAAATATTTTTTATGATATAATTGCATTATATAGAACTCACAGCTCAAGCATTAATAATTTTACCGAAAACCTGAAAACTTTTATAAATACAAACCGGTTTCATAATGCACTTATTGTAGGAGATATTAACCCATTACCTCCATGACGATGTCTATAGGCATCAAAAAAATAGATGAAAAGAATGATTTTTTTTCACTGTGAATAAAGCTAAATTCCACCAAGTTTTTATGCAGCACTTACAGATTGGTATGTTAGCTTTCAATAATTAACATCATTTAATAAATTTGATTAATTATTATATTTTTAATAATTTTTTTACTAAAACCCTGAAAATAGACCCATTTTGAAAAAAAAAAAAATTAAAACAGAAAAAAATAAAACATGTGTGAATCACATATTGTTATCAAAAGCTTAAATGGTTGGCAACACTGTTTCAACATAGTATTTTATGCATAAGATGACCGCTAGATGTCACTGAAATCAGTTGATGCCTGCGCGCAACGTGTGGAGGTTAGCTGTCACAGTGTTTACATACGTTTTTGGTTAACTTTACTTTAAACAATACGGTTTTTTAGTGTTTTTGTGAGTGATTTTTATAAAAAATTAATAGTTTGTCTGCGGTTTTCGTATATTTTGATCAAACATGTCGAAAATACCTACTTCTTCGACTCTTATTCGTCGTTATAATACGAAACCATTAAATCACGATGAAATGATAACAGAGTTGGAGCGCTCTTTTAGCGATTGTGAAAGTGATGACAATAATGTGCGCGCTGTTGTTGTGATTCCTCCAGAGAACGTCGATGAACAGACGGACGAAGAGCATATTGACGATGATTTGATGGCATTTAACGAAGATGCGGAGGTGGATAACTTTCGAGATATTGCCGGCACATTCGTTATCGAGCGCAACATCGAAATTGAGAAAATTGATGAGTCATGCCATGCCGAGCATGAACCAGATGATTTCGCTAATGACCTTGACTGGAATCAGCCTTCGACATCATCTGGTACGAGTCGTAACACCTTGCGAATATCTATTTCAAATGCACCACCAGCCAAAAAATCAAAACTACAGTACAAAAAGAAGTCTCACTATAAACAAAAGTGGTCTAAGGCATTGAAAAGAAACACCAGCCATATCTGTTGCGTTCCTGAACCGCTGAATGTGGTGCATAAAGATATGTACGAAAAGTTGAAGTCTTATAATTCTTTCCAATTGTTTTCATTATTCTTTGATGACGAAGTGCTTCAGTTTATTCTTGAGAGTACAATCAAATACGCTCGATTTAAAAGCAATACCGAATTCCAGTTAGATATATACGAATTGAAGCGTTTTCTTGGTTTTCTTGTGTTGACCGGCTACAATACATTGCCATCTACCACAGATTATTATTCGTCTGACCCGACCTTGGGTGTAAGCATCATCAAAAAGGGAATCAAACGACCACGTTTCGAGCTTATAAAGCGCTATATACATTTTTGCGATAACAACAATCTAGATAAAACCGACAGAATGGCTAAGGTATAGTAGCCATAACATAAAGTTTTTTATATTTATTATTCTCGACTAAAGTTAATCGTTCCATCTTTCCTTGTAGGTTCGTCCATTGTTCAACATGCTGAACGTGAAATATCTTCAATTTGGTGTTTTTGCACAAAAACTTTCCATCGACGAGCAAATGGTGCCATATTTCGGTCGACATTCTTGCAAGATGTACATTCAGAATAAGCCAATCAAATTTGGCTACAAGATTTGGTGTCTTGCTTCCTCCGAAGGCTACCTGTTCCAAGCAATGCCGTATTCCGGAGCATCTGATACATACGACCCCGAATTAGGTCAGGGATCGTCCGTCGTACTGTCTATGATGGAATATATAGAGTTCCCCGCACGCCATGAGCTTTTTATGGACAATTTCTTCACATCTCACCATTTGATGTGTATCCTGAAGGATAAGAGAATGTGCGCTACTGGCACATGTAAACCAGTTCGCTTCCCTAACCTTGAAGCTTCAGGAAAGTTGAAGACAGGAAAGCAATTGCCTAAAGGTAACATTTTCTTTTATATTTATTTCCTTTGTGCGTAGCGTTCATTTACCTAGTCAAAGTGTACCTCTCACCGCTTTTATAATTACAGGTGAATTTGATGCGGTGGTAGACGTAGAAAACCAAATCCTCGTATGCCGTTGGCAGGACAACCGTGAAGTAACAGTTGCCATGAACTATGATCGAATGGAGCCAGTAAGTCAAGTGCAGCGTTGGCAGAAATCGAAGAAAGACAAAAAAGGCAAAGTTTTGGAGGAAGCATACAAAAAAAAATCGATTGCCCGGCGCCAATACAAAATTATAATTTAGGAATGGGTGGAGTAGACCTCCATGATAATGGTATTCAAAATTATCGGGTCAACATTCGGTCAAAGAAGTGGTACTGGCCTTTATTTGTATCTTGCCTCAGCAGCGCTCTTGTAAATGGATGGAAGTTGCAATGCTTCTTGAGGAAGTACGAGCATGATATGGGAAACCAGATGACTAGGCGACAGAGAAAACCTTCCCAGAAGGCATTCCGTGTGGAGGTTACCCGTACTCTTTTATTGTCTTTTCCAAATCAGGTCAATGCCGAATTCGGAGAATCTCGTGTAAAGGAAGGCCATGACGCAGAAGATGGGAATCATGTGCCTCGAATGCAAGAATTTCATTTGCCATATCGTGGAGAAACTCGTATTCGTTGTGCTCTGTGTAAAAAAAATCCAACGGTCTATCGATTCCGGGCCTGCAACCGCGCCCTTCATTTTGACTGCTTCGAACGGTATCACTTAGAGAATAATTTGGTTAGATTTGGTTAGTTTTCCTCATTCTTGAATGTTTTTTCTAATATTGAATTATTTGTTATTTTGCGTATTTTCCATTAATAAATTGTTTTTTCATTGAATTATAAACAATGGCAATTATTTATTTTAAATTATCAATATAAATCATACAGTTTACTGCATTTTACCCATAGTTGACGTACATTTTGCTTAGGGGGGTTACCTCCAAGCGTTGCGTTTAAGCATCAATTTTCTAGAAGCTCTGGTGAGAGGGTGGGGGGGCGGAAAATTCTAAAACTGATTTTGGGCACTCCTTTAAGTCTATACTATCGGGTTATAATAATGATTCAAGTTTATAAAAATAAAAATAAAATCATGGAGGTAATGGGTTAATATCGACATATCTGATGATTTAGAAAACAACAGTAATAAGGAAAAAACTGAATATATTAACACTTTATCTGAACTCAATTTCAAACCATGTATAAAAAAAATATACAAGAGAATGTTTTGGACAAAGGCCATCTTGTATTGACCATATTTGGTGCAATACTAATGAAACAGATAAAATAAAATCTGCTATTTGGAAAAATAATATTACTGACCATCATACATGCATTGTAGCTATTAAAACTGATAAAATAAATGAGAATAATTATTGTCGCTATAACTTACCAAAAACTCTAATTAATTATGAAAAATTACAACAACATCTTGAAAATGAAAATTGGGAAACTGTACTATCGTCTAACAATATTGATTTATGTTCACGGAATTTTGAATTGACATTGAATAAGCATATCCAATCCTCCTCTTCCATTGTACCAAACTTTCCAAAGACTAAATTTAAAAAATTAAAACCGTGGATTACACAAGGAATTATCATATCAATTAGGCATAAAGAAAAAAATTATAAAGAGCTAAAAAAGTTTCCTGAAAACAATAAACTACGCGAATATTTTAAAAATTTTAGAAATAAATTATGTTACATAATCCGGAAAACAAAAGAAGATTTCTATAAAGATAAAATCAATATTGCTGGTAACAACAATAAAAAGGTGTGGCAAACTATTAATGAAATGATCAATAAAAAACCTAAAAATTCAAATATAAATAAAATCTCAGATATTGATAACACAATTTACAATGTCAACACAGATCCATTGAAATGTGCAAATATCTTAAACAATTATTTTGGGTCAGTTGGTGAAAAATTAGCAATTAAAATAAAAAATAGAGATAATGATAATTATAATCTACCAACACCTTTCATTCTTTGTAACACACTAACACAATTTCAACGAACTAACTCTGATGAAATCAAAGATACTATTAATGAATTAAAAGGAAATTCTTCCCCTGGTTATGACAATATTTCTGTAGAAATACTTAAAAGTAATTCTGACTCACTTTGCAAACCTTTGGCACACATCATAAATACAAGTTTTGTTAATGGCAACTTTCCCTTAAATTACAAAAAAACTATTATTACCCCAATTTTTAAATCTGGGGACCCCTGTCTAAGCAGTAACTATAGGCCAATTTCTCTTACTTCAAACATTGCAAAAATATTTGAAAAAGTTGTAAAAAAACAAATATTTAAATTTGTGAAAGAAAATAATATATTAAATGCACATCAATATGGTTTTAGAGAAAATTTGAGCACTCAAGATGCTATCGTTGATTTAACATCTAAAATTTATAAATCTTTAGATAGTAAAAAAAAATGTATTGGAACATTTGTTGACTTAAGGAAAGCATTTGACAGTATATCGCACTCTAACCTTATCTCTAAACTAACGAAAATTGGTATAACTGACAATGCTTTAACTTGGATCGAAAATTATCTATTTAATAGAGAGCAATTTGTTAAATTAAAGGGCCTTATGAGCGATTCTAAGACCAATAATGTTGGCATCCCGCAGGGAACTGTACTGGGGCCAATTCTTTTTATCATTTATGTCAACGATATGTTTAAACTTAACATCAAATCTAAACTCATTTCATATGCAGACGACACAGCAATTCTAACTGAGGGTTTAACTTGGAATGAAACCCAGAAAAGAGCAGAATTAGACTTAAACATCCTAAAAAAATGGTTCGACTCAAACTTGCTGTCACTTAATACGGAAAAAACCTTTGTAATACCGTTCACCATTAATAAACATGCATTCCCTGAAAATTTAAAGATAAGTATACATTCATACAACTGCAATAGAAACACAAATTTATGTAAACCTGACTGCTCTGTACTCACTGTTAAAACTAATATAAAATACCTCGGTGTAATTATAGATAGCAATTTAAAGTGGAAAATACAAATCAATGCAACAGTAGAAAGATTAAAAAAATTAATGTACATTTTTCTTAGAATACGAAACATTTTAAATTTTAAACTATTAAGAACTATCTATTTCTCACTGATCCAATCTGTATCACAATATGGAATTCTTGGTTGGGGTGGTGCATTCAAAACTTCTCTCATGCCTTTAGAAATCATCCAAAAATTATTAATAAAAATATTTCTAAAAAAACCATATGACTTCCCCACCACAAGATTATTTCAAGAATTTAAAGTCCTTTCGCTACACAATATTTATAAAAAAAATTACACTTTTACAAATCCACAAAGATTGTTTCAACAATGATAACTCATTATCTATTTCAAACAGCAAAAGACCAAGTATTCTTGGCTCTATAACTATACCGCGTTGTAATACCACTACAGCCCAACATTTTTATAAATATATTGGAGTCAAATGGTTTAACCAGTTACCCCTTAACTTAAGATTAGAAATTAATTATAAAAAATTCATAAGTTCTATAAAAACACTAAATCATTAGCATATTACAATAATTCAATTTAATAAAACAATAGAATGTCTCTCGACAATTGATTTTGGAAATCCATTTACTTTCATTCTCTTTTCTCTCTTCCTCTTTCTCTTCTTCTTCTTTTTTATACTGTTTTCTTTTTTTCTATTCTATTTCATATATCTTGTTTTGAATATGTATATGTATTACATATATGTATATATATATATGTACATATATGTATATATAAATATAATAATATATAAAAACATATAAAAATATATATTATAATTCTAAAAAATATGTTAAATAATTTTTCACACACGCTGCTCCACCTTTTTTACACGAGCATGCTCTTAAAAAAGGTGAATCACGTTATATAAAAAATGTATCTGAAAAATGTAATGTCATTATTGTATGTACAAAAAAAATAAATTAAAAAATAAATGAATAAAATAAAAATATGGCAGGGATGTTTTTTATCCAATAAAAATACATTTTTTAATCCCAGGAACAACCGGAGCAGCGGCACCCATATTTTGCCTCTCAACTTGATAGTTCGTATGTATAATCAGGTGAGCTTAATAATCAGGTAACATAAACATTAATTAGTTTTTTTTATATTTCTGAATAATTTGGTACAGCCCTGATTATGTCTCAATATAAAAAAAAATGTATGTGTTATAGAGTTGAAGTCCATCCATTGAATTCTCTCACAATAGGCCACTTGCATCACATTTTTTAAAAATAATTTCGTTCTTTTTTTAAATCGTATTTTTGAAACCTTGGCGACTTTCTGAAAATTTCAATCCGAAAAATCAGACCATTTTTTTATAAACCAGAAAGACGGAACATAACTTTATGGGTGCGAAAAAATGATAATTACATAGCCGAAAATCGTTTTAAAAAAAAAAAGAACTTTTTCCACAACAACGGCACAGGAGAATAACGAGGGATACCAAAAATATTACATCTCATAAATGGTTTTTTCCTTGATTCATCTTGATCATTGTTCTTATTGATCAATGTTCAACGACTATATATGACTAAATCCAATGTAATATACTTGTGTAAATTAAAATAATAATAAGAATATTATAAAATTTGATATTGTTTAAATCAGCACCATTACCATTACACCTCTAAAACAGGTCAAGAAGGCATAAAATGTACGGGGTTCTCTTCGTGACATGCCAAAACGTCAAACCGAATGATAAGTTCGCAGAGATCGAACAATAAATCTAGTGAATGTTAAATGTCAAATTCAAAAATTCGCCAGAAATAAAAGTGTTGCGGGCAACGCAGTTATTGTAACACACTGGTTTTGCTGGTAAGGCTCGTTGTTTCAGTTTATAAACGACTTATTAGTGAAGGCAATTGCTCAATAATGGGTTTCAACAAGTATTATTAAATGTACGTATTGCGTTCCGAATACGCGAATTATTATCAACTAGCTGACCCGGCAACGCGTTGCTGTGGCTAATAAAACACTTTGTAAAATCCAACCTTTGTAACCACCGCCGTCTTTGAGTTTATCGCGAAGAGTAGACAGATGCCGTGGAGGACTTTAATTTATAATACGTAGAGATGGTGTGAAAGATTAAAATAATGTGAATGAAATGCTTGGGGTAACTAACGTATTTAAGTTAATATGGATTAATACTGTATCCGTCTAAATAACTTTCCAATTATCCCATTGTACGTGACCATTTTTTTAAGAAAAATGGATTTAGTAAGCTATCCGTTAAAGATAGATGTATGCCTTCGCGGACTTTTTTGTAGATAAAAGAGGAATATCCCACCATATATTGTTTTGTTATATCCCAAAAGGATTAGGCAGCGTTTTCGATGAAAGCTACCAGGCTGCTTGACTTTTTCCGACACTTCTAACAATTATCGTTATGTTTCAACCAATTTACACAAATTCTTGACAAATTACATACGCAAACCTTCCTCACAAAACACTTTATCTATTGGTGAAAACCGCATGAAAATCCGTTCAGTAGTTTTCGAGTTTATCGCGAACAGACAGACACACAGACAGACAGACAGACAGACATACGGCTTTATTATTATTATTATTTTTATCATTATCAATTATCAATTTAACTGTTTTGTGTTGAATTGTGTATTTTATCTCCGAAATTTCAATGCACTATATTGCAATAATATTATTTTCCGCTTCTAATCTCAATAATTTTTAATTTGTGAAGGAAAACTAACAATAAAAAGTACAAACGGCATGAGCAAGGTAGGTATTCTACGTTTTTTGTACAACTACCTATATTTCTTATCTGATTCTGATTGCTTAGATGCATATTATTTTCGTAAAGGCAATCGGTGGCGTTGGATAAGAAATATGATAAATTCAACATGTCAATGAAACTCATTCGCCGTTGTGGTGACCAGGAACTATAGTAGCTAATGACAGAAAAGAGTCACTGGCTAAATGTGAAATTTTTGAATGCAGATCCGTACGAAATGGCTTGTGTAGTGCCATCATGTTTCGCCAAATTGAAGATAGTGGAGGATGACTTTGTGGCGGCAAAGCTGAAGCAGGAGAAGATTCAGGCCCGCCACAAGGAGGCAGAGCTGGCCAAGCTCAACCAGAAGGACCTCGCTGAAAAGAAAGTCAAAACAGCCAAAGCAACCAAGGTTATTTATATTTATTGACAGTGATTCGAGCAACATACACAGATTTTTTAGTTTGCTTCGAAACGTTCATTTGAATAGTTTTCTTACATATGCAGTTGAAATATTATAAAAAAAGTTATAAATCCACTTATCCAATATATTATTAAGCACAAATAATCTGTGCTTGCTGTTCAGCAATTTGTGTACGCATTCACTTTGAAAGGAAGTGTATGACTATAAAAGGTGCAACACATGACTGTTATTCTATTTAATTATTATTTTTAATTTATAAACGAACGTTTAGACAAGATTTTTATGCATAGCACAAAGGGTAACAATTATTACAAGCAATAATTGTCAGCCTGAAACACTCATTTACATTGAAAAATCTTCCGAGAAAAGTACTTGCCGCCAACGGGACTTGAACCCTTGTCCTTCCGATTGCCGGTCGAATGCTCTGACCACTGAGCTATGGGGGCTTATCAAATACCCGCCAAATAATTTAATATATACTAGTGTTTCATTCAACAATTATTGCTTGTTATATTTTTTCCACCTGAAAACAACCAACTTTATTTTTGCGAGAAAGACATTGCTTGTAATAATTGTTACCCTTTGTGCTATGCATAAAAATCTTGTCTAAACGTTAGTTTATAAATTAAAAATAATAATTAATATTTAACAAGTTCAAGTATTTCCCCAATAAATGCAGACATAATTTGTCTCGACGCCACCTAGCGAGGGATTTAACACTAACAATGTCTTTCTCGCAAAAATAAAGTTGGTTGTTTTCAGGTGGAAAAAATATAACAAGCAGTAATTGTTGAATGAAACACTAGTATATATTGAATTATTTGGCGGGTATTTGATAAGCCCCCATAGCTCAGTGGTCAGAGCATTCGACCGGCAATCGGAAGGACACGAGTTCAAGTCCCGTTGGCGGCAAGTATCTTTTCTCGGAAGATTTTTCAATGTAAATGAGTGTTTCAGGCTGACAATTATTGCTTGTAATAATTGTTATTCTATTTACTTGAAATTGGAACTGCTGTCATAAGGTTAATGAACTTTATTATTCACACTGAAATCAAATCATTTTTTGGTAAATATTTCCCTATTGAGTACACGCTCAATACACACTTTAAAAAATTTAAAAAAATGTACTAGGTATACATATGTATAATAGTTAGTAGTAAGTAATTCAGGAACTGGAATTGAAAAACATTATTAATTTAAAATAAAACAATAACTTTTCAAACACCACTTTTATTTTTATACTTTATGCCGACCGGGTTTCGCTACAACCGTAGCTTCATCAGGGCAATATAATACTCTACTAACATTAGGTTACATTTGTGTTATAATATATATCTTACCAAAAATGGGCTGGACTCGTCAAGTGGAGGAGGAAGAGGGAGGCATAGATGGAGAATTGGGAAGGGAACGGACGTGTTCTTTATCAATAGGGAACAATCTTAGTATGGGACTTTTATTTAAATTAAGTTGGTTATTTACTACCTTACTATTAGTGTTTATGGCTTTCCTAAGTTCAAGTGCCTCTAAATTATCTCTTAATTTTTTTCATTTGACAGTTCCCGCAATTTTATTAGCCAACTATTTACGTGTTTTCAATTTGTTCAAACAAAAAATTAGTGCCTTTTTACATGTTTTACGTAAGCAACATTTAAATTTCGAATTTTATCCGATTGTTGTGTTCATTTTTACAATTATCGACCTAATTACTTGACGTGTGCATATGAACTATAGTTTACCAATTAGAAGGATTCATAACAAAGATATACAAGTAAGTTTCAATTAGTTTTTAAAAGTTTTAATCCAGTAAATTACAACCAAAGCCAGCTGTCTGTCAGATGGCATATTTTGTCAGAATGGAAATTGCGAAACTCAACAACATTCATGCAAGTATTCTAAAAGGTTAGTACTATTTATTCTTATGATTTATATCTTTTTAAGAACCTTGTATCTTAATTTACTACGTTATATAAAAATATGTTGTTGAATATCTAATGTTAGATCACAAATATTTAAAAAAAAAAAAATTTTATTAGGAACATTTACAGGTTAAATAACATTACATGCATTAAAGAAAACAATAAATTTAAATAATTAGGTTACAACCCAGTAACAAATGTTCACTTCATGCCCAAATAATAAATAAAAAACATTTACCGGATCTGCCGGATCTGCCCTGATGATGGACACTGCAACGATGTCCGAAACGTTGGCCAAAGAAGGAGGTAGCGCAACACGGCATAACACCCCAAAAACAAATATCGAAAATAAATAAAATGTTTATAATTATTAACTATTTTTTTTTGCTTATATTACATAGATAGGAACTAGATAAACTATCTAAACATAGTCTATATATACTGTGTGATACATACAAGATACAGATTTATAAAGCTTATAAAGCTCAGTCTGATTTTGATATTGTCATTTAAGGTGTATTTGTTAAAACGATTATTTTAGTTAAATAAAGCAAAAATCACGTTAATTCTTATCGATAAATGTAGACAATAAATGAATCTTTTAATTTCATACAAATATTTTGTGGTAAATGTATTTAAATATACTAAAAAGTGGATTTGACGCTCCGCGATCTAAAAAATTTATAAAACATTTTTCGACCAAAATATTTGATCAACTGTTGAATGATATTTAAAAAAAAACGTTTGCTTCTGTAGTTATCAAGTAGGCCATAGACAACGTGTAGATATCCAAAGTAACCTCTACGGCAATTTTAAAGGAACTTACACGCAGGATTCGAATGTTTTTAAAGTTTACGATTTTATAATATATTTTTTTATAATTATGAGAAGATACCTTAGAATCATAGTTCCATGGGAGATACAGATAAAAGTAATAAATTAAAGGTTAGTTAATAAGTGATTTGAAGTATTGATAAGGCAAAAAATATTTCTAAATATTCAATACATATTTCTAAATACAACATAAAATAAGTTAAGTTATGAGGTGGTACTAGAATATTTTAATTTAATTTTTTTTTTTATATTTTTCGTAGCTTTCTTCCGATCGTATATCAAGGGGTAATTTATTAAATAATTTTATACCCTTGAATGTATAGTGATGCTGTGCTGTTGTGGTTCGCACAAGTGGCACGGAAAATCCTCCAACAGATATTATTCTTTTGCTTATATTTAATTGTGGTAAATTATTTTTACTAAAGAAATCTTTATGTATTTGTAATAGTGCAATTTTGTCATAAATTTTTGCAAGTGGGGGAACCGGGAAATCTTGAAAAACATTTATAGTTGGATAGTAATAGGGCTTTTTTAGGATGATTTTTATTAATATCTTTTGAATTGTTTCCAATGGGAGAAGGGTTGCTTTGTATGCACCCCCCCAAGCCACGATTCCATATTGTAGTACAGAGTGCGCAAGTGCATAATAAATATCTTTTAGTATTTTTAATGATACAGTATTTCTTAATCTAAAAAATTTATAGATCAGTTTTCTTAGAAGAAAATAGGTGAATTCATTGGCTATATAGAACTACAATCAGTTTGTATGTCTCCATATTAAAATTGGGAGGTATGATTTTTTCAATGTCGGCGGAAAATATTCAAAATGGACAAGAAAATATCACGAGCAATCCAAGACAAAAGTTAAAAATCGCGCTGTCGCTCTAATGGCTAACTTGGTGTTTCATTGCTCAGAAAGCTTACTTTTGTGCAGTCATTCAGGTGGCTAAAGTGGTGTAAACCAATTTCCTTATTTTAACCATATTTTTCCTTATTTCAACTATTACGTGTAGCACGCGCCAAGCTTTAATACCGACGTGACGCTGATACGAAAATCCGCGCAATAGGTTAGAAAAGCAGCATGCCTCCCCGTCGATGACTTTCGCACCTCGTTTTACGCATTTTTCTCTTTCGCTTACAGTCATTGTAAGTACCTGCGCGAGAATGGATCGTGCCTAATTCAGGACCGCGCTAAAGTTTGGCGTGTACTCTACGAACATTTAAAATAATAATAATTGTCAACATACCGTATTGCTATGTTAACAAATAATAGCAGGAGACCTACCTATATTTTTTACAGAACTTGTACTTACTCGTATATTGGGCAAAACAATTAAAAACGCTCTATTATGCCTTAGTCCAATCTTGATTATCTTATAACATAGTATGCTGGGGATCCCGTCTTAAGTCCAATGTATTGCCACTAAATATTGCTCACAAATTGATTCAAAGTTATATACAAAAAAGTTATCCATCAAATCTGCTTTACGAGGATTTCAATGATATGTACATAAAACAGCTGTAAATCTCTGAAAAACTTCGTAGATCTGCATTGGCAATAAAATCAAAGGATGTTCCGCAAAAGTTCCGCATCACTCTCTCTTGGTACAGAAGATAGAACTATCTGCAAGGAGGTCTAGAACGGTCAAATTGATAACTTTACAATATCTGATCGATAGGCGTAACTTCCCATGATTTTATATTCTGTCGCGAGAACAGTTTCACTGTTGACAGCCAAACCTGAATACATTTTTTATGAATTGTCACCACAAAATGCAGGACACCAAACAATCACATTAAAATATTAATATGAATTGAAATACTAACCTAAATATACACTGTCAGTCCGCATTTAGATACTTTTTGACGCTAAACGGAAATTATTTGGTTAATGAGGTCTTTAGTCATATTTAAACCATTTTAGAAGGTATGTTAGGACGGAATTTTTAAAAAATTTTTTACATTAGCTCCACGCAGGAGGCTCTGAGGAAAATAATTCCCTTCAGGGCCTATGTCAGCTTTGGGGATGCTGTGTGGAGGGTTTATTAGGGAAAGGAAGGAGATGAAGTTCTGGGAAGGCAAAAGGTATGAGGGTTGGATAGTGATCTGGGGGTCGGTGTGTCCAGGAGTGACGGACGAATGTATCTAACTCTCCCACTGCGGTGCAAGGCATATTCCGAGAGAGTCCCGCTGGAAGAGTCAAAAGATCTCCCTCAACCAGTCTCTCCCGATCCGGCTTGCTACGCAGTTGGTGGACACATCCGCCGCCAAGATCCGGATAAACTTAATTCCTTGAGCCCGGGCACCCCTGCTAAATCACCAAACATAGCGAACAACTTGGGGTGACCTGCGGTAGAGGTGTTGGTTATCCAATAAACGGTTCCCGTCGCGGCGGCATCCAAACCCGCCTCCCAAATTGATTACGTCTTAAATGCATTTATCTGAGAATATGGGTTTCGTAAGTTGAACTCCGTTCATTAATAAGCCAGTAATTTTGCTTAACGAACGATATTATAAAGATAAATGCGTGTATTGACAGTCAATTAAAACTTTTTAATCCGTGTTAAAATGTATCAATCGTCAGTCGGAATATCTCTTACCAATTGTTGACCATGCTCGAAAATATTGAAAAATTACCATAGATGATGGATTTGGTCAATATCATATTGATATAGGGTTTATCTATGGACCATGCTAGACCCCCAACTATACAAAAAGTCATTAACTTGCTTCACTTACTTCTAGAATGTTATTCCTTTCCATGTACTATTAATGTATTCACTAAGTCCCCGACGGGGCGATGCCTGGGCTTTACACAGAGTTTTCAAAATCAAATATAGACAGTGACCTTCCTCTTGTTTTGAAGGTCACATGTGAAAAATTTCATCAACCTCGGCAGAAAACTGTAGATTTGAATGCAAATCAAATCCAAACCGCCCGCTTGCCAGCCCGCTCATACACCACATACATACGAAGACGTGTGTTTTCTTTTTTATGCTGTGAAGCCCTTCAAATACCACTTTACTCATACGGAAGTACTTGAAGAATCATCCGTCACCAGATTATGCTCCTTTAATTATATATTTCAACCAATTTACATAAAACCTTGACAAATTATATACCTGAATCAATCTATTGATGAAAACCGCATGAAAATCCGTTCAGTAGTTTTTGAGTTAATTGCGAACAGACAGATAGACAGACGCGGCGGAGGACTTTAATTTATAATATGCAGAGATTTGTTTTCCACTATGATAGTATTATATACAATTCATCTCTGGGAATGCTGCACGGAGTGTCTTTTTTATGAAGTAGAGAGCAGAACCTGTTGCAAAAACTACCTGTTCATTTGTGTAAAATATTGTCAACTGTGTACAAATGTCGGAAACATGTTTTGCGTGTCACTTGTCTGTGCATAATTTTTGAAAGAATTAATGATAACAGCCTCCTTTGAGATACCAGTAGAACAAACACAGAATTACCTATATTTTGAAGATTTACAATGATTCCATTAAGAAATAAAAAAAATACAAGTTAGTTATGCGGATAAAGTTCAGAAGCGAAACAATGCTCAATTGAAAAATGACTTAATTCATGATTAGTGACTAGGTCTGAATATTCTGGTTCCTTCAAACCTTCAACTTCCTCATCTCCCTCCTTTCCCCGCACAACATATCCCGATCAGGGTTGCAATAATCCCACTGGCTCCTGTCAGTTACTACACAAAATCTGTCATTCATCTATTTGGTAGGCGGGTATGGGTAATCCCCACCCCTGGAACCATTTAATGGCTAACCAACACCACTGTCGCAGGTCACTCCGAGTTTTGGGCTGAGGTTTGTCTAGGTCTTGGCGATGTCTATGACTGGATAATCAATATTGCTGCAATATTTAATTCTTTTCTTAAAATGGATCCACTTTCTGACCTGTTCTAATTGTAAAATAAATTATTTTTAAAATACACCTTTAGTTATCTTAAGAGGTGCAATTGAGAAATATGTCAATATTATTGCAATGTCCCTATGTATATGAAATATTAAGAACTACCTATATATCTTTAGGTTAATGTATTATTAATACATAATCTGCTACACATAAGTACATACAACCTGAATACAATTCAAAAAGGAATCATAAAGACCATTAGAACGCCTTCAATTGCAATTTTCAATAGCTTTGACGTACCAAATGTACAACAAATATGTATGCCAAAAAATATTATTGAAGCTATCCAAAAATACTGAATCCTCCACTAGACCATGTATGCATAACATTAGATCGAATATACTGAATCCTCCACTAGACCATGTATGCATAACATTAGATCGAATATACTGAATCCTCCACTAGACCATTTATGCATAACATTAGATCGAATATACTGAATCCTCCACTAGACCATGTATGCATAACATTAGATCGAATATACTGAATCCTCCACTAGACCATGTATGCATAACATTAGATCGAATATACTGAATCCTCCACTAGACCATGTATGCATAACATTAGATCGAATATAAATGACATGAAAAAAATATTCCAAATTATTAAACCACATTTTAGAAACTACATATACTTGCCAACAAAACTCCATAACATCCTTCCCCAGGATATAAAACTAATAGTGACCGTCCGAAGTTTCGGTTTCGGCAAAAAATCTAGTTTCGGCCGATTTTCTTTTCTGCCGAACCTTCGGCCGCACCGAAACTCTCAAAAAATGGTAAATTGATCCCAATAAATGGTAAATTAAGTTTTTCAAAAGAAGCAAACACATTGTGACTTAACATCTATAATATAAAAATGAATCGCTAAATGTGTTGGTAAGCGCAAATCTCGAGAGCGCCTGAACCGATTTCGCTAATTCTTTTTTTAGAATATTCCTTGAAGTTCGAGGATGGTTCTTACGGAGAGAAAAATTAAGAAAATTGCGCAGAAAATTAGATAATAACAGAAAACATCGCACGTTTGACAGTTCGCGTGTTAGAGAATGACATTTTGCAAAACAATGAATGATTATGCAAACAGGATTCTATTTTTGGAAAGTTGAAAAATTTATTTAAAGTAGGTACTCCCCTAATACTTTGAATCGAATCAAGAATTTTAGAAATTTTAAATAGGTATCTATGTTAGGTACCAAATTTAATATGCATGAAAAATGGAAATTTGAATAAAAATTGTAAAAGGTGGCACGCGGGCTGTTTAAGAACTGAATGTACTGGGATTGAATATATGGAACGCGGGAGGAGGGTTGGCGGGACGAGGGAGCGGTAAAGGGAAGAGGGAAGGCGGGGAAGGTGGAAGGGGAACGCGGGAAGGGGGAGGGGGACCTGGGAGGTGGAGGGGAACTCGGGAGGGGGGTTCGCGGGACGGTGAAGGGGGGGGGAGTGGAGTGGGGAGAGGGAAGGCGGGGAAGGTGGAAGGGGAACGCGGGAAGGGGGAGGGGGACCTGGGAGGTGGAGGGGAACTCGGGAGGGGGGTTCGCGGGACGGTGAAGGGGGGGGGGAGTGGAGTGGGGAGAGGGAAGGTGGGGAAGGTGGAAGGGGAACGCGGGAAGGGGGAGGGGGACCTGGGAGGGGGGAGGGGAACTCGGGAGGGGGGTTCGCGGGACGGTGTAGGGGGTGGGAGTTTAGTGGGGAGAGGGAAGGTGGAGGTGACGGAGTGGGAACGCGAGAGGGGAAGAGAACGCAGGAGAAGAAGGGGAGGCGGAAGGGGAACGGGACGATAGGAAAGGACACTCAGGGAGAAACAATTTCTTTATTAAATGGCATAGCGACGCATGCCGGGACCAGCTAGTTTTAAATAAATAAGAAGAAAATACTTTGTTTTAAGTCAGTTTATTGTTATTTTTTAGTTTACCGGTTTCAGTTCGAAATTTAAGAAAATCGGTTCATTCAGAGACTGAAATCATAAATAATCAACTAAATCATTCAGCCCTATTATAAGTATGTTTCTCTCTAGTATCTCACACTCTCCTTCCCCACTTCCCTCCCACAACCTGCGCACTTTCCCACTCTTTTTTAACAATTTGTAAATATATATATACAAGTGTATTATCCTGTATTTGTTAGTATTTTTATAATAGTCCTAATGATGGTACGGAGGTACCGAAACCAATAGAACAAAAAATAACAATAAAGTGACTTAAAACAAAGTACTTTATTTTTATTACGTCAATTTAGTCTTAAGAATGTTGTGATTGTAAACGCAATTTAAATTAAAATACTCAATTAATGACGTTCTTCCTTTTAAATGTACATACGAGTATGTTTTGATTATTGAAAAATTTTTGTTCCAAAAAGTAGTTTACATACATGTTTGTTAATTTTAAGTATTATATAAAAAAAAATTGACGTACCTACTTCAATTATTGTTTTTTTTTTATTATTTCATTTAATACATGTTAACTGTTTGTACAAGTGAAAAAAAATAAGCCAAATTTCAGTTAACAATAGATAATCAACATGTCTAATAATGTTTCGGTTTCGGTTTGGGTTTCGGTTTCGGCCGACTGAAATTGAGACAGCTACCGAAGATTCGGTTTCAGTAGAAAATCCCGTTTCGGTGGGACACTAAAAACTAATAAATTCTAATTATTATTTTTAATTTATAAACTAACGTTTAGACAAGATTTTTATGCATAGCACAAAGGGTAACAATTATTATAAGCAATAATTATCAGCCTGAAACACTCATCAACATTGAAAAATCTTCCGAGAAAAGATACTTGCCGCCAACGGGACTTGAACCCGTGTCCTTCTGATTGCCGGTCAGCTGCTCTTGACCACTGAGCTATGGGGGCTTATCAAATACCCGCCAAATAATTCAATATATACTAGTGTTTCATTCAACAATTTCTGCTTATTATATTTTTTCCACCTGAGTATCTTTTCTCGGAAGATTTTTCAATGTTGATGAGTGTTTCAGGCTGATAATTATTTCTTCAAATTTAGCAAATTCACTTTGTGGCACCATTTTATTAATGAAATAATTAAAAACACTTTGTTTTTACCACAGTAAACTTTATTTAAAAGTCAACATGTTTCAAGAACGATGTTCTCTTCATCAGGACATAAAATGTAATAAATACTAAATGATCAAACATAGAACGGCGTGGGTAGAAATGGAAGTAGTGGGGGAGGAGAAAGGTGGAAAGGGGAGGTGCTTAGAAGATCAACAAGGGGGAGGGGGGGGGGGGGTGGAAAGGGGGTGCTTAGAAGAACAAAGACAAAAAATTACAATGGAAATATGTTTAAGATAGGGTTACTCACAAAATTAATTTGATTGTTAATAATATTTAAATTTCTATTGACATTTTTCCTAATTTCTAATATTTCTAAAAGATCTAAGTGAAAACCACTAACGTTAGTATGTAAAATTTTAAAACCAGTATAATAATTAATAAATTCTAATGAGTAGATATTGATCACGAATAAAAATATGGCTTAAAAAAGTCAATGAAAAAACCCTAATGAAAGACACCAAAAATGACATAAAAGACAAATAAACTATATTTAAATTACTTGAGTCCACCTCTGCACAGGACCCCCTAGTGAGGGCGATTAAGAAATATAATATCTTGACTTTTTTAAATTAACCATAATATTTTGTATATATAATTATTTTATATTATCGCTAAAATAAAACTTTTCTGACTGGTTATGACGGATATTTGTGTTACTTTTATTAAATTGTGAAATTATTAACCCCGATACTGGCGAACCCTGGTGGGTTCATAAATTACCAGCTAAACAAAGGTGAAGAAGTAGTAAATTAAAAAAAAAAAACAAGGTGCATTTAAACTTGGGTTTTATTTTATTATGTTTGGTATCAATGGATTAGTAGCCAAGTTGTCCTATGTTCTGGTTCCCAGTGTGGTGTCACAGCTTCAATCCTCTATTCTAGCTCCTGTCCTCCATCATACGTCATTTCTACGTCAATTTTTTTTTTCTAGACTGATATATTGTATACTTACCAAGTGTTTATAAATCTTCTGTAAAATACTTATGTCGCCTTTGCGGATGCTGTGCAGGGTCAGGTTCCCCAGCTGAAGTCTGTGCTCCAAAGATTGCAGTCCGCTTGTTAAGATACATCCAATCAAACAGATCACCCGTTCCCACACAGAGCCAAGGGTTTTTCATGTATTTTGGGACTGCATACCAGAGGTGGCTGCTATCTGCCTACAGTAGGGGTGCACTTACAATACTTGCTGTACAGGGTGAACAGATGCGTACTATGTTGTGTACAGGTTCTGAGAGGCTAACTTGGCTCTGACTTCGATGTAGCCCATAGTAAGTTATATGACAGATAGTTTTGTTGAAAATGGGAATAACAAAGGAATAAATACATAAATATAATAAAAAATAAGATATTTCAAGAGATACATTTATTGTTTTACATTTCAATACATATTTACAAATAATTGTTTACAATTTAATTCTTTCTCACTTTCATCTTGTAAATAATAATTTACTACCTCATCGCTAATATCATATTGTTGATTTGATTTTAGAGCAATGGCAGCTAACCTAATAGCCTGTGATATTCTAAATAACTATCAAAACTCTTTTCAGGTAATTCAAAATTGTTACAGAAGTTACAATAGTACAATAAAAGCACAATAGAACAGTAGAATAAGAACGAATACGTAAAACAAAGGAAAGTAACACAATGTAAGCAACTACCAAAGTAAGATATGAGAAATTATATAAAATAAAACGTAATGGCAGTTAACAAATTATCATAAACATCAATAATGATGTGCTTATAGAAGTGGTTGAAAGAAAAGTTTAATAGAAATGTTAATAAAAAAGAACAGCAAGAGTTACCAAAGTAATGCTAAAGTTAGATCTCCAGAACTGTTGTTGGGCTTCAGGAATAAAACCTTATGTTATTTCAACACAGCCCCGAACAAGGGCATATTGACTATATTAGCGTATGCTGCACCAACAGTGTCATCTTTTTATAGTAGAATTGTATCAAACAAGACACAAGCTTGTATTATTGTCACTATAATAATAACAACAATTCCTAGTTAGTATCAACTATACACTACAAAGCAACATTTACGTTAGGATTTCATGGCTGTCCAACGGATTATTTAATCTTATAAATACACATGCAACATCAATTCTTATTGTTATACATTTATTTAAGCAATCTCATTGGAGCAAAACCAAATATTAATATGTTGATAATTTCAACAGCAGTATTAATTTGAAATTAGCACTTTTCATAAATTAGCGTTGAACTCTTTCAAAAGTATTAAATATGGTTACCATAAGGAGACAGATATTGAAGAATTATATTCTAGGAGGCTTCTAGTTAGAGACACTAACAATATTTATATTTTATATAAACTTTATAAATCCTTGGAGATGTTTAGAATATAACTCAACAATTCCTTGGCTCTTTTAGCAATCCAAATATGTTAATCGATCTCATTCTGGGACATAATAAACTATCAAAGAAGGTACTGCAATTACAATTTTACTTAAATCAAGTCAAGCCCTAGGGTCTTCAGGTCTTTTCCTCTTTAATTCCAACACTTTCTTCGAAGGCGTACCGGGAAGCCGGCTTAGGGGCGCGGACAACGAGTCCCGCTTGCGACTGGACTGATGGCTCCGCTTATCCTCGGCGGGACTGCCGGACGACTGCAACTCAGTTGCTTTGGTTAGGTCGTACAATCTAATCATAATAATGTTTTTATTTTTTTTTCTAGTAACTTTTCCTCTCTTCTATTAATAAACTTAGTTTTCAGCTATATCCAGTGGCGGAGATAAGACGTGATCTGTGAAATAAATAACTAACACCATGTACGCACTCGCATACTGCCTGCTAACAATGTATGCCCGGACATTGGAGGTCTAGAGTCATTTTAATAAAAAAATAGCTTCTTTATAAATAAATAAAAAAATTAGAGTCCTGACGTGTACGGTGAAGGAGGAAACCATCTGTTTCCTTAGAACGCAGTGGGAAAGTGGTGGGCAACCTCCAGTGAAATCAAGTCAAGCCAGGTTAAAAATTACAAACCTTACAATACGAAATAGGTAAGATATAAGGAAATTGATTTTTACAGTTTACGTAACGGTCAAATCTAACATGTGTCACTGCTAACACCTCGGTTTCTAAAGTAGTAACTAGTTTAGGGCTTATGAAGGATTAGCCTGCTCAAATTTGAGCGAGGAATCCCACACTTAGATAGGATATGCAGCTACTGATATACCGGGCATGGTGGTTTGGATTACAGTGGGTTCGGATTACAGAGACTATACTGTACATAGAATTAAGCAAAAGGGAACATTATTAAATACAAATAACAGTATTCATGTCTCAATAATACAAAAGTACTATCAGATGTAGGATAGGTACTACATTTATGTATTGAACAATGAATAAATTGAAAACATAAAAACGATGAAAATAAATCTCTTACTATAGACACATCAATAGACAATAAATTAATAAAATATAGTAAACAAAAGAAGAGTGTTTTCATGACGTGTCTTAATAGTAATAACAACCACACACGTATAACTCCATGGAAACAGAAAAATAATCTGAATAAAGAGTTTTATTTAATTTCAGACTTAATATAATATAAAATGAAACAATGTAACTTTGTATAAACCACTTATAAAATGTGCAAATCCGACCGGTTTCGGAACAAACGTTCCTTCGTCAGGGAATGCTTATAATAATTTGACAGTTTAGAACAATGTTTTATTAGGGTAGGGGTGGAGCCGTTGTTATTTAATAATGTAGATTGGGTGGGTAGGTATTAGTGTAGAGTGGGTGGGTAGGGGAACAAATCCATGATTGGGCTATATGACAATATTTTTTGTTTGTTGATAATAGATTCATTATTTTTAAGGGATTTTTTAATTTCCAAAGCTTCTAAGTTATCTAAACGTTTTCCTTTATGATTAATATGAAGAATATTTATCCCTGTGTTTTTTTCAAAACTATGGTTATTTTCAATGATATGGTTAGCGAACTCAGAAAAATTATTATTATTAAGACACCTTAAATGTTCTTTGATTCTGATTTCAAAATTACGAGTTGTTTTTCCAATATAAAATGAGGGACAATCATTGCATTTGAGTTTATATATTCCGGAATTAGTCAATTTATGGTCTTTATCTTTAGTATTTCTCAAAAAATTACCGATATTATTTCTTGTATAAAACGCTGGTTTAATATTAGAAGGGAAATTTTTGCAACATTGAACTGAAAAATTATTAATATACAAAATTTTACGCCATTCTTTATCAATAATATTATTAGAATTGTATAGATATTTATTTTTTGAAGTTTTTTATTTAGGATGTTATCAATTAATTTTGGTTCATATTCGTTATTTATAGCAATTTGTTTTATTATAGAAAGTTCAGAAAGGAAATTATTATTAGACATTGGGACATTTACTAAGCGGTGTATCATGGAATGGAAGGTGGAGTGTTTTTGTGAGACAGGGTGGTTGGAGGTCTTATGAATTACTATGTCAGTGTATGTTGGCTTGCGATATATACTAAAATCGATTTTATTATTTATAATAGATAAAGTTAAATCCAAAAAGTTTAATTTTTCATTGCCTATTTCTATCGTAAATTTTATTTGATTATGAAAGGATTTGCACATTTTATAAGTGGTTTATACAAAGTTACATTGTTTCATTTTATTATAATGGATAACCACAAAGTAATAGCTACATTCAAAAATATTAATATAATATGTTTTAATTTCTTAATATGTTAGCAGTTTTTTCAACACTTTATGTCTGTGCTTCATGTATTTTGTTTGATAAATTGGGCTGCGTTCAAATGTGTGTATGTGTGTATGTATGTATGCATGTATGTCTCATTAAACATATTTCACAAGATCATTCCTTGTGCAAAGCTTGCTCAAATAACACATCAATATCTCAACTATTCATAAATAACTTTTGGGACAATGTTCATATAAACAAAATGAGACATTACCGAGCAGATAAACAAGGGTCGGATGGTCCGAGTGCCGAGTGCCTAGTGCCGAATACTGAGGGGATTATTACCTCTGTTTGTGTTTCAATTCTGTATCCGATTGTTTGATCTATGCGTCCATATAACCAGCGTTATTGTTTTAAACAAGGATTTGTTTATAAACTTATTTACACTGTATGCAATCTTACAAATATCTACTTTTTAACCTGAAGGGGTCGGGAAGAAACTAGGTTTTCCGTCCTTCTGGGACGGAGTATATTTTAACATTCGCGACACTTCCGTCAAATTATTCATTGTTATTAAACTGCTGTCACTAGAATTAGGAAAACGTATATAAGATTAAGGAAACATGGAAACTTGTTTTAATTTCTATTAAGACATGAGATTAGTTTAATGAAATAGGTTTTAGAGCAACTATTTAAAATAAAACAGAGTGCAATTCACAGGCGGTAGAAGTGAAACCGTCAGAAAACTAAAGTATACGAGAGTGGGGAGTCTACGAAGCACCGCACAAAAAGGAGACCGATTATACTCGCAGGCTAAATCCTAGAGATGTATGTGTTTATCTCTTCTTAGTGTCGTTATTTTTCCTTTCATTGAGTTTCAAACCACAACAGTGCTAAATAAGTTTTCACTTTAAAGACAGAGTGTGCAATTCACACGCGGTAGAAGTGAAACCTTCATAAAACTAAAGTAGACAAGAGTGTTGACGCTACAAAGTACCGCACCAAGAGGAGACCGATAAAACTATTTCATTCTCTCCCAGGCTATATGCTGTGGATGTATCTATGTATTTGTCAGTTTTTAGAGTCGCTATTTTTATTTCATCGAGTTTCAAATCACAACGGTGCTAAAGAAGTTTGAGTGTATTTAGCGCCATCTCCAAGAGTGGGGGCACTATTAGTTTGTTTATAAAGTTGACAATCATAAAATAAACGCATGAATGTACTTTAAAGTAACATATTAGATATTAATAAAATAAAGTGGGAAAAGGGGTCCGTGGTCCAAAAGAGTTTGGGAACCACTGTACTAGGTATTACTGTACTAGATAATACTGTACTTGATGAACTGAATGAATTAATAATTCAAAGTTCTGTATGGTCAGTGGGCACTATGTTTGATAAACTTGTATCATCAGAAGACATATAAATACCGGTTGTGGGTCTGTCTGAAACTATTGTTTAATGAACTCTACATCTCGGATTAACTTTGAATTTAAGTGCCATTTTCAAATTGGAGTTTATTATGTGAGGAATTCAGACAAGTGATAAAGTAGGTAGGTATTTAACTATAATAAAAAAATATAACAGAAAATTATTTTTATAGGTTATTTATCAAAATTTGAATTATAATATCCCGTGATTTATACCGGTCTGCGCTAGTTGAAATAACACAAATTCTCCAAAACACGAAACGATGTGGAAGACCGGTTAGTGACTGAGATGACATCGCGTCTGGTTCCCGCCCGGGCGTCGCGAGTTCAATCCCTCGACAGGCTAAGTCCTCCATCACAGCACAAGCAACATTTTCCGCTTACAATGATGGTAGTAGGAGATTGTCAAATATTTTCAGATTATTCGTGACCCGAAAATGTATATTTCTACTATCGTGGTACGAGAACACAACAGAATGGAGTTGGCAGGAAAACACTTCTTTTTCTTCTTCTTCAGCACAATTTATTTAATGCAATAAATACAATTATTACAAGAGGGTCTATTTACCCTCACTCGGGTGGTCCACGACCACACCACACTGACAAATATCGAAGTCTCTACTTCGATCTCTCTATTGTCAGTTTTTCCAATACTGAACCGTAGGTACAACTCGTACCTCCCAGCTTCAGTATAATTACACAAGTGAAGGCACACAGCGTGTACCTTCTAGCTTTACTCTACTAGCAAAACTAACGCAAAGGGCCTATCTTCCCTCTGCTTAACTGAAGATACACCTCGAGTATCTTCCAGTTCCACCGCAACAACCACACTGCTCCACTCTAACAGCAAGACTAAACTCTGTTCCAAAAATCACAATATTTAAAGAAAAACATACAATGGTGAGACAGCATATTTAAGCTGCTTCCACCACGGGATTTTAAAATCCCGCAATAAAACAATTACGCTAAAGTCAGCCCAAAAGGGCCACCCATAAAACTAAGTACATCATCAAACACTTAAATGTAGAAATGCTTGGGACTAAGATTAAATATTCCCATATCTCGAATTCTTAAACTTAACCCATAATAAAACAATAAAATTACTTTTAAAATTTGCCAAAACGGGCACACCATTATGTACAAACTAACTTAATGTTAAGGTACTTAAAACTAAGATTAAGTTCATTTAGTTCGGGTCATAAAAGAGCCGCCAGCAAACCCTTTCTATGGGTTCTATTTGCAATGTACAGGTATACATAACTACTTAAAAATAAACAATTTAAGAAATTAACCCTTTGTTCCTTATCGATAAAGGAATGTCCCCATATAATATCAGGCAGAATACATTTATTCCTAAAGGTTGAGAGCTTATTTGAAAAACCCAAGGGAGAATTTTTATTTGCAAAGGTGAAAATACGTTTAACTAAATAACTGAAATAACACGAATGATACGACCAATTATTTTACTTAAAGCGAAATGGATAAATCGCATTCTGGAACGAACAATGTATGTCTTTCGTTTTAAAGTTTTTAAAATGAATAAACATAGAATGCAATATAATTCTGGCGAAACGAGTATGTGTAAAAAGAGAAATGTTCTTAGTTTAGGTTAACAGCTGTAATGTGTTTAATGAAATGTTAATGTTTATTTCAGTGAAATGAGATTGTCAAATAAAATTCTTAAATTCACAATTGCTCAAAAACCATTCCAAAAACATTGCCGCCTTATTTCAAATATGGAACAGTGGAACATCAAAATGATGAAATTCAAATGGGATGACAATATACACAATGTCAGGCAAGTCTAAATGGGCTAGAAACAAAAGGTATTAAGTCAGGGGCGACATTCAAGTCTACGTGGAAGGCATTTCTAGTGTGTGTTGTCTATTCAGTGCTTTATATAAACAGTTAGTTCAATTGAATCAAGTCCTGTTGGGAGTTTAGACAGATTTGGTTTAAAGCACTGAGGGGATAGTGCCTAGAAGGGAGATCTATTCCCAGAGCAAACAAAACTGATGTCGGCAGTTTGCTCCACTCCACTACACTCCAGACAGGATACTTTATGGTAGTACCCGGCTCTTCAGATCTAGTCAACAAGTACCTAGTCACTATACACAATATCTATTGTAGCGACGCCCCCGACTGTAAAGATAACATATTTTCATAGTGTTTTCTATTTGCACAAGTTGTCCAATTTGTCCATTTCAGGCTATAGAACCCAAAGTGACGTATTCAGCACCAAACATCAATATCAGAGAGGTTGTACCATATCTGCCACCAGAGACACGTTGTAGCATATCTGGCACCAAATACACGTTGTACCATATCTGGCACCAAGTGAAAAGTCCTTATATTAATATTATATTAGAAAGAGACAACACAAAGTCTCTTTGCATAACAATTTATTCAATTCACAATGAATTCATTTAAAATAATATACAAAGAATACTTTCAGTATCACCCTCGTGAAGACCACCGTTAAAAATAAAGACATTGCTTGAAATGCTTTAGCCATGTTTGGTGACCAGAACTGAATAGCAAGTGCTTCCCCAACTTTAACTTTTCAACTTTTGACGGCCGTAGTAATCCGGAGGTCGCGGATTCCAATCCCGACGTGAGCAGATACATTCTGTTAGATTGATTTGTGTTTTCAAATTTAATAATTTAAAATAATATATGGTTATTCGCGGAAGATACTCTCTGTATCGCCCTGGTGTAAGACCACCGTTCAGAATTGAAACTTTGCTTGAAATGATTTTAGCCGTGTTTGGTGACTAAGTCTGAACAGCCAGGTACTTCCCCAACGTTTCATTTTCAACTTCTCGACTATCAATCCGGGGGTCGCGGGTTCAAATCGCAGATAAATTAAATTTACCTAATCATTTAAAATAATATAAGGTATATTTGCGGAAGATACTCTCAGTATCGCCCTGGTGTAAGACCACCCTTCAGAATTGAAACGTCGCTTAAAATGATTTTAGCTGTGTTTAGTGACTAGATCTGAATAGCCAAGTACTTCCACACATTCCTCTTTCTCATCCCTTCCCTTCCTCACTACCTTCAGTCTCACAACATATCCAAATTTGTGGATGCCATAAACTCACTGGCTCCATACAGGGGGAGTTGGGACTCTTTTGCAGTATTTACATTTAAAAAAAAATCTGACTGATTTTCTAACTTACGGGAGATTATAGTGTCTAGACTTGAGGGGTTAGGCTAATTATTATTATTTTTTAAATTTATAATTCGGATATTTTTCTTTAAATTTAGATAAATTATCACCTATTTGACTTTCTTTAATGGCTGCTTCTTTATTTATTAAAGCCTCCACTATAGACCATTCACCCAGCATTACAGCATAACCAAGAGGTTTACCTCCATTCGCATTAACATCCACTCCCCACTTCAGCAGCAGCCGCACCACATCCCACTTCTGACGCTGTGACGCCACAGTTAGTGCGGTCGTTCCCCACATGTCTCCCCTGTCAGGGTCCATCCCCTGCTGCAGGAAGTATTCTACTACTGGGAGACGTCCCCATAGTACCGCGTAATGTAATGCAGTCTGGCCATTCACATCTTTAGCATGGATATCAACACCTCTTTCAACAAAATACTTTACAGTTAGTAACTCTCCCCTCTGGCTCGCACCCATCAGAACAGACCTGCGGTCCCCACAGCGTGTATTAATATCAGCACCGCGCTCCACCAAGTACTTAGTAATATCCAGTCCACCCCGCCTAGCAGCTATATGCAAAGGAGTCACCTCCCACTCAGCCCTCTGTGCCATTAATACTGTAAAGGGAACAGCAGTTTGCTCCCCGAGTAACCTAACTATATCGAGTTGGCGCGCCTCTATAGCAATGTGAAGGACTGTGCGCGTATACTCATCTTTATGTTTCATTAATAAAAAGCAATACCGCTCAACATTATTTTTTAATTTTTCAAATATTATATTTTTAACATATTCAACATTATTATTATAAACAGCTTCTATAAATGGTTCAATTACTAATTCAATTTCTTTTATTCTATCAAATATTGTCGATGTACAACTTATATAATTATTAATAACCCGATAGAATAAATTAATAATGATGGTTTCTTCTTCTGTAGATACTTGATATGCCGTAAAACCATGTGGATTAAAAAAACATTCAAAAAAATTTGAAACTTTTCGGTTAAATAATAGGGCAAAAAAAATATTTGCCTTATTTTCATCTGAACATGCTCCAATATGTTGTAAAATATTTGTTGTCATTGTGTCCAATACTAATTCACCTTCACAGATATCATGCAGTGTAGGTTTATTCAAATAATTTATTGCTGTATTATGTTTAAGATCATATTGTTGTATCAAAGACACAAAGGCTTCTTGTGCACTTTCTATTTTCAATCCCCTGAGAAACAGTGTGGTGATATAAACATTATTTTCTAAGACAGCAATATGAAGAACAGTTTGGTGCTCTTGATTCCTGAATATGGAACTGTCTTCATTCCACAGGTTACTAATGAATTTAGAATTTAATTCAAGAGCAGTGTCTGACATTGTTGTTTCCTTTAATAGCACATTCATAAACATGCGGATGATCTTACTATCCGGATGAAGCAGGATTTGAGGGATAATGATTTCTTTAAACAGTTCATACCTGCAATGTAGGGTTCGTTGATTGAGCCAGTGGACAACCATTTGTGCACAGCAATATTCTGCGAATGTGCGGTGGACAAATTGGAAATCACCGTCTCCCTTTGTTTGAACCAAACCGACCCTGTTTAATGTATGCCACTCTTTTTCAATGGGGTCGAAGTTCTCATCGTAGAAATGGTTGAAGAATGTTTTGAATCCAAGTATACAGTGCGTTTTAGTTAAATCTTCAGTAATTTTTTTTATCATTCGTTTATCCACCACTGTTCCTAGAGATGTTTTATCGTTTAAGTAAATTTCATATTTCAACGAAATAAACTTCTTGTATAGATTTGATGTACTTTCTACATTGATTTGTTTTAATAAAACTTCAGGAGAATGGAGCGACAGATCACTTGTCGGCCTGAAGACTTCGGCGAGCATTCTCAGTTGCAGGGGAACCCCCATGATGCACTCCGTGTCTGGCCCCAGTACTTCTTTTGCTTGTCGTAGCACCTCTCCGGCATATTTCTTGAGGCGTCCCTCCACTTCCTCTCCGTAATCTCCCAGCTCGAGGGAGAGGCAGGATCGCCAAATCACAAATAAGAAATTCAGCTGTTCTTCTTTGTTAAATGGTACAAATGACGTACATAAATTGCATAATTTTTTTTCTAACGATGTTTTCAAATATTTGCGAGCGGTTAAGAATATTTGAACTGTTGGTATATTTTTAAGGAATATAAGAAGCTTGATTATGTTCTGTTTGGCACTCTCCTTGTCTTTATCTTTAACATAATCATCCAACTCGTCAAATCCATCCAACATTAATACGACTCGCTTGGAATTTAACTTACTCTCTAGCAAATACTCTAACAACCCGTCAGCCTTAGAGCTACACTCACTTAACAGAAAATTTGCTACGATTTTACTATTGAGCGGATGGGATAATTTATCTACTATATGCCCGTGGAAATATCTTAATCCTATATAAATGACCCATGGTGAATCCACGAGTCTTGACAAGATCGACAGGGTAGTTGTCTTCCCCATCCCGGGCTCATCCGTTATTATAGTCAAGTTTCTTACTGTTTTACTTAAATCTATTTCATTTATTGGCTCGCAGGAGTCTGTGAACATAAAAGGGAGCAGACTCTCCACAGAATCGTGGGAATATCGCCACTCTAGTTTATAGCTCTCCTCGCTCTGACAAACTTTTACAAAATGAATATGTTTATTAATATATTTTTGAATAATATTCATCTCCTCTTCTGTGGGCGCAACAAATACATTATTTGTGAACGCTTCTTTTTTTATACAATTCTCTGTTAATTTCACGAGTAACTTTTTGTTTGCCTCACTGTTAATAACAAACAGGTCATCAGCATGTTCAGTTTCTGCGAACTTCTTCACGTCAATATATGCGCTGTGAAGAAATTTCCTGTCTAAATAGAAACGCCTATTAAATACTTCTTTGCAGTACACATCTCGGCCTAACACTTCAAACAAGTAAATGCATTTATCCTGGTTCTTGTTGCAGGTATCTCTAAAGGAAAGTTGTGCATCATCCTCGGTGAGGATGATGTCCATTCCCTTGAGATAGTTCCAGTCGGTCCCCGTCTCTAGGTCCTCACGGCTCAGCCCGCTCATCACCACCAGGATGTTAGTGTCGGGTGACTTTACACAACGCGCAAAGAATTCCATACTAGTTTTAATATTTAATTTTAAAAATGGCATCTGTATATCACTGAGGATGGGACGCATATCATTTATGTTGATGGCATAGTCTTGGATTGTCGCGAAATATTTCAAGCTTTCTGAACTTAGGATCTGACAGATCTCGTGAAAGAAACAGTCGTCTCCCATGAACTCTCGGAAGCTATACGCTTTTTCCGTAGTAATTATTACATCACCTCGAGTAAACATTATATTCTGTGAGTCGGGAGTAAGGTCCGAGAAATGAACATCACTCTTAAAGTTTACAGTTTTACAGAATTTAGATGAGTCGGGTGCGTCTATTGGCTGCGAAATAATCAATACAAATTTTAGGGATTTCAAATCTTTTTTATACGCGTCTTTAAGCAATTGGAGAATGGATCTATGAGAGGATAATGTGCAGTCTACCACCATTAGAAATTCTTTCTCAACGGGCCAACCAAAAGTTTTAACCAAATTTTGCAGCTGGGACTGATTAACAAAAGTGTAGTGATTTTGTCGTATATATTTGATGGAACTGTTGGACGAGTCGTTGTTCCTTTCCATCTGATAAAGGATATTCCGAAGTCGGCTCATTTGGAATGCAACGTCGTTACTAGTTGTGATCAGACAGGAAACTTGTTCATCGCCGGAAACCAGAAAATCCCGGAAACCCACGGAATCCTCAAAGTCCAGTAAACACTTGGGCAACGAGTCAAGGTAGCTCTGCCCCTCTGAGTAGTAGATGATGTCTGCAGCTCGATTAAAGACTTTAATTTGCTTCTCCACCGCTTTCGTGAACTGCGGCTTCAGCCACCGCATCAGCTGCTTTAAGCGCTTGCAGAGTTCCACCAGGGAATCTCCTGACTCACATGTTATTGTTCGATTATAATGATTCAAATCAAACTTGGGGAGCAGTTTGGTACTCTCCACTTTAAGCTTATTCTTCTCGATGAATTTCTTTAGAACGGTCAATTGGCATGTCTGTTCTTGTAGAATTTGCATTCTGAAAAGCATTTTCAATTCAACTTCTGAAAAAACTCGAAAAGGACTTTCAAAAATATCTCTGTTTTCCGTCACCTTATACCGAAGGAACTTTTTGAGTTCGTCGGGATTATTAACTGTTGCATGACCGTGATAATTATTATCGCAATTTAAGATCTTAAAAAGTTTCTTATATTCTATAATGCTTTTCGCCCAATCCAAGACTTCACCAAAAGTACAATAATCATTTTTAAAAGCATCAACAAAATTATTCATTGCATGAGACTTAACAGAATATGTGAGGGTCTTATCAATCCACGTGAAGTTTGATACATCATTATGAACGCGGTAAATCCTACCTACGTGCACGCCGCAGGTGTTGATATGGTTGGGGGCCGACAGGTAGAGAGTAATGTCCAGCCCGTCTAAGCTGGGTGCATTCATCTCATACCTGTAGTAATAATCATTCAGTACTCGGGCCAACATGTCCCGGGCACCCGGACTATCAAAACCAACGGTCCTGGCATGTATACCAGCCTCGGAGTTCTTTTGTAACCTACTTTTACTTTCTATAAGTTTTATGCATAAATACTTGACTGAGAAAGCAGTTATCTGAGCAAGCCATGCCCCCAGGGAGTGACCTGTGATTGTGAATGTGTAGTGCCTATTGTGTTGATTGTTTGCTAAATGAATTACTTGACGTATAGAATCTACAAATGTTACAGCCGAATTCATGCATGATGTGTAGTTGGTGCCGAAGATTCCTGTGATGTCTGTGTATACTGCTCCAAAGCATTTAGGATCAGTTCCGCGATGTGCCACCACCACTTGCTGTAAACCGGTGTGATAGAAAGCTGCTCCAAAGTAACCATTGAACCAACCTGTATTGTTGGCGGTAACCAGAAGTTTCCACCCAGATGGCTGGAGAGAAGAAAGCTTACCGGACAGAATCCTAGTCACATATTCTGAGTCTGATTCTTCTCTGGATGTCTTCTTGCTATACACCAGATCAGCAAACATCGCCAAGGTCTGGTCACTCGGGTGGGGCTCCGCATCCAGCAGGTCCTCTGGACACTGCTCCGAGGATTCAAGGAGGGTTGTGGTCAGTTCATCCAACTGCCCATCTTCCATCAGCAAACTTTTGTCCACTTCCATGGCTCTTGTTCCTGAAACAAGTGTTTTATGGTTCATCAAATTCAAGAACTGTGTCACAATATGACAATGCGTTGGAAATAATACTAAGCTATAGAATAAGCTCTCGACTGGCAATACGAAAGTCGCGGGCTCAAATCTCTGCGTGCGCATAAAGAAAAGATGTATTATTTAACAAATAAATTATTAGAAATAATACACTTATTAGAAATAATTTCACAAATAAATTATTAGAAATAATACACGGTATGTTTTAAGATTTTCACGGCCAAAAGTATTTTGGTTATTTGTTTTTGGGGTGTTATGCCATGGCATGCCTTACACCAGGGCGGTATCGAAAGTATAACTCACTCTGGAATGTGTCGCAAATATAGGTACCGTGTATTCTCGTTATTTGTTTTTGAGGTGTTATGCCGTGTTGCGCTACCTCCTTCATTAGCCAACGTTTCGGACATCGTTGCAGTGTCCACATCTACCGGATCTGCCCTGATTATGGACACTGCAACGCTGTCCGAAACGTTGGCTAAAGAAGGAGGTAGCGCAACACGGCATAACACCTCGAAAACAAATAACGAGAATACACGGTACCTATATTTGCGACACATTCCAGAGTGAGTAATACTTTCGATACCGCCCTGGTGTAAGACCGCCAACCAGAATTTAAAGGTTACTGCCGCATTTTGTAAGCAGATCTGAATAGCCGTGTACCTTCCCACCTACTTATACCCCGTATCCTTCACCTCTCTACTATCTTCCGCCTCATACCATATCCCAACTGGAAATACCATAATATCATTGGCTCCAGATGTTTGCAAGCAGTTGGAACTCTTGTACGATATTCACATTAAAAAAAATTAAAAATTAAGATATTAAAAAAAAAACTATTAATGGTATTCGGAGAAAATCGTATTATTATTTCAAATGGACAAACTCAGTCAAGTAAGGAGAATCTTAAAATAGAAACGGTGATTGTCGGACAGGAAACCACAGGAGACACAATTCGTTCAATATATCAAATTACCTAATATGTTATCGCGGTTTCATTTGGTAAAGTTTTGCTGCCCTTTACGAGTCCGGTAATTATTATGCCTGACTAATAATTAATTTTACATGTGTAGGTACCTACTAAAGAAGCTTGATTACTTAGGAATACATGGAGACCAGTGGCGGTCGGTGAGTTTTCACTGTAGAGTGCTAAGATTGAAAAATATGTCATTACTGATGTTGTAATGATGGAGACCTATTTTGTCGGGTGAAATCATATTTACACAATGTAACACAACTAATAATTTTTATCATTGGATTCAAATCATCATCCCTTTTGAGTTGTAACTTCTGGTGTACCACAGGGGTCGAATCTTGGCCTCCTGCTTTTTATTTATTTTTTTGTTATTTATTTGTTTAATAAATGTTACAAAAATTACATGTAGTTATGTAATCTATAAAGCTTTTTCTAAAAAAAATATATTATTTAATATGTCTTTCACCTTTTTTTTAGCAAAGCTCGTGTTAAAAAGGCGGAGACAACGAATGTAGATAACAATTTGTATTTAAGGTTAAACTAAATATAATTTTTTTTTAATATATAGATCAAAAAATAGATAATTAACAGTAAACAAAGAAAAAATCGTATACATCATATAATATGCATCCATAGTTTTATATATATAAAACATATAATTGAAGGAATGTAGCAGAATGAAGAGGAGATAAAAAAAGAAAGGAAAAAAATAAAGAAAGAAAAAGGTAAAGTAATGTAAGTTGTAGTGTTTGTAATAAGTTACATATGGAGAGCTTTTTTGATTTTTTGATTTTTTTATAATTTGTTTCCAATCTTAAATTAACTTAGGTACTTTTATTACCTTGCTTCAAAATGAAACTATGATTATTTTTACATCTTTTGTAAAAATAAGTCTGCTTCCGATCATGAAAAGCATCACACTAACCTCGATACACATCACAACTGGTATACCATCAATGACATGCACTTAATCGTTTTAAAATTTTACATATTCAACTAAATATTTAATTATAAAGAATTTTTTTCTATAATTCTATTCGAGAAAATGCCTTTTCAGTCAGAAGTTAAAACTGGTGTTGTGTTCTGAACGCAACTTAAAATTAGAGTTATGTGGCGGCCCTGCTACCTTATCATAAATCTGTGGCAGCCCTGCACCGCGCATTGACTAACGAACATGCTGGAAGCTACAATGGTATCAAATTTCGCTGATAAGCGAATTCCAGACGCTCGGCGATAAATGCTGACCTTCGAATCCTTACAGGAACCGTCTCGAAGATTCTCTACAGCGCAAGCATCTATTTAAACAATGCACCTGACGCCTACCAGTCAGTCAGTACGGAACTCACCGCGATACCTAGATTTACCACGGGTCGCGACACGCGTCTGTCATCTGTGTAACATGATCAATCAAATAAACGGAGATCAAGACGAACATCTTTAATTCATCTCTACCACATTTCCCAAAGTTACGAACCATGGATTCCCACAAAATCCTTAAACCAATACTTTCCGTAAATAAAAAAAAATAATATAAAAGTTAATTATTCTTGCGAATCCAATAGTTCGCATATTTCTGAAACGCGTATTTCAGATTTTTTCCCTACATTTCTTCCATGAATTATTGTGAAAATATTAGTTTACGCTAGGATTCGATCCCATGACCTCTAGATTCGTAGTCGAGGAACTACGGAAACATTTCTAATGTCGTAAGCACGACAGTTCAGTGACTTAAGTTATAAGCTATTAGACTATATTGAGGAGATAAACAACAAATCTGTTGACATTGTTCACAACTGCAATAATAAGTCTAGTAAAACTTACTGATTAGAGATGGTCGATAATCCTGTCCCGGTTTCTCTTCTCAGAAAGTCATTACGTGACACACAAAAATACACACCTTCACCGATTCAATGACGCGTGCGGTTTACTACAAAAATTTAGTATATTTGATAATCCGATGCATCAAGAATTTGTCGCCGAATGAGATTGCCTAACAAACAATTTCAAATACTTCTTAAATGAACACATAATAATTGAATTTCGGCAAAATCAGGGTATGAGAGATTTATGAGTTGCGCATAGCATTTAAAGCAAGCACCACGCCCCATATCAGAGAGCCCGTTTCAGAGGTGTGACCACGCAGGGAAAGAGGACCACTTCTTTCCTCGTGTTTTATTTTCACTAGTTGAAATATCTTGGTAGTATAATATTGATATAAACCACACAACCATAGTATAATATTGATAATATTATTCCACATATATATATTTTTTTAAATCATATAAATGAATGTAGTTCTGAATGTAATGGAATCTTTCAGTTCAATTTTCATCCACTTCCCGAACTACAGAAATATGAGAATTTTGCAAGGTTGTTTTTTTGTCTTTTTAGACCAAATTTTATTTTACCTATCCACATTCTCATTGTACTATCTCAACGCTCCCTAATTTTCTCTAGATCTTTTACTGCCCCCTGAAAGTCTCAAACTTTAACAAGGGGGCGTAATTGCACACGATGAGAACCTATAATGTAGGCACACTATGCACGCGTTCAAAATCGACTTAAGATACGTTCATAAATAATCAACTTAAGATATTATGTTCAAAAACCAACTGGGCGTTTTAAAATCAAATGAATAATCGATAGAACAACATGCGCTGGATGCCAGCGCTTTGTAAATCTTTTTTTTTAATCAAACATAGATATAAATGACGGTTTTAGCGACTGCCGCCCGGGGCAGGCAGGTGCTAAGGCTGGTTATTTCATATAGGAGTTTGGACACTCCAAAAATTTATAAATGTCTCTTATTTCAACGTCATCAACAGACGTTCCGTATACAAATTTGGTAACGTATTTTTAAACAATTACAGCCTTACTAAAAAAAAACTACAGCGCGACCGATTAACTGTGTTATTGCAATAACATAAATAAACCTCGTATACACTAAAACACGTTTTATTACCAATAACGTTTCTTGCGTGGTCACGCTGTTAAAACGCATTGAAGATGTGACAACGTTGTATATGGTTTTAATTTACTAGGAAACAATGTTGTTTTAATTTTTCTCCGCAAGGGGCATTATTGGCGCGCCTATGCATTAGTTCTTCGGCCCGCGACAGCCCGCGATGACAAAACAGCTCGGTGTGTTTTATGGCGGGATATCGAAAATTTTGTGATTTTACTTAATAATTTCTATTGTAGTGACGAATTTACTCTTCTGTTCACATAATTGACATATTTACCATGTTATTTGTGTGGTTTACATCAGTTTAATCAAGTTATTGTACAAACGCCGAACTTTCAAAGTTGAACTGTCAGAATATTGTTTTTTATAGGTTACTTAAAAGATAAAATTTTCATTTTAAGATCTTTATTTTAAGAGGATTTCTTAAAAGTGATAATTTTTTATAATATTAAAAACTAATACATGTGTTCGTAAACGTATCAAAAAAATTAACGTCTTTAGAGTTGCATGAAATCTGTTTTAAATTTCGGTATTATTTCTAAGTTATTTTTGTATTTGTAACCATGTGTATTTCTTTCAAAGAACAAATTTTTAATTAGTAATGTTTTCACATCCGCGGCCGTTTGACAATTGAATAAAATTTTCACTGGGTTTTTTAGTAAGGCTGTTAAAATGTAAGGATATAGAGTATTTTCTTCTAATAATACAAGTGGTGAAAAAATCTTCAAAATCGATCCAGTTTTAGAGGAGAAAACAGGGATTACAAAACCTCAATTTAAAGTAGGTTTATTCAGCCTGTGGTATAGATGTCCCTTTCTCTCAATATTCAGGGGGATAACAGTGACAGTGACAGCAACCGTTTTGTAAACAGCCATTTGAGAGCATGCACCACGCGCCACATCAGAGGGCCGCCCGTTCCAGAGGCGTGACCACTAAAGGGAGGAGGACCACTTTGTCCTCCGTGGGCGTGACTCTAACCGTACGTACCTAATTATGTGTATAGGTAACGCAACGAGAGATGAAAGCAATATGCTTAGAATTGATGTATTGGTGTATCTGTGTGTCTTCAAACCACGCCTACTTACCCGAAAGGGCCCTCTGTCTTGCTTATTTTAATATTATTGCCCACTTATTGTAACTAGTGTAGAAGAAACAGCAAGTTTTTATGGCACTGATAACGTATTGTTTTGGTGCACTTACGGGGTGTCGTATTCATTCAGTTCGTATTGTGATATAAACATACATATACCTTCGTATCGCAAGTGAAATAATTACTAGTTTTTTTTTATTTGAAATAATCAATAGTTTCCTTATTTTTAATTCGAATCTTTATTAGTAGATTTACAGAGTTTTTGTAAAGTGTCCAAGTTTATTATTTATTACGACATCATGGAGTCCTGTTAAAAACGGGACATGGCAAATCACTGAATGGACATACTCGTGAAATTTTATTCCGCGTGTTTAATTATTTTATGCATAATATAAAAAATGGTGGTCAACTTTTAAGCATAAATGACTTGTATGATTTGACGTCTAAGGCAACTGGAGTATCACAGACTTGTACCTATTCAACGGTTAATCTTTTGTACCTTTGTGTTAGTAATCTGTTATATTTTAGATAATATACGTATAGATAGTTGCTGATGATGACTGATACATAACTAAATAATTACTGTTGCTGATGATTGCTAAAACATAATTATAATAATTAAATAATCCATAAGCAGCCAAGTTTTTAAGCACAGATTATGGAAATCACACTTCATTTCAACAATTCAATTACTACAAAAAACAATTATTTACAAATGTCAAATCCATACACAAAATGGCGGCAATGGAGGTGTTTTATATGGAAAACTTTTATATTTGAATGAAAATCGAATTTTAATGCATATTTTTCCATCCATCCCGACCGAAACCGATGTTGCTTTTGGAAATTAAGTTTAAAAGTAGTTTACTTTTCAAAATCTATGCCTATTAAACGTCTAGCGGCATGTGGCGGCTTGTGGATTACTTACTTTATTAAATATTATGTTTGTTTATTATAATAAATTAATCTTTTTAATTAACACAATATTTTTTTAACCTTGTCGTTATTTATGAATACCCATTTGAATTGAATCCTGAAGATTATCACATTTAGTTAAAAAAAATTATCTTGGTAACCTTCAGTATTTCAATAAAAATGTTGTATAACAAAATAAGTTTTATGTAACCGACTTAGCTTTGGCTTCGAATTCTCAATTGTGAAATAATTATTAATTTTTTTTTAAAGCCTAAAACGAAACACGCTGTATGAAAGTTTTGCATCTGTGTGAGTACTGTGATGAAGTCAACTTAACTTGTGAGACCTATAACGCTAATTGAATTGTCGAGTTCCAATACCCTCCCTAATGGATTTTATCAACTATTACTTTTATCAACAAAAGGAGTAAGCTGATGAGTGATGCGTCATCATGATTCCAGTTATTTTATTTTTACACATTAGCACGATCTTGCAATAACCTGACACTATTGTTATTTTCTATTTAAATGTTTTATATGTTTAAAAAAAAAACGTGTTTTGATTTTCATTACGGCGGATTTTTGTACTCATTTTCAATTACGCAGAGTTTTGGATCTCAACAAGTTAAATCCGCAGGGTTTTGGAAAACATTTTTTTTTGTATTTCTATGCTTTTTCGGCCAGTGCAGAACAGTGAAAAGGTTGAAATCACAAATAAATACCTATATTAATAAATTAAAATACGCAACTTATTAGAGAATATATAAGTTAGGCCGGCGTAGTGCAGCGGTAAGGCGCTTGACTAGCATTCCGAAGGTCGCGGGATCGAATCTCGGCGTGGCAAATAAATTTTATTTGATTAATTTGTGTATTTCACAATTTATTCATTAAAAATAATATATAGTATATTTGCGGCACGTTCCAGAGTGGAAGATACTCTCAGTATCGCCCTGGTATAAGACCACCATTCAGAATTGAAACGTTGCTTGAAAATGGCTTTAGCCGTGTTTAGTGACCAGATCTGAATAGCCAGGTACTTCCCAACCTTCCTCTTCCCCACCTCCTTCCCCTCCCCCTACCTTCAGCCTCACAACATACCCAATTGGGGATGCCATAGTCTCACTGGCTCCAGACGGGAGCAGTTGAGATTCTTGTGAGGTATTCACTGTAAAAAAAAAAAGAAAAAAAAAGTACAACCTCAGAAGATGAAGAGCTGCCTGCTTCATCGAATTCAGATATCAATTTATCAGAAGAAAATGATATGTGTAAGACCACCATTCAGAATTGAAACGTTGCTTGAAATGGCTTCTGCCGTGTTTGGTGACCAGATCTGAATAGCCAGGTACTTCCCCATCTTCCTCTTCTCTATCTCCTTCCCCTCTCCACTACCTTCAGCCTCGCAACATACCCCAATCGGGGATGCCATAGTCCCACTGGCTCCAGACGGGAGCAGTTGGGACTCTTGTGCGGTTTTAATGTTAAAAAAAGGCGGTATATATATTTGTAAACGGTAACAGAGAATTGTTATTTTTTTTAAATTTAAAAAGCGTCAATTAATCAAACAAACATATTTTTCTCTGACTTCACGTAAATACAAATGGAACTACAAGTTTCTGTAGATTTTTGGAGGTAGGTATCATTGATTTTTTTAAGAAACTGAGGTTTTTGATCAATTTTCAATCGATGCCATATTTTTTTGACAAATTGTTGTCATCCTTCACTTTAACTTGAAAAACATTTTCATAAAAATATATAACGGCCACGGACATATAAATATATCTGGACCTGCCCTAAGTGATAAAAACGTAATATTTCCCCCTCCCCATGGAACCGGCTATAAGCTCCGCCTTGGCGCCAGCTCGCTCCATGGGGAGGGGAGAGAATCTAAAATATGTGACGTCATCATTCTTGTAGTGACCAGCGCGAAAGTAACGTCTATACGTTTTACGAAATATCACGCCAAAAACGGCAGCTTGCGCTATACATTATAGGTACATATTATATAGACATAGCGAATGTGGGCGGTTCTCCAGTGTCCTGGTAGCTGGTTACAGGGGTAAGTAAATTATGAAACATTTGTAAAAGTGTCTTAACTAAACACGACAACAAAATATTGCTATGTGAATTGCGGCGAATGTTTTTGTGGCGAGCATTTGGCCTTAGCAAATATGTTATTATCGTGGCAAGCAATTCGCGCTCCCATGTAAAAAGGTCTATTCATTCAAAGCAGATTTTGCTTTTAAGAACTAAATGGTGATATTGTAATGCGAGATGCCTATTTACTGTCAGATTGATTGTATAACGAATCACAGTCATCTTTCCCCTCTTCGCCCTCCATGGTTTGGTTTGACCCCTCGCCTGTAACTGCTTGTCTAGTCATTTGGATGTCTATGATAACGGCCGAAAATATTTATATAAAAATGAGACGCCATTGGAAACTTCAAATGAAATAAAAAACAAAAACAACTTTCAAATGTTTACATAATTTTTTTTTGTTCTAAATTACTCTTCCTCGTTTCTTGTTTTCACATTAACTTCCTTGATTTACCAAGAAGTAATTCAGGCACCATTATTAAATAATTATTAAGATATGATTTTGTTGAGAAATTAGTAGAATGCCTAACGGCTAAAAAATTCAACAAAATGACCAAAATTTGTACGGAAAGAATCTGGAAACCATTTTGAATTCATTAAAATGCTGACTTCTGATTGGCTGTTTCAATTACGGAGTATTTTGGAACTCAGGTCGATATTTAGACATGATTTATAAAGATAGTAGGGAAATAAAAACGACAGTATCGCATTACTGGTTAGAAATCTCAAAAGATGGCATTCACTCCTAAATTTCAACAAAACTTAATTAGATACGATATTGGAACTCATCGATTCAGTTCAAACATAATATTATATAGATATATTGTAACTTACTGCTTGCTGGTTATGTCTGATGTCAGTGGTTACGTGGAATGTGTCCTTGTTCTGGGCAGTGCGAACGGGAACGGATTTGAAACAAACAATCTAAGAAGGTAGCACTATGGTTTGTGGTTGCGCCTTGTGGAGCGAACTTGATGACTGCTCGACTGGGAGTGACTGCGAGAGACTGCGATCAGACCATCAGCCGCCCACTCTTATAACCGCAATGTGATGACGCAGACTATTTATATAAATATGTATTCTCACATTATTATAAGTAGGAGACAGGGGCGGGCCGCAGTGAAGGAAAGTTTGGTTTTGTGAACGGCTGCAGTGCATTTTTCATACAAAACTTAATTTGAATTTGAGCCCAAAATGCCAAAATGTTTTTTCTATTATAAAAAAGAGGCCATTAGAATAAAATTTTTCTTTAGAAATCTTCGGCAGTTTTTGCCGTATTTAGGTACTACCTACAAGGAATATCGTAAAATATGAAATGATAATAATGATTTAAAAAAGCATTTTACGGGCCATAAACTTAAATTAAAAAAGAGGAAAATTTCTTCCATAATGTGGGTTGACTTTGGCACAAATTTTCATCCGGTTGCAAAGAACATTGAATAAAATCCAACTTACCCATGATAGTGCCTTGATCATTTGTGTGTTGATTAAAATAGAGTTTTTCATCTGTTTTTTAAATGATTTTGGAAATACTTAGCATACTTCCAACTAAAATAGATATTAACCCAGATGCCTTCTTAACGTTTTTTCTGGAAAAAATTGAAGCCATTCGTGCCTCCACATCTCACGCCCCTCCACCAATATTTACTATAAATTCTAAAGGAAATTTGTCTTCCTTCAAACTCACAACACTGGAAGAAATAAAAAAATTAATTTCAAGTTCGCCAAATAAGCAGTGCAGTCTTGACCCTATACCAACATGGTTACTAAAAAAATGTGTCATTGTCTTAGCCCCGTTCCTAGTTCATCTTTTTAATAAATCTCTGAGCACAGATGACTTCCCTGAACCTCTAAAGTCTGCTGTAGTTACGCCGATACTAAAAAAATCACAACTTGACCCCGATAACTTAGGTAATTATCGACCCGTTTCAAATTTACCTTTCCTATCAAAAATCCTGGAGAAAATTGCTGCTGCACAAATAACCAGTCATTTGAATTCAAATAAATTATTCACTAATCGTCAATCCGCATATAGAAGGTTTCACTCAACAGAAACCGGAATCCTTCGTATGCTGTCAGATATAACTTTGGCCATAGAGTCAGGTAAGTTAGCACTTATCTCACTCTTAGACATGAGTGCAGCGTTTGACTCAATTGATCATGACTTTCTCATTAAGAGATTAGAGGAAACATTTGGTTTGAGTTCCGATATTAAAAATTGGCTGGTGTCATATCTATCCAATCGCTTACAAGCCGTTAAGGTTGGAAATAAGCTCTCTAACTTCGCAACACTTTCTTCAGGGGTACCCCAAGGATCCGTTTTAGGCCCACTTCTTTTCATCCTTTTTACAAATGATGTCGCCAAAATAATCGAGTCATTTGTTCTCCTGTCCCACTGCTACGCTGACGATCAGCAAGTTTTTACTGCTCTCCAAACGAAATCAACAGTATCAAAATCCGCATAGCTGAATGCCTAGAAGCAATAACTCGTTGGATGTCTTCAAACAAGCTGAAGCTGAATCCATCTAAGACTGAGTTTCTATGGGCGGCCACAAACAAACGCCAACCAATGCACCTATTTCCATTTCCGGCAACGCTATTATTCCAAAGACAACAGTCAAACTTCTTGGCGTTAATTTAGATTCAGACTTTTCGTTAAAAAGTCAAATAAATAGGACAGTAAGCACCGGTTTTTTTCACCTAAGACAACTCAAGTCAGTTCGAAGAAACCTTCCTACAGAGGCGACAAAACTATTAATTAACTCTTACGTAGTCTCGCGGCTCGATTACTGTAACGGCATCTACGCTAGTCTTCCCAAATATCAAATTGACAAACTTCAATCCGTGTTTAATGCAGCGGCAAGGCTCATAACTGGGGTTTCTAAATATTCGCATATTTCAGAACACCTTCGTAACCTTCACTGGCTCAAGTGCCCTGAGAGAATCCAGTACAAATTGTGCTGGATGGTTTTTAAATCAATCTACGAAATGGCCCCACCTTACATATCCGAATTATGCGTCCCGGAAAATACCGGCCCGAGACAATTAACCCTTAGATCAGCAACTTCATCTGCTAAAGGCAGACTAATAGAACCTAAACGAAAGCCAAATACTATGTTTGGAGATCGTGCTTTCGGAGTATCTGGGCCTAAGGCTTGGAATAGACTCCCTCCGGAATTAAGATGCATAACAAGCCCAACAGAGTTTAGGTCCAAACTAAAAACCTTCCTTTTTGGGCTCTCATACCCGTAATTTAAATATACCTATTTGAGAGCATCATACTTGTATTGTCTATGATATGTCTTAATCACACTTTTCTTACTGAATTAAAATAACTCGATTCCTTACACATCAATCTGTATCTTGACGAATCACATTTAGTAAGATCAAATCCTTATAGGTACTACTGCACCTCCCACCTTTATATGTTGCTTTTACTTTCCAAAATACACTCGTCAAAGAATACATTACATATGAATATTAAAATATTTTTCAGGATTAAATAACATGTGTTTACAATAATGTCCTCTGCGTGCGAACTCTATCTAAATTTCTTTAAATGGACAATATACAGTGTTAATTTCAAGCGACCTCCCAGGTAAGTATGGTCCTGTTTTCATTAAATTTTAGGCAGCATCACGTTCATTGGTCAAAATATTGTACACATATTTTCGTATCGGTGATCAATGAACAATGAACAATGCAATTTTTAGCCATAAGTTGTTTATAATTGTTTGCCTAGCTTGTAGTTTTTTAGATTTTAGAAATGTATTATAAGTTTGTACAGCGCCCTTGAGGTGATTTTTCACAAAAACGGCGCTATATAAATCATCCAAATATTATTATTATTATAGTGGTAATTGGTTTGGACCAAGTTTTCGGTGGGGGATTCTTTGGTCTAATTTATTTTTAAAGGCAAAATTATGTATTTTAAAAATAGTAAAGCCAGTAATCTATGAAATTTATCATATTTCTCACATGAAAGTCAAAATTGCATGAGCAATTGCAATCAATAGATTTTAATACAATTTGTATTGGCCGCGCAGCCTTTACCATAGTCTAGGGTCTAGGGGACAGAATTTGCGGCTCGCGAGGCGCATGCGGCTCTTTACAAAGGCATCTGTGGCTCCTCAGACATCAATTGCAATTTCACTTCTACTCAACGAACTTTGACTCGATCAGCATCAGTGTTACCAACTCAGCTCATGGAATGCTTAATTTATAAATAATCTTCTGAAGCACGAGAATGGTTTCGGAACTTATGGAACAAAGGGCTAGTTTAAATTTTTAACTTAACGGTGATTCTGCGTAAGATTCCACAAGATTAAATTATTATTGCATGCGGAACAAGTAAATTTAATATATTTTTTTTGATACAATATTTTACATTTCATTGTATCTACGATCCGGTAATGTTGGCTTTCCCGTGCTGAGTTCCCCATTTTAAAATATAAGAGTTTATATATAGGTAATACATTTTGGAAAAAAAAGATAATGTTGGTGACGAAAATACACTTAAAACTAAGATGGTTTGGGAAGAGGACGCTGGAGAGCAGGACACGCAGGTAGAAACAATTTCTTTATTAAATGGCATAGCAAGGCATGCCGGGTACCAGCTAGTCAATATTTAAAATCAGTAATTTTTATCCCCATTTTAATAATAATGCTGCAAGAAAAAAATTGCTTTTGGATTACTTACAAAATTTTAAATTTAGCTTTTTATTTTATTGGGTTAAAATCTTAAATGTGATTTTCTTAAAACTATGCACCGATTGTACCATGTTAAAATGGTTAAGTAAACAGAAAAAAATTATTTCGAAATTGTTTCATTATAGGTCCGATTTGTCACTGATGTATTTAGACTTGTGTTTGTAATGCACTGACACAGCAACATAAATATACCAAACCACCCACCACAGCAATATGATAAGATACGGTATTTTGAAAGCTGACTGTATGCAATTCGTCATAGCTTATTCCACTAATCTCCTACTTTGCTAACCGCATATACCACTCCCTGCATTATAATTGATAACGTACTTTATTTTTATTACCGTTTATGTATTGTTTTGTTTTCATGTTCTATGTACTTGTTTTTTTGAAGCGAAACTTCCGTAGCCCCGTTAGAGTGGTTTGAAATTCGGATGAAAGGGAAATGACGTTCTAAGGCACCTGCGAAGCATCAAACTGCGCTCAAGGCTCCTATTGGTTGAGATGTAAAACGGAAACGACGATAGGCCCGAGCTCATTGGCCGCTTTGTTTTTTACGGGTCGTCGGAAAATAATGCGTAAATTCTCGCCGAGCGCATCCTATATTACAGCGGTATAGTGCCTCGCTAATCTCAGCGGCCAGGGAAATCCAGCGGACGGTGGTTCGAATCCTACGAAATCAAAAAAAAAATTGTTTTGTAAATCAATATCCAATCTTCAAACCACTTTAAAATAAACAGGCAAAAGAAATCGACATCTACCGACTTTCTAGTTTCACGCGTGCGAATTACACACTCTATTTTTTTTTTTACTTAAAATCTGTTGTGTAAATATGTACAACTATGTGGGACGAATGGGATTGCCCTATCCTCCCCACATCCTGGAATAAAACATTATCATTATATATACATAAATATAATCCAAAATAAAAATATGATATGAACCATTGCATCACCAAATCGATACCTCACTGTGTAATATATTCACATTGACCACATCTTATATATAAAAATGAATCACTGAATTTGTTTCTAAGCGCAAATCTCGAGATCAGCTGAACCGATTTCGCTAATTCTTTTTTTACAATATTCCTTGAAGTACGAGGATGGTTCTTACAATGGTTAAAATTGGATAATTTCAGAAAACCTAACGACCATCGCACGTTTGACAGTTCGTGTGTTTGAGAATGACATTTTGCAAAACAATGATTTGTTAAATCAGGATTCTATTTTTGAAAATCTTTAAGTTGATAAATACATTTAAAGTAGATACTCCCGTAATAGTTTGAATGGAATCAAGAATTTTAGATATTTTAAATAGGTACCTACGTTAGGTACCAAACTTAATATACATGAAAAATGGAAATTTTAATAAAAATTGTAAAAGGTGGCACGCGGGTTGTTTAAAAATTGAATGTTCTGGGATTGAATATGTGGAAAGCGGGAGGGAGGGAGAGATGGGGGAGGTGGGGGGAAGGGGGAGGGGTAAGGGAGGTGAGGGGAGGGGGGAGGGTTGGTGGTGGGGTCAATGGGGGAGGGGGAGGGGAGAGGGGGTGGGGGGAGGGGGGGAAGGGGGGAGGCGGAATGGGAACCCCCCTTACACCATGCGAGCGAAGCCGCGGGAAAAAGCTAGTTATATATCAAGCTGGAAATAAATTACACATTAGATTTGTGTTAACATTAGATACAGTAGGTAGTTTATCAATGATTCAACTGTTTAAATTTATGGTAAAATATGTTGGATGTTGTGTGTTGTGATTGTCCTATTTTATATTTAAATTCATTTAGCACTGAACACTTTTACTTATCATTTATTCTAATCTCGATGTGTAGAGTCTCTTATCTTAAACTTTCGCGTCTATGCCACCTCTTACTAAAATATTGCAATAAATTGTCTGTCTTAAATCTTTTTTGTCTGTGGCCGCGTCAGCTTTCTATTTGTGTCTATAAAACAGCGTGTTTTGATTTCGCTTGTCATTCTCTCTACATTATTCTTTTCGTTTTCCTAAACTCAGCTTGTTTACCTGGAAATCGAGTCAAGTGTTTTTACCACACAAGGATAACCTCAAACTCTCTCATCTCATTGCACGTTCCTCGGTGTGGAACAGAAGGAAGCCTATAAAGCAGCTCAACCTTACAACCTGACTGCAGAGTATCTGGAGAGAACCACACCTGGCATCTATGCAAAATATATTATACGGGGACTCGCTTAATATGCAAAGGCGTTTCATTGGTTCGCGCATTTGTGTATTGCGATGCTTGTATTCATCCTTCACATGACTTACAACAACATTATCTGTGCCCCTTTCACCGATAAACCAGTCATCATTCCCAGCAGGACATTATTCTAGCGCCAATGAGTCATCAATGCACTAACAGTAGTTTATTCTCATCTTCGTGGAGTGCAACGGATGCGGGCGGTATCTAAACCGCAGCTCGGCAGGCGGAAACGGTGACATCAACGAAAAAGATTACACTCATAACCCAAATCACCCGTTGGAGCTGTACAGACTGCAGATATATAACTAATTTTGCGCACTAGCGGTGTAGCACACAACCAGCTTCAATTCTGCACCACTTTGATATTGCGTAATCATTCACACCATGTACAGCGTGTCCCAAATTCAACGATAAGCGGGCACCAGTGGGTGGGCCTGCTTATGACTCCTCGAGAAAAAAATAGAAAAAAAATATTTCTCAATGTTTTTGAAAGTACAAAAAAAAAAATAGAAATCCTTTGAAAATTGACACCTCCTAAGATATTTTTAACTACCATGACCACAATTTTTCAAATATTTCGGTTTTTTTTTTTTAATTTTTTTTTTAAAGAAAGACAAACATTCCCGGGTTACGAATAACCCAACAATGTTTGAAAATCTCCTACTACCACCACAGAAAGCCGAAAATGTTGCTTGTGTTGTGATGGAGGATTTAGCCAGCCGAGGAATCGAACACGCGACGCTCGGGTGGGACCCAAGCGCTATGCCCACTCAACCACTGACCAGTCAAACTAACTAACCATCGCACCGTTTCCCCGCAGGGGTAGGCAGAGAGGACGGACCGCCAAACATCTCGATCTTGGCACACACTCCTTGCCTCGTTCACATTCATACATCGTCTCATACATGCTCTTATATTATTCCGATTCTTCACATGGCCTGACTCAAGTATCTGATTCACTTGGTCGTGCCATGTCTTCCTCGGGCGTCCCCGACTTCTTCTTCCATTCACATTTGCGTCATATATTCTCATTACACTCCTTTCCTTGTTCATTCAATCTACATGCCCAAATCATCTGAGCGTCCCTTTCTTAATCTTACTCATCACGCTTACATCAGCCTTGCATTCTTCGCGGATCTCCACATTTCTCACACGGTCGTACATGTTTTTACCACACATATGCCTCAGGGATCTCATTTCTACAGCATTCAGTCTACTTTCATCCTTCCTCTGCCAGTTCCATGCCTCACTGCCATACATCAGGGTAGGTATCAGCACTTCATTATGGACGGCTAACTTCGCTTCTTTGGGCAGTTTTTTGTTGGCGCCAACGGCGTTCAGTCCTCCATTAATAGAGTTGCCTGCATTTACCCTTCTTTCGATATCTCTGTCAGCCCTTCCATCTCTCGTAAACATACTTCCCAAGTACGCAAACTCATCCACCTGCTCCAAATATCTCATTCTCTCTTTCTCTCTTTCTCATTCTCTCTTTCGCTCATCATTCTCTCTTTCAAATACCATGACTTTAGACTTACTTTCACGCTATTCACCGCAAGCCATAAAAATCCGCGAATACCTGTAGTTTTTACACAAAAATCCGCGAATGCCTGTAGTTTTTACACACAAATCCGCAAATGCCTGTAGTTTTTAAATAAAAATCCGCGAATGCCTGCAGTTTTTACATAAAAATCCACGAATGCCTGTAGTTTTTACACACAAATCCGCGAATGCCTGTAGTTTTTACATAAAAATCCGCGAATGCCTGTAGTTTTTACACAAAAATCAATCAAAATTATTGTTTTTCCAAGAATTATGAAAGATTTTTATTTTCATTCCACTTTCACTCATCGTGGAGTAAAACAAAGTATGTACACTATTATGGCCAGTTTTTTCAAAAGTTTACGCATCTAATCAAGATTCCAAAATGGTATAATACTCTCGGAAAACTAGCCACAAAAAAAATATGACAACTCAGAATCAAGTCAACTCAACACCTCTTTGAAGAAACATTAAAAACTATGATTTTTTAAATAGCCCATAACCCTGACAACATAACTTAATCTTTTTTTCCATAACTTTTAATGACTTTTCAATGGTGGTTCTGAGTTAGCATATTTTAATACATATTTTTAATTTTGCAAACCCTACAGTTAAAATATCCAGTGATTTTTCACGAGTCGGCGCTAGTCCATATGCGCATATGATAGATGGGTTTAATAGGTAAAAAAAAAAACAGTACAATGTATATTCACTTGACCACAACAGTCGCCGGGACTCTCAAATATATGAACAGAATTTTTAAATGTATATTTTCGATACGTTCAACAGTGAAAAATACTGTCGGTATTGTATTTAAGAACTGCATTGAGAATCTAAACCTTGCTTAAAATTGCTTTGCTGATTATATTTAATAAGCAGATAATTCCCTCTCTGCCCCATCTCCTTCCCCTCCCCACTACTAATCGGGGAAAGCAAAGTCTCACTGGCACCAGACGGTTGGGTGCAGTTGGGACTCTTGTGCGGTATTCACATAAGCAGTTAACCTTTGGTCATAAAGCAATGCATGCCACTGCTCTACGACCAAATAACGATGACCAAAATACTCGCCCGAAAGGGGTTTCACTTGTTGTAAGTTGTTTGTGTCCCTTTTATTGTAAATACTTCACACAATATAGCAATAAATGTGTGTATTGTCTATGCTCCTATCTGTGTGTATGCTCCTATCTGCTCATTGGATTCTCAATACTTCATAAAACCATCTCAGGACTCACTTTAGAATCCCACAATAACGGATTCTATTCACATTTATTAAAATTGACGTTGAAAGAAAATTACTATAAAATGTTTTAAAATGTCTTGAATACAAATTAATAATGAACTCAACGTATATAGTATGTCTAATGTAGGGTTGCCAACCGTGCTATTTTCCCAGGACATTTCCTGCTTTTTGGGATGTCCAGGGCTGTCCTGGATAGTTTTTAAGCATCGTCTTGAGTTTTTAAAGAGACGTGTTTTTTAATATTCTCGCGCCACTACTCTCTCCAATCGTTTTGTCGCGAGGTTTGTGCCGCGCGTGTGAAGGTCAAGGTTTTTTCACTTATAAACACCACAGCCTTACTAAAAAAAACCACAGCACGCCAGATAACCCGTGTTATTGCAGCAACATGAATAAAACAAAAATACACTAAAACAAGATAACATTACTAATAAGATTTGGTCTTAAAACGTATTGTGAATCCGGCAACAATGCATATGTAAGTACTAAATTGTTTGTTTTCCTTCATAACCGATAGGTGGCGCGGCGGCGCGGCGCCTGCGCATTCGTTGATCGCGCTCAAAAAAGACGCTGGAAGCGCGAAATGATTTCTGTGTGTGCGAAATGATTTTTTTGTGTGCAATATTACTTATGTGATGGTTAATTTCTATATATATGAATAATTTACTCTTATATTTATATCATTGATATATTTACCGTGTTTTTTGTGGTTTTTCATAAGTTTTAGTCAAGTTATAAAACATTAATCAAGTTGAAAATTGAAGTGTCATAAACTATTTTATATGATACATGAGAATTCAAATTTACATTTAAAGGTTTTATTGTACGATAATTTTATGAAAGTGGTGTTTCTTTTAAATAATAATATCTAATACATGTGTGCCTAAATGCATCAAAGAAATTAACGTCTTTAGAGATGCAAGAAATCTGATATAAAAGACGGTATAATTTTGAGGTTAGTTTTTTAGCAATAAAAAAAACTTAGAAATTTTTTATTTTATGCACGAGGAAAAAGTGAGGTGATAGTTTCCTTCCAAATTTATTACATAAAAGGACTGTGTTTTTGAAATTTTGATTTTTTTTAAATTTCTCTACATTTTAGTCAAAAAAATTTTGGTAAGAAATTTTTTTCCATTTATTTTCGAGTTTGAATCTTAAAATATGTCAGTTTTTGAAAACCAAACTGTATTTCAAATACAAAAATCTAAATGGTAATTTTATCTAGTTTTCAAAAATGGTATTTGTTTTTACAACACCTTCAAAAATAAGAAATATATAGAACATTCACAATACTATGGAAAAATTACAAATATCGTTCGGACATCAATGGTTAAAACAGAGATAAAGTACCCTCTCAGGCCGTGGAAACCATGTGTATTTCTTTCAATGAACAAATTTTTAATTAGTAATGTTTTCACATCCGCGGCCGTTTGTCAATTGAATAAAATTTTCACTGGGTTTTTTAGTAAGGCTGTTAGTGGTCAAAATAGAGAAATCGGTTACTTTCAGAAACAGTTCCTGCAATAATCTAAATTATCTACAACATGAATATGAACTATGGAACATTGTATAATTATTTCTTAACTCACGACAAATGTTGACGGACAATTGTGGAGTTGAAAAATACAATAAAATAATGAAAGATTAAATAAATAAATAATAAAAGACAAGACCCGCTCGAAGAACGTCATTTTACTCAACGTGTAATTCGAACTCAACCACGGTGAGCGTCTTGGAGGATGGAAAAAAGGTATTAGCAGCTATTAGTGAAATTAATAGCGAGTTCAATCTAGAAGATGTGAAAATTTACAGGCTTGGAAGTAAAATTCCAAACAAAACCAGGCCAATTAAATTAGAATTTGATGAAGTCAAACAGGCAAAACTTATACTCTTTAACAAAACTACTCTGTCCAATGGAATTATAATCAAACCTGACAGAACTCTACAACAAAGACAACATTTAACTGACCTCTGGAAGGAATTAGAAGAGAGAAAAGAAAAGGGTGAAGTCGATTAACGAATCAAACATTTCAATGGAATTCCCAAAATCATCAAAACTCAAGCAAAAAACTGAAAAACAAACAGAACAGATTTTCTAGACTTACAAGATATTATCAAAATGTACGGGGAATGCGTACGAATTGCACCAACTTAAAACTAACTCCCCAATATTCTCACACTACATTCTGTTTTTAACTGAAACATGGTTAAATGCTGATATCAGCTCGTCAGAATTAGGCCTACATCACTATACTACATATAGTTCTGATCGAAATCCTATTACAAGCAAAAAGTCTAAGGGAGGAGGTGTGATGCTGTGCGTATCCAAGAATATATCATCTACTAAATTACCGGTTAAACACAAAAGTGTTGAACAAATTTTTGTATTGCTCAATATACCCAATGGAAAAATTATTATCGGCTGTGTCTATGTCCCACCTGCATCGGATTTGCAAACATATAAAAATCACAATGAGGACATAGAAGTACTCAAATTCAAATATCCTAAAGCAAAATTCATAATTGCAGGTGATTATAACCTTCCTAACTGGACCAGCCAAGATGACTGGACCTGCTGCAAACCAAGCCGAATTACAGTGTGCTAAATGCAGTGAAATTGGTGATATGTCTATATTCTTGGGACTAACTCAATCAAATAAGATTTTCAACTTTAACAATCGAATGTTGGATTTAGTGTTTTCAAGTGATTCGAAAATAGTAGTTGAGCTATCCGACGAATTATTATTACCGTTAGATCAACACCACCCATCATTGGACATTATCATAACAAATATGCCTTTAACATCTTCAAAAAAAAACAAGTGCCCCATCGTATAACTTTTCCAAAGCTGAATACCATCATATTACTGAGTACCTTATCCAAACAGATTGGTCCTTTCTAGATGAGGATAATAATATAAATGATCAATTAGAACACTTTTACTCGATTTTAAATACCTATATAGAACAATTTGTTCCCAGGGTTAGCTTCACATCATATAATTATCCGAAATGGTTTACAAGGGAATTAACTAATTTAATTAACCTTTCCTGATCTGTAAAGTGTAAATACTACACATTGCTGCTAATAACTTTTATATCTCTATAAATATAATGAATTCTGGGTTCAAATTTTAGGTATTCCTCCGTTATACATTTACGCACTGAATTAAAATTTAATATTTTAAATAATTAGCAAATTTAATTCAAAATCAGAGATATTTTGTTAAATATCGGGAATAAACCACAAATACAATCAACCGTGTGCCAGTGTGGACCGTGATACGCGAAGAGTGTGCGGGGGGAGATGACACGCCATGTGACGTCTCGCTCTACTTCGCTATACGGGAACACGAGAAACAGAGACCGCCGCCGTGCGCAGTTGTGTTTCGACCACATGCACAGCTGTATGTATTGGGTAGCAGTCTAGCACTATTCTAGCTTCTAGCGCCTCAGTCGTTCGCGGGCAATCGTTTGAGATGGTCTTCTCGCCCGTTTTTTGAGCAACAGACGATGGTTTTTTCATGTTTTCAGCAATTAAACTACAATTATTATCACTTTTAACACAAATTATGATAAACAAAAGCGATTAGCTATGAATGTTGATATATTTCCGAGATAAATCGCTAATTTTGACACGTGAATTGATTACACAGCACCGGAGCGCGCGTTTTTTTTTAGCACAGTAAGGGAAAGGTTAATAAAAAAAAATGTATCCACAGAAAATATAAACATACCAGAAATCCTAACGATTATATAACATTTACTAAACTACGAAAAAAATGTAACGAATTATTAATAAAATGCTATAATAACTATGTTAACGTAATAGAAAATGAGGTACGTCGTCACAATGTGAAAAAATTCTGGAATTTTACTAAATCTCAGCGAAACGAAAACTGTGGATATCCTAATAGCATGTATTTTAAAGGAAAATGTGCCGACAGTATCGAGGGTATAGTTAATCTCTTTGCTGACTCATTTCAAAGTGTTTACGACAAAGATATTCCCGTCAATGCAGTCTCCAGTGCTTCAGTGGAAGAGTCATTAAACCTAAGCCAATGTTTCATAAAATTAGAATCTATAGAAAGGGGCATAAACGCATTAGATAGTAATAAATCTGCTGGACCGGATGGTATTCCTCCCATATTTTTAATAGTAGTAGATAGTTAAGTAGGATAGTAACCATGTGTATTTCTTTGAAAGAAATACACATGGTTTCCACGGCCTGAGAGGGTAGTTTATCTCTGTTTTAACCATTGATGTCCGAACGATATTTGTAATTTTCCCATAGTATTTTGAATGTTCAATATATTTCTTATTTTTGAAGGTGTCGTAAAAACAAATACCATTTATGAAAACTAGATACAATTACCTTTTAGATTTGAGTATTTGAAATACACTTTAGCTTTCAAAAACTGCCGTATTTTAAGATTCAAACTCGGAAAAAAATGGAAAAAAATTTCCTCCCACAACATTTTTGACCAAAATGTAGAGAAATTTAAATAAAATCAAAATTTAAAAAACACAGTCCTTTTGTGTAATAAATTTGAAAGAAAACTATCACCTCACTTTTTCATCGTGTATACAATAAAAAAATAATAAAAAATTTCAAAGTTTTTTTTATTGCCAAAAAAAAAACTTAGAAATAATACCGAAATTTAAAACAGATTTCTTGCATCTCTAAAGACGTTAATTTTTTTCATATGTTTACGAACACATGTATTAGGTTTTAATATTATAAAAAATTATCACTTTTAAGAAATTCTCTTAAAATAAAGATCTTAAATGAAAATTTTATCTTTTAAGTAACCTATAAAAAACAATATTCTGACAGTTCAACTTTGAAAGTACGGCGTTTGTACAATAACTTGATTAAACTGATGTAAATCACACAAATAACATGGTAAATATATCAATTATGTGAACAGAAGAGTAAATTCGTCACTACAATAGAAATTATTAAGAAAAATCAGAAATTTTTCGATATCCCGCCATAAAACACACCGAGCTGTTTTGACATCGCGGGCCATAAATAAACCATCGCGGGCTGTCACGGGCCGACGAACTAATGCATAGGCGCGCCAATAATTCCCCTTGCGGAGAAAAATTAAAACAACATTGTTTCCTAGTAAATTAAAACCATATACAACGTTGTCACATCTTCAATGCGTTTTAACAGCGTGACCACGAAAGAAACGTTATTGGTAATAAAACGTCTTTTAGTGTATACGAGCTCTATTTATGTTATTGCAATAACACAGTTAATCGGTCGCGCTGTGGTTTTTTTTGTAAGGCTGTTATTATTTAAGTTTAATGAATTGACTAAATTTAATTCCGCTGTCTGACAGAAGAATCATTTCAGACCTAATTTTATTGTACAGAGTTATGAACAACCTAATTGACAGGGCTGTCTCGTTTCTAGTATTAAACTCCATGTACCGACAAGGAATACTAGACAAAATATAACATTCTTTTGCAACACATACACAACCAACTATCAATCACACTCACTTACCAATAGGATGCATGATTTAGGCAACAAGTTTGGTGGTATTGTAAATGTATTCGCTGATTCCCTTTACATTCTAAAATGCAATTTAAACCAACACTTTGTGGAATCCTACAAATTATTGTAACGTGGGTATAATATATTTAACGATTTGATGTGTTATTGTAATGTTTTATATTATATTTTGTTCTATGTTATTGTTAAATATTACATTGTTTAAAATATTTCACGGTTTTACGCAAGAATATACAAGTGGTTTTTTCTTTAAAAACTACTTGTATATTTTTAAAAGTTTTTTCACTTTTATAACGTTTGGTATAAATTCTATGTATGTGTAATCCTCGATATCTTAAATATTATTTTATAATCTATGTAAAAGCCCCTACGGGCGTATAAGAACAATAAATAAATAAATAAATAAAAAAATAAAATGAATCCTAAGAATTTCTCCTATTACATTACTTACTTAGACATGATTATTTTATGATCAAAAACATCATTCCTCCATTTGATTATTTAGTAAATGAATGTTAGTTGAACACTTTAAATATAAAAAAATGATTGATATTAGTTTTTTATTGACCCTATTTTCAATGCAATATAACTATAAAAATTAGTAACTGCTCTTATTACGTATATAGTCATGGCTTTTAACCGAAATGTTCTGGTATAAAAAAAAATTATCTTCAAATCCTGGATTTCAAAGTTTGGAGATGGCAACCCTAATCTAATGCAGAGTCGCGAATTGGCATGCTGAGTTCGTTCCACAGGTATTTCCACGAAGCCTGTTGAAACTACTGTTTTTTGTTTTCGTTTTATATTTTAACTCCATGTAGGAGGCCCTGAGGAAAATAATTTAACACAGGGCCCATGTCAACTATGGGGAAGCTTTGTGGAGGGTTTTTCTGTGGAAAGGAAGCGGTGAACCTGGGTCCTGGTTGTTTTTTTTTTTTTACATGAGCTCCACACAGGAGGCCCTGAGGAAAATAATTTCCCTCAGGGCCTATGTCATCTTTGAGAATGCTGTGTGGAGGGGTTTTTTTAAGGAAAGGAAGGAGAGGAGTGTTCTGGGAAGGAAAAGGGTTTAAGGGGTGGGTAGGAATCTGGGGTTCAGTGTGTCCTGGTCATCCGTCATCGGTTGTAGGAGGGAGGAAACACAGAGGCGGGCAAATAGTTCCACAGCCGAGCTGTTGAACTCAAGAACGAGTCATAGAAACGACGCGTTCTCATGTACGGACCGCCTGTTTCTACACAGTGTCGAGGATTTTTTCAGGAATTTTATAAAAATAAGCAAATTGCTTAATTAAAATGGTTTCCACTTAGCAATGTCGCGGCGCGACCAGGATTGCCAGGTGTTCGGTATTCTACCGAACCGTTCGGTATTTTAGCACCGTGTTCGGTGTTCGGTATGACAAAAATACCGAAGCATGGGCGGTTCGGTATTTTTTTTTGATTAATTTTTCTCCCTAATAAGCGATTCAACTATCAGATTTGACGCAATCGGCAATCGATATTGCGTGGCATCCTTACTTAGTTTGTGCGATGTTGCCAGTACGTGCACGCGCTCACTGTTTTCAAGCCATTTCGCGGATTAGTGTTACACGTTAAGAGCATAGCAGGCCTAGCGATATTTTCCAGATTGGATAAAATAGTTATAGTTTTTGTCGCTTGCGTCGCTCTCAGCACATTTTGAAAACAATTCCGCCAAAAGTCGTTGCTTAAAATGATTTGTATCCTTTCATCCGCTCGGAAATCCGAAGTTCAAACGAACACTCACGAACAAAATAAAAATGGTGTGTAAAAATATCGTTTACAGTTTTCGCGGATTGCTAATTCAGTCGAATATCGATGTTCCCTATATGTTGAGGATTTTTTTCCTGAAATGCCCTATTTTGTTAAAAAAAAAAATTTGTGAAATTTTTTAGAAAATACGAATTAATTCAATGCCGCATTTATGTTGTTAGTTTTTAAGACAAATAGTGTGATTTTTGCGATGTTAATACTAGAAATCTCTGTGTTTGTAAATATAACTCCGCACATTGAATAAAACTTAACAAACATCTAAAATAAATCAGTTTCTCCTCATTGCGACATTGATATTAGACGCTTATTGCTTCAATTTATGTAATAAATAATGTGTCTAAAAATATAATATTCATGACAGAAAATATAAAAACCAATAAATATTGGATACTTTTATTAGTTTACAACACTGGAAACCGCCACACACGATGTCGTCATTTTTTGTATTTTTGCTGGACTAATGTTCTAGGACTGCCACAAAATTTGAATAAAAAAACAATCTTGGAAACTACATTTATTTAAATAAAAACCAAAACCTTTTTTTACAGTAACTATTCAATTTGGAAGTGGATATGGGTACCGCCACCTCGGGAACCATTTATTGGATAACCAACACCTCTGCCATAGGTCTCCCCCAAAGATATTTCAATATCTTTGGTCTCCCAAATGGTTCACTAAGTTTGGTGACTTAGCAAGGGTGCCCGGGTTCATGTGGTGAGGTTTTTCCAGGTCTTGGCGGCGGATGCGTGTCTGCTCACCTGCTGCGTGGTGGGCCGGATCGAGCGAGAATGGGTGAGGAAGGTCTTTTGATCTTTCCAGCCGGATTCTGTCATCCCATCTCTTTGCACGGTAGTTGGAGGGATGGATTATACGCCCGTCACTCCTGGACACACTAACCACCAGATTCCTACCCACCCCTCATAGCGTTTTCCTTCCCAAAACTTACTATCCTTCCCTTCCTCAAAAACACCCTCTAAATAGGAATCCCCTTAGACGACTGAGACCCTGAGGGGAAATTATTTTCATCAGGGATTCCTGTGTGGAGTTAATGTAAAAAAATATGTACTTATAATAAAACATTGTGAAATTTAATTGAAGACTCTTTTAAAATTCGATTTTGCAATGTGATTTTGCATCACACTATCATCATCACTATGTCATCTTAAGGAATGCTGTGTGGAGGTTATTTTAAGGAAAAGAAGGAGATGAAGTTCTGGAAAGGAAATATATATTAGGGATGGGTAGGAATCTGGGGTTTAGTGTATCCAAGCATAACGATCCATCCCTTCAACCGCGGTGAAAGGCGATGGGTCGATAGATTCACAGTATGGAAGATCTCGTATCTACGATGAACGAAGTATGCATGAAGAATGAGTGAATGATGAATGTAAGAAAGTCTAAGTCTAACTCATGTGTTTGAAAAAGAGAATACGAAAACAATGTGCAACATAGTTGTGAATAATGAATACTTGGAGCAGGTGGATTAGTTTGTGTATTTGGGAAGTATGTTTACGAGAGATGGGAAGGCTGATAGAGATATTGAAAGAGGGGTGAATGCAGGTAACTCTATTAATGGAGTACTGGTACCTGCCCTGATGTATGGCAGTGAGTCATGGAACTGGCAGAGAAAGGATGAAAGTAGACTGAATGCTGTAGAATGAGATCTCTGAGGTGTATGGCGTACGTATGGTAAAATCATGTACGATCGTGTGAGAAACATGGAGATCCACATGTAAGTGTAATGAGTAAGATGAAGAAAGGAACTCTCCGATGGTTTGGGCATGTAGAGCAAATTAATGAGAAAACGAGTGTTAGGAGAATATATAACGCAAATGTGAATGGTAGAAGAAGTCGTGGACGTCCAAGAAAGACATGGCACGAGTAAATGAATCAGACACTTTAGTCGGACCATGTCAAGAGTCAGAATAATAGAAAAGCATGTATGAGACGATGTATGAATGTGAACGAGGCAAGGAGTGTGTGCCAAGATCCAGTTGTTTGGAGGACCTCTCTGCCTACCCCTGCGGAAAAACGGCGTGATGGTTAGTTAGTTAAAATATGACTAATAATAATTAACCATTTATTTGCACAGCCCTATTTCGTGTGTAACTTGACACTGGCTTTTGAAAAATAAAATAATATTAGACGGATCACATTTTTTTTATTTATTTTTTATTTAATTTTGATATATAGTACAGTGGTTTTATATAAATTACATATCGGTACACAAAATATTTAAAATTTCAATCTCACCAAAGAAGAAACTAGTTCTTGTGCTTGATGAGCGAGTTACACTAATTATAACAGAAATAGAATAACATTATGCAATAGGTAAGTATATAATGGGAACAATTGAAACTTCTGGATTATCTAAAGTGTAGGTGTACATACATGGGATACGGTTACATGCTAAAATATTGTGCACTTAAGTGAAATTCGAAAAATCTAAATAAAATAGAGATGATGTAGATTGATAATACATAGAAAGAAAGAGAAAAACAGGTAATTATTAAGTTAATTATTCCCGATGAAGTGTAGCTTCAGTTTGAGTTTCAGTTTATTGATGTCTTTGTTTTTTTTTTATTTCAATCGGAAGGTTGTTGAAAAACTTTATTCCTAAATAGATATAATTGTTTTGCATTTGTTTGGTATTAAATTTTGGTATTTTGAAGTTGTCTTCATATCTTTTTGATTGATGGCTTTCAAATTTTTTGATGATATTATCTTTGTAAATTTGGATAATTGCATTTTTCTTGAAGATATTCTCTACTCGAGGCACCGTGAAATCAGCGAAAAGCGTTTCTGTTGGATAAGTGGAGGGTTTCTTTAGGATTACTTTAATGATTAGCTTCTGGATCACTTTGATCGGAGTTAGAATATTGTTGTATGACCCCCCCATCCAATAATTCCATATTGAATTGATGACTGGATTAGTGCATTGTATACTCTTTTTAGATTGTTGAGTTTTAAAATATTTCTTAATCTTATGAATATATATATACATTTTCTGATACGCTTAACCAATTCGCAGATATGGCTCTTCCACTTCATATGCTGTTCTATTATCACTCCGAGATATTTAATTTCTGATACTGATTTCAATGTTGAACAGCCTTGGATACATGTTATTTTATTACATTTGTTATTATGGATAATTATTTTAGTGTTGGGGATTGTTTTTAGTTTGTTGATTGAGAAGTGTACGTGGTATGCTTTGTTAGTATTCAATGAGAGAAGATTTGTGTCAAACCAATGTTTTAAGGTGTTCATGCTATTATTTGCTTGTTCGTTTGCTATATTCCAGTCGATCCCATTCACTATGATAGCTGTGTCGTCGGCATATGATATTATGTCTGCGTTAATTGGTAGTTTAAAAATATCGTTTACATGCCTTATATCATATACATGCCTTCTTCGAAAAAGTAAGACAACACGCAAATTTACTTACTGTAAAAGCAATGATGGGCTTTTACAAAATGTTTAATTTTTACATGGTTTTACTGCCAGATACAGAGATATCGAAAAATATTATACAGTTAGGTATATTTCTGAATCTCAAGTATTTAATAATAATAATAAGATGATTTGTATAATGCCGTATTAGTGAAAAATCACCCCTAGGGCGCTGGTTCACTTGATCGTGCCATTCTCCCCCCGACTTCTTCTACCATACACATTCACCTCGTTCCTTCTCCTTGTACTCCTTTCTTCATTCATTTGCTCCATAATGCATTCATAATTAAATAAACTCAATAAAAATGGTCAAAAGGAATAAAACTTCCGAATAATAAAAGCTAATTTAAAATAATTAATGTTTAATTTATTATTGTTTACAAGTAATGGGAATTTTGCCTACCAAAGTCATCGCCAAATCAACAATTGTTGCCGGTACGCATATAATTAAAATCATTAAAAATAGCTAGCAGAACTTAATAAACAGTAATTGAGTTCAATGATAACATTAAAAATATTTTTCGAAATCCCACGTATAAAAATAAACATAAAAGCAGTTAAAAATTGATTCGTAAAACCGAGTGATCACTGTATTCATGTTTGGGTCTGCCGATATTATTTTTTGCACACAAACAAGGCACTACGTAGGAAGGTACAAGTATATGACAGTCCGTGTCCTGGACATTATCGTTTTAAAATATATCTTTTTGACACGCTTCATTCACTTTCCCCGTTCAAATTCAGTGGTCGAATTTCTTCCCTCCAAAAAACAACACATGCATATATTCTTAATATGTACTACTTTACAGAACAGAGCATCACGAAACAACCTCTTGTGGCGACTGACTTTCGCGTAATGAAGAGCAGTTGGAAATGGGATGGCTTTTATCTGTTTTGGGTACAGATAAAAATGGAATATTACACAATAAATCACAAAATTATTTTTATTGAATTATCAGTTTGTATTATCATTATTTGCACATTTTATAAAAAAATATAAATCTGGGGATGTAGGTTGATATGTGTCCTATATTAAAATATTTTTTAATTTTTTTTTCTTTTCGTATATCACGACAAATGGAAAACAATCAGTGGTACATTGACGATTTTTTGAAAACTGATCTTTTATAAATAGTTATAAAGTATGAAAAAATTTTTTTTTTTTAATATTTAATTTTAACTTGGGGCATCGGCAAAGCATGTATCTAAAAAAAAATTGTGACAAACTTTTTTTTTGAGATGCTATTATCGACACAGATGACTTCGAAAATACGCAAAAATCTGCAAAAATACAAAAAAACATAAAATATTGAAAAATCCCTCGCGGGCTCTTAATAGGTGGCTACATACTTGTATAAATGTGATTATTCGAAATAAATTGACTGCTTACATTGATTCAAAGCCCTCCCCCCCCCTCATCCCCCGACGCGGGTTTTGCCAAGGTACCACCGTGAAATTTAGGGAAATTTCACCTCGAATTTTTTTTTTGCTCACTGTTCGGTATATTTTTGGAAAAGACCTGGCAACCCTGGTCGCGACGTAAAAACTTCTTTAATCATTCATTATCAGTACACAAAATAGTTATCACGATATTTCTGAGCCAATTAGAAATGCACGCAATAGACTCATTCCGCTATCTTTTAGCGATTGATAAGATAATAATAAATACCACACCTTGTAGCTTGCCACCTCCGTGACAGAGCGGCAGAGATCCTTGGCTCCCGACTTCATGTTCCAGTGGAAGTAAATAAAACATAGCATCTAATAATATCAGTGATTTCCATTGGTGAAAAGTTATGCACATAATACAAAAATGTCTCAATTGGAAGAGCAGCTGACCGGCAATCAGAAGGGCACGGGTTCAAGTCCCGTTGGCGTCATGTATCTTTTCTCGGAAGATTTTTCAATGTGGATGAGTGTTTCAGGCTGATAATTATTGCTTATAATAAACATGTATTAGTTTGTTGGAAGACAATCTTGGCAAGTGTTTGTGACATTATTTGAGGTAAGTTATTTTATTTCTATATAATTTATATTTATTCTTTTTGTAAAACTTATTAAAAAAGTAACGTAATTCATTTAAAAGATCATTTATTTTATTTTTTAAAATATATATAATATATATAGTAGATTTTTCCCCCGGCTTCATCGTATAGTATTAGGGGGGACTCCAACTCTCCCCCCCCCTACTCACCTACCCCGCCCCCCTCAACCATTCCCCCCTTCCGGTCTCCCGCCATCACCCTCCCCCCTCCCCCTCACCCTCCCTCCATAATCGTTACACTCATTTTTCGAACAGCTCGCGTGCCACCTATTAAGCGTAACAATCAAACACACGCAGTTTCACATTTATAATATTAGTATCGATTAGTATTTTATACATATTAGAATTTTAACTTTCAAAAGGATCTCCGTAGTAACATGAACAAATTACGAAATGACATTACAGCACTTCAAATAATTACTTATAGTTGTTACCAAGCAATTGTTTTGCTTTTCGTTCGGACAATAAACGTATAATAAATTATTTCATAACGCCGGAGATTATTCATAACGCCAGAGCTTACAACAGCCTTTATTACTCGCAAGTAATGTAGCTTTATATAAATGAAAGACTTTTTAAATTCCATTCAGTATTAATTATTATTTTTAATTCATAAACTAACGTTTAGACAAGATTTTTATGCATAGCACAAAGGGTAACAATTATTATAAGCAATAATTATCAGCCTGAAACACTCATCAACATTGAAAAATCTTCCGAGAAAAGATACTTGCCGCCAACGGGACTTGAACCCATGTCCTTCTGATTGCCGGTCAGCTGCTCTTGACCACTGAGCTATGGGTTGAGTTGATGAGTGTTTCAGGCTGATAATTATTGCTTATAATAATTGTTAACCTTTGTGCTATGCATGAAAATCTTGTCTAAACGTTAGTTTATGAATTAAAAATAATAATTAATATTTGACAAGTTTAAGTATTTCCCCAATACACGTAGTCATAATTTGTCTCGACGCCACCTAGCGAGGGATTTAACACTTACAATGTCTCTCTCGCAAAAATAAAGTTGGTTGTTTTCAGATGGAAAAAATATAATAAGCAGTAATTGTTGAATGAAACACTAGTATATATAGAATTATTTGGCGGGTATTTGATAAGCCCCCATAGCTCAGTGGTCAAGAGCAGCTGACCGGCAATCAGAAGGACACGGGTTCAGGCAAGTATCTTTTCTCGGAAGATTTTTCAATGTTGATGAGTGTTTCAGGCTGATAATTATTGCTTATAATAATTGTTATCCATTCAGTATTTTTTGCCTGAAAGAGTAACAAACATCCGTACATCCATACAAACTTTCGCCTTTATAATATTAATTGGATATTATATCAGAGATCACTAATTCCACTAGAAGTCCATATGCCAAAACTCAGTTCAATTTTCCTTGCTTCCACTAAAATTTTTCTAACATTTACAAATATTGAATTTTTTTTCGTAGACAACCCTTTGTATTAGTTCCTCGGGGGCCTAAGAGTCGATTACCTTGGCAACTTGACAATATCAGTTAAGTTAGAAATGGGCGTAGATAATAACAAGTGTAGGTATTAGTGTAGGTCTAGGGTAGAGATAAGGCAACTAATCGTGAGGCCAGTTTTCAAGGAGTGCTCTAATGATAATATATGATAAGAAAGACTTTGATACTTGGTGCTAAGTCAGAACTTCAACTTAAAACAATAATGTGTTTTTTTTTAAATTATTTGTTTTGTTTCACACCAAACACTGTATATTATAATAATATGTATGATGTACTAAATTATCTTTTGATAATAATTCCAGTTGGTGATGGGGAGTTTACAATAATAACTTGGTTCGTTTATATTACGAGTTTATTATCGTTATCGCGTTTACAATAACTAATCATTTATTGGATAACCAGCACTTCTGTCATAGGTAACCCAAAGTGGTTCGTCACGTTTGGTGTCTTAGCAGGGGTGACCGGGCTCATTGGGTGAGGTTTGTCTACGTCTCGGCGGCGAATGCGTCTGGACACTTACTGCGTGGCAGGCCGAATCGGGAGGGACTGGTTGAGGATTACCATTCGTCCTCTGCTGCAAGATTCTCTCGACCTTTCACCTTGCACCGTGGTGGGAGGGATGGATTCATACGTCCGTTACTCCTGGGCCTACTTACCCCCAGATTCCAATACATACCTTTCCAGAATATCCTCTCCTTCCTTACCTTTGAAAGACACTCCGCACAGCATCCCCAAAGATGACAAAGTCCCTGAGGGAAATTGTTTTTCTCAGGGCCTCCTGCGTAGAGTAAAAAAAAACTATTTCGCCTCAAACAAATAAGCTTAAATTAAATACAAAAAAAAAACAAAATGTATTGTGATTAGATACAAGAAGACATCCAGTGAAAGCAAAATTAAAATTGATGGTGAAGTTATTGAAAATATTACTGAAATGATATACTTAGGAGTTATATTAGATTCCAAACTAAACTTCAATGCTGAATACACCCAAAAGAAAATTGGCAAAAAGATATCTTTTTTTTGAAGAATTCGGCCAAAAATTTCTAGAAAAACTGCAATCACCATATACAATTCAATTATTGCTCCACACTTCAATTACTGCTCAAGTATACTTTTCCTATGTAACGAAAGAGAACAAAATAAGTTACAAATTCTCCAAAACAGGGCAATAAGAATAATTCTTCGACGAAACAGATTTTCAAAAATAATTAAAATGTTAATGGAACTAAATTGGTTGACCGTGAAACAGTTGCTGACCTTGAACACTATGGTATTTATCCACAAAATATTGAACACCACGTTACCAAAATACTTCTCAAATAAAATTTTATACAATAAAGACATTCACAGATATAACACAAGGACGTGCAAGGAAATTAGGCTACAAAAGAGGACAAAGCGAATACGCAGAACAGTCTAATGTATAAGGGAATGAAGTTGTATAACACACTACCAGAAACTTTAAAGTCCACACCAATTGGAAAGTTCAAGATGTATTGTAGGAGCTACATAAAACTTGAAAAAATATAGTGAATATGAAATATTATGATCAATTAGAAATTTGTAAACTTAAATGTACAAATTACTAAAATAAAAATTATTATAATATTATTATTATTATTAAACGTCCGTTCTAAACGATGCTCTGTGTTGATCTGAGGCGCTGATAGCCGCCGAGCGAGGTTCCAGCCCGCAGATTGGATCTCTTCGTAATCGTTTGGGTTTAGACCCGACCGAGCGATATTTGTCTCTATCATATAGTACTACTAATGACACCTGTTGAGACACCTTGAAACTGCATATTACTAAATACTCTAGCAACATCTGTTGAGAGACATTGATACTATGTACATATTCACATGGAATATCTACAATATGTTTAAATGCATTATTTTCGTATTTAAAAATGATTTTTCTTTCTTTAAAGGTGAAGCTCTGTTTTAGCAGCTAGTGCCCGGATCCTAAGTAACAGTAAAGGTAAATAATATTAATTAACTTGGTATATTTAAATAAGATGGTGTTAATAAAGTGACAGTAATAGTATGGTTCCTGTAATATTATGTTCTAGTTTATAACACACTAAACTTGTAAAGGGCCACAGTCATATAATACAGAAGAACACAAAAAATATCATGTTCCAAACTCAGGCCTTACATTTCCTTTGAAAAAACATAAACTTTGTTAATTTAAAATAAAACAATAACTTTGTAAACACCACTTTTATTTTTATACTTTATGCCGACCGGGTTTCGCTACAACCGTAGCTTCATCAGGGCAGTATAATACTCTACTAACATTAGGTTACATTTGTGTTATAATATATAATTTACCAAAAATGGGCTGGACTCCTCAAGTGGAGGAGGAGGAAGAATTGGGAAGGGAACGGACGTGCCCTTTATCAATAGGGAACAATCTTAGTATGGGACTTTTATTTAAAGATTGTTCCTTTTTGATAAAGAACACGTCCGTTCCCTTCCCAATTCTCCATCTATGCCTTCTTCCTCCTCCTCCACTTGACGAGTTCAGCCCATTTTTGGTAAATTATATATTATAACACACACGTAACCTAATGTTAGTAGAGTATTATACTGCCCTGATGAAGCTACGGTAGTAGCGAAACCCGGTCGGCATAAAGTTTAAAAATAAAAGTGGTGTTTACAAAGTTATTGTTTTATTTTAAAATAATAATGTCACATCACAAAGTATCCGCTTCATATGAATAAACATAAACTTTGTGTTTTCGAAATTTAAATGGGATGGAGACAGAGTGCGTTTCGGGCTAATTGGAACATTGTTTCCAATAAAATGTGTGCGGAAGGCACGAGTTTGTGCCACGGGTATTTCAGTGAAGCCTGCTGAAACATTGTGTTTTTTTTTATTTTACATTAACTCCATACAGGAGGGTGTGAGGAAAATAATTTCTATCAGAGCTTATGTCATCTTTGGCACATCTTAGCTGTTGAACCGTTCTCGTGGGACAAATGTCTACCGTTTATATACCTATATAAATATTGGGTGCGCATTTGGTGTGTTTTCCGTGTACTGGTGCCGAAGGAATCAATGACGTTAGTTCCTCGTAATATCTTCCATTGTAATACCGGTAGAATAAGGACAGCATGCTCTGATAGAGCATACTGTCCTTGTTCTGCCTGTGCTCTAAAGAGTTCTCTTGTTCGCTTGTTATATAGGGGAATTTATCAAACGGACTGCACGTGTTCTGCGCAGAGCCATGGGTTTTTCAGATATTTTAGGACTCCAGACCCGAGGTGACTGCCAAATTTACTAATTTATTCTAAGGTGCCAATGGCGGCACTTTAGTAAATATGTAATTATTCTTAACCCATCTGCTTGTATAGGAATAAATACATCCCAAAACACGTAATCGCGTTATACTTTCATAAGACCAAAAACGTCCCGAGCGACCTTACATTTTAAAAGCTATATATCTCTCGTCCCCTCATGCAAACATATGTATTTTTTCTTTTAACCAGAAAGAGAATGAAATAATGCTTCTTATTGTCTTTGATGGAAAGATAAAGATGGAAAGACTACATCTCAGAACTCTTCAATGATAATAGATGCGCAGTATATGATATGTGAAATATAACAACAGGCCCACCAATCACAACAAATGAGGTAGAACACGCAATTCGTCTCTCTAAAACTGGGAAAGCAGCGGGCCCAGATGGAATACAGGCTGAAATCCTTAAACTTATAGGAAATAAAGGGATCCTAGTATTGACGAGTCTCTTTAACTCAATATATAATACAGGAATTATTCCACTAGATTGGCTTCGATCCACTTTTGTTACTCTCCCTAAGAAAGCAAAAGCAAGAAAATGTAGTGACCACCGCACAATTAGTTTAATGAGCCACTTATTAAAGATATTTTTGCGAATTATACATGGACGCGCATATCGCAAAGTGGAAGAAAATATAGGTGTCACACAATTTGGCTTTCGAAATGGGTTGGGTACTCGGGAAGCGTTATTTAGTATTCAAGTACTAATCCAAAGATGTAGAGATGTGAATACAAATGTACTTGCATGCTTCCTTGACTTCCTTAAAGCATTTGATAGAGTTAGACATGACAAAATGATTCAAATTCTGAAAACCTCCGGGATAGACGATAAAGATATAAGGATAATTGGTAATCTTTATTGGAACCAGAAAGGAGCAGTAAGAGTAGAGCAATGTCTAACAGACGAAGTAGAAATAAAGAGAGGCGTGCGACAGGGTTGTATTCTTTCACCTATGCTCTTCAACTTATATTCAGAAGAAATATTCAATGAAGCTCTGCAAGAGGCTACTCAAGGACTTGTTATAAATGGGAAGATTCTGAACAACCTGCGTTATGTAGATGATACAGTACTTCTATCAAGTAACATTGAGGATTTACAACTTTTGCTGAATCAAGTAGTGAAGACTTGTGAGAATTTTGGGCTGGAACTGAATATAAATAAGACAAAATACATGCTCATAAGCAAAAATAACGCATTGGATGAAAATCTTTATATTGCTGGAACAAAACTAGAGAAGGTACAGAGTATTGTATACTTGGGCTGCAATGTAAATGATAGATGGGATCCTTCAGTTGAAATCAAATGTCGCATTGAGCAAGCTCGTGCAACCTTTATCCGCATGAAAAAAATGTTCTGCAGTCATGATCTCGACCTTGGATTACGAATGCGAATGGTCAGATGCTACGTGTTTTCGATATTATTTTACGGAATGGAAGCATGGACGCTTACTGAAGAACTTATTAGGCGACTTGAGGCATTTGAGATGTGGATCTACAGAAGAATACTTAAAATAAGCTGGATGGACAGGGTTACAAACGAAGATGTTATGGTTCGGATGAATTAAGAAAAGGAAGTAATTGAAACTATAAAAATCCGAAAACTTCAATATCTTAGACATGTGATGAGACATCCAGAGAAGTATGAGATCCTGCATCTCATAATGCAGGGAAAGATTGCCGGAAGACGGGGCCCTGGAAGAAGGAGAACCTCATGGTTGAAAAACCTGAGACAGTGGTATGGCCAGTCTACCGTGGAGCTGTTCCGGGCTGCAGTAAACAAAGTCCGCATAGCCAACATGATAGCCAACGTCCGTTGAATGGACAGGGCACAAGAAGAAGGAAGAAGAATTGTCTTTGAAATATGAAAGCTGTCTTGCATAGATATTTTACAATCTCGATCCAAAGTGACGGTTTCAGAATTTACGCGTGGAACTGAGGCTTTCGGATTGTGAGGTGCGAATATATTGAACCAAGCAGACGGGTTAATTATTAAACAGTCGCAAAACTCCTTCAGTAGTTAAAAGGTTAAATGTAAATTTTATTAGCTCAAACACATTTAATATTATTACAAGCAATAATTGTCAGCCTGAAACACTCATTTACATTGAAAAATCTTCCGAGAAAAGATACTTGCCGCCAACGGGACTTGAACCCGTGTCCTTCCGATTGCCGGTCGAATGCTCTGACCACTGAGCTATGGCGGCTTATCAAATACCCGCCAAATAATTCAATATATACTAGTGTTTCATTCAACAATTACTGCTTGTTATATTTTTTCCACCTGAAAACAACCAACTTTATTTTTGCGAGGAAGACATTGTTAGTGTTAAATCCCTCGCTAGGTGGCGTCGAGACAAATTATGTCTGCATTTATTGGGGAAATACTTAAACTTGTTAAATATTAATTATTATTTTTTAATTTATAAACTAACGTTTAGACTTTAGTTTCAGGTGGAAAAAATATAACAAGCAGTAATTGTTGAATGAAACACTAGTATATATTGAATTATTTGGCGGGTATTTGATAAGCCGCCATAGCTCAGTGGTCAGAGCATTCGACCGGCAATCGGAAGGACACGGGTTCAAGTCCCGTTGGCGGCAAGTATCTTTTCTCGGAAGATTTTTCAATGTAAATGAGTGTTTCAGGCTGACAATTATTGCTTGTAATAATGGTTACCCTTTGTGCTATGCATAAAAATCTTGTCTAAACGTTAGTTTATAAATTAAAAAATAATAATCAACATTTAATATAATATAACTTGCATTAAATTTAATAATCTTTCACGATACTGACAGAATCATCCACTCTGAAACGTGTAACAATATATTATTTTACATTAATTTAATGTACATAAACTAAACTTTTTTTTTTACACACAACTAGATTTGAACCCGCTGCCTCTGGATTTGTAGTTGAGAATATAAACTACTCAACCACGGAACTTGAAAAAGGGATGCCAACTATTTGTTTTTAACGACCAATTTATTTAATTTTATTCACCTGAGATTTTTCTCCATTACACTTTTATTTTTGAAATTTATTTTTCTTTTAGAGGAAACCACTTTTACTTTGTAGTGGTAGATTCAATCCAGAATAAAATCAATTATACTTTATAAAAGGTATGGGGATATCTAAGAGGTAGATTCGGGTTCAGGTCCATATTGCTTCTAAAATCATTATTCTTATCTATTTCATCATTTCTTGTTATTGATATTATTTCAATAACGAATCTTCGTGTATAAGATTGGCCTAGTTACCGATCCCTGGGGTATTCTGAATTTCAAAACATCAGCCTCTTTACACGAGTTATTTAATTTATCATGTTGACATCTGAGTACGTTCCTAAAGCGTCACTGAAGGAATTAGTTTAGAATATTGCAGTGTGTTCTGTCCATTCATGAGTTCAACTGGTTGGCGTTGTATGCACGGTAACTGGTAACCCGTGTGAAATACCAGTTATTCTTAATATCAATTCACCTCCGTTGTTCTTAACGAGTTGTCAGTCTGTGCGTCGATTTTACGTGATTGCGTAACTCTTCGGAGTTGTTTATTTGATTATAAAGGTCTTAATTTTACATTTTGTGTAAAGTCGAATGGTGATGTAAAAAAATGATCGTTAGTATTTTTATTAAATCCATCAAAATGTTTTTTTTTCTTACGAAAGTAGCCATAACTTAGAATTAATTATACGAGTCATTTAATAAAACAATTTTACTTTGTTTGAAGCGCAATATTTTTACAATTATTTTGACTATTAATTCCTTACTGGTTTCGGAACAACTGTTCTTTCCTCAGCCAGAGAAAAATACATGCTAATGTAATATAACAAAATAATATATTATTAGGTACTGAAATGGGGGTGGAGGCGTGACCAGAGATTAGTGAAGAGTGGGGGAGGAGGTAGGACGGGCGGTAAATGGGAATATATCTAAGATGGATCTGTTAGAAAATATTTTGTGTTTGTTATAGAATCATTTAAATTAAGGGAGTTCTAAAAATATTTTGAATTTTACCGCACCAGAGTCCCAACTGCTCCCGTATGGAGCCAGTGAGACTATGGTTTCCCTAATTGGTGTAAGTTGAGAGGCTTAAGTGGGGACGGGAAGGAGATGAGGACGAGTAACGTGGGGAAGTATCAGGCTATTCAGGGAATCTGGGAGGCAGGTATTTTTTTTACATGTATACCCCACAAGAGTCACAACTGCTCCCGTCTGGAGCCAGTGAGACTATGTTATCCCTAATTGGAGTATGTTGAGAGGCTTAAGTGGGGACGGGAAGGAGATGAGGACGAGTAACGTGGGGAAGTATCAGGCTATTCAGGGAATCTGGGAGGCAGGTATTTTTTTTACATGTATACCCCACAAGAGTCACAACTGCTCCCGTCTGGAGCCAGTGAGACTATGTTATCCCTAATTGGAGTATGTTGAGAGGCTTAAGTGGGGACGGGAAGGAGATGAGGACGAGTAACGTGGGGAAGTATCAGGCTATTCAGGGAATCTGGGAGGCAGGTATTTTTTTTACATGTATTCCCCACAAGAGTCACAACTGCTCCCGTCTGGAGCCAGTGAGACTATGTTATCCCTAATTGGAGTATGTTGAGAGGCTTAAGTGGGGACGGGAAGGAGATGAGGACGAGTAACGTGGGGAAGTATCAGGCTATTCAGGGAATCTGGGAGGCAGGTATTTTTTTTACATGTATACCCCACAAGAGTCACAACTGCTCCCGTCTGGAGCCAGTGAGACTATGTTATCCCTAATTGGAGTATGTTGAGAGGCTTAAGTGGGGACGGGAAGGAGATGAGGACGAGTAACGTGGGGAAGTATCAGGCTATTCAGGGAATCTGGGAGGCAGGTATTTTTTTTACATGTATACCCCACAAGAGTCACAACTGCTCCCGTCTGGAGCCAGTGAGACTATGTTATCCCTAATTGGAGTATGTTGAGAGGCTTAAGTGGGGACGGGAAGGAGATGAGGACGAGTAACGTGGGGAAGTATCAGGCTATTCAGGGAATCTGGGAGGCAGGTATTTTTTTTACATGTATACCCCACAAGAGTCACAACTGCTCCCGTCTGGAGCCAGTGAGACTATGTTATCCCTAATTGGAGTATGTTGAGAGGCTTAAGTGGGGACGGGAAGGAGATGAGGACGAGTAACGTGGGGAAGTATCAGGCTATTCAGGGAATCTGGGAGGCAGGTATTTTTTTTACATGTATACCCCACAAGAGTCACAACTGCTCCCGTCTGGAGCCAGTGAGACTATGTTATCCCTAATTGGAGTATGTTGAGAGGCTTAAGTGGGGACGGGAAGGAGATGAGGACGAGTAACGTGGGGAAGTATCAGGCTATTCAGGGAATCTGGGAGGCAGGTATTTTTTTTACATGTATTCCCCACAAGAGTCACAACTGCTCCCGTCTGGAGCCAGTGAGACTATGTTATCCCTTATTGGAGTATGTTGAGAGGCTTAAGTGGGGACGGGAAGGAGATGAGGACGAGTAACGTGGGGAAGTATCAGGCTATTCAGGGAATCTGGGAGGCAGGTATTTTTTTTACATGTATACCCCACAAGAGTCACAACTGCTCCCGTCTGGAGCCAGTGAGACTATGTTATCCCTTATTGGAGTATGTTGAGAGGCTTAAGTGGGGACGGGAAGGAGATGAGGACGAGTAACGTGGGGAAGTATCAGGCTATTCAGGGAATCTGGGAGGCAGGTATTTTTTTTACATGTATACCCCACAAGAGTCACAACTGCTCCCGTCTGGAGCCAGTGAGACTATGTTATCCCTAATTGGAGTATGTTGAGAGGCTTAAGTGGGGACGGGAAGGAGATGAGGACGAGTAACGTGGGGAAGTATCAGGCTATTCAGGGAATCTGGGAGGCAGGTATTTTTTTTACATGTATACCCCACAAGAGTCACAACTGCTCCCGTCTGGAGCCAGTGAGACTATGTTATCCCTAATTGGAGTATGTTGAGAGGCTTAAGTGGGGACGGGAAGGAGATGAGGACGAGTAACGTGGGGAAGTATCAGGCTATTCAGGGGAATCTGGGAGGCATTTTTTTTTTTTTTACATGTATACCCCACAAGAGTCCCAACTGCTCCCGTCTGGAGCCAGTGGGACTATGGCATCCCCAATTGGGTTATGTTGTGAGGCTGAAGGTAATGGGAAAGGGAAGGAAATGGAGAAGAGGGAGGTGAGGAAGTACCTGGCTATTAAGATCTAGTCACCAAACACGGCTAACGCCATTTCAAGCAACGTTTCAATTCTGAATACCAGTTATAGGTACCATCGCCCCGGGAACCATTTATTGGATAACCAACATCTCTGCCGTAGGTCACCCCAAGTAGTTCGCTAAGTTTGGTGACTTAGCCGGGGTGCCCGGGTCCATGGGGTGAGGTTTGTCCGGGTCTTGGCGGCAGCTGGTGGGCAGATTTATGTCTGTCCTCAAGCGGCCAAATCAGGAGAGAATGGTCGAGGGAGTCGCTTTGACTTCTCCAGCAGTACTATCTCGAAACATTGCCTTGCACCGCAGTGGGAGGGATGGATTCATGAGTTCGTCACTCCTGGATACACTGACCCCAGATTCCTACCCACCCTAATACCCTTTTCCTTCCCACAACTTCCTCTTCTTCCTTCCCTGAAAAGACCCTCCACACAGCATGCCGAAAGATGAAACAGGCCCTGAGGGGAATTATTTTCTTCAGGGCCTCTTGTGTGGAGCTAATTAGAAAAAAAATTAGATCTAGTTACTAAACCAAGCTATTTCAAGCAAGGTTTCAATTCTGAATGGTGATCTTACACCAGGGAGATGCTGAGAGTAATACTTGTCGTGCCGGAAACGTGCCGCAAGTACACTATACATATATTATTTTTAATGAATTAATTGTGAAATTACGCAAATTAATCGCATAAAATTTATTTGTGCACGATCGGGATTGCGGGATTCAATCCCACAACCGTCGGATTGCGAGTCAAGAGCCAATAACCCGTTGGTGTGATTTTTCACGAAAACGGTGATCTGCAAATTATCCGACTATTATTCTTATTATTAATAATTAACTCTCATATCACTACGGCTATACCGTGAAAAAACATTAGTTTAAAAGTGCCGTGTACAGCAGCCTGTGTCGCTCTCTATAGAGAGAAAGAATTAAAAAAATATTAATAAAAATCATCTAAAAAAAGCCCTATTACTACCCAGGTATAAATGTTATTAAGATTTCCCGGTTTCCCCACTTACAAAAAATTATGATAAAATTGCACTAACACAAACACATAAAGATTTATATTTTTGAATGTAGCTATTACTTTGTGGTTATCCATTATAATAAAATGAAACAATACAACTTTGTATAAACCACTTATATGTGCAAATCCGACCGGTTTCGGAACAAACGTTCCTTCGTCAGGGAAAGCTTATACTAATTTGACAGTTTAGAACAATGTTTTATTAGGGTAGGGGTGGAGCCGTTGTTAGTTAATAATGTAGATTAGTATTATAGGTATTAGTGTAGAGTGGGTGGGTAGGGGAACAAATCCATGATTGGGCTATATGACAATATTTTTTGTTTGTTGATAATAGATTCATTATTTTTAAGGGATTTTTTAATTTCCAAAGCTTCTAAGTTATCTAAACGTTTTCCTTTATGATTAATATGAAGAATATTTATCCCTGTGTTTTTTTCAAAACTATGGTTATTTTCAATGATATGGTTAGCGAACTCAGAAAAATTATTATTATTAAGACACCTTAAATAATGTTCTTTGATTTTTGTTATTTGTTTTTTAATCTACATTATTAACTAACAACGGCTCCACCCCTACCATAATAAAACATTGTTCTAAACTGTCAAATTAGTATAAGCTTTCCCTGACGAAGGAACGTTTGTTCCGAAACCGGTCGGATTTGCACATTTTATAAGTGGTTTATACAAAGTTGTATTGTTTCATTTTATTACATAAAGATTTCTTTAGTAAAAATAATTTACCACAATTAAATATTAGCAAAAGAATAATATCTGTTGGAGGACTAACCGTGCCACTAGTACGAACCACAACGGCACAGCATCACTATACAGGGTGACCGGGGGTAAAGTGCATTAACTTCGGGAGTTGATTCTACATGATGGTAGGAGTAAAAAAGATCAACAACTTTTTCCGAAATTCCAACGTTTTTTTTTCCATACAAGAAGACGTACCTACTAAAAATCCTCAGTGTGAGGTACGATCTTACTTGCTGAGAGCCTGCCGGGCGCCAGATTCGATTGTGATTGGCCCGTATCGTAACGGCGTAAAATAATAAATCTGGCCGCACACGCCGGACTAATTTTATGTTTTTACCTCAAAACTACCCCTTAAAGTTGGAATTTCTAAAAATGTTATGTATCTTTTTTACTTGTACTATCATGTAGAATCACCTCCCGAAGTTATTGCACTTTATCGAAAGACACTCCTGTATATTCAAGGGTATAAAAATATTTAATAAATTACCCCTTGATATACGATCGAAAGAAAACTACGACAAATATTTAAAAAAATAATAATTAAAATACTTTAGAACCACCTCATACCTTTACTTATTGTTTAGAAATATGTTTTATATGCCTTATCAATTCTTTGAATCATTTATAAACTAACCTATATATTTTTTTTTTACTTTTATTTGTATTTTCTCATAAAATCACTAATTAATTTAAATAAATGTAAAAATATTTAATTGTCCTCTCCTAAACACAAGCAGCTGCTGTATTGATTGAAATGTTTCAATAAAATTAGTGATTGAAATATTAATGTTTATATAGTTTTTTACCTGATATAGTTTTACATGACAAAATTTAAAAAATAACTTAGATCATTGATGTAGCTATTCCAAATTCCTGTAATATTCAAAAAACTGTTTCTGAAAAAATTAGAAAATACACAGATTTAGGAAATGAGATTAAAAGAATTTGGCATTCTCGGAATATAAAAATATTAGCATTTGTTATTTCGGCTACTGGCATTATACCTAGGTCTCTGATTCAAAATTTAGGCGTATTAGATTTGTCAAAGAATTTATATATAAAAATGCAAAAATCGGTAATTTTAAATACGTGTAGGATTACAAAAGATTTTTTAAATATTTATATTGAGGGATCAGTAGGATTTATAGGTTCAATTAGGAATTCCACAGAGCCGAACCCTCTGATATGAAAATATCTGGAGTCGGTGAATTATTTTCCCATCTGGTCTCTGGTGGTAACATGTTGTTCTTGTATTGTTTTGTAATTATAATACATATAGTGCAATTGCATAACGTGGATTGACCAGATGATCATTTGGGAAGTGTGTGAAAGGGTTTAGTTTTTCCTGTGGGGAAAATTAAACCCGGACATTTAAATCTGTTGTAAAATTGTAACCTTGTTAAATGTTTCAATAAAATTTTAAAAAAAGAGAAAAAAATGGACTTGTTTTTAAACGCCTGGGTTCTCAAAAGTTGCGTATGAAATGTCGCTAATCAAAAACGTAAACATAAATGAATTGTTGTCCACTATTAGCTCGCTAAAATGGCCGGAAGTTTTGAAAAAAAAAATTATATGAATACCTCATAAGTCTCAGCTGCTTCCGTCTGGAACCAGTGAGTCTATTGCATCCCCAATAGGGGTATGTTGTGAGTCTGAAGGTAGTGGTAAAAATAAGGAGATGGTGAAGAGGATGGCAGGGAAGTACGCTGGCTATTCAGATCTGGTCACTAAACACGGCTAAAGCCATTTCGTGATTTGAAAAAAAATTAAACAAAGGGTCCATTTTTTATCTTTTGTAGCAAACTTAATTTTTATTCCATAACTGGAGTACAAAGAACGCTTTTTTTTTAAACATAAATGTAAAGTGTTTGTTAAAAATTTAAAAGGGAAAATTACTTGTATTCATAAACTTAATTTTTTTTTAATTTTTCCCAGCTATACGCAAATTTTAATAACAAATAAATGTTAAAAGATTATATTATTAAAAAAAAATTCAATTATCATTTTTTTTTCTGATTTTCAATGAATATACATATAAAAAAAATTAAATGCACATCTCAATTTTTTATAAGACGCAACTTTTGAAACCCGAGGCGTTTCTGAATTCAAAAGTTGAAATAATTGACACACCCTAGCCCTAGTGTACAGGGGCACATACAGTGCCGTCTAGATAATACCCTTAACGGCCTCTAACCAGCCAGCGCAGCGGCCGAAAATCGAAATTTCGAAAGATGTTTTTACGATCGAACAGGGCGATTTTAAATGAGAAAGATTAATTATTCCCCATACCAGTTTTTAAAAATTATAACTCAATATCGATTGTATTTCATTCAAAATGTGCTTTAATTTATACCTACATTCAAAAATGCTGAAAGGCGTGATGATAAAACTATAATTTTTTTTTTTTACATTTTATAATAATTTTTCATTTTTATTTATAATTTTTCAATAATAAGATTGCAAAAACAATCTTAAATATACTAGTTTGTAAGACCGTAAATAAATAGACAAACTGAAAAGTTGTCTATTTATTATTTATTTAAAAAGTTGTTTTTCGTCACAAAACACTCGCGCGGATCTTTTATTGAAACTAAAATTATAATTCTGAAACATAGCTTTTCCAAATCATTTATTGATTTATTTTACTGCAAGGTTATAATATTTGAAATGTGTGTTGTATAATACAAAATTTTGTTTGGAAATCTGCCAATGACTTATTATGATAAAAATAAACACATTTTCTAATAATTTTAATTTTAAAACAATCTTTAGAAATCAATTTATATTTTTTTGTGGTAAAGAGTCATTGCAGCTAAAATTTTATTTAAAAATAGCATAATTCCAGTTTTGTCTGGTTATTACTTCTTAAGGCACGCAATAACGAAACGTTAAGCGTTTTATGGTTAACATTTTTGATTGGTATAAAATTGTTCAGTCAGAGAAGTTGACGTTATGTTTCTTATATGCGAAAATGATTTATTTTTTCAGAAGCCATGGAGGTTGACAAAAGTTTGCTGATGAAACCGAAGCAATTACAATTACTGATAGATTTCCTCCTGGAGGATTCGGAGCAGTATCCAGAGGACATTCTGAAAGCGGAGCCGCACCCGAGTGTCCAGACCTTGGTGCAGTTTGCCGACTTGATCTACACCAAGAAAATATCTGGAGAACAGGATGGAGATTATGGGGCGAGGATACTGTCGGGTAAGGTGAAGGATCTTAGTATGGCAGAAGATGGCTGGAAACTCCTGATCTCCGTCAATAACACGAATTCTTCTAACGGTTACTTTGGCGCAGCATTCGTCCACACCGGTTTGCAGCAGGTGGTAGTGGCTCATCGCGGAACTGGCCCAAAAATGCGATGGAGCGTTGTATACAGACACAATAGGCGTCTTCGGCACTAATTTCACATCTTGTATGAACTCTGCTATCACATTTGTGGATTTTATAGGACAAGCCATTCACTCAGCAAACCATCAACACAAACATTACACACTCGCAATCACGGGCCACTCTTTAGGGGCCTGGCTTGCACAAATTACTACGTTTTCAGTCAAGTATTTAGCCATTAAACACGTAGATAGTCAAATTTGCTTAGAAAAGAAAACCGAGGTTGGTATTCATGCAAAGGCGGTTGGTTTTGATAGTCCGGGTGCCCGGGACATGTTGGACCGAGTACTGGATGATTATTACGGCAGGTACGAGAGGAATGTGTTATTAGACCAACTGGACATTACTGTCTACTTGTCGGCCCCCAACCATATCAACACTTGCGGCGTACACCTCGGAAAGATTTATCGCGTCTTTAATGATATTTCTGTATATGACGATATGGTGACTGACATTCTTAATATTGATGTTGGAACTATTCAGTATTCCTTAGCGACTCACGGAGTAAATAATTTTATTGTAGCCTTGATTATTGACAAAAGCGTGAAAGTAGGTGAAGTCATGGATTGGGAAAAAAGCAACGAAAAATTTAATAACCTATTTAAGATCATAAATTGGGACAAAAATTATCACGTCCACGTTGATAATCTCACCGACCTTAGAAAGTTCACTCGGTATAAAGTGGCGAGACTTAAGTCTCCAGAAAAACTTGCCATTGTCTTCAACTGTTCTTTTAGAGTTTTTTCAGAAGTCGAATTGCAAATGCTTTTCAGAATGCATATACTACAGGAACAGAAAAGCGAGTTGATCATCCTAAGGAAATTCATTAAAAATAATAAGCTTAAAGTGGAGAGTAACAAACTGCTCCCCAATTTTGCTTCGGATTATTATAAGCGAACAATAACATGTGAGTCGGGAGAATCATTGGTGGAACTCTGCAAGCGCTTGAAGCAGCTGATGCGGTGGCTGAAGCCGCAGTTCACGCAGGCAGTGGAGGAACAGATTAAAGTCTTCAACCGAGCTGCAGACCTTATCTACTACGCGGAGGGACAGAGCTACCTTGATTTGTTACCCGAGTGTTGGCTAGACTTTACGGGATCCGACGGTTTCAAGCAATTCCTGGTTTCCGACAAGGAACAAGTTCTCTGCCTAGTCACAAGTAGTAAAGACGTTGTATTCCAAATGAGTCGACTTCGGAACATCTTTCATCAAATGGAAAGAAGAAATGGAAACGACTCATCCAACAGTTCCATCAAATATATATGTCAAAATCACTACACATTTCTTAGTCAGTCCCAGCTGCAAAATCGTATTAAAAATTTTGGGTGGTCCGTTGAGAAAGAATTCTTAATGGTGGTAGACTGCACATTATCCCCTATTACATTTATCCTCCAATTGCTTAAAGACGTATATAAAAGATGTATAAAATCCCTAAAACTTGTATTAATTGTGTCGCCGTCAATAGACACACCCGACTTCTCTAAATTCTGTAAAACTGTAAACTTAAACAGTGATGTTCATTTCTCAGACCTAACTCCTGACTCAAGGAATAAAATATTTGATCTAAATAATGTTATAACTATTGGGGAAAAGGGGTATAGTTTTGAAAGTTTCCTAGGTGAGGACCGTTCTGTTTGTAATAACAATCAGATCCTAAGTTCAGAATACTTAAAAAATTTCGCAACAGTTGAAAACTATTCAATCAACATAAAGGACACGCGTCCTACCCTCAGTAATATATAATATATTTAATTTGTCTTTTCAATATTTCAAATGGCAGACTGGACGCCCTGGATTTAACCAAACTAATCCAACTGCGAGTACCTACCCGTAATACAAGATTGAATGCGCCTTACTTCGTTAACGCGCCTACTAATAATTACTTCGAAAACTCGCCTATCGAAAGGCTTCATCGACTAGGAAATAAATATAACTCAATCGATGTTTATCGTCATCTGTCAGTGTCCAAATTTAAATTCAGTATATTGGAACAGTTACAATAGAACTATAAATCCCCATCTTGAAATTTTGTGTGCACAGTTTATTGTAAACCCTCATAGTTAAGTTCCGTCAAAACACCTACAATATAGGGCGTAATAAAGGTTAGTAATTTATAATTTATAAACAAACCTTATAAAAACTGTTCTTGTCTATCGTTGTAACAGGTAATAATAACAAATTTACTTTAACGACTTATACTTTGATTAACATTTTAATTTGATTGTAATTAGATACTCTGTTATATTATATTATCGAACTCATTTGTCCTCACCGTGATAGTTTACTGAAGTATCCGACATTATTCCATGGTTTCAGTATAAAGGGGATTGGTATATTTATGGTATAAAGTATTTCGTCTTCGGAAATTGAATTCCTTGCAGAAATTCTGACGATAAAGTAATTGGTCAAAATGGAATTGTTTTGTATATTAATTTTAGTGCGGTGCAAGTCGGTAGTATGTATTTTTGTTTAAAATCAACTTCGCTATGTATTCAACACATAAATTGCACATATATTAAAAACTCACCATTATTATTATTTGTTATATACGTATATACATATAAAACTGATTTTTTTCTCTTTATTGTATAATTCTATACTTTTTACTTACCAGCTTTATTTATATGTACCATGTGTAAAAACTATTCATGTTTTCTTTGTATTCTAAACACACCTGTATGCACTAAAACATAAAAATGTAAATGTGTGTAAAAGCCCATAAGGGCGTTAATGATTAATAAATAAATAAATATACAGATGCCTTTCTTTAAATTAAACATTAAAACTAGCCTAGAATTCTTTGAGAGTTGTGTAAAGTTACCCAACACTAACATCCTGGTGGTAATGAGCGGGTTGAACCGCGAAGACCTGGATACTGGGGCCGACTGGCACCAGCTCAAGGGGATCGACATCATCCTCGCCGAGGGAGATGCACAACTCATCTTTAGAGATACCTGCAGGAAAAACCAGGATAAATGCATTTACTTGTTTGAAGTGTTAGGCCGAGATGTGTACTGCAAAGAAGTATTTAATAGGCGTTTCTATTTAGACAGGAAATTTCTTCACAGCGCATATATTGACGTGAAGAAGTTCGCGGAAACCGAACATGCTGATGACCTGTTTGTTATTAACAGTGAGACAAACAAGAAGTTACTCGAAGAATTGACAAAGAATTGCAGAAAAAAACATGTGTTCGCACAAAATATACTTATTGCGTCCACAGAAGAGGAGGTGGATGTTATTCAAAAATATATTTATAAATGTATTCATTTTGTAAAACTTTGTCAAAGCGAGGAGAAACTAGAGTGGCGTTATTCCCACGGCTCTGTGAAGAACCTGCTCTCTTTTATGTCCTATGAGCCAATAAATGAAATAGATTTATGTAAAACAGGAAGAAGCCTGACTGTAATAACAGAAGACTCCGGGATGGGGAAGACAACTACCCTGTCTGGCTTGTCAAGACTCATGAATGCACCATGGGTTATTTATTTTGAATTAAAACACTTCCAAGGGCATATAGGTGATAAATTATCAGGTACGCTAACTCATAAAAGTGTAGCAAATTTTCTGCTAAGTGAGTGTGGCTCTCAGGCTGACGGGTTGTTAGAGTATTTGCTAGAGAGTAAAATAAATTCCAAGCAAGTCGTGTTAATGTTGGATGGGTATGACGAGTTGGATGATTATGTTCAGGATAAAGACAAGGAGAGTGCCAGACAGAATATAATCAAGCTCCTTATATTCCTTAAACATATTCCAACAGTCCAAATTTTCTTGACCGCTCGGAAATATTTTAAAACATCGTTAGAAAAGGAATTATGCAATTTATGTATGTCATTTGTACCATTTAACGAAGAAGAGCAACTGAACTTCTTAGTTGTGATTTGGCGATCCTGCCTCTCCCTCGAGCTGGGAGATTACGGAGAGGAAGTGGAGGTACGACTCAAGGAATATGCTGGAGATGTGTTACGACAAGCAAAGGAAGTACTGGGGCCAGACACGGAGTGCATCATGGGGGTTCCCCTGCAACTTAGAATGCTGGCCAAAGTGTTCAGGCCGACAAGTGATTTGTTGCTCCATTCTCCTGAAGTTTTATTAAAAAAAATCAACTTAGAAAGAACATCAAATCTGTACAAGATGTTTATTTCGTAACAATATGAAATTTACCTAAACGATAAAACATGTCTGGGAGCAGCGGCGGATGAACTAATAATAAATCTTTTTACTGACAGTATAACCATAATGCACTGTGTACTTGGATTCAAAACATTCTTTCCTCATTTTTATGCTAAGCACTTTGACACCATCAAAGATAGATACCTAAATAAATTAAACAGAATTGGTTTAGTTCAAACAAAGGGAGACGGAGATTCACAATTTATCCACCGTACATACGCAGAATATTGCTGTGCGCAAATGGTTGTCCACTGGCTCAATAAACTAACCCTCCATTGCAGGTATGAACTGTTTAAAGAAATCATTGTCCCTCAAATCCTGCTTCATCCTGACAGTAAGATCATCAGGATGTTTTTGAATGTGATATTAAATGAAACAACAATGTCAGAGACTGCTGTTGAATTAAATGCTAAATGCATTGTACAACTGTGGAATGAAGACAGTTCCATATTCAAGAATCAAAGCCACCAAACTGTTCTTCATATTGCTGTCATTGAAAATAATGTATATATCGCCACACTGCTCCTCAGGGGATTCAGTGCAGAAGAAACCTTTGTCTCTTTAATACAACAATATGATCTTAATAATAACACTGCAATAAATTTATTGAATAAACCTACACAAAAAAATATCTTTGAAGGTGAATTAGTATTGGACACAATGACAACAAATATTTTACAACGTATCGCAGTATGTTCTGATGAAACTGAGGTAAATTTTTTTTTGCAATTTTATACCGAAAAGTTTTTAAATCTGTTGAAACTGATGAATCTGAGGAAATGTTTTTTTTTGAGCGATTATTCAATTCTCTTGATAGTCGAGGAAGGGGAAACTCATATGAAGGTCCAATAAATTACAATCCAGATGAACACGTTATTATTGATTTATTTTATCGGGTTATTAGAAAATATATAAATTGTACTTCGAGAATATTTGATAGAGTAAAAGAAGTTGAATTAGTAATTAAACCATTTAGAAAGGCAGTTGAAACTAAGAATGTTAAACGTGTTAAAGAAATTTTATTTAATAAATTAGAAAATAATGTTGAACGGTATTGCTTTTTATTAATGATACATAAAAATCGTGACATGCAAACAGTCCTTCACATTGCTGTATGGGAGGGCCACCTCGATATAGTCAAACTACTCGTGGAGCAAACTGCTGTTCCTTTCACTGTATTAATGGCACAGAGGGAAGAGTGGACGATAACTCCTTTACATAGAGCCGCTTTAATGCGTCAACATTATATTACCAAGTATTTGGTGGAGCGCGGTGCTGACATTAATATACGCAGTAAGGGAGGCAAATCTGTTCTGATGTACGCAGCCCAGACTGGAGAATTACTAACTGTAAAGTGCCTTGTTCAAAGAGGTGCTGACATCCACGCTAGAGATGTGTCAGGCTGGACTGTTTTACATTACGCGGCATATGAGGGATATCTCCCGGTAGTAGAATACTTCCTGCAGCAGGGGGTGGACCCTGCCAGCGTGGACAGGATGGGAAGGACCGTACTAACTATGGCATTATTGAGTGAGAAGTGGGATGTTGTGCGGCTGCTGCTGAATTGGAGAGTGGATGTTAATGCGGATGGAGGTAGAGCTCTTAGTGATGCTATATGGTATGGTGAATGGTCTATAGTGGAGGCTTTAGTAAAAAAAGGAGCAGCCCTTAAAGAAGGTCTAATACGGAAGAATTTATCCGAATTTAAAGTAAGATATCCGAATTATAAATTTAAAAAATAATTATCACTTTAACCTCTCAAGTCTAGATACTATAATACCATGTTGGTAGGAAAATCAGTCAGATTTTTTATTTTTTTATGTGAATACTGCACAAGAGTCCCAATTGCTCCCGTCTGGAGCCGGTGAGACTATGGCAACCGCAACTGGGGGAAGTTTTGAGACTAAAGTTAGCGGGGAGGGGAAGGAGATGGGGGTGAGGAAGATTGGGAAGTACTTGGCTATTTAGATCTAGTCATCAAACATGGCTAAACTTTCGATTCGATTATCATGCCTGCCAAATTTAAAATCGAGCGTCTTATTTGCACGATGCAAGTAAGCGAAAAAGGGTTTTTATTTATTTTGTGCATATTTTTATGAGAATTAAAAAAGTTAGATCATTCAAAACCTCAAATATAGTCTTAGCCAAAAGAGTTATTTCAAATTGTTTCTTTTATTACTTCCTAAGACTTAGGTAAGACATGAAAAAACATTTTTTTAATGGTTTAGGCTTATATTTTTTGTTATGTGCATTATAAATTATGAGTTTGAGATGTATAAATAATCTCAAACCCTCTGAGCCTAATACTCACAGATATGAATGTGAAAACTCTACTTGCGCGAACAAATATATCACAAAGAAATGGCACGAAGAAAAAACTCCAGGGAAAATATCAGAACCACCAACCTTGTTTTGTAGTTTTTGTAGCTTGGAGGCCTCCGTAATATCATCCAATCAATAGTTAAATTCCGTCAATGCAATCCTTAGGTGACTTGAAAATTTGCACAAGAAATGAAATTTGTCAATCAATACACAAACTCATAAGTTTTTCACAATGATTAAAATTTTCCAAGAAACAAACAGTGTCAGTTATTTTCTTGTTTTAGATTCTATTTTTGAAAACAATCCATTTAGGTGTCTCTGCTAAATCCAAGGAGTGAGTAAGTACCCTCTTTGTGATAAATATTTATTTAAATTTTCGAACAAAAAAAACATATTGCAATGCGTAACCATTATGTAAATAATAATTTTATTGTAATTCCAGTACATAGAAAAGCTAGTAAAAGCTTCAGTTTATCCGTAGCATATTTTTTGATATTCGTGCTGTAAGCCGATTCGTCAAGATTAATCTAAATAGGATTTCACGCATAGCTTCATCTTAAAAAACATTTTAGTAAGATGTGGATAATGTATATATATATAACCCGGCTAATGGCAGCACACATGCACACATGCACACATACACACATACAGTTGTTTACGCTTTAAAATTAATTAGTGTTGTTATGTCATTAGGCCTGGGGTTTCACATAAGCCGCTATCTTTCAGGTGTCCGCATTTTGTTTATTGACAGACGTTCTTTTATGAGAACTGTGCCAGTTAAATTGATTCCCTGTATTTATTGATTGTAAAGACAAAGTTATATTGAAAATAAAACAAGATAGCTTTAGTATTTACTATACATGTAAGTTGTTTTCGAGCTATCTATATATATTTCTTTGTATGTTTTTTATTGCTCACTTTTGTTGCATGTCACAATGAAGATGAAATTGAAAGATAAGTTTTAAACCAAGACTAGAAAGTATACCGGGTTATGACGGATATTTGCATGAAGGTGATTCCGATAAAAACAATAGTTGGATAATAAATGACAGCAAAATTTTCGGATTTCTGTGGTGATAATAGGAGATTTTCAAACATAGTTGGGATATATGTGAATGTTTGTCTATCTTTTTAAATTAAAAAAAAAAAAAAAATTGGAGAGCGCCGTTTTTAACATTGTCCCAAAACAACTATTTAGAGTTATTTATGAACAGTTAAGATATGATGTTTTATTTGAGCATGGAACGATCTTTTGAAATATGTTTAATTACACATTTAAAAAGTATTATTGGTCGGCGAGACACATACATGCTTCATACATACATTTGAGCACAGCCTAAAGCATAAATATACCAATCCCTAGATCGATATCTTCGGGCCTTTTCTATGGGACAAATTTCGACAACAACTTCACCACGGAAAAACAAACCCGATCTTGGTAGAAGGGAGTTTAAGGCCATTTGTCATAGACAATGGCACAAGGCCTGTCATAGACAATATACTCGACCTACTTCATTAGCCCAATAAATTATTAAAAAAAAATTGCAAAGCAGAAAAATTCAAAAACTTTTCCACAGGACAACAAGGTTCCATGTGACAAAGATGGTTCTGAGGAAACGAGATTTACATAGTTTTTTACAGCTCATTTTCTCAGGAGGGAACTTTGTCAGATGGAAACCTGTTATCCCGAGGAGATGAAAAATCAATACATTAGAAAAATGAAAAACTCACAGGTGCATGTTTTAAATATTTTTTTTTTTATTTTCAAAAAGACAATGGATAAACAACACATAAAAATGATAGATTGCACATGAGTAAGAAACTAATGTTGACTGGGCCATAATGTATTCACGCCTGTATTACAGCTTATCCTCGGGGTACATTGTACTTGTCATATAATTAACATTAATAATATGACAAGATCGTACCTCGAGGACTTGTCATATTATTACTGTTAATATAATTAACAGTATTAATATGACACGTATTATATAATTGTTCATATATCCAACAGAATATCCATAAATACATTATTTGGCTTAATACAATAACTCTGTAATCTTTTATATAAAATGTACAATAAATACTAATACACAAAAAATAATAGCACAAATTACAAGCACAAAAACAGCACACGAAAAAAAACACAAAAACAAAAAGCTTTATACAAAATATATGAAAATACGTAAACATTGGAGGTTGCCCACCACGTTCTAAGGAAACAGATGGTTTCCTCCTCCACAGTACACGTCAAGACTCTAATTTTTGTTTATAAAGAATCTACTTTTTATTAAAATGACTCTAGATCTCCAATGTCCAGGCATATATTGTTAGCAGACAGTATGCGAGTGCGTACATATATTTAATTATTTATTTCACAGTGTCACGTCTCATCTCCGCCACTCGATGTAGCTGAAATAAAAGTTTATTAGTATAAAGGAGAAGAGTTCAGGCTGAATGCTGTAGAAATGAGATCCCTGAGGCGTATGTGTGGTAAAACCATGTATGGTCGTTTGAGAAATGTGGAAGTCCGCAAAGAATGCAAGGTTGATGTAAGCGTAATGAGTAAGATCAAGAAAGGAACGCTCCGATGGTTTGGGCATGTAGAGCGAATGAAAGAGGAAAGGAGTGTAAGGAGAATATATGAGGCAAATATGAATGGTAGAAGAAGTCGAGGACGCCCAAGAAAGAAATGGCACGACCAAGTGAATCAGATACTTGAGTCGGGCCATGTCAAGAGTCAGAATAATAGAAGAGCATGTATGAGACATTGTATGAATGTAAACGAGGCAAGGAATGTGTGCCAAGATCGAGTTGTTTGGCGGTCCGTCCTCTCTGCCTACCCCTGCGGAGAAACGGCGTAATGGTTAGTTAGTTAGTTAGTTTAGAGTTCAGGCAGTCCCGCCGAGGATGAGCGGAGCCATCAGTCCAGTCGCAAGCAAGACTCGGCATCAGCATCCCAAGCCGGCTTCTCGGTAGGCCATTAACCCATTACCTCCATGACGATGTCTATAGGCATCAAAAAAATAGATGAAAAGTATGATTTTTTTTCACTGTGAATAAAGCTAAATCCCACCAAGTTTTTATGCAGCACTTACAGATTGGTATGTTAGCTTTCAATAATTAACATCATTTAATAAATTTGATTAATTATTATATTTTTAATAATTTTTTTACTAAAACCCTGAAAATAGACCCATTTTGAAATAAAAAAAAAATTTAAAACAGAAAAAAATAAAACATGTGTGAATCACATATTGTTATCAAAAGGTTAAATGGTTGGCAACACTGTTTCAACATAGTATTTTATGCATAAGATGACCGCTAGATGTCACTGAAATCAGTTGATGCCTGCGCGCAACGTTTGGAGGTTAGCTGTCACAGTGTTTACATACGTTTTTGGTTAACTTTACTTCAAACAATACGGTTTTTTAGTGTTTTTGTGAGTGATTTTTATTAAAATTAATAGTTTGTCTAGAGTTTTCGTATATTTTGATCAAACATGTCGAAAATACCTACTTCTTCGACTCTTATTCGTCGTTATAATACGAAACCATTAAATCACGATGAAATGATAGCAGAGTTGGAGCGCTCTTTTAGCGATTGTGAAAGTGATGACAATAATGTGCGCGCTGTTGTTGTGATTCCTCCAGAGAACGTCGATGAACAGACGGACGAAGAGCATATTGACGATGATTTGATGGCATTTAACGAAGATGCGGAGGTGGATAACTTTCGAGATATTGCCGGCACATTCGTTATCGAGCGCAACATCGAAATTGAGAAAATTGATGAGTCATGCCATGCCGAGCATGAACCAGATGATTTCGCTAATGACCTTGACTGGAATCAGCCTTCGACATCATCTGGTACGAGTCGTAACACCTTGCGAATATCTATTTCAAATGCACCACCAGCCAAAAAATCAAAACTACAGTACAAAAAGAAGTCTCACTATAAACAAAAGTGGTCTAAGGCATTGAAAAGAAACACCAGCCATATCTGTTGCGTTCCTGAACCGCTGAATGTGGTGCATAAAGATATGTACGAAAAGTTGAAGTCTTATAATGCTTTCCAATTGTTTTCATTATTCTTTGATGACAAAGTGCTTCAGTTTATTCTTGAGAGTACAATCAAATACGCTAGATTTAAAAGCAATACCGAATTCCAGTTAGATATATACGAATTGAAACGTTTTCTTGGTTTTCTTGTGTTGACCGGCTACAATACATTGCCATCTACCACAGATTATTATTCGTCTGACCCGACCTTGGGTGTAAGCATCATCAAAAAGGGAATCAAACGACCACGTTTCGAGCTTATAAAGCGCTATATACGTTTTTGCGATAACAACAATCTAGATAAAACCGACAGAATGGCTAAGGTATAGTAGCCATAACATAAAGTTTTTTATATTTATTATTCTCGACTAAAGTTAATCGTTCCATCTTTCCTTGTAGGTTCGTCCATTGTTCAACATGCTGAACGTGAAATATCTTCAATTTGGTGTTTTTGCACAAAAACTTTCCATCGACGAGCAAATGGTGCCATATTTCGGTCGACATTCTTGCAAGATGTACATTCAGAATAAGCCAATCAAATTTGGCTACAAGATTTGGTGTCTTGCTTCCTCCGAAGGCTACCTGTTCCAAGCAATGCCGTATTCCGGAGCATCTGATACATTCGACCCCGAATTAGGTCAGGGATCGTCCGTCGTACTGTCTATGATGGAATATATAGAGTTCCCCGCACGCCATGAGCTTTTTATGGACAATTTCTTCACATCTCACCATTTGATGTGTATCCTGAAGGATAAGAGAATGTGCGCTACTGGCACATGTAAACCAGTTCGCTTCCCTAACCTTGAAGCTTCAGGAAAGTTGAAGACAGGAAAGCAATTGCCTAAAGGTAACATTTTCTTTTATATTTATTTCCCTTGTGCATAGCGTTCATTTACCTAGTCAAAGTGTACCTCTCACCGCTTTTATAATTACAGGTGAATTTGATGCGGTGGTAGACGTAGAAAACCAAATCCTCGTATGCCGTTGGCAGGACAACCGTGAAGTAACAGTTTCCACGAACTATGATCGAATGGAGCCAGTAAGTCAAGTGCAGCGTTGGCAGAAATCGAAGAAAGACAAAAAAGGCAAAGTTTTGGAGGAAGCATACAAAAAAAAAATCGATTGCCCGGCGCCAATACGAAATTATAATTTAGGAATGGGTGGAGTAGACCTCCATGATAATGGTATTCAAAATTATCGGGTCAACATTCGGTCAAAGAAGTGGTACTGGCCTTTATTTGTATCTTGCCTCAGCAGCGCTCTTGTAAATGGATGGAAGTTGCAATGCTTCTTGAGGAAGTACGAGCATGATATGGGAAACCAGATGACTAGGCGACAGAGAAAACCTTCCCAGAAGGCATTCCGTGTGGAGGTTACCCGTACTCTTTTATTGTCTTTTCCAAATCAGGTCAATGCCGAATTCGGAGAATCTCGTGTAAAGGAAGGCCATGACGCAGAAGATGGGAATCATGTGCCTCGAATGCAAGAATTTCATTTGCCATATCGTGGAGAAACTCGTATTCGTTGTGCTCTGTGTAAAAAAAATCCAACGGTCTATCGATGCCGGGCCTGCAACCGCGCCCTTCATTTTGACTGCTTCGAACGGTATCACTTAGAGAATAATTTGGTTAGATTTGGTTAGTTTTCCTCATTCTTGAATGTTTTTTCTAATATTGAATTATTTGTTATTTTGCGTATTTTCCATTATTAATTGTTTTTTCATTGAATTATAAACAATGGCAATTATTTATTTTAAATTATCAATATAAATCATACAGTTTACTGCATTTTACCCATAGTTGACGTACATTTTGCTTAGGGGGGTTACCTCCAAGCGTTGCGTTTGAGCATCAATTTTCTAGAAGCTCTGGTGAGAGGGTGGGGGGGGCGGAAAATTCTAAAACTGATTTTGGGCACTCCTTTAAGTCTATACTATTGGGTTATAATAATGATTCAAGTTTATAAAAATAAAAATAAAATCATGGAGGTAATGGGTTAAGGAGAATGTTGGGATTAACAGGTTAAGGGGGAAAGAAACCTGAAGACCCTAGGGAAAAAGTAAGCATCGGGTCACTAGAGGCAGGGTGTAAGGGCACCGGTCCACTACGGTCAGTCTTCGGGTCTGCTCATGGCAACGGGGAAAGCGTGGGAGGGTTATTTATTTATTTATTTATTTACGCCCTAGTGGGCTTTTACAAAGATAGATAATAACAGTTAGGCAGGTATGTAGTACACAATACACAATGATTAAAATAATCATGAAAAATAAAATTAATTAAAATTAAAATCATACATTTCATTAAAGTAATTATAAAGATTTCGTTTTATAACTAATGTGGAATCTGCAAACATGTCTACAATATTCCCAAATTTATTGCCAAAATAATGTAATCTATTTATAAGTGTATGAGCTTCATAGTTTGTTTTAAAATTGTCACAGAAGAAGGTAGCACTTTACCTCGTATTTCTGGTCGGTACGTAAAATTTTATTTTGGCGAGAATTTCAGAGTTGTCAATGCAATTATTAATGATTTTATTTAATAGTACAAGATCAGAGATGATTCGCCTATCGGACAGCATAATTAAGTTGAGTTGTTTCATCAAAAGGACAGAAGAACAAAATTATTAAGAGAAGAACAAAATTATTAACGATCGTCAATACGGATTCCGGCGGAACCGCTCGTGCGGTGATCTTCTCGCGTATGTGACGCATGTTTGGAGGCGATGCTTGGAACGTTTCGGTGAAACCCCAACGGTTGCACTGGACATCTCCAAGACCTTTGACCGGGTTTGGCACCGAGGACTTGTCAACAAACTGCATTCTTACGGACTTCCCGCATCCTTGTGTACGTGGATTGCCGACTTCTTGAGGGAGAGGTCGATTCAGACGGTAGTCGATGGTTTCATCTCTTCCTCACACTCGATAAATGCTGGCGTCCCGCAGGGATCGGTTCTGTCTCCGACTTTGTTTTTGTTGCACATCAACGACCTTTTGTCATGTGCACCAATTCACTGTTACGCGGATGACAGTACAGTTCATGATAGCTTTTTGTTTGACAAGCCCCCAAAGGGCTCACAAACTCCAACAGCTCGTAGGGCTTTGAAGCAAAGAATGGACGGTTACCTCGAGAGTGTTTTCTCTTGGGGTAAAAATAATCTCGTTGAATTTAATGTTTCAAAGACCCAATCTTGTCTGATTACGTCTAAAAGGGATCGAAATGAAAATCTAGTCTCTTTCAACGGAAGCAATCTTCCGAACAGGCCCTCCATCGAAATGCTTGGTGTAACCCTAAGTGACCAGCTCAGGTATGGGGGCTCCATCGAAGCCAGAGTAAAGTTAGCCTCACAGAAACTGGGCGTACTGTACAGGGCCCGCAGATACTTTAATAGTACACAACTGCTAACCCTGTACAAATCACAAGTGCGCCCCACGGTTGAATTTGGCAGCCACCTCTGGTCTGGAGCTCCAAAATACCTGAAAAATACCCTCGAGTCTGTGCAGAAACGGGCGGTCCGTTTGATAGATTCTCCCATCTTAACAGACCGATTGCAATCTTTAGAGCACAGGCGTCGGGTGGGAATGCTATCCTTGTTCTACCGGTGTTACAATGGAAGATGCTCCGAGGAACTAGCATCATTGATCCCTTCGGCACCGGTGCATAGTCGGGAAACACGCCAAACGCGTGCCCAACATTTGTACACGGTTGACATTTGCCACATGAGAACGGGTCGTTTCTTCGACTCGTTCTTGTGTTCAACAGCTCGGCTGTGGAATGATTTGCCGGCCTCTGTGTTTCCTCCTTCCTACAACATGGGTCTCTTCAAGACCAATGTTCATTCCTTCCTCTCCTCAAAAAGACCCTCCACACAGCATCCCAGATGACATAGGCCCTGAGGGAAATTGTTTTCCTCAGGGCCTCCTGCGTGGAGTTAACGTAAAAAAAAAAACATGGTTAATATTTTTAATTGGAATATTCAGCTTAAAGTTAATAAATCTTAGGAATTTGTGCTGTACCCTTTCTATATTGTCGGAATGTATTTTATACAATGGGTACCAAATGGGCGAATTATACTCTACCTGGCTTCTTACTAAAGAAGTGTATAATATGTTTAAACACTCTAGTGACTTAAAATCACTTGCTGTTCTGCATATAAAACCACGCATTTTTATAGCTCTATTTGTTATTTCATTTACGTGTAGAGTAAATGTTAACTTTTCATCAAATATAACATCTAAGTCCCTGATCTGAGCGACTGGTGTCAATATTACATTATTTAAAGAGTACTCATAATTTATATGACTTTGGATTTTATGAAAACGAATAACTTGGCACTTTTGATTATTAAGAAATAGGGAGTTGATCACACACCAATGAAACAATTTATCTAAATTAGATTGTAAAATATGGCAATCCTCTATATTACGTATCATTTTATATATTTTTAAATCATCAGCGAAGAGCAAAACTTGTACATCTTTAAATATACTAATAATGTCATTTATAAACAATAAAAAAAGAATTGGTCCAAGGTGAGATCCATGGGGAACCCCACTTGTGGCTTCGAATATATAAGATTCTACAGAACTTATTTTAACACAAAGCTTTCTTTTACTAAGATAACTATTAAACCATTTCAATAAGGTTTCTTTAATGCCCATCAAACTTAGTTTATTTACAAGAATATGTTGCCTAACTTTATCAAAAGCTTTGGAAAAATCAGTGTATATAGAATCCACTTGATGCTTAAGGACATGGAAATCAGTAATATAATTTTCATAAATGATTAAGTTACTTAAAATATTTCTACCTGTGATAAAACCGTGCTGATTGGGATCAATTATATTATGGATTTGTTTTTTAAAGACATCTAGGACCAATGATTCAAAGAGTTTTGGAATAGCTGACAATATACATATTGGTCTGTAGTTTGATACATCGCTTTTATCACCCTTTTTTCTGAATAGGCGTTAAAAAGCTTTTTTTCCACTGATCTGGAAAACACCCTGATGACAAAGACTTGTTAAATAGTATAAATAATGGAAAAGTCAAACTTTAAATACAATATTTTAAACATATTAGAGGAAAACCATCCGGTCCGGCAGATTTATTAGAATCTAATGGTTTTATACCCTTTTCTATTGCAGCTTTTTCAATAAATTAATGGCTTAAATTAAGTGATTCTTCAAGAGACATATCTTTAGGGATCTCACTATCAAGAATATCCATGTCATAAACACTTTTAAATGAATCTGCAAAAATATTGACTATGCCTTCGGTACTGTCAGTACATTTGTTATTAAGATACATAGTATTTGGTAAACTACAATTATTCTTTCGCTGAGCATTAGAAAAATTCCATAATCTTTTTACATTATGACGAACCTCTTTTTCTATTAAACTAGCATAATCATTGTGACATTTTCTGTATAGGTCTTTGCATTGCCTTCTTAAGTTAGTAAAATTTATATAAGGTTATGCAGCGGCTGCCTTGGGAGTCATCTCTTCAGTTGATGCAAAATGTTCATTTTGGTACGTTGCGACTGCATGACTACTGCCGGGTCTCACAGGAGTGCTTATATCTGAAAATGAGTAATGTTAATGTTCAGTTTATTATGTTATATACTAAACGCTTATTATTATACTCCTGAACAACGTATGTATACTCCTGAACAACATGTTTACTAAATGTACATACCTTCGTTAACTCCTAGGACCCCTTTGGCAGGAACAATCTCACTGCTGGTGCCTGCATAGGCATTTTGATCTGAAATAAATATATTTAATATATTAACTAAAATTTGGGAACCAAAACTACTTTTTTTTTCCCTTTCAAGAAATATAAAACAAATATACATACTTTTTAATGTAGCTATAATTTTGTGGTTATCCATTATGAATAAATGAAACAATGTAACTTTTTTTGAATTACTTATATATTTGAGTAAAGCCGACCGGTTTCGGAACGATCGTTCCTCCTTACGTTTGCCCTGAAGAAGGACCGGCTTCGGAACGATCGTTCCTTCTTACGTTTTCCCTGAAGAAGGAACGATCGTTCCGAAACCGGTCGGCCTTACTCAAATATATAAGTGGTTCAAACAAAGTTACGTTGTTTCATTTATTTAAATATTCATGTCTTCGTTAACTCCTGGTATCCCTTTGGTAGGAATAACCTAACTGCTGATCCCTAGGTAGAAGTTTTGTTCTGAAATAAATATATTTAACACATTAACCAAAGTTTGGAAGCAAAAAGTAGAATACTTTTTCCCTTTCAAGAAATATTCAGGAGCATTGTAATAAACTTTTGGATTCTTAAAACAAAATATTATCCAAATAGCGAACGTCTGGGGCATGCCTATGTAACTAACTATCCATCCATCATGCCGTTTCCCCGCAGGGGTAGGCAGAGAGGACGGACCGCCAAACAACTCAGTCTTGGCACACACTCTTTGCCTCACTCACATTCATACATCGTCTCATACACTCTTCTATTATTCTTAATTTTGACATGGCCCGCCTCAAGTATCTGATTCACTTGATCGTGCCATGTCTTGACATGGAGTAAGCCGATTAAATCTGAATAAATATAAAAATAAATAATGATGCGATTTGAGATTACATACCTTTTTGATGTTTGACGCAATTGTGGTCCCTTGGCACCGTAATACCTACTTGATGCTGTGCGATTTTGTCGAGTTGGGGCCTACAATGAGAAATAAATTCAGTTTTAGGCAAACAACGACAAAATGAATCATATAAACATCGTTGTAATAACGGATGAAAGATTATCACCTGCATTTTTGTCGCCATAACTTTCACTTGAATGTCCTTTTCCTTTTTTCAGTTGGCTTGGGTAAATCTGTGAATTTTCTAATGCCGGGAAGATGTAGGGTTGGCAAGGCATATTTTTCTATTGCGCCGTTTACCGTGTGTTTACTACGTATTGTAAAATGAGATCCACAAACTGAATCTCCTTTTGCTAGCATCGGATTTGTAATAAAATCGATTCTATTCTCCGCGACCACTCACGAAACTGACTTTCTTTAATTATGTAGTTGGGATATCTATGTCGAATAGAATATCTGTCAGCACAGCCTTAACGCAGCACGGCTTTTTAATATTTCCTCTAAGTGCTTTGACATGAAACATTTTAAATTCAAAATTGTTACGTATTGGTATAACGCGACCAGACAATTCACTGACAGTTGCAATCATAAACACATAAACCCCCGAACCGGATGTACGGTTCAATGGCGTATTTGTCATTTCCGTTTACTATCTACAATTCAGTTCATCTATGAATCCCGATCTTTTTTGGAGTTACAAGGTTAGTACAGAGATATACGCCCCTGGCCTAAAGGTTAATAAGCTAACCGAAATTAATAACATATTTACTTTGAAGAAAGACATAACTTATCAAACACAATACATGTAGGTGAAGCACAGACACAAAGTGTTGAAACAACTAGATTTGCACGGCCAAAAGCATTTTCGTTATTTGTTTTTGGGGTGAAATGCCGTGTTGCGCTACCTCCTTCTTTAGCCAACGTTTCGGACATCGTTGCAGTGTCCATCATCAGGGCAGATCCGGTAGATGTGTAATTTTAGTGGTGAAGTGTGTGCTTATTTACTTCGAAGCGATACCATGTTGTCAGCTCCACTAACTTTCACCGGTTCAAAATAACCGCGATAAGTAGTGGCGTCATTGCCGCGGAAAGGAATAGAAAGTTCACTAAATCGTAGTATTTATGCTAGCCAGGGGCAAGTCCGTTGGCGAAATGCCGACGGAAGTGGCTCCATCTCTTAACGATTTCTAAAAATTAGAAATCATAATGGTAAGAATTTTAGAATTAGAATTACAATGGTTAAAGCGAATTAAATGTCCGAAACGAAAGCGCACCTCAAAAACAAATAACGAAAATATTTACATTACATTGTTTAAACACATATTATATTTGTCTTTAATTGAATATAACTCTTTATTAAGATTGGGGTGGTTCCAATATAAATATATAGGTGATGATAATACAGTTAGTTCAGAAAACACTAAAACTATAATTAAAAATTATTACCAATCGGCTATTCCTCCAACTTCTTCATTTTCTGGGTCTTCGGATGTCAGGAATTTCATTTTACGCATAGAAGAATTATCCAGATGCCGGAAGGTGGAGTTGTCCTCGGTTGTTACCTCTTTCTCTGACCTCCTGGAGGGAAGAGCTCTTTCCTGGTTTAGAACTATTTTTGATGACTCTTAGGTCTTGGTCAACCTTGAAAAAGCTCCTCATTTCTCGTTTTGACGTTTGTATCAACCAAACGGAAGCTTTAAAAGCCTTGTTCGCTCTGAAGCAAAAGTTTAACCAGGCTATAGTTGAATATGTCGAAGATGTTCAGTTGCAAACTTAAGGTTGGATGTTCCGTTCTCTGAGGAACAATTGGTGGACTTAGTCTGCGACAGTCTCCAACCTAAATATGCCTTGGCCATTGCCTATTTCTCGGAAAAGAGTCTTTCAGCTTTAGTAAGTGTGTTTAGCTTTCGGTAGACAAACCCGCACCACAGTTTAATTCTTCTCCGCAAGTTCCTTTTCCTAAAACGTCATATTCTCATCGGGTTTCATATTCTCAACCGTCGTATCCGCCACAAGCTCAAGGCTCGTATTCTCCCCGTGTTATAAACAAGCTTCCTTTTCTCCACGCGCTCCATCTTCAAGTTCTTCTTTAAATAGTAAGAAAACTTTTAATTGTTTGTATTGTAAGGAACAGGGGCATACGAAACAATTTTGCCAAAAATGGAAAAGGGATTCTCTTAAGCATAATGACGAGAATAATTATAATTCAAAACTCTAGCCGACGATCTTTTGCGTTCTCTGCACAAGGATGACAAGAGGTCGTCGTCGGTTCCTAGTAATAGATATAAGTTTACCACGCACAACATGGACGCATGTGTGCCGCTATCTGATTGTGGACAAGATGTTAGACCACATGTTAATATTAAAATTAAATTTTTTTTTTCGGTACTTTTGCACAGTGGAGCATCTGTCAGTTGTTTCGGGGGTTCTGTTTATAATTTTTTCATAAGTTTAGGATATAAGTTAAATAAGTTAGATTCCTTCGTTACCACCGCGGATGGCAAACGTCAGGATATAATTGGTACTATGCGAGTACTAGTATTATATAATAATATTAAGAAATATATTAAGTTTTTCGTTATCCCGTCTCTGTCCTCCTCAATTGTTTTGGGAGTAGACTTTTAGAAGCAATTCGACGTGGCCCCTCAGTTGTTTCCAAAAGTCGACAGCAATGTTAATTTTGGGAAGGTTGTCAGTGAGGTTCGCAAATTAACATCAGCTTCCTTGCTGTCCCCCCAAGACAATCTCAAATTAAATTCGGTTATAGTTAAGTTTAAGTCAATTTCTTTCGAAGAACGTGGTTTAGGTAAAACCCATTTAGTACGTCATAAAATAAATACAACAGGGGATCCTATTAAGCAGCGTTACTATCCATTATCTCAAACTCGCCAGAAGCAATTAGAAGCACAATTAAAAGAAATGTTGGATTTAGGTGTTGTCCGCCGTTCTAGTTCGGCTTGGTCAAACCCAGTATTGATTGTTCCTAAGAAGGATGGTTCTGTCAGATTTTGTTTGGACTCGAGGCGCTTGAACAGCGTCACATTGGCAGATTCCTACCCCCTCCCTTTCATTTCGCGTATTTTAGATAAACTAAGGGGTGCTCGTTTTACTTTATCTATAGATTTGTCCAAATCATTTTGACAGATTCCCTTGGATAAGGAATCCTGTCCTAAAACGGCTTTCGTTGTACCAGGCCATGGTTTGTTTGAATTTGTGAGGATGCCGTTCGGTCTTTAGAATGCTCCCAGCGAATTGCAGCATCTTGTGGATGCTCTTTTTGGTCCTGAGTTCGACGAGAACGTCTTTTGTTATCTCGATGATGATTTAATTGTTATTTCGGAAGATTTTGAATCACATTTGAAGATTTTGAATAAAATTTATGAACGCTTAAGAGATGCGGGCCTAACAGTTAACCTAAAAAAAAGCGAGTTTTGTAAGGAAGAGTTGAAATATCTAGGTTATATCGTAGACGCAAAAGGTCTTCGTACAGACCTCGTTAAATTAGAATGTATTCGAACTTACCCTACCCCCAAGAATTCGAAACAAATTAAAGCTTTTATAGGTCTTTGCGGTTATTACAGGCGTTTTATTAAAGATTTCTCTACTATTGCGGCCCCGTTGAAAAAACTCACTGGTTCTAGAATGGGAATAGGTAATTTTTCTTGGTCTCCAGAAGCGGAAGACGCGTTTAAAAAATTAAAAAAAGCTTTAACTTCTGCTCCCGTTATTAGATGTCCAGATTTTTCTTTGCCCTTTACTATCCATTGCGACGCGAGCAACGTTGGAATCGGCGGCGTGCTTACCCAGGTATTTGACGGTGAAGAACATCCTGTTTCTTTTTTCTCTAGGTGCTTAAATGTTCACGAGCGAAACTACGGCGTTACGGAGCGCGAACTCCTTGCGGTGTTAGAATCGGTCAATCACTTCAGGCCTTACGTAGAAGGTGTTCATTTCACAGTGGTGACGGATCACTCCAGTTTGCAGTGGTTGGTTTCGTTGTCAAATCCAACTGGTAGACTTGCTCGTTGGTCTAGGCGTCTTTCTCAGTATTCTTTTGATGTGGTGCACAGAAAGAGTAAATTAAATACTGTTTCAGATGTTTTTTCTCGTAAAGACGATTTTACTGTTGCTGCCATAGATTCTTCGCCTACAACTTCAGATAGTTGTTATAGTAATTTGTTTTCCAATTGTATGAATAATCCCCAACGTTTCAATAACTTCCAAATTAAAGATAATTGTTTATTTCGACATTCTAAATCTCGTTTCGCTTTGCAACAAGAAACAGCCTGGAAGCTGGTTGTGCCTTTTGAGGACCGTAACGCTATTTTAAGTAAAGAACACGAGTCTCTTAGCTCTTGCCACCCAGGTGTATTCAGAACGTATAAGAAAGTTCAACTCCATTACTTTTGGCCGGGTATGTATAATGATGTCAAAAAGTTTGTTAATAAGTGTAAAACGTGCAAGGCACATAAAATAAATACATTTGCACCGGCTGGTATTTCTACGAATCCAAAAATAGTCAACAGACCGATGCAAGTGTTGTCTATCGACCTTGTTGGACCTCTTCCACGTAGTTACGCGGGATTTATGTATATTTTATCGGTTGTTGACGTTTTTTCCAAATATACTTGGATTTTTCCGCTCAGAAATGCTACTGCTAAAAGCATTGCAAAAATGTTGAACAATTTATTTTCCTAGTTCACGGTGTTCCACAAACCCTTGTGTGTGATAATGGTAAACAATTTGTTTCAAAAGAGTTCAAACAGTTGTTGGCCGATTATAATGTTCCTATGCCTTTTTATAACGCCTATTTTTCACGTCAAAGATATTGTTCGGATATATTAGTTTTGTTTTTTTTTCCTTTAAGGAGGCCAATGTTGTAGTGTGTAGGCCTACCAACCCTTCACATTATTACATTTGTTTCTTTTGTGATTGTTCTGGTCTCATGCTCTGGAGTTTGGTACCTCCAAATCTTGTGCTCAGTACGGACACTTAATTCTAGTTTATTGACGATAAACCGTTTATTTACCCTCGGTAAACTGGAATGTGATCCCTATAGTCACTGGCGCCCAAATTTTGTTAGTTAAGTCTTTCTTTCCTTCGTTACTATGCTTTTCTGTTAATAATAACTTACACTAGTTTCGAGTTTTTTTTGTATTATTAAATGTATGATTATTTTGGTAATAATATACTTATTCACATACGTACACACACACTGATTTCATACTTTGTTCCGTCTGTATAACGGATTAAGTTGTAATGCTATTATTTTTAAGTTTATGCCCTTCTTTCTTGAATCCACTGGAGGCCCTTTTATTGCCCATAGCCCATAGAACCTCCAGGGAACTTGAGAAGATATATCTTGGAATTTTGTGTTTCAGAGACTTGAGCTACTTTCTGATGCACAAAAGTTCTGTTAGTTCTATTATTGATAGTTTGTATTTCATAAGTTTAAGTATGGTATAGCTTTCCTAAAAGTTCTTTATATAAATCATAGTTCATAAGAAAGTTGTTTTTGTCTCTAATAAAGGAAGTACTGCTTTGGCCTGCTTAACTAATACTTAATTCCTTTGGAATTATCGCTTTGCCTCTAATACAGGAAAGTGTGTTCTGTATAGTTTTTAAGTCTAAATAATATAAACATTAGTGTCTTATTGTTAATATCAGTATTAAACTATAAATTAAGTGTTATCATTTGACGACCTCCGTAGTCCAGTGGGTAAGACTCTTGACTCACAATAAATTTTATTTGATTAATTTGTGTTATTTCACAATTAATTCATTTAAAATAATATATAGTATATTTGCGGCATGTTCCAGAGTGGAAGATACTATCAGTATCGCCCTGGTGTAAGACCACCATTCAGAATTGAAACTTTGCTTGAAAATGGCTTTAGCTGTGTTTGGTGACCAGATCTGAATAGCCAGGTACTTCCCAACCTTCCTATTCTCCACCTGCTTCCCCTCCCCACTACCATCAGCCTCACAACATACCCCAATTGGGGATGCCATAGTCTCACTGGCTCCAGACGGGAACATTTGAGATTCTTGTGCGGTATTTACTGTATAAAAAAAAAAATCATAAAAATTTTGAATTGATCACCCCTCGAATAGTGTCTCACTGTATACTCACTGAAAGCCATAGTTGATCACACATTTTGTTTTGTTTGTACAAGAAATGCTGACTTTTGTCCACACGTGGAGTGTTTTTTTTAAGGAATGCCAGCTTGGATATTGCCTTGGTCTCATTTTTTTTGCAAACAATGTCACTCTGTTGAGTGTTTGCTGCATGCTGTTTTATGGATTTTTGTATATCCTAAGCTGTGAGCTTAACTTCATACTTTCTGTTTTGCTGTTGAGTACCAATTGACTTTTGTCTTGATCTGATAGATAGGTATTGTGATATGTAAATCCTAATCTGACCACCTTGATTGGCAGGTATTTATTGTTTTATAAAACCTGACCTGATTTGATTTTTGGAAAAATGGATAATTTAAATATTATTCTAGTTTGACGAAATTTTTACAAACAGGTATTTCTTCGGAATTGTAAATCCTGGTTCAATATTGATAGATAGATAATCCAATGTAAAATCCATACTCTGTTCATGTCTAATAGACAGTTTGTAAACTGATTCTATACTCTTATAACACAGAAAAGTATTTCCTTGTGTCCTAGTTTTGCCAACATTGAACTCCATTGTTCTGAGTTGTAAAATGTATATCTATAAAGATATATTTATAATTTAGGCTTGTTTAATTTTAAGCATAGTTTAATTTTAAGTTTTGTCATAAGAATGTTAAGCCGGATGGACATAGTTAGATAGGTTACTCATGTTGCTATTTAAATATAGCGTAAATTCAGTTTAAGTGAGGGCTGTTTAACCACCCTAAAGTGAAGCCAAATTGGCCTTTATTTCCTGTACAAGGAAAAGTGATCAATTTTTTTATTCTTTTCTACAATTTATTTGGTTGTTTTTTTTAAAATAAATGATGTTGAGTATTTTATAAGTATAAATCTTGTTGAATTGATACGAAAACAACAGGTCTCCTTTTTTTAAAGTAAAATCAAAACTTTGTTTAATTTAGTAGATGATGTTTGACTCCTTGTTTTTGTGCCTTTCTTTTCGTATTTGTTCTTTATTTTTAAGAAATTTATTTTTTAAGAGATTAAGTTTTAAGAAATTTAGTGCTAAGTTGTTATTTTAATAACTAATTAATGTTTTTGTATTCATTTTTCTAGATACCTGATGGACTCATAGTTTAGTTAGTTAGTGGAATTAGTTTTTCATGTTTGAGGGCAAACATTTTCATGGGAAAGGGGGAAGTGTCACATAAATATTATGTGACTAGTGCAGTTCTTGCCTATTTGGTTATTTTGTCTATTGTGTTTTTTTTGGAGACTGGCAGTTTTTTTTGGGAAGAGAAATTGTTTTTTGTCTATAGACACTTCCTCCCGAACAGCGATGGGCGGCTGTTCGTGAATTGGTCACTCACCATCAAGGTGTTTCAATTTCGTTAAATCATGTGAATCTAAGTTGATTTTAACTTAAAAAGGCGCGGGGTGGTTTTTCGTAACACGAGAAGTTCGTGTACGGTTTTATTTTTAATGGATGATATGCAAATCCCACTTTTTCCGATGTTGGTAGTTGGCCATTTTGTGGTATTATTTTTGGACATGAAATTGTAAAGTGATTTGGTCCTTGTGTTGGCTGCAATAATATGCCATTATGACCCCACGTCGCGAAGTCACGGATTGCTGACAGTTCTACCGAAATCCGCAAGTCTTGGAGACTGATTGGGCCACGTGCCTTTTGAATGGGGTTTGTTGAGATAGCCCGGGGCTGGATATGCTCTTTGGAGGTGTAGCGGCCTTCTTCCCAAATAGAAGAAAGACCTAGGCTCTCTGGATTCCGCGCCGTCCCCGGTTGAGGAGGCTGGAAGTCCCGTCCCTTCTCGTCTTCTCTCTACGAAGCAAGTTCGCGGTCGTCATTCGGTGTTATATCCGTTTAGTTAGATTAGCGTGTCCAGGAGTCCATCTGATATGTTTATGTTTTGTATTCTTATATTCCATTGGTATAAATTTAATGCTAACCTTTCATTGGTATGAAATTTGCACTCTCATGTTTGTTTTTGTTGGCTACAATATAGTTTTATAAAATTCATCTTCTTTTTATTTTTTGATTTCCTACCTACTTGACAGAAAACTACTATTCCCATTATCCTGAGCTCTGGTCTCTGCTCTGCCGTATAAAATTACACTACTCTTATATTGTACCAGAACATAATCTCGTTTCAATAATTTGTTAACTGCAATATTTTGTTTTTTTTTAATATAATTTCTTTGGAGTTGTTTAAATTGTATTATTATCGTTTGTTATTATTACATATTTGTTCTTATTCTATAGCTTTAATATTGCATTACCTGGACACAATATTATGTTCTTAAATATAATTTATTTGGACTTGTTTAAATTGTGTTACTTTCCTTTGTTATTATTACATATTTGTTCTTATTCTATAGCTTTAATATTGCATTACCTGGACACAATATTATGTTCTTAAATATAATTTATTTGGAGTTGTTTAAATTGTGTTACTTTCCTTTGTTATTATTACATTTTTGTTCTTATTCTATAGCTCTAATATTGCATTACCTGGTAGTTATTTAGAATAGCACAGGCTATTATAAGGTTAGCTGCCATTGCTTTAAAGTCAAATTAACAATATGATATATTAATATTAGCGATGAGGTACTAAACTATTATTTACCAGATAAAAGAGAGAAAGAATTGACTTGTAAACGATTATTTGTAAATATGTATTGAACATTGTAAAACAATAAATGAGTCTCTTAAAATATCTTCTTTTTTATTATATTTATGTATTATTTTCTTTGTTATTCCTATTTTCCAACAAAACTATCTGATATATAACTTACTATGGACTACATCGAAGCCAGAGCCGGGTTAGCCTCTCAGAACCTGGGCGTACTGTACAGGGCCCACAGATACACAACATAGTACATAACTGTTCACCCTGTACAGCAAGTATTGCAAGTGCACCCCCACTGTAGGCTGAAAAGCAGCCACCTCTGGTCTGCAGCCCCAAAATACCTGACAAACAATTGGCACTGTGCAGGAACGGGTGATCTGATTGATAAGATGTATCTTAACAAACGGATTTCAATCTTTGGAGAACACTTTCTTCACCTCAACAATAATATTAACTACAATCTTGAAATTTTTTTCACAATTATCAACAGGGCCATTGAAAACTATGTACCACTTTCACATTTCATAGAAGCGAAGTTCCCGAAATGGTTCAACAGCGAATTAATCAACCTGATTATTTGCAAAAAAACTGTACACAAAAACTTTAAAGAATCTAAATCCCTTAATGACTATAAGTTATTTCACAATTACAGAACTCAATGTAAAAAACTGTCAAAAAAATCATATTATAATTGTTAAGAATAGTTAGTGACATCTATGAGATAAATATTGTAATTAATTCCATTTGGTTAATTATTCTTAGTTTATTAGAAAAGTGTGCATATTAGAGACCTCTGTGGAAATTTTATAGAAGCTAGTGTTATCAGCCAACAAATTTAGACCTCAGTGGATATTTGCTACTTGTATTGTTATTATTGTATTTTAAAACAGTCTGAAAGACGGTATTTTTATAGTTTTTAGTAGTATAAAAAGGGCTATACTCAAGAAATTTGTTCTCTTCCATTAACCCTTACCTAGAGTATAGACGCCGTACCGCTTGAGGCGGGGTCCGGGCTGAATTTAGTTCTAAAAGTGTTGATTTCATTATTGCTCAAAAAGTGTTTGTAAATAAAACGACTCTTCAATAAAAAAGTGTTTTACAAATAAAAAGTCCACCACCCTTGATGAGATTGAAGTGAACCTAACATGGTCCTTCTAACCGGATACAAAATTGGACTAAAAAAATAACACCAAATATAAAAAAACCAGCGGCCAAAAAACCGAAGAACAACTCCAGAGCGATCCAGTCAACAAGAAACAGAGCTAAGTGCCCATAATCCTTATGACTTACCATTTCCTGATTTTAAATCCTAAAGAACAATCTCAATAATTAGTTTCTAAAATCAGTTTATTATCAGAATATGTTTATTGTTATCATTCATATTCAATACAATCAAAAATGCAAGTCATAGTATAATTAAAATAAATCGCAGTTGTATTCTCAACTTGCAAGTAATGAAAAACCATTGATCAGGTTGAATTATTATTTGAATCTTTTAAACATCGACCGGCAAAACTGTCGTCATATCGCATATGTCATTTTTTAATCCCGTTGCAAGTAAAAAACAATAGCAGTAAAGCAAAATCGGAGTATATACGTTCTTGATGTTTCTATAATAATTATCGCCAGCGCATAGCATTACTAGACATTTATTCTGTCATTTCCTCTGAACAACAAGGTAACCATCGTATTTTTTTTGCATTGTTGTTTGTTTTTTATAGTATTGTCGCCATTACTTATAAACTACGGTATAGTTTGTTTTTTAATCTCTCGTTTTTGGAATTATTGTCGCGGCAGATAAGAATTTAAGATGGAGAAATTAAAAGGCTTAGTTAAAAAACGGTCGGTTTTAAAGGGGAAATTAACAAGGTTTAGTCAGGCTCTAAATACGTTGTCAGCAAACGAGATTAATTTGAGATACGACAGAATTAAAGATTTATTAGACGAATTTTAAATAATCCAGTCCCAGATAGAAAGCATTGATGACTCAAATGAAGCGGAGAATGAAATTCAACGTGAAACTTTCGAGAACCAGTTCTTCACAATCCTGGCAACGGCCAGGGGGGCGATGGATTCTGTGGAGCAAACTAAATGTGACATTAAATTGCCCAATTTGAAGCTTCAGGAGTTCCACGGGGACCCTAGGGGTTGGAATAACTTTGTAGAAACTTTCAAGGCATTAGTTCACAATAACCAGTCGCTGAATAACATTCAGAAATACTATTATTTGCAATCGTGCTTAAAGGGTGACGCGGCCAAGATAATAGCTAATTTGGAAATATCAGAGTTAAGCTATCAAACGTCTTGGGAATTGTTGCATGAACGCTTTACTAATCTCAGAACGACGGTACACAAACATATCCAAACATTGTTTCAGTTAAAAGAAATGAAGATGGAAGATCAGGTCGGATTACGAAAATTAATCGACGCTACCAACGTCAATCTGAAGGCATTACAAAATCTTGCAGTTCCGGTAGAACAATGGGACGCGATAATAATTTACGTGATTTCTAATAAATTAGATTCCAATACGAGAAAATTTTGGAGGCAATCGCCCATTGAGGGAAAACTACCTACTCTAAAGGAATTTCTAAAATGTTTATCGTTACGAGCACAAACTTTGGAATTAATGCAAACAACGGAGAAAAAGTCTTCTGTTGGGATCAAACCTCAGATAGGATTTAATAACCCAAAAAGGGAATCTGTAGCATTTTTAACAGTAAAAAACGGAAAATGTATTTTTTGCGATAAAGATCACTTAGTATATTATTGTAAAAAATTCTTAAATTTAAAGGTACAGGGTCGAGTTAATGCAATAAAAGAGCGCCAAGCATGCTTTAAATGTTTAAAACCGGGCCATCTAGCTGATGATTGCATGATTTGTTCTATTCCAATCAATTTATAGCTACCAGTGGTGTACCTCAAGGGTCCCATTTAGGCCCGATTTTGTTTTTACGTTCATAAATGATATTGTTGACATATTTGATAAAGATGTAGATGTATTGCTTTTTGCAGATGATTTAAAAATATTTAAAATCATCAAAACCGCTGAAGATTGTGCCTGTCTACAAATAATTTAAACAAATTAATTAGTTGGTGCTCTATTAACAAACTTTATCTGAACATAAATAAGTGTTATTCAATAAATTTTTACAGAATAAGTCAACCAATTATTCATCCTTATGAACTTAACAACTCTACCCTTACCTCTGTCGAAGAAATTAGTGACTTGGGCATAACTTTCGACTCTAAATTAAACTTCATATCCCATATAAACTCAATCTATAATAAAGGTATCAAAATGCTTGACTTCGTTCTTAGAAATTCCAGAGGTTTCAAGAATATTTCAACTTTAAAAATTTTGTATACATCCTTAGTACTTAGTAAAGTCGAATATAACTCCTCGATCTGGTCCCCCCATTTTAAAATACATTCAGATTCAATCAAAAAAATTCAACACAAATTCTTAAGACACATTAATTTTAACCTCGGTATTCCCATTTAAAACATAAATTATAATTACTTGATGAAAGAATTAAATTTACTAAGACCACTTTACTAAGTAGAATTATATCCGACTTAATATTAATGTTCAAAATTGTAAATGGTAGAATAGACAGTCCTGATCTAACTAAGCTCATTAAATTTCAAATTCCCACGAGAACCACTAGTTCTAAAATCCTTTCTAAATGTAACAATAATCGGACTGAGTATACGAAACACTCACTTTTACCTAGGTTGCATGAAGTTACTAATAGATATGCAGATGTGATAGATATATTTAACTGCACGGAACATAGGTACCAGACGGCTAATCATATATTTTTAATCACTATTAATTTTATTAGTATTATAGATTTTTGCATGTAAATGTACCTCTGGTGTCACTTCAATGTATCGTCGCAATTAAATATTATACATACACTGTTTTACCATTACTAATATTTTGAATATGAATTTGTGACATCTAATTAATGTTTATGGCATACTTATGCCGTTTGTATTAAATAAATAAACATACTTCAGGTGGGAAACCTTGGCCTTTACCCCACACAGCAGACAATAATAGCGATGTTTGGGTCGTCGCGCGTCGTATGTCGGCGAACAGACATTTTCGACCATGAAATTGCGGAAAAACTCTGTCAGAAATCGGTTAACTGATGAGCACCTTTTCTAGCTGCTAAAGGTTACTTCGTCGCAGCTCAAACCTGCATTTAAAGACATTATGGCCAATCAAAAACAATTTCATATGTCTCACACACCAACCATAATAGGGCCTTCAAATAAAAGTTAAATAATTGTAATCTGTAACTTATATTTTACTTATGTTTGTGTGTAAAGTTTTATAATTAAAATATAGATTTTAAAACAAAATGCATTTTGGCTATTCTGCTGGCCCTCCTCCGAAATTTTTTTAAACTTTCTGGCCCGCCATGAAGAAAGTTAGCCCGTGACTGGTCTAGGAGAAGGATGTTAAGGAACCATTTAATACATATTATGACTGGATAATGTATGCACTTTCTATACATTACCTGCTGACCCGACAAACGTTGTTCTGCCATATAAATTATTTCTAGTGAATATTTTGGTTGTTAAATAAAAAAAAATAACGAATGTATTGAGTGTGTGGGGTTGGGATCTATGACAGAAAGAGGAATCAAGCGCTGTAGACGATGACCGCCGATAAAAACAAAAAAAACACCAGCTAAAGTAGGAAAATGAAATAAAGAAAATCACCATGAATTTCGAAGAGCAATTTATTTGATTTTTTTATTTTATTTATTGATCTCAATAAAGTATGTATTCATTATATTATTCGATGGCTGTCTCACTAGTGTATACCTGTTTTGAGACAGGCGTGTAATTGAGTGTACGATATTTTTTGTCAGTCCGTCTTTAGCCAACACAAATAAGCTCGATGGTTTGCCCACGCGTGAACTTGATGCCGAATGAAATATCAAATAAATTGGCAAGAGCTTTGTTGCTTTGACACTGTTAATGAGGCGCTACACTTTTTTTATTCATGTATATATAATGTATTTGACGCTTGCTTCCCTAGGTTCTCTAGAGATACCATCGTGAACATTGAGATGAAACATGCTCACCATAAAAAATGGAAAGCTACTGGTAATGAAAGTTAATATGAAAAGTTTAGTAAACTCAGAACAATTGTTATATAACTCAGAATGAAATGATCATATAGCATTCCGTTTTTATGTTAAATCTATAGAGAGTAATATCAAACATGATCCCAAGACATTTTGGGACTACGTAAAATCACAACGCAAGGATGGTGATACAACAGACATCATTATGCATGGTGATCAAGAAGTTAGAGGAGCGGATATAGCCAATGCATTCGCAAATCATTTCCAATCAGTGTATAGTAATGAGCCTCCATTACTAAATCCCACTGCTGCTGCCAAGATGAATGTGAAGGGAGCCCAAAACATTGACATAAGTCATATAGATGAATCAGATGTTAAATCTTTGATAAAAAAAGACAAATATACAAATTCGCTTGGGCCAGATTTTCTACCAGTTTTTTTTTTAAAGGATGTGTTGAATTTTTAAAACTGCCTTTGAGTTTTATATTCAACCTCTCTTTAGAAACTGGTGTATTTCCCAATTCCTGGAAAGTCTCAAAATTTTGTCCTATTTTCAAAAATGGATCAAGGACATCCGTTCAAAACTACAGACCGGTGGCAATACTTTCTGCCCCAGCTAAGTTATTCGAATCGATACTTCATAAACACTTTCAGTTTCAAGTAGAGCCATTCTTAATATCGGAACAGCATGAGTTTAGAAAAGGCCGATCTACTGACACCAATCTATTGGTATTCACGGATTATGTGTCACATGGAATATTCTTATCAAAATTGTTTCTTGTTTTCTCAGGAGTACCTCAGGGCTCTAATTTAGGAACACTCCTCTTTTTGATTTTTATTAATGATATAACAGAAATTATTCTCCATTCCAGGTCACTTCTTTTCGCTGATGATCTAAAACTTTTCTTGGAAATACAAACTTTAGAGGACTGCATTCGACTCCAATCAGACATTGATAGAATTGTTGACTGGAGTTAACGGAATCAGATTGAATTCAATATCTCTAAATGTTTCATTCTTTCTTTCACTAGAGCGTATCATACCTGGTTTTACCGGTATACTATGAGGGCTCTAAATTTAAAACGTGTCTCAACTATGAAAGACGATAGATAGATGTACATACTCTACTTGATCTTGGTATTTTGTTTGATAGTAGGTTAACTTTTCATGCTCATATCATAATGACGTGTAGTACTTCACTGAGAATGTTGAGTTTCGTCCTACGCACTGCGAGAAACTTCAGAGACACCCGGGTTCTCACAGTACTATACAATGCTTTGGTTAGGAGTAGGCTTGAGAGTGGGTCGGTGGTTTGGAGCCCACATGAGGTGAAGTATTCCCTCATGTTGGAGAGGGTTCAGAAGAAATTTCTGAGATTTCTTTACCTGAGGAAGTATGGCTACTATCCGTGGCTCTATCCCACCCACTTTCTCTTGGGCATGTTTGGTATGAACCTTCTACGGGTCAGAAGGAATGTGCTCATTGTAACACATTTCTTCAGACTGATTCGTGATAGGTTCGAAAACTCAGCTATCATGGAGAGCATTCGTTTCTATGTTCCCGATGGTTATCTCTGTCATCGACAGCATAGATTGTTTTATCTCCCGGCTTGCCAATGGTTATGACAGTCGGGAGAGCAATCTTGCTGTTGAACAGAATTAATTCGGATATCGACATATTTAGCGTCAGTGAAGCTGCTTTTAAAAGGCAAACTCAATTAATGCTTATATAGTTTATTTTTTTGCCTACCTATATTTATGATTAATGTAATACTGTTACAAATATATTTTAAGAAAGCATTAAAATTTTAAATTTTGTAATGTTTTTGAAAGAATAAATAAATTGAATTGAAAATCAAAATGACGCGACGCTTTTCGTGAATGTCTTGCGCATGTATGGATTAAATTTCGATAAGGCGGACGTAGCGCCATCTGTCATTCAACAACATAAATATTTTCGTTCTGTTTGAAATACGAAAGAAGGTTAAATTTGTTCATACAAAAATACTAAAATCGTGATTTAAAAATGAGAGGGAAGGGGTAGGAAGGTAAAATTTTGAGGTTACAGGCATTTTTATGCCAAATTAAAAAAAAAAAATACAAAATAAAATTTGTTAAAAAAATAGTTTTTTTTTTCTGGATAGGGACACCCTAAACACCTAGTGGTATGAAATATACTAGTCCTGGGTCGATCGATCGTTTTACACGACCGGGGTCGCTCACGACACACTGGCGTCATGAGCGGGTCGCGAAAACCCGCTCTTTTCGCGACACAAAATATGAAACTCGATTACGCTTCACCCAGCTACTTTGTACTACCTGATTCGAGAGAGAAGGTGGCGAAACCAGGGTGTTGACAACCCGCTCGCTGTCTCATATTACATCTATCTATCGTCGCTCGCCCCGCCACTTCCGCACCCGAAACGCAGGTAGCAGTAGTATAGCGGTTGCGAGAAGTGGGTCGCGAGACCCGGGTGCTGACGAAAAAATGACCCGCTCACTCTTTTGTGGTCCGTGAGCGGGTTTCAATGAGCGGGTTATTCACGACCGACCCAGGACTAAAATATACTTTAAAACCTATTCTCATACCTACCAAATATACATAAAAAATTTCATACAAATCGGTCAAGTCGTTTCGGAGGAGTGCGACCACAAACATCATGACATGAGATTTTTATATATAAGATTTAATTACACATTTTTCATTGGGCAAATATTAATGTTTTATTTATTTAGAAACAAAAACAAATAAAAATTCAGAATACATATTTCTGGACAACATATTCCCTCAGTACATTAAATACAATGTGATCTACATCTATTTCAAGTAAAACCAATGTCTGTTTGATAAGATGTGCCTGTTATGTCTGTTTGATATGCGCCAAATACATATCGACTCCTAGGCCCTAGACAGGTAAGTGAAATTGAATATATTTTCAAAAAAGGTATTTGAAAATGTTTGATCAATTTTAAGCAAAGGAAGAAATGTGCAATTTAGCTCACTTCAAAATAGGTCTTATATACACTATCAAAAATAGTCGTAGAAGCGATCGGTTCTTGTGTTACTTGGAGCATATTCCGTTGAAATACTTGTAGAACAAGGTCAGCATTCCCATCTGATACTTTATGCTTAAAGCTTGCAATCTGTCAACAATCAATCAAAGATACCGCTCGTTTGTCTAGAGAAAAGGGTTTTTTGCAGGTATTTTGTGTCTCCAGACCAGAGATGGCTGAAAAGACCCTGTACAGTACGCCCGTCTTCTGAGAGGCTAAGTTGACTGTCTTCGACGGAGCCCCCATGCTTGAGCTGGTCACTTAGGGCCAGTTGTTTCGGAAAAAATCACGTCTGATGAACCGTCAAATCGCAAATGAATCGTCAACCAACGAAATTTGGGTTGTTTCACCGTTCGTCAAGTGAAATTTCAGGTCAAATTTGATGGAAATGTAACCGCTCGAATTCCGGCGGTTAGTGGAAAATTGATTGAGGGCGCATGCGCAGACGTGCGAAACTTTGCTATCTGACAGCTTGTGCAGCTCTGTGGCGGTATTAGTTCATTTATGTCTGTGGCACTCTGCACTACCGAAACTAGTGATTATGGCTGGACTGTTTTTGCATAAAACGTAAATAAAATATAACGATAAAAACTTCAGGATGGCAAAAGAACAAGTTTAGATATCTTTTCAATGTATAATATTGTCGAAAATCGTTTATTTCAGAGATTGAAAATGACGTAAACACTGGTGAAAACATTGAAAAAAATACAAACTTATTTCTTGTGTAAACCGATGATGTTACAATCTATTGCCATCTTATTCGTGTTATATTTATCCTAGAATAATTTATGAGTCTACAATAATTCATAATAAAATAAATCTTTTCCCCGTGGTTGACATTTTTCCCAATCTTTCCTGATTATTTACCTTGAGAACATAGAGATTTTGTTGTATGTACGTGGTGACAACTGAAGGTTCCTTCTGATTTCTGTCAACTTCCGATTTCATAAAAGATATAAAAGAAGTTGAGTGTGTTACAATTGTATACTTACATGATTTTTGGCCAAGTACCTAAATTAAAAACAGCGCTTCGGGCCACAGTAGAGTTCATAAATACAGAATAAAGGACTGGCGCCATCACAATATTCTATTTATAACTGGTTCAACCCTCACAAAGAAAATTGCAGTTTGGGAACTGGAGTCATGACCTAGCATATTAACATAAATCTTTACCTGATACTAATAAGGCGATTAAAACACATGTCTTTATAAAACATTTAAAATATGTTGTGTAAAGGAATCTTGAGTTAATTACCTCTGATCATAGCTGTATTAAATTTACAAAGTCATACCTAATATGAACAGTATTTTATAGGTAATAAAAATCCTTTTGTGTTCAATGTTACAACTTTATTTTAAGTATAAAATAAAACGAAACCATGTCGGTTCAAATGTTTATTTATTTATATAAGTAAAAATTCTTCGTTATAAAAGTTGTAAGTAATAAGTATATGTGTATATGTATAATAAGTCAGAAATTATATTTAATTAGTTGATTTACGCGGGTTAACGACGCGAAACCTAATCTGCCATCTTATTATGACAAGCAGTAATATGAAAACAATGTACCTACATCAAATTAAAAGTACATTATGCAATGGTTCTTGCCGAGGAAAACCATTTATGAATTTCACGTGTATACATTACATTTCACTATTGGTGAACCACTATAGTTCCTTGGTTCTTCTATCATTTGGTTCTGCTTGGAGGTACCTACAACCAGTATCCAAAACGCAGACTCGTCAAAATATCGTAAATTCTGTTGTATTCCTCCAGAACATATGCATTTCTTATTTGGACTGCAATGACCCTAAAACAAGAATCATAATGTAATTGTAATAAGCATTTTATAAATAAAACTACAAGTACACTTCGGAGCGCGCCACGCCGCCGCGCCGTGAGAGAAGTTAGTAAAGATTCACTGCGAGATCTTACTGCGCCTGCGCGGCGGTCTGAAGCGGCGCTCCGAAGTGTCCGTATGGAGAGTGCTGATAGAATATGACATATGACCAAACGACAACAAACCGACCGAACGATATTATTACATTGTTTGCATATTTATTAATTGTATTAATTAACTATACACTTTAAACAATCGTATCAGACGTTGTTTGATAAGATATTTTATTCGCAAAAAAGGATCCTCTTCAAGCCTGTCAAATAAAGTATAAAACACAACTAACCTGTATTTCACGAAGTGTTTGTGATCAAGCATAGCATGTACACGTTTGGCAGTCATATAGTGAGCTTTAATTATAGTTTCCATAGGAATTTAATTAATTTCCTATATGGTTCCGGCGACATTTGAGCATTTCAACTGTAGCCGTTCCGGAGACTCATAAAATTGATCTAAAAAGGAAGAATATTTAAGTAATACGATTGCGTGTTACCATATTAACTTAACTGTACATGTAATTAATTGAATACTAATAAAAAAGCACTCACTCTAAGCGTTTATGTTTTATTTGTAGATAAACATTACGCACGGCTTACGATAAAGGCCGGTAAACTCTGACAGGCGACGAATTTCATAAACAACTTGTGAGTGTTGCAAGCGTTAAAAAATATTCCTTTCGATTTCTCTGGAATAATTAGTCTGATTCGGCGGGGAACACTGTGTGAAATTTTCGAATGTAATGAATGTTAAATTTAATTTGAAACAACCCAATTCTGATTTGACAAAAATCAACGGAATGATTGCGTTACATTTGAAAAATCAAGAAGAATCTGAACGATTGTTCAGGTTTTCCGAAACAACTGGCCCTTAGAGTTACACAAACCATATCAGTGAAAGGCTTGTTGGGAAGATTGCTTCCGTTGAAAGAGACTAGATTAAATCCCTTTTAGAAGTATTAGTAATCAGACATGAAATATAATATAACAAAGCTGCTATTAATGAATGTTAGATGTAAGTACTCCAGACAAAACAAGTGTAAGAGTAGCGAGGACTTCATTCTCTGTAGAACAATACAGTCAGATGATGGTATTATGGTTTTATAACCTCTCCTAATTTAATTTAATAATAAATTATTAGACTAGAGATTCTACATCGCTTATAAAGGAAGAGCGTTGAGGTGAAAATAATTCTTTCACATAATATATGTATGATAGATTTAGTATCCTAACTGACTGGAGCCAGTGGGACTATTTCAACCCCGGTTGGGTTGAGCGAGGAGAGGAAGCAGATGTGGTAGATGAAGGTATGTAAGTAACTGGATATTCAGACCTAGTCACCAAATACGAATAAAGTAATTTCAAACAACGTTTCGCTTCTGAACTATATCTGCACACCACTTTTTTCTTTCTTAATGGAATCATCGCCAACATAGATAATACTTTTTCGTTTTTTGTTTTCGGAGTGTTATGCCTTGTTGCGCTACCTCCTTATGCCACAACACCCCAAAAACAAATAACGAAAATGCTTTTGGCCGTGAAAATCTTAAAACGTATCTAGATAATACTTTGTTTGTTGTACTAGTATTTCAACAGAAGGTAACGATATTGATGTCTTTAAAACACCGGTGCACAGCTGAGCAATACGCCAACGTTACGCGATACGCCATGGTTCCAACATTTGTAAAAAGTTGACAATGTTAGCCACATGAGAACAAGTAGTTTTTGCAACGGGGTCACTTCTCCTTTACATTAAAAAGACACTCCGCGCAGCATTCGTAAATAAATGGTGTAATAGAATGATGTAGGGAATGACATTGTTGAAGTTAGTGAAGTTATCGACTTTTCTCCATAGCTGGGAGATACTTTAATCAAGAGAGAGACTTCATCTAGACAACTGACAGCTAAACACAAAAATACATCATTACTGTCACACATCCACTATTATTCCTTGGTATTGTGGACTGAATGCTGGAGATATCTTAATCAAGAGAGAGACTTCAACTAGACAACTGACGGCTGAACACAACAATACATCATTACTGTCACACAACCACTAGTATTCCTTGGTATTGTGGACTGAATGCTGGGGATATATTAATCAAGATAGAGACTTCAACAAGAGGACTAGCGGACCGCCATCGAGGGTCCTGAGACAGCAAAACGTAAGTTAAATTTCAATTTTAAAAACCTTTTCTCAAATTTACATTACAGTAGTCTAGAAATTTCTAGTATCTTAATGAATTAAATGATCTGAGTAATTTTTATACAATATGTACGTAGTACATCCCTTTGCGATTTCGATTGCATCGGAGTTACCGAAATTGAAGTAATCTGTTAATCCCTAAACTCACATCTGCGAATATGATATATACCTACCTGATATGATAATGATTATTATCCCAACTAATGCGTTTTAAAATGATCGTGATTATAACGACCATTAACTGCGAAAGAAATCAATTTCAGAAACCACGGCCACTAGACATCCGAGCCGAGCAGATCTTCATGAGCAGAGTGAAAGCAGTTGGCAGCCTGTTCCGGAGCTCACCATCAGCCTTCACCAGAGCAGCTGACTTTCACCAGAGCAGCGGACTTCCACCAGAGCAGCTGTCTTCCATCTGGGCAGAGTCTACCCGTCAGCAGGGAAGCAGAGCTGACAGCCAGTCATCGATGGAACATCAGCAGGGTGACAAGAAGCATACGACGTAACGTTCAATCTAATACATTTAATATTTTCCAGGAATGTACCGATTTTTGCATGCATTTATATCTACCATTCAATAAGATGTTACAAAAATCACCATGAGATTGCATATTTTTAAAATTCTTACAGTACGCTATTATAATACAGATAATTGAAAGTGAAGATCTATCTTGAATTTACATCGTAATATTTAATCGTAGATTGCAAAATGGTAGAAAACTGCCGATTTTGCATCTAATTACGTTGGAACCAAGTCAAAAAACCATGGTTTGAGTCTTGAATTATGCAAATAATTAAACAGTTTAAAACACAGAGGTCAATAATAGTATCATTTACATGATTTAAAAAATTGTTCTTAAAATGATGAATCTTAACTGTAACAGACGTATCAGCGTCTTCACAAGAACTGAAAAAAAGGGACCGGTCTCGTGCACGCCTTCAGAGGTTCACGCTGGTGATGATGGTTAGAGTTGGCTGGCCTCCCTACATCCAGTGGTAATGGTCCTGGATGCGCCTAGTTTCTGCCTGAGCGGTGCCTTGGCAGTGCCCAGAGTTAGGGCCGACTGCAGCGGTAGGCACCAGGTACTCGTTCAGGCAGAACTTCAGCAGGAGGCAGCAGGTGGTAGACTTCCAAAGGTAGGTGGTAGGAAACTTCCGAAGAATAAAGACAAGTTTGTTGAGTAGAGATGTGAACAGGAACTTGAACTCGAACTGATTTATTTGGAAAAATGTGGGTCTTTTTATACCCAAATTTGGGGTAAAAGGTGCCCACGTGGTACATTTTGTGGTGGGAGGTTAAACCTTGCCCGTATGTATAAATAGGGCGGCGTTTCCGTCACACCTTATTTTGGCGGTGCCGCCCGTAAAAGTGGTCGCTTAAAATTGCGTTTTATACATAATTATGTAGGTTACATTTATAATATATGTGTACATGTTTTAGTGTTTACATATTTGGGGGGGTAATCTTTATCCCTAGATTTTTAGTTTGGTGAGTTTCGGGTAATTTTATAGTTTATTCTAGGTTTTTTTGTTTTGGCTAATTGTGAGAAGTTTGTATAAGGAATCTACTATTTTTCCCAGGTCCCTCGCAAGACTAGCTACTGAAACCTGTTTGTTTCATCGTCTTGCGAGGTGCCTGGATTTTTAAAATGGGAAAAAAACGGATTCTGTAAGGAATTTTTCTAAGTCTTTTGTTTGAGTTAAAAAATGCCCTAGTGTTGAAAATTTAAGGGTTAGAGGCTAAAAATCTCTTTCCCTGAATGCCCGGCAGGACTCTGGAATGAAATGTGTTGATTTCATCGTCCTGCGGGTTGTGAGAGTATGATTAAATGAAAAACATATTTTGCTCGCTAGCCTCCTGCAGGGCCATAATCACCGAGCCCAGAAAAATAGCACGTATGTAAATAATACGAGTTTAAAATGTCTCCTGCAGGGCCATAACCGCCGAGCACAGAAAAATAGCACGTATGTAAATAATACGAGTTTAAAATGTCTCCTGCAGGGCCATAACCGCCGAGCACAGAAAAATAGCACGTAAGTAAATAATACGAGTTTAAAATGTCTCCCGGTGGCAACCTTAGCATGTAAGCATTTATTTGTTGCACCGGGGCATTGTACATAATAAAAAGGGTAAAAAATGATAACATTTTTACATAAATATTTCCGGCGAAAAGATCGTCGCTGGCGGCATGGTACTAACGAGCTTAGTGGCCAGAAATTTCGGAGGAAATTCCCAAGAAATGACCACTAAATGTAGAGGATGCCGTCAGCGATGACTTTTGCCGAAAAAACAAACGAGGGTACGTAACACGTCCGTTACACTTAACAAAAATACAATGCACGGTTGCAATTGCCATTTACTTTCGACGTCACTTACATTGTACCAGTATAGCATATTCAATATTGATTCTTGTAAGGGATTTTAGAAAATAATTGGAAGACATCAATCAACTTTTAAAAAAAAATTTTTTTTTTATGTTTTTGCCCTACCGCTATATTTTTTTCACAGACATATTATTGTTCCTTGCTGCCTATTACTTGCCATATCATCATAATAAACATGAACCCAACGGATGATCAATCAACTTCCAACAATGGAAACAATCCACCCACAATGGAACTCGCTGGTCCCGCTTTGGCGGAGAGCGCAATTATTCGCGCATTACGATTACAATCAAGACCCCAACATCTGTTCAGTACTCCAAAATCTACACGAACAAATAGCCACACTGACACGGGAGGTCAAACAATTGAAGATGATCCAAAACGGCGGCAATGGACGGGCACATCACTCCACAAAACGCCGCAATTATAGTACCGGCCGTGAACGGAGGCAACCATCGTCTTCATCTCAAAATTTCTCATGAAAACCACAATCAAGGTCACGCAGTAATAATAATAATAAAATCATTCAACCTGATATTGCCATTTCCACAACAAATTCGGAGAAAAAGCTTTCAAATACCAACAACCGTGCTCATACAAAAGCGACAAATCGAAAAACAACGGCGGCGCCACACAGTAAGGATGTGTGATTTCGTCATCAGTATCAGTCCCTTCCACCATGCTCAAGTAACATAAAAAACACTTGTAGCAACAACAAAAAACAGCAAACAGGCAACTGGACACGCTCCAGCAAACAGGCAACTGACATAACAGCAAACAGGCAACTGGACACGCTCCAGCTAACAGGCAACTGGACACGCTCCAGCCAACAGGCAACAGGCAACTGACATCACCAGCAAACAGGCAACAGGCAACTGGACACAGCTCCAGCCAACAGGCAACAGGCAACTGGAAACAGGAATACCAACGGACAACTGAATAGCTACTATCTTGCATTCAAGAGAGACAACTCGATTTTATCGCCCAATTCAACACAGGCACCAGGTAGGTACATCTCCGAATATCTTAATATACTAGCAGATACGCTGTCTCATACAGAAGAGACAAACAGCCCTACTGCTATATACTACAGACGCACGAGAAAAGCGCAGTCAAAACGACGATCTCTATAAGGCAAAAGATGACTCCGATCTCGACTAGTCTATCAACCTACCCAAATTACGATAATAACTTGGCAATACCCTAAAGGCATAGTAAATTAAATAAATTAAATTAACTAAACTATTTAAGTAAATCTTGCATTGATGTATTCTACTTATTTCACCAATGATATAATTTCATGATCTTTTATAATTTTTACAACAAAATTTATGTAAAATAATAATTAATTACTCTCACAAGATTTCAAAGGTATTACTATTTTTAAAATAACTACTAAGAATAAAAAATAACAAAGTCTACAATATTTCACACAAATTTTGAGCTTTATTGTTTATCATAATTCATAATTTAATATTTTTACAAACATAATTAGAATACAATACAAATATATGCAATTCGTTGTCAGAGAAATGATGCATTATCAATTGATGAAAAATTTCATCCTTCAAAATCATGTAATCAAAATCCCGAACAACTATAAGAAGACTATTGTCACCCCTGTTTATAAATCTGGAGATGAAAAAAATATTTCCAACTATCGTCCCATAGCACTCACATCAAACATTGCAAAAATCTATGAAAAAATTGTTAAAAAACAACTTAACAATTACATAAAAGAAAAAAAGATAATGAGCCCAAACCAAATTGGGTTTAGGGACAATCTCAGCACTCAAGATGCAATTGCTAAATTAACTTCAACAATAATACAAAAATTAGATAATGGATAAAAGTGTCTTGGTATATTCATCGACATACGCAAGGCATTTGATAGCATATCACACTCCAAACTAAATGAGAAACTGTCATCGGTCCTATCCTTTTTATTATATATGTAAATCAAATGTTCACTCTTCCCATAGTTGGAGATATCGATCATGCCGAAAGTCTGTCATCATACAAAAGATGCATTAGACAAAATTTATCTGCTAGTACTACCACGTAATCATAATAAATAAATAATAATGTAACCATAATATTATGTCCTACCAGTATGCACTCTAATACCTATGGCTCAGAAACATATCATAGTTACCTACTTTTCATATCGCTTTGTGTACTCCGTAATACCTTCCTTTTATTTATTATATATATATTTTTAAATTTTTGGTTATCTTCAATATTTGGCTCCTAAGAGCATTTCTTACTGTTTACTTGTCATACTTTTTTATATTTATAACTTTTGTAATTTATATTATTTACAAAGGTAACTTATAGTTTATATTATTTCCTGCCTTTCAACATTTTATCTTAACTTTTTACTTTTACATTATACTTTATATTTTATAGTTTACACTTTTACTTTATACTTTCATTTTATACATCATAATTCTATTTACTACTCATTACCTTAACTCCTTTCTTTTACCTTTTGTTTTTATATTTAACTTTACATTTATATGTCACTTTCTTATGTTATTGTATTATAATATACATAAATATAATTATGTCAATGGCACATGTTGTGCTGTATGTTTTGTAATAAATAAATAAATAAATATCATATCTTATGCAGACGACACTGTAGTTATCACTAGAGGGAAATCATAGGAGGAAACAATGAGTATAGCAAATATCAATATAAACATACTCAAAACATGGTTTGACCTAAATTGTCTCTCACTTAATACGGAGAAAACTTATTTTATTCCTTTTTCTTTGAAAGAAAAAAATGTCGAGAACAATATAACTATTAAAATCCATTCATCACAGTGTGAAAATAAAAAGGAATGCAACGATGAAAATTGCCTACCAATAACATGCAAAAATAGTATAAAGTATCTGGGTGTCATAGTAGATAGAAACTTAAAATGGAAAGAACAAGTCCAAAATACAGTAACCAGAATAAGAAAACTTATATACATATTTATTAGACTGAGAAACATCTTATCATCCAATATGATCAAAACTATCTATTTCTCTCTTGCCCAATCTATTCTACAATATGGTATAATTGGGTGGGGTGGGACTTTCAAAACTAACCTCTTACCTGTAGAAAGGGTACAGAGGTTGATTTTGAAAGTCATCTTACGAAAACCATCTGTATTTCCAACAACACAGCTATTTGACTCTTTTAGGGTTCTCAGTCTTTTAAAATTTTCAAAAAGAACTCATTATTGCAAACTCATAAAGATCATTTCAATTCATCAACAACAACATTCACAAACATAAACAACCGACCACGATCACGGGGCAATTTAGAAATTCCAAAATTTAAAACGACTGCTTCCCAACACCATTATGCTTATCAAGGTATAAAATTTTTCAATGCTCTCCCATATAAAATCAAGTTTGAAAAAAATTATAAAGTTTTTAAATCCCAAATAAAAACACTAATAGACCAACCCGACACTAATTATAAGTTTTAAATTCATCATCACAATAATAAAAAATAAAAATAAACTAGAACATAATCTCTAAAAATATTTCATCACCATATCAAATTGAAAGCAAAGTACATACGCATTATTTGTAGGCACCAAATTGTTACAACTTTATTATATGTACCTACTCCGACAATACTGTCAGTTATTATGTCCACTTGTCTTCATGAATATATATTTAATTAATATAACTACTTGTAATAACATACTCTGTGTAACTATGCATTTTACAATGGCACTCCAAAATTCAAGCACGAGAAATGTTTTCTCTTTTGAATTGGGTAGTTTCATTAAAAAGAAATTTATATATTGTTATTATTTTTAAGAATCAAATGTTTTACTATGAATCTGTATACGAATGTATTTTTTTAAATAAAAAAAAATGTACCTAAATTTAATTAATTTAAGCAAATTTAAAACATTGTATATTAATTAATGTAAGTGTCTAGCTATAATCGCTTTTAACAACTCTTGTAATTATTATGATATAAATAACCTTTCATATGTGTATAACTCTGATAGCGTGAAATCTTAATGTATTCTATATTGGATACGTATTCAGCATAGCTTATATTGACATTTATAAAAAATAGTATCTAGCATGAAATTTTGATTTTAATAATTCCAATTATGATTACTCAGATGTACTTAATAAATACACACATCTGAGCAGGCATGTTGTTTAAACTGTCACTTAAATATTAAATTATAATTATTTTCAAATGTTTACGAAAGCGAGTATATTTCATGACTCATTGATAGTTAATCGCAATAACATAATAAGAACAATAATATATCTACGCTGGACGCGAAATCACATTCAGTCTAGTTATCTGTTACAAAAAGCTTCATAGTATATGGAGTAAGTAATAATCGAGAATCAGTAAACATTTGAAAATGATTTTTATTCGTTAAGAATTTATATAATGGTAAAAATATGAATGGTTGTCTGCGCAGTAAAGAATAGTATAACTTAAATAACACCTTATCACTTGATAAAATTTCAAAATATCTAATATGGTGTAAGAAATTATTTTCCATTTAATTCGCTCTACGCGAGATACTTTATTCAGAGCTTATTGTATAGAAACAATAATTCAGGTAAAAATGATTATGTAAATGAATATACCTGCCCAATATTGCTACATTGACTCTGACATCACTTGATGTAGCAAGTATTGAAATTTTTTATAACTTTATAGTGTATACAATATACAAGCATATACAAGTGTATACAAGCTCGAAACTTAAGCAGTTAATAATTGAAAAAAAGAAAACTCATAAGATGTTGAAAGAGACTGGCAACTTAAAATTTTATCAAAAATTTTCTCGATTAAGGAAACTGTCTAAAATCGAATCAGCCAAATGCTATAAATCTTTTGTAGAAGTTACTGAGACAAAATTACTTAAAAATCCTAAACAATTCTGGCAATTTGTTGCGCAAAAGCGTAAAGATAATGATCTCCCTTCAAGTATGTATTATCATGAAACTCACGCTACAAATGGTCACGACATCGCCAACCTTTTTGCTAAACACTTTTCCTCTGTATATTCTGATGCTTCATGCACCATCCCTCCACTTAACTGTGACTATAATATTGACTTGAATGATTGCCAAATTTCACTTGCAGAGGTATACCAATCCTTAAATAATCTTTCTAACAAAAAAAGTACTGGACCTGATGGCATTCCAGAAATCTTGCTAAAAGAATGTAAATGTTCATTATCTAACCCAATTTGTATGTTGTACAATTTATCACTCTCAACCGGTACATTTGCTGACTCATGGAAAATTTCATTTATTCGACCCATTTTTAAGTCTGGAAACCAGTCAAATATTGGAAATTACAGACCAATATCAATTATATCTAATATTCCAAAAATATTTGAATCGATAATTACAAAGAAAATCACTCCTATTTTCAAAAATGTTCTGATCGAGGAACAGCATGGATTTAGATCGGCGAAATCTACAACAACTAATTTACTGTCCTTTATAAATACCATTCTTAAAGCCTTAGAAGACAACACTCAGGTTGATGTCCTCTACACTGACTTCTCCAAAGCCTTCGACAAAGTTAATCACCGTATTCTCATGGCCAAATATGCTATAGGCATTAGAGACCCATTGTTATCATTCTTTCACTCTTACTTGAGTAATAGAAAACAAAGGGTTAAAATAAATAACTTTGAATCCTTTAACGTTGATGTAACTTCCGGCGTTCCGCAAGGAGCCCATTTGGCCCCGCTTCTTTTTAACCTTTTTATTAACGATATCATTAAAGTTTTTTCTCACACAGGTTTTTGGCTTTTTGCCGATGACAATAAGATTCTTAAGATAATTAAATCCCATCTTGATTGTTTACTTTTTCAACTTGATATCGACTCATTTAATGATTGGTGCAAAATTAACTGCATGGAACTTAATGTTGATAAATGCAAAATTTTGTCCTTTTATAGAACTAAAAAACCTATTCAGTTTGATTATAAATTAAATAATGTTTGTCTCTCTACTGTCACATCCATCAAGGACCTTGGGGTCACTCTGGATTGTAAACTTTCTTTCAGGGATCACATTAATAACATCGTAAACAAATCACTTAAACTACTCGGCTTCATTCATAGAATTACCTCTGACTTTAAACATATAAATACACTTAAAACTCTTTACTGTTCGCTGGTCCGCCCTCACCTTCAATATGCTAGTGTCATTTGGTCTCCTTTTTATGCTGTCCACATTTGTTACATCGAATCTGTACAACATCGCTTCCTACGAGGAATTGCTTGGAGGTTAGGACTTGAAAGAGGAGAATACTCGTATGATGAAATTGAACAAACTTTAAACATTTCCTCTTTAGAAAAACGTAGAAAGGACTCTGATCTAATATGCATTTTCAAAATTATCAACAGTATTACTGACACACCTGCTTTGTTACAACTCATCCAGTTCAACATTCCTTCCCGTAGACTCCGAAATAATGAATTGCTGTTCCTCAATCAACATTCTACTAATTATGGATATCATTCTCCTTTATCCAGAATGTCGAGACTTGACAACACAAATCAAAGCATTGAATTTTTTGGTGTAAGCCTAAGTGACTTTCGGCAGTCGTTACGCAATGTGGTTTTTTTAAAGTCTTTTTAAATCCATCTTCAAGCTACTTGTAGTTATCTTCTCTCTGTACTTTTATATTATATGTATTTTGTCAATGCTCTTCATCTATATCGTCACCCTACAGCAATAGTGGGATAACTTAAAAAATGCTGTTCTGAGATAATTGGACTTTTAGGTTTACGTGAGCTCTAGCAGAATCAAATAAACTAATGTTGCAGATTAATGATATGGCATTAGAGAGGTAAATTATTTATCATCATCACAAAATTGTAAAAATAGATAAATAATTAATTTTTTCATACTAATTTTGACAAAATACACGTAAATCTGGAAATATCTCACTGTTGCGTTGAGTTTTTGGTAATCTTCTCAAATTATCTCAGTGTTGCATAATAATATTACGAGTATGGATGGATAAATAAATTAATAATTATTATTTCTTTGTGTTTTATGGTGCTGTTTATAATCATAAATACATTTTCAACAGTACACACACCCAGTCACTCTTACAGTTGTCAATACGACAATTGTATGTGAGTAAAGTGGTATAAATATGAAAGAAAAATATAATTGTGCTTATCAATTTATTGAAGTAAAACTTCTTTACGCACGCTTGACTTGGGGAGTAAGCTGGCGAATGCGTGACGAGAGCGTTACGAAAAGCAAGGCGAACGGTAGTTGAGTGGGAAATATAAGTTAGTGAAGATAGAAAGAGAGAGAGTTACGCTTCGTTTATTACTCTAGGGGCAAGAGAAAGAGGTGCGAGCACACATTTTCTTTCTCTCTTTCGTAGCCAGTTACGTTACACAGTGCAGGCCTATTGTCTGAATCACTGTCTAGGAGCAAGAGAGAGCAGTGCGCGCGCACATTTTCTTTCTCTCTTCCTTTCATATAGATGGAGCAGAAGTTTTACTTCAGTTGTGTGGTCTAAAGCACACTCGTTTTTTTTATAAGAAGCGTGTTATTATGTGTGTAAAAAAATAACAGAAAACATTAATAATAACAGCATGTAACAAAATTAACAAAAAACCAAGATTTGTATTTATCAAAAATAACAGAAAACCCTAAGAATAAAAAGTATATATTTTTTTTTTTACAGAATACCTTAAGGATACCGAAAGGGCTATTTGGATTTTGAAAATTACATATTATTTATGGGTTCTTTGCTAATAAAAAAATATTAATAATACCAGTATATATATATAAATATCCTCATCATGGAAGCCCGCCTTTGCCCATCATTCAGCATTGATGCTCACTGGAGAAAAATACTGGCTCCTAATGTGCTCACAGAATCCTAAAAGCCAATTGTAAGTATTTTCTTATGTTCTGCTATTATAACCTTTATTTCATGTAAAATCATATTCACCTGCTTTTCTTTGAAATATTTTGTATATGGAATATGTGGAATATATACTCCTCACCATCCAATTTCTAGTCACTTCTTGCTGGCCAGCCAAATTGGCGGTTTCCACCACACCATCCAATTTGCAGAAAGGTCTTAGCTTTTGCGCTGTGCGCACGTGTTCGGAGCGCTCGCGCTGTGCGCAAACGTGTCATGGCTCCGTCACTTTCGAAATTTCAACGTATTGGATAAGCGTTGGCTTTATTGACAACAGACAATAATGCGATTCGTAAAAGAAAATATTGGGCAAATAAATGGTTTATCGAAAGGCGTAAGTTTAGCCACATAAATATCGCAAGGGAAATGAATCCTCTTGATTTTAGGAACTTTCTGCGAATGGATTATGTTAGTTTCAGTGAGTTGCTCAATCTGGTAACACCATTAATAGAAAAACGAGAAATATTTACGCTTTACAATAAAATACAAATAAATGTAATATTTCTGAACATATCCGAAAAATAAAAACTGTTTTTGAAATGTGATAAACGACGCTTTCAAATTTTACAAATTGAAATAAAAAATACGGGTGTTACAGCACGTACCCGAGGGATTTAACCAGCGATTCCTGGGCATATTTGGAGTAAAAAGTGTTGTCCGATGATATATTTTTTCTATTAATAAACAAAAAAAAATGTTTTTCGATCACATGTCGCTACTGATCCCATCACGATGGGATGTGTTTGAGCGAATTAGCGCTGTCTCGCTTTAACGAAGTGTCGCTAGAACGAGACGTAACGCTTGTCAAATGACCGCTACGCTATAAACAATTATACTCCTGAGTACTCAGTTGCGGCGTGTGATGGAATAATATTTTATTATTTATTATTAATTTATTTTTATTTATTAGAGATAATATATTACAAAATTATTCCATACAATTTATAATACATTACTCCCAATGAGTTTGATAAAACTCGTTTCGGGAAGGACAACATTATACCTCTAAAGGAAAATTATTTTTACATAAGAACACGCAAATCAATGAATAATACATAGATTTTTAAATTGACTAGACACACTTGATACAGGTAATTGAAGAATATACAAGAGTTACAAAGGAAGACAAAAAATTGTTTTAATAGATAAAAAATGTCATAGGACAGAAAAATGACATTCACATTTTTTACTCTAAATAAGCTCGGGAATCGCTGGATAAAATCTCTTGGGTACGTGCTGTTCTGGTAACCGACGAGTTCATCGAAAGCAAATTCATCGAAAATGAGTTCATCGAAAATCAATTCATCGGAAGCAAATTCATCGAAAACGAGTTCATCGAAAATTAATTCATAGAAAGAAAATTCATCGAAAACGAGTTCATCGAAAATCAATTCATCGAAAGCAAATTCATCGAAAACGAGTTCATCGAAAATCAATTCATCGAAAGTAAATTCATCGAAAACGAGTTCATCGAAAATCAATTCATCGAAAACAAACTCATCGAAAACGAGTTCATCGAAAATCAATTCATCGAATGATCAATTCATCGAAAAAAAAATATTTTTTTGTAGATATTGAGCTGTCAAAATTAAATACCCAAAAAGGTCTGTTTAACTGAGTTAAATGTGTTCAGCAACTGTCAGTTTCGTAGTGACAATGTAAAATTTATATGTTATCTCTTCGATTTCCCATTGTCTGATACTGCAAAAAAGGGATATCTAAGGAACGGTGACCAGACAACTCATAATGAAACCAACTCATAAACAACTCAGAAAGGTCATTAAGAGTGATGATAAAAAATATTTAAAAATTGGTTAAATCGGTTAAGTTAGGTTAGGTTAGGTTAGGTTAGGTTAGGTTAGGTTAGTTTAGGTTGACCAATGCTTTTTTAACTTCTCAGTCCGCTCGGTATTTCTCTCAAATATCAACAAAATATATTTTTTCGATTAATTGGCGATTCGATGAATTGATTTTCGATGAATTCGTTTTCGATGAACCCGTCGTGAACCGCTGTTCCACCCTGTATAATTTTTGAAAAAAAAAACCTTTTTTGCAGGCAAAAAGTTAAAAAATGTTCCACCTTACGTATTTTTCTAACTAAAATTACCTATAACGAAAAACAATAAAAACACACACATATTTTATTAGGCAAATTTATTATGAACATTATCGTCCACTAACTTTTTTGCCGTTTCATGTAAAAATAATTAATTAAAAAATTCCCACAGTTAAAAAAATATTAATCCTTCTGTTGGGAATAACAAACAAAAATAATAACAGTGATGAAAAAAATTTTTTTTCCTTCTTCTGAGAATTACTGTCAAAAATAATAACAAAAACTAACTAACTAACCATCACGCCGTTTCCCCGCAGGGTAGGCAACTCGGTCTCGGCACACACTCCTTGCCTCGTTCACATTCATACATCGTCTCATAGGGAGCGGGAGCGACAATTTAAATTTTCAATACCAAAATTTAAATACCTACTTAGAAATAAAATTATTAAATTTCTATAATACACATTAGAAAGATTATTTTATCTTGATTTTAGAACAAATTTTGTTTTTGCAAAGTGATAAAAAATAACCAATTTACAATATATGGGAATAATATCAAAATTAAAATATTTAGAAAAAAAATTATTAATTTATAATACACACATTGAAAAGATTATTTTCTCCAGATTTTAGAACCATTTTTGGTTTTTGCCACGTGATAAAAAATAACCAATATAGGGGTGTTTTTAAAATATAAATTGTCGCTACCGCGACTGAACCGGTATAAGTTTTGGAAATACGCGTACTGCTACAAGTCGCTGCTAACAGTGCTAACGACCGTGCGGTACGCTCTTCGAGGAGAAATGAATTAAATGACCCGTAGTAACACGTTCATTCGGGGGCGTTCCTTCTGCGGCTGGCCCCAACAGAGAATTCGCAGACGGTAAATAATAATACGGCTGGCTGTTCGGCCCAATTTTAAGGAGTGGGGGGTCCCGGCAGAAGGGAAATAATAATACGGCTGGTGATTTTTGCCAATTCGCAGGCGGTTGTGACTCCTCACCACACTAAATGCAGTCATTTCTACATTTAGTGTCGTGAGGAGAGCACTTTAGGTATTGTTATGCATAAGAGCGTGTTCACACACAGAGCTATAATATGCGTGGGATGGCGTATTTCAGCATATAGCTCGCCATACTTTCCAATTTGGAATGTATATGCGAGCGATATGCCGAAATACGCCATCCCACGCATATTATAGCTCTGTGTGAACACGCTCTTAATCACCTTACAAAAGCTATAATAAATAAATAAATCAGAGATTATAAAATAATACAATAATAAGTTGTTATTTATGCCAATTATGAACTTTCCACTGATGATAGTGAATAATTAAGTGTGACATTATAAAGGTATTTTCTTTTAAAATATATATATTTTTCGTTAAAATCTATGAAAAAGGGGGGGGGGAGGAGGAACGTAGGAAGAGGATTAAGAGGCAAAGGATTTTTATTTATTTTTAGCATTGTTCTAAAGTAGCCTCCGTGTTTAAATAAACGGCTGGCCAAGAAAATGTTTACATAATTACAATAAATGTTTTACCAATGGTAGGAAATGTGGTCCATTTTTGGACCGAAATCAATCGCAGAAAAATAAAAATGGTCCGTTGTCCATTTTTCGACCGAGATCGTTCCAGAGGAACAAACCCTATCGCGACTGAAACGCGGTAGGGATTGGAAATACGCCCCCGCTCGCGACAGGCGACAGCAGTCAGTGCCGGCAGTGGTCAGTGTGCCAGTGTGCGTACAGCAATTGCAGCGAGTTGACGAGCGTTTTTCTAATGTCTTAAAGGTAATCTGTGACGCGACGTGTATGTACTGCAATATTAACCCTTTGAATAATAAGAAAATAATTTTCTGTCAACTTTTGCCTGTCAAGGTTTGCGCGCAAAATTCCTGGTTCTTCCCATGCATTTTAAATGGTCCTATTTATTGGGGTTTTTTAACGCTTTTGCAAAAATAAAAATTGTTCTAAAATTTAGATAAAATAATCTTTCTGATATGTGTATTAGAAATCAACATTTTTGTTTCTAAATATTAAAATTTTAATATTGGAAATGTAAATTGGCTAAAAAATGCACACCTGCGAATATTTGAATTAAAGTAATTAAAATAGAATAAACTTAAAATTTTAAAATCAGATTCCTTTTTTAAATAAAATTTGTAATAAAACTGTCACCTCACTTTTTATCACTTTCATACAATTTTATTTTAAAATTAAATGTGGGTTACGTCACAAATAGGCGCAAAATTTAACCGTCGCTTTTGATCAGGTTCTAAGACAATGAGAAGCATTATTTCTTTCCGTTTCTAACATAAAAGAAATCACAAATATTCGCATTACAGAAAGAGAGATATCTAACTTTTAATAATGTACGGTCGCTCTGGGACAATCTGGGTCTCCTGTTATTATAACGGCATATGATGTTTTGGGACAACTTGGGTCTCCTGTGATTAAACGGGTTAACAAAAATCAAAATATTTTACAGGACGTGGACGATACCTCACGTAAAAAGTGTTATTTCACATAATTAGATATGGATGGAATGAAAAGGTTAAGTGGGGCTGAGTATCGCAAGCGAGCTAAAGAAAAAGATAATAAACAACAGGATGTAATTAAAAAAACTCGGAAATTAGACGATTTCTTTGGAAAACCATATGTCATTGATCCAACATGCGAAGTTCCAAGTGGTAGCGGTGTTATGTCAACTGATGTTTCTTTAGTGTCTTCAAGTGCAGATATTTTTATCGATGTGGCAAGTGGATTACAGGAAGAAGCCAAAGATGTTCCACTAGTGCCCGGAGTGCAGCCTTATCCGGACCAGGAACTGTGCGAAATCAGCGACGATCCAGCCAAATGGACAATTGACGAGTTCCATTTGTAAGAACGGAGCTAATCAAAACATTCAAAATGATTTTTCTAAGAGTGTGCGAATTTACAAGATAAGGTGCGACAGTTGTCAGAACATTTATTCGAACGTCAGCTTCTAAATGGCGAAAAAGTTCCGCGAAAGTGGCTAATTTATTCCGAAAGTACTGGACATGTTTTTTGTGGACCTTGTCTTCTTTTTAATGGCGGGGAGAGTTAGTTTGATAGAAAGGAAGGTTTTAATGATTGGAAAAATTCCAATTACCGAGTATCGACCCATGAGAATTCGCCTACTCACAAATTATCTGTCCTGCTTATGAACGTACGAAGCAACACGTTAGGTCGCATTGACCACGCATTATCAATACAATTAGATGAAGAAATAATTTACTGGAGAAACATTTTGAAACGAGTAGTTGCATGTGTAAAAGCGCTTGCATCACGTGGTTTGTCTTTCAGAGGACACAACGAAAAATTTGGTTCATTTCACAATGGAAATTATTTGATGCCATTAGAACTTATCGCTGAGTTCGATCCGTTCTTAGCCAAACACATTACACGTTGTGGGAATCCAGGCTCAGGATATACGAGTTATCTCTCTTCAACAATATGCGAAGAATTCATTCGGCTTATGGGAAACAAAATTTTGAAGACAATTGTAATGGAAATATTAACAGCGAAATATTTTTCTCTGATAATCGACTCGACGCCGGATATATCTCACGTAGACCAGCTCACTTTTGTAATCAGATATGTCCTTCCCAATGGATCACCTGTAGAACGTTTCCTCATGTTCATTCCAAACACAGGCCATAAACCACAACAAATGACAAATATTGTAACCTCAACTTTAATTTAATTGGGAATCGATATTTCAAACTGCCGAGGGCAATCTTATGACAACGCAGCTAACATGTCAGGCATATACAACGACCTACAAGCTAAAATAAAGGAATTTTCTCCCCTTGCCGAGTATGTTCCCTGTTCAGCACACTCGCTCAATTTAGTAGGTGAGTGTGCAGCTGAAAGCAGCCAAGAGGCTTGTTCGTTCTTTTCTCTAGTCCAAGAGCTGTATAATTTCTTTGCAGCATCAACTCAGCGTTGGGAACTCCTACAAGCCCATTTCACCGTCAAAAGTCTATCAACGACTCGTTGGTCAGCTCGTGCAGACGCATGCAAAAGTTTACGCGAATCGTGGCATGAAATCCATAAAGCGTTAGTCTCGATCGAAAATGACACAGAACAGAAGAAAGCCGTTATATGTGAAGCAAGAGGTATTCGTTTAAAACTGGAACGCTTTGAAACGGCCATCATGACTGTGTTTTGGGGGTTTTTACTGAATCGTATTAACGCCACAAGTAAAAAACTTCAGAGTGTGGAACTGTGACTAACTAACTAACTAACCATCACGCCGTTTCCCCGCAGGGGTAGGCAGAGAGGACGGACCGCCAAACAACTCGGTCTTGGCACACACTCTTTGCCTCACTCACATTCATACATCGTCTCATACATTCTCTTCTATTATTCTGACTTTTGACATGACCCGACTCAAGTATCTGATTCACTTGATCGTGCCATGTCTTCCTCGGGCGTCCCCGACTTCTTCTACCATTCACATTCGCGTCGTATATTCTTCTTTCACTACTTCCTTCGTTCATTCGCTCTACATGCCCAAACCATCTGAGGGTCCCTTTCTTAATCTTACTCATTATGCTTACATCAGCCTTACATTCTTTGCGGATATCCACATTTCTCACACGATTATACATTGTTTTACCACACATACGTCTCAGGGATCTCATTTCAACAGCATTCAGTTTACTTTCATCCTTCCTCTGCCAGTTCCATGCCTCACTGCCATACATCAGGGTAGGTACCAGGACTCCATTGTGGACTGCTAGCTTCGCTTTTTTGACAGTTTTTTATTAGCGCCAACGGAATTCAGTCCACCATTAATGGAGTTACCGGCATTCACCCTTCTTTCAATATCTCTTTCAGCCTTCCCATCTCTCGTAAACATACTACCCAGATACACAAACTCATCCACCTGCTCCAAATATTCATCATTCACAACTATGTTGCATACTGTTTTCGTACTCTCCCTTTCAAACACCATGACTTTAGACTTACTTACATTCATCATTAGCTCATTCTTCATACATACTTCGTTCATCCTAGATACGAGAGACTGTAGATCTTCCATAGTGTTAGAAATCAGCACCGCATCATCAGCATACAGCAGGCAACATACTTTCAGATTACTCAATTTCGCGCCCAATCCCACGTCTTTCAATTCTTGCATACAATTATCCATGTATAGATTGAATAACCATGGTGACATTACGCAGCCTTGCTTGACACCTTTTGTGATGTCAAACCACCCCGTAAAACCACCGTTCACCCTAACACACGCAACGCTTCCCTCGTACAGAGACGCAATTGCCTGTATGAGATTTGTATTCACTCCATAATTGGACAAAACCTTCCATAGCTTTTTCCTGTCGACTCGGTCGTATGCTTTTTGTAGATCTACAAAGGCGCAGAAAAGTTTTTGGTTTTTCGCCAGAAATTTCTCAGTAAGCATACGCAAGGAGAAAATCTGGTCCATGCATCCCTTTCCACTCATAAAGGCACCTTGCACATCCCATATTTTATCCTTTGTTTCCATTCTTACCCTTTCAATCAATATTCTTCCGTACAGCTTGCCGACTGAACTTAGCAGGCTAATAGCCCTATGATTTCCACATTCCATACGTGACCCTTTACCTTTGTATAACGGCATGATTACAGCCCTTCTACAATCTAATGGCGTGTAACCCTCCTCTAAACACTGGTTAAAAAGTTTGCACAACCATGTGAGAATAATATGGCTATCTCCTTTGAAGTATTTGGCAGCAATATTGTCGAAACCAACAGCTTTACCATTCTTCATGCATTTTATCGTTTTTTTTATTTCATCCACGCTGATTTTGATTGAATTCACTCCGTCATCGTTCATACCCGATTCACTGCTGGCCTCACTATCACCCGGATTGCTTTCGAAAACCTCCTCAAAATATTTCATCCATCTCTCTTTTATTTCTTCCTCATTCGTCAACATTTTTCCATATTTCGATTTTATGACTTTCCGGCTTCCGTTCTCTGAACCACTCCGGGACCTTTTGACCTCCTTCCAAAACAGTTTAATGTTTTCTTGGAAGTGTTTTGTCATTTTTATTCCCTCTTCCTCTTCCAGGCGTTTCTTTCGTTCTTTCACTCCAACACTTACTCTTTTCTTACATCCCTTATAAACTTCTTTCGCTCTATCTCTCTCTTCGCTAGAATCAGTGCCAGCCGCTATCAGACGTAACCATGCTTTCTTTTTCTCTGAGACCAGTGCTTTGATCTCGTCATCCCACCATGCGTCACCTTTCTTCCTACCTTGCGTACTTATTCCACATACATCTCTAGCAGATTCACAAAGACTCACCTTTATGTGGTTCCATGTTTCATCAATGCTTAGACCGTCCATTTCCTTCTCATTCAATCTCATCTCTGCCAAATTCTCATACTCACTTCTGACATTAGCATTTTGCAGTTTTTCTACTTTGACTCTTGTTGGAGTTGATATCGTTTTCACTTTAGAGCGCCAGCCGCGAAAAAGGTTTACTCTCGACACCACCAGAAAGTGGTCAGTTTCAACCTCCGCCCCTCTGAAAACTCTGGTGTCCTCGGTAACGGCTCTCAACCTAGAGTCAATTACCACAAAGTCAATTATTGATCTTTCATTTCCTCTTTCCCACGTATATTGGTGGACACATTTATGATCGAAAAAAGTATTCGATACAAACAGGTTCCACTCTAAACATACTTCAAGTATTCTGTTCCCATTGTCATTCGTTCTTTCATCCCCGAACTTACCTAAGGCTGAATCAAATCCGTCACGTCTAATTCCCACCCACCCATTCAAATCTCCCGCCATTATAATCCTTTAATTTGAATTTTTTAATCTCATTACGTCGTTCACACCGGTCCAAAAATCATCTTTCACTTCGTCGCTTTCAGAATTAACAGGAGTATAGCAAATAACCAGAAACACCCTTGTCAAACCAATTTTAAATCGGATCCACATTATTCTCGGACTTACACATTCATATTGCGACATACATTCAACCATTCTGGGAGACAGTAAACACGCTGAAACACCCTGACAAGCCCTCTCTGTATCAGGTCTCCCAGACCAGATGACAAGTCTATCGTTGTGCTGCATTGTACCGCTCTCTTTTTTCATACTCTCTGTCACACAAAGTACGTCCAAACATTTACTATCCATTGTTTCACATAATTCATTCATCTTTCTTTCCATCCCTCCTCTGATATTCCACGTACCAATTCGACATTGTTCCCGTTCCGTCCTCCTCTTTGCGCTACCAAGGGGTTGGCGATGTGATGGGTAGCGAGCCTCATCGACACCTCTGTCGGCCATTCCCTTCCTCCAAGGACTACATATAAAACTACCTTAACCTCATAAAAACACCGTTACACGTATTCAAACCTACCTCTATAAATATACAACTCGTAACAATAGTTAAAATTAATACAAACAATTTACTGCACTGCACTATCAACTTAATTAAACTAACACTAAAAGAAAAAATATATAATGTCTTATCACCGTAAATATTTTTGTATCATCGTAAAATGTTCATATTTTTGTAAAGTTTTTATATCCTTGTAAAATGTTTGAGTCACATAATGTCTTATCACTGTAAATCGCTCCCTCTTAGGGAACGCAGTATGCGGGCTCCGACCAATGTCATCCTTCTCGGTGCGTGGGGCGATGGGACAGGAAAGGCGGTGGGGGCGGGGTGTGTAGCTCAGATCACTCATCTTTTTTCTCTTTCTTTCTGCGAAAGGCCGCTCCAGTGGCCGATGCAACGGACATGATAGAACTGTATGAGGTACTTATACATTTTATTCGCGAAATGCGAGATAATTTCGATGATTTCGAAAACCAAGCCAAAAAACTGTCCTTTTTACAGGAATATGAAAGAGATTTTCTATGCAATCGAAAGCCTAAGCTACTTCCTGGCGAGAATAATACAGGTGAAGAGATGCAACAAAAAAACGGCCGCGAAAATTTCAGAATCGCTACTTTTTTGGTAATAATCGATTCCTTATCAGCAGAACGTCTGGGTGCTTACAAATCACTTTATAATAAATTTAATTTTATTACTCAATTGACAAAACTAAGCCCGTCTGAAGTCGAAGAAAAGGCAAAATCATTGCAAATGATTTATTCTAGTGATTTAGAAGCCCATTTTTCAGAAGAATGTCTCCATTTTCGTGCTCACTGCAGTGTGAAAAATAAGGATCGAAACAATGCTGTCAGTTTATTATTTATTTATTTATTTGATGCAATATTATTTACATTTTTTACATAATTCAATGATGTTGGCCTCACTGGGTGGTTTACCCGTGCTAAGGCCTCCATTTCATATACAAAATTATACACAATACATATGAATATATATATACATAATATTGGTGAAAAAAAGTAAATAAAAAACATACGATTAAGATAAATTAAACTTAAAAATTAGAGATTTAGAATTAACGTAAAATTAAGAATAAATAATATTATATAAGGTTAAAAACGATATTTTTAATACGTGTTGTGTGTTTGTGGGTGATTGTGTTTTATATTGGTTTTGTGTGTAACTTATATGTTTTGTTATTTTATGCTATGATATTTTGGTAGTATTGTCTATTTTGGTCTTTAATCCATTTTGTAATTTTGTGTCGGAATTTATTTTTGTTTTCCTCAATTTTATTTTCAAGTGTTAGACTGTTGAATGCTTTTATAGCGTGATATTGGTAATGTCTTTGTCCAAAGCTTGTATTTACCGTCGGAGTTTTTAAGTTTTCTTTGTATGCTTGTCTAACTGGTCTGTTTGTGATATTTTGTGTTTGTTGAAGGTTGTTTTTTTGGTCAAAAATGTAATTTAGTAGCGATTTAACATATAATTGTCGTATGTCTAGTACGTCACAACGGTTGAATATTTGGTCTGTATCAGTAAGTCTATGTTTTTTAAGTATTACCTTTAAGATCGTTTTCTGCGCAATTTCCAGGTGTTCGATAGCTGAGTTTGTTGCTCCTCCCCAAGCAATTATTCCATATTCTATTATAGACTGACATAGAGCAAAATATATTGTTTTCATTTGATGTATTTTGTATATGTTTCTTATGTTTAGGAAAATGTGTATAGTTTTGAGGAGTTTATTTGTCACTTGTTGGATGTGATGTGTCCATCTAAGGTTATGGTCAATTATGATTCCTAGATACTTTATTTGTTCTTTTTTTCTAGAGGAGGGCAAACGCAAATGTTGGTGTTTAAACATTCGTATATTTTTATGGTGTTTGTGTTATTTTTTGGCTGTCCTGTGCTATTTATACTGTACGTTGTGAATTTTGTTTTCGATATGTTCAGTGTAAGTATGTTTGAGTCTAGCCATGATTTCACTCGCGTGATTCCTAAATTCGCTAAGTTGTATGCATTTTTCCAATCCTTAGATTTAAAGAGTAAAACTGTGTCGTCTGCATAACTAACTATTTCACCGTCTATTTTCATGCTGCAAAGTTCATTAATGTAAATAGTGAAAAGAACGGGCCCTAGTATGCTTCCTTGTGGAACTCCATATGTAATTGGCAGTGGCTTGCTAATATGGTTGTTAATTTTTACTTGCTGTGTTCTGTTACTCATATAACTTTTTAATAGTTGGAGTTCCTTGCCTTTGATGCCTATGTTTTCTAATTTTTTAAAAAGCGTTTGGTGGCAGATTGAATTGAAAGCTTTAGCTAAATCTAGGTATATCGCTATGCATTTATACCCTTGATCTAAATTGCTATGTATATAGTCTATTGTACACACCAAAGCTTCTTTTTTGCCTATTTTTTCTCTAAATCCATATTGTTTTTCCGAGATTAATTTATTTTCTTCCAGGTATATTATAATTTGGTTTTTTATTACTCTTTCGAAAATTTTTGAAAGCGAGTTTAACAAAGTGATGGGTCTATAGTTAGTTATTTGCATTTTGTCTCCGGATTTGTAAATAGGGATCACCAGTCCTTTTTTAAGAGTACTAGGGAAGCAGGAGTGTGTTATACTTAGATTGATTAAGTGTGTTATGGGTTTTAAAATTTCTGTTTTTATTATCTTAATGCAATCCGTCGTTACCTCATCTAATCCAGGAGCAATACGGTTTTTTAATGTGTTTATTATTTTGTCAATTTCCTCTTCCGAAGTTGTTTTTATTGCAAATCTGTGTTGTGTCGGTTGTGTATTGATGTTTGAACTGTTTGTTTGTGTTGAGAATTTTACGGTTCGCTAAGACTTTTCCTATACTTGCGAAGAAGTTATTTACATGATTTGCTATAGTTTCTTTATTTGTATTGGCGTCTACTTTTTTTGAGTTAATGTTTAGATGTTCGATTGTATTTTCTTGTTTGAATTTTTGTGTGTATGTAACTTCTTTTAATATTTTTCATATTTCCTTTGGGTTATTGTTTTCTTCTTTTTTAAGTTTTTCTCTAAAATACAACTCCTTAGCTACTCTAATAATTTTCGTGCAGATGTTTCTATATCTTTTGTAGTAATTAAGTTGTTGTATGTCATATGGCGTATGTTTAATTTGTTTGTGAATTCTGTCTCATTTACGAATACAGTTTAATATTCCCTGCGTTATCCATAGTTTATTTTTTTTTGCTTTGTGCGTAAGTTTTACTTGTTTTAGAGTAGTGTTATTATTTATTTCTTGCGCTAAAATTGTTGTAAATTTGTCCCAGGCCTCTTCGACCTTCTCTATTTGGTATATTGTACTCCAGTCTATTTTTTTGAGTTTTTCTTTTAAGTTTGTGTAGTCAATTATTTTTTTTGTGAATATTTTATGTTGGTTAGGTTTTGCGTTTTCGGTATCTATTGCTATCATATTCATGTAGTGATCTGTAATAGTGCTTTCAAGTACTATGGTTTTGGTTTTTAGTTTTGTTTTGATCATTATATGATCTATACAACTTTTTGTGTTGTGTGTGACTCGTGTTGGAACATTTATCGTTGGCTCCAGTCCATGCTGTGCTAATATTGTTAGGTATTCTAAGTTTTGTGGGTGTCCGTTTTGTAGAGTGTTTATGTTTAGGTCTCCAATGACGATGATATTTTTGTATTTGTTGAGATCATTTAATGTATTTTTAAATGCAGTTAGGAAATTTGTAATATTGTTTTTGGATGGAGATCTGTACATTGCAAGAATACACGTTTCTTTTTCATATGTAATTTGTATGCAGTTGGAGTCTACGATATGTATTTCTTGGATGAATGTGTTTATTTTATCATTAGTGTATACGACTATGCCATCATTTTGATTTTTGTGTTTTTTTGTGTGGTGTGTGTTGTAGTGTTCAATTGTTTTTGGAATATATTTTTCATTCAACCAGCATTTTGTCAGCACAATTATATCGAAGTTATTATGTAGTTGTTCTAGGTACATAGTGAATTCATCAAAATTTTTATTAATCGATCTGATGTTTTGGTGCAATATTTTGATTTTATTTTTTTCTTTTGTGATATTGGTCCATAGATTAATGTCGTTTGTACTTATACAGTAGTGTTGGTTGTCCGAGTCTATATGTTCCATGTTTTCAGCCATGTTGGTGAGTATTTGTGTAAGTGTGTAATATAAGCATTAAATTAATTAAAATTAAATTGAGTCAATGAACAAAGATAAATTTAGGGAATGTAAATGATAGATTATATGTTTTATAAAAGGAAAAATAATTTCATTAGATATAGGAATAAATAGAAATGTAGAAATTGGAAATTTTAAAAGGATTGCATACTTAGAGTGATTGGAAGGCTTATAATAAGACATTAAAAATTTATGGATGAAGTTGGTTGAAATAAGTGAAGGTACAGAAACGATTAGGAGAATAAATACTAAGATGACAAATAAAATTGAAATATTACGATTTTTAAAATATAAGAAACGATTATAATAGTTTGGAGTAAAAAAAACAAATTGAGCAATAAAATTTGTTGTTAAAATAAATAAAATAATTTGGGTAATAAAAACAATTTGAACAATAAGATTTGTTGGTAAAGTAGTTAAAATAATTTGGGTAGTAAAAACATTTAGAACAATAAAATTTGATGTTAAAATAATTAAAATAATTTGGGTAATAAATACATGTAGTATAATAACTTTTGAATGTAAAATACTTGGTATAAAAAGGTAATTTAGATAAATAGGTGTAAATAAGATCATGAAAGTTAATTTGAGAAATGAGAATTTTAGGGGAATCACATAATTGCAAAATTTTAAGAATTAAAATAAGTAAAATTAAGTGTAGTAAGTTAATATAGATAAGTATAGAAAATATAATTAAATGATCAATATGATTTACAATTTTAGTTAAATATTGTATGTAGATTGAATAAGCTTTTCTAATTGAACAAAGTAAATTATTTTTATCGAGTAAAATTGTATAATATAAGTTTATAATAAAAGTGTAATAGAGGTGTATAATATAATATATGATAAAAGTGTATAATATAAGTATTAAAAGAATTAAAATTAAATTGAGTAAATGAAAATAGATAGATTTAGGAAATATAGATAATAGATCAGTTCGATTAATGATTTGGATAAATGTTATCGGTACTAAATTATTTAAAATAACTACAATAATTAAGAGAATTAAGAATAGTGCAATTTGAAGAGAGAATAGGTTATTTTGTACATTTTTTTTATAGAATTTAGAATTTGAGGTTCTATAGTTAGTTTTAGCATCCATTTTTACATATCAAGTTTAAGAACAGTTTGACACCCGTAACCATCGGTTGAAACTATTTTTAGATAATTGGTAGTATTATAGTACTTATTGACTTTTTAGATAACTGACAACCGGTGGTGCGAGTGCCATGTACCGTCTAGATAAGTTTATTTAGATCGTCTGAATGCTTAACATAGATTATTTTTTCATTTGGTGATTTACGGACCAGTATTTTGTTTTCCCTAAACCAGACATACATATACTTAGTTTCTTTTGCTTTCTGTTTAGTTTTCCAGAGTAGTTCTTTAAAGTATGGACAAATGATTTCTCCTATGTAGATTTTTTCGCTGCCTAGGGTTGTCACGGTTTTAGCGTCGATATTCTTCCGCATTTTTAATATTTGGTCTCGTTTGTTGTTATCGTGGAATTTAACTTGGATTCTCGGGTAGGCTCCTGGTCGTCTGTCCTGGATACGTTTCACCTCCTTCAGGTCGTGTAGCTGAATCACCATCCCAGCTGCCGCAGCCACCTGTTGTACTAGTGAGACTGGCTGCTCCTCATTTGATTGTGGGATTCCACATATTTATATGCAATCTTCTTTCGAGGCTTGTTCTAGTTCCGCGATTCTAACTCCAAAGCTTTTTATAATCTTGTTTTTATCATTTACTTCTCTCCGAAGCATCTCAACTTCAGATACCAGCTTGGTAATATTTTCTATTTTAATATTTATATCATCATATTGGTTACTAATGAAATTACGTGAGTTTCGAGATTCAGCATTTTCTTCGTCCATTTTCTTGAAGAATTCTTTTTTCATTTCTTCAAATTTATTGTTGACAGCTGTTAAGACAATGTCAAGAATCCATTGTTAAAATGGTTACGAACTGAAGATCTTCAAACCATTTATCCAAACGTGGATATTGCTCTTCGAATGTGTGTGTGTACTCCCGCCAGTAACTGTTCTGGAGAACGATCATTTTCTTGTTTACGACGTGTAAAAAATTATTTACGCACATAAATGACGGAGCAAAGGCTGAACAATGTTGCTTTGCTTAACATAGAAGCAGATTTTTTAAGGAAATTGGATTGCGAAGATCTAATTAATGATTTTGCTGCACTTAAGTGCAGACGAGAATTGTAACTGCCAGATGGCTGGGATTTCCGGGATTGTCCCGGAATTTTGCGTGTCGTTAGTTTTTTTCCAAAATAGTTGGTTTTGTTTTGTCAATTCCAACAAGCAACGCCTCGCCTCTCAACAACTCGTATCAATTTTGAAAAGTCTTGTTCAGAAATTTTATCAGTTTTGCAAAGCAGTGACGGACAAAAAATTTAAAAAATGGCAAAGTCCAGTGATAAATATTTTAAAAAAATAGTTAATTCAGATTTATTTTGATAAAAGATGATTTTAAGTAAGCCAAAGAGATATTAAATTTTTGTTTCAAGTTAAGTTTTTATGTATGTAAATAATCTCTGATGTTGAGTTTTTTACCAAAGTTTTATTAATAAGAAGAGATGCTCAATTTTTTTTATTTTAACTTTCTTTTTTATATATATAATACCTGATGTTGATTTTCTACCAAAGATTAATTAATAAGTCTTAAAGAGTTGCTCAATTTTTGTTTTGAGTTCAGTTTTTTTTTATGTTAGATTATACTTTACGTACATTTTTTTACCAATGTTTTAATTTGTATTTTAAGTTTAGTTTTTATATTCGAATGTGTACCTTAAGTTGATTTTTATTTAAAAGAGGTGCTGATTTCTTTTATTTGTTTGGAGACTTAATAATAACTTTTTATCCATGGCTGTATTATGTATGTAAATAATCTCCGATGTTGAGTTTTTTACCAAAGTTTTATTAATAAGCCTTGAAGAGATGCTCAATTTTTTATTTTAACTTTTTTTAAATATATACAATACCTGATGTTGATTTTCTACCAAAGCTTTATTAATAAGTCTTAAAGAGTTGCTCGATTATTGTTTTGAGTTCAGTTTTTTTTATGTTAGATAATGCTTTACGTAAATTTTTTTACCAAAGTTTTAATTTGTATTTTAAGTTTAGTTTTTATATTCGAATATGTACCTTAAGTTGATTTTTATTTAAAAGAGGTGCTGATTTCTTTTATTAGTTTGGAGACCTATAAATTTTATCCATGACTGTATATGGTATGGTTGGTATGTATGCAGTTTGTTACTTAATAGATTTCACAAAAAATAAAGGTATGTTTTATAATCATAATTTTTTTTCTTTTAAAATACCTAACTAGTAATTTTGTAATATTTTTTCTATTGCCCGTCCAACAGCCAACATTTTTAGTTGGATTTCGACTCTAAAACCCCAACTTCGTCTGTAACCCCAGAAATGTCTAGAAAAAGATAAGCCCGTATCTGGCAACCCTAATTGTAACTGTGAAACACTTATATATTATTGTATGAGAATAAATCTGAAACTAGTTAAATAAATTAAACCTAAAACTATTTTAAATGTTTTATTCAAATCCTTGAAACCTTAGAAAGTATAACAAACTAGCAGCTATTATAGTTAACTAAATTTCTGAATCGATTTCGATAAAAGTTGTCAATAAAGTAAATTCATTATGTAGTCTATAGTCTATATCAGGTGTCTCCAAACAACGGCCCGCCAATGTCATCAATCCGGCCTGCGACAATTATACAGTAATTGAACTAGCGAATTTAGCAAGCGTATTTTTTTACATTAATTCCACACAGGAGGCTTTGAGGAAAATATTTTCCCTCACGACCTATGTCATCTTAGGTGATGCTGTGTGGAGGGTATTTTTAAGGAAGGGAAGGGTAGGAAGTTCTGAACAGGAAAAGGTATGAGGGGTGGGTAGGAATCTGGGGATTAGTGTGTCCAGGAGTGACATACGTATGAATACATCCCTCCAACTGCGGTGCAAGGCAATGGGTCAAGATAGTCCGGCTGGAAAGGTCAAAAGGCCTCCCTCACCCATTCTCTCTCGATCCGGCCCGCCACGCAGCAGGTGGGCAGACGTATCCGCCGCCAAGACCCAGAAAAATCTCACCCCATGAACCATGAATGATAATGGCAGGAAAATTAAAACGGTTTTGACCCTAGGAACTTACTGAAAAGTTTGGATACTCCTGGTCAATATGATGGGTACTGAGAAAGGGGCAGCTACATGGTCTGGGGCCTAGGGCGGCCAAGACTGCAAATCCGCCTCTGCACCTACCTACCTACTTACTTCCCCCTACCTACGAATGAGACTGAAAATCACTGCGGTGACAACTTCCAAACAAGCAAGCAGTGTATTACCAGAGTCTGTTATTCGTATCAAATACTAGATTACAAGTTTATTAAAAATCTTAAAATTCGAACTGTCGGTGACCAAACAATTGAGCATAGTTTGGAAAATTTATTGGAATGTGAATTCTTATATGGACACAACGATTCAGCCTGCTACATCAAGTCAGCCTACAATGAGTTTTACGCTTCCTATTTCCCTTCTATCTGCCGTTTAAGAAAGTTTCCTAACGTTACCCATTTTTTGATCACTTCTAGCCGGATATAATGAACCATTTATAGAAAATAGTGTGCTTGAAATTGGGACTCGTTAACCTTTCCTGGTCTGTAATGCGTAAATACTACACATTGCTTCTAATAACTTTTATATCTCTATAAATATAATGAATTCTTGATTCATATTTTAGGTATTCCTCCGTTATACATTTACACACTGAATTAAAAAATAATATTTTAAATAATTAGCAAATTTAATTCAAAATCAAAGATATTTTGTTAAATATCGGGAATAAACCACAAATACAATCAACCGTGTGCCAATATGGACCGTGATACGTGAAGAGTATGCGGGGGGAGATGACACGCTATGTGACGTCTCGCTCTACTTCGCTATACGGGAACACGGGAAACAGAGACCGCCGTGTTGTGTTTCGACCGTCGATACCTACGACCGCATAGTTGCTAAACATGCATAGCTGTATGTATTGGGTAGCAGCCCAGCGCCTCAGTCGTTCGCGGGCAATCATTTGAGATGGTCTCCTCGCCCGTATTTTGAGCAATGGACGATGGTTTTTTCATGTTTTCAGCAATCAAATTACAATTATTAACATTTTTAACACAAATTACGATAAACAAAATCTATTAGCTATGAATGTTCATATATTTCCGATATAAAATCGCTGGTTTTAACACGTGAATTGATTACACAGCACCGGAGCGCGCGTATTTTTTTAGCACAGTAAGGGAAAGGTTAATACCGATTAATCTTAAAAGTTTACTTCTTATAATACCTACATATTGCAGAGTACCAAATTCAATCATTAATAGTGTTGTTACTTTTGTTGCATTTCAGATACGTAGAATTCAAAATTAATGAGCATTTCAAATACAATTTCAAGACGAAACTTCATTATATATGGCTGTCTCATTATTTTATAGCTTGCGCAGCAAATGAATAATACCAATACAAGCGTAGTTTCATAACATACAGCTGTCTCCTTCTATTACATGTGTTTTATTTATTTTTTATTTCATTATTTTTTTATTAGTAACAGATATTTGTTTTTTTTTTTGGCTACCACACTAGGCTAATGCCCGTGTTGTGGTAGTCGTACATTTAATATTTTAACATTCAAAAAATATTAAGAAATATTTAAAACTAAAGAGGAAAAAAAAAAGATCATATTTTAAAGAAAAGTGGAAATAAAAATGAAAATTCAAATTCAAATTTTGAAATACAAAAATTAATAATAAAGATTAAATGTTAAGAACTCAAGTGTTCTATATAAATTAAAACATGTAAGTATATAAATCAAAATTAAAAACATAAATAAAATTTAGTGCAAAACTAAGGGAAAAAAAACAGCATTTTAAAGAAAAATAGAAATAAAAATGGAAATAAAAATTTTGAAATGCAAAAATTAATAATTAAAATGTAGTGTTAGAACTCATGAAATCTTTAAAGTACGTTCGTCCCCTTTCAAAAATCCAACGTTGTACACGTGTTATAAAAAGAGAATTAGAATTTACTTGACTTTATGTCAGTACTAAGAGCATTATATATTTTAGGAGCGATGAACCAGAATTGTCGTTGAGCGAATGATGTGTTAGTTTTTGGGACCACGCAACCCAGGTTTGATGAAAAGCGGGTGTGTGCTTGATGTTGTGGAGCGATTAGTAGATTATTTTTTCGTATATCACAAATGCTTGTTTTAGTAAATAGCTGTCGAATATCTAAGACCCTGATTTTTGCAAAGAGTTCATTTGACGGATGGGTAGATTGACATTTAAATATAATTCTCAGAATTAGTTTTTGAACTAAAATAATTGGTCTAATAATGGATTCGGCACAACCACCCCATCCCACTATACCGTATGTTGCTATGGTTTGGAAAAGGGCAAAGTATACGCTTCTCAGAGTCTGTAAATCTAAGATAGACCTAAGGGAGTAGAATATATGGCAGAGTTTACGAAGTTTTTTAACTGTGTCACCGAGGTGAGCTTCCCAACGTAGTTGGCTGTCTATGATTATTCCCAAATATTTAACTACTTTTGATGATTTGAGGGTCAAACACGTACAATTAATATTAGATGTGGTTTCCGGATTGTCTAAATTGAGTGGAGACGAGTGGATGATTAGTTTAGGCCAGTTGTTGGGTATATTGTATTTGCGTACGGAAAATGTCATATATTGTGTTTCGTCGATGTTAAGTGTGAGGAGGTTTGTGTCAAGCCAATGCTTTACTTTTATTAGAGCATTATTAGTTTTGTTAATAACTGATTGCCATGTTTCATCTTAAATATTAAGACCGTGTCATCAGCAAATGATAATATTTTCCACCAATATTCATGGCACATAGTGAGTTGATGTATATAAGAAATAAAATGGGTCCTAGTATGCTACCTTGGGGTACACCAGAGGACACAGATAGTTTATTGCTTATATGTATTTTGTCAGATTGGATGAGAGTTTGTTGTGTTCAGTTTGATAGATAGTTTTCAAACCATGTGTAGGCTACTTCAGTTATTCCAATTTGCTGCAGTTTTTTTAGCAATAATGGATGTGAGACCGTATCAAATGCTTTTGCGAGATCGAGAAAAACAGCAAGTGGTTTGCGACCAATGTCAAGATTATAGGAAACGATCTTTGTGAGGGCGGCTATTGCATCTGAAGTACTTCTACCTTTGCGAAAGCCGTATTGATTGTCAGATAATATTTTGTTATCTTCGAGAAACTTACAGAGTCAATTTTTCACCACTTTTTCTACAACTTTATATATTGTGCTTAGTAAGAATATCGGTCGGTAGTTATTTACAAATAATTTGTTCCCGCTTTAAAGATTGGAATTAATGTGGCCTGTTTTAGGGAGTTAGGAAAAATGCCAGTTTTGAAGCTTAAGTTGATTATGTGTTTAAAAGAGGGGATGCGATGTAATTTTGAATGTGTTTGATTATTTTTGTCGAGATATGATCAATTCCTGTGGAGTTACTGTTTTTAAGAGATGCTATTAATCCTATAATTTCAAGTTCAGTGGTGGGAAAAAAAATACTAATAATAATATTTTGCAAATACTTTGCGTTGAAATATATTTTAAATACAGCGTTCCTTCTTTAACGCATGGATTTAAGTTACAGTTGACTGCACTCATAATAATAATTTGATAACCTACAAAGAATTTTTCAATTTAATTAGTAATTCATTACATATTTCGTTATTTCTACGCCTTAAGAGTTATTTCAAATCATCACGGAGACCATAATTAATAAAATTACTATACTAAAGAAGAAATTTGGTAGTACAGGGTGGCGCAAAATTAATCATCCAATTTTTTTTTAATAACTTTTTTACTAAATAAAAAAAAATGATTTGAGTAATAGAAATCTTTATTTGGACTTTTACATTTTTTTTCTGTTAAGTGGAAAAGATGATATCCGTCAAGTAGCTGCCGCCAGTGCTGATACACATTTGTGCCCGTTTTATCGCATTTTCCATCACTTTTTCGAAAGATTTCCGGCGATAACTGTTCGCATTCCTGTCGAATATTCTCCTCAAGGGCTGCAATTGATTGAGGCTTATTGGCATAAAGTCGCAAATTCAAATAGCCCCAAAAAAGAAGTCTGGAATGATTAAATCGGGCAATCTTGCTGGTTATACCAAATCGCCAAAACGAGAGATTACGCCACGAGGAAACGCTTCCTTCACAATATCCATTGTGGCTCGCTCATCCAATTCCGGAAGTAAGAAGTCGTTTATCATGGCCCTGTAGCGTTCGCCAGTAACAGTGATAACAATGGCGTCCTCATAAAATACGGTCCAATCACTCCTCCTGCGTGAACGCTGCACCACACAGTAGCTTTGAATGGATGTAATGGCTTTTCGTGCATCACACGCGGATTTTCAGTGCCCAGAAATGAATATTTTGCTTATTTGCGTAACCTTTTAAGTGGAAATGCGCCTCGTCGCTCATGATGACTTTCGACACGAAATAAGCTTAAATCGACACAATTATTTTACGCTCTTGCGGAGTATAGCGCTCCATTGCTTGTCTGTTTGTATTCTGCAGCTGTCTAGTCCACAAATGTCAAATATGATTGACGTACGAAACCATTTGCAAAAATTATAACATCTTCCGGTAGGGTGATCAATTTTGCGCCTCCTTGTAGAATCATTTCAAATTTGACTGTTATGTCAAAATTAATTTCACAACTTGATAAAGAAGTTTATATACAATTGTTTAGGGCTAGACTAGAAAAGTTTCGTGAATATTAAAACGATTTTCAGAATTTACGGCGGATGTTCAAGAATTACTTCCAGATTTCCAAGACGATAAAACCTATGATGACGTAGGAACTTTTTATTCTAATTTCGAGAAATTATATTTTTCAATCAGAGCAATAGAAAAGAACATAAATAAAGTCAAATCTACAGAAGGTACTTAAACAAGAAATTCGTTCTACATGTGTCAGGCCTCCTACAATTAATTTACCAAAATTTAGTGGTAAAATTAAAGAACGGCCCCATTTCTTCGCTTTATATAAAAGCCTGGTTCACGATAAAGAGGACTATACGAACGTAGAGAAACACCACTACCTCATGTCATGTTTGAGTGATTCGGAATTGAGTTTAATACAGGGTGTTTCAATAATCGATGAAAATAATATAATTACCAAAACTCGAGGATTTTATTTAACCATTATTCTGAAAAACTTCTAAATATAAAATCAATGACTAGAGAATCTGCAGAAGGTTTGTCTTATTATATTGCGAAGTTTCAAGACACTCTTTGTGCACTACAGACTTTCGATAAGATGGAAATCTCATTAGAAATTTGGATTTTACTACAAAGCGACAATTTGAACTGCAATTAAAAAGAGATGAAATACCTGAAGAAATACGATTATAGATTTTCACGGCCAAAAGTATTTTTTTCATTAGTTTTTGTGATATTATGCCATGTTGCGCTACCTCCTTATTTAGCCAACGTTTCGGACAGCGTTACAGTGTCCATCATCATCTGCCCTGATTATGGACACTGTAACGCTGTCCAAAACGTTGGCTAAAGAAGGAGGGAGCGCAACACGGCATAATATCCCAAAAACTAATAACAAAAATGAAATACCTACTTCTGGAAAAGTTTTAGAATTTCTTCACAATCATCAACGAGTTTTACATACGTCTACTTCTTCTTCTCCATCTACTACTTCTAACAAGAGTTCACATTCAAATGTTAAACGTGTACTTACTGCTACTAAGAAAAATTTCGTTTCAATCAAGTTATGTTAACTCTGTTAAAGTGATGAACACAATATAATGCAATGTCCGCAGTTCTTAAGTACTTCAATAGAAAAACCTTACGAAATCATCAAGACGTTGAAACTTTGTTTCATTTGCTTAAAGGCGCACAAAAAAAAATTGTTTGGGTATCTAAATTTACATGCATGACGTGTAAAATGCGTCATCATTCTCTACTACGGGTTCTTGGGGTAATGTTTGTCCAGATCTTGATGGCGGGTGCGTCGGCCCACCTTCTGCGTGGCGGGCCGGATTGGGAGATGCTGGTTGAGGGAGACCCTTTACAACCGGTTACCGCTGTCCGGGCCGCTCGGTAATACAGGGGCCCGACCCTCAGGCTCACGACTGAGGGTGGGCTGCCCCATCAACGAGTGTAAAAACCCCGCCGCTGCTGTTGTGCCGGTTCGTGACCGGAGGGGACCCAGCAGTAGCATTTGGGGCGCACTGGGTGACCTCTCCAGCCGGACTCTCCCTACCCATCGCCTTGCACCGCAGTGGGTGGATTGAATTCATTCGTTCATCACTTGGACACTCTGATACCTAGTTTCCTACCCACCCCTCATACCTTTTCCCCCCCAGACCTCCCTTCCCCCACACCCTATCATAAAAATAAAAAATCAAACAATAAGACTCAACCAACACAAATTAACTGCATTGCAGCGGCGAGTAGTAGGAGACCCCGACGCAGACCAAAAATGTTGGTTAATTACACCAACATTCGCGGCCTGCATACCCATATAAACTCTGTCCACCACCACCTTTTTACTCAACGCGCCTACCTACTATTCCTGTCTGAAATGCAGATAGCCGAGCCTGTAGACGCCTCCTATCTGGACTGCCCGGGCTTCACCCTCGCAAGCAAGTTCAGACCTAAAGGAGGTGTCTGTCTCTACAGTCGAGCTGACGTCAACTGTGTGCGACTGTTGAATCTGGAAAACTCCAGATTCGACGTAATGTGGGTACGCGTCAATCTTGCCAGTACGGTAAGATTCTACGCGTGTTTATGCCGCTCACCGAATCTTAGCGAATCAGACACGTCTGAGCTCTTCAAACATTTAAGCGACACTATTGATGATCTCTTGCCCCACTTCCCTACGGCAAGTTTGTGGTCCTGGGGGACTTCAATGTTCATAACGAATCTTGGTTGAAGTTCTCAGGATTAACTGACTCGGCTGGACGCCAAGCGGAATACTTTGCCCTTTGCTACGGATTGGAGCAAATGGTTCAGGAGCCTACAAGGGTCCCTGATGTCCAGACTCACCGTTCCAATCTGTTAGACCTATTTTTAACTACTGTGCCACACGGTTACAAGATTGAAGTTACAGCGCCTTTAGGATCGTCCGACCACAGCCTGGTGACGACATCAATCCCTGTAAACTTCAGACCACCAAACGAAAGGCTGAAGAGAAAAGTGTGGCACTTTAGGTCAGCAGATTGATTCGGTCTGCGGGCACATTTTAATGCTTTCCCGTGGTCAGCTGTCTGTTTTCGGACTTCGGACCCCTCAAGATGTGCCCAGGAAATTGGTGAAGTCATCACATCCCCGATGGATGGCTTCATCCAATCTACTGTTAAGGACTCTGGTGTAGGCTCAAAGCCGTGATTCAGTCGACAATGCGCTGAAGCAGTGCGACGAAAAAACGCGGCTAACCGAGCCTACAACACATTTAGAACATCCGAAGACAGAACAGCTTACAACAAAATGGCAAAGGAAACCAAGAGAATCATAAATAGGTCAAAATTCGAGCACGACCAGCAGATCAGCAGAAAGCTGGCTGCATGCCCGTATGGCAGCAGTGGAGGTATCCACCACTTACCCGCCCTGGTATAAGTAACAGATGGTTTCTCCTTCAAGGCTCTCGCAAGGACTCTAATTTTTTTGAAAGAACGAATCTACATTTAAGTTTGAACGAATCTAGACCTCCAGTGTCCCTGCATACAGTGTTAGGAAGTAGTATGAAAGTGCTTACATAATATACAAAATGCGAAAAATATAAAGCAAGTCAGGGATGAAAAAATTAAAAAAGATACGAGAAAAACATAAAAGGCGGATGCTCGCAGGGTAATGGCATCTTGCGTATGTTGCAAGCATCTGCAAGAAAAGATAATGAAAACAAGCATTGTGATATGAAGAACGCTTGTGTCGGGTGGGATACCTCTCTCGTCATCTGGCAGTACCAGCCAGAATGTGTATGGTGATCGGTCTGCCGTGAATGAATCTCAACGTCCGCGCCCTTTAGCCGGTTTCTTCGTTGTGCCTTGACGATAGTAAGTGAGTAGTAGGGAAACGTACCCGAAGACCCTAAGGATGGAAGCGTCGAGTTGCCGGAGGCAGAGCGGAAGAACGCTGAGTTCGCCCAGCCAAACCTCAGGCCCACACATGTCGCTGGGGGAGGCGCAGATGAGTTGTGAGGATTCCATTCCGAAAAAAAAAATTACGCCAATGTATCCAGGAGCGAGGTCTAACTCACCCCCAAAATGGGGAAGTTGACATTACAGAACATTTACAGTTCAGTTTCAGCCACAAGGGTCGGAGCTTATTGCTGAAACGCTAAAACAGAAAAATAATTGCAAAAAAAGAAGAAAAACTAAAAATAAGAGAACATTATACTTAGTGAAGAATAACAGTTGGTTACAAGTAGCAGAATATATTATATACCATGTTTTTAATTTGGTCAGTAATAACAGAAATGTATCAATTTGTTTTGAGCGAAGGAGTCATCAGGACCTTCGCTCTCAATTCGGCACATCGAAGTCTGAAATGGGAGAAAAAGCAGAAATACATGAAGTACATAAAGATTTTAAACCACCAGGAATTTATCAAAGTAAAAACAAAATATTTTCAACTCTGCTTGGATCTAAAATCTAAGGAAACATAAAGGCAGTGAAGATAAAGATATAGAAAACAAAAAAATCGTATCAATGGTAATAAAAGAGATGAGAAAGAAAAGTCAGTGGTCATCAGGAGCAAATCCACCAGGCATCTGAAACTCACAATGATTTTACAGCTGGTCAGCGACTCTAAGATCAGGCCATCTCTCAACCCAAACCTTTGTAAACTTCCGCAGGCACTCGAAGTTCAGATCAGCGTTCCATACTGGTATCGTGGTCACTTGTAAACCATCCAACATTTCCTCTCGAGCATCCGTCATAATCGCACAATGCCACAGAATGTGCTCGGCTGTTTGGTCCGTATTGCCACACGCGCAGTTTGGATGGGGGGATAGAGAGAGACTGTGCAATCTTCCCCTAAACTCCCCATGCCCGGACAGTAATTGGGTCACATGGTGGTCCCTTACAATGTGTGCCCCTTCCATTCTGAATTTAACTGACGGAAAGAAGGAGTTAGTCCATCTTCCCGTATTCGACCTATCCCATCGCTCTTGCCATTCTCTCAGTGTTCTTTCTCGTATCTCTCTAAGAAGACCTGGGAGAGACACTGCCCCGCCTGGTATTAGCTCAACACCTAGCTATGTAGCGAGTCTTCCTTTTGTCTGGCTCTTCTTTGTTAGCACCTCCCCGATTTCAAGATCAATTGGCAAAATGCCGGCAAGGACTGGCAAAGCGTCCGAAGCAACTGTTCTATAAGCACCCGAAAGTGCCAGCAAAGGGACTCGCTGGCCTCTCTTGAGCGCCGAGAGTATGAGTGCATTCTCCAGGCGGTGCTCCCACACAGAGGTCGCATACGAGATTTGCGCCACGTAAACCCCCCTATATAAGAGACGGAGCGCTGGAGAGCGCAATCCCCACTCGGCAGTAGAGATTCTTCTCAATTTCAAGAAGAGGGCCTGGGCCTTACTTGACACGCTTTTAACATGGGTCAAGAACGAGGACGTTCGATCCAAAGTGACGCCTAGGTATGTAGTGTTCTCAACGAATCGGATATTGGTATCTCCCATTTTGATGGTTGGATTTCTACTTCTATTGAGATAACCCTTCATCAGGAGTCCCATAGTCTTGTGGGGAGCGAAGGTCAGCCGGTTTCTCTTTCCCCATTCTAAAATCACACTTAAAACCTCTTCAGCTTTACTTTCAACTTCCTTTCTGCTGTTCCCCGAGAAAAGATACAATTTGTCATCAGCGAATGCATGGCAGCAGGCAATTCTGGTCGTTTGCGGGCTCAATTTCTGCAAATCCAGTCTACCACCTCTTACCAGACCTGTCGGCTTACTAGCAAACATCGCCACCGAAAAGGCTAACTTATTAGGTAAAATGTTTGCGGATAAGTCAACCCTCGATGAACAAGGTGCTGTCCCGACGTCGGTTCCTCACTGCGGTTTTCGTATGAAAAAGCTGAGGATCCGGCATCGGGAAGTGCTCCATTTTTTACGAAGGCTTGATGTTAATAAAGCTAGCGGGCCTGACGGAATACCTGCCCTGGTACTGAAGAGGCACGCTGCAGAAATAGCTCCAATTTTGACGAAGCTTTTTAAAATGTCCCTGAAGACTGGCTCTGTGCCCTCTGGTTGGAAAAAAGCGGTTATCCATCCTATTCCAAAGAAGGGTGACCGCTCCAACCCGGCCAACTACCGCCCCATAGCGATCACATCAGTTCTGTCTAAGGTAGTGGAACGTGTGAACGACAAACTGCTCACATACCTCGAGAAGACCCAAACGGTTGCACTGGACATCTCCAAGGCCTTTGACCGGGTTTGGCACCAAGGTCTTGTCAACAAACTGCATTCTTACAGACTTCCCGCATCCTTGTGTACGTAGATTGCCGACTTCTTGAGGGAGAGGTCGATTCAGACGGTAGTCGATGGTTTCACCCCTTCCTCACACTCGATAAATGCTGGCGTCTCGTAGGGACCGGTTCTGTCTCCGACTTTGTTTTTGTTGCACATCAACGACCTTTTGTCATGTGCACCAATTCATTGTTATGCGGATGACAGTACAGTTCATGATAGCTTTTTGTTTGACAAGCCCCCAAAGGGCTCACAAACTCCAACAGCTCGTAGGGCTTTGAAGCAAAGAATGGACGGTTACCTCGAGAGTGTTTTCTCTTGGGGTAAAAATAATCTCGTTATATTTAATGTTTCAAAGACCCAATCTTGTCTGATTACGTCTAAAAAATCTAGTCTCTTTCAACGGAAGCAATCTTCCAAACAGGCCCTCCATTGATATGCTTGGTGTAACCCTAAGTGACCAGCTCAGGTATGGGGGCTCCGTCGAAGCCAGAGTAAAGTTAGCCTCCCAAAAACTAGGCGTACTGTACAGGGCCCGCAGATACTTTAATAGTACACAACAGCTAACCCTGTACAAATCAGAAGTGCGCCCCACGGTAGAATTTTGCAGCCACCTCTAGTCTGGAGCTCCAAAATACCTGAAAAATACCCTCGACTCTGTGCAGAAACGGGCGGTCCGTTTGATAGATTCTCCAATCTTAACAGACGGATTGCAATCTTTAGAGCACAGGCGTCGGGTGGGAATGCTATCCTTTTTCTACCGGTATTACAATGGAAGATGCTCCGAGGAACTAGCATCATTGATCCCTTCGGCACCGGTGCATAGTCGGGAAACACGCCAAACGCGTGCCAAATATTTGTACACAGTTTACATTTGTCACATGAAAACAGGTCGTTTCTTCGACTCGTTCTTGTGTTCAACAGCCCGGCTGTGGAATGATTTGCCGGCCTCTGTGTTTCCTCCTTCCTACAACATGGGTCTCTTCAAGACCAATGTTCATTGCTTCCTCTCCTCAAAAATACCTTCCACACAGCATCCCAAATGACACAGGCCATGAGGGAAATTATTTTCCTTAGGGCCTCCTGTGTGGAGTTAATGCAAAAAAAAAACTTAATATAAATAATAGGTTTTTTTGTGACGAAGTCTTAATGTCTTCATCATCGTACTGCAACGAAGGTCTTCTAGGTACTGCTTCAGCAGAATGCAAAACGCTAGTGGATCTTACAATACAATTCGAATATTAGGTACTGGATAGCGGTTCCCAGGTATCTTTCATGAATGAACCATGCGCTAAACGTATGGGACTGAAAATTACGACTTGAAAAACTCAAAGGAATAGCCAATATTCAGTAAACATAATTGGCGAAGTTCATTGCACTATCAAACCAAAAAACCAGAACGGTCCAAAAATTAAAACAAGTGCTATTGTTATTTCAAATATCAGGTACTAGTGATATGCCATCATCAAGAATTAATTAAGATTTACATTCAATGAATATTTATTGAAGGTAAATCTAAATTTATCACTCACACACTCACTCACGCACCCTCTTACTCACCCTCTCACTCGCTCGCTCACTCACTCACTCACTCCCCCTCTCAATCACTCACTCACATACTCACCCTCTCACTCGCTCGCTCACTCACTCACTCACTCACCCTCTCAATCACTCACTCACATACTCACCCTCTCACTCACTCACCCTCCCACTCACTGACACACTCTCTCACTCACATGTATATAGAATCCATAGCAGGCATGCACACTTCTAATTACCCAAGTTTCATCGCAATCTGATGTTAAATACACATTAAACATACACGTCAAATGCATTTTCATTTATACAAATTTCATAACGCCAGATCTTAAAATTATGGATAGCCTTTAAACTTCGCGGGTGTGCGTACAACAAATCACCCAAGTTTCATCGCAATCCGATGAACAGTATGGCAGCGCATAACATACGAACAAACAAACATAACGACAAATATTGATTTTATATAGGTAAGAAAATTATACAATCGTAAAATTTGGTCGAAAAAAAATGTGATCAAATTTTGGACCGCTGTCAATCGCGAAAAATAAAAACGGTCCATATTTTAACCTTAGTCACTCTAGTGGTTATTATGCCATTTTAAAAATGTTTTATTTTAGCATATACCTACTTAGATTTTATTTCAAGGAGATGTAAGTACATTTGTAAAAAAATAATTAGATATAATGTTTAACCTGCCGTTTGGATAATGCTCTGAGAGTGCTCCAAGGCTTCCTTTTTAATATCTGGCAGTTCAATGCCAGTTTCTGAAAACGAAATTTCACAAACAAAATCTTCTATAGGCCCCGGTTCTGCTTTGATGGTGATGCCCTCTGTAAAAGATTGCTCCGTTGTACTAACTTTACCTTGTAACAGAAAAAGTTAAATGAAAATTTACACTAAACAGGATGCTTGATTTGTTGTTAAACTCTTGAATATTTGACTCTCGAAAAACTCTAAGTATACATGTTTACGGTCGCATTGGGATTACGCGTCAGAACCGTTCATAGTTAATGTCGACTTCATTATAGGGATGTCGAAAGTGAAAAAAAAATATCGATATGTCGATGTATCGATATTTATTAAAATATCAATATCGACATCGATATATCGAGGAAAAAATATCGATATATCGGTCAAATTTTCAAGAGATTTTGCGTTTTTAAAATAATAGTGTATTCAGCTCAATATTATCAATAGTAATTTTTGTACACAATGTGCTTTTTTAATGTACAAAAATCTCAATAAAATTTAAGGTATTTTTTTTTTCATTATTCATTTTTATTACGTAATAATTACAAAAATATCAAAAAATAAAAAGCTGTCTTCTAACTTATATGTAAACTGAGGCGCATACAAAGTTTGTATGCGTCTCAGTAACATTCTATTGGCGTAATAATCTGTCAAAAACGACTTCGTGTTTGGAACAAGGTATAGTCAATAATCATAGACAATTGGGAACCAACACAAAGGAGTGGCTTAGAAAAAAATGGCGAAAAATAACATACATTTCTATGCATGTACCTACACACACGAGATAATATTGGTGATCACAAAAACTAATGCAAACACAATAGATTTGTAAGCTATTAATAGTTAAAATTTCAACCGCCAGATGTCATGACCCAATACAGTTACTTTTTCCGTTCGTTCCTATACGGTTTTCGATTCTAGTGACTTTAAATGCATACATTTTTTTTTAAATATCGTTTTTGATACAATTTTCGATATTGGATATTTTGTATCGATATATCGAATCAAAATATATCGTCTAAAAATATCGATATATTGAATTAAAAATATCGATATATCGATACTTTTTCAACAAGCCTACTCCATTAGAACGGGTTGTTTCGCAGAGAGTTTGTCAAGAACGGCACGAATGTGGAATACTCTGCCGACAATTACCTTTTTTAGTTGATTTAATGCAGGTCTCTTCAATTTACGAATAACAGTAGACCCTAACGACAACCTGTACTCTTATCCCAGACCTCCCGAGAACCCTGCCTAAAAGGGGGATAATACATTCCCCTCGTCTGCACACTGCACAGGAAGGGAGGTAATCCGAGTCGTCAGGTATTTCATAAAGAATAATAAATATAGGTAGCATTAACCAACAGAATAGCGTGTGCGGAATTGATAAATGAAAGCAGTCGTTTCAGCCAATCAAAAACCTGCAGCTTTATTAATGTTTCCAATTGTATTTTGCGCCTGTAGCACAGTTATGCACCAAAAAAAGGATAATTAAATACCGGAATTCCTTTCGGAAATGGATTCCACACTAGCGTGGTTCGATGTTTTGTTTTTTTGTTTTTCTTGGCAGCGGGGTGTGGAATGGATGCTCTATTGGGATACTTTTAAAAGTCATTATGACAACATTAGGATATTTCGAGTGCAAGTACTGCCCCAAGTCAATTCAAATTTGAAAAAAAACGGTGAGAAACTAGAAAAAGAAGGGTTTAATCTTTACTCAATAAAAGAAGTTAAAATATAAAAAATTAAACTTTTCATTTTCTAATAATATTATCTACTAATCAAGAAACAATAAAAGTACCATCGCCACACAAAAAAATTTAAGGAAGGGAAGGATAGGAAGTTTTGGGAAGGAAAATGGTATGAGGGGTGGGTAGAAATCAAGTCGGTGAATCCAGGAGTGACAGACGCATGAATCCATCCCTTGTGCTGCGGTGCAAGGCAATGGGTCGAGAGAGACCAGCTGGAAAGATTAAAATACCTCCCTCAACCAGTCTCTCTTAATCCGGCCCGCCCCGCAGCAGGTGGGCAGATGCAGACTCCGCCAAGACCTGGACAAACCTCACCCCATGAGCCCGGGCACCCCTGCTATATCACCAAACGTAGCTAACCACTTGAGGTTACATAAGACGAAGGTGTTGGTTACTCAAGATTACCTACTCATGAAGACTCCCATGTATTTCTAAAGTGACTTAATCGTATATTTGATCCGTCATTTCGCATTAGACAGAATATCTGTATACCCAGCTTAACCTTATTTCTTTAATTTATGATTATTTTAATCAATGTTTTTGAAATACACATCCATAAAATGGTTCTCAAACCAGACGTCAAATAATGGATTCTCTAACTTGGCGGTGGGACAATTGGCGTAAGTTAAGCTAGATAGCATTATGAGGGTTTTAGATGATGTTTTTTATACATTTTCTTTATTCTTGAGAATTCGGGGTGAACAAAAGGAAGAACATGTTGCATTTTGGCAACGATCTTCATACAGATACGTTTTAAGATTTTCACGGCCAAAAGTATTTTCGTTATTTGGTGCTATGCCATGTTGCGCTACCTCCTTCTTTAGCCGACGTTTCGGACATCGTTGCAGTGTCCATCATCAGGGCAGATCCGACAGATCCGGTATATGTGTCATTTTTAATAATTTTAACAGAGAAAGGGTTGTGCCAGCTAACCTTTGGTATCTGCGGTAAAATGCCGTGAATCAGGCAGGCAATTTCGCCAGGGCAATAGGCACAAAAACTGTGTCAGATTTGCAAAAAGTACAAAAACTTCGATTATATAACGACGGAACATCCGAGTCTCCTCCAAATGACAGTGATAAGTTTTATAAGTGTGATCTATGGTTATGTTAAAGGTGTTGCCATTTTTCGACGATTTATTAGTAATAAGTATTTCTTAGTAAGAATATCTTAAAATTGTTTTTCTTCTCTAATGGCAACACAGGCTTGGTATATCAGCCTGTCCGTATCTTTGCTATGTGCATTCCTCGTTAAACCCCTGATCGGATTCCGATTTTACTAATCGATAAGACAATAATCAATCAAAATTAGTGTGATAAGAAATTTTAATGTTTCAATGTCAGGACCGTTTGTATTCAGTGGTTAATTTTATTTATAGTTCACTGACTCTTTCTAAAACAAATTCTAATTGGAATAAGTGTACTCCCATGATATATTATTCCTCTATTATCAAAAGGAACCTTACATTTTGGCACTGGATATGCGCAATTGTTATTTTTTGTATAATTAGCTAACGAACGAGTACAGTCGCGTTATTTTGTAAGAAGTAAAACAATAAATATAGTTACTTACATTTAATAACTCGCCCACCTGGGCGAATCCATTAATTTAATATGGAAACCGATGAAATTTTTAAAAATATTAAAGACTTAGTTAATAAGATCACTTCAGTGAAAGACTCAAAAATAAAATTAACACTGGAACAAAATATTGTATCACTGGAAGAAAAAATTCAACACGAACTAATTAATCTACAAAAGAAGATCATAGAATTACAAGAAATTAATATTAAAAATAATCATCACTACACACAGAAACTCGAAGAAATTAATCAAAATAACAAAAAATCATACGCAAGTGCACTAAGTAACAATAAAAACTTCGCAGAAACTTCATATAATGCAGAACAGAAATACGCCATTTTAATTACCTCAAAAAACACCTTGAAGGCCGAGGACATAAAAATAAATATTCAAAAAAATATTAATTTAACAAAAATAAAAGTTGGAGTAAATGGAGTAAAAAAGATCGGAGAACAAAAATTAGTGATTTCTTGCCAAAAAAAAGAAGATGCCGAAAAATTAACCGAAGAGATAAATAAAGTAATTGGAAAAGAAGTATCGGCTGAAGAAATAAAAAAAAGGAAACCGTGCTTAATGTTGAAAAGGCTACAATGCCAATTGACTGAAGAAGAAATTATAGACGGGATTGTACAACAAAATGAAGGATTAACCCTAGAAGATAAAAAAGACATTAAGCTTATCAAGGAATTAAAAAATAAGTAAGGAAAAGAAAACGACACCACTAACTACATTATTGAAACAAATGGAAAGTTAAGGAAAAAACTAATAGATAAAAAAAAAATAAACATCGAATTCCAAAGAGTATACGTAGAAGACTGCAGCCCGATCAGACAATGTTACCATTGCCTCAAGTTCGGCCACACAGCCCAAAGGTGTCTCGCCAGGACGCAGCCTCCCATTTGCCCTCATTGCACTAAGGAACACGTATTATCCAAATGTGAAAACAAAGAACAAACTCCAATCTGCAACAACTGCTGTGTCCAAAATAAAAGGTTTGATATGAACTATTCCACCGATCATAGAGTCGATAGCATAAAATGCCTTTACCGGCAAAAAATGCTTCAAATTGCTAAAGAGCGCATTGACTACGAATAAATATTGTAAATTTTCATTTCCTCAAACTCTTATCTATAAATTAACAATGAATGATTCTTTATGTAACATAGCATTAGGTAAAAAAATATGTATTGAAGAAAACTAACATCACTCTATAAGAGATTTCTATTTTATTTGCACTGAAAAAGCATTTACTCAATTTCATAAAAAGATTAAAAGCGTAAAAATTTTTTTTGAAAAATTAAAAATTTATTTAAAAAAAATAATTTTTTCCCGGGCTTGATTGGGTTTACAAAGACCTACTCTACTGGCGAAACTAATTACTCCATTCCAGGGTACCATGTAACAATAGTAAGAATAAACAAAAACTCTAATATTGGAATACCTATTTCCAACCAGTATAATGTTCCCAATATTAATGATTATGATGTTTATATTGTAATGTTTATAGCTTATATTTTAAATATAAAGTTTAAAAACGTAAATAAATTATATATTTATATGTTGTTATTTCAGCCATTATATCTATGTATACATAGTGTGTATTTAAAATTCTTTGCCTCTACCATTTGTCATTACAAATTACATAAATGTATCCATAAAATAACTAACCTAAAACTGCAAAATGAATGATTTTTTATGTAACGCTTTGGATAAAAAAATTAATAGAAGAAAATTTGTGTCACTCCATAAAATATTTCAATTTAATTTGTCCTGATAAAGGATTTAGCCTATTTCATGTAAATATTAGAAGCATTGAAAGGAACATGGATGAATTAATAATATCATTAAAAGAATTAAATTATTTCCCGGGCTGCATAGTTTTAACAGAAACACACTCAGCCGGTGAATTGAATTTCACTATCCCGGGGTACTTTTACTACACAACAACAACAAAGTTAAACAAAAACTCTGATATTGGAATATTTGTATCTAACCAATACAATGTACTTAATATTAAAGAGATTCACAGTATTAGTAATGTTGACGTATTAAATATTGAATTTAAATACATAAATAAACATTATAACATTATTGCTATTTATCGAACGCATAGGTCGATAGTGTCACACTTTATTGATGAATTAAAAAATATTTTATTAAATTTTAGAAATAAAAACAATATTTTTGTCGGAGATATAAATTTAAATATAGCAAGCGACTATTCTAGTAAGGATAAAGATAGCTATCTCAACATGTTAGCAGAACTCAATTATTTATCGTGCATAAATTCGTACACTAGAGACGTTCGAGGTCAACGACCTTCATGCTTAGATCATATTTTTACAAATATACCGGATATCCAAAATATAACAGCAGCTGTCATTCACACAACTATCACTGATCATTATTCTTGTATTTTTAACCACAAAACCAGCAATCCAATATTGCCATCATTTAAACAAACAAAATCTTCCAAAAAAGTACTTAATATGGATACATTAAAAAACAAATTTCAATCAGAAAATTGGATCGAATTATTACAATGTAATGATGTCAATATCTGCTGTAAAATATTTGAAGAAAAAATATCTAAATACATAAATGACTCGTCAAAAAATATAATTCCCAAACACAAACTGTCTAACTTCAAACCTATAAAACCATGGATTACTCATGGATTAATAGTATCTGTACGACGTAAGCAAGCTCTTTATAAATTAACAACTCAACAACCTAATAATAAAAACTTACTTAATCACTTTAAAGCATATAAAAATAAACTTTCATATATCATAAAACATACTAAAGAAAGTTACTATAAACGGAAGTTGGATCTAGCTGAAAATGATAGTAAAAGAGTATGGACGGTTGGAAATGAAATAATTGACAAGAAAAAAAACAATAATAACGAAATCAATGCTATTAATCACGATAACTCAAAAACATGCTGTAAAGAAAACCCCTCAAAAGCTGCAAATATATTTAACACCTTCTTTGCAAATGTTGGGAAAAATCTCGCCAATCTCATTCACATTGATCCAAATATTATAACATCTCCAGACTGTAATATAAATGCTAAAAATAAAATGACAACATTTGAAGTCACCACAGAGGACGAAATAGTTTCTATCATAACCGATATGAAAGGAGGATCTGCTCCGGGCTTTGATGCAGTCACGGTTGATATTTTAAAAAACATAAAAAATCAAATTTCTAAGCCATTAATGCATATAATAAATACAAGTTTCCAAAGCGGAGTATTTCCATCAATTTACAAACAAACTACTATTACCCCAATATTTAAGTCAGGTAATCCAGAAGAAGTAAATAATTACCGTCCCATATCAGTAATCTCAAATATAGCAAAAATTTTTGAAAAACTAGTTAAAAAAAGAATGAGCCAATTTATAAAATGCAACGATATAATTAATGTAAACCAGTTTGGTTTTATGGAAGGTAGAAGCACACAAGATGCAATTGCAAAATTAAGTAGCCTTGTACATAGTTCATTAGATAAATCATTTAAATGCCTGGGAATTTTTATAGATCTCAAAAAAGCATTTGACAGTATATCACATGACAAACTTATAAGTAAATTAAGAAACATTGGATTAAATGGTTCAGCTCTAGAATGGATAAAAAGCTACCCTTTCAAACGTCCCCAAGTTGTAAAAATTAATGGTGTGCTTAGTTCACCAAAAATGAGTCATTTCGGCATACCTCAAGGTACAGTTCTGGGACCGTTACTGTTTATTATCTATGTTAATGACATATTCATACAAAAACTAAACGGAAAAATAATATCTTATGCTGACGATACTGTCATAATAATTGAAGGTACGGATTGGAATACTGTTAATAACCTAGCTAACATTGATATTAACATATTGAAAAATTGGTTCGATAAAAATCTCCTCTCTCTAAACACTGAAAAAACAAAATTTATCCCATTCTCTATCAATAAATTCAAATTAGAACCAAATTTAAACATCATAATACACCAAAGTAAATGTAATAAAACTAACTGCAATCAAGATTGTGCTATACTTAGTCCAACTCCCAAAATCAAATATCTTGGTGTATTTTCAAAATCTGTATAATTTTGTGTTATTTTGTTAACTTGTATAATTATTGTTAACCTCAACACAGGCTTGTCCTAGTGAGGTAACAAATTGTATTGTAAACATTTTTACCTACAGTGTAAAGAAACAATAAATAAATAAATATATAGATCAACATTTTAAATGGAAAACACATATTTGTGAACTCGTTAAAAGGATTAGGAAATGTATTTATATATTTATTAGACTTAGAAATATTCTTAGCTTAGAAAACCTAAAAAGAGTGTACTATGCAACTGTTCAATCTATATTGCAATATGGTATTATTGGCTGGGGAGGAACATATGACAATATTTTAAATCCCCTCAAAATTGTTCAAAGGTTGATAATTAAGGTAATCTTAAAAAAACCGTCTAAATTTCCTACTGAAATTCTTTTTTCAATATTCAATGTGCCTATAATAGACAAAATCTATAAAAAAATATTCAATTCTTCAAATTTACAAAGAAATACAGTTAAATACTTGTAACTTCCAATTCAATACATCAGCAAGATACCAGCACATCCAAAATTCCTATCTTTATCTGGGCATAATCTATTATAACAACCTCCCATTAAAATTAAAAACCATCGAAAATATGCAGGAATTTAAGCCCAAATTAAAAAAATTACCTGAAACTACTATAAAAGTCCCAAATATGTTTACTTTGTATCTTAAAGTCTGCTATTTTATAAATCATTTATTCCTTCTTTTTTCTTTCATTTCTTAGTTTCTAAATCTCTGAGTCTACTATTGTATAAATCTTGCGTTCTTTCTTACGTATCCTTTACTTACTTATTACAATAATTTTTGTTACTAACTTACATGATTCTTCCATTTATAATGATTTTTTAATTTATATTATGATTTTTGTAAACTCTTCAGGATATTTATTTTTAAATTTATACAAGATTTTTTAACCTACTTATTATTTACAATAGCCGTTATTACTAACTTACACGATCATTAATTTACTAATTGAGCTAGAACTCCCTCACCAAACACAAGAGCATTGTCTCTTTATGGTGAGGAAAGGCAATTTTTTTTTTTTTTTGTTAACCTTATGTAACTATGTAACTGTTATAACTTCATATGTATTTTTAATAAACTTGAAACTTGAAACTGTTCCCAACCATCTGGAGCCAGTGAGACTAAAGCATCCTCAGTTGGGGTTTGTTGTGAGGCTGAAAGGAGTAGGGAGGGGAAGGATATGGCGATGGCGGCGATTTTTCACAAAAACAGCGCTGTACAAATCGTCCAAATATTATTATTTTATTTTCATGGGGCAGAGGAAGGTGGGAAAATACCTGGTTATTTAGATTTGGTCACCAAACACGACTAAAGCCAAGCCACAAGCATCTTTTCATTTTTGAATGTTGGTTTTACACCACTTACATACTGAGGGCCAGTTGCATCGAAAATAGATTTTTTTTTACATGAATGCCGCACAAGAGTCCCAACTACTCCCGTCTGGAGCCAGTGGGACTATGGCATCCTCAATTGGGGTATGTTGTGAGGCTGAAGGTAGTGGGGAGGGGAAGGAGATAGGGAAGAGGAAGGTGGGGAAGTACCTGGCTATTCAGATCTGGTCACCAAACACGGCAGAAGCCATTTCAAGCAACGTTTAATTCTGAATGGTGGTTTTACACCAGGGCGATACTGAGAGTATCTTCCACTCTTTAACGTGCCGCAAATATACTATATATTATTTTGAATGAATAAATGAACTAACACTATAAAATTTATTTGCCACGCCGGGATTCGATCCCGCGACCTTCGGAGTGCGAGTCAAGAGCTTTACCACTGCACCGCGCCGGCCGTCAAAGTAAGGTTTAAAGTTAGGTAAATATTTAAACTGAGTTTAAGCCCTAACTAAATTTAAAGCTACTTTAGTCGAAATTTTCATTGGGAACGAGATATTTGAGAAAAATAAAATTTTCCGCACTTTCGGCTGGTTTTTTAAATGGCGGCGAAAGCTCAAGTGACCCAAGGTTGAAAACTCGGATTTTACATTAGGAGATGTGTGTATAAAACATAATATTATATAAAAATTGGGACTACCGGAATAATTCGGATCGCGGATCGCTAATTGCACTGGCCTAAAAAGAATCACTCGCAGTTTGTTTAGAAAGTTGATAATCATATAAACCCAAGAATTTACTTTAAAGTTCCTACTTAGAACATGTTCTTTACGTATTGAGTTTTTCTTACTCTTTTATTATTATTTGAGATGTTTTATTTTTGACTTACCTACTTATACGATTTCATATAATTGAGCATGAATTCCCTCAACAAACAAAATAGTCTTTGTCTTTTTATGGTGAGGAAGGGCTATTTTTATATTCAGTTGCAACACTGTGTTACATATATAAAAATTGAATACGTTTTTGTAAAAACGTAAAAAATATTAACAAAAATGAATTTATGTAAGTGTTTCGTTGTAGGTATTAATTTACTCTAACAATTCGCATGAAATTGTGAATCCTTATCATGGTTTTATATCCGTGACTTCTCTGACCTCTCTAAACCTGAGATAAGGAGCTCTGTCGCATTGAAATAATATACAATCAAATACTAGAATATAATATTATTTATCCTTAACTGTTTCCGCTATCAGCAATGTTAGTGGAAAACCAAAGCCATATTAGTCATCTCTGTCTAATTAAATGACATCAGTAAAGGAAAAACCAAAAAGCATATTATTTATTTCCAAGATAAATCAGCCACTACTGATGACGTATTTGTACCCTTTACATACTGATGTACAAAGTCATGCGGTCGAAAAAGATTGAAAATCCGTACCTACAACGAAAATCGAAAGAATCGTTTTTTGAAACTCTTGTTTGTGATCGCTATCGTACTATCAACAGTAAAGTTGTCGTCGAATATATTAGCACCTTCGGAGCGACCGTGCTCCGCGACAATTCAAGCCGCTGCTGCGCCGCGCAGAAAAGTCTCACAGTGAACTGCGCTGTAAACCGTTACCTTACTTTTACTTTTACCGCGGCGGCCTGAAGTGGCGCGGGTTACGGTCGCTCCGAACTCTACTGTGTGGGGTGCTATTAATCATTGTGAACTGCAGTGGCAATCTGCAGTCATGCTAGGGAATGATGACAAATTACCGATACATTCCTTATCGATCTACCATGCAAGATACCGATGTGATAATTATGAACGAACAGTGTTGTTTTCTCAGAAATAATGTTTTATTGATTTCTCAGAAATGGAACGAATGTTTTTTAACCCTAAGGAGGATAATGGTACACACAATATTATTCCCAAATACTTTTTTGCATGACGTATCTACCTATAGGTACACTTATTCGCGATGATCAATTATAAATAATAGAGAATTTTCTAAATAAAAATGAATTCGTAAACAGCAAATTACTTTCCATAATATATTTTTCAAACAAGTTGTACGTATCAATGGCATCTGTTGACAAGACTGCTATGTTTTAGGGAGCTATGAGGGGTAAGTCATACTTTCCAGAACTACCGCCATCTTTATTCTTTAGCCTGAACTGTTACATCATATCGTACGTAGGTACGCATTTTGCATGACGACCAATTGATAGCATTTTGAGAATTTTTTCGTACATTAAAAAAAAATTTTTTCTTCTGTAGTAAAATAGAATGATTTACTTTGAAAATCTATGTAAAATGCCTTTTGAAAATCTATGTAAATAGCATCTACTTGAGTTCTTTCATTAAACGCATTGCAAACGTAATCACAGAAATCGAGAAGATTGGAATTTGTGGATCTGTTAGGAGCAAATCCATGTTGATTGATGCATAATTGTGGTTTAAAGTGTGTGAATATGGAACTATAAATTATAGATTCAAAGGCTTTTGCAAAACATGATAATATACTAATTGGTCGATAATTTTTCACAAAAGATCGAGTGGCTTAATCAACGCGCTAGAGCAACATCTTACAAACAAAGGAGGTATTTTATCTGGTCCTGGACCTTTATGTATGTCAATGCTTTCTAAACAAGATTTGATAGTTCCCATGCTTACGTTAAGTTTACTAAGATTAAATTGGTTGAACTGAGGAACATTAGGTCCGGAAGTATATGATATAAATAATAATTATATCTTGTAAAAAATGTATCCATTTGTCGCACCTACCATTCGGACCGATTGAATGAGCACAGAATTTTTCATTACTTGTTCTGTGACGAAACCCAGGAATCCCTTTTCTTAAAATAAATGTATAATAATATCAACTTATATATAATGTATATATAAGGATTCTATTAGGACAAAGATAACTGTGTACATATTTAAAAAACCGCAATAAACAATAAACTTGCACACTTTAGCTACTGTTTTACGCTTGGATTGTTTATGTCAAATATTCAGTGAAAATGATTGAGGGAGGTCCGTGGACGATGCTTTGACAATTCTAAGAAAGTTTCATGGATCATCATCTGGGTGTAGTATCAATTAAAGCTGAGGACTCGCGTGCAGATTAAGTCTTAGGTTAAAACCAATTTCATGCTCCGAATAATCTGTCAAAATTCCAGTAGCGGATTAATCTCCCGACGCATGTTTGACGAACGCCGTTCTAATATTTCGAGTGGAGTTAAAAAAAATTTTTCAAACCATTCTTCAAAATTCGTATTTCGTAGGAAAACCATAGGCACATTATGAGAGTAGTATCTACTAATTTCTTTTTTTTTTTAAACTTTATTTATTCCCATTTCTTTGTACATATAATGTATAATAGCAAATATTATATAATAACATAATATATATTAACAATTATGAACAAGAAATGAAAACCCACTAAGGCACTGCCTGAGTGTGGGTAATATTAAAACAAAATACTATATTTCTAAGTACCCAAATTAAAGCTGGGGACTCGCTAGCAGATTCATGCTCAATTTAAAACCGGTTTTTGGTTCAGAATGTAAAATTCCAGTTGTGGATTCATCTTCATTGTGTAATTTTTTTTTTACATGAGCTCCACACAGGAGGCCCTGAGGAAAATAATTTCCCTCAGGGCCTAAGTCATCTTTGGGGATGCTGTGTGTAGGGTTTTTTTAAGGAAAGGAAGGGGAGGAGAGTTCTGGGAAGGAGAAGGGTTTAAGGGGTGGGGAGGAATCTGGGGTCCAGTATATACTGGTCATCCGCCTCCAAGACCTAGACAAACCTCACCCCATGAACCCGGGCACCCCTGCTAAATCATCAAACGTAAGTAAACCACTTGGGTTGACCTATGGCAGTGTTGGTTATCCAATAAAGGTTCCCGGGCGGCGGTACCCTTTCCCCCCTCCTAAATTGTGGAGTAATTAAAATTAATTTAAAATTAAAAGGAACCCAACACCGATGCTCGATGAACACATTGGTTCCGATGATGACTACACCAGTTTTTACCCTTGGAGGAATCCTTTGAATAGTTTTTAGACGGTTTAATAACGGTTTTTAGACGGTTTAATAGTTTTTTGACGGTTTAATAGTTTTTTGACGGCCGGCGTAGTGCAGCGGTAAGTCTCTTGACTCGCAAACCGAAGGTCGCGGGATCGAACCCCGGCGTGGAAAATAAATTTTATTTGATTAATTTGTATTATTTCACAATTTATTCATTTAAAATAATGTAAGTATAGTATATTTGCGGCACGTTCCAGAGTGGAAGATACTCTCAGTATCGCCCTGGAGTAAGACCACCATTCAAAAATGAAACGTTGCTTGAAATGGCTTTAGCCGTGATTCGTGATTTTCGTGATCGGGAATGCTGAAATGGTGAACTGCTTTTCGTATATGTATTTTCCCAAGAATTACAACTATGTTAATGGCCTTTTCACAAAAGTTGTTATATCATAAAATCTGACAATACAGTCTGAATATTTTTTTTCCGGAAATTATTTTTTAACGTCTATTATTTCTAGTACTTTGTAATAATACAATAATCGGTTGAAGAAATCACAATTAACAATAATAGCAAAGGAATGGGGAACACATCAGAACTAAAAAAGTTTTTCCATCTGGAATTTCTTTTGATTTGGTAAACCTTTTTAATGGTTGCTTTAATAAAATTAATTCGGCTTCCAGCAGCAAGTTCTTCTTGATTCTTGCAAGTTTTTAGCGTGGGTACCCTCCGTCAGTATTCGAATACTACCATTATTTATAATCTTATTAAGCTGTTTATAAAATGTTGCATATTGTCCTGCGTCCGTTTTAAAAATTCGGTTTGGCATTTCATTCCTTTGCCTTCAGTTTACAATTTTCCGACTAACAACGATAATCGTTGATAGCGTATTCAACTAACAATAATTATTTATATAGTGTATATATACACATCTCTACATATACGGCAAAGAAGACAGGCCTTCAGAGAAATTATTTACCTCATCTCATCTCACAAAGGGTTAGGAGAGTTATTCACTCGTAAGAGAGAACTAATGTTATCTCTTGTATGACCCCGAGTGCAAATATATTTACTGATATAAATATGAACGCGGCGCTCATTGAATCGAAGTTCGTATTAACTCTTGGAGAGGTAATAACTAACAAGAGAATTTTTTAAAAACAAATTCGGTGTGTCAAATTTATTTTCAAAATGCTATATTTCCGAGAAACTGTGTTGGTCGTTTTCTTAATGGCAACTTTCGTGGGAGCACAACGGCAAGGTAAGAATATTTTCCATATATATATGTAAAGGAAATATATTCCCTTTAAATTTGAATCCTATAATGTCAATTAGAATGCAATCATCGATTGTCATTTGTTTTGTTAGTCTATTATTTGATTGTTAGAAAAAACCATTAAAAGTGATATAAATAAACATAAATGTTGTTTCTTAGTTAAAAAAAACTATGCACCACAAGTGTTTTATTTAGAAATTAATAAAAAGGAATTAAACCTATCAACATATTATAAAACGACATTTATGTTTATTTATATCACTTTGAATGGTTTTTTCTAACAATCAAATAATAGACTAACAAAACAAATGACAATCGATGATTGCATTCTAATTGACATTATAGGATTCAAATTTAAACCTCACCCCATGAACCCGGGCACTCCTGCTAAATCACCAAACGTAGCGAACCACTTGGGGTGACCTATGGCAGAGGTGTTGGTTATCCAATAAAGGTTCCCGGGGCGGCGGTACCCATTCCCGCCTCCCAAATCGCAAAATAGGTTAGATCTCCCCAACCAGTCACTCCCGATACGGCCCACTACTCAGTAGGTGGGCAAACGCATTCACCACCAAGACCTAGACATACCTCACCCCATGAACCCGAGCATCCCTGCTCAGACACCAAACGTAGAGAACTACTTGGGTGACCTATGACAGTGGTGTTGGTTATCCATTAAATGATTCCCGGGGCTGCGGTACCTACTGCGGACTAAGAAAGGTTTAAAAGCGCGTACCTACAGATTAAATTTTTTTATTTAAAAAAAAAAACTTTGTCATGAATAATAGTATCGGATCGGAGTATAGTACTTGGTCGAAGTATCGGATGCATTGATTTAGCATAAAAAAAGTTTTCAAAGGAGTTCTACAAATTAAACTGAGAAATAAAATATACTTTTTTTAAAAGAACTTAACACTACATAACTTCACTTTTAGGGGGGGAAGGGGGATTTGGTGTGGGGAGGGGAAGTGGGAGGGGAGAGGTGATGGTGGGGGGGGGTGGAGGGAGGGGGGGGGGATGGGGAGGAGAGTGGGCATAGGGAAGGTGAATGAGGCGGAGTGGGAAACCCCCTAATACCATGCGTGCAAAGCCGGGGGCAAAAGTTATTAATATAATAATAAACGTTTAAGGCGCCGCAACCGGACAAAAAAAAAAAGATGTGTAGAGATATGAAGTTAAGAACGCTAGAGGAGCGCGCTAGTATTTAAAGCGACAAAATCGATGCAAAAATTGTGAAATGTTTAATAAAACACGACACATTTAAAATAGGGCAAAAATCTCGCGGGGGTTGTCCTAAACAGCATTTAAAAGAAAAACTCTGTGAATTTTTTCATACATATAACTTGTTAAATAACTGAAACAAATATGGTTATAATAATTTTTTCATACATATAACTTGTTAAATAACTGAAACAAATATGGTTATAATATTTTTTTCATACATATAACTTGTTAAATAACTGAAACAAATATGGTTATAATATTTTTTTCATACATATAACTTGTTAAATAACTGAAACAAATATGGTTATAATAATTTTTTCATACATATAACTTGTTAAATAACTGAAACAAATATGGTTATAATAATTTTTTCATACATATAACTTGTTAAATAACTGAAACAAATATGGTTATAATAATTTTTTCATACATATAACTTGTTAAATAACTGAAACAAATATGGTTATAATAATTTTTGGAAATTAATAATACCTTGCGATTTTTTTCTATCGAGGGAATTTTATATAATTTGCGTTTCGGCGCGCTTAATGTCTAGATATTATCTTCAAGAACAACATATGTATTTTTAATAGCTTTAAAACTTAACGTCTTTGAGGGAGATATGTAAGAAATCGTTAGAAATTTGGGTAGCGGCGACTTAAGAACCTCGGAAACTAAACACGTGACCGAGACTGTCGAAAGATACAAGCTACAATTGCAGCGCCGGTTAACTGGCGGAAAGTCCACAAACAGTAAAACGGTCTCGCTCCTTCATATCTGTGTTACGGGCTATCCCGGATGGCTACCCGCATATGTTAGACTGAAAAAAACATGACTCAAGAACATAAAGTTAAAACAAGAATAATGGTATCGAAACGAAAGCAATTCTGTTGCTGTTTTTCTCGACCTCGCAAAAAAAATTCGATACGGTCTCCCATCACTTACTACAAAAAAACGAGTGTACTATAGACTACACGACTGAAGTAAAACTTCACTAACTTATATCTCCCTCTCAACTTCCGTTCGCTTCGCCCGATCACACTGTTCATAACGCTCTCGTCACGCATTCATCAGCTTACCCCCCAACTCGGGCGTGCGTAAAGAAGTTTTACTTAAAAAACTACAGCAGATTAGAATAACAGGAGTAGCCTACTCATGGTTTGAAAACTACCTGATAAACCGAACACAACAAACTCTTATCCACTCTGATAAAAAAACATATAAGCAACAAATTATCTGTGTCCTATGGTGTACCTTAAGTAGGGTTGCCATCCGTCCGGATTTCCCCGGATTTGTCCTAGTTTAGAGGGCGTCCGGGGAGCGTCCGGGCGGGGTTTTATTTGATGTCCGGGTTTAAAAAAAATTTTAAAGTCTTAAAAATTAAAGTCAAACGTATACGTTTGCCCTAAGGAAGAAACAGTCGTTCTGAAACCGGTCGGCTTTAAACAAATATAAAAGTGAATCAAACAATGTAACATTGTTTCATTTATCCTTAATTAAAATTAAATTCAATTTCCAAGAATACAGCTGTATTGATTTTTACAAATTCCTTTTAAAAAGGGAAGATATTCTAAAAGCTATCGGAAAGAGTGATAAATACAAAAAAAAAACTGATAAAAGTAAAAAAGGCGAGAGGCTGAGGAAAAAGCTTTAATAGCTAGATAATCAAATAATGTAGGTACTATTGAGTGCAAAGTTATGATTGTTTTTATTACGTAAAAGAATGTTACAATATGGCAAAAACTTTAAGGTGATATAAATGAGTATAGTTTTTGGTTATTTTATGCTTAAAATTAATAATGTAACTTACATTACAGTAAGTCTAAACTTTAAAAAGATTCAGTTTTGTTGCAAGATTTAAGAAGATTGAATTTAGTTCATATTATGTTAAGAGATATTTTGTTGTTTAAATGGCTGCTGATAAAAATTTAAAGATATAATTATTATTGAGTTAAAGAATTACCTCAAAAATTGTAAGACTGAATACTAAAATAGTCTCAGTACTTTTAAGATTTTTATTTAAAAATTTAATTGAATTTCGTTAGGCTTAATATTTCAATAAGGTTTTGTTTTCATAACAGAGTATATTAATAATTTGTGTTTTATTTTAAGAATAAAAAAAATCTAACTGATTATTAAAACAATTTGTAACAAACTGTAATAAGATTCTGTTTTGTTAGGTACATTTATAATGATGATAAAAGATGACTAAATTTAATTTGAAAATAAATAAATAGGTGATTTATGACATTTTCAACTATTTTTTATTACACTGACTATATTTAAAAAAAATCTGTTGACATGTCCGGGTTCTCGGCTCTAAAATCCGGGGTTTTCACGCGTCTTGTCCTGGTTGCCAAATTTAAGATATGGCAACCCTAACCTTAAGGCAATATTCTAGGACCAATTTTATTTCTAATATATATTAACTCACTATGTACCATGAATATTGGAGGTAAGATACTATAGACACAAACCTCCTTACACTTAACATGAACAAAACACAATAATATATGACATTTTCCATACGTCAACATAATATACTTAACAACTGCCCTAAACCAATAGTTCACTCATGTTCACTCAATTTGCGTACTCCCGAAACCACACCTAATATTAATTGCACTCGTTCTGCCCTTAAATTAGTGCCGTAAATAGGGCGGTGCCACCGGTGCCCAGGCACAGGGCGTAGACTCTGGGGGGCGCAAGAATGGCCAAACTAGGCAGGACTATTATTTTTTCGTTTTGCTCCTGATAAGTTTCCGGCCCCGCTGCGCCCCTAGTGCTCGATTCCAACACATACGTGTACCTACATGCCAGTAACATCAAAAACGTCTGTTCAATTAGACAAAACATCGCGCTCATTTTTTGGTAGCGCACGAGCGTATTTGTGTTTAATGTTTAAAGAGTCAAGTTGAAACGACTACATTATTCGATAAATGTGACCGTAGTTCAAGTCTGGGTCTTCAAAGCTATAGTCGAAGTAGATTTAAAAGAGATGTTTCCCAATGTAGTAGTCGCTATAAAGATTTTTTAACAGTGCCATTGACTGTAGCTTCCTGCGAAAGATCATTCAGTAAGCTCAAATTAATAAAAACTTACTTGCGCTCGACGATTGGCCAAGAAAAGTTGACCGGCCTAGCGATTTTGTCGGTTGAACGCGACATAGGATGGTGCCTGTCGTATGAAAAGGTTATCAACGATTTCGCAAAGAAGAAAGCGCGAAAAGTAAATCTTTAAAAAAGTTTATGGCTTGCTTTAAATATTTACTATCTGAACTTATTTATTTGTGGTCTCATTCATTTGTGTATTGTGTAGTTGTGAATTGTGAATAATCTTTGCAAATATTTTCGAATAAACGTTTTTTCACCAATTCATACTTAAACGCAACTTATATTATGCTATGCTGCCTTCCTTATTCAAAACTCTACCATACCAAAAACTTAAAATTAAATTAATTTATAGTTTACTGAAACTTTGCAGGGTATTTTATTATAGAAGTATGAAGACCAAAGTGGCCCAAAAATTAAATCTTAAACATCAGGGTGGGCAACGCATTTGCACTAGTAAACCTGCGTTTGAGTTTTATTGAGTGAGACACAGTGGGTGGTATAGTAGGCGAAGGGTCCACTTAAATAGGGCGCAGTTTTAGAAGCTCGCACAGGGCGCAGAAAAGGCTATTTACAGCACTGCCTTAAATCATCAAAGGTAGTTAAATATCTGCGGATTATCATAAACAACCAACTACTTTGGGAAGCCCATATCAGTGACACAGTAAAAAAAACTCCGTAAGCTCTGCCATAATATATTTTGCTCCCTTAGGTCCATTTTAGATTTACAGACTCTAAGAAGCGTATACTTTGCCCTTTGACACTCCATAGTAACATATGGTATTGTGGGATGGGGTGGTTTTGCTGAATCTATTATCAGTCCATTTATTACAGTTCATAAACTTATTTTGAGAATTATTTTTAAATGCCAACCTCAAATGACCTCTTTGCTTAAATCAAGGTCTTAGAAATTTGACAGTTATTTACTAAGATAAAAATGTGTTATATATGCCAAAAAATTGTATTTGTCCCTAAATTTGTTTATTCTCTTCTTAAAATAATATTCGTAGTATATAATATAGTTTTTTTTTTTACATTAACTCCACACAGGAGGCCCTGGGGAAAATAATTTCCCTCAGGGCCTATGTCATCTGGGATGCTATGTGGAGGGTCTTTTTGAGGAGAGGAAGGAATGAACATTGGTCTTGAAGAGACCCAAGTTGTAGGAAGGAGGAAACACAGAGGCCGGCAAATCATTCTACAGCCGAGCTGTTGAACACAAGAACGAGTCGAAGAAACGACCCGTTCTCATGTGACAAATGTCAACCGTGTACAAATCTTGGGCACGCGTTTGGCGTGTTTCCCGACTATGCACCGGTGCCGAAGGGATCAATGATGCTAGTTCCTCGGAGCATCTTCCATTGTAATACCGGTAGAACAAGGATAGCATTCCCACCCGACGCCTGTGCTCTAAACATTGCAATCCGTCTGTTAAGATGGGAGAATCTATCAAACGGACCACCCGTTTCTGCACAGAGTCGAGGGTATTTTTCAGGTATTTTGGAGCTCCAGACCAGAGATGGCTGCCAAATTCAACCGTGGGGCGTACTTGTGATTTGTACAAGGTTGGCAGTTGTGTACTATTAAAGTATCTGCGGGCCCTGTACAGTACGCCCAGTTTCTGTGAGGCTAACTTTACTCTGGCTTCGATGGAGCCCCCATACCTGAGCTGGTCACTTAGGGTTACACCAAGCATATCAATGGAGGGCTTGTTCGGAAGATTGCTTCCGTTAAAAGAGACTGATTGGGTCTTTGAAACATTTGAAACATAGTATAAAAGTTTTCTGATTTTAATTCTTTAAACAGAAGATCTGACAATAATGTTGATGTGTGTATTTTTGTTTTTTAATCTACTTCGTAATGTAATTAGTACTTACATGTTAAATACACCCATATTTTTATTTTTTGTTATATATTTTGTGCTATCTGCAGTTCAAAAACTATTTTTCTGTCTCTTTAATGTATAACGATACACTTCATCTTTACAATGTGGTACCACGTTTAATATCAATTTATGTGATTTTTCTTGTAAAAAATCAATAACGCTAGTTTTGACAAACAATAAATAAATAAAATTCCACTGACAAACATTACTTCTGGATTGCACGTAGAATATTAATTGTCCTGTTGTGTAACCCTGGTGTGTCTGTTTGCTTACAGGAAGTAACTGTTCAATGATGGACACAGGAAAGACGGGAGTTTGCAGACCATTTACCAACTGCCAGACCGCAAAAGTGGATGCCTATAAAGGAATTTTGCCACAGGTAAGGTTCCGTTATTCATGTAAAAAACAACGTGTTTATACACTCATGGCAATTTTAATACTAACTTTTAATAATAAATACTGCAATGATATAACTATTTGAAATCAATCTACTTTCTGGCCAAAATCACATTCATAAAAATAGGAAGGCAACAAGAAAAGCATTTTTATCTGAATGATTTCATGAAAATGGTGTATAATAAATAAAGGTTTCTAACTTATACTCATAGAAATAATGCTTTGCAATTGGTGTGGACATCCGAAGAATTCCCTCCCACCTTGATTATGAGTATATGAATATTATTACCATCGGCAAGTTAGTCTCTCATCCGGATGATGAAATAGTATGTGAAGACGACGACCATTACGAACATAGAAATTAATTCAACAATTAATGCAACTTGTCACTCACAATATTATCAGCCACTACAGCAAAATCGCATTAATGCTGTTTTGATTTTAGCTAGGTCATTATAATTTACCGTTTAATAATGGATGTTTATCAGTAGTGTAAAATTAAAGTACTTTTATTAATAGGTGGATACAGACTGTAAATTAGTGTAAATCACAACATTGTGAGCGCTAATGCTAAATCAGACAGATTTTCATCAAAAACAGTCAGTTGCTTCACAGAGTTTGAACGTATTTCATAAAATTTTCAAATATTGATTAATTTTTAATTGTTTTTGTACTTAATTCGTAGAACTCCTTTTTATTTTTTAGAAATTTAATTTTTGTTTTTTTTTACATGAATACCACACAAGAGTCCCAACTGCTCCCGTCTGGAGCCAGTGAGACTATGACATCCCCAATTGGGGTATGTTGTGAGGCTGAAGGTAGTGGGGAGGGGAGGAGATTGGGAAGAGGAAGGTGGGGAAGTACCTGGCTATTCAGATCTGGTCACCAAACACGGCAAAGGCCACTTCAGGCAACGTTTCAATTCTGAATGGTGGTCTTACACCAGGGCGATACTGAGAGTATCTTCCACTCTGGAACGTGCCGCAAATATATTAAATGTGATAATGCTATTATCGAGTTCTGCAAGTATTTTAGTAACAGCTGTTTCGACGTGTAGGGTCATTTTTAAACTGTGGTGAAGTCACTTACGGACGACTTATTTATTTTATTTTAAATGTCAATTTTTGAAGGTGTCTAAATTGATTTATTACCGGTTAATCATATAATCACGCTCCACTTAAAAACAACCAGCCAAAACCATTACATATAGAACGAACGAGTCTTATATTAAATTTGCTTGAAAAGTTAGATATCAATTGTGATGTCTTGTAATGCGAGTAGTAAATAACATCTGTTAATGTTATAATGTTTATTGTAGAAGAGGTTTATCTGGAGAGAGCGCACGACAGCCAGTACATCCCTTTTATACTTCTCCATACTCGCTGTCTCGCTCTCATGCCGTCACACTCACACACATACATCACACCCCCACACTTAAATCATGATAACAAATATTTTTTCTCTCAAATTTACACTATGCAAATATTTAAATATTTCAACCTCGTATATATAATTATATTCATGATCTTCCATCTGTGTAGCATGGGCGTTGACCTCGAGGGCGTAACCTCCCCTCCCATGGTGTAGGTGACCTGCAAAAATCAGAGGAATTAGGAAACTTGGTCATATCCACATCCGAGAGTGGACCCAGGTCCAGCAAATCATCAGACCTGTCACACTCCCCCCACCTAACCTTCCTCTCTGAAATCTGATCATGGTGGCGTTTCCAAATTTGTCCCGTAGACATGATTTTAACTAAATAAATCCTATTCCCCAATCTTTTAAAAAATTTTCCTAAAATCCATTTATTACTATTACTTCTTAAATCCCTGGTTAAAACTTTAGAACCAACATCAAAGTACTTTTTAAATTTTCTTCCTCTATAATACTTTTTCTGTTTACGCTGGCTCAATAACATTTTGTCTTTAACCGTGTTGTTAATCCCTTTAAAACCTTGACTCTCAACATTATCCACCATTGGATGTACTTTTTGTTTTTGTAGTTATATCTCTTCATTTTTTTTTTTTTTGTTCAATAAAGATATATTATTATTATTATTATTGGAATAATCGTATTAAAAATTGATCTATGTAATCTTCCTACCCAACATTAATTTACTAGGCTCAATGCCCGTAGACATTGAAGGCGTATTTCTAATATCAACTAAAAACGTTAAAAGTTTATCTTTGAAATCAGTAGGAAATTTATTATTTACCATAATTTTTTTTTTTAAATTCTTCACTGTTTTAACCCCATTTTCAGCTAAACCGTTAAAAGCAGGATGCTGTACAGCTGAAGTCAAAGATTCTATATTGTAATTATGACAAAATTCCTTAAAAACTGTCGATGTGAAAGCTGTACCATTGTCACTTACAATTTGTTCCGGGTTTCCGAACATAGAAAATAATCTTTTCAAAACTTTTATTGTACAAAACGAATCTACTTTATTTACAATATGACAGTCTATCCATTTTGTAGTTGCATAAACAATTATTAAAAAATTATGACCTCCCAAAGGTCCCATGAAGTCAATATGCAATTTACTCCAGATTAAACCATTGATTGGCCAAGGTGCCAACTCAACTTTACACGGAGTAGGTAAACATTCCATACATCGAGCACATTGTTTCACAGTTGCTTCTATATCATTGTTCATTCCGAGCCAAAAAAAAAAAATTTCGAGCAAGACTTTTCGATTTTACAATGCCTAAATGCGATTGATGTAAAAAATTCAATATAATTTCCCTTAATTCCCTTGGAACTACAAATTCATTATTATAAAATAAACATGAATTATAAGTCGATAATTTATTCCTAAAATACCAGAATTTCAATAAATCATCCTTTAAAAACTTTTTATCCGGCCAACCATTAGCTACGAACTTGATAATGCTCGCTATATTTACATCATTAATCGAAAACTGTTTCATTGTTTCCGTATTTAATGTTGTTTCTGACTCGATAATATTCAAAAACTCTGATTCGATTGTTTTCACGTTTAAACTATCAATATAATTTAAAAAATAATCGCTACCATCAATATCGTCGCTACAAACATCTAAATTATTATTATTATTAATCGGCATCCGTGATAAGAAATCCGCTTTGTTATCACCTGATTTAATATGCTCTATACTATACTCAAAAGTTTGTAATATTAAAGCATAACGCTGCAAACGATTAGCGGCCAACACGGGAATTTGCTTATCCGTGTTAAAAATGTGTACTAATGACTTATTGTCGCAAGCCAAAACCAATTTATTGCCGTATAAGTACTGAAAGAATTTCTTCAACCCAAAGACTATAGCACACGCTTCCTTACCTAAAATAGAGTACTTTAATTCTGTTTCTGACAATAAACGGCTAGCAAATGCGATAGGTCTCTCTAAACCATTATCATATACATGACAAATTACCGCTGCCAAAGATCTGTCAGATGCGTCTGAAATAAGTTTAATCGGTAAATTTGGATCAAAATGCACTAAAATATTATCAGACGTCAGCAGTTTCTTAACTCGCTCGAACGCAATATTACATTCCTCAGACCACACATACTTCACTCCCCTTTTTAACAAGTTATACAATGGAGACAAAATACCTGAAATATTGTGAATAAACGATCTATAGTATGAAATAACCCCGAGTAAACTCCTAAGTTCCGAAATATTATTCGGTACTGCCATTTGAGTAATCGCACATATTTTATTTTTTAAGGGCATAACTCCATTCTGCGAAATTCTAAAACCTAAATATTCTATCTCTGTTTCTAGAAAAGAACACTTATTTTCATTAATAGTTAAACCACAAACACTTAACTTGCTAAGTACTGATTCACAAATAGAAAATAATTCCTCTTTAGAATTTCCAAACAACAAAATATCATCTGGAAATACACGAACGTTACGAAGCCGCCGATTACCGCCGAAATGACTTGCATAAAAATAGCTGGGCTTGTAGTCAACCCGAAAGGCAAGACTTTATACGCGAATAATCCTATATGCGTACTTATCACACATAATTTCCTCGACTTCTTGTTCAACGAAATCTGCCCAAAGACATTACGCAAATCTATTTTAGCAAAAAAATTTGCACCATTTAAAAATGAAATTAAATCTTCTATACGAGGCAATGGGTATTTCAACTTCGCTAACATAGGGTTTAATGTGGTTTTAAAATCGGTACAAATTCTAATTGAACCGTTTTTCTTTTTTACAACAACAATCGGACTAGCCATATCACTTATTTCTACCTTTTCAATTATATCTTCACGTAACAACTTATTTATTTCCTCCTCCACCTTACCACGTAAACTAAAAGGTAACGGTCTTGGATTTAAAAACTTTGGCCTGAACTCCGAAATAACTTCGAAGTTAGCTTCATAACTGTGATGTCCAATGTTTGCAGGCAATACTGGGCCCTTTATCTCCAGTATTCCTCTAGGATGTTACTGTTTATTATCTATGTTAATGACATATTCATGGGACCGTTACTGTTTATTATTTATGTTAATGACATATTCATACAAAAACTAAACGGAAAAATAATATCTTATGCTGACGATACTGTCATAATAATTGAAGGTACGGATTGGAATACTGTTAATAACCTAGCTAACATTGATATTAACATATTGAAAAATTGGTTCGATAAAAATCTCCTCTCTCTAAACACTGAAAAAACAAAATTTATCCCATTCTCTATCAATAAATTCAAATTAGAACCAAATTTAAACATCATAATACACCAAAGTAAATGTAATAAAACTAACTGCAATCAAGATTGTGCTATACTTAGTCCAACTCCCAAAATCAAATTTCTTGGTGTATATATAGATCAACATTTTAAATGGAAAACACATATTTGTGAACTCGTCAAAAGGATTAGGAAATGTATTTATATATTTATTAGACTTAGAAATATTCTTAGCTTAGAAAACCTAAAAAGAGTGTACTATGCAACTGTTCAATCTATATTGCAATATGGTATTATTGGCTAGGGAGGAACATATGACAATATTTTAAATCCCCTCAAAATTGTTCAAAGGTTGATAATTCAGGTAATCTTGAAAAAACCGTCTAAATTTCCTACTGAAATTCTTTTTTCAATATTCAATGTGCCTGTAATAGACAAAATCTATAAAAAATATTCAATACTTCAAATTTACAAAGAAATACAGTTAAATACTCGTAACTTCCAATTCAATACATCAGCAAGATACCAGAAAACTATTAAAATTCCTAAATTTAATACTAAGCACATTCAAAATTCCTATCTTTACCTGGGCATAATCTATTATAACAACCTCCCATTAAAATTAAAAACCATCGAAAATATGCAGGAATTTAAGTCCAAATTAAAAAATTACCTCAAACTGCTATAAAAGTCCCAAATATGTTTACTTTGTATCTTAAAGTCTGCTATTTTATAAATCATTTATTCCTTCTTTTTTCTTTCATTTCTTAGTTTCTAAATCTCTGAGTCTACTATTGTATAAATCTTGCGTTCTTTCTTACGTATCCTTTACTTACTTATTACAATAATTTTTGTTACTAACTTACATGATTCTTCCATTTATAATTTTTTTTAAAATTTATATTATGATTTTTTTTAAACTCTTCAGGATTTTTATTTTTAAATTTATACAAGATTTTTTAACCTACTTATTATTTACAATAGCCGTTATTACTAACTTACACGATCATTAATTTACTAATTGAGCTAGAACTCCCTCACCAAACACAAGAGCATTGTCTCTTTATGGTGAGGAAAGGCAATTTTTTTATTTTTTTGTTAACCTTATGTAACTATGTAACTGTTGTAACTTCATATGTATTTTTAATAAACATTGCCAATAAAAAAAAAATAAAAATAAAAAATAGTTACCGTACTCTCTCTACCATTGACCACAAACAATGCTTTTACTTTACCAATTTTCGTCGCTTTCATGTTTTCAAGGTTATTATTTAAACACGTAGTACTTTGATACACGGAAACTGTTTAATAGAATATAATAGTACAATGTTGGCTGTAAGCCGTCTGACGAGAAAGAGCGCGCTCGAGATCTCCGCTCGCTATTATATCGTACCGATGTTAGGTCGCTTCGGCTATGTTCGGTAATTCCGAACCTACCCGACAGATTAACATATTACCAACACTACATCTCTCCCTCCTTCAACTCTGAAGCTACTTATTTAAATATTTCACACTTAAATAACAATTAACATAAATTATAATACTACATAAACATAATTTTAAGATACACATAATTCAACCGCGGTGACTGGGTCAAGTCGTCCCGTCTCCTCTGGAAGTTTTGGGTGCCTTGCGACTTGAACGCAGTCTTACCGACCATGGTCTCTGTTGCCGTGCCTGCTCCGACACCACTTGCTCCCCCACCAACCTGGAATCAGGAGAAAACCCAGTCAATCCACGCAACAAGGTCGAAGTCTCTAACTCATGAGGCTCGTTCCTCAAAATTTCAGACGCGGGATGCTGCGCAATATTGCCATCTTCCTTCCAGCTCACTGACATTTCCCCCATTTGGTCCACATGTCTCTTCCATGTCACATCAGTGTTTCCTATTTTAATAAAATAAACTTTTTTACCTAGCTTTCTAGAGACTACACCCTTAGCCCAAACGACTTTATTATCATGACGATAATCTTTTGTTAAACATTTTTGTCCAACTTTAAAAACCCTGGTTTTTACCCCTCTGTAAAACCTAACTTGATCCGATTGAGCTTTAGAAATGTTAACGTTAGCTTCCTTGACTTTTTTCGAAAAGTCTTCTCCATTTTTCACTGGCAATAAACTGTCGAACGTAGAACGCAGCCTTCTTCCTAATAACAGAACCGCTGGTTCAATACCTGTCGAACAATGGAAAGAATTTCTATAGTCCATTAAAAAATTCTACAGCTTGACATTAAAATCTAGTGGGAATTTACCGTTTATTAACAGTTTCTTGAGGAACATTTTCGAAATTTTTACTGCATTTTCTGCCAATCCGTTTGACTGGGGGTGTTTCACCGGAGAAGTCATAAGTTTAATATTAATTTCCTTTAAGAAACCTCTAAATTCCTCACTTGTAAAAACTGAGCCATTGCCAGATACAATTAACTCAGGGTTGCCAAAATTAGAAAAAAATTTCCTCAATTCCATAATCGTATGAGTTGAATCTGCCTTCTGCACCTCGATACAGTCTAACCACTTCGAGAATGAGTCACAAACCACGAGGAACATCTTCCCCGCTAGGGCCCACCATAATCTAGATGTACCCTACTCCAAGCTTTAACTGGATTTGGCCAAACCGTCAATTGACTTTTGGGTGGTGACTGTTTTGACAACGAACAATCTGAACAAGATTGAACGACTTCCTCCAAGTCTTTGTTCAGAGAAGTCCACCAAAAATATGTTCTAGAAATTCCCCTCATTTTCACAATACCTAGATGTGACCTGTGTAATAAATCTAACACTTGCCTTTGGAGAGAAACAGGTATAACTATTCTATGTTGCCAAAACAAACACTCTTCTACGATAGAAAGTTCATTCCTTTTTAACCAATATTTCCATATACTGCTATCACGATTTACTCGTTTGGGCCAGCCCTGCCGCAAATACCTAAACACTAGCTGTAATTCGCTATCTGCTGCGGTGGCTAACACAACTGCTTGAAAATTAACATGGTCACAATTCTCAATAAAACAAACAAAGTCAGTCCCGCAATCATCCTTAAAATCCTCACCTGTGTCCTTCAACGGTAAGCGAGAAAGAAAATCTGCTTGGTTATTACAAGATTTCACAAATTCCGTTTTGTACGAAAACCCTGCCAGAATGATGCCATATCTCTGCAAACGGTTTGCCGCGAGAACCGGAATATTTTTATGTTCCCCTAGAATTCTTAGTAACGGCATATTGTCAACGCATAACGTGAACTCCCTTCCAAAAAGGTACTGAAAAAATTTATTTAACCCGAACACAATTGCCAGAGCTTCGAGATCCAAAATACTATATTTCTTTTCGGCGGTTGTTAAACAACGAGAAGCGAACTCAATTGGACGCATTGTGCCGTCCTTAAACACATGCATCAAGCAAGCTCCGAGTACGCATGTACTCGCGTCCGTATACAGTTTTACCGGTAAGTCCGGAAAATAATTTGTAAGAATCGTGTTGTTGCCCATTAACTCTTTAATGGTATCGACTGCTACTTTACAGTCTTCTGAGAAATTCCACTCTACCCCTTTTTTCAAAAGGTTATGTAGGGGTTCCAGTATCGATGACATCCTAGGAATGAAATTCCGATAAAAATTTAGAAAACCCAATAAAATTTTCAATTTATGTACGTCCGTAGGATACGGAGCGTTTTTTATAGCTTCAAGTTTGTTTGGCTGTGGTTGGATTCCGCTCCCTGAAATTACATACCCCAAAAATTCAACCGATTCTACAAAAAATTCGCATTTATCCGTGTTGACCCTCAACCCGCACTCTCGTAAACGCGCGCACACTGCCTGTATATTATTCACTAAATCCCGTTCGTTGACCCCCGAAATGATGATATCGTCTAAATAGAATGCCACTCCCTTCAACCCCTGAAGACAGCTTGCTATAGTCCTAGCGAAGATCGCTGGCGCTGACTTAAAACCAAAAACTAGTCTGTTATATTGAAATAACCCTAAATGCGTATTTATTGTAGTATACTTTTTGCAAAAGTCAGCTAATTCTATTTGTGAGTAAGCCTGTCTTAAATCTAGTTTAGCGAACACTTTACCCGAACTTACTTTGTGAACAACTTCATTTATGGAGGGAAGTGGGTACCTTTCCAAGTCCGCCATGAGATTTAAAGATCTCTTGTAGTCCACGCAAATCCTAACATTCCCGTTCTTTTTAATTACCGGTACAATTGGAGACGCGTATTCACTGCTGGTTACCGGAGAAATGATACCATCAGCTACCATAGTTTCTAATTCTCTCTCAATTTTTTCCTTAATAGCGAACGGAACCGGCCTCGCATTAAAAAAAACAGGACGAGCTTCCTTGTTCACTTTGAAACTCACTTTATGTTTACTGAATTTTCCCAGCCCCGGCGAAAACACTTCTGGAAACTCGTTGTAAATCATTTCAATTTTGTCTTAAATTGTTGAAACCGAATTATCCATCATTGGAACTATCTTCAGATTAAAAGCCTCCATGAAATCCCTACCCACTATCAATTCCGAGCCATTAATCACAACAGTAAATAATAAATTATTTTTAATATTATTGTATTCTACGGTAAAACAAGCACTACCTACAAGATTAAGTGGTTTACCATCGTATCCAGATAAAGTACGCTTATCAGGTGACAATGTTACATCCCTATAATAACGGTTGAAAAAAATCAGGCATGACCGACATACTTGCGCCTGAATCAATCATAGCGGAACATTTTAATTTATTAATTATTACATTAGCCCTAAACGGATTAATGTAAGAAATACTATTAATAACCTTATCCCGGGATTGTTCAAAAATCGGATAAACATTGTGATTCCTACAGAATTTCTTCAAATGCCCTACTTTGTGACAATTAAAACATTTTGCATTCTTAAATTTACAATATTTTCCTAAATGTGTTTCACCGCAAATGGTACATTTTTTATTACTCGAGAAACCCCTCGGCTCGGGGCTTTTTGACCGCGAAGGTGACCTTCGGAAACCTTGAGTTTTATCCGGATGTGAATGTCTCCCCGGCGAATTCGAGCGTTTAATGGAATTCACGCCGCCCGACGTCCCTACGGAAACTTCTGATTTAATTTCCGGAACCAGATTGTCTAAAGCTGAAACCGTTATTGCTAATTCTTCCATTTTATTAAACGTTAATCTAGTCCCCTCGAGAAAAATTTTCTCCTTGTCTCGGCCCGGCAAAATGCCGATTGCGAAAACATCAGCTAAACATTCCGGTAATCGCGTTCCGAACTCGCAAAACGATGATAATCCCCGTAAACGCACTGCAAAATCCCTGACTGATTCACCATGTGATTGCTTGGCCTGATAAATTTTTTCTCGTTCCTTGAACACCGATCGCGGTCTGGAACAATGTTTCTCAATTAATTCTTTTAACTGATCGAATGCCACGTCTGTAACTTTAGAAGGAAAACATAAGTTGATCAAAAGAGTTAATGTCTCCGCTTCTAGAAGATTTAGCAAATATGCGCGTTTCTGGGAAGCATCTAACTTAATCGTTTTTGTGTCATCACGAATTAGTAGGAACTGTTCTAACCTCAGGCGAAACAAACTCCAATCCCCATTAACGTGAGAGAACCTGGAAATTCCGCCCGACTCCATGATCGCACACACCAAAAAAAAACACACCCGGCAACAATAACACCTTCCAGAAAAAAACAAGAAACAAAACAACCCGACACCAGGAACCGGCGCCTATGCAGTCCAGGCGCCCAGCCGCTTCCAGGAATATCAATGCTTCTTCACTCCTGACTGAATACCGGGCTGACCCTAGTTACCCAGGGTCCCGTAATTTCCTCTTCTCCACTGTCTCCTATTATGCCCTGAGAATCTCCTGATGGATGGCACTTCAGCGATGCCCCAAGTGATTTATTGTCACCTTCGGGAGATTTTTGCAAGTCACGATCCTTGAAACGAATCGACTTGCCGCAATCTGATAAACAGTCGACCGTGTATTCCTTTTCAGCTGCGCCACTTGTGATGTCCAATGTTTGCAGGCAATACTGGCCCCTTTATCTCCAGTATTCCTCTAGGATGTTTTCAAGGTTATTATTTAAACACGTAGTACTTTGATACACGGAAACTGTTTAATAGAATATAATAGTACAATGTTGGCTGTAAGCCGTCTGACGAGAAAGAGCGCGCGCGAGATCTCTCTATTATATCGTACCGATGTTAGGTCGCTTCGGCTATGTTCGGTATTTCCGAACCTACCCGACAGATTAACAAATTACCAACACTACAATAACCTATAAGCCTACCCGATTTTTCTGAAAACACATGAGCATATTTTTTCTTTAAACTATCACGAAAACTTAATTGGTTATCACAACTAATCACACTGGTATTTACCGAATTTATTCCACTCAATCCGATACCGAAAACTTGTAAAAATTTTCTACCAACAATCGTAGAATTCCCATTTTTAATTATTACGAATTGCGTATCCACACTTTTATTTAAAAATAACACACTTAAATTAACTTTACCTACAATATTTAACCGTTTCCCGTCATATCCTGACAATTGAATATCGCATCTTTCCAATTCATAGGAAACAAAATCTTTTAAATACACATCGTAAGGAATTGCATTAATCTCTGTACCGGTGTCAACAATCGCCCGCAAAACAGTGTTACCAATAACCAGATCTACGAATATCGGCTCCGGCCCCGCGCCGTCATGTAACATAAAAACCGAATTCAATCGTTTATTTTTATTACCTACATTAATTTTACTGCTTTTACATAAATTACTAGGATGACCCGATTTATTGCATCGATTACAAAAAATATTCTTCCAGCAATCCTTTTGCAAATGATTCGTTTTTCCGCACAAAAAACATTTTTTTAATGCAACATTTACTGGCGTCTTACTACGCACTGCACTTTTAAATCTGATCGGACTATTCGACCTGGATTTACGGACAAAATTACTGTCCTTATGCACAACATTTAAATTCGTATCAACTTTCTTAAGATTAACAACATGTTCCCATGAAGCTGCTTACTGTATGCATTCCGAAAAAGAAGTATTGATCCCCTCAACGAAGAACTTATGTTTCAATTTTTCATTGAAAATTCCAATAATGAATATGTCCTTCAAACAAGGTTCCAACCTCAATTCAAAATTGCACGTTAAACTAAGTCCTCTCAACCTAGCAGCGTAATCTTTAATAGATTCGTTAGCTAGCTGTTTACACTTATAAAACAACTCACGCGACTCGAAAATATTTTGAATTGGTTTGCAATGAGAATCAAATAATTTACATAAATCATCAAAAGAACAAACAGAAATCTTTTTATGGAAACACAAATCTGATAATAAAGAGAAAGTTTCTTCGGTGAGGCAACTCAGCAAAAATGCTCTTTTGCGCTCTTGTGACACAACTTTGTCATCATATAAAATGAGGGCCTGATCCAGTCGTTTCTTGAACACTGACCAGTTTCCCGTTCTGTAACAGAACGTCCCCAAATTCTTACAAACACCCTCCATTGAGCGAAGAGCTGAAACAAATAATCAGGACTACTTATCTCAGCACTTCTAGAAGGCTACACTCCGAGGTCCACGTTCCACGTGCACGCCACTCAGAGCCGTGAATCGGCTCGTCCCCGTCTGGCTCCGTCTCCCGACAGCTGCGGATCCAATCCCTCTCCTCCGAAGTCTTCCTTCCCAGACCGCAGCGACGGAAACCAAGTCCCGGTTTCCGGCTAATCCACTCGATGATGATCCTTAGACCTGATCCTTGATCCTGGTACCTGGTACCCCGCTATACGGTGTACCTAACGACAATAATTTTGCAAATTTGTCGTACCCACACACGCGAATAATTGCGTGTGGCTGCTCCAGTTTCTTCCTTCCTTAATCTTGCGATCTTCACGCTTAATAGCGCCAGATTCTCTGTGATCCGCAAAATACTTGATTACAATCTTCAGAATTTACCGCGTAGATTCTTCCGTAAATACGAACTACCGGCGTAAAAAAACGAACTACCGAGCTGCGCCAATTGTGATGTCTTCTAATGCGAGTAGTAAATAACATCTGTTAATGTTATAATGTTTATTGTAGAAGAGGTTTATCTGGAGAGAGCGCACGACAGCCAGTACATCCCTTTTATACTTCTCCATACTCGCTGTCTCGCTCTCATGCCGTCACACTCACACACATACATCACATCAATAAACGAACGAATGACCCCAACATAACACTAATTAATAAAATAAGGAAAATTATTTTTCCCCACTACTTAGTATGTTTACCAAACCTAAACAATATAATGCACTTAAATGAGTCATGGCAATAACGTCATTCTAAATCAATTAAGAAAACCCTTACACTAAGTGCAAGGGAAACCAAAGGGAAAGATTCTGAATCCCACATAATCACTCTCTCAATTAGTGTCTCTGCAAATTGGATTAACCGGTAATAAATCAACCTTGACCTTAAATTCTCAAAAATTGACATTTAAAATATAATAAATAAGTCGTCCGTAAGTGGCTTCACCACAGCTTGAAAATTACCTTACACATCGAAACAGTTGTTACTAAAATACATTCGAAAATACTTTCAGAACTCGATATTAACAATATCGAATTTAATTTTAATTATTTTTTATTTGAATTTTTAGGAATTTAATTTAATTAAATTTCTAAAAAATCAAATTATGATTATATAAAAAAATATCCCAATATAAATTAAGTTTTATTTATATTTAAATTAACTTCTTAAATGGTATTTAAAATATTAATAAAATCTTAATTTTATTCGAATATTTTTTTAAATAATATTGAATGATAAAAGCTATCACATCAATGATATAAATAATAACAAAACTGTTTTTGATTTTAGATATGCGATTTAGATGCTCAGACCGTCTGCTGCCCTCCGTCGACAATTGTGGAAGGTACGTTACCCAGAACTTAATCATAATTCATTACAAATCCAGTAGGCGATGCGACGGTTGGTTGATTCCCAAAGTCCCTCATGACTACAATAAAGTCAAGGGCAGCGGATCCTTGAGGCGGTATACGAAGAGTTTGCAATTTTATTTCTAGGAGTTCTTGAAGATAACTCAAACCGTAGACCAGCAAGCATCAATGAAATATTCCACCGACGCATATTAATTCTAGACTGTGTGTAGAATATTCAGCGTCATGTTGTATTGTGTAACTCTAGTGTGTCTGTTTGTTTGCAGGAAGCAATTGCACGGTAGAGGGCACAACAATGACGGGGGTATACAAACCATTTGCTAACTGCCAGACAGCAATGGAGGCCGCCAGTGAAGGCACCTTACCACAGGTACGATTATTCCCTTTATCTCTGAAAATAACAAGCTTTTACAATCACAGCAATTTTATGAAAAAATATTCGTAAATACTCGTAATGTGTCCGTTAGCATTGTAAGCTCCGATCCCATTCTTAGTTCTTCTCGTGTTCTTGTCGCTCGGGTCACCATAAATGATTCGTAAGTAGATTCAGTGAAAATACAGTCACAGTCACTTACAGAAAAGTCACTTGGGTTGCTTTCCTATTCACATTGTGCCCCAGACTAACATCTTATTTTCGCACCACCTCTTCGTCTTGTCTAGAAGCCTCCGTGGTTGAGGGGTAAGTCCCTTGACTCTCAATCCGAAGGTCCCGGGATCGATTCCCAGCGTGCGCAATTTTGTGTTATTTCACAATTAATTAAGTAAAATAATAATATATATAGTGTTTGGTGACCAGCCATATTTAGGTGACTTTTTTATATTGGTGAGCAGTCATTTTTGAATAGACAGATACTTCCCCACTTTCTCTTACCGATCTCCTTCCCCTCTCCACTACCTTCAGCGTCACAACATACCCCAATTGTGGATGCCATGGTCTCACTGGCTCCGGACGGAAGCAGCCAGGACTCTTGTGAGGTATTCACTTAAAAAGATAATACTAACAAATCTTAAAGGAAATATTAAAAATAACAAGACACAGAAATAAAGTAAAGGTTGCAGTTGGGACTGGGTTTTGTTATTTTGTTATTTGGTCACGAGTAATTATTAATATTTAAGGTAGATCTCCAAATAATATTTATTTGTAATGTTGACGATAGTGAATGTACCAACGTAGTTTAGAAACGCTCGATTGTAGTGCAAAAGTGGCTTTACTTATTTTGTGAATAATTTTATAAGAAAGAAAAAAAGTTAATCAATGGAAACTGTAACAAATAAACTTAGCCATAAAATTGTATTTTTTAACTTTTTTCTCAATTTGCATTCATACACTTTCGATGAAAAAATTATTATTTTTAAGTTTACGCACATATTTTTATTTCATGCTAGCGAGTCCCGGAATGCGTTGCAATGCCACACAAAGATAGAAATTGTTTCTCAGTTCGTGTACTTTCCCGTGCGTCCTCGTTTTCGTCAGCGTCAACAAAAATTTATTTATTTATTTGTCTTTTTACGCCTTGATGGCTTTTACATATAAAATAAATTGTACAAGATCATTTTAACAAGTATGCAGTATCATAAGTATATGGTACATAAAATGATAAACAGAGCTAGAAAGATATAAGTAGGCTAAACATAAGTAGGTATCAGTATTCGAGTAATTGTTTACAAAGGAGTTCAACCAGCGGATTCGTATTTGGGCTCACGCTACATTAGATTCAATAATTATTGTCACAATATCACACAAAATGTGATTCCTACTCGAAGCATACCGGTATTGCAGTGGTGTAAAACATTTTTAACGATTAATATAAAAGTAGACAATTTTCTTGTAATTAATTATTTTTATATTTATTTTTTTAATTATTATTTTTTTTGCTATCATAAATGTACGTATGTTTGTTATTATTAAATTAAAATAAAAATAACTTGTAAATCTCTAGTCATAAATGACGAAGAAGTAAAGGGACCAAAGGAGATTGCAACTGCATTTAACGCATTTTTTTTCTCAGTTGGGGAAGTCTAGCATCAGTAATAAAAACTTCAAAAACTGATGTGAACACGATCCACACGGAACCTCAAGCAAAAAAATCTTTTAACATGATCAGAACAAATAAAAATGAAATCCTACGTGTCATATCTAACCTTAAGTCCAAAGCGGCAGCTGGTTCCGATGGGATAACCTCTCTCCTTCTCAAAAATTGCAAGGAGGAACTGGCGGATGACCTTGTATTCTTAATAAATCTCTCTCTATCAAAAGGTATCTTTCCAGACAAACTAAAAATTGCAAAAATAATTCCTATTCATAAAGACGAATGCAAAAAAAATGTCCAAAATTATCGTCCAATCTCTATACTTCCAGCTATCTCTAAAATTTTTGAATGTAACATTAAAGAAAGACTATTGAAATATCTCGAACACAACAAAATTCTCACGTCAAAACAATACGGTTTCAGACGACGATCTAACACTAAATGTGCAGCTTTTGATTTTATATCAAATATACAGAAACATATTGATCATGGGGATTTTACGGCAGCATTATTTATTGATCTAAAGAAGGCGTTTGACACGGTGGATCTCTTAACGTATTGATCGAAAAACTTAAACATTTGGGTATTGTTGGTACTCCTCTGGAATTTTTCCGATCTAACCTATCAAATCGCTTTTCGGCAGTAGAACTGGGAGGAGAAACGAGTGAGATGGGTAAAATAACATGTGGAGTGCCACAGGGATCAATTCTTGGACCGTTGCTATTTCTTATCTATGTGAATGACATAACAAAGTGGGGTATTAAAGGAACTCTACAACTCTATGCGGACGATAGAGTAATTTTTTACAACAGACTGAACCTAGCGGAGCTTGAAACGGAAATGAATGCTGATATTTCTAAACTCACAAGCTGGTTAAGAATAAACAAACTAACTCTTAACGTAAAAAAAACTCATTATATACTTTTTGGCAACAAGAAAAATATCAGCCTCAATATCAAAGTTGGTGATAACTGTCTCGAAAAGAAAATGAGCACAAAATATTTGGGCCTGATCGTAGATTCCCAACTTTCGTGGGATCTCCACATAAATCAAGTAAAGGAGAAAATTACACCCATAACTGGTGTACTTTATAGACTCCAAGGATTACTACCCGTACCTTTATTAACATCAGTGTACTAAGCCATGGTACATTCACACCTTTCTTATCTCTGCTGTACCTGGGGATTTGCCTCAAAGAGATTGATAGCTGATCTGCAGGTGGTTCAAAACCGAGCTCTCAGAAATGTTTTTGGACTTCCATGGGACACCCATGTCAGAGACATCTATTTAGTTTCCGGTATTCTTCCAATCACAGTCCTTCCTAAACATGAAATCACAAGCACCATCCTACAAATTACCCAACAATCAACTCACACTATCAAGCCACTTTACAATCAAGACATCCACACTCACAATACTTGAAATAGCAATAAAATCCGCATACCTCAAACACACACTACAAAATATGGGATAAAATCTCTGAACTATGTTGCCTATATACTATATAATTCGCTACCAGATATGTACAAGGGAATCCAGCAAAATAAAAAAAATCAGAGTAATGCTTTAAAAGAATATTTTTTAAGTATGTATAAGGATGAAACTTTGTAATTTTCTTGTCATGATCAATTGTCTTGTTTCTTTTCTCTTCTTTTCTTTTCCATTAAGTTGTAATCATCCATATCTGTATAACCTTGTTCCCTTTTTCTTTAATTGTTTTCCATTGCTGTTTATTCTACTCAACCTGTATTTTATTTTTCTTCTATATTGTATGTGAATCTTATATTGTAACATCCAAATTCTTATGTAAAATTTTAACTATTTCCTCCCACCCATGATTTGTATGTTCTTCCTGTCCTAAAATGAGTTCTGCAACTCATCGGGATTGCTCTAGCAAGAAATAAAAACAATAAAAAAAATAAAAATAAAAATAATGAAAAAGAAATAAAAGGTACACAGTAATTACACATATAAATAAGTAAGTAGGTACTATGAATGTATTTACAGAGCGGTGGGTATTAAGTTTGTTACTGTTAACAATGTGAAACATTTAAGGATTTTTACGTTAGTTTGTTATTATCAGGAAAAAAATAAAATAAAAGGTACACAGCAATTACATATATGTGTAAAGAAGTAAGTAGGTACTATGAATGTAGTTACAGAGCGGTGGGTATTAAGTTTGTTACTGTTAACAATGTGAAACATTTAAGGATTTTTACGTTAGTTTGTTATTATCAGGAAAAAAATAAAATAAAGGGTACACAGCAATTACATATATGTGTAAAGAAGTAAGTAGGTACTATGAATGTAGTTACAGAGCGGTGGGTATTAAGTTTGTTACTGTTAACAATGTGAAACATTTAAGGATTTTTACGTTAGTTTGTTATTATCAGGAAAAAAATAAAATAAAAGGTACACAGCAATTACATATATGTGTAAAGAAGTAAGAAGGTACTATGAAAGTAGTAACAGAGAAATGGGTATTAAATTTGTTCCTGTAACAATCTGGAACATTTAAGAATTTTTGCAACAATTTTAAATAATAATTTTATTTTTTTTAATTCGTTTATTCCAGATCTCGGGGAGGGTGGTGCAGTCCCACGAGTTCCATATTATACATATATAATACATTAAATTAAAATATTTGAAGATGAAAAATATTTTTTTTTTTTTTACATAATGAAAGGAAATAAATAAAAGAAAATAATACCAATACAAAAATTAAAATAAAATTGAAAAAAAAAAAAAAAGTTAACTTTTTGTTATCTATTTCATCAGGAAGTGGCTCCATCGCTTATAAATGGGACCCTGCCAGAAGTGGAATGCTGCCATCACAAGAGTGTTTTCGCTCGAGGCCAATCGCGTTCTGTAGCTGGTGATCCGTTTTTTTATTAGTGTTCGGAATCCGGGAACGCGCCCTTCTTCAAACATCTCGGTGGCACTGCAGTACCAGGACAACCCAAAAAGCGTTCGATATGAATTGTTGTACTGTATTTCCATTCTTTTTAGTGACGCTTTGTTGAAGTTGGTCCACAACTCCGAGGTATATAGGCTCGTGCAGTACGTGTTAAAAAGTTGCCTTTTTGCAGCTGGGCTGCACTTGTTAAATCTTCGAGAAATCATATTTGCCCTAATGCACAGTGATCTTCTCTGTCGCTCAATATCCGAGTCATCACTGAGGTCCGCTGCTACGATGTGTCCCAAGTATTTGACCTCGATTTTTTCTATTATTTTTGTGTCGTTTAGACTGACGGGTAATACTTTCATGGTGCCTGCGCCTGACTTGAATACGAGCAACACATACTTAGTGGGGTTATAGACCATATTATATTCAGCAGCGTATTCTTCACAAATCTTTAACAGCTTTCTCAGTCCTTTTATACTTGGTGACAAAATGACCATATCATCTGCATACGCAATGTTATTTACACAGTTATTTCCCAGGTGACAGCCTACGTTTGCCGAGGTGAGTTTATCGCTTAAATCGTTCATGTAGACGTTAAATAAAATCGGTGATAAGCTTCCCCCTTGTCTGACGCCGCATTCCATTAATAAAACATCACATCAAAATATATAAAAAGAAAGATTTCGGGGGCAGTTTGTCCCACTACCACGGGGCAGTTCCGGCGAGAATGAGCGGGCGAGCGGCCTGGCCGCAACGTGCCCAAATATCCGCGTCCCTTAGCCAGTTTCCCTTAGAGGATCCTTGAAAAAGTGTTTACGACAGGAAAAAAAATCATTATGCCAGAGCTCGCAATTATATATAGAAACCATCGCGTACCTACATACGCTTATCAATTCACCTAAGTTTCACCGCAATCGGATGAATGGTTTAGGAGCGCATAAGGACAAACAAAGAAAACTTATTTTATATATTAGTATTTAAATTGTGTCTTTCAATTTTGGAGGCGGGTATGGGACATGGGTACCGCCGCACCGGCAACAATTAACTGGATAACCAACACCTCCGTCATAAATATGTTACCCCGAGCGGTACGCTACATTAGGAGACTTAATGGGTTGAGATTATCCGGGTCTTGGACATGGATGCGTCTGTCTACCAACTGCATGGCAGGCCGGATCGGGTGAGACTAGTCGAGGGAGAATTTCCGACCTCCCACCTTGCACCGCGGTGGGAGGGGTGGATTTGTACGTCTGTCTCTCCTCGCCATACTCTTTTCTTAAAGATCCTACCTAAATATGACAGGGAATTATTTTCTACCGGGCCCTTCGTGTGGAGCTAATGAAAAAACAATATGTTACAGCAGTGCGGTCTATCCGGAATACATACCATTGTGTGCTGTCTGCACTCCAACGCTACTGACGAAGATATGACTTCTTCTTCTTCTAGAAGAATTAAAAAACCTAAAGAAATATTCCGAAGCCCTGTGCCCTTAAGTGGAACTATTGGTGAGTGAAATATTGTACTGTGTTTATATTTTGCTAGCGAGTTCCCGGCATGCGTTGCAACGCTACACAAAATTAATTGTTTCTCCCTCCATGTCCTTTCTCATTTGGCCCCTCCCGCATTCCACTCTCCCTTTTCTTCCTGCCGATAAACCACATAAAATACTCTGATTTTATCGACAACTTGGGCGCAATCTATTGGAAATTTTGTATACGAATTTCATAATGCCAGAGCTCATATTTATATGGAAACCTTCATGGACTCACTGCAACTCATCAACGTTTCGCCGCAATCGGATCAATAGAATAGGAAATAATTTCATAACGCAAGAGCTCACAATTATGTACAAATAAAACCTTTCTACAGTAAACCTTTTCATTTATGCACCAAAAAACCAACATAATAAATTTGGTTGAACCGTAAAATATCTTCATTTGATTCAATTGGTTGTTCATCAAAAATGAAGTAATGAAGAGAACAGTGTTGTCGTCATTACTCGCACAAATGTGTCCATTCTGGGAGAGCAGCCATCTACAATAGACTTTCAACTATCTGCCAACAACGTATCTTAAGATACTTTAGACACGTTGATTGTCAAACTGAGGACTCCAACTTGGACAAACTCAGTCACTGTAGTTATATGTGTGAGGCGGGTATAGATATTGCCGCTCCTTTAACCATTTATTGGTTCCCATCTCTGCTATAGGTCACCCCAAGTGGTGAGCGGCGATCTACGTTTGGTGACCTTCCAAGGGTGCCCGGTTCATGGCCGAGGTTTGTCCGGATTTTGGTGGCGGATGCTTCTACACTTATAATGCCGGATCGGGAGAGACTGCTTTATTGAGATTATTTGGTTTCTCCAGCAGGACTCTCTCGATCCATCGCCTTGCACTGCAGCGGGATGGATTCATACATCTGTCATTCCTGGACACACTGACCCCAGATTCGTACAAACCCTTCAAACTTTTTCCTTCCCAGAACTTCCTATCCTTCCTTCGTTTTTAAAAGATTCTCCACACAGCATCCCCATAGATGACACAGACCTTGAGGGGAATTATTGAATTTAATGCGGTGAAACATGTTGCAGGAGATCCTTGCAAGACAGAGATCGGGCAAGCAGGGAAGTGTGTGCCCATGGCAGACTGTCCCTCGGTCTTGGAAGGCATCATGAGGGCAGCAAGGTCAGGCCAACGTCTCCGCCCAAAGGTAACGTACCCCAAATTCCTCTCTGAGTCATTACTATCGCCCGTTACATCAGTTGATTTTAAGCTCAGTTTGTTTGGAATGTCGAGCTTAGCACGGCTTGAAACGTAATCCGTATACAGGTCGCAAGCAAGGTTCGTAGAACATGCCTTTAACAACGTTAGCTCACACGAACTTTTTTGGAAAAAAAACTCATCGGGCCGCTTTCGAAATTTCAAACGCGTGAAGTAGCTTGAAGTAAAGCACTGCCAATTGCGCATTGAAGTAATTCAAATCTCCCAGTGGAACATGGAATTCACGAATGTCTAGCCAATCACCGCTCTACCCCTGCGATGAGCTTACCTTTTAAAACGCATTTTCTACGAGCTTTGGATCGAAAGCCTAGATTACTCGGATTGTCTATGTTTTAATAGAGGAATGTATTTTTTTTTTAAACCAAACTTCTGTGTGCTAATATCTATGAATTCTACTATCAGAGAGAGATCCCGATCTTTGAATCAGTGTTGCCAACTCAGCTCCTTTAGATCTAGATTTAGGCAGTCTAAAAAAAGTGGTTTTGCTTCTTAGCTAATTTTTTTACGATTATTTAGCTCCCTTTTTCTATGCACAAATGTGAATACAAAAGTTACCAATTGAAGAGCTATTTCCTTAGGAACCAGTTGTTATTTTCGTACTGAAAACTTGGTTTTTACCTCCGATTTTCTCTAGCCACCTCCCCTCCCCCCAACATACATGAAAATTCAAGATTAATTTGAATATCTCTAGCCACCACGTTCCCCCTCAGGTTGGTTAATTTTCAGCCCATTTGACTTTTGAAAAAGTTCCCAATTTCAACAACATGATGCTATACGCGAAGATAATAATTTTAAATAGTTATTATTTTAAATTGATAAATTAACGTTTTTAAGACAGGATTTTTATGCATAGCACAAAGGGTAACAATTATTATAAGCAATAATTATCAGGCATACGGAGAGCACCTAAGAAGGATGCGGGTTCAAGTCCCGTTGGCGGCATGTATCTTTTCTCGGAAGATTTTTTCAATGTAGACGAGTGTTTTAGGCTGATAATTATTGCTTATAATAATTTTAAAAAGTATTTATTTGCCGAAGTCGTGCACTATACATTAAATTTAATGCTGAAAACAAACTGTCCTGACGTTAAAACTTTTAAAATCTCTTTTCAGAATATTTTAGATTGATTACCAATTAATAACATCGACATTACTCATCGCTCGATGAATAGATTTTGTTCATATTTATAAAATTAGGCAATTTACATAAATTTTGGTAAGAAGTATTCAATATTTCCGATTTGTCATGTAAAAAAATATCTTATGCATTTTTTTTCTTTCAGACATGTTTCATGGTGGGAACTATCCTGATTATTTGCTGCGGCGTTTGATCGAACTTCTATAGATTGCTTGATTCGCATTCATATGTGCTTTTCTGTAAAACACCCGTTTCACTCAAATAAATATAATTCACTCGATCATGCTATATTCTTCTATTCTTGAAGTACTGCGCAACCAAACTATATAACTGCATGCCCACCACACTAAAGCAACTACTAACTGCAAATACATCTACAATTCTTCACAAAAAACACATCAAAGACTTGATCAAACAACAAGGTATTCAATTTACTCAAAACATTCCAAATAACCTATATATCAACCAAACATAATCCAACCCAAACATTAAAAAAATAATTTTAAAAAACTTCGTTTTGAGATAAAAAATAATATCACAATATTGTTTATACTAGTGGCGTACTGTCAACAGAAAAACATACCTACCTACCTACGAGTGTTTATGGAGACAATTATTTATCTTACACATAATCTAGATGCTAAGAAAAAACTGTATATAGATCCTTCTGCATCTAATCTTTAATTTATGTATACGATACTGCAGCCATGGGTTGCCCCACGGAGCCCTTCTTAACTATGTCAAGGAGAATACGGTGTTTCTATTTATTTTGACAGAATAGCACTCAATCCCGAACATGGGAACACCTCAGCACCGGTTCGCCTAGTGAGGTGTTCACAAAATACTACTACTAACCTATTTACATACAGTTACGGAACATTAACATTTTTTTTCCTTATTATTAAACTTATTATCAATGTAAACCAGGGTTTCCCAACCAGTGGTCCGCGGGCCACTAGTGGTCCGCAAGAGGGTAGAAGATGGTCCGCGATGTTTCACCGGTCAGTAAGCGAGCCAGCGCGCGGGCGGTCCCTGGTCGAGAAGTCTGAATAAAAAAATCGTTTATCATTATTGTACTTTGTGGTCAGTGGCCATTATGGTATTCCGTTTCGCCCCACCCCATCCTACCCCTTCTGTTGTCGTAAATATTCTGCTAGAACCCGTCCCACCCTATCCCATTCGGCCCCCTCCGTTGTGGTAAATATTCTGCTAGATCCCGTCCACCCTATCCCATTCCGCCCCCTCCGTTGTGGTAAATATTCTGCTAGAACCCGTCCCACCCTTTCCCATTCCGCCCCCTCCGCTGTGGTAAATATTCTGCTAGAACCCGTCCCACCCTATCCCATTCCGCCCCCTCCGCTGTGGTAAATATTCTGCTAGAACCCGTCCCACCCTATCCCATTCCGCCCCCTCCGCTGTGGTAAATATTCTGCTAGAACCCGTCCCACCCTATCCCATACGGCCTCCTCCGTTGTGGTAAATATTCTGCTAGAACCCGTCCCACCCTATCCCATTCCGCCCCCTCCGCTGTGGTAAAAATTTTGCTAGAACCCGTCCCACCCTATCCCATTCCGCCCCCTCCGCTGTGGTAAATATTCTGCTAGAACCCGTCCTACCCTATCCCACTACGACCCTCCCGTTATGCCACCCATGCTAACGACCACAAGCAGTGGCTTAGGCTTGCATGGATGGCACCAGGGACGGATTGGGCAGATTACGTGGTGTCACGCACCCCCCCCCCCCACCATTAAAATTGACAAAACACAAACACAAATTTCGACTTCATAAAAAATTGGTTCGTCCTGGGAGGGGGGGGGGGGGGGTTGCTAGAGAATTGGGGGTGAAACTCGGTCCCGCCTCTCACTACGTCGCTGCTTGTGGTCCCTGTCGAAAAAATAAACGTGATGTCGTCCCGGGTCAGAAAAAGATTGGGAACCACTGATGTAAGCCAATGTAATAATTAAATAAATGAAGACAATGTTAGCGAAACTCAATCGAAAATCTGGAAACAGTAAAATCAGAAAAGCATATTGACACCTCTGGGACTCGAACCCAGGACCTCTTGCATAAAATTGTCTTCATTTATTTAAATATTACAATTTGAATTTTTTATATTTCATATAAAAAGAAATAAAAATGAATATATATATATATATATATATATCTATATCTCAAGGTTACACTATTATTACTTTATTTATGTGTATGATATATATATATAAAAAAATATTTCATATAAAAAGAAATAAAAAAAAAAAAAAAAATATATATATATATATATATATATATATATATATTTTTTATTTCTTTTTATATGAAATATTTTTTTATATATATATATCATACACATAAATAAAGTAATAATAGTGTAACCTTGAGATATACAGGGTGTTAAGGGACGTACTTGATTTACTTTCACCAGTGGTTCCTGACATTATTTGGAGTAAAAAATGTAAACCAATTTGTGGATAGCACATGTAGCACCTTTTTTCAAATTGTTATATGAGACCGAACAATGTAGAGATGTTATTTTTTCTAAAGAAGATTTTTTGTAATTTTCAAAGTTGTTGCAGTTTTTTTTTCTGTATTGATTGATCTCTCATTATTATTTTCTTTAAGTGGATTCATTACGTATAGTACTGTAAGAAAATATAATAAGATTTTGCTTAAAATAAATAATTACAGAAATTATAACAATAAGCCTTAATCTTGTCTTGGTAAAATTACCTTTATTTTGTAGTGACTTTTTGATAAAGTTAAAACAATAAATATTAGTATTTGATTAAATGTTGTCTTTTTTATTCACACATTATCATTATAAGAAAGTAAACATTCACTGTATTGAGCAGTTTTGCAATAAACATTTGATATAATGCTGGCAGCTGGGTCCAACGCACCCGGTAGCGAGTATTTGTGTTACACATTAATGTGCGAGCTCTTAAGTGTTAAATATTTTATGAAAAAAACATTAATTGCAAGTTACTTTATAAAATATTAAGATAAATTGTTAGTTCCAAACGGAAGGCCCCGAGGAAAATAATTCCCCGTTAAGATCTTTGGGGATACCGTGTGGAGAGTATTTTGAGGAAAGGAGTGGATGAAGATCTGGGAAGGAAAAAACTATGAGGAGTGGTTAGGAATCTGAGGGTCAGTGTCTCTAAAAGTGACGGACGTGTAAATTCATCGTCCCGAAGCGTTGTTCCGAGAAAGTCCTGCTGGAAAGGTCGAAAGGTCTCTCTCAACCATTCTCTCTCGCTCAAATCGATCCGGCCTGCCACGCAGCTAGTGGAAGGGTAAATCCACCTTGAATGGGCTATGGCAGGAGTGTTGGTTTTCCAACAAATGGTTCACGGGACGGCGGTACCCATACCTGTCTCCAAAATTGAAGAATAGGAATGTCGGGAGAATATATTTTGACATGTTAATGAATGGGAAGATAATTAGGGGACGCTTTTTAATGTTGTATTTATTTATTTCTATTCTTGAACATACACTTTACAAATTATTACATTTTTTTTTTTTTTTTTAACTTTAAGAGTAAAACCTCAAATTGTAATATTTAAATAAATGAAGACAATTTTATGCAAGAGGTCCTGGGTTCGAGTCCCAGAGGTGTCAATATGCTTTTCTGATTTTACTGTTTCCAGATTTTCGATTGAGTTTCGCTAACATTGTCTTCATTTATTTAATTATTACATTGGCTTACATCAGTGGTTCCCAATCTTTTTCTGACCCGGGACGACATCACGTTTATTTTTTCGACAGGGACCACAAGCAGCGACGTAGTGAGAGGCGGGACCGAGTTTCACCCCCAATTCTCTAGCAACCCCCCCCCCCCCCCCCCCTCCCAGGACGAACCAATTTTTTATGAAGTCGAAATTTGTGTTTGTGTTTTGTCAATTTTAATGGTGGGGGGGGGGGGGTGCGTGACACCACGTAATCTGCCCAATCCGTCCCTGGTGCCATCCATGCAAGCCTAAGCCACTGCTTGTGGTCGTTAGCATGGGTGGCATAACGGGAGGGTCGTAGTGGGATAGGGTAGGACGGGTTCTAGCAGAATATTTACCACAGCGGAGGGGGCGGAATGGGATAGGGTGGGACGGGTTCTAGCAAAATTTTTACCACAGCGGAGGGGGCGGAATGGGATAGGGTGGGACGGGTTCTAGCAGAATATTTACCACAACGGAGGAGGCCGTATGGGATAGGGTGGGACGGGTTCTAGCAGAATATTTACCACAGCGGAGGGGGCGGAATGGGATAGGGTGGGACGGGTTCTAGCAGAATATTTACCACAGCGGAGGGGGCGGAATGGGATAGGGTGGGACGGGTTCTAGCAGAATATTTACCACAGCGGAGGGGGCGGAATGGGAAAGGGTGGGACGGGTTCTAGCAGAATATTTACCACAACGGAGGGGGGCGGAATGGGATAGGGTGGACGGGATCTAGCAGAATATTTACCACAACGGAGGGGGCCGAATGGGATAGGGTGGGACGGGTTCTAGCAGAATATTTACGACAACAGAAGGGGTAGGATGGGGTGGGGGCGAAACGGAATACCATAATGGCCACTGACCACAAAGTACAATAATGATAAACGATTTTTTTATTCAGACTTCTCGACCAGGGACCGCCCGCGCGCTGGCTCGCTTACTGACCGGTGAACCATCGCGGACCATCTTCTACCCTCTTGCGGACCACTAGTGGCCCGCGGACCACTGGTTGGGAAACCCTGGTTTACATTGATAATAAGTTTAATAATAAGGAAAAAAATGTTAATGTTCCGTAACTGTATGTAAATAGGTTAGTAGTAGTATTTTGTGAACACCTCACTAGGCGAACCGGTGCTGAGGTGTTCCCATGTTCGGGATTGAGTGCTATTCTGTCAAAATAAATAGAAACACCGTATTCTCCTTGACATAGTTAAGAAGGGCTCCGTGGGGCAACCCATGGCTGCAGTATCGTATACATAAATTAAAGATTAGATGCAGAAGGATCTATATACAGTTTTTTCTTAGCATCTAGATTATGTGTAAAAAAAAACTGCAACAACTTTGAAAATTACAAAAAATCTTCTTTAGAAAAAATAACATCTCTACATTGTTCGGTCTCATATAACAATTTGAAAAAAGGTGCTACATGTGCTATCCACAAATTGGTTTACATTTTTTACTCCAAATAATGTCAGGAACCACTGGTGAAAGTAAATCAAGTACGTCCCTTAACACCCTGTATATCTCAAGGTTACACTATTATTACTTTATTTATGTGTATGATATATATATATAAAAAAATATTTCATATAAAAAGAAATAAAAATGAATATATATATATATATATATATATATATATATATATATATATATATATATATATTTTTTTTTTTTTGTTTTTATATTTCATATTATTAAACAAAATGCATTCAAATTCTGCTTTTACTTTATTATGTTTGTCATCCATGGGTTAGTAGCTAAGTTTCCAAAAGTTCTGGTTCCCAGTGTGGTATCACGGTTTCAATCCTCTGTTCTGGCTCCAGTCCTCCATCATTGCACAATCACCCTATTTTTTTCTAGCCTGAAATATTGCGTACTCACCTTGAGTTTAAAATAACTTAACTCAATAATGTACTTATTTTGCCTTTGGGGATGCAGTGGGGAGGGTCAAGGTCCTATCGCTCCTGAAGTCTGTGCTCCTAAGATTACAATCCGTTTGATTAGATTTATGATGTCAAACAGATCACCCATTCACGCACAGTGCCAATGGTATGTCCGGTATATTGGGGCTGCAGACCAGAGGTATATGCCTATGCCTATCAGCCTACAGTGGGGGTTCAATTGCAATACTTGCTGAACAGGGTGAACAGTTGTGTAGTAGCTTGTGTCACTCTCCGTAAAGAGAAAAAGTGGCCTGATTTTTAAACGCCTGGGGTCTCAAAAGTTCCGTATGATCTGTAGCTATTCAAAAACTTAAAAATTAATGAGATAGTGGTTCACTATTAATTTGTCCGCTAACATGGCCGGAAGTTTTGAAAAAAAAAATAGATTTCGTGATTTGGAAAAAGGATAAAACAAAGGATCCATGTTTTATATTTTTTACCAAACTTAATTTTTATTCCATATCTGCAGTACAAAGAAAGCTTTTTTTGTTTAAACATGTGTGATGTGTTTGTTAAAAATATAAAAGAGGAAAATAACACATTTTTATGGATATAATCAGAATTATTGTAGACCTATTTGTATTCGTAAACTTGATTTTTTCTTCATTTTTGTCAGCTATACGCATTTTTTAATAACAAACAAATGTTAAAAGGTTAATTATTGAAAAAAAAAACATATAAAAATGTTTTTATTTTTTTTCTGATTTTCAATGCATTTAAGTGGGCTAAGAACAATTTTAAAAAATATGAATAAATGTAGTTCTCATTTTCTTTGTAAGACGCAGCATTTGAGTCCCCAAACTTTTCTGAATTCAAAAGTTTAAATAATTGATTCACCCAAATTGTACTATGTTGTGTATATGTGGCCCCTGTACAGTACACCCGGGTTCTGAGATGCTTACTTGGCTATGGCTTCGATCTAGCCCATAGTATGTTGTTAAATGACAGATAGTTTTGTTGGAAAATAGGAAGACACATTTATTGTTTTACAGTATTCAAAACATATTTACAAATAATTGTTTACAATTTAATTCTTTCTCCCTTTTTAATTTTGGTAAATAATAATTTCGTACCTCATCGCTAATATCATATTGTTGATTTAATTTAAGAGAAATGGCAGCCAATCTAATAGCCTGTGATATTCTAAATTACTATCAAAAATGTGTTCAGGTAATTAATATTGTTACAGAAATTACAATAGTAAAATAACAGCAGAATAGAGCAGTAGAATAAGGACAAATATGTTATAATAACAAAGGAAAGTAACACAATGTAAACATCTCCAAAGTAAACAGATAAGCGAAATTATATAAAATAAAACATAATGGCAGTTAAAAAAATTATTATGAACATCAATAATGATGTGCTTATAGAAGTGGTTGAAAGAAAACATAATAGAAGTGTTATTTATAATATTATAAAGAACAACAAACAGGAAGACTAACAGAAGTAATGCTAAAGTTAGGTCTGCAAAACTCTTGTTGTGCTTCGGGAGTAAAACCTTATGTTATTGCAACGTAAAGGGCATATTGACTATATTAGCATATGGTGCACCAACAGTGTTATCTATTTATAGCAGAATTGTATCCAACAAGACACAAGCAATTGTTGTCTATATTATAGTGACAATCATGTAGACATAGTTGTCTATATAATAATAATAATAATAATATAAGTTTATTCCAGAATGTATGCAGGGGAGTGCAATGCAATACATTCCATATTTTAAAATAACAAAAAGAGATAAATGATAAGTTAAGGTAAAAAGTAAATAACAACACATAAATTAAATTAAATAAACGAACAAGCATTAAAAATGAAACTGAAAAGAAAAAATGATGTAAATATCAAACACTAAAATGATTTTTAAATAGCCGTATATATTATTGTCACTACAAATAGACAACAATTCCTAGTTAGTATCAAGGAAGCGCCAAAACGACTTTGGCATTTTGATTTCAGGGCTGTCCAACAGATTATTTACAATTTTAAATAAACATGTAATATCAATTCATGTTCTTCATTGGAGCAAAACCAAATAATATGTTGATAGATTCAACAAAATTTAAATTTAAAATTAACACTATTTTATAAATTGGCGTTGAACTCTTTCAAAAGTACCTGTTAATTATGGTTAGCATAACTAAATGTATGTGTATTGGAAAAATATATTCTAGGACATTATTATTTTTACTATACACAAACTTTAAATATCCTTGGAGATGTTTAGAATATAATTCCTTGGCTGTATTACCATCGAATGATATTATTTGATCTCATTTTGGGACATAAAAAACTACCAAAGTAGGTACTACAAAAACGATTTTTAAAAACATTATACACCTTACAATATAAAATTGGAAAGAAATCACTAAAAAGATTTTTACAGTTTACGTAACGGTCAAATTTGACAAGTGTCACTGCTAACACTGCGGTGTCTAAAAAGTAACTACTTTGAGGCTAATCAAAGCCAGTTTAAATTTAAGCGAGGATCCCACACTTAGCGAGGATATGGAGCTATTATGGCTCTTTAAAAATAACTTTTTTCTTCAATGGTCTACGTCTCGTGTTCTCTACCAACCAACCCTGTCTGTCACCCGGTTGTAAGGATTATATATACCATTCTGTAGGTACATAGTGAACATTTATAAATAGGTAAACAAATTAATTGACTTTAAGTATAATATTTTACACGTCTCAATAATACATATTATTATCAGATTTAGGATAGGTACTTTTATAAAGAATCTACATTCATGTATTGAACAATGAATGAAAATAGGAAGCATTAAAACAAAAACAAAACATAATTCAGAAGAAAATAAATCAATAAAATGTTATTAAAAAGAAGTGTGTTTTCATAGTACAATAGGCACATACATATAGCTCAATAGAAATAGAAACATAATCTTAATGTTGAGTTACGCGTTCAAATGTATGTATGTATGTCTCGCCGACCAATAATACTTTTTAAAAATGTCATTAAACATAATTCAAGGATCATTCCTTGTGCAAAGCTTGCTCGAATAACACATCCATATGTTAACTATTCATAAATAACTCTTAATATATATATATATATTCGTATATAACTCCAATCTCTAATTGTTTTGAGTCAATATTAATATAAACAAGGGGGTAAAGCATTCCCAGGCAAAGGTCGTATCCGCGTCATAACGGAGCAATCGAAAGGAACATACGTCCTAATGTGCTTCTTATAATATTGATGTATGACAATGACCATTCTTCTATAATTGATGGGACCTTCACAGGATAATATAATTATATTAATAACGTTGTACCGATAAGTACATTGACGATTATATTTTATTTGTACCTATATGTAGGTGCATCAATACATTTGTGAAAAAACGCGAGTTAGTACAAGAACTTTATTTATTTATAAAGCACATACTATTTAGGTACATTACAGTTGAAAATGTCAGAAGACATTTGCTGTGGCTAACGAAACAACGCCATCTGTTAATTTGCAGACATATCACACCGCCCGCGCCCGCTTGCCAGCTGCCCGCTGCCCGCTGCCTGAATTGAATCTTTGAATTTCTCGGCTTTTCTCTACTTTAGTATGCATGTATTATACATATACACCTTCCTCTTGAATCACTCTAACTATTGGTGAAAACCGCTGCGTAGTTTAAAAGATCTAAGCGCACATACAGCGGGAGCGACTTCATTTTATAATATGTACAGATATGATCACAAAATTGTATCGAAATAAAATTTAATTAGTTGCAGTTTTAAAATAACTAACTAAAAATTCATTAAATAACATTTTCTCCAATGAAAACAAGAGGAGGGAACATTATTTTTTTAGTTAAATTTTCTAAAAATTCCATTATTCAAAATTGGGTGGTCACCGTACCATTTCATTACATATATGACATTTGAATTTGAAGTGTTACAATTGGGTGGTCACCGTACCATTTCATTACATATATGACATTTGAATTTGAAGTGTTACAATTGGGTGGTCACCGCACCATTTCATTACATATATGACATTTGAATTTGAAGTGTTACAATTGGGTGGTCACCGTACCATTTCATTACATATATGACATTTGAATTTGAAGTCTTACAATTCTAAAAATAAGTCGTCCTGGAACTTCTATACTTCACAAAGATAATATCATGAGGTCATTTTTTTACGAATAGATAAATATGTTAAATGTCTTCCTCATCCTGTGCTAATTTTATTACCGTAGTGTGCTTTTTACGAAATGAAGAATACTTTTTTTTAAGCAAAACTTCTTTAGCCCAGTTTGAGTGATTGGAAAGTCGGATGAAATGGAAATGACGCACTACGGCACCTGCGAAGCATCAAACTGCGCGCTCAAGGCTCCTATTGGTTGAGATATAAAACGGAAACGACGATAGGTCGGCGCTCATTGGCCGCTTTGTTTTTTTACGGGTCGTCGGAATATAATGCGTAAATTCACGCTTCGCCGAGCGCGTCACATAGCGCAGCGGTTATAGTGCATCGCAAATCCGCCAGAGAAATCCAGCGGACGTTCGAAACCTACGAAATCAAAAAAATTAAAAAAAAATTGTTTTTGTCAATCAATATTCAATCTTCAAACGACTTTAAAATAAACAGGCAAAAGAAAGCGACATCAAGCAACCTTCTGCTTACATTTCTATTGCGTGTGATTTACACACTGTACTTTTTGTTTGTTTTTATAAATGGCAATATCCCAATAATTCTACAATTTGAAAGAAACATACGTTCAGGAAATAATTAATGGAAAAACGCTATACGAATATGATTAAAAACAGTCGTCATTATTCATTACAGTATCTTCCGTCTTTTGGTATGCGTACAAGACTTGTGAGAAGGAAGATTTTTTATGAACGGCTTTTAGAACGATCGTTGATAACGTGCATACGAGGATAAAATGAGTTGGATACTGCGATGGATAGAGAAACAAAAACACTATCGACAACTGCAAAGGGTACCCCGCACAAATGACAGTGGCCCGTACATTTTTTAATAAACGTATTTAGTTCCGCAACAACAACGAACAAATAAGTCAGAGAGTCAGAACTACAGCGACATTCTCTATCTATACTAAAATATGCACAGATTGTTACTAATGGAAAAATAACTAAAATTATGTAACATTGTTTATAGTATGGCCAAACAAATAAAAACACATTTTTTTGCGTATCACTCGAAATGAAAATAATTGGAGATTGCCCTCTTTGTTTCAACACGCCTCATATGATCTCTCCCTGGGACTAGTATACTTGCTTCCGTTTGAATTATTGTTTGATCAATGCGTCGATATAATAAGCGTTTTGTTTTTTAAATAAGGATTTGTTTATGAACTTATTTTCATTGTACGCAATCATACATATATATATGTACTTTTTAAACTTCAAAAATAAAGAAGACATTTTTCCCCTTTATGAACAATATGAAAAAAAACGTAAATCAATCAATTTAAAATACAGTTTTCTGGGCACTATATTAGTTAAAATTATATCACCAAACATACTAATTCCGTTTGTCGGTCTGTCTGTAATCCTGGTTCAATGAACTCTACAACTCGGATTTGCTTTGAATATAAGTGTCATTTTTTTAAATTGAAACTTTTCTTGTGAGGGATTCACACAAGTATATAGCCATAAAGTAGGTAGGTAAATAATATTCCTAAATTCACAATTATTGTTCAAAAACCTAATGGGGCCTAGGAAATTTCAAACATGGAACAGTGTTCAATCATTATTATGAAATTCAAATTGGATGACTATACATACAATGGCAGGCTAGTGTAAGAGATACAGACCACGTGCCAATGGGCTAGAACCAAAAGAAATTAAGTCCGTGGTGACATTGGTTTGTATTCAAATCTAGAAGGAAGGCATTAATTTGTACTGTGCATTGTCAATTCATTAAATAGTGACACAGATTTGGTTTAAAGAACTGAGAGGATAATGCCTAGAAGGGAGATCTATTCCCAGAGCAAATAAAGCTGATGTCGCCAATTTGCTTCTAATCCTGGGCCCCAGGCCTTAGATAGATCTAATTTTTTGTATGTTTCATCTCTTAATACCGCACATTTCAAATTATCCGTAGCCGGTGGTGGGGTACCTACGTTGTGAGGATGAAAGAGTGGGGAGGGGAAGTATCTGGCTATTCAGTTTTGGTCACCCCAATATTTTTATGTTTTAAATTCTCTCAACCGTGAGTGAACGAATAGCGTACCTTAGTGCTCACACTGTTGGGTTGTAAGCGATCAGGTTCCTAACTAATAGCATATTCAATACGTTTATGTTTCGAATTGTCTAGACCTGAGGTTAAAATCAGGACAACATGATTAATAATATTATTATTTTTTAAATTCATAGTTTGGATATTTTACTTTAAATTTGTCTAATTTATTCCATAACTGACTTTCTTTAATGGCTGCTACTTTATAAATTAAAGCCTCCACTATAGACCATTCCTCCCCCAATATAGCATATGTAAGAGCTGCACCACAATCTGCGTTTACATCCACTCCCCTCTCCAGCAGCAGCAGGACTGTATCCCATTTACTGAACTGCGATGCCGCCGTTAGTGCGGTGCCTCCATCCCTGTCTACCTTGTCAGGGTCCGCCCCCTGCTGCAGGAGGTATTCTACTACCGGGTGATTTCCCTGTTGCGCCGCGTCACATAATGCAGTCGTGCCAATGTTGCTTGTGGCGTTGATGTTAGCACCACTTTCAACAAGGTACTCTACAGTTGTTAGTAACGTCCCAAACGTGGCTGCATACATCAGAGCAGAATTTCCAAGTGAACAGGGTCTATTAATGTCTGCGCCGCGCTCAACTAAGAACTTGAGAATGTCCAGTTGATCTCGCCAAGCAGCTGTATGTAAAGGGGTCCTATTCAAATCATCCCCCTGTACTAGTAAAACAGCAAAGGGAACAACAGTTTGCTCTGAGAGTATTTTAACCATATCGAGATGGCCACTATGTACAGCGAGGTGAAGGGCAGTTTGTTTGTCATAACCATTGAATTTAGTCAATAACAAACAGTAACGTTCGATATTATTTTTTAATTTTGTGAATAATATTTCTCGAAAAAATTCAACATTATTATTAACAATAGCCTCTCTGAATGGTAAAATTTCTAATTCAACTTCTTTTACTCTATCAAATATTCTTGTGGTATTAGTTAAATATTTTCTAATAACTTGATAAAACGAGTTGATGACAGTGAACTCTTCCTTGGTTATAGATTCAATAAAATAACTAAAAACCTTTCGTTTAAATAAACGCGAAAAAAAGAACGTTTCCTCGTTTTCATCAGAATGAACTTTTCGGTTAAATAAACTCGCAAAGAATATAATTTCTTTTGTTTCATCTGAACATGTTCCGATGCACTGTAAAATGTTTGTTGTTATTCCGTCCAGTACTAACTCACCTTCACTGATATTATGTAGTTTCGGCTCATCCCCCTTATTCAGAACTGTGGAATAATAATTGTCGTGTTGAGTGATCAATGAAACAAACGATTTTTGGGTACTTTCTATGTTCAACCCACTGAGTAGAAATGTGACTATGTGTTTGTTCTTCTCTAGGACAGCAATGTGAAGAGCAGTTTGGTGCCTATGATTTCTAAAGATGGCACTATCATCAAGCCACAGTTGATTAATGCATTTGGCATTTAATTCGAGTGAAGCATTTGACATTGATGTTTCATTTAATTGAGCATTCATAAACATCCTGATGGTCTTGCTGTCCGGATGAAGCAGAATTTGAGGAACAAGTATTTCTTTGAACAGTTCATTCCTGGAAAAGCTTTTAGGTTGATTGAGCCAGTGGACAACCATTTGAGAACAGAAATATTCTGCATAGGTTTTATGAACAAATTGAAATCCTTTGTTTCCCTCCGATTGTACCAAACCATGTCTGTTTAATTTATATAGCCACTTGTCTTCAATGGGGTCAAAGTTCTCAGCATAAAAATCAGGAAAGAATGTTCTGATAGCGAGTTCGCCGTGTGTTTTTGTTATGCCTTCAAGATATTTATTTATATCTTCTTTATCTGATTTTTCAGCTTTGGATGTTTTATTGTGTAAATAAATGTTATATTTCAGATCTATAAACTTCTTGTACAGATCTGGGGCACTGAATAAATTGATTTGTTTTAATTCAAGTTTCGGAGACTGTCGCAACAGATCACCTTGCGGTCTGAAGACTTCCGCCAGCATCCTCAGCTGCAGGGGAATCCCCATGAAGCAGTTCATGTCTGGCCCCAGTACTTTATTTGCTTGCCGTAGTACCTCTCCGGCATATTCATTGAGACGTCCCTTCTCTTCCTCTCCGTAATCTCCCAGCTCAAGAGAGAGGCAGGAACTCCAGAAAACAAATAAATAATCCTGTTGCTCTTGTGCATTAATTCTTACGAAACACGTGGAGGTTTGTCTTAATAGCTCTTCTAATGATTCCTTTAAATAGTTTCTAGTGGTGATAAACGTTTGAACTGCCGGTTTGTCTTGCAAAAACACCAAGAGCTTGATAATTTTATCTTTAGAACTCTCTTTCTTTTGAATGTAATCGTCTATCTCGTCAAACCCATCAAACATTAATACGACCCGCTTGGAATTCACCTTACTCTGTAGTAAATACTCTAACAACCCGTCAGCCTGACAGCGACACTCACTTAATAAAAACCTTGACACGCTTTGAGCATCGAGAACCTCTGGTAATTTATCTATATGCACTTGGAAGTGTTTGAGTTCTATATATATGACCCATGGTGTTTCCATGAGTCTTGCCAGCCTTGCCAAGGAAGTTGTTTTCCCCATCCCTGGCTCGTCTGTTACGATTACCAAGTTTCGTTCTGTTTTGCTCAAAGTTGTTTCATCTATAGCTATAGGCTCGTAGGAGTCTGTGGACATGCAAGGGAACAGGCTCTTCACAGAGCCGTGGGAATATCGCCACTTGAGTTCAACCCCTTGAAATCCTTTGCAAATCTTCAAAAAATGAATGTTTTTAGTAAAAAAATTCTGAATTATATCTACCTCCACTTCTTTAGAGGTTGCAATAAGTATTTTATCTGTTAATGCTTCTATTTTTGTAAAATTCTCTATCAATCCCAAGAAAGAAGACTTATCTTCCTCACTACAAATAACAAAAAGGTTATCAGCGAGATTAATTTCTGAAAATTTTTTGATATCAATGGATGCTAGGTGGAAAAACTTCCTGGGTAAATAAAATTCTCTGTTAAATATTCCCTTGCAGTTCACAGCTTGGCCTAACACTTCAAAAAAATAAATGCATTTATCCTGGTTCTTATTGCAGATATCTCTAAAGGAAAGTTCTGCATCTCCCTCGACGAGGATAATGTCCATACCCTTTAGCTGGTGCCAGCCGGTTCCAGTCTCCAGGTCTTCCCGGCTCAACCCGCTCATCACTACCATGATGTTAGTGTTGGTTGACTTTACACAACTCACGATATAGTCTTTAGTAGTTTTGAGGTCTAACGTAAAGAATGGCATCTGTAAATCATTAAGCGTGGGACGCGTGTCCTTTATGATAATTGCGTAGTGTTGGATTGTCGCGAAATATTTCAAGCTTTCTGAACAAAGGATCTGACTGATTTCGCAAACGGAACAGTCTTCTCCCAAGAATTCTCGGAAGCTATAGGCTTTATCCGTAGTAATTATTACATCACTACGATCACACATTATATTCTGTGAATCAGCAGTTAGGTCCGAGAAATGAACATCACTGTAAAAGTTTACTGTTTTACTGAATTTAGATGAGTCGGGTGTGTCTATTGACTGCGACACAATCAATACAAGTTTTAGGGGTTTTATATCTTTCCTATATAGATCTGTAAGCAAATGAAGGATGGATGTAAGAGAGGATAATGTGCAGTCTACCATCATCAAGAATTCTTTCTCAACGGGCCAACCAAAAATGTTAATAAGATTTTGTAGCTGGGACTGTCTAACAAATGTGTGGTGATTTTTACAAATATATTTAATGTAAATGTTGGACAAATCATTGCTTCTCTCTATCTGGTGAAGGATGTTCCAAAGTCGGCTCATTTGGAATGCAACGTCTTTATTACTTGTGACTAGGCAGAGAACTTGTTCCTCGTCGGAAGCCAGGAATTTCTTGAAATCGTCGGAACCCTTAAAGTCCAGCCAACACTTGGGCAACGAGTCGAGGTAACTTTGTCCCTCCGCGTAGTAGATGAGGTCTGCAGCTTGGTTAAATACTTTAATCTGTTCCTCCACTGCCTGCGTGAACTCCGTCTTCAGCCACCGCATCAGCTGCTTCAAGCGCTTGCAGAGTTCCACCAATGATTCGCCCGACTCACATGTTATTGTTCGCTTATAATGATTCAAATTAAATTTGGGAAGTAGTTTGGTACCCTCAACTTTAAGTGTATTCTTTTCGATGAATTTCTTTACAATGGTCAATTCGCTTTTCTGTTCCTGTAGTATATGCATTCTGGAAAGCATTTGCAATTCGACTTCTGAAAAAACTCGAAAGGAACATTTTAAAATATTTCCGTTTTCCGCCACCTTATACCGAAGAAACTTTTTGAGGTCGTCGGTATTATTAACTGTTGCATGTCCGTGATAATTATTATCCCAATTTAAGATTTTAAAAAGTTTCTTATATTCTTTAATGCTTTTCGCCCAATCCAACACTTCGCCAAAAGTGCAATTATCATTTTTAAACGCATCGACAAAATTATCCATTGCGTGAGACTTAAGAGTATATATGATGGTCTTATCAATCCACTTGAAGTTAGATACATCATTATGAACACGATAAATCCTACCTAAGTGCACGCCGCAGGTGTTGATACGGTTGGGGGCCGACATGTAGAGAGTAATGTCTAGCCCGTCTAAGCGGGGTACATTCATCTCATATGTGTGGTAATGATCATTCAGTACTCGAGCCAACATGTCCCGGGCACCCGGACTATCAAAACCAACGGTCTTAGCGTGCATGCCAGCTTCGGAGTTCTTTTGTAACCTACTTTTATTTTCTATAAGTTTTATGGATAAATACTTGACAGAGAATGCAGTTATCTGAGCAAGCCATGCCCCCAGGGAGTGACCTGTGATTGTGAGTGTGTAGTGCCTATTATGTTGATTGTTTGCTAAAATAATAATTTGGCGTATAGAATCTACAAATGTAACAGCCGAATTCATGCATGATGTGTAGTTAGTGCCGAAGATTCCTGTGATATCTGTAAACACTGCTCCAAAGCATTTAGGATCAGTTCCGCGATGTGCCACCACCACTTGTTGTAAACCGGTATGATAGAAAGCTGCTCCAAAGTAACCATTAGAGAAATCAGTATTATTGGCGGTGATCAGAAGTTTCCACCCAGATGGCTGGAGACTAGAAAGCTTACCGGACAGAATCCTGGTCACATAATCTGAGTCCGATTCTTCTTTGGATGTCTTCTTGCTATACACCAGATCAGCCAACATCGCCGAGGTCTGGTCGCTCGGGTGGGGCTCCGCATCCAGCAGGTCCTCTGGACACTGCTCCGAGGATTCAAGGAGGATTGTTGTCATTACTTCTAATTGCCCATCTTCCATCAGTAAACTTTTGTCCACTTCCATGGCTCCTGTTCCTGAAACAAATGTTTTATGGTGTAATAAATACAAGAACTGTATCACAATATAACAATGCGTTGCAAATATTAGATAGCAAATCTCGGCGTGCGCGTAAAAAATGATTTCACAAATAATTAATTACAAATAATACATGTGGTATTTGCGATACGTTCCAGAGTGGATAATATTTTCGATTTCGCCCTGGTGAAATGGTTTTAGCACATCTGAATAGCGGGGACTTTTCCACCTTCCTCTACCCCGTATCCCGTATTCTTCCCCTCCCCACCATCAGCAGCCTCACCACATATCCCAACTGAGAATGCCATATTCTCACTGAGAATGCCATATTCTCACTGAGAATGCCATATTCTCACTGAGAATGCCGTATTGCTACCAACGGTTGGGAGCAGCTGGGACTCTTGTACGGTATTCACATTCAAAAAATGAGATTTAAAAAAAAAACTACTTGGTATCAAACCCAAAAATGGTATTCGGGCATAAAATTCATTTTAAATACCACTGGAGGGATTACGCGAAATAAATAAATTTGCCTCGATTCTAGATATTACCCAGAAGGTCATTTTTTAAATTGTTCGCCAACATAAAAAAAACATACCTTCGAATTTTAACATGGAGATATAAAAACTACAGTGCTGTATATCGAATGAATTAACCGCTATTTTACCGTTTATCTCATATTTGCAGGATTTATAAAAAAAAATATTAAAAAATCGTTAAGTTTATAATCGCGCGAATCCTGGGTGTTTTTTACTTGAAACTGCCGTGAGGAATACTTTCTTATTCGGGTCAACATAGAATATTTTCGGTTTCTGTATGTTGTCTGTGGTATACTTGATAATGAAAGGTGCATATCTATGGAAAAATGACTTAATTTTATCCATAAACAGCTGGTCAAAAATTCGGCGGGAAAAAATATTTTTAAAATTTATTTTTAACATTGTTCTAAAATAGTCTACGAAGTTCGGATTTGCAACATCTATGGTCATAATAGATAAATCATTTCAATAGCTTCGTGTTTAAATAAACGGCTGGCCAAGGAAATGTTTTAAATTATTACAATAAATGTTTTACGAATGGTAGAAAAATGTGGTCCATTTTTGGACTGAAATCAATCGCAGAAAAATAAAAGTGGTCCATTTTTCAACCGAAATTGCTCCAGTTTTTCAATCAGTTTCAAATGGACAAACTCAGTCAAGCAAGGAGAGCTTATCATTCGGAATATAAAAATAGGAACGGTGGTTGTCGGACAGGAAACCACATGATAAACAATTCCTTCAGAATAAGAATATGTTATCGCGGTTCATTGGGTGAAGTTTTCCTGCTCTACATGAGTCTAATAATTATGCCTGACTAATTAATTTTACATATAGGTACCTACTAAAGAAACTTGATTACATAAAAATACACGGAGACCTGTTTTGTTGGGTGAAATCATATTTACTCAAAATAACACAAGCGATACTTTTCAATGGAAACAAATCATTCCCTAAGCATTGCAATTTCTGGTGTACCACAGGGATCGAATCTTGGCCCCCTGCTTTGAATTACTTTGCTTCAAAATGAAACCATGATTATGCTTAAATTTTTCTAAAAATGAAGTCTGCTTCCTCTGTGTTCGGTGTTCGGTATGACAACAAACGTACAGAAATATGAGCGGTTCGGTATTTTTTTTCTGATCATTTTTTCTCCCTAATAAACGATTCAATTGTCTTCAAAGTCGATTCTGTCTATTCAAAGATTTGATGCAATCGGCAATCGATGTTGCGTAGCATCTTTACTTAGTTTGTGCGATGTTGCCGCTTCGTGTACTTGTACTTGCGTGAATGTAATTTTTCGATTAATTTGTCTGCTTACATTGTTTCAAAGTCCGAAAACCCAACCCCCCCCCCTACCCCCCCCCCCCCCCCCCCTCCCCCCGACGCGGGTTTTGATTTCGGTATTTATTTAGTAAAGATCTGGCAACCCTGATCGCTGATTCCTACAAAATCCTTAAGACAATACTTTCCGTAAATATAAATGTTAATAATTTTTGCAAATCCAATAGTTAGCATATTTCTGGATCACATATTTAAGATTTTTTCTTTACATTATTTTCCATGAATCAGTAGTGAAAAATTACAAATTAACCAAAAAAATATTAGTCTACGCTGAGATTTGAACCCGTGACCTGTAGATTGGTAGTCGAGAATCTTAGACACCCGACCACGGAAAACTTTTCAGTGGCTTTAGCTATAAGCTATTAGACTATAGTGAGGACATAAACACAAATCGGTTCACATTGTTCACAAATAATGCAATAAAAATTCTAGTAATTCATACCTACTGATTAGAGATGGAGTATAATCCTGTCCCGGTTACTTTTCTCGGAAATTCATTACGTGATATACAAAAATACGATACGATACACCGATTCGATGACACGTGTTGTTTACTCAGCAAATTTAATTTGATAATTCGATGCATGAAAAAAATAATCAAGAACTAGACGCCGAATGAGATTTTTTAACAAAAAGGTTAAAAATGCTTCTTCGGTGAACACATTTAGAAGAATAATTCTTGTTTATCGGCAAAATAAAAGGGTAGGGATTTGTGAGTTGCGCGTGGCGTTTGAGGGCAAGCACCACGCCCAATATCAGAGGGCCCGTTTCAGAGGCGTGACCACAAAGGAAAGAGGGCCACTTCAATCCTCGTGTTTTATTTCCATTAGTGCTAATATTTTGGTAGGTAATATAACATTGATATTAACCACTGTTATATTATTGTTAAGTTATTTAGGAGTTAGGTAGGACACTCTAAAAATATTTAAATTTGCTTTGTGTTAATGCCGTCAACGGGCGCGGCCGGTGCTTTTTGGTGGTTCACCGAGTAATTCATCAAAAATTAAAACATAAGTAGGTAAATAAATAAAAAATAAAATTAGACAGAGCCAAGTAACTCATAACTCGTACAGTGCCCTTGAGGTGATTATTCACAAACAAAACGGCGCTATACAAATTATCCATTTATTATTACTATAATTTTATGTAAAAGTTTTCTTTGCGGATTTACTATCTTGGTTGATAATTAAAGGTAGTTTTGGCAGGCCATAGGCTATAATTCTGCTTTTATTTTCATGGTTCATATATTCTTAATATAGTCTATATTTATTATTATATAACTTTTAATTTAAAAAAGGCAAGGAAATTTAAAACAGCGATATCTATCGAATAATAACACAATAACAACACTCAGTAAACGTTTCTTTTTGGCGCGCCCCCCCGCGCGATAGTAAACCCCGTTTACTGAGTGAATTTTGCAATACATATATGTGACAAAAATGCACAAACAAAAGGTCCCAAAAACTAATAATGACAATGTCAAATCGGTTCCCTCTCCATCAAGATAATATCGCACCCGCTGACCCGTTGACTCATCCTTACATTTTACAAGAGAAAAATATAATTACTATCCTATTCAAACCCTACTACGAATGGTCATTTCGTTGAAAAGATTCACTTCGGAATTCCTCGGGCATTTCCGTCAACCGCCCAGCGCACGGCAGTCACCATTTTTTCGCTAGGATTTTGTATTTTGACGGTCTGGAGATGTTGCTGGGGGCTTCATACAAATGATAATTCTCGAACGGGCGCTTTGCTGAAACGCGTGGAATGGTATGTACCTACCTCGGTTCCTAGGCGATATAACTTGCGCGCGGGAAGCATTGCTTTTGACCACGATCATTTATTATTCTCTAGCAAATTCATGTATTTTTAGATAGGAATTATTTTTTTTTTTAAATTTAAAATAATCTGCGCCATTTTATAATTAAAAATATTATGTAATACGATGCGCTGCAAAATGTTGTTTAATTTTGTTGGCGGTTCGGCGCATGAGTGCACTTCGGTGCACGAGACATTAAACAACCAAAATTTAAAAACAGAGATTCTTTTTTTCTAATACGAGTATAGGTAGTTGCAAAAAAAATCATAATAACAGTTCCAATTTTGGAGGAGAAAACAGGTGACTGACTACACAACTTCGATTTTGACGATTTTATTAAGGTATGATCAGCCTGAGGTGCAATTGTCCCTTTCGCTCAATATTCATGGGGGTAACAGTGACAGTGACAGCAACAGTTTTGTAAAATGGCCGTTTGAGAGCACGCGCCACGCCCCACGCCACGCCCGTTCCAGGGTGGCTCACTGGTGACTTTCCTTAGTGGGTGTGACGCTTACAATAGTAGATAATTTTATTATCCGTCGCGAATCTAAACATAATATTGTGCATAGGTACTATATATTGTAACTTACTGCTTACTGGTTATGTCTGATGTGTGTGGTTATGTGGCCTTGTAGGTATATATTGCACACGGGAACTGCTTGGAAACAAACAATCTAATAAGGTATCACTATGGTTTGGGTATCAGGTTTTGGTTACGCTGAGCGGGATTCTAATAGAATGGGGCTCGGTTGTGCCTTGTGGAGATGGAGAGCGACTGGGAGAGACTGCTATATGACCATCAGCCGTTTGGACTGTGACGCTGGAATCCGCGTTGTGATAATGCAGACTATTTATAAGTAAATATATTCTCATGTTATTATAACCAGGAGACAGGGGCGGACTGCAGTAAAGGAACGTTTTATTTTGTAAAGGGCGCGGCCTTATTCATACAAAACTTAAATTTGCATTTGAGGACAAAATGCCAAACCAATCTGAATTTTTTTTTTTAATTAAAAGGCTTAGCAAATATCCATCCAGTGCGGATTTTAATCCGCACTGGATGGATATTTGCCATAATGTATTTTTTCTTTTCAATTTTGAAATATATGCCATTTAAAGAAATCTTTGGCAGTTTTTGTGTATTTACTTCAGAAGGAATATTGTAAAAAATAATTTAAATAATTTAAAAATGATTTTGATAGCTTTAAATTTAAATTACAAACGAGTAATTAATTAGTAATTATGTAAATTAAATTTTCCACCGTAATAAATGTGGGTTGACTATGGCCCAACTTATCATCCGGTTTCAAAGAGTATTTCATAAAATCCAACTTTTTTCTTTTTTTTACATTAGCTCCACACAGGAGGCCCTGAGGAAAATAATTTCCCTCAGGGCCTATGTCATCTCAGGGGATGCTGTGTGGAGGGTTTTTGTGAGGAAATGAAGGAGAGGAAGTTTTGGTAAGGAAATAGGTATAAGAGGTGGGAAGGAATCTGGGGCTTAGTGTGTCCAGGAGCGACGGACATATGAATTCATCCCTTCAACTGAGGTGCAAGGCGATAGGTTAAGAGATACTGGCTGGAGGGTAAAAGATCTCCCTCAACCAGTCCCTCTCGATCCTGCCCAACACGCAGCAGATGGGCAGATGTATCGGCCACCAAGACCTTGACAAACCTCACCTCATGAACCCGGGCACCCCTGCTAAGTCACCAAACGTAGCGAACCACTTGGGGTTACCTATGGCAGAAGTGTTGTTATCCAATAAATGGTTCCCGGGGCGGCGATACTCATACCCGCCTCCCAAATTGAACACGTGACAGCGCCTTGCTTATTTGTATATTGATTGAAATAGAGTCAACTGTTTTAAATTGATTTTGGAAATACTAGAATATTGAAATTTTTGTTTAATTATTTTTCGGTTTGTTTGGCCCATTTATTTTTTAACTCTCGACAGGCCAACATGCAGTGGCGGATTTACCCTAAGGCCCCGTAAGCCCGGGCCTAGGGCGGCCAGATATTAGGGGCGGCCAATCGTGACAAAAAAGTCAGTGATTATTACAAGAAATAACTCAGAGCATACCTAAATCAGTAGTTGAAAATCAACCACCATTTTGACTTTTTTGAGATTTGAATGCCAACACGTTTTTTGTATCATAGCTATGTTTGAAATATTATTTCAGTTCCAAAACACGGTTAAAACCTTAGTTATATCTTGTTAAAAAACGTCTTCAATTTCAAAACGTACTGAAATTCTAAATCATTTGTTTTCAAAACGTACTCAACGAACTGGCAGCCATATTGGTTTTTTAACCAAATCAATGAGCTTCTTTCTGTGCAATGGACACTATTACAAGAAACACATGTTTTGTAGGTGGTTTTGAAGATGATGTGATCGTGATTTTTGTGAGATATTAACGGTAATTTTCCAAATTAAAAGATAAATATATATAAATGATGCAATTTCTTCACTACACCCTGGCAGAGAAGAATTATCAAACACAGTTTAAGAGTTTCCAAATGTGACTAAATTCCTAAATTCAAAGACTTCACTTTCAAAATGTATCTAATCCGTGGTTCAGTATCAAAATATATCTACGTAAGTCCATTTCTAAATATTAAATAACTAAATAATTATCCATATGAATTTTTCAGAAGAATGTTTCAATTTTCGTACGCAATGCAGTGTAAAAAATGAGGCCCAAAACAGTGCTGTTAGTTTGTTGAAATGATTACGAATTGAAGATCTTCAATCCATTGGATATTGCTGAACCAAACCTGGCCTGCCATAGACTCCAAAGTATGATAAATAAACCTAAGCGTGTAACTAATGACAACAAATCTTGCATCGATTACATGTTCAGTAAGACTATTAAATCAACCAAATCTATCATATTCACCTCTACTATAACCGACCACTATACAACTATTTTATCTATTACAAAAAAGAAAATACAAAGATCGCAGCCCTACCCAATTATCGTGCAAAAGACAGAAACCAAATGGAATGATGTAAAACAACAGTTACTCAATACAAACTGGATAAGCCTACTGGAAAACCTTGATGCAAATAATGCCTGGAGTAAATGCACTGAATATATAACGTACACCATCGTGTCAAATACCAAATTAAAATAAAAAAAGATTTAGCATAAAAACCAACATCTTAAGCCATGGATAACTCAAAGCGTTATAAATTGCATTAGAAAAAGAGATGAATTAGATAGGAAATCTAAATTAAATCCTTGTGATATTTTTATACAACGATACTACAAAAGATACAGAAATATTTGCAAAAATGTTATACGAACTGTCAAAGAAAATTATTATAAGAAGAAAATAGGCGAATGTTACAATGAACCACGCAAATTATGGAAGATCATTAATGAAATTACAAATGCAAAATCATCCCATTACTAGAACATGGAGGAATTAACAATTGAAAATACCCAAATCTCTTTCGCAAAGCATACGGACAAAATTCTCGAATACGTAAACGAATTTTTAACTAATATAGGGTCACAATTAGCAAAGAAAATCAGACAACCAATAACTAGCATTTTACCAGAAGAAAAGGAAAATATGAACCAGATAGATAAATTAAAGTTAACTGATGTAACCAATACTGAAATCAGAAATGCAATTGTATCTCTTAATATTAATAAATCATTGGGAAACGACATAATCTCAAATAAAACAACAAAACAACTACAAAATGAACTGACCTTCCCATTGACATACTTGGTCAATCTGTCTATATCTACAAATGTATTCCCTTCATGCCTTAAAAAAGCTTCAGTTATACCCATACATAAAAGTGGTAAAAAAAAGGATATATATAACTATCGACCTCTTTAGCTCTTTTTCAAAAATCTTGGAAACTGTAATGAAGAAGCAAATTGATCAATTTCTTGAACAAAACAAATTACTATCACCATCCCAATATGGTTTTAGAGAAAATCTGAGCACCAATGATGCTATAGAAAATCTAACAAGCATGGCCATAAAAAAACATAGATGATGGGAAAAAATGTTTAGCTTTATTCATAGATCTTCAAAAAGCTTTTGACACAATAGACCATAAAATATTACTAACTAAACTTAAAAAAATAGGAATGGCCGAATCAACAATGGACTTATTGGAGTCATATATAACAGGGTGAGAACAACAAGTACAAATTGGCAAACAAAAGAGCAAACTTCTATCTTTAAACTATGGCGTTCTTCAAGGAAGTGTACTGGGACCGATTCTGTTCATTATCTACATCAACGATTTACCTAACCTTACCATTAAAGGAAAAATAATCAGTTTTGCTGATGATACTGTTTTATTATTTCAAGAAGAAAATTGGACTGATACATTTAATGAGGCTGAAAAAGGGCTTAGTGCACTTCAAAATTGGCTTAAAATCAACTCGCTTACCCTTAATATAAGCAAAGTAAAATATATAACATTTTCAATGAACTCAAGGGGCCAACCAATAAAATCACTAGAACTAAAATTACATGAATGCCATGGAAATAATATACAATGTTACTGCCCCGTCATCGAAAAAACACAAAACATAAAATATCTCGGAGTAATAATTGACGAAAATCTTAGATGGGACCAACACATTAAAGGTATTACGGAAAAACTCACAAGCCTTATATATTTCTTCAAAAATCTAAGAAACGTGTTAAATAAAAAGGATATGAAAAAGGTCTACTATGCGTTATGTCATTCTCGCATTGAATATGGAATCATAGGATGGGGATCTGCTGCAAATACGTACCTACACAGCCTGAATACGATTCAAAAAGGAATCATAAAGACCATATTGAAATTACCAATTAGAACGCCTTCAATAGAAATTTTCAATAACTTTGACGTACCAAATGTACAACAAATATATGCCAAAAATATATTATTGAAGCTCTTCAAAAATAGTGAATCCTCTACTAAACCGTGTATGCATAACACTAGATCAAATAAAAATGATATAAAAAATATTCCAAGTTATAAAACCACATTTGGACAAAGAAACTATACATACTTTGCAACGAAACTCCGTAACATCCTTCCCCAAGACATAAAACTAATAAAAAATCCAATTGAATACAAATCAAGAATAAAAATATGGCTTAAAGAGGTCGATGAGAAAACCCTAGCGAAGACGCTAAAAACGACATAGAAGACAAATGAATTATATTTAACTAACTTTAGTCCGCCTCGGCACAGGACCCCCTAGTGAGGAGGACTAAGAAATACGATATTTTATACTTAATTTCACATTGCATTTCGTACGTTTAAAATTTTTATATTGTCGCTATAATAAAAAAAAACAAACAAACAAACAAACAAAGTTTACCTACTCCCGTCAGTAACTGTAATGGAGAACGATCGTTGTCATGTTTGGTAATTCAGCTAGATAAACACAAATAAATAGAAAGCACTTTATCAGTAGGTACTTAGGTAGGTACTAAACATTTTCTATACATTTTGATAAAAATATATTATTTAATTTCGTTGGGTATTTTGTCCATTCAGCTAGAAACTTTGGAACCGTTAAATGGCGCCGAGTGGCCATTTGATGACTTCGTCACACCTTAATTTCGGTAATATTGTATAAGTATAAGTCCTATACACCTTTTTGGTTTCACTTAATTTAACTTTGTATATATGAACCAATATATTTTAATACAGCGCAATTTAAAACTTTTATCTCCGATGACTCGAGATTTTTTGGTGACCATTTTGAATATTACCGCCCACATTAAAAAAATAATACCTCCAAATTTTAATATGGAGACATAAAAACTGATTATAGTGCTATATAGCCGACGAATTTATCTATCTTTGTCGTTTATCACAAATTCGTAGGATTTATAAAAACATATAATAAAATCGCAAACTTCTACTTAATTATTTACATATTAGGAAAAATTTGCCAAAATTTGCAGCAAAGCAATATGAGGTATTTTAAATAGTGCCAAATTGTTGCAAAAATTGCTCCAGTGGATAAGTTGTTTGTCACTCTTACAAACAAATAAGCCCGCTTCACGAATACTACGGAATATTCCTTGTCGAAGTTCGATACACGGATAATACGGAATATTCGTTGTCGAAGTTCGAAACACTGATAATACGGAATATTCCTTGTCGAAGTTCGATACACGGATAATACGGAATATTCGTTGTCGAAGTTCGAAACACGGATAAAACGGAATATTCCTTGTCGTAGTTCCATACACGAATAATACGGAATATTCCTTGTCGTAGTTCCATACACGGATAATACGGAATATTCCTTGTCGAAGTTCGATATACAGAAATACGGATTATTCCTTGTCGATGTTCGATAAACAGAAATACGGAATATTCCTTGTCGAAGTTCGATATACGGATAATACGGAATATTCCTTGTCGAAGTTCGATATACGGATAATACGGAATATTCCTTGTCGATGTTCGATATACAGAAATACGGAATATTCCTTGTCGAAGTTCGATATACGGATAATACGGAATATTCCTTGTCGAAGTTCGATATACGGATAATACGGAATATTCCTTGTCGAAGTTCGATATACGGATAATACGGAATATTCCTTGTCGAAGTTCGATATACGGATAATACGGAATATTCCTTGTCGAAGTTCGATATACGGATAATACGGAATATTCCTTGTCGAAGTTCGATATACAGAAATACGGATTATTCCTTGTCGAAGTTCGATATACGGATAATACGGAATATTCCTTGTCGAAGTTCGATATACGGATAATAAGGAATATTCCTTGTCGAAGTTCGATGTACAGATAATAAGGAATATTCCCTTTTTAATTGACATTTCTCGGCAATTTCTGTCAAAATTAAAACAAACGTATCTAATTCAAATTATTCCCGGTTCTACTGGGTACTGGGTACTGGGTACTGGGTACTGGGTACTGGGTACTGGGTACTGGGTACTGGGTACTGGGTACTGGGTACTGGGCTGAGGTTCAAAGTGCGGAAGCTTGCCATATGTACTGCTAAACTTCAGAGGACTCTTTACATAAAGGTACATCCCCAGTTTTTAATGGTTTATACGGCAAGCAGGGTTTGTGTAATGGTTATGTGTATAATATCGTTAATTCCATGTTCTTATGATAAATACAGGTTTTAACTGTATTTTTTTTTTTTTTTTTTTTTTTACTTTATTTATTCCCATTTCTTTGTACATAAATATTATATAATAACATAATATATAATAACAATTATGAATAAGAAATGAAAACCCACTAAGGCACTGCCTGAGTGTGGGTAATATTAAAACAAAATACTATATTTCTAAGTACCCTAAGTATAAATTAGACTTAAAAAAACATATTAAATATAAAGATAGTATAAAAAATAAGTATTACATAGGTAGAATAAGTGAAAAGGGTTTTTACAGCTATTATAAAAATAAAATAAAAATATGGAGAAAAACATACAATTTTTTTTTTTTTTTTTTTTAGTTATTATAAAATAAAAATAATAAAATAAACAGAAAACATATTGTACTGCAGTTAAGAAGTTACAGCAAATGAGTGGTAGAAGGATGGATAAATTTATAGAAAAAGCGTTTCAATATCTACATTATTCAACCATAATTTTACCTCTTTTACATATTTTATCATTTTATTTATCATTTGAGTTTGTAGTGGTAGAAGGTTAAATGTACGAGGACCAATGAAACTGCTATGTGTCTGCAATAATTTAGTATTGGTTTGTGGGGCATAAAATATATTATTTATTCTTTTGCTCGTTCTGTTTTCATTTCTTTCGAAATTATTTTTGTTTTTAAACACATATTTCAAAGTTTGTAATATAAATAATTTACGTATATTAAATATTTTAGTTTCTTTGTATAATAAGTTGGTCGAGAATGTATTATTTTTGTTATATATGACTTTAATTATACGTTTTTGAATTATTTGTAGAGGCTTCATAAATGTATCAAGTGCACCACCCCATCCTATAATGCCATAAGTGATTGATGATTGCACCAGGGAAAAGTAGATCATTTTCAATTTTTCAATGTTTAGTACTTCCTTAAGTCTATAAAATATGTAGGTCAGATATCTTAATTTTGAAGTGATTTGATTAATATGTGATTTCCAATTAAGATTTATATCTATTGATACTCCTAAATATTTTATATTTTCGACATCAGTGAGTTCGTTGCACATGAAGCACATTTCTTGATTGCAACTAGTATTATGGATTCTAATTTTAAGGTTGTCTTTCGGTTTATTTTCACTTCATAACACGAATAAATTATTGTGTTATATGGCAATAATGATTTTTCTATGATTGGCAGCATTGATTGTCTAAATATGAATATGGAGTTCTACAATTCATATATCGTGTAAGTGTATTAATGTGAATTTATTATTGATGGTTATGTACATATAACTGTAAATGTAAATTTAAAAAAATAAATAAATTTTAACAAAATTAAAATGTTAAATGCACATTTTTTGGTCTTCCACGTCATAAACACTCATTTTTCGTAATTATAAGCAAGCTGTTAGAAATATTCCGTATTAACCGTGAAGTTGAGTGAAACAAGTAAATTTTTATTTTATGAGTAAAATCTCAAATTATGATATTTAATTAAATGAAGACAATATTAGCGAATCTCAATCTAAAATATGGAAACATTAAGATATTATCACCTCTGGGATTCGAACCGGACCCTTTTTGCTAACATGGCAAGTGTTCTACCAACTGGGCTTAGATGTCAAGATACCTTAGCTCAATTGACATAGTTTGTAGAGCACTTGCCATGTAAGCAAATGGTCCTGAATTCGAATCCCAGAAGTGCCAACTGAGCTAAGATGTCAAGATACCTTAGCTCAGTTGACGCAGTTTGTAGAGCACTTGCCATGTTAGTGAAGAGTCTTGGGTTCGAGTCCCAGAGGTGCCAATATCTTTTTCCGATTTTTCTGTCTCCAGATTTTCGATAGAGTTTCGCTAGCATTTAATTAAATTTTTCAAAACAAATATTAAAAGACAAAGGCCTTAGTAGGGTCCTGCATTTGAATCATGAGTTTTTATTTGCACACTCCTGGTATGAGCTCATAAATGCGCAATGTACCTCGAAGATTAGATTACCCGCCGAAATAAATTTTGAAGTTACTCGAAAGGCCAAAACAAATTCACCACACTCACGATTGAATGCTTACTGGTTTCTCCCCTTTTGAATGTTTGCCTGCCAACATTTGTTTAGCCGAAAGACGATGACTGAAAATGGCGCCAGTATTGAGACCTGCAAAGAATATAAATATTTTTATAATAATATGCGTAGGTACTTACTTTAATAGTAGGTAGCAATGTTACTTTCATGAAGGATTTCCGAATTGAATGGATGACATTTAATAAAAACTACTTGCTAAAATTTATTTTATATTAACATTTAATATGTTTATTTTCCTTTAAACATTTAAATTAAAAAGGTTTATTTATCTAAAATAAATAATGCAAAATAATATATAAATTAGGGTTAATTACAGTTAAACATATTATTATCATATCTGCACAGATGAATTGTTCACATTTTTAGTTTTAGCCAGAAAAATTAAGAAAAATCGCAAAAATTGTTGATACATAATGGTTGCGCCAGCTTGAATTTAAATCATTTTTTGTCCCTTATTCCAATTCCTACCTATATAAATTGCCAAAAACAAAATAGCTTTGTTCGCTTTACTTGTGCCTAAATTATTGTCACACAAAAACTGTGAACCGCCTGTGATATAGGCAAAATTTGTTAATGTATTTGTTTCGCCGGCATTGGCTACATGTGTTTTTGGTTGCCCACTAAAGGGAGTGTTATATTACGCAGTACGATTGTCTGTGAAGTTTTTCGGCCCGCTATTGTGTCCATTGTAAATATTGGATTGATATTGTGTAATGTCGCCCGCCGCACGCGTGTTGAGTGAACACCGTGTCTTTTTATTGGAATTGGTCCCGCAACTAAGTTCAATTGTTAAGCTTAGTAATTAAGTTTTCCCGCCGCGGCTGTAGAAACCGCCGTGTTTTGTGTATTGTGAATTGTGAACCTTTAGAGACTAAAACCAGCGGCCTAAAGTGAACTATAAAGACCTGAAGCGGACTATATGAAAGTGCAGTTTGGTGAGTTTTTGGCACCACCTTTTTAACCTTCCTTCATTGGGCAGTTATTCAGTGAACTTTATTTATTTAGCATATGCGCTCGTCCCGCTTAGCGAAGGAATGTGAGAAGAAATTGTCGCAGCCATTTTGTTCGCCCAGCTAATGGTCCTATCTCGAGGCCGGATAAAGGCCCTTTAAAATTTGTTCGTATATATTGATGGCATCGAAAATAAATACAAATAATCAAAATTTTTAAATTTTTTTATATTGGAAAAACAACTCGTAATTTTGAAATCAGAATCAAAGAACATTTAAGGTGTCTTAATAATAATAATTTTTCTGAGTTCGCTAACCATATCATTGAAAATAACCATAGTTTTGAAAAAACACAGGGATAAATATTCTTCATATTAATCATAAAGGAAAACGTTTAGATAACTTAGAAGCTTTGGAAATTAAAAAATCCCCTAAAAATAATGAATGTATTATCAACAAACAAAAAATATTGTCATATAGCCCAATCATGGATTTGTTCCCCTACCCACCCACTCTACACTAATACCTACCCACCCAATCTACATTATTAACTAACAACGGCTCCACCCCTACCACAATAAAACATTGTTCTAAACTGTCAAATTAGTATAAGCTTTCCCTGACGAAGGAACGTTTGTTCCGAAACCGGTCGGATTTGCACATTTTATAAGTGGTTTATACCAAGTTGTATTGTTTCATTTTACATGTAATCAAATTTATAGTGAAATTTAGTATTTGATACCTACCGCCAAGCGTATTGTATTCGGTCAGTGGCAGCGCCGAATAGGTAGCTAGCTCGTAGATACATTTGTGACGCTATAATAAATAGTAAGAACGCATTCACCTATTTGTGTGTGAAGATATGCGTTATTTGTTATTTGGAGTGCTCCGTACTGCATTAGTACTAAGTAGATAGCTAGCCTACGTAGGTAATTGGTAATACGCAGGTACATTATACTTAACCACAATTCTATTCGCACTGTATTTAACTTCGGCTACAATAATTGTTAGCAAAAATAGGTAACGCTACGCATCGCAGTTTTGTATTAAACTGGTACCTGCCGCATTTGTACGTGAATAAGTTATTGTTATTTGTAATCGGTGTATCAGGCGTTTGCTCTGTAGCAAATTTGAACGTAATTAATTATTATTGTGGCTATTTTCGTGCAGCGCCGGCGCCCGGCACTGAGTAGTTTGTTAACCTTTCCCATACCATGCTAAAAATACCCTCGACAAACCGTCTTGTAACACAGCGTTACTCTATGGGATTTGGAAATTATTTCAGGTTTTTTGTAAAAATATTGTGGTGAATATTTTTTATTTGGCTTATATTAATTTATTGTAAGAAAAAAATATTGATTTTGTGCCGTAAAACTGAAATATTAAAAAAATAATCATTCATAATAAATCATCAAATATTATTTGAAACGCCCAACAAGGCGGGCGGCTGTGACAGCGACCGCCTAGGGTCACGTTAGCCTCCAGAATAGCACTATTGTTTCAGAAAGCCACATGTGGAATGCGCTAGGTACTAGTAAGGGCTGACACCGACCTACTATCATTTTTTAAATACATTTACATAAATACTTTATCGTAAAGAGCTTTTTATGTTTGCTGATCTAAGTTAATACCAGATAAAATGGTTTTAACACTAGTTGCATAGAGAAATAGATAACAATAAAAATACAATACTTAAAGAACACTCGAATTTTAAATTTTTGTTACAGTTTTACGCGAAAGCAAAACACGAAAAAAAAATTATAATTATTTTCAAGTGAAAAACTTCTTTAGCACCATTGTGATTTGAAACTAGATGAAACGAAAAAGCGACACTAAAAGCAAACCACGAAAAAAATAATGATATAATTACTTTGAAGTGAAAACTTCTTTAGCACCGTTGTGATTTGAAACTGGATGAAACGACAAAGCGACACTAAAAAGAGACAAACACATGCATCTTTAGCATTTATAGAGAATGGGTTAGAATAATCGCTCTCCTCTTTACGCGGTGCTGCGTAGCCTTCCCACTCTTGTCTACTTTAAGGTTTCGCTTTTACCGGTGCGTACTGCCCACTAGTATTTTTTTAAATACTCGTTTGTTTTAACATTTTTGCGAAATTTATTTTTTATATCGATTTTAAGTGATAACTTTTAGGATAAAATTGACGTTTATGAGTGGAAATAGTTTACACAGCAAATTAAAAACATTTATTTCACAGAAACATAACGACAAAAACACATTTAGGTAAGTTGTTATTTTAACATTAATCCGATGTGTTTATCATAACAAAATATAGGTTAAAATGTAAATGTAAAAGATTTCTACAAAAAAGCAAAACAAAGACTTTGTTATTATATTTACCTACATATTATGTAATGCATTCGTCTATAGTAAATCTACAATAAATCGTAAAATGGCGACCACACGTCATCTAGTACTAAACGAAACTACAAGAACTTAAGCTGTGGATACTGTAGTGCAGACATACAGTATTTTTTTACATTAGCTCCACACATGAGGCCCTGAGGAAAATAATTCGCTTCAGGGCCTATGTCATCTTTGGGGAAAGATCTTCCTGCTGGAGAGGTCAAAAGGTCTCCCTCAACCAGTCTCTCCCGACCCGGCCAGTCACGCAGAGCCAGTTGGTAGGCAGACGTACCCGCCGCCAAGATCCGGAACCAAACCTATCCCATGAACCTGGGCACCCCTGCTAAGTCACCACGTAACAAACTACTTGAGGTCACTTATGGCAGAAGTGATGGTTGTCCAATAAATGGTTTTCGAGGTGGCGGCATGCTGTTATTATGAAAAATATGCATTTTAGAAGATGATCGAAATAGCAAGTTAAACAAAGACAGTGAGCGTTCTTAAATAGTAAAAATAATAAATAATTTAAAAATATATATATTCTAAGAATCCTAACATTCATTGCAAATTGTACCTTCAATTCATTGAAACCTAACCATTTATATTTATTGCTACTTCCTTCCATGTAATAATCATTGTAAAGACGTCACTTTGCTACTGTTTCAATGGAAAGAAAATTCCTTTTTAAAATAATTATTTTATGGGGGTAGTTTTGGTAATAAAATAGGTAGGTAAGATTCTAAATATTGCACCAGACCCTCACAAAAGAGTTTTATGGTGGTGCATTAATGTTTACAATCGTATTTTGGATGAAGTATTGTCTTCGATACCTTCGACCAAGCATTGATCGAAGTTCGATACCGAAACTAGATTATGCAGCAGAGAGGATATACCACCAAAACCCTCTATCTCGACAAATACTCCTTGCTTCATTCGCATTCTTAAATCGTCTAATACTCGTCCAGATAAATCTGAATAAATAGATGCTTGGTGGCGTTACGGAGCACTCTATCGGAGGACTATCGCGAGGTATATTTATTAAATTTCAATATACGATACATTCAAACGTGCTCTTTTTAAAATGATTTATCTGTATATTTCTATTATTCTGTCTCTTGGCGTGGTCCGACTGAAAGTATTTGATTCAGTTGACCATGCCATGGCTTCCTTGGCTATTCACTTCGCGTCATATCTTCCTTTTTGAATGTCCTAACTAAATAAGCGAACCTTTTAATCCCACCCATCAAGTACACTTGACGTGACTTTATCACTAAACGGCGCTATAAAAAGGTGGAAATTATTATAATTTTTATCGGCCTTGTATCCCTTCTAGATCTCCACAAATTAACATGGCTCTACCTATTCTTCTTCTTCTTTCGTATGGTGGGGGGTCAGAGGGGGACATCTAGGTCTGCGAGCCAGTCTAGGGCCTCAGGAGTTGCCCTGTGGACCTCATCAATCCCGCCGGGGAATGAATGAAGCGGGCATTCGTTGACCACATGTTCGGTGGTCTGTACCGCACCGCATTCACACGTCGCCGACTCTATAAGGCCCCATCTATGCATCATGCGAGCACAACGGCTATGGGAGCACCTTATCCTATTGATGGCAGTCCAGAGTTTGCGAGGAAATGAGAACCCTGGCTGTCTCTCAGTGGGGTCTTGCACGAGATGGGCGTTTTTGACGTGGGTTGATTGCCACTCAAGCTTCCACCTATTTTCTGGGGTGAGAGGTGTTCGAAGGAGTCTTTCTCCTTCCGTCCAGAAGGGTTTTCGAGACTTTAAGCGGCATGCCGGGTGAGAAACGACATTATCGTGCAAGGGTATTTCGCTTTACCTATAATGAAACTATATGGTTTTACAACACATAAATATTAGGAATCTCATTTATACAGCATGTCAACAATTGTTCTTCCTTAGCCAGTTCAATGCCTTGCTTTTCAATTTGGGAGGCGGGTATGGGTGCCGCCGCCCCGGGAACCATTTTTTGGATAACCAACACCTGTGCCAAAGGTCACCCCAAGTAGTAAGCTACGTTTCGTGACTTAGTAGGGGTGCCTGGGTTCGTGGGTAGAGATTTGTCCAGGTTTTGGCGGCGGATGCATCTGCCAACCTACATGCATGGCAGGCCGGATCAGGAGAGAATGGTTGAGGGAGTCCCTTTGACTTCTCCAGCTGTACTCTCTCGGAACATCGCCTTATACCGCAGTGGAAGAGATGGATTCATACGTCCGTCACTCCTGGATACAATGACACCCAAATTCCTACCCACCCCTTATATCCTTTTCCTTCTCAGAACTTCCTAACCTTCCTTTCCTAAAAAGACCCTCCACACATCATCCCCAAGGATGACATAGGCCCTGAGGGGAATTATTTTCCTCAGGGCCTCCTGTGTGGAGCTATTGTAAAAAAGCACTGCATTGTCTTTGGCTTAATCAAGTCTTCCACAAAGAGATTATTTGATAGAAATAAAATGAAATTAAACAAACATTTATTACTTCTGAACTAATGTGGCATGACCCTGCAAGTAACCCAAAACCCATTAAACTAAACAAAAAACATCCTCCGTCATCTGATTGTCTACAATCGTAACAATTTGTCGTTAATTTTAAGGAAATACGCAGAAAGGGATTAAAAAATGACTCTGGTTTGAGGACCAGGTGGTCGGTCGGCCGAACCTTCCGATGTGGTTCCTTATTTTTTTTGTGGCTCTTTTTTTAATGAAAACGGAATGTTAAGCAAACCAAGTTTTTTTGCAGCAAGATAATTAATATTGTTATCTCTGTTTTCAGACATTTCAAATAAATGCACTAGAAAGCAACGACAAACGTATTATGATGTCAACTTTGATAAGTAAAATAGTCTCTACAGATAGGCAAAAGGTTTTAACGTTTTATTTTACATCTCTTTTTGTCATACATTACTAAAAGGAGATCGTAATATTGGACGTAGGTTTGTGAGGTTGGAATGAATTAATGTTTTGTCATCTCTGTTATTCGCATAGAAATTTAAAATTTGTTGTCTCATCTGACATAGAAATGTGTCGACTTTTAGGAAAATATTTTTTATTATTTTATACAGAATCGTCACAATTTTTTAAATATTTTTTACGGATGCAAAAATATATTTTTTAAGGAATACCTAAAGTGTTGATTTAATGATTTAAGCATTTGAGGAGTTATTGATGTTTGAAAGAGCGTTGTAAACTAAAATCGCATCGTGGATCTGGGAGTGTTAACCTTGCCATTACCGAGCTAGGTATTTAACCTGTGCCTACCGAATAGTTTAAATAAAATAGATATAATTATTAATTTTATTTCTTTTTGGATAGATTATTTATTTTGCATTATGGCATCTGCAAAGGAAAAGAAATTGAAATTGATGACGTCTCAGTGTGAGGCATTAAACGGACGTATTAAAAAATTATTTGAACTTTCAAAGGTGATTTCAGACGCAAATATTCAAACGGAATTGTTATCGCTAATTGATACGTTGGATTCGACTAGAAATAAATATGAAGAAACACATCAGCAAATTAATGTCATTAATTTGGAAATTGATTCAGATTACACCCCAAATTTAGGAAGTTGGTTAGAATTTGAAGATATGTACTGTAAAATAAAACGCGCACTTTTGTTGATTCAAGAGAGGAAACCGCAATTGGATTTACAAAATAAAAATTATAAAATACCAAAACTCCCGGCAATTGATCTAGTATTTTTTAGTGGAGATCTAAAAAGCTGGCCCATTTTTTATTCTAGTTTTGTTAATACAGTGCACAATAATGAGTCCCTTTCAAATTCGGAAAAATTGTATTATTTATTGGGGAAAATTAATAAATAAGTACACATTTTCGACTATTGTGTTGTCACCTGAAAACTATGAAATAATATTTGATTCTTTAATCGAGAAATATAATGATAAACGCGTTATCTCTTCTGCTTACCTTGATCAAATTTTGAATTTCAAGTCGTTTTCAGAAGCTAATATTAATAATTTGGAATCGTTTGTTGATAATTTTGCGTCTGCGGTGGCTGCAGTCAAAAATGTAAATTTGGAAAATTTGTGTGACCTCATTTTTCTTCATATTGCACTGAAAAAACTTGATCTGGATTCTGTGAAGGATTTCGAAAGATGTTATCGTGAAACGGATTTTCCCTCGTTTGAAGATCTAGTGAAATTTGTTCGTGAGCAAATTAAAATTTCGCAGCGAGCAGGCGCAACAAGGAAATCGTCCGCCCACATTGAGACGTCAAAGAGATCACAAAAATCTACGCAAGCATTTTTAAGCGCTGGTAGCGATTTGGATACAACCGAAAATCGGCCGTTTATTAAATGTTTACTTTGTAAAAAACCGCACGGACGTTTTTATAAATGTCAGGAATTAAAAAAATTAAGTATTAAGGAAAGATTCAACTTTCTCAAGGGTAAAGGATTTTGTTTTAGATGCCTTAGTGATTAACATAGGGCTAGAGCTTGCAATTCAAACGAAAATTGTGTCATGGGTTGCCCATATACCTATCTATCGTGCGAACATCACGAAGCCAGATCGTGTCAGGAAGCCTATCACGCGTGTCTTGCAGCCAATGAACAGGCCCTAAACATTTTTACTACCATATAAGGTCATGTATTTAGGACATTTGCACGCGTCCACGGCATGCAAATCATCACCCGTTCCCTCCGGACCAATAGGAGAGGCATTGCCCATATATGGGGTTAGCCGTCTCCCTCTACGGGAGACGCAAGGGAAACAGGAAACAAGCACGACAGTTCCAAGCAGGCACCGGGAGCGAGCGGTTCTTTCCGACCGGGACGTGTTGGACGACGGTAGTTCCCGCTCGTAACATTAAAGTGAGCGTCGGCCAGGATTGCTGAACTCCAGGAAACCCCTGACGCTCCTGCTACGCACCAGCCCTGTGCAATGGCCCTACTCCTGCCCGTGCCGCCCGCTGCTTTGCCACCCGCTCGTAACAACGTGAGCGTCGGCCAGGATTGCTGAACCCCAGGAAACCCCTGACGCTCCTGCTACGCACCAGCCCTGTGCAATGGCCCTACTCCTGCCCATGCTGCGCCTTTGCCACCCGCTCGTAACATTAAGGTGAGCGTCGGCCAGGATTGCTGAACCCCAGGAAACCCCTGACGCTCCTCCTGCGCACCAGCCCTGTGCAATGGCCCTACTCCTGGCCATGCTGCGCCTTTGCCACCCGCTCGTAACATTAAGGTGAGCGTCGGCCAGGATTGCTGAACTCCAGGAAACCCCTGACGCTCCTGCTACGCACCAGCCCTGTGCAATGGCCCTACTCCTGCCCATTCTGCGCCTTTGCCACCCGCTCGTAACATTAAGGTGAGCGTCGGCCAGGATTGTTGAACCCCAGGAAACCCCTGACGCTCCTCCTGCGCACCAGCCCTGTGCCATGGCCCTACTCCTGCCCGCTCCAGCGCCTGCCGCCCGCTGCTTCGCCGCTGTTCACACGTGAGCCTTCATAATACCCCCCCCCCTCTAGTTATTCGTGAGCCATTTAGATTCTCAGCCCAAATCACCCCTTCCTAGGCACCCGCCAGTCAAGACTTAAACTGAGCTATTGTCTTGCATTACCTTGCTTATTGTCAATAAACCTGTCTATACCAACTACCTGTTTCACTAGATATTGCCTGTAGAGAGACCGTACCCCCCAAGACTAAGTTCTCATACTCAGCAGCTTCCGTCGGCACCCCTGTAACCCTGGCATAAACATGTAATACGTAACACTGGCGTCCAACGTGTAATACGTAACACTGGGCCCAACGTGCTATAGGTTTTCCCTCCACTGAAGCATGGTAATTGGTATAATGTTAGCTTATAATTGATATATTGTGTTATGTGTGAGCATATGTTCTTGTTTCTTCCCGCGCAGCAGCTGTGTGTGTGCCTCGTGTATTGTTCGTGTGCGTACAACCGCTTTGTGTTCAAACGCGCACGGCTAGTCTGTCCAGTCTATTGCACTAGTCCGTCCGAATTAAATTAATAATAAGTAATTGATGTCACGTTCCGCGACAAATAAAATTATTACATTAATTTACAGCACAGTTCGTTAACAAGTTGTGCTGTCTCGATAAAAACCCGTCGGTAGTAGTGAAACCTTCAGTAGTTGTGTGATGTGGTTTCGTTCCCTTGTCCTTGCAGAGCGGCAGTTGAATTTTTTTTTGAAAAAAGAACTAAACTTAACTGCTGTCAGATCTAGCTTCTGCTACCTGGGGTCCCTATAATAGGACAGGTTAACGAAATAATTGAATAACTCGTAAGGAATTCGCGATCCAAATTGGATAACGGGTATTTACCGGAATCGTCTTGTACGGTGTTACTTACATTAAAACCATGGAGTCCTCCACGACAAATTCGAGTAGAATTTTGAATTTCGAAAAGGCAACCGCGTCCGCGATTAAAAAAATGTTATCGGAAAGAGGGATTGCTCCCAAAAGACCGCTGGCATCTCTTAGAGAACAATGTGCCTCTTATAATGCGTCTCTTAATGACACGCCTACCGGGTCTCCTTCGATTTCTATCAGTACCCCGCTGGTTAGTACAACGCCTAAAACCAGTAACTCCGTACCTCGCGGCGTTATAATTCCCTCTCCTACGCAGGAGAACCGTCAAAAGACCACCACTAGGTATGTGGAGAGAAAGATAGTAAATTTAACAAACTGGAAGATCTCGTTCGACAGAAGTACCGACGTGCGGGCCTTTCTAGACAGGGTCGCAGAGTTACAGTACGCACGAGGGGTTGAATGGGATGACTTGGCAAGAGGGTTCATAGAACTGCTCTCGGGATCCGCCTTGTTTTTTTATAGGAAGATTTTCAAAACCAACTTAAAATGGGAGGAAATTAAAGCAGCATTTTTAAAGAGGTTCGAGGACCCGTCGTTTCAAATGTCTGAGAAGTCGAAGTTGTTTAACTTAAGCAAAAGAATAATGAAAGAGCCGCGGACTATATTCTGGAAGCCTTGGCAATAAACTCTAAACTAAATATTCCGTTACCCGAATCAGAACTCTTATCGTTAGTCACGAAGGGACTCCTGCCAGATTATGCGCAGCTGAAAATCGGGCGCGAAATCATCAATGTTACAGAATTACAAGTATTGTGCGAAGAAATGGACAAGATTAAGTTTAGTTCCGTCTTGAGATATCTTGAGACAGTTGTTATTCCGAGCTCCGTGGAGATCGATAGCGAATTTAAAATAAAGTCCAAAATACACCGTTACAAGCAGCTGTATAATGTGCCGGTCCGACAATATGTAAATTTATTATCGTCTCTGAACGCCAAATTGTCATCACCCTTGTCCGAAGCGGACTTGGTTCTCATTATAAAAAATGGATTATTACACAAATATAGTACGCTATTTTCATATATTGTGCCCGCACTTGTGCTGAGTTAATCCAGACTTGTGAGGAAATGGAGGAAACTCAATATGATAGTTCCCAACCACGCCACAAAAGTAGAATTTTCGGCCGAAATAAAAATCCACAGCTCGCGACAATCTCACAAAAATCCACGGACATCGGAAACCGCGCTTGTTTTAGGTGCAATCAAAACGGTCACTTCGCAAAAAACTGCAATGTAGTTAGCAATAATAGCGTGCCACGGCGTAGCCCACGATGGAAAAAGCCTGATTACAACAGAGCAAACGGTTTACCAGATCTCTCTAAACCACCCCCGACCCATTACAATAGGAATAAAAAAAAACTTCTAGACGGTCATTTCAGTCCGAAGCCATCAGCGGAAACAATCGAAAAGGAATGGAATGACTGTTTAGGTTACGTTAAGGTTTTTCTGAACACCGATCCCCTCGAAGCTATGAATGTAAACTGCTGCGTGGATGGCCGCCCGCATGTAACATTCAAAGTTAAAAATCGTGTTTTGTCAGGGTTACTGGATTCCGGGGCTTCCCTATCTTGTATAGGTGGGAATTTGCATGAATATTTCACGTCTTATAACCTGTCCCCTTGTGATCTGGTAATTACAACGGCAGATAACAAGAAACAGGTAGTTTCTGGCAAACTGTCACTCCCAGTATTTTACAACGGTATATTTATTTATTTATTTATTTAAACGCCCAAAGGGCTTTTACATATAACGCAGTACATTTTTTTATTACAAACATAATAAAGAGTTGACAAAATACAGGTATCATAAAATATAGAAAATAAAATAAAGGTTACATAAAATACAAGATGCAAAGTATTCCAGAACTATCTCGAATGTTGTCCCGAGCGAAGCCGGGTAACCCAGCTAGTATTAGATAATTTTCTAATATCCTCCATATCAACAATAATATTAATAAAAGTGCATAAAATTGGTGTTCACAATAGTTAATGAAACAAGTTGAATTAGTTGGCACATAACGGCGTTTAAAGTTTGCCATGTTAAAAATTGTTATCAAAACATCCATATTGTATAAGTATTTGTTACCAAGACTATGTAAAGGTTGTATTGTTGTATGTAATATGTATTCTTCTTTTCAATATAAATTGGGTAATGACTTGCTTATATTTGGTTAATGGTGTGTTGAATATGTCAACAACATCTTTATAGTCATTTCCCAAATTTTGTATGCGGCGAGCGGGGGTATACAACTGTGATTCTGTGTTGGAGTTATCACAATAGAACGGTAGATATTGCCTCGATGTTGGTTTGCGAGGTATATGAAAAGAAATCAAGTATAATAGTTCATGGCTGTCAATTATTGAATTTATGATTTTATATAAACATGTTAGGTCATTAACTATTCTACGTTCAGATAATTTTAATAAATTGAGTTGGCATATTAGATAATCATAGTTGACACAATCCCTTGTAATACCCATTTTAAAATTAATAAATCTTAAGAATTTATTTTGAATTCTTTCTATCGTGAGCGAATGACTAGCGTAGCTAGGTGCCCATACTGTAGAGTTGTACTCAATTTGACTTCTTACCAAAGACATGTACAAATTTTTATAGGTTTGAATATTTTTAAATTGACTGCAAATTCTTATTATAAAGCCCAACATTTTCAAAGCTTTATTTGATGTAATTTCAATATGGTTTATAAAATTCAGTTTTTGATCAAAGCTTACACCCAAATCATTCACCTCGGTTACAGCTGTTAGCATTACATCATTGATGGAGTATTCGTAAATTATTGGATTTTTTATTCTATGAAATCTCATAATTAGACATTTACTTATATTTAGTTGTAGATAATTCTCTTGGCACCAACCAAAAAGTTTAAGCAAGTTATTTGACAATGTTTGACAGTCATTGATATTTCTTATGGCTTTGAATATTTTCATATCGTTCGCAAACATTAAAACTTGGACATCATTGAAAATAGAAAGAACATCGTTCACAAATATTAAAAATAAAATTGGTCCTAAATGTGATCCTTGGGGAACACCGCTAGTAGCAATAAATTTATATGAAATAAAACCATCAATTTTAACGGCCAATTGCCTGTTACTTAAATAACTGTTAAACCACATGTATAAATACCCTGCTATTCCTAATTTGTGTAGCTTTTTTAACAGCGGGTCATGGTTAACTCTGTCGAATGCTTTGCTGAAATCAGTATAGACTGAATCAACTTGTAACTTCTTAGACATGGATTCGGATATAAAGTTTTGGTAAATTAAGAGATTGGACAAAGTAGATTTTCCAGAAGTGAAACCATGTTGGTTAGGTGAAATTACTGGCTTGATACAGTGAATGATTTTATTTAAAATAAGTTTCTCAAACAATTTTGGAATAGTTGATAAAAGGCAGATCGGTCTGTAATTGCTCACCTCATTTTTGTCTCCTTTTTTAAATATCGGGGTGAGGAAACTGTATTTCCATTTTTCAGGAAAGTGTCCTGTTTGTAATGACTGATTGAAAAGAAAATGTAGTGGATATGCAAGAGTGGTAGCGCAATTCTTTAAGAAAACAGGTGGGATATTATCAGGACCACCGCTCTTACTTTGATCCAGTTGTTTTAGCTGAGTCAATACATCTTTATATTCAATTATTACATTGACTAAATTTAAGTTATTATCTGAGTAAAAACTAGGCGAGTAATCGTTGACTATTATTGAGTCACGGACATATACACTTTTAAAGAAGTCGGCAAATAGGTTAGCTACGTTTTGAGAGTCATTGGCTATTTTTTTTTCATAGCACATATTGGAGGGTATGCTAATATCATCATTTTTCAAAGACTTTGTGTAATTCCAAAATTGTTTTGTATATTCTTTAATTGACATTTCTACCTTATTTATGTAATTGTTGTAACAAATTTTTGACATATTTTTGCAATCTTTTCTTATTTTACTGAACTCAATATTATTTGATAGGGATCTCTCTTCTTTATATTTTATGTGTAAAACTTTTTTTTTAGCTATTAATTGGATTAATTCCTTATTAAACCATTTTGGATGCTTAGATTCTTTGAATTTAATTAAAGGTATACAGTCTATGATAATGGCATTTATTTTATGATAAAATGATTCTATATTATGGATCATATTGTTTTCCTTGAGAAATGACCAATCTACCTTGCTGAGATGATCATTAATTTCAGTGTAATTGGCATTTTTGAAATTAAAACTAGAACTTGTGAGTTTATTACTTTTTTTTGAATTGTTTGGAATAATTACTGAGAGTGGAGGATGGTGGTTATCTATGGGAAGGATAGACTCTAATGCTTTTCTAACTATTATGCCTCTTCATTTGAAAAAACAAGATCTAGGAGACGATTACTCGAATTATGTACATTATTAAATTGGGTGAGATTCAGAAATATTGACATATCAATGATTTCTCTTTCGCATAATGTTACTGATTGGTAATTAGTACAGTTGAAATTACAATTTGGAAGGTTGTAATCTCCAAAAATTAAGAATTTATGTTTTGATTTTAAAAGTTCGATATCTTCGGAATGATTTTTATATATAGATAAATTAGCTGATGGAGGAATGTACACGCAACCAATGATGTAATTTTGATTTTTATCGTTTACCATAATGAAAATTTGTTCGACATCACAATACTTGGTTTTTAACATTTTTGAAGACATTTTATTGGAGACTGCTAAAAGGACTCCTCCACCTCTGGATCTGGAACTGGTCTTGATATTTCTGTCAAGCCGGTAGATTTGATGATAGGGTAAACCAAGCTCCGTTGAGTAAATTGAAGGTTCTAGCCAGGTTTCCGTAAGAGCGATGACATCGTGTGAAGTAAGTGGGGCGTTTATCCTAAATTCGTTCAGCTTTGTCCTTAATTCCCTGACGTTCTGGTAGTAACACATGATAGGTTTTAGTTTTTTGGATTAGTATTTACAATAGTAGGTTTATTATTTTTGTATTTGATTGTGAGTCCGGTTTCACCATTTTGTGTTCTTTGGTCTAGGGTTAATCGTAGATTGGCGAGGTAGTTTCTTTGGGCTGGTGTTTGATCGGAATAAATTTTAATACCAGGGTACTCGGTTATGCTGTTTTTTTTCTCAATATGTCAATGGCTTGGGCAGGATTGGCAAGCATAACTTTTAGAGGTCTAGGTTTGTCCGATTTTCTGATCCCCAGACGAAAGGTAGTAACGTTGGCTTGCGTGATGGTCGAGTTTAGATTTGTTAGTGTAGTAGAGATTCTCGTCGTATCATCAGTAATTTTGTCGATTTGGGAACAGGCTGAGCTTTCGGGAAAGTTGAATATAATTAAATTTTTCGATCGTTTTTTCCTCTCCTCGAGCTCATCAGCAGCTTCGCACATTGATAAATTTGAAGATTCTTGTGATGAGTTTGATTTTATCAGTTTTGAGGAGACCATATGTTCGTACGACTTAACCTGACTAACAGACGTATCAGCGTCTTTACAAGAACTGTAAAAAAAAGACCGGTCTCGTGCACGCCTTCCAGAGGTTCACGCTGATGATGATTGTTAGAGTTGGCTGGCCTCCCTACATCCAGTGGTAATGGTCCTGGATGCGCCTAGTTTCTGCCTGAGCGGTGCCTTGGCAGTGCCCAGAGTTAGGGCCGACTGCAGCGGTAGGCACCAGGTACTCGTTCAGGCAGAACTTCAGCAGGAGGCAGCAGGTGGTAGACTTCCAAAGGTAGGTGTTTGGAGGAAACTTCCGAAGAATAAAGACAAGTATTTGTTGAGTAGAGATGTGAACAGATAATTTATTTTTAAAATTCGTGGTATTTATTGGATGAGTTGAACCCGACGGCGATCGAGCATTGTTTTGTGCAAAATGTGGAGGGGATTCTGGCCCCGCTCCTCATTGTATAAATAGGGCGACATTTATGTGGCGCCCTCATTTTGGCGGTGTCGCCCATAAATGTGGTTGATTAAAATTGTAAGTTTTTTAAATAATTATACATTTTAAATAGGAATGCGGAAAAGGAGGCAAGGGGTCTTCTTGCCTAGCGAAAGGGAGGCAGGCAGTCTCCTTGCCTAGCGGTAAAGGGGTCTTCTTGCCTAGCGAAAAGGAGGCAGGCAGTCTCCTTGCCTAGCGGTAAAGGGGTCTTCTTGCCTAGCGAAAAGGAGGCAGGCAGTCTCCTTGCCTAGCGGTAAAGGGGTCTTCTTGCCTAGCGAAAAGGAGGCAGGCAGTCTCCTTGCCTAGCGGTAAAGGGGTCTACTTGGTTTGCTCTTCCCTGGGGCGGGGGCTTTAAACAATAGAATATGTAACAAATATAAATTTTACATGAAATTATAAAATGTCCCCGGTGGCAACCTGTGTCAGGTATCGTTTCTTTGTCGCACCGGGAACATGCACATTGTTGGGAAAACATTATTTTACATAATTTGAATAAAATAAGAATTAGGCAATTTTATACCTAAAGAAACAATATCTTTTCACCAAATTTAGTCGCTGGTGGCATGGTACATTAGCATTTCGAGGCCAGAAATTTCAGCAAAATTTCCAAGAAATGACCTCAAAATGTAAAGGATGCCACCAGCGATGAACTTTGATGAAAGATGTTTTGAGGGTGCGAACACGTCCGTTACACTGACCCTCGAGGATTCCAACTTTGACACCAACATCCAACATGGTGCCAGAGAGGTTGGAAAGTTTATTAAGTAATTTAGTCATCTGATCCTTAGTAAGCTTCAGCCCTGGATCAGTAATGCTAGTGTGTAATAAACTTATTTCTCCCTTTGCCTTATTTATGTATGAAAGTGCATCGGTGGTACTCATCTTGATTGTTTGATTTTTATTTGGTATAGTGGTGTCAACCCTGTATCTGAGTTGTCTAATTGTCTATGACTGGACGTTGTTTGGCGTGTGAAAATATGTGTCTATTGCGCTCGGGTGACAGTTGATAATATGAGTATGAGTTAAATAGTAAAGATTTACCGGTTGGCAGCTGCTGTTATAATTACACAGTGTTAATTTAGATTTTGTTTAAGTAATCGCCAATAAAAATCACTACAAAGACTCGTTCAATCAATGCACACCGTAAAATTTTGTGGAGCGAAAAAAAATACGTGACCACTGTGACACTTGTTATTGTTGTATTGACAAACCATAGACTTTGTAATAATACCTTCGCTCGGCCAAAAGATTATTTTAGGCATCGATTTTTGGAAAAAATTCAACATAGCTCCAAATCTATTTACGGCAGATCAAAATATTACGTATGCTTCCATCTCGGAAGTTAACGTAGTAAGGTCAAAAAACGATCTTACACCCGCGCAACTAAAATCACTTAGTGATGTGATAGAGGAATTTCAGTCCATATCTTTTGCTAAATGCGGTTTGGGTAAAACAAATTTGATCGAACATGTTATCGAAACTGAAGGACCACCCATTAAACAACGCTATTATCCGCTGGAACCGCAAGGTTCTGCCTTGATAGTCGACGCCTCAACACCGCTACCAAAGCACAAATATACCCATTGCCTAACGTACATCGTATTTTAGATAACCTACGTCACGCAAACTTCATTACATCCCTAGACTTACTTAAATCTTTCTGGCAGATACCCTTGCATCCTTCGTCTTGTGAGAAAACTAGTTTCGTGGTTCCAGGTAGAGGAACTTTCATGTTTGTGAGGCTGCCTTTTGGATAACGTAATGCACCTAGTGAATTGCAACGTCTAGTAGACAACTTATTCGGTCCGGAATTTGGACCCAACCTTTTTGCATATTTGGATGACCTAATAATTATCTCACGGACATTTGAAGAACACATTGACCTTCTTAAGAAGTTTGTAGAATTTTAAAGGGTGCCGGATTAACATTAAACCCGACCCGGCAAAGATAGCTGCTATCAAGAACTTCCCCCGCCCTCAGAATACGAAACAGGTTAAATCATTCCTAGGGTTATGCAGTTATTACAGACGTTTTATCGACAACTTTTCAAACATTGCCGCCCCTCTAACTCATAAAACTGGTGGTAAGAAGAACTTACCTAATTTTACGTGGAATGACGAAATAGAAAAATCATTTACCGCCTTAAAGAACGCTTTAATTTCAGCACCGGTACTAAGCTGCCCTGACTTTAAGTTACCCTTTATAATACAATGCGACAGTTTTAATTTTGCCATAGGAGCGTGCCTTTCACAAAAATTTGAAGACGCAGAACACCCCGTCGCGTATTACTCCAGAGTACTCTCCAAAACGGAAAGAAACTATAGTACAACTGAACGCGAGTTATTAGCTATTCTCGACGCCGTGCACAACTTTCGTTCGTACGTCGAAGGGTCTAAATTCACGGTAGTCACAGACCACTCGAGTCTAAGGTGGTTAATGTCTCTAGAAAATCCTTCGGGACGCCTTTCGAGATGGGCAACTCGCTTATCCCAATTCGATTTCGATATAATTCACAGGAAAGGCTCCCTCCACATAGTTCCGGACGCACTCTCACGTATTGAAGTTACGCAGTTAGATTCCTTACTTAGCACGCCTAGTTCTAAGGACAAATGGTATACAGAACTGTATAAAAAGTGCATCGATAACCCACAAGATAGTCCTAACTTCCTAATACAAGGAAATAAGTTGTATAAACATTGCAAAGCTGATTTTTCCTTACAAGCAGACTACGAATGGAAATTAGTGTCCCCTGTAGAGGATAGACAGACCTTAATCTCGGAATGTCATAACTCTCCCACCGCAATACACCCAGGAGTGTTTAAAACCTTTAAAAAATTGTCGTTAAGAAATTTCTGGCCCGGAATGTATAACGATGTAAAAAAATCGGTGTCTCATTGTAATATTTGTAAGGCGTATAAACATTCGACAAAACCAGCCTTAGGTCATATGTCTCACCCCAAAAATGTAGACCGCCCGATGCAGAGTCTGAGCGTAGACTTAATAGGCCCATACCCGAAAGGTTACGACGGAAACTTCCATATTCTGAGCGTGGTAGACGTTTTCACCAAATACTGTTGGCTATTCCCATTACGCCACGCTACGGCTAAAGCCATAATAGAAGCCTTTGAATATAACATTTTCTTACCAATCTCTGTACCTAGAACACTGATAGTCGATAACGGTCGTCAGTTCATATCAGGTGCCTTTAAAGCCTTCTTGTCTCAGTACGGCGTTCCTGATGTATATTACAACACCTTTTATACACCCATGAACAACACCGTGGAACGCTATAACCAAACCATCGGAACCTCGCTGGCTATCCTAGTAGGTGACGATCACCGTCAGTGGTCAAAACACGTCAGAACGGTACAAGCAGCAATAAACAATACTGTCAATCTTACGACTGGATACACCCCGTTTTTTCTTATGCACGGTTTTGAACAGACAGTGCATGGCACGTCGCACTGGCGTATTTCCCCCGATGTTAGTCATAGCGACGTACAACCAGACATGGTCACCGATTATGCACAGAAGCTGCAAGAACTTATAGCCATTTACGACAAAGTGAGTGATGCACTCGCCGTCGTGTATAAACAGAGTGCCCTTCGTTACAATACTAGACACAGATTAGCCTCTTACGAGGTGGGTGACGTCATTTGGAGAAGGAACTTCCCACAGTCCAAAGCAGGCGTCTATTTCTCGGCCAAACTCGCACCCCGGTTCGTAGAAAACAGGATAAGAGAAAAGGTCTCTAGCACGGTTTACCTACTCGAGAATTTAGATGGGAAAATTGTCGGGAGATTCCACATTAAGGATTTGGTAAAAAGAGGTACTGACGTTGCCGCCGTATCGGGTTGAATTTTTTTTTGTTATTATTATTTTTGTTCATTTTCTCCCCACCCCTGGATACGTGTGATATATTATACTTAATCATTCCGTGGGCGTGGTGTCAACAAATAAACCGGATAATAAAAAGGTGGTAGTTGTCCCTCTTTATATATAACCAAAGGTCGTCATGAAACCTTGTTGTTACTACGAAGATATAACGCATATAGCTTACCTTTCAATTATTACAGAAGTTTGCAAATTCCTTCTTACTACGATACAAGTGTTGACAATCTGGGACGCTGGAGGGTCTTCACGTAATTGTTAAATTTTTCTTTTTTTCTTTTAATAAAAACTCAATTTACATTAGTAAATCATTCGCAACGTCATCAAATTCATTATGACAGTAGCAGTTTTCTGCAGACGAGAACAATATATGGTTAGTTAGGAGAAGTAACCGCTTAGGTATAATTTTTATTTATATAGATATATATTTTAATATATATAATTCACTTTCGAAACACGACATGATTCATTGATAGAGGGCAGAGTTCAAGAACCTTAAGTTTTGTGGAAGTATTCTTTATATAAGGAAGGTACCCCCTTAAGTATTCAATATCCTACCCGGGACCGGAATGAAAACTTCATTTTCATTTTAGTGGAACGCTTGTACTCTAGAAATTACCCAAATTCTAGGTACAATAAGGGAATATGCAAGCATACCCCCTTTTTTTCCGTTGACAGGAGACGGCATAAAGAATTCTTGTGCTAGGGAGTGGTGGACAAAGTCCTCCGTCACTCATAGTAATAGTAGCAGTTAATGGACTGGTAGGTAATAATAACTCAAGTAAATCTTGATTGTGTCATTAACCTTATATTTTGTAAATAAAAAAAGGCGTTAGTTGTAAAAACCCTGTTTATAAGTTTTGCCGGCGACAGTTGGACGCTATCCATTGTACAGACGACCCTGCCGTATTACGGAGTACATTTTCTTGTATATTAATTGCGGCAAGGACACAAGTCAAATAACGAGGTCGTAGCTAACCGTTACCATTATTCCTTCTTTTTTTTCTTTCCTTCTTAATGTTATAAATCCGCGTGTACAATTATAATTGTGCCGCATTACCTTCAGTCAAGTCGCTCTGGAAACCTTTCGTTGTTCAGAACTGTTCTCGCAAGCTGACACATGTAACGAGAATCGAAGGAGCACACATACGGTCGCGGATGACTTACGGATATACCAAGGAATATTATCATATATATATATATATGTAATTTTTTTTTTATATTGTATACCCTTATCAATTGTAAATTAATTATAGGTTGTGAGTTTATTGTAAGCACGTAATTGATTACTTCGGTATCAATATGGTAATCCAGCGAGTAAAGTCCTTATGTCAGGACGAATTTAAGCGATGTTAATTGTAATGTTTTGATTCCTTGTGTATTTAAGATGAGGTTGTATCTCTCATCGTACGAGGTATTAAAAAATATTATCAGCTGCATTTAAGTCATTACGGTTTTGTCTGGTTATTTTGGTGAAAACACCTTTTGGGGGTGTTCTGAGTATTTTGGTGCAGTTCTGCACGGCTCACCTGAGGTGGGTCGATAAAGGGTTATAGGATTCATATTATGCCTGAAAATTAATATTCATGATAGGTGTTCAGTAGCGTAACCTTATAATTACACGCGAACATGAGAGGATGGTCATTATGCCTGATAATTAAATGCTAGCTGGACAAAAACCATGACAAGTTGCTATTACGGAATTAACATATTGAATAGAGTCGAATTATGTAAATAACTAAAACTTTTCATTGTAAAAAACGCGAATGTGTGTTGATTTCGGTCAACACAGAACGTCAGTCAGCGTTAATATTCTCTAACCAGAATAATGTGCATAAAGAAACCTTGTATAGTTTTAAGAATTTCATTGTAAAAAACGCGAATGTGTGTTGATTTCGGTCAATACAGGACGTCAGTCAGCGTTAATATTCTCTAACCAGAATAATGTGCATAAAGAAACCTTGTATAGTTTTAAGAATTTCATTGTAAAAAACGCGAATGTGTGTTGATTTCGGTCAATACAGGACGTCAGTCAGCGTTAATATTCTCTAACCGGAATAATAGACATAGGAATGATTGCACAATTGCTAACATGGTAACCAATTAATTAATGTGAAACTACTGTATCCTTGGTTCTATCTCTTATTGTTACTGGGACATACCTGTACCCAACCAGTTTTTTTATTATTTTAATCTTTTTTATGTTTTGGGAAACATTTTACACTATTGTTTATGAGGAGCTCCTTTTTTCTTCTCTTCCCACCTTCGCTGGCGTGTCTGTACCAAACTAGGTATTAATTCTACATTTCTTGAGGAAAGCGTTGGCAACCCTTATTCAGGTTATTTGTTAGGGTTTGATAGCTTGGCTCTCAGGTAGTTAAAATTTGTTGGCTCTTAGGTAGGGAGTGTTTAATTCTTGGTGGAAGAGGGTCTCTGTACCTCACTCGCGGCAACCATGAGGAAGCGTCCCTTGCATTAGCTACGTTACTTACATCCTTCATTCGTCGGCGGAGAGGGTAGTGTTATGGGTTGCCCATATACCTATCTATCGTGCGAACATCACGAAGCCAGATCGTGTCAGGAAGCCTATCACGCGTGTCTTGCAGCCAATGAACAGGCCCTTAACATTTTTAATACCTTATAAGGTCATGTATTTAGGACATTTGCACGCGTCCACGGCATGCAAATCATCACCCGTTCCCTCCGGAGCAATAGGAGAGGCATTGCCCATATATGGGGTTAGCCGTCTCCCTCTACGGGGAGACGCAAGGGAAACAGAAAACAAGCAAGTTAGTTAAAAGCAGGCACCGGGAGCGAGCGGTTCTTCCCGAACGGGACGTGTTGGGCGACGGAGTTTCCGCTCGTAACATTAAAGTGAGCGTCGGCCAGGATTGCTGAACTCCAGGAAACCCCTGACGCTCCTGCTGCGCACCAGCCCTGTGCAATGGCCCTACTCCTGCCCGTGCCGCCCGCTGCTTCGCCACCCGCTCGTAACAATGTGAGCGTCGGCCAGGATTGCTGAACTCCAGGAAACCCCTGACGCTCCTGCGGCGCACCAGCCCTGTGCAATGGCCCTACTCCTGCCCGCTCCAGCGCCTGCCGCCCGCTGCTTCGCCGCTGTTCACACGTGAGCCTTCATAATACCCCCCCCCCTCTAGTTATTCGTGAGCCATTTAGATTCTCAGCCCAAATCACCTCTTCCTAGGCACCCGCCAGTCAGGACTTAAACTGAGATATTGTCTTGCATTTCCTTGCTTATTGTCAATAAACCTGTCTATACCAACTACCTGTTACACTGGATATTGCCTGTTGAGAGACCGTACCCCCCGAGACTAAGTTCGCATACTCAGCAGCTGCCGTCGGCACCCCTGTAACACTGGCATAAACATGTAATACGTAACAGAATATTCGTCATCGTTCTGCCTTTATTTAGGGGGATAATGCGACATCTGCAGTTGTCTGGGGTAACTCGATAAATGTTACGTGTAACTGCAATCAACTGCCTACCTCTCCGCTTTTCTTCAGCCAGCGGTGTTCTTCTTTAGCTTGGTTACAGCGACGAACCCATCGTCTAGAAGTGCTGACTTCCACTGTTGCATCACGATACACATTTTTTCAGTCTTTCGTGAATGCGAATGGGTGTTTCACCTTCTTTAGTCCAGAATCAATCACAGAACGCAGTCTAATACGAACATTGACGTCAGCTATTTTTCAAATGACTGTAGCGCTGCCACCTGTAGTTAATACTGTACAAAGTTACTACTGCAGCAGATTGTAGAAGAAGACTTGAGAAATAGTCAATTAATAATAAATAAATAGCACCGAATTCAAAATTAATAATAATATTTTTTTTAATTTTTCGAAGAAAATTCCTTCGGAAAGGTCTTCACTTTGTGATAGTTTTATTTACTTTAATGAAAAGACAGATTACTTTGTTTACATCACTATTTATAAAAGTGATGTAAACAAAGTTATTTGTCTTTTCATTAAAACCAAATTTTCACACTGCCTTTATCTTAAGCGTATATGATACCCTCGGAACATTTCGTAAACTGTCAAAATATGTTTATTTTTACATCGCTAGATGGCAGTACGGGTGGTGTCTTCCCAGATTTCAAAAGTTCAACATTATACTTGCGTTATGTACATCCAAGCACAGTATTTTTAAATAACGAAGTAAAACACAAACCAATAACAAAGTGTGGTTTGTTTATGGAACTTATTCTGTTGGTAGAATATTTAGTATGATCCTTTTTATAAACGTTTCATCATTTGCTTGTTCGTGGACATTCCACATAGGCTTCCATTATAAACAGGCGTTTGGAATCTCGTGGTGGACATTTGAAGTCGATTTAATGGTGTTTTTTTTTTTTTTAAATTTAACTTCTAAATATTCAGTCCTTTATTGTTTTTTAAACTATATTTTCTAGAATTCATTATTATTATTACTATCCCCAAATTGGAAACGAATATTTGATAGAATAAATATACATATTAATAATTAATAATATTGACTTCGAGAAATAAAAGAAAGTATCTTTTTTATTTATACACGGTGTCCGGAAACTCGTAGTACAGGCGGAAAACTGGTGAACCTACATCACATAGACAACCCAAATAAACATAAAGATTTTCAATTTAAGCATTTTCAAATTTAAAATTAAAAAAAAAAATATTTTAAAAAAAAATTGGTTTATTTAGGGTTAAAATTTAAAAAATGCGGAAATGTCAAGATGACAGATGGAAGATGTTCCACCTCACGGATAATACGGAACGTTCAACGTTGTCGAAGTTTGATGCACGGATAATACGGAACGTTCCTTTTTTAACTAATAGACAATCAAATATGACGTTTGTCGGAAGTACCTATCAATCTTATAAAATAAATTATCTAAAATAAACTCGCATTTCATCTACATTTTAAAAAACATCCCAGGTTTTTGAATGGTTTGTTGGCAAAGCAGGATTTGTCTAGCGGGTTTGTGTAATTATTCTAATAAATTTCTTTCCATGTTCTACTGTTATAAATACAGGTACAAACTTGTCAATAATGCATTCACTTTTTTATACGCAAAAATATTTTTTCTATGATTGGCAGCATTGATGAAATGTTAAAATAAAAACGATGAAACATGGCGTTTCCGCGCGAGTGGATTAATTTTAACAAAATTAAAATGTTAAATCCATATTTTTGGCATGTTTTTTGTTCTCCCCCGACATAAATACTCACTTTTCGTAATAATAAAGCTTAATCTAACTGTTTGGATAAGAAGTATTCCGTATTTACGAGTAAGCGGTTTAATGCATAAAAAATAATATTTATTCTCCCACCTCTTCTCTTCTAAACAATATGGTTAATTAGCGTACCTGTTTATTTTGTTATGTAGATAGTAGCCCCGAGCGAAGCATGTGAGCGTCCAAGACACAGCATTGGTATTATTCATTGTATTATTCCATCGTAATGCACAATAATTAATCATGTTTAAATATGAAAATAACACACACTTTGTTTTAGAGTTTGTTATGATGAAATGGTGTTTGATTGATCTCGCACAGGTATTATTAATCACGTTTAGATATGAAAATAACACACAAGTAACACAAACTTTGTTTTAATATTTGTTAAATGAAAGGGTATTTAATTTTTGTTATTACTTTTTGGGATATTATGCCGTGTTGCGTTACCTCCTTCTTTAGCCAACGTTTCGGACAGCGTTACAGTGTCCGAAACATTGGCTAAAGGAGGGGGTAGCGCAACACGGCATAATATCCCAAAAACTAATAACAAAAATACTTTTGGCCGTGAAAATCTAAAATCGTATCTGGGGTATATAATTAATCACATTTAAATATGAAAATAACACACAGTTTATTTTAAACCTTGTTAAATGAAGGGTTTGTACGCCGTTCAATAAGAAAAGATATCAATCGACCGCAATCTTCATCATACGTCAACGACCGCAATCAACAAGAGACAGAACAAACTGACGAAAAATAAAGAAATAAATTTGTGGCGAAAACAAATATCCGGTCAGTCCTATTAAATTATCGCTGAACACTGGGAATATTATTTTATTTATTTTAGCAGCATAGGTATGATTTTTGCAGAGTTAATTATTGCGGATATCAAACAAAAATAGGTATACCTATCAAGGGTATGAGGGATGGGTAGGAATCTGAGAGTCAGTGTATCCAGGAGTGACGGACGCATGAATTCATTCCTCCCATGGCTGTGGAATATGATTTTAATAGTCCAGTCAGCCTAAGTCGTAGAACACCAATTGAAACACCATCGACTACTACCATTTAGACAAGTGTTTAGCCAAAAGTCCCCGCTCTTACGCCCCTTGCTTCCCCGCCTGTGCTCGCCCAAACATGAAAAGTGTAAGGGTTTTGTAAATCACGTCTATCTCGATTACTAAACAACATATCGGGTTGATTTTTTTTTTCTCTTTGCTGTAACATTGTCTACAATTAATATTCAGTTAACTTTCGTCGTAACTTTTACCGTTTGTTTGTAATTCGTATGAAAAGGTAAAAATTTGTATATTTTTTGGCATGTAATTTTACATTTTGTCACAGAACTTTTCAGGCCGACATTTTATGAAAAAATGTTTCCTACAAAGATTATAGCCCTTTCTATGAGCTGTAAAGTTATATATTTTAATGCGTACTTTATGGCTAGAAAACATCAGATATCAACCGTGAATGCTTGGTGCACCATCTCTGCGTCGCTCCACGCCAGCCGATTCATTACCGCACTATTCATGTATGATGTTTATACTCATTAATTGTATTTTATGTCAATTGTTTTAAATTTTGGTTATACTGAAGAAGTGAAATTATGCTTACTGGTATCAGTTCAAGTTTTAGCAACTAAAAATGCCAGAGTATTTCAGTTTAAAATCTATAACTTTATTTATTGAATGGAAGTATAAACCAGCTCGAGTTTCGAGAGAGTACGGCCTCAACCACTCTCACGATCTCCTGCCATGCAGCTGGTAGGCAGACAAATAAAAGCCGCCAAGACTCGGACAAACCTCACCTCATGAACTCAGGGACCTCTGCTAAGTCACCAAACGTAGCGAACTACTTGGGGTGATCTACGACGAAGGCGTCCACTAATATCTACAGGAATTCCAAAAACTGAAAAAAATCTAACTAATATCTATGAGAACCAAAGTGCGTACGAATATCTACAGCTCAATTGCTGACTAATATCTATGAGAACCAAAGTTGACGAATATCTACGGCACTGGCATAGGTTGGATTTGCAATTATGTACACCATATTGGAAAACGTAATAATGCAGTTTAAAAAAACTTTATTTATGTATGTATGTAAAAACCCCTAATATCGACCTATTGGACACATTTAGCTGATTATTAAGGATTTGGGTTTTTGTTTTAACAGCTTTCTTTATTTCGAGTGCTTCTAAATTATGTAGTCTGTTACCATAACTATTTCTATGTGAGTTAGGTTAGGTTAGTTTAGGTTGAGGTGCCGTGTATTTCGAAATAAATAAATAAATAAATATCTTTGTATTATGACCAATAAATTATGTTCAATAAATTATTGTCCTCGTAAACAGCAAAATACGTAATATTATGCAAAAACTTCATGTACTTTAAACAATTAAGCGTTTACGTAATTAGTAATTACGTAATTGAAGTAATTTAAGCTTCTCCGTACAACCTCTTGCTCAGCTGCCCTCTGTAGATATTAGTCCAACCTACGCTCTGTAGATATTAGTCAACACTAGGACCGTCATAGATATTCGTCCGATCTTAGCTCTGTAGATATTAGTCAACACTCTGAAGTTCGTAGATATTAGTCCAACATATGAGCTGTTGATATTCGTCCGACATACAGGCTGTAGATATTAGTACCCGGAGTCACCTACGGCAGAGGTGTTGGTTATCCAATAAATGGTTCCCGCGGTGGCGGTACCCATACCCGCCTTCTAAATTGATAAATTTTATTACATTATAAAAAAAATAATAAAAAAACCGTGTTCAAATTGGTTCGAACACGACTGTAGTCAAATGGCGGCCATGTTTGTTGTGTTGTGTGCCACATCAGCAACCATTTTTATTTCCGTTCCCGAGGATAAAACGGTCCAAGTTCGAAATTTGAAGAAATGAGTTTTTGATGTAGACTTGAAGTAAATTATCATGTTTATCAGTGGCAGAAAGATGGAAGTCCCATTATGAAGAAAAAATACGATTTTCAAAATTGCATGTGGATGCAAGTACCATGATGCAACAACTATCATAGAAGCAGAAGGGTGTACCATGGACTTTATTCCTTTTATAATACACCACATGTCATAACAAAATAGTCCACTTCATTTAGAGGCAGTAGGACTCAAGTCCATGTTTTTGTTTTTTTTTTACATGAGCTCCACACAGGAGGCCCTGAGGAAAATAATTTCCCTCGGGGCCTATTTCATCTTTGGGGATGCTGTGTGGAGGGGTTTTTAAAGGAAGGGAAGGAGAGGAGAGTTCTGGGAAGGAAAAGGGTTTAAGGGGTGGGTAGGAATCTAGGGTTCAGCATGTCCTGGTCATCCGCCTGCAAGACCTAGACAAACCTCACCCCATGAACCCGGCACCCCTGCTAAATCACCAAACGTAGCGAACCACTTGGGGTGACCTATGGCAGAGGTGTTGGTTATCCAATAAAGGTTCCCGGGGCGGCGGTACCCATTCCCGCCTCCCAAATTGAAAAGTTGACTCAAGTCAGCGTTTTTTTTAAACAATTATTTTTAAAGGCTTTACTATAAAAATTTTGTAAACTTGACAACCAACCCCGGACACTATCGGTTGGTAGGAATGGGAGAGGACAATATCTTGCGGGTGGTGAGACTGGACCGGCCTGGAAGGGTAGCTAGCTACCCCACCTGTGGCTTCCGCCCTCTTCTCTCGCAGCAACGCAAGCAAGACAGATCACCGAGACAAATCATTTATATTTATGCGATAGCCATTTTGTTTGGTTAAATACACGAAGTTTAAAAGTGCCCAGTGTTTAATTAATCTCTATAGTTTATAAATTCAGAAGTGGGATAAATCCAAAGTGATTACGACAGTGACGTTTGTTTGTTTATTTTGGTAAGATTTGCGCGCGAAATTGACGCTTTGTTATTGTTTTGTGTTTTGTTTACCTGGATAAAAATTACGATAGAGACGTTTTATTCATTGTAAACATACACGTGCGAAAGTGACGCTTTATAGTTAAGTGAGATACTGTGTATACGAGAGAGAAGTTGCATTTCATAAATTATATTCGTGCGTGGGACTCAGTGAAGGGACGCTACCGCCACCATCTTTGTTGTGTTTTATTTGGCGCGGAGATACGAAATGTCTCGAAGCCCAAGCCGTAGTGGCCGTAGCAGAAGCCCGAGCAATTCGGATGATGCAATGGAGCCTACACGTGTAGTGTTCGAAAGATTACTGGAAACCAGACTCGAGGGCATGCTAGCCAAATACTTCAGGGCTAGGGGTGGAAGTTCCGGTTCCAGCCGTCAAGATGAACCAAGCACTTCGTCAGCACGGAGCGGCGGTCCGACGGTGAAAGCGGAGATAATCTCTTTCTTCGATCCGGAGGACAAGACCATCACGGCAGTGTCTTGGCTGCAGAAGATCGAGGTCCTAGGAAGAGTCCATGGGTGGGACGAATATGCAAAGGCGTGCTATATGCAGACGCGTTTGCGTGGATCGGCCCGAAAGTGGTACGATCACCTCAATAACTACGAGATGTCATGGCCTGAGTGGAAGTCTGAGTGGAGGAGCTGATGCAGCGGAAGAAGCGCGGTAATGAGACCATGACGCACTATTACCACGAGAAGCGGATGATGGTGAAGAGGTGCCGGTTGGACGATGAGGCAGCCATCTCCCTCATCATACGGGGCCTACCCGTGGAGCTTCAGACCCACGCTAGGAGCTTCAGATGTTCAACCCCCGAGGAGCTGTATGTTGGATTCCTGGCGTCCCAGGAAAATTACCAACCCCCCGGAGGCAGTTCGTCGAAGACGGACAGGGCCACTGTGCGTGTTCCGCCAGCATCGCAGTCTGGATCCTCGCATCGCTGGGGAAAGCAGGGGCGCAGACGTGACCAGCGGGACAGTGCCAAAGCAGACAAGACTTGCTTTCGGTGCGGGAAGCAGGGCCATTATGCGGCCAACTGCATGAAGAAGACGGAGGATTGCCCGCATTGCGGCAAGAGTGGACATCTACCTGCCAGATGTTACAAGAGGCCCAAACCTCAGGAGAAGGCGGTTAGCCTACTTAAACTGGCAGGCAGGACAGATGTTTTCAACAAGGAGGTAAAGGTAAATGGGTTGACTTTCCGTGCCTATATAGACACGGGAAGCCAATCCAACATTATATCGGGAAAAGCCACCAGGCAATTAAACTTGACGATGGCACATTCTGGCACCATTTTGAAAGGATTTACCGGTGGATCGGTAATGGCACAAGGTGTGGTAGAGTTTATTCTCGAGGTGGACGGTTTGAATCTGGTCACCTCAGCACTTGTGACCGACTGTATTATGGGCAGCATTGATGTTAGGACAACCCTTTATTTCACAGATTGGAATTTCCCTCATGGTAAATGACGGACAAGCTATTTTTAGAAAGGATGTAGAAATCAATCCCGTACAAACTATTGATCTTGCAATAATTGGAGATAAGTCATTTCAGGTTGTATGTGCCGGAGATGTCACAACTCCACCATCAACCACGGAGGTGGTTAAGGTGAGGATTACAGGAGCTGTGCTAGGGGAGAGCTACTCCACGGCCCCGCGCTGTTTCGTACTGGGGGCCACCACTTTCATGCTCCCAGCTACATTTTTGGGTGCTGAAGGAGCGATGAAGGTGCACAACCTCGGGCGGGAAGCCTTGAGGTGGAAGAAGGATGAGCTGATCACTCGGGCTGTACGGAGCACTGAAGCTCCAGCAGGTCAGACTCATAGCCGAGGAGAAGTAAGTGACAACTTTGTTTGTTTTATGGAGACATCAGATCTGCAGGTGGGAGACATAAGTGAAGCGGAGAAGCGGGACCTGTTGCAGGTGTTTCATGAGTATGAATTCTGTTTTGCTAATTCCACCAATGATCTAGGTTGCACCACCTTGGGAGAGATGTCGATTAAAACTACTACTGAACAACCGATACACTACAAGCCGTATAGGTTGGCGTTTGCAGAACGTAAGGTAGTACAAGAAAAGATTGATGATCTTTTGGGTAGTGGTATAATCCGAGAGTCGGATTCAGACTATGCTAGTCCAGTGATTCTCGTTAGGAAAAAGGACTGAGACTTTAGAATGTGCGTTGATTATAGAGCACTTAATGCAATCACTATCAAGGATAGATTTCCATCGCCGCATATTGATGACCAATTATGCATGCTGGCAGGGAACATCTATTTTACCAGCTTAGATTTAGCTCAAGGCTATCATCAGGTACCGATGGCTGAGGATTCCATCAGAAAAACTGCATTTGTAACGCCAGATGGGCAGTTTGAGTATTTGCGTATGAGTTACGGATTAGCTAATGCACCCTGTGCATTTATGCGGATTATTAAAAAGGCTTTAGCGAGAATACCAGGTGATGATATTCTAGTGTTTATGGATGACATACTGATACCATCTAAATCAATTCCCGAAGGCATAGCCAGACTTAAGACGGTTTTGACTTTATTAGCGGAAGCTGATCTTCGAGTCAACCTGAGTAAATGTTCTTTCCTGCAAACTAAAATCACTTATTTGGGACATGAGGTGTCCGAGAAAGGCATTGCACCAGGCAATATCAAAATTGAGGCAGTTCAGAACTTTAGGCAACCTAGGAATATTCATGAAATTAGCTAATTTATGGGATTGGCCAGCTATTTCAGAAAATTTATTAAAGGTTTTGCTACCATAGGTCGCCCGTTGACTGAGTTGACAAAGAAGGGTGTCGAGTGGAAATGGGAAGATTCCCAGATACATGCATTTGAAACCCTAAAGGAGAAGTTAGTTAGTCGCCCTGTTCTAGCTATATATGATAGAGAACTGGAAACAGAATTGCACACGGATGCCAGTAAATTAGGGTTAGGTGGAATTCTAATGCAGAAGCAGAGCGACGGTGAAATAAAACCAGTGGCTTATTTCAGTCGTGTGACTTCAAAGGAAGAAGAATTCTATCACAGCTATGAGTTAGAGACTTTAGCGGTAGTTGAATCTGTAAAAAGGTTCCGCATCTATCTGTTTGGCATACATTTCACTGTTGTGACAGATTGCACTGCTGTAAGGGCAACGCTGGTTAAGAAGGATATGATTCCTAGGATAGCTAGATGGTGGCTCACCATACAGGAGTACGATATGAATGTAGTATATCGTCCCAGAGACCGTATGAAGCATGTAGATGCTCTGAGTCGTAATCCGTCACCCCTTGAGGTGAATGTTTCTATGATAGAAACGGACGACTGGTTACTTTCCTTGCAGCTTCAGGACCAAAAGATTATATCTATCGTAGAGCAGCTTAAGAGTGGCAAGGCTAATAAGGACTTGACAAACGATTTCTGCATTAGAAATGATAGATTGTACCGCAAAACGTTGGCGGGTGAAAGAGTAATGGTTCCAAATAATGCTAAATGGATGTTAGTAAGGAAATATCATGATGACATTGGTCACCCAGGTTTCGAGCGGTGTGAGAAACTGATCAAGAGTGAGGTTTGGTTCCCCAAGATGACTCGTTTCATCAGGAAGTACGTGGCCGCATGTATAAATTGTGCATTTGCTAAGGGCCAGTACGGGAAAAGGGAAGGTAAGCTTAACGCTATACCGAAGCCCGACAGATCAATGCACACTCTGCATATAGATCACCTAGGACCATTTTCTAAAAGCAAGTCAGGTAATAGCTATTTACTTGTGGCTACAGATGCTTTCTCCAAATTTGTGTTTGCTTTTCCATCAAGAACACTAAATTCGGTGGAGACAATTAGAAAGTTGAATGAAATGTTCAGTACATTTGGAGTACCTACTAGAGTTATCTCCGAGAGAGGCTTGGCTTTTAATAACAGAAGGTTTAAGCAATTTTCTGTAGAGAAGCAGTTCAAACACATCTTGACTGCAGTTGCTACTCCCCGAGCAAATGGGCAGGTTGAGAGGACCAACAGGACATTGCTCGAGGCGATGCGTGCTATGGATGCAGATCCTAACTTATGGGATGTAGGATTACCTGAGATTATCTGGGGTATTAATAATACCATCAATGCCAGTATTAGGTTTACCCCATTTCAGTTGATGTTTGGTCACAAGAACAATGTTCTTGCTGAAGCGCGAGACGATGCCAGTGTAGAGCATCTCTCCGTGGAGGCGCAGGTAGCTGAGTGTCGCGAAGCGGCTCAGCGTAATATGGCAGTGGCTGCTGAAAGAATGAAGGCGCAGTACGACAAAAGGCGAAAGGTAGCACGCAAGTATGGAAAAGGAGACCTTGTCTTGTGGAAAGAAGGTGTGGTTCGGGGAGGAGCAGGGATCAATCATAAAACTGACCCCCTCTATAGTGGACCATACAAGGTAACTAAAGTATTTCCAGATATTGACCGCTACGAGATTAGCAGTGTCAAGGGTATGCGTGGCTATAAGAAGTTCACCGCCATGGCTGCCGCTGATGCGTTGAGGCCCTACAAGGGAGCCCCTGGAGACTCTGACGAGTCTGACAGCCAGGATAGTGAGGTAGGTCGAGATGATCTATTGGATTTGCTGGAGAGCTGAGTCTCACCAGGTCGGCACGTTGCATGATTAATTGTTGATTAATCTGAGTGACTGTGCATAAGTGACTGCGGGTCACTAGGGTAGTCATCTGACTGCTGGAAGTATTACAGTTTGGCAGATTATATTCTATTTTTCAGCCTCTAAAATTATCTGTGTTTGTGCATCCTAGTGGTGTGTTGGATATGCTCAGTAGAAGCTATCCGGGATTGTTCAGTAGAAACAATCCAAATAATTGGGTACGCTCAGTAGAAGCTATCCGGGACTGTTCAGTAGAAGCAGTCCGGATAATTGGGTATGCTCAGTAGAAGCTATCCGGGATTGTTCAGTAGAAACAATCCGAATAATTGGGTATGCTCAGTAGAAGCTATCCGGGATTGTTCAGTAGAAGCTATCCGGGACTGTTCAGTAGAAGCAGTCCGAATAATTGGGTATGCTCAGTAGAAGCTATCCGGGATTGTTCAGTAGAAACAATCCGAATAATTGGGTACGCTCAGTAGAAGCTATCCGGGACTGTTCAGTAGAAGCAGTCCGAATAATTGGGTATGCTCAGTAGAAGCTATCCGGGATTGTTCAGTAGAAACAATCCGAATAATTGGGTACGCTCAGTAGAAGCTATCCGGGACTGTTCAGTAGAAGCAGTCCGAATAATTGGGTATGCTCAGTAGAAGCTATCCGGGATTGTTCAGTAGAAACAATCCGAATAATTGGGTATGCTCAGTAGAAGTTATCCGGGATTGTTCAGTAGAAACAATCCGAATAATTGGGTACGCTCAGTAGAAGCTATCCGGGATTGTTCAATAGAAACAATCCGAATAATTGGGTACGCTCAGTAGAAGCTATCCGGGACTATTCAGTAGAAGCAGTCCGAATAATTGGGTACGCTCAGTAGAAGCTATCCGGGACTGTTCAGTAGAAACAGTCCGAATAATTGGGTATGCTCAGTAGAAGCTATCCGGGATAGTTCAGTAGAAACTATCCATGTGATTGTAATGCTTGTAACTAATATGTTTTTCTTTTTATTCTTGTGAGGTCACAATGGAGAGTCAGGATGGTCGAGTGTAAACTTGACAGCCAACCCCGGACACTATCGGTTGGTAGGAATGGGAGAGGACAATATCTTGCGGGTGGCGAGACTGGACCGGCCTGGAAGGGTAGCTAGCTACCCCACCTGTGGCTTCCGCCCTCTTCTCTCTCAGCAACGCAAGCAAGACAGATCACCGAGACAAATCATTTATATTTATGCGATAGCCATTTTGTTTGGTTAAATACACGAAGTTTAAAAGTGCCCAGTGTTTTTTCCGAAGATTGCAATTCGTACTTATTATTGTCTAACTGACAGAAAGTTATTTTTTCTTTTAAAAATGCATATTTTATCGTCGTAATTAACATGGCGGTCCTTGAAAAATGACATTTCGCGTTTTTTAAATTAAAAAAAAAATATATATTAAAACGCAATATTTTTCAATTCCGGTTACTGAATTACTTATTACTAACCATTATTTACCTAGTACAATTTGTTTTATTTTTTTTTAAGTGTTTTTTAAGGAAGTATTAGGAATATACGTAAATAGGTTATGAGAAATCGCCTTTTCAAACTTTGACACCTCATATCTCAGAATAAGTGAAGTTAGAACCCTATCCAAATGAGGTGACGAATAGTAATTGCGAGATATTTGAAGTCCAATAAGTATAAAAGTACCTTTTCGGCGGTAGTGGCTGATGAACCAATAATAATATCCTCGTGCTCTAAATCTTCCAAGTTGTAGTTGTATTCATTACCAAACACCGCGTACATAATGTACCTACAGACAAATGGGTGGCGAGACTGGCGAGCGAAATGCCCATAAATGAACTAATACCCATATTCCGAAGTACGCCACGATACGTATATTATAGCTGTGTGTGTGAACGCAGCCCAATAGCGCCTCCCACACGCACACTTCGGAGCGACAGGCCGCCGCGCAGAAAAGTAAAGACCGATAGGTTCACAGCGCTATTCACTATGAGATTTTTCTGCATGTTCACATGCATGAACAACTAACTAACCGTTTTTGGAACTTGAACCTGAAACGCACATCGAATGTTGATTTTTGGACGATTGAAGCAATATGGCGGTTGAAAAGAAACATTTTGACAAATTTACACCAGAAAAGAGAATTTTCGAGTACTTAACTGTTTTTGTAGCTTTCTGAAATTATTGCTACGTTTCAAGTGTGTCGGTATTCTATGTTTAGACCCATTAATGAAGCATTTTGACGGCATTTTCAAAATATATACGCTATTAAACGAGGAGCGTATAGTTTCAACGCCTATCGACGGGAGATTCTAGCCCGGAATGAGTTGAAAGCTCTGAAGTGTGTTAGAATTTGGTGTAAAATGAAGTATTTATTTAATTGTTAATATCCACAGATATCATAACGATAATAAGAGGCCGTACTTCTACAGATGTATGTATTATGTACATATTTTAAATTTAAAATATTGTGTAAAATCATTATTAATGCGACAATCATAGATTTAAGTTTAAAAAATGGGTTATATGGTGTATCAATGTTTTTATTTTTCATGGTCGAATGCCTACATCAATTACAAAAAAAAAATAAGCAGATTGAAAAATAAAGGTCTATTATTTGGTAACAAAAAATATCAAGTCTGAGAATGACATATGAAAGGTAGTATTAAGCCGTTTTAGAGAGCCGTTTTTCCGAAAATAACCATTCTGCCCCTATAACCCACTCTTAAGTAGAAAATAATAGAAGGCATAACTTTTTGACTAACCCTCGAATTATATTAAAAACACTTTTAAATAAATAAAAAGAAAACACTTTGTTTACGTCACTTTATTATTTCTTCCGTCTACCGGTTTCGGTACCTCCGTACCATCATCAGGACTGAATATAAAATACTGACAAATACAGGGAAATATACAAAATGTAAAAGAAAGAGACAGTAAATTAGAGCGGGACAGTGCGTCAGTTGTGGGAGGGAAGTGGGGGAGGAGCGATTGGGATAACGGGAAACATACTTATAATAGGGCTGAATGTTAAATTAAGTTGATTGTTAATGATTTCAGCCTTTGTATTAACTGATTTTTTTTATTTCTAAAGCTTCTAAGTTATTTAACCTTAAGCCTATCCCATTTTTGTGTAGGACTTTAATACCCGTATCCCGGTTAAAAGTATGGTCTTTATTAATTAGGTGCTCTGCGAATTCAACACCCTGAACTGGTTAGGCACCTTATGTGCTCTTTTACTCTAGTTTCCACATTGCGTGACGTTTGTCCAATATAGAATGCTGGACAATCGTTGCAACTAATTTTATAAACGCCCGAGTGGCTTAGTATGTCCTCATTGTCTTTAGCATTAATTAAGCATTAATTGTCTTTAGCATTAATTGTCTTTAGCATTAATGCTAAAGACAATTAAGGAAGTCAAGGACTATATCCCTGAATTCATCATTTTCCCCTACACGACCCATGCTAAAAAAACGTATCCCGAAAACTGCTTTGGTGATCTGTAAAAAAAACAGGTTTTATTAGAAATGTTTAATTTTATATACCATGGATGTATAAATTAACCAAAAAAACAATGCATCTGGCAGCACTAGCTGTGCACGGTTTTGGAGAGAGGTACCGCGGGCGGGAGGGCAGAGCGGGCGGGGACATCCGGTCATATTGTAAACTTTTAAAATAGTTAGTTAGATCGCGAGTGCGAGTGATATTGGTAGCCGGCCAGCTGTAGCACCGCGAGCACCGGAGTTCTTTTCTAAGAAATTTTGTGTACAGATTTATCTAAACGTTTCTTATGTGTACTTTTAATGACTTCTTTGCATATCTAACCTTTTTTCTTAAATACTTGTATTATGGAATAACTTGTTAACATTTAATTTAGTTACAGCGGGACGCACGGACAGGATTGTGCGCCACTGTTCTCAATCCATATCAAGATGGAGATAAGCAAGTGTAATGTATGAAATGGCTTCCAAGCCACTCTTATCTCCAGATACCCTGTAACCCTGCGCACTCATACTTATACTTCTCCGTCTTCTGAACTAGCCTTGTCTCCCACAACTTGGTATTAATCACTCTTTTATATGGTTTTGAAGTTAAATACAAAATTCTGTGATTTCCTGTGGCAGTTCAGAAGTGTGATCCTTATAAACATTTTTTAGTTTGAAAAATCCTGTGACGAGTTTATATTTGACAATCCTGAGACGTGTTCATTATATTTGACGATCCTGTGACGTGTTCATTATATCTTATAATCCTGGGAAGTATTCATTATATTTGACAATACTGTGACGTGTCCATTATCTTTGAAAATCCTGTTAGGAGTTCATTACATAACTTGAGGTGAGTTTTACATTTGTTCATTTACCCATAAATATATATATATATATATATATATATATATATATATATATATACACGACCGGGTGCCACCTCAACAGACAGACTGCTAATCCCACTGAAGAGAAAAACGGATAGAAGTGTGTTGTAGGCTAGTCCATGTGTCCGAAATAAGCTCAACTTTTCCTTCAGTTGAAATTAGATCTTTCTTAATGAAATTCTCTAATTCATTTGCCTTTCTGGGGCGTGGGTGTCGAACTGTCTTACGTAATTTGGTGTTATCAGTTTGTTTTATCTTCAGAGTATAGATAAGGTTTGTAGGTATGACCTGTTCAGTCTAGTGGAATGTGTACAGATAAGCAAGGCAGCTAATCAATGACGCGTGTTTTTTAAGGAGTGGTTCAATGATATGTTATCATTTGTCTTTAACACTCCCGGATCCACGATGCGATTATAGTTTACAACGCTCTTTAAAACATCAATAACTCCTCAAATGCTTCAATCATTAAATCAACATTTTAGGTATTCCTAAAAAATATATTTTTGCATCCGTAAAAAATATTAAAAAAATTATGACGATTCTGTATAAAATAATAAATAATGTTTTCCTAAAAGTCGACACATTTCTATGTCAGATGAGACAACAAATTTTAAATCTCTATGGGAATAACAGAGAAGAGAAAACATTAATTCATTCCAACCTCATTAACCTACGTCCAATATTACGATCTCCTTTTAGTTTTGTATGACAAAAAGAGATGTAAAATAAAACGTTAAAATCTTTTGCCTATCTGTAGAGACTATTTTACTTCTCAAAGTTGACATCATAATACGTTTGTCGTCGCTTTCTAGTGCAATAATTTGAAATGTCTGAAAAGAGAGATGACAATATTAATTATCTTGCTGCAAAAAAACTTGGGTTGCTTGACATTCCGTTTTCATTAAAAAAAGAGCCACAAAAAAAAATAAGGAACCACATCAGAAGGTTCGGCCGACCGACCACCTGATCCTTAAACCAGAGTCATTTTTTAATCCCTTTCTGCGTATTTCCTTAAAATTAACGACAAAATGATACGATTGTAGACAATCAGATGACGGGAGATTTTTTTTGTTTAGTTTTATGGGTTTTGGGTTATTTGCAGGGTCATGCCTCATTAGTTCAGAAGTAATAAATATTTATTTAATTTAATTTTATTTTTATCAAATAATCTCTTCATGGAAGACTTGATTAAGAAAATGACAATGCAGTGCTTTTTTATAAAAGCTACACACAGGAGGCCCTGAGGAAAACAATTCCCCTCAGGGCCTATGTCATCCTTGAGGATGATGTGTGGAGGGTCTTTTTAGGAAAGGAAGGTTAGGAAGTTCTGAGAAGGAAAAGGATATAAAGGGTGGGTAGGAATCTGGGTGTCATTGTGTCCAGGAGTGACGGACGTATGAATCCATCTCTTCCACTGCGGTGTAAGGCGATGTTCCGAGAGAGTACAGCTGGAGAAGTCAAAAGGACTCCCTCAACCATTCTCTCCCGATCAGGCTTGCCATGCAGTTGGTAGGCAGATGCATCCGCCGCCAAAACCTGGACAAATCTCTACCCACGAATCCGGGCACCCCTACTAAGTCACGAAACGTAGCTAACTACTTGGATTGACCTTCGGCAGAAGTGTTGGTTATTCAATAAATGGTTCCCGGGGCGGCGGCACCCATACTCGCCTCCCAAATTGAAAAGTAAGGAATTGAACTGGCAAAGGAAGGATAATTGTTGACATGCTCTATAAATGAAATTCCTGATATGTTTGTGTTGTAAAACCATATAGTTACATTATTGGTAGAGCCATGTTAATTTGTGAAGATCTGGAAGGGATACAAGGCCGATAAAAATTATAATAATTTCCACCTTTTTATAGCGCAGTTTAGTGATAAAGTCACGTCAAGTGTACTTGATGGATGGGATTAAAAGGTACGCTTATTTAGTTAGGGCATTCAAAAAGGAAGATATGACGCGAAGTGAATAATAGCCAAGGAAGTCATGGCATGGTCAAGTGAATCACATACTTTCAGTCGGACCACGCCGAGAGACAGAATAATAGAAATATACAGATAAATCATTTTAAAAAAGCACGTTTGAATGTATCTCTTATCTCGCGGTAGTCCTCCGATAGAGTGCACCGTAACGCAACCAAGCATCTATTTATTCAGATTTATCTGGACGAGTATAATGGTAAGCCCACACTGCGGCCAACGTTCCAACTTCAAACGTTTGGACGATCGTGTGGAGGGGTGTTCGTGCGTTGGAAGTTCGAGTTGGAAGGTTGGAGTTCGCGTTGGCCCGGGATCGCCTTCGAGGCGATCCCGACGGCCAACTCACACGAACTAGCCTGCCGCAGCTGTCCACACCGTGCCGCGTACTATTAAAATGACTATATTATTACGGAGAGTGGTATAACAATTGTTTGAAAACATGTCGTGTATATAATCTTATCATTATACGTACGTAATAATTGTAGGCAACTGAAAAAGATACAGCGTAGCTACAGCTGTTTCATGTCCGCCATTTTGGAGTACGGAATTCGGGGTTGGAGGGTTGGTCGCAGCGACCACACGATGGGCCAACCTTCCAACTCCGAACTAAGTTCGGAGTTGGAAGGTTGGCTTCAGTCTGGACGTAGCATTAGACGATTTAAGAATTCGAATGAAGCAAGGAGTATTTGTCGAGATAGAGGGTTTTGGTGGTATATCCTCTCTGCTGCATGATGTACTTTCGGTATCGAAGACAATACTTAATCCAAAATACGATTGTAAACATTACTGCACCACCATAAAACTCTTTTATGAGGGTCGGGTACAATATGTACAATCTTACGTACCTATTTTATTCCTAAAACTACCCCCATAAAATAATTATTTTAAAAAGGGACTTTCTTTCCATTGAAACAGTAGCAAAGTGACGTCTTTACAAATGATTATTACATGGAAGGTAGTAGCAATAAATATAAATGGTTAGGTTTCAATGAATTAAAGGCACCCTTGCAATGAATTTTAGGATTTTGAGAATTTTTTTTTTTAGAATAATTTTTTTTTTACTATTTTAGAACGCTTACTGTCTTTGTTTTACTTGCTTTTTCGATCATCTTCTAAAATGCATATTTTTGATAATAACGGCATGCCGCCGCCCCGGAAACCACAACCAACAACCAACACTTCTGCCATAAGTGAACTCAAGTAGTTTGTTACGTTTGATGACTTAGCAGGGGTGCCCAGGTTCATGGGGTAGGTTTGGTTCCGGATCTTGGCGGCGGGTACGTCTGCCTACCAATTGGCTCTACGTGGCTGGCCGGGTCGGGAGAGACTGGTTGAGGAAGACCTTTTGACCTCTCCAGCAGGAAGACCTCTCCCCCAAGACGACATAGGCCCTGAAGCTAATTATTTTCCTCAGGGCCTCATGTGTGAAGTTAATGTTAAAAAAATACTGTATGTATGCACTACAGTATCCACAGTTTAAGTTCTTATAGTTTCGTATAGTACTGGATGACGCGTGGTCGCCATTTTACGATTTTATGTAGATTTACTATAGCTATACACGAATGCATTACATAATAATATGTAGGTAAATATAATAACAAAGTCTTTGGTTTGCTTTTTTGTAAAAATCTTTTACATCTACATTTTAACCTATATTTTGTTATGATAAACACGTCGGATTAATGTTTAAATAAGAATTTACCTAATTGGTTTTTGTCGTTATGTTCCTGTAAAAAAAATGTTTTTAATTTGCTATGTAAACTATTTCCACTCATAAAAGTAAATTTTATCCTAAAGGTTATCTCTAAATTTCGGAAAAATAGGAGTATTATAAAAAATACTAGTGTGCAGTTCACACCGGTAGAAGCGAAACCTTTAGAAAAAAGAGTCGGAAGGCTACGAAGCACCGCATAAAGAGGAGACCGATTATTCTAACCCATTCTCTATAAATGCTATAGATGCATGTGTTTGTCTCTTTTTAGTGTCGCTTTTTCGTTTCATCCAGTTTCAAATCACAACGGTGCTAAAGAAGTTTTCACTTCAAAGTCATTATAAAATTATTTTTTTCGTGGTTTGCTTATTGTTTCTTTTTAGTGTCGCTTTTTCATTTCATCCAGATTCAAATCACAACGGTGCGAAAAAAGTTTATCACTTCAAAATAATTATAAAATTATTTTTTTCGTGGTTTGCTTATTGTTTCTTTTAGTGTCGCTTTTTCTTTTCATCCAGTTTCAAATCACAACGGTGCTAAAGAAGTTTTCACTTCAAAGTAATGATATCATAATTTTTTCATGCTTTGCTTTCGCGTAAAACTGTACAAAAAAATAAAATTCGAGTGTTCTTTAAGTATTGTTAAATATCATCCACAAGCAAATGCTTTTAATGGAGGAAAAGTAACAATATAACATGTTCCATTTTTTAAGATAAATAAAAAAAAATAAAAAAAAAATAAAATAAAAATAAATTTTATTTTTCTTGTAATCTACTTCTCTACGCAACTAGTGTTAAAACCATTCAATCTGGCATTAACTTAGATCAGCAAACATAAAAAGCTCTTTACGATAAAGTGTATTTTGTAAATGTATTTAAAAAATGATAGTAGGTCGGTGTCAGCCCTTACTAGTACCTAGCGCATTCCACATGTGGCTTTCTGAAACAATGGTCCTATTCTAGAGGCTAACGTGACCCTAGGCGGTCGCTGTCACAGCCGCCCGCCTTGTTGGGCGTGTCAAATAATATTTGATTATTTATTATGGATGATTATTTTTCAATATTTCAGTTTTAGGGCACAAAATTGATATTTTTTTTTTACAATAAATTAATATAAGCCAAATAAAAAATATTCACAACAATATTTTTACAAAAATCCCGAAATAATTTCCAAATCCCATAGAGTAACGCTGTGTTACAAGACGGTTTGTCGAGGGTATTTTTAGCATGGTATGGGAAAGGTTAAGTTAGCGTCGCACATTTACACTAAATTAATTTTAAAAATTCAATGATTATATACCTACCAATTGTATACATAATATGAGTAGCATGGTGTTAGAAAAAAAGTTAAATAATTAACTACTTTTGAACAATTTTTTGCTGCTAGGCCCTGCGTGCCGCTTTTGATTTGTCATCGTCCGGTTTAAGTGTTGGTGACCATTTTATAAATCCGATAGGAACTGGTTCAAAATTAGCTGGCTCTTCGGTAATATATAGTATATAGATGCGTGGTATTACTATTCACGACTGCCAGTTACAAAATAATCATAATATCGTGAATCTCTCCGTATCTGGAGAGATTCGCGAAGTTACAATTTGAGTAGTACTTACGCCTGCCAGGGGATGCTCCTCATGCCAGTTGTTAATGTAAGTGGCGCCATTTTGGCATTGCTTTAATTCGGATCAACTACAAAAGTAGATTTGTATACAAACTCCTCGAACGAAAACGGTTTTGCGTATGACTTGGCAACAGAGTTGCATTCTTCGACGAAAGTCAATTTCAAATAAATTACAATTAAATCTTAAATTTCAACCGTACAGACGTAAGCCTACCAATAACTTTCGTTAAGAGCCTAGCAGGACAATCGGTTTTATCGACATTTGCTAAAATAGTTTAATTGTTTGTCGCTTGTGTCGCCCTCATCGCTTTTTAACTCAATTCTATCAAAATTTATTGTAAATGGTTACTAAAAATGGATTTGATAATACTATCCGCTCGTAAAAATCCGAAGTTACACGATCATTCCCGATCACAAATTAAATATTGGCATATTATATCTTGGCTGGTCGTTTTGAACGTTGGATTTCTATTTTTCCCATAACGTGGGAAAATTTCCCTTAAGATTCCCTATTTCGAAGAAAATTATTTAAAAAAATATTATTTGAACAACTTTTTAAAAACTGTCGGAAATTCACTATTTGTTGTTTATTGGTTTAACACTTCAATGTATATATATATATTTTTTTTATTTAAAAAATATAAACTACAAAAAGTGATAGAAGTTCTATAAAAATCTGTATCTTCTAAATATGAAAAATATTAGCGACATATTGATTTCTTTTACATGTGAATCGATATTCCCAAATTTTACAAGTAAACTAAATTTTCCATAAATACGGGATTTTTTTCGGCTAACTGTCAACACCCAAGAAGAACACCTGCATTGTGACAACAAGTCTTTGCGATGGATGTCTGCGCCCGCCAGTTGAATAATCCCCAGGACGTCACAACACACGGAAATATAAAACACCGTCGAAAAATATATTGGTATATTTAAAAGTTTAGGTTTTTACATTAAGTAGTCGTTATGTATTATTATTAACATTGTTATTATTTCCTATGAAATAAAGGTATTCTCCTGTGAAAGCTGATGTATAATAATGACTTATTATATCACACTGTCATCATCACTGTCATCCTAAGGAATGCTGTGTGGAGGGTTTTTTTTAAGGATTTTTAAAAGTTTTTTTAAAATATGGAGTCGAAGTTCTAATAAGGAGTTCTGGAAAGGAAATCGGTATTAGGGATTGGTAGGAATAATCTGGGGGTCAGTGTATCGAACCAGGCGTAACAAACGTATGAATCCATCTCAGTGCAGGGCGATGGGTCGAGATATTCACAGTATGGAAGATCTACAGTCTCTCGTATCTAGGGTGAACGAAGAATGAGTTAATAATGAATGTAAGTAAAGTCTAAAGCCATGTTATTTGAAAGAGAGAATATGAAAACAATGTGCAACATAGTTGTGAATGATGAAAACTTGGAGCAATTGGATGAGTTTGTGTATTTGGGAAGTATGTTTACGAGAGTTGGGAAGGCTGATAGAGATGTTAAAAGAGGGGTGAAGGCAGGTAACTCTATTAATGGAGTACTGGTACCTACCCTGATGTATGGCAGTGAGTCATGAAACTGGCAGAGAAAGGATGAAAGTAGACTGAATGCTGTAGAATGAGATCCCTGAGATGTATGGCGTATGTGTGGTAAAACCATGTAGGATCGTATGAGAAACATGGAGATCCGCAAAGAATGCAAGGCTGATGTAAGTGTAATGAGTAAGATGAAGAAAAGAACGCTCCGATGGTTTGGGCATGTAGAGCAAATGAACGAGAAAAATAGTGTAAGAAGAATATACAACCGCAAATGTGAATGGTAGAAGTCGTGGACGTCCAAGAAAGACATGGCACGACTAAATGAATCAGATACTTTAGTCGGACCATATCAAGAGTCAGATAATAGAAAAGCATGTATGAGACGATATATGAATGTGAACGAAGCAAGGAGTGTGTGCCAAGACCGAGTTGTTTGGCGGTCCGTCCTCTCTGCCTACCCCTGCGGAGAAACGGCGTGATGGTTAGTTAGTTAAATTATGAATAATAATAATTAACCATTTATTTGGACAGCCCTATTTCGTGTGTAACTTGACACTCGCTTTTGAAAAATAAAATAATATTATGACGGATGATATACATGCCTTCTTCGACAAAGTAAGACAACACGGAAATTTATTTCTTGTAAAAGCACTGATGGGCTTTTACAAAATGTTTAATTTTTACATGGTTTTACTGCCAGATACAGAGATATCGAAAAATATTATACAGTTAGGTACAGTTCTGAATCTCAACTATTTAATTTAACTTATTTAATAATAATAATTGGACGATTTGTATAATGCCGTATTGTGAAAAATCACCCCTAGGGCGCAGTTTAACTTGATCGTGCCATTCTCCCCCCGACTTCTTCTACCATACCTACACATTCACCTCATTCCTTCTCCTTACACTATTTTCTTCATTCATCTGCTCTGTAATGCATTCGTAATTAAATAAACTAAGTAAAAATGGTCAAAACGAATAAAACTTCCGAATAATAAAAGCTAATTGAAAATAATTCAAAATTCGTTTATTACTGTTTACAAGTACCTAATGGCAGTTTTGCCTACCAAAGTCATCGCCAAATCAACAATTGTTGCCGGTACGCATACAATTAAAATTATTAAAAATATCTAGCAGAACTTAATAAACAGTAATTGATTTCAATAATAACATTAAAAATATTTTTCGAAAGCCCACGTATAAAAATAAACATAAAAGCAGTTAAAAATTCATTCGTTAAACCGAGTGATCACTGTATTCATATTTGGGTCTAAAAACAAGGCAATATGTAAGAAGGTACAAGTATATGACAGTCAATCCTTGCCACAATCGTTTTAAAATATATCTTTTTGACACACTTCATTCACTTTCCCCGTACAAATTCAGTGGTCGAATTTCTTCCCTCCAGAGTATACGTATTCTATACAAAATCCAACACATGCAAATATTCTTCATACTACTTTACAGAACAGAGCGTTACGAGACAACCTCTCGTGGCGACTGACTTTCGCGTAATGAATAGAAGTTGAAAATGGGATCGCATTTATCTGTTTTGAGTACAGATAAAAATGGAATATTACACAATAAATCACAAAATTAATTTTATTTATTTATCAGTTTCTATAGTTTAAATAGCCAGCATATCACGTTCCCAGCATATCACTATGGAGAGAAACCAAACAATGGCCCCGAGTCCCGGGCGGCCCTTAAATGGGCCAGGGGTGCGAAGAATCTCCCGGCTCAAAATAGTGAATTCAAAAATAAGATTAGGAACATGGAATGTTAGAAGTTTATACAGCGGTAAATTGGATAATACAATACAGGAAATGGAAAGATTAAAAGTAGATATCCTTGGAATTAGTTAACTGAGGTGGACTGGCAGCGGCATACACCCACATGAGAAGGGAAATCTATACTACTCAGGAAGTGACCCACAGGATAGAAACCGTCGAAACGGAGTTGCTATATTTGTCATGGAGAAGTATGTAAAATTTGTTAAGAATTTTGTACCCATCTCGGACAGAATAATATTATTACAATTACACTGTCAACCCATCAACATTAATATTATTCAAGTGTACGCACCAACAGCGGAAGTGAGATATGATGGTGATGTGGAATCTTTTTAAGACTCACTAGCCAGTACATTGCAAAGTTTGAAAGGAGGAGAAATCAATTTTGTCATTGGAGATTTAAATGCCAAAATTGGCGAAGGTCGCCGCTCTCATATAGTTAGTGAATATGGCTTAGGCATAAGCAATCAAAGAGGTGATAGACTATACGAATTCTGCCAGGATAAAAATATGGTTGTATTAAATACCTGGTTTAAACTCCCGAAAAGAAGGCTTTATACATGGAGATCACCTCAGGATGGAACAATCTATGATATTGTCAGGAACCAAATAGACTATGTGTTAGTAGACCATAGATTCAGGAACTCTGTAAAGAGAGTCACCACGTACCCTGGTGCGGACATTGGTTCTGACCATGTTTTGTTAACTGCCGATATTGTTTTACGCTTAAAACAAATAAAAAAGCCCAAAAACAAAATTAAAATGGATATCTCGAAACTCCACGAAGAAGTGGTCAGAATAAGGTATCTCAGACTTTGAACGATAATATTAAGCTACTCCCTTGTGATCCATCGATAGAAATACAAACACAATGGGATAACCTTAAGTCAGTTATATGTGAAACCTGTGATACAAATTTGAAAGCCGATTAGCAAATTAGAAAAAAGAATTGGATGACTGACCACATTTTGAACTAAATGGATGAGAGACGTAAACACAATCATAATGAGACACAATATAAAAACTTACAAAGAACGATTAGACGTGAAATTAAAAAAGCCAAAGAAGAATGGATGAAGTCACAGTGTGAAGAACTAGAGTCATACAGTCGTAGTCACAATGCATTCAAACTTCACAAAAAATTGAAGGAAATTACGGGCACTTCTAGAAGAATTACTCCATCATGTTTAGTTGACGATTCCAATAAATTAATATTGGATGAAAAAGATATTCTACAAAAATGGGAAAAGTATATTCATGATACATTCAAAGATATTAGACCGGATATTAATATTCCTAATGATCAATTACATGGACCATCGATTTTAAAATCAGAAATTCTTCATGCGATAAAGACTTCAGACAAAAGAAAAGCGTGCGGATCAGACGATATTCCAGTTGAGGTGTTGAAGCTCTTTAATGATGAAAATGTTGACTACCTGTTGAGGTTATTTAACTCTATATATGACACAGGGAATAAACCCCAAGATTGGCTAAAATCCACCTTCGTGACATTGCCTAAAAAACAATACCCTAAGAAGTGCAGTGACTATCGATTAATAAGCCTGATGAGTCATGTCCTTAAATTATTCCTTAAAATAATACATGCCAGGATACGCAATAAGTGCGAGCACGACTTGGATGACACTCAGTTTAGCTTCAGAAATGCGTTTGAAACGCGTGAAGCATTATTGTCTATCGACGTTCTATTGCAAAAGTGTCGTGACCAAAGAAAGGAAGTCTTTACCTGTTTTATTGACTACGAAAAGGCATTTGACAGGGTAAAATATGCTGACCTAATGAAAATGCTTGCGGATTGTAACCTTGACACCAAAGACCAGAATTTCATTAAAAACCTGTATTGGTTCCAAACAGCAGAAATAAGACATGGGAATGAGAGATCTAATGCAATTGCCATTCAGCGTGGAGTACAACAAGGCTGTATCCTGTCGCCACTATTGTTTAATCTCTATTCCAACTATGTCTTTAAAAGAGCCCTAAGTAATACTGATAAGGGTCTGAAGATCAACGGAGTTGTCATTAATAACATAAGATACGCAGATGATACTGTATTACTAGCTGACTGTATCGATGACCTCCAAGACCTATTAAATCTTGTTAATAATGCTGGTGAGCAACTGGGCCTAACATTAAACGTCAATAAAACTAAATGGATGACATTTGGACGACTAGATCACTCTGAATCAGTGATACTGTTAAATGGTTGCAATGTCGAAAAGGTGGAAAGATTTAGATACCTCGGCAGTATTCTCACGGAGACTCTTGACCCAGATGTAGAGGTTAGATGCAGAATTGAAGCAGCAAGAACTGCGTTCATTAAAATGAAATCTCTCTTCTGCAATGACAATATCGGCTTAAAACTAAGGCAGAGAATGCTAAAATGTTATGTGTGGTCGGTCTTGCTCTATGGATGTGAAACATGGACCTTGAAAGTAAATACCATGAACAGGTTACAGGCTTTTGAAATGTGGCTTCACCGGAGAATGCTCAAGGTCCCATGGACCGACATGATCACCAACACAGAAATTCTCAGGCGGGCTAGAGCAGATAGAGAACTGCTTACATTAATAAAAATCAGGAAAATTTCATATCTGGGTCATATACTTCGAGGGGAGAAGTATCACTTGCTCCATTTGATATTGAAAGGCAAGATAGAGGGTCGCCGAGGGCCTGGTAGGAGACTAATGTTTTGGCTGCGTAATATACGAGAGTAGACCGGCATTAGAAGTGTGGAGGAGCTATTCCGGGCAGCGCAAGACAGAGAGACATTCTCAAGAGTGATCGCCAACGTCGGGGGGACCTGATACGGCACGCAAAGAAGAAGAAGATAGTTTAAATATTGTTTTCATACATGTTTTTATTTTTTTTAAATAATTGTTTTTTAATTTATAAAATCGATTTCAAAGTACATCGATTTACGTAGTTTTTAAAAATAATTTTACATCATTATTTGCGCATTTTATAAAAAAATATAAATGTAGGGGTATAGGTTGATATGTTTTCTGTAACAAAATATTTTTCAATATTTTTTTCTTTTCGTATATGACGACAGATGGAAAACAATCAGTGGTACATTAACGATTTTTTGAAAACTGATCTTTTATAAACAGTTATAAAGTAAGAAAAAATATTTTTTTTAATATTTAATATTAACTTGGGGCATCGAAAATGCATGTATCTAAAAAAAAATAATAACAACCTTTTTTTTGAGGTGCTGTTATTTATTTATTTATTTATTGTTCTTACACGCCCGTAGGGGCTTTTACATAGATTGTAAAATAATATTTAAGATATCGAGGATTACACATACATAGAATTTATATCAAACGTTATAAAAGTGAAAAAACTTAGAATATACAAGTAGTTTTTAAAGAAAAAAACCACTTGTATATTCTTGCTTAAAACTGTGAAATATTTTAAACAATGTAATATTTAACAATAACATAGAACAAAATATAATATAAAACATTACAATAACACATCAAATCGTTAAATATATTATACCCACGTTACAATAATTTGTAGGATTCCACAAAGTGTTGGTTTAAATTGCATTTTAGAATGTAAAGGGAATCAGCGAATACATCTACAATACCACCAAACTTGTTGCCTAAATCATGCATCCTATTGGTTAGTGAGTGTGATTGATAGTTGGTTGTGTATGTGTTGCAAAAGAATGTTATATTTTGTCTAGTATTCCTTGTCGGTACATGGAGTTTAATACTAGAAACGATGGCAGGGCTGTCAATTAGGTTGTTCATAACTCTGTACAATAAAATTAGGTCTGAAATAATTCTTCTGTCAGACAGCGTAATTAAATTTAGTCGATTCATTAAACTTAAATAATTAATGTTTTCTATTGGAATTTTGAGTTTGAAATTTAAGTACCTAAGAAATTTGTGTTGAACACGTTCTATTTTGTTAGAGTGTACTTTATAGAAAGGGGACCAAATAGGTTAATTATATTCTACTTGACATCTAACTAATGAAATGTAGAGTGTTTTCATGCAATCCATGGACTTAAAATCAGTTAGGGTTCTACAAAGGAAGCCAAGAATCTTTAAAGCCTTATTAGTTATATCATCTATATGTGCTGTGAATGTTAAGTTTGAATCGAATATAACTCCCAAGTCGCGAATTTGTAATACTGGTGTTAATTTAACATTATTTAAATTATATTCATGTAAAATATGAGAATGAGTTCTGGAAAATCGTATTACTTGACATTTCTCAATATTCAAAAATAACATATTTTGTTCGAACCATTTAAAAAATTCATCTAAATTAGCTTGTAAAATTAGGCAATCATATATATTTCGTATTTTTTTAAACAATTTTAGATCATCTGCAAAAAGTAGGACTTGTACATCTTTAAATATGTTTACAATGTCATTAATGAATATTAAGAAGAATATTGGGCCGAGGTGGGACCCTTGCGGGACACCACTTGTGGCCTCGAATACATAGGATTCTATAAAATTAATCCTGACACTAAGCACTCTATTACTGAGGTAACTGATAATCCATGTCAATAAACTTCCTTTGATGCCTAACAGTCGGAGTTTGGATATAAGAATGTGATGTCGAACCTTATCAAATGCTTTACTGAAATCGGTGTATATAGAATCCACTTGTTGTTTCAGACTAAGGGATTCGGATATGTAATTATTATAGATAGTTAAATTACTTAAGGTAGATCGACCTCTGATAAAGCCATGTTGGTTAGGAACAATAATATTGTTGATAGGTTTTACAATGGTATCTAATACTAATGACTCGAAAAGTTTGGGTAAAGCAGACATAATACAAATAGGTCTATAGTTTGATATATCGCTTTTGTCACCTTTTTTATGAATAGGCGTTAAATAACTCTTTTTCCACAGAGCCGGAAAACAGCCAGATGCTAAGGATTTGTTAAAAAGTTTGTGTAAGGGATATATCAAACTATCAATGCAAGTTATTAAAAATATGGGAGGAATACCATCCGGTCCAGCAGATTTATTACTATCTAATGCGTTTATGCCCCTTTCTATAGATTCTAATTTTATGAAACATTGGCTTAGGTTTAATGACTCTTCCACTGAAGCACTGGAGACTGCATTGACGGGAATATCTTTGTCGTAAACACTTTTAAATGAGTCAGCAAAGAGATTAACTATACCCTCGATACTGTCGGCACATTTTCCTTTAAAATACATGCTATTAGGATATCCACAGTTGTCGTTTCGCTGAGATTTAGTAAAATTCCAGAATTTTTTCACATTGTGACGACGTACCTCATTTTCTATTACGTTAACATAGTTATTATAGCATTTTATTGATAATTCTTTACATTGTTTTCGTAGTTTAGTAAATGTTATATAATCGTAAGGATTTCTGGTATGTTTATATTTTCTGTAGATACATTTTTTTTATTAATTAAATTAGTTAATTCCCTTGAAAACCATTTCGGATAATTATATGATGTGAAGCTAACCCTGGGAACAAATTGTTCTATAGAGGTATTTAAAATCGTGTAAAAGTGTTCTAATTGATCATTTATATTATTATCCTCATCTAAAAAGGACCAATCTGTTTGGATAAGGTACTCAGTAATATGATGGTATTCAGCTTTGGAAAAGTTATACGATGGGGCACTTGTTTTTTTTGAAGATGTTAAAGGCAAATTTGTTATGATAATGTCCAATGGTGGGTGGTGTTGATCTAACGGTAATAATAATTCGTCGGATAGCTCAACTACTATTTTCGAATCACTTGAAAACACTAAATCCAACATTCGATTGTTAAAGTTGAAAATCTTGTTTGATTGAGTTAGTCCCAAGAATAAAGACATATCACGAATTTCACTGCATTTAGCACACTGTAATTCGGCTTGGTTTGTAGCAGGTCCATTGTCATCTTGGCTGGTCCAGTTAGGAAGGTTATAATCACCGGCAATAATGAATTTTGCTTTAGGATATTTGAATTTGAGTACTTCTATGTCCTCATTGTGATTTTTATATGTTTGCAAATCCGATGCAGGTGGGATATAGACACAGCCGATAATAATTTTTCCATTGGGTATATTGAGCAATACAAAAATTTGTTCAACACTTTTGTGTTTAACCGGTAATTTAGTAGATGATATATTCTTGGATACGCACAGCATCACACCTCCTCCGTTAGACTTTTTGCTGGTAATCGAATTTCGATCAGAACGATATGTAGTATAGTGATGTAGGCCTAATTCTGACGAGCTGATATCAGCAGTTAAAAACAGAATATCGTGTGAGAATATTGGGGAGTTAGTTTTAAGTTGGTGCAATTTCGTACGCATTCCCCGTACATTTTGATAATATCCTGTAAGTCTAGAAAATCTGTTCTGTTTGTTTTTCAGTTTTTTGCTTGAGTTTTGATGATTTTGGGAATTCCATTGAAATGTTTGATTCGTAAATCGACTTCACCCTTTTCTTTCCTCTCTTCTAATTCCTTCCAGAGGTCAGTTAAATGTTGTCTTTGTTGTAGAGTTCTGTCAGGTTTGATTATAATTCCATTGGACAGAGTAGTTTTGTTAAAGAGTATAAGTTTTGCCTGTTTGACTTCATCAAATTCTAATTTAATTGGCCTGGTTTTGTTTGGAATTTTACTTCCAAGCCTGTAAACTTTCACATCTTCTAGATTGAACTCGCTATTAATTTCACTAATAGCTGCTAATACCTTTTTTCCATCCTCCAAGACGCTCACTGTGGTTGAGTTCGAATTACACTCGGGGACGTTGAGTAAAATGACGTTCTTCGAGCGGGTCTTGCGTTCCTCTATCTCAGCGAGCACGTCACAAATTGGTGTTGTTTCCTGTGGTAATACTTTCTTTTCGATGATTTTTTCGAATGTCATAACTTTTCCTTCAAGAACTCCAACAGTTACTCCTAGGTCTTGCATAGTTCCAGAGAGATTAGAAAGTGTACTAAGTATTTTTGCCATTTGGTCTTTGGTTATTTTCAAAACAGGATCGGTAATGGCATTGTGGATGCTATTAATCTCCTCCTTAGCTTTGTTTAAGAAAGCAATTGCTTCATTATTATTCATTTTGAAAGTGAGATTTTTTTTTTTTTATTTAAGAAAATAATATGAGTGACAACCCTGCTCGCAATGTACAGGTAATTAGGAATAGTAGGTAGTGGGAGCGTTCACAAGTGTTATTCAGTAAGTGCGAGGGAGAGATATGTCACTACCTTATCCTGTCACTTGTTAGAGCGAGACGTAGGGAACACTGCACACAAATGATTTATTGAACAAATTGATTTACAAATTTTGATAATAATGTTGAATATTTAGGTTGATTTTGCAGTGATTATTAATAAATAAACGTAGTGCACTAAATTATGTTGCAGAACACTGAAACTTGTTTAAATAAACTGTTTTATTTGTTCTATTTATAAGTTTCTAGTAGGACACAAAAAAAACTCGACAGCTGTCAATGATATTTATTGTTGTTAAAAAGATTAAAAAGATTATCGACACAGATGACTTCGAAAATACGAAAAAAAACATTAAATATTGAAAAAGCCCTCGCGGGCTCTTAAGATGTCGGTATTATTTTTGATTTACATTTTGACACATTTAATGCCAAAATAATTCAGTTTTTAATGAATGTAATTAATAATAACGAGTAATCATAATTTACTAGCAAATTAAAACCTGTTTCCGCGGATTCTCTTGCTGCTTGGCCCTGCAGATGGCTACGTCCAATTTAGTATAGTTCCCTTTGTATGTACAGCAGCAGTTATTAGAATGTTTGCTTAACTATACTTACTTTTATTAGTACTTTTATTATTCATTTTTCTATTCAAATGAAAACCATTTGTGAATGCCAGCTATACATATGTCGTATAACTTTGTTCTTTTGCAATTCGGGAGGCGGATATGGGTACCGCCGCCTCGGGAATTTTTTATTGGATAACCAACACCCCTGCCATAGGTCATCCTTAGTGGTTCGCTCCTTTTGGTGACTTAGCAGGGGTGCCCGGGGTTCATGGAGTGAGGTTTGTTTGGGTTTTGGCGGCCAATGCGTTTGTCCACCTATTGCATGGCGGGCCGGATCGATAGAGATTGGTTGAGGGAAACCTAACCTAGACCTCTCCAGCCGTTCCCCGAACCATCCCTTGCACCACAGTTGGAGGGATGGATTCATACGTCCGTCACTCCTAGACACATTAATCCCCAAATTCCTTCCCGCCCCTCATCTATTTTTCTTTTCCAGAACTTCCTCTCCTTCCTTTCCCTAAAAAGACCCTCCACACAACATCCCCAAAGATAACACAGGCCCTGAGGGAAATTATTTACCTGTGTGGAGCTAATGTAGATTCAAATTCACCAGCCGAGTGATTAATTACGGTAACTAATTTGTACTAAGTACACAAACATCAACAAACTCTCACTAACTAAGAAGTTTACTGCCAGCAGAACTCAAGAAATCCATATCTGTTCAGACATTATTCTATATGATTTTGTTGTTTGAAATTTGGAAACTTTTCAAGTAGGGAAATTTAACTGATTTAAAAAAAATATTTTTTTTGCAAAATTGGTCGGGAATTATTTTAAGTCATTTTTTTTAATATGTTTGGATGAAGGCGATACCTTGGAACAGAATATTGTTTAAAATAGCCCGTAGATTCATTTTTGCAGATGATATTGCACTAGTTGTATTTTCTCTAAAAAACTGTAAAAAAAAATGTATATAAATATAAATAAATAAAATAAATAAATAATGATTAAAAAATGAAAAATGAAAAAAAAAAATGAAAACCCGGAAATAGCAATTAATGAATTTTTTTTATTTTTTTTATTTTTTATTTATATATATTTTTTTTACAGTTTTTTAGAGAAAATGTGTCCTAACTGGGTTACCCCATTCTAAGGACACATTGTACAAGTTTTATTATTTGAATTATACGTAAATACCTAATCTATGTTAGAATATTGCCAAGGAAAATTATTAAGTTAGATCTAAAAGAAAGTACAAAACAAAGCATTATTCTTTGTTGGGTTGCAAAATTGAATCTATTTTCTTCCTTTCCATGTCCATAATCCATATTTTTATGCTTCTTTTGAAGGCGGTTATTTTTTTTGTGGTTTTCATTGCAAGAGGGAGTAAATTAAATAATTTTACAGAGAAGTATTCCATATTTCTTTGTCCAAAAGTCGTTTTAGTTGTAGGTTGGTAGAATGTATGTTGTAATGTAGATCTTGTGAATCGGCCCGAGTTTGTCTGTGTAAAGTTATCCTGATTTTTGAATGCGTACATTAGAATATCTTTTGTATATAATTGTTTCAGTGACATTAAATTCAGCGCTTTAAAAACATAGTCTGTAGGGGTTCTGATGGGTACTCTAAGTATAATTTTCAGAATTGCCCTTTGTGCTATGAGGACTGGTTTTATAGTGGAATCGCATGAGCTTCCCCATCCGATAAGACCATATTGTAGTTGATATTGGGCTAAGGCATAATAGATTTTAATTAGCTGTTCTTTATCTAAAATGTTTCTTATTGTTTTGAAAAAATAGGTTAGTTTTTTTAATTTGTTGCTCACATTTTCCACTTGGGAGTTCCAATTTAAGTTTTGATCAATTATTATTACAAGATATTTTATTGTTTGTATTTCATTCAATTTTGGACAGTTGCAAGGAGTTTCTCGGTTCACGTTTATACAGTCTTTATGAATTTTTATGTTTAGGTTTGTATTGAGGTTATCCGTCTGTTTGTTGTGGATTTTGAATTTAATATAATTAGTTTTTGTATCATTTAGTGTTAGTGAATTTGAATCAAGCCATTTTTTTACCCGATTCATCCCTTTTTCAGCTTTTTAAAATTCAGTCTCCCATGACTTTCCATGGAATAGAAGGACTGTGTCATCTGCAAAACTAATGACTGAGCCGTGACAGTTTAGTTCACATAAATCATTTATATATATCAGGAATAAAATCGGGCCTAAGACACTGCCTTGCGGGACTCCATATTGGATTTGTATTGGTTGACTTGATTCATTTTGAATCCTGACTAACTGTAACCTTTCTGACATGTAGCTTTTAATGAGGTTTAGTTCACGTCCTGAGATTCCAATCTTTTTGAGTTTTTCTAGAAGATATGTGTGATCAATTGTATCGAAGGCTTTACTTAGATCTAAAAATATTCCGATACACTAATTTCCGTTATCGAGACTATGTTTTATACTTTTTACAATAGAGGCGATGGCATCGGAGGTTCCTATATTTTTTCTAAATCCGTATTGATTTTCAGATAGTATGAAGTTTGTTTCAAGATATTGAGTGAGCTGCTTCTTTATGACTTTCTCTACTATTTTTGAAAGATTATTTAATATTGTTATCGGTCTATAGTTATTTATATCCGCTTTATTGCCAGTTTTAAAGATTGGTATAACAGAACCCATTTTAAGCGTTTCGGGAAAGATACCCTCTATGATACATCTGTTCACAAGGTGGAGAAGTGGTTGAATTATTTCAACTCTAGTTGATTTAATTATTCTCATTGAGATGCCATCTGATCCTGAAGTTAGTGTTGGTTTCATTGAATCTATAATGCTTTTAATGTCATCTGCTGTAACTGTATTTAATTTAAAGGTGATATTATTTGTAAGTGTGTTGTTAATTTCATTATCAGTATAAGGAGGTTTAATTATTTTTTTAGCTAAATTAGAACCCACCTTGGAGAAATATTCATTCACAAATTGAACTATTTCCTTTGGATTTTCTTTCATATTTAATTTTTTATTTGGTGTATTAAGTTCGGTAATATCACTACTTTTATTGTTTTTAGTGTATGTCATCTCCTTAATAATTTTCCAGACAAGTTTAGGGTCATTATTACAGTTTTGAATCTGACGTTTGTAATAGTTACCTCTGGCAAATTTTATAAGTTTAGAACACATGTTTGTAAAGATTTAGAAACGAAAGATCAAGTGGATTTTTTTTAGTTTTTAAGTGTAATTTGTCCCTAACTCTTATACTTTTTAGAAGTCCTTGAGTAATCCAAGGTTTTTTTATTTTACATTTGTGTGGAGTTTGTATAGTGAATGATTCTGAACATTTATGAATATTTGTTTGAACAATGCTTGTAAATGAGTGCCAGCAATCCTGAAAATCATTAATTTTAAATAGTTCTCCCCAATCTTCCAATTTTAATAAATCCTTTAACCTGTTAATATTAATTCTATTTTTGACTATTGTATTTTTAATGTAAGTATGTGTATTTTGAAGTTGAATGGTAAGTAGCAGTGTAAAGTGGTCAGTAATATTGGAATGGTGAACGGCGGTACCGTATGCTTTGTTTGTTTTTATCATGATGTGGTCAATACAGGAGGCAGATACATTTTGAGCATTTTCGTTATATCCTAATCTTGTTGGTATATTAACTGCACTGATCAGTCCACGGTGCAGTAAGAGTAATTGGTAGTCATCACATTGGGGGTGTTTCTGTCCAGTATTTAGTATGTTAATATTGATGTCCCCAATTAAGTACACGTTCCGAACATCTCGTAGTTGGGTGAGCTCATCATCCAGGGAGTGAAGAAATGGAGATATGTCTCTTGTTGAAGGTGATCTGTATATCCCTAATACTGAGATATCATTATTAATGTTTATTAGTAGACAGTTAGCATCTCTGAGTTGAATTTCTTTTACAATTCCTTGGATCTCATTTTTAATATAAATTATCACTCCGTCATTCTGATTTTTATGTTGTGTGGAGTTATATACCTTATATTTATCTAGGTGTTTTGGTGAGTATGTTTCTTTTTTTATACGACACTCTGTGAGTATGATGATGTCGATATCCTCATCAAATTGCTGTAGCATCACCGTCAGCTCTACGAAATTTTTATTGATGCTTCGTATATTTTGGTGGAGTATTTTTAATGTTTTTGCTTTATTGTTTTTTATATAATCATTAATTTCTTGAGTTGTTAATGTTGTAATGGTTTCCGGAGAAGGGTTGTCATATTCAATATCAGTTAATGGATCCATTTCTGGTATAAGTGTAATTTTATTGTAGATAGTTATGGATTACTGAGCTTGTCTATATGATTTTACTTTCAAGGTCGTTGTGATTTTTTATTTCAGTTATTAAAGAGTCTTCAGATTTTCTTGCTAGCAATTTTCCATTTCTGAACCAGATGAATTTGAATTTTTTTTCTTTTGCCCTTATTTTCGTGTTCCATAAAAGATTTGTATAATACGGCGTAAGGGCTCCATTCACATACATTTTTTTTATTATCATCCGCTAAATGGGAGCAATCATTATTTTTTTGAAATTCATCATTGTAATTTTTTTAGTTTCATCTTTGAATGTTAATATAAGACGTGAAGGTTTTATATCACTAGATTTTATGAACTTGTATTTGTCCTCTGGTGTCAGATTTAATCCGAAGGCTGAACTAATTCTGGTGGCTATTTCATGGGGTGGTTCATTCAGCGATACTTTAAATCCATTGACCTCTACACTGTTTTTCAATTCTTTTTGCTCGGATTCGGCTATTTTTGTTTCCAGAGCAACAATTCTTTTTTCTTGTATTTCCATCTCCTCTATAATTTTTTGTTGTTGTTTTGGTAAATCCAAAATTTTATTTAATTTGTCATTTATTTCATCATATCGATCGCTTACAAATTGGGTTGATTTTTTAAGATCGGCTATTTCTGACTCTAATTTTGTAAACAATTGTGTTTTTAACTCACTCAGTTTACGATCAAGGTAGTCCGTGAGCGAATCCATGATTTTTTGATGTTCTGCGGCAGATCTCGTTGCAGACATAATTTTTGTATATAATTCCAATAGCTAGTAGCGACTCAGGTAGCACTTGTTTACTTTTCCAATGATTTGTTACTTTTAATGGTTTGTTTATTAATTTTGCAGGAGCCAAAAAAAAAACAAACAGAAACAGACTGCTGTCACTTTTAGTTGTAATAAATACCACTTTTTTCGGTGACTTCACTAGAATATTAGCAATATGGTTCAATTTGTGCACTTTTCTGAAGATTTCTGTCACTTTTAACACTTATTTTATTAATTTTACGGGAGCAAAACAAAAACATACACCTGTCACTTTGAGATATTATTGTTGCAATTGCAAAGAGACTTTAACGAGCTACTCAAATGGTCTCATGATGTAGGACTAATTATTAATGTCAAAATAACCAAATGTATGTATATAAGATCACCGAGCCTGAAAATGTGGAATTTACCTAAAATAATTGCACATAATTTTGAATGTATACATAAAAAAATTGATAACACAAATGTTCCGGGCAAAGGCGCGGAAAGCAAGAGGTCCTGGGTTCGAGTCCCAGAGGTGTCAATATGTTTTTCTGATTTTTCTGTTTCCAGATTTTCGATTGAGTTTCGCTTATATTGTCTTCATTTATTTAAATATTACAATTTGAGGTTTTACTCATAAAGTTAAAAATTAAAAATAAAATATTCATCCTAGACTTGCAGAAAAGTCGATAGATGTCACATATTAAATAAAATGGATAAAGATTTATCCAGACACTATCTAGAGAGCATTTAGTTCGGGTTTGAATCTTGCAATCATACATAAAGATAGTTGCCAATAATATATGCGTTAAAGAAAATAAAGATAATGTAGGTGGTTCTTAGTCGAAGTATGGTACAGTTAAACATGACCGAATTTCATATCGACACCGTGGCGCAGTGGTTAGCGCGTTTGCCCGGAAAGCAAGAGGTCCTAAGTTTAAGTCCCAGAGGTGTCAATATGTTTTTCTGATTTTTCTGTTTCCAGATTTTCGATTGAGTTTCGCTTATATTGTCTTCATTTATTTAAATATTAAAATTTGTGTTGCCTCGATGCACTCTCAAACTTATATATCATTCTATGGTCGAATCCATACTTAGATACGGAATTCGAACTTGGGGACACTCGAGCAAAATTAATATTATAAACTTTCAAAATTTACAAACTGCTATAATTAAAAAAATTGTTAAACCTAGCATTTAAAAACAAAGAAACAACCTAAAATTACTGTATGGGTCTTAGGGCCTACTTCCAATTGATGGGCTTCTCTGGTACATTATAATTATGGATAATTCGGGAGAAAGCACGTATAAAAATTTATTGGTGCATAATCACACAACAAGATTTACCGAAAACAAAGGCCTAAAAATACCACGAATATCAAATAAGTATGTTAGCAGAACGCTCGAATATATGACACCCTTGATTTACAACATGTTAAATCAAAACATTAATTTAAAAAATAATGAGGAACCCTGCCATAAACTGACAAAAAAGTGGTTAATAAGTGAACAACATATTTATCTATCTTAAATCTTATATTAAGCATTAATATTGTAACCTAGGCTAATCTGTGTTATGTAATAATATTAAATGGTAGAACCTTTTTTTTTTTTTTTATTATAGCGACTATATAAAAAAATTTTACATACAAAATGCAATGTGAAATTAAGTACAAAATATTGTATTTCCTAGTCCTCCTCACTAGGGGGTCCTGTGCCGAGGCGGACTAAAGTTATTTAAATATAGTTCATTTGTCTTCTATGTCGTTTTTAGCGTCTTCGCTAGGGTTTTCTCATTGACCTCTTTAAGCCATATTTTTATTCTTGATTTGTATTCAATTGTTTTTTTTATTAGTTTTATGTCTTGGGGGAGGATGTTATGGAGTTTTGTTGCAAAGTATGTATAGTTTCTTTGTCCAAATGTGGTTTTATAACTTGGAATATTTTTTATATCATTGTTATTCGATCTAGTGTTATGCATACACGGTCTAGTAGAGGATTCATTATTTTTGAAGAGCTTCAACAATATATTTTTGGAATATATTTGTTGTACATTTGGTACGTCAAAGTTATTGAAAATTTCAATTGAAGGCGTTCTAATTGGTACTTTCAATATGGTCTTTATGATTCCTTTTTGAATCGTATTCAGGCTGTGTAGGTACGTATTTGCAGCAGATCCCCATCCTATGATTCCATATTCAATTCGAGAATGACATAACGCAGACCTTTTTCATATCCTTTTTATTTATCACGTTTCTTAGATTTTTGAGAAATATATAAGGCTTGTGAGTTTTTCCGTAATACCTTTGATGTATAGGTCCCATCTAAGATTTTCGTCAATTATTACTCCGAGATATTTTATGTTTTGTGTTTTTTCGATGACGGGGCAGTAACATTGTATATTATTTCCATGGCATTCATGTAATTTTAGTTCTAGTGTTTTTATTGGTTGGCCCCTTGAGTTCATTGAAAATGTTATATATTTTGTTTTGCTTATATTAAGGGTAAGCGAGTTGATTTTAAGCCAATTTTGAAGTGCACTAAGCCCTTTTTCAGCCTCATTAAATGTATCAGTCCAATTTTCTTCTTGAAATAATAAAACAGTATCATCAGCAAAACTGATTATGTTTCCTTTAATGGTAATGTTAGTTAAATCGTTGATGTAGATAATGAACAGAATCGGTCCCAGTACACTTCCTTGAGGAACGCCATAGTTTAAAGATAGAAGTTTGCTCTTTTGTTTGCCAATTTGTACTTGTTGTTCTCGCCCTGTTATATATGACTCCAATAAGTTAATTGTTGATTCGACCATTCCTATTTTTTTAGTTTAGTTAGTAATATTTTATGGTCTATTGTGTCAAAAGCTTTTTGAAGATCTATGAATAAAGCTAAACATTTTTTCCCATCATCTATGTTTTTTATGGCCATGCTTGTTAGATTTTCTATGGCATCATTGGTGCTCAGATTTTCTCTAAAACCATATTGGGATGGTGATAGTAATTTGTTTTGTTCAAGAAATTGAACAATTTGCTTCTTCATTACAGTTTCCAAGATTTTTGAAAAAGAGCTTAAGAGACTTACGGGTCGGTAGTTATATATATCCTTTTTGTTACCACTTTTATGTATGGGTATAACTGTAGCTTTTTTAAGGCATGAAGGGAATACATTTGTAGATATAGACAGATTGACCAAGTATGTCAATGGGAAGGTCAGTTCATTTTGTAGTTGTTTTGTTGTTTTATTTGAGATTATGTCATTTCCCGATGATTTATTAATATTAAGGGATACAATTGCATTTCTGATTTCAGTATTGGTTACATCAGTTAACTTTAATTTATCTATCTGGTTCATATTTTCCTTTTCTTCTGGTAAAATGCTAGTTATTGGTTGTCTGATTTTCTTTGCTAATTGTGACCCTATATTAGTAAAAAATTCGTTTACGTATTCGAGTATTATTTTGTCCGGATGCTTTGCGAAAGAGATTTGGGTATTTTCAATTGTTAATTCCTCCATGTTCTTGTAATGGGATGATTTTGCATTTGTTATTTCATTAATGATCTTCCATAATTTGCGCGGGTCATTGTTACATTCGTCTATTTTCTTCTTATAATAATTTTCTTTGACAGTTCGTATAACATTTTTGCAAATATTTCTGTACCTTTTGTAGTATCGTTGTATAAAAATATCACAAGGATTTAATTTAGATTTTCTATGTAATTCATCTCTTTTTCTAATGCAATTTATAACGCTTTGGGTTATCCATGGCTTAAGATGTTGGTTTTTATGCGAAATCTTTTTTTCTATTGATTTGGTATTTGATACGATGGTGTATGTTATATATTCAGTGAATTTACTCGAGGCATTATTTGCATCAAGGTTTTCCAGTAGGCTTATCCAGTTTGTATTGAGTAACTGTTGTTTTACATCATTCCATTTGGTTTCTGTCTTTTGCACGATAATTGGGTAGGGCTGCGATCTTTGTATTTTCTTTTTTGTAATAGATAAAATTGTTGTATAGTGGTCGGTTATAGTAGAGGTGAATATGATAGATTTGGTTGATTTAATAGTCTTACTGAACATGTGATCGATGCAAGATTTGTTGTCATTAGTTACACGCGTAGGTTTATTTATCATACTTTGGAGTCCATGGGAGGCCAGTGTTTGTAGATAATCAGTTCTATTGGGATGACCACAGACCTACAGACAAGCTGATCTGTCACAGCTTTGTGGGACTACCCATATCTTATATTGTATCACATGTTATTATATTCAATTAAATAAAATAAAATAAATTAAAAAACCATACTTAGGGCCCCGCAACCCGAATTTCTACTGATTTCTTACCTATTTCCCTTAAACACGATAAGTTTTAAAGCTCATAAAAAATATATATTATTTTTTAAGATAATATCTAGACATTTCCCGCGCCGAAACACAAATTATATAAAATTCCCTCGATAGAAAAAAATCGCAAAGTATGCTCCAAAAATTATTATAAACACGTTTGTTTCAGTTATTTTGCAAGTTATATGTATGAAAAAATTCACAGTGTTTCTATAAATGCCCGCGATATTTTTGCTATATTTTAAACGAGTCGTGTTTTATTAAACATTTTCACAATTTTCGCATCGATTTTGTCGCTGTAAATGTTAGCGCTCTCCTCTAACGTTCGTAATTTCGTATCTCTCCATCTTCTTCTTTCGGGCCCGGTTGCAGAGCCTTAAATAGACTGCGGAATAGGTATTTGTATTGGGACGGGTAAGGGGAGGACAGAAATAAGGGAAAGTTGCCAAGCAGGTAATTTAAAAATATTAGGTACAATTAATGAATTAATTCAATCATCATGAATATGTGTTATGTGTTAATTTTTATTAGCACCTAGAATGCGATACAATGAAATTCTGTAGCGACAGTAACTTGCAGTGAATATGTCAGCAAAGTTAAGAAACTTTCATGTTTGGATATTTTTTATAGTTATTTAAAGTTTTTTTGTTCTAAAATATTGGGATATTTTGTATAATGATGTGACAGCGCAAACCACAAATTCAATTAATTTCTATTTTTTCGATTTCTTAATTGTTGATTATTACACAGAAAAATGCTCTCAAGTAAATTCAACATTGTTGTGATTGAGACAGTGTGATGGTTGAAACAAGCGCTTTTGTATGAAAGTAAAAAACTTATTTTTAAACGTTCTATTCTGCTTTAGGATAATATAGCAGTAAAACTATGTTGATTATGATAAATACTCGTAGTTAGTATAACTAAGCGCACTTTAACACAAATAATAAAAAAATATATTAAAAGATGTTTCATTTCAAGACATTTTATATTTATAGTTTTAAAAATACTTGTGGTATGTTTAATCACTATTCATGATCTCATTAAGAACTATTATAACAATGAAAATGTTTAACATTTATTCAAATTACTCCAATTATTCCAAAGATATTTAGAGTGTTTCAATTATCCTCACATACTGTTTCAATCGTCCACACTATGGGGATAATTGAAACAAATTTCCCCATCGTCTTCAAGTGGTTATTGTAGCTTACCTGTACGAGTTGTTGCCATCCAATAAATTTAATTTGATAACTAGATAGATCACAGAACATCTAGTATGAATACAAAAGAAATATTACTACTCATAGTTAAAGTAAAAGTGTTTCAACCATCCCCACTCTACCCTTCTATTTAAAAAGTAAACTTGTTGAATCGAATAATTGACAAATAATAAATTGACCACACTTTCAATCATCTTTCTGTTTAAATTGTATTCAAATTAATATGTATTTAACCTTAAATATTCTTATGATATTCTTATATATTCTTATATATGATGTTCATTTATGGACCTCTATGCCTGCCTCAACACAGGTATACCCTAGTGCAGGGATGGCAAACCTTTGTGTATCAACGTGCCATTTTTCTAAAGAAATGTTTAATGAGGTCATAGACGTGCCATCAAATAATATTGACTTGGGGGGGGGGGGGGGGATGCGAAAGTGCGTGAGTTGTTTGTTACGCTTTCACGCCTAAACCACTAAACCGAATTTAAAAATTCTTTCACCAATAGAAATAAAGGCTTATATAATGGTAAGCTCTGGCGTTATAAAATTTGTTAATATTCCAAATAAATTTCCTGACAAAAGCGAGTTATTGCCAACGTCAGACGAAAACAAAACAAATCGTCGTGGAAACTACCCTCTTGAAAAGGTTTTCTATGCCGAGCAATAACATTTGCAGCCGCGTAACTTGCCGCGCTCGTATGACAATTTTTGGCCAACATATTTAATCATAGATGTTGACTGTTTATTTCTGTCTTAAAATTACTTATTTTTGCTCTATTTCGCTTTTTTGAATTCACTATTACGTTATGCATAAAGAAACTATGTGTCATTCAGTAGTAATAGAAACTCGCGATGTAGATTGTAGGTACGAAAACAAACGAGTGAGCGCCGCGCTTCCTTCCGCCACCCGCGCACCGTACCATACCCCGCGCATCGCAGCCCGCGTACAGCACCCGAACATTAAGTAGCGTAGGGATCACTCGGGTTCGCTCGTTCACCTACTATACACTACACTTTTTTCGTAGTGCGTAATAAATTTTGTGATCACTCATCAGTGACGTGCCCATAATATTGTGTCGCGTGCCATTGGTTCGCCATCCCTGCCCTAGTGAGACAGGCATCGAATAATATAATGTAGACATACCTATGAATAAAAAAAAAATAAAAAAATATATTTTAGTTTAAATTGAATTATTTTTTATTTTTTATTTCAATATATGTAAGTATATAACCATAGAATTCACCTGCACCCGAACTACATATTTCTCATAGTTAACGGTTTTGGCCAAAGATATTCGTTTTGGCCAATGTCTTCAATCAGCTTCTTGAAAAACTATGAAACTCCTGACACAAATACCTAATACTAGTGTTATGTCATTGGTTTTTAAATGTTGGGAAGCAACACTCGCGGCTGATCACCTCCGGATGCATTGCAGGTGGTTCCCAACTCTGACACCACCATTCACACTGAATAATGCCTTCATGTGTACTCATGCACAACTTTTGATTGTTTCAGGTAATTCATACCACCCATCTCCCCAGCCATGGATGTTGACAGAAGTTTACTGCTGAAGAGCTCGCAGCTACAGCTTTTGGTAGATTCCCTCCTGCTGGAGTCATCAGCGGAGCTTCCTCCGGACATCCTGCACACAGACCCTCACCCCAGCGACCTCTCCCTCGTGCTGTTGGCTGGGGAGGTTTATACGGAGAAGGAGTCCGAGGAGACTGACGAAGATTACGGGGAGTACCTGGATCTGCCCAAGGGCTGGCGACTCTTGGCGACCGGCTCCAACTCGGGCGGGACCAACGGATACTTCGGAGCAGCGTTCGTGGACAGTAAGTTGCAGCAAGTGGTAGTGGCTCACAGGGGGACTATTGCAACTGACACGGGAGCGCTACTCACAGATGTTTTAGGAATCTGCGGAACCAAATACACCAGCTGCATGAATTCCGCAATCACTTTTGTTGATCAAATAAGGCAAGTAATATATTCTGTTAACACTCAGTACGGTAGAAGTTATAACCTCACAATAACGGGCCATTCCCTCGGGGGCTGGCTGGCCCAGGTTACAGTGTTTACCGTCAAGTGGCTGAATGCATCGGACGGCGTTTTAAAGAAGAATACCACTAGTAGTAGTGGCTTGCACGCTAAGGCCGTGGTGTTCGACAGCCCAGGTGCAAAGGACATGTTGAATAAAATGTGGGATGATTATTACTATAGGCATAGGACCGATATTTTGGATTGGTTGAACATTATAGTTTATGTATCAGCACCAAACCGTGTTAATACTTGCGGTGCGCATATTGGAAGAGTGTATCGTGTTTTGTTTGATGCATCTAGCTTTAGTTGGAAAGATAATAAAACTGTGTATTATAATGTGAAGACTCACGAAATTAACAATTTCACAAACGCTTTTAAACAAAAATCACCAAATATAAGCGAAGTATTGGACTGGGCGAAAGATAGGGCGGAATTTTCTCACCTTTTTGGAAATCAAGCGTTGAATCCCATCAATAATTACCATTCAGATTTTACAGAGCTAATAAATAAAATAAATATAATTAAAAAACGGTACAAGGTGATCCCCGTGGAGCCACAATCGGATGCTGAAATTAAAGCCATAATTCATTTTGACACTTTTTCTGAAGACGAATTTCAAATTCTCACCCAATTAACGGTTATTCAAAAGAATCAAAGAAATTATGATATTTTATCTAAATTAGTTTTAGTAAAAAAATTAAAATTGGACAAGGGTGATTTATTTCCCCATTTTGAAATCAATCATAATAATAGAACATTAACCTGTCAGTCTAAACAAGAGTTGGGAGAAGTAAGTGCGCGGGTAAAGCAGCTGATGCGGTGGCTGGGGACAGAGTTCTCCAAGGCAGTCGAGGAGCAGAGCAGACATGCTGACTTAATCTACCGCGATGAGGGAAAAATCTATCTCCACTCACTGCCAAAGACTTTCTTAAACTTCAAAGATTCAATAGGCCTCCAGGAATTCTTGCTTTCGCCTACCGATCGTGTTCTTTGGATAGTTTCTAAAGACGGTGAATTTGAGATGATTCGTCTTTACAATATATTCTGTCAAATCAAAGAAAACATTAAAATTTTATCCCCAAGTAACCAGTACACCGGTGACAGTCATAACATTTTGATAGATTGGCCGCGACTACAGAAACTTTATAAAAATTACGGATCACCCATCCATCAAAATAACCTGATGATGGTTGATGCTTCCTTAACGGCAAGTTCAGTAGTCCACACTTTCTTAAGCGATCATATGCAATGCTCTCCTCACAACTTAAAAAAACTTGTTTTTATATCCTCAGAGCCGAGAGAGGACACGTTTAACTCCTTTGGAAGAGAAGTAAAAGTACGTCAAAAAATTAATATCATTGACTTATCCACCGAGTCCCAAAACATTGTCCTGCAAAGAAAATTAATATCATCCGGCAATATAAAATATAGCTTTCAAGAGTTTTTGGGAGACAACTTTTCAATTACGGAAATTAATCAACTTCTTTGTTCGGATATCTTTAAGACAATCGTGACTAATGAAGTCTATGTTAGTACTTTAAAAGACACGCGCCCAAAGATTACTGACCTTCAAATGGCATTAATTAAAACAAATATTAACGTGACAAGGAAGGAACATGTCTTAAATTGCGTAGATTTACCAAACTCCCTGGTTGTGATGAGCGGGTTGAACCGCGGGGATCTGGAGACTGGGGTCGGCTGGGAGCAGCTCCAGGGGAAAGAGATCCTCCTCGCCGACGGAGATGCAGAGCAGTTCTTTAAAGAAACCTGCGATAAGAACCAAGATAAAACTATTTATCTGCTGGAAGTGTCCGGGGACGACAAGGCAGATGTCTGCTGTAAACAAATATTTGATAGAGCATTTTATGTCTCCAGGAAGTTTCTGCATCCAACAGCAACTATGCACTTAAAAAAGTTCGCAGAAAGTAAGCATGCTGATGACCTGTTTGTTATTTGTTGTGAAGAACATAAGACCTTACTTTTAGAAATGACAAAGCATTGTAAGGAAAAAGAAGCATTCAATGAAAACGTACTGATAGCCAACACTGAAGAGCAAGAGATAGATATAACTCATAAATATTCTAATAAGAATATTCATTTCATGAAAGTTGTTGAAACAGTTGAACAGAATGAAAGTGTTGATATTTTAGAATCATATGAATTCTATGGCAGTGACGGCAGTGATGTCAGTGACGACAGTGATGTCGATGATGACAGTGAGGTCAGTGATGATAGTGATGAAAGGGTTGAAAAGTATCCTAGCGAAATAGAGTGGCGTTTTTCCCACGGGTCTGCAGAGAACCTCCGCCCTTGTATAACCACCAAATTCTTGAAGCCCATAGATGAACTGTCCTTGAGCAAAACAGAACGCAACTTGGTGGTCATAACAGACGAGCCCGGGATGGGGAAAACAACTTCCCTGGCGAGATTGTCTCGGCTCCTGAAAGCTCCGTGGGTTATATATATGGAGTTTAAACTATTCAAAAAGCATATAGACAGTTTATCAGATCAGCTCACTCCCCAAAACGTTGCAACTTTTCTATTAAGTGTGTCCGGCTCTGATTCGGACAGGACTCTAAATCTAGCTTATGGATTATTATTATATTTTCTAAATAGTAAAGCATGTTCCAAGCGGGTTGTTTTGATGTTTGATGGATTTGATGAAATAGATGATTACATTAAAAATAAAGATAGTTCTAAAGATAAAATTGTAAAACTTTTAGATTTTTTGCAAAGTAAACCGACGATTCAAATATTTCTGACGGCTCGAAAATATTTGAAGGAATCATTAGAAGGAAATTTAAGTCAATTATCTACATCATTTGTCACGCTCAAATCAAAAGAGCAACTAGACTTTATATTTACATTTTGGCGGTCCTCTCTTCCTCTCGAGCTGGGAGAGTACGGAGACGAAGAGGAGGGACGACTTAAGGAATATGCCGGAGAGGTGCTACGACAAGCAAAGGTAGTACTGGGGCCAGACATGAACCGCTTCATGGGGGTTCCCCTGCAGCTGGGGATGCTGGCCGAAATCTTCAGGCCGCAAAGTCATCTGTTGCGACAGTCTCCGGAACTCTTATTAAAACAAATCAACATTATCAGCGCACCAAATCTGTACAAACTGTATATAGATCTGAAATATCAAATATATTTGCAAGAAAAAACCTCCAAAGGTTACGAACTAGATAAAGAGGAAATAGATCTATATTTTAAACATGTAACAGAAACTTACGGCAAACTTGCTTTCAAATTATTCTTTCCTCATTTCTACAATCAGAACTTTGACCCCATTGAAAAAGAATGGTTAAATAAATTAAACAGGGTTGGTTTGGTTCAAACAAAGGGAGACGGAGATTCTCAATTCATCCACCGCACATACGCAGAATATTGCTGTGCAGAAATGGTTGTCCACTGGCTCAATCAACGAACCTTCCATTGCAGGTATGAACTGTTTAAAGAAATACTTTTCCCTCAAATACTGCTTCATCCGGACAGTAAGATCATCCGGATGTTTATGAATGTGCTCTTAAATGAAACAACAATGTCAGAGACTGCCTTAGAATTAAATTCTAAATGCATTAGTCAACTGTGGTATGAAGACAGTTCCATATTTAGGAATCAGGAGCACCAAACTGTTCTTCATATTGCTGTCGTAGAAAATAATGCATATATCGCCACACTGCTCCTCAATGGATTCAGCGCACAAGAAGCCTTTGTATCTTTAATACAACAATATGATCTTAAAAATAACACAGCAATAAATTACTTGAATAAACCTAAAGTACGTGATATCTGTGAGGATGAATTAGTATTGGACACAATGACAACAAATATTTTACAACATATCGGAGCATGTTCAGTTGAAACTAAGGCAAATATTTCTTTTGCAATATTATTTAATCGAAAAGTTTCAGAATCTGAAGAAACCAAGGAAAAATTTTTTTTTGAACGTTTTTATAATTTACATGGTATTAAGGCATCTCAAGTATCCGCGGAAGAAGAACCAATAATCATTATGAATTTATTTTATCTGGTTATTCATAATAATTATATAAGTTGTACCGAGAGAATATTTGATAGAGTTAAAGAAGTTGAATTAGTAATTGAACCATTTATAAAGGCTGTTTATAATAATAATGTTGAACATATTCAAAATATATTATTTGAAAAATTAAAAAATAACGTTGAGCGGTATTGCTTAGTGTTAATGAAACATAAATATCTGAATTACATGCAAACAGTCCTTCACCTTGCTATAAGGGAGGGCCACCTTGATGTAGTTAGAATATTCGTCGAGCAAACTGATGTTCCCATAACTGTATTAATGGCACAGTGGGATGGGCTGGAGAAGACTCCTTTACATGCTGCTGAGGGGGGTGGACTGGATATTATTAAGTACTTGGTGGAGCGCGGTGCTGATATTAATACACGCGGTGGGGGAGGCTGGTCTGTTCTGATGTGGGCGGCCGAGAGGGGAGTGTTACTAACTGTAAAGTATCTTGTTGAAAGAGGTGCAGACATCCATGCTACAGATGGGACTGGCTGGACTGTACTACATTACGCGGCACTAGGAGGAGATCTCCCGGTAGTAGAATACTTCCTTCAGCAGGGGGTGGACCCTGACAGGGTAAACTGGAGGGGATGGACCGCACTAACTCTGGCATTACAGTATGGGAAGTGGGATGTGGTGCGGCTGCTGCTGGAGAGGGGAGTGGATGTTAATGCGGATAGAGGTATAGCTTTCAGTGAGGCTATAAGGTGGGGTAAATGGTCTATAGTGGAAGCTTTAATAAATAATGGAGTAGCCATTAAAGAAAGACAAATTTATAAAAGGAAGAATTTATCCAAATTTAAAGAAAAATATCCGAATTATGAATTTATAAAAGAATATCATCAGCTTAACCCTCAAGTCTAGACCCTGTAATATCATGTTAGTTAGAAAATCAGTCAGATTTTTAATTTGCACAAGAGTCCCAACTGCTCCCGTCTGGAGGCGGTGAGACTATGGCATCAAATTTGGGTATGTTGTGAGACCGGAGATAATGGGGAGGGGAAGGAGTATTTTAATCATTATTTTTTTACGTAAATACTGCACAGGAGTCCCAACTACTTCCGTTTGGAGCCATTAAGACTATAAAATTCCCAACTGGGGTATTTTGTGAAGCGTAAAGTAGAAAGGGAGGAGATGGGAAAGAAGAAGGTTGGGAAGTACCTGACTACTCAAACCTAGTCACGAAACACAACTAAAGCCATTTCAAAGCACGTTTCAATTCGGTATGGTGTATTTACACCAGGGCGATACTGAGAGTATATGCCGTAAATAGACCTTATATTATTTTTGATTGATTAAAATAAATTTATTTGCGATAACACTAAATCAATCTAATAAAATTTACCTGCGTTTTGAACCCGCAACCTCCGGATTGCTAGTCAAGTCTCGACCACAGAAGCCGTTAACCCTTTCCCTGCGGGAAGCGCACCACTGCGCCACCCCGTACATGCCCTGTACGCGGGTGGCGCGTCTGTGCGCCGCGAAGTTTCTCCGGCATTATGTATACGAAACATACTTGATTATGGTAAAATTTATACTCCTAAAAATTCTCAAATCCTTACCCTACTGACATCTTGCGATATTTATCCGTAATACGTATTCTAATCAGAGTTACAGAGATTTGAAGGGACCTCCCAACTCAGAGCGAAAATTGAATCAGTTTGAATTCTTCCCGCGTCTTTACACACGCTACTGCGCAGGCGCCTCTCATAAGCACTCGTAAGATTCTCAAGCAAAGAGGCTCGCCGAGTAATACATTATTATATCGAATTAATTTTTCCTTTTTTGTCGATGTGAACTATTGTGATAAACGTGGACATTTATCTGATTTATCATATTTAAAAATAAGTTTTTTTTTATAAATATACTTTCAGACTGTGGTAGAAATATAAAATTTGATCAGTATTAGATTATTTTTTTTAAACAAAAATAAGTGATTCAGAGTGTTTTTAGTGGACAATCAAGTGTAGTGATTTTATAACTCTTTACGAAAAGTTGAAGACGCTTGAATTTTTATCAATAATTGAAATTATTTTTATTACCAACATACAAAATGTCGGGTCGTAGTCTTAATGACGACGAAATAATTAGGCAACTTTAGAAATAGATTATGATTTCCAACTTAGTGAATGTGACGAATATAACAATTACGAAGCTGCAGTTGTTTTTATTATACGGTCCCTTTTGAAGTGTGTGTCAATATTTCATTCATCCAGCCAATCGAGACATCGCACCACAGTTGAAGAGCTGTACTCCGGTATGTTGATATGCTTATTGTGTTGACCTTGAAATATTAATATGGCGGCCTGACCCAAACGTATTCATAACACTACTAAGATAAGTGTCGAAGATTTATAGAGTCCCATTGATAAACCGAATGTTTATTTACACTTGAAAAAATACTTCAAGACATAAGTGATTTATTTTTAAAACAAATATTAAAATCCACTCGTGATTATTGTTTAAAGCCATAAATTAGATTAGTGATAAATAACCCCGCGTGTGAACGAAGTGACACATATTTTTGACGCAGAGAAAAGGTTAAAAGACAGCTAGCTATTCGGCTCTAGTCACCAAAAATGCCTTAAATCACTTCAAGTGACGTTTTAATTCAGAATGGTGGTTTTTCATCAGGGCGATACTGAGAGTATACTCTGAGTATCTTCCGATAAAAGGTGTATTTGCGGAAGCAAATACACCTTTTATAATTTAAAATGATTAAGTTGTGAAAATACAAATCAATCTAATAGAATTTATCTACTCACGCCGGGATTTGAATCCGCGACCTCCGGATTGCTAGTCGAGGGCCTCGTCCACGGAGGCCGTCATAAGTTGGGAAATACCTGGCTATTCAGCTTTGGTCACCAAACACGGCTTAAGCATTTCAAGCTATGTTTCTATTTTGAACGGTGGTCTTCACCAGGGTGATACTGAAAGTTTACTTTGTGTATTATATTGAATTAATTAAATTGTGAATTGAACAAATTGTTATGCAAAGAGGAAACTTGGTGTTGTCTCTTTCTAATATAATATTAATATAAGGATTTGTCACTTGGTGCCGGATATGCTACACAACGTGTCTCTGGTGGCAGATATGGTACAACCTCTCTGATATTGATGTTTGGTGCTGAATACGTTACAAACAATGGCGTAGCGTGGGTTTCGGCCGCCCGGGGCGGAGGAAAATTTTGACCCCCCCCCCCCCACAGGTACTTCTTAGATTTTCAAGCCCTGACCAGCGGGAGGGGTGGGGGGGGGGTAGGTATCCTATTTTTTTATGCCGATTTTTATAATCCCATGTGCCGTAATAATATCATGCTTATAAATTCTACTACAAATTTATATATACATGCTCTCAGCTCTCAGGAACCGAGAATGGTATGTTTGTGATAGAATTTCGCATCTTCATCACGCATTCGCATGGAATGCAACTCAAATGCAAAGCTTCACTCGGTGCACGATGAATCGGCAACTTATTGTACTGATAACACAAAACTGGTTTAGATCATAAAAATGGTTTTTCTTTGATTCTAGCGGCACTTATATTGTGAACACAAAACTGGTTAATTAATATGTATGCGGTGAATTAAAACTACACTCAGAACATGAAAAGCGTTTTTCTTTGATTCCGCCGGCACTTACATTCTGAACACAAAATTGGTTTTAATTAAATCTATATGTGGTGAATTAAAACTACACACAGAACATCGGGGCGGAGAAAAATTTCGCCGCCCCCTTATTTGGGTACTTAAAGCGGCGGGGGGGAGGAGGGGTGTATGTGGAAATCCATTTACCACCTACTTATATGCGAGCCGGATTTGTTTTTATAATCACATTTGAAGAGTATTCTTTCAAGGAAAATCATGTTTATAAATTCTACTCCAAAGTTGATTGATTGATACTGCGTTAGAGTTCCCAAATAATAGTTACAAACGCGACAATCAATTTCTCAGAATTTTACAGCATTAGGTATCTCAAATCTAAAGTTTCACTCGATGCACGATGAATATGAAACTCTTTTTTTTTTAATTTATCGTTGTATTCTGAACACAAAACCAGTTTGTGTGCGGTGAATTAAAACTACACTCGAACATGAAAATGGTTTTTTTTTTAATTCTGGCATTAAATAAATAGTCTGCAGCTAGAATTTTATAACTGCACATCGAATAACAGAATGTTTTCCTTCGAAATGTGCCAGCAGATGAATTCACCTGGAATCTTACATTTTGTACTGGCTTAAATTAAATCCGTACCTGGCGAATTAAAACTACATTCAAACATGAAAATGGTTTTTCTTTGATTCTGGCAGCACATGCATAGTCTGCTAATAGAAAAATATAACTGAACTTCAAATAAGAGGATGTTTTCCTTCGAAATATATCAACGGATGAATCTGCAACTGGAAATTACATTCTCAACACGAAATTGGTTTGAATTAAGTCCGTATGCGGCGAATTGAAAGTACACTTTTTCTTTAATTCTGGCAGCACACATAGAGTTTGCAACTAGAATTTTATAACTGAACTTCATTCATTTATTATTTATAACTGAATTTTATAACTGAGATTCATCTGCTGACACAATTCAAAGTAAAACTGATTTAACCCTTCGAATAATGAGAAAAAAAATATCTTTAAACTTTTGCCTGTCAGTGTTTGCGCACAAAATTTCCAGAATAAACTTAAAATTTGGAATGCAGATTTCTTTTTCTTAAAAAAAATGTAATAAAATTGTATCTTTACTTTTTCTCGCAATCACAATTTTATTTTAAAATTAAATTTGTGGGACAATTTGCGTCTCCTGTGATTAGACGGGTTAAATTAAATCTGTATTTTGCGAATTAAAACTACACTCAGAATATGAAAATGGTTTCTTTTTGATTCTGGCAGCATATACATGCTAGAATTGTATAACTGCACTTCGAATAAAATAATGGTCTCTTTCGAAATGTATCAGCAGATGAATACTCAACTGAAATTTATTCGTTAATACATTCTGAACACAATTCTGTTTTTAATTAAGAGTGAATCTGTTTGCGAGTTATCAGTTTCGATTAGTATTATTACTCTCACAATATGCGTACGGTTTTCCTACGAATTGTGAAATTTGCAGTATAAAAAAATATAATTATTGATATTTTTAATAAATTTAAAAAAAAGAGTTGGATTCGTAAACGACAATATCGTAGAACATTTTCAAATAATGATTTGAAATGGTATAAATTTTTCTAAGATAATATTATTATTTATTGTGAAAATTTTCCGCCCCCCTTAAGAGTGCCGCCAGGGGCGGGCCACCCCCCCCCCCCCCGCCCCCCCAAGCTACGCCACTGGTTACAAGTCTGTAGCCTGAAATGGACAAATTGGACAAGTTGTGCAAATAGAAAACATTATAAAAATATGTTATCTTTACAGACGGGGGCGTCGCTACAATAGATATTGTGTACAGTGACTAGGTACTTGTTGACTAGATCTGAATAGCCGGGTACTACCATAAAGTATCCTATCTGGAGTGGAGCAAACTGGAGACATCAGTTTTGTTTGCTTTGGGAATAGATCTCCCTTCTAGGCATTATCCCCTCGTCGCTTTAAACTTAAACCAAATCTGTCTAAACTCCCAACAGGACTGGCTTCAATTAAACAAACTATTTATTTAAAGCACTGAATAGACAACACACACTAGAAATGCCTTCCATGTAGATTTGAATGTCGTCCCTGACTACCTTTTGGTTCTAGCCCATTTAGCACGCGCTGTGTCTCCCTTACACTTGCCTGACATTGTGTATATTGTCATCCAATTTGAATTTCATCATTTTGATGTTCCACTGTTCCATATTTGAAATAAGCGAAAATGTTCTTAGAATGTTTTTTGAGCAATTGTAATTTTAGGAATTTCGTTTCTCAATCTCATTTCACTGAAATATACTCTTATATTTAACTAAAATGTTTAATAAAAAACACTTTAGAGCTGTTAACCTAAACTTAGCACATTTCAGAATTGTATTGCATAGGATGTTAAACCTTTTCGTTAACTTTAAAACGAAAGACGTACATTTCCGGGTCACGAATAATCTGACAATATTTGACAATATCCTACTACCATCGCAGTAAGCGGAAAATGTTGCTTGTGCCGTGATGGAGGACTTAGCCAGTCGAGGGATTGAACTTGACGGGAACCAGACGCGATGTCAACTCAGCCACTGCCCGTTCTATCCACATTTTTTCGTGTTTTAGAGAATTTGTGCTATTTCAACTAGCGCAGACCGATATAAATGACGGGATATTGTAATTCCAATTTTGAAAAATAACATGTTTAAATAATTTTCTGTACAAATATTATATTGTAGTTAAATACCTACCTACTTTATCACTCATCTGATTCCACACACAATGAGCTCCAATTTTGAAAATGACACTTAAATTCAAAGTGAATCAGAGATGTTGAGTTCATTGAACACGAGTCTCAAACAGACCCACAACCGGAATTAGTATGTTTGCTGACGTAAGTTTAACTACTGTATTATCTAGTACAGTAATATCTAGTACAGTGGTTCCCAAACTCATTTGGCCCACGGACCCCTTTCCCCACTTTATTTTATCAATATCTAATATTTTACTTTAAAGTACTTTCTTGGGTTTATATAATTGTCAGCTTTATAAACAAACCAAGAGTGTCCCCACTCTTGGACATGCCGCAAATTAACTAAAACTTCTTATTTGTTATTTTTTAATTGTTAAACTAACGTTTAAGACAATTGGGAGAGCAGCTGACCGGCAATCAGAAGGGCACGGGTTCAAGTCCCGTTGGCGTCATGTATCTTTTCTCGGAAGATTTTTCAATATGGATGAGTGTTTCAGGCTGATAATTACTGCTTATAATAATTGTTACCCTTTGTGCTATGCATAAAAATCTTGTCTTATACGTTAGTTTAACAATTAAAAAAATAATAATTCATATTTGACAAGTTTAAGTATTTCCCCAATAAATGCAGACATAATTTGTCTCGACGCCATCTAGCGAGGGATTTAACATTAACAGTGTCTCTCTCGCAAAAAATAAAGTTGGTTGTTTCAGGTGGAAAAAAAATAATAAGCAGTAATTGTTGAATGACACACTAGTATGTATTGAATCATTTGGCGGGTATAAGAAAAGCCGCAATAGCTCAATTGGGAGAGCAGCTGACCGGCAATCAGAAGGGCACGGGTTCAAGTCTCGTTGGCGTCATGTATCTTTTCTCGGAAGATTTTTCAATGTGGATGAGTGTTTCAGGCTGATAATTATTGCTTATAATAATTAAAACTTCTTAAGCACCGTTGTGATTTGAAATTCAATGAAACGAAAAATCGCGACGCTAAATAGCGATAAACACATACATCCGTAGGATTAAGCCTGTGAGAGAATGAGATGGTATTATCGGTCTCCTTTCTGTGCGGTGCTTCGTAGCATCCAAACTCTTGTCTACTTTAGTTTTCTGCCTGTTTCACTTTTGCCGCCTGTGAATTGTGCACTCTGTTTGTTTTTTTTTAATTGTCGCTCATAAACCTATTTCATTAAATTAGAAATAGAAACTAAAAAAACTAAAACAATTTTACATGTTTCCTTCATCGTATATATGTTTTCCTAATTCTAGTGATTGTAGTTTAATAACAATGAATAGTTTGAGGGAAGTGTCGCGAATGTTAAAATATACTCCGTCCCAGAAGAACGGCAAAAAAAGTTTCTTCCCGACCCCTTCAGATTAAAAAGTAGATATTTGTAAGATTGTATACAGTGTAAATAATTTTATAAACCAATCCTTGTTTAAAACAATAACGCTGGTTATACGGACGCATAGATCAAACAATCGGATACAGAATTGAAACACAAACAGAGGTAATAACCCCATCAGTATTCGTCACTCGGCACTCGGCACTCGGCACTCGGCACTCGGCACTCGGCACTCGGCACTCGGCACTCGGACCATCCGACCCTTGTTTATCTGGTCAGTAATATCTCTTTTTGTTTATATGAACATTGTCCCAAAACAATTATTTAGTGTTATTTATGAATAGTTAAGATATGGATGTGTTATTTGAGCAAGCCTTGCACAAGGAATGATCTTGTGAAATACACACATTTAGTACCTAACACTTAAAATTATTATTGGTCGGTGAGACATACGCATACATACACACATACACACATAAACACACACACATACATTTGAACGAAGCCCAAAGGTGAATAAATTGCCGACATCTGTAACCGAAGAAGAAATACATAATTTTTCAAACACAATATATGTAGGTGAACCACAGACTTAGGTGATAAAACAACTTATATTAAGAATTAAAACACATTTACATTATACTGTATAAACACATATTATATTTGTCAAACTGAATATAACTCTTTATGATTATTTTTCTGTTTCTATGGAGTTATACGTATGTGCCTGTTATTATTATTGAAACATACTTCTTTTATTTACTACATTTTTATTAATTCATTGTCTATTGATGTATCTACAGTTAGTGATTTATTTTGTTTGTTTTTATGTTTTCTATTTATTCATTGTCCAATACATGAATGTAGTACCTATCCTACATCTGATTATAATTATCTTATATATTATTGAGACTTGAATACTGTTAATTGTATTTAATAATATTCCCTTTTATTTATTTACATGTACAGTATCGTCTCTGTAATCCGAATTACCGGGTGACAGAGTCATATGCCCGGTATATGAGTAGCTGTATTTCCTCGCTAAGTGTAAGATTCCTCGCTCAAATTTAAGCAAGCTAATCCTTGATAAGCCGCAAACTAGTTACTTTTTTTAGACACCGGGGTGTTAGCAGTGACACATGTTAAATTTGACCTTTACGTAAATTGTAAAATCCATTTTCATTACGTCTTTCCTATTTCATATTGTAAGGTTTATAATTTTTAACTTATAAACCTTACAATATGAAATAGGATAAATTGTTATTGTAGTACCTTCTTTGGTAATTTTTTTATGTCCCAAAATGAGATCAATTAACATATTTGGATTGGTAAAAGAGCCAACGGATTGTTGAGTTATATTCTAAACATCTTAAAGGATTTCTAAAGTTTATATAAAATATAAATATTGTTAGTGTCTCTAACTAGAAACCTCCTAGAATATAATTCTCCAATATCTGTCTCCTTATGGAAACTATAATTAATACTGTTGAAAAAGTTCAACGCTAATTTAAAAAAAGTGCTAATTTCAAATTTATGCTGTTGAAATTATCGAGATATTATTTGGTTTTGCTCCAGTGACATTATTTTAATAAAGGGAGAAGAATATGAATTGAAGTTGTATATTTATTTAAAAGTTTAAATAATCGGTTGGACAGCCATAAAATCCTAACGTAAATGTTGCTTTATCCTGTATGGTTGATACTAACTAGGAATTGTTGTCAGTATCAGCGCCCTTGAGGTGATTTTTCACGAAAATGGCGCTATGTAAATGATCCAAATAATATTATTATTATATTATTGTGACAATAATACAAGCTTGTGTCTTGTAATTGTAATTCTGCCATAAATATATGACACTGTTGGTGCAGCATATGCTAATATGGTCAACATGCCCTTGTTCGGGGCTGTGTTGAAATAACATAAGGTTTTACTCCTGAAGCACAACAACAGTTTTGCAGACCTAACTTTAGCATTACTTTTGTTCTGTTACTCTTCCTGTTGTTCGCCATATTATTAATAACATTTCTATTAAACTTTTCTTTCAACCACTTCTATGAGCACATCGTTATTGATGTTTATAATAATTTGATAATTGCCATTATGTTTTAGTTTATATAATTTCTCTTGCTGGTTTACTTTGGAAGTTGTTTACGTTGTGTTACTTTTCTATGTTATTATTACATATTTATTCTTATTGTACTGTTCTATTCTGCTCTTATTTTACTGTTATAGTTTCTGTAACAATATTGTAAAACCTGAACACAACTTTGATAGTTATTTAGAATATCACAGGCTATTAGGTTAGCTGCCATTGCTCTAAAATCAAATAAAAAATATGATATTAGCGATGAGGTACTAAATTATTATTTACCAGATGAAAAGGAGAAAGGATTAAATTGTAAACTGAATTGATTGAACTGTAAAACAATAAATGTGTCTCTCGAAATATCATGTGTTTTAATTATATTTATGTATTTGTTCCTTTGTTATTCCTATTTTCCATCACAACTATCTGTCATATAACTGACTATGGGCTCCTTCGAAACCAGAGCTAAGTTAGCGTCTCAGAACCTGGGCGGACTGTATAGGGCGAGGGCCCACAGATACACAACATAGTAGGTATACAACTGATCACCCTGTACTGCAAGTATTCCAAGTGCATCCCCGCTGTAGGCTAGTAGGCAGCCACCTCCGGTTTGCAGCCCCAAAATACCCGAAAAACCCTTGGCACTGTGCGGAAACGGGCAGTCTGTTTTATGAGAACAATTGTGTCTGAATAACTGTCTTAACAAACGGACTGCAATCATTGGAGCACATACTTCAGGTGGGAAACCTTGGGCTTGGCTCCACGTAGAATCCCCAATGGCGACATAAGTATTTTATGGATTTAAGTAGTTTTTAACACTTGGTTAGTACACAATATTTCACACTAGAAAAAAATAAGATGTAGAAATGTAGCTTGTGCAATGATGGAGGACAGGAGCTAGAATAGAGGATTGAACTAGTGACACCACACTGGAACCATGGCTTTGGACAACTTTGCTACTAACCCGTGGATGACAAACATAATTAAATAAAATGCAAGTTTATATGCACTTTGTTTAATAATGATAGATTAACCTAGAGATGTATGGTTCTAATATTTCATACACACACTGCAGTAATAATAGTGTAACCTAGAGATATATAATTCTAATATTTCATATACATACACTGCAGTAATAATAGTTAAATCAAAAACACCATGAGTCACCCAGAGCCGACGTGGCTACTAATAATAAATTTACCTCCCTGAGGTCAAAATCTCCGTCCCCAGATAGAACTGTAGAGCCTACAGCTAATGACGATACGCCAAAAAAATTTGCGCGTATCCCACCTATCGTATTACATAAAAAATCAGAAACTACGGCCCTTCTTCGCTTGCTTGAAGATAAGGGTATTGATTTCATGGCTAAAAATATGGGGAACGGTCTCCATATCATCACTAAAGTGCCGCGCGACCATCATGCAGTCACGCGCTACCTATTATCTAAAAAGTGGAATTCCACACCTTCAGACTGCCCGAAGAGAAACCTCTGAGGGTGGTCCTGAGAGGCATACCTGAGGATGTCTCCACAGAAGAAATAAAGGATGAATTAATCCGTAAATACCCGGAACAAGCGGTCCACCGGATGAAAAATGGTAGAACCAAGGCACCTATCCCCCTCGTGCTCGTCACCTTGACGAAAAATGAAGCGGGCAAAGACATCTTCAATTCGCTGACGTCGATCTTCCATCTGAAGATCCAAGTAGAATCGCTTAGAAACAAAGCTAGAGTAGGACAATGCTTCCGTTGCCAGGCGCATGGACATTCGGCAACGTGCTGCCATTAAAGTGAACGTTGCGTCAAATGCGCGGGTCAGCATAGGTCATCTGACTGTACAAAGTCTCGCGAGACTCCGCCAAAGTGCGCGTTGTGTGAAGGTGCGCACACAGCCAACTATGGAGGGTGCCCTGCCAGGCCCGAAAAGAATTTAAATTTTAATAGGAATAGAAATTCCAATTACTATAAAAATTACAACAACAACAAAATAAATAGTCGTAATAGTCAAAACAATAACTACCAACATAGCCAACCGCAAAGGCAACCAAATCAAAGGCAAAATAGTCAAATCCCAACAAATCAGACCTCACCTACAGCCTCTTTGGCGGAATTTCCCCCCCCCCCCCCTCCTCCCCACTCCCCCCATGACCGCCAATACAGCCAATACAGCTCCACCTACCCCCCCACCGTAAGTGGCCTGAGCCACATTATTATAAACCCCTTTCCTCCCAGGAGCGAGAGCCCCAACCCGCCCAAGAGTCTCAACGCGCCTACAACCCTGACCTTCCCCCGCCCACTTTAGATAAAGTTCATAAACAAGCGCTTATCGAACAATTGGTGACGATTACCAAAGAGATGGCTACAATTCAATCAATTTTAAATTATTACGATGTCTAGACAAAATGTTAAATTAATCAATTTGCAGACGACCTATTGGAACGCCAACGGCTCTGTCCTAACGCACAAGAAGGAAATAATTGAATTCCTACAAGATTACAGCATCGAAGTGTTCCTGGGACCTGGCTTAAGCCGTCTAGGAACTTCAGAATTCCAAATAATATAGCCTATCGTGACGACAGACTAGCCAATAAGGGAGGCGGAACCGCCATCTTGGTTAAGAACAACATTGACCATCGTCTAACGCATTCATTCTCTAGTGTTAATATTGAATCCACATCGGTAATAATAAATACCTCTTCTGGACCACTTAAATTCATTTCAATCTATGTACCCCCTAACCGTCAATTAATTCCAACCGAATTAGACAGCCTCCTGTCCGAAAATGTCCCCACTATAATAGCTGGGGATATGAATGCAAAACACGGATCTTGGCATTCCACACAGAATAACACAACAGGAAACGTGCTCGCAAAGTACGCGAGTACCAAACCTATCGTAGTCGATGCCCCAGATAGACCCACGATTCATCATCACAACGGTATTCCGGATGTGATTGATATCGTTTTACTTAAAAATACTAGTCATTTACACTCCCTCAGAGTACTAAACGAACTTATTTCACACCACGATCCAGTTCTTCTAACTTTAACAGGAGGCTCTAACCCTCTGGTCCACGATAATCCTCCACGCACTAAAATAAAATGGAAAAAATTAACCGAGCTGCTAATTAAAAACATAGTTATACCTACATCAATTCCCGACGAAGCCTCCCTAAAAGCCGCTGCCTCCAACTTTATCCAGACAATAAAATCATGCATCACCGAGACATCTGATGAGATTCCCAACGTCACAACACGTCACGGAATACCCGAAGAGATCAAAGATCTTATTAGGGAAAAAAATCTTGTTAGAAAGGAGTGGCAAAGATCTTGCAACCCGATAGTGAAACAACATCTTAATCGACGTAACAGAGAAGTGCGCGATGCCCTCGGCGAATTTCGCAACGAGCGTTGGCACGATTTCATTTCAACTTTAGAAGACGATAGAGCAGCTTACTGGAAGCTCTCCAAAGCACTAAGATGCCCGAAAACTAAAATCTCCCCGATTCAAGGCCTCAACGGAAAAGTTTACTCCGCTGCAGACAAGGCAGAAGCCTTTGCAGATAGCCAAGTCAATTCTCTCCAAACACCGATCACGACGATCCTGCTTTCGTAGCAAAAGTGGATTCAAAAGTAGAAGCAATCTTAAATCTAGACCCTGGAGACCCCCCAATCAGGTGCACAACCCCTAAAGAAATATTAAATATAATTAGAAAATTAAAGAAGAAGAAGGCCGCCGGGCCCGATGGCATTTCAAATAAGATTTTAAAACATCTCTCAACTAAAGGCATCTGCGCCATAACAGCTATCTGCAACGCGTCACTTCGGCTGCGTTGCTTTCCTAAGGATTTTAAAGAAGCTGACGTAATTTTAATTCCCAAACCAGGCAAGGATCCATTATTAACGGAGAATCATTGGCCAATTAGCCTCCTTCCATGCCTAGGTCAAATCCTGGAAAAAGTAATACTAGCACGACTAAATGCATTCACAAATAAAAGTAAATTCTTACCAGACTTGCAACACGGTTTCAGAGCAGGTCATTCCACCTCTCACCAACTCCTACGTGTGGTGGAACACATCACGGACGCATTCAATATCAAGAAAAAAACAGTAATTCTCTCACTCGATGTTAGTAAGGCTTTCAACAAAGTCTGGCATAACGGCCTCTTATATAAAATGTACTCTCTTGGTTATCCATTAAGACTTATTCAACTAATAGCCAGCTACCTAAGAGATAGATCCTTCAAATTCAAAGTAGAAAATGTATTCTCCACATCCCGCCCCATATCAGCTGGGGTCCCACAAGGCAGCCAACTCTGACCATCCCTATACAACATCTATTGTAGCGAGCGATATTCCTAAACCCGTGGATCACAATGTTAAAATCACACAATTTGCGGATGACACTAACATCATTTCTAGCTCAACTGACGAGGCCACTGCTACACGCCGCGTACAGATACAAACCACTCTAACTGAAAAGTGGTGTAAACAATGGAGGATATCTATTTGCCCGACTAAAAGCGCCGCGACCGTTTTCTCAAAGACACGGTCAAGACGGCCCCCATTCATTAGACTGTTTGGGGAAAATATTCCATGGGAAAAGTCAATTAAATACCTAGGTGTAACGCTTGACTCCAAGCTCACCTGGAAGAAACACATAACTGGATAAATTAAAGCAGCTAATAAATGTTTATCTTCACTCTATCCAATGATGGGAAAAAAGTCGTTTATCAACGGACAACAAATTACTTTTATATAAAACAACCATAAGGCCCGGCTTCACCTATGCTTGCCCCGTTTGGGGGCATGCGGCCCCCAGTCGCTTAGAGAAGATTAAAATATTTCAAAACAAAGCCATTAGACTTGCGCTTAATGCGCCTAAATAGAGTAGAATTTCTTGTCTCCATAAAGACTCCAACATTCCGTTGATAAAGGACTTCATTTTCTCACAAGCAACTTAATTCTACGCCGGCCTACCCGGCCACTCAAATCCCACGATTAATACGCTCGCGAAATATAGCGAAAATGATAATTTTAAATATAAAAAACCCAAGATAGTCCTCCGGAAGGAATAAAAAAAATCTGTATACAGTCGCAGTATAGTTTTAATCTCACTTTCAAACCAACCATAATAATAAAATACCAGTAAAGTGTCTATAGATAATCCATTATATAATTATGTTAGAGTCAGTAAACTCATGTTTAGGAACTCTGAAAAATAAATCTCATGGGTAGTTCATCGATCCCTTTACTAAAAAAACCATTCGGACGGGAATCAATAAAATCTTTGAAGGCTGTTTAGACTGCCGCATCGGAGTTGAATTTTTTCCCTTGCAAGAAGTTATCCAAATTTCGAAAAAAATGGTAATCTGTTGTCAATGGTAATGTCCGGAGAGTACGGTGGATGTCTTAGACATTCCAATTGAAGCTCCTTTAATTTGGTAGTCGTCTGTTGTGCAGTGTGTAGTCTAGCGGTCAATGCGCGTTTGTTGATTTGCTTCACTCAATTCGTGAGGAACCCACCTTTCACTGCCCACCGCTCCAGGCCCATGTAAAATAATAATAACTATTCTCCATTGGTCACCATGAAACAGGCAGCTGCCTAGTTTAGTGATCTAATGAATCTTCTCAAGTAAATGTGTTAATTATGTAACATGTAGCCTTAAAGGCACAATTTTAAATATACATTTTCTTTGTGTTGTTTTGATTTATTTTGATTGTTCTCACGTGAACGAGAATATCTGTAAAGACCATGGACATATGAATGAATATATATGGACCTGCCTTAAGTGATAAAAGCGTATTATTTCCCCCTTCCCATACCGGTTCCATGGAGCTGGCTGGGCTTACGAGAGCCTCGCTTGAATCTAAAAAATGTGACGTCATCATTCTTGTCCTCACCAGCGCCGAGCTAGAGAATGTTGGCAGTTCTCCAGTGAGCTCGTCGCTGGTTACAGGGGTAAGTAAATTATGAAACATTTGTAAAAGTGTCTTAACTAAATACGGCAACAAAATATTCTTCTGTGAAAAGTGGCGAACTTTACTTTGCCGCATTTGGACTTCGCAAATATGTTGATAACGTTGCGAGCAATTCGCGCTCCCATGTAAAAAGGTCCATTCATTCAAAAGCAGATTTTGCTTTTAAGAACTTAATGGTGATATTATAATGCGAGATGCCTATATACTGTCAGACTGATTTTTTAACGGATTACAGTCATCTTTCCCCTCTTCGCCCCCCATAGTTTGGTTTTACCCCTCGTCTGTATCTTCTCGTCTATTAAATTTGGATGTATATGGTAAAAACAAATAAAAATTTATTATTATTCAATTTGTATTGCAGTTTGTTCTTTTATATTGCAGGAAGTCTCTCAGGACGACGAGCATGCCGGAAAAAAGTTCCTCTTATCTGGAATGTCGGCTCATGTCGTGCTGACCTTGCTGTCTATCGGTGCTACATTTGAAACTCTCGATGCTATGGACAACGCTCTTCATGTGAACATTGAAGTGAGTATTCTCGACAGTCTCGTCCAAGAATCTTGCCTTAGGTATATGTGTACAACAAAAAGTTGAGAAAAGGTGAAGATTTGGATCTACCTCCACAAATTTGGTAATTTCCTCTAAAATATTCATTAGCAACTTTTCTATGGCCCGCGAGGCTTTTCGCACATCTTGGCTAAATAAAATATTAAAACACTAGCGGTAAAAAATATTTATATATATTATATTCGAGCATCAAGCACCAAAGTCCATGCTGAACTCAAGACCAATAGGGCGAAGGAGCCTGGGAAAACACCGCCCTTGAGGTGATTTTTCACAAAAACGGCGCTATATAAATCATCCAAATATTATTATTATTATTAAGACCAAGACTAAGATGGAGCGACATCATCCTCAAAGACATTTCCATCTTGGAGCTTCTAACCTGGAGAGAGCTGTCATAAAACCGAGATGAGTGGAGGAAGACTCTTGAGGAGGCCAAGATCCACCACGGGTTGTATAGCCAATAGTGATGATGATAGTGGTAAAAAATATTTAACGGTTTCTGTAAATAAATTTTGTAAAATGGTTTTGCGGAAAACTTTTTTTTTTTTTACATGAGCTCCACACAGGAGGCCCTGAGGAAAGTAATTTCCCCACAGGGCCTATGACATCTCTAAGGATGCTGTGTGGAGGGTTTTTTTAAGGAAAGGGTGTAAAGGAGAGGACTGGGAAGGAAAAAGGTTTAATGGGTGGGTAGGAATCCGGGGTTCAGTGTGTCCTGATCATCCACCTCCAAGGCCTAGACCAACCTCACCCCATGAATACGGGCAGCCCTGCTAAATCACCAAACGTAGCGAACCACTCAGGGTGTCCTATAACAGAGGTGTTGGTTATCCAATAAAGGTTCCCGGGCGGCGGTACCCATTCCCGCCTCCCAACTTTAGTCTTGATATTTTAATATTGGTGACCGGACAACTCAAAATTGTGATGAATTGCATTGATCAACAGTGAAAATTAGAAAATATCGTAGCTTCCCACTCTAATTTAAAAAGAAAATATCAATATCTTATAAAACGGACACACCTACGACATCTATCGGATCAAAGTAAAGTGAATTCATATTTACGGTAGGGATCTATAATTAGACAAAGTGAGACGAGTATTGATTAAAAAATCACAGATGGTATCAAAAAATAACCACGGACGAATACGAGGATTGAAACAACCAATTAAATGGCAGGAAAGGCAATTAAAAATCAAATTGGCCTATCAGCAAGAAGAGGGCCGAGCCCATTTTTAGAACAAAGGATCGACCTTTGGACTCGGCAATTAAGAATGTAATTAATTATCCTTTCGATTCCATCGGACCGAGAGGTGAATAAACTCCATGGGAAGAAATAGTCGATTCAGGGACATAAGTACGATCAACCCGAGAAATGTTATGGATAACGGGTACATTTCAGAGATCGGAAACCTTAGTTCTCGAATGCATTAAAGCATTTTAGGTGCGAAAAAACACACTTGAATAACGATGTAAAAATTTTATCAGTAATATATTGAGTAGAAAACGCAGGGATCGAGAGGCACGTCTGCGGGAGGATTTTCAACTATAGAATAACTATGTATGACGGCCGAGATGATCGATTCGAGGGAAAACGTGCTAAAGGAAATGGAAATGTTGAAAAAAACAATGGAAAATTATTGTTATCAATTCTAGACGGAGCGAGGATATTACGATGAAAGATTTAGGGAGAAAACGTCAAAAAAATGAGAGTTTTAAAGAGTAGACGAGGGTACATTTCAGAGGTTTAGTGCAGTAACAAGTGTTAGAGAGGAAAATAGAGTACAGTACAGAGGGGAGTGGAAAATGCTGAAAACATTGCGATAGATTTAACTCAGGAAAAGGAGTCATTTTACGTAATTAAAATGGAGATTATAGTGTAACATAGTACGCGACTGTAGGGAAAAATGAGACATTACAATGGTTGCCGATCTCAGATGTATTTTGTTGTGATAAACAAGGAATATTCGAACATGAAAATTGTTTAGATAAGAGCAATTAGTCGTTAAAAGAGCTATAAAAATTATCATGGGTCTTACGTAATATTTAGATTATAGAATTCACATAAAAGTTAACGACACTGAAATAAAAAAGAATTTATTGCCAGGTGGGTACAGAAATTAACGTATACAACTGTAAAAGCATATGGTTTATGGGATTTTGGGTAGGAGCGAGACGGAATTTGTAGGACGTTCTCTATGAAGCAATAAAAATGACAGAAATTTAAAGGCCGAAGTGGGGGTATCTCCTATAAAAATGTTAAAAATGATATATTTATTAATAACAAATAGAAAATGAAATTTTTCAAGAGGCAGCAAACATCAAAAAAACGAGATGGTTATATCAGGGGAGTACAGGGAAGCGAGTGGAGAGAAGATACGACAGAGAAAAACAAAGGAAATCTTAGATTAACAGTGAATAAAATAAATACGGCTTGAAATATAAAAATTTATAGAGATATGAACAATAGCGTAAGAATAAATAAGGAAATTCATGGAAAGAGTGTCGTGAATAAAAGAAAATTCGAGAAAAAATGGAAAATTCAAATATACGACGTAAATAGAGAAAATTCGGTTTTAAATGGAAAGGTTCATATAGAATACAGAAAAACTCGAGGAAAAATAATAAAATAAAAATGAACAATTTGCGAGAAAGACTTCGACATGAAGATATCTCTGATAGGCGAATTTGGGGACAGATTTGGAACATATGGTAGATGCCGTACGCATGGACATGTTGCGAAATAGATGAAAATAGAACTTTAAAATTATTAAAGTCAAGCTAATTTTGTATGAACACCACGACAAAGGAAGTTGGGCGATTAAACATGGATCTTACTAAATCCGGATCTTGTAAGTATGGAAGTACGGGACAGAAATCAAAGGATCAAACGCGGAAGGGATTAAGGGACCGCATTCGACAATAATGAGGAGGTTTCAAGAAATTACGAGTTGATAGAAATTAGATTGGTTTATTACAGGAAATTCAGATACGCTCTTTTGGACCTGAGAGGGATATAAAAGACGAGACAAATGCAGTTGGAGATAGTCTACGGTCGTGGTCGAAAGGGTTGAAAGTTCGCGAGGCGTGACGAAACGTTTGGTAATTTAAAGTTGAAAAATTCTAAGTGATAATTATTAAGAGACTTAGGAAAATTTCACATTCAAGCCAGTGATCTACAAAAAAAATACTTTGCAGTTAGAGTCAGTGAAAATAAAAATAAAGTCAACGCATTAATTACTTGTGAAAAATAAAAGTGCTCGTGATAAATACAATTTGTTTTAGTGGAAAATTCGGATTTTATAATCACTTAATATCGTATTTTTAAACTTAGAAATTTCGCGTCTAATATCAGTGAAATAAATAACTGAGGTGATGTGATAATTAAGTGTGAAGAAGTTATAATTAAATACGTGTGTCCAACCTAAATGAAAAGTGTTCTAACAAATTATAAATATTTAAATTAATTATCTAAAATAATAATAATAAAACAAAATAATATTTTTGTTAAAAATTATCTTAAATAATAATAATAAAACAAAATAATATTTTATTAATACATAAAAGTTCGGAGGGATAAAGATTTAATTTAACAACAATTTACCATCTCGAATTTAATCGTGGAGTAACTATCATTTAAAGTGTTATTTAACCACGAGTTTTGAAATAAAATACAGTTTAGAACGATAGAGTTTATACCTCATTTAAACTAATTAGATTAAACAAAAAAAAAAAAAAAAAAATTCAAGTCAAAAAAATTATTTAAATTTAGGAAAATAAAAATTAATTTAGGAAAATTGCAGCAAGGTTTAACCGTGTATTTCCCGGTCGGAAAACCTGGAACGGGTAAGTTTTTCCAATTACAAAAAATTTCCAGATTCCAAGGAGAAAGGGACATGCAGCAACCGTTGGTATTTGAATTAATTATTATAGTAAAATATTACTCGCTTAAAATGTGATATGTAACTATATTAAAATATTATAAATATAATAGGTATATTTTATATATATATATATATGTATATATGTAATTTTATTGTTCCCAAAAAAAATTTTAATCAAAAAGAAAACACTTATATAAAAAGAGAAAAAAAAGGGTATCGATTCCTACCTCTGAATTCACCAATAGCTATTAAAAGTAGTTATGTGTGAAAAATTTACAAATCAATATTTTATATTTAATTTTATATATGTATTAATATAACTTCAGAAAATCCAGAGCATTTGAAATAAGTTATGATATTAGAAATTATTTCAATCATAATATAATTATACATACCAATATTATAAATTTGAGACAAAGTATATATAAATGAATAAATATGTATACGTAATCGGGTTTCAGACTAGACAATGGCGCAAAGTAGGTCATTATCAAACAAAGAAAAAAAAAAAATTAGAGCCATCTCACACGTCTTCGGGAATGTCTAAAGTAAACACCTCATACGCTTTGAATCTAGGTCACGAGGCCGTCGGGAATGTTTACATAACTCAAATTGTTTACAAAATAAGTCGGTCACTGGGACACTAGCTCGAATACGGTAAAAAGGAGAAAAAAAAATGACCTTGATTAGTGGATATCGTACTTAGGTATTAACTTTTATGAACGGGATAAAATTATTATATTGCGCAATTATGAGAAACAAAAAAAAATAAACACAATCTTTAATTTGAACGTAAAGAGATATCTATCAAACTAAACAATTGAAAATAAACAGATTTATTATAGCAAATCAAATAAGGTGTATTGAAGATTTACCTGAAGCAGTTGATAAATCACGGGATAGTTCAAAAAGGTGTATTGAAGATTTACATGAAGCAGTTGATAAATCACGGGATAGTTTAAAAAGGTGTATTGAAGATTTACCTGAAGCAGTTGATAAATCACGGGATAGTTTAATAAGGTGTATTGAAGATTTACATGAAGCAGTTTATAAATCACGGGATAGTTTAATAAGGTGTATTGAAGATTTACATGAAGCAGTTGATAAATCACGGGATAGTTTAAAAAGGTGTATTGAAGATTTACATGAAGCAGTTGATAAATCACGGGATAGTTTAAAAAGGTGTATTGAAGATTTACATGAAGCAGTTGATAAATCACGGGATAGTTTAATAAGGTGTAATGAAGATTTACATGAATCAATTGAGAATCACGGGATAGCAAGAATTTATCAAAAGTTGAACCTTGGAGGGGAGGGAAAGAAAAAAAAAATACAGTTCAACCAACAGAAGGCAGTGGTCGCTTCTATAACAAAGATCATTAACCAAACCATAGAGATGACGGATCTCTCAAACAAAACCGTCAACAAAACCAAACAAAAGCTTGGAGTTTTGGCGAATCTCCAGAACACATCGCCAAATAAGATCTTAATTTACTTGTATGTATTTATATTTCCCACTATTCTTACGTATGTATTCGGTATCAATCTGAGAATTTCGCAGAATTTGATGGGCGAGATCCGAGCTTGGAATGCGATGCAAGTAGTTTCGTATTGCAAGTTATAAACTTTCCCAAAACGTATGTTTACATATATATCTTTTTATGTACTGTTCATTGGATGAAACGAACTCACTTACAATTAGTGCTTTAGGCCTGTCGGGTCACTCTCGTCTCATTTCTTGAACGTGGAGGGAGGATTCACGACCCGTAACTCCACACAAACCCGTGAGTATATGATTGCATATAGGACGAAACCGGTTCGCCCTAAGTAAATAGTAAACTTTGGAGGAGTAGGAATTTGGGGGTATCTGGGCTCGGGGGAAGACCTGAAGGCAGTGCATGATGGCGAAAGGAAGGTTCGGTTGGGACGCGATAACTTAGGTATCAATCAATCGAACCGTGCCAAAAGATTGTGCGAATTTTAGGTTGACACCTGATCACCTTGCTTACTTGATGGAGGCAGGAGCCAAATTTTGCCAGAAAAGGGTTATTCTGAGTTCGTCAAATATGCAATTAACTAATTACATTAACCTACTAAATCCATCTTTATATGTACCTTATAGCAGCTGAATCAAAATGGAGGGGCGTCCAGCAGATACAAGATACAATCATAATCAAATTTACTAATATTTAACCATTTGAGTTATATTTAATTATCTGTTCAATTAGTCATGTGTAGTTTCAATTAGTATTGTTTATTCATGAATTCATTAGGATGTAGGGAATCATAATAAACGTCAAAGGGAAGTTAGCTCATTTAGAGAAATTACTTAAGGTTAGATTTGCAAGAGAGAGACCAATACAGTTTGAAATTCAACGCTCCGTTTAGAATCAAAAGGGTTACCACAAAAATGAAAGTAATTAAAGTCCTATATCATAAATCAAAAAATTACACAACGTTTGATGGAGTTTAATTACAACCTAAATACGAAAATATTTACGTTCAAAGTCGTAAATAACGTATTTATTAGTTAAGTACATATATCTCTAAAGGTATGTAGTACAAGGGAGCTTTAAGTAGCTTTCTGTAGTTATCAGAGGAAATAAGGGTCCAATTTTCATAAAGGCTTGTGTGACGTAGGGGAGGAATTTTCCATCCCTACCACACATATGCAAAGCCTTAAGAATTTAAATATCGATCAGAGCCAAGAGAAAACGAAAAATTTACGACTGGTGCCAAGTGCCCAGGAGTAAATAAAATACAGACAAATAAACATTGGAAGGAAGAGAGAACGTCACAAAATGAAACCAACTCAGAAGCACCTCAGAAAGGTCATTAAGAGTGATGATAAAAAAAATATTTAAAAAAATTGGCTAAATAGGTTAAGTTAGGTTAGGGTTACCGGCTATTTTAACATTATTATTTCATAGCTTTTAATGTCCTTTCTGAGGTGCTTCTGAGTTGGTTTCATTCTGAGTTGGCATGGAACCATTAATATTTTGCAAGAGTTGCGTTTTATGATGGTAGAAACTCTCCAACTCCAAATTATGTTTCTAAAAACATATTAACGAAAAAGAGATATTTGATATCTCTTCAAAATGAATAGAATACTTAGTTTTTACCCCTTTTATAGCAACGCTCACTTCTTCGGGGTTTACTTAAGGGCCCGCTACCCGAATTACTACCGATTTCTTTAACCGATTTCTTACATATCTCCCACACGTTAAGATTTAAAGCTCTTTAAAAAATATATGTTATTCTTGAAATAATAATAAAACACAAATTATATAAAATACCCTCGAAAAAAAAATTGCAAAGTATGCTCCAAAAATTACTATAAACAAGTTTGTTTCAGTTATTTTTCAAGTCGTATGAAAAAAATCACAGTGTTTCTTTAAATGCTGTTTAAGATAATGCCCGCGAGATTTTTGTTCTATTTGGAACGAGTCGTGTTTTATTAAACATTTTCGCGATTTTCGCACCGATTTTGTCGCTGTAAATGTTAGTGCTCTCCTCTAACATTCGTAATTTCGTATCTCTCCATCTTCTTTTTTTCGGGGCCGGTTGCGAAACCTTAAAACTATAAATATACATAATAGACATAGACAATAGCGTCAATGGAATGGTGTGAATAGAAGAGGGGGATAGAAGAGAATGAGGCACAATAGAGAACTCCAGTCCAATTTTTTTATTTTTTTTAATGAATAAAGACCTTCAAACTTAAATAACTGCATTTTTATTTTTATTTTTATAGTTAGTTTTAATAGTTAAAATAATTGTCAAAGTTTTAATTTTTAAAGACTCCCAGAAACGCACCGTATCTATGGTGGTCTAATTTTTTTACTTTTTAAGTTGTCATTTTGAATCAGTGATGTTATGTCGAGGGAAATTTCCCTAGATCTAGGGGAGAAAAATATTTTTTAGGGATAAGGGAAATCAGGACAAAATCTAGGGAAATTTCGAACTCTGGCAAAAATTTTATTACATATGGCAGTATTACTGGTATTATTTATATATATACGTATATATATTTTTTGGAATTCCTATGAATCTTAATTATTTTTCATGTACTTACATGCCATGTTATTTTTAACACTGACAACTCAAAATGATATTAGGGAACGTACCCATACTACGTGACACGTTTGGGGGGGGGGGGTGGGGGTCTTCAAAATACCACGCTTGGTACAAATGAGCGGCGGGTTGCTTATGATTTTTATTTTGCAAAGTGTTTTTTTTTAATTTGGAATTCAGTTTCTAATTCAGTGGTGAGTGTATTCGTACTTTTAAATTATTACTTCACGTAGCAAAAAGTGTTTTATTTGGAAAATCACGGTATTATTAGTATATTTACCAAGTTCCGATATCTTTCCAATTAATTATCATATTAATTAACATATAACAGGATTAGTGTTACACAATCAGGTGGCTACGTAGGTAATTGCGTAAATGTGAAATTCTAGGGAAATTTCACTTCTAACTGTTGGCAACACTGTGAAGAACCCAGAATCAATAATCATGGCGGATAATGACTTTTAGGTGTGAGGTGTGTTTTTTATTCAAGATTAACTGCTTTTAATATAGAAAAACATTGGTAAAATGTCCACATTTCACCGGTACTGTTATTGTATTTAATCAAAGTGCAATATAAAAACAATAAATCATCTCTTTCATTGCAAATACATGTGACGTCGTGTTTTGTGTCAGGCGTTACTTTGTAGATGCATTGTTTTATGTATAATACATACAGAAACACTGGTATTTATAATACACTGATCATGACGAGTGTGTAACAACTTGTATAAAAAGCCCTACACTAAAAGCAATTTGAAAATACATAACTAAATGTCAAAACATGACATGACTTTAACCTCAAATAGACAAAATTTATTGCAGATTGTCAGCAAATATAGCCCTTTTCATAAATTGTTGAGGGCCTAAATTATGTTTCAATAAACACAATAACTATTATTTATCTAAATCTCTATAAACAGTATGGAAATAAACCAAAAACACGAAATGTTGAATTGCATAGGTACGTGTGCACTTCAAGTCATTTCAAATGTCAATACAATACAATACACAGGTGACAGGTTAACTGTGACGTCACGGTTAACCATTTCAGTAATGCCAACTTAACGCTGTGTTTTCCGAAGAGGTTTAAAAATGCACTTTTTAATAATTTATTAAAAACTCTGCATTTAATATTATGAAATAAAACTTATATATTCAGAATCAGCGTTTCTTGGTCTATATGAACATATTTTTTTAAAGCCATAATATTTTTCACTGGAGTTCCTTATTAACAAATGGAACAGGTTTAATATTGGATCATTTACAAAGTATTTTTGATTATTAGTAATATTCAAATTCGCATTCACGCTCTTCATGATTTCTAGTATTTCTAATTTATCCAACTGAGTTCCATTAAAATCCCAATGTAATAATTCGATTCCACCATTGAAATTAAAAGTGTGATAGTTTTCAACAAATGATTGGCAAACTCCGAGATAAAAGTGATAAAAACTAAGTGGGTATTCTATTGTTTGCTGTGAAGAAGCGACATTTCTTATTTTAATCGTTTGGATTTTCGAGTGTTATCCTACTAATATTATAAAGGCGAAAGTTTCTATGGATGCATGGATATATGTATGTTTGTTACTCTTTCACGCAAAAAATACTGAATGGATTTTAAAAATTCTTCCATTAATAAAAAGATTAATTATTTGCGAGTAATATAGGCTGTATATATTGGGAAGCTCTGGAACTATGAATTAGCTCTGGCGTTATGAAATTATTTATTATACGTTTATTGTCCAGACGAAAAGCAAAACAAATCGTTGCTTGGTAACAGCTTGGTAAAAAAATATATATATATATATTCCAAGTTATAAAACCACATTTGGACAAAAAAATTATACACAATTTGCAACAAAACTCTATAGCATCCTTCCCCAAGACATAAAACTAATAAAAAATCCAATTGAATACAAATCAAGAATAAAAATATGGCTTAAAGAGGTCAATGAGAAAACCCTAGCGAAGACGCTAAAAACGACATAGAAGACAAATGAACTATATTTAAATAACTTTAGTCCGCCTCGGCACAGGACCCCCTAGTGAGGAGGACTAAGAAATACAATATTTTATACTTAATTTCACATTACATTTTGAATGTAAAATTTTTTCTATATAGTCGCTATAATAAAAATAAAAAAAACCATAAGTAATGATTTGACGTGTGCTGTAACTATAAAAAACTATAAAAACTTGGTAACTATAAAAAAACCAGGACAAGACTAAACTTAGTCAATAATGCATCTGGGAATAGAATATAAGAATGCATCTGGGTAACTATTCCCCCATCTAACTATACTTCAAAACGTACCATCAATGTTTCTTGTCTATACTTACCACAGGGACATGGATATGAAAATGCTCTTAGTTCATTCCTTTGTTTGCTTGCTAACGTCAAAGATCAAAACCCAGATGATATTATACTCGTAATTGGAGACTTCAATATGCCCACCATAACATGGAAACCACAAGATAAAAATTCACACTTATCACCTGAAAATTTAAATTCAATTACTTCCTTACTAGCTGACACAATCCATTACTCTGAATTGAATCAATACATTTCCATAAAAAATGCCAATAAACGTATACTAGATTTAGTTATCTGTAGTGAGGAATGCCTTGTATCTCAAGCATACAACCCTCTTGTCAAAGAGGATTTACACCATCCATCGCTCAAAATCATACTACAATTAGACACACTTTCAACAATCAATGCTCCACCAAAAGAAATTTATCGGTATGATAAAGCTGAATATGATTTAATTAACCAACACCTGTCTAAAACAGACTGGTCTTTTACTCACGATAATGCTGACGTTGACGAAGCAATTTGTACTTATTATGACATGGTACTCACCTCCCCTAATCAAAATCATAAAAGAGAAACAAATACTACACAAAAAATGGAAATAAAATAATAATCCAGCAGATTACATAGAGTTTTCTATCAAACGCATACAACAAAAACACTTACAGAAACATTGTTACACCCAATATATAAATTCAGTTGAGTCTAGTATTCCATCTAACAACAAAAGTCTCTGGAATTACGCTAAAAACAAAAATAGGACAAATGGCATACCACAAATCATGAACCTAAAAGACGAGTCAGGTACCGGTGCTCATCAAGTGTGCCAACTGTTCTGTAAACACTTTCAATCTACTTACGTAAGCGATGAGGGCACAGATGATCCCAGTAATATAGATAATTCTACCTGCGTTAATAATGATAACCCGATCGGGAACGTACAAATAAACAACTCATTGGTCAATAAATACTTTAATAAATTGGATGTTACTAAGGGTGCGGGCAGTCATGGTATCTCGCCATATTTTATCTCAAAATGTGTCAAAAATCTTGCATATCCTTTAACTAACTTATGTAACATGTCCTTAAAAAAGGAATATTTCCCACAAAATTCAACGAAGCCATTATAATCCCCATCCATAAAACTGGTTCAAAAAGTAACATTGCAAATTATCGCCCAATCTCAATACTCACAGTACTTAGCTAACTCTTTGAGCGTATTGTGTACGATCAAATTTATATAACTATTGTCCGCAGCATACAAAATCAACAACATGGTTTTTTACAAAAAAGGTCAGTACTAACAAACTTAGTCAACTTTACTGAATATTTAACAAGCAATATGGATAATGGACACCAAGTAGATGTTATCTACATAGATTACTCGAAAGCTTTCAATAAAGTTAACCACTCTATCCTCATTAAAAAATTACACCAATTAGGAATCCATGGCGACTTACTTAGGTGGCTAACTTCATACCTGCAGGAAAGACTACAGTGCGTATCAGTTGAGGGAACTAAGTCTAGCTTTTTTACTGTACCCTCTGGCGTACCGCAAGGTTCTCACCTGGGACCATTATTGTTTAATGTATATATATATATTTGATATTTATAAATGTTTTTTACATGCTAACTACCTTGCATATGCAGATGACAAAAAATATACTTAGTAATCAAATCTATCAATGACTGCTTAAAACTTCAAGAAGACTTACAACGTCTTTTTGCATACTGTAAATTAAACAAATTAATCATAAAAATTTCTAAGTGCAACAAATTATCTTTTACGCGTAAAAAAATAAAATTTCTTTTAATTATAACTTTCATGATACACATATCAATGAAGTAGAATCAATCCGTGACCTTGGGGTAGTACTAGATATAAAACTAAATTTTATCAAACATATTAACGAAGTAATCAACAAAGCAAATAAGATATTGGGATTTATAATTCGCATATCTAAACCTTTTCACAATATTAAAACTATGTATTCCCTTTACACCACGTATATCCGCCCCCACTTAGAATACTGCACACTAATTTGGGCACCGTTCTACCAATGCCATATTGACAAAATCGAAAGTGTGCAAAACAAATTTTTTAAACACATAAACTATAAATTCAAATTACTCTTTGCAAATAACACCGAATCCTCAAAATTTCACAACTTTACTCCACTTCAAACGCGTAGATTAATATCTGATCAAATATTTTTATACAAAATTCTGAATAACGGCCTGGACTCTCCTGAACTCTTAAATTATTTAAGAATTCACATACCTGCAAGGCCAACCAGACTAAACTATTTTTTTCATTTACCCGCGTACAGAACCAACTTTAGAAAAAATTCTCCAATCCCCCGCATATGCGCGCAATATAACATGCATTTTAACAATATCGATATTCTTAACCTTTCCCTTACTGTGCTAAAAAAATACGCGCGCTCCGGTGCTGTGTAATCAATTCACGTGTTAAAATCATCGATTTTATATCGGAAATATATAAACCTTCATAGCTTATCGCTTTTGTTTTTTGTAATTTGTGTAACAAGTGATAATAATTGTAATTTAATTGCTGAAAACATGAAAAAACCATCGTCCGTTGCACAAAAAACGGGCGAGGATACCATCTCAAAGGATTGCCCGCGAACGACTGAGGCGCTAGCCGCTGGGCTGCTACCCAATACATACATACAGCTATGTATGTTTAGCTACTACGCGATCGTAGGTATCGACGGTCGAAACACAACACGGCGGTCTCTGTTTCTCGTGTTCCCGTATAGCAAAGTAGAGCGAGACGTCACATAGCGTGTCATCTCCCCCCGCACACTCTTCGCGTATCATGGTCCACACTGGCACATGGTTGATTGTATTTGTGGTTTATTCCCGATATTTAACAAAATATCTCTGATTTTTAATTAAATTTGCTAATTATTTTTTAATTCAGTGTGTAAATGTATAACGGAGGAATACCTAAAATCTGAACCCAGAATTCATTATATTTATAGAGATATAAAAGTTATTAGAAGCAATGTGTAGTATTTACGCATTACAGACCAGGAAAGGTTAATAATACTCTTGTGAAATACCGATACGAAGTCAAGCGTATGACCACAAATGTTAATTAAATTAATGCACAGCTATAGAAAAGGTACAACATGAGCATCTCCTGTCCCCATCCCATCTTCCTCTGCCTCTTGCCCTTTCCCATTCCTTCTTCCTTCTAATATACAGACTTATAATTTAATACAGACTGCAATGGTATTCCGGTTAACTGTACGCAAGATACGAACTTACTAAAGTATTCTATTTGCTTCAATTAGGATTTACTTGATAAATATAGCTGGACGGATCATTAGTTGATAACAAGCAAAAACATTTGACATTTAACAGCCCGTAAGTACTACTTGAGTCAAAACAAATGCTATTAAGAACACTGACGAAGTCAAAAATAAATTAATTGCCACCAAAACCGGAAATACTTATTTAAAATATTCTTACACTGCCAAAGTCAAATAAGAAAATAATTAATTCGGCCGTCAATAATGGCTGCAACCGGAAATTAGTCAAATTCAGTCAATTAACACGATGCGTCACAACTCTATTACATTGACATTATTAAAAACAATCTGAAAATACCAGAAAAAAAAACTGTATTTCATAGGAGCACCTTTAAAGGGTTGGAGCGCCAAATGTTATGTGTATTTCTTGGTAGAGCATCAGAATCTCCCTCAAGTTTGTGGGAAGGGAATTACAGTCTTTATCTTCGGGCATTTTTAGTTAAATAAAAGAAATAATTTAGCAGTACAATATCACCTATATTTTAAAGGTATGGTGTATACATGGGTGCCCTCCAAGGGGTCAAGAATTCCACATTTCCTAAGGAAATAATAAAATAACACATAAGCAAGAGAGCATACCTGTGGACCGTAATTTATCTAAATTATCCTGACTCTAACGCTGACGCGAATCACTGTTAATAGGCGACCAGGAGCACGCGGGGTCTCCATAGACAGGAACCGAGGAAGGCCCCAGGGCCTGGGGACTCCTCACCAGGGAACAGGAACCAGGAAAGGCCCCAGAGGATGGGGACTCCTCCACAGGGAACAGGAACCAGGAAAGGCTCAAAGTCTCGGTTGTGCGTACCGGTGAAATCTCGGTAGACGCCGTTTACCGCGCCCTTCATAGATCAGCGCCGGGCCTCCATCCGCCTCAAATATCGAGTTCCGCGAGGATAACCCCTCTCAAAGCCTTGGCCACGTTAATATCATGAACGCCAAACAAAGGATTACACCGATTATCCACACTCAAGTACGAGAGTGAAGGTGAGCACATTGACAATATGGCGACTCGCGACTTCACCATTTAAACTTTTAAAAATCCCGTTTCACTCACGGAAACAACACGGCTCGCGGTTATAAAATAGTTCATGATTCTTTTTTAAAAGGGGTAAAACCCGTAAAGGTGAAACTATCACATATTTAACAAGCAACTTAAATAATTCGGCGACTTGTCGAATTGGCGTCGGCTCCCTAGACGACGAGAATTCAAAAAGTGCCTCCGGAAATAGATGGCGTTATTTGCTAGCGGTAAAGAACTCATCGTTACGGCGATCATGATAAAACGTGAGCGGCCAGTGGGCTTAGTCACTAATTTTTGTAAACCTCCGTTTCATGAAAATTACGGGTTAAGCTACGTCACATACCCGTATTTTGACAGATTCGCCAACTTTGGTAGTCTCTGTCAAATCGTAAACGGAAACGGTAAACCTACAAACCAGGAAATCAGCGACGCCTCACGACGTCCTTGCATTTTGACAAACTTAGGTAGTCCGTAAGGCGAACTGTCAGTTGGAGTTTCTGGTATACCAAATTTGTCCATTCGCCGTCCGGTTTACGGGTTACCGGAGAACGGGTTTGATCTTTTTTTTGTTTAAAAGGTAAGTTATAATATGATTTATTTCGATTTAAACGATTCCTCAACCGAATTGGTAAATCAAACCGCCGCAATATTGGGCACAGCTTATGGAAATATCACTTCGTTTCAACAATTACTACAAAAATAGGTTATGTTTACTTCAATCGCGGCAAAGTGATCATTTTATTGGAAATTTTATCTTGAATGAGAATAGAATTTGAATGCAAACAGTCTGTTAAAAATAGTAGTTTAATACGGTCCCGCTATACCTAATTTTGTTTGTAAATTCCAAATATGAGAACACTCTTTGCCCTATTTTCTTGTTCGTTTTTTGAAAGAAGATATGGATTGCGCTGGATCCGCCCTTGCTTGTTGGGTACAGAGTTAGGGAAATATTTACCTTTACTACAATAGTATGAACCCAATCTTGCAATATTATTCATAATTAGTGTATTTTTGTAGGTTCAGCCACAATGCCAGGTTATCTCCGCCTGGAGTACATGAACAGAGTCATTCTCAGAGAAGAACTCAGAGAAGAAACATTCCGAAGAAGACAATTGAGAGATCTATCGAATCCCATGAACATTCCCGCTTCACTCTTCATAGCAAATTATCGGCTGTCGCAGGACCTATTTACCATATTGTGTGAAGAGTTGAGGCCAATTCTTCCTGTACGCAGGCGAACTACCGGAGTTGCCTTGGAACTTAAAGTGAATACAAAATTATTTCTGGTTTATCACATTCTTTTTTTTTTTCATTGCTCGTACTCATTATATTTAGTTTGTATTGTTTCTTTCTGCCTATCTTCTCTTATATTTTAATGTATTTGATTTGTACACATACTTAAAATATATTATATTTTTAAGGTTCTAACGGCACTGTCGTTTCTTGCGACAGGATCATATCAAAAAATTGTGGGAAATGATTTTCATTCAAGTCTTTCCCAAAAATCAGTCAGCCGACACATGAATGAAATTGTGTCAGCGTTAAACCAAATAATGGACCGACATATCATATTCCCAGGAACTCGGGAGGAAAGAAATTCAGTAAAACAAGGGTATGTTTTCATTTCATATATTTTATTTTTACTTTTTTTTTCACACACATAGACGGGCATAATACCTTTACATGAAATGACATATAAATGTGAATGAGGCTAGGAGTGTGTGCAAGACAGAGTTGTTTATTGTTGGGTGTTGCTGTGTTTGAAACAATAAAAAAAAAACTAAATTCTATAACCATATTAATAGATTTATCTACATCTGTTTTAATTATAAAAATTGTACATGTTTCAGATTTTATGAGAAATTCCAATTTCCAGGGGTAATTGGTTGCATCGACGGAACTCATATAGCCATAATCAAACCAAAAGTGCACGAAGAGGCATTTTTCAACCGAAAAGGTTACCATTCATTAAATGCTCTCATGGTAAATAAGCATTTCGCTAAAAACATACATATTTAATTAACTTACATAATATATTATCATCACACAGCTATCACGTAATATTATCTTAATATACATTGCAGATTTGTGACTCCAATCTTAAAATAATTGGTATATGTGCGAGATACGGAGGTGCGTCACACGATGCCCATGTTTGGCGGATGATGGCTATAAAACCTCCATTGGAAGAAGTTAGAAATCGAGAAACTTTCTGGCTTTTGGGTAAACTTCTTTTATATTTAAAGTGATCAGTATACCTACAATGTTTTATTGTATTTGTTTAAATGTATGCGTGTGTTCCATATGTTTCAGGAGATTCAGCATTCCCATTAAGGCCCTGCATGATGACTCCTATTTTGAATGCGTTACCGGGATCACCAGAAGAAAATTATACTAAGATGCAATGCAGAGTGCAAAATTGCATTGAACGGTGTTTTGGGGTGTTAAAGGGAAGATGGCGCTGTTTATTGAAGCATCGTGTTTTGCATTACACACCAAAAATGGCAATGAAGATAACTATCGCGTGTGCTGTTCTTCACAACATAGCTGTTGAAGCCCACATGCCAGAACCAGAAGATCCGATTATTGAAGATGATCCTGCAGAAGGGGTTAATATTATCGATCAACCCGAAGATCTGCTTACGCAAGGTCGGCTCACTCAACGTGAGCTTGTTCAAACTCTCAATCACCATATTTAATCATCAGCGCTCCATCCATGCCACCGTCTTTCTAAAATCAACTAAAATAATCAGATCTTCTGGTTCAAGCTTGTAGGTAGTTAGGTAAGTATTTACCTTTACTATAATATGTACCAAATAGGTAAGTGTCTGTTGCAATCTTAATAATAATTTGTATATTTATGTAGGTACGTTAGCCACAATGCGAGAGTATATCCACCTGCGTTTTTTTAATAGAGCCTTGCTCAGGGAAGAACTGAGGGAAGAGAGTGTCCGAAGACGGGAGTTGAGGGATCTATCAAATCCAGTTCTAACTCATTTAGCATACCCTCTATCTTTCTACATTTGTGTTACTTACAGTGTTACGTAATTACGGTATCGAACCACTTGATTACTGATTTATAGGCAAATTAATAATGAATAACAACAAAATGTTCAATTTAGATACTTACAAAACGAACTTTATACTCACAAGCCTCCCCAGCTAGCTCGATCGGCAGGGTCTCGCCTTCACAGTTCGTTGACAGAGTCGATTCAAGACAACTATCTGACTAATAAATGCAGGCAGGGTTACAATAAACTAGCAGACCCGGCCACACGTTGCTGTGGCTAATGAAACACAACGCCATTACCCAACCTTTATAAAATCCATACCATCCGCTTGCCAGCTGCCCGCTGCCTGAATTGAATATTTGAATTTCTCGGCTTTTCTCCACTATAATAAGCATGTATTATACATATAAACCTTCCTCTTGAAAACCGCATGAAAATCCGTTATGTAGTTTAAAAGATCTATGCGCACATACATTTTGAGCGACTTCATTTTATACTATGTAATGATCAAAAGATCTATTTAAAGACTTATTAATTTATTTATGACTCGATGCTTATAGGAAAAGCCTTTAATCCCAATGTGAACTTTGTATTTTACTGAATCTAAAATATAATAAAAGGGATGATTGGATAATGTATAGAACCGGAGGGCTCTCCCAGCCTCCGGCTGCCTGCCCTTCCCCTCCCACCGAAATCTGGGCCAATGAAGGCACGTCGGTGTGTTGCTAACTATATATATATATATATATATATATAACAAATAATATTAAATATCAAGTACCTGGTGCAAATCATCGTACAGGGGCCGGAAGTTAAAATTCAAGAAAGTATTTTCCGCCGTTGTAACGAAGGTTTTTTGACTTTAAACCCTTCGAAGAATTCCCTCAATAAATTTTACAAAAAAAAAACATTGTTCACATAGAGATTAGGCATTAAAAACCTAGGCAAAAAGTTGTACAGTTTACATACATACAATAAGTTATAAAGTTTACAGTTAACATAAAATAACAAAAAAACAGCAAAATCATCACGTCGAAGCGGCCTGGCATGAACATTTTTAAACGCAGCTTCCTAGGCAACGCAAGTCAGTGAGTAGTGTCCATCGCGTCTAGAATAACAGTCACGATCCTCGCAGAGAAATTTCAACATGAAAGCAAAATAACAACATTATTAGAAAAGTACAAACATTTAGGTTCGAGGCACATAGAGTAACAAAACTATCTAAATGGTAAATGTATTTGCAATAAGAGATCAAAGCGTTGTGATGGACCTTGTTTTAGGAACGCAGGAACCTTGGTTCGCAGACGGAGGCGCTATCGCTGAAAGCATCTCGCGTTGCCTGCAAGGTAGTGTGGAGAGGTGGGACATCTGTGGGACGGAACCCTGCAGCAACATCACATTTTTTAGTCCTGTCGACCCAGAAGCAAACGTAATGCTCACAAAGTGAGGATTATGTCAGCTCCTGGAGGTGGAGTGTACACGCTAAGACCGGTCACGTAGAAGGATGGATCTGTCTATCACAAGCTGTACGCCACTTGTACGCGAATAGAGTCTTGACAAGGGACGAAATGGAATACCCCTTCTAGAATCAGTAAAGTAGTCTTCCCGGAGGTGTCAGGTGTTGGGGCTGATTGGGAAAAGCTCGAAGGCGCCCTCGTTCTCTGCATTGGGCGGATGATGGTGTTCGGAGAGCTGGCCACCCAGTAAGATTGGTAAGTGGAGGAGCCAACACTAGCTTGCAAAAATTTCCTTTCATAATCCCCATTCTATCCCTTTGTCATCTTTATGCTAGCCAACCTTGGTACAAGGTTGTGTTTACTAACAACAGATTGTATCACCACGATTATGCATAGGGCCCAGCCATTGGAAAGCGGAGCAGGGACTTTTCAGTTGGAACAACAATTGGAACCGTCTAGGTATGTACAATTAAAGTTTCATTAACGCGTACAGGAGAGAAGATTTAAGTTTGTAGCGCCACTAGAATATGGCCGATAGGAAATCGATATGTGGGTAGGGGAACACAGTTATACCGTTAGGACCACAGTTTAGGACATACTAATACAGATTTAGATGGGGAATACTACGACGGGGAATGAACTTAATAAATAATAATAACTTAGGGATGCCTCATACCGCCATTATATATGTCTGGCCGTGTTGTAGGTGGCTTGTTTTCAAGCTAATGGGTCCAAGGGGATAGTAAATTTTCCGCTCAGCAAACGCCGCTCTCCTCTTGTTGTTGTCCTGAAACCAAAAGAAAACTGAACTCTAAAAACTATATTGATAGTTCAATAGCTACCGATATCTATTTTAATAATCAAAATTGTATATATTTCAGATTTTATGCCGTGATGATGACTCCCACTTTAAATGCGTTACCGGGATCACCAGAAGAAAATTATACTAAGATGCAATGCAGAGTGCAAAATTGCATTGAACGTTGTTTTGGGGTGTTAAAAGCAAGATGGCGCTGTTTATTGAAGCATCATGTTTTGCATTACACACCAAAAATGGCACTAAAGATATCTAATGCGTGTGCTGTTCTTCACAACATAGCTGTTGAAGCCCACATGCCAGAAACAGAAGATGCGATTATTGAAGATGATCCTGCAGAAGTGGTTAATATTATCGATCAACCCGAAGATCTGCTTACGCAAGGTCGGCTCACTCAACGTGAGCTTGTTCAAACTCTCAATCACCAAATTTAATCATTAGCGCTCATCCATGCCACCATCTTTCTAAAATCAACTACAATAATCAGATCCTCTGGTTCTGGCATTTGAGCTTCAATGGCCATATTGTGGATATAAATATACAATAAATCATAACTTACATATCCGTTTTAAAACCTCTGCGAATATCTTCTCTACCAAAGCTAACACATTTTCTCTAAACCGCCGGTCTTCTTCTCTCTGTGCGGCGGTTTGTATCAGAAGTGCCTGCAACAGTTCATTATTCTTCTCGGCGAGCAGAAGCTTCTTTTCTCTCAAAAGAAGCTTCTGCTCGCCTTGAACCATGAAGCGGTCAGTGGATTTTTTATTAACTGAAAATGAAATATTTTATGTGATTTTTTATAAATATATTTGTTAAATACGATTCTTATTCTTTTCATTGCATCATTTCCACAAAACCTAAGATATTTCAGTGTAAATACTTACACAGTCCTTTACCAGATTGCGTTGTGGCCTTCCGCTTAGGCGTTGCCGGGGTAATCTCCATGTGCAACGCCGGTTCTAGTGTTGCCGGGAGACTCTGCTGGGGTTTTCGCTTGGTGCCAGACGGCCCAGGCGTTGCCGGGGGAATCTCCATGTACACCGGTTCTAGCGTTGCCGGGAGACTCTCCTCGTACAGCTCCTCCGGACCAAGTGCTGCAGGCGGAGTCTGAGGCCGACAAACGATTCTTATCTGCAAAAACATTAGAAATTTCCTATAAGCTTTTCAGCACCCATATTAAAATATAATTGTGCATGAATATACAAATAAACATACAAACGGAGTCCCCTCCGTCCAATCCGTCAACCCCCTCTCTCCCCATTATGGCAAGGATGTTTTCATCCATTTGGGAGAGAGGTGGCAGTTTGCTCGGCCCCCCTCCCGTCTGGCACATCGCAACTCGCAGCCGCGACGCCTTCTTCTTCGTGTTAGATTTAAGGTCCTTCCATGACTGAAACAATTGATAAATGGTCAAACTACTATTCAGACACCGGTAAAATAGATTATTTTGAGTAAGGTGTTTGTTTTAGGTTCAGTAATGTTTATTATAAGATGTACATACTTGCTCCCATTTCTCGCCAGTCTTGCGAGCTCCAAACCCAATGGCATTTAGCCTGTCGGCTAAAGCCTCCCAGTGCTGCCTGTTTTGCAGGCGACCCTCCTTCCCGTCATGAATGCCTGATGCCATGGATGGTCTCTCCCTCATCCATGTCACCAAGCATTCCACCTGTTCGGGCGTTGCCCTTTTTGTCTACAAAGAATAATAATTTTTATAAATGTTTTATATAACTAAGGTACTATGGCCATTCCGGCTAAGTAAGATCTTTCTACACAAGAAAATCAATTGCATAAAGAACACAATGAGTTAATAAAAACTATATATTCGATAAGTTGGTTGAATTTTCTACCTATTGCAAGTATTTATTTAAGCATTTATTAAATACACGCCATCTTATTAATAAGCTATGAGGACGGTAAAATCACCTATTTCACATGGCATAAATGGTAAATGAATAATACTGACACAGTATTATGACAAAATCAAAAATACACAATACCTAACTGAGTTGTCATTAACTGCAAAGAAATTTACAAATAAAAATTACGTACTCTTAAATCAATCATTCAAGTGAATTTGAGGTTATAAAGTCTTTATAAACTAAATACTTTCTGGAAAGTTCGCGATATCTTACGATATATGTTTAAAAACATAAACAAACAATATTTATACAACTTAGGAAACAACATAAGCAATCAAAATTCATATAACTTACGTTCATCGTGGAAAAAATTGAAGTTCCAACGGACATTTACTTGTTTTCATTCAATGATTTTTGTTTTGACGTTTGTAGCCCAAAGACAATCTCAGATTTATATAGAGTTGAAACTACGACGCTGCATCATGGCTGCATCCGACGCCAGACTAAACCAAACCGCAAACCTCGAATTACATATTAGCATTTTCTGACAAGTGGGTTCCGTTTCGCCAAACGGCCAGGTTTTAGGTTTCCGAAACGGAATTTTATTGACTAAGGGCCCAGGGGGCTTACTCTCTAACTCTCGTAACCGCCATTATTTGTGTTTCACACTCGTATTTTCACAGATGTTTGTCAGTTTCGCAAACTTGACACTTTTTATCAGTCGGAAGCCCGAAAGTTACAAACTAAAAATGTATGTGTTTGCTTCTCACAGCGACGCCCGGTTACATTGTCACATTGTCATTTTTGGTATTCCCTATCGCCGTAAGTGAAACTCAGTCGTATAAATTTCGTGTTTGTCAAGCTGGATCGGAGGACCTCCGTTTTATGAAACCTTTGACATTTCGTCTAACGACACATTTCTATAAATTTATACCTATTCGAATTTCTTGTTTTAAAAGGTAAGAAATATGATTTATTTGGAATTAAACCATACCTCAACCGGATTAGTAGATGTGTAACTAATCGCCATACTTTTAGGCACTTATTCGTAATTGTTATCGTAATTACACTTCGTTTTAGCAATTCCTACAACTGACAACTATGTATTTGCACAAAATAGGTTCTCAGTTTGGGTTATAGTGTTTTGTGCGTATTTCGATCGAAGCGAAACTTTTGCAAACGTCGAAGGTTAAAGGGATACTGTTGAAAATTTGAATTTGAATGCTATGTAGGTACCAAATAGGTACGAGTCTGTTGCAATATTATTCATAATTTATGTGTTATATTTTAGCCACAATGGAAGGTTATTTTCGCCTGCAATTTGTTTTGCGAATTTTACGCGAGGACGAGGGCAGGGTAGAGACAGCCCGTAGAAGACAGTTGAGGGATCTGTCAGACCCTATGAGCATTCCGGAAACATTATTTATTGCTCACTACCGCCTGTCGCAGGACCTCTTCAAAGCGTTGTGTGACGAGTTGAGGCCGTTACTCCCTGTACCTAGGAGAACAAGCGGAGTGCCTTTGGAGCTTAAAGTGAGTACAACATATTTATTTTATCATTTTTTCTTTCAATGCCAAACCTCAATCCTGAAAATTAACAGCACATTCCTTAAGTATCTGCTTCATATGAACAAATATTTTTTATGTTTCAGGTTCTAACAACATTGTCTTTCCTAGCTACAGGGTCATACCAGAAACTTGTGGGAAACGACTTCCACTGTAGCGTTTCACAACAAACGGTTAGCAGACACATGCATGAAATAGTGTCGGCTATAAATCTAATCATGCGTAGGCACGTAAAGTTCCCAGGAACGCAGCAAGAAAGGAATGCTGTGAAACAAGGGTATGTTCTGATTTATTATATTTTGTGGCATACCTATTCAGATGATGGGATAATATGTTATTATTTAATGTAATATTTCATCTCTGTCGAACTCAAGAACGAGTCGAAGAAGCGACCCATTCTCATGTGACAAATGTCAACTATGTTGGGCGCGCTTTTGGCTTGTTTCCCGACTATGCACCGGTGACGAAGGAATCAATGACACTAGTTCCTCGGAGCATCTTCCAATAAACTAATGGTAGAACAAGGATTGCATTCCCACCCGACGCCTGTGCTCTAAAGATTGCAATACGTTTGTTAAGTTAGAAGAATCTTTCAAACGGACCGCATGTTTCTGCACAGAGTCAAGGGTTTCTTCATGTAGATTTGAATGGAAACCAATGTCGCCACCTACTTAGCGCCTTTTGGTTCTAACCCTTTTACCTTTGCTGTATTTTGTACACTTACTTGAATTTCATAATGATGATGAAACACAGTGTGGTTTTAGAAATTTAAGCGAAGAACGGTCTGACTTAAAGATTACAGTAATATTAATTTTATAACACGTCGTCTCTATCGAAGTTGAAGCGAGGAACAAGAATAATAACAATAAAATAAAACAACAAAAATTATGAATGTGGTGTGATGTTTTATATTTGTTAATAGAGGAAAACTTAAGTCTCCATAAAACAGTTAGCAATATATTACAGAGAAGATTACACATTTAGAACACATACAATAAAGGTGAAATGGAAAATATATTTTGATAAACATATACATAGTAACAATAGCAATTACATGGTAGGATACATGTATATTGCAATGACAGTATTAAAAAAATACTATATTTATTCTAATCGAACAAAACTTTATATTTTTACTAAGCTTAAGAAAAGCATAGCAATCCAGAGAATATGTATGTACAAAAAATGTAATAGTTATATGAAAAGCCCACTGAATTTCCACTGGTCCTCATTCAGTGATATGTTTTTGTCTATAACGTATGGTTTATCTATTAATCTCCTCTAAAGGTCTATGCCCACTACACCGTTCCATACCATGACCGTAACCGTAGCGGCGCATGCAAAAAAATATTCTTTGTATCACTCAGTATGAAACGCTGCCCACTACCCCGTCGCGTCACCGACCAACACCGTCACTTACCATAACCGGACTGACGGCGAATTCTCAATGACAATATTTTGCAGGTGCCGGTCCGCTCTATGCATGGCACGCGACGGTGTTAGAACGGGGTTCATACGCGGATGATCCCCGTTCTAACCGCGTTGCCACTCCGTCAGTTCCTAATTTGTGTTCAGCTCTGTGAGACGTGCGTCAGCGGTAGACAGACATTTGAACGGGGATGGTACGTCAAAAATCTAGCAAAATCTAGCAAAAATCTCCCATTCGCCAAGGGCAGCTCTCAGCTTGTTGTTCTGAAACAATAACATTAAAAAAAACTGTATTGATAGTTTAGTACCTATATCTATTTTAAGCATTAAAATTGTACATATTTCAGATTTTATGAGAAATATCATTTTCCCGGAGTTATTGGGTGTATAGACGGAACCCACATAGCCATGGTTAGACCGAAGGAACACGAAGAGGCATACTTCAACCGAAAAGGTTTCCATTCAATGAATGCTATCATGGTAAATAAATATTTCGTTTATTGAAATGTATACAGAATAGCTGATCATACAGTCATATAATATATCATACTATTATTCCACCCTACAGATTTGCGATTCCAACTTAAAAATAATTGGGATAAATGCGAGGTACGGAGGTGCATCGCACGATGCACATGTATGGCAAATGATGGCCATAAAACCATACTTGGAAGAAGAAAACAACCGAGAAATTTTCTGGCTTTTAGGTAAATTTCTTTTATGTATACATAAATATTTGTTAAGGTTTGCAATTTTTAATTATATTTGTTTAAAAAAAATTTGAATATTTCAGGTGACTCAGCTTTTCCACTCAGATCCTACATGATGACTCCAATTTTAAATGCGGCACCGGGATCACCAGAGGACCATTATACCAAAATGCAATGCAGAGTCAGAAATTGCATAGAACGCTGCTTTGGTATTTTAAAAGCAAGATGGCGCTGTCTCCTAAAACATCGTGTTCTACACTACACGCCAGTAATGGCAGGGAAGATAGCCAATGCGTGTGCTGTTCTTCATAATATGGCCATTGAAGCTCAAATGCCAGAACCAGAGAATGTGATCATTGAAGATGATTTTAGAGAAGTGGTTAATGCTATCGATCAACACAACGATAACCTTAGGCAAGGTCGAATAACTCAACGAGAGCTCGTTGAGACTCTCAATCGCCAAATTTAAATATCTCTAACCATCTATCCAAGTTCATTCTTTTTTTTTTAATCCAATTCATTTTTATTTCTTCAATAATCACATCCACGGTTCTGGCATTTGAGCTTATATTATCTGCTGTACATGTTTACTTCCTACATTCACATAAATTATACATCTACACATTGTCATCTACATTATTGAGGCTTCAAACTCAGAATGTTGTCATTTTTGCTTCATCCCATTGTTTATTACTAAACTTTGTGGTACATTTTTTTTAAACATTACCCATTACAATTATAACACTAGATTTTTCAGCATGTATTTTCAAATGTCTTTTGCTTACAGAGTAATGGATTACAGCATTACTACATTACTACATTTTACAAAGGCAAGATATCAATACCCGTTGGCAAGTGCAGGATGAGTTGGCGTTGATGCAGGGTCAGTCAAATCTAATTGTATACTTCCAATATATGATGGCTATAATTATGTAAGTGTATTATATGATATACTAGCAGACCCGGCCGCACGTTGCTGTGGCTAACAAAACACAACGCCATTACCCAATCTTTATAAAATCCTAAAATCCACACCACCCGCTTGCCAGATGCCCGCTGCCTGCTGCCTGAATTGAATATTTGAATTTATCGGCTTTTCTCTACTATACTAAGCATGTATTATACACATAAACTAATTAACTCGCCACTAATTATACAATGCTTGCAATGCAACACTGGATATTTGAAAAGGTAAAATCAAATACCTACTTACTCTAGGACATCTATTTTCCAATTTCTTCCATAGAACGAATTTCAAAAGTGACTATAGTACGGCCCGCCAGCCGTTTTAAAATGCACAAAAATATGTTTTCTTTGAATTTCTCAGCTTTTTTCTAATATAATTTACATGTATTATACATATAAACATTCCTCTTCAATCACTATCTAAAACCGTATGAAAATCCGTTGCGTAGTTTAAAAGATTAACGCGCACATACATTTTGAGCGACTTCATTACTATGTAATGATAATATTATTTGTTCAGATGCTTTTCAAAATAAAATACTTTATGTACCTAGTGAAATGTTTTTAAGGCTCTGGAAGTAATTATTTAATAAGACAGAAGATGGGAGCCTTGCTTCTATCAAGTATTAATATTTCCAAATGTCTTTTGTTTACAGACTAGAGTGAGGACGCTGGACATTATATAAAACTGACTTCACCAAGGAAGGAACGCAGGCGGATTATTGAGTTTGGCTCAGCCCAAAAAGCCAACATGCCTGTCAGCATAAATTCTGCGTAAAATTGGAAAAAATAATAATCATAAATTATCAGCATAAATCCTATGATAACTTGGAAAAAAATATGCTCGGCAGATCCGTCGGAAGCTGACTTTATTGGGAATGGGAACTGGGATCTAATAGTAATGAAAGATAAAATACGTGTAGGATTACAAAAGATTTTTTAAATATTTATACTGAGGGATCAGTAGGATGTATAGGTCAAATTAGGAGTTCCACAGAGCCGAACCCTCTGATAAGAAAATATCTGAGTCGGTGAATTGTTTTCCCATTTGGTCTCTGGTAGGTTGACGTTGTTCTTGTATTGTTTTGTATTTAGTATACTTATATAGTGCAATTGCATAGCGTGAATTGACTAGATGATCATTTGAGGAAGTGTGTGAAAGGGTTTAGTTTTTCCTGTGGGGAAAATTTAACCCGGACATTTAAATCTGGTGCGTAAATAAATAGGTCCAATTAGGAGTTCCTCAGAGCCGAACCCTCTGATAAGAAAATATCTGGAGTCGGTGAATTATTTTCCCATTTGGTCTCTGGTAGGTTGACGTTGTTCTTGTATTGTTTTGTATTTAGTATACTTATATAGTGCAATTGCATAGCGTGAATTGACTAGATGATCATTTGAGGAAGTGTGTGAAAGGGTTTAGTTTTTCCTGTGGGGAAAATTTAACCCGGACATTTAAATCTGGTGCGTAAATAAATAGGTCCAATTAGGAGTTCCTCAGAGCCGAACCCTCTGATAAGAAAATATCTGGAGTCGGTGAATTATTTTCCCATTTGGTCTCTGGTAGGTTGACGTTGTTCTTGTATTGTTTTGTATTTAGTATACTTATATAGTGCAATTGCATAGCGTGAATTGACTAGATGATCATTTGAGGAAGTGTGTGAAAGGGTTTAGTTTTTCCTGTGGGGAAAATTTAACCCGGACATTTAAATCTGGTGCGTAAATAAATAGGTACAATTAGGAGTTCCGCAGAGCCGAACCCTCTAATATGAAAATATCTGGAGTCGGTGAAATATTTTCCCATTTGGTCTCTGGAAGGTTGACGTGGGTCTTGTATTGTTTTGTATTTAGTATACTTATATAGTGCAATTGCATAGCGTGAATTGACTAAATGATCATTTGAGGAAGTGTGTGCTCTATAAATCATCCAAGTATTTTTATCATTGAAAGTCATGCAATTATTTATTATTATTTTTACCAGTCCACATTCTGCTTTAGGTATTGTACTTTGTATGGCATTACAACCTCTGTAGTAATATTTTACCCTTGGTAATTTGAGATTCGCCATTCGTTGAAATTTATAATTTATACAATGTCATTTGTGTGAGTAATTAAATATACACTGTATAAAATTTCATTCTTTATGAATTATTATTTAACAAACTTTCGTATTCCCTATCTCCTTCCCTCTACCCAACCCCTTCAGCTCGGCAACATACTCCAAATGGGACAAAAAGCCATCAAGGAGTAAAAAACAAACAAATAAATACATGTAAAAGCCCCATGGGCTTACAAAATAGTAAATAAACAAATTATATCTTACACTTTCGTTTCAACAGCTCAGCCATCAGCGCCTCTCTAAATTTGACCTCTTCTTGCCTTTGTGCGGCCATGCTCGCCAGCAAGGCCGCACCAAACTCTTGCACTTTCTCCCATTTCCACTTGTCGTGAAGGAGTCTCTCCCTCTCGTTTTGATTCTTCTCCCTTTGTAATACATTCTTTTCCTCCTCCTCTTTCAGGAACCTGTCCGAAAAGGCTCTTTTAGTAACTGAAAGTAAAATATTAATAATAATAACATGACGAGAGATGGGAAGGCTGATAGAGATATTGAAAGAAGGGTAAATGCAGGTAACTCTATTAATGGAGGACTGAATGCCGTTGGCGCTAATAAAAAAAACTGTCAAAAGAAGCGAAGCTAGCAGTCCACAATGGAGTCCTGGTACCCACCCTGATGTATAGCAGTGAGGCATGGAACTGGCAGAGGAAGGATGAAAGCAGACTGAATGCTGTTGAAATGAGATTCCACCATGTATGATCGTGTGAGAAATGTGGAGATCCGCAAAGAATGCAAGGCTGATGTAAGCATAGTGAGTAATATTAAGAAAGGGATTCTCAGATGGTTTGGGCATGGAGAGCGAGTGAATTAAGAAAGTGGTATAAGAAGAATATACGACACAAATGTGAATGGTAGAAGTCGGGGACGCCCGTGGAAGACATGGCATGATCAAGTGAATCAGTTGAGACGGGCCATGTAGAGAAGAATAATATAAGAGTATGTATGAGACGATGTATGAATGTGTGCCAAGGCCGAGTTGTTTGACGGTCCGTCCTCTCTGCCTACCCGTGCGGTAAAACGGCGTGATGGTTAGTTAGTTTTTTCATAACATTATTCCCATTCACCCTAAGATATTTCATTGTAAGTACTTACAAAGTCCTTTGTCGGAGGCCTTTCTTTTCACGCCGGACGGTCCAGGCGTTGCGGGCAAAAGGTCTGTCAGCACCGACCCAGGCATCGCGGACAAACCTTCCTCATCCGACTCCGGTAATTGAGGAAGGTCCTCAATTTCAATTTCATTCTGCAAGAAAGTAATGAACTGTTTATTAGGTTTTCACCATCCATATTAAAATATAATATAAAGTAATAGTCTGAAACATACAATCATCCCAGGTATTGTTTCTACTATCAAAGGAACCCCTTCGATGGTTTCTGGCCCGATGATGGCCAAAATCTTCTCATCGAGTGGAGTTAGCGGAGGGATCCTCGCAATCCCGCCCCCAGTTCGGCCTAACTCCACTCGATGCCGCGATGCCTTCTTTATTGTGTTACCCTTAAGGTCCCGCCAAGTCTGAAACAATTGATAAATGGTCAAACTATTATTCAGAAGCCGATAAAATTAGATTATTTTGAGAAGGGTGTTTGTTTCAGTTTCAATAAAGTATTATTATATTATGAACATACTTGCTGCCATTTTTCTCCAGGTTTCTGGGCTCCAAACCTGATGGCGTTCAGGGTTTGGGCCAATTCATCCCACTCTATCTTGCTGGTTACACGGCCCTCCAGCCCCTCACACCTTCCTGATGCCATGGAAGGCCTGTCGGCCACCCACGACACCAGCAGCTCCGACTTTTATTCTGTAGAAGAATTATTAATATGCATTATTATTATTTATGGAATAAATTCGGTGTTTGGGTAAAATTCCTAAAAAATAAAACTAGTTATTTTTATACTAATTTGGGGTCGGGGAATCCGAATCTGAAAGAATTAGGCGTCGGCAAGCAATATTAACTGAATTACAGGACTTTAAAAATTTTTATACACATACAGGAAAATAGCCATTTTGGAAGCATTTTGATTCCTAGAAAATCAAACTAGTTATTTTTATACTAACTATGGGCTGGGGAATCCGAATCTGAAAGAATTAGGCCGCGGCAAGCAATATTAACTGAATTACACGACTTAAAAATTTTCTATACACACACACTTGAAAATAATCATTTCGGAAGTATTTTGACACATTAGTACAAAGATCATAGAAAAACAAGAAATATACAAAAACATGTGCCGGTAGTGTTACCAGCTCTCAAAAACATACCTTATAAATCGACCAAGTCTTCTTCGTCCGTCGTATTAACACATTAACCTGATGAATTACGACTATCTCAACGGCGTATTCTTAAATCAAAAGTATGAAAATTCGTAGTCTTAAAAATGCGTAACCTAACCTAACCTAACGTTAGGTTTGTGTAACATGGTTTGTGCCCCTTTATACCGCCTGCTCGCGTCCCTAACCTAACCTAACCTAACGCTAGGTTTGTGTAACATGGTTTGTGCCCCTTTATACCGCCTGCTCGCGTCACGGCAAAAAAACATCCCTGTTTTCAAGTAGTTTAGCGGCTACGCTAGGTTTGTGTAACATGGTTTGTGCCCCTTTATACCGCCTGCTCGCGTCCCTAACCTATCCTAACCTAACGCTAGGTTTGTGTAACATGGTTTGTGCCCCTTTATACCGCCTGCTCGCGTCACGGCAAAAAAACATCCCTGTTTTCAAGTAGTTTAGCGGCTACGCTAGGTTTGTGTAACATGGTTTGTGCCCCTTTATACCGCCTGCTCGCGTCACGGCAAAAAAACATCCCTGTTTTCGAGTAGTTTAGCGGCTACGCTAGGTTTGTGTAACATGGTTTGTGCCCCTTTATACCGCCTGCTCGCGTCACGGCAAAAAAACATCCCTGTTTTCGAGTAGTTTAGCGGCCACGCTAGGTTTGTGTAACATGGTTTGTGCCCCTTTATACCGCCTGCTCGCGTCACGGCAAAAAAACATCCCTGTTTTCGAGTAGTTTAGCGGCTACGCTAGGTTTGTGTAACATGGTTTGTGCCCCTTTATACCGCCTGCTCGCGTCACGGCAAAAAAACATCCCTGTTTTCAAGTAGTTTAGCAGCTACGCCGGGTTTATGTAACATGGTTTGTGATACAAAAGAACGTGCCCCTTTATAACGCCTACTCGCGTCAAGGAATAAAAACTCCACAATACTAGTTGGTGTACCTTCCTAAAATATTTGAGAATCAATTATAAAAAATAAGTACTTAAAATATAAACATGTTATTTTACGTTATAAATATTACTGCTTAATGGCAACACTTAATTTTGTGTGGTAAAAACATCTATGTTATCGTGTTTTTCTATGATCTTTGTACTACACGTGTCAAAATACTTCCGGAATGATTATTTTCATGTGTGTGTGTATAGAAAATTTTTAAGTCGTGTAATTAAGTTAATATTGCTTGCCGCCGCCTAATTCTTTCAGATTCGGATTCCCCGGCCCATAGTTAGTATAAAAATAACTAGTTTGATTTTCTAGGAATCAAAATGCTTCCAAAATGGCTATTTTCCTGTATGTGTATAAAAATTTTTAAAGTCCTGTAATTCAGTTAATATTGCTTGCCGACGCCTAATTCTTTCAGATTCGGATTCCCCGACCCCAAATTAGTATAAAAATAACTAGTTTTATTTTTTAGGAATTTTACCCAAACACCGAACTTTAGCCTTATTTATTTTTAAACTAACAATGCAATCAGAACGAAAATTCATATCGTTCGCCATACAGTCGATAATTGTTTTTTGCCACTGTCAACCCGAAACTATAATAAATAATCACGTTTCTTACATAAATAATTCAAATGACACAATTTTAAGACCAAGAGAAACACACAATAAACATGAATGTGCTAAATAATCATATAACTTACGTTCATTGCTGAGTAGACACAAAACAAGTTAAATGTCAAAATAGCGCTTTTCCCGCTTGTGAATCGCGAACCATAGACTTAAATTCTTCAATTAGCGAACCATAGACTTCATAGGCGCATAGACAATCCACATTATTTCTATAAAGAGTGTGAAAGTCAAACATAGTATATTTATGGTCAAACATACCGACGCCCATCGACGCTTTTCTAAACCGATTTGTGTCACAGAGTGCAATTTTCGGTCCAATGTGATAAGACTGAGAAACACAGAAACGGTCGACTGTGAAACCGAAACTTATTGGTTTTTCTGAGTAAGTTAGAGAGTAGGCCCCCAGGTGAGTTTAAGATTAACTAGGTCAAGACAATATTTATTTAATCAAAATAAATATTATCGTGACATTACATTTATATATTTTTGTTAATTTCATTTTCATGTAATGGTTATGACTTATGACCAATTAAAATTTTGTATTATATCATAATAACCATTAGCATAAGAAACTGTTTTGGCTTACCTCATTTTAAAACCGCTTCATTTTTAACATCCTGTATAAAACTGCTGTTTATACATATTTATGCTGTCTTACAATAAATAAATAAATAAATTATTTAACTCTTTTTCTAACACCATGCTACTCATATTATACAAGTGTTTGCTATGAATAATGATATTTTATTAAATAATTAAGTGTAAATGTGCGGCGCTGACTTAATGACGAATGATTGATAACATATCATTGAACCACTCCTTGACAACATGCGTCATTGATTTCTTATCTGTAAACATTCCACTAGACTAAACAGGTCATACCTACAAACCTTATCTATACACTGAAGATAAATCAAACTGATATCACCAAATTACGTAAGACACTTTGACACCTACGTCCCAGAAAGGCAAATGAATTACAGAATTTGATTAAGAAAGATCTAATTTCAACTGAAGGAAAAGTTGAGCTTATTTTGGACACATGGACAAGCCCACAACACACTTCTATCCGCTTTTCTCTTCAGTGGGATTAGCGGTCTGTCTATTGAGGTGGCACCCATTCGTGGTAAATGAACGAATATAAAACTCACCTCAAGTTGTATAATGAACTCCTAACAGGATTTTCAAATATAATGGACACGTCACAGTATTGTCAAATATAATGAACACGTCACATGATTGTCAAATATAATGAAAACGTCATAGGATTGTCAAATATAAACTCGTCACAGGATTTTTCAAACTAAAACATGTTTATAAGGATCACACTTCTGATCTGCCATAGGAAATCACAGAATTTTGTATTTAACTGCAAAACAATATAATTTAAAAGAGTGATTAATACAACTGAACAAGTTGTGGAAGGCAACAGTGGCGTAGCGTGGGGGTAGGGGTGGGGGTGGGTGGGGCGGCCCACCCCAGGCGGCACTTTTAAGGGGGGCGGCAAATTTTCACAATAAATAATAACATTATCTTGGAAAAATTTTAACCATTTCAAGTCATTATTTAAAAATGTTCTACGATACTTTCGTTTACGAATACAAATCTTTTTTTATTATTTATCAAAAATATCAATAATTTATTTTTTTAAGCTGCAAATTTCGCAATTTGTGGGAAAACCGTACGCATATTATGAGAGTAATATTAATTAAAGCTGATAACTCGCAAACAGATTCACCCTTAAATAAAACCAGAATTATATTCAGAATGTATTAACAGATGAATTTCAGTTGTGTATTCATCTGCTGATACATTTTGAAAGAGACCATTACTTTTTTCGAAGTGCAGTTATAAAATTCTAGTTGCAGACTATGTATGTGCTGCCAGAATCAAAAATTAACCATTTTCATATTCTGAGGGTAGTTTAAATTCGCCAAATACAGATTTAATTTAACCCGCCTAATCGCAGGAGATGCAAATTGTCCCACACATTTAATTTTAAAATGAAATTGTGAAATTATGTTCCACACATTTAATTTAAAATAAAATAGTGATTGCGATAAAAAGCTAAGATTCAGTTTTATTACAATTTTTTTAAAGAAAAGTAATCTGTATTTAAAATTATAAGTTTATTCTATTTTAGGTACTTTAATTCGAATATTCGCAGGCGCGTATTTTGAGCCAATTCACATTATCAGTATCAAAATTTTGATATTCAGAAACAACAATGTTCTAATAAGCACATCGGAAATATTACTATACCTAGATTTTAGTTTTAACTTTTTTTAGATTCAAATTTTGTTTTTTGCAAAAGGATAAAAAAATAAATAAAAAGGAACATTTAAAATGCATGGGAAGGACCGGAAATTTTGTGTCAAACGTTGACAGGCAAGTTTATAGATATTTTTTCTTATTATTCGAAGTGTTGAACCAGTTTTCAGAATGTAAAATTCCATTTGAGGATTCATCTGCTGACACAATTCAAATGAAAATATTATCTTATTTGAAGTTCAGTTATAAAATTCTAGTTGCATGTACGTTCTGCCAGAATCAAAGAAAAACCATTACCATGTTCTGAGTATACTTTTAGTTTGCCGCTTACAGACTTAATTCAATCCAATTTTGTGTTGAGAATGTAAATTCCCAGTTGTGAATTCATCTGTTGACACATGTCAAAGGAAAACATCCTATTATTTGAAGTTCAGTTATAATATTCTATTTCCAGACTATGTATGCTGCAAGAATCAGTGTAAAACCATTTTCATGTTTTGAGTGTAGTTTAAATTCGCCAGGTACAGATTTAATTTAAGCCAGTACAGAATGTAAAATTCCAGTTGGATTCATCTGCTGACACATTTCAAAGGAAAGCATTCTGTTATTCAATGTGCAGTTAAAAAATTCTATTTGCAGACTATTTATTTAATGCCAGAATCAAAGTAAAACCATTTTCATGTGCTGAGTGTAGATTTAATTCACCGCATTCAAACTGGTTTTGTGTTCAGAATACAACGATAAATTAAATAACGAGTTGCAGATTCATCATGCATCGAGTGAAATTTTACATTTGAGTTACATAATGCTGTAAAATTCTGAGAAATTGATTGTTGCACGCGTAACTATTATTTGGGGAATCAATCAACTTTGGAGTAGAATTTATTAACATGATTTTCGTTGAAAGAATACTCGTCAAATGTGATTATAAAAAAATCCGACTCGTATATAAATGGGTCTTAATAAAAAAATAGGATTTCCGAATACAACCCCCCCACCCACCCCCCCCCCCTCCCCCACCGCTTGATATAACCAAATAAGGGGGTGGCGAAATTTTCCTACTCTCTGATGTTCTGAGTGTAATGAATAATGTAGTAGTTAATAGTAATGTAGTTTTAATTAATTAGGTTTAATTTTAATGTATTTTTAATTCACCACATACAGATTTAATTAAAACCAGTTTTGTGTTCTGAATGTAAGTGCCGGCAGAATCAAAGAAAAATCCTTTTCGTGTTCTGAGTTTAGTTTCAATTCACCACATACAGATTTAATTAAAACCAGTTTTGTGTTCAGAATGTAAGTGCCGCTAGAATCAAAGAAAAACCATTTTTTGTTCTGAGTGTAGTTCTTATACACCGCATTTTTATTTAAATTTAAACCAGTGTTCTGTTATCAATGTAACAATAAGTTGCCGATTCATCGTGTACCGAGTGGAGCTTTGCATTTGAGTTGCATTCTCAATTTCTGAGAGCAGTTCTATATAAATTTCTAGTAGAATTCATAAGCACGATATTATCGGAAGAGTAGGTACTCGGCACATGGGATTATAAAAAAAATAAAAAATATCTATCCCCCCCCCCCCCCCGGGCGGCCGAAACCCACGCTACGCCACTGGTTTGAGTTGCATTCCATGCGTATGCATACCGTTCTGGACTTCTGAGAGCAATTATATATAAATTTGTAGTAGAATTTTTATAAGCATGATTTTATTGGAAGAATACTCGGCACGCGGGATTATAAAAATTCGCATAAAAAATAGGATATCTACCCCCCCCCCGGTCAGCGCTTGAAAATCTGCGGAAGAAGTACCTGTAGAAGTTAGGGAGGGGGGGGGGGGGGGGGCAAAATTTTCCTCCGCCCCGGGCGGCCGAAAACCACGCTACGCCACTGGGAGAAAAGTCTAGTTCAGAAGACGGAGAAGTTTAAAGTGATTCGCAAAGGGTATCTGAAGATAAGAGTTGCGTGGAAGCCATCATTTCATACATTACTTATCTTGCTAGTCTCCATCTTGATATGGATTGAGGACAGTGGCGCACAATGCTATCCGTTTGTCCCGCTGCAAATAAAGTAATGCATTAATGGGGTATTTCCACAAACGAGGAATTCTGTGGAAAATGTACGGAATATTTAAAGATTATTTTTCTGATTTTAATAATCCTACTAAAAATGTTTGATTTTTATGTTTTCATTCGATATTATTGATTTTAAAAACGATCTAAAACTGACCAAATCAAACGGCCCATGGTTGGGGAATCGGTTTGTGACGTCACAAGTGTCGCTGAACTAGCATAAATAAACACTGTCAGTGAGCATCCTCACTCATGACGTTACATGATAGCCACGCCCCAAAATATCGTTTTAGCGGTAATTCCAAAATGGGAAACTTTAACTCGCTGTAGAAAATTTATTCGTCAACATAAAAAAATAAAAAAAATGCTGTAATCATCGTAATTTTTTGCTTAATTTTTTTAAGCAATAAAAAAACACGTGGAAATACCCCATTCTGGTGAAAAAAAAGAAAATACGAAATTTACATCAATAGTGAAAGGACAAAAATTGTTGAAAATTTAAGAAATTAGGTTTGATATGTGAAAAAGATTGAAATAGCAATCGTCACCATCAAACAAAATGTTTAGAATTTAGTGTAGGGGAAAATTGCGTACACTAAAAAAAAATTTTACCTTTGGAATGGTATCCTACCGTGTATAACTTGTCACCTTGTATACCCTTCTGCTGGTGTGCTGGCGGTATCTTCACCCGTCATACGCCGGCTAACACTATTTTCTTAATAACTTGCTTGTTTTTGCTGAAACATGTTTTCATAAATTGTACTATCTTACTAGATAAATCTGTCTCTTTTATGTATTTTCCATAGCATGGCAACTCAGAGAAATGTTTTACTCTATATTGTTACAAAAAAATACAAGGAAAACCACAAATATTCTTGGGTTTTATTATATTTTCTCTAAGGCTAAATAAATCGTTGTGATCAAGAGTTTATCTTTAATCATCGGGTACATCAATATTAGTATTAAAAGACAGTATCGGTATATTAATACGTCAAGCAACAACTTTGTACTCCTTTTTACGAAAATTGCGCGGAAGAAGGAGTATAAAATTACGCACACTTATCATCATCATTACATAGTATAAAATGAAGTCGCTCAAAGTGTATGTGAGCGTTAATCTTTTAAACTACGCAACGGATTTTCATACGGTTTTCACCAATAGATGGAGTGATTGAAGAGGAATATTTATATGTATACATGTAAATTATATTAGAGAAAAGCCGAAAAATTTAAAGAAAACATATTTTTATTGGATTTAAAACGGCTGGCGGGCCGTACTATAGTCACTTTTGAAATTCGTTCTACGGAAGAAATTGGAAAATAGATGTCCTAGAGTAAGTAGCTGTTTGATTTTCGCTTTTCAAATATCCAGTGTTGCATTGCAAGCATTGTATGATTAGTGGCGAGTTAATTAGTTTATATCTATAATACATGCTTATTATAGTAGAGAAAAGCCGATAAATTCAAATATTCAATTCAGGCAGCGGGCAGCGAGCAGCTGGCAAGCGGGTGGTGTGGATTTTATAAAGATTGGGTAATGGCGTTGTGTTTCGTTAGCCACAGCAACGTGTGGCTGGGTATGCTAGTAGTTTATATAGAGAAGGAGTGCAGAATTCTAATATTGTTTTAAATTACGCATAATAAATCAATACAAAAAACGTTACACACACTATATAATTTAAATTAATTATGGTTGAATTTCGGCGACACTGGTTCATACAATTCCTCTGTTGATTGAAATCGATCGAATTTGCGAATGTTCTAGTCTAAGCAGTTTTCTTCTGTTCTAAGAATATCATTTTGTTTTCACACTAAAACATTTTTGAAATTTATACAAGCGGCATCATCGGCAGCAAAGTTAACCATGTCAAGCTGTGGTACCCCCTGCGACCTAACTAACTAACTAACCATCACGCCGTTTCCCCGCAGGGGTAGGCAGAGAGGACGGACCGCCAAACAACTCGGTCTTGGCACACACTCTTTGCCTCACTCACATTCATACATCGTCTCATACATACTCTTCTATTATTCTGACTTTTGACATGGCCCGTCTCAAGTATCTGATTTACTTGATCGTGCCATGTCTTCCTCGGGCGTCCCCGACTCTTTCTACCATTCACATTTGCATCATATATTCTTTTAACACTACTTTCTTCGTTCATTCGCTCTACGTGCCCAAACCATCTGAGGGTCCCTTTCTTAATTTTGCTCATTATACTTACATCAGCCTTATATTCTTTGCGGATATCCACATTTCTAACACGATCATACATGGTTTTACCACACATACGTCTCAGGGGTCTCATTTCAACGGCATTCAGTTTACTTTCATCCTTCCTCTGCCAGTTCCATGCCTCACTGCCATACATCAGGGTAGGTACCAGGACTCCATTGTGGACTGCTAGTTTCGCTTTTATTGAAAGTTTTTTATTAGCTCCAACGGCATTCAGTCCTCCATTAATGGAGTTACCGGCATTTACCCTCCTTTCAATATCTCTATCAGCCTTCCCATCTCTCGTAAACATACTACCCAGATAAACAAACTCATCCACCTGCTCCAAGTATTCATCATTCACTACTATATCGCACAATGTTTTCGTACTCTCTCTTTCAAACACCATGACTTTAGACTTACTTACATTCATCATTAACTCACTGTTCATACATACTTCGTTCATTATAGATACTAGATACTGCGACCTGCAGACCAAGTAAAAATGGATAAATTGGTTCCGGCTAAAGAAGAGGAACGTTTGCGCGGCCCGTTTCGGCTCGTTTCATTCAAATCTTAATTTTGGATTTGAGATCGAAATACCAAACTGAACAATATATCAGGGTTTTAATTTAACAAAAGTGTTTTATTTAATACGAGGGTTAGTCAAAAAGACATCGATGTTCGTATAAGACGGCGTTCTGTGATTCATTTTGGCTATTGAAGGTGAAACACCCATTCGCATTCATGGAAGACTGAAAAATGTGTACCGTGATTAGGGTTGCCATCTTCTAAAATAAAAAAAGCCTGATCAGCGCTTTGTAAGGCCGGACATTTTGCCCTAAAAGCCGGATGTACGTACATAATTTTGGACATAACTTTCTAAAACCTGTTACAAGTCTGTTAAACTAAAAATCTGTTACAGTTGTTTATTAATCACGCATTAACCAATTTAATAACAACAATCATTAATCAGTCTTATCCTTGTCATCAGTTGACATTTGTATAGAATACATGTCAATAAGAAAATAAAAAAAATATTGAGTTTTCTGTCTGTAGACATACTCGTAACATACTAAACTTATAAAACAAACAAACAAAACATAACTCTTTTCATAAAGTCTCGACTTCTCCAAATTATTCAAAAACTACAAAAATCTACCATTATGTATATTTGGCGTTTTCACCTACTTTATCCAAAACGTCGTTTTCTTTGGAAATCATTTAATAAAATCCTTGACATGTCATTTTTAAATTATACAATGTGTACACCATCTTAGCAATTATTTGCAATTTATTGCGTTCCTTGGTCCACTGGGCGTTTATTAGAGAGAAAACTCTTTGAAAGTAATATTCCGCCAATTTCAGAAGTTCGGAAGACAAAACCCGCGCGAACCAAAAGGCCGCTTAACACGTTGTGCCTTGCGTAGCTTGCGTTGCGTTCGTTCTGCCGGCGCTGCGTGCACCGCGTTACACTAACAAAAGCCGGACAGGCCGGACATATAAATATTTGGCCGGACACGACCTAAAAAAGCCAAACATGTCCGGCTAAAGCCGGAGAGATGGCAACCCTAACCGTGATGCAACAGTGGAAGTCAGCACTTCTAGACGATGGGTTCGTCGCTGTAACGAAGCTGAAGGAGCAACACCGCTGGTTGATGAAAAGCAGAGAGGCAGGCAGTTGATTGCAGTTACTCGTAACATTTAGCAAGTTAATGACATTATTGGTGGTGGCCCCAGACAACTGCAGATGTCGCATTATCTCCCTCAATAAAGGCAGAACGATGACAAATATTCATCAACTGATTATTCAACAAAAATTTTTGCAAGGTGGGTACTAAGAAAATTAACCGGCAAGAATAAAGAAACAAGAAAAACAATAGCCTCATAAAACTTGCAGTTTCTGGAAAAAATGTGACCGGAAACGAAATATGGGTTAATTTTTTTTAACCTGATTCAAATACGCAGTCAATGAAATGGCATCACACAAACTCACTAAGGATAAAAAAATTCAAAACTGTGTGATCGGCGATTAAAGTTATGGCGATGGTGTTCTGGATTTGACTGTGCTTTTTACAACACTGGGCACTTGGTAACAGATGGACCAAAGTTGTGGAAATGGATGGAGATTATATTGAAATAATATTCTATTGTGTGATTTTATTATAATATAAGTGTAGGTATGGTGACAGTATATTAAATTGACGTAAAATTACTGCCTCAACACAGGCTACCCTAGTGAGGCAGGTTACGAGAAACCTTAATTGATAATTATAAATCTCTTTCTCTAAGTACCAACTGTATATATTATGTATTTTGTTTTCTCTTATTGACTTTTGTACTTGTGCAACTTTTAAACTGTACTTCTACTGTTCTCATGATATTATTTTTGTTTTTGTAGTTATAAATCTTATAATTTTTTGTTCAATAAAGATATATTATTATTATTATTATTATTGAAAAGTCACAAACTAATCGTCAATAGTGTAGTTTTCAACCAATGTAATTGCATTTTTTATTTCATTACAACAAAAGGAGAAAAAAAATAAGAGACATTACTTTTTTACTGACCCTAGGCTATGGTTGAAATTTAAAAATCCGGCTAAGACCGCAACTCTGATGCCGTGCCGTAAGCAAAATCGTTTTCGTTCCTGATGCTACGTCCAGACTGAAGCCAACCTTCCAACTCCGAACTTAGTTCGGAGTTGGAAGGTTGGCTCAGCGTGTGGTCGCTGCGGCCAACCCTCCAACCCCGAATTCCGTACTCCAAAATGGCGGACATGAAACAGCTGTAGCTACGCTGTATCTTTTTAAATTGCCTACAATTATTACGTACGTATAATCATAAGATTATATACACGACATGTTTTCAAACAATTGTTATACCACTCTCCGTAATAATATAGTCATTTTAATAGTACGCGGCACGGTGTGGACAGCTGCGGCAGGCTGGTTCGTGTGAGTTGGCCGTCGGGATCGCCTCGAAGGCGATCCCGGGCCAACGCGAACTCCAACCTTCCAACTCGAACTTCCAACGCACGAAAACCCCTCCACACGATCGTCCAAACGTTTGAAGTTGGAACGTTGGCCGCAGTGTGGGCTTACCATGAGGTTTGGTATAAAGCTATTTTTGTAATAGAACTGAATTCAAGCAAGTAGCCAAGCAAAGGATGGCGCCACTTACGTTAACACATCCCACGAGGCATAAGTACTATGGAATCGTAATTTTTAGTGTCTCTCCGTATATGGTGATATTGACGGTAATATGATTTTTACTTGTTACTGACAGTTGCGAATAATAGTATCACGCGGCTATATATTACATATGACGTCACTGCCTGTCACGGTTTCTTTGTCCCAGTAACTAGCTGTCAATAGATCACAGTGGATCCCAGAAACCGGCTATTTTTAGAAAGAGTTCTCAATACTCAAACTGGGAATAGTCGAACCAAAAGCAGTCCGTAGGGCCTAGCAGCAAAAACCTGCGGATCGGGTTTTTAACTGCTAGTCATACATATATAATATGAGAGTGAATTCATTCAATGTCTAAAATATATTTTGTTACTAATATTTTGTAATCAATTTAATTATTGCTCAGTCACGTTTTGTTTTAACGGCATTTGTCACGACGTTTTACTTACCCTTTACTTAAACTCATTTTGTTATTTTACAGGCACCAGATATTGGATTTCAAGGCAGGATATTCGTGGTTTGGAGGAGTTTGCCCATTTTCCCGAACAAATAAGGACTTCAGAAAAGTACAATGAGGTAGGTATAATTTATGTCTATGGTACATATATATATATATATAACTAAAAAAAAGAAAAAAGATTCCCGAGTCACAAACAACCAGTAAATATTAGAAAATCTCCTACTACTACCACAGTAAATTGCTTGTGTCGTGATGTAGGACTAAGCCAGCTAAGGAATCTAACACGCAATGCCTGGTTGGGACCCAAACGCGATGCCAAATCAGCCACTGACCGGTCATGAACTAGAAAAGTTCAGAGTACCTAAGTGGTGAAAAAATAGAAGAAAAGCAGAGATGGGCTTAGTTTAATTTAAAAAATTATATTTTTCTAATATCTTATAAGAACTGGTGGTAAATGGACAAGTACTTGTTGATGTGTTAGAATTCTTACCGTCTAGTTTGTATTAAACGAAACCCTGTTCGCCGTCTGGCTTAGGGCCGGCCCTGCCTCTGTTCACCTATTATAATCATATATAATATGATAGTAAATACATACAATGTCTTAAATATATTTTGTTACAAATATTTTGTAATATTTTAATTATTACTCCGTCACGTTTTGATTTAAAGACATTTATCACGACGCAAACAATTTTTATTTCACATGAACAAGGTGGTTAGAAAACCATTTGTTCAAACCAATAATGCCTCAGTGGTCGAGAGGTGAGGTTCTCGATCAGGAATCCGAAGGTCGCGGGTTCACATCCCAAATTGTATTTGATTGATTTGCATTTTTAAAAAAACGTTAATAATTTGAAAAAATATAAGGTACATGTACGGAACGTTCGAGAGTGGAAGATACCACCATTCAGAATTAAAACGTCATTTGAAATGGCTTTAGCAAAGTCTGGTGACCCGATCTGAATAGCTAGACATTTCCCTATCTTCCTCTTCTCCATTTCCTTCCTCTCCCCATCACATCAGCCGAATGTATTGTATTCACATAAAACAGAAACTAAGGCCAATAATTGTTTCATGGAATTTTAACAATTCACCAAATTTTGAAGTTAATCTTCAAGTTTTGTGGAAGTTTTTTTAATGCTCTGTTATTTTTATCATTTTTATGAACCAATTTGCCCATAATGCTGTAATAATGTTAGAATAAAACCTTTACAGAACTTGAAAATCAACTTTAATAATCTGATGAATTGTCCGAATTCTGTGTACAACTGGACAACTGGCCCTAAATTAAACCAATGTTAATCAGTGAAGAAATTTCTGATCACACCATAACCACAAATAATTACATATAAGTTATAAGCAACAGTCCACAATATAGAACTTATTGTCTAATACAGCTTCAACATGGCACGCTTCTTACACTTTCTTCTTATATTGGTGTTCTTCACCCTAACAGCTATCACCAGTGACATCAGTGGTAAGTTGGTGGGTGTTTTTACAAGTTCATCATGTAACGTAAATTATTCGTCGACTAAGGGGTTATAAATAAAAATGAGTTTTGCCTAAGTTCGGTATACCTAGAATTGCATTATGTAAATAATTTAATGTATGGCTAGATACAGTCTGGAAGTAGAAACATGAAATAAGTCAAGTCCATCGGAATAAAAGAAGGAAATTACTTATACAACATAAGATTTATTGACATTAAATTAAAAGGACATTGAGAAATATTTAATTAATAGACTCTTAGTAAATTATATGATCTCAAGGGGTGCTTGTAATTCTCGTAGGGAATTGCAACAATCAAACTTATGCGAATATGAATTTAAGTTATGTGGAAGATAAAACGAGAAGTTGGACGCCAGAGCATTTAAATTACAACACTCAAGCATTTTAAATGGTATAACCAAAATGGTAACTTTGATAATATAATATCTAATCTAAATAAAAATGTTATGATGTGAAAATTAACGTTAGAAATTCGAGACGCCTCCACTCCTTAGGCTTGTCCAATCCAAACTGAAGCTTGCGGTTCTCTTCGTATTAGCGAACCCCAGATGCTTACCGCGTACCAACATCAGGAACAAAAGGCGTTGTTGACATTATTTAGGAAGCAGCCGGAAGCTACCCGCTACAATCAGGGCAAAAGTGTTGTTTTTTTTTTTAAATTTAATTTGAAATCTTAAAATATCATATGTGCATTGTGTACATAATTTTAAGCTTTTAAATAGGCTTCGATCTACCAACACTGAACTTTTTTTCATCGTATTTAAAATCCAGAAGCCAATTTGTTTCGATAAATGGACATAATTCAAAAAAATTACAAGCGCAATCTGCAATTCCTCAAAGGTCTAATCTCGGACCTATGTTGTTTCTAATACTAATAGATGACATGAAAAATTGTGTTAGGAACAGCAAATGTCTATTTTTTGAATATCACCTTAAAATTATGATGGAAATAAGCTGCCAACAAGATTGCTTTAAAATGCAAACTGATCTGGATGCACTGTGGTCGTTGGCAAACAAATTAGATTTTAACACAAAAAAATGTGTCACAATGTCCTTCACTCGTAAAAACATTATAGTTTACGAATATAAAATAAATGGCGAAACGTTATCACTTGTAAAATCCGTGAAGGATCTCAATGTCGTCTTTGATCCGGAACTGACATTCTCTTGTTATATATCGCAACTCACTCAGTCTTGCTACAAACTTCTTGGGTTTATCCTCAGGACTTGTAAGCAGTTTGACAAACAAGAAGCTAAGCTAGCGTTATTCTATGGCATACTTAGAAGCAAGCTGGAGTACGCGTGCGATGTTTGGGCACCGTACCACCAAAAGTACATTGATATGTTAGAGCAGATCCAGAAGAAATTCCTCAGGTAGGTATGTTTATATGCGGAAGCATGGAACTTATCTAAGGTTCATGCACCGTATTGACTTACTTTATGAAACTGATTTTTTTTTACATTAACTCCACACAGGAGGCCCTGAAGAAAATAATTTCCCTCAGGGCCTATGTCATCTGGGATGCTGTGTGGAGGGTTTTTTGAGGAGAGGAAGGAATGAACATTGGTCTTGAAGATACCCACGTTGTAGGAAGGAGGAAACACAGCCGAGCTGTTGAAAACAAGAACGAGTCGAAGAAACGACCCGTTCTCATGTGACAAATGTCAACCGTGTACAAATGTTGGGCACGCGTTTGGCGTGTTTCCCGACTATGCACCGGATGGGAGAATCTATCAAACGAACCGCCCGTTTCTGCACAGAGTCGAGGGTATTTTTCAGGTATTTTGGAGCTCCAGACTAGAGATGGCTGCCAAATTCAACCGTGGGGCGTACTTGTGATTTGTACAAGGTTAGCAGTTGTGTACTATCTGTATCTGCGGGCCCTGTACAGTACGCCCAGTTTTTGGGAGGCGAACTTTACTCTGGCTTCGATGGAGCCCCCATACCTGAGCTGATCACTTAGGGTTACACCAAGCATATCAATGGAGGGCCTGTTCGGAAGATTGCTTTCGTTGAAAGAGACTATATTTTCATTTCGATCCCTTTTAGACGTTATCAGACAAGATTGGGTCTTTGAAACATTAAATTCAACGAGATTATTTTTACCCCAAGAGAAAACAATCTGATTATGTGTGACTAGAAATTAGGCGGAAAGCGAGTCTTGCTATTTTGTCTTTCAAAATTTGAAACAATTTTATCGATAGCCCATTTCTCTTGCGATGCTATGATTTATATGTACCAGACCACTACAGCCGAAGTCGACATCATGACTTATTTAAAGTACCGAAGAGCAAAATAGACTTCTTGGCAAAGCATAGCATGATGAGGGGAGTGGTGCTATTAAATCAAATTGCAAACCATTTGCATGTAAGTGACTCTTCTTTATATTATGCCTTAAAAATATTATTGAAGAGTCACTTACCTAAATGCTGATAGGGTTACTAAATTGTACTGTAATTGGAATTATTCAGTTGTGCAATAAAAATAAAATGAAATAATAATTATTGGATAATTTGTAGAGCGCCGTTTTTGTGAGAAATCACCTCAAGGGCGCTGAACAATGTATTAAGAATTCTTCGGTTCTATCTAATTTTACTATTTACGAATAGTTACAGAAATATACCTTCCTGGCTGGTCACTTCCGAAAAACACACTTTATTTAGAAAGTTTATCCTTGGAGAAGATACGGCTTTGCACGCGGAGGAATTATATTTAAAACACTTGACATTGCTTGCATTTACATTTGCTACCCCCATCAGTATTAGTATTACATTTATTAGAAGATCAGTGACAAGAGAATAGTTGATATTTTTGTCACAGATCTTTTAATATTTACATAGTTCACGTACCCGATTGAATACAAGAGTTAGATACTCTGTCACATATAAATAAAGTAATAAATGAAACCACCCAAGCGTTCGTGTTAAAAATTGAAATACGCGTCCTTATCCGGGGTTTCAGATCGTCCGATTAGTAAAATTTTCCGCCCTCATTAAAAAAATCATACCGCCGTGTGGGAGCCGTTAAATGCACCTATATTTATTCCACATTTTTGGGATACATAAAAAAAAGTATAAAAAATCTATGAATTTGATTAGATCTCACCACCGTTCGGAATTGAAATATTGCTTATAACGGCTTTAGCCTCATTTGGTGACCAGATATGTTTAGCAAGGTTCTTCGCCATCTTTCTCTTCCCCATCTCCTTCCCCTCACCACTACATTCAGCCTCACAATATACCCCAATTGGGCATGCCATAGTCTCACTGGCTTCAGACGGAAGCAGTTGAAATATTAAAAAAATGACAAAAATTAAAAATAATATAGGTTCCATGTGAGAACCCCGTGGAACTCTACCGGAAGTCTTATTGCTCTATAATGTAATATAAACTTTTTCTGTGATTTCCCTTATGAGAATTTACTTTGGACCAGTTTAATCTATTACCAGAATTACCTTCATACAGCTTTCAGTTTTTGAATTAAATTTTATGTGATACCTTTTCGAATTTTGATGGCTTATATTTTATGATATCTTTGGTCCTATTTGGTAATTTTAAAAAATTCAAAAATTTGTAAAACATTATATCTACAGTATATTTTTGAAAAATTTTTCAGTGCTTGGATGTTTAACGGAAGGACCTACTTCAACTTCATCATCTCCCCTACCCCCTCCACCAGAAGGACCTACATCAACTTCACCATCTTCCCTATCCCCTCCACCACCACCGCCTCCGCCCCCGCCTCCTCCGCCACCACCGCCACCACCAACACCACCACCACCTCCGCCCCCACCTCCTCCGCTACCACCACCTCCGCCTCCTCCACCACCACCGCCTCCACCGCCTCCACCACCACCGCCACCGCCTCCGCCCCCGCCTCTTCCACCACCACCGCCACCGCCTCCGACCCAGCCTCCTCTGCCACCACCGCCTCCACCTCCACCACCGCCACCACCACCCCCGCCCCCGCCTCCTCCACCACTACCGCCACCGCCTCCATCATGTAAGTTTCCTCGAATACAGAATCTTATTTATTTTGGAAAAAATTTCTACGTAATTTGTAAAACGTCTATATCTTCAGTATATTTTTGAAAAAAATTTCAGTGCTTGGATGTTTAACGGAAGGACCTACTTCAACGTCATCATCTCCCCTACCCCCTCTACCAGAAGGACCTACATCAACTTTACCATCTTCCCTATCCCCTCCACCACCACCGCCTCCTCCGCCTCCAACTCCACCGCCTCCGCCCCCGCCTCCTCCGCCACCTCCGCCTCCGCCTCCTCTGCCACCACCGCCTCCACCACCACCACCACCGCCTCCACCCCCGCCTCCTCCGCCACCACCGCCTCCACCACCACCTTCGCCCCCGCCTCCTTCGCCACCTCCACTTCCACCACCACCACCACCGCCTCCGACTCCGCCTCCTTCGCCACCACCACCTCCGCCACCACCGCCTCCTCCACCACCACCGCCTCCAACTCCACTACCTTCACCATCACCTCCGCCCCCGCCTCCTCCGCCACCACCGCCTCCACCACCACCGCCACCGCCTCCGCCCCCCCCTCCTCTACCACTAACGCCTCCACCACCACCGCCACCGCCTCCGCCCCCGCCATCTCCGCCACCACCGCCTCCACCACCACCGCCACCGCCTCCGTCCCCGCCTCCTCCGCCACCATCGCTTCCAACACCACCGCCACCGCCTCCGCCCCCGCCTCCTCCGCCACCACCGCCTCCTCCCCCACCGCCACCGCCTCCGCCCTCGTCTCCTCCGCCACCATCGCCTCCACCTCCACCACCACCGCCTCCGCCCCCGCCTCCTCCGCCACCACCGCCTCCACCACCGCCACCACCACCTCCGCCCCCGCCTCCTCCGTCACCACCACCTCCACCACCACCGCCACCGCCTCCGTCCCCGCCTCCTCCGCCACCATCGCTACCAACACCACCGCCACCGCCTCCGCCCTCGCCTCCTCCGCCACCACCGCCTCCTCCCCCACCGCTACCGCCTCCGCCCTCGTCTCCTCCGCCACCACCGCCTCCACCTCCACCACCACCGCCTCCGCCCCCGCCTCCTCCGCCACCATCGCCTCCACCACCGCCACCACCACCTCCACCACCACCGCCTCCGCCCCCGCCTCCTCCGCCACCATCGCCTCCACCACCGCCACCACCACCTCCGCCCCCGCCTCCTCCGTCACCACCACCTCCACCACCACCGCCACCGCCTCCGTCATGTAAGTTTCCTTGAATACAGTATCTTTTTTATTTTGGAAACGATTTGTTCACAATTGTATACTATTTGTGTATTTATTTATTAATTCCCCTCCCCCTACTCTCTACCCTCCCTGCCACTAAAGTTCATGAAATACACTTATTTTTCAGACAACTCGCGCGCCACCTATTGCAATTTTTTTAACAAATTTCATAACAACAGAGCTCGCCAGAGAACTCTTCTGCATAAATGAAATGTTGTGTAAAAATTTTGAGTCAATCCGTCGATTAATTTTCGAGATTTGCGAACTCAATCATACGGAACCTAAATTTTTATATACATCTTTTTATACGTCTTTTTTTACATTAAATCCGAAAATAATTTCTCTCAGGAACTTTGATGTCTTTGAGGATGCTGCGTGGAGGTTCTTTCGAGGAGAGGAAGAAGAGATAATGAAACTTGAGTTCCATGTTGTAGAAGGGAGGAAATGCAAAAGTCGGTAAATCGTTCTATAGCCGAACTGTTGAACTCAAAAACGAGTCATAGAGGTGAACCATTCTCAAGGGACTATAAACTATAAACTGTCACAGGAACTTCTGGCACTAGCCCGCAGATTTGCATTATATCTGGGGGGAAATGGAAATACATTAACTGCCAGTAGAATTAGCATCTTAACCATTCCTCCCAAATTAACATTAATTAGCAGCAGAAATAAACCGTAACAAATTGTTTCTAAAAAAATATGTTTTAACATAACTACTTTTTTATAATTATATTAACAACATATTTTATGTGAAACAAATTTGTTAGTCTCAAAGTGTCTTTAAATGTTTTATTTGTATTTATTAAAACAGTAATTCTTTTTTTATTTTTTACAGTGCTTGGACCCACGTCAACATCACCGTCTCCTTCACCCTCTCCTCCAGATGGTCCCACTTCGACATCACCATCTCCCCCACCCCCTCCTCCAAATGGTCCCACTTCAACACCACCATCTCCCCCACCCCCTCCTCCAGATGGTCCCACTTCGACATCACCATCTCCCCCACCCCCTCCTCCAGATTGTCCCACTTCAACATCACCATCTCCCCCACCCCCTCCTCCAGATTGTCCCACTTCGACATCACCATCTCCCCCTCCAACACCTTCGCCGTATTTCTCAATTGGTTCCACTCCATACAGTCCCACTTCAACAACACCCAGCGCGCCACCCCCAACTCCCCCGAATGCCTCTTCCCCAACTCCATCTCCAACACCTTCATCCACCAACTACACTGTATCAGAAACAACTCCAAAAACGAGACCAAGTAAGTTCCATCGATTACAGCATCGCAATGTATATTTATTTCACGGACGATTCATACAAAAATCAGGTACCTACAACAGGACGTACCCAACAAACATTAACCAATATTGCGTTAGCGCAATAATAGTCATAGACTGTAATTAAATCTCGGAAGACAGGTGTTAATGAAGGCAGGCCGGACAAACATGCAATGTATTGACCGGTCAGTCAGGCGACGCGTGTTCGTTTCCTCAGCTGGCTAAGTTCTCTATCACGACACAACCAACATTTTCGTACGGTACGATACCAGTACGGATTTTCAAATTTTGTCAGATTATACGTAACCTGGGAATGTTTGTCTTTCTTTTTAAAGAAAAATTATATCTTCAGCCATCTCGCTTTATTTAATGCAGCATACATCGTATTTACTTAAGATCCCCAATTCTGAACTCCTACCGAAAAAAATGAATACTTTCCTAGAACACTAAGTTTTAAGCTCCGCTTCAGCATAGTTTTTGTTTTGGTTAGTTAATTAATTTTACCTAAATGACGTAATATTTTTAAACAATAAGTACCTCAAGGAATGTAATTCATGTCTCTACTCTCTATGTATTTGAAGAAGTACTAAAATGTCAAGTGTTTGCTGAAAAGCGCAATGAATGGCATTGCAGTATCCCTTTGGACAAAGAAATTCAAATAAAAATAATGTTAGACGTATTTTTGAATTTAAAAACCTACAAATAACATTGGTTTCCATCGCATCTAAGTGGAAATACAAAATTAATTTAAAAAAACATACTAATTTATGAAACCGTCTCATTTTTATGATGAATTGATCTACCAATTACTTGGAAAACTACCAGAGCCTTGCTATTGCAGGAAGGCATTCATTTTGGCTTAGGGCCGGTTTTATAACCATCCGTTCGTCACGCTTGATACCATTTTTAACTAATATACCGCCCGATTTCCACGTTTTATAAACATTCGCTAGGCTACCGGTCGGTTAACTAGAGGTTAACGCTTTACGGACCGATTTTGGTCAGTTAAATGGATAAAGATCCGTTTGTTGACGTCTTTTGATAGTTATCAAGTAGGAAGATGTTCCCAGGACTCGGTTGTTTGGATCCATGCACTATTTTTAGGAGATAATATTATATCAGCCCAGCTTTATTTCTTTTATGCCTATATTCAATAATATTATTATTCAATTTATAAAAACAGTTTATTTATAAACAAGTTCTGCTATGTAATTATTATTTCACGTGATAGCTGTTTTGCCTAGTTTGATAATGCCTTCAGAAAGCGAAACAGCTGTCACGCGTAATAATAATTGCATAGTTTTAATTAAATTATAAAATTAAATAGCTTGTTTATAAATAAACGGTTTTTATAAATTGAATAATAATAAATTTTAGAATATATAAAAGGAATAAAAATTTAAATCGAGTTCCAAAAATTAAACTTAATAACAATACATAAGTTATTATTAACTGGAGATTTCACAGGAATCTCCAAGTCGACGGCGAGCATTACGGAGAGTGACCCAAGTAATAAAACTTTCGGACTTATTAAAGAAGTACCAAATTTCAGTTACGTAACGATCCGTTTTTCGTTAACGGACCGCTATCCATTCGTTATCTTATAATACGTTATTATAAACACATGTGCATTACTAGCGGTCATCGGTTACATTTAGTCCCAAAGTTTTATTACTTGGGTCATTCTCCGTGTAACAATACACTAATTGTATTGTTATACGGGTGCGTTGGTCGACTTGAAGATTCCTGTAAAATTTCCAGCTGCTTACAGCATTTATCCCAGAGCTTAGAAACGTAGTGTTAATAATAACTTATTTATTATTAAGTTTAATTTGTAGAACCCCATTTTAATTTCTTTTATTTATTCTAATGATAATTAAAAAAAAAGTTTATTTGTAAACTGGAAAACGAATTATTATTTATGATTATTTTCGCCTAGTTTGATAATGCCTTCAGAAGGCGAAACAACTGCCACGCGTAATAATAATTACATAGCAGAACTTGTTTATTAATAAACTGTTTTTATAAATTGAATAATAATATTTTTGAATACATAAAAGAAATAAAGCTTGACTGGCGTTATTGACTGCTTTCGATAATAAATAAATAACCGAGCGCCGAGAACAACTTAAAACTGTCAAAAACGTCATCAAACGGATCGTTATCCATTTAACTGACCAAAATCGTTCCGTAAGGCATTAACCGCTACATAACCGACCGGTGGCCTTGCGAATGTTTATAAAACGGCTAAAATAAAGCGGTAGACCAAATATTAGTTAAAAATGGTATCAAGCGTGGCAAACGGATGGTTATAAAACCGGCCCAAATCTATAATAAATCATACGTGGATTTCGCTATCCGTTAACTTGAAATAATAACTTAACACATACTCTTTTTTTTAAATGTGTGGTGATACGGGAAAATTAATTATTTTATTATATTTGTAGCTACAACCGTAAAACCCTGCAACCTCGACGACTGCCAGGCTAAATGCGATATACAGGCACGTACATACGACGGCAGGCAATGCAGCCCTAACAATACCTGCCACTGTTTCAAGAAAACCAATTTAAGTAAGTTTATTGTATTATTTCAAGAGGAAAATAATATTCAGAAAACAACGGACCCTAAACTATATTGTACCCAAAATATTCAATAAACTACCAATGACAATCAAAAATAATAACGTTTTTAATGGTTAAGTCAAATATAAACTAAGGAAATGGCTATTAGATAGGGATGATTTATATTGATGCCCTACCGAAGTCCTTGTATTCTTTATTGAAACTCACATTGAAGGAATTGGTAAATTCATAACAATTTTTGTAATACCTAATGTATATGAAACTTTTAATTTACTTGTGATTATATTTCATTTGTTCATACTAAATCCATCTGTTTTTTTTTTTATTATATCATAACATACTAATTTTTTATTATATCATATCATACTTAATCCATTTGTACTTTTTTTATTATTTAAGGCTTCTAGTGCTACTTACATGTATATACTATTTCGGTAATTTAAATAATCTATTTAATTGATATTTAGCATCAAAATTATAAAATTATATGTATACAATGTTTGCAAATGTACCAATGTTGTCATTATGTACCTGCTGACAAACTACATAAGTAGTTTAGCGGATTTAAATGTAAATAAATAAATAAAATAAAATAACATATGTGCTTCTGGCGATTTTCAAAAAGCATTATCTGACGGAGTTTATAGGAACAAACTACAAGTAGACACGTTATAAGATTTTCACGGCGAAAAGTATTTTCGTTATTTGCTTTTGGGGTGTTATGCCGTGTTGCGCTACTTCCTACCTCGCTACCTCCTCACACATCTACCATCATCACACATCTACCGGATCTGCCGGATCTGCCCTGATGATGAACACTGCAACGCTGTCCGAAACGTTGGCTAAAGACGGAGGTAGCGCAACACGGCGTAATATCCCAAAAACAAATGAAGAAAAACTACGAGTATATTTTAATTACATCTTTTATACAAACAATAAGACTTTTACATACCTTTTAATAAATAGACCTGTTTTATAAATGATTTTTTCTTTCCATTTGGAAAAATACAATAACTATTAATAAAAATGCACAAGATTTAACAAAATACATCAATAAGTTTTTTACATATAATAATACGTTTTTTACTGATAACGAATAGGAATTTAGAGATAAGCAAAAATTACTGATAAAGAAAAAAAACAGAATGACACACATATATTTTATTAGAAAATATTATTGGACAATACATGTTATTGTCGCCTCTTTTTTTTTGGTTTAAAAGGTTAATAAAAAAAGTATTTGTTTCTGATTGCAGCCGGAAACTTGGGTTTCATCGAAAATCACATGCTATGTCAATTTTTCTGTGGTTAACTTCTAGATTCTATAAAGCGTTGTGTTTTCTCTTTCTAACACCTTTTAGAACATATTAATATTTTCTTTATATGATAGTAATGAGAATAAAAACAATTTCTTTGAGACTATTTGACATGTACCAAAAAGTAAACAAAAGCCTGATGGGTTAAATGTTAACGTGAGTCCCGTCGTTCATTTATTTAAATGTAGATTGATTAAGTCAAGGAGTTCAAAACGATCAAATATAGAGTTTAGAAATATTAATGAAAAGGTCGGGTGGTTTATTTGTCAACATTCATTTATAATATTTGGATGATTTATATAGCGCCGTTTTTGTGAAAAATCACCTCAAGGGCGCTTAACGATTAACAACAGGTAATTTAAGGAGCTCCAAAGGGAAGTTTAGTTTTAAATGTATGAAGATGTTATTTGTGTTTGAAGAAAACACGAATCTTATAAAACAATTCCGTCACCGTACGGGGAAGTGTATGCTGTATGTGAAACTGTTGTGGTGTTTTTGCAGAGTGGTTAACTATCAAATGATCAATATCGAAAATGAACGATCTGAAAGTATTTTGCCTGATGTAGGTTGTTGATGCAGTGTATATCGTATTTATTATAGTGGTTACGAATGATCTGTTGTGTATGTTCATTATAAATTATACATTATGTTAAGGGACGTACCAATATGCTTGACTTACTTTAACCACTGTTTCCTGACATTATGTGGAGTAAAAAATGTTAGTCTCCAGTGCCCGGTGATTACTGGTGTCTTTTTTTTGTTTTTCAAAAAAACTTTACTCGTACTCGTTTGATTAAATTGAAAAAACTTTAAACATTTCTTCTTTAATAAAACTTAGAAAGGATTCTGATCTAATTTGCATATTCAAAATTATCAACAGTATTACCGACACACCTGCTTTGTTACAACTCATCCAGTTCAACATCCCTTCCCGTAGACTCCGAAATAATAAATTGCTCTTCCTCAATCAACTTTCTACTAATTATGGATTCTCGTTCGTCCAGAATGTCAAGACTTGTCAACGCAAGCCAAAGCATTGACTTTTTTGGTATAAGCCTGAATGACTTTTGGCAGTAGATGCGCAATGTGTTATTTTTAAAGCCATTTAAATCCTTCTTCATGCTTTGACTTGTTCTTCTGTATGTACTTTTTTCTATAAAATGTTGTCATTTATATCTTCATTTATGTGTTATGTGCTCTTCCTTCACTGTCATCTCTGTTTCTTAAACGTGTTATCATTATGTTGTTAATGGACTATATTTGTCTGTATATAATAAATGTCGTTAATGGCCGAGTTACCAATAAATTCTTTACCGCGCCTCTAACTGTCTAACACCTACTGATATTTTAATTTTTTAGTTGAAAAAAAAAATCTTCAAATATATCATCGGAGAACAAAATTTCGTTCACATTTACTCCAAATAATGACAGGAATCACTGGTTACTGTAAGTCAAGTACTTCCCTTAACACTATATGTAATGAGCGAGTACCCGGCATGCGTTGCAATGCCAATCAAAATTGAGACGGTTTGTGTTTAATTTTGTTTAGGTTTTGAAGCGCTTTTATACGAGTAGATACGCTTGTATACACAATATTTTTTGTTTTTCTGTCTGGTGCATAAGCAGGCCACATAAGGTACATCTGTCCGTGTGAGAATCACGGATTTTTCAAAATTTACTCCTGCTATACCCTACGCACCGGTTCCCCTCCGGTGCTCTTCTTCCACCTTCCTCGCATTCCCCTTGCCACGAACTCCTCCCCCTTCCACATCCCCCTCCTCTCTATACAACGTTCCCCTTCCACTTTCCCCGCCTCCCACACTCCAATACAAGCAGTATTGCTTGTAGGTATGTACTAATATTGACCCCAGATTATTTACCAGACTTACTTCTATCAGTTAAAACCTTATTTTGGATATAGCATGCGATGCGGCTCATGACACGTGCGACCAGCAATGTCGCAATGCGAGACCGTCCTTTAACGCCGGAGGAACTTGCAAAGGAGGACTTTGTGAATGTCTACAACGCACTAATAATGGTAACTAATAATTACTATCTAACTAATTTATTATATATAAAAATTATTTATATTATATTATATTTATATTATTATTTATTTATTTATATATAAAAATGCAAAAATCGGTAATTTTAAATACATGTAGGATTACAAAAGATTTTTTAAATATTTATATTGAGGGGGATCAGTAGGATTTATAGGTTCAATTAGGAATTCCACAGAGCCGAACCCTCTGATATGAAAATATCTGGAGTCGGTGAATTATTTTCCCATCTGGTCTCTGGTAGGTTGACATGTTGTTCTTGTATTGTTTTGTAATTATAATACATATAGTGCAATTGCATAACGTGGATTGACCAGATGATCATTTGGGAAGTGTGTGAAAGGGTTTAGTTTTTCCTGTGGGGAAAATTAAACCCGGACATTTAAATCTGGTGCATAAATATACAAACAAGGTAAATATTCCCCTAACCGCTGCACCTTTAAAAGGCACAGATTTTGGAAATTGCATAATGTTTCACCCTAAGTACCTACAATCACTTACGTTTGGTTAGATCATAGGTTCTTAACCATATTTTGCCTTTGAGAACATATTTTTTTGTAGCGCCCCTCAATTATTTCTACTTATCATCTGTCGCGAATCTGAAACATTATTGTCACGTTTAAATTTACCACAACGAGGGTTCCGGGTTGCTACCCCCTTCCTTCTTGTATTCATGATAAAGTGTCAATTCTTAATAATATTAATTATAATAATAAGACGCATCAGATGTGATAAACGTGTTTTTTTACTGTTTTTAAACCTTATTTTTTTACTTGCCCTCGCCCTAACTATGCCATCTCAACGCCTCCTAATTTTCTCTGGTTATTCTACCGCCCTCTGAGAGTCTAAAACGCCCACAAGAGGGCGTTATCGCCCACGTTGAGAACCTATGGGTTAGATCAGGGGTTCCCAAACTTATTAGTATCACGCCTCCCTACTGCTTAAAATGAATATGCCCACGCCTCCCCTCGGCCCAGGGCCCAGCAAAGGGCCGTTCAAGTATTACGTAATGCACTTGGGGTGGAGAGGTAACATGTTTTTCTTTATTTAAATAAAAAAAAACAGGGAATTAAATTCTTCCAAGTTGGCAACCCTTTTAGTTTATGTTGTACGGGGAATTCCTCGACTGGAATAATTACGTATAAATAATTTATGCGTATTTTGTGTTTAAAACACGAAATACGCATAAACACAATTAATGTGAGTTTGTAGGAATTATAATGTCCTCCAAAGCCGGAGATTTACATCATCAGCTGTTATTGGCCTATAAAAGCTCTCATGCTGACTTGCCAGCGCAGCGCAACCAAAACATGCCAACCCTATTTGGAAGACAGCAAAAGAAAAAAAAAAAAAAAATAATGAAAAATTTATGGAACATATGAATGATGTTATATGAGAGTTTATAGTTGGAATAACGCTTTTTAGTTATTACACGCGGTTAGTTTACTGCTAAAATATAATAATATTACCTAAAGATAGGTTTTGTAGTGCATGCATAGTTACACTTAGAACATGAAAAAGGTTTTCTCCACTTTGAATCGCACTGTCGATTTTTAAATCTCCCTTTCGAGAACTTCAATAACCACGTTCGGGACAAAAAATGGTTTTGTCTCCTGAAGGTAAACATGTGATTTTTGTCCCTCTTTGTAGAACACGAATAGTCGCAGTAGAAATATGTAAGTGGTTTTTTAGCACTGTGAGTCAGCGAATGATTTCTAAAAAGTTCCTTTGTACAACATGAATAATTGCAGTCGGGACATGAAAAGGGTTTTTGTCCAGTTTGGGTAAACATGTAACTTTTTAGATAACGTTTTGTAGCGCCTGAATAGTCGCAGTCGGGACAAGAAAAAGGTTTTTCATCACTTTTTTAATTTTTTTTTAGAGAAGAAGAATAGTTGCAGTCAGGGCTTGAAATGAGTTTTTTTACCACTGTGGGTAAACATGTGATTTTTTGTTTTTTTTTTTTTTTTAATAGTACATGAATAGTAATAATATGAAGAATTGCAGTCACAACATGAATGAGGTTTTTCTTCACTATGGGTAAACATGTGATTTTTAGATTTCTCTTCGTAGTACAGAAATAATTGCAATATGAGTCAGCATGTGACTTCTTAGATATCTCTTATGAGGACACGAATAGTTGCAGTCAGGACATGAATATGGTTTTTCTCTTTTGTGAATCATACTGTGGATTTTTAAATCTTCCCTTTGAGAACTTGTATAACTGCATTCGGAACATGAAAAAGGGTTTACTCCACAGATGTGTGCGGTAGCGCGGGTATACGGCGATCGTAGTGATACCGCCGCCCGCGCCCGCGCCCCCCTGTACATGTCTTCGCGCCCCCCACTTTGAAAATCAATGGGTTAGATGGTAAAAGATGCAATAAAATAAAAATTTTATTCAAAGTTCAAAATTTCTTCTTTAAAACGATCCCTTTGCAGCTTTTTTGGATTTCTTTGTATGGAATAACATTTGCGAATTTTCATTTTTATCTAAATACGTATGAATGACTTAATTAACCCAAACTAAGAACCTAATAAAATATTATTTTTACATATATAATTAGCTGTTCCTTGTAGTCATTGTTGAAGTGATGCATAATTTTCATAATATTTGCCTAAAAGTGCGGCGGTTAGAGGAATAATTACCGATAAAATACGGAGCGGCAATCATTTAAAATTGCATGGCAACACCAAGATGGTTCAGTATGTGATTTTGAAGGTACGATGTTAGAGTTACATATTGAACGCTGAACGCTAAATATCTCTATGTATCTGCCCATGCTGGAAGTTATAATGTAAGGTTATAGTTACATATTGAACCCTGAACGCTAAATATCTCTATGTATCTGCCCATGCTGGAAGTTATAATGTAATGTTATAGTTACATATTGAACGCTGAACGCTAAATATCTCTATGTATCTGCCCATGCTGGAAGATATAATGTAATGTTATAGTTACATATTGAACGCTGAACGCTAAATATCTCTATGTATCTGCCCATGCTGGAAGTTATAATGTAATGTTATAGTTACATATTGAACGCTGAACGCTAAATATCTCTATGTTTCTGCCCATGCTGGAAGATATAATGTAATGTTATAATTACATACTGAACGCTGAACGCTAAATATTTCTTTGTATCTACCGATGCTGGAAAACGGATCATGCAGAATTAAAATGAACCATGAACTCAAATAATTGTTAATGTGACGCCTCCCAATAGCGCCCCTGTGTGTATATAATACAGGCAGGGGAACTACATCACCCACCCGGTTGGGCAGTGTTGCGAGGTGGGTTAAGGTAGGGGCTATAGGAATGAATTTATTAATGCCGGTATTGAAAATTGTCCTCTGTCGCTAACAGATCAGTGTTACTTGATGTTGTCGTAGTAATGACAAAAATTGTTTAAATTAAACAAAATTTCTACAATAATTTATCGTCAAAGTTCGCTTCAATGTCCTGCTAATTTTTGAGATTTTTTATAATTTGTTTTTAATATGAAAATCAGAGATACAATTTTTTTTTCAGTTTGATGAACGTGAACCTCATCATGGATAACTTGAAAACCTGACTCCTAAAAATATTTCACAAACATCAGTAAAATATATTTTGCGATTAATGACTGTTAAGAATTGTGACATCTATGAGATAAATACTGTAATTAATCCCATTGGTTTAATTATTCTTAGCTTATTAAAAGAGTATGCATATTAGAGACCTCTGTAGGAATTTTATAGAAGCTAGTGTTACCGACCAACTAAATTAGAGCACGTGACCCAATAGTTGTTTAGTGCCATTATTTATTATTCTTGTCTTTTTAACAGTCTGAAAGACGGTATTTTTACAGTTTTTAACAGTATAAAAGGGGTGCTACTCAAATATTTCCATCTCTCGCATTAACCGATACTTAGAGTACATACCCTGTGCTGCCCAGGCGAGGTCCGTGCCAAAATTAGTTTCAAAAAGTGTTGATTTCAAAAGATTTCATTGTTACTCAAAAGTGTTTGTAAATAAAACGACTCTTCAGTAAAAAAAGTGTTTTACAATAAAAAGTCCACCACCCTAGATGATATTGAAGTGACTTTGACATTTAAAATGTAAAATTATTTAAAATCTACACCATTTCATGTAATATTGCGAGGAAATCTTAACATGGCGTAAGCTATTTCAAGCCACGTGGGTTTGGCGTTTACGTTAAATATTATATTATCTCTGTTTTTAAAACTGACAATCCATGGTGGAATTCCATTATAATCTTATGTATAAAAATCTCATGTCACGTTGTTTGTTGTCGCACTCCTCCGAAACGGCTTAACCGATTTTTATGAATATTTTAATGTATGTTTGGTAGGTATGAGAATAGATTTTAAAGTATATTTTATACCGCTAGGTGATTAGGGTATCCCTATCCAGAAAAAAAATCTATTTTTTTGGACAATTTTTATGTATTTTTTTTTTATTTGGCATTAACAAATACCTATAACCCCAAATTTTATCCCTCCTACCCCCACCGTCCTATTTTTTAATCGCGATTTTCACGAAAAGCGTCGCGTCATTGGCAAACCATCGAGCTTATTTGTGTTGACTAAAGACGGGCTGACAAAAATATCGTACACTCAATTGCTCTCCGAAATTTACATAGATTTTTTGTATTTCATTTTCCTACTTTAGTTGGTGTTTCTTTGTTTTTATCGGCGGTCATCGTCTACAGCGCTCCATTCCTCTTTCTGTCATAGATCCCATCCCCACACACTTACAATACATTCGTTATTTTTTTACAAACAAAATATTCTAAACTTACAAACAAAATATTCACTAGAAATAATTTATATGGCAGAACGACGTTTGTCGGGTCAGCTAGTATATAATAATAATATCGATATACAAGTATCTAACAGTGGCAGTATATACTAAATGTTGATACTTCATTTTCAGCTACAAAAACATCAATAACGTTGTATTTTACAATCTTCACTCTAGCTCACTGAAAACTCACAGACCGCCACTGGTATCTAAATACATAATAATATTTAATATTATCAAACTGCGGTGGTAGGTGTAGGTGTAGGTGGTAGCATCCACATTTTTTTCTAAAACTCATTCAAATTAAAACACATGATTCCATAACATAGATTGTTTCAATTAAGAGTAGAAAATAATAAAAATGGAACTACTAAATTTGTAGGCTGGCAACACCAATTTAACTGTCAAATATTTTTTCAAATCGCAATGACACTGAATGTATAAAACACTGTAAGTAACATTTAAAAAAATACTTTTTTGTTCTTAAGAAAAAAAATAATTCGAAGAAGCACTGTTGTTAAGGTACCTCATAAATTTGATTAAATTGTGTTTTATAAAGTGATTGGCTTTCATTTAATATAACATAGATTTGAATTTAACATTAGGTAAAAAGGAAGAATCACTAAAATGGTGAGTTTAGTTACACTACTTTTAGGTCTGAATGAGTTAATTTTTTTTTTTTACATGAGTTTCACACAGGAGGCGCTGAGGAAAATAATTTTCCTCAGGGCCTATGTCATCTTTGGGGATGCTGTGTGGAGGGTTTTTTTAGGAAAAGGAAGGAGAGGAGAGTTCTGGGAAGTAAAAGAGTTTAAGGGGTGGGTAGGAATCTGGGGTTCAGTGTGTCTCGGTCATCCGCCTCCAAGACCTAGACAAAACTTACCACATGAACCCGGGCACCCCTGCTAAATCACCAAACGTAGCGAACCACTTGGGGTGATCTAAGGCAGAGGTGTTGGTTATCCAATAAAGGTTCCCGGGGCGGCGGTACCCATTCCCGCCTCCCAAGTTGAAAATATATTCAGATCTAAAATTATGATCATATGACATGATCTAAAACCCGGGCAACGATGGGTACTTAAGCTAGTATTAAATAAATGTGAGCAATCAACAATTAACACCTACTTGTACACAAACATACCACAAGATTTAGAGAAGGAAAGGGCCTAAAAACTCCTCGAATATTAAATAAATATGGAAGCCGTACTCTTGAATATCTAATACCAGTGAATTTCAATAAAATCAATAAAAACATAAAATTTGAAAAAAATGAGAGACTATGTCCTAAAATGATAAAACTATGGTTAATGAGCGAAAACTCCATGTATCTTTGAATATCTTAATATAGCTGCCTACATATCTTGTTATTAGGCAGGTATATTGAAATATCTTATATATTTATGGTTGTAAGTTAAATTATCTAATATTATGTGATCCATTCTAATGTTTCCTTAAAACTATAAAAGTATTAACAAATATTTTCTTAGATATTATATTAATAATGTTTAAATTGTTAGAACCTGCAGACAAGCTGCCATATGACAGCTTTGTGGGTCTACTCAAATTTTTTGTACAAAATGTATTCTGTAATTAAATAAATAAATAAATTTATAACAGTGCTTTTTATTTTACTATAATATTGTTATTCCTCATTGTATTAACAAAAATTACAAAGGTATAATATACCTACATGCATTTCTAATTTTGATAGTAGGTATCAAAAAGGCAATATTTTTTTTTGATTTTTTACAAAAAATGGAGGTTACACAGCTTTAGATTGCCACCATGTGCTGTATTTTTAGTATTGCCATTTGATCAACAGTGGCACCATCCTATATTTTATACTCTTATTTGACAGACTGTACAACATTTTAGAACGAACTTACACCAAAAACATTACTTTTTAAAAATTTCAAAATAATATACGATTGCCGCACTTCAAATCGTTTAAAATTATTGGTCCCATTTTGGATTGGATACAATGTCAAATCCAAGAAGGCGGACATAAATGGTCGAGATATGACTGCTTCAATTGGTTGTCAATTTACCATAATATTAATTGTTGATTTGTAGTTCATATTTTTTTAACAATTAATATATTATTATCATTTTATCAAATAACATATTTTTTTTAAATTTTCTGCATTATATAATTATTAACAATAAAAATATTAAGCTTCTTCCATTATTCTATTTTGAATGTCGGTATACTTAAAAGCAAATTTTGAACGAATTGATATCGATTTTGAATTATTAGGAAAATGCTGGCACGGAGAATTATCAAACTTAGCCAGCCGAGGATTTCTAACGCACGACGCCTGGGTTGTACCCAAACTTGATGCTGACTCAGCCATTGACCTACAAAAATTTGATTGATCTGTGTTATTTCACGATTTAATCATTTAAAATAGTACAAGGAAGATTCTCAGCACGTTCCAAAGAGAATTTAAAAGTTGCTTGAAATTGCTTTAGCCGTGTTTGGAGACCAGTTCTGAATAGCCAGATACTTCCCACCTTCATCTCCGCCATCTTCTTTCTCTCCCCCTATCTTCAGCGTCACAACTTACACCTACGAGCAGTTGGGACTTTTGTGTGGTATTAACATAAAAAAGACAAAAAGAGGAAATAACAAAAAATATATAGAAGATAAATATTTGTAAGTATTTAAGATATAGAAGGTAACTATTTTAAAATATTAAAGTATTTATTTCTTTTTAAAGTGAATCTAAAGAGTGTATAATTTGCATACTAATTATATTAAATGGGTAGTTTGAAACATGCTATATGCATATGAAGCATCTGTGTGGATAGGTACTGCGTTGTTTAACGATAATGTTGCTGAAATAACTATTAATAACAAGGCTTTTTGATGTATTATTCAGTAGCTGGTGGTTTTTTTGGGACAATTCTTGCGGGCTACACAGGTGGCATCCGCAGCACTCTTCTTCAGGAAGCCAGCCTTGCAGCGGCACCCCTTTGCTAGCACCTTGTCCTTGCATTGGGCCACCGTGGGACACTCACAAGTGCCACCGGGGCAGGGACTTGGAGAGGCCACCAGTTCGGAGTTAGGGTCAGTGCAGCCTGGAATGAGAGTGTTTATCTGTTACACTGTTGAAGTTATGGACTTGGTTGCTAAAATGAGCAATCTGAAAGCATGTTGTTTGTTCCATGCTAATGATGAACTGCAGATCTCTAACAGTATGGATGACCTACAGTTTATCGTGTCTAGGAAGAACTAAATACTTACATAGGAAGATGTAATGCAGAATGAGTCACTGTTGAATGTAAAAAGTCCACAGTTATATTTTTGCAAAAGAGAGTACTAAAACAGTGTGCTTTATGGTAATGGATGATATTCACTTGGAGCGAATACGTTTTTATGGCTGATAAGTATATTGAAAGAAGGAAAAATTCAGGAAAATCCGTTAATGGCGGATTAAACAAGATTAGCACTGATAAAAAGTTATCTGGAGAAGCGAGGCTAATAATTCACACTAGAGTTCTGTACTGACCCTGATGTATGAGTATAGTGGCAGTAAGGGATGAAATTGGCAGAGGTAGAATGTAGGTGAAATTCCTGTTGAAAGATTGCTTCAGTTGAAGAGAGTAGATTTTTAAATCGATGTTTGGATATTTGAAACAGTAAATTCAATGTTATTCGTACAAAGAAAAAAGTCTCTCGATAAAACCGTCCATTATTTCTGAGCCTTCGGAATTTAACGGAATTATAACAAAAAGCTTTATTTTAAATCCAATCCAATCCAATCCAGAAAGGGCAGAAATAGAAATTAAAAGGGTACTGCAAGGATCACCGTTGGGTTCAACATTATTTGTACTGTGTTTAAATAAGTTAGCAAATATATCAAAAACATTGAAAAATACAACTGTTGGCAGTTAGTGTTTTTTTATAGAATCTTTTCTAAAATTTTCTACGAAAACCGATCACCTAATCAAGAAAAAATACTTGTTTTACTTAGCTCCTGAAAATAACTTCCTTCGGGCCTAAGTCATCCTTAGAGATGCTTAAATAAATACAGGAGAGCAGGTTCTGGGAAAGAAAAAGGTATGAGGGGTGGATAGGAATCTTGTGGTTAGTGTGTTCAGGATTGGCGTATGTATCCATCCATTGCGGCGCAAGGTGTAGGGTCGAGAGAATCTGGTTGCAGGGGTAAAAAAGTCTCCTTTAACTGGTCTCTCCCCATCCGATCCTGGACAAGACCTGGACAAACCACACTACATGAATCATTATATACCTTATCACCGGCCGTGGTTTGCTCCTTGGGGTGACCTACGTCAGAGTTTACTTAAGCTGATAATATTTATACTTCATCAATGTAGGTACTCTTACATTTTTCTGGTTTGATGCATTGATTGGACAGTCCTCTGACGAATCCAGGCAGACAGCGACACGCGACAGGGCAGCCGGGCGGCTTGGTACACCTGGCATGTTCACCTGAAAATACCATGGCGCAGGTCTGGTCCGCGCACAGTGCGCAGGTATCCACTTTCTCGTTTACACCGCATTGCAGGCCTGGGAATATTAAGAAATTTGTAAGAATAATATGCAAATCAGATTGGGCGAACATGAATGAGATCTGTGTCCACCTACAACAGTAATAAAAAATGGATCTGCGCTTGCTTGTGATTGTTTCTAGATAAAATAGTGAGTTCTAGGGTTAGAAAATTATTTCCAATACTATTCATTATTCATATGATTGCGATGATACTTTGGTGAGTTGTTGTGTGCACACCTTCGAAGGTTTCTATATAGTATGTTATGAAGCAGTGTTAAAATCATTATCTTTTCTTATTTTAAAATATGAAAATAATGCTTTATAACATCGATCCGTAGCGGCACGAACTAATATAGTACCAGTTAAATTAGTGACTATAGTTTTTTCAACGAGAGGACGAGCAACACCGAGGTTACAGGGGGCATTAATTCCAGTTCCGGTGACGAAACGAAATACACTCTCGATTCGATGATGTTTTGGGCGACATTACAGCTGAGACAGTCAAATAGTATTTTATTTTATAATAATATTAAAAGGGACGTAATGTTTGAAGTCAAACGGGTGCCGCGTTACAAAACGTTCAATCCAACTCTGATACGAGAAATCATTGTGCAACGGTGACGGTGAAGATTAATGTGCCGATATTGTTTATCCGCAGTGTCCGGAAGATTCGAGAAGATTCGTTGCAATATATCATGGCAATCGGTTATTGAATTGCATTGCATCGATCACGCCTGCGGGTACCTGCCGAACGTCACGCGCACCGTCGGGTGATAATAATAACTAACTAACTAACTAACCAACCATCACGCCGTTTCCCCGCAGGGGTAGGCAGAGAGGACGGACCGCCAAACAACTCGGTCTTGGCACACACCCTTTGCCTCACTCACATTCATACATCGTCTCATACATTCTCTTATATTATTCTGACTTTTGACATGACCCGACTCAAGTATCTGATTCACTTGATCTTGCCGAGTCTTCCTCGGGCGTCCCCGACTTCTTCTACCATTCACATTCGCATCGTATATTCTTCTTACACTACTTCCTTCGTTCATTCGCTCTACATGCCCAAACCATCTGAGGGTCCCTTTCTTAATCTTACTCATTATGCTTACATCAGCCTTACATTCTTTGCGGATATCCACATTTCTCACACGATCATACATTGTTTTACCACACATACGTCTCAGGGATCTCATTTCAACAGCATTCAGTTTACTTTCATCCTTCCTCTGCCAGTTCCATGCCTCACTGCCATACATCAGGGTAGGTACCAGGACTCCATTGTGGACTGCTAGCTTCGCTTTTTTGACAGTTTTTTATTAGCGCCAACGGCATTCAGTCCACCATTAATGGAGTTACCGGCATTCACCCTTCTTTCAATATCTCTTTCAGCCTTCCCATCTCTCGTGAACATACTACCCAGATACACAAACTCATCCACTTGCTGTCACCTCATCATGCCGTTATACAAAGGTAAAGGGTCACGTATGGAATGTGGAAATCATAGGGCTATTAGCCTGCTAAGTTCAGTCGGCAAGCTGAACGGAAAAATGTTGATTGAAAGGGTAAGAATGGAAACAAAGGATAAAATGTGGGATGTGCAGGGTGCCTTTATGAGTGGAAAGGGATGCATGGACCAGATTTTCTCCTTGCGTATGCTTACTGAGAAGTTTCTGGCGAAAAACCAGAAACTTTTCTGCGCCTTTGTAGATCCTCAAAAAGCATACGACCGAGTCGATAGGAAAAAGCTATGGAAGGTTTTGTCCAAGTATGGAGTGAATACAAATCTCATACAGGCAATTGCGTCTCTGTACGAGGGAAGCGTTGCGTGTGTTAGGGTGAACGGTGGTTTTACGGGGTGGTTTGACATCACAAAAGGTGTCAAGCAAGGCTGCGTAGTGTCACCATGGTTATTCAATCCATACATGGATAATTGTATGCAAGAATTGAAAGAGGTGGGATTGGGCGCGAAATTGAGTAATCTGAAAGTATGTTGCCTGTTGTATGCTGATGATGCGGTGCTGATTTCTAACACTATGGAAGATCTACAGTCTCTCGTATCTAGGATGAACGAAGTATGTATGAAGAATGAGCTAATGATGAATGTAAGTAAGTCTAAAGTCATGGTGTTTGAAAGGGAGAGTACGAAAACAGTATGCAACATAGTTGTGAATGATGAATACTTGGAGCAGGTGGATAATAACTACGCGAGCCGTAATACGACCGAAGAGTCCCTTCGTGCTTCCTTGTGCGCCCTGTAACCTCGCTGGAAGGGAATTCAATTTTGCCCCAATTCGGGTGACGATTGGGCATCGTCTCTGGAAATCCGCAACACATGGAGGAGGTTCTGCTTTGCCGCGGAGGAGTCTGAAGGATGTCGATCGGGCCAGCCATCATGTTACGATAATACGCGGTTTGTCTAGGAAGTGTTGGGAACGTTTTTAGTTAGATTAGTTTGCATTCAATCGGTCCTTGGGGTGAGTGACACTGTTATATTTGTAATCATTTGCTTTCGGCACAATACACGTTATATATTTTAATTTACAAAGTGAAATCTATGTTTTCATTCAAATGCCCGAATAAGCTGGAGATCTCATCCCATGCCCCCGCCTTAAGTTGGAGTGTATGCTCTACCTGCCACGGACATAAATTGGCGCTCAGAGTTCTGAAAAGTTCGTGGTGGAAACCTGATGCTAGAGAAATACACCTATCTATACACGACGATATTGAAAAAAAACATTAAATTAAATTTTTTACCTGCTTTCAAAAATTGTATTGAATTTTTGGACATTATTTTGAAATTTAGTGTCAAGCGGGAATATTATTTGATGACATGCTTTTTTTAATCTAGACCCGTGTTTTAACCGCACTCAGCAATCGTTATCATATTTGGAAATCAAATCTCACGTTATATCTGGAAATGCTGTGTGGAGGGTCTTTTTGGGGAAAGTCATCTAAAAATACTTACTTGGCTGCACAATACACTTCCCGTCCTTGTCCTTAACAAATCCACTCTTGCATTTGCATCCATCTGCTGGGTTCGCATTCATGTCTCCTTGGCATGATTTAGCTAAAAGAAGTTATTTAATGGTATCGATAAGAAATCTTTGCATTCATCATTGCATATGGCACATACAATGTGCTTGGTAAGATAAGGTTAGGTTAGGGTTATCGATTGTCTTTCTTGGTTATAAAAGAAAAAACTGTATGCATTACACGGATTCCGTGGTCCAGGGATAAGGCTTCGCGGGTTAAGATTTAATCCCAGCCTGTACAAGTAAATCTTATTCACATAATTTGTTTTGTTTCACAATTATGTAATCAAAAGTGTATTTGCGGCACGTTTTAGAGTGGTAGATATCCTTGGTATCGCTCTGGTGAACAAGCACCATTCAGAATTGGAACACTGCTTAAATTGGATTTTTCTGTGTTTGGTGACTAGAACTGAGTCGACAAGTAATCCTCCACCTTTCTCTTTCCCATCTCATTTCCTTCCCTACTGCCTCCAGCTTCACAACACACCCCGATTAGGGATGCCATAGTTACACTGGCAATCCAGTAATGCAACCATAATGTTTCGGTAACCTCCAGTATGGTGGTTGCTAGTGCATTAAAAATTTGATCACACATTAAAAAAAATTAAACTTGTTTTTTTTTTTTTTAATTTCACACTAGTACAGAACATCTGTGTTTGAAAAAGCAATATTCTTTCAAAATAACTACCATTACCCTCTGAAGGGTAAAAACTCAAAGGCATTAGGTGTGGAGCTTGACTAAATCCTGCTGTCATTTCTGTTATTTACATTCTTACTACATAATAAAGAACTTCTTGCTCAGTCGGTAATGAATAGTGTTGTTATGAGCTCTATGTAAATACACTGTCAGTTCTTTTGTTGTAATAGTATTTATTAAATCCGTTGTTTTATAAACACAAAAGGTTTCCATATGTAATAGTATTTACTAAATCCGTTGTTTTATAAACACAAAAGGATTCCATATGTAATAGTATTTATTAAATCCGTTGTTTTATAAACACAAAAGGATTCCATAATTCTCCCTTCCTTCTAATTTGCAAACGCGATTTCTTCAACAATGCAGGGGGTGTTTATGTAGGTAGAATTTAAAAGTGCAAGTCATCTTGTAAATGTTTTATTTCTTGTCGCAGGCTTTGTTAAAGGTGGTGGAACACTAGTGATATCACGGTGATACGCTAAGTACATCGGGTAGTTGTTAGGTTGGTTTGGTTATTGTTTAGACTGACCTGGACACTGCTTGACTGGAATGCAGACGTTCTTGGTATTCCTGGCGAAGCCCGCCTTGCAGTAGCATTTCTTGTTGCAGGTCTTGTTGATAATGGGGCAAGGTTCCCCGAGGGTGGCGCAAGTTGTATCGCAAGCGGAGCCGCAGTCGAAGAACTCGTTCACTCCACATTTCTCTGGAGGTAAAAACAAAAGCCATATTTTTTGGTGATACTAGGCCACTAGCGGTAACCAATTCAGAATGCAGCATACCAGTGGATGAATTTTGGTAGAGAAGAACCTTGAATGGAATACCCCGTGTAACGGACGTGTTCGCACCCTCAAAACATCTTTCATCAAGGTTCATCGCTGGTAACATCCTCTACATTTTGAGGTCATTTCTTGGAAATTTTGCTGAAATTTCTGGCCTCAAAATGCTAATATACCGTGCCGCCAGCGACTAATTTTGGTGAACAGATATTTGTTTCTTTAGGTATAAATTACCTTATACTTATTTTATAATTTATATAAAATAATGTTTTCCTAACTAATGTGCATGCCCCCGGTGCAACAAATAAACGCTAACTTTCATAGGTTGCCACCGGGGACATTGTAAACTTATAATTTTTCATAACAAATTTATGTTTGCTATTTTCTATTGTTTTAAACCCTGCGAGCCTTGTAGGGTAGTGACATTTATAGTCCCATTCCTAAGCCCTACAAGGCATCCAGGAAAAGCAAACCGGAGTCTCTACTCCTCAAACTACCCCTTTGCCACTGGGCAAGGAGACTACTTCGCCGCCAGCAGGCACTCCTTTGCCGCCCGGCAAAGGGGCAAGAAGAGTCTGCTCCTTCGCTGGGGAGAAAGAGTCTTTTGCCCATAAAAAGGACTCCCTTTCCTCCAGGCGAGGTTACTCATTTTTGCCTCCAGGTACTCCTTTGCCGCCCGGCAAAAGACTCCTTTTCCTCCAGGCAAGGTTACTCATTTTTGCTTCCAGGCACTCCTTTACCGCCAGGCAAAAGACTCCTTTTCCTCCAGGTGGCAGACCCCTTCTTTTAACACATTTTTCTAATTTTAAGAATCCAGGAACCTCTCAAGACGATGAAACAAACACGTTTCATTAGCTAGTCTTACGGGGAACCTGGGAAAAATACTAGATTCTCCTTTAAATTAAACATAACTAGCCAAATGGCAAATACTTCTGACAAACTACAAAAATATCTTAAACATGTAACAAATTCGTAAAACTAAAAATCCTCTTATAGAACTTAGCTTCAAAAATGTATTAGAATTAAGTAATCCATCTTTGTACGCAAAATGTACCCTGTATAATTATTTTTAAATTATAAATTTAAGCGAGCACTTTCATGGGCGACACCGCCAAAATGAGGACGCCACAGAAGCGTCGCTCTATTTATGCATGTTGAGCGAGGTCTGAAACCCCTCCACATGTTTTGTAAAAATACCGTTCGTTCGCAGTCGCGTTCAACTAACTAAATAAATACGATGATTTTTCCAAATAAATCAGTTCACCAGTTCACTTCTACTCTACAAACTTGTTTATTACTAACTACCTCTGGAAGTCTTGCGACCTGTGCCTCCTGCTGAAGTTCTGCCTGAACGAGTGCCTGGTGCCTACCTCTACAGTCTGGACACTGCCAAGGCATCAGGCTCAGGCAGAAACTAGGCGCATCCAGGGCCACTACCCACTGGATGTAGGGAGGCCAGCTCTAATCATCAGCCTGTACCTCTGGAAGGCGTGCACGAGACCGGTCCCCTTTTTTACAGTTTTATTTTATTTTATTTTTATTTTATTTGGAAAACCAACAGTTACATTATTTACTTAGGTGTATTTACATATGTATATGTTATTGAACCAATAATAGGTTTTCACTGGTGTGTATTAATTAGAGAGATTAAAAAGTTATAAAAGTTATAATAGTTATAATAGCTTATTGGGATGGGATGGTGGGCGGGAGGGGAAGGGGACGGATCTAATCTGGGAGTGAATAAGTTATTTGTATAGGAGTATAATAGTTTGTATATGTTTAGAAGTTATTTATTGTTTATTTTTTTTTAGAATTTGGGGTGCTGTGTTGAATAAGTCGAATTCATTGTATGAATTGTTAAAAAAGTGTGAAACGCGGTTAATGAATGTGTTTTGTTTAGAGTTAGTATTGCATCGAGGTGTGTTAAGTGTGTGATTTAGTCTAGTTTGTCTGGTGGGCACTCTTAATTGAATTCTTTCAAGTAATTCAGGGCAATCTATCGCAGAGGTGGCTATCTTTTGCAAGAATATTACGTCTGCAGAATTTCTACGATTTTCTAGTGACGAGATTTTGAAAAACGTGGCTGACTCCACATAACTTAGATGAGGACGATATCCCCGAAAATCAAGGTATCGTAGAAAACGATTTTGTATTTTCTCAATCCTTTCTATGTATGTTGTGTACCTGGGATTCCAGACTTGAGAGGCGTACTCCAGAGAACTGCGTACATACGCAAAGTACAGCATTTTCATAGTGATTACCTTTTTAAAGTGTTTGCAGATTCTGAGTATGAAGCCAAGTACCTTGGAAGCTTTTGCAACTATGGATTCGATGTGTCGGTCAAAAAGTAATTTTGGGTCTAGCACTACTCCCAGATCTTTGGCCTCCATCATTTTTTTAAGTATTGTGCCGTTAAGGGAATAATCAAACGAAATGGGATTTTTGTTTCGGGTAAAGCTGATGACGCCGCATTTTTTAACATTTATTTGAAGGTTGTGTTGTGTGCAGTAGCTATTTAGGCGATTTAAATCTTCTTGTACGCGAGTACAGTCATTGATACTTGTAACAGGAGAGAATATTTTCATGTCGTCTGCGTATAGTAACGTTCTGGAGTGGAGAAAACATTTTCCAATGTCATTAATGTATATATTGAAGAGCAATGGTCCCAATAATGACCCTTGGGGTACTCCTGACGGTACGGTTACCCAATTCGATTTATAGCCACCGACGACTACTGCTTGGCTGCGATTTTTCAAATACGACGAGAGCCATCTGAGGAGATCTCCGTGTACGCCGATTAGTGAAAGTTTAGTCAACAAAACATCATGAATTACTAAATCAAAGGCTTTGCTATAATCTGTATATATTGCATCTACCTGTACGCGTTGGTCCATATTGTCTTGTAAGATTTCGACAAATGCCGTTAGGTTAGTGGTAGTAGATTTTCCTTTCATAAATCCATGCTGATTGTTGTTAAGTGACGATCTCAAGGCTGTAAACATCTGGTCGTACACAATTTTTTCGAAAACCTTACTGAAAATGCAGAGCTTTGATATGGGCCTATAATTTTCAACGTCAGATTTTTGGCCGTTCTTGAAAACGGGAGTTACAAATGCAGTTTTCCAAGTGTTTGGCACGATTCCCTCATTAAGGGAGCGACTAAAAATTATGAATAACGGTTTAGAAAGGCTGCGCGCACATTTGCTTATGAAGAAAGGGGGAATTTTATCTGGGCCTGCGCTTTTATTGGGATCTAAATTTTCAAGTTGTTTCTGTATGTGATGCTGGTTGATTTCAATATTATGAATGCTAGCAATACAGGGCTCACTGGTGTAGTCTGGCAGGATCTGGTTAATCCGAGCATTATTATTGTAGACTGAAGTGAAATATTTAGAGAATAAGTTGCAGATATCAGATCCATTTTCAGCTTTTACGTCTTTGAACATCATGGTATTCGGAACGCCATGGGATTTGGAGTTTGACTTAATGTAATTCCATATTTTTTTTGGGTCGGAGGATATGTCATGTTCTATTTTAAGTAAGTATTTATTATGGCATTCCCAGTTAAGTTTTTTGTGACGTGATCTTAGTAGAGAGAAAGTGGCATAGTCAGAAGGGTTTTTATATGTCTTGAACTTTTTAAAGTATTTATATTTTTCTGTTGTTAATTTGATAAGGGCAGAGTTATACCATGGCGGGTATTTCGAATTCCTACATAATTTCATAGGAATATGGGCATCTATAAGATGATTTAATTGTGAGTAGAATTTATTTAATGCTGCGTTCACGTCACCAAACGAAAGTAGCTCGTGCCAGTTTACCTGGTCGAGAGATGTGTTAATTTGGTCGTAATCACCACGCTTATAGATGTAAGCCCTTCTAGGCTCTTCCACTAGTGGAGCGGGTTCAGAGAATAAAACTTCCATTATTAAGGAGGTGTGATGAGGGTCTTCTAAAATTAATGGTTCATCACAAGCAGAGACCGGTACCAGGTCATTACATAGAACGAGGTCAAGAAAGTGACCGTTGGTATTCGGAATTCCATTACATTGATACAATCCCGAAAAATGCATGCAGTCAATAAATGATGTACTAACAGGCGATAAGCGATCACTGGGTATAAATGACGTATTATTGAGAGACTTATTCCATGAAATGTCAGTGAGGTTAAAGTCACCTAGGATAATGAATTTGTCTGTGGGGAATTGCAACGTAAGTGATGAAATTTGTGTGAGGAAGCTTTCCATATTTTCACGATATGTTGGTCCTTTAGGGAGGTAAACACAACATATGTGGAGATTTGTGTGTTTGGATCCCCTGGATTCTAATGTTATCCAGACGTCCTCAGCTTGAGAGTGCCACCCTGAACGCTCGCGAGGTACCAGCTCACGATGAACAGCGACTAAGACACCCCCGCCCAAGCGTTGGCCCGTGCGAGTGTAGTCCCGATCTCGGCGGTGTACATCGTAGCGATCATCAAATAGCTCTTCGTTGCGGATGCCATCAACGAGCCATGATTCAGACAGAGCGATAACATCATATTCGTTGGATCGAACAGCCACCAATAACTTGTCAGTTTTAGTGCGTAACCCTCTCACATTTTGGTAATAGATATTTAAAGACATTGGTTAAACCGTGCGAATCTATGATTAAGTGCGGAATTGAAGTGAATTTGTGTCGATGTTCGAATTTTATTATTGACGGATTTATGTTTATTTTTATGAAATTCCCAAAGAATTTTACAAAAAATGCTAGAAAATTGTACAAAAGCTAAAAAGTGTGTTAGAATGAATGGAACTAAGAAATGTATTAGAGTGAATAGATCCATAGGGTAGGCGTGGGGGATAAGGGAGGGAAGGGTACATTCTAAGTGAGATGAAAATATAAAAATAATTAAAATGAAATTAGAATAAAGTAATGTAGTAATTTTAAAAGGCCTTATCTGGAGGCTTGGCTCAGCTGAGAACTTTCTGCATCTACTCTGCTGGGTCCTGTGGCTGGAGGCTCGCGGTCCATTTTCTTCAAATCTGCTTCCTTTGAGATAATGATGGGTGCTGACGTCGTATTTCGTCGAGCGTAAATTAGGCAGTTTTTTGTCCAGACGAATCTATAACCTTTTTCTTTGGCGAGAAGCCTTGCGCGGTAGAATAGATGTTTATTCATGCTCGTGAGATGGTCACCTATGTAGACATTTTGCGGGGATCCCGTAAATCCTAGTTCCGTTGACGTGATCCCTTTGCGGTCTTTTACCGCCTGCAGAAGTTGGTTTTTTAAGCTTCGGCTGGTTAATTTTACAATCACAGATTTTAGTGGCTTAGTCTTCCCTGTCTCGCCGCCTCTGGGAGCAACTCTCGTTATGAACTCCACGTCCCTTTCACCTAGACTCATATTGCTCAGACTGGCGATTTTTGAAATGAGGGTTATTAAATTTTCACCTTTTTTTTCAGGGATACCCCTTATTTCGAGGTTTTGAAGTCTTGCCCATTGGTCTTTTTTATTTGTTTCTTCAATTATGTTGCGTACTTCCGTTCTCAGGTTTATTACTTCTGCTTCCAAGTTTTCCACTTTTGTAAGGCGTTTTTCAAAATCATCAATCTTATTTCCAAATGAAGCGACCTCCTGGTGGCAGCTGTCAACCGATTTCTGCACCCCTTGTACTTCCTCACGCAGAGATTTTATATCATCGTGCAGTCCCTTAAATGAGGACAGGTCCTTCTGAATTCTTTTAATATCTTCCATGATGGTGCTCAGATCTTGGACGCCCACGGCAATATTTGAAGATTTGCACCTGCTGCATCGCCAAGTACTTCTCAGGTCGAGCTTCATCTTTTTGTAATTTTCCTCTGATATACCTCCACACTTGTAGTGCAGATTTTCCTTGCAGGACGAGCATTGAACTCCTTGAGTTATGTTGGAATTGCACACGCCGCAGTTCTTGTAAAGGCATTACGTCTGTTACACCCCGAAGAGAATGCCCAATCAGGAAACTGCAGTGTTTCTGACTTATACGAGAATGCTAAGTGAATAGTCAATGTTAAGAAACAAGGGATTTAAAAAAAAAAAAAATTAAATTTAATATAATAGTATCAATTACATGTTTATATACATTAAATAAAGTTTTTCGATTAATATACATTTAATAATACGCTTTACACCCTTTTTAAGAGCAAAGCTCGAGTTAAAAAGGCGGATAAACGCAAAGTGGAATGAATCTAGATTTTGAAGAAACAAAATTATGTAGAAGGGAAAAAACGCAAAAGCGGTGAATAATTTTCGAATGCCAACAATTCCCATATGAAAACCACCTTTCTCAACAACATTGAGCAAATGTTTTGCGAGTCCTTTGAAATACACTGGTTGCAAAAGAATTACTAGTTCTAGAGAGAGCACGCAGTAAAAAAAAACTAAATAGAAAAAGTGTTAAGGGTTTTCTTACGACACTCAGATTCCTTGATGCATTTCTTCTGGAAGTCTCTGACAAAGCCAGGTTTACACTTACAGCCTCCTCCCTTGACGCATGACTCCGTGCAGGCTGTAGTAGGAGGGTCCTTGCTGTTGGCGCACGTGCGAGGACATTGGTCTCCACAGGCGGAGAATATGGCGTTCACGTCTCCTCCGCAAGATTCTGTAACCAGCGGTGGGCATATAAAGTGACACAGATCAAACTTTCTTCTCGTTTGATGTACTTACCTTCTATATACACCCCAAATATATATTTAAAAACTCATCTAAAGTAGACATCACGAAGCTGGTGGGCAGACGCATCCACCGCCAAGACCTGGAGAAAACTCACTAACCCGTCAGTGAATTTCGATAAAAAAATTTGAAATAACTAGAAAAAGATACAATAGAAGTTGGCCTCAGTACAACTGCAGTTCCGCTTAGGCTGCAGTTTACAGATTGAAGATTGTTCGACATTAGCCATCTCCCAATAGAAGAGAGCACCAGTAGAATACATAAGATCACTACTCACGGTATGGTTTATCATCCACACATAGTCCTGTGTCATCCTTGCATGTGCCTTTCGGGCATCGGCAGTAAGGACGGCAGACCAAGGCTGACTGATCTATTCCCTCGCAACCCAAAGGTCCATCTTTTACGCAGCGCTCGTCCAAGCAGGACGGTTCGCAAGCATCGTAAACTGAAGGCAGGGGACAGTCGAAGGGCTGGGCTGAAAAAAAGCACTTGTATTAAAATTCTGTCAATTTCGTTTTTTAACAATATCATATATCTAGTCTAAAGGATGGACTACCAAACAAATCTGGCTTTAATACACACTCATCGCAGTCATACACCAAAAACATACCTGACATGGTCAGAATCAAGTATTTGATTCACTTCCGTCCCCGATTTATTCAGGCCCATTTCTGTCCTACCGATCGTATCAAAAATATATGAAAGGGTAATACGATAGGCTAGACAACTTTCTGAAAAAAAAAATCATTTTTATATGCTAAACAATACGGTTTCAGAAAAAAATCTAATACTCTCTCTGCCACTAATGATCTTATAAATAAACTTAGAACTAGCATAGATAATAAAAACTATGTCATAGCAATTCTCGTAGACCTTCAAAAAGCCTTTGACACCGTTAGTCATGAAATACTAATAAAAAAAATAGAAAAAACAGGTGTTCCGGTCCAGCTATTAAACTAATAAAATCCTATCTGTCCAACAGAAAACAATGTATTAACATAGGAGATAAAAACAGTCAACTCGAGAGTAAAAACTATGGAGTTCCACAAGGATCAATACTGGGACCATTTTTATTCCAAATATACATAAACGACATCTGTCAGCTAAAACTACATGGTGAAATTTTCTTATACGCAGATGATACGGCAATATTTTACTTCGGCAAAAACTTAGAAAGTCTATTAGAACAATCTCAAATGGATCTTAGTGTACTAAACGATTGGCTAATAAAAAATATATTAACAATTAATATTAATAAAACAGGTTACATGATCTTAAGCACACCTAAAATAATAATACCATCGCATAAACCATTACAAATAGAAGAAAGAGACCTAAATATTCTAGATATCGAAAAATACCTGGGCTTATATATTGATAAACACCTGACATTTAAACAACATGTAGAAAAACTAAAAACAAAAATCATCCCATTAATTGGTGTATTTGGTAGAATTGCTCATCTTCTACCAACAGAGGTAAAGAGAGGCTTATACTTTAGCTTAATACAGTCTCACCTAAATTATTTAATAGAAATATGGGGAAACACATACATTACGTGCTTAAACGAATTAAAAATAATACAAAACAAGTTAATTAAAAAACTCTTCAACTATAACCCAGACACTCCCACAAAAAAACTATACCATGAAATGAATCTTTTGAAAATAAGAACATTGTATGAATATAACATATGTCTTTTAATCTACAAAATACAAAATGGACTTATACACACAAACACAACATTTATAAAAACATCACAAGTACACGAACATTATACTAGACAACACAATAAATTGTATACAAATACTGTCAAGACTGAAAGTGGCAAGAAAAGTATTGGCCACGAGGGAGTTCACATATATAATCTCCTTCCAGATAACCTTAAAGCAGAAAATAATATAAAAACCTTTAAAAAAAAAACTATTTGAACTTAAGATGTTGGAACAAAATTCATGACGAATTCATTAATCCATTCCTCCCACTGTGGTGCAAGGCGATGTTCCGAGAGAGTACGGCTGGAGAAGTCAAACGGACTCCCTCAACTATTCTCTCTCGATCCGGCCGGCCATGCAGCTGGTAGGCAGATGCATCCGCCGCCAGGACCCGAACATACCTCATCCCGTGAAGACGGGCACCCCTGTTAAGTCATCAAGCGAACAACATGGGGTGATCTATGGCAGAGATGTTGGTTTTCAAATAAACTACACCTGTACTATATATGCTCTGTACTTAAGTTAAGAAAGCGAAATATTATATTTCTTTTAACTTAATAATAAAAAAAAAACCTACTTGCCTAGGTACCTTCTACCTATGCCGGCACGATATACTTTGCTCGCCTGCCGCGGCCGTCTCGACGATAAATAATAATTTCGCGACCGCCTAGAAAGGTCTAGAGTTTATAAGCCGCCTGAATATTCAGCACCGGGTATGTTCAAGTACCTTCTAGTGTACACATTGCCGGCGAATGGAAAATTACTCCACCGGTTGCGCTGGTATATAAAGCGACTCAACTCGGCGCTCGCTCAGTCAGTCCCAGACCATCAGTCGGTCAACATCTCGTCATGTAACAGATCTCCGCACAAGTGCTCCTGCATGGCATCTCTACGCATCCAGGGCAGCTTCCCGAGGTCTATCACCACGTCTCAGCTATAAGACCCATTGCGCCTTCAGCTCCGCGGAACAGCTACATCCCGCGATCGACGCCACCTCCAGTCCAGGGATCAGCTCACCATTTCATGGCACCCCGAAGCGCACCGTGCTTCGCTGCCATGGAAACACGCTCCGCCTCGCCAGGACTACCTGCTGGTGGCTTAGCTCACCGAGCCACTCACCGCTCATCTCCGCGACTCAAAGCGTCGAGCAACGGCCTGGAAGATAGGTCATCTCCACCGCCAAGGTGTTGAGTAACTCGCTGACCTTCACCACACCATCTCCATCACCTCCGTGCGCCTGCAGCATTTCATCTACGGCACTCCGCATTACATCATGTTACCACTTCACCGACCCTCGCTACGTAGCCCAATAAACGACTGACTCACATCTTTGACTGACGCCTTTTATTTCTCTACCCGTCTCTGTCGATCCGGCCTGCTCCCTCATTATGTTTTCTTTTCTCAAGTTTCTTTGTTTATTCGCTTTAGGTGCCGAAACCATTCTTAAATCTCCTTTTCTTAATCTTATCTTTCTTGCTTAATAGCAACAGAATTGACATATTCTGTCCCGCTCTGTTGACTAAGCACTTGCAAGCACACCCTCAATGTGAAAGATGCTTAAAACAAAAAAATATATGTATTTTAACTCACGACACTCCCTGATGTCAATGCAGTTTCCATATCTGTCCCGTTTGAAATTGAGTTTGCACTTGCAGGCAGGCGTACAGGGCACGTCCCGACTGCACTTAAACATGGCCCCGATGGTGTCACATGTCTCCGGGGGACAGGAGTAACTGCACATGTCAAGCACTTGATTCTCGCCACACACTGGAAACATAATTGTAGCGCGTGAAACATTTATAAATGGGTTACAAACATTTTTTTACATTAGCTCCACACAGAAGGCGCTGAGGAAAATAATGCCCCTTAGGGCCTGTATCATCATTGGGGATGCTGTGTGGATATTCATTTTAGGGAAAGGAAGAAGAGGAAGTAGTGGGAAGGAAAAGGGTATGAGGGGTGAGTAGGAATCTGGGGCTCAGTGTGTCCAGAAGTGACGGACTAATTAATCCATTCCTCCCACTGTGGTGCAAGGCGATGTTCCGAGAGAGTACGACTGGAGAAGTCAAACGGACTCCCTCAACTATTCTCTCTCGATCCGGCCGGCCATGCAGCTGGTAGGCAGATGCATCCGCCGCCAAGACCCGAACATACCTCATCCCGTGAAGACGGGTACCCCTGTTAAGTCACCAACCGAACCACATGGGGTGATCTATGGCAGAGAGGTTGGTTTTCAAATAAATGGTTCCCGGGGCAGCGGTATCTATAACCGCCTGCGAAATTAAACTAAGGTCCGGCCAGATTTAACTATGAAACGTTTTTATTGATGCCAAATATATTTATTTATTTATTTATTGACGCCCTATTGGGCTTTCACATATCATATTCAAATTTCATTTATATTACAGTATAACATAAATAAAAGATTATAAAATATACAAATAAAGCGTAAACTCAATGTGAAAAAATAGGAATACATCTAATGCTAATTCCACATGGATGACTTTAGACTTTAGAGAACTCGTAGTTATAACAGGTCATATACCTACGAGCAACAAAAACATATATGTAAACATAGCAATAAAAAATAATCAAAAAACATTAATTAGTATGCTTTTGGAATAAGAACAATATAAAAAAAACAACAAACAAAAGAAAATCGAAACAAAATAGAATGATTTCTCATTCATCAATTACATCTAAAAAGTTGTGGACTAATTTGGCTTTGAATGTATTGAAATTTGAATTAAAAATGTCAGCGACATCAGTTTGTTCATTGCCCAACCTGTGTATTCTTTCCATCACAGAATTCGTAGCGGAGTTATTGTTGTAAAATAAAATATTTCGTCCAGTATATTTTGGAGGTATACGTAAGGATAACAAGTTTATAGTATCAGGGCAGTCCAACCTTGAAAGAATTAATTTTGGCCCAACTATATTTTCCTATTTGATATACCTACTTAAAAATGTTATTGTTTATAAAAAAACATATTTATTTTGAATACAAACATCTGGAAGATAAGTTTATAAAATGTTTCGTTTTTATTACAACTTTGAAAAGTAAGATATGTATAGCTACCTTGCACATTGACATAAAATAACTCAGAAGCATTCCGAAAGTCCATTAGAAACTCAACCATCGTTATTGGGACTTGGAGGTAAAAATCTTTTAAAGCGTGGAGGGTAAAGTGACTACCGGCATTATCGCACAATATTCCCAACTGCCCAGAAACATTAGAACTATGACTCCATCTAAGCAAGACTCGAGTTATTCTCTCAGTAGCTTGGCGTACTGTATTGTACAGGGCTTGCATAGACTGCAGATTGTACACAACTGCTGATGCTTACGAATCGCAAGTGTGCCTCACGATTAAATTTGGCGAACACCTTTGATTTGACAAAATCCTTAAAAAAACCGTTGACTCCGTGCAGAAACGGGCGGTCTGTTAGATAAATTCCTTTAGTGCTGTCCTTGTTCTATCAGTACTTCAATGGAAGTTGCTCCAAGGAACTAGCGTCATTAATGCCTTCGGTCCCCGTAAAAAATCGAGAAACCGTCCGCCCAATATTAGTACACGATGTGAAAGTGTTGTTTCTACGACTCGTTTTTGATTGCGGAACAATCTGCCGGCCTTTATATTTCCTCCCTCCTACAACATGTTCACTCCCTCGATCTACACAGGATCTTCAAAGATAAGGTTAACGTGTGGAGTTAATGTAAAAAAGAAATATATATCATATCCAAATTAAGAATTGTTGAGAGGCTGAAGCAAGTTGATCAATCTAATACTATGATTAATAATATAATAAATGTTTGAAGTATTATCAAGTAATTCATTAAATGAGGAGTAACATACTCACCGCATTTATCAGGGTTCACGCACTCTCCGTTGGAGTTCTTGAAGAAGCCAGTCTTGCACTCGCATGCAGGTGCGCACTCTATATAGTCGCACGTCCTGTTCTGACCGAGGTTGGCGCAGTCCTCCGCACATCCACTCACGCAGGGGCTGTATTGCATGTTCTTCTCGGGACAGACTTCCACTTCTACAAAAAGATAGACAATAAGAACACGAGGTTTTTAATTCAAATATTTCGAACAATCTGACAATATCGTAATTCTTCCTACTTTAATGTTAGCGTAGTGAGGAAATACCGATTGTGCTATAAATGGGGACCTATCCAGCAAATAAATTAATCCCACATAGCCCACGAAAAAACCACACGCATTAGCTCTCAGCTTCAGCTACTAAGAGAACGATAATCCACAACGCGTTGCCTCATTTCTTAATTGTCCAACAGGCCATTTTAGTTTTTGTTCAAGCTCCACTTTAAAATTAAAAATAAAGTATAAAAAAAGATAATTAATCACCTAACTACTAATTATTTAAACCAATGTGACCTTTACCTTTCCGGAAATAGCTTTATCTTAAACACCTATCATAATGTTTCATTGAAATAATCAAAAAAACCTTTTCCTCCTGTAAAATTTTCTAATGGTCTGTTGGACAAATACGAACGAACGATGAAAAAGATAATAAATAAGACGATAAACAAGATGATGGTTACGATCATTCACGCAATATATATGGGATTGGTAGGTCTGCATTCGAAAATACTATGAATACACCACAAACAAATGTCCACCTACCCAAACTACCCAGCCTTAAATGTTACCGAGACCATGACTGAGGCAGTCACCAGGATTGTGAAATGAAAAAAATACTTAACTTTATAAAAGGTGTCAGTATGCTTATTGAAGCTCAGTAGTCAGTATAAATTAATATCTGAGATGGGGCGGACTATTTATACCATAAAAACGACGGTGAAGGAAATATTGTGAATGCATGTTTAAATACATTATATAAAGATTCGTGTTGTTAAGTGAAGCATTCAGAACCTGGAGACCAGTGTGGCCCCAACTGCGAGGGGTGAGTCTTTTTACCAAAAGCCCAGATTTTAACCATTGACTAATACTGTCTAGCGATTGCATAAAAACTTAACCGTCCCAAATAAACATAGCAGTTGACGAAGTTTTGGGACTGATCTTTCAAGAGTGTGGCATAGGACTTAGCTTGGCTCTACGGCACCTTCAAACACCATAAATACAGCGGAGCCGCAGTTTCACGATGCCAGCGATGATGAACAAGATGATGAAAAATACAATAAGCAAGTGTTAATGTACAATTAAAATAATAATAATTGGATAATGTATATAATATAACCGTTTTTGTGAAAAATCACCTTAAGGACGCTAAAACAAGGGAATCAATAAGACGATGCATGTAATAGATATGTAAAACATTGTACATTGGAAGAATTTAACTAATACCCAGGAAACGGAAGTTGCGTCTTAAAGATGACATAGGACATAGGTACCTATCAATGAAAAATATAGCTTACCGCAGTCTACAATTGGTATACACTTCCCCCCGGCAGTTTTCCTTACAAAACCCTGATCACAGATGCAGCCAGCGGTGCATTGCGAAGTGCAGTTGTAGTTGGTGATACCAAAAGTGGCACAAGTCCTGACACAATTGTCGTTGCCGCAAGTCGAGTACACTTCGTTAGCAGCCGGACACTTGGGAACTGTAATATAAAGATATTGGATCAACAATACAATAATAATCAAGCAAAATGGAAAGCTTCAGCTTGTCCAAGTAGGGAGTGACGAATACCTTTGATTTTTGTTGACTACATTATGGGACGTTTCCAATACTCGCGCTAGGGACTCAACTGTATTGTGAGTATGATTTTCAGTGTTGGTGATTAGATGTGGCTTCACTCCGTTGATTGTTAGAGATAAAACTTCCCTGTTGAAAAGGCAACCATTATAAATGTACCGCCATCCCAGGAAATATTTATAGAATAACCAACAGTGCTGTCTTTGGTCACCCTAATGTTTACGGGGGTGGCCGGGATCAAGCTGTGGCCGGGATCAAGCTACGGCCGGTTCGTGGAGTGTGGTGTGTCCAGGAAATTGTAGCGGAAGCGTCTGCCAGCTGTGGCGGGCTGGAGAGGGAGAGGCCGATTGAGGAAGACCCTTTAACCCCATTAGCCTGACCCTCTCAAACCACTGCTTTGCACTGCAGCGGGTATGGATGGATTCATAATGATTTACATAATTATACGTGTAAAAAGTAGCCTAAAGAGCTAAACGCTTATTTTGAAATTGAATTGGATAGATTTAATTTTTTCTTTATAAAATTGCTTAAACGGCAATGTAAGATTACTAGACATACGTATGACGTATGAGGCGTACCCGAGTTAAATAAACTGCTCTTTTCTAGTTCTTCAAATCCGATTCAATGTTGCTAAAATTGTTTCACGAACTGCATGTAAGTGCGTGCATGTATATAATTTTCTATGCTCATAAGTATTGAGATGGTTTATTGTTGGGTATAATATATTCTACAGAATATTTACTTAGTATTGTCAAGCATATTATGCTCCATTAAGTTACCAATGTTGTGTTTGTCTTAGATTAGTGATAGTATCAAACATGTTCAATATAATTGTAATTGCGAGCGCTTTGATATGAATCACTGTTAAATAAAAAAAGTGCGATCTCAATTTCAAATTTTTAGATACTCACCAAAACTGTCCCTATCTACACAAGTTCCGGATTCGTCCTCGCAGTTTCCTTCAGAGCAGCGGCAGCGGCGGCTGCATTTCTTGGTGTTAAGTTGCCATTGACAGTCGTCCGGCTTCACCACCGTCGTATAGCAGCGTTGGTCCACGCAGAGGTCCGGGCAGGCCTCGAACGCTGTCAGCTCGGGGCACTCAAAGTTATGGGCTGCAATCAAAATCACAGTTTTAATAATCAAGGAGAAGGAGAAGGAGAAGGATGATTTGAGCTAGTACTCACGACACTCCCTGATATCGATGCACACCCCATTTAGCCTGTAGAAGTTGAGCTTGCAGTTGCAGGCGGGCGGACGCGGGTTCTTGGGGTCATAGGCAGGACAGCTGGTGGCGGCTGCAGTGCCAATCCGGTCACAGGTGTCATAGGGACAGGGTATACCGTACTTGGAGAACTCCTCGTTGACACCGCACTCTAAATTAAAACAATACATTGAAAAATAAGAGTTTTGTTCGTCGGACCTTGCAAGGTGTTTAAATTAGAATGAGAGGAAATTCGCCAAGGCGTTGCGTTGTACTGATCAACTATCACAGGCTTAGCAATGTCGGTGATTTCGGCTCTCCATGCAGCGCAGAACCACGAGAAGTGGAGAATCCTAATTCATCAGGATCCTTTAAGTGTGGGTCGCCACTATAGCTACTCACTAAAGATGTAGCCAGTCAAGCAGAAGAGTACTTTCGCCAAATAACAAAATATTCTCTCCCTTAAGGTTGAATCTCAACGATGGACCCGAAATTGATCCTCAAAGGCATAAGCTTACTTACCAGCAGGTGTAATATCAAAGAGGTTCTGTGGCACTTTTTTATTCTATGCACCAGCTCTGCGAAGAGCTATGCAATGCATTTTGTACATCCTCCATAGCACAAACCTGTGACGGTGGAGTGTGGATACACTATACCCCCAGCACAATGGAATGCTGTAATAGTTCTATGGAACAACTTTTATGAACATTGTTTTGGTTACCAAAGTGTTGCAGTGCCAGCGAAATGCTTACCAAAAACATATACATAGACTAAATTGTTTCGTTTAGGCTACAATGAAATATAAAGTGTCCAACTCCCGGTACAAGCAATTAATTTGGGCGTATATGGCAGATACATTTGGTTGAATGATTGAATCTCTTTGGACACTATCCAAATTAGGGGGGCACACAAGACCGAGCCGAGACAATTGCCATGCCGCAAAGATGAAAATCTGTAGGTCTTCAAATATTTAGAGAGGCTAGTTTTTATTTTTCCGGCGGCTGGAGAACTTCAGAGAGAAAAGTTTCCCATAATATTTTAGTATATCTACGTCAACACCGAGTGAACAATTCGGAACTTGTATACTAAAATCGTATTCGGGTACATAAAATAAGTTTTTTTTTTAAATTTCATCAAAGGTTAATTTCAAATCGGTATACTTGTAAAAATAAATATATGGAAGAATAATATTTTATTTTCCAAAAAGTCGATAAAGGTTTATTTCAAATTGAGTAGCTAATTGAGTAGTTAGGTAATTTTACGAATATTTAACAAAGATTTATATAAAATTAAAATTTTATTATATACAAATAGGTTATAACTTACCACACTTTTCAGGGGTAACACACTCATTGTTTGTGTTCCTAAAGAATCCAGATTTGCAGTCACAGCCAGGGGTGCACTGTGGGGTTTCGCAATTCCTTTCCACGTCACTCCGACCAAGAGTCACGCACTTTTCGGCACAAGAAGAAACGCAAATAGAAAACGTCTCGTTTTTTCCGGGGCAGATGTTTATTCCTGGAAATTAAAAAAATATATATATTTTAATCTCGTAGCCTGAAAGAATATCCGGCCGTTCCTTCACTTATCCGAAATTCACTAAAATTTAAAAAAAGAACTCACAAAAATGAATTAATAACTAGATAAGCAATCAACATTATAAATCACGAAATAAATAAGTACTGGTTATACCCCGGCAACACTGGATTCATATTCCTAAATCGACCCTATGAAATAAGAAGGTTTCATCTGACGCTAACCCCATTCTGAGAAAACGGGCTTCAAAGATTTGAATGACTGTTTTTGGACACGTAATCAAGTTTATACAGGGTGTTAAGGGACGTACTTGACTTACTTTAACCAGTGATTCCTGACATTATTTGGAGTAAAAAATGTAAATAAAATTTTGGTCTCCGGTGACATTTTTGATGTTTTTTTTTTTTTTTTTTTCAACAAATACAAAAAAAATGGTAGTTGTTGAACAGTTGGAGGCGGGGTAAGGGGTTCGTCGGACACCCTTCTGAGTGACCAATGACGACATGCGGAAAAATTTTTTTTTTGTTTGATTTTGAAGAAAAAAAATTTGAAAAAAAAAGTCGTCGAAAAAAGTCACCGGAGACCAAAATTTCATTTACTTTTTTTACTCCAAATAATGTCAGGAATCACTGGTTTAAGTAGTCAAGTACGTCCCTTAACACCCTGTATTGTTATGAATATGAAAATACGATTAGTTGTAGGTTAGTAACAATAACGTAACATAAGTAAATTTCTATTTCTGAAACTGACAATTCATGGTAAAATTCCTTCAGACAGTCTGAAGATGGCTTTAACGAGCTGAAACGGGTTACGGTCAAACAAATTAAAGTGGAAATAAGTTTTATATTTGTTGTTCAAAAAGTGAAGGTTATTGCCACCTAGCGGTATATTTTGTAACTTGACTTTTTGGATTACAGATTACAGGCTACGGCCATAGGGCCGCACTGTTTTTAAGGATAGACGATAAAGCAGATTTTTGGAATCTGTATATTATTTATATTAACAATGGTGGTTGTTTTGTTTATGTGTGGAAACGTGTAGTTATAAATAGGAGAATTTTAGTTAAAAACATGCTCTTAATACGTGGATCTCCTGTAAATAGCTAGCATTATCTAGCGAGTGGTCAAAGTGGCTAAATTAAGTGTATTTGTTCGGGTCGGGAACAAATTTATTGTAAAATGTGCCGTGAATAAACTAGAAGATTTCCTACTTGAAACCATGTTTTTCTTGAAGTCTTTCTGATAAATTACCAATTTATAACATGGTCCTTCGAGCCGGATAGCCCTTACGAGCGGATGAAGGCATCAAAGGAATTACCAGAATGAACCAGCGAGCTATGTAAAAAAAAACTAGAAAGATGAGATCATGAAGAAACAATGAATCAAAAGATAAGTATCCCTGCCATTCCTTCATTATTATTCCTTGAATTTCTGTTCAAACAAGCGCTATTTTTTGTGTGTCGATGTACTTATTTTAAAAACAAAAAATTAACTACCCTCAGTGTAAAATGCAAGTCATGCAAATTTATTTTAAGTTAATTGTTTAGAAGATGATTATTGTAAGATTCTGTCATTGTTCATAGCTTGAATTGGTTATTACTGTTTTTTACGCGATTATTGCACAGAAATTGTTTTTGAAGGAACATTTTTAGCATTTTTATTGTTGAATTGTTGTCAAATACGTAAAAAAATGGATAATTTAAAATCGTTGATTAACAAACAAGGAGTGTTGAAAGGTAAACTTCCGAGATTTGCGGATTCATTAAATGCATTATCAGTTAACGAAATTAAAATTCGCTATGCTAGAATTGAAAAAAATAATTGATGATTTCGAACAAATCCAGGAACAAATCGAAAGCCTTCCAGATTCCAACGAAATCGATAATAATTTGCAAAGGGAGAATTTTGAAAATCAATATTATTCCATTTTAGCGACTGCAAAGGGAGCAATTCAGTCTGTCGAGGCTCCCAAATTGGAAATAAAATTACCTAGTCTTCAATTACGAGAATTCAACGGCGATCCAAAAAATTGGATTAATTTTATAGAAACATTTAAGACACTGGTTCATAACAATACTGCTTTAAGCAATGTACAGAAGTTTTATTATCTGCAAGGGGAATGCAGCAAAGATAATCACCAATTTTGAGGTATCAGACCTAAATTATATATCAGCTTTTGAGTTGTTGCAACAGAGGTTTGCAAATTTGCGAACTGCCGTACATAGACACATCCAAGCTCTGTTTCAACTTAAAGAGATGAAATGAAGGATCCAGTAGCCATGCGTTACCTGATTGATGAGATAAATGTAAATCTCAAGGCGTTGCAGAATTTAAGCGTGAAAATCGAACAATGGGATGCTTTAATTATATACGTAATTTCTAATAAATTGGATGCAAGTTCTAGAAAGCATTGGGAACAAACCCCATTGCAGGATGAGCTACCTACATTACAGGAATTTCTTAAATGTTTGACCTCGCGTGCGCAAGTTTTGGAATTAATGTTAAATTCAGATTCGAAAAAAATTCCTACCCACCCGAAAGCAAATGGTAGCAACAATAATACTAAAAAGGAATCGGTATTTTTAGCTGCTACCCACAATAATTGTATTTCTTGTAATGACAAGGGACATAAAATATATTATTGTAAATTTTTTTTTAAATTAAATTCAGGAGAGAGAGCCAACGCAATAAGGAGGTACCGTGCCTGCTTCAAATGTTTGAGGTTAGGACATACGGCCCCATATTGTAAAATTAATATTTGAAATGCAAGCATTGTGATAGCGAGAGCCACAATACGTTATTGCACAGGGAGATGCATCCGAGCGATGACTCCATGAATAAAAGGGAGATGCATCCGAGCGATGACTCCATGAATAAAGGTGAAGATCATCCCGGGGTGACTGCCAAATGGATGCTGAACGAGCTTCAGTGTCAAACCATTCAGCCTTAGCGAAGGCAGAAAAAACAATTTTATTGTCGACTGCTAACATTGGGGTGGTAGATCACAATAATAAAGTGCATGAGGCAAAGGTCCTGATTGATTCTGGAGCTCAAGCCAATTTTATGTGCAAAAAGTTCGCAATGAAATTAAATTTAAGATGTGAAAATATAAACAAGACTGTGTTAGGCATACACAACAATGTTACTCATATAAAGAAACGTGTTGCTATTAAAATGAAATCTCTGAGGACAAATTCTAACCAAAATATCACTTGTCTAATATTACTGGAAATATCCACAAACCTACCTCAAGCAACAGTGGCCAGAAAAAATATTAAGCTGCCACCGGGATTACAAATGGCGGACCCAAATTTCAACGTAGCGGCGCCTATTGATATCCTGTTAGGCGCTGAGAGCTTTTGGGATATACTATAAGATGATCGGCTGAGATTGGATACCGGACCTACTCTTCAGAGGACTGAATTAGGATGGATCATATCAGGCCCGATCAACATTCATCATAAAAAAAGGCCAGTACCGCAAATTTGTAGTTTATCAATAAACACATTATCCAATCAAGTAGAAAAATTCTGGAAAATGGAGGAAGTGAATCCTGCGAGATTTCAAAATCATGAGGAGAAGGCATGTGAATCAGATTTCGTCGCCACGCACTCTAGGGAGAGCGATGGTAGATACGTTGTGAGTCTGCCGCGCCGCCCTTGTGTGAGTCAACTGGGTGACTCACTAAACACAGAGGAGAAAAGATTTAAGAACTTAGAAAAGAAATTTTTAATAAATCCTGAATTGAAATTGCAATATGTACAATTTATGCGGGAATATGAACAACTAGGTCATATGGAGTTATGTGATAAATGGAGAGGGGATGAGCAATCCTATTTTTTGCCGCATCACGCGGTCATTAAAGAAGCTAACACCACGACGAAGGTGCGTGTAGTTTTTGATGGAATATCCCTGAACGATGCTCTGATGGTGGGAGCTGTCATTCAAAAGGATTTATACAGCCATTTATTACATTTCAGAAAACATCGATACGTCATGACTGCGGACATCGAAAAAATGTACCGTCAAATCAACGTATGCGAGTTGGATCGCAGCCTTCAGAAGATTGTATGGCGCGAATCACAAGAAGAGGAACTACGACATTACAAATTGAAGACCATTAACTATGGGCTGGGACCTTCCTCTTTCCTAGCAACGAGATGTCTTCGACAATTTGGTATGGATAAACAAGTTAATTTCCCAGTAGTAAGTCAAGTCATGGAAAATGATTTTTATATGGACGATCTATTGACTGGAGGGGATGACTTGGAAGTTTGTTTCAAGTTAAAGAAACAAAATAGTGATATCTTGCTGTCCGCAGGGATGACCCTGAGGAAGTGGAGATCAAATGTTTTGGAATTGTCATCCGGGCGTGGCCAAGGTGAAATTGCCAAACAGGGCAATTGTGAAAAAATGATCACTGACAATTCCAAGAATGAAAAAATACTTGCATTAATTTGGAATAATATGTCATGTTTGGATCCCCCGGAAATAAAAAGTAAAAATGTACTATTGATAGCTGATGCTCAAGAATGGGATATTTTCGAAAAATTCTCATCGCTAACCAAATTAAAAAGAGTAATCGCTCAAGCGTTAAGATTTATACATAATTGTCGTAACCCTAAGGATAAAACGTATGGCAATTTAACTGTCTCCGAGCTGAAAGTAGCTTTAAAATGCCTACTGAAATCATCTCAAGAACACTCATTTAAAAGAGAATTGAAGGACCTAAAGAAGCATGGGTTAGTAAACAAAAACAGTAGATTGAAAGCTCTCAATCCCTGTTTAATGGAAGGTTTAATTTGCGCAAGTGGACGATTAACATTAGCTACTTATTTATCGCATCATCAAAGGCACCCGATAATATTATCACCGTCACATAAAATAACTGAACTTATTATACGTAATTATCAGTATGAACATTTACATGCAGGTCCCCAAGCGCTGTTATCGGAAATACGCTTGAAATATTGGCCGATATTTGGGAGAAACACTGTTAAGCGTATCCTACATAAGTGTGTTGTATGTTTTAGATACCGACCTCAGGTTTGCCGGCAGATCATGGGAGACCTTCCAGTTGAGAGAATCACTCCCAGTCTACCGTTCTCTGTCACAGGGGTCGACTTTGCCGGACCGATAGACACGAAGGCTGGATCGCTGAGGAAATCTCCGCTCATTAAGTCGTATCTTTGCATATTTGTTTGTTTTTCTACCAAAGCGGTTCATTTGGAACTCGTAACAGATTTGTCAAGCGATGCTTTTTTAAATTGTTTAAAGAGGTTCATTGCCCGTAGGGGTCAGCCGGAAAAAATATTTTCTGACAATGCAACCACTTTCAGAGGAGCTTCCAATAAGCTCAAAGAACTGTATGCCAGTCTGAGACTGAACAATGACAAAATTCATAGGTTTTTAGCTGATAAGGGAATTTCTTGGAGTTTTATACCGCCTAGGGCGCCGAATCATGGCGGGCTGTGGGAAGCCGCCGTCAAGTCCACCAAGTTTCATTTATATCGAATTACTAAAAATAACCCATTGCAGTTTGAATTATTATATACTTTGCTTTGTCAGATAGAGGCTTGTTTGAACTCCCGTCCCTTAACTTCCCTGTCTGATGACGTAGACGACCTTCTCCTTTTAACCCCCAACCATTTCCTCATGGGCAGGGATGCTTCGGTTATTCCCGAGGTGGATGTCCGCGAGCTCCCGGAGAACAGACTAAGCAAATATCAAAAATTAAATGCTCTAATTCAAAATTTCTGGTTCAGATGGAAACGAGATTACCTTGCCGAGCTGCAAAAACGGACCAAATGGCAGGCCAGCAACCAAAAGGCAATTAAGAAGGACGATCTGGTAATCTTGATGGAAGACAATCTGCCTCCTGCATTGTGGAAGATGGCGCGCATATTAACTACTCATCCAGGCCCGAATGGAGTAGTGAGGGTAGTTACCCTCAAAACAGCACAAGGCACTTTTGTGAGACCAATCACAAAAATATGTTTAATGCCAATAGAAGCAAACTTGGATCCAAATTTCCCGACCCGGCAAACCACGGACCTTCCCAAGGTCACAGCATAACTGTAATTAGGGCTGAACCGATGCAACCAAACTACAACAACAATTATGGAGCATCGGTATTGGTGTTGTTGACACCACTGTATCCTGTCTGAAGCCACTGGGGCTTCCAGTTAACAAAAGCGAGTTGATCATCCCCGCTGCAGAATTAATGGTACTATCTGATTACCAGGGCACGGCCGCCCCATAATTTATGATGATCTACCCAATGATGACACACAGAAGTACATGGTGATGTACTACCCAATGATGACACACAGAAGTACATGGTGATGTACTATTCAAAAATGATGACCACCCTGGACAAGATGGCCGAGTAGTCTACCCAGTGAAGTGTTCTTTCTGTTTTTGGCAGTGCCATGCCAGTGATAAACTGATAGTCAGTTCACAGCGAACTAACTATTTATTGCTATTTGTGAATTGGTGTTAGTTAAAAAATATAATGAAGTGAAAAATCTCCATAGAGACAATGAGACATTATTGAATTGTTAATTTTACAAAATTATTATTAATGTTGTGATTTGTGATATTTTATGAATTTTTTTATGATTTTTTAGAAATTTGTAAATTTTTAGGTTATTGTTAATTGTTGGTAAGGTTTCCGGACCCTTTAAATTTAGATAGGTACACATCTGGTAAAATTTTAGTATATTGTTGCAAATTTAGGAATTTGTAGTTTGATTTTTTAATTTCAAAAAAACTTGTTGTTTTTTCTCATTCCCCGCCCGGCAGTATGTTCAAAAAGTGAAGGTTATTGCCACCTAGCGGTATATTTTGTAACTTGACTGTTTGGATTACAGATTATAGGCTACGGCCATAGGGCCGCACTATTTTTAAGGATAGACGATAAAGCAGATTTCTGGAAGCTGTATATTATTTAGATTAACAATGGTGGTTTTTTTGTTTATGTGTGGAAACGTGTAGTTATAAATAGGAGAATTTTAGTTAAAAACATGCTCTTAATACGTGGATCTCCTGTAAATAGCTAGCATTATCTAGCGAGTGGTCAAAGTGGCCAAATTAAGTGTATTTGTTCGGGTCGGGAACAAATTTATTGTAAAATGTGCCGTGAATAAACTAGAAGATTTCCTACTTGAAACCATGTTTTTCTTGAAGTCTTTCTGATAAATTACCAATTTATAACATTTGTTTTATTATAATATATCTTAAGTATCATTTAGTTAAAAATATGAAATCTAGAAAAGCAAGTTTTAGTTGACACCTTGTTAGCAGTTAAGTGATTTCAAGTGAACAAAGTTCTATCACCATCTAATTTTTTTTTAAATTTGTAATGAAATTAATTTGTGGGATTTTTTTAAATCTGCCAAAGATCACCCCAAATTGTGGTCTAAATTTGGTGACTTAGCAGGGGTGCCTGAGTACATGTGTCTGAGTGCCTGAGTCTTAGCGGCGAAAGCATCTGCTTCCCAACTGTGTAGCGGACCGTATCGGGAGAGGCCGGTTGGCGAAGACCCTTTGACCTCTACAGCTGTATTTGGGAGGAATGATTCATATGTCCGTCACTCCTGGACACACTGACCCCCAGATTCGTACCAAACCTTCCTACCCTTTACTTTCCAGAACTTCCTCTTCTTCCTTTCCTTAAAAAACCCTCCTCGTAGCAACCCTAAAGATGACACAGGCCCTGAGGGAAAATATTACTCCTGTGTGGACTTAATGTAAAAAAAATAAAAAAAAATTGGGGTACTCTCCATGTTACGCCTCCTCAAATAACTCAAATCGTCAAACTTTGTTATTCCGTAGGGTTAAAACCTCAAACAGGTACGTGTAATTAAAAAAAAATAACAAATATTTTTGATTTCGAATATACTAACATTAATGTCCTTAAAACGTTGCATGTGCTTTTTGAGTGAGTCTTAATTAGTCAAAGAGGTCTTTATTTATGTATTTATTTAATATATTACAGTTTACACCTTATTGTTAACATTTTTACATATGTAATATATTTTGAAAACATTTTTACATATTAATATTACATTTCATTATGTTGTGTGTTAGGTAGGTTTGAGAAGGTGAAACTGTTGGTTGGTAATATTGTATGTTTCGTGAACACCTCACTAGAAGAACCTGTGCTGAGGTGTTTACGTGTTTATGATTAAGTGTGACAGGTACAGGTATTTATGTGTTGTAGTAGATTCTTTATTCGATTATTTGAACCGTTTTCGTTTCTCTAAGATCAACGGAATAGGTACTCGTACATCGATCGCGACTTGGTGAACTTATTGATTCTATGGGCTCGCGTATACGATTTCTTTCAATTCTATCGTATATACCGACACCGACAGCTTGTCTGACACTAAGAAAACCGCGCTAAAATCGGCGACTTTTGTCAACCGACTGTTGGAATCACGTATTGACCGTGCTCGCAAATATCGCTGACCATTGATGATGGAGTTTTTCAAAACCGTATCGAAAATAGGGTTTTATCGATCGACCTTGCTAGACCTTTAGGACGTCTTGGAGCGCGACACGATAAGCGCACGATTTTAAATCCTTGTACATGTGTTGAGGTAATCCCAAGGATACTCATGGTACTTAGAAGCTCTTAGCGGACGAAGTAGCCCAAAAGCTACGCTCAGGTGACCGAAATGAGAAACACCGAATGAGCACCATCTATGGATGCATCAACACAACATTTTGAAAAAAAAAGTTTTTCTACGGGTAGTGAGATATCGTTCGACCACTGAAGAAGTGCTCGAATCTCGAGCCGACACTGTTTTCATATAATAATTTTTGTTCTTCTTATTTTCGCACCCTCTCCAATCGGATGGTGACTATCTCAGGAAAATGTATTTTGCATTCAATGACCTGTCCTGTAATGTTCAAAGTACCTACATTTTAAAAATAACAAAAATGTAGGCAGATAAGTATATTTGTTTTAATGAAATGAACCTACCTATGTAAATATTATTTAGTACCGATATTTGCTACTTAATATTTTTTATAAGAAAATATTGGCCATTAAAGAATTATTTTTTTAGTGATTTTAGAGACAACTCTGGCAAATATTTGTGAAATTATGAAAATAAATGTAAAAAAAAAAATTGCTCATTTATCATACAAATTCACATTAGAACGACTGGATATTTCCATCTAATTGTTAGTAAATTGCATGCCAGCATGCCACTTGCATGGATTTCATAATGACTTGGATAGATTTTTTTACTAAGATTACGAAAATGTTAAAATTATTATAAAAATTTTAAATACACAGTTTTTTTGTTTATAAATAAAACCATTATTTGGGCTCGTGACGTCACTTCATGAAAATGTCTCGTCTCCGAAAATGTTCTTTTAATTTTATAAAATTTCTCACTGATTTATTTTTTTATATGGCAACACTTCGATTTCAGGTGAATTTTTGCATTTGACATTTAACATTCTATAGATTAATTGTTTTTTCTCTGCGAACTAATCATAAGGTTTGACGTTTTGACAAATGATACGAAGAGAACCCCGAACATTTTAATCCTTCAGTACCTGTTTTAGAAGTGTAATGGTAATGGTGCTGATTTTAACAAAATCAAATAGGTTGAATGGTATTTTATGTTGTGAGAGTGGATTTATGTGTTTGTGTCAAAGAATGACTGGCGAAGGACCTTGATTTTGTGTTACTATCACTGCTTAAAAAATGATAAAATACATGTTGCATAGAAAGGAGAGGACTCACCGGAAAAGGATAAAACTTGTAGGCTGGCAATGCACTTGTATGATTCCTTTCCCATCCAAGAGGCACAATCACAATAGGCGTGAATGTTCGTTATTTTGATAGTACACAGCGGAGTTATTTATAATGGCGGATACACGGCGGAGCACAATGGTTGTCTCGCGACGGGAGTTTTATTACAGACTGAATAAGATTGGCGGGTAGGCAAATAGGGATGGGTAGGAAAAGGAACTTGCAACAATATTAATACCAATTCCAAACAGTGACAGTATGTATGCGTGCTATGTAGGTGTGTGTATGTGTAGGTATGTGTATGGGCGTAATCATAGGTATTATAATATTCTTACAAGTACAAGAATATTACAATAGATTTAGTCAAATATAAACGTTAAACATTGTAAAGATTAATGATCAATAAGATGGATCAAGGAAAAAAATATTTATGAGATGTAATATTTTTGGTATGTGTCGTTATTATCCTGTGCGATTCGTGTGGAAAAGGTTCTTTATTTAATTGATTTTCGGCTACTTAATTGTCTTTTTTTTTGCATCCATAAAATTATATCCCGTCTTTCCGGTGTATAAAAAATGGTCTGAATTTTTGGTATGAAATTTTCAAAAAAATGTCAGAACAATGCGTTAAAAACTTCTCATCTGGAATGTCTTCCAATTCGAAGAAACGCGAAAGGCAAAATTCATCATTTTGCGTGAACGTACAAAATGATTGCGTGGTGTTTATACTTGGGTTTTCAATCATCGTTGGGGCAGTACCCAAGATGAGATATCCCAAAGTAGTTTCGATAGCAAATGGCTGGCCGAGAGAACCTGATATTTTGTTTGCCTTTAGAATGCGAGCAAACATGTCACATCCCAAGATGATATCAATCTCACCGGGCGTACAGAATGTTGTGTCTGCTAAGGGCAAATTGTCAAGATACGATAAAGAGGAGCGGTTAATGTAAACAGTAGGCAACTCAATGGTTATGGTTTCTACTACATATGGTTTAATCGTATACGACTGAGTGATGTCATAGCGGGACAGTAATTTTAAGCAAGTTACGCCATTTGTCACATTTCTTACGTCACCTATTCCCGTGACGTAAGTACTTGGAGATGACCGCATCGTAATATTCAAGCGTGAACAGCATTTGCGCGTTATGTCCCTTTGGGAGCCGCTATCTATTAGAGCCCGTATCGTCTGTACCTGGCCCTTAGCGTCTCTGGTAGTGCAAACAGCAGTTCCTAAGAGCGCAATAGTATTTGCACTAGGGCATGAATTTGTTACACATAACGAAACCGGATTCGAAGAATTTAAGTTATCATTATCGGCAGCCGTATGTGACGCGGGAGATGGTATTGGGTCCGTTTGTGACTTCCGCCCATCAGTTTGTTTGAAATACAACAAACTTTGATGGTTGAGTGCGCATGTTTTGTATGTACTCTTCGATTTACAAGCTTTTGTGATGTGCCTAGTACTGAGACAGTTCACGCAAACTCGAATCTTCGATGACTTAATACAGTTAAATCGCTCGCGTGGTTCTAGACTTGTGAATTTAGAACATTGGTATAAAGGGTGTGATCCCTTTTGACAGCAAAAACAAATTTCGATGGAGTGATTATCGATTTTTTCGACATTAATAAATGCCTTTGCGGAATTAGTTTTTTGCGGTTTAGCGGTATAATTATTATTTGAGCCAAGACGGCTCGATGTCGGTTGCGTGATTTGTGCGCGATTAAGAATTCGTTGCTGTACTCTTACGAAGTCGATTAGTTCCGCGTTGGACGGTAGATTTTCATTATTTTTAATAGAAAATTCAAATGCCTTTACAGTCTCTATGTCAAGACGTTTAAGACCTAGTTAAACAATATGAATTCTGCGAGGTCTTTTATTTTTAATTGCCTCAGCGCGGCGATGTTAGTGGAATGTGCATCTGCAAAATTCTCTAAAGAAGCGGGCGTGGCCGAGTTAACTGGAGGTAATTTCAGCAATCGGTCAAAGTATAATTCAGCAAGAACTCGTTGATCATTATACTTAGTACACAATGCGTCCCGGATAACTTGATAATTTGTACCTGTAGGCGTAATAGCTTTGCAAATACTTAATGCTTTTCCGGTTAATTTAGACATCAGATACTGCATTTTTTCCGTATCATCCAGAGAATCATTCAAATGTATAACCGAATTATATGTTTCATAAAAAAGAGACCAACTATCCAAATTCCCGTTAAAGCACGCTATTTCTAATGCAGGTAGCTTAATTTGACGGCGAGGTTTCGCAACCGGATTCAACAGCATATTTGCTTCTGTATATTTGATAACATCGAAGAGTTCTTCAAATGCATTTAATTGAGTGTATTCAGCGATTGCTTCCAGATTCAATTCCAGTTCGCAATCCACTTTTTCATCTAATATTGTTATAAATTCAGAACGAATTTTTTCAACAGTAGTTGCGCCTGATAAAAAAGATTGGCGATCGTAAATGCTTTCCGAAGCTTTCCCTATCTTGTCATACACCGACTGTAAGCTCGCAAAGCTAGCTGCTAATTTAGCATTTAAACGTTTGAGACGTCTTTCATCCCGAGACAACCCAGTTGACGCGCTCGTAGCCATTTTCTTTATTCCGGTTATATTTACAAAATATGAAACGTAAAACAACTAAAAATTCGGTTAAAGGGTATGCGGTATGCGATATGATGTATGCGGTGTGAGGTAAGGGGTATGCGGTATGCGGAATGCGGTATACGGTTAAAGGGTATGCGGTATGCGGAATGCGGTATGAGGTTAAAGGGTATGCGGTATGTGGTATGATGTATGCGATTTGAGGTAAGGGGTATGCGGTATGCGGTTAAAGGGTATGAGGTATGCGATACCCGGTATGCGATATGCGGTATAAGGTATGTGGTACGCGGAATGCGGTATGAAGAATGCGGTATGATGTGTCTGTATTATTTATGCGGAATTAATTAATTAATATATTAATTAATATTTTCAATTAATTCACTGTAATCCGCTCACAGGGTTAAATTGATTATTGCGCGGTGTAAAGGTTAACAGGTGCGGGTAAACGAAGTTATTTATTTATCATTGACAAATTATAAATATTGCGATCGTATAATTGTATTTTGTAATGATATATCCAATAATAAAAATATTAAGAAATAATCGTACTATTTCTAAGTTAGGTAGATGCGATTTTATCAGCAAGATACAACTACATATTCTAACAGCAGGTAAATATGTTATTTCCAACGTAATAAAAATAAGTATAGGAAACAAATTACTCATGTAGGTATATCAAACCGTTAAATGTGGGTAATTATTTATATGCGATGTTATAAATCGTAATCTCACTCTGCTGGTTTATAATTAATGTTGTGGTTCAAATATACGAGTGTACGGCTCGCTAGTATCAAAAAAATGAATGGTATTTTATGTTGTGAGAGTGGATTTATGTGTTTGTGTCAAAGAATGACTGGCGAAGGACCTTGATTTTGTGTTACTATCACTGCTTAAAAAATGATAAAATACATGTTGCATAGAAATGAGAAGACTCATCGGAAAAGGATAAAACTTGTAGGCTGGCAATGCACTTGTATGATTCCTTTCCCATCCAAGAGGCACAATCACAATAGGCGTGAATGTTCGTTATTTTGATAGTACACAGCGGAGTTATTTATAATGGCGGATACATGGCGGAGCACAATGGTTGTCTCGCGACGGGAGTTTTATTACAGACTGAATAAGATTGGCGGGTAGGCAAATAGGGATGGGTAGGAAAAGGAACTTGCAATAATATTAATACCAATTCTAAACAGTGACAGTATGTATGCGTGCTATGTAGGTGTGTGTAGGTATGTGTATGGGCGTAATCATAGGTATTATAATATTCTTACAAGTACAAGGATATTACAATAGATTTAGTCAAATATATACGTTAAACATTGTAAAGATTAATGATCAATAAGATGGATCAAGGAAAAAAATATTTATGAGATGTAATATTTTTGGTATGTGTCGTTATTCTCCTGTGCGATTCGTGTGGAAAAGGTTCTTTATTTAATTGATTTTCGGCTACTTAATTGTCGTTTTTTCGCATCAATAAAATTATATCCCGTCTTTCCGGTGTATAAAAAATGGTCTGATTTTTCGGATTGAAATTTTCAAAAAAATGCCAGGGTTTCAAAAATACGGAATGTCTTAAGATATTTGCCTAAGCCGGAATTTAAAAAAAAAGTGATGCAAGTGGACTATTAACATAGTAGGTACTACGATTTATTTATTATTTTTTATATTACATAATATTTTCTATTTATTTGCACTTTATCAACAAATTAACAAAGGTATTATCATATTTTTAATGATGACAAGATCATATAATGATTTTAACAAAGCCATGTATGAATTCTATAACGGTCAAAATATCATAGTTTAATTAAAAAATAGCAGATATCCGCGCAACACCTTTTGATTAAAATAATAATTATTCAGTTTGATTGGGTATTTTGTTTGTTCTCTAAATGCCATAAATCTATTTATGAAAAGTCACCTGAATAAATGCTGCTATGAAGAAAATTAACACTTATTCGTTATACAAACTTATATGTAATTGGGAATAAATTTTACTATAATTGGAACATTCGGTTGAAAAATAATAAAACTAAAAAGTACAAAAAAATTAATCGGAACTGCAAACGTTAACGTTTTTATAATTGTTTTTTTTTTCAAAATAGCTCCACACAGGCCCTGAGGAATGTAATTTCTCTGTCATCTTAGGGGATGTTGTGTGAGGGTCTTTTTAAGAAAGCAAGGATTGGAAGTTTTGAAAAGGAAATAGGTATGAGAGGTAGGTAAGAATCTGGAGGTCAGTGTGTCCGGTAGTGAAGGACGTATGAATCCATCCCTTCAACTGCAGTGCAAGTCAAGGGTCGAGAGAATCCGGCTGGAAAGATCAAAAGGTCTCCCTCAACCAGTCTCTCTCGATCCGGCCCGCCACGCATCTTCCGCCAAGACCTGGACAAACCTCGCCCCATGCAGCTGGGCTTCCCTGCGAATTCACAAAACGTAGCGAACCACTTGGGAGTGACCTATGGCAGAGGTGTTGGTTATCTGCTAAGTGGTTCTCGGGAGATAAGGCGGCGGTACCCACACAGGCATCCCAAATTGTAAATACCCGTCTCCCAAATGATGTCAAAATGATGTTACAATTTTTAAATATGATGACAACTGGAATACGTTAACAATGATTTGCTAGCAAAATAACATTCTCCATAATTACCAGTACCATGAAAATGTCCAGAAAATTATCCAAAGAGAAGTTGCTGAGATTTTAGGCTTTCCCAATACTTAAATTACGTGCATTCAAAACAGCGTATTTTATAGGTAAAGGACAAAATTTTATAATTGCCAACAAAAGTCTTAAAGGAAGTCAAGAATTTTAGCGCTTTAAGTGAGATATGTGCCTTACATTTATTTATAAAAAAATAATGATTTTTATAGGAAGGCACCTACCAAAAATATTTTTGTTACTTGTATACCAATATAGGTACGTGTATTTTACTAGCTGGTCCCGGCATGCGTTGCTATGCCATTTAATAAAGAAATTGTTTCTCCCTGAGTGTCCTTTCCCATTCGTCTCGTTCCCTTTCCGCCTCCCCTTCTTCTCCTGTGTCCCTTTCCCCTCTCGCGTTCCCACTCCGTCATCTCCACCTTCCCTCTCCCCACTCCACTCACCCCCCCCTTCCCCCGTCCCGCGAACCCTCCTCCCTAGTTCCCCTCTTCACTCTTCCCTTTCCCGCTCCCTCGTCCCGCCAACCCTCCTCCGCGTTCCATAAATTCAATCCCAGTACATTCCGTTTTGAAACAGCTCGCGTGCCACCTTTTAAAATTTTTATTCAAATTTCCATTTTTCATGTAGGTATATTAAATTTGGTACCTAACATAGGTACCTATTTAAAATATCTAAAATTCTTGATTCGATTCAAACTATTAGGCGAGTACCTACTTTAAATAAATTTATCAATTAAAGATTTTCAAAAATAGAATCCTGATTGAACAATCATTGTTTTGTAAAATGTCATTCTCAAACACGAGAACTGTCAAACGTGCGATGTTTTCTAAAATTATCCAATTTTCTGCGCAATTTTCTTAATTTTTCTCTCCGTAAGAACCATTCTCGCACTTCAAGGAATATTCTAAAAAAAGAATTAGCGAAATCGGTTGAGCCGCTCTCGAGATTTGCGCTTACCAACAAATTCAGTGATTCATTTTTATATTATAGAAGATTATCGTTTTGCATTTTTGAATACGTCTATTTGAATTTCGATTTTGTTTGTTCGATTGAATGGATGCTTGAAATGGATAAATCTTGGAAGTGGAAATTAACCCACTTCCCGACATCCGATCGAGTTAAACCTCGGTAGATAGGCTCGACATCGATGACAATGCATTCTATCAACTTTTATGCCTTCTCTGAAAATCGATTATATTACAGCAGTTATAAACGTTTTAAATGTCGGTCTTATTCAATCGGGATTTGGCTCAGTTTGTTGAGTTGTTAGCTTCAGTACCTGGTTAGGAAGGTTAAATCCCATTCGAACAAAAAATAAATAATTATTATAATTTTGAAAGAAAGTGGAAAATAGATGTGCGAGTATTATAGTAAAAAAACTTTGTTTTTATTGGTTGATTTTTTTGTAATAGTTATATGACCCTTTTAGTCGTAGGTTGTCTTACCACAATCCTGAGGCTTTACACAGATCCCTTTAGCATTCCTGTAATAGCCCTCCACACAGATACAGCCGGAGCTACAACTCGGCCTGCAGGCGATGTTGGTAAGGCCGAGTGTGGCGCAGCTTTTGACGCAGGAGTTGTTGCCACACTTGCTCCACACCTCGTGAGGACCCCTGCATGCCCGGGGGGCTGGAAATGAGCATTGAAAAATATGGACCTTAGATCTGTTGCGCAAAATACGTATTTCAACAAGTTATTTTATTCGCAAGCTAGAAATATTAGAATCTTCGAAATAACTAAATACTCGTACTTAGCAACAAAATGTTAAAATAATGTTTGAAATGACTTGTCACCGATAATATATTAACATTATATGTATATTTCCAATTCGTACAGATTTTTTTAAGCAGCTTGTGTAGGTACCGTATTTAAACGCAAATAATAATTTTCGGAGCAAACTTTCCGATTTTTTTTATGAAAGGAAATTTTAATCGAACGTTATTAGTACCCCAGCGTCTGCTTGGTTGGATTTCAGAACCGGGTTTCGAGAGCATGTTGACGCCACGCCGTACGCATTGCGCCACAAATAACATTTGTATACGTGGAATTTCACACAAAGCTACTGATATAATTCGATTTCGAATTCAAGAATTCGACACAAGATGTCGCTACTTCCGTCACCAGGTCGGACGGGGACGTCTCCCTCCTAGGTATAACTGCCGCGAATTTGTGAATATATGGTATATCTCCTGATATGAAAAGAATGACGGTAATACATGTTGTATTAAGTGGCTTTATATAATATTACATATGACGTCATTGCTCTATCTCGGTTACTTTATGTCCCGGTGACTAGCTACAGTAGATCCAAAGAGCGGGCTGTTTTAGGAATCAATTCGTATTGAATCTATAAAATGGTCACTAACTGAAACCAAAGTAAAGCCTCCCGCAGGGCCTAGCAGAAAAACCTGCGGAGCGGGTTTTTAACATCTAGTTGCAATAATTAACGTTTCGGCTCTATAAAAGATATCAAAAATAACATTATTTTAAGAACCTAAAAAACTTGTAGTTTTAATAGAAATATGTTACATCGGTAGAAATAATTAATAAATAAATCAATCTTCACCCTCATTCCACAAAGCAACATGTTCCACTACAGTATGAGTAATGGTAGTAACAGTTAATTCAATATGGCCTTATTTGTCTTTGTTTAAAATAAAAAATGTGTTTTTGAACTTACCACCGCCAGAAGAATCGCATTCCTTTTCATTTGCTACACCCACTTTATTGGCCAAAACAACATTGCAGAAAAGGCCAACAACCAATATTGATACAAATGGCTTCATGTTAGATTGCTTTTTTCTGTAAAAAAGATATTAATTATTTTCCGATGCACTTCGCGATATATTAAAAATAATATTTCAAGGTTTACCAAACAACAAGCGTCAATAACACAAAACAATACTCTGTTCTACTCATGGAACTAGTTAGGTTCTACTGTAGTGTACGTCAGCGCAACTATGTTGCTCATTCCCGGGCAAACCACGGCCTCCGTTTCAAGGGATAATATTGTTTTTGTTTTTATTAACTCCCAAATAAATTCCAAAGATTCTCTCTAAAATCGTGAAAAATCGATTTCTCTAATGGCATATCCTATTACCCTACTAATATTATAAAGGCGAAAGTTTGTATGGATGCATAGATGTATCGGTGAATAAACGTATGTTTGTTGCTCTGTCACGCAAAAAATACTGAGGGACTTTAAAAATTCTTTCAGTAATAGAAGCTACATTATTTGCGAGTAATAAGGCTGTAGGTATATATTGGTAAGCTCTGGCGTCACGAATAAGCTCTGGCGTTATGAAATTATTTATTATAACTTGGTAACTATAAATAATTATTTCTCGTGGGCTGTCATTTTGTTATTTGTTTAGGTTACTATTCGATAGTTAAAATTATACCAATATATACTAATATTATAAATGCGATACTGTTTGTGTTTGATTGTTACGCTTTAATATGTGGCACGCGAGCTGTTTGAAAAATGAATGTAACGGGTATAGAGGGGCGGTGAGGAAGATAGAGGGGGAGGGGTAGAGTGGCGGAGGGTGGGAGGTGGAGGTGGTTGGGGGAGGGGAAGGGTGGGAGTGGAGTAAGGACAGTGAAGGTGGAGGAGGCGGAGTGGGAACCCTCCTAATACTATGCGAGCGAACCCAGGGGCAAAAGCTATATTTAATAGTTTGAAAAATAAATAAATAAAGCAGCTACCATACAGCCGGGCTACATACTTATTTCACTTAACAAAAAAAAATTATTCAGTTTGAACACGAATTTTGTCTTTAAAAAAATTTTGTTTTGTCAAAAGTTTTGTTTGAATGGGACCGCACAGCCGTTCCCGTATCGAAAAATCGTTAAAAAAGGACCCTACTACATTGTCCTACTTCATGGACCTTCTACATGGACCTACTACATTGTCCTACTACATGGACCTACTACTAGGCCGTTAAAGTACATAACAACCTCCTACGTAACATTCAACTATTAAACTATATACTCATTTCTTAATCTTATTCATGATGTAAGCATACTGAGTAAAATTAAGAAAGGGACCCTCAGATGGTTTAGGCATGTAGAGCAAATGAAAGAAGAAAATAGTGTGAGAAGAATATGTAACGCTATTGTTAATGGAAGAAGAAGTCCGGGACGCCCGAGGAAGATATGGCACGATCAAGTGATCACATATTTGAGTCGGGCCATGTCAAAAGTCAGAATAATAGAAGAGTGTGTATGAGACGATGTATGAATGTGAGTGAGGCAAAGAGTGTGTGCCAAGACCGAGTTGTTTGGCGGTTCGTCCTCTCTGCTTACCCCTGCGGGGAAACGGCGTGATGGTTTGTTAGTTATTTTAACGATATACTCAAATCACTAAAAACATTTCTTTTAAACAAGTGTCATAACATTATTAATAAATACGTTACATAAATTCAATACCTCTTTTTTTATATATTTTTTAATTTGCATATAATATAACATGTAATTGTTGGGTTTTATAATAAAACATGTATTTGTTGGGTACCTATTCCTGAGTTTTACCTTTTATACGTTCGGCATTTTTGTTCAATAAATGTTTTTTTTTTTTTTTTTATTTGAATTTGCCGCAAAAATGTATACATACTGTACCGCTTCAGTTACTTTGTGATAAATGTGCGAGTTGTGTTGAAAAATATAACAATTCATCGAAAAAGTGCTATAAGTTGCGTAAACATTCCACAATACCGGGTGGAAAAAATCTTTACAATGCTGTCAAAGAAATTGAACTATAGCGTACTACAGGGTACAGTGCTCAGACCGGTATTATTTATTAACAATAAACATGAATTTGTTAAATTGCACTAAAAGGTATAAAAATTATATAAAATGGATTTTAAATCGTAGAAATACATTGAATAGATAGATAGATTTGCAGACATATTTGATTGAATTAATAAAGTTTTGAATTCACAACTTACCCAAAGCAAAATAATGTATGAATATGGTTGTAACAATTAATACAACCGTAGCTAATGAAAACACTGGCACAATGCAAAACATATGTTCTTGGAACCAAATAAATAAGAGATCAGTAAATATTGGTATACTTGTATTAAAACTTATTAAGAATAATTAGGTACTTGCTGCTTTAAGAGCCAATAACAAAATATATTATTAATTTGATAAGAAAAACTTAACATATTTATACAGGGTGTTAAGGGACGTACTTGACTTACTTTAACCAGTGATTCCTGACATTATTTGGAGTAAAAAATGTAAATGAAATTTTGGTCTACGGTGACTTTTTTTGATCACATTTTTTTTTTTTTTCAAAAATTTTTTCTTCAAAATCAAACAAAAAAAAAATTCTTCCGCATGTCATCACTGGTCACTCAGCCGGGTGCCCGACAAACTCCTTACCCCGCCTCCAACTGTTCAACAACTACCATTTTTTTATGTTTTTGTAGAAAAAAAAAAAAAAAACATAAAAAATGTCACCGGAGACCAAAATTTCATTTGCGTTTTTTACTCCAAATAATGTCAGGAATCACTGGTTAAAGTAAGTCAAGAACGTCCCTTAACACCCTGTATATATCACAGGTACACCGGCTAACGTAAAAACAAAAGAGTACATTTTTATAACGCGTTCTATTGTGGTGATATATCAGACTATATATCAGAGTAAAGTTAGCCTCCCAAAAGCTGCGGGTACTGTACAGGGCCCGCAGATACTTTAATAGTACACAACTGCTAACCTTGTACAAATCACAAGTACGCCCCATGGTTGAATTTGGCAGCCATCTCTGGTCTGGAGCTCCAAAATACCTGAAAAATACCCTCGACTCTGTGCAGAAACCGGCGGTCCGTTTGACAGATTCTCCCATCTTAACAGACGGATTGCAATCTTTAGAGCACAGGCGTTGGTGGGAATGCTATCCTTGTTCTACCGGTATTACAATGGAAGATGCTCCGAGGAACTAGCATCATTGATCCCTTCGGCACCGGTGCATAGTAGGGAAACACGCCAAACGCGTGCCCAACATTTGTACACGGTTGACATTTGTCTCATGAGAACGGGTCGTTTCTTCGACTCGTTTTTGTGTTCAACAGCTCGGCTGTGGAATGATTTGCCGGCCTCTGTGTTTCCTCCTTCCTACAACATGGGTCTCTTCAAGACCAATGTTCATTCCTTCCTCTCCTCAAAAAGACCCTCCACACAGCATCTCAGATGATATAGGCCCTGAGGGAAATTATTTTCCTCAGGGCCTCCTGTGTGGAGTTAATGTAAAAAAAAAACACTAGCGAATACCTGACACGTGTTGCAATGCCAATCAAACAAAGAAAGTGTTTTTGTAGTGACAAGTTCTTTAGCAACGTTGTGAATTGAAACTTGATGAAACGAAAAATGGCGATTAATAAAATTTTTATTCAATCCAATTCTGTCATGCATACGTACTCGTACATACATTGAAAACAAACTGTTGGTCAAAAATCATTTACCTAAAGAGTTTATTCGAAAATCGATCCATCGAATTTGGTACCTAACAAAGGTACCTATTTAAAATAGGTATCTATAATTCTTGATTCCATTCAAAGTATTAGGTGAGTGCTTCAAAAAAATTCATTAACTTACAGAGTTTGGAAAATAGAATTTTAATTGAACAATAATTGTTTTGCAAAAGGTCATTCTAAAAATCGTTACTATTTTTAAAATTTCACAAAGTTCTTGTTATTATTAAAAAACTTTTCAGATGTAATGTCATGTGGTTGTAATAATCGAGAAACCCTCGCGAGGGTGGAATGAAGGCATTTTGAAAGTTTCAAACATTTCCTATGCTTAGTAAGCAACACGTAGAAATCTCATATATCTATACTATATATATACACAAATAAGCAAGCATATTTTAATTTATATTTGCATAGAATACTTCAGAGCAGAGCAGCAGCGATTTGTTGGTTTTTTCGAAACATTTCTATAGCTAACGTGAAAAACTACAAGTGTATTTTATGTTAAAAAAAGCATTGCCATGTTACGTATGTCGTATCTTGCATTGTGTAGTATTGATGGGAGATAGTAAATGTTTTTGACTTAGTTTTTTTCTATTTAAAATCTTACATAATTCAATTGACAGCCCTGAATTCTTGGCGCTCATAAATTTTTATGTGCTGGCAAGAAACACAAGGTCAGTACTACCATTTTACTGTGGTAATACTGCAACCAGGGCACAATTCAATATACCACTACACAGAATTCAACACTCGGGCAATATGTATTCGCATATAGATGTATTGAATATGTCGCTAACACAAATTAAATATGAAATAATTAAATCATTTATCCATGATACAAGTACCTACTCACTAAGGAAATTCTGCTAAGTGGATTATCGCCAAGCGGCAAAACAATGTATACGTACCATAAAACCAAAATAAACACAGCTTATCATAATACTGACCAGGTATACCTCACAGACTTTATCCTTAAAGGAAGCGCCAATTCTGGACGGGTTAAGATCCGCCGAGAATGTCTGTGAACCCTTTAGTTCTAAGGGATTGGGTCTTATACCATAATATGTGTCAGGCTATAAAGGGTGGTGTGCAGGGATCACAATTAAATACGGAGATTAAGAGAGTTAAAACATATAGGATAAATATCAGAAGACATGACGAGGCCTAAATCGACAGGTAGTTATATAATATTACAATGGAGTTACCCCCATGGAACCGACCTTTTTTTCTAAAAGAACTATAGATAGCTAATTAAAAACAACCGACTAGTAGCTGCAGGCAGCATTTCCACCTGCAGAGTGCCGAGAAGCTACCGCCGGAGCCGGGACGTTGAATCAGTTCCGCCGCTTAGTGGATGTCATCAAGTGGCCTTTTGCCACGTTCAAATTAACCAGGAACCTCGCCGGGAGATACTTCCAATGATGTGGGTATGGCATGATGTGGTGCCTACCCTCGGGCCAGACGAGTGTCAGGTCGGCAAAAATTACTTCCGCGACACAGGACTGTGAATTACCTTACGGACAATCAGGGCACAGATAATAATTAACTCTGGAATAAGGAACTCTGTCCTAAATAGGATCGGTCGATATAACACGGATTATACGCTCGGACTTTACGGTACATCGCATGGCTGCCCGAACAGGTTTCCTTTTTAATATAGTGACAACTTATCGCACTTATTGGTTTCCAAATTTCACCGATTACTTGTAAACGTACTCGCCGTAAACTTAAACGCCCGGCATTTCCGATTAAAATGGAATTTTTTATCCCAAACAAATTCAACTATACAAAAACTCCGTGACTGTCGCCTGAGTAGGAAACGGGGCCCACCTCTCCGTTACCTACCCACACAAAAAGTGACGTGTTTCTCCGGCACTGATCCAGGTGTCGCTGCACGGCGTAGACAAAACCAGAGCTTGCACTCTAATAAATAATAGGCTAGTTCCTACCTAATCATTATTTGGACGGGTAGAGATCGAGATGTCAGGATGCAGTACAAATGATAAAGTTATTAATAATTACATTTAAAAGAATAAGGATTTGCACTGAATCATAACAATACTTTGGTAAATTTATTAAACTACTCATACATCGACAAATTAACTTAACTATCTCTACCTATCTAATTAATGTAATTAAACGTAATGTCTTAATTAATTAATTGAAATTTTATAAACCGTCATAAATTGTAGTATTATTTACTTATTTAAAAAAATGATTTGGGTAACTTTCTCATGTAAAATATTAAAATCCAAATTGGACAGTTCCGAACTCCTGCAACTTGCAGAGGTACTGGAAGTACCATCGATGTAGCGGTTCGCCACTTTGCGAAACTAATACTTAGGTTTTATTAGAGATGGTTAATGTTGCAATTTTGTAAACCTCTGATCACCTTACATTAAAAACATTTTGTGGGTATTTTTATATCATTTATGTATTTTTTTTATCGTAACTTAATCTCACTGTACTTTAAATTTTTGTTGCTTATATTTTTATTTAATTTATGTACTTTTATTTCTATTATAATTTTATTTATATTATTTCCTTCTCATGTTAAACATGTACTGCCTTTATTTATTTATGTAAAAGCCCTCTGGGCGTATAATAAAACAAATTAATAAATAAATAAACATTATTTTATAATCAGCATGGAGCTAAACAGTAGGATTTATAGCAATGCTGGGCCAGAAGGTCCGTTCTGCCATACGGAATACAGAGCATGTCGTGGTGACGACCCTTGAAATACATGATTTAGAAACACTTGTAAAGCAAACCTATGCGCCTATAGCAACGCCGATCAGGGTACGTAGCATGGACGGTCACAAAACCCTATATCAAACCGATATTGACCAATTCCGTCGTCTATGGTCAATTCCTCAAAAATTGATAAGAAATATTCCGACGCGACGATTGATAACTTTTAGTCTTGCCTCCCTAGTATCAGATAAGTTTGGGTTAACTATCAACACAGATTTTATTTGTTGCATGGCGCGTACGGCGTGGCGTCAGACATGCACTCGAAACCGGAAATTTAACCACGCAGACGTTAACGTATCAATTCAACATGTTATTAAAAATACTGGCTTATTAATGAACGGAGTTCAACTATGGGAGCTTTTCGTATTGAAGGAAGCCGTACACGCGGTTCATAGACTTATAATTCAACTAAAACGTGACCAATTTATCTGCTCGGTTTTTGAGAAACAGTGGTCAAAATATGACTAAAAAGGTGATTAACTAATATTAACTTCCGTTAGCTAATGTATATTTAAGTTAAAATTTCAATTACAAATAATGTAATTATTAGAATTATTGATTTTACGTACCGCTATGACGTTTCGGAAGATTTTCGGAGATTCCGACACTATCAATAACAATTTCTTTCAAGCACGTAGTTTTTTGTTAAGCTGGCAACACTGCGCGTAGTTTTCGTTTGAGCCAAGCGTTTTGACAGTCTACCGAGGACGCTTGAAGCAAGCTACGTGATGGCGGCGAGCTTGATGCGAATTGATATATTTTTTTAAATTATTTATTTGGCTATCACTCATTAAAGGTGATCTTGGCCATTTCTTGAAATTAATAACATTTTCGGAACAATCGCAGAATCATAAAATAGGACCCCATGTACATTAATAGTTAGCGTTCTTCGACATAAAAGAAAAGATTTTTTTCAAAATTTGTTACATTTTTTACGCATCATGAAACAATTCTATAAATTAGATTAATAAATTAATATAAAATAAGAATAAATTGTTTTTGTGTTTTATTTGTAGAAATGCATCTGATTTTTCTCTTAAATTAATGTAAATGTTATTTACATTAGGTAATTAAAAAGTAAAATCAGATGCATTTCTACGTTTTTAATTATTGTTTTTGTGTTTAATTTGTAGAAAAATCAGATGGATTTCTACAAATGAATCCCTGTTTCCCTTGGTCACGCTATAACTTTAGAACCACTTTACCTATTTCATTCATCTTTTTTGTTTTTTGTTTTCTAATACTTTGTAGAAGGTTCTTCCGGAAAGAAAATTGGAGGGAGGGGAAGGAATTGAAAGTTTTTTTTAAGTCTTCCGATACTTTGTGGAAAGATCTTACGGAAAGAAAAAATGACGTAAGTAAGGCTCTTGACTCGTAAATCGAAGGTCGGGGGATCGAATCCCGGCGTGTCAAATAAATTTTATTTGATTAATTTGTGTTATTTCACAATTTTTTTCTTTAAAATAATATAAACTATATTTGCGGCACGTTCCAGATTGGAAGATACTCTAAGTATCGCCCTGGTAGACCACCATTCAGAATTGAAACGTTGCTTGAAATGGCATAAGCCGTGATTGGTGACCAGATCTAAATAGCCAGGTACTTCCCCACCTTCCTCTTTCCTATCTTCTTCCCCATCCCACTACCTTCACCCTCACAACATACCCCGACCGGGGATACCGTAGTCTCACTGGCTCCAGACGGGAGCAGTTGGGACTCTTGTGCAGTATTCTCGGAAAGGGACTCGGGATGTCAACGGGGACGCACGGAAAAGGACATGCAGGGAGAATTAATTTATTTCTTTGAATGGCATTGCAACGCATGCCGGGTACCAGCTAGTATTATTTATTATTAAGTTCTGCAAGTATTTTTTTTTCTCATTGTTTAATAATATTGTAACTGCTATTGATATTTTTAAGTATTCAGTTCTGCAAGTATTTTTTGTTTTCTTATTGTTAATGATGTACCTAACTGCTTTGACTGATTGAAAATATTGTTTAGGTCTTGTGAACATCTGAGAAATAGGTTATAAATAATTTTCCTTTTTCAACTTTATCAATTAATGTTATATTAAAATATTATTAAAACATTTATTATAACATTTATTCATAATATCAATGGAAATATACAACAATGCTTCGCAAGTACGATCATCTGTTTTGAAAAAATGCGTGTAAGTAATCATTTGGTGCCGTGCCTGTAATACGCTTTGTAAATGCTTATGAGTAAAGCGGGATCACAAATTGTACCATTCTTGACACCAAATTCGTTTATTTTTATTCAAATACAAAGATAACCCAAGAGCTAAGAATGCTTTGTCTCCGTTATATTCCATTTTATTTCAGCCGCACAAAATTCACTGTCAACCATAAATAAACCAAACAAACTATCGAAAATCACATCTAGGCATAGACAAATGCTTGCCAGAACGCTTGTAGACTATCAAGCGGCTTGACGGCCAGCACGTAAATTTATTTTCCGTTATTGTAGTTGAAAGTGATTTTTGTGCGAGATGGAAACTAGTAATGAAAAAGAATTATTTGTTATGTTATAATAAATATTATATATTAATATTCCAATATAATATTGACGTAATAACATTATTAAATTATATGTACATTAATTAAAAAGAAAAATCCGATGGATTTCTACACATTAAACACCAAAACAATTAATACCTATTTTGTAATAATTTAATCTAATTTTTATAAACGTTTTACGTGATACGTAATATCTAAAATCACCACTCAGGTACTTATTTGTCTATGATTTGTTGTCTACGCTCAAAAAATATAAATTCGCTTCAAGCGTTGCGCAATAACGTAGATTATTGCGCAATGCTTGGATCAAGCGTCAAGCCACCTCTGGAGACGGTCAAAATGCGGTCAAAACTCTAGCCATAGACTAAAAACTACGTGATTGAGCCAAGCCGCTTGATAGTCTCGCTAGCCCTTTAAACCGATCCACCAGTGCTGCCAGCGAATATCGATATCTTATTTAGTCCCTATCAATTATCGGTTTGGCTGTCAAGAACGCAACCATGTTCGGGATAACGATATTAAATCGTAGGAAGTTACGCATATAGATCAGGTCTCCCAGCACACTGAAATCATTAACTTTACAATATCGAATCGACAGGATAAATTTCCCATGATTTTTTACCGAACCGATATTTTTTATAAGTCAATGTTAGGTAATAAAAAGAATTTGATTTACGCTGGTAACACTTTAGGTATTCTCTATGCAGTAATCAATTGTCTATGGTATCGGAAACGTCAAATTATTATTTACTTACGCTTTACCGCACTTGAACAGTTTAGAGCGCCAAATAAAAAATTAAAAATGTCGGGTCCGAAAGAAGCGTAAGTAATTTATTTTTTGTATGCGGGAGAGTTTCCACTTTTTCCTACATATAAACTTATCTTACATTATTATGTTGAAAATTTGTAGTTGCATTTCGATCAAGCGCGGTATTATAAACTTGTTGACATTCAGAATGCTGTTATTATAATTTCAGCAAGAAAGTTCGATCGACGGTCCAGCAGATAAACTTTTTAACCGATTGTGTGGCCGAGCATTCGGAATTTGCTGCAGGGAGATTCGTCAGGCTACAAGGTGCGCAAAAAAATAAAGAAATATGGCAGAAGTTGGCGGAGCACTTGGCCGAGCTAGGTCCTGTTAGTCAGCCGAGCAGTTGAAAACACTGAGTATTTATACCTACCTAACAATCCGACTTATTTGCTTCTTATAACTACTTAAATAATTACCTTCTTCTAAACTATTATGGAGACACTTGACATCAAGTCTGTAAATCACTTTTAACCTTTTATTATTTTTGCCTTTTTCAGACATGGCACGACCTGAAATGCAAAAGCTGCTCCAGAAACGCAGATGCCAGGCGAGCTGCCCTCAGCACTGGCAATACTGCCAGAATACCTGCGATACTGCCTAAAAGCGGCACAGGGGACGGACCAGAATAAGTGGTGCTGTAGATTGAGGTAACTATTGACTTAGAATATTATAATGTATTCCGTCAAAATGTGGTTAATCTTTCATCACCAATGCCAATTATATGTGTGTTTTATAGTATTCCAATGAGTGGCACGAGTCCTCACCCGACTTGGGTAGTTCGAACACCGTCACCGCCACCACACTGCCACCGGCCTTAGGTCGAGAATTAAACGGAGGAAGTTGGCTACCACGCCAGATGTGGGGAGCCGAATGGCCAAGGCCCAAGAAACAAATAACGACTTCTTCAAAGAGCTAGTGGGAGTTGTCAAAATTTTTTCAGGCATCTTTGAGGTATTTCATATTTCTCTTCAAAACACTACCAAGTACTTTCAAATTTGTAAACCTTCCTTTTATGTTAACTATTTGTTTTTCTTATTACATGAATACCGCAAAAGAGTCCCAACTGCTCCCGTCTGGAGCCAGTGAGACTATGGCATCCCCAGTTGGGGTATGTTGTGAGGCTAAAGGTATGGGGAGGGAGGAGATAGGGAAGAGGAAGGTGGGGAAGTTCCTGGCTATTCAGATCTAGTCACCAAACACGGCTAAAGCCATTTCAGGCAACGTTTCAATTCTGAATGGTGGTCTTACACCAAGGCGATACTGAGAGTATCTTCCACTCTGGAACGTGTCGCAAATATACTATATGTTATTATAAATGAATAAATTGTGAAATACATAAATTAATAAAATAAAATTCATTTGCGACGCCGGGATTCGATCCCGCGACCTTCGGAATGCGAGTCAAGCGCCTTACCGCTGCAATACGCCGGCCGTCATTTGTTATTTAAGGTTAAACGCCACGTATGATATCTACGCCTTCACAGATGGCGCCAATCAAATTATATTAGGTTTTTAATACTTTTTGTACGTCACGCTTTAAAATATTAAGGTAAATTAATGGTTTGCGCTCGTACATATTTAATATGAATTTAAATAAGCATATGAATATATAAATTTTGTCCATAAACAAACCCAAATCATTTGAGAAAGCCTGAAAAATACAATAAGCATTAAATTGAGTCACCGACACAAAATTGAATTCTTCAGCCTTTATGGAAAAAAACTATTTATTTATATTTTTATTAAATATGTACAGGCGCAAACAATTATTTTACCTTTATATTTCAAAGCGTAACGTGCAAAAAATATTAAAAAACCTAAATTAATTAGATTGGCGCCATCTGTGAATGCGTAGATTAAGTTTAAGTTAAATTTTACTGAATTGTTATTTGTCATTTCAGAGTACAGCAACCAATTTTCAGCGTTCAATTGATCGAATTGGGGACATTTTTGAGGTATTTTTTTATTCCTTTTTGTAATCGTTTATGCTGGCTGTAACAGACGATTCTTGAAGCACCTGTCAGATCTTGTTATTCAAAACCAAGCACTTAGCAACCAACTCGTCTTGCATTATTATTGGTGACAAATTCTGCTTTTTAGACGTAAACAACAGGTGTCCTCGGCCACCTGGAGTAATCAGGTCGATTCTTGCAAGACGTTATTTATGAAAAGAAAAGCCTGGATGTGTCCGAACCAGTTTGTTATTCACAACAAAGCACTTAGCAACTAATGTGATCCCAAACACCTGCATCGGTCACCTGGTGTAATTTGTCGATTATTGCAAGGCAATATTTACGTTAACTTAAAACAGGTGTGCGACGATTTTAGTATAACAACTGTCTGAAAATAAATATTTAGTCATTACCCAAAAGATCTCTGAGTTGTTATTTATAAACTATCTCCCGAAACCGATGTGATGATTGGAGTCCAAGGCCCTATAGTTTATAATATTTATATGGAACAAATAAATGGTCTCATACACCGGCTGTACACATTCGTCGAGGCTCCCTCAAATAGGAATAGAGTGTAATCTTACCTCGGCTCGCCACCTCTCGGTCGAATGTTAGTATTTTGGGCCCGAGTCAAAGGGCCTCGCTTGGTCTCAGGTTACACTCAGATAGACACCCGCTCCTTTAGTTGCCTGCCAACTGTGTCTGTGACGCATTCGATGATATGTGGTCTAACGAATTAGAGTTTTTGGAATTTTATTAAAAAATAATCAGTATTATGGGACCCAAATCAACAAACGTAAAATAGTAGCTAGTAAGATAGAAGTAATAGCACAACGAATAAATATATACTTGAAATGATTTAACGAGTGTGTAAAGCTGGAATTTATAACGCCTTCTCCGACACCAGATATTGGGGAATTGTATTATTTCATATTATTTGGAGGACAGAATGCGGTTGGCGCCAACAAAAAACTGTCCAAAGCTAGCAGTAGCAGAGGAAGGAAGCAAGTAGACTGAATGCCGTACTAATGAGATCACTGAGGCGTATGTGTGTAAAACAAAGCTGAAGTATCTTTTGTTTTGCTTACGACTAGTTCCCGTGAGCACTCAGGCTCATTTTTCTCATGCTACCTTCCATTTTGCCTCATTCCTTCAACAATAACTCAGTCCCTTTAAAAAGTTCAAGGCTGATGTAAGCGAAATGAGTAAAATTAAGAAAGGGACGCTCAGATGGTTTGGGCATGTAGAGTGAATGAATGAGGGAAGGAGTGTAAGGAGAATATATGACGCAAATGTGAATGAAAAAATAGTCTGGGACGCTCGAGGAAGACGTGACATGACCAAGTGAATCGGATTGTTGAGTCGGGTTATGTCAAGAGTCAGATTAATAGAAGATCATGTATGAGACTGTTTTTTTTTACAGTGAATACCGCACAAGAATCTCAAATGCTCCCGTCTGGAGCCAGTGAGACTATGGCATCCCCAATTGGGGTATGTTGTGAGGCTGAAGGTAATGGGGAGGGGAAGCAGGTGGGGAAGAGGAAGGTTGGGAAGTACCTGGCTATTCAGATCTGGTCACCAAACACGGCTAACGCCATTTTCAAGCGATGTTTCAATTCTGAATGGTGGTCTTACACCAGGGTGATGCTGATAGTATCTTCCACTCTGGAAGGTGCCGCAAATATACTTTATATTATTTAAATGAATTAATTGTGAAATAATACAAGTTCATCAGAAAAAAATTATTTGCGCATGCCGGGTTCGAACCCGCGAACTCCGGATTGTGAGTCAAGAATCTTACCCACTGGACTTCGGAGGTCGTCAAAACATTTACACTCCTTGTGTGCCAAGACAGAGTTGTTCGGCGGTCCGTCCTCTCTGCCTACCCTTTGCGGAGAAACGGCGTGTTGCTAAGTTAGTTATGATGGGGGACTACTCATACATAGTAAAGTACGATAATAATCACAAGAGATGGAAAGACTGAACACTATAATTAAAAGTTGTCCAAAAAAGCGAGGTTAGCAGTCCACAATGGAGTGGTTATACTAACCGACGACTACATACCGACGACTACATACCGACGACTCACAACGGAACGGCGCGGTCAGCTTAAGTGCAAGAAATGTACCACCGGTACTCAGGCGCAGTCACCAATTTGCGATGTCAGTGGTGACAAACCTACAGGATTGGATGGCGACTTTATGAAAAGTCAAAATGCGATCATCGCACAAAATAATAAAATACTTGACACGATCACCTTCATGAGCAAGCAATACGAAGACATTCTTTGCCGCATTCAGGAGTTAGAAGACAAAAACATTGCATTAACAAAACAAAACTCCTCCCCCTCCTCCCTAGAATCCCAAGTTGAACTTCTAGAAGGGCAACTCGAAAACATTGAAAGAACTTCAAGAGCCAAAAATGTGGAGGTGAGAGGAAGAGAAACTAACGGAGAAAATCTTAAAAATATATTCCACAATTTATGCCACACTATCCACTCAAAATTAGATACGTCAAACATTGAAGCGGCCTACAGGACTTCGCCGCAAAAAAATAAAAATGGACCGATTATATTTAAATTGACCTCCAATGATGACCGGGACCAACTACTATCGGATCTTAAAAGTTTCCATAAACAAGCATCCAGTCCTGAAGAGACGCTTAATACACTAAACATGGGAATTGCCGGACCGAGCTCGCCAGTCTACATTTCGGAAGACCTGACATTTCGTGGTAGTCATCTGTGGTACCTGGCTCGCCAAGCTGCTAAGGATAAGAAAGTTAAATATGCGTGGGTCAAAGAGGGACAAATTTATGTACGCAGAGATATCGGAACACAAGCAATTCTTGTATCTAATGCAGAAAAACTGGCTTTACTCTTTGAAAATTCCCCATAGTATTATTATTTTTTTTATTTTTAATGCATTGAAATATCAAAACTTTTTTCTACGCTCGCCAGCAGTAAAAACTATTCACAAAATTTATTTTCTAGATTACTCGCAAATTATTTCTCCCGCTTCTGTTCTTCATACAAAACCCAACAAAATTCCAACCATCTATTATGTAATAAATTCTACACCAATTTTATATAAATAGATGATAATATAACAAATCTTTTGGACAACATGTCGCAGATTCAATGTATTGAAACCAATAGTTCCATAGAAGTTAAAAAAACCCTAAAAAAATCTAACTTAAAAATATTTTCCATGAACGTTAGAAGTATGAACAAAAACTTCAATGAACTTATGATACTAATTACAGAACTTGACTCAGACTTTGACTTGCTTATCTTGAGCGAATTCTGGATTAAAGATAACTATATTCCTAAAAATATTAAAAAAAACTATAACCATTACAACACACATAATAACCAATCACAAAATGATGGCGTTATTATTTACATAAAAAATCACATACAACACTCTGTAAAGGAACTCACATTAACTAACTCGAATTGTCTTAAACTCGAAAAAGAAAAAAGCGTTACTATTCTATGTATATACCTACCGATCACCGAGCACATCCAACATAACACCATTTTTAAAAGCACTTAATCAAATTCTGATATGAATTAGAGATCGTGAAAATGTCCTTATTATTGGTGACCTTAATATCAATATTATAAATACAATTCATCCTCAAGCCAATGATTACATAAATCTACTAACTTTGCAAGGATTTCTACCAGCTATTACAGCCCCTACTCGTGTATCAGAGTTATCCGCCAGTTGCATAGACCACCTTTTTGCCAAATGCAAACTAAATATCAATTCTTTAGTATATCAATGCACTGTTACAGACCACTACGCCACTATCACCTCCATTTCCCATAAAATACAAAAACCACCAGCATCTACAATAGAACTAAAGAAAATTTCTTATGATATCCTCTACAAATTGGTTTCCGAGGAAAATTGGTCAAATTTTTATAAACTAGGTGATCCAAATTTAATCTCTCATCGACATCCTTCATAAACATCTAAAAAATGCTACATCCAACACAAACAACAACCAAAGTAGTCGTAAAATTAAACTAAAACCTTGGATAATAAATGGTATTTTACACTGCATTCGTAAACGTGACAAACTCCATAAGTATTGTAAAAATAATCCTACTGATTATGAATCTCTCTTATTCTATAAACGTTACAGAAATGCTTGTAAAAAAATAACATGTACGGCCAGAGAAGACTATTATAGGAAACAGATAGAGGAAGCTGCTAATGACAATAAACAAATCTGGAATATTGTCAAAGAAATATGCTGCACAGAAAAAGTGACAACGTCCATAAATAAGATCACCATCGCAGATAAAACATTAAATGCAACTGAAAACTCTGAAACAATCACAAATCATTCCAACCAATTCTTCTCCACAATCGGATCAGACCTAGCAAATAATATCCTAAATAAAAATAAAGCATCTGAAGATAGCCTTGCAAACAATATCTCTCTGGACAATATGAGTTATAACCCTTTCATTCTCTCTCCAACAACAGAACAAGAAATCAATGAAATCATCACTTCACTCAAAAATACACACTCCACGGGAATTGACAACATATCCACTAAACTAATTAAACACCTCAAACCTATCATCACTAAACCCCTTGAACATATCACGAATCTAAGTTTTCAAACTGGCCTTTTCCCAAACACACTAAAAGATTCAACAATAATTCCTGTCTTTAAAGCAGGGGACAGATCATCCGTGAATAACTACAGACCAATATCTTTGCTGAGTCCGATCTCAAAAATAATTGAAAAAACGGTAAAACGAAGACTCTACAAATTTCTTGAAGACAATGAAATCCTATCAAGAAATCAATACGGCTTCCGCAAAGGTCGTAGTGCCTCAGATGCAATTGCAGCTTTTACTAAATTAATATCTGATTATCTCGATAAAAGTCGCAAACCCCTTGCTGTATTCTTGGTCCTAGCTAAAGCCTTTGATACTGTATCTCACCGCATACTTCTGAAAAAACTCCTGCAGATAGGAATAAAAGGGATTCCGCTTGAATGGTTTAAGAGCTATCTAACAAACAGATCCCAGTCAACTATTATCAATTCCGCTAAAGAATACAGAAGTTCAAGTTTACCAATCACGTATGGCGTACCCCAAGGCAGTGTATTAGGCCCACTCCTCTTTCTGATATACATTAACTCTTTATGCAATTTGAATACTGGTAGCACTATAATATTTTTCGCTGATGACACAGTTATTGTATTTGAAGGTGAAAATTTGAATTCAACCTTTGAAAAAGCAAACTATGGCATAAATGTAGTAAAACACTGGTTAGATTCCAACCTCCTTACTCTTAATATTGATAAAACAAAATACCAAATTTTTTCTATACGGAAACCAAATCTCCCCCAAAACTGTCATAAACTTACCATACATTCATGTTCACAGAACCCTAACACGCCTACATCACTTCACAAAAACTGTTCATGCAATGACCTAAAAATATCAAACGAAATTAAGTACTTAGGGGTTATTATTGACTATCACCTGCGTTGGGAGGCACACATCAATTCTACAACAAAAAAACTTCGCAAATTATGCTACATTTTCTACTCTCTCAGATCTATTCTTAACTTACAAACACTGAGATGTGTTTACTTTGCACTTTTTAAATCAATTGCTACGTATGGTATTGTGGGATGGGGAGGGTGTGCAATGTCAATTCTATATCCCATAGTCTTAATTCAAAAACTTCTGCTAAGGATAATATTAATAATTTAATCCAGTTTTGTGTTCATTCTGAACACAAAACTGGTTTAAATTAAATCTGAATGCGGCGAATGAAAACAACATTCAGAAATGAAGGTTAATACTTTTGCCAAAAAGGAAATTCTTTTTGCAAGTCTTCACTGACTTACCACATCGCTTTTCGCGGTCGGCGGCATTATCAAAAATTTATTTGATTTGATTTGAATGATAAATATGGTTTATCAATATTACGTGTCACGGCATGCACTCATTCGTAAACGAAACAACTCTGTCGATATTACACTGGCCGCTCTTTGATTCTTACTTGTAACATAAATAAAACAACCCGTAGATCAATATCTTCGGGCCATTTCTAGGGACAAATTTTGTCTTTGAACTTAACCATTTGGCTAAAGCCTCGATGACACACGGCTAGTTTACAAGCTACTATCTACTAAGTTTAAAAGCGGGAAAATCGGCGAGTGAGATTGTCATGATGACACACAAAACTGTACACTCGCTCAGAAGTGTAGGAAACTGGGGTCGCTTTCAGCGCCAGTAACAAGAATAACGACGCCTGCGTGAACTAATTCTTCAGATGTTTTTTTTTTTTTTTTACAGTGAATACCGCACAGGAATCACAACTGCTCCCGTCTGGAGCCAGTGAGACTATGGCATCCCCAATTGGGGTATGTTGTGAGTCTGAAGGTAGTGGGGAGGGGAAGGAGGTGGGGAAGAGGAAGGTTGGGAAGTGCCTGGCTATTCAGATCTGGTCACCAAACACGGCAAAAGCCATGTTCAAGCAACGTTTCAATTCTGAATGGTGGTCTTACACCAGGGCGATACTAATAGTATCTTCCACTCTGGAACATGCCGCAAATATACTATATATTATTTTAAATGAATTAATTGTGAAACAACACAAATTAATCAAATAAAATTTATTTGCGCATGCCGGGTTCGAACCAGCGACCTCCGGATTGTGAGTCAAGAGTCTTACCCACTGGACTACAGAGGTCGTTTGACAGTCTAAATCAGCTGTTTATCGGAAGCCATGTTGAAAACGTAAATAAACCAATCACGAGCAAGCGGAGCAAGCGTGTAGGCGAGTAAAGTTGACGGCCTTTCAACTTTTTTTCGTAGATTGTCAACAATCTGTTAGTTGCTGCTAGTTAGCAAGTGACACGATGACACTGGGCGAGTTTACTAACAGATAGTGAATTTCCTAGATAGTAGCTTGTAAACTAGCCGTGTGTCATCGACGCTTAAAATACACAAAGGATAGATGAAGTTTATTTGACTACGCTTCAGACTATTTGCGGGACTTTTTTTGTCAATATTACAATGCGGGACTACAACTGTCATTGCGGGACGGTCCCGCAGAATGCGGGACGTTTGGCCGCCTTAAGCTTATCTGTCACTCCGGAAGCCACGGTAAAAACGGCGCCTTTTGTCAACCGACTGTCGGAATCGTATGCTCACTGTGCTAGTAAATATTGCTAACAGACCATAGACAACTTATTTATTACGTGCGTGCTAGCACATATTGACAACTGAGCATACATTACGAATTTGACCGATATCGTATTGAAATAGGGTAGGGGTGGCAAACTTGATTAGACCCAACATCTAATATTCACTAACGAAACCCTAGAGTTGGTTTCAGCCCCCCGGGGCAGAGGAAAATTTCGCCGCCCCCTTAGTTGGGTACTTCAACCGCAGATTTTCAAGCACCGGAGAGGGGGGAGGGGTATATGGAAATTGTTTTATTTTTTTACCACCTCATTTTATGCCGATTTTTATAATCACATATGACGAGTACTCTTTCAATAAAAATCATGTTTTTTTACACTAACACCACGTAGAAGGTCCTGAGGAAATTAATTTCCCTTAGAAAAAAAAATCTCTCAGGGCCATTGTCATCTTTGAAGATGCTGTTTGGAGACTCGTTTTGAGGAGAGGAAAGAGTGAACAAGGGTCAGGAAATCGAGAATGGTATCCAAGTATTAGGATTTCGCATCTCGAATCGTTACACTGAGTTGAGGAAACAAGGAAGATTTTAGCTTAAGATTGATTCTGCGTCCCTCAAATAATATTTACATACGGAACAGTCAATTTATCAGAATTTCGCAGCATTTGGTATCCAACTCAAATGTAAAGCTTCACTCGGTACACGATAAATCTGCAGCATGTTATTTTAATTTATTGTTATATTCTGAACATAATAGAAGAGAATGTATGAGACGATGTATGAATGTGAGTGAGGCAAAGAGTGTGTGCCAAGACGGAGTTGTTTGGCGGTCCGTCCTCTCTGCCTACCCCTTCGGGGAAACGGCGTGATGGTTAGTTAGTTAGTTAGTTCTGAACATAAAACTGGATTAAATTAAATCCCTATGCGGTGATTTAAAACTACACTCAGAACATGAAAATGGATTTTCTTTGATTCTGGCAGTGATACATAGTCTTCAACTAACTAAAAGCTTCTTTTGAAATGTGTCAGCAGATGAATCCATAACTGGAATTTGACATTCTGAACACAAAGCTGGTTTAAGTTAAATCTGTATGCGGCGAATTAAATAACACTCAAATGAAAATGCTTTTTATTTTTTCTGGCAGCACATACATAGTGTGCCACTAGAATTTTATAACTGCACTTCGAATAAGAGAATGTTTTCATTCGAAATGTATCAGCAGATAAAACCACAACTGGAATTTTACATTTTGATCACAAAACTGGTTTTAAATTAAGAGTTATCTGTTTGCGAGTCACTCTGATTAGTATTACTCTCATAATATGCGTATGGTTTTTCTATGAATTATGAATATATTTGGGGGGTGGGCGGCGGAGCCTAATTATTTTTACACTAGCTCCACACATAGAAAATCGAAAAATGAGGAAAATAATTTCCCTCAGGGCCTATGTCATCTTTGGGGATGCTGTGTAGAGGGTCATTTTTGGGGAAAAGGGAGAGGATGTGGTAAGAAGGAAAAAGGTATGAGGGTGGGTAGGAATCTGGGGTCAGTGTGTCCAGGAGTGACGGACGTATGAATCGATCCCTCCCACTGCGGGTAAGGCGATATTCCGAGAGTCCTGCTGGAGAGGTCTACAGGTTTTCCTCAATCAGTCTCTTCCAATCCGGCCTGCCACGCAGTTGGTGGGCAGACGCATATGCCGCCAAGATCCGGACAAACCTCACCCCATGAACCCAGGAATCTGCACCACACCACACCAAACCAGTTTAATTTAAACTATACTCAGAACGTGAACATTATTTTTCTTTGATTCGAGCAGCACACACATAGTCCGCAAATAGAATTTTTTCGAATAAAAGAATGTTTTTCTTCAAAATGTGTCAGCACATTAATCCAGAACAAAAATTTAAAATTCTGAATACAAAACTGGTTTAAATTAAATCTGTGTGTGGCAAATTAAAACTACACTCCAAACATGAAAACGATTTTCCTTTGATTCTGTCGGCACATACCCTATACGGATTTAATTTAAACCAGTTTTGTGTTCAGAATGTAACGATAAATGTAATAACAAGTCGTTGCAGATTTATCGTGTGCCGAGTGAAGCTTCACATTTGAAGTGCATGCTATATGCTGCAAAATTCTGGGAAATTGAGTGTTCCGTGTGTATTATTTTGGGACTCTTACGTAGAATCAATCTTAAGTTAAAATCTGCCTTGTGTTCTAAACACAGTTAACAAATTCGAGATGCAAAATCTTATGACATGGATACCATTCTCGATTTCCGAGAGCAGTTATAAATTTGTCGTAGAATGTACATGTATGATCTTATTTCCGCATTTCAAATGAAAGTTTGCTTTGGGAACAAGAGTTAAGGACAAAAATCTTCACCTACTTTCCCATATTGTTATTGCAGCCAGACGTAAACGGCAGCGGATAAATACGCTTCATTGAACCTGGAATTTCAAAACCGATTTCAAGATTAAAAAGCATCGTGTGCTTTTTGCTGCATTTGCAACGCCATTCTCCGGACACGTGAACTTATTTCCAGGGATTTTGCAAATGCAACATTGTGAATTGTGTCGTGATGCACAGTTAAAGGAGAAATTCCATCAGGTTGATTTAAAAGGGTTTTACAAAACGTATTTGGACAAGGAGAAATATCCGGCATTTTACACGTATGCAGTATCGATAATTTCGCTATTTGGAAACACTTACAAGTGTGAACAGCTTTTGAGTCGAATTAGGCAAACTCGTGTATGAGAACACAAATCCCTGATGAGCATTTAGAAAACTGTTAGCATGTAGCAACAACATTGCAGCACTTAGTTCTGACAAACAAAATCAGACGTCTCTCCAAATTTGATTATATTTTGTTTATCTTTTATTATAATTTTTTGTATTGTCTAACTGTAATCTAATAATATATTTGATTCTCATTTTTGTGAGATCTTAAAAAACAATATATTTCCTGCTTGCTTTGAATAATAAACGAAATTTCATTGTACGGCACGGTGGGAAATCTCATTTCTATAATTCTGCCCGGCTGCTGAAAAGGTTGGCTATCCATGTTAAATGAGTGTGGCGTGGATAAATTGATTTGAATCGGATTGTAAAGTCTTATTAGTAATCGGATCGGTTGGCCCAAATAAACTTAAAACAGTGACAGAAAGAAATACAAGTTTCAGTTTTTTTATGGTTAGATTTTTTATTTCCGACTTTGAAAGTAACCTGAATGCTCTCGATTTAGAAACAAAAACTGTACTAAAACTTATATACCCTTACCCCTGTTGTATCGGAAGTTGGAAAAAGTTCTTAGATTTTCAAACACGTGTTTACTGACAAAAGCTCTTCTATAAAACTTTGAAGCATAAGTTTTTAACCGTTTTTATAATGAATGATTGTAAGGCATTATGAAAATCTAATTTAGGTTTTCATATTATGGATTTTAAAAAGATTGGTAAGCTCAAGCGAGTTCATAACACCAACCAAAAAACTAAAAAAATATTATTTTTTCCTATTAACATAGTCACTCAGTAGTTCTCTAAACAGTAGACATAGCGTCTAACAATCATGTTTATTTATTTATACTTATTTTAAATCAAAATCAAAATTATCTTTGAAACATAAATATTTATGTTAGAAGCCATTGATATTTTACGTACTTTTTTATTAACCTCAATTCAAGAAATATACCATTTTCTTAAAACAGTTCGACAAGTTTCATCGTAAAAATAATTACAGATGTACACAAAAATGGAAAACCTCAAAATCGAACACACATCAAAACAGAAATAATTTGACAATAGAAAAAAGAACTAAAACATTTATACCAATTATTTTACGATACTTATCTAGAAAACTAGAGACCTCCTGGTGTAACGTCAGATCTAAGATTCATTATGGCTAATTTCGAGCAAGCACGTTGTATAAATGAATCCGAATGTGTCTTGTTAATATAGGCTTGAGTGCAGTTGAAAACTTACACTCGGAACAGGAGAGGTTTTTCCCTACTGTGAATCAACATGTGTGACTTTAAATTTCTTCTACGAGAACATGAATAACTGCAATCGGAACACGAAAAATGTTTTTCTTCACTGTGTTTCAGCATGTGTTTTCTCAAATGTGTCCTTGCAAAACATGAATAGCTGCAGTCGGAACATCAAAAAGGTTTTTCTCCACTGTGAGTTACCTTGTGTCTCGTCAAGCTACTTTTCTGAGAACATGAAAAACTGCAATCGAAACACGAAAAAGGTTTTTCTCCACTGTGAGTTAGCTTGTGTCTCGTTAAGTAACTCTTGTCATAAAAAGAATAACTGCAATCGGAACACGAAAAAGGTTTTTCTCCACTGTGCGTAAGCTTGTGTCTCGTCAAGCTACTTTTGTAAGAACATGAAAAACTGCAAACGGAACACGAAAAAGGTTTTTCTCCACTGTGAGTCAACAAGTGGGACTTTAAATTTCTCTTACTAGAACATGAATAATTGCAATCGGAACACGAAAAAGGTTTTTCTCCGCTGTGAGTTAGCTTGTGTCTCGTCAAGTAACTCTTGTCATAACATGAATAACTGCAATTGGAACACGAAAAAGGTTTTTCTCCACTATGAGTCAACAAGTGGGACTTTAAATTTCTCTTACTAGAACATGAATAATTGCAATCGGAGCACGAAAAAGGTTTTTCTCCGCTGTGAGTTAGCTTGTGTTTAGTCAAGTTACTCTTATCATTACATGAATAACTGCAATCGGAACACAAAAAAGGTTTTTCTCCACTGTGAGTTAGCTTGTGTCTCGTCAAGCTACTTTTGTGAGAACATGAAAAACTGCAATCGGAACACGAAAAAGGTTTTTCTTTACTGTGAGTTAGCTTGTGACTCGTCAATCTACTCTTGTCATAACATGAATAACTGCAATCGGAACACGAAAATGATTTATCTGCATAGTGCCTTAGCTTGTGTCTCGTCAAGCTCCTCTTGTGAGAACATGAATAACTGCAATCGGAACACGAAAAAGGTTTTTCTCCGCTGTGAGTTAGCTTGTGTATCTTCAAGTTACTCTTGTCATAACATGAATAACTGCAATCGGAACACAAAAATGGTTTTTCTCTACATGGAAAAGGTTTTCCTCCACTGTGAAAAATCACGTGTTTTATCAAACTACGCCTGTAAGAACTTGAATAACTGCAGTCGGAACATGAAAAAGGCTTTTCACCACCGTGAGTCTGCATGTGCGTCATCAAATGACCCTTGCTAGTACATGCATAAATGCGGTCGGGATATAATAAAGGTTTTTCTCCACTATAAGTCAGATCCGTCAATGAGTCTGAAAAATAACACAATAAGTATATAATTGACTGTTAATTTACAAAAATATTAAGAAAAGAAAGCACGATTCGTTATTTACCTGTTATCTGGGATAATCTTTGAAAGCGTTTTAAGCATTCGTTTTTAACATCCGGCAGTTCTATGTCAATTTCCAAATCCAGCATTCCCCCTTCATCGCATTCTGGGGGTCTTTGGAAATAAGGATGTAATTTTTGATTGAAACTTTGAGATACAATAATTGAAAACGGATACCGAATCGTCATCATTACGTAGATTACAGTAACTAGGCCTTGTATTCCTTTATATCCCTTATATCTCTATATACATTACAAAATAATTTGAGAAAACTTTTTGAATGGTGCTCTATCAACAAACTAGCTTTGAACATAAATAAATGTCAGTTCAGTAATTTTTAATCCAATATTATTCCAAAATGCATTAAATGATGAAAATTTAAATGGCGTAAGTGAAATTATTAATCTAGGTATAATGTTTGATAGCAAAATAACCTTTGTTTGCCATATCAATCATATTAGTTATAAGGCCATAAAAACTATTGGATTTGTTTTGAGAGCGCAAAGAATTAAATAATTTAGGAACATTTTTCATATTATATAAAATCCTTGTCAGATGCCAACTAGAGTAGAACTCTCCATTTAACAATATTCATTCCGACAGCATTGAAAAGATTCAACATAAGTTCCTGAGGTTTATAAACTATAAATTACATATTTCTGTACTAAATATTGATTGTAATTACCTACTGATAAAATGTCCCTAAGAAAGAAGAATTATCACAGATTTAATATTATAACATAAAATACAGCATTACAAAATTGACTGTCCTGAATTACTTAACCAAATGAATTACCAATTAATCAACATCCATATTATAATAGGTTTGTGTAGCGGGCTTGTGTATGTTACCTTTACTTTAAAAAACAGCCTACGTTTTTGAATGGTTTGTTTGGCTACGCAGGGTTTGTGTAGCGGGCTTGTGTATGTTACCTTTACTTTAAAAAACAGCCTACGTTTTTGAATGGTATGTTTGTCTATGCAGGGTTTGTGTAGCGGGCTTGTGTATGTTACCTTTGCTTTAAAAAACAGCCTACGTTTTTGAATGGTTTGTTTGGCTACGCAGAGTTTGTGTAGTTGGCTTGTGTATGTTACCTTTGCTTTAAAAACAGCCTACATTTTTGAATAGTTTGTTTGGCTACGCAGGGTTTGTGTAGCGGGCTTGTGTATGTTATCTTTACTTTAAAAAACAGCCTACGTTTTTGAATGGTTTGTTTGTCTATGCAGGGTTTGTGTAGCGGGCTTGTGTATATTATCTTTATTTAAAAAAAACATCCCAGGATTTGAATGGTCTGTCTCCATTCCAGATATTATTAATTCTCTTTTTCATAAGGCTACGTCCGCATAGGCAGGCGGCTTGCTTAGCGCCTAGAGCCTAGCGAGTCACCTTATAGCCGCTTAGCGTGTATCCAGGTAAACCAACGTGTTGGTTTTTTGCCACTAGGCTCTAGGCGCTAAGCCAGCCGCCTGCCTGTGCGGACGTAGCCTAATTACGCGCCCCTCATGTATCCCACGAAGTCGGCTACAATCGTATCTAGTTCTCGTTTGTGTGAGGTCAGGGATACCAACAACATAACAGTGACAGAATGACGGGCGGCAGCGGGCGGGCTGTCGTAGATCGTTTCGCGAAGTGAAATTTTATTTAACGACATTTAAAATTAAAATGCATTATTTTCCGCCAGCCGTGATGCAATAAGTTTCCTTTTATAGTGATTAAGGCGAATCTAAAGTTTTTTTCTAAAAATTATTCGTAATTAATAGCCATGGACACCAATCCCAAAAAAATAATGTCTGTGTGTGGTAACCTCACACTGTATAATATTTTATTAATTTCGATAGAGAAAGGGTTGTGCCAGCTAACCTTTGATATCTGCGGTAGTTAGTTTGTGCTGCCGTCAATCAGGCAGAGAATTTCACCAAGGCATAGGGCATAGGTACAAAACCTTTGTCAGAATTGCAAAAAGTTAAACAAAACTTCCATTAGATAACGACGAAACATCTAAATCTCGCAAATGACAGTGACAGACGCTTTCATGATTGTGATCTATGGTTATATTCAAGGTTGTATGGTTATTTTCCAAAATATTATTTTTTCGCTAATGGCAACACAGGCCCGGTATCTCAGCCTGTCAAGAGATTCCGATGCTACGTCCAGACTGAAGCCAACCTTCCAACTCCGAACTTATTTCAGAGTTGGAAGGTTGGCCGATCGTGTGGTCGCTGCGGCCAACCCTCCAACCCCGAATTCCGTACTTCAAAATGGCGGACATTAAACAGCTGTAGCTACGCTGTATCTTTTTCAGTTGCCTACAATTATTACGTTCGTATAATCAAATACTTATATACCCGACATCTTTTCAAACAATTGTTATACCACTTTCGGTAATAATATAGTCATTTTAATAGTACGCGGCACGGTGTGGACAGCTGCGGCAGGCTGGTTCGTGTGAGTTGGCCGTCGGGATCGCCTCGAAGGCGATCCCGGGCCAACGCGAACTCCAACCTTCCAACTCGAACTTCCAACGCACGAACACCCCTCCACACGATCGTCCAAACGTTTGAAGTTGGAACGTTGGCCGCAGTGTGGGCTTACCACGACACTATCAATAGCAATTTCTTTCAAGCACGTAGTTTTTTGTTAAGCTGGCAACACTGCGCGTAGTTTTCGTTTGAGCCAAGCGTTTTGACAGTCTACCGAGGACGCTTGAAGCAAGCTACGTGATGGCGGCGAGCTTGATGCGAATTGATATTTTTTTTTAAATTATTTATTTGGCTATCACTCATTAAAGGTGATCTTGGCCATTTCTTGAAATTAACCTTTTCTACGCGTCAAAAATATGTGTCACTTCGTTCATACGCGGGGCTATTTATCATTAATCTAATTTATGGCTTTAAACAATAATCACACATGGATTTTAATATTTGTTTTAAAAAATAAGTCAATTATGTCTTGAAGTATTTTTTCAAGCGTAAACATACAATCGAAACATCGATGGGACTCTATAAATCTTCGACACTTATCTCAGTGGTGTAATAAACACGTTTGATTCGGGCGGCCATATTAAAATTTCAAGGACAACACAAGCATAAATCAACATACCGAAGTAGAGCTCTTCAACTGTGGTGCGATGTCTCGATGGGCTGGATGCATGAAATATTGACACACACTTGAAAAGGGTCGTATAATAAAAACAACTGCACTTAAATTTAGTTAAATAATGAAAGAAATTTACTGTTATTATGTCACCGTAAATAACACTTAATATATTTTTTTATCATGATAAATTTTGAAACAGTTTTCAACGCATAACGGCACATTGCACTCTAAGCACATAAATTTTGTAAGTTTTCTCATTTTGGGCTTCAGTGTTGAAGTGGCGCAGACACGACACCTTCGACGGGGGTTTGGGTTTTTTTCTGAAGGGGGAACTTTAATGGGCATGTGTTTAGAAACAATTTTCGATGATGCACGCATACGGTAATCTCTTGATGTTGAGGGACGTAAAGTGCTCGGCAAATCTTCGTGATATTTCTGTAATAATTGTTCCATCACTGTCATTTGGAAATCAGCCAAACTTATTTTTTTTGATGAAACGGTTTGGTATGTTATGTGTGCATTTAATAAATACAGATCAATAATATGAAATGCGACTTTTCTGTACCATTTCACTGACTTCCTCATACAACTTAAGCTGCTTAACATCATATCAGCTTTGTCCACTAGGCCCATGTTCTTATTATAATCTAGAACACATTGTGGTTTTAAAATGGGCTCTCCAGTCAATCTATTTGTTTTCCCCGAAGGTCCAACAGAACCATCGTGAAGAGTGGTCAGCAGGTGGATTTCGCGCCTGTCATGCCATTTCAATGCTAACAATGGTGATTGATGCTTTGATTGGATTTCCCCTTTCTTTAATTTATCAAAAGGTGACATGCCTTTCCTACTTTTTCGAACAGTGCCACAAGCATTAGTTTTTTTTCATGTAAATATTTAAATAAATTTGGGCTAGAGTACCAGTTGTCGCACCACAAATTGTGACCCTTATCGAAATAATCTGAAAGAAGGGTGGTTACAACGCCTCCTGAAATACCAATACCTTGAGAATCATTTATTTCTGTGTCAGAACCAACATATATAATGAAATCTAGAATAAAACCCGTCATGACGTCACACATCACAAACATTTTTATTCCAAATCTGTGACGTTTAGATGGAATGTATTGCTTGAATAATAGACGGCCTTTGAAAACGATGATGCTTTCGTCAATACATAGGTTTTCATGGGGCATCATTGTTGTTTTAAAAATCTTTCGTGTATGGTCAACAAGAATACGTATTTTATGTAATTTATCAGTAGTTGTTTGAATATTACTATCGCTAAAGTGGAGCATCTGTAATAATATTTGATATCGGTCTCTAGGCATTGTTTTTCCAAATATTGGAGAAAAGATTATGGGGTTCGTACTCCAATGTTCCTCGATAGTTAAATGTTTGTTCCTCGTCATGGCAAATGTTAATGCAATAAAAACGTACATTTCGGAGACTGTGGTATCAATCCATTTACTAAGTCTCGATTTTGCTGAAAAATCGTTTGTTCTAATTTTATATTGATAAAATTTATTGGTTTCATCCACAATTTTTGTGATTATTTCAATATTCAAAAAATGTTCAAAGAACATAAGTTCAGGCGTATCTTCAGTTAACATGGTATCTGGATTAATACCTGATGCGAAATCGTCGAATTCATAAATGATGGGTATGAAAGGGCCGGCAGTCCACAGATTTTCAAAAACTTCTTCTCCTTCTTCTATGTTTATTTCGGGTTCAGAATCGTGAGTTTCTTGTATTTCAGCAGCTTCGCAATTGTTTTCTCCATCACTTTCACTAAGTTCAAAATCAGAATCTATTTCTAAAGTAGCACTAATTATTTCTTCGTCGTTAAGACCACGACCCGACATTTTGTATGTTGCTAATAAAAATAACTTCAATTTTTTAAAAAGGCAAACATGTACAACTTTTACTAAAGAGTTATAAAATCACTACACTTGATTGTCCACTAAAAACACTCTAATCACTTATTTTTATTTTAAAATAATCTAACACTGACGTAATTTTATATTTCTACCATAGTCTGAAAGTATATATTATAGTATATTTATAAAAAAAATTTAAATACGATAAATCAGATAAATGTCCACAGTAATCACAATAGTTCACATCCACGAAAAAAGCAAACAATAATTCGATATAATAATGTATTACTCGGCGAGCGTCTTCGCTTGAGAATCTTACGAGGGCTTACGAGAGGCGCCTGCGCAATCGCTTGTGTTAAAACGCGGGAAGAATTCAAACTGATTCATTTTTCGCCCTGAGTTGGGAGGTCCCTTCGAATCTTCATAACTCTGATTAGGATACGTATTACGGATAAATATCGCAAGATGTCAGCAGAGTAAAGATTTGAGAATTTTTGGGAGGATAAATTTTACCATATTCAATTATGTTTCGTATACATAATGCTTGAGAAACTTTGCGGCCCACCGATTCGCCGCCCGCGTACAGGGCTTGTACAGTGCGGCGCAGTGGTGCGCTTCCCGCAGGGAAAGGGTTAATAACATTTTCGAAACAATCGCAGAATCATAAAATAGGACCCCATGTACATTAATAGTTAGCGTTCTTCGACATAAAAGAAAAGATTTTTTTCAAAATTTGTTACATTTTTTACGCATCATGAAACAATTCTATAAATTAGATTAATAAATTAATATAAAATAAGAATTAATTGTTTTTGTGTTTTATTTGTAGAAATGCATCTGATTTTTCTCTTAAATTAATGTAAATGTTATTTACATTAGGTAATTAAAAAGTAAAATCAGATGCATTTCTACGTTTTTAATTATTGTTTTTGTGTTTAATTTGTAGAAAAATCAGATGGATTTCTACAAATGAATCCCTGTTTCCCTTGGTCACGCTAAAACTTTAGAACCACTTTATCTATTTCGTTCATCTTTTTTTTTAGTTTTCTTATACTTTGTAGAAGGTTCTTCCGGAAAGAAAATTGGAGGGAGGGGAAGGAATTGAAAGTTTTTTTTAAGTCTTCCGATACTTTGTGGAAAGATCTTACGGAAAGAAAAATCGACGTAAGTAAGGCTCTTGACTCGTAAATCGAAGGTCGGGGGATCGAATCCCGGCGTGTCAAATAAATTTTATTTGATTTATTTGTGTTATTTCACAATTTTTTTCTTTAAAATAATATAAACTATATTTGCGGCACGTTCCAGATTGGAAGATACTCTAAGTATCGCCCTGGTAGACCACCATTCAGAATTGAAACGTTGCTTGAAATGGCATAAGCCGTGATTGGTGACCAGATCTAAATAGCCAGGTACTTCCCCACCTTCCTCTTTCCTATCTTCTTCCCCATCCCACTACCTTCAGCCTCACAACATACCCCGACCGGGGATACCATAGTCTCACTGGCTCCAGACGGGAGCAGTTGGGACTCTTGTGCAGTATTCTCGGAAAGGGACTCGGGATGTCAACGGGGACGCACGGGAAAGGACATGCAGGGAGAATTAATTTATTTCTTTGAATGGCATTGCAACGCATGCCGGGTACCAGCTAGTATTATTTATTATTAAGTTCTGCAAGTATTTTTTTTTCTCATTGTTTAATAATATTGTAACTGCTATTGATATTATTAAGTATTCAGTTCTGCAAGTATTTTTTGTTTTCTTATTGTTAATGATGTAACTGCTTTGACTGATTGAAAATATTGTTTAGGTCTTGTGAACATCTGAGAAATAGGTAATAAATAATTTTCCTTTATCAATTTTATCAATTAATGTTATATTAAAATATTAATTATAACATTTATTCATAATATCAATGGAAATATACAACAATGCTTCGTAAGTACGATCATCTATTTTGAAAAAATGCGTGTAAGTAATCATTTGGTGCCGTGCCTGTAATACGCTTTGTAAATGCTTAAGAGTAAAGCGGGATCACAAATTGTACCATTTTTGACACCAAATTCGTTTATTTTTATTCAAATACAAAGATAACCCAAGAGCTAAGAATGCTTTGTCTCCGTTATATTCCATTTTATTTCAGCCGCACAAAATTCACTGTCAACCATAAATAAACCAAACAAACTATCGAAAATCACATCTAGGCATAGACAAATGCTTGCCAGAACGCTTGTAGACTATCAAGCGGCTTGACGGCCAGCACGTAAATTTATTTTCCGTTATTGTCTATGAATGCTTGCCTCAACAGCTTGATGCGCGCTTCAAGCCGTTGAGCCAAGCCTTAGTCTATGCCTAGAGGATTTTTCATTCGAGAGGCACTTGAACATATTACTCCTTTGTCTATGGCTTCTTGTCATTTTCGGTAGTTGAAAGTGATTTTTGTGCGAGATGGAATCTAGTAAAGAAAAAGAATTGTTTGTTATGTTATAATAAATATTATATATTAATATTTTAATATAACATTGACGTAATAACATTATTAAATTATATTTACAATAATTTAAAAGAAAAATCCAATGGATTTCTACACATTAAACACAAAAACAATTAATACCTATTTTGTAATAATTTAATCTAATTTTTATAAACGTTTTACGTGATACGTTGCATCTAAAATCACCACTCAGGTACTTTTTTGTCTATGATTTGTTGTCTACGCTCAAAAAATATAAATTCGCTTCAAGCGTTGCGCAATAACGTAGATTATTGCGCAATGCTTGGCTCAAGCGTCAAGCCACCTCTGGAGACGGTCAAAATGCAGTCAAAACTCTAGCCATAGACAAAAAACTACGTGATTGAGCCAAGCCGCTTGATAGTCTCGCTAGCCCTTCAGTATGCTTTGTACGACTACGACATCACTCAATTAAATTTAAGCGCTCTCCCCACGACACTAAATTAGTCACTAAATGTAGAAATGACTGCATTTAGTGTGGTGAGGAGTCACAACCGCCTGCGAATTGGCAAAAATCACCAGCCGTATTATTATTTCCCTTCTGCTGGGACCCCCCACTCCTAAAAATTGGGCCGAACAGCCAGCCGTATTATTATTTACCGTCTGCGAATTCTCTGTTGAGTGCCCTCCTCACCATCCAATTTCTAGTCACTTCTTGCTGGCCAGCCAAATTGGCGGTTTCCACCACACCATCCAATTTGCAGAAAGGTCTTAGCTTTTGCGCTGTGCGCACGTGTTCGGAGCGCTCGCGCTGTGCGCAAACGTGTCATGGCTCCGTCACTTTCGAAATTTCAACGTATTGGATTAGCGTTGGCTTTATTGACAACAGACAATAATGCGATTCGTAAAAGAAAATACTGGGCAAATAAATGGTTTATCGAAAGGCGTAGCCACATAAATATTGCAAGGGAATTGTATCCTCTTGATTTTAGGAACTTTCTGCGAATGGATTATATTAGTTTCAGTGAGTTGCTCAATCTGGTAACACCATTAATAGAAAAACGAGAAATATTTACGCTTTACAATAAAATCCAAATAAATGTAATATTTATGAACATATCCGAAAACTAAAAAATGTTTTTGAAAAGTGATAAACGACGCTTTCAAATTTTACAAATTGAAATAAAAAATACGGGTGTTACAGCACGTACCCGAGGGATTTAACCAGCGATTCCTGGGCATATTTGGAGTAAAAAGTGTTGTCCGATGATATATTTTTTCTATTAATAAACAAAAAAAAATGTTTTTCGATCACATGTCGCTACTGATCCCATCACGAAGGGATGTGTTTGAGCGAACTAGCACTGTCTCGCTTGAACGAAGTGTCGCTAGAACGAGACGTAACGCTTGTCAAATGACCGCTACGCTATAAACAATTTATACTCCTGAGTACTCAGTTGCGGCGTGTGATGGAATAATATTTTATTTTTTATTATTAATTGATTTTTATTTATTAGAGTTAATATATTACAAAATTATTCCATACAATTTATAATACATTACTCCCAATGAGTTTGATAAAACTCGTTTCGGGAAGGACAACATTATACCTCTAAAGGAAAATTATTTTTACATAAGAACACGCAAATCAATGAATAATACATAGATTTTTAAATGGACTAGACACACTTGATACGGGTAATTGAAGAATATACAAGAGTTACAAAGGAAGACAAAAAATTGTTTAAATAGATAAAAAATGTAATCGGACAGTAAAATGACATTCACTTTTTTTATTCTAAATAAGCTCGGGAATCGCTGGTTAAAATCTCTCGGGTACGTGCTGTTCCGGTAACCGACGAGTTCATCGAAAGCAAATTCATCGAAAATGAGTTCATCGAAAATCAATTCATCGAAAGCAAATTCATCGAAAACGAGTTTATCGAAAATCAATTCATAGAAAGAAAATTCATCGAAAACGAGTTCATCGAAAATCAATTTATCGAAAGCAAATTCATCGAAAACGAGTTCATCGAAAATCAATTCATCGAAAGCAAATTCATCGAAAACGAGTTCATCGAAAATCAATTCATCGAAAGCAAACTCATCGAAAACGAGTTCATCGAAAATCAATTCATCGAATGATCAATTCATCGTAAAACATTTTTTTGTAGATATTGAGCTGTCAAAATTAAATACCCAAAAAGGTCTGTTTAACTGAGTTAAATGTGTTTAGCAACTGTCAGTTTCGTAGTGACAATGTAAAATTTATATGTTATCTCTTCGATTTCCGATTGTCTGATACTGCAAAAAAGGGATATCTAAGGAACGGTGACCAGACAACTCATAATGAAATCAACTCATAAACAACTCAGAAAGGTCATTAAGAGTGATGATAAAAAATATTTAAAAATTGGTTAAATCGGTTAAGTTAGGTTAGGTTAGTTTAGGTTGACCAATGCTTTTTTAACTTCTCGGTCCGCTCGGCATTTCTCTCAAATATCAACAAAATATTTTTTAATTTAAAATAAAACAATAACTTTGTAAACACCACTTTTATTTTTATACTTTATGCCGACCGGGTTTCGCTACAACCGTAGCTTCATCAGGGCAGTATAATACTCTACTAACCAACGTTAGTAGAGTATTATACTGCCCTGATGAAGCTACGGTTGTAGCGAAACCCGGTCGGCATAAATTATAAAAATAAAAGTGGTGTTTACAAAGTTATTGTTTTATTTTAAATTAATAATGTCACATCACAAAGTATCCGCTTCATATGAACAAAAAAAAAATATATTTTTTCGATTAATGGCGATTCGATGAATTGATTTTCGATGCATTCGTTTTCGATGAACTCGTCGTGAACCGCTGTCCCAACCTGTATAATTTTTGAAAAAAAAAAAACATTTTTTGCAGGCAAACATAAAAAGTTAAAAAAATCTTCCACCTTACGTATTTTTCTAACTAAAATTACCTATAACGAAAAAAAATAAAAACACACATATATTTTATTAGGCAAATTTATTATGAACATTATCGTCCACTAACTTTTTTGTCGTTTCATGTAAAAATAAATAATTAAAAAATTCCCACAGTTAAGAAAATATTAATCCTTCTGTTGGGAATAACAGACAAAAATAATAACAGTGATGAAAAAAATTTTTTTTTCCTTCTTCTGAGAATTACTGTCAAAAATAATAACAAAAACTAACTAACTTACCATCACGCCGTTTCCCCGCAGGGGTAGGCAACTCGGTCTCGGCACACACTCTTTGCCTCGTTCACATTCATACATCGTCTCATAGGGAGCGGGAGCGACAATTTAAATTTTCAATACCAAAATTTAAATACCTACTTAGAAATAAAATGATTAAATTTCTATAATTCACATTAGAATGATTATTTTATCTTGATTTTAGAACAAATTTTGTTTTTGCAAAGTGATACAAAATAACCAATTTACAATATATGGGAATAATATCAAAATTAAAATATTTAGAAATAAAATTATTAATTTCTAATACACACATTGAAAAGATTATTTTCTCTAGATTTTAGAACCATTTTTGGTTTTTGCCAAGTGATAAAAAATAACCAATATAGAGGTGTTTTTAAAATATAAATGTCGCTGCCGCGACTGAACCGGTATACGTTTTGGAAATACGCGTACTGCTACAAGTCGCTGCTAACAGTGCTAACGACCGCGCGGTACGCTCTTCGAGGAGAAATGAATTAAATGACCCGTCGTAACATGTCCATTCGGGGGCGTTCCTTCTGCGGCTGGCCCCAACAGAGAATTCGCAGACGGTAAATAATAATACGGCTGGCTGTTTGGCCCAATTTTAAGGAGTGGGGGGTCCCGGCAGAAGGGAAATAATAATTCGGCTGGTGATTTTTGCCAATTCGCAGGCGGTTGTGCCTCCTCACCATACAATATGCAGTCATGACTAAATTTAGTGACTAAATTTAGTGTCGTGAGGAGAGCGCTAAGGAACGCCCCCGAATGGACATGTTACGACGGGTCATTTAATTCATTTCTCCTCGAAGAGCGTACCGCACGGTCGTTAGCACTGTTAGCAGCGACTTGTAGCAGTACGCGTATTTCCAAAACTTATACCTGTTCAGTCGCGGTAGCGACAATTTATATTTTAAAAACACCTCTATATTGGTTATTTTTTATCACTTGGCAAAAACCAAAAATGGTTCTAAAATCTGGAGAAAATAATCTTTTCAATGTGTGTACTAGAAATTAATAATTTTATTTCTAAATATTTTAATTTTGATATTATTCCCATATATTGTAAATTGGTTATTTTTTATCACTTTGCAAAAACAAAATTTGTTCTAAAATCAAGATAAAATAATCTTTCTAATATGTATTATAGAAATTTAATCATTTTATTTCTAAGTATGTATTTAAATTTTGGTATTGAAAATTTAAATTGTCGCTCCCGCTCCCTATGAGACGATGTATGAATGTGAACGAGGCAAGGAGTGTGTGCCGAGACCGAGTTGCCTACCCCTGCGGGAAACGGCGTGATGGTGATTAGTTAGTATTTGTTATTATTTTTGACAGTAATTCTCAGAAGAAGGAAATTTTTTTATTTTCATCACTGTTATTATTTTTGTCTGTTATTCCCAACAGAAGGATTAATATTTTCTTAACTGTGGGAATTTTTTAATTATTTATTTTTACATGAAACGACAAAAAAGTTAGTGGACGATAATGTTCATAATAAATTTGCCTAATAAAATATGTGTGTGTTTTTATTTTTTTTCGTTATAGGTAATTTTAGTTAGAAAAATACGTAAGGTGGAACAATTTTAAACTGTTTATGTTTGCCTGAAAAAAAGGTTTTTTTCAAAAATTATACAGGGTGGAACAGCGGTTCACGACGAGTTCATCGAAAACGAATTCATCGAAAATCAATTCATCGAATCGCCAATTCATCGAAAAAATAAATTTTGTTGATACTTGAGAGAAATGCCGAGCGGACCGAGAAGTTAAAAAGCATTGGTCAACCTCAACTAACCTAGCCTAACCTAACCTAACTTAACCGATTTAACCAATTTTTAAATATTTTTTATCATCACTCTTAATGACCTTTCTGAGTTGTTTATGAGTTGGTTTCATTATGAGTTGTCTTGTCACCGTTCCTTAGATTTCCCTTTTTTGCAGTATCAGACAATCGGAAATCGAAGAGATAACTTATAAATTTTACATTATCACTACGAAACTGACAGTTGCTAAACACATTTAACTCAGTTAAACAGACCTTTTTGGGTATTTAATTTTGACAGCTCTAATATCTACAAAAAATGTTTTTCGATGAATTGATCATTCATTGAATTGATTTTCGATAAACTCGTTTTCGATGAGTTTGCTTTCGATGAATTGATTTTCGATGAACTCGTTTTCGATGAATTTGCTTTCGATGAATTGATTTTCGATGAACTCGTTTTCGATGAATTTGCTTTCGATGAATTGATTTTCGATGAACCAGCGAGATTCCCGAGCTTATTTAGAGTAAAAAATGTGTATGTCATTTTTCTGTCCGATGACATTTTTTATCTATTAAAACAATTTTTTGTCTTACTTTGTAACTGTTGTATATTCTTCAATCACCTGTATCAAGTGTGTCTAGTCCATTTAAAAATCTATGTATTATTCATTGATTTGCGTGTTCTTATGTAAAAATAATTTTCCTTTAGAGGTATAATGTTGTCCTGCACGAAACGAGTTTTATCAAACTCATTGGGAGTAATGTATTATAAATTTTATGTTATAATTTTGTAATATATTATCTCTAATAAATAAAAATAAATTAATAATAAATAATAAAATATTATTCCATCACACGCCGCAACTGAGTACTCAGGAATATAATTTGTTTATAGCGTAGCGGTCATTTGACAAGCGTAACGTCTCGTTCTAGCGACACTTCGTTCAAGCGAGACAGCGCTAGTTCGCTCAAACCCATCCCGTCGTGATGGGATCAGTAGCGACATGTGATCGAAAAACATTTTTTTGTTTGTTTATTAATATAAAAAATATATCATCGGACAACACTTTTTACTCCAAATGTGCCCAGGAATCGCTGGTTAAATCCCTCGAGTACGTGCTGTAACACCCGCATTTTTTATTTCGATTTATAAAATTTGAAAGCGTATTTTATCACCTTTCAAAAACAATTTTTAGTTTTCGGATATGTTCAGAAATATTACATTTATTTGGATTTGATTGTAAAGCGTAAATATTTCTCGTTTTTCTATTAATGGTGCTACCAGATTGAGCAACTCACTGAAACTAACACTATCCATTCGCAGAAAGTTCCTAAAATCAAGAGGGTTCAATTCCCTTACGATATTTACGTGGCTAAACTTACGTCTTTCGATAAACCATTTTTTTGCCCAATATTTTCTTTTGCGAATCGGATTATTATCTGTTGTCAATAAAGCCAACGCTAATCCAATACGTTGAAATTTCGAAAGTGACGGAGCCATGACGCGTTTGCGCACAGCGCGAGCGCTCCGAACACGTGCGCACAGCGCAAAAGCTGAGACCTTTCTGCAAATTGGATGGTGTGATGGAAACCGCCAATCTGGCTGGCCAGCAAGAAGTGACTAGAAATTGGATGGTGAGGAGGGCACTTTAAGCGGGTTAATGGGCTCTCCTCACGACACTGCATGTAGTGACTGCGGCAGTGACTGCAGAGAGCGTGGAGGTGAGGAAACTAGCGCTGTCTCGTTTGTTAGTTGTCCCTTTAGCGCACACCTATACTTTTTTTTAAATCACGATATTTTTAAGGTACTATGTATTCTCTAGTGTCATTTATAACAACATGTATCGATAATTTTTTCAAAAACGTGTTATTTTCCGAGAAAATCCAAAAAATGTACTGGCCAATATACTGACCACTGACCGTTCTGCCCCAGTCACTATCCTTGTATAATCACTGGCCTGTAAATTGGACACCTATAAAACTTATTTTTGGTGTAAATAACATAATAAAATAAAACCATTGTGTATTCCGTAATCAGTCTTTAATTAGTCTTAAAGTGTAACAAAATTATAGCATCAATTCAAACCAAATCATTGAATTTACTTCCGTAAATTCTATGATTTGAAACATAGCCTAAAAAATAATAATTAAAAAAAAAAACTAAATAAACAACATTTCTTCTCTAATTATCATTGAATTATTATTTAATCAAAAAACAATTAAGGTGTTGGCAATAATTAAACTCTTTTCTTTTGTCCTGATTTGTGGAAGGGAACAAAGCATTCACACATAATGCCACATCACACGAAACGCATTCATATACACTGCGTTTGGGTTTTGATGCAGTGCTACAATACCTACATCTGCCTTTAATCATCATCTTCTTGAACAGAATACAAAGTTTTGGGCTCGCCTATAAGCTCGTTGGCTAATTTACTCCTAAAAAGCAAATGTTTTATAGGTTTTGTTCCACTTGGGTTGGCCTTTTTCCAGGTGTCCTTATAAATTATGAAGGAGTTGACTCGGTCGTCGGACGTCGGAATCGCCATCAATATCAGAATCGATAGCCTGGTCATCAGTAATGGCCATAATTTCTTCCCATTGGTCGTCATCTTTCCCCTCCAGCCCCCCTAGCACAGTCGATCGATATAGGTTTTATCGAAAATGTCGGTAATTTGTAATCGCTCCCGAGAACGACTGCAGGCCGCTAACGAAGAAACAACAGTTCACGTCAAATAAATCGGGAACCCTTAGTCGTTGTGAACTGTTTTTTGTTCGTTAGCGGCTTGCAGTCGTGCTCGGGAGCGATGACAAATTACCGATATTTTCGATAAAACCTATATCGATCGACCATGCTAGGACCCCAGATCCTGATAACTGGATTTATTTCTAAAACAACAGAAAAACAACACTGAAAACCACATAAACACAGGATTATTGTATGTAATAACTCTCGAACCCGTTTATGAGTGTTTATTTTGTTATTATTCCATAAAAATAGACTATGTATTTTGAATAAAATGATATAATTTATATGTATCAATCAAAATATGCACTTAGGAGAACATCGCAAACTCACATGTATAATTTCTATCCTAACTTTTTTTCAACACACCGGTCGTTTTGAATTGCAGAAATAACATATTTGTTTTACAGTTCTCGATTATATTTCCACATAATAATAAATTATATACTACAAAATAATCGTTTTACTCACCTTTTATTCGAAGACATATTAAATTTAATGTAATCACTCGGAGAAGATACGTAATGTCTGCTTGCGTTGACAGCAAATACTACTGCGGGGTGCGCAGTGGCCAGTTGACAGGCCACGGCAAAAAAAGGCGCGAATTTTTTATTGCGCGGCTCGTCCTGGAACGCTGACCAGTTAATAGGCCACTGTACTTTATTGGCTATCATTTATAATCGTAAGGTTCGACATTGTTTGAAAAATCGTTGAATTGTCGACTTTAAGGTGACTGTCCAGTTTACAGGCCACTTTGTATGGGGCGTCCTATAAAGGGTTAAAGGGCCGCTAGAACGAGACAGCGCTAGTTCGCTCAAATCCACACTCTCTGCAGTCACTGCCGCAGTCACTACATGCAGTGTCGTGTGTAGGCCGCTTTTATCTAATGATAAGCTGATAATGATTCCTATTTTAGACGCCGAGGCGCTAGCAGTCTATTTATACTATATATAAAGATAAATATATATATATATATATATTTTTAAATGTGAATAATTCACACAGAAATTTTCGTAAATTACCTTATTTTACAAGTATGGACTATTGTGTTCGTCGACCAGCGGCGTAGCGTGGGTTTCGGCCGCCCGGGGCGTAGGATAATTATGCCGCCCCCCCTTACTTCTACAGGTACTTCTTTCGCAGATTTTCAAGCGCTGATCCGGGGGGGGGGGGGGGGGGTAGATATCCTATTTTGTATGTCAAGTACTCTTCCAATAAAATCATGCATATAAATTCTACTACAAATTTATATATAACTGCGCTGAGAAATCGAGAATGGTATGCCAGTGATAGAATTTCTCATCGTCATCACACATACATATCGAATGCAACTCAAATGCAAAGCTTCATTCCGTATACGATGAATCGGCAACTTATTGATATTGATAACAAAAGACTGGTTTTAATTAAATCTGTATGCGGTGAATTAAAATTACACTCAGAACATGAAAATTGTTTTTCTTTTTTCTGCCGGCACTTACATTCTGAACACAAAACTGGTTTTAATTAAATCTCTATGTGGTGAATTAAAACTACACACAGAACATGAAAATAGTTTTTTTATTTAATTCTACCGGCACTTACAATCTGAAAACAAAATTGGTTTTATTAAAATCTGTATGCGGTGAATTAAATCTACACTCAAAACATGTAAATGGTTTTTCTTTGATTCTGCTGGCACTTACATTCTAAACACAAAACTGGTTTTAATTAAATCTATATGTGGTGAATTTAAACTATACTCAGAACACCGGAGCGGAGGAAAATTTCACCTCCCCCTTATTTGAGTACTTCAAGCGGCGGGAGTGGGGGGGTTGAATATGGAAATCCATTTTTTTTTAATACGACCTATACCTGGCTCGTATATATATATATACGAGCCAGATTTTTTTAATTATCATATTCGACGAGTATTCTTTCAACGAAAATCATGTTTATAAATTCATGATTGATTTATTCTGCGTTAGAGTCCCCAAATAATAGTTACACACGCGACAATCAATTTGTCAGAATTTTACAGCATTATGTAACTCAAATGTAAAGCTTTACTTGATGCACGATGAATCTGCGACACGTTATTTAATTTTTCGTTGTATTCTGAACACAAAACCAGTTTTTATGCGGTGAATTAAAACTTCACTAAGAACATCAAAATGTTTTTTTATTGATTCTGACATTAAATAAACAGTTTGCAACTAGAATTTTATAACTACACATTGAATAACAGAATGTTTTCCTTCGATATGTGTCAGCAGATGAATCCAACTGGAATTTTACATTCTGAACTGGTTTAAATTAAATCTGTACCTGGTGAATTAAAACTACACTCAGAATATGAAAATAGTTTTTCTTCGTTTCCGGCAGCAAATACATAATTCGCAAATAGAATATTATAACTGAACTTCAAATAAGATAATTTTTTCATACAAATACATTCTGAACACAATTCTGGTTTTAAATTAAAGTGAATCTGTTCGCGAGTTATCGTCTTTAATAAGAATTATCTACTCTCATAATATGCGTGCGGTTTTCCTACTAATTGCGAAATTTGCAGTTTAAATAATAGAATTATAGACATCTTATTAATATATAAAACAAAGTCGAGTTAGTTACACCATTTATAACTCGAGAACGGCTGAACCGATTTTGATGATCTTTGATTTGTTGGATTTGTCTCCGCCTTGGATAACATAATAACTATTAAAACATCGCAAAAATTCACGAAAAAGAAAGTTATGACGAAAATTCATTTCCTCATACATTTAATATGGAACGAATTTTCATCTTTTGAAAGAGCTGCAGAAATTTTGTGGTAGGTAGGTATAATATTGAAGTTTGCTTGAATTCCAAAAATTCAAAAACGTCAGATGTCAATGTGCTGATTGTTTTTCTTTTGTTCTTAAACATATAATGCTGCCTCTCATTCTTACACACTAAATATCAACAGTCGTAAATGGGACAAATGGTGAACGTATGTCTGCACAACTCCAGGAAAACAGCCACTTCTTTTCAAAACCTTCAAGGCGCATTGTGACGTGGGGTACATTTTGCAATTCGGTGAAGTCAATCAAATACATCTGCAAATTTGTCACAAAAGTCAGCGATATGGCGGTTTTGGGCGTGAAAACTACAAATAAAAAACGACAAAATCACACGCTATCAAGTTTGTGAGCTACAATGAGGCGATTTGGTGTATATTCTCATTCCCCATTCATGAACGACATTTCATTATTGTATATTTGGCGACGCATCTGGAGAATGATCAACGAGTTTCTTTCATTACATCGATTGTTGCCAAACGTGCTGAAACACCTCCAGCAACAACATTGACCAGTTTCTTTTCGATTTGCCAATGCGATATGTTTGCCCGGACGTTGCTCTACTCTGAGATGCCACGTTATTACACTTTGTCGAACGCTTTGTCAAAGAGATTTCCACGTCGGAAGCACGGCGATGAGGTTACTGATCATCCGATTGTCCTGATACTGATGCTCTTGGTCGCATTTACACAGTTCATGTAAAAAGTAACGAATGCTTCTACTTTCGGTTGTCGCTGGTGAATGTTCGTGGGCCCACATCGTTTGAATCACAAGTCAATGGTGTAGTGTGCCCAACAATTCGTGTTGCATATCAGCAGATCAATTTGCTTGAAAACGATACTCATTGGGACATGACAATCACTGAAGCAATTATTTCTGCATCTCCAGTCTGATACGCACATTATTTGCTATCATTATTTCGACATGATTCCCATCGAATCCGCGTGAACTCTGGAAGAAGTACAAAAATGACATGTCAGAAGACATTTTACATCGAATTCGTGTCAGTTCAGAGAATCCTGATCTCGAGGTGAATGAGGATATACATAAACAAGCTTTGTTTTTGATCGAAGACATGTGTTACCTCATGTGCGGCAGTTTGTTAGTCAAGTTAGGAATAACAACGCCAGATCGAGGCTTCATGAATGCAATGAAACTGGCAATGAATGATGCTTTCAATTAAGAATTGGTTCGTGAACGTGAATATGATCAAGATGCATTGAACCAATCAGTTTGAACGAATGTACCGCTGTTGTACCCCCAAGGAAGTGCACGATACGTTAATGAAGGCATTTGATGATGGAAATGGTGGCTTATTTTTCCTCGATGCGCCCGGTGGAACTGGGAAGATATCTAATGACAAAAAAAAACGAAAAATGTTGGATATCACAAGGTGCTTCAATGAAGGGAATCGATCCAAGTGCAACCCACCCAGTAAATAGTTTTAACAGAATGTAGTACAATAATGCCACGTGAATCATTTAGATTCGCTTTAATAAAGCAAATGCCTTGCTGCCACGTGAATTACATTTCCTATTTCATTTTGAGTATTAATTTTAACTTAAAAAAAAATTAAATTAATTCAGCTAATAAGTTAACACAACAGTTATTGATTCTTAGGCGGTACGAAGTTCTCCGGGTCAGCTAGTTTTTAATAAATAATAAAAAAAGAGTTGGAATCATAAACCAAAGTATCATAGAATATTTTAAAATAATGATTTGAAATGGTTTAAATTTTTCCAAAATAATACTATTATTTATTGTGAAAATTTTCCACCCACCTTAAAAGTGCCGCCCTGGGCGGTATACAGTGATATTATATAGTATACACTGGTGTACAGTGTACTTATGGTTTGTTGTATAGCTTTTACTAACTTAGGAGAATATTTCTATTAGAAATTAAATAATAATAATATACTAAGATAAGCACTGAGATTACAAGTACAATGAGAGTCACTCGTGTATTGGTAAAATAATAGACTAGATTTACAGTAAGAGTTCATTAATACCAACTTTATTTTTCAACAATCCTGAATTTGAAAATATCCACACAAAAATATTTATTACCGCGGCTGTGAAGTCTCTATAGACGAATTATTGGCAATGTTGTTACGAAATGATTCCTAATGAAATGGAACACACTTCATCTATTTCTGTAAGGTACTCCAAAAATTATCATTTTACCTGGATTATTATTATTATAATTATTATTATTAATAGGTCAAAATGTGCATATATTATTTTAATAGATTAAGTATTTTAATAGTTTTTCAGTAAGAAAATATAAAAGTTATATAACTTTACTATCATTTATTGGATGGGCCATTTCAGTTTATCAAAATATAGTTATCTAATCCATATTACATCATTTGTGAACATTTTTATCAATGAAGTACTAATCTGAAATTACGTCTAGAGTCTAGACGTCAAATCGACAGTTAAAAGTTCCTCGGTTAGCCGATTTAAATTAGCAGAAATACCTTTTCATTGGTGCGCCTCAACATTTAGGAATAATATTAGAATTTCACAATTTTTTATAACAATATTATTTTACTGTTTCCTTTGACAATATTGATCGTCCAGTTAATTAGTTACACATCTCCAAAATTTGACTTGAGTAAGCAGTTAAATGTAAAAAGTGGTCCCTCAATCTGGTACAACACTCAGATTATTCATAAAAGCAACTAAATCAATTAATATGCAGAAGAACTTGTATTGCGTTAAAAAAATACGTTTTCTGGGTTACTGGAAGGAATTTTCAATATGTCGTTCGAATGTACTTAACCGTTCTGCTACTCGGTGTTAGTTTATGTCATCTTTCCTTATTATCTCAAAACTTAATATGGAGATATCGGAATAATCAACAAGACGTAAACCGGGGTAATAAATGCACCGATGAAGAGACACTTACATTTCAGTATTGGCAAATAAATATATTCCCGAACTTGTTACTTTTCATAATATGTAGGTCGCGTTGGAGACCACGGTGTGTACATTTGAGCCTTTATCAATATATTATTATAAAAGAAAGTACTTAGAAAAAAAAGGGTGGAGGGGTAGAGGGAGGGGGAAGGGAAGGGTGGAGAGAGTGAGTGAGGGGGATGGCGGGAGGGTGGATGGGGGAAGTGGAGTGGGGAGAGGGAAGGTGGAGGAGGTGGAGTGGGAAACCCCCTAATACCATGCGAGCGATGCCACGGGAAAAAGCTAGTAAAAAATAAAACTCAACGGTTGTTCAGGTTAATTAGGAACAACGGCCGTGACAATTGTAGTTGCAAGCAATATGAATAGCGCGATTAATACCAACTCGGGTAGAAAATATCAGCAACAGAACTTACCAATAACAACTATCACCAGCAGTAAGCAGGGGGCGATTAATTTTACTGTGTGGGTTGAACGGTGTAAGGTATATTATTATTCAGGAATAAAGTTTGGTAACCGGATGACAAGAAATAGAGAAATCATGATGTGTAGGCAATGGGCCGTTTTCTGAGTATTTCCAAAATACCCACGAGATGGCAGCACGGTGTTTAGCGGTCCTCCTGTCATCTAATCTGTGGACCAAATCTATGGACTGACGCATTGACGTCTTTCAATGATTGATCTGTCATTTCGATAGCTATTTGCAATTTGTTTTCCGACAAGTTTAGCCAAACCGAGTTTGCTCGATTTGTAAGTAAAATGCACAAAAAGTAAGATGCTGCTCTGAGCCACAGACCATGCTGTTCAACGACCTCAACGCTAAGCATGTTCTCAACGACGATGGATTCCTTATCGTAGCGCTGGTTCTGCCCTTCAAACCATAAGTTGAATGTAAGGTATGGATTTTATTATACCTCTAATACTTTAACCAGGGATTTAACCGGTTTTTTAAATGTGATTAATTTTAAGTAAGTGGTACTATGGCTAAGGCGGCCAACCGTCCTGCATTCTGCGGGACCGTCCCGCATTGACGATTGTAGTCCCGCATTGAAATATTTAATGAAATAGTCCCGCAAATCGTCTAAAGCGTCCCGCATTCCAATATTTTTGTAATATTGTCTATAGTAGAAAAATAAACTTTCTCTATGTTTAGTCTATTTTAACCATTTCGGTTCATCTGTGGTTAAGTTGATGATACTATTTATCCCTAGAAAAGGCCCGAAGATATCGATCTAGGGATTGGTTTGTTTAGGTAAGCCAAAGGGCGCCAGTGTAGTATTGAATAACCCGTATTTGTCATTTAAATCAAATCAAATAATTTGTTGACCATGCCGCCGACCGCGAAAAAGCGAAGTTGTAATTCACAGAATTTCAATAAGAATTTCCTTTTTTGCAAAAGTGTTTATCTTCATGTTCTGAGTATAGTTTCAATACGCCGCATGCAGATGATAGTCTTAATTATAAATAACCAGTTTTGTGTTCGGAATGTTAAATTCCAGTTGGATTCATCTGATGACATATTTCGACGGAAAACATTCTCTTATTTGAAGTGCAGTTATAAAATTCTAGTTGCGGACTATGCAGTATCGTAGAGAGGGGGGGGGGTGGACCGCCCGGGTGACACTACACCCGACCCTGGAAAAAATTACGAAGGATATTGTCACAAAAATATTGAATACGGTGTTATTTTAGTGCGTGACGGTTTTTTCATAGACGAAAATAGCCTATTTCTAAATTCTCTAGCCAACCACCCCCCCCCCCCCCAGGACGGACCAATTCTTTACACATTTGTGAAGTCGAAATTGGGAGGGGTGTCATGCCACCCTTGCTTAGCTACGCCACTAGGACTCTGTATGTGCTGCCAGAATCAAAGAGAAACTATGTTCATGTTCTGAGTGTAGTTTTTAATTTAAACCAGTTTTGTGTTCAGAATGTAAGGTTTGTGTTGTGGATTCATCTGACGACACACACATATTTGAAGTGCAATGGAGGTAATCCACCACTTACCCGCCCTGGTATAAGCAACAGATGGTTACTCCTTCAAGGCTCTCTCAAGGACTCTAATTTTTTTGAAAGAACGAATCTACATTTAAGTTTGAACGAATCTAGACCTCCAGTGTCCCTGCATACGATGTTAGGAAGCAGTATGCAAGTGCTTACATAATATACAAAATGCGAAAAATATAAAGCAAGTCAGGGATGAACTAATTAAAAAAGATAACTACGACTAAAGACGACTCTAAACTACTATTTACCAACCACATTGATATAATAACTGGTAAAGCAATGAAAATGCTGGGCTTCATTGTAAGAATTTGTAAAGATTTCAAAAATATTCAAACATTCAAAATACTATATACAACTCTGGTTAGGAGTCATTTAGAATACAATTCCCCCATATGGAACCCTTTCTACAAAAGCCACGCAAACTCCATTGAAAGAATCCAGCGCAAATTTCTCAGATCAATTAATTTCAAATTAGGTATTCCCGCGGTTGACATACTCGTAAACTATGAATCTTTATTACAAAAAATGCGACTCTTATCGTTAAAAGATAGAAGAATACTCAACGATCTTATTTTTCTATTTAAAATAAACAATAACTTGTTTGACTCCCCTGAATTGGTCTCATTAATAAATTACCATGTACCTTGTAGACCGACTCGACTCAAAACACCTTTCCATTGTGACAATACTATGACGAACGCAGAACAAAACTCAACCATAAATCGCTTGCATATTTTAGGCAATGAATATGCTAATATTGATCACGCCGCCGGTAATCTGGCTTCATACAAAAGATGCGTTAGACTTAATTTGTTCTCTAGTACCACGCAAATATAATACATCATATAAACATAATATGCCTACCAATACTTCACTCTAAAACTATTAATGCACTAGAAATCATAGGTACTTGTAAAATTTATCATATCGGTTAACATAATCCAGGATTTATTACTTTTTATATTTTATATTCAAATCGTTGTAGGTACCTTGAGATAGGTATCTTTTATTTGTATATTTTACATTTTATTGTTTTATTTCTCTTTTTAAATTTTTATTTTTACTTTTACCTAATAATTTATAGTTTGTACTTAATACTTTGTATTTTATACTATTTACTTTATAATTTACTTTTATACATTATAGTTTTTATACACTACTTATTACCTTACTTTTCACCCTTTTTCTTAAATTAAATTTTACTAACATTTATACTGTTATTCTTCATGTTGTTGTACTATTATAAGTATGTCAATTATGTTAATGGCACGTGTTGTGCCGTATATGTGTAAATAAATAAATAAATAATAGAAAAACATAAAAGACGGCTGCTCGCAGGGTAATGGCGTCTTGCGTATGTTGCAAGCATCTGCAAAAAAAGATAACGAAAACAAGTATTGTGATATGAAGAACGCTTGTGTCAGGTGGGAAACCTCTCTCGTCATCTGGCAGTACCAGCCAGAATGTGTATGGTGGTCGGTCTGCCGTGAATGAATCTCAAAGTCCGCGCTTTTTAGCCGGTTTATCGGTTGTGCCTTGACGATAGTAAGTAAGAAGTAGGGAAACGTACCCGAAGACCCTGATGATGGAAGCGTCGAGTTGCCGGAGACAGGGCGGAACGACGCCGAGTTCGCCCAGCCAAACCTCAGGCCCACACATGTCGCTGGGGGAGGCGCAGATGAGTTGTGAGGATTCCATTCCGAAAAAAAAATTTACGCCAGTGTATGCAGAAGCGAGGTCTAACTCACCCCCAAAATGGGGAAGTTGACGTTACAGAACATTTAAAGTTCAGTTTCAGCCACAAGGGTCGGAGCTTATTGCTGAATCGCTAAAACAGAGAAAAAATTGCAAAAAAAAAAAACTAAAAATAAGACAACATAATACTTAGTGAAGAATAACAGTTGGTTACAAGTAGAATATATTTTATACCATTTTTTTTATTTTTGGTCAGTAATAACAGAAATGCATCAATTTGTTTTGAGCGAAGGAGTCATCAGGACCTTCGCTCTCCATTCGGCACATAGAAATCTGAATGGGAGAAAAAGCAGAAATACATGAAGTATATAAAGATTTTAAACCACCAGGAAGTGCAGTCATAAAATTCTAGTTGCAGACTATGTAGGTATGTGCTGCCAGAATCAAAGAGAAACCGTTTTCATGTTGTGATTGTAGTTTATATGAGCCAAATTCTCGATTTCCGAGTGAGAAAATTTGTAACGTACCCCCCCCCCCCCCCTTGTGAGGCTGAACTGAATGAGGGAGGAAAAAATATAGGAAATGTGGAGGCTGGGAAATGCCTGGCTATTTACACCTGGTCACCTAACATAACTATTGCCATTTCAAGCAAGGTATCGCGTCTAAATGGTGGTTTTTCACCTGTTGTTTAAGGGCCTAAAAATAATGGATTTTTAATAAAGATCTTGAAAAGACCACTATTATAAGGGAGGAGAAGGAAATATTCCTAGTATGTAGGGAAATATTGCATGAGAGCAAGTCGAATGCTGCTGTCATCTACTGTGGATGGATGTTCCGCTCTTGTCTGGCGAATTTCTTGCTGGTGAACCGATACCAAAGGGATCTCATCAATTTATTAACATTATCTGCTACGTGTATTGCCTAGATCTGAATAAGCAGACAGTTACCAATTTCCTCTAGACCCAAAAGCTGCTGTTTTGTTACTCTTAATTTTTCATTATTTTTGACATAGGTAAAAGCAAAGCTTAAATCTCAAAGCATAAAACTCGAGGCAAAAATCTAATCGCTTAACACTCAAGCTTTAACTCAAAGCTTAAAGCACAATATTTAATTTATCCCAACTATGTCTAGGGCATTGGACTGGTCGTCTTCTCTCGGATTCCTTGTACTATTCAATTATAATTTTCATACGAATCTGACCACATGACGAAGGAGCGTCTGCCCATCCGAGGCCACATATTCGAGGAGCACGTGGAATCCTTCACCAGCTACTGCGCTACTACCGTGGGGCTCCAGGTAATGCAGTGGTCATGCGTGTCCTACCTCTGCGAGGGGGACTTCAACCAGTCCTACTACTACTGGCTGAACGACTCTATCTTCATCATCAAAAAGGACCCAAATTTTCCCTAAACCACGGCTGAATAGAAGTTTTAATAGGTTTACTTATATTACCTATTATCACCTTTGTATTATCCCTCATCTGTGAAAAAGATTATTTTTATATTTCTATTGAATGTTTACAAATAAAATATTAGCATAGGAAAAATCAATTTCTTATCAAGTAAATTCTAAAAATAAATGTTAATTAATATTGTATACCTAGTATGGAGGTTGGGAAATTTCTACACTATATAAGTATACAATATTAAGATGTAAAAAAAAAATTCAAAAACAATAAATAATTTATGCATAATGTTAATTATTTGTTGTACTGATATGTTCTTCCTAAACAACAATCTTTTTTAACCATGGCAGTAGATGTCGTGCAAGGACGCAGAAAACCATGACAAAACTGGAGCGACACAAACTCTTTATTTTAATAAAAGAAATATAATAATGATATAGTTATTTGTTTTTTGGGGTGTTATGCCGTGTTGCGCTACCTCCTTCTTTAGCCAACTTTTCGGACAGCGTTGCAGTGTCCACCCTGATGATGGACACTGCAACGCTGTCCGAAACGTTGGCTAAAGAAGGAGGTAGCGCAACACGGCATAACACCCCAAAAACAAATAACGAAAATACTTTTGGTCGTGAAAATCTTAAAACGTATCATAATAATGATCGTTTATTTCAGAATGTTGTGCAATGCAATACATTCCATATTTTGAAATTGTTCAAACATTGACAAAATAACAATGCATTCATACACAGAATGGAAAAGAAAATAAATGAAAAATACAGTATATAATAAATCCAAAAATATATGCAAATATCCGTTCATGGGGGATATTTGACAGGCTCCCATTTCCAGAAGGGCATCAGCGGGGACTCCATCTCCATCCAGGCAACCATGGCAGTGATGATGGTATTCTTCGACTGGCGTGGTCTGCGCCATAAGCTTCCCCTGCGGTGGAACAAAAGTTTATTTTAATATAAACAGTTAAATTTTCCTTTTTATTATCTATCTGAGTGTCTGTATCTAGAGTCGGTCTGTCACATGGAGTATCAAAAGGCAATATGACTTCCACTGCCACCTCTTCTAGATTCACAGGCAACACCGCTTCATGTTGTGGTTTTGGTTTTGTAGAATTCATATATATTTTTTTGACGTATCAGACGCCTTTCCTGTCTGTTTCTTAATTCTAAATTACCTACTTCTACTTTTATCCAGGGAAATATTGAAGGAACTACACCTTTCAGTAGCTTGTGCCTGTACAGTACATTTGAAAATTAAATTAGGCTCAAACTTCCATACTTACATGATATAAAATACAAAACGGTCTACGTTTAGAAATAATAATAATTTGATTTTTTTCCTAAGACACTCCTACTGAAAATTAAATTACAATCACGAGATATACAGACATGGGACGAGAAATGCAAAGCAAATTAGATTGCCAACAAAGAAGAATCACCCGTCCATAAATCTCGTGCCAGACAGTTTGAAAACCGTGTAATAAAATTATTGCAATAATTGAAAATGTTTAATATAAAAAAATAAAATAAGATATTATGTCTACCATAATTATTTGTTAGTTGTGGTTGACTACACATATATTTAAAGGTACTTTTGTCAAATAATGTCAACTGCGAAAGAAGGCAAAACATTTTGTATAAAATTTTGTGCATTCTATGTCAAATGTCTCTTTACGTGTTCATTATACTATACAAGTACTCTCTGTATTATATTGGTGATTCAATTATACTAAGATATTAATTGAATGAGTCATGTACTTACTGTTATGGTTAATATTATTGAATACATAATCTGTGTCCCTGAAATGAGCTTTACAGACAACAGAATCAGGAGTCGGTGCCCATTTGAAATGAACCTACCTAATTGAATGAATCCATTTTGCTTTCAAGTCTTTCAATCTTTGGGAAACTCGTGCCCAACCCTATTCTAAACATTGGAACACTACAACAGGTTGACGGCATTATTATGTATTTAAAAATACTAAATTGCGTCAAACGGCCTAAAAAATGGATGGAATCTGACAGTTAAATAAAATAGTTGGACCGGTAGGACTTTTAGCGAACCTAGCGGCCAAAATCGTGCGAAAATAGTGAGGTTATGTAAAGACAATAATGGCGACACAGACTAAAAAAATAAAAGATTTTTTTCTAAGTAGGTACTGAACGCGCCGATTTGAATTGATTTTTATTTGCACAGAACAATCAATCATTAAACCTAGAACTTTACACAATACAACATGATTATTTTAGATCTGTATTTAAGTAATGGAATGTACAACTAAAAATAAATATTATTATTCCATTATTAAAAATTACTGACAAAGCTCTACATAGCTTACTGTGATAAAAAGTTTATTAAACTTTGTAAAACCAAATCCTTTTATTTGATCTAGGTTTCTCACTAATTTCATTACCAACTTGTTATTATTTGGAATTATATAATATTCTGGGTAAAAAAAATCTTAAAATTTGTAATACATCACGTATTTTTGTTATTATTTGGTATTATATTTATTATCTTTCTGAATGAATCTAAAAATAGTAGTTTTAAATTCTTAATGAGTTTTTGTAAAGACTAACAGCCTTACTAAAAAACCCAGTGAAAATTTTATTCAATTGACAAACGGCCGCGGATGTGAAAACATTACTAATTAAAAATTTGTTCTTTGAAAGAAATACACATGGTTTCCACGGCCTGAGAGGGTAGTTTATCTCTGTTTTAACCATTGATGTCCGAAAGATATTTGTAATTTTTCCATAGTATTTTGAATGTTCTATATATTTCTTATTTTTGAAGGTGTCGTAAGAACAAATACCATTTATGAAAACTAGATAAAATTACCTTTTAGATATGAGTATTTGAAATACACTTTAGCTTTCAAAAACTGCTGTATTTTAAGATTCAAACTCGGAAAAAAATGGAAAAAAATTTCCTCCCATAACATTTTTGACCAAAATGTAGAGAAATTTAAATAAAATCAAAATTTAAAAAACACAGTCCTTTTGTGTAATAAATTTGGAAGGAAACTATCACCTCACTTTTTCATCGTGTATACAATAAAAAAATAATAAAAAATTTCAAAGTTTTTTTTATTGCCAAATAAATAACTTAGAAATAATACCGAAATTTAAAACACATTTCTTGCATCTCTAAAGACGTTAATTTTTTTGATACGTTTACGAACACATGTATTAGATTTTAATATTTAAAAACTTTTCACTTTTAAGAAATTCTCTTAAAATAAAGATATTAAAATGAAAATTTTATCTTTTAAGTAACCTATAAAAAACAATATTCTGACAGTTCAACTTTGAAAGTACGGCGTTTGTACAATAACTTTATTAAACTGATGTAAACCAAACAAATAACATGGTAAATATATCAATTATGTGAACAGAAGAGTAAATTCGTCACTACAATAGAAATTATTAAGTAAAATCACAAAATTTTCGATATCCCGCCATAAAACACACCGAGCTGTTTTGCCATCGCGGACGTCGCGGACTGTCGCGGGCCGGCCGACGAACTAATGCATAAGCGCGCCAATAATGCCCCTTGCGGAGAAAAATTAAAACAACATTGTTTCCTAGTAAATTAAAACCACATACAACGTTGCCACATCTTCAATGCGTTTTAACAGCGTGAACACGTAAGAAACGTTATTGGTAATAAAACGTCTTTTAGTGTATACGAGCTTTACTTATGTTATTACAATAACACAGTTAATCGGTCGCGCTGTGGTTTTTTTTTTGTAAGGCTGTAAAAATACAATACATAATAATTTTATCAGTCAACAATGGTATATTCCTAGATGTATTTGTTGGTGGATGATATAAAATGGCAACACTAGGAGTTCAACAAAATGTCGATTTTTTACTTATTTTGGAATTTCTATGGATAAACCTTCGCACGCTGCTGTCACTTTTCTAGTTAGTTACGTTATTTTGACTTTACCCGTTTCGTCGATTAGTACACCTTGAACGAAAGCAATCCGTCTATCTTTCAAGAAATCCTTCAACCTCGTTACAAGTTTAACAGAACTACCAGATCTTTACGTAAAATCATGGATTCCACCGCTATCAAGTTAGAACCAGGCACAAGTGCGGAAGGTGTTGATGTGATACTTACGGAAATCAGTATAGAATATCCTTTTATCAAAAACAAATGTTCGGAATCCATTTCTGAGAACAGTTCAGGTATTACATTTATTTGTGCATAACTGAAGATACAAGCGAAAAACTGGAGGTTTTTCTTTATATATTATTTTTATATAGTATCATTAGGGTCTGCTTTAATTCGTCCCTTGAAGAGTCCTGCATTAAATGAACTAGAAAAGGTAGTTGCCGGCAGAGGATTCCACATCCGAGCCGATCTTTTCAAATTCTCAGTGAAACGACCCCTTCTAATGAAGACATTAACTATGAACGGTTCTAAGGCGCAATCACAATGCGACCGAAAGCATATATTTGCGATGATGCTCCTTGAGATAGAAATATTCAAACTTCAAACAACAAATTAAGCATCCTGTTTAGTGTAAATTTTCAATTTGAAATCAAGTTTTTCTGTTTAAGGTGAAGTTAGTTCAACGGACCATTCTTATCTAGAGGGAATCACTACCAAAGTAGAATCAGGGACTAAAGAAGAATTGTGTGAAATTTCGTTTTCAGAAACTGGCATTGAACTGCCAGATATTAAAAATGAATCCTTTGAGCTTTCTCAAAGCATTATCCAAACAGCGGGTAAAACATTATTTTTAATTAAATTTTTACAAATGAACTTACATCTCCCTCAAACTCTTCTTCAAATAAAATGTATATGCTTAATTAAAACGTTTTCTGCTGGGTTACATTACCTTTTTGTACCAGTGGCGGATACAGAAAAACACTCAAGGGGGGGGGGGGGGGGGCGCTAAAGATATAAGAAAACTAAAAAGTAGACAACGGGGAGAATACGACGAACCGCACAAAGAGGAGACGGACTATATGATTTTGGCAACCACCTCTGGTCTGGAGCTCCAAAATACCTAAAAAAATACCCTCGACTTTGTGCAGAAACGGGCGGTCCGCTTAATAGATTCTCCCATCTAAACAGACGGATTGCAATCTTTAGAACACAGGCGTCGGGTGGGAATGCTATCCTTGTTCTACCGGTATTACAATGGCAGATGCTCCGAGGAACTAGCGTCATTGACCCCATCGGCACCGGTGCATAGTCGGGAAACACGCCAAACGCGTGCCCAACATTTGTACACGGTTGACATTTGTCACATGAGAACGGGTCGTTTCTTCGACTCGTTCTTGTGTTCAACAGCTCGGCTGTGGAATGATTTGTCGGGCCTCTGTGTTTCCTCCTTCCTATAACATGGGTCTCTTCAAGACCAATGCTCATTCCTTCCTCTCCTGAAAAAGACTCCACACAGCATCCCAGATGACATAGGCCCCGAGGGAAATTATTTTCCTCAGGGCCTCCTGTGTGGAGTAGATGTAAAAAAAAACACTATCTCATTCTCTCGCAGGCTAAAACATACAGATGGATGTGTTTGTCAAATCACAGCGGTGCTAAAGAAGTTTCCACTTCAATAAATAAATAAAAGATTGACGGACCGCCCATTTAAAACTTGGCTGGCCACAGAGAGCAGTAGGGCTGCCTTCAAGGGAAAACACGATCAAGGGAATCAAATACTTGAGTTGGGCCGTGTTAAGGGTACCTTTACATGAAACGACGTATGAATGTGAATGAAGCAAAAGTTTCAATTTAGGAGGGAATTATTTATTGGATAAACAACACCTCTGCTATATGTAAGTCATCCCAAGTGGATCGCTAAGTTTGGTGACTTAGCAGGGATGCCTGAGTTCGTGCGATGTGATTTTTCAAAGTAGCGGTGGAAGCATTTGCCCACATACTGCGTGGCGAGCTGGAAAGGACTGGTTAAAGGAGACCATTTTACCTCTCCAGCAGGAATCCCTCGATCTATTTCCTCGCTTTGCAGTGCGAGGGAAAGTTTCATCCGTCCATCTCTCCTGGACACATTTACCCAGAGAGTCCTAACCACCTATCATACCTTTTTCCTTCCACTATTTCCTTTCTCTAAAATGACCTCCAAAGACATTTTTTTTTTAATAATAAAATAATAATAGGTATATTTTGTAATAGTTACCCAAAAATGACAGTGGATAAGTTTATGTATTCGGGAAGTATATTAACGAGAGATGGGGAGTCTGATAGAGATATTGAAAGAAGGGTAAATGCAGGTAATTCCGCATTTTTGGAGGACTGAACGCCGTTGGCGCTAATAAAAAAACTGTCGAAAGAAGCGAAGCTAGCAGTCCACAATGGAGTGCTTTTTTACATTAACTCCACACAGGAGGCCCTTAGGAAAAAGATTTCCCTCAGGGCCTATGTCATCTGGGATGCTGTGTGGAGGGTCTTTTTGAGGAGAGGAAGGAATGAACATTGGTCTTGAAGAGACCCACGGTAGGAAGGAGGAAACACAGAGGCCGGCAAATCATTCCACAGCCGAGCTGTTGAACACAAAAACGAGTCGAAGAAACGACCCGTTCTCATGTGACAAATGTCAAACGTGTACAAATGTTGGGCACGCGTTTGGCGTGTTTCCCGACTACGCACCGGGATACCAACCCTGATGTATGGCAGTGAAGCATGAAACTGGCAGAGGAAGGACTAAATGCTATAGAAAGCCATGTATGATAGTGTGAAAAAATATGAAAATAATGCAAGGCTGATACAAGCGTAATAAGTAAGATTAAGAAAGGGACGCTTAGATGGTTTAGACATGTAGAGCGAATGATTGAAGAAAGATTTTCTTGTGTTTAGGGTGGCCAAGGGGGGGGGGGGGGCGCGCCCCCCCTGTATCCGTCGCTGATTTGTACTTTTTTATGAGATTCCTGACAATTCATGAGAGGGTTACACCTTAAGCCGAGGGAACTATAATATACAAGTTATCAATGAGAGATGATAGATATCAAACAATAATCTTGATAGTCTTAAATCATGGATGTACTAAATCTGTGCGAAAATCGGTTAAAAAAAATAACTCGTCCTTTTTTTCTTCCCGAATCCTGATTAGACCAATTAGATAAAAAAGCATTATGTTAAACCCCCATAACGCGAACCGTTTGGTGGACGTCCTAAGTTATGGATGCATTCTTCGACTCTAAGTTTGAGAAGAAACGTTTTAACCGTCAATTTGACTTTGAAGAACCTATTTATGGATTTGTACTTCGAAAGCGTTGAATACAATAATCGTAAATTATAAAAATGTGGTCTTCCGATATGATGAAACGGAATGACGGATCTAATATACGATTTTGTCACTTTAACCCATTACCTCCATGACGATGTCTATAGGCATCAAAAAAATAGATGAAAAGTATGATTTTTTTTCACTGTGAATAAAGCTAAATCCCACCAAGTTTTTATGCAGCACTTACAGATTGGTATGTTAGCTTTCAATAATTAACATCATTTAATAAATTTGATTAATTACTATATTTTTAATAATTTTTTTACTAAAACCCTGAAAATAGACCCATTTTGAAATTAAAAAAAAAAATTAAAACAGAAAAAAATAAAACATGTGTGAATCACATATTGTTATCAAAAGGTTAAATGGTTGGCAACACTGTTTCAACATAGTATTTTATGCATAAGATGACCGCTAGATGTCACTGAAATCAGTTGATGCCTGCGCGTAACGTTTGGAGGTTAGCTGTCACAGTGTTTACATACGTTTTTGGTTAACTTTACTTCAAACAATACGGTTTTTTAGTGTTTTTGTGAGTGATTTTTATTAAAATTAATAGTTTGTCTGCGGTTTTCGTATATTTTGATCAAACATGTCGAAAATACCTACTTCTTCGACTCTTATTCGTCGTTATAATACGAAACCATTAAATCACGATGAAATGATAGCAGAGTTGGAGCGCTCTTTTAGCGATTGTGAAAGTGATGACAATAATGTGCGCGCTGTTGTTGTGATTCGAAGAAAAACAGACGGACGAAGAGCATATTGACGATGATTTGATGGCATTTAACGAAGATGCGGAGGTGGATAACTTTCGAGATATTGCCGGCACATTCGTTATCGAGCGCAACATCGAAATTGAGAAAATTGATGAGTCATGCCATGCCGAGCATGAACCAGATGATTTCGCTAATGACCTTGACTGGAATCAGCCTTCGACATCATCTGGTACGAGTCGTAACACCTTGCGAATATCTATTTCAAATGCACCACCAGCCAAAAAATCAAAACTACAGTACAAAAAGAAGTCTCACTATAAACAAAAGTGGTCTAAGGCATTGAAAACAAACACCAGCCATATCTGTTGCGTTCCTGAACCGCTGAATGTGGTGCATAAAGATATGTACGAAAAGTTGAAGTCTTATAATGCTTTCCAATTGTTTTCATTATTCTTTGATGACGAAGTGCTTCAGTTTATTCTTGAGAGTACAATCAAATACGCTCGATTTAAAAGCAATACCGAATTCCAGTTAGATATATACGAATTGAAGCGTTTTCTTGGTTTTCTTGTGTTGACCGGCTACAATACATTGTCATCTACCACAGATTATTATTCGTCTGACCCGACCTTGGGTGTAAGCATCATCAAAAAGGGAATCAAACGACCACGTTTCGAGCTTATAAAGCGCTATATACATTTTTGCGATAACAACAATCTAGATAAAACCGACAGAATGGCTAAGGTATAGTAGCCATAACATAAAGTTTTTTATATTTATTATTCTCGACTAAAGTTAATCGTTCCATCTTTCCTTGTAGGTTCGTCCATTGTTCAACATGCTGAACGTGAAATATCTTCAATTTGGTGTTTTTGCACAAAAACTTTCCATCGACGAGCAAATGGTGCCATATTTCGGTCGACATTCTTGCAAGATGTACATTCAGAATAAGCCAATCAAATTTGGCTACAAGATTTGGTGTCTTGCTTCCTCCGAAGGCTACCTGTTCCAAGCAATGCCGTATTCCGGAGCATCTGATACATACGACCCCGAATTAGGTCAGGGATCGTCCGTCGTACTGTCTATGATGGAATATATAGAGTTCCCCGCACGCCATGAGCTTTTTATGGACAATTTCTTCACATCTCACCATTTGATGTGTATCCTGAAGGATAAGAGAATGTGCGCTACTGGCACATTAAACCAGTTCGCTTCCCTAACCTTGAAGCTTCAGGAAAGTTGAAGACAGGAAAGCAATTGCCTAAAGGTAACATTTTCTTTTATATTTATTTCCCTTGTGCATAGCGTTCATTTACCTAGTCAAAGTGTACCTCTCACCGCTTTTATAATTACAGGTGAATTTGATGCGGTGGTAGACGTAGAAAACCAAATCCTCGTATGCCGTTGGCAGGACAACCGTGAAGTAACAGTTGCCACGAACTATGATCGAATGGAGCCAGTAAGTCAAGTGCAGCGTTGGCAGAAATCGAAGAAAGACAAAAAAGGCAAAGTTTTGGAGGAAGCATACAAAAAAAAAATCGATTGCCCGGCGCCAATACGAAATTATAATTTAGGAATGGGTGGAGTAGACCTCCATGATAATGGTATTCAAAATTATCGGGTCAACATTCGGTCAAAGAAGTGGTACTGGCCTTTATTTGTATCTTGCCTCAGCAGCGCTCTTGTAAATGGATGGAAGTTGCAATGCTTCTTGAGGAAGTACGAGCATGATATGGGAAACCAGATGACTAGGCGACAGAGAAAACCTTCCCAGAAGGCATTCCGTGTGGAGGTTACCCGTACTCTTTTATTGTCTTTTCCAAATCAGGTCAATGCCGAATTCGGAGAATCTCGTGTAAAGGAAGGCCATGACGCAGAAGATGGGAATCATGTACCTCGAATGCAAGAATTTCATTTGCCATATCGTGGAGAAACTCGTATTCGCTGTGCTCTGTGTAAAAAAAATCCAACGGTCTATCGATGCCGGGCCTGCAACCGCGCCCTTCATTTTGACTGCTTCGAACGGTATCACTTAGAGAATAATTTGGTTAGATTTGGTTAGTTTTCCTCATTCTTGAATGTTTTTTCTAATATTGAATTATTTGTTATTTTGCGTATTTTCCATTAATAAATTGTTTTTTCATTGAATTATAAACAATGGCAATTATTTATTTTAAATTATCAATATAAATCATACAGTTTACTGCATTTTACCCATAGTTGACGTACATTTTGCTTAGCGGGGTTACCTCCAAGCGTTGCGTTTGAGCATCAATTTTCTAGAAGCTCTGGTGAGAGGGTGGGGGGGCGGAAAATTCTAAAACTGATTTTGGGCACTCCTTTAAGTCTATACTATCGGGTTATAATAATGATTCAAGTTTATAAAAATAAAAATAAAATCATGGAGGTAATGGGTTAAGTAGAGAAATAGAGGAAAACAGCGTCCGATTACTGTAATGTACGATTTGTAATCACGATTCTGTCAACCGTTTTCAAGTGTCTTAACTTAAATAAATTACTTACTAAGAATCAAGTCGACTCTGGAAAAGGCAAGTGACTAAAGCGCCACATTGGGTGAATATGATTTATATATTACGCAGTCCGACTTAGTTTTTTTTCTGCATCAATTGGTCCTAGTTTCATTGCGATCCGAGCACTTTTGTGGCTATTTTTTTAATCTTGCATCGACTTAAACGACAGCAAATATTGTCTTCGTATATGAGTGCGACTTAAGTCATCGTAGATTGTGTGTAGTGAAAGGTTATTTGGGAGGCGATAATGGGTACCGCCGCACCGGGAAGCTTTATTGGATAACCAACACCTCTTCCATAGGTCACCTCAAGTGGTTCGCTACGTTTGGTGATTTAGCAGGGGTGCCCGGGTTCATGGGCTGAGGTTTGTCTACGTCTTGGAGGTGGATGACCAGGACATACTGAACCCCAGATTCCTACCCACCCCTTAAACCCTTTTCCTTCCCAGAATTCTCCTCTCCTTCCTTTCCTTAAAAACCCTCCACACAGCATCCCCAAAGATGACATAAGCCCTGAGGGATTTAATTTTTCTCAGGGTCTCCTGTGTGGAGCTCATGTAAAAAAAAAGTAATTTTTCCCTTCCACTATTTTGTCCAAATTGTTTGTAAGCTTTTATTATTTTCCATGTTTTAGGATATCATGTAAAATTAGCTTTTTTTCCTTACTATGAAATAGCTATGGAAGTTACAAGCACATGTTCCCTACCGTAATAAAGTATATAATTCACATAAGTATTTACGTTAGTCTTTATGTCGGTCAAAATGTCACTCACGGTGGATCATTAGCCGTATTGCCTGGAATATCTATTACTTTCCTAATGATAAGCTTTTATTCCTCACTCTATTTGTCCGTAAGGTGTTTTACCTCACCTTTTAATGTAGGTATAGATGTGTAGTACAGAGAGTTAAGTTATTCATTCTCGCGTGAAAATAACATAAACCTGCACATTAGTCATTTTTCCTGTACAATTTTTTAGGCCCTTTTGATTAAAGCGCCATTATCTTCGGAATTATTTATATTATTAAAAAAATATATGTACAACAATTGAATAGGTTTGATAAACGCTTTTAGAATTTTCAAGCTGCAACGAAATCAGACAACTATTTTCAAAGTTACGATTTTTTTTACTTTCAAACAGCTCTCCTAAATATTGAGCATATATTTATATATTTAGGTATACTTTTATTCCTGAAGAAGTGAACTTGGTTCACGAAACATGTTGATATTATAAAATATAAAAAATAAAGTGGTGTAAACTAAGTTATTTTCTTTTCATAAATAAATAATGACATCACAAAGTAACAACCTTTTAGAAGAAGTTTTCTTCGAAAAATTATTTAGCATAATGGCGCTTTAGCCATTTATCCTTTCTAGCGTTGATATGCTTATTGCCAAATATTTATTACAGATTCTCACGGAATATTCCAACAGAAAATAATTCGCCGAAACTTATTCAAATTAGAGTTCCGTCGTTAATGAAATTTTGCATTTCATTCCTTTTCAGGCACTAAATCCATTCCAATGACCTTTCGTGGATTCGCCACGGATCTACTAAATCCAGAAATTGGTTCCATCAAAACAGAACCAGGACCCCAGGAAGAAGGCGGGCGTGAAATATCGTATGCGGATATAGATTTTGACCTTCCAGGTGTAAAGAAGGGATGTATCCAGTATGAGGAGAGTACTCGGAAAGTAGGTAAGTTGCATTGCGTATGTGAAAAATGTTAAATGTACAACATTTTTCCCTGACCATACAAAACTCCGTTTGAAGTTTGAATATAATAATTTGAACTCCGTGCTCAAGAATAAAAAGTTTTTAACTTCTAGAAGCATCGTTCCTGAAGCGGATATCTAAGATCCTTCTTATTTCCTAAGTTAAAATCAAAGCCTGTTATCCAAATTCCCGCTTCTACATGGTTAAGCAAAGGCATCTTTAATCATACATTTTTTTAAATTAAATGTTTTTTTGAAATGAAGGCAAGTATTGTTGTTCTTACCAGTACCGGATTATCCCTAAGGCAGAGTAGGCAACTGCCTAGGGGCCCCGCATCGGCTAGGGGCCCCGCGCCCCGAGAAAAATGACTTGCGTCAATGGTTTGACTCTCAATTAGTGAGCAACTCCGGCACCCATTTGGAAACCCTTAGCAACATTCGCTATTTTCAGCCTACACAAATTGATGAAATTTTTCAAGTTTTTTATTCAGTTCTCTGACTCTGGGGGGCCTCCAAACGCCTCCACGTTCCTTGACCAAATCCTAAATAAGGCTTTAAGGCACCAGGACACCGAAAAAAAAATTTAGTCTTTTTTAAAAATTCATTTTCTGAAAGATGCATTTGTTAATAATGCTATCACTAAATGTTTTAAGGGAATTCATAAAATTGACGGAGATACAATGAAACCGTTTTAAATAGTTTGTATGTTGATTTATCCTTTATTGAAACTTTCTCGAAACTACGTTTTTCATCCTGGTTGACAACATACTAGAAAAACTATACATCCGGTTTGCATGCACTAAGTCTTAAGCTTTTAGAAAATACAGTCAGTATGGCACCACTTAGGGAATTTTTTTTAAAGGGCCCCCTTCTATTTTTTTATGAACAATGAAAATTTTAATAAAATTCGCTGGTCCGCAGTTTTTTTCTTTTTCTCCTACGAATTCTCCTACGTGGTGCCATAGACTAGATTTTAGAATAGTTTAAGACGTGGTGCATGCAAAATGGATGTACAATTTTTTTAATATGCTGTCAACGTTGAAAAACGTGTACTAAAAGTTTCGAGAAAAACGCATTCAAAGTTTTACTGAAGGATAATTCAACATACAAACTGTTTCATGCCGCATCTCCGTCAAACACTTGGTAAGAGCATTTTTACCAAATGGATCTTTCAGAAAATAAATAAAAAAATAAAAAATTGTAATTTTTTAGTGTCCTGGTGCCTTAAGAGGGTATTCTAGTCTGAAATAATAATTTTTTTTCATATTTCGGTAGTTTAGATATGCAAAAATATCCCCATAAAAGTATTTCTCGAATTTCAAATTATTTTAAAAGTTATAGCCATTTTGGTGTCGTGGCAATTCGACCGGTTCATACGGAATCCTAGCTAGAATCAAACTAAATAGAAAATGCTTTTTCTGGAAACTACTTTTTTCGATACGTTTGTCACGAAATCTCAAGTTCTAATGGACCGATTTTCTTAAAAGTTGGCATGATTTTTTTTTATATGTCCCTCTATGGTTGTAACCAACCAACCAATCAAGGGAACATGGAGGCGTTTGGAGTATCTCCAGGACCGGAGGCCTGGGCAGGACCGTTACTTCCCCCCCCCCCCTTTAGTTAGTCTGCCATTGGTAAAAGGGCCCCCGAGACGTGCACTGCCTAGGGGCCCCGACTTGGTTAATCCGGCCCTGGTTCTTACTCTCTCGGAGATGGACTACAGTAATTTCAAATATAACTCGCTGTTCATCTAGGCCAGTGGCTCCCGACCTTTTTTTGACCAGGGACCACTATGACATTATTTTAAAAATTTTACACACTAACGTTAGTAGTTTTCACTTAGATCTATTAGAAATATTAGAAATTAGGAAAAATGTCAATAGAAATTTGAATATTAGTAACAATCAAATTAATTTTGTGAATAACGCTATCTTAAACATATTTCCATTGTAATTTTTTGTCTATGTTCTTCTAAGCACCCCCCTTTCCACCTCTCACCCCCTCCCCCTTGTTGATCTTCTAAGCACCTCCCCTTTCCACCTCTCTCCTCCACCACTACTTCCATTTCTACCCACGCCTGTCTTTCTATGTTTGATCATTTAGTTTTAGTACATTAAATGTCCTGATGAAGACTACATCGCTCTTGAAACAGGCTGACATTTAAATAAAGATTATCGTGGTAAAAACAAAGTGTTTTTAATTATTTCAATTATTTATTTGTTCTCACAGGGACCACAGGGTACAATAATGATAAAATCACGTAATTAATACATTTTTTCAATTCAATGTGCTCTTCTTGGACTTATTCAGCTATCTCTCCATCATTAATACCAAAAGGGTTACGAATCGTCTTTTGAATATCTTTCGATTCGGTTTTGTAGTAAATGAATAAATGTTTCGTGGACCACATTTCAGATATCACGGACCACCTGTGCTCCACGGACCACCAGTTGGAAACCACTAGACATATCAATGTACGTATTGTTGTTTGATTTTTTCTAGGTAGCACTAAAGTGGAGAGATTAAGCTTTAAGGTAGAATCAGGACCCCGAGAAGTAGATGGAGAGGTGATTCCTTGTATGGTAATTGGCAGAGAGCTACCTGATGTTAAGAAGGAATGTCTTAAACGCTTTCAAAGAATTACTCAACCAGTAGGTAAGTAACTAATCGCGCTTTGTATTTTTATACGTTTTTTTTTCAAATAGCGGTTCTTTTTCATAGCTTTTTTTGTTATCTGTTTCAGAATCATTGACAAATCCGAGGACACATTATGTGGGAAAACCAATATCTTGTTCCCATTGTAATTACTCCTGCTTTTATAAGTCAAAGCTAGAACATCACTTACGCACCCATACTGGAGAAAAACCTTTTTCATGTTCTGACTGTAGTTATTCATGTTCTCAAAAAAGTCGTTTGACGGTACACATGCGGATCCACGGTAGAGAAAAACCTTTTTCATGTTCCGACTGCGGTTATTCGTGTTTTCAAAAGGGAAATTTGACAAGACACATGCTAACTCACGGAAGAGAAAAACCTTTTACATGTCCCAACTGCAGTTATGCATGTACTCAGAAGGATTATTTGACGAAACACATGCGTTCTCACAGTGGAAAAAAACCCTTTTCATGTTCCGAGTGTACATATTCATGTTATCTTAAGCAAAGTTTGACGAGACACATGCTGACTCACAGTGGAGAAAAACCTTTTTCATGTTCCAACTGCAAATATGTGTGTTCTCGGAAGGAAAGTTTGACGAGACACATGCGGACTCACAGTAGAGTATAACCTTTTTCATGTTCCGACTGCAGTTATGTGTATGCTCTCATGAGTCATTTCACGATATAAATGCGGACTGACAGTGGAGAAAAACCCTTTTTATTTCCCGGCTTCAAATAGGTATTCATTTTCGCGAGAGGAAAGTTTGACAAGACACGTGAAGATAAAGCCCACAGTGAAGTAAAACCTTTTTCATGTTCTGATTGTAACTATTCATGTTCTCAAAGGGGACATATGACGGCACACGTGATGACTCACAGTGGAGATAACCTTTTTTTATGTTTCGACTGCATTTATTCATGTTTTAAAAGATGATATTTGACGAGACTCATGCTGACTCACAGCGGAGAAAAACCTTAAGTGTAAATTAGAACTTCACTTTCACACCCATTTCCATCCATGCACCTTTTTAGAGAAAAACCTTTTTTATATTCCTACTGCAACTATTCATGTTCTTTTAGAGGAAAATTGACGGCACACAAGATGTCTCACAGCTAAGAAAAACTTTTGCCTGTTGTAACTTCTGTTACGGGTATACTGACAAGAGTCATTTGCCGACACACATGCGGACTCTCGGCGAAGAAAAACTTTCTTCAAGTTCTGATTGCAACTATTTGTATTCTCAAAGGTGAAGTTTGATGAAATACGTTCTGATTCACAGTGGAGAAAAAACATTTTTTCGTTCCGTTTGTGTGAATTCTTCTGCAATAGAGCCTTCCTTAAATGGACGCATACGGACTCATTTGTAGAAAAGGTTTGCTCGCAGTTGGCGGTTTTGAATCGTAGTCTTGCCATAACACCCAAGTGTTCGAAATGAATTAATTCTCCAGTGTTCGAAATGAATATCGTTCGTATTGGTTAATTTGGTTTTGGTTCTATGCAATTTCATCTTTGTTTTAAGGCATCGTAAAATACTTTAGTTTTTTTTCCCTTTAAAACTAAAGCAACGATTATTTTCTAATCTTCGTATGTCCATAGTTCTTATGGATTAGCATTAGCATTGGGAATTTTGACGATATTTTTTTTTATAATATTGCACTTTTGAAATGACTCTTGAAACGTAATTTGTTTGTGTAAGAACCAGTTTCATAGTTTTTATTTTTTTATTACGATGAAATTTTCCCAGAACAGGTTAATTTTTTTTAATGTAGCTAAATAATGTTTGACGAAAAAATATTGAAACACGTGATAATGCTTAGAAGCGTAGACGAGAAAATAAGTAATTTCACAACGTAATAAAACAGAAGTGTGTTTACGATAAGAACTGATTGATGATGTTTGTCCGTCGTGTTTACTGAATTTTAAAATGAAGAATGATAAGAAACATTTCAGTGGTAAGTATTCCTGAACATGTGGATACGTTAACACAAAATATTATATTTATTTGTATATTGTATAACATCTCTTTCTTGATTTTGCTTTGAGCTTTGAAAAAGTGTTCAGTTAATATTTGAAAGATTGCTAAAAGGTGTGCGTTTATCATCAGATTTATATTTTATATGCTTTAAAAATAAGTTATAAAATGTGTATTTCGAAGATAGGTGGTAAAGGAAATAAATTGATGGTTAATCTAAGTGTGTGATAAATATTTGATTAAATTTGACCGAAATATGATCTTGGATTATTGAAACGTTTTTAGCTTGAACTTTCGGACTATTATTAACATTTTCACATCTCATCAACCTCTCTCTTACCATGAATAATATACCTTTTATATATCGTGCTGTCTAATATGGCTGCAATTTTCTATGAGATGTGAACTTTTTATGTAAAATTATAATTGTGGAATTATTTTACGGGCTAGATTGAAATACTTATTGATTTTGTAAACAAAACCTGAAAAATTTAAAAGAGAATAATTCATCCGAAAATGAATTACCCCGTTGAGTCTCGCCACTGCCTCCTTGCGCCCAGTAAGCTGCATGCGTTTGTGGAATGCGCTAGTGGGGAGTGATGAACAGGAGCAATACTTAGTAGAAATCTTAGAAGAAAAATAAGCGACTTAAATTTTTGTTTTATATATTCACTCCGAATTAGACGGTTGTGAACAATAATCCGCTTCAAATACCACATAGGTACATGCAGGTATTCCTCGCTCTCACACACTTGGATACAAATTCACCTCAAATGTTGACTAATTATACAAGGTGTCCGGAAACTCGTAGTACAAGCGGAAAACTGGTGAACTTACATCACATACAGCACCCAAGTAAACATAAATATTTTCGATTTAAGCATTTTTACATTTTAAATTAGAAAAACATAATAATTATAATTTTCGGCTACTTTAGGGTTAAAATTTATTTCGATGCGTGGAAATGTCATGATGATAGCGAAGGTGCTACTGTAAAATTATTTATTAGCTGCTATTAATCTCTTTTCGTGTCCATGTTTTTTTTTTATTTTCATCACATTAATTTATTCTTCCACCTCTTCTAAAATTTCACTTCTAAGCATTTCAATATGGTTAAATTAACGTATTTACTTTGATTTGTAGCGGCCCGTCATCTTGAAACGGACGGTGGGCAAAAATGTACTCTTCTTGAAAGTATTACGAACGATTTTCGGCGATATACTCGCTACTTGACTTAGTACTGGACCAATTCGAAAAAGCCTTATGAGAGAAATTATTAACATGGGTGCGTACTAATTTATATTATGTAGTAATGTCCTTTTCTAATACAAAAACACTAGGTACATCACAAAAAACACATTAACATGTCATCGGTATATCACAAAAACACATTAACATGCGTTGGTAATTGTAATACACAATAATAAATCACATTTAAATAACACAAAATAGTTCACAAACACACTTCGTTTTAAGGCCAAGTGTAATCTTTTTTTTTTAATTTGAAATAATGATTATATTATTACGCAAATCGATAAACATAATGTTTTTAATAAGAAAAATATTTTTTATACATTTTTTAAATTAACATAGGCTAAGCATTTATCAAAATCAAATCAGAAATACGACCTTATTCTGACCATTTTTCGTATGTTTTAAAAAATATTTTTAATTGCTGAATATCCTCAAAGTATACCTTCAGGGGTTTTCTTTAAAACCTCGTAAAGGAATTTAAAGAAAAAAATTAATATGTTATTAATTTTTTTTTTCATAAACATCAATTTTCGTGTGTTTTTAAACGCTGGTAACAAATCTTCGGATTCGTTTATTTAAAAAAACGTTACGATAAATTGTTGGTATTATATTTTTCCATTTTTATAATTTAAAACTTCAATTTAACAATGAAAACTGGGAACTTTAATTACTAGCAAAAGCCCCCTGTCGTGTGGCCCCCATTTATCTTTCTGTTTACGGTAAGATTTGAAACTAAAAGCTTTTTTCAAATTATTTCAAAAGATGGCAGTAATCAATCGCGGTGAGAATCTAAGATATTATTATGTTCATTTTTGGAGAGACAATTTCATCCATCTGCCTATACATGCAGGTACCTATTCGTTTTATGGTATGATTTGTGCATGGTGTTTTACCATTTGAGAATAATTGTGCATGGTCAATGGTGTTTGACCATCATAAACGATAATAAATCAGTAGGTATAGGATCTCTGTCTTGACACATAACTCCGTGCTTACAATTAATTCTGACGAATTCGACGGAAACATAAAATGTGATCATGATCCGTTGTTAGTTTTTTACGGGTTTTTTTGTAGGTTTTAAAAGACATTTTGAAATAGATGGATTATAGAAAAAACGTTTTTGGTGGACTGATTTTTTAAAGTTTCTTGATGTGTAATGGCTAAGTACGATAAAAAGTTATAAATGCACCTACCTATTTATATATTTGTTTTGTGGTTTTATCAAATAGGCCCATAGTTAGGTACCTATTATCCTAATACAATCCTTATTTGTATGTACCTACATTATGTTCAAAACATTTTTTTAATTTGAATCAATCACACATGTCGGTAAATTAGAGTTAAATTTATTTACATTTCCTCTTAATTTTATTTGCTTTGGTATTATAAAAATAATGAAAATAGTGAAGAACAGGACGTAGTAGGTAGTTACTCTCAGTATCACCCTGGTGTAAGACCACCAAACAGAATTGAAACGTTACTTGAAATGGTTGTAGCCGTGTATGGTGACCAGATCTAAATAGCTAGATACTTCCCCACCTTCCGTTTCCCCATCTCCTTCCCCTCCCCACTACCTTCAGCCTCACAATATACCCCAATTTGGGGATTCCATAGTCTCATTGGCTCCAGACGGGAGCAGTTGGGGCTTGGGGTGATTTATGGCAGAGGTGTTGGTTATCCAATAAATGGTGCCGGGGCAGCGGCACCCACACCCACCTCCCAAATTTATTGGATAACCAGCAACAAGAGGTTCACTACGTTTCTTGACTTGTTTGTGACGACACACTAGAGGGAAGGGGGTCCCACAATTTTTTTATATGAATACCGCACAAGAGTGCCATTGAGTCTGGTCCCGTCTGGAGCCAGTGAGATTATGGCATCCCCGATTGGGGTATGTTGTGAGGCTGAAGGTAGCGGGGAGGGGAAGGAGATGGGGAAGAGGAAGGTGGGTAAGTACTTAGTTATTCAGGTCAGCAAACACGGCTAAAAGCCATTTCGAGCAATTATTTTCGTTATGAACGCCTATCGCTAGGTATTTATGAGGTATATATATATATATATATATATATATATATATATATAACAATCTAAATATGGAAACGTGGTCTTTCAACAGGGTCATTTAGGAAGCATACCGCGCACAAATCATGCCATTGCCACGTGGTCGTGAGCTTTCAAATGTTTGAGTCTAAGACTGCGTTTTTCAAAACGAGAATTCTCATTGATGTTTGTTTGTGTTGTAAAAAAAAAGAATTTTGAAGTATTTATAGTACCTACGTCAAATGTGCTAAGTACTAATACAATACTTACGGCACGTTCCAGAGTGGAAGATACCAGTATCGCCCTGGTGTAAGACCACCGAACAGAATTGAAGCGTTACTTGAAATGGCCTTAGACGTGTTTGGTGACCAGATCTGAATAGTCAGGTACTTCCCCACCTTTCTCTTCCCCATCTCCTTCCCCTTCCCGCTACCTTCAGCCTCACAATATTGGGGATGCCATAGTCTCACTGACTCCAGACGGGAGCAGTTGGCACTCTTGTGCGATATTCACATAAATGTTTTTTAACCTAAAAAACGGTCAAGGTATAATTTGGGAGGCGGGTATGCAGACTCATCCGTCGCCAAGACCCGGACAAACAACACCCTTACAACGAAAATATGAAAGAGAAAAAGACACAGAAAAAGTCCCATTTGTGACCGTTATCTTTTTGTATTTTTCTGTGGCCCGTCCTCTTCCTCCCTGCCGCTAAAATATATAAAATACATGTCGTTGTAAAGGACCACTCCGTCCAAGTTTTGCTATGGTGATAAAATTAACGAAAAACTATAACTTCATGGAGTTCAGGTAGTAGGACACGTGCGCTGTAGCATCTGGTAGCAACCCGTAGCAACCCTAGCCGCCCGAATCCTGTTGTGACGTGACCACTCGGTGATAGGATGTGTGACATGTTGAAATAAATATTTTTTTTTTCTAGTGGCATCTTTCGGATTTTAACGAAACTTTTTGAAAACAAAATAATCTCAAAATGACTGATAGAGACCGTTCTGACCGTTAGAGTGTTCTGATGCAGTTTTAAACTGATATTTATACCTATTACATTTGGTGTTAAATTAACGAAAGAGTTGTTGATTGAAAATATTATTTCAAAACGCGAACGAACCAAACGCGTGAACTAAACTGTCCTTGTAAACAACAACAATGCCCCGAAACAAAGGGAATCCCACGTACCGAATCGACAGTAGTGTTCAATTTACGCTAAACACTGGGAATATTATTTTTAAATTTATTTTTACATTCCAAATATGTAGGCGCGCTGTTTTTAAATAACTTACGTTTACCATTGAGTGTTGCAAAAGTTTTCATTTTATTCAATTCTGCTGTTTATTTAATCACTTTTACACTTTTAATCCAATTGATAACTTTCAACAAAAATATGAAATTAGAAACCAACTTTCTAATTAAAATACGGTACGACTTAATTTTGTCCTATAACTTGTCACTTAGAATTAGTCGGCCTTTGAATTCCTAGGTAAAATTTACGGCTTGTATGCATTATTAAAGTAAGTTACTCACGTGTACATTTGCATACAAAAATAATGTAAGTTGTTCGGGAGTTTAACTTGGGGTACTTACGTGAGCTCAAAATGGGGGGGGGTCCAGTAAAATCTCACTAAATCTTGAACAGTTTTTCAGCGTATTGTCGCGAGATCATATTTACCTCAACGGGGGGAGGGGGCGTAATGGGATAGCATGTGGTGGGATGGGATAGCCTGGAACCCCAGATACATTACTGATCTCACGTGAGGGGAGGGGGGGGGGGGGTTCCTACCAAAACTCATTTAATCTTACCAAGGGGGGGGGTCTAAATTGGAAAATAAACTGTTCACTTAATTAATTAATGCCTTTTTAATATGATTGCCCGAAGATTCTTCAAATGCAGTAACAATGTAAAAAAAAACTTTGTTCAATGCATTTTATACATGTGAAACATGGTTTCACTACCGAACCAGCTCAATAGAACGACTCCGGATCCAATATAATGATGCTTGCAGAATTATATTTGGATACAGAAGATACAGCAGATTCGCCGGTCTCATGAGACACCGGGTCACTGGAGCCAGGATGCGGCTAATGGCTTCTCGCTAACACCGTGTTTCCGCTACTTTTATCGTAGCCTCCTGCAAATGTTTCAAGGGTGGATCTACCGTTGTGGGCACGGTGGGCATGCCCACAACCCTAATAGACTGATGATAATAAACGCTATGCCATAAAATTTAAAAAAAAATACACACACACAATCGATCATGAATCACGCGTTTCGGAACGCAGCAAAGAGCCATATACAAAATTTTCACACGTCATGTCACATTTTTGATAACATCTGTTTATTTTTGGCACATTTATTTAATTTTTTATTTAATATATAAATATATAATTGTACAGTGGAGTAATATAAATTACGAAATAACGGTACAGAAATTATTTAAAAATTGCAATCTCACCAAAGAAGAATCTAGTTCTTGTGCTTGATGAGCGAGTTACACTAATTATAACTGAAATAGAATAACATTATGCAATAGGTAAGTATATAATAGGATCAATTGAGACTTCTGGATCATCTATATGTGTAGGTGTACATACATAAGATACGTTTTCATACTAAAATATTGTGCACTTAGGAGAAATTCTAAAAATCTAAATAAAATAGAGATTAGAAAGAAAGATAAAAACAGGTAATTATTGCTGATGAAGTGTAGCTTCAGTTTAAGTTTCAGTTTATTGATGTCTTTGGTTTTCATTTTATTTCAGTGGGAAGGTTGTTGAAAAACTTTATTCCTAAATAGATATAATTGTTTTTCATTATTTTGGTATAAAATTTTGGTATTTTGATGTTGTCTTCATATCTTTTTTGATTGGTGAGTTTCAAATTTTTTGATGATATTATCTTTGTGAATTTGGATAATTACATTTTTCTTGAAGATATTCTCTACACGAGGTACCGTGAATTCTGCGAAAAGCGTTTCTGTTGGATAAGTGGAGGGTTTCTTTAGGATCACTTTAATGATTAGTTTCTGGATCACTTTGATCGGGGTTAGTAAATTGTTGTATGACCCCCCCATCCAATAATTCCATATTGAATTAAAAACTGGATTAGTGCATAGTATACTCTTTTTAGATTGTAGAGTTTTAAAATATTTCTTAATCTTATGAATATATATATACACTTTCTGATACGCTTAACCAATTCACAGATATGGCTCTTCCACTTCATATGTTGTTCTATTATTACTCCGAGATATTTAATTTCTGATACTGATTGCAATGTTGAACAGAAATCCGTATTGGAAGAAAGAAATGACTGTTGGCCGGGGCATAGTTTGTTTGTACTGTCAAAAATAGGTGACCTGACCTAATCTAAAAAAAGTTTACTCTATGAAGTTTTTTGTTAATGCCAGTTAGGGTAAATTGCTCGGATTGTTTTTTCGATATAAATAATTTATATTGTTGTATCATGGGAAGTTATTGTAATAAAATATTATGTTTTTACCGCTCTCATCAATGCAAAGCTCTACGCCAGGGGTGCTCAAACTTGAACTGTTGGCGATCCACCTCAATATTATTAGACTCCGATCGATCGACTCTGACAGGCTGTAGAAACCTTTTTCTATTGCGGCTTCATTTTGTATCGATTTATATATCACATGTGACGAGTATTCTCCTGGCAGCACATACCTAGTCTGCAACTAGAATTTTATAACTGCACTTCGAATAAGAGAATTTTTTCCTTCAAAATGTGGCAGCAGATGAATCCATTAACAACTGGAATTTTACATTCTGAACACAAAACTGATTTACATTAAACCTGTGTGGGGTGAATTAAAAATACACTAAGAAAGTAAATTTTTTTTTTTATTATTCTGGCAGTACATAACTAGTATGCAACTAGAATTTTATAACTGCACTTCGAATAAGATAATATTTTACTTTCGAAATGTATCAGCAGATGAATCGACAAATTTACATTCTGAACACAGAACTGGTTTATATTAAATCTGTATGCGGTGATTTAAAACTACACTCAGAAAATGAAAACGCTTTTTTTATTCTGGCAGTACATAAATAGTCTGCAACTAAAATTTCATTACTGCACTTCGAATAAGAGAATGTTTTTCTTTCGAAATGTATAAGCAGATGAATCCACAACTGGAATTTTATATTTTGAACACAGAACGGGTATAAATTAAGACTGTAAGCGGTGAATTAAAACTACACTCATAAAATGAATATGTTTTTTTTTTTATTTATTCTGGCAGTACATAAATAGTCTGCAACTAGAATTTTGTAAGAGCACTTCGAATAAGAGAACGTTTTTCTTTGAAATGTCTCAGCAGATGAATCCACAACAGGAATTTTACATTTTAAACACAAAACTGGTTTAAATTAAATCTGTATGCGGCGAATTAAAACTACACTCCAAACATGAAAATGGTTCTCTTTGATTCTGGCAGCACATAGATGTTTTGCAATTTGAATTTTATGACTGCACTTCAAATAATAGAATGTTTGCCTTCAAAATATTATAACGGAAATTTTACATTATGAAATGGATTAAATTTAAATCTAAAACTACACTCCGATGAAAATTATTTTTCTTCATTCTGACAGCACATACATAGTCTGCAACTAGAATTTTATAACTGCAGGTCGAATAAGAGAATGTTTTCCTTCGAAATGTGTCAGCAGATGAATCCACACCTGGGATTTTACATTCTGATACATAACTGGTTTTAAATTAAGAGTGAATCTATTCACCGCACTAATTTTGTATCATTTCTTCATAAATTTCGTATCGCCTTCAAGTTACAACTCGGACTGACTGACTCATAAATAAACCAATCACACTAGAAACTAGAACGATAACTTTGGGTTTTAAAAGGGGGCAATTTTTGACAATATTTCACGATGAATATGCAATAATTTGACATTTTTTCTATAAGGGCTTGTGACGTTACACACCATAGATGAGGATAGAGTAAACAGCAAAAAAAGGCGCGACCATTGACAATATAAGTTGAAAATAAATAATAAACAAAAAGGCCAAAAGAAAAATAGGAGGTGTTATTAATTGAGGATCAACTAAAACAAAAATTGTGAATACATCTTTTTATATCGGCCAATTTTTCTCGAGATCGACTCAAAAAGCACTCGCGATCGACCGTTTGGGCACCCTTTCCCTACGCTATATTGTATCATCATTTGTGACTCATAAATTGTGACTTTGTTATATAATAAAACGAAGTTACATACGATGCAATAAAACACTTATTACATTATTTATTGTTTGTTTGTGTGGTGTGGGAACCAAAAAGTTTGTTTTTATGGAGAGGTTTTTATGGCGTCTACTAAAAGATAAGGGGGCGTTCAAGTATTACGTAACGCAATTTTTGAAGATTTTTGACCCTCCCTCCCTCCACGTAACGCGCCGTAACGTTTTTCTGTATCCCCTCCCCCCCTCCCCATCCGTTAATTGAACGTAACACTCAAGTGACTATTTTTACCTAACAGTCACAATTAAATTGCGCAAAGTACTGGAAAGTCGCTTAAATACCTTTGTTCTTCTTGTTATCGCGTTTGCGGTTATAAATAAAACAAAAGATTTCTACCTTGCAATTCGTGCGTATATTGGATACGTTTTTTAGATTTTCTCGGCCAAAATTATTTTCGTAATTCGTTTTTGAGGTGTTATGCCGTGGTGCGCTACCTCCTTCTTTAGCCAACGTTTCGGACAGCGTTGCAGTGTCCATCATCAGGGTAGATCCTGCAAAAGTGTGTAGTGCATTATAGACATGCGTATAGTGTTTATTTTATATATTCATGTTGCTTTTTATAAAAATTTGGATTCTTATTTTTATTGGCCTTGTAGTACATGAATAGATCTTCCACACTTCCGGATCTACACAATTTAACACGGTCTTACCTATAATATACCCACATGGTATTACCACAAATACTTTTTTACATGAGCTCCACTGAGGAGACCCTGGGGAAAGCAATTTTTCGAAGGTTATCCTGTGGAGCAACACCTTACTCCACTTTGATTCATAACTCATAGTGGAATAAAACCTTGTTCATGTTCCGAATGCAGTTATACAAGTTCTCAAAATGAAGATTAAAAATCTACGGTATGATTCACAGAAGAAAAAAGCTTTTTATATGCCTTTTTTATATATTGCAACTATTATTGCTCTCAAATGGATCTCTAACAAGTCACATGCTGTCTCATGGTGAAGAAAAACATTTCTCACGTTCCGACTGTAACTATTCATATACTACGAAGAGAAATCACAGTGAACAAAAACCATTTTCTTATCCCGAATGTTATTCAAGTTCGCGAAAGGGATATTTCGAAATCCACAGCGCGATTCAGTGGAGAAAAACCTTTTCCATGTTCTGAGTATAACTATGCACGCACTACGAAGAGAAATCTAAAAAAATTGCGTGTTTTCCGTAATGGATAAGAACATTTTTCGTATCCTGGCTGCAAATATACGTGCTCTACAAAATAACAAAACTTTTTCATTCATGTTCTCGAAAGGAAGTTCCAAGAACGCTGGACTCAACGTTCACTGGACTCAATCGCTGACTCACATTGGAGAGAAACCTTTTTCGTGTCCTGACTGCAACTCTTCATGTTCTTCAAAGGGATATATAAAAAGTCATGTGTTTACCCACAGTGGATAAAAACCTTTATCAGAATTTTTTTATATCAAGTTTAGTTTTTAAGAATTTGGTAAATTTGAACACTGAAGAAGTTCGAAATAGGGCAATAAGCTTTGCTGACAGTAGTGTTGCCGGCGTGTTTCATGTTTTCATAGGTACCTAAAAATAAATAATACCTAATTATGACCAGTTCTTTATGAAAAATCTAGATTTAGTTTTTATATTGCATACCTATCCATTTGTTATTATATTATATTTCAGTAGTAAACTTACCTGTGTGTAAAAACCAAAAAGTTTTGTTGCTTTCTTCTTCGTAGCCGTCACCTTCAACTCTCGTAGAACATCATTTATACGTTCGATAAATTTTCCTTTATTTTTAATTTTTTCTTTTGCTGTTTTCCAAATTTTGTTGGCATTTTTTTGGAAAAGCTGCGCTGGCAAGTCAGCATGAAAGCCTTTCTAGGCCGAGAAAAGCTGACGATGTAAATTTTCCGCTTTTAAGGACATAGTACCTACAAACTCATGTTAACAACACTGACTACAGCAATTTGAGTTTATGCGTATTTCGTGTAACACTTTAGAATACTGATAACGACAATAAAAATTACGTAAATACAGTCGAGGGACTCCCCGCAAAACATAAACAAAAAGAGTTGCCATCTTGGGAGAACAAAATAAAAATAACATACGATAGAATCGAGGAATTTCCCATAAATCGTATACTAGAAGGGTTACCAACTTAGAAGATTTTAATTCCCTAGTTTTTATTTAGCAGCAGCTTTGATTTGTTTTGTATTACTACCGTAATGTGCAGGTTTTAACCGTATGGTTTTCCTACCAATTACAAATTTTGCTGTATTTCAAGGACTGGGATATCGATATTGAGACAGTGATAGTGAAAAAAGTGGTCAAGAGGTGCCGCCTATTCATTAATGATAGTAAATCAACTATTATAAATGAATACCGACTCTGGATGACCAAATGAAAAAGAGAATGTTAAAACAATTCAACCATACCAGACTTGGTAGCTCATCTCATTGAAGCATACGACCAAGATTTGTACCCTAACATAAAATTTTCTTACAAATACTGGCAACTCTCCCAGTCAGTTTACCTACCGCAGAGAGATCGTTTTTTACTCTCAATGGCATAGGAAAGATTATCTGGGCTAGCTCCCCTAAATATAAACAAGATGTGAACCTAGATATCGATGATATTATCAACGTTTTCGCGAAAAAGAAACGGATGCTTGAGTTTGTAATTAATATTAATATTAATACCAAGGGTATTGAATTCAGGAAACAACAGTAAACAAATTTGGAAAACAATAAATGAGATTATTGATAAAAAAGGGAAAACCTATGACATTTTAAAACTACATATTAATAATAATTTGGTACAAGTTTCGGATAACCCTAAACAATGTGAAAATGCTTTCAATATTTTTTTTCTAATGTCGGAAAAAATCTGGCAAACAAAATAACTAATACCGTAGATAATATCACATCTACCGTAGAAAATGAAGTAGCATCACCAAAAAAACAAAAGGAAAATTCGAAACGGTAACTGAACAAGAAATTTTTGATATAATAAAAAACCTAAAAATTGAGTCAGCACCAGGTTTTGATGGGATCACCGTTGAAAATCTAAAAACACATCTTAACTTTTTGAAAAAACCTATTACATATATAATAAACAATAGTCTTAAAAAGGGAATCTTTCCATCAATATACAAAAAAACTATTATTTCACCGATTTATAAATCAGGTGACTCTAAAGAAATAAATAACTACCGACCCATATCAGTTTTATCAAATATCTCAAAAATTTTCGAAAAGGTAGCCAAAAAGTAAATACAAAAATTTATTGGAATTAATAATATATTGAGTGACCAACAATTTGGATTTCGCGCAAAAATAACCACACAGGATGCAATCATAGATTTAACAACAAAAATATATGAAGCACTGGACAAAGGCAAAAAATCTCTTGCAATTTTCATAGACCTAAGGAAAGCCTCTGACAGCATAAGTCACCAAGATTTACTATACAAGCTTAACGAAATCGGAATTATTGATAACGCTAACACGTGGATAGAAAGTTTCCTGAACTCTAGAAACCAATATGTAAAAATAAAATAAAACATTCTTAGTTAACCGTGCACAAGCGACTTTGGAATTCTACAAGGCACAATTTTGGGCCCTCTTCTATTCATCTTATATGTTAATAATATCTTTGAATTACCAATAACAGGAAAACTTATTTCATATGCAGATGATACTGCAATTATATTCCAAGCAAATTCATAGAATGAACTTGAAACAACTGCTAATCATGATATCAATGCCTTAAAAGAATGGTTCGACAAAAATTTATTAACATAAAACATTGAAAAAACCTATTATATACTTTTTAGTATAAATAACAAAAAAATACCTCATATTGTGACATAACATATTTACCTTAATTGATACCCACCAAGGTTGAACATCTTACTCCACATCGGCCACCCTAAATATGAGTAATCACCCATAGAATACACATATCCGTCCATGTGATTAGTATGCTAATCTTAGATAAATGAAGCAAGGCAATGTGGGTAGGTATGTAATGAAAATTTCATGTAAGATAAACAATGGATGATTTATTTTGAATATAAGAACTCTGCCCTTGGGTAACATTCTATATTAAACTTGAGACTCTAAAAAGATCAGGGGGTGGCTGGATACGAACAATCGTTCCAGCTGTTAATGATGGCAGACTCTCTACACGTGCCTATAATAATGGTAACATGTGATAAAATTGAAAGATTAACTGAAGGGCGCCTGTATAGAATTAACGATACATATTGTTACATCAGTAATCTCTAAAAAATAGCTAAATATCTCAATCTGTTTAAATGACTTATTTTAATCTCACATTCCAAAGTACGATGGGTCCCAGCACCAATGACAGCCCGTTCCACAATCACAACCTCCCAAACCGCGGTTTTACGTCAACTGAGCGGCCGAAAACTCTCGAAGCATCGCTCGAGCACCCGTGTCAAGGCGGCCAACAGCACCATACGAATTGTAACTAGAGATACGCCGCTAGCAGCAAACGTTACATTACCCCCTTAGCCAGCAGAAATTTTCATCCGGAAAATTTCTCATCAGCCTCCTCGCGTCAGTACACATGAGGCGATTCAAAAGGCGCCGATCCAATCCAGTTTCCGGGAGGTAAAACGCCCAGTGAAGTGACGATGACATCCATAACAGCTAATCGAGTGCATCTGCTTCTTCCCAAGGTGAATAGTTGAGTTAACTTCCAAATTGGCTCCAGAGTAAATTTCTTGCAGACTAAATTTCTTGCGAAAGCTGAAGTGTGTCCTGATGTGAGATTACTAACTAACCGCTACACTATAGCTTACATAATGTTACTGATAATCACCGTATGGAAAAACTAAATTGAATAAATGATAATGTAATGCTAAAAAAACAAATAAAGAAAACACCTACTAAAGGAACACGTTAAAAAAATTTTGAAAAAGGAAAGAAAATAACTCACATAGAAAACCGGCAAGACTGAATACCTAAATAACATTCCAAAGTTTAAATAAATAAGATAGATATTTCATAAAATGCTGAAGCCAAACTCAACCATCTATTATAAAAAGAACCAGGTTGAAGCTATTCCCCTGACACCTGTCGATCAAAAGATAAAGTATTACCCGAGAATCAAACCACTGATCCAAGGTAGTTAAATAGAATCATTATACATAAATGATGACACCTCTTGAAATAGAAGAATGTTACCCAAATAGAAATTCCCAAATAAAATTGGATTTGAACATGAATAAACCCTATAGTATTTAGTTAACATAATTTGCATTAAATAAATCAGCAATTAAATATTTGTCATTATTTGTATCATAAAATATTCATCTCTTTTATCTGAAATTTTCCCACATTGGGCAAGGTGTCCGAACTTGCTTGAGCTCTAAGCAAGCACCAACACATGATCCAATATAGAAAATATAAATTGTTAAATTTGTAATGCACAAACAAAATTTAAAATCTTTTGTATTAATTATAAGATAAATTCCAACCAGAAATGGACTATGGAATGAATAATCAAATTGCACAACAATTATTGTAATAACAAAACAATTTCAAAACCCTTTGTAATAATTATAAAAAAAAAAAATTCATATCAGAATTTAACTATGTAAATAGATTATTATTACGCTTAACCATAAAATATACTTAAGTGTGACAGAAAAGAACCTTATAGAAAATATTCACTATTACGTGTGAAGAAACCCAACGAACCACCACCATAACCAGGGTAAATTATTTGGAACAAAGCCCATGCAATTCGTTTCCTAAAACGATATCAAAAATAGATCATTTTGAGCGTCTGAAGCTATAGTCTTAGAATATATTATTTTGGAAATTATCCCAATAGTAAACCGACATAAAGTAAGTGAAACCACAAGGTATTATAGGTTTCTACACACTAAAAGCATAAATAATACTACGCATAACACATCCATATATCCGCGATAATCCACCGTAAATAGTACATCAAAATTAATATAAAAGGTTTTGAAAGATTTGTTTTAACGGTTTTGCTACAGGAAAAACAAACCGAAATAACAAGTGAATTCAATGTAGGAAAATGATGGCCAGTCACTTTCACACGTTGAACTACATATACATATAAACATTTTAAAATTGCAAAAGTACTACACATACGTAATATATGAAACCACAAAACACACACAGGACAATGCAATCAACACGAGGACGTGAGGATTAGTCACATCACCACGCTGAATGATCTACATGTAATTGCTGGATATGCATGCAAATAACCTTAACACTAGAAAGACCGGAGCCTTCATTTTGACGGCAGCCCGAAGTAAAATGACGATATAATGCTTAATAATTATTGTATTGTTGTGATTTTTTTGCATTTCATGATTTATGGTTTAACAACTATGGTGAAAAAACAGGTACGTGTCTTAACTTTTTGAGATATATAGACTTATACCTACAAAGACCGCCGCCGTCAATGTGACGGTTTGGGCCATAATGCTGAATTTGTTTACAACCTTCTTTATCCAAGTTAACAACATACTCCTACGCGTTTATGATAGTACTATTATGTCTGTCTTTTTTATTTCGGTATCGTGTACCATTCGATCTCGATCTGTATGTTGATTGGTCACTGTCACATAATTAACAAAAATACCCAAAAATATATCTCTCGCCCAAATTTATTTTATGGTTTGTTGGAGAAGGACAGAGTATACAAATACCAGAGTTGATCCAGCTGCGTTTGCTTCTGAAGAACTGACAGAATCATTTATTGGATAACCAACACGTCTGCTATAGGTCACCCCAAGAGGTTTAGCTATGTTTTGTGACTTAGCAGGGATGCCCAGGTTCATGGGGTTAGGTTTGTCCGGATCTTGGCAGCGGATGCGTCTGCCAAACAACTGCGTGGCAGGCCAGTTCAGCAGAGAACGGTTGAGGGTTTTGACCTCGCCAGCAGGAGTCTCAGAACAATGCCTTGCACCGCAGTGGTGGGGACAGATTCATACGTCCGCCACTCTTGAACACACTGAACCCCAGTTTCCCACCCACCCCTCATCTCATTTCCTTCCCAGAACCTATTATTCTTCCTTTTCCTATAGGTACCCTCCATACAGCATCCCAAAAGATGACAAATATCGTGAGGGGGATTATTTTCCTTGGGGCTTTTTTGTGGAGCTAATGTAAACGAAAAAGAAAATAAACCGGAAAATAAAACTTCTGAAAGACGACAGTGCCAAATTAATAAAAACCAAATAAATGACACGTGTGATAATTGTAAGAAAACCGTTTGCGGAGAGTGCATTCGATTTTATAAAAAACGTAACAATTCGATATTGTATAAACATAACACATGCTTGTACTAAAATTACAGCATTTCGCACTCCCATGTTTTTTCCAGGAAGCCCCGAGTAAAAAAACCCTTAGAGCCTCTGTCATCTTTGGGAATGCTGTGTGCGTTTATGTGTACATTTGTGTTTTTAGGGAAAGGAAGGTAAGGAAGTTCGAAAGGAAATAAGTGTGAGAGATGAATAGGTAAAATTGATAAATGTATTCAGGAGTAAACGGACGAATGAATCCATCCCTCCCACTGCGGTGCAAGGCGACGGGATGAGAAATGTCCTGCTGGAGAGGATAAGATAAGTATCTCCCTCAACAAGTGTCTCCCAACCCGGTCCGCTACGCAGTAGGTGGGCAAACGTATTCGCCACCTAGACTCAGACAAACCTCACCCAATGAACCCGGACACCCCTGCTAAGTCACTAAATGTACCAAACCACTTGGAGTGTCCTATGGCAGAGGTGTTGGTTATGCAATAAATGGTTCCCGGGGCAGCGGTACCCATATCCGCCTCCCAATTTGAAAAAAGTGATCAGCCGTCAAAGTGACGGTCGTGGTCTTTATAGGTATGGAGCAGTACCCGGTCTTTCTAGTGTTAACACACTTAACATTAAACTTAAAATGACAAAGAAAATCTCACCATGGAGATAAGAAAAACCAAACCCCGATTGAAATAATACTACGGATCAACTGGCGTGTTCAGACTTAAGAATGTCTTTTATATGATAAACTCCAAGTGTCTTACCATTCATATCAGATAACTGATATGCTACTGGAGAAATTTTTCCAATAATCTTGCTCCTAATGAATTTAGGCGCCAATTTTGCTGAAAAGTATTTACTTGCATCAGATAAAACGAATGATCGTCTCCAAACAGTGTCCCCGACCTTAAATTGAATATCTCTACGACGCAAGTTGTAGTACACCTTGTTGCGCTCGTATGACTGCTTTAAAGACGTTCGTACCTGAGAAAAGATGTCATTTAATTCTTCCAAACCTGATGCCCATGAGTCACGCTTAGCAAACGTAATTTCTTCAGCATTGAAATCAGTGCCTAAATAATCTTTTCCTGAAATGATGATCTCTCTACCAAAGTTCAGAAAGAACGGAGTGAATCCTGTGACTTCATGAACTGCAGTGTTAATGGCTAACTCGATTTCTGGAAGATGATTCGCCCAAGTTCTGTGGTCAATTCCAACATACTAACCAAGCGCTGCTACCAAAACCTTGTTAACACGTTCTACAGGATTGTGCTGGGGATGATATCTGCAGTTATAAAACAGGCGACGAATGTGAAATTTACTGGCCAAAGCTTTCATATCACGTGAAATGTATTGAGGGCCATTATCCAAAACAATGGTGTCCGGAACTCCAAACTTCAGGAAAATCTCGTTCTCTAAAATAGAAGCAATGTTCAAACATGTAGCCTTCCTCAGGGGGAAAAGCCTACTATACTTAGAAAAGAAATCAGACACTACCAACAGATAAGTATAACCTTTCTTGTACGAACTCGGATATGGCCCAAGAAAATCAGTTGCAATCATTTGCCAAGGGCGCTGAACCAATTTGGGATTACCCATGAGACCTGGCGGTAACAAATTAGTACTCTTGTAACCTAAGCAAGTCTGACATTTTCCGATGAAAGATTTTACATCAGCGGACATTTTAGGCCAATAATATTTGTGTCTAATTCTGTTCAGGGTTTTCAATATTCCGAAGTGGGCACAAGTAGGAGGGACATGGTGCTGTAAAATTAAACTATTCCTGAGTTCCTTAGGAACTACCTCTTTCCAGTCGTATGACCTATGTAAAGCTTCCATACTCTGGATATGTTTATAGAGCCTATCATTTGAAATTCTCCACGCCGGAAACTTCTCAGGGTTGGCCAAGATTTTTTCCTTTAATTTAACGTACCATTGGTCCGAGGTAGAAAAATTTTGACTAATAGTATTTACTTGCATATTTTTACATCAGTAATCTCTAAAAAATAGCTAAATATCTCAATCTCTTTAAATGACTTATTTTAATCTCACATTCCGAAGTACGATGGTTCCCAGCACCAATGACAGCCCGTTCCACAATCACAACCTCCCAAACCGCGGTTTTACGTCAACTGAGCGGCCGAAACTTCTCGAAGCATCGCCCGAGCACCCGTATCAAGGCGGCCAACAGCACCATACGAATTGTAACTAGAGATACGTCGCTAGCAGCAAACGTTACAATATCGCCTTAAATATTAAAATTCATTCAAGAAAGTGCGCCACTAAAATATTAACATGCCAAAATAATGATTGTCTCTGCATAGCAAATAAAAAATAAATAAAATATTTGGGTGTAATAATAGATAATAACCTTAAGTGGAAGACTCCAATTACCAATATTATAAATCGATTAAGAAAACTCATATACATATTTATTAATTTATGAAATATACTTAACTTAAAAATTCTTAAAAATATATACTACGCACTAGCCCATTCAATAATACAATACGGTCTCGTTGCGTGGGGAGGAGCTTACAAAACCTCAATTTTGCCACTGGAAATTACCCAAAGACTAATAATTAAAATTATTACTAGGAAACCATCAGATTATTCAACCTCCCAACTTTTTCAAGAATTTCAAGTCCCACCTCTAAAAAATACACATATTAAAAATACGCTGCTTCAAATACACAAAGGCTCTTCTAAGAAGTCGCACCACGCCATGGTACGCGTAGAGAGCAATAGACAAAACACAGTGGGTCGCTTAAGTACGCCATTAATGCATACCTGTTTTGCACAACACTTCTACACATACAACGGAGTGATGTGGTTTAATCAATTGGCAATGGAACTGAGATTGGAACCTGACCATAATAAATTCAAAAATAGACTAAATAATGATATCTTAAATAGTTTGGCTACATAGAGTCGCATTGGCAATTGATTAACAATACTTAATTGACAGTTTTTTTAAAATTTATTCTTTATTTTATATATATAAGTATTATTATTTTTTATTTATGCACATATATATTCGTGTTATACTTTTTAATTTTAATTTTTCGAAGAAAACTTCTTCTAAAAGGTTGTTACTTTGTGATGTCATTATTTATTTATTAAAAGAAAATAACTTAGTTTACATCACTTTATTTTTTTATATTTTATAATATCAACATGTTTCGTGAACCATGTTCACTTCTTCAGGAATAAAAGTATACTAAAGTTAAAAAATTAATTATAGATTACATATGGAGAGAAGAAATTGAAGGAGGGGGGAAGGGTTGACAATGGTGGGAGTTTCGAAGAATTGGGGATTACCAAGCTATTAGAAGTAAAAGGCCGGTTAAGTGGGAAGATATTTAAAACAGGGTTAACAAAAATTTTTTGCTTATTAATTATGTCAGCTTTGGAATTTACATTTTTTCTTATTTCTAAAATTTCTAAATTATTGATTTGCGATGTTTTATATCCTGTATGTAATATTTGAAGACCTGAATTTATGTCAAAGCTATGATCATATTTTAATAAATGGTCTGCGAACTCAGAATCGCTATTGCCATTTAGTGCTCTGAGGTGCTCTTTAACCCTAATCTCAAAGTTATATAAAACGAACTACAATCATTACAATTGAGTTTGTAAACCCCTGATTTTTTCGTTTTAATTTCGCTATCTTTATTGTTGAGTATATATTTCTTCAGTTTGTTATTTGTGTAAAACGCTGGTTGAATAGTACCGGGAATATTTTTACTAATAATTTTTGACGTATCGTTGTCGACAAATAAAATTCTACGCCAATGTTTATTGTTATCTTTAGATATAGGGTAAATATATAATTTGAAAAAATTCTGTTTAATTTTTTTATTTAGTATTTCATCTATCAAATTAGTAGAATAGCCATTATTAATTGCTATTTGCTTTATGAGATTTAATTCAAAATTGTAGTTAAGAGCTGACAAAGGAATTGTAATTAGTCTATTAATCATAGAGTGGAAAGCGGCTAGTTTTGAGAAAAGGGATGATTTGAAGAATTATGTATAACAATATCAGTACACGTATCTTTACGGAAAATATTGAAATCTATTTTTGTACCTGTTAATGTTAAATTTAAATCTAAGAAATTTAAGCTCTTATCTTTACCAATTTCCAGTGTAAATTTAATGTTTTTGTGTAATTTATTTAAAAAATTTAAGAACATGTTCAATTGTCTTTCTGAACCTAACCAAATGCAAAATATATCGTCAACATATCTTTTCCAACAATACACATTTTTGAGTAATAACGCGCCGCTATTAAAAATCTTATTTTCTAAATTATTTACAAAAATTTCTGAAATCAAAGGACTCGTACTACTTCCCATAGCTAAGCCATCCTTTTGTTTAAATATAGTATTATTAAATTGAAAGTAATTTTGTTTAAAAATAACATCAAATAATAAAGTAAAATCATGAATTAGGTCTTTCGGCAAATTTGAAGAATTTAACAAATTATAATTAATGGTTTTACTCTCTTCTATTGGAATACTTGGAAATAAATTAACTATATCGAAAGAAACCAACATAGCATGGTTAGGGATTTCCAAATCCTTTAAATAATTAACCAATTCTAATGAATTCTTAACGGTGTATGTTGGTTGGAAAACATTAGTATTAATAATTACATTATTTAATGTTGATGCTACTTTGAAAGTTGGGGCATTACAATTAGAAACGACTGGCCTAATTGGTTTATTCAATTTATGTATTTTTAACAGACTATAAAGCTTAGGAATCTGTGGGTTACTTAAAATTAATTTTTTATCATTTTTCAACTTTACAAAAATGTCACTTTTACAATTTTATTAAATATAGATTAATGTGTTTAAACATATATTTTCTCCAGACATGTTTAAAATGTCAAGTGATACCAAATTACGTAAATTTTAAGTTTAAATCATCTTCAAATGCGGCAAAAAAAGCCAAAGTGTGTTGGGTAAAAGAGGACTTAAAAAGTGGTTATAAAAAACGAAACGTCATTAAACTTCAACTTAAATTCTTACATATGGAATTAGCAAGTTTATTACACCCAGTGGAATGGGATTTGTTTGATGATCAAGTTAGATCTACTGCAAGTATCAAAGCATACAAAAAGAAACTTGTTCTAGACAAAAAAATAAAAAAATTGTGTGATAATAATAAAAAACTAAATCCGGAAGCATTAAAAACTGAAATAAATCAATATAAATTCCATAATCGAGTGATTAACATGTCTAATCATGAGTTCGCGGAGGAAGAGTTAAAATTATTAAATAAAGGACTTAATCATAACTTGCATTACAGTTCAAAAGTTTAAAATAAGTTAGAACTGGAGTTATTAGCAGTGGATTTGGACAATGCGCTAAATAAACAACCTAAATCATTTCATTATAAATGTGCCGAAGTGATAAAAAACATTAACACGAAAACAGTTTCAAATCGTGATAAAAACCAAAGTATTAGCGCGAACTTAAATATTGCTAAGAATTTTTCAAAAATTGTGAAGGAAGAAAATTTAATCGTTACAAAGGCTGATAAAGGGAACAGTGTTATTATTATGGATAGAGGTGATTACATAACCAAGACTATGGACTTTCTGCAAGGAGACAATTTCGAAATTATCCATATTAACCCAATTAATAAGTGTCAAGACATGTTGAAACAGTAAAAAATTGTAAAAGTGACATTTTTGTAAAGTTGAAAAATGATAAAAAATTAATTTTAAGTAACCCACAGATTCCTAAGCTTTATAGTCTGTTAAAAATACATAAATTGAATAAACCAATTAGGCCAGTCGTTTCTAATTGTAATGCCCCAACTTTCAAAGTAGCATCAACATTAAATAATGTAATTATTAATACTAATGTTTTCCAACCAACATACACCGTTAAGAATTCATTAGAATTGGTTAATTATTTAAAGGATTTGGAAATCCCTAACCATGCTATGTTGGTTTCTTTCGATATAGTTAATTTATTTCCAAGTATTCCAATAGAAGAGAGTAAAACCATTATTTATAATTTGTTAAATTCTTCAAATTTGCCGAAAGACCTAATTCATGATTTTACTTTATTATTTGATGTTATTTTTAAACAAAATTACTTTCAATTTAATAATACTATATTTAAACAAAAGGATGGCTTAGCTATGGGAAGTAGTACGAGTCCTTTGATTTCAGATATTTTTGTAAATAATTTAGAAAATAAGATTTTTAATAGCGGCGCGTTATTACTCAAAAATGTGTATTGTGGAAAAGATATATTGACGATATATTTTGCATTTGGTTAGGTTCAGAAAGACAATTGAACATGTTCTTAAATTTTTGAAATAAATTACACAAAAACATTAAATTTACACTGGAAATTGGTAAAGATAAGAGCTTAAATTTCTTAGATTTAAATTTAACATTAACAGGTACAAAAATAGATTTCAATATTTTCCGTAAAGATACGTACACGGATATTGTTATACATAATTCTTCAAATCATCCCTTTTCTCAAAAACTAGCCGCTTTCCACTCTATGATTAATAGACTAATTACAATTCCTTTGTCAGCTCTTAACTACAATTTTGAATTAAATCTCATAAAGCAAATAGCAATTAATAATGGCTATTCTACTAATTTGATAGATGAAATACTAAATAAAAAAATTAAACAGAATTTTTTCAAATTATATATTTACCCTATATCTAAAGATAACAATAAACATTGGCGTAGAATTTTATTTGTCGACAACGATACGTCAAAAATTATTAGTAAAAATATTCCCGGTACTATTCAACCAGCGTTTTACACAAATAACAAACTGAAGAAATATATACTCAACAATAAAGATAGCGAAATTAAAACGAAAAAATCAGGGGTTTACAAACTCAATTGTAATGATTGTAGTTCGTTTTATATAGGTAGAACTTATAGAAACTTTGAGATTAGGGTTAAAGAGCACCTCAGATCACTAAATGGCAATAGCGATTCTGAGTTCGCAGACCATTTATTAAAATATGATCATAGCTTTGACATAAATTCAGGTCTTCAAATATTACATACAGGATATAAAACATCGCAAATCAATAATTTAGAAATTTTAGAAATAAGAAAAAATGTAAATTCCAAAGCTGACATAATTAATAAGCAAAAAATTTTTGTTAACCCTGTTTTAAATATCTTCCCACTTAACCGGCCTTTTACTTCTAATAGCTTGGTAATCCCCAATTCTTCGAAACTCCCACCATTGTCAACCCTTCCCCCTCCTTCAATTTCTTCTCTCCATATGTAATCTATAATTAATTTTTTAACTTTAGTATACTTTTATTCCTGAAGAAGTGAACATGGTTCACGAAACATGTTGATATTATAAAATATAAAAAAATAAAGTGATGTAAACTAAGTTATTTTCTTTTAATAAATTTTAATTTTAATTTTTAATAAACTTATTATGTCCTTGCCTTTACACACGAGTAATGGCACTCTCGTAAAGGTTATATATTGTATACATATATGAGTTTATACAGTTTTTTAATCAATGTTGCATGTTTAATTACTCATGATTATGTTACATGTGTATGTATACAAAAAACTAAAAAAAAAAAAAAATGTTGAGTCTGCTGATATCCGCTCACGAATATGTGGGAGTTTTCACCATCTTGCTAATCTTCCCGCGTGCTGTTAAACACGTCCGCTACACCTTCCTATTGCTGTGGAACTGATTTCTTCAAACAATGAAATAACTTAGATCTCAGCAGTATATGCATGAATAGAAAAATCCTAGTCCGAGCTAGCGGATACTCAAGGTTTGGTTTAATGATTAATCTGTTACTGGCTTCAAGAAAAAAATATTTTTATTTATGGAAATTTCTTGTCGTCCCCTACCAGTTAATGATATTTTATATACTGGAAACTCCCTGGTGTTACGACAAATGTAAGACCGCAAGTCGCTGGTTTAGAGCTAAATCTACTGCGAGTCAGCATGTGTCTCGTCAAGTGTACTTTTCAAAACATAGGTAGTAGGTAGTGGAAGCATGTTAAAGGTGTTTCTTCACTGCTCGTCATCATGTGTCCGGTCTACTGTTCGTTCTTTCTGAGAAGATGATTAATTGCAGTCGGAACAATAAAAATGTTTTCTCCACTGTGAGTCGTAATGTGTTTTGTCAAATTTGCCTAACAAGAACACGAATAATTGGATTCAGAATAAGAAAACGGGTTTTCTCCACCGTTAGCCATCATGTGGATCGTCAAATGTCTCTTTTGAGAACATGGACAGTTGCAGTCAAAATGTGAAGAGGGTTTTTCTCCAACGTGCATCAACATGTTTCTCTCCTTTTAGTGTTGCTCGTTTCCATTTCATCAAGTTTCATCACAACGGTGCTAAAGAATTTTTTACTTCAAAAACATAGTGTGCAATCAAAGATATTAAAATACAGAAGAGATATGCTATGGTGTCCGCGCAACTGTCGCCGGACTACGCGCTAATTTACGTAGTTTTCATACAAAAAGAATTTGCTCATTTCGTTGATTTTTTGAAAATGTGCATTAATATTGGTTTACAATATATTTTGAATAAGGAAAGAATTCGTTCATTTAGTTTAACGTTGGTTTGGTTTATTCTTTAATTATTTGTTCTTTTAGATTATTTGTTAATTGGTAAACAATATCGGCGACACCCGGAAGCGCAGACCCACATAGTAAAAACAGCAGATAGCACGTCTACTTATATTTCAATATCTTTGTGTGCAATTCACAAGCTGTAGAAGTGAAACCTTCAGAAAACTAAAGTAGACAAGAGTGGGGACGCTACGAAGCCCTGAGACTGCTTATACTATCATTCATTAAATTTATATATAAGAAAAGGTAAATAACTATAGTCAGTCCTTGAAAAAGGTTTCTCCACAATGTGTTTCGGCTAATTGTTCCACTGTGCGTCAAAATGTGCTTCTTCAAATTTCCCTTAAATGAACATGAATTACTGCGTTGGAACATGAAAAAGATTTTCTCCCCTGGGCGTCAATGGTGTTTTGTCAACTGTCTCTTATGAGAAGACGAATAGTTGCGGTGAAACAAAAACAATTTTTTGGCGCTGTGCATCAATATTTATTTCGTCAAATTGCTCTTAAAAGAACACGAACGGATCATGAAAAGATTTTTATGACACTGGGCATCAACATGTGTCTTGTCAACTGTCCTTCCTGAAAATTTAAATCGTTGCCGTTGGAACACGAAAAAGGTTTTCTTCAGTGTGAGTCAACATGTGTCTTGTCAATTGTCCTTTTCGAGAACATGTATAACTGCAATCGGGACACGAAAAAGGTTTTTCACCATTGTGAGTCCGCATGTGGATCATCAAATGACCTTTGCTAGTAGACACATAACTGCAGTTGGGACATGAAAAAGGTTTTTCACCACTGTGAGTCCGCATGTGTGTCGTCAAATTAGATTTGTTAGTAGATGCATAATTGCAGTCGGAGCATGAAAAAGGTTTTTCTCCAGTATGAGTAAGCATGTGTAATGTCAAACTTCCCTTTCGAGAACATGAATAACTGCAGTCGGAACAAGAAAAAGGTTTTTCTCCAGAGTGAGTAAGCATGTGTATCGTCAAATTTCCCTTTCGAGAACATGAATAACTGCAGTCGGAACATGAAAAAATGTGAGTCAACATGTGACTTGTCAGGTGTTCTTTTCGAGAACCCGAATAGTTGCAGTTGGAACAAAAAAAAAGTTTTTCTCCACTGTGCGTCAACAAGTGTTTCGCAAAATCTCCCATTTGAGAAGATGAAAAATTACATTTAGAACATGAAAAGGTATGGGTGAACAGGTGCAGTTCTAATTGTGACTTATCAGAGCAGCAGTAGTTACAATGGGGACAAGAGATTAAAGGTACTAATCGTTTTTCCGTAGGATCCTTCTTCAGATCTGTCAGTAAGTCTGAAAAAGAGAACAAACAACGCTGAACAATTATAAGCATAGTTAAATTACTTTTAAAATAAGAGTACCGAAAAATAAAGGTACGACGCAACGTTGAATATAACAAATTTAATTCGTTTTACCTGTTCTCTGGGAAATTATTTCAGTGCGTTCAAAGCATTCCTTTTTCACGTCCGGCAGGTTAATGTCAATTTTCATATAAGACTGTACCTCTTCATGTACTTCTCGGGGTCCAGTAATGGTAGCCGTATCTAGATGAATGCTACCTGGAAAAACAAAACAACAACACTTACATTGATCGTTTATATGCCAAGACGTTCAGCCTAACTTTTCAAAACCATCCCCCTCTCCGAGAGTTCTACAACATCAACACACATTTTATTAAAATATCAACGATTAAAGATAAAATTAATGTACAATTTTTTTTATAAATAAATCATAAGACGAAGTTGCACTCCCATGAGTTATCAAAACTCATTAAGGGATCGCCAATTGGTTCTTTTGAAAAGTTAAACCCAATCCAACCCAAAATGCAGACGAAATATATAAAGAAAATGTAATGTCTGTGTGAATTGTATGAGTGCAAGCGAGATAGCATGCTTGCGCGAATCTATATAAGGCGATGTGTGCTAGATCCGTCCTCTTTTGTGTTAGGCAGTTCCACAATAAATACTAGTACAGTATTCCGTTACTCTCTCTTCTTTGAATACTACCTACCAATATTCGTCTACAGTTCCAATGTAAGTCCGCTGGACCTTACAACAGACTTACCCTGTAGAGCTGATATCAACATATCGCAACCGATATTTCAACTGGCGCAGCCGAAAGTAGCCGACTCCATAACTGGCTAAGTACCTGAATACGAAAACTGAAGAGAGGAGATTGTTGCGACATTAAAAAAAATTATTGCATGGAGGACGCACCCAAGAAGACGCCATCACAAGGCCGTGCATAAGAGCCTGCATCCTTATTGCAGTATTGAGGGATAGAATTTGGCGTTGGTATGCTAGCATTGCATGCAGTAAGAAGAAGACGGTGACAGGTGACCATCTACGGAAGAATTAAGCCGGAATCTGGGGCAAGGGCTCAGATTCTGTCGCTGCAGCCATTCAAGCGGGACCGGACAAAGGGCTGGATTCTGTAGCTGCAGGGAGACGGACACGGGCAATCAGCGGTCGAAAGAGACGGCTGGTGACGGAGATCCGGAAGCTGTGTGGGGAGACGCTTTGGAACGGCGAGGTTCTGGAGCGGATTCTGCGGAGCTGAGATAAGTTTTTTAATCAAAATTTGTTTCAGCTCTTATTCCCGATGGATGCGATTTGCAAAAGTCTGGGGGCATTCTGTCACAAGACAGGAGTGTGGTCCCTGTTCAAGGAGAGATTGGATCAAGCTCTCATATTATATGATGAGAAAATTTTGTAACCTGAACGTAAAAAAGCGTTCCTCTTAAATAATCTCATCGAAGATACCTTTTCATTGCTAAGCGATTTGTGTAAAACTTTAAAAAAAGTTGCGATGGGCAGTCCGTTGTCGCCAGTACTCGCCAACTTCTAAATGGAGAAGTTTGAGGAAGTGGCACTCGACACAGCGTCGGCTGTTCCCAAAGTATGGTGGCGGTATGGCGGTATGTATTAATAGAGACCCCGGAGCTAAGCTCAATAGTTCTTGGTATCCGGTAATTGACGGCTACATCAAGGCTAAACGTAAAAAACATGTTGAATTATATTGTAGCGCCAGCTCGTAGAGGAGTGGAGCTGCCGACACGGTATCGCTCCTATGTAGATAAGTACAAACATTACCCCTAACTATTACCATCTGCCCTGATGATGGACACTGTAACGCTGTCCAGAACGTTGGCTAGAGAAGGAGGTAGTGCAACACGGCATAATATCCCAAAAACTAATAACAAAAAAAAACTAATACAAGATGTTTACATACAAAATACATGACAAGATTTAAAAAAGATACAAACTGCGCCTATCATATCTGGATGTACAAAGTTTAGTACTTGAAGATTATCAGGACAGCTATCAGAACAGAGTTTGTACCTACTTATGACTCGTTTTCAAAATAACATTTGAAAAAAACAGGATTTCAATATATCGTTTTGAGATTTGTTAGACACCTGTCTAAATTCTGCAGGCAATTTGTTTTAGTTAGTGTAGGCAATGTATTATAATGATTTCTGTTCGAACTTTGTTGAGTGTATTTTTGATATATGTAGGTTATTGCAATGGCGTAGCGTAGAGGGGTGGGGGGGGGGGGGGGGCGGCCCGCCCCAGGCGGCACGTTTAAGGGGGGCGGCAAATTTTCACAATAAATAATAATCAAAGATATAAATCAAATTGATGATTTATGTAGAAAGTGTTTAACTTTTCCGGAAACTATAGAACATATTATATCGGGATGTTCTATATTAGCGCCGTCAGAGTATACATTTAGGCACAATCAGGTTTTAAAAATAATCCACCAAAGTTTGGTGGATTTGGTGGATCCACCAAAGACTGCCGTAATAGAGTACCATATTATGAATATGAACCAAATCCATTTTTAGAAAATGAATTTTATAAAATATATTATGATAAAACTATACTAACAGACAGAACAATTAGTCATAATAGACCTGATATAGTTTTACATGATAAAATTTAAAAAAATAACTTATATCATTGATGTAGCTATTCCAAATTCCTGTAATATTAAAAAATCTGTTTCTGAAAAAATAAGAAAATATACAGATTTAGGAAAAGAGATTAAAAGAATTTGGCATTCTCAGCCTATAATAAAATATTACCATTTGTCATTTCGGCTACTGGCATTATACCTAGGTCTCTTATTCAAAATTTAGGCGTATTAGATTTGTCAAAGAATATATATTAAAAAATGCAAAAATCAGTAATTTTAAATACATGTAGGATTACAAAAGATTTTTTTTAAATATTTGTATTGAGGGATCAGTAGGATTTATAGGTCAAATTAGGAATTCCACAGAGCCGAACCATTTGATATGAAAATATCTGGAGTCGGTGAATTATTTTCCCATTTGGTCTCTGGTAGGTTGACATGTTGTTCTTGTATTGTTTTGTATTTATAATACTTATATAGTGGAATTGCATAGCGTGGTTTGACTAGATGATCATTTGAGGAAGTGTGTGAAAGGGTTTAGTTTTTCCTGTTGGGAAAATTTAACCCGGACATTTAAATCTGGTGCGTAAATATTTCTAAACATTTAAATCATTTCGTTTTATATTTTTGACGCACCTACGATTCGGATCGATTGAAATGAGCACGGAATTAATTTCAGTAAATCAAGTTTTTTTTTCAAATGTTTAATAATTATTTGAAAATGTTCTACGATATTTTCGTTTAAGAATCCTAGTCTTTCCTTTATTATTTATTCTAAATTTCGATAATTATATTTTTAAGCTGCAAATTTCGTATGCAAAACCGTACGCATATTATGAGGGTAATACTAAATAAAGCTGGGAACTCCCAAACAGATTCACTCTTAACTAAAACCAGAATTGTGTTCAGAATGTAACGATTGAATTGTAGTTGTGTATTCATCTGCTGACACATTTCGAAGGAAAACATTCTCTTATTCGATGTGTTATAAAGTTTTACTTGCAGGGTATTTATTTAATACCAGAATCAAAGAAAAAACCATTCTCATGTTCTGAGTGTAGTTTTAATTCACCGCATACAAACTAGTTTTGTGTTCAGAATACAACAATAAATTAAATAAAGAGTTGCAGATTCATGGTGAATACCGTGTAAAGCTTTACATTTGAGTTGCATACCAAATGCTGCAAAATTCTAATTAATTGATTGTTCCGTCTGTAACTATTATTTGGGAACTAACGCAGAAGCAATCATAAGTTAAAACCTGCCTTGCGTTCTAAACACGGTGTAAAAGTTTGAGATGCGAAATCCTTTTACATGATTACCATTATCGATTTCGGACAGCAAATATAAAAAATACTCGTCAAATGAGATCGAAATAACATTTTTAACGATATCATTTTTTTTGGTAGCAAAACCCCAGATACTCGAAAGGTATGCCAAGTGGTAGTGAATCATAGCATAGTACAATGATCGCAGTATGGCTGTGGGAAGCAATCTACGTAGTCTGTACATTACACCGGTCTCCGGAGCAATCTTTGATATAACATGGTAAAAATGGTTTTTCCATGTAAGCCGTTAGTCAATTAAACCTCTTAGATACTTCGCGACATCTGTTTGTTCCAGTTTGTTTATTCCCAGGGAAATCCCGAATAGCACATAGTGAGTCTTTTTAATATTAAGGCTAAGTTCACTAATTCTCAGCCACTCGGTTAGATGAGCCAAATCCCTTTCCATGTCCTTTACCATTTCGTTTAAATTAGTATTATGACAGAATAATATTGTATCATCAGTATAAAGTTGAAGTGTACCTTTCACTCCCAATTTTGCATTATCATTTATATAAATCAAAACTAATAATGGCCCGAGAATCGAGCCCTGTGGTACATCACATGTTATATTTCTATGATCACATGATTCTTTTCCAATAACAACCGAACAGCACCTACCCGTAAGATAACTAGATAAAAGTTTTAGATTGTTGCCCACGATGCCCAGATATTCAAGCTTTTTTAACAGAATCTTATGATCAACCGTATCGAACGCCTTTTTGAGGTCTATGAAAATGCGCGCTGCATATTTTCCTTGATCTAAGTGTTTTTGAAGAGTTAGTATAAAATAAAAGGCAGCACATTTCGTGTTGGAGAATTTTCTGAACCCATATTGTCGAGGCGTGAGAATATTATTAATTGTGAGATATTTTGTTAGTCTATTTTTGATTACATGTTCAAATACTTTGGAGAAGAATGAGAGTATTGATATTGGACGATAATTAGATATTATAAGCATTGGGCTAGATCGAGAGATGTTTATATTATTTATAAATATATCTATATCCATCGGGTAACCTGGCTATTGAATAGCATTATTTCTCGTACATAAAGCAGTTTAAAATAAGACATTTGATTTAGAATAAAAAATTATAAGCCTCGCCGCTAGCACTGTCTAGAAGGATTGACATGGGAATAAAATAATAAAAAAAAATATTATTCAACCTTTCTAAAAACCTTAAGTTTTAAAAATTATTTATAACATTAATTGCAAACAAAACACAAATTGTATTCAAAATAAAATACTTTCGCGTAAATCCAGTCACGCCATGGTTTTTTGCAGATTCTAACAATCAAAATTTTCTTTAAGGGAATATAAAAATTAAGTCCTTATGTATGGCACTGAAACGTGGATCTTGCAGAGGAAGGAAGACGAAGAAGGCAAACATGTGGTAAAAACATGTAACCAGGATAATGTAAGTATAATGAAGAAGAATAAGAAAGGGACGCATAGATGATTGGATATAAAGTGCAAATGAACGAAGAAAGGAGTATTAAAATTTAACTAATGGTAAGCTGAAATAAATTTTAAGCCATACTGTAGCCTAGTACTGGACTGTGTCATATATTTTAATATATTTAATTTTATTTATTTGCTATAAAAACACATTTACATTAAGGAAGCTTTGACTGCCCAACTAGGAAGGTCTCCCGTTATTGAACAGTCAAATTGACATGCTTTGTACATATTAGCTACGCACTTACATGATGTTTCATATACCTAGTATTAAATAAAGTTAAAATTCACAAATTCCATTTACATGGTTATGCTGGAATTTATTTTGGAAGAATTTCGGTCTTTTGGAAATATCGTTGCCCATGGTTATTAATATTAAGATGAATGATTACGGAATTAACACGAACACTTACAGGGACAGGAAAAGGTTTTTCACCACTATGAGGTGTCTTGTCCTTCCCTTTTGAGAGCGTGAATAGTTACAGACGGAACAAGAAGATAGTTTTTTTCCGCAATGAGCCAACATGTGTATCGTCAAATGTCTCGAATGAAAAATTGCAGTCAGTTCACGTAAAAGAGCCCCCATTATTCCCGTCAAAATTCCCTTTTGAGAACTTGAATAGTTGCAATCGGAACATGAAAAAAGTTTTTCCCCAGTGTGAATGCGTAAGTGCGCATCTAACTTTGACCAATAACAGCATATTATAAGTAGTTGGAATGGGGACAAAATAATAATTTTTGTGAAGAATGTTTCTTCAAAATTGTCAATAATATAGTTTAACAAGTAGGTAAAAGCACAATTTTTTTTTTTAAAGTATAAAACACTAAAGTTCGATTTATTAAATCTAACAAAGCATTTAGGTTTTACCTGCCGTCTGTGTTCTTCTTTCTACGAAGTCCTTTTTGACAACCGGCAGGCCGATGTCAATTTCCACAAATGGAATTCCCACTTCATCTTCTTCTCGGGGTTGTGGTTCCGTCTTGATGATAGGAGTCTCCGCAATTATGCTTCCTTGAAAAACAAAACAACAACACGTATATTGTCGTCCCCCTCCGGGAGTATAATACATTCTATCTCCCCAAAAAAATTAGGAAGAAAGCTGAATTAGTGAATGCTGTTACATTTACTTAGAGGAGTGGGAAACCATCACTGTTTTAACACAATCGCTATGATATTTTGCGTACTTTACAAAAGTTCCAAATGTTTTTTGTTTAAAAAAGTGTTTTGAATTTGCTCTCTCTTTTAGAAATCAGTTTCTCACTACAGACCGACCACCGCAGCACGTTAAATGCTTCGTCCTCAAATATTATAAGAAAGGGTTCAATAAGGCATTTTGAAAACGTTTTATTTTAGCATTAACATTTAATTTGATGAGTGCAGGAGATGTAAGTTCATTTGTAATAATTAAAATTAAATAAATGTTTTACCCGCCGTTTGAATAATGTTCTGAGAGTGCTCCAAGGCTTCCTTTTTAATATCTGTCAGTTCAGTGCCAGTTTCTGAAAACGGAATTTTAAAAACTTCTTCTTTAGTCCCTGGTTCTTCTTTGATGGTGATTCCCTCTGGATAAGAATGCTCCGTTGTACTAACTTCACCTGGTAACAGAAAAACTTAATTTAAAATTGAAAATATACACTAAACAGGGCCCTTGATTTGTTGTTTGGCTCTTAAATATTTTACTCTCGAAATGCATCATCATAAATACATGCTTACGGTCGCATTATGATTGCGCCTCAGAACCGTTCATTGTTAATGTCGACATCATGAGAACGGGTCGTTTCGTAGAGAGTTTGTCAAAAACGGTTCGAATGTAGAATGCTCTGCCAGCAACTACCTTTTATAGTTCAATTAATGCTGGACTCTTAAATGTACGAATTACAGCAGACCCTAACGACAACCGATACTGTCATCCCGGACCTCCCTCATAACCTTACCCAAAAGTGGGATAATATAGTCCCCTCGTCTGCACACCGCACAGGAAGGGGGGCACTCCGAGTCGTCACGTATTTCATAAAGAATGATAAATATAGATAGCATTACCCAACAGAATAGCGTGCGTAGAATCGATAAAGGTATGAGCATATCGTTTCAGCCAAGCAAAAACCTTCAGTTTTTCGCGTGTTTCACAATTATGTACCATAAAAACAATAATGAAATACCTGAATTGTTTTCGGAAATGAATTCCGAATATTCTTTTTTGATAAATGGATAGTCTACATCGATTTCCGTAAGTATCACAGCAACACTCTCTTCCGCACTTGTGCCTGGTTCTAACTTGATGGCGGTGGAATCCATGCTTTTATGTAAGGATCTGGTTAATCTGTTTAGCTTTAAATATGTAACGAGGTTGGAGGATTTCTTGAAAGATGGATGGATTATTTCCTTTCAAGTAAACGATCAAGTAAACGTTCGGAACGAGTAGAGAAAAAATGACATAACCAACAAGAAAAGTGACAGCAAGCACGCAGAGATTAATCCATAGAAATTACGAAGAAACCCAAGTGTTGCCGTTACAAAGCTTACATTGTCGAACTGCTCCATGGTAAAAACTGTCACGAGCAAATGACTCTATGAATATTTTCTTAAATTGTTCTTTGTCCACTTTTTGTGTCTTGTATTTACTCCTTATCAAGAATAGACATCAACAAGCTTAATATACTTTACACGCCGAAATACAGAAAACAATGTCGTAAGTATGTTTATTTATATACTAGATCTTTTCAATTTGGGAGGCGGGAATGGGTACCGCCGCCCCGGGAACCTTTATTGGATAACCACCACCTCTGCCATAGGTCACCCCAAGTGGTTCGCTACGTTTGGTGATTTAGCAGGGGTGCCCGGATTCATGGGGTGACATTTGTCTAGGTCTTGAAAACGGATGACCAGGACACACTAAACCCCAGATCTACCCACCCCTTAAACCCTTTTCCTTCAAGGAACTCTCCTCTCCTTCCTTTCCCACAAAAAAACTCCACTCAGCATCCCCAAAGATGACATAGGCCCTGAGGGAAATTATTTTCCTCAGGACCTTCTGTGTGGAGCTCATGTAAAAAAAAAGATCTGCTCTCCAAGTACGGCTTTAGCCATTAGCAACTTCTGAATGGTGTATTTTTCCAAAGTGATACTGAGATAATCTAACATTCAGACGACAATAAACCCACCCTTGACCCACACAATAATTACAGCATTCAAAATTTAACAGTTCTACACCTAAAATAAGTCATTTATGTTGCTGTTGAACGGTTTAAGTATGCTTTTGCAAGTCATGTTCGCGAACTCAACATTACATTAAGTCCTTTGAGTGGTCTCTCTTCTATCATTTAATCGATGTAAGCCACTGTCAGACATATTTTTTTTATTTCAATTCGCACTGCAAAACCTTAGATTTGCTTAGGTTTTATGCAAACACAATTCCCTTTTAAAAATGTAAAGCACAATGTCAAGTGAATCCATTAAATTTAATGCTTTTGATTTTTTCAATCAATTGAATGACTCATATACGTATAATAAATAAGCTGATGACTCGTACATGTGTATTGGTTTTACAAGTAGAGTGGGAACGGAGGGCAATACGATTTTTCCCGGTTGTATTTTCAACTTTTGCGATATATTTGTAACCTACTCGTCTTACTAATAAATCTGCCCTGCTCCTTTGTATTCATTTGATATATATATTTTTTTTTTTTTTATTTAAAAAAATACATACGTATACAGATTCATAGTAAAACATTTGGTTCTTAAGGCTAATAACAATATGTAAATTTCTTTTTAATGAAACTTCACAATTCAAAAGAGAAAATATTTCTCGTGCTTGAATTTTGGAGTGCCATTGTAAAATGCATAGTTACACAGAGTATGTTATTACAAGTACTTATATTAATAAAATATATATTCATGAAGACAAGTGGACATAATAACTGACAATATTGTCAGAGTAGGTACATATAATAAAGTTGTAACAATTTGGTGCCTGCAAATAATGCGTATGTACTTGCTTTCAATTAAATATGGTGATGAAATATTTTTAGAGATTATGTCCTAGTTTATTTTTTTTGTTGTTATTATTGTGATGGTGAATTTAAAACTTATAATTAGTGTCGGGTTGGTCTATTAGTGTTTTTATTTGGGATTTAAAAACTTTATAATTTTTTTCAGACTTGATTTTATATGGGAGAGCATTGAAAAATTTTATACCTTGATAAGCATAATGGTGTTGGGAAGCACTCGTTTTAAATTTTGGAATTTCTAAATTGCCCTGTGATCGTGGTCGGTTGTTTATGTTTGTGAATGTTATTGTTGATGAATTGAAATGATCTTTATGAGTTTGCAATAATGAGTTCTTTTTGAAAATTTTATTAAGACTGAGAACCCTAAAAGAGTCAAATAGCTGTGTTGTTGGAAATACAGATGGTTTTCGTAAGATGACTTTCAAAATCAACCTCTGTACCCTTTCTACAGGTAAGAGGTTTGTTTTGAAAGTCCCACCCCACCCGATTATACCATATTGTAGTATAGATTGGGCAAGAGAGAAATAGATAGTTTTGATCATATTAGATGATAAGATGTTTCTCAGTCTAATAAATATGTATATAAGTTTTCTTATTCTGGTTACTGTATTTTGGATTTGTTCTTTCCATTTTAAGTGTCTATCTACTATGACACCCAAATACTTTATACTATTTTTGCAAGTTATTGGTAGGCAATTTTCATCGTTGCATTCCTTTTTATTTTCACACTGTGATGAATGGATTTTAATAGTTATATTGTTCTCGAAATTTTTTTCTTTCAAAGAAAAAGGAATAAAATAAGTTTTCTCCGTATTAAGTGAGAGACAATTTAGGTCAAACCATGTTTTGAGTATGTTTATATTGATATTTGCTATACTCATTGTTTCCTCCCATGATTTCCCTTTAGTGATAACTACAGTGTCGTCTGCATAAGATATGATATCTCCAACTATGGGAAGAGTGAACATTTGATTTACATATATAATAAAAAGGATAGGACCGATGACAGTTCCTTGTGGTATACCAAATGATGAGGTTTTAGGTTCACTTAGTGTATTATTTATTTTGACGTATTGTAATCTCTCTTTTAGATAGCTTTGGAACCATGACAGTACTGTTCCGTCCAATCCAATTTGCATGAGTTTCTCATTTAGTTTGGAGTGTGATATGCTATCAAATGCCTTGCGTAAGTCGATGAATATACCAAGACACTTTTCTCCATTATCTAATTTTTGTATTATTGTTGAAGTTAATTTAGCAATTGCATCTTGAGTGCTGAGATTGTCCCTAAACCCAAATTGGTTTGGGCTCATTATCTTTTTTTCTTTTATGTAATTGTTGAGTTGTTTTTTAACAATTTTTTCATAGATTTTTGCAATGTTTGATGTGAGTGCTATGGGACGATAGTTGGAGATATTTTTTTCATCTCCAGATTTATAAACAGGGGTGACAATAGTCTTCTTATAGTTGTTCGGGAATACACCCTTCTTTAGACTTACATTTATTATATGAGCAATCGGTTTGCTGATTATCTCATGAACGGCTTTTAATGTTTTTACGGTTATATTGTCATAGCCAGGGCTTGCTGATCCTCGCAAACCCATTACAGCGCTTTCGACTTCCTTATCAGTTACTGAAGCAAATGTGTGGAAACCTTCTTCAATAGTTGAGTTGTGCTCTGGTTGTTGTGTTTGTTTGTTGTCTAGGATAATATTACGAGCAAGATTAGGGCCGACATTAGCAAAATATTCATTATAAATGTTACCACACAGTTTTGGATTTTTTTCGACGTCAGTGTTGATTCCGTGATGAGTAATTTCTTTAGGTAACTTTTTTTTCGTGCTTTTGTTGGTTATTGTATTGATGATTTTCCAAAACTCTTTGCTGTCTTGACCAGCATTTTTTATTTTATTACGAAAATACTTTTCTTTTGTCAGTCTAATTAAAAGCGCAAGTTTGTTACGGTATTTCTTGTAGAAGGTGTTGATTTTTTCATCATTAGGGAATTTTCTAGACTGGTGGTAGTATTTTTCTTTATTTCTGATTGAAATTACTAGTCCATGGGTTATCCATGGCTTTATCAATCTGTGTTTAGATTTTGGTTTAGAAACAATTATTTGTGTGGATAGGTTTATGTGATTTTGGAAAACTGTTTCGAAATTCTCAGCACAGGTATTTGGATTTTCCGATTCAAATATTGATGTCCAGGTTTCCGTTTTAAGATTTGTTCTTAAAATTTCCATATTTAAATATTTTTTTTCACATTTTTTCTTGTCAATTTTGTCAGAGTTGGAACTTCTTTTATCAATGTTGGTAACAAATATACAGGTATAGTGATCGGTTATGCTGGTTTTCCATAATATTGACATGTTTTTTTCATTGTTATTTGAGTTGCACCATATGTGATCGATGCAGGAAGGAGTTTGTCCACTGACATTCCGTGTTGCATTATTTATAAATGATTTATAGTTTAGCGATGTCATTACATTTATATAATCTTCCTTTACCTTACCCTTTGCCCCAATCAAAATGTTCATGTTAAAGTCGCCTGTGACAACGTTACAAGTACCTTTTAGTTGTAGCAATAACTGTTCCAATTCTATAATAAAACTGTTAGGGTTCGATCCGTGTGTGCGGTAGATAGCTATGATATTGTATATAACTTCATTCACTTTTAAGTTCAGTTTTAGACAGTTAGCAAGCTTCATGTTGATTTCAGTGATTGTGACGTTATTGTGTTTGTTTAAGATGAAAACAGCAATACCACAGTTCTTATTAATATGTGTTGTGGACGAATAATATGTATAGTCAGGGATCTCGTACAGTGCGGTAACATTATTTATATTTAAGTGTGCTTCTGTTAAAACAATGAGGTCCGGTAAAGTTTCAAGGAGATTTAATGTTAGTACAAATTCTTCGAAATTTTTTTGCAAACTTCTGACGTTTTGGTGCAGAACAATGAATGCATTTGGAACGTTTTTTAATAGTTTATTACATTGTTTTGAGTCTTCGCAAGTGTATTGTGAAACATCTGTTAATTTATCAATTTCCTCGGTTAGAAAATCATCCATAACTTATTCATAATCGATTCTTTGCTGTGCTATGATAGACATTCTTTTCCGGTAAGTACATATTTCACTATTTGCACTATGTTGGGTATTGTTTTTTGTTCCGAATAATTTGTTGTTATTGTCACAGTTGTAGCATTTGACACTATCTTTACTTTTTTCGCATTCGCTAAATTTGTGATTTTTTGAGCAATGTATGCATCTGGGCTTATTCATTTTATTTAGGCATTTAATGGATGTGTGTCCGAAACCAACGCAATGATAGCACTGCATCAAAGGGTCGCAATCCTCTATGTGCGCCCGGACAAAGCCTATATTGATTCTTTGTTTATGTAGTAGCATTTTCCGAATAGGGCCTGTTGTTTCAATTATTATATTACGGAGTTGATCACTTTTTCTATTTTTCAATATTTTCGTTACTTTAATGGATTCATTTGTAATATCACTAAGTTCACTGTTTTGTAGAATAAGATCGTTTAGGAAATTATCTTCGTTATACTCCCCACCGACACCTTTAATAATCATGCACGGTCTCTTCTTTTTTAATTCCGTTGCTGATATTCCATTTTTATTTTTATTTATTTCTGCCTTCAGTTTTTCAGCATCTTCTTTATTTGAGCAGGTCATAATTATTTTATTATTTGTTGCTTTTTTTATTCCACTTATTCCAATTCCTAGGTTAGGCGCCTTTATTGTTTTTGTGATAATACTCTTTATGTCTTCAGATGTTTCTTTGCCTTCAGCGGTGATTAAGACAGCAAATTTGGGTTCTTCGATTGGAATCATCCTTTCTTTTAGAACCATTGCATAGGATTTTTGTTCATTATTTTTTTCGAGCTTGATGATTACTTTTTTTTGAAGTTCAATAATTTGTTCTTGGAAATGGTTTTTTTCCCGTTTCCATGCTTCTTCTAGTAGTTGGATCGTTTGTTCCAGATTATTTCTAATTTTTGTGTCCTTTACGGTCGATATGTTTTTTAGTTCACTTTTAATGTTTTCTATTAATGTTAGTACATCCATTTTTTATTAAACTTAAGTGGCGTGCGGACGCACGTCACTCCAGGTCGAACTACAATCGAGTACTATATAATTTTTGATGCGATAGATCGAAAAACTGTATATAATACTTATTTAGGATAATCCAGATCACTTCTGAGGCATGTATATTTCATTCCAACTTAAAGAGTTTACTCAATATATACACCGCTCTTAAATAGGATTAATTTATGATTGTTCTGTTGTAGGTCTAATTTATTTTGATTTGGGACCAATTACCCAAACGTTATCACTGAAGACCATGGATCTTCCCAAACCAGAGAGTGTTTCCATCAAGGTGGAACCAGGATTCCAGGAAGAGGGTGGAGATGAAATGCCGTACGCGGATATAGATATCTACCTCCCGGATGTGAAGAAGGAATGTTTGTTGTATACTGCATGTACTTCGACAGCCAGTAAGTTGCATAGCAAAAGTAAGAAAATGTTGAATGTTGATTAAGGGTGTTCTGAATTCTTGTGCGTTTTGGAATATTTAAAGACAATATACTTGCTCGTTCGCGTCTTCTGTTGCCGTTCGTTGATTAATTTCATAATTAATTTAAATGTCAACTTTGAAACTTACATTGCTCACAAAAAAGATCCCGTTTGCTCAGTTTAGACTTCATTGGAACATTATCTAAGTTAGGTGAAAAATAATATAAGAATAACGAGTAAGTATATATTATAATTGACGCAAGAAAACATTATTGCATTGACAATAAACAAATATACTCCGTTTAGAAGATGCTTATGAATAAATTATGTTTCCTTCCTAAAGCATTGGCCACTGAAGCGGACAACTCGGGTTTTTTATTATATCTTAAATTTTAAAAAATTCTCTTATCTGAGATCCCGCTTCTACGAGGTTTTTTGACGCCTGTAATCTCAGGCTTAATCATGGTTTATTCCTGAAACCCAGTCTCTCCGTTTCGTTGTAATCAACTCATTGACTCAGCTAGCTTGGCATCACAAGACAACGTATATGTTCGTTTGATTATCAAGTTTTGTTCCCCGGACGATAAAGATGTCCTCAAAAACCTAGTATTCATTAATATAGTCTCAAGTTGGATATCCGTCAATAATCTCAAACTTAATCCGACAAAGACAGAATTTCTTCTGATAACTTCCCCTGGAAGGTAAACTCTTCTTGACTCTAGTCCAATCCATATTCAGGATACACAGGACACAAACCCTTCTAGAAATAAATGTTTCGTGTTTCTCTATCTCGGAAAGGGATGACTGTAGTATGGTCGTAACAATACTGTTGTTCAGTGAGGATATCTGCTTTGTAATACTCTATTGTTCATCTCCTTTAGTCACAAAGCACTCTTTTTAGGGTGAATTGCCTAATTTAAAAAAAACTACCTTTAGTATTTACAATGATGAGTTTGTACCTACTATATAACATTTTGTTTACCGGAGAGCATAAAGTGTGTAGGGTGACCACCATTCATATATCATTTGTGAGTCACATTATCTCATTATATTAACGATGTACAATGCCTAACAATCAGAATCTAGTATAAACTAGATCTAAGGGCTTCGGATTCTCCAGCAGTAAACGAGGATCTTTTCGAAAATATTGTAAAATATACGAATTTAAAAAATTGCCAAAATTTGCACTTGATTCGACAACCTTGCTGAATTGAACTATTTGTAAAATGATCAAATAGTTATCTATGTATGGCAAAACGTTAAGGTAACTGTTGAGCAAATTGTTCTCCCCAGTGCCTAATATAAGGCGGCCAACCGACTCGCATTCTGCGGGACCTTCCCGCATTGGCGGTTGTAGTACCGCATTGAAATATTTGATAAAATAGTCCCGCAAATCGTCTAAGGCGTCCCGCATGTCCCGCATTCCTATATTTTTATAATATTGTATATGGTAGATAAATAAACTTCCTCTATCTTTGTTCTATTTTAACCATTTCCGTTCATCTATGGTTAAGTTGATAATAATATTTGTCCCTAGAAAAGACCCGAAGATATCGATCTAGGAATTGGTTTATTTAGGTAAGTCAAGCAAGAGTCAAAGAGGGCCGTATTTATCATTCAAATGAAATCAAACAATTTGTTGACCATGCCAAGGATGATAATTTACAAATTACAACCATTCTGAAGAAAATAGACAACAATACAGAACCAAATTCCATCAACACATTCCGTCTTGGAGCAGTGAGGCCTGATAAATCGAGGCCCATTAAAGTGATCTTAAGAAACTCAACTGAAGTAATGAATATTGTCAGAAAAAAAAAAACTTTTATCTTAACAAATCCCCTGTCAAATTTTTTTCCGACCAAACTCCGAACCAAAGAAAATATTTATCAGACCTACGTCAATCAATGGAAAGTAGGATACAGGGAGGTGAAGTTGGACTAACAATCAAATATATCAACAGCAAGCCGACAATAGTTAAGAAAAATCCAAAAAACTCAAACACATCAATGGATACGGCCAAAACATCCGCGGCCGCCGAACCAAACTCTTAGAGTTGCAAACTTCTATTCCTTTACTTCAAAACGTCGATGTATTTCTCCTTACTGAAACCTGGCTTGATCCTGATATTCACACCGAGGAACTTGGATTTTCATCTTATAACACCTACCGCCTTGACAGGAATCCAGCCACCAGCAATAAAACCAGAGGAGGAGGAGTTCACATATCCGTCAAAAAATCACTGCCATCCACTCGATTAATTTGCAAACATCTAGACGTAGAACAGGTATTTGTATTACTAAAAATTAAATCAAGTAAAATTTTACTGGGATGTGTCTACATTCCTCCTGGATCCAACATCACAGTCTACCGAAACCACATTGATGACCTCGAAACCTTTAACATAAATACCCTGATGCCAGAACAATTTTATTTGGTGACAATAATACCCCTAGCATTGATTGGATCAATAAAAACTCTTATAACAACTTAAGCCTACCAGAAAATGCTCGTGAAATAATAGATATGACGAACTTACTCGCTCTACATCAAGTCAATGAAGTCTACAATACCAATAAGCGGCTTCTGGATTTAGTGTTCTGTAGTGATCTCTCAATTCACATTGTTAAATCAGTTGACGAGCTCCTCCCCCTAGACTACCACCACCCCGCTTTAAGCATAACCATCTTGATGAATAACTCACCAGACGACATAACTATTCTTCCTAACTTTACTTATAATTTTTCCAAAGCTGACTATCCTAATATGAACCAATATCTTACAAATGAAGACTGGTCATTTCTTCACCTCAACAATAATATTAACTACAATCTTGAATTTTTTTACACAATTATCAACAGGGCCATTGAAAACTATGTACCACTTTCACATTTCAAAGAAGCGAAGTTCCCGAAATGGTTCAACAGCGAGTTAATCAACCTGATTATTTGCAAAAAAACTGCTCACAAAAACTTTAAAGAATCTAAATCCCTTAATGACTATAAGTTATTTCACAATTACAGAACTCAATGTAAAAAACTGTCAAAAAATTCATATTATAATTATATAAATGGAATCGAAAAATCCATACCCTCTAATATACAAAACTTTTTCACACATGTAAACTCTCTTAGAAAAAACAAACAAGGTTTACTTGCACTTCAAAGATAAGAGTAGCACTGATATGAAAGTTAAGGTTAACTATTTTGCTGATTACTTCAAAAGTGTATTTGAAGAAGATATCCCAGAAAATTACATACCACCACCTTCCCTTATTGAGAGCATGCATATCCCTGCTGTACACCTGAATATAAACGACGTTAAATCTAAAATTAAATCTCTAGACAAAAACAAAAAGGCCGGACCTGATAACGTGCACCCCAATATTCTCATAAATTGCATTGCTTCACTGGCTGAGCCGATTTTTCTATTGTTTAATCAATCGCTTGATCCAGGTTGCTTCCTGGACATTTGGAAACGTTGTTATCTAACGCCTATACTAAAAAAGGGTAATAAAAGTGATGTCACTAACTATAGACCTAGGAATACTAACTATAGTACAATGGAAAATCTGGATGACTTTCTTTTATTTTTAGATAGCATTAAGTCGACTGCGAGATTTCATATAATAATCCTTACAGAATGCAGACTGAATGACTCATATTTTGCTAAACCAATTACAGGATATCATGAATATCATACAACAAAACTATTGAATCAAAACAGTGGAGTCGTAACTTACATTCGCGATGACATCCACTCGCAAGTACAAGAAATTTGTATCAGTCAATCTAATTGTCTAAAAATAGTCATTAATGGATATCTATGTATTTTAGCCATTTACAGATCACCATCATTCCACGACATACATCCATCTCTAGATAATCTTATATCTGAGCTCAAAAAATGTAGTGATTTTAAACAACAAATAGTGATGGGAGATATAAATATTAACACTTTTGGAATTATACACCGACAATGTCACGATTACATGTGTGCCATGGCAGAAAACAACTTAGCAATAAATATTACAGTCCCTACCAGGGTTCAAAATAATAGCATGTCATGTTTAGATCACATAAATACCAGAAATATTATGGCTTCCAATGCATTTGTTATACACAATACAATAACTGATCAATAAGCATTCCAAACATATCTCTTAAAAAGCAAGTAAAATATAACCAGTTTACATCAACCGTCTGCTACAAGGGATTAATTAGGGATCTAAATGATGAAACATGGACAGATGTATGTGGAGTGACTGATGTTAATAAAGCCCTCAACTTATTTATTAACAAAATCAACATGCATATAACACAAAATTCAAAAGATAAACTCATCGCACATAAAAAAATACAACTTTCTCCTTGGATTAGCAGTGGTATTGTAAAAGCTATACACAAAAGAAATCATTTACACAAAGTGGCGACCAAAGACCCACAAAATACTTTTAAACAAGAGAATTATCGTAGGTATCGTAACACTTGTAAAGATGTTATGCGTAAAGCAAAAGAACGGTACTATAAGCATCAACTTGACCAAGATCCATCAAGTAAAAACATGTGGAACATCGTTAAGCAAATTACCAATACTAAACATAAAATTGACCCTAATATTAAAGAACTCCTAATTGGAAACACAGCCACCACTGATTCGGACATAATTGCTTGCCACACTAACCAATATTTTACAACGGTTGGGTCTAACCTTGCGGAAAATATCCTAAGTGTCACTAAGGAAACTGAAGATTCACTGGCATCTGCAATAGAAACAAAACACAATTCTTTTTCATTTCAATTCCCACCTACAACAAATGAAGAGGTTCTAAAAATTATTGACAATCTTAACAACACACATTCGAAAGGTCCTGAGGGTCTTAACACTCGTATACTAAAAATTATTAAACACAATATTGCATCATCTTTATCGAACATTTTTAATAAAAGTTTTACTTCAGGGGTTTTCCCCGACCATCTTAAAAAGTCTTTAGTAGTACCAATCTACAAAAATGGACCCAAAAACCAAGTGGGCAATTATAGGCCAATATCCCTGTTGAGTGCTATCTCAAAAATTGTAGAAAAAAAAATTAAAAACAGATTAATTAACTATGTAGAGAGCCGAAAACTTTTAAGCAAAAATCAGTTCGGCTTTCGGACGGGGAGGGGAACTGACGATGCGATAGCGCAACTTACACAACATATTTCTGAAAATATAAATCGCGGAAAGAAAAACATTACACTGTTCTTAGACTTAGCCAAGGCTTTTGATACAATTTCTCATAAATTACTCCTCAAAAGATAAAAAAAATATTGGCATTGTAGGTATGCCCTACGAATGGTTAAAGAGTTAATTAACGGGTAGAAGCCAGCAACTCAAAATGGGCAAAACAGTGAGTAAATCACCAGAGACTAACTTTGGGGTACCGCAGGGAAGCACATTGGGACCTCTTCTATTTATAATCTACATAAATGAATTATGCTAGCTAAAAGTAGGTGGAAAATTTTTTGCATTCGCTGACGATACGGTAGCTATATTTGAAGGAGACGACTGGACTCAAACACATAAACATGCTGAAAGTGGAATCAAGGCGATAAAACAATGGCTTGACAAAAATCTACTTACACTAAATATATCAAAAACTAAATAAGTACATAAGATTCAGCTCAACTATAAAAGGACAACCTAGTACATCATTTACAATTAAAATACATAAGCGTAACTGTAATTCCGATAATATTAATTCTATTTGCAATTGTGAAGTTTTGGAAAGTGTGAAAAACATCAAATATCTAGGCGTTATTATAGACAATCACCGTGGAAATATCTCATTGACAACCTCACAATAAGGGTAAGAAAATTGATCCATATCTTTGTATTACGAAATATAATCAAACAGCAAGATCTAAGAAAAATATATTTCGGATTATGCAACTCCATCTTAACGTATGGTTGTATTGGTTGGGGAGCGTCAGGTAGAACAATTTTAGATCCACTAGTGAAGGCCCAGAAATCCATAATTAGAGTTATTATGCGTAAACCCTATAGGTTTTCTAGCGATCAGCTATACAAATAATTTTATGTACTTGATGTTCGTCAAAATTATATAAAAAAGGTTATTATCCACGTACACAAAAATCTAGAAAAACTTGATAAAATTGATCATAAATATATCACAAGAAGTCACACCAGAAAGGATGTTGTGGTCCCAGGGAGCAATACGTCGAAGTTCCAAAAGACATATACATATCTGAGACCGAAATTATATAATAAAATCCCCCCAGAATTAAATATTAAAACATGCAAAATGACATGCATCGGTTCAATAATTAATAAATGGTTGATTGGCTTAGGTAGGATTGAGTCTGAAAAATTGTTAAATAACGTCACTTAAAACTTAAAATTTTAAATGCTTAACTATTAAATGCCACAATCAGTAAGAACTTAGTATATATTTAATCTACAAGAAAAAAAAAAAAAACACTTTGTTTTTTTTTGTTCAGAATACATTTTTTGCATTTTTCACCAGCACTTGGTTCCTTAGAACGGGCAATATGCCCAGCTAGGAACCAATATAGACAAACAAGACATAATAACACTTGTACCCATTTTAATATTTACAGTTATTTTGAAATTTTATTATTATGTTATTTTACTGTATAAATGTATCTTATGTAATAAATAAATTTAAAAAAAAATAAAAAATAGACCTATATGTAAGCTATCTATAATTCCGAAACTTTTTGAAAAATTACTTCTTGATAAAATTTCCCCATTTATTAACCATCTCATTGTTCCAAATCAACATAGATTTTTGTCTGGCAGGTCAACTCTGACAAATCTCTCATTATATGAAAACTTTATATCAAATCGACCACCACAACACAGGCATGTGCCTAGTATGGTGGTCGAAAAATCCCTAATTCATGTAATGAATAATTCAAAGAATAAAGAAACTTAAAAAAAAAAAAAAAAATGCATTAGCTAACAAAACTCAAGTCGATTCCATATACACAGATTTTATCAAGGCCTTTTTAGTGTGCCATAAAATTCTACTGGTTAAACTACGTAAGCTCGGTATTGACAGAAAACTTTTAGACTGGTTTGCAAGCTATCTATCTGATAGAGTTCTACTTGTAAAAATTAATTTGTTCTATTCCAATCAATTTATAGCTACCAGTGGTGTACCTCAAGGGTCCCATTTAGGCCCAGTTTAGTTTTTACTGTTCATAAATGATACTGTTGACATATTTGATAAAGATGTAGATGTATTGCTTTTTGCTGATGATTTAAAAATATTTAAAATCATCAAAACCGCTGAAGATTGTGCCTGTCTACAAAATAATTTAAACAAATTAATTAGTTGGTGCTCTATTAACAAACTTTATCTGAACATAAATAAGTGTTATTCAATAAGTTTTTACATAATAAGTCAACCAATTATTCATCCTTATGAACTTAACAACTCTACCCTTACCTCTGTCAAAGAAATTAGTGACTTGGGCATAACTTTCGACTCTAAATTAAACTTCATATCCCATATAAACTCAATCTACAATAAAGGTATCAACATGCTTGGCTTCGTTCTTAGAAATTCCAGAGGTTTCAAGAATATTTCAACTTAAAAAATTTTGTATACATCCTTAGTACGTAGTCAAGTCGAATATAACTCCTCGATCTGGTCCACCCATTTTAAAATACATTCAGATTCAATCGAAAAAATTCAACACAAATTCTTAAGACACATTAATTTTAACCTCGGTATTCCCATTGAAAACATAAATTATAATTAATTGATGAAAGAATTAAATTTACTAAGACTGTCAGATCGAAGAATTATATCCGACTTAATATTAATGTTCAAAATTGTAAATGGTAGAATAGACAGTCCTGATCTAACTAAGCTCATTGAATTTCATATCCCCACGAGAACCACTCGTTCTAAAATCCTTTTTAAATGTAACAATAATCGGACTGAGTATACGAAACACTCACTTTTACCTAGGTTGCATGAAGTTACTAATAGATATGCAGATGTGATAGATTTATTTAACTGCACGGAACATAGGTACAAGACGGCTATGCTATCATATTTTTTTAATCACTATTAATTTTATTTGTATTATAGATTTTTGCATGTAAATGTATCTCTGGTGTCACTTCCCAATGTATCGTCACAATTAACTGTTATACATACACTGTTTTACCATTACTAATATTTTGAATATGAATTTGTGATTATGATTAATTAATGTTTATGGCATACTTATGCCGTTTGTATTAAATAAATAAATACCGCCGACCGCGAAAAAGCGAAGTTGACTGAATTTCAAAAAAAATTTCCTTTCTTGCATAAATGTTTATCTTCATGTTCTGAGAATAGTTTAAATGCGCCGCGTACAGATATTCATAATTATAAATAACCAGTTTTGTGTTCAGAATGTAAAATTCCAGCTGGATTCATCTGATGACATATTTCGACGAAAAACATTATCTTATTCGAAGTGCATTGGAGGGGACCCACCACTTTCCCGGCTATATGAGAAAACTGATTGTTTAACCTCCTTAGCCGTACACGTGAGGACTTTTTTTTTGGAAAAGGGAAGCTACATTTATTTTTAAAACGAATCTAGACCCTCCAATGTCCCTGAATGCATGATTGTTAGTAAAAAAGAAAAATGTATGCATACATACTTACTTTTGAAGTAGTTAACAAGATGAAGGCATATAGATGTGTTCTTCTGTTGGATCAGCATCTAGTTAGAATGAAATCATAAAGAAAAATAAAAATATTTACAGGTGTAAGTATGATTAAAACCAAAGAAAATATATATAAAGAAATATATCGGGGGCAGTTTGTCCCACTGGGCACGGGGCAGTCCCGGCGAGAATGAGCGGGCGAGCGGCCTGGCTGCAACTTGCCCAAACACCCGCGCCCCTTAGCCGGTTTCCCAAGAGTACCCTTGAAGAAGTGATTCGAAGTGCAGTTATAAAATTCTAGTTGCAGACTATGTTTGTGCTGCCAGAATCAAGGAGGAACCATTTTCATGTTCTGAGTGTAGTTTTAATGCGCTGCATACAGATTTAATTTAAATCAGTTTTGTGTTCAGGGGCCGTTCAAGTATTACGTATTGGGGGAGGGGGGTGGGGTCTTGTAAAACGTTACTGTGCTTTACGATGGGGGAGGGGGGGGGGGGGTTCGAACAACGCGTTACGTAACATGTTTTTCTTTTTCTAGATAAAAAAACTAGGGAATTTAAATCTTTCAAGTTGGCATTCCTTTTCGTTCTCGAAATCTCTTGTTTTATTTAGTACCGCAAACGCTTTCACTCCTTCCTTTCCTCAAAAAGACTCTCCACACGGCATCTTCAATGATGGCATAGGCCCTCCCCCCCGACACCGCACACCACTGTGTCCCGCATTGATATTTTGTAAAGTTGGACACCTTAGCCTAATACCATATTATGTTTAATAGCTACGTGTATATCGATCTCCCTGACTAATACGTATAAATTTCTCGTCTCCGCGAATGAATTGTTTGATTCTGAATCTTTGCATAATGTGGAGATTATCTTATTTTATTTTTTATTTTATTTTATTTTTTTATTTTATTTTATTAGCGTTATAAACAGTCTGTACAAAATTCATAAATGACAGTGATAAAAATAAGTATGTCATAGATCAATAAAATAACGACAAATTTCAATTTAGAACCATAATTCAAAAATATACAATACCTACACCTGATATAAACAATTATGATAATATCTTCCTACTTAAATCTACAAAAAGTAATTAACTGAAAATTTTCAAGGGATTACAGTTAAATTTTGATGCATATCAATAATATATTTCAGGAAGTGATTTTATTTGAATTGGAACTGCTAAAAGTAGGAGAGAAAATATGGTGATACTAAAAATAAAAAAGAGAAATACAGAAATCAATGAAATATTAAGTTATTAGTTAAACATGTGGCATTCAATAGTGTTATTTTTTTATGCATGCTGTGAATTTATCAAGGTTTGTATTAAACACATCGATATTTGGGCATAATCTGTTAAAAGTGCTACAGCTTCTTCTTACAAATACATTTTCAAGATAATTTGTCTTGCTCTTAGGGATATAAAAGGTGTCTGGAGATCGAGTAACTCTTAATGGACATCTGAAATGAAAATTTTGTAGTAAGTACGGGCTATCAATGAAGTTATGAATAATCTTATAGAGCATTAATAGGTCTCTGATATCTCGGCGTTGATCAAGAGATTTAAGGTTTACGGGGACATAGTTTTCATCATTTCGCACGCGATAAGAGACATATTTCATAAACTTTTTCTGAACTCTTTCTATATTTGCTTTATATGTAGAACAATGAGGGTTCCACGCTGTAGAAGCATACTCCAGATGGCTTCTTACATAGGATATGTAGAGAGTCTTAAATGTTTGTGGATTTTTGAAAGCTGAACTTACTCTAAGAATAAATCCCAACCTTTTTAAAGCCTTCAACGTGATATGCTCGACGTGAGATTGAAAAAGAAGCTTACTATCTAATAGAACTCCAAGATCTCTTATTACATTTACTCTGTTTAAAATATTGTTCTTAATAATGTAGGGATATAATATTGTGTGTTTCTTTCGAGAATAAGATATAACACTACATTTATCTGCATTCAAAAGAAGGCGATTTTCTAGACAATATACATTAACCAGAGAGTCAAGGTCATTCTGGAGCTCTAGACAATCCATCTTAGACTTAATGATTTTGACAATCTTTTTGTCATTCGCATATAGGTACAGTTGAGAGTTACGAATAGTTTTGTTAACGTCATTAAAAAAAATGTTGAATAAGAGCGGGCCAAGGTGAGATCCTTGGGGAACTCCTGAGGTTACGGGGACGAAACTAGAGCAGAATCCTTGTACAGTTACAGCTTGCGTACGATTGTCGAGATAAGAGGCTAACCAACGAAGGAGGTCACCATGTATACCCATTGCTTCGACTTTCTCAATTAAGATGCTGTGTGGGATTTTATCAAAGGCTTTGGAGTAGTCTGTGTAGACTACATCGACTTGATATCAGTTATCCATAGCAACAAGGACAGTGTGAACAAACTCACATAGATTAGTTTCTGTTGATTTTTTGGTGACAAAACCGTGTTGATTCGAAATTATGTGTGGTCGTATGCAAGGAAAAATGATATCAAAAACTATTTTTTCAAAAAGTTTACCCATTACATTTAACTTAGAGATTGGTCTGTAATTTTCAATACTATGCTTGTCTCCTTTTTTGAATATAGGCACAATGTATGAACTTTTCCATTTCTGCGGAAAAATTCCAGAAGATAATGAAGCTTTGAATATTAGACTTAGCGGATAACATAGAACACTAGCGCAATTCTTTAAGAATACAGAGTGGATACCATCAGGCCCACTGCCTTTGGTAGGGTCTAATGATTTAAGATATTTACAAACTAATTCAGTGTTTATATTACCATTATTAAGATTGAGAACTGAGGTGTTTGGATTATATATTCGAGTTATAGACGAGGTGCACGGGGCGGGGGATTCGAAGGAGGATTGGAAATGCATGTTAAATAAGTTACTTATATCTTCCCCACCCGATACATGCTGAGAGCGAAGAAACATATTGTTAGGAATTTCAGAATTTTTTTGCTTAGATTTAACAAAGGTCCAAAAGTGTTTGGGATCGGTATTAATATTAATTTCAGCCATATTAATAAAATTATTGTAGCACACTTTTTCCATACACTTTTGTCGTTCTCGGAGAAGAGAGAAAGTTTGATAGTCAGAGTTACGGTTATAAATTTTGTATTTTTTATGAAATTTAAGTTTATCTTTAATTACTTTTTTTAATGCGGGACTGTACCATGGAGGATACCTGGAGTCTATGTTAATTGATCTAGATGGTACATGCGCGACAATTACCTTATTTAATTCAAAATAGAATCGTGCCGTAATTGAGTCTACATTGCTGCTGTTTAGAGTCGTTGTCCAGTCAACGGCTGCTAAGGCGCTATTAATCTGCACATAGTCAGCGTTGTGATAGGAGCGGACCGTGCGCGAGCGCGGCGTTTGGAGGGACAGCTCGCGGGATATGCGCAACGACACCTCCAGCGAGTGGTGGTGTGCATCCTCTGGCACTAGCGGCATGTCGCACCCGATAACAGTGCACGCGCAATTCGATATCACCAGGTCCAGAACACGCTCGTTAACATTAAGCTGGCTGTTGAATTGACGGAAACCGGTAAAGTCTAAAAAATCAGAAAGAGTTGAAGTCAGTGCATCGATTGAGGATCGATTAAGTACCAGGGAACCGTCCGCGGTTGAAGGCGGAAGCCACGGGGCATGTCGTATGTTAAAATCTCCTAATAGAAGGAATTCATAATTGGGGAAATTGGTATGCAACATAGATATAAATTCAAAAAAGTCACCTAATGATTTAATCTGCTCTGCGCCTTGCACGAAATACGAACAGTATATACATAGTTTAGAAGCACTTGCACCAGAGTCTAGTGCAAGAGTAGCTGTAGCTGTCTCTGAACGCTTGATGGGCGGGAGGAAGGGTGAGGGGCATGTGGGTAGTTCGCGGCGTACTGCAATAAGTGAGCCACCGCCGAGTGCCTGGTCTAACGAAACATAGTCGCGATCACAACGATAAACTACATACCGTTCATCAAATAATTCAGAGTCAAAAATGCTTGGCAAGAGCCATGTCTCAGTCAGGCATATCACGTCATAATTGGCATTCAAAACACCGGTTAGGAAAACATGGGATTTAGTTCGGAGACCTCTAACATTTTGATAATAAATATTCAAATCACCGATAATATACATTTGTATGGAACATATAGGTTAAGCGTAGATTATAAACATTAAGAGCACATACTTAATATAAGAAATTGTCAATAAAATTAATGCCACATTGTTATTATAATACCCGTAACTTGTAAAAATAAACAATAAAAATAATAAAGAGTTATTGTAAGTTCCAAAACCTGATCCTATGATTATGAAGCATATTAAAAGCACATATCATATATGTGGGGACTACTGATTCTCTAGATTTGAATAACATAAAACACAAAAATAGTATCACTTCTGGCATTTCATAGTATTAATCCCTAAATAAATCCACCAACAACTTGACAATTAAAGAAGGAATTCTGGGATGTAATATTTTCAACAAATGACGTCAATCTGGTAAATGATAATTTTATTAAATGTTTGAAAACTCGTGTGCAAAATACAAAATTAGAAACCTAACTTAAAATATCTAAACTCAATATTAACCAAATATTCTAAACGAAATAGTAACCGGTATTCAAAGACAATACGAACAACAAAGCAAGCATATGACGGAAGAAAAGTAGATGACGTCAATGGTAACATTAAACAGCAAAAGACGATTAAAAAGGAGGTTCTAAACCCACAAAAGGAGGTAACTACGCTAAAAAATTACTAAATATTATTATTATTTCAATGGAAAAGAATCCAAATAAATTTACTAACCATTTTCCTAAACATAAGGAACATATATAAAATAAAACAAATGAAAACAATATATTTTGCACCAATATTATAATATTATTGTATTATAATATTAGTTATATTATAATATTAATATATTATCAATCAATAATAGAATATGGAATAATTGTCAGGGGAGGAGCAACAAAGGGGGCGTTCAAGTATTACGTAACGCACTTGGGGGGGAGGTGGGGTCTTGTGAAACGTTGCCGTCGTTACAGCCATTTCCTCGACTGTATTGTGCGTCATTTTTATTTTATTAATGAAATAATTAAAAACACTTTGTTTTTACCATAATAAACTTTATTTAAAAGTCAACATGTTTCAAGAACGATGTTCTCTTCATCAGGACATAACATGTACTAAATACTAAATGATCAAACATAGAACGGCGTGGGTAGAAATGGAAGTAGTGGGGGAGGAGAAAGGTGGAAAGGGGAGGTGCTTAGAAGATCAACAAGGGGGAGGGGGGGGGGGTGGAAAGGGGGTGCTTTGGAGAACAAAGACAAAAAATTACAATGGAAATATGTTTAAGATAGGGTTACTCACAAAATTTGTGAGTAAAACCCCTTGTTGATCTTCTAAGCACCTCCCCTTTCCACCTTTCTCCTCCCCCACTACTTCCATTTCTACCCACGCCGTTCTATGTTTGATCATTTAGTATTTAGTACATGTTATGTCCTGATGAAGAGAACATCGTTCTTGAAACATGTTGACTTTTAAATAAAGTTTATTGTGGTAAAAACAAAGTGTTTTTAATTATTTCATTAATTAAATGGTGCCACAAAGTGAATTTGCTAAATTTGAAGAATTTTTTATTTTATTTTCGTTGTCAGTAGTCGTTAGTGTTCTAAACACGAAATACACATAAACACAAATTTCTGTAGTCAGTGTTGTTAAAGTGAGTTTGAAGGTACTATAATGTCCTGAAAAGCGGGAGATTTACATCATCAGCTGTTATTGGCCTATAAAGGTTCTCATGCTGACTTGCCAGCGCAGCGCAACCAAAAAAATGATAATGAAATTTGGAAAATAGCAAAATAAAAAATAAAAAATATTGAAAAATGTATGGAACATAACATATGAATGATGTTATACGAGAGTTTTTACCTAGAACAATGCATTTTAGTTATACCACATAGGTTAGTTTACTGCTTTCGTAGTTCATGCCTAGTTACACTTAGAACATGAAAAGGGGTTTTCTCCACTGTGTATTTTTAAATCTCCTTCCGAGAACTTGAATAACTGCATTCGGGACAAGAAGATGGTTTTGTCTGCTATAGGTTAACATGTGATTTGATGCCTCTTTTTACAACATGAAGAGTCGCAGTAGAAATATGTAAGAGGTTTTATATTACTGTAAATCAGCAAATGATTTCTAAGAAGTTCCTTTGTACAAGATAAATATTTGCAGTCGGGACATGAAAAAAGTTTTTCATCAGTGTGAGTTAGCATGTGCCGTTTTAGTTATTTTTTTCGAGAAGAAGAATAGTTGCAGTCAGGACATGAAATGGTTTTTTCTCCATTGTGGTTAAACATGTGATTTTAAGATTTCTCTTCGTGGTACTTGAAAAGTTGCAGTCAGAACATGAAAAAGGTTTTTCTCCACTATGAGTCGAGTCAGCAAGTGACTTCGTAAATATCCCTTTTCATTATCGTAATTATACATTTTCCACAAATGTTACTTTTTGGACATTTTATTATTGATTCCCCTTCAGACCGTTATTTTTAAAAAGAATCCGAAATTTCAGTCTCTTCAGCAAAATAGAACTCAGATACAGTTTTCTAAGTCCGAGCCCAAGCCCCTCATCATGCGCATGAAAAGTAAGAATTTTTCGCAAATGCTTCTTTTTGGTGATTTAATTGTTTACCAATATAAAGACGAATATTTTTATTAATAATCCAAGAGTACAGTCGTTTTGGTCCAATAGAGCCTGAAAAAACGCAGCCCGAGCTTATAATTGAGAAAAAAAAAATGGTTTGGATTTATTAAATAAGATAAAATTAGAACATTTCCCTTGGACTAAACAAATTGGAACGAACAGATGTCGCAAAGTATCTAGGACTTTTAATTGACTCACGGCTTTCATGGAAAAATCATTTTGACCATGTTAAATCAAAGATTGCTCCGGTGACCGGTGTAATGTACAGGCTACGTAGATTGCTTCCCACAGCCATACTGCGATCATTGTACTATGCTATGATTCACTCCCACTTGGCATACCTTTCGGGTATCTGGGGTTTTGCTACCAAAAAATTGATATCGGAGGTACAAATAATCCAAAATAGAGCCGTACGTAACATTTTTGGCTTGCCTTGGGATACACATGTTAAAGATATTTACCGTCACGCACTTGTATTACCATTTAAGATTGTTCCTAGCTTTGAGATAACAAACACCATCTTAAATATTATTCAGTGCAACACCCACACAAATATAAAACTGAACTATAACAACGACGTTCACCAATATGATACACGACAACACAACAAACTACATTTATCAAAAATACACTCAACAAAGTTCGGACTGAAATCATTAGAATACATTGCGTACACTAACTATAACAAATTGCCTGAAGAATTAAGACAGGCCTCTAACAAATCTCGAAACGATATATTGAAATCCTATTTTTTCAAATGTTATTTGGAAAACGAGTCATAAGTAGGTACAAACTCTGTTCTGATAGCTATCCTGATTAACTCCAAGTACCAAACTTTGTACATCCAGATATGATGGGCGCAGTTTACATCTTTTTTAAATCTTATCATGTATTTTTTTATGTAAACATCTTGTATTAGGTCTGTGTATTTTTGAGCATGTACCTTTTATTGTATTTTTCCTGATTTGTTTTTTATGCATTTCTATAGTCCATCATGGAGGATACTTGATTTTAACTTTGTGACACCAACAGTACATAAATCAAATGAGTGGTTATAATATTATTCATAAAATCTTATAAGACATGTTTCTGTGAAATATTTGTAAAGTGATTCTTCATATGTTTGTGTCTGTATGTTGCTTCTGTAAAATGTTTTGTAATTTTTTTCTTTATTTATTGTGTCTGCATATTGGGTTGGGTTGGGTTTATCTTTTCAAATGTACCAATTGGCGATTCCTTAATGAGTTTTGATAACTCATGGGAATGCAACTTTGTTGTATGTTTTATTTAAAAAAAAAAAAAAAAAAAAAACATAATTGTTTGTACTCTTAGTTCATTCATTTTATAATTAAGTTTTTTCCTTTATTGTTCCTCTAAAAAATCGCATCGAATTGTATATCCTTATTATGATTTTATATCCGCGACCTCTCTCACCACTAAGCCCGAGATAAGGAGCTCAGTTGCATTGAAATTTTGATTGTATGTTATTTTAATGCAACTGAGTTCCTTATCTAAATACTAAAAGGAAGTGGCTGAACTGGAAACATCTTACGTCGCCTTAGTTCTTGTATGTTCAATACACCATTAGAAATTTTTACGGGAGGGGAAGGTTTTCTCTCTTTATTTCGGTAAAATATTATGAAAGGTGTTTAAGATAAAGCGATTTCCGTACAGGTAAAGGTGTCATTAGTTTAAATAATTCAAAGCTTTTTTTATTTTTATTTTATTTTTATTTTTTTATTGAAACATATAACAAGGTTACAAATTTTAAAACATAATATTATATACATCAACATTTCAATCACTCTCCTAATAAAGCAGCTGCTTGTGTTTAGGAGAGGACAACTAAAAAAAATTACATTTGTTTAAATTAAAACAAAAAATATTAGTAATTTAACAAAAAACATTAGTGATTTTATGAGAAGATACCTTACAATCTTAGTTCCATGGAAGATACAGATAAAAGTAATAAATTAAAAGTTAGTTAATAAATCATTTGAAGTATTGATAAGGCAAAAAAAAATTCTAAATATTCAATACATATTTCTAAATATAATAAGTTAAGTTATGAGGTGGTACTAGAATATTTTAATTTTTTTTTTTTTTAAATATTTTTCGTAGCTTTCTTCCGATCGTATATCAAGGGGTAATTTATTAAATAATTTTATACCCTTAAATGTATAGTGATGCTGTACTGTTGTGGTTCGCACAAGTGGCACGGAAAATCCTCCAACAGATATTATTCTTTTGCTTATATTTAATTGTGGTAAATTATTTTTACTAAAAAATTCTTTATGTATTTGTAATAGTGCAATTTCGTCATAGATTTTTTCAAGTGGGGGAACCGGGAAATCTTGAAAAACATTTATGGTTGGATAGTAATAGGGCTTTTTTAGGATGATTTTTATTAATATTTTTTGAATTGTTTCCAATGGGAGAAGGGTTGCTTTGTATGCACCCCCCCAAGCCACGATTCCATATTGTAGTACAGAGTGCGCAAGTGCATAATAAATATCTTTTAGTATTTTTAACGATACAGTATTTCTTAATCTAAAAAATATAAAGATCAGAAAAAAAATAGATCAGAAAATATATAGTTAAGTGATTAACTATCACTTTTTATACTTTATTTTTCATTTTAAAGTGGAGATTGAACAAAAACTAAAATGGTTTATTTAACATACAAGAACTGGGGCGATATTAATTTTATATTTTCTTTATCAGCAATATGCAGTTTGTGCAAACAAGTTAATAATTTCAGTAAACGAAGATAAATAAACCACTATTGACGGGTTTGTTCTCTTTACTGATGTACAGTGGCGTACAGTCTAAAAATACTGAAAAGCCGTACCTACAATGAAAAACGAACGGATCATTTTTTTAAACTTTTGTTAGTGAATGATTTAACATAAAATTTTGGTATTTGGTGCATGGGTAGTGTGAAGTTTTCCTGTCTTATACGTAAAATCATTACATTCAAAAGAACTTTTAATTTAAAATCTTGGAACTGATAATAAGTATCTACATATAGTGAATAGTGATGTCTTTTTTTCGAAATGTGCATTTGTTTTGTGTATATGTTTGATATATAATGTGGTACCGGGTACCAATGGAAAGTGGTACCGCGGCCCCGGGAACCAACCTTAAAAAATCGGGCGTATTTGGTCAGGAGGTAAAAATTGTTCCGATATACAATTAATCCAAATACCTAAATGGAATGTTTGTGAACGTATCCGAAAAGTAAAAACTGTTTTTAAAATGTGATGAAATGCGCTATCAAAATTTATTATTAGAAATAAGGACGTCATTTTATAATATATAAATTTACTGTTATGATAAAAAAAATTAAAAAAAGTGCACATATTTTATTAGATAAATGACTTTTACATAAACGTTATTGTTAACTAATTTTTTTGTCATCACGTGTAAAAAAATTCACAGAGTTTCATAAAAGTGTACATTTTATACTATCAGCCTTACTAAAAAACCCAGTGAAAATTTTATTCAATTGACTAACGGCCGCGGATGTGAAAACATTACTAATTAAAAATTTGTTCTTTGAAAGAAATACACATGGTTTATCTCTGTTTTAACCATTGATGTCCGAACGATATTTGTAATTTTTCCATAGTATTTTGAATGTTCTATATATTTCTTATTTTTGAAGGTGTCGTAAAAACAAATACCATTTATGAAAACTAGATAAAATTACCTTTTAGATTTGAGTATTTGAAATACACTTTAGCTTTCAAAAACTGCCATATTTTATGATTCAAACTCGGAAAAACATGGAAAAAAATTTCCTCCCACAACATTTTTGACCAAAATGTAGAGAAATTTAAATAAAATCAAAATTTATAATATAATATTATAAAAAATTATCACTTTTAACAAATTCTCTTAAAATAAAGATCTTAAAATGAAAATTTTATCTTAAGTAACCTATAAAAATCAATATTCTGACAGTTCAACTTTAAAGGAACGGCGTTTGTACAATAACTTGATTAAACTGATGTAAACCACACAAATAATATGGTAAATATATCAATTATGTGAACAGAAGAGTAAATTCGTCACTACAATAGAAATTATTTAGTAAAATCACAACATTTAGGCACTAACAAAATTTTCCATATCCCGCCATAAACACACCGAACTGTTTAGTCATCGCGGGCCCATATGCACAGTTGCACCAATAATGCCCCTAGCGGAGAAGAATTAAAACAACATTGTTTCCTAGTAAATTAAAACCATATACAACGTTGTCACATCTTCAATGCGTTTTAACAGCGTGACCACGAAAGAAACGTTATTGGTAATAAAACGTCTTTTAGTGTATACGAGCTCTATTTATGTTATTGCAATAACACAGTTAATCGGTCGCGCTGTGGTTTTTTTTTAGTAAGGCTGTTTGTGTTTAATTTTTAGTCATGAATATACGGCGTGGAATTTTCTCTTTCTAACATCGTTTATATCATATTTTTCGCTATAGATAGTAAATAGTAAGGGGACACAAAGATTTCTGTAAGACCTGAGACAAATATGATCTCCTGTGATTAAATGGGTTAAATACCTATAAATATGAATGCACCGAGAGTTGGTATTTGCACGGTTCATGCATCACGAATATTTGCTCGCCCAAACGATAGTACCAACGCAACGTCTCCAGTCGAGGAGGAGTGTAAAGTAATGAATAGATCGCCCATATATCCTGAAATGTTACTACTGCCGTGGACGGCACCACGATCTTCAATGTATCCCACGACAAGAGGGATGGGTCTATTAAATAACATTTGCATGACTGCTGACATTTTTCGGAACGTAAATTTCTTCTTTTGAAGGAAAATGATTCTTAGGCATAGGTATATAAATGTTAAGGTTCCATGTCAACTCAGAATCAAGTCAACTCAACACTTATTTGAAGAGACATCAAAAACTATCAAAAAAATAATTTTAACCACTCGAGCTAGACCAATTTAAAAAATTTTCCTCGGTTTGCTCGCAATTTTTTGGTGATCATTTTGAATGTTCCCCGCCCACAATAAAAAAAAATCATACATAAACGGTCTTATTTACCTATGTGTTGATGTATATTATTTTTTATCTGATCTTATTATTTATCTGTCTTTCGTTATTTAAAAATATTGAATGTATTGCATTGCCCTTCCCCTGCATACATTCTGGAATAAACGATTATTATTATAACGTAATAATTCAAATTAAATACAAATGCATCAAGGGAAAATTTGCATAAAACTGGCAACAAAGCAATCCGAGGTATTTTAAATAGTGCCATATTGTGGCAAAAACGCTCCAGTGGTTAAAATAGCCCAAACCATAACCTAACGTAACCTATTTAATTTTTATTCCATCTCATTAAATGACATTTCAGAGTTGGTTCTGAGTTGATTTCATTCTGAGTTTTCCGGTCACTATATTTGAATAAATTGTTTTTTTTTACATGAATACCGCACAAGAGTCCCAACTGCTCCCGTCTGGAGCCAGTGGGACTATGGCATCCCCAATAGGGGTATGTTGCAAGGCTGAAGGTAGTGGGGAGGGGAAGGACATATGGAAGAGGAAGGGGGAAGTACCTGACTATTCAGATCTGGTCACCAAATACGGCAGAAGCCATTTCAAGCAACGTTTCAATTCTGAATGGTGGTCTTACACCAGGGCGATACTGAGAGTATCTTCCACTCTGGAACGTACCGCAAATATACCAAGTCTTATTTTAAATGAACAAATTGTGAAATAGACAAATTAATAAAAAAAAAATTATTTTCCATACCGAGATTCGATCCCGCGACCTTCGGAATGCGAGTCAAGCGCCTAACCGCTGCACTACGCCGGCCGTTTAGTTTCGCAAAGCCTACAGTTAAAATAGCCCGTTATTTTTCACGAGTCGGCGCTAGTCCATATGCACAAATGATAGATTGGTTTAAAAAAGTGTATATTTAATTGACCACGACAGTCGCCCGGTAACTCAAATAAATTAACAAAATTTTTAAATGTACCTTTATTTGCGATACGTTCCACAGTGAAAAATACTGTCACTGTTGTCTTTGTGTAAGAACTGCATTGAGAATCTGAACCTTACTCGAAATTGCTTTGGTGATTAGATTTAATAACCAGATAATTCCCCCTCTGCCCCATCTCCTTCCCCTCCCCACTACTAATTGGGGTAAGCAAAGTCTCACTGGCACCAAACGGTTGGGTGTAGTTGGGACTCTTGTGCGGTATTCACATTAACAGGTAACCTTTGGGCATAGAGCAATGCACGCCACTGCTCTATGACCAAATAACGATGACCAAAATACTCGCCCAAAAGGGGTTTCATATGTTGTAAGTTGTTTATGTCACTTTTATTGTAAATACTTCAAACATTTTAGCAATAAATGTGTGTATGCGCCTATTATGTATGCGCCTATCTGTGTATAATCTCCTATCTGTGAGGGTGCGCCTAACTGTGTGTATGCTCCTTTCTGCTCATTCGTTTCTCAATACTTCATTAAACCATCTCAGGACTCACTTTAGAATCCAACAATTACGGATTCTATTGGCATTTATTAAAATTGACGTTGAAAAAAAATTACCATCAAATGTTTTAAAATGTTCTTGAATACAAATTAATAATGAACTCAAAGTATACCTAATGCAGAGACGCGAATTGGGCATGCTGAGTTTGTTCCACAGGTAATTCCAAGAAGCCTGTTGAAACTACTGTTTTTTGGATTTGTTTTATATTTTAACTCCGTTCAGGAGGCCCCGAAGAAAATAATTTCCCTCAGGGCCCATGTCAACTTTGAGGAAGCTGAGGAGGGTCTTTCTGTGAAAGGAAGCAGTGAACCTGGGTCCTGGTTGTAGAAGAGAGTAAACACAGAGGCCGGCAAATCGTTCCACAGCCGAGCTGTTGAACTCAAGAACGAGTCATAGAAACGACGTGTTCTCATGTACCAAATGATAACTCTGAACAAATGTTGGGCGAGCTTTTGGCGTATTTCCCAACAGTGACAAAGGAATCATCGAAGCTAGTTCCTCGGATCATCTTCCATCAAAATACTGGTAGAACAATGGCAGCGTTCTCGCCCAACATCTGCGCTCTAAAGATTGCAATCCGTTTGTTAGGATGGGAGAATCTATCAAACTGACCGCCTGTTTTTACACAGTGTTGAGGATTTTTTCAGGAATTTTACAAAAATAAGCAAATTGCTTAATTAAGATGGTTTCCATTTAGCAACGTCGCGTCGCGACGTAAAAACTTCTTTATTTATATCTGTTTTATCAGTGCACAAAATTGTTATCGCGATATTTCTGAGCCAATTAGAAATGCACGCAATAGACCCATTCCACTATCTTATCGGAATTGATAAGATAATATTAAATACCACACCTTGTAGCTTGCCACCTCCGTGACAGAGCGGTAGAGATCCTTGGCTCCCGACTTCGTGTTTCAGTGACCTCCGTGACAGAGCAGCAGAGATCCTTGGCTCCAGACTTCATGTTCCAGTAACCTCCGAGACAGAGCGGCAGAGATCCTTGGCCTCAGACTTCATGTTCCAGTAACCTCCGAGACAGAGCGGCAGAGATCCTTGGCCTCAGACTTCATGTTCCAGTAACCTCCGAGACAGAGCGGCAGAGATCCTTGGCCTCAGACTTCATGTTCCAGTAACCTCCGAGACAGAGCGGCAGAGATCCTTGGCCTCAGACTTCATGTTCCAGTAACCTCCGAGACAGAGCGGCAGAGATCCTTGGCCTCAGACTTCATGTTCCAGTAACCTCCGAGACAGAGCGGCAGAGATCCTTGGCTCTCGACTTCATATTCCAGCGAAATAAGTAAAACGTGAAATCTAATAATATCAGTGATTTCCATTGGTGAAAATTTATGTCAATAATACAAACATTTATTTGTTTGTTGGGAGTCAATCTTGTGAAGTGTTTGTGATATTATTTGAGGTGAGTTTTTTTATTTGTTCATTATTTTTATTTATTATTTTTACATCTCTCCATTTAATATTTTTATTTAATTATTAATTTTTATATAATTAAAATTGGTTTCTTTATTTTATTCATTAATATATTATATACATCACCTGTACACAGAGACCACTAAACCCACCAGAAGGTGTTAAGAGTGTGTCCATGTACCAAAACTGAGTTCAATTTTCCTTACTTCTACTGAAATTGTTCAAACATTTACAATTAATATTGAAATATTTTTTTGAGTAGAGAATCCATTAAATTAATCCCTCTGGGGCCTAAGAGTCTATTACCTTAGCAATATCAGTTGTTGTTAAAATGGACGTAGATAATAACAAGTGTAGGTATTAGTGTAGGTACAGGGTAGAGATAAGGCAGCTAATAGGTGAGGCAAGTTTTCAAGGAGTGCTCTAATGATAATATATGATAAGAAAGACTTTGATACTTATTGCTAAGTCAGAACCCTCAACTTTAAAAGAATATCTAATTTGTTTTGTATTTATGTTTTTTTCACACCAAACACTTTTGTTATATTATGTGTGATGTAGGTACTTACAGAAATATCTTGTGATTAGGATTCCAGTTGGAGATGGGGAGGTAGGCTGAAGGTAGTGGGGAGGGAAAGCACACGGGAAAGAGGAACCGGTCACCAAACATGGCTAAATCCATTTCAAGAAACGTTTCAATTCTGAATGGGGGTCTTAAACCAGGGCGGTACTTAGAGTATCTCTCACTCACTGGAACGTGCCGCAAATATCTACTTTACAGGTATTATTTTAAAATAATAAATTAATTGTGAATACCACAAATTTATCAAATAAAATTTATTTGCGCACGCCGAGTTCGAATCCGCGACCTTCGGATTGCGAGTTAAGAGCCTTACCTCGGAGGCCGTCAAAATTTGAAATAACTTACCAATTTGGGAGGCGGGTATGGGTACCACTGCTTCGGGAACCATTTATTGGATATCCATCACCTATGTTGTAGGACACCCCAAGGGGTTCGCTGCGTTTGGTGACTAAGCAAGGGTGCCCCGATTCATGGGATGTGATTATGTCTAGGGCTTGGCGGTGGATGCGTCCTGATGCGGATGCTGGTTGGCTGGGAATCGGGAAGGGCTGGTTGAGGGAGACCATTTAGCCTCTTCACCAAGATTCTCTCGACCCATCGCTTTGCACCATGGTGGGAATGATGAATTCATTCGTCCATTACACTTGGGCCTACTGACCCCCAGATTCCAACACACACCTTCCCATTACATCCTCTACTTCCTTACCTTTAAAAGACTCTACATACAGCATATTCAAAGATGAAATAAGCTATTGTAAAAACGAAAAATATATTTGAAGCCAAACGTCCGTTCTAAACGGTGCTCTGACCTAAGGCGCAGACAGTCCCGAGCGAGGCCCGCCTGCATATCGGATGTCTTCGTAACCCTTTGGGCTTAGACCCGGACGGTGATATTTGTCCCTATCTTTTTTTTTTTTATTTAAATTGTACAACAGATTTTTATCCAATTACTGTACAATTTTCTCATTTTAACAGTCTTAACACCTAGGAAGATGATTAATATACAAAAAAATCTTAAGGCTATCTAAAGAAGAGTTATATATATCTAGTGTTTCCGATATTTCGTTCAACAGCACCATTCCTCTTGTCATGCTATGCTGTGCTAGAACATCTGTTCTGCCGTATGGTATTTTGAACAAGTCGTGTCGACGACTACGGCTGAAATTTTCAGGCACGTATAAGCCATAACATTCCAAGAGGAATGGGCTGTCAATACGGTTATGGATTATGTTAAAACTAAGAATTGCAAGATTTGCATAACGTCTAGTTTCCAAGCTAAATCTATTTGTTGCCTCAAGTAATTCCATATGGTGCATGAATCTCGGGTACGTTCCATTCATCCACATATAGACATACCTAAGGAATTTTTTCTGAACTTGTTCTAGCATATTAATATATTTCGCTTGGTGCGGAGTCCACACACCACTGGCATACTCCAGCTTACTTCTTATGACTCCATCAAACATGGCTATCATTGCATCTGGGTCATCAAATTGCTTACATATTCTGATGATGAAACCCAGGAGTTTGTAGCATGCTGGAGTGAGCCGTGATATATGATTCGAGAATGTCAGTTTGGGATCAAAGACGATACCGAGATCTTTAAAGCTATTGACTCGGCACAATGTTTTCCCTTTAATGTTGTATTAAAAAACTATGGGCTTCTGGGAGCGGGTATATGTCATGGTTACACATTTTTTATATTGAATTCTAATTTGTTTTTTACTGACCATTCTGCAATAGCATCAAGGTCAGATTGCATTTTTAAGCAGTCATAGTAACAGATTATTTCCATCAAAAGTTTGAGGTCATCTGCAAATAGAAGACATTTGCAATATTTTACACAAACCTGGATGTCATCTATAAGTATAAGGAACAGCAAAGGACCAAGGTTTGAACCTTGGGGAATACCTGATAACGCCGGGAATTGTTTAGATTCATGTCCATTTATTATTACATATTGACTTCTAGCTTTTAAAAAGGACGCGAAGAATATAAGTGTTTGTTGATCGAAACCAAGTTTGTACATTTTAAGTTGTAATATGGGACTCGCAACAATAACATTTGGCTGTCATCAGTTCTTTTGTTTTGCTCTTTCAAAAAATATTCTTAAACCAATCTTTTTATTGTGTTTTGGCTGTAAAAAGTTTAGTGTGTTGGAATCTTCTCCCCCCTGATCTTCCAGGAGTCACTTCTTGCTGCTCATTTTCAGATATTTATATAATTTTTTTACTTCTGTCACTTTTTTTATTAGCTGTAATTTTTTGAACAATGGAGGAGGATTTCCCTCCTGTACCCCTTACAAAGCCCCCAGATCCCCCTCCTGACCCTCCAGATGGAGACATTTCAGATAAAATAGACTTTTCAGAACATTCAAACATTTCAGACAATGAATCTGTCATCCTAACCTCAATTAAAAAAAGAAAATTTAGTCCCCTTTCCCCAAAAAAACATGATTCGCCTTTGTCTTCTCAGTCCCCTCCAGCTCTTCCTCAACCTCCTCCAACAATCTTTTACTCTACTCATTCCCGTGGCCCCTACATTGTATATGCGCAAAAAAACTGAACAAGGTAAAACCATCCATCCTCTTGAATTTGGTAAATTTCTTTCAAATAACAAGAACCTTTTGATTAAACCTGGAGGTGTTAAAGCCGAGGGTCGCTTCCGAATCTCTGTTGAATTCCTGTCAGGTTCAGCCGCCAACAACTTTATCAAAAATATATTTATTTCATCAAATTCTAAATTCAAGGCGTACATCCCAACTTTCAATGTCACTCGAATGGGCCTGGTCAGGGGTATCTCGACCGATCTGTCCATTCCAGAAATCCTGTCCTCACTTTCAACCCCCCAACATATCGGCAATCCCATAAAAGCCAGGAGGCTAAATTATAAGGACACCTCTGAGGGCATCGTTTCCTCCCAATCTGTCGTCATCACATTCGAAGGACAATCTCTTCCCTCCCATATTTATTTATTTTTCAACTCCTTACCAGTTGAAATGTACACTTATCCCACCACTCAATGTTACAACTGCTGCCGTTTTGGTCATACCAAAGCTGCATGCAGATCCCCTCCCAGATGTTTCAAATGTGGAGAAAACCACTCGGCTGACCAATGTTCTTCTCTCTCTTCACCTAAATGTTTTAACTGCTTAGGCGCTCATTCCGCCATTAACTCTTCTTGCCCCGAACAATCTCGGCAAAAAAATATAAAAATTTCTATGGCCTCTGAGAACTTGTCTTTTCTGCAGGCTTCTAAATTATTCCCGCCTGTCAAAAAATCATTTTCCGAGGTTTTATCCAGTAACTCTTCATCCAACCCTCTCGCCTCCTCCTCAACATCTTCCCGTTCAACAAAATTCACATACAAAAACCCTATCTCTAAACAGGCTCGTGGATACGATCAGCAACAACACAACTCACTTCTCTTAAATCCCAATGGTTCTCCACTTTCACACGCCACAAATGGGTGCGCAAACAATTATAATTCATCCTCAACAAACTATCAAAAGCTTTCTGAACAACTCTCCCAAGATAATTCTTCATTTATTCAAACTCTAATTATGCTTCTAATTGACCTAATTTCTTCTCAAACTAATCTACCGTCCAACGCTGCTTCTATTATTTCCACATTAAAATCATTTATTCAAAATGGCTCTTCAAGATGTCAGAATTCTTCAGTGGAATAGCCGCAGTGCTATTTCTAACAAATCAAACCTTCTTAACCTATTAAATTCAAACCTTGTTTCTGTGGCTGCTGTCTCGGAGACATGGTTTACTCCATCCACCCACTTTAATGTGGGAGGGTACTCCTGTCTCCGCGATGATCGCCCGGAAGGTACGGGCGGAGGTGCTGCCCTTTTTATTAAAAAATCCCTTCCGTTTTTCCCAATAAATAATATCAAACCCCCCAATGCTGACTTTCAAATGGTTGCAGCTAAAATAAAGGACACTTCCTTTGTTTCTATCTATCTTCCCCCAACATCGCACTTCAATAAACAAGCGTGGTTGCAAATTGTCCGTCAACTAAGCCCTCCTTTCTTTTTATTGGGTGATTTTAATGCCCATTCTCCCGTCTGGGGTTCTGCTTTCTGTGATCGAGACGGTCGAAGTGTGATGGATTTCCTAGATGAATCCAACCTTTTTCTTTTGAATGACGGATCTCCTACTAGAATCTCTCGCCCCAACACAAACCCCAGTGCAGTGGATCTCTCCATATGCTCTATTAATCTGGCACCTCTCTCCTCGTGGGTGGTGTCCCCCGACCCTTGCTCCAGTGATCATTTCCCGATCACCATCACTTATCAAACTTCTTTCCATTCAGACAAGTCCCATATTTCGACGAAGATTAAAACAAAACACACCAAATGGGACGAATTTAACTCAAATATGGATAAGTTTATACAAAATTTATCCTATACCGATACATTATCTGTCAAAGATGACTACGATAACTTCAAATCAATGCTCGTAACTGCAACCAATAAATCAAATCCTCCCCCTAAAACCAAATCTCTCAAAAAACTCCCTCCAACTCCCTGGTGGGATGAGGAATGTTCCAAAGTAGTGAGAATTCGGAAAGCTAAATCTCTTTCCTATCGTCACAATATGACTATGGAGAACTATCTCATATACAAAAATGCCGAAGCGAATGCCAAAAGGGTATTGAGGTCAAAAAAAAAATCCGGGTGGTACAACTTCTGCAGTTCAGTATCTCCGAACACTCCAATTTCGGAAGTTTGGTCTATGATTCGAAGATTTCGATCCTCCTTCAGTCCAACATCTCCTCGAGCTTCTCATTCTAAATGGATGGACGAGTTCTTGGACAAAATTGCCCCCCCTTCTGTACCTAACTTAGATGAAATAACTCCAATCCACAACACTCCTATGTCTGATCATTGGCTTGACTCTCCATTCACTTTAATTGAATTAAAAAATTGTTTATCAACAGTCAAGGACTCATCTCCAGGCAGAGATGGTATACCTTATAGCATTATCAAAAATATTAATGATAATGTTCTAAATCACTTTTTAAGCATCTTAAATAAAATCTTCCAGACTGGCATAATACCTGATGACTGGAGTTCTCAAATAATCATCCCAATTCTAAAATTAAACAAATCACCCAATTCTGGATCCAACTATAGGCCAATTGCTCTTTCATCCACCCTTAGTAAAATTTATGAAAAATTAATTAAAAACCGGTTAGAATTTTTCGTCGAGAGTAATCATCTTCTCTCTCCATCCCAATTTGGATTTAGGAAAAAGAAATCTACACAAGATAACCTTGCCATCATCAGCACTGATATTAATTTATCCATTTCTAACAAAGAAGTATGTCTTGCAGTCTTTATAGACATAGAAGGCGCCTTTGACAATGTTTCCATCCCAATTCTTAAAAAAAAACTTTTAGGCCTTGGCTTACCCCTCATGTTTGTCCAATCTATTGTTAATCTTTTTCTCGATAGGAAAATTTTCATTGAGCTACCAGATGTTACTCCTCAGAGTAGGTCAATTTGGAAGGGTTTACCCCAAGGCGATGTATTATCCCCCTTACTGTATAATATATACACACACGATATGCATGTCACCATTCCCCCTCAAGTAAAAGTCGTTGAGTTCGCAGATGACATAGCTTTCTTCTTATCATCCAAAATCATTCCATCCGCCGTCAAATATCTTAATGAAGCCATGGATGCCCTTTGCACATGGCTTACTTTAAATGGTCTTGAACTTTCAGTACAAAAGAGTCAGTGTGTTACCTTCTCAAATCGTCATAATAATCCCCCTGTTCAAATTTTATTTAAAAACTCGCCAATCCCCAATGCTTCCGAAGTAAAATTTTTGGGAGTAACATTTGATAGGAAACTTAAATGGTCTTCCCACATTAATAATATAGTTACTAAATGTGAAAAAAATTTAAATATTATCAGATCATTGACTGGCGTTTGGTGGGGTGCTCATCCTATCTGCATTAAGTTGCTCTACAATGCACTTATTCGAAGTCATCTCGACTATGCCTGCCCACTTTTTAGTACTGCATCCAAAAATGCACTCAGTAAATTAGACAAAATTCAATCTAAGTCATTGCGAATAATAACTGGCGCGATGCAATCGTCGCCCATCAATTCCCTTCAAGTAGAATGTTCTGATCCTCCTCTTTATTTAAGGCGTCAATTATTTGCTGACAAATTTGTTCTTAAATGTTTAAATTCTAAAAGTCATCAGATTATTCCCAGAGTCTCGTTGTTCAACGACTCAACACATTCATCTACAATCAGAGCTCGAACTAAACCTCTCCCTGCCATTTGTAAAAATTTTCGCTCTCTCTCAGAGCTTCAAATTATCAAAAATGATATTCTTCCTTTGTACAAATTAAAATATAGTCACGTCACCCTATCCCCAACGATTTTAGAGGGGATCGGCATCCTTAAAAGTCATTCCAATCTCCCAGCCCGTACTGTCAATAATATGTTCAATGACATTATTTCTTCTAAATGGCCCAACTCTTCTCTTTTATTTACTGATGGCTCCAAATCTCCGGACTCTCCTAACTGTGGTATTGGTATTAACGTTTACCACAATAATTCTAATGAAAGAATATTTTATTAAATTTCAAACCAATTTTCAATATTTTCTGCCGAGTGCATTGCGATTATTGAATCTCTCAAATATATAATAAAAAATAATTTTGAACATTCTCTTGTTCTCTCTGACTCTCTCAGTTCCCTCCAAAAACTTAAAACAAGTCCTCTTCTTCATCCTGATGATCACTTTGTATGTCTTATTCGAGTATTGATAACCTCCATTCAAAGCTCTGGAAAAACTATCACTCTGATTTGGATTCCTGGACATGTTGGCATAGTGGGTAATGATATTGCTGATTCCTTGGCAAAACAAGGAGCGTCTAACCCTACCGTTACCCTTGTAAACCATATTCCCCTGTCTGATATTTTTTCCATCATCAAAGATAGATCCCGCAATGTTTGGACAGAGTATTGGAACATTGCTAGTCAATCCAAGGGTGCCCGCTACGCCTCAATACAAAGGACTATCCCATCAAAACCGTGGTTTCAAAAATTCCCCCATTTTTCCAAAAAAGAAATTTCCTTACTTATTCGTATGAGAATCGGACATTGTTCCGTTCCTTCTCACCTTTATAAAATTCATGTGCTTGACTCCCCAGATTGTACGTTCTGTGGTCTAGATGTGGGAACTTTAGATCACATATTTTTTGATTGTCCCTCTCTAAATAAATATCCTCTCTTCTATCAAGCGTTATCAAAAATTGCCTCTCCTCCATTCAACATCTCATCTCTTCTAAGTCTGAACTCTACTCCAATCTTCCATAAAATTCTGAAATTTGCACATTTAAATAAAATTAATATATAAATTCACCTTTCCTTTCTCTGTAATTATAAATGATGGCCTAGAACACCCTTGAAGGGTGAAAGCCAGAAATAATTGAAAAAAAAAAGTAGTAATATGAGTAACTTGCGGTAATATGAGTACTAATGACACCAATTGAGACACCTTGAAATAGTCCTGGGTCGATCGTGAAAGACCTGATCGTCGAAACCCGCTCACGAGCCACCAAAGAGCAAGCGGGTTATTTATTCGTCAGCATCCGGGTCTCCCGGGACCCGTGAACCGCGACACACTCCCGCGACCTACCACCAACTACGACACATTCCTGCACAGCTCCCGGAACTAGCGAACTGCGACACATTCATTCAGTCGCCGATTGCCGATCAACGCACACACGTACGTGACGTAACAGTATCCTGCTTCCTGCCCGTGTATCACGTCATCGCGGGATTGTTTAGTAGATTCGATTTTTGAATATTCGACTAGACACGGAGACGTTTTTAACTAAATAACTTTTCATTTTTCGTGTGGGTGTGAATAATTGTGCATTGGTAATTGTGCATTGTAATAGAAACTATAAACTGGTAAAAGTGTAAAATGTCTGACCTTAATAAAAAGAAATTATAATAAAGCATTACAGCTTACAGATTGTTTACTTATTTAAATTCTCAATAAAAGCTTCAGAACAACACGTTTTTTTACAAGGTTTTTATATCCTTCAAAAAATGATAAAACATTGTTTTTTTTACCCCTGAAGCATGTATTTTTTTAAATTTATTTCTGGGACATGACATTACTAGTTACAGATGTGAGCTGCGAGAGAACGTTCACGCAATTATAACCTGGGTTTCGTATCGCGTATGACTTGACCGGTCTGGGCGGCGAGCGTCTACCGCGCGGCGCGCCAGTAGAAAGTAACTGGGTGATGAGTAATCGGGTTTCGTATTTTGTGTCGCGAAAGGACCCGCTCGTGACGCCAGTGTGTCGTGAGCGACCCGGGTCGTGTAAAACGATCGATCGACCCAGGACTACCTTGAAACTACATACTACTACACACTCTTACGATATCTGTTGGGAGACATTGAGACTACATTCATTTTCACATACACTACGATATGATACTACATCTGCATGTTGTTTGAGAAAGAATAAACCTGTTTAGGGGGCGTTCAAGTATTACGTAACGCAATTTTGGAAGATTTTTGACCCCCCCCCCCCATGTAATGCGACGTAACGTTTTTCCGTACCCTCCCCCCCCCCCTAAACGTTACGTAACGCCCAAGGGACAATTTTTACCCGAAAGTCACAATTAAGTTGCGCAAAGTACGGGAAAGTCGCTTAAATACCTTTTTTCTTGTTTTAATCGAGTTTGCGGTAATAAATAAAACAAGAGATTTCGAGAACGAAAAGGTTTGCCTACTTGGAAGATTATAATTCCCTAGTTTTTTTTATCTAAATAAAGAAAAACATGTTACGTATCGCGTTGTTCGAACCCCCCCCCCCCCCCCCCCTCGTAACGTACAGTAACGTTTCACAAGACCCCCCCCCCCCCCTCCAAGAACGTTACGTAATACTTGAACGGCCCCTTATTTATTATTTTTTTATTTAAAAATGACTTTTAGGATGTAATATTTACATTGTAGACCTTTGAACCGAGGGTAATATTTCAAAAGAATCGTACCCATAGATTATCTAAAATATGTTTAAATTCTTTATTTTCGTATTTAAAAATGATTTTTCTTTCTTTAAAGGTGAAGCCCCGTTTTAGTAGCTAGTGCCCGGCTCCTAATTAACAGTAAAGGTAACAAATATTAATTAACTTGGTAAATTTAAATAAGATGGTGTTAATAAAGTGACAGTAATAGTATAGTTTCTGTAATATTATGTTCTAGTTTATAACACACTAAGCTTGTAAAGGGCCACAGCCATATAATACAGAAGGACACAAGAAATATCATGTTCCAAATTCAGGCCTTAAATTTCCTATACAAAAATATGTTTTCGAAATTTAAATGGGATGGAGACAGAGTGCAAGTGGGGCTAATTGGAACATTGTTTCCATTAACATTTGTGTGGAAGGCACGAGTTTGTTCCACAGGTATTTCAGTGAAGCCTGCTGAAACATTGTGCTTTTTTTTGTTTTACATTAACTCCACACAGGAGGGTTTGAGGAAAATAATTTCCATCATAATCAGAGCTTATATTGTCTTTGGCACATCTGAGCTGTTGAACCGTTCTCGTGTGACAAATGTCAACAATTTTATATATATATATTGGGTGCGCATTTGGTGTGTTTTCCGACTGTGCACCGGTGCTGAAGGAATCACGACGTTAGTTCTTCGTAACATCTTCCACTGCAATAAGCTAGAACAAGGACAGCAGACCTACCTGACGCCTGTGCTCTAAAGAATGCAATTTGCTTGTTAAGACTCCGCAACCGGGCCCGAAAAGAAGAAGATGGAGGGATACGAAATTACGAATGTTAGAGGAGAGCGCTAACATTTACAGCGACAAAATCGATTCGAAAATGTTTAATAAAACACTACTTGTAATAGAGCAGAAATCTCGCGGGCATTGTCATAAACAGCATTTAAATAAACACTGTAAATTTTTTCAAACACATAACTTGTAAAATAGCAGAAATAAACGTGTTTATAATAATTTTTGGAGCATACTTTGCGATTTTTTTCTATCGAGGGAATTTTATATAGTTTGCGTTTCGGCACGGGCAATAATGTCTAGACATTATCTTCAAGTATAACATATATTTTTTAAGAGCTTTAAAACTTAACATGTGTCACATAAATATTATGTGACTAGTGCAGTTCTTGCCTATTTGGTTTTTTTTGTCTATGGTGTTTTTTTTGAGACTGGTAATTTTTTGGGGAAAGAGAGAAGCTCTTTTTGTTTATGGTCACTTCCTCCCGGGCAGCTATGGGCTAGCTGTGCGTGAATTTTTCACTCACTGGAAAAGTGTTTGAATTTGATTATATCATGTGGGTTTAAGTCGATCCTTTCTTAAAAAGGCGCGGGGTGTATTTTACGTAACACGAGAAGTTCGTGTACGGCATTATTTTTTAGTGGTTATGTGAATCCCACTTTTTCCGTTGTTGGCAGTTGGCCATTTTGTGGAAATGTGTTCTGGAAACAAACTTAAAAAAAAAGGATTGGTCCTTGAGGTGGCAGAATATGCCTTTGTGACCCCGCGTCGTGAAGTCACGGACGGATGACGGATTTACCGAGAGACGCAGGTCTTGGTGACCAGTTGGGACCACGTGTTTTTTCATGGAGCTTGTTGGGATGGCCCGAAGCTGAATGCACTCCTCGGAGGCGTAGCAGCCTTCTTCCTAAGAAGGATGACATAGGATCTCGGGATTGCGCGACGTCCCCGGTTAAGGAGCCTGGATTTGTCTTCTCTCTACTAAGCAACGTCGCGGACGTCATCCGTCGTAAATTCCAGGGGTGACTGCCAATTTACTTATTTATTTTAAGGTTTTAGTCACTGATGGCGTTTCAATAAATATAAAAAAAAACAATATTATTCTTCATCACTATTCTTCATCTAAAACTACTGAAGTTGTTGGTAAAAATTATTAACTCGAACATATTTAACATAATATTACTTGCATTAAATTATCTGATGATACTGAGAAAATCTTCTACTCTGAAACGTGCCGCAAATTTACAATATATTAATTTACATGAATCATCATTAGTATAAAATGAAGGCGCTCAAAATGTATGTGCGCGTTAATCTTTTAAACTACGCAACGGATTTTCATGCGGTTTTCACCAATAGATAAAGTGATTGAAGAGGAATGTTTATATGTATAATACATGTAAATTATTTTAGAGAAAAGCCGAGAAATTCAAACAAAACATATTTCTGTGCGATTTAAAACGGCTGGCGGGCCGTACTATAGTCACTTTTGAAATTCGTTCTGCGAAAGAAATTGGAAAAAAGATGTCCTAGAGTAAGTAGGTATTTGATTTTCCCTTTTCAAATATCCAGTGTTGCATTGCAAGCATTGTATAATTATTGGCGATCGCTCGTATTGCATTACATAGTATAAAATGACTAACTAACTAACTAACCATCACGCCGTTTCCCCGCAGGGGTAGGCAGAGAGGACGGACCGCCAAACAACTCGGTATTGGCACACACTCTTTGCCTCACTCACATTCATACATCGTCTCATACATACTCTTCTATTATTCTGACTTTTGACATGGCCCGTCTCAAGTATCTGATTTACTTGATCGTGCCATGTCTTCCTCGGGCGTCCCCGACTTCTTCTACCATTCACATTTGCATCATATATTCTTTTAACACTACTTTCTTCGTTCATTCGCTCTACGTGCCCAAACCATCTGAGGGTCCCTTTCTTAATTTTGCTCATTATACTTACATCAGCCTTACATTCTTTGCGGATATCCACATTTCTAACACGATCATACATGGTTTTACCACACATACGTCTCAGGGATCTCATTTCAACAGCATTCAGTTTACTTTCATCCTTCCTCTGCCAGTTCCATGCCTCACTGCCATACATCAGGGTAGGTACTAGGACTCCATTGTGGACTGCTAGTTTCGCTTTTATTGAAAGTTTTTTATTAGCTCCAACGGCATTCAGTCCTCCATTAATGGAGTTACCGGGATTTACCCTCCTTTCAATATCTCTATCAGCCTTAATAAAAAATAAGTATAAAAACGTATAAAATGAAGTCGCTCAAAATGTATGTGCGCATAGATCTTTTAAACTAGGAAACAGATTTTCATGCGGTTTTTACCAATAGATAGAGCGATTCAAGGGGAAGGTTTATAGTATAATACATGCTTATTATAAGCCGAGGAATTCAGGCAGCGGGCAAGCGGGTGGTGTGGATTTTATAAAGGTTGGGTAATAGCGTTGTGTTTCGTTAGCCAGAGCAACGTGTGGCCGGGTCTGCTATTTAAATATAAATTAAACCATTTTTTTTGCACACAACTAGATTTGTAACCGCTACCTCTGGATTTGTAGTTGAGAATGGACCACTCAATCACTGAAATTTAAAAAAAAATAATGCAAACAATTTGTTTTAACGACGAATTTATTTAATTGTATTCACCTGAGATTATTCTCCATTACACTTTAGGTAACCGCCTTTATTTTGTAATGGTCCATTCAATCCAGAATTAAATCAATCAGACTTTATAAAAGGTGTGGGGTTTCTCTAAGCAGTAGATTCGGGATCAGATCCAGATTACTTCTTAAATCTTTATTCTTATCATTTCTTGTTATTGATATTATTTCAATAACGAATCTTCGTGTATAAGATATCAGCCTCTTTACAGGAGTTATTTAATTTATCATGTTGACATCGGAGTACGTTCCTAAAGCGTCACTGAAGAAATTAGTTTAGAATATTGTAAGGCTTTCGCAGTGTATTCTGTCCATTCATGAGTTCAACTGGTTGGCGTTGCATGCACGGAAACTGGTAACCCGTGTGAAATACCAGTTATTCCTAATATCAATTCGCCTTCGTTGTTCTCCGTTGTTCTTCGAGTTGTCAGTCTGTGCGTCGAGTTTACGTGATTGCGTAACTCTTCGGAGTTGTTTATTTGATTATAAAGTTCTAATAATTGTTCTACATTTTGTGTAAAGTCGAATGGTGATATAAAAAAAAAAATTATGTTAGTATTTTTATTAAATCCATCTAAAGGGGGGTTCAGACACGGCTATAAACCGCGAGCAGATATCTGTTGAACCGCGAGCGCTTATGTTTTGTACCGTTCACACGACGCTATTAAATATTTCTTCCTATGGTCGGAAAGGGGGTCAGATGAATTAGCGAGCGGCCACGGAATGCACATTTTTTGTACTGAATCTGTCAACATGACATCTGTCATCCACCGGTCTAGGCAGCTCCGTAATTAAAATAACCCCTCCCCTTTTTTCGTCGGAAAGGGGGGCGTTTAAATTTTTGCATATCGCATCGGGAGCGGTTACGGCGTAAGATCTGTATTGTCTATGGTTGATCTGCGCTTAAACCGCTTAGGTGTGAACGGTCTGAAGGGATTGTATGGAGATCATTAATTGGCGTGCGATACGAAAGTCGTCATAACTTATAATTTCAAGAATTTGGTTTTTACATTACAATTGATTACATATGCAAGGTTATACAATAATTCATTTTTTTATTCTACTACTCCATAAGTTGAGCTTTAGGAGCTCGTGTTTATGGGAAGAGTAATTACATGCAAAAAAATAATGTTCTAATGAAATGTGTAATCAATGATTAAAGAACTTATAAAATAAATACAAACATAGGTACACAATTTAGAAATAAAATTGTTGTAAATTAATAAATTACTTCGTTCTTACCACTTTTATTGTCTACAAAACTAACATGTTTCGTGAGCAACGCTCACTTCTTCAGGGTTTTTTATCTAATTTTTTTTTATTGAAACCCTGAAAAAGTGAGCATTGCTCACGAAACATGTTGGTTTTGTAAACAATAAAAGTGGTAAAAACGAAGTGATTTATTAATTTATATCAAAATGGTGCCACAAAATAAGTTTGCTGTGTTAGAAGAATTAAAAATAGAAGGACCATAACAAAATATATTTTTTATAATATTAAATATTACGGTTTAAGTAAGGGTAAAATAAATTAAATTAAGGGTAATTTAAATTATAAAAGTCATTTAATGAAACAATTTAACTTTATTTGTAGCGCAATATTTTTTTTATTATTTTTACTATTAATTCCTAACTGGTTTCGGAACAACTGTTCTTTCCTCAGCCAGATAAAAATACATGCTAATTTAATGTAACAAAATAATATATTATTAGGTATTGAAGTGGGGGTGGAGGCGTGACCAGGGATTAGTGAAGAGTGGGGGAGGAGGTAGGACGGGCGGTGAATGGGAATATATCTAAGACGGGGCTGTAAGAAAATATTTTATGTTTGTTATAGAATCATTTTTATGAATAGAGTACTACGAATATTTGAAACTTTACCGCACCAGAGTCCAAATTGCTCCCGTCTGGAGCCAGTGAGACTATGGTATCCCTAATTGGAGTATGTTGAGAGGCTTAAGTGGGGACGGGAAGGAGATGAGGACGAGGAAGACGGGGAAGTATCAGGCTATTCAGGAGAATCTGGGAGGCAGGTATGGGTACCGTCGCCCCAGGAACCATTTCTTGTATAATAGGTCACCCCAAGTGGTTCGCTAAGTTTGGTGACTTAGCCGGGGTGCCCGGGTCCATGGGGTGAGATTTGTCCGGGTCTTGGCGGCAGCTGATGGGCAGAATTATGTCTGCATTCCAGCTGCACGATAGGCTAGATCGGGAGAGAATGGTCGAGGGAGTCGCTTTGACTTCTCCAGCGGTACTCTCTCGGAACATTGCCTTATACAATTTGGGAGGCGGGAATGGGTACCGCCGCCCCGGGAACCTTTATTGGATAACCAACACCTCTGCCATAGGTCACCCCAAGTGGTTCGCTACGTTTGGTGATTTAGCAGGGGTGCCCGGGTTCATGGGGTGAGGTTTGTCTAGGTCTTGGAGGCGGATGATCAGGACATACTGAACCCCCATCCTACCCACCCCTTAAACCCTTTTCTTTCCCAGAACTCTCCTATCCTTCCTTTCCTTAAAAAAAACCCTCCACACAGCATCCTCAAAGATGACATAGGCCTTGAGGGAAATTATTTTCCTCAAGGCCTCCTGTGTGGAGCTCATGCAAAAAAAAAAAAAAAAATACCGCAGTGGGAGTGATGGATTCATAAGTTCGTCACTCCTGGATACACTGACCCCTATATACCCACCATAAAACCCTTTTCTTTCCCAGAGTTTCCTCTCCTTCCTTCCTTAAAACACACCATCCCCAAACTTTCCCGCCTCCCAAATTATAGTAAAGATCTGTAGCTAATTTAATTTTTATTCCATAACTGCAGTACAAAGAACTCAATATTTGTGTTTGTTGAAAATTTAAAGGGGGAAAATAACACTTTGTCTGGATATCAGAATTTTTGTTGACTTACTTGTATTCATAGACTTGAATTTTTTTTTCATTTTTCTCAACTATACACAGTTTTTAATAACAAAAAATGTTAAAAGGTTATATTATTACAAACTCCAACAGCTCGTAAGGCTTTGAAGCAAAGAATGGACGGTTACCTCGAGAGTGTTTTCTCTTGGGGTAAAAATAATCTCGTTGAATTTAATGTTTCAAAGACCCAATCTTGTCTGATTACGTCTAAAAGGGATCGCAATGAAAATCTAGTCTCTTTCAACGGAAGCAATCTTCCGAACAGGCCCTCCATTGATATGCTTGGTGTAACCCTAAGTGACCAGCTCAGGTATGGGGGCTCCATCGAAGCCAGAGTAAAGTTAGCCTCCCAAAAACTGGGCGTACTGTACAGGGCCCGCAGATACTTTAATAGTACACAACTGCTAACCCTGTACAAATCGCAAGTGCGCCCCACGGTTGAATTTGGCAGCCACCTCTGGTCTGGAGCTCCAAAATACCTGAAAAATACCCTCGACTCTGTGCAGAAACGGGCGGTCCGTTTGATAGATTCTCCCATCTTAACAGACGGATTGCAATCTTTAGAGCACAGGCGTCGGGTGGGAATGCTATCCTTGTTCTACCGGTATTACAATGGAAGATGCTCCGAGGAACTAGCATCATTGATCCCTTCGGCACCGGTGCATAGTCGGGAAACACGCCAAACGCGTGCCCAACATTTGTACACAGTTGACATTTGTCACATGAGAACGGGTCGTTTCTTCGACTCGTTCTTGTGTTCAACAGCTCGGCTGTGGAATGATTTGCCGGCCTCTGTGTTTCCTCCTTCCTCTAACATGGGTCTCTTCAAGACCAATGTTCATTCCTTCCTCTCCTCAAAAAGACCCTCCACACAGCATCCCAGATGACATAGACCCTGAGGGAAATTATTTTCCTCAGGGCCTCCTGTGTGGAGTTAATGTAAAAAAAAAAAAAAAAAATTATTACAAAAAACATCAATTACTTTTATAAAAAAAAAAGTCTTAGGTTTTTCTCTGATTTTCAATAATTTTAGCGAGCTAATAGCCATTTAAAAAAATAATAAATTTAAATGCACAACTCATTTTCATTGTAAAACGCAACTTTTGAGACCCCGGGCGTTTCTGAATTCAAAAGTGGACTAATTGACGCACTCTAGCCCTAGTGTACAGTCCGTCAAATAAGAGTAGAAAACGTAGGAGGGCGCCACTGTAGTTCAAATGGCAATACTAAAAATATAACAAATGGGGGTGACGTAAAGCTGTGTAACCTACATTTCTTTTTAAAATTCAAAATCACATAAAAGTAGATTTTTTTTTTTATTGCATTTTCGATATCCACTGATCTTAAAATTTGAATTGCATATACTTAGGTACATTATACCTTTGCAATTTTGTGTTAATACAATGAAAAAAAACGATATTATACTAAAATATAAAGCACAATTAGAAATTGCTCACGATTATTTAATACTAGCTTAAGTACCCAGCCTTTCAAATCACGTCTCTAATTTTAGATCTAAATCAGATCATTCAGATCGAAAAGTAGCGTAACTGAATTCACCATTGTCACTGTTTCTTCAGTTCTACCTACTGTTAAATTAAAATGTATGTTACATGAAATTAAAATTAATCACTTTGTAAAAAACTATTTAACAAATCAATGTCATTAGTACCTTAACAACATTGCTTCTTCGATTTTATTTGTTTTTCTTTCTTCTTCTTCTTGTGCCCTGTCCGTTCAACGGACGTTGGCTATCATGTTGGCTATGCGGACTTTGTTTACTGCAGCCCGGAACAGCTCCACGGTAGACTGGCCATACCATTGTCTCAGGTTTTTCAACCATGAGGTTCTCCTTCTTCCAGGGCCCCGTCTTCCGGCAATCTTTCCCTGCATTATGAGATGCAGGATCTCATACTTCTCTGGATGTCTCATCACATGTCCAAGATATTGAAGTTTTCGGATTTTCATAGTTTTAATTACTTCCTTTTCTTTATTCATCCGAACCATAACATCTTCGTTTGTAACCCTGTCCATCCAGCTTATTTTAAGTATTCTTCTGTAGATCCACATCTCGAATGCCTCAAGTCGCCTAATAAGTTCTTCAGTAAGCGTCCATGCTTCCATTCCGTAAAATAATATCGAAAACACGTAGCATCTGACCATTCGCATTCGTAATCCAAGGTTGAGATCATGTTTTTCTTTAAGAACAAAAAATGTTTTTAAAATTTGATTTACACTGATGTGTATGTTCAGTGTCATTGCTCTTTAAATGAATATTTGACAGTTAAATTGGTGTTGCCAGCCTAAAAAATTCGTAGTTTATTTTTTTAAATTTTCTACTTTTAATTGACAGACTCTACAGGGGCACATAAAAATACACGATTGTTTAAACACCAAAAACTGCGACTGCCCTGCTATAGTAAAAACAGACCAAATAAAATATCTAGGAATCATAATTGACCATAATCTCAAATGGGCACATCATATAAATCATATCACCAATAAACTCCTCAAAACAATTCATCTTTTCCTAACCATAAGAAACATATACAAACTAAAACAAATGAAAACAATATATTTTGCACTCTGCCAATCTATAATAGAATATGGAATCATTGTTTGGGGAGGAGTAACAAACTCAGCTATTGCTCATATGGAAACCACACAGAGAACCATCTTAAAGATTATACTAAAAAAACACAGAATGACTGACACAGACCAAATATTCAACATGTTCGACGGACTTGATATACGACAATTATACATAAAAACACTTCTTAACTATATCTTTGACCAAAAACACAAACTCCAACAAACACAAACCATTAATAGACCAGTTAGACAAGCATACATACAAAACTTAAAAACACCGACGATAAACACAAGCTTTGGACAAAGACACCACAAATACCAGGCAATAAAAGCATTCAACCATCTTTCACTCGATTTAAAAAAAGAAGAAAACAAAAAACTTTTCACACTCAAAATTAAAAGATGGATTAAAGACCAAAAAAGACAACTTTACAAAAAAATCACAACATAAAAAATAAAAATAAAAAATAAAAACACATAGACATAAACACCATTGCAATACTCACTAATATATAAAACCTTTTAATTTCACTATCGGTTTATATGTATCTATCCTATTTATATAGTTTTATTCTATTGTTTTATTTTAGTGTTATTTTACTCTATTTTGTTTTGCTCCATTTTCTTTCTTTCAATTCTCATATGTTATTGTTGAGTCTCTTTTTTCTTTAGTTTTTATTTTATATGTATCTTAAATAAAAAAAAAAAAAATCATATCAAACTGTAAAATGAGGTCCTCAGCACGGGTAAAGCACCCAGTGAGGCCCACATTAGTCAAATATGTAACACATATGTATAAATCAGATGAATCAAAAAAAAAAAAATTAAAAATTAAAAAAAAACATACAGTGCCGTCTAGATACAACCATTAAGGGCCTTTTACCAGCCAGCGGTCAAGAATCCAAATTTATTCGAAAGATGTTCTTACGATCGTATAGGGCGATTCTTATGAGAAAGAATAATTACTCTCCGTACCAGTTTTTTTAAAAATTATAACACAATATCGATTTTATTTCACTCAAAAATTGTTTTAATTCAAATTATATTCCGTTAAAAAATCCATTACATTCAAAGATGCTTAAAGGCGTGATGATAAAACTATTATAAATTATGTACTTTTGTAATATTTTTTTGATTATAAGTATTTATAAGTTTTCAATAATGTCTAAGCAAAATAAGAACGTAAAAAAAATCTTTAATATACTAGTTTGTAAGACCGTAAATAAATGTACAAAGTGAAGTATTTTCGTAACAAAACACGTGAGCGGAACTTTTTTTAATGATTTTATTAAATCTAAAATTATAATTCTTATAATTTTAGATTTAATAAAATTTGTTTCCCTGATAATTTATTGAATTATTTTAATTTTTTATTGAAATAATAAGTCCAAATAAGTCCTGCTAAGCCAATTGAATCGGCTTGTCAACAGGTGCTTATATTTTAGTTACATATTTATACATTTTAAAAATTTAAAATTTACATCTTATATCTACAGATTCAACATTTTTTCATACATATCAAAATCAATATAAATCTTTTTTTTCCGATAGCCAATTTTTCACCATATATTTAACCTTATTCATAGAATTACATTGCTTTATAGTGTCAGGTAATAAATTAAATATCTTCGGTATGATGTATTCAAACGTTCTCTGTCCGTACTTATTGTTAAATTTCGGAACTATTTACCCGGCGTTACGCGTGAATCTAGTGCTGTATTTATGTTCTAATTTCTCTTTATGCTGCGGGGTAAATATATGCTGAATTATAATTTTGTGCCAAAGTATTGCCAACAGGTAAAATTTTGGCACTCTGAAACAGCAACGGTTTATTTTGTCTCTGTTTGAAAATATTAGGGACGACCAATAATTTTACAATTGCGTTTTGTATAACTTGCACTTGTTTCAGATTGGTTATAGTAGTATTTCCCCATATTGTTAATCCATATCTTATAATAGATTCTGCTAGTGACATATAAATTATTTTACGTGTTTCAATTGATAGGAAAAAATTTAATGTTTACATTCTGCCAGCTATCGATCTGAGTCTTTTACAGGTTTTTTTTATATGTTTGTCCCATTTAAAAAAACAATCTACTGCAACACCAAGATACACGTATTCCGAAACTAATTCTAAGCTTTCACATTTACAATTAGTTGGAATATTTTTATGGATGCAATTAAAATTATGAGAAATAATATTAGGATTAAATTGAAATTTGGCATTAGGTGATCTTATATGCATTCCTTTGGTTTTTTTAGCATTTATTAATAGTCCTGCATCATGTGACCATTTACAGAGTTGATTAAAGTCAATTTGCATGAGTTCAATTGCAATTTTTAGATCTTTATGTGATATGACCAATGCCGTATCATCTGCGAATACAAAATGCTTCACAAAAGAGAAAAGTTTTTTCATTATGGTTAATGCATAATAATATGATTTGAAATGCGTTTGTTAAATATAAAAATTTAGTGAGAATTTAAAAATCTGCCCATGACCTTCGTTATAACATTATTATGCTAAAATAAACACATTTTTTCATAATTTAAATCAAACCAAACAAAATAAAAATCTTTCAAAATCATTTTATACCTTTATGTGGAAAAGTGTCATTGCGGCTAAAATTTTATTTAAAAATGACGTATTTCCTGTTTGGTCTGGTTATTACCTCTTAAGGCACATAGCAACGAAACGTTAATCGGTTTAGGAAAAACATTTTTGATTAGTATCAAATTGTCCAGTCAGTGAAGTTGACATCATGTTTCTAATATGCGAAAATATTTTTTTTTCAGAAACCATGGAAGTTGACAAAAGTTTGCTGATGAAACCGGAGCAATTACAATTACTGATAGATATCCTCCTCGAGGATTCGAAGTATCCAGACGACATTCTGAAAGTGGAGCCGCACCCGAGTGACCAGACCTTGGTGCAATTTGCCGACCTAATCTACACCAAGAAACTATCTGGAGAAAAGGATGCAGCTTATGGGACGAGGATACTGTCAGGTAAAGAGAAGGGTCTCACTTTGGCAATAGATGGCTGGAAACTTCTGATCTCCGTCAATAATACGAATTCTTCTAACGGTTACTTTGGCGCGGCATTCGTCCACAGCGGTTTGCAGCAAGTGGTAGTGGCTCATCGCGGGACTGATCCCAAATGCTTTGGAGCGTTATACACAGACATACAAGGCGTCCTGCGTACTAAATACACAACGTGCATGAACTCCGCTACAACGTTTGTGGATTTTATACGGCAAGCCATTCGTTCAGCAAACAATCAGCACAGACACTACACACTCGCAATCACGGGCCACTCTTTAGGGGCCTGGCTTGCACAAATTACTACATTTTCAGTTAAGTATTTAGCCATTAAACAAGTAGATAGTCAAATCTGCTTAGAAAAAAAGCCCGAGGTCGGGATACATGCTAAGACGGTTGGTTTTGATAGTCCGGGTGCCCAGGACATGCTGGAACGAATACTGGATGATTATTACGACAGGTATGAGAGGAATGTGTTGTTAGATGGCCTTAACATTACTCTGTATCTGTCGGCCCCCAACCATATCAACACTTGCGGCGTACACATAGGAAAGATTTATCGCATTTTTAATGATATATCTGAATGGGATGATATGTTTACTGACCTCATCTATACGGATGACGGAACTATTCAGTATACCTTGGCGACTCACGGAATAAGCAATTTTGTTAAAGCCTTGATTAATGATAAAAGCGGGAAAATAGGGGAAGTTACGGATTGGGCCAGAAGCAGTGAAGAATTTAATAAACTTTTTAAGATCTTAAATTGGGATAATAATTATCACGGACATGCAACAGTTAATAATCCCGACGACCTCAAAAAGTTCCCTCGGTATAAGGTGGTGGAAAACAGAAATGTTTTAAAGAGTTCTTTTCGAGTTTTTTCAGAAACTGAATTGCAAATGCTTTTCAGAATGCATATAATACAGGAACCGAAAATCGTATTGACCATTCTAAACAAATTTATCGAAAAGAATAATCTGAAAGTGGAGAGTATGAAACTGCTCCCGAAATTTGATTTGAATCATTATAACCGAACAATAATGTGTGAGTCCGGAGAATCATTGGCGGAACTCTGCAAGCGCTTGAAGCAGCTGATGAGGTGGCTAAAGCCGCAGTTCACAAAGGCAGTGGAGAAACAAATCAAAGTATTTAACGGAGCTGCAGACCTCGTGTACTACGCGGAGGGACAGAGCTACCTTGACTCTTCGCCCAAGTGTTTGCTGGACTTTACGGATTCAGACGGTTTCAAAGAATTCCTGCTTTCTGACAAGGAACAAGTTCTCTGTCTAGTCACAAGTAGTAAAGACGTTGCATTCCAAATGAGCCGACTTCGGAACATCCTTCACCAGATGGAAAGAAGCAACGACTCCTCCAACAGTTCCATCAAATATATCCGTAAAAATCACTACACATTTGTTAGACAGTCCCAGCTTCAAAATCTTATAAACATTTTTGGTTGGCCCGTTGAGAAAGAATACATGATGGTGTTAGACTGCACGTTATCTTCCAATATATCCATCCTCCAATTGCTTAAAGACGTATATAAGAATGATTTAAAATCCCTAAAACTTATATTGATTGTGTCGCAGTTAATAGACACACCCGACACTTCAAAATTCAATAAAACAGTAAATATAAACATTGACGTTAATTTCTCGGACCTAACTCCTGACTCACGGAATATAATGTTTAATCGTGATGATGTTATAATTACTACGAATAAATCGTACAGCTTCCGAGAGTTCTTGGGAGAAGACTGTTTCGTTCGTGAAATCAGTCAGATCCTATGTTCAGAAAGCTTGAAAAATTTCGCGACAATTCAAGACTACGCGATCAACATAAAGGACACGCGTCCCACCCATAATGATTTACAAATGCCATTCTTTACGTTAGACATTAAAACTACTAAAGAATATATCGCGAGATGTGTTAAGTCACCCAACACTAACATTCTGGTGGTGATGAGCGGGTTGAACCGTGAGGAACTGGAGACTGGGGCCGGCTGGGAGCAGCTCAAGGGGATGGATATCATCCTCGCCGAGGGAGATGCACAACTCTCCTTTAGAGATACCTGCAAGAAGAACAAGGATAAAGTCATTTACCTCTTTGAAGTGTTCGGCCAAGATGTGTACTGCAAAGAAATATTTAATGAACGTTTTTATTTAAAAAGGAAATTTCTTCATAGCGCATATATTGATTTGAAGAAGTTTATAGAAACGGAACATGCTGGTGACCTGTTTGTTATCAACAGTGAGATAAACAAGAAGTTAATCTTGGAATTGATAGAAAATGGCACCAAAAGAAAGGCGTTTACAGAAAATATACTAACTGTGCCCACAGAGGAAGAAGTTAATGTTATTCAAAAATATATTAATAAACGTATCCATTTTGTAAAAATTTGTCAAAGCGAGGAGAGCTATAAACTAGAGTGGCGATATTCCCACGGCTCTGTGGAGAGCCTGCTCCCTTTTATGTCCATGGACTCCTGCGAGCCTATAAATGAAACTGATCTGAGCAAAACAAGAAGAAACATGGTAATCATAGCAGATGAGCCAGGGATGGGGAAAACAACTTCCCTGGCGATGTTTTCAAGGCTTGTGGATTCACCATGGGTCATATACATTGAATTAAAATACTTCCAAGTGCATATAGACAAATTTCCGGAGGTTCTCGACGCTCAAAGCGTGGCTAGGTTTTTATTGAGTGAGTGTCACTATCAGGCTGACGGGTTGTTAGAGTATTTACTGCAGAGTAAGGTGAATTCCAAGCGGGTCGTATTAATGTTTGATGGGTTTGACGAGATAGACGATTACATTCAAAAGAAAGAGAGTTCTAAAGATAAAATTATCAAGCTCTTGGTGTTTTTGCAAGACAAACCGGCAGTTCAAACGTTTATCACCACTAGAAATTATTTAAAGGAATCATTAGAAGAGCGACTAAGACAAACCTCCACGTGTTTCGTAAGAATTAATGCACAAGAGCAACAGGATTATTTATTTGTTTTCTGGAGTTCCTGCCTCTCTCTTGAGCTGGGAGATTACAGAGAGGAAGAGGAGGGACGTCTCAAGGAATATGCCGGCGAGGTACTACGGCAAGCAAATGAAGTACTGGGGCCAGACATGAACTGCTTCATGGGGATTCCCCTGCAGCTGAGGATGCTGGCGGAAGTCTTCAGACCGCAAGGTGATCTGTTGCGACAGTCTCCGAAATTTGAATTAAAACAAATCAATTTATTCAGTGCGCCAGATCTGTACAAGAAGTTTATAGATCTGAAATATAACATTTATTTACACAATAAAACATCCAAAGCTGAAGAATTAGATGAAGAAGATATTAATAAATATCTTGAAGACATAACAAAAACACACGGCAAACTCGCTATCAGAATATTCTTTCCTGATTTTTATGGTGAGAACTTTGACCCCATTGAAGACAAGTGGCTATATAAATTAAACAGACATGGTTTGGTACAATCGGAGGGAAACAAAGGATTTCAATTTGTTCATAAAACCTATGCAGAATATTGCTGTTCCCAAATGGTTGTCCACTGGCTCAATCAACCTAAAAGCTTTTCCAGGTATGAACTGTTCAAAGAAATACTTGTTCCTCAAATTCTGCTTCATCCGGACAGCAAGATCATCAGGATGTTTATGAATGCTCAATTAAATGAAACATCAATGTCAAATGCTTCACTCGAATTAAATGCCAAATGCATTAATCAACTGTGGCTTGAAGATAGTGCCATCTTTAGAAATCATAGGCACCAAACTGTTCTTCACATTGCTGTCCTAGAGAAGAACAAACACATAGTCACATTTCTACTCAGTGGGTTGAACATAGAAAGTACCCAAAAATCGTTTGTTTCATTGATCACTCAACACGACATATATTATTCCACAGTTCTGAATAAGGGGGATGAGCCGAAACTACATAATATCAGTGAAGGTGAGTTAGTACTGGACGGAATAACAACAAACATTTTACAGTGCATCGGAACATGTTCAGATGAAACAAAAGAAATTATATTCTTTGCGAGTTTATTTAACCGAAAAGTTCATTCTGATGAAAACGAGGAAACGTTCTTTTTTTCGCGTTTATTTAAACGAAAGGTTTTTAGTTATTTCATTGAAGCTATAACCAAGGAAGAGTTCACTGTCATCAACTCGTTTTATCAAGTTATTAGAAAACATTTAACTAATACCACAAGAATATTTGATAGAGTAAAAGAAGTTGAATTAGAAATTTTACCATTCAGAGAGGCTATTGTTAATAATAATGTTGAATTTTTTCGAGAAATATTATTCACAAAATTAAAAAATAATATCGAACGTTACTGTTTGTTATTGACTAAATTCAAAGGTTATGACAAACAAACTGCCCTTCACCTCGCTGTACATAGTGGCCATCTCGATATGGTTAAAATACTCTCAGAGCAACCTGTTGTTCCCTTTGCTGTTTTACTAGTACAGGGGGATGATTGGAATAGGACCCCTTTACATACAGCTGCTTGGCGGGATCAACTGGACATTCTCAAGTTCTTAGTTGAGCGCGGCGCAGACATTAATAGACCCTGTTCACTTGGCAATTCTGCTCTGATGTATGCAGCCAAGTTTGGGACGTTACTAACAGTAGAGTACCTTGTTGAAAGTGGTGCTAACATCAACGCCACATGCAGCATTGGCATGACTGCATTATGTGACGCGGCGCAACAGGGAAATCACCCGGTAGTAGAATACCTCCTGCAGCAGGGGGCGGACCCTGACAAGGTAGACAGGAATGGAGGCACCGCACTAACGGCGGCATCGCAGTTCAGTAAATGGGATGCAGTCCTGCTGCTGCTGGAGAGGGGAGTGGATGTAAACGCAGATTGTGGTGCAGCTCTTACATATGCTATATTGGAGGAGGAATGGTCTATAGTGGAGGTTTTAATACATAAAGTAGCAGCGATTAAAGAAAGTCGAATACGGAATAAATTAGACAAATTTAAAGTAAAATATCCAAACTATGAATTTAAAAAATAATAATATTATTAATCATGTTGTCCTGATTTTAACCTCAGGTATAGACAATTCAACACATAAACATATTGAATATGCCATTAGTTAGGAGCCAGATCGCTTACAACCCAACAGTGTGAACACTAAGGTCGGTACGCTATTCGTTCACTCACGGTTGAGAGAATTCAAAATGAACTGTTCAAATTTATTAAAATCAGAAAGGGTATTTATTACACGGGAATGTGTCAATTATCATTATCTACTGAGTAAACTAAAATTATTTAAATTATTCAAACGTAGTTAATGACGTTTGTTTAAATAAATGCATTAATTTAATAAAAGAAAGATAATATATTACAAGGTGCATCTACTGCTAATTATATTTCATGTGACTTAAACATTTGAAGAATTAATCACTATTGCCTGAAATGGATCAATTGGAAAACTTTTACAAATGTAAAAACATTATCCGTGCTGTCGGGGGCGTCGCCACATAACATATTGGGGTGACCAAAACTGAATAGCCAGGTACTTCCCCTCCCCTCTCTTTCATCCTCACAATATAGGTACCCCAGTTGGGTTTTACAGTGCCACTGGCTACGGATAAGTTGAAGTGTGCGGTATTGAGAGGTGAAAACATACAAAAAATTAGATCTATTTGAGGCCTGGGGCCCAGGTTTCGAAAAGTTCTTAGCTGGAGACATCAGCTTTATTTGCTCTGTGAATAGATCTCCCTTCTAGGCATTATCCTCTCAGTTCTTTAAACCAAATCTGTGTCACTATTTAATGAATTGACAATGCACAGTACAAATTAATGCCTTCCTTGTAGATTTGAATACAAACCAATGTCACCACGGACTTAATTCCTTTTGGTTCTAGCCCATTTGGCACGTGGTCTGTATCTCTCACATTAGCCTGCCATTGTATGTATAGTCATCCAATTTGAATTTCATAATAATGATTGAACACTGTTCCATGTTTGAAATTTCCTAGGCCCCATTAGGTTTTTGAACAATAATTATTGTGAATTTAGGAATATTATTTTCAATCTCGTTTCGCTGAATATGTTATTAAATGTATTATATGTAATATTTTATAGCGTTTAATATAAAAACACTCTGTTTCTGAGCTGTTTACCTAAAACATATATTTCTCTTTTTAGATTTGCGTTCAAAATTATATTGCATGGCGTACCTACGTACCGATGTACTTATATTTTTTACTTTAGATATTGCCGATAATTTGAAGGATTCCAAGGTTACGAATAACCCAACAATAATTTGATAATCTCCTACTACCATTATAGTAAGCGAAAAATATTACCTGGATCGTGATGGTTGACTTGCAGGCCAGTCGAGGGATTCCGCTCACGACGACGCCTGGGCGGGAACCAGACACGATACCAACTCAGCCACTGACCGGTCTATCCATGTTGTTTCGCATTTTAGAGATTTTATGTGTTATTTTAACAAGCCCAAACCGATAAAAATCACGGGATATTACAGTTCCAATTTTGTAAAGAAAAAATTAAAATAATTTTCTGTGAAAGTTTTATATTATTATAGTACTACCTACCTACTTTATGGCTATATACTTGTGTGAATCCCTCACAAGAAAAGATTCAATTTAAGAAAATGACACTTATATTCAAAGCAAATCCGAGTTGTAGGGTTCATTGAACCAGGATTACAGACAGACCGACGAACGGAATTAGTATGTTTGGTGATATAATTTTAACTAATATAGTGCCCAGAAAACTGTATTTTAAATAGATTAATTTACGTTTTTTTATATTGTTCATAAAGGGGAAAAATGTCTTCTTTATTTTTGAAGTTTAAAAAGTATACATATATATATTTGTATGATTGGGTACAATGAAAATAAGTTCATAAACAAATCCTTATTTAAAAAAACAAAACGCTTGTTATATCGACGCATTGATCAAACAATAATTCAAACGGAAGCAAGTATACTAGTCCCAGGGAGAGATCGTATGAGGCGTGTTGAAACAAAGAGGGCAATCTCCAATTATTTTCATTTCGAGTTATACGCAAAAAAATGTGTTTTTATTTGTTTGGCCATACTATAAACAATATTACATTATTTTAGTTATTTTTCCATTAGTAACACTCTGTGCATATTTTAGTATAGATAGAGAATGTCGCTGTAGTTCTGACTCTCTGACTTATTTGTTCCGTACTCTGCAATACCCTAATGGAGATTGCCGCTGTTGTTGCGGAACTAAATACATTTCTTCAAAAATGTACGGGACACGGTCATTTGTGCGGGGAACCCTTTGCAGTTGTCGATAGTGATTTTGTTTCTCTATCCATCGCAGTATCCAACTCATTTTATCCTCGTATGCACGTTATCAACGATCGTTCTAAAAGCCGTTCATAAAAATCTTCCTTCTCACAAGTCTTGTACGCAGGCGCGGCTGGCGCTAACGTGCAACGGGGCGCTGAACCGCCAAAAAAATTCAACATCATTTTACAACTCATCGTATTTCTACGTAATGTGTTTATTTATTAAATTGATAAAATTGAGCACAATCTTTAAATTTAATATAATATATAACAATTAACAATGTATTACGGCCAAATAAACGCATTGTTCCCACCCGCCAGCTACGGCGGCTACCCGCTAGGAGCGAGGAACCGAGGTAGGTATAATGCCAAACCGTGCGCCAGAGCTAAGCGCCCCGTAATTTGAATGATCCTCGTAGTAAAAAATCCCAAAACGTCAGAAACATGTCATACTAAAAATCGGCTGACCGTGCTCTGCACGGCCGACCCGAAGAGCTTCGGCATTCTTCGGAAATATTCCGAAGCTTTGGTTCCAGCGGTAGTAAGGTTTGAACAAGATAATATTAAGTAATAATATTTCTCTTCTAAAATGTAACCATTAGTCAAAGGGTCAGCTATGCGTCTCGTGTGACATTATCTTGTTCGAGCCCTTGGGATGTACCTTTTTGACATTATTATTTGTTTGTCACCCATTGATCGAAGTTGTCACGACAGTAAATGGCGATATTGGCGATCCACGCCGCAGAGTCTTGTGTGTTAATTATTATTCGTTTCGTATAACGTTTCTTGTGTGTTAATTATTATTATTGGATTATTGCGTTATTATTATTATCTTTGGAAGGTTGAGTATTTTTAAATGGATATCACACCCACCCTTTCCACTAATCTTCTAATAGATGTAATATCAATAGTAATGGAGTGTAAAATGCTTCTAAAAATATTGATACCAGAATAATTCTATAATAATTGGATAATTACTAGAGCGCCGTTTTAGTTATGTTGCGTTGTACAATTTATTATGAGTTCCTAGGCTATATGTATTTTTATTATTTGAATTTACAAACAGATACATAAAACATACCTACTTACCTGGCAGGTCAATTCACTATATTAAACTCTAGACATCAGCATGTTTTTACATCGCACGATATTTTTACTATTACAGTTACATGATGTTTTTAGATACTTAGCAAATAATGTAAAATTATGCATGATGTCTAGATTTTTTTTTAAATATAATATCAACCTTTCGTTTTTTATGAATGGCTTGGTGAACCACCTGTAATTTGAGGCACCGGCCGCGCCTGCTTGTACGCATACCAAAAGACGGAAGATACTATAATGAATAATGACGAATGTTTTTAATCATATTCGTATAGCGTTTTTCCATTGACTATTTCGTGAACGTGTGTTTCTTTTAAATTGTAGAATAATTGTGATATTGCCAGTTATAAAAACAAAAAAAGTACAGTGTGTAATTCACACGCAATAGAAATGAAAGTAGAAAGTTGCTTGATGTCGCTTTCTTTTGCCTGTTTATTTTAAAGTCGTTTGAAGATTGAATATTGATTGACAAAAACAAATTTTTTAACTTTTTTTTGATTTCGTAGGTTTCGAACCTCTGTCCGCTGGATTTCTCTGGCGGATTTGCGATGCACTATAACCGCTGCGCTATGTGACGCGCTCGGCGAAGCGTGAATTTACGCATTATATTCCGACGACCCGTAAAAAAACAAAGCGGCCAATGAGCCCCGACCTATCGTCGTTTCCGTTTTATATCTCAACCAATAGGAGCCTTGAGCGCGCAGTTTGATGCTTCGCAGGTGCCGTAGTGCGTCATTTCCATTTCATCCGACTTTCCAATCACTCAAACTGGGCTAAAGAAGTTTTACTTAAAAAAAAGTATTCTTCATTTCGTTAAAAGCACACTACGGTAATAAAATTAGCACAGGATGAGGAAGACATTAAACATATTTATCTATTCGTAAAAAAATGACCTCATGATATTATCTTTGTGAAGTATAGAAGTTCCAGGACGACTTATTTTTAGAATTGTAACACTAGAATTGTAGCCCGGGTTCATGGGGTGAGGTTTGTCTAGGTCTTGGAGGCGGGTGACCGGAACATACTGAACCCCAGATTCTTACCCACCCCTCAAACCCTTTTCCTTCCCAGAACTCTCCTCTCCTTCCTTTCCTTAAAAAAACCCTCTACACAGCATTCTCAAAGATGACATAGGCCCTGAGGGAAATTATTTTCCTCAGGGCCTCCTGTGTGGAGCTCATGTAAAAAAAAAAAAACTTCAAATTCAAATGTCATATATGTAATGAAATGGTACGGTGACCACCCAATTGTAACACTTCAAATTCAAATGTCATATATGTAATGAAATGGTACGGTGACCACCCAATTGTAACACTTCAAATTCAAATGTCATATATGTAATGAAATGGTACGGTGACCACCCAATTGTAACACTTCAAATTCAAATGTCATATATGTAATGAAATGGTACGGTGACCACCCAATTGTAACACTTCAAATTCAAATGTCATATATGTAATGAAATGGTACGGTGACCACCCAATTGTAACACTTCAAATTCAAATGTCATATATGTAATGAAATGGTACGGTGACCACCCAATTTTGAATAATGGAATTTTTAGAAAATTTAACTAAAAAAATAATGTTCCCTCCTCTTGTTTTCATTGAAGAAAATGTTATTTAATGAATTTTTAGTTAGTTATTTTAAAACTGCAACTAATAAAATTTTAATTAATGAAGACAATATAAGCGAAACTCAATCGAAAATCTGGAAACAGAAAAATCAGAAAAATATATTGACACCTCTGGGACATGAACCCAGGACCTCTTGCTTTCCGGGCAAAGCAAGAGGTCCTGGGTTCAAGTCCCAGAGGTGTCAATATCTTTTTCTGATTTTTCTGTTTCCAGATTTTCGATTGAGTTTCGCTTATATTGTCTTCATTAATTAAATGTTACAATTTGAGGTTTTAAATTTAATTTTTTTTTTATTTTACTCATAAAATTAAAAAATACAAAAAAATAATAATAATAATAAAATTTTATTTCGATACAATTTTGTGATCATATCTGTACCTACATAGTATAAAATGAAGTCGCTCGGGCTGTATGTGCGCTTAGATCTTTTAAACTACGCAACGGTTTTCACCAATAGTTAGAGTGATTCAAGAGGAAGGTGTATATGTATAATACATGCATACTAAAGTAGAGTAGATTCAATTCAGGCAGCGGGCAGCGGGCAGCTGGCAAGCGGGCGCGGGCGGTGTGATATGTGTGCAAATTAACAGATGGCGTTGTTTCGTTAGCCACAGCAAATGTCTTCTGACATTTTCAACTGTACATGTAAATAGTATGTGCTTTATAAATAAATAAAATTCTTGTACTAACTCGCGTTTTTTCACAAATGTATTGATGCACCTACATATAGGTAAAAATTAAATATAATCGTCAATGTACTTATCGGTACAATGTTATTAATATAATTATATTATCCTGTGAAGGTCCCATCAATTATAGAAGAATGGTCATTGTCATACATCAATATTATAAGAAGCAAATTAGGACATAATGTTCCGTTCGATTGCTCCGTTATGACGCGGATACGACCTTTGCCTGGGAATGCTTTACCCCCTTGTTTATATTAATATTGACTCAAAACAATTAGAGATTGGAGTTATTTACGAATAATATTTATATATATTCGTAAATAACTCCAATCTCTAATTGTTTTGTAATCTTAATATATATATATATACGCATTAAGAGTTATTTATGAATAGTTAACATATGGATGTGTTATTCGAGCAAGCTTTGCACAAGGAATGATCCTTGAAATATGTTTAATGACATTTTTAAAAAGTATTATTGGTCGGCGAGATATACATACATACATACAACATTAAGATTATGTTTCTATTTCTATTGAGCTATATGTGTGTGCCTATTGTACTATGAAAACACACTTCTTTTTAATAACATTTTATTGATTTATTTTCTACTGAATTATGTTTTGTTTTTGTTTTAATGCTTTCTATTTTCATTCATTGTTCAATACATGAATGTAGATTCTTTATAAAAGTACCTATCCTAAATCTGATAATAATAATATGTATTATTGAGACGTGTAAAATATTATACTCGAAGTCAATTAATTTGTTTCCCTATTTATAATGTTCACTATGTACCTACAGAATGGTATATATAATCCTTACAACCGGGTGACAGACAGGGTTGGTTGGTAGAGAACACGAGACGTAGACCATTGAAGAAAAAAGTGATTTTTAAAGAGCCATAATAGCTCCATATCCTCGCTAAGTGTGGGATCCTCGCTTAAATTTAAGCTGGCTAATCCTTGATTAGCCTCAAAGTAGTTACTTTTTAGACACCGCAGTGTTAGCAGTGACACGTGTCAAATTTGACCGTTACGTAAACTGTAAAAATCTTTTTAGTGATTTCTTTCCTATTTTATATTGTAAGGCTTATAATGTTTAAAAAAAATTGTTATCTTAGTACCTACTTTGGTAGTTTTTTATGTCCCAAAATGAGATTAAATAATATCATTCGATTGGTAACACAGCCAAGGAATTATATTCTAAACATCTCAAAGGATTTTTAATGTTTGTGTACAATAAAAAAAATAGTATCCTAGAATATATTTCTCCAGTACACATACATTTAGTTATGGTAACCATAATTAATACTGTTGACAGATTTCAACGCCAATTTATTAAAATTGTTAATTTCAAACTTAAATTCTGTTAAAATTATCAACATATTATTAGGTTTTGCTTCAATGAGGTTGTTTAAACAAAGGGAGAAGAATATGAATTGATATTGCATGTTTATTTAAAAGTGTAAATAATCTGTTGGACTGCCCTGAAATCTAACTAGGAATTGTTGTCTACACCATAGTGACAATAATACAAGCTTGTGTCTTGTGGGATACAATTCTGCTATAAATAGATGACACTTTTGGTGCAACATAATATGCTAATATAGTCAACATGCCCTTGTTCGGGGCTGTGTAGAAATAACATAAGGTTGTACTCCTGAAGCACAACAACAGTTTTGCTGACCTAACTTTAGTATTATTTCTGTTACTCTTCCTGTTTTTCTTTATATTATTAATAACTTTTTTTTTCAACCACTTCCATAATCACATCACTATTGATGTTTATATCTAATAATTTGTTTACTGCCATTAAGTATGTTTTATTTTGTATAATTTCTCTGACTTGTTTACTTTGAATATTGTTTACATTTTGTTACTTTCTTTTGTTATTATTACATAGCTATATGTTTTTATTCTACTGCTCTGCTATGTTATTTTACTCTTGTAATTTCTGTAACAATGTTATACCTATTGTAGTTTTGATAGTTATTTCGAATAAGTGTCACAGGCTATTAGGTAAGCTGATGCCATTGGTCCAAAAATGAATCAACAAATACCTAAATACTTAGATTAATTATTACAAGCAATAATTGTCAGCCTGAAACACTCATTTACATTGAAAAATCTTCCGAGAAAAGATACTTGCCGCCAACGGGACTTGAACCCGTGTCCTTCCGATTGCCGGTCGAATGCTCTGACCACTGAGCTATGGCGGCTTATCAAATACCCGCCAAATAATTCAATATATACTAGTGTTTCATTCAACAATTACTGCTTGTTATATTTTTTCCCACCTGAAAACAACCAACTTTATTTTTGCGAGGAAGACATTGTTAGTGTTAAATCCCTCGCTAGGTGGCGTCGAGACAAATTATGTCTGCATTTATTGGGGAAATACTTAAACTTGTTAAATATTATTTATTATATTTTTTAATTTATAAACTAACGTTTAGACAAGATGTTTATGCATAGCACAAAGGGTAACAATTATTACAAGCAATAATTGTCAGCCTGAAACACTCATTTACATTGAAAAATCTTCCGAGAGATTAATAAAATAAATCTTAGATTAATAAAATCAGTTTCATAAAATCGTTAAGTAAAATTTTGATGTCTTAAATAATTGATGGAATGTGTCAGTATTTCCATTGCAGGCTGTTTTGAAACTAAATTTATTTATCGGTTGCCGTTCACTTTCGAGACTTTGATAACAACAGTAGAGAGCCAAGTTAATCCTATGGATATTAGTTTGTTATCAATTTGGCCGTGCTTGGGAACTGATAAGAAAGTGAATGATTTTAAAAGTTAGTTACCTCTCAAGAGTAGTACAAGTGACCAGTTTTATAAGTCACCGGTTAATTAGCGATGCTGCACTAAATTATTATTTCCCAGTTTAATGAAAGTGTTTTGTAAATTGATCAAAAAAATTATTTCCTTATTTGTAAATATGTATTGAACACTGCGAAGTAATAAATGTATCTCTTGAAATATCTTATTTTTTTAATTATATTTGTGCATTTGGTGCAAGTTGTTCCTTTGTTACTCCTATTTTTAAAAATTTCCAAATAAGAAATAGCCTAACAGTCATATAACTTACCACGGGCTCCTAATGTCTACTGTCCTACTGTCCTACTGTCCTACTGTCATACTGTCCTACTGTCCTACTGTCCTACTGTCCTACTGTCCTACTGTCCTACTGTCCTACTGCCCTACTGTCCTACTGTCCTACTGTCCTACTGTCCTACTGTCATACTGTCCTACTGTCCTACTGTCCTACTGTCCTACTGTCCTACTGTCCTACTGTCATACTGTCCTACTGTCCTACTGTCCTACTGTCCTACTGTCCTACTGTCATACTGTCCTACTGTCCTACTGTCCTACTGTCCTACTGTACTACTGTCCTACTGTCCTACTGTCTACTGCCCTACTGTCCTACTGTCCTACTGTCCTACTGTCCTACTGCCCTACTGTCCTACTGTCCTACTGTCCTACCGTCCTACTGTCCTACTGTCCTACTGTCTACTGTCCTACTGTCTACTCTCCTACTGTCCTACAGTGCCAAGTTAGGGCCCGTTTCCACTTTCGTTTCAAAATTGGACGACAAAAAGTTGGAAGTCAGACGCCCTGTTCACACATCCGTTTAAAAAAACGAGACAATAAAAAATCGGATAACGGACGCCATTTAAAGAAGGGATTTTAGATCTGGCCATACATGGGACAAAACATGCCGGATCAGTTTTTAATCGTGTCAGACACGTGTGATCAGATCCATATATGTCTTTAACCACAAGAGAAGCAGGAATGAGATCTTCGCCTCTCAAAAGTTAGAAGGTATGAGAGGTGGGAAAGAATCTGGGGGTGAACGTATCCAGGACTGACGGTTGTATGAATCCATTCCCCTCATTGCGGTGTAAGGCGGTGGGTCAAGCGTCAGGCTGGAGAGGTCTCGTTCAGCAGTCTCTCCCAATCCAGCCCATCATGCAGTAGGTGAGCAAACGTATACATCGTCAAGACCTAGACAAGCCTAACCCCATAAACCCGGGCGCTCCTGCTAACGGACCAAAAGTGGCGAACCACTCGGGGCCACGTTAACCAAAAAAATGGTTCCCGCAGCGGCGGTACCCATACCCGCCTCCCAAATTGAAAGTGAATCAATTCGAGGAAAAAAATGACTTGGAAGCAATATTAATCATCCAGCCCTAGTTCCATCCACACAACGCCCGCGCAATGCACTGAGCCGTTTCCAAATAGCAAGTTAGTTAATAAATAATACTTGAACATATATGGAAAGGCGAGTACCCATTATTTTACACTTTGATGATCGGGAGCGGCTCAGTGTTTTGAGTGGGCTTCGTGTGGATGGAACCATAAACATTGAAATAAGCAGCTATTGAACGGAATGGTGTGGTGGATGCTCTCAGTTTCGCTCTGCTGAGAGATCACTTTTAAGAAGTAAATCGTTGCTTGAAATGGCTTTAACAGGTAAAACAAGGATATCTGGTGATACAGGTAATGTGGTGATATCGAACCATGATCGCCAAAAGATCGTAACCGACAAAAGCAAAATTTTACAGGAGAGGTTTTATTCTTCTCATTTCTGAAGTAATGTGCTTTTGGTACCCACATTTACGGAGAATGTTTGATTTATTGATACCGTTCGCTATACATTATGGAAATAGTTAAATTTACGCTGCTTTGGAGATACGATGGCAGTTACGATGGTTTGCCCGGCTGTTACGCAATGCGTCTGTCGTTTACGATGTTTTGCATATCAAACAAAACGGAGATGAATGGCAGTTTTTTTTTTTTACATTAACTCCACACAGGAGGCCCTGAGGAAAATAACTTCTTTTTGAAGTTGCTGTGTGGAGGGTCTTTTTGAGGAAAGGAAGGAGTGAATACGGGTTTTGAAGAGACCCATGTTGTAGGAGGGAGGAAACACAGAAGCCGGCAAATATTTCCACAGCCGAGCCGTTGAACTCAAGAACGAGTCATAGAAACGACCCGTTCTCATGTGACTAATGTCAACCGTGTACAAATGTTGGGCGCGTGTTTGGCGTCTTTCCCGACTATGCACCGGTGCCGAGGGGATCAATGACGCTAGTTCCTCGGAGTATCTTCCATTGTAATACCGGTAGAACAAGGACAGCATTCCCACCTGACGCCTGTGCTCTAAAGATTGCAGTCCGTCTGTTAAGATGGGAGAATCTATCAAACGGACCGCCCGTTTCTGCACAGAGTCAAGGATTTTTTTAGGTATTTTGGAGTTCCAGACCAGAGGTGGCTGCCAAATTCAACCGTGAGGCGCACTTGCAATTTGTACAGGGTTAGCAGTTGTGTACTATTAAAGTATCTGCGGGCCCTGTACAGTACCCCCAGTTTCTGAGAGGCTAACTTAACTCTGGTTTCGATGGAGCCCCCGTACCTGAGCTGGTAACTTAGAGTTACACCAAGCATATCGATGGACGTCCTGTTCGGAAGATTGCTTCCGTTGAAGGACACTAGATTTTCATTTCGATACCTTTTAGACGTTATCAAACATGATTGGGTCTTTGAAACATTAAATTCGACGAGGTTATTCTTACCCCAAGAGAAAACTCTCTCGAGGTAACCGTCCATTCTTTGCTTCAAAGCCCTACGAGCTATTGGAGTTTGTGTGCCCTTTGGGGGCTTGTAAAACAAAAAGCTATCATGGACTCTACTGTCATCCGCGTAACAATGAATCGGTGCACATGACAAAAGGTCATTGATGTGCAACAGAAACAAAGTCGCTGACAGAACCGATCCCTGCGAGACGCCAGCATTTATAGAATGCGAGGAAGAGGTGAAACCGTCAGCAACTGCCTGAATGGACCTTTCCCTCAAAAAGTCGGCAATCCACGCACACAAGGATGCGGGAAGTCCGTAAGAAGACAGTTTTTTGACAAGCCCTCGGTGCCAAACCCGGTCAAAGGCCTTGGAAATATCCAGTGCAACCATTTGGGTCTCACCGAAACGTTCCAGGCACCACCCCCAAACATGCGTCACATACCTACGCGAGAAGATCACCGCAAGAGCGGTTCCACCGGAATCCGTATTGACGGTCGTTAATAATTTTGTTATTCTCGAGGTATGTGAGCAGTTTGTCGTTGATCACACGTTCCATCACCTAAGACACAACTGATGTGATCGCTATGGGACGGTAGTTGGCTGGGTTGGAGCGGTCACCCTTCTTTGGAATAGGGTGAATGATTGCTTTTTTCCAACCAGAGGGCACAGAGCCAGACTTCAGGGACATTTTGAAAAGCTTCGTCAAAACTGGAGCTATTTCTGCAGCGCATCTCTGTAATACCAGGGCAGGTATTCCGTCAGGCCCACTAGCTTTATTAATATCAAGCCCTCTTAAGACTTGGAGTATATCCCGATGCCGGATCCTCAGCTTTTTCATATGAAAACCGCAATGAGGAACCGACGGCTTGATCATCGAGGGTCGAGTTTTCCGCGAACATTTTGCCTAATAAGTTAGCCTTTTCGGCGGCGGTATTTGCTAGAGAGCCGTCAGGTCTGGTAAGAGGTGGCAGACTGGGTTTGCAGAAATTGCGACCTATTGAGCCCGCAAGCGACCAGAACGCTCTGCTGCCGTGCGGGAAGGCAGCCAGCTTTCTGCTGATCTGCAGGTCGTGCTTGAATTTTGACCTGTTTATGATCCTCTTGCTTTCCTTTGCCATTTTGTTATATACTATTCTGTTTTTGGACGTTCGAGATGTGTTGTAGGCTCGGTAAGCCGCGTTTTTTCGTCGCACTGCTTCAGAGCATTGTCGACTGAACCACGGCTTTGAGCCCACACCAGTTTCTTTAACAGTGGATTGGATGAAACCATTCATCGCGGATGTGATGACTTCACCAATTTCCTTGGCACGTCTTGAGGGACCCGAGGTTCGAAAACAGACAGCAAACCACGGGAAGGCATTCAAATGTGCCCGCAGACCAAACCAATCTGCTGATCTATAGTGCCACACATTTCTCTTCAGCCGTTCGTTAGGCGGTCTGAAGGTTACGGGGATTGACGTCGTTTCGTCACCAGGCAGTGGTCCGACGATCCTAAAGGCGCTGTGACTTCAATCTTGTAACCGTGTGGCACAGTGGTTAAAAACAAATCTAACAGATTGGAGCGGTGAGTCTGGACATCAGGAACCCTTGTAGGCTCCTGAGCCATTTGCTCCAGTCCGTGGCAGAGGGCAAAGGATTCCGCCTCTCGTCCAGCAGAGTCCGTTGGTCCTGAGAACTTTAACCGAGGTTCGTTATGAACATTGAAGTCCCCTAGGACCACAAACTCTGCCGTAGAGAAGCGGGGCAAGAGGTCATCAACAGTATTACTCAGATGTTTGAAGAGTTCAGACGTATCTGAAACGCTAAGGTTCGGTGAGCGGTATAAACACGCGTAAAATCTTACCGTACTGGCAAGATTGACACGCACCCACATTACGTCGAATCTGGAGTTCTCCAGATTCAACAGTCGCACACAGTTGACGTCTGCCCGGCTGAAGAGACAGACACCTCCTTTGGGTCTGAATTTGCCTGTGAGTGTGTAGCCCGGGCAATCCAGATAGGAGGCGTCTGTAGGCTTGGCTATCTAGTTACGATGATTTGCCCGGCTATTACGCAATGCATCTGTCGCTTATGATGTTTTGCATATCAAACAAAATGGACCTACTTTTAAAAATAATTCAATGTTTTTTTGTATTATTAATTGGTAGGTTCATATTTTGTATACATTATTTATTATTATTCGACTACAACACAAACACGAAAAGAGGAGGTAGATATAAAACAATAAATCCAATTTTTTAGAACCAAATCTTTCATCGTAAACTTTGTATTTTAATTATCATAAACGAAAATATTTGTAATAAATACCATCATTTCAACTAGGGAGGCGGGTATGGGTACCGCTGAAACTTTATTGGATTGCTGACGTTCATGGGGTGAAGTTTGCCGCGACTGCGTGGCGGGCCGGATTGGGAGACACTGGTTGAGGAAGACCTTGCCAATGCTTATGTTCCAAAATACCCGCAATAAATTTAAAATTCCCCGTATTAGCCCCACACAGGAGGCTCTGGGGAAAATAATTTCATGCATGGCCTATGTCATCTTTGGGGAAGCTGTGTGGAGGGTCTTTTTAAGAAAGGAAGTAGAAGAAGTTCTGAGAAGGAAAAGGGTATTAGGGTGGGTAGGAATCTGGGGATCAGTGTGCCCAGGAGTGACGGACGTATGAATCCATATCCGGCCTGCCAAGCAGCTAGTGAGAAGAACTGGAAATACCTCACCCTATGAACCCGGGCACCCCTGCTAAGTCACCAAACGTAGCGAACGACTTGGGATGACCTATGGCAGAGGTGTTGATCATCCCTTATTGGTTTCCGGGCGGCGGTACCCATACCCGCCTCCCAAATTGATTTTTTTTTTTACAGTGAATACCGCACAAGAATCTCAATCTGCTCCCGCCTGGATCCAGTGAGACTATGGCATCCCCAATTGGGGTATGTTGTGAGGCTGAAGGTAGTGGGGAGGGGAAGGAGGTGAGGAAGAGGAAGGTTGGGAAGTACCTGGCTATTCAGATCTGGTCACCAAACACGGCTAAAGCCATTTTCAAGCAACGTTTCAATTCTGAATGGTGGTCTTACACCAGGGCGATACTGATAGTATCTTCCACTCTGGAACATGCCGCAAATATACTATATATTATTTTTAAATGAATTAATTGTGAAATAACACAAATTAATCAAATAAAATTTATTTGTGCATGCCGTGTTCGAACCCGCGATCTCCGGATTGTGAGTCAGGAGTCTAACCCACTGGACTACGGAGGTCGTCATTTAAATCGATTGTTAAACTTAATGCGAATTAACTTTTAGACTAAAAGGGACAGGGAGTCGCGAATATCAAAATGTCAATTTTGGAGATCGGGTCCCGAGCTTCAGGATTCCCCCCACTATTTGCGTGCTGCCATAAAATATCTACGAAATCTTCCGAATCAACATATTTTTGAATATGGTTGGATTATCAATAAATGTCCATAATCCCCACACTTTCCACTTCTTTCCAAATTCTCCTCGCAAAATACTTAACTCTTCAAAAATCATTAAAATTCCCCGCAATTTGAGGAATTCCCCGCAAATTGGCAACCCTAGTTCTCATGCTAACCAATAAGTTTAATAATCAATTTTGGAGGCGGGTATGGGTACCGCCGCCCCGGGAACCAATAATGGATTACCAACACCTCTGCCATAGGGCACCCCAAGTGGTTCGCTACGTTTGTGAGGTGTTTCCAGGTCTTGGTGGCGGAAACGTCTACCCACTAGCTGCATGGCAGGCCGGATTGGAAGAGAATAGTTGAGGGAGTCCCTTTGGCTTCTCCAGCTGTACTCTCTCGGAATATCGCCTCGCACCGCAGTGGGAGGGATGGATTCATACGTCCGTCACTCCTGGACACACTGATCCCCAGATTCCTACCCACCCAAATATCCTTTTCCCTCTCAGAACGTCCTCTACTTCCTTTCCTAAAAAGACCCTCCACAAAGATGACATAGGCAACATAGGAACATGGGGAACATAGGAATTATGTTCCCCAGAGCCTCCTGTGTGGAGCTTATGTAAAAAGAAAGTTAGTTCATCCAGAAGGCGCAACGCGACTCAACCATCTAGTTTTACTGTGCCGCTTACGATGTTTTGCCTGAACTGAAATTTGTGAACATTAATAACATACGATAAAATGTACAGGGCCACAAAACCCATTTAGGGGTTGGTTTTTGGTATTATCGAATATTAAGGCGGTGCGTCTAGCCGTTTAGGGCGCGTACGGTAAGAAAACGCTATTTGAGAAAAATTGTCGTTTGCGATCTCTTGGCGATCATGGTTCGATATTATGAATTCAATTGAAGTACGTATGTTGGGTACCAAATTTGATTGGTTGTTCTTATAAAAGACAAAAATGGTTTTATGTAATAGAAAACTTGTAAAAAAAATTTCAATAAGTGGCAAGCGAGCTGCTTGAAAATCCAGCGGTACCGGGACTGAATATATTGAACGCGGGAGTGGGGAGGGGATCGCGGGAAGGCGGGGAAGGGGGAGGGTAAAGCGTGAGGGGAAGGGGAGGCCTAAGAGGAAGGGGGAGAGGGAAAGCGAGAGGGGAAGGGGAGGGAAGGGGAAGAATGGGAAAAGACAAGCAGGAAGAAAAAAATTCTTTATTAGTGGCATTGCAACGCATGCCGGGAACTCGCTAGTACATCTTTTTTAATATGTAAAACAAAGTCGGGTTAGTTACACTATTTATAACTCGAGAACGGCTGGGCTGATTTTGATGATCTTTGATTTGTTGGATTTGTCTCCGCCCCGGATAGGATAATAACTATTAAAACATCACAAAAGTTAACGAAATAAATAGTTATAAAGAAAATTATTTTACCCTTACATTTTGTATGGAACGAATTCTCCTGTTTTGAAAGAACTGCAGCAATATTGTGAGGGGTGTAATATTGAACTGTGCATGAATTCCAAACATTCAAAAACGTCAAATGTCAATGCGTTGATTGTTGTGCATTTGTTTTTAATTATATAATGCTGCCCTTCTTTCTTACACACTCAATGTGAATAGTCGAAAATGAGACAAATGGTGAACGTATGTCTGCACACCTCCAAAGGAAAAATACAATAATTATAATAAATCTCTGAAATGAAACGCATTTTTTTACATAAGCTCCACACAAGAGGCCCTGGGGAAAATAATTTCTCTCAGGACCTATGTCATCTCAGGAGATGCTGTGTGGAGGATCTTTTTAAGGAATGGGGAGGATAGAAAGTTCTGGGAAAGAAAAAGGTATGAGGGGTGGGTAGGAATCTGGGGATCAGTGCGTCCGGGAGTGACGGACGTATGAATCCATCCCTCCAACTGTGGTGCAAGGCAATGGTCGAGAGAGTCCGGCTGGAAAGGTTAGAAGGCCTCCCTCAACCAGTCTCTCTCGATCCGGCCCACCACGCAGCAGGTGGGCAGGCGCATCAACTACCAAGACCCGGACATAAGTCACCTCACGAACCCGGGCACCCCTGCTAAATCACCAAACGTAGCGAACCACTTGGGGTGATCTATGGCAGAGGTGTTGGTTATTCAATAAATGGTTCCCGGGGCGGCGGCACCCATATCCGCCTCCCGAATTCCCGTAAGTAATTGTAAAAGTAAGAAAATCACAAAAATATAAATCCGTACACAACGCCATCTCTGATACTGACAAAAACAAAACACGGATAGTGCGCATTGATAATTGCTTTATTGCTTAATTTTTAACATAATAAAAAAACTGAATTTAATTCAACAGCTATTGATTCTGAGGCGGTACGAAGTTCGTCGGGTCAGCTAGTAAATAATATAATATATTCACACCGCTCCAGGGTGGTAAATTAGTTACTATTGAGCACTGGCCGGATCACTGCATTTATCATGTCTCACAAGAGAGTCCCTGTCAGACAGGGGAACTACATCAACACCCTTCGGGCAGCTCCGTGAAGCGGGTTAAGGTAGAGATTTATTAATACGGGTCTTGAATAGGCCCAGATTATACAAACCAAGAAAAACAAAAACCAGTAATTTGACCGTGTCGAAGAAACGACCCGTTCTCATAAAACCAACATCAACAGCTGCGTACGGTGTCTGTTGAGTTTAAAGTTCACATACTGGGGCAAATGGGAACAATGCTTCTAAATCCATTTAGCAGGTTCTATTAAAATACCTGAAGAACAAACTACAATCAGGCCTGGGGGCCCTAGGCACTTACAATGGAGCCCCCCCCCCACCCCAGGGGTAATAATACGTATAACAATAAAAGGGTTTGGGTACCGCCACTCTGGGAACCAATTATTGGATAACCAAATTGATAAGGGGCATTGAATGCCCCTGACGTAAGGGGGCATACATTAATTACGTGAGCTCTAAAGCAGAGGGGGGTCCAACAAAATCTCACGTCACTTGAAAAGGATATACGAAGTAGCCCAAATATATCTCACCAATGGAGGGGGGGGGGGTCTAGATTGGAAGAAAAACAGCTCACGTAATGAATTTATGCTCCATAGGGGTATAATGTATTCAGCCTACTGCCATCTATGGACATATTCCTGTTACTTCTTACTACTTACCATTTCCAAACAAAAAGTTTCCAAATAATGTATTGCATCATTACCCACACGGTGAAACTGAAATAATTCAAAACCGGCCCTTTCGTAGATGGCGCTAGTTTAATTATTTTACAATTTTTATTACTATTGACTGTTTTTTGCAAGTTGTGTTTAAAGTATTGGGATTAATTCATTGTTTGCGTCCGTACACACGCAATACGAATATATTATAAATAAGTAAATCTTTCAAGGAAATATTTGAGTTTGTCTGCCTAGAAAGTCTAACAAAATAATTTTCTATAATAATAGTTAGAAATAATATAATCTTAACGTTGTTGGGTAGAAAAAATATCATGCGTTAGGTAAAAAAACGAAACCAGTTATGTTTCATAACATTTTATATTTAAAATACATAAACATAAAATTCTCAGTTTTAAATAAAGGCAATTAAATTAGAGTTGATTACTAGAATTAACTTTAAATTTGTAGAATAAAGTTGTACATAAAAATTTTACCACAAAACGTTTATATAAGTGAAAACTTCTTTAGAAGTGTTGTGATTTGGAACTCGATGAAACGAAAAGGCGACGTTATAGGATTGAACCCGCGAGAGAATGAGATGAAATAACCGGTCTCCTCTTTGTGCTGTGCTTCATTTATAATCATCCTCCTCTTTTTGGGGTGCTTCGTAGCCTCCCCACTCTTGTATGGAAGCACTATACTCTGCGCACTTGTATTTTTACTCTTCGTGCCTTACAGAAAGCAACATGCACTTCTAACATAAATGTAGATGTACACATGTCATTGAAGTATTGAGTTTAAAGTTTTGACTCACGGCTTTCATGGAAAAATCATTTTGACCATGTTAAATCAAAGATTGCTACATTGACCGGTGTAATGTACAGGTTACGTAGATTGCTTCCCACATACTGCGATCATTGTACTATGCTATGATTCACTCCCACTTGGCATACCTTTCGGGTATCTGGGGTTTTGCTACCAAAAAATTGATTTCGGAGGTACAAATAATCCAAAATAGAGCCCTACGTAACATTTTTGGCTTGCCTTGGGATACACATGTTAAAGATATTTACCGTCACGCACTTGTATTACCATTTAAGATTGTTCCTAGCTCTGAGATAACAAACACCATCTTAAATATTATTCAGTGCACTACCCACACAAATATAAAACTGAACTATAACAACGACGTTCACCAATATAATACACGACAACACAACAAACTATATTTATCAAAAATACACTCAACAATGTTCGGACTGAAATCATTAGAATACATTGCCTACACTAACTTTAACAAATTGCCTGAAGAATTAAGTAAGGTATATATATGCCTCTAACAAATCTCGAAACGATATATTGAAATCCTATTTTTTTCAAATTTTATTTGGAAAACGAGTCAAAAGTAGGTACAAACTCTGTTCTGATAGCTATCCTGATTATCTCCAAGTACCAAACTTTGTACATCCAGATATGATGGGCGCAGTTTATATCTTTTTTAAATCTTATCATGTATTTTTTTATGTAAACATCTTGTATTAGGTCTGTGTATTTTTGAGCATGTACCTTTTATTGTATTTTTCCTGATTTGTTTTTTATGCATTTCTATAGTCCATCATGGAGGATACTTTATTTTAACTTTGTGACACCAACCAACAGTACATAAACCAAATGAGTGGTTATAATATTATTCATAAAATCTTGTAAGACATGTTTCTGTGAAATATTTGTAAAGTGATTCTTCATATGTTTGTGTCTGTATGTTGCTTCTGTAAAATGTTTTGTAAAATTTTTCTTCATTTATTGTGTCTGCATATTGGGTTGGGTTTATCTTTTCAAATGTACCAATTAGCGATCCCTTAATGAGTTTTGATAACTCATGGGAATGCAACTTCGTTGAATGTTTTATTTAAATAAATAAAAAAAGCCAAAAAAACACAATATGAATAAATGAAACCATTTGTGTTCTAGGTACATATATTCTTGAAATTGACAAGCAACATTATGCCAAAAAGCAGACTTATATTATTAAGTTTTTCTGGACAAATTCTGCTTTTCAACATTCTTCAGTTTCTTGGCTTTGAAGACTTTCTACTTGAAGCCATGAGAATATCGTTTTCTACAATTATTCCCATAAATTAAACCATGCTTCGTGATTTTGATAAATTGTATTAAACAACAATCTTCCACAAACCAAACTTTGAAAGGCTGTCACAGGCCTAAAATAATTTTCATATCTATAATCCCTACCTTAAAAGATGCATATTAATATGCCCAACATTATTCCATAAATAACTCAACATTGATAGTTTTGTTGCATACAACATATTCCACCAATAATTCAACATTGATAGTTTTATTGAATACAACATTATTCCATCTCTAACTCATTATTGTTTGTATACAACATTATTCCATCAATAACTCAATATTGATAGTTTTGTTGTATACAACATATTCCACCAAAAATTCAACATTGATAGTTTTATTGAATACAACATTATTCCATCTCTAACTCATTATTGTTTGCATACAACATTATTCCATCAATAACTCAACATTGAAAATATTGTTGTATACAACATTATTCCATCAATAACTCAACATTGTTAGTTTTGTTGGATACAACATTATTCCATCAATATCTCAAAATTGATAGAACTATTGGATACGACATTATTCCATCAATAACTCAACATTGATAGTATTGTTGTATACAACATTATTCCATCAAATCTTACAAATATTGTTAACCAATACTACTGCACACTTCAAAAAATCAACTATATAAACGAATTCTGTACGATCGTTTCAATTTTTCTTTTCAATCTGTTTCGTCGAGACTTAGTTCTGCCTTCATCATTGTATGATTTCCGATTGCACGCTTCAGTAGAAAAATTAACATTGTTGTTTGTAACTAAATAATTCTTAAGCTTTATTGTGAACATATTGTAAACACATTAATATTGTTTAAAATACATTTTGTTTTGACGCTTTTATGGTTATATATTTTTGTTCGTAATATCTACTAATTAAAATCGAAATCTAATTCATGCGAATCATAAAACACAGGTTCCTTACAATGACGCTCCAGCCTAATGTACATACTTGTACTTCATTTTTTTACGTTATGATATGAAAATCCATTTAGGCTACGCAGTTTTAATTCTGAATGGAATTCGTCTATCACCAGGGCGATACTGAGAGTATAAAATAGCAATAGGTAAAATAAATTTTAAAATCATTTTCTTGCTTTCCTCTCGATCATGAAGCACAAAGGTAGTTTGACATGTGTGGAAGTTCTTTTTAGGGAAAGGAAGGAGAGGTAGGAAAGGAATAAGTTATAAGAGATGGGAAGGAATCTGGCGGTCAATGTGTCCAGGTGTGACGGACGTATGAATTCATCCCTCCCTTGCAATACGAGGTCGAGAGAGTCCGGCAGAAGAGCTCTAGGTTACGTCTCCCTAAACCAGGCTCTCCCGATCCGGCCCGCCATGCAGTAAGGTGGCATACATGCTTACACCACCAAGAACTAGACAAACCTCACTCCATTAACCCAGGCACCCCTGCACCCCCTCAATTAAATAAGTTACTAAGGGTAGCGAACAAAGCTGGGGTATTGGTTATCCGATAAATGGCTCTCGGGGCGGCGGTACCACACCCGCCTCCCAAATCTATCTATCTTCTTTATAAATAAAAATGAATCGCCGAAATGTATGTACGCGCATAACTTCCGAACGACTGCACCAAATTGGATACTTATTTTTTTTTGTGTTCGTTATTTTCAGGATATATATAAAACTACTGGTGAGCTCTGGCATTATGAAATATGTATAAAAAAATTTCAATAGGGCACGCGGGCTGTTTGAAAACTGAATGTACCGGGAATTAATGTGTGGAATGCGGGAGGGGGGGGAACCTTCGAGGGGTAGGGAAACTCGGGAGGGGGGTTTATGGGACGGGGGAAGGTGGGAGTGGAATGGGAAGAGGGAAGGTGGAGGAGGCGGAGTGGGGATGAGAGAGGAGAAAGAGACGCGGGAGAGGAAGGGGAGGCGGAAAGGGAAAGAAACGAATGGGAAAGGACACGCAGGTAGAAACAATTTATTTATTAAATGGCATACCTAGCAACGCATGCCGGGAACCAACTAGTAGCTCATAACATTTTGAAAACCTATTTCCCTTTATTATTATTCGCATTGTCCTATCGTGATTTTAGTTTTTTTGGAATTTTTTCAACAAAATCAAAAAAATAATCATTCTCTTCCCAACTTTATTTAACGAATACTCAGTAAGCTTGTTAAAGGTTGGTTTGGATTTGTAATCTAATACCTACTAATAAAATCACTCCTAAAGATTTCTTCACATCTGTAACATTTTCAATAATTTCACAATCTATTTTAATTTTTTTTTTTTTTTTTTTTAATTGTACAACAGATTTTTATCCAATTACTGTACAATTTTCTCATTTTAACAGTCTTAACACCTAGGAAGATGATTAATATACAAAAAAAATCTTAAGGCTATCTAAAGAAGAGTTATATATATCTAGTGTTTCCGATATTTCGTTCAACAGCACCATTCCTCTTGTCATGCTATGCTGTGCTAGAACATCTGTTCTGCCGTATGGTATTTTGAACAAGTCGTGTCGACGACTACGGCTGAAATTTTCAGGCACGTATAAGCCATAACATTCCAAGAGGAATGGGCTGTCAATACGATTATGGATTATGTTAAAACTAAGAATTGCAAGATTTGCATAACGTCTAGTTTCCAAGCTAAATCTATTTGTTGCCTCAAGTAATTCCATATGGTGCATGAATCTCGGGTACGTTCCATTCATCCGCATATAGACATACCTAAGGAATTTTTTCTGAACTTGTTCTAGCATATTAATATATTTCGCTTGGTGCGGAGTCCACACACCACTGGCATACTCCAGCTTACTTCTTATGACTCCATCAACTTCTTTCACTCCTTGTCTTCTTATTTCCAATTATCAGACACTTATTTCTTTTTTGCATTGTCTTCCGAGTCATTATAATCCGTTCTTAGTTCATTATTATAGTAAAATTTAAGATTTTCACGGCCAAAAGTATTTTCGTTATTTGTTTTTGGGGTGTTACGCCGTGTTGCGCTACCTCCTTCTTTATCCAACGTATTATTATATAATTTAGAAACGTTTGCTAAAGAAGGAGGTAGCGCAACACGGCATAACACCCCAAAAACAAATAACAAAAATTGTCAAATTCTTTGTTATTATCTCTAATTATGTGCTTGTAAGTTGGTACGTCAGTTTTTCACATCGGCAAACAGTATTTTGAATGCGAAATCGATGCTATTTTTAGACGACCCTAAAGTTTCCTAAACGACTCGAGTTACTGGAGATACGAATAATATATACGAAAAATTAATTCACACAGTATGATGAAATCTACCCATTTAAAATATATTACAATTTTATTTTACAAAAGTATTTTAGCATCTCTTTTACCAATAAGTTCACTTTTACCAATAAGTAAAATTCATTTTTTAATTGAAGATTTATCAGTCTGTGGATGCGGCGCTTCCCCAAACTGAATGAATCCTGAAATCTTCAAACAAAAAGATTTTTCTAACAAATTTTACTGATAACGAAAAAATATATAAACAAATTAATATTTTATTATACAAATGTTATTATAAACGTTATTGTCACCTCTCATGTTTGTCTTTCCATGAAAATAATAATTTATTAAAACATTTCCAAATATTCACAAATTTATTTAAAATAGAGATTCGAAACTTTGCTTTCATAAACGTGTTCATTTCACTTCTTTTGTGGTTAGTTTTTGTATTGGAATATAATTCGTGGTTAATTCACTTCATAACACCGTTAATAAAAAAAATTCTATGATACGAGTAGTAAGGGAGATACAACGATTTCTATGAGACCTATATGAGTTGTTCCGAAAATTGAATAATTATATTTGAAGGGTTAATATAAAAAAAAATAGAAAAAAAAAATTTATTGCGCAAAAAAACATAAACAGGTGTAAGCAATTTAAACATCAACGAAGCACAATTAAGAGGGTATAACCAGAGAAAACCAGAAATATGTTTAATTTTTAAATCAGATTTTAGACGTATTGAGTCTTCTCCACAAAAAAATAATATATTGATTTCGAAAGATTGTTCTTTTATCTAGTAAACGCATGTTTTAAATTTTGAGAAAAAATGTTTATTGTTAGTATAATAATGTCATGCTCGTACCATAGGTCATTGGCAGATTTATTAAATTTTTAAAAAGATTTTGTATTATACAACACCCATTTCAAATCATATCGTGCAGTAAAATAAATCAATACATTTTCTTGTAAACGTATGTTTCAGAATTTTAATTTTAGTTTAAATAAAATCATTAAAAATATATACGTACACGTGCTTCTTGACGAAAATTGGTGCGTTTTTGTATTTATTTGCGCACTTACAAACTAATATATTTCATTTTTTTTACATTCTTATTTTGCTTAGACATTATTGAAAAATGAAAAATACTTATGATCAAACAATAATTTCAAAAAGTACATAATTTTAATAGTTTTATCTTCACGCCTTTCAGCATTTTTTGATTAAGGTATAAATTAAAGCAAATTTGGAATCAAATAAAATCTATATTGAGTTATAATTTTGAAAAGCTGGTACGGAGATTAATTAGTATTTGTCATTGGAACCGCCCTGTACGATCGTAAGAACATCTTTCGGCGAATTGTGGATTTTCGGCCGCTGGCTGGTTAAACGCCCTTAAACTAAGAAACCAGCAACAAAGCTTGCCGTCTAAATTGTGCTTCATTCGTGTTAATAAACATATCCATATTCCAAGTGATTCTATTTAACAACAAGACAGTTTGCGTATGAATACAGCCGCCCCGGGAATCATTTATTGGATAACCAAAACTCCTTTTATTAGGCAGGATCGGGAGAGACTGGTTGAGCTAGACCTAACCTAAACCTCTCCAACCGGACTCTCTCGACCCATCGCCTTGCGCAGATGTGGGTGTGATGGATTCATGCGTCTCTGTCGTAGTGATAGACCCTCGACACATTAACCAGAGATTCCTAACCGCCCCTCGTACCCTTTTCCTTCCCAGAAATTACTTACCCTGAAGAGACTCTCCACACAGCCTTACTAAAGATAACATTTGCTCTAAGGGATTATTTTTCCTCGTGTATAGAGCTGCTGTTGAAAATAAATTGAGTGCAGTTCACACGCGGTAAAAGTGAAACCTTCAAAAAAAGTATAGTTGACAAGAGTGGAGACGCTACAAATCACCGCACAAAGAGGAGACCTATTATTCTATCTCATTCTCTCGCAGGTTAAATACTGTAGAAGAATGTGTTCGTCTCTTTTTAGTGTTGATTTTTCGTTCTATCGAGTTTCAAATCACAACGGAGCTAAAGAAGTTTTCACTTCAACAACCTGTCTGTGAACTTCGGGTCTAATGTATCATATATTGGCGACATCCATTTTCGTTATAATCTATAATTATATTACCTCACACTTCTACAGAAGATCTGTTCATTCTTCGCATCCGCGTCATTTTCTTATAATTATAATTAAGAGGAATATAAACGTTACAAACATTTAAAATTTCAAACCGAGCGTCTGATAAAGTTGACGTTTTGGTCTGATTTGCACGAGGCAAGTAATACCTATTGTTGCCATGGCCATGTCATGTGTGTTTGCAATACGAGTACGTAGGAAGCGCCCGGCGAGATCCTCGTTCGCCAATAAGTGATTTTTATGACGAGCTAGCTCAAAAGCAATGGATAATTTTCTTCAAAGCGTGCAATGGTAGCACTTGTTTTACCGAATTACTGAAGATTTATCACTAATTTTTGTATTATGCCACACAACGCAAATGTGGAATGAATTTTTTCACTTGACTTTGCAGTGGGCAAGGAAAAGAACAGGTTTACGGTTGAGTCAATAAGAGCAGTATTATGCACTCACACAATACAACTTCAAACATATATGTCATGTGCCGAATTCCACAGTGAAATTTCTACAAAAACAAACTTTTTGAAAGCTGTTGCTAGTGGACAAAAATATAATGTGCAAAAAATATGATTCCAGATAATAAAACCTAATTATAATCTACTGAGTTTTATCTTCAGCCAAAGTCCGGACTTTGTCAGAGAAATCAGGATTTATTACTGCTTGCAACCGGCTTTTTGAATTCATGCTCAGGTAACCCTATTCCTTGCACAGCCTGCACAGGTTTTTTTTTAATTTGTACTTTTGCTCGCATTACTGAAAAGTTCGCATATTGTTGAGTTTTGTCGTAAATATTGCAGCTATTTCGCGTTGTAATTTAAAATTTAATTCGCGAAAATATCGTTAATGCTGTATGGATCAGTGTCTCTAGCTATGAGTCATGAGTCTGGTGCATTTTTTCGCTTTTCAAATAACAAAGTCTGTCTTGGAACAAGGTCAGAGTAAGGATGTTAATAATGGTCAAAACTGGTTATTCAAGTCACGAATTTAGCAGGGCCGGATTGAACATGAACATGTCGAGGCTCCTAGGCAATGGACGTCACGGGGCCCCTTTACTTACCCTTTTCTAAATTCAAAAAAAAATAATTCTACAACAACGTAATTTTATTCATAATTAATTTGTTTTTCTGCAACATTACGAAGGTATGCCGTCACCAAAGATATTGAAATATAAGTAGATGTGCTATCTGCTGTTTTTACTATGTGGGTCTGCGCTTCCGGGTGTCGCCGATATTGTTTACCAATTAACAAATAAACTAAAAGAACAAATAATTAACGAATAAACCAAACGAACGTTAAACTAAATGAACGAATTCTGTCCTTATTCAAAATATATTGTTAACCAATATTAATGCACATTTTCAAAAAATCAACGAAATCAACAAATTCTTTTTGTATGAAAACTACGCTAATTAGCGCGTAGTCCGGCGACAGTTGCGCGGACACCATAGCATATCTCTTCTGTATTTGAATATCTTTGGCCGTCACCCTATTTAATAATAAAATATTTAAGTGAACACAATACAAAATAACTCTTTATTACACATAAAAGGACACATACGACGGCCGGCATGGTCTAGCGGTAAGGATTTTAACTCGCAATCTGAAGGTCACGGGATCGAATCCTGGCGTAGATAATTTGTGTTATTTCACGATTAATTCATTTAAAATAATATATGGGATATTTTCTTAGTGTCGCCCTAGCGTAAGACCACCATTCAGAATTGAAACGTTGCTTGAAATGGCTTTAGCCATGTTTGGTGACCAGATCTGAAGAGCCAGGTACTTTCCCACCTTCCTCTTCCCCACCGCCTTCAGCCTCACAACGTACCCCAATGGGGGTTGCAATAGACTTACTGGCTCCAGACTGGAGCAGCTGAACTCTTGTGAGGTATTCAAAAGTGTTTTCTTTCACCTTGGTAAGGAGAGAAACTTTAGCAAGCAGATAGGTTGAACACACTGAAGCTTGTACGACATTTATATTTTAAACATGTAATTAGAAATAAAAGCAAGAAAAGAAGAAGAAAAACTAAAACAAAACAAATGCCCATAAAAAGCACACACGGCACCTACACTCACACCCCACTGATACTAAAGCCTCGATTACATTGAGCGAGTTTACAAGCTACTAGCCGGTAAGTTTAAAAGCGGCTGAATCGGCGAGTGGGATCGTCATGATGACACACAAAACTCTCCACTCGCTCAGTAGCGAACTACCTATAGCGAGTTGAAATCATGTGTTGCCATATTTTCTGGGTTTCTAGCGTTAAAAAAGAAGTGGAACGTAAATGAAGTTGTGGTATTTCTTAAAATCTATCAGCAGTATCCTATGTTATGGAATATTAAAGATAAAGACTTACAACTAGAAACTAAACATTAAATTCTTCCTCAATGAATGGCTGAAGGGCGCAAGAAATCGCCGTGACCACTTCAGGCAAAGTTTTCGATATTGTTGATTCCGGAACTCGAAACATGTATTCTAGAGACTTGAAAGAATCGCCAGTTGCTAGATAACGTAGTGTAATTTCCAGTTTTGTGACAAGTGGGATTTCCATTCTCATTTTAGTACCGTTTTTATTTGCATTCCATCTACCATCTGTAGTAAATCATAAAAATGGGTGCAGCTTAATCTCAGAATATTTCGATAAGCAAACAGATCTTCATCCTTCAACTCATTTAGTAAATTGTCAGATGCACCATGTTTCTTACGTCTTTCTATTCAGGAGTCTAGTCTGTCCTTTATTTTTACCACAGTACAGTGCAATTAGCGATCCGCGATCGGAGTTATTCCGGTAGTCCGAATTTTTTATATGTTTTATATAAGTACTCATTTTCTTGTAAAATCTGAGTTGTAAAATCTGAGTTGTCGACCTTGGGTCACTTGAGCTTTCGCCGCCATTTTGAAAAAAAAAAACAGCCGAAATCGCGCCATAATCAAGTTTTCCAATTACGTAGTTTTATTGAAGTGACACTTCTTTAGCCCCGTTAGTGATTTGATATTTGGATGAAACGGAAGTGCATTAGCATCTGCAAAACATCACACTGCCCTCATTGGCCGCTTTAATTATGATGTCTCTTTTAAAGGCTCCTATTGGTTGAGAAATGAAACGGAAATGACGCTAGGTCTGCGCTAATTGGCCGCTTTGAATACGACCTAACTTTTCGCGGCTTGAGATTGTTTTGGTAAAGTTTCACTTTTACCGTGTGTGAACTGAAATCGATGTTTTTTTAAACATTTTTACAATTTTCGCTCAAATTTTATCGGTTTTAATATTACCGCGCTCTGTCTAACATTCGTATTTAGATATTTCTCCACGTCCTTCTTTTGAGCAGGTATACGGTGCCTTAAACAAGATAATTTTTCTTATCGAAATACAGCAAATTTATTTTGTGGCACCATTTTATTAAAAGATTTCTTTGTGTTAACCACTTTAAAATTTTGTTGAAAAAGTGGTTAAAACAAAGAAATCTTTTAAATTAAAAATAATTTTTCAGTTTCGTATTTTGGCCACAAATTCAAATAAAGTTTGGTATGAAAAAGGCTGCGCAGCCGTTCATAAAATCAAATATTCCTTTACTGCGGTCCGCCCCTGTTACCTGGTTATAATCATATGAGAACATAGTTATTTAATTATACAGTCTGCGTCATCACAATTCAGTTATAAGAGTCAAAGGGAAAGAGCCTCTGATGGTCTCTTGCAGTGACTAACGTCGTGCAGTTATCTGAACCGCTCTACAAGACGCGACCACCAACAGAGCCCCATTTTATTGGAATCCTGCTCAGCTTGAATTAAACATAATATTATTAGATTGTTTGCTTCAAATCGTGTACAGTACAAAGCCATATTCAACACAAGCACAGACTAGCAGATATAACCAGCAATCGGTAAGTTACAATATACATAAGATTATGTTTTAATTAGCGACCCAACTACTGTTAACGTCACTGCCACTTAGGAAACTACTCAACGAGTGGTCCTCCTTTCTTACGTGTCCACTGGAACGGGCGGCCCTCTGATGTAGGGCGTGGTGCGTGGGGCGTGGTACGTTAGGCGTGGTGCTTGCGCAACTCGTAATAGGTATTTCACAAAAACTGTCACTGTAGTTGCTACCCCCCGAATACTGAGAGAAAGGGACGACGCACCTCAGTCTGATAATACCTAAATTAATTCGTCAAAATCGAGTTCTTTTCCCCCTTTTTTCTCCTCAAGAACTGGACCGATTTTTAATTTTTTTTTTTCATTCTATATCTTTACATTTTGCTTGTTTCAAAGTATACTGAACGTCTGTGACGGCATTCAAACTAGGCAAATAGATGTTTTGTAGTGTAGAACGTTTTGTGATGCATATCAGAAATAACCTGACCATATGACAGTGGTTGATATCTATATTATGGTGACCATACAGTTAATCCGCCAACAATTGTACCCCGGGAAAGCTTCATTACATCATCACTAGTCACTAGTCACTAGTCACTAGATAGTATAAAATGAAGTCGCTCAAAATGTATATGCGCATAGATCTTTTAAACTAAGTAACGGATTTTCATGCGGTTTTCACCAATAGATAGAGTGATTCAAGAGGAAAGTTTATATGTGTAAAACATGCTTATTATAGTAGAGAAAAGCCGATAAATTCAAATATTCAATTCAGGCAGCGGGCAGCGGGCAGCTGGCAAGCGGCTGGTGTGGATTTTATAAAGGTTGGGTAATGGCGTTGTGTTTCGTTGGCCACAGCAACGTGTGGCCGGGTCTTTTTTTTTTTTTTTACAGTGAATACCGCACAAGAATCTCAACTGCTCCCGTCTGGAGCCAGTGAGACTATGGCATCCCCAAATGGGGTATGTTGTGAGGCTGAAGGTAGTGGGGAGGGGAAGGAGGTGGGGAAGAGGAAGGTTGGGAAGTACCTGGCTATTCAGATCTGGTCACCAAACACGGCTAAAGCCATTTTCAAGCAACGTTTCAATTCTGAATGGTGGTCTTACACCAGGGCGATACTGATAGTATCTTCCACTCTGGAACATGCCGCAAATATACTATATATTATTTTAAATGAATTAATTGTGAAATAACACAATTTAATCAAATAAAATCTATTTGCGCATGCCGGGTTCGAACCCGCGACCTCCGGAGTGTGAGTCAAGAGTCTTTCCTACTGGACTACGGAGGTCGTCAAGTTACGGAGGGTCTGCTAGTTTAAATATAAAATTGTATTTTTTGTGCATTATTTATCAATTTCAAGCGTAAAATCGACTTCAAAAATACCCTTAAAAGCCATTAACCAGCGGCCGAGAATTTATTTTTTCGTCAAACGATGATCTCGCAATCGCACGTTCCGACGAGAAAGATTAATTATTCTCCATACCAGTATTTTTACATAACAACTCAATATCGATTTTATTTCATTTGCCATTTGCTTTGATAAATACCTTCCTATATTAAAAAATGCTCAAACTCTTGGGGATAAAAGAATTAAAATTATTTACTTTTTGTAATTATTTGTTGATCACAATAATTTATGATTTTTCATTAATGTCTAAGCAAAATAAGAATGTAAAAAAAATCTTAAATATATAAGTTTGTAAGACCGTAAATAAATAGACAAACTGTAGTATTTTCGTCACAAAACACGTGTGCGGATTTTTTTTTAATGATTTTATTTAAAATAAAATTAAAATTCCGAATCTTAGCTTTCCGAGATAATTTATTGATTTATTTTACTGCATGGATTATGAGTCAATTGGTATCAAAACTGGTCAAATCCACTTTAGGTGAATTTTCAGGAAACTCCAAATTCAGATTTTACTATATGGCAAAACCGTAGAAAGTAAAAAAATTTGGCGGCGTATTTAAATATGTTTTGTAAAAATGATTAACCCTTATCGACCATATATTCTATACAAAAAACTTACAAAATTGGGTTTTCAAGTTTGGATTTGACTTAGTTTGATAGTGAAACGTGGATTTGTCCGAGTTTGATAGCAAGTTAAGTGGATTTGACTATCTTTGAATGTTAACTGTGGGGATTTGGCTTATTTAGAAAATAACTTAAATAAGGATCAGGGGTTGAAAACCTAAGGTACTAGGTAATAAATTAAAGTGAAAAATAGACAATAAAGTAATTAAAAAATATGTATTCATCTTATCAAGTTTTCCATCGAGATATTCTTCAAATTACTATATTTATAATTATTAGACTACACAATTAAATTTGGCAATTCATCCTCCATTTCACATTGTTCATTTGAATGAAAATGGATGTCAGTGTCTGGTCTCTCAAAAACATTTTTAAAGTACTGTAGCTCCGGTAGAAGCTTCCATTGCTCGCCATAGTGAGCAGTAAGTACCTTTTTAACATCATTAAATTTTTCTTTTTTTACTGCCACATTTGTTGGTACGGTGGTGGGATTTATTTGACTGACGGTTTTATTCTTTTTGCAAATATTTTTAGGTGAACCTAATATATTTTGGTAGGATTCCTCTGCTCGCACTAAAACATTGCGCTTCTGTTTGTTCCGTTTGATGAAAAATCTCTTACTTTGTTTGATTGAAAAATGCAGTCCACCTGTAGTTTTTAGTACTTCAATACTCGCTTTTTTCCAATCAAGAACCTCTACTTCTGTTCCTAAATTTAAAGTTGTTCCATAATCTTTAAAGAATTGGCGGTAGCCTTGTGGATTTAGTATAATCTCCGTTCTTTTAATCTTCTTCTCAATTTGGGCAAATACGCGGTCTGGCGGCAGGAAAGAGTGACCCACTATTGGAAACAGCAACTCCACAGTTTTTATTCGTTCTGGTGCGTAGTCCATAAGATACTTGCAAAGCATTCCCAAAACCGATGTATTTTTGTTTTGGCCGCTGCAACCATCTGCCACTAGGCGTATGGTCGTTACTTTTTCGTATTTTTCAACATTAGAGCATAGGCAATGAAAAACGGCACTGGCGATTTCATTCGACGCTTTTGGTAACATGTCTTCAGTCCATGTATAAATAAAGACATTATCAGTATTCAGTTTGCTTTTGGAATTACCTATGACAATAGTGAAATTGTAAATATACAATTGACGCGAATAATAAGCGCTTTGGTCTGGCACTCTAGGCATTGGTTGGTTTTTTTGACAGTCGAAACTTAACGTCAGTAACTCTTCTTTTTGTTCCTTCAACAGATTGTAGAAAGCCTTAGCTCTTAAACTATGCACTCTTTTCGAAATAATGAGTTTATTTTTCTTGCTTATGTTCTTTTCATGTTTAATTTGCTCTTTTAATGTTAAACATGTTGAGCACACATCTGTTGCCGGAGTGCCGAAGCCAATATTAAATGATGTATTAAAAATTTGTCGAAAATACGACGCGTTGATATTTTTGTGCTGTTCTTCAACTTGTGCGATAAAAATTTTGTATAATTTATTTATATTTAAATCCGAAGCAAGGTATTGCCGACTTTTTATTTTGCTTCGACAATAGTGAATTTCAAGTGGCACTAACTTTTTTATGAAGTCTTTTATCGATCTTCTTTTACCTTCATACTTCATTTCTTTACGGTTTCCACCTCTATTTTCGGATGCTGATGCCCCATCACTCTTGAAATTACGCATGATTACACCATTCACTCTTCCTTTTTTCAATCTTAAAATGGAAAGAATTGTCTTTCTGCATACGGGTACTACGCAGTTTCTTCGTCGTGCGTAGTAAACAATGTTGGTCGATTGGCCAACATTGTTTACTACGCTTGGTTGATTGGTCGTTGGCTGATTGGTCGGCTCGGATTTGACTTAATTTGAAAATTAATAGTGCTGGATTTGACTATTTTTGATACCACAGTTGCTTTTTAAACCGGTTTCTTTTACAAAATGTGCGGATATAACTGTTTTTGAAAAACACGAACTGTTGTTTTGTTAATGATGAACACAGTTCAATACTTAGTTCATTTTTTGTTAATTTTGGATCTGACCAGTTTTGATACCAAACAACTCTTATATGATTTGAAATGTGTGTTGTATAATACAAAATTTGGTTTGAAAAGTAAACAAATCTGCAAACGACATATGGTAAAACGTTATTGTAGGTACTAAAAATAAACATATTTTCTCAATTTATAATTTTTTTGTGAAAAGAGTCAATGAGTCTAAAATCTGATATAAAAATGACGTATTTCCGGTTTTGTCTGGTTATTCCCTCTAATAAGTTGGTATGAATATCAAACTAATTTATATGCAATGTCAATTTTTTTTTACCTACATGCGCTGGTATAAACTTATGCGCTGGTATACGCAGTAAATACAGAAGCAGTTTTTTCGTTGATTCATTTAAATAAAAATAAGTTATATAATTATAATAAAAATACAATAAGTTTTAAAAATAGGTTCCTCTTTCATACACATAGCAAGTGGGCAAACACATCCGTCGCCAAGAGAGGTGTTGGTTATCCAATAATTAATTATTATTTTTAATTTATAAACTTACGTTTAGACAAGATTTTTATGCATAGCACAAAGGGTAACAATTATTATAAGCAATAATTATCGGCCTGAAACACTCATCAACATTGAAAAATCTTCCGAGAAAAGATTCTTGCCGCCAACGGGACTTGAACCCGTGTCCTTCTGATTGCCGGTCAGCTGCTCTTGACCACTAGCTTATTCCCCAATAAATGTAGTCATAATTTGTCTCGACGCCACCTAGCGAGGGATTTAACACTTACAATGTCTCTCTCGCAAAAATAAAGTTGGTTGTTTTCAGGTGGAAAAAAAGAAAAAAAAATATAATAAGCAATAATTGTTGAATCAAACACTAGTATTTATTGAATTATTTGGCGGGTATTTGATAAGCCTCCATAGCTCAGTGGTCAAGAGCAGCTGACCGGCAATCAGAAGGACACGGGTTCAAGTCCCGTTGGCGGCAAGTATCTTTTCTCGGAAGATTTTTCAATGTTGATGAGTGTTTCAGGCTGATAATTATTGCTTATAATAATTGTTATCCAATAATTGCTTCCCGAGGCGGCGTTACCCATACCCGCCTCCCAAAATGTATAGATATTTTCTTCAATAATCAATATATATAATTTATTTTTTTATATTTTGTTATTCATAAATTCTGTATATTTTTAATTTATCATTTAGTAATTATTACGAACCAGATTTAAATGTCCGGGTTTAATTTTCCCCACAGGAAAAACTAAACCCTTTCGCACACTTCCCAAATGATCATCTGGTCAATCCACGTTATGCAATTGCACTATATAAGTTTTATAATTACAAAACAATACAAGAACAACATGGCAACCAACCAGAGACCAGATGGGAAAATAATTCACCGACTCCAGATATTTTCATATCAGAGGGTTCGGCTCTGTGGAATTCCTACTTGAACCTATAAATCCTACTGATCCCTTAATATAAATATTTAAAAAATCTTTTGTAATCCTACATGTATTTAAAATTACCGATTTTTGCATTTTTATATATAAATTTTATAAATAATTAATAATTATATATAAACTTATTATACTTATTTATGGTATTACTATTAGTTTTTTTGATCATTTTTGTTTAACTCAGTCTCTATCACTGAATTATTTACATGTTTAATGGCATTTCTCTTAATTCATTCTTTTTTGTTTTGAACCAGCATGTGGCTTCAGGGTGGTAACGAGTGCTATTATTCAATTTTTCACAAATTTTACAAGGATTTTTACCCCCAAATTTTATTATGTTCTGCATTTCCAAATGTTCTCTTATTCATAAATCTTTTTGTGTTGACCACATGTTCATACTTGTTTACTTCATTAAACTAAATCTACAGTATCTTGTAATCCTTCTCTATCGATCTTGTTAAGTATGAATTCTGGTAGTCCGGAAGCAACAACATCTATCAAAGTACCGGTGTCGATTGATCTCATATCCAATAGAAGTTTTTCTTTTCTCAAAGCATAATCCAACGGAGAACCATCTTTGTATCTAAATGATAGTGCGTTTGTGACAAGGTTCCATCCTTTGTTTACAAATGATTCACAGAATTTTTTTTTCCATGTGGACCACTCTGAGTTCATTGATAATTTTATGACCATGGATCTGTACCAGTCTATACAAGATTTATCCATGAACAATCTGAGTATTTCTATTTTTTTTCATCCATGGTCACATCAAAACGTAAACATTACTTTTCAAATACATCTATCCACTGGCTTTTATTTGTATTTTTAGTACAGAATTTTTCTATAACAAACTTCTCAGCAATGTTTTTTAAGCTCTGTTGCTTATCTTCTATTAACTTTTCAATCAATTTTCCTAATGCATCTTCTTGTTGATGTATCTGTAAACTTTTTTCTCCCAGTTCTACGAGGTATTGGTCTCCAAACTGTAGGTTTCCATCTTCATCTACATATATATTTTCTCCCAGTTCTACGAGGTATTGGTCTCCAAACTGTAGGTTTCCATCTTCATCTACGTATATATTTTCTCCCAGTTCTACGAGGTATTGGTCTCCAAACTGTAGGTTTCCATCTTCATCTACGTATATATTTTCTCCCAGTTCTACGAGGTATTGGTCTCCAAACTGTAGGTTTCCATCTTCATCTACATATATATTTTCTCCCAGTTCTACGAGGTATTGGTCTCCAAACTGTAGGTTTCCATCTTCATCTACATATATATTTTCTCCCAGTTCTACGAGGTATTTGTCTCCAAACTGTAGGTTTCCATCTTCATCTACATATATATATTTTTAGTTCTTCTGTCACGGTTACCCAGACTATTCTAACCTGGTATCTTTTTTTGAAACAATTTTTTATTTTTCCAAAAGCACCACTTTTCATTATCTCCCCGTGATGGCTGGCGGATTGTAGCATTTATGGTATAGCAAACACTTTTTCATCACTTGTGACTATTTTTGTAATGGTAATAATATTTGACCTGCCATCGCCTCCAGGTATTAGAATAAATTCAAATCATTTTTTGGTTTAAAACGAACAATATCGTTTTATAATAAGTTGAGAGGTTTAATTCCATTCTATTAATTTATAAATAAAACACATGTGTTGCAAAGTTTTTTAACAAAGAAACATCATTTATGATTTTTTAAATCACTTTCCTTTGAATGGTTTCTTCTAACAAAAACTCATATTTTACAATCAAATAATAGAAAAACAAAACAAGCAACAATTGATGATTGCATTCTAACAGACACTCAAGGATTCAAATTTAATGGGAATATTTTTCCTTTATATATATATACATACTTTCGTGGGCGTACGCGTACCATATTACAACAGTTTCATCGCAAACAGAAAAATGGTTGAGGAAATACCTTCATAACGCCAGAGATCAAACTTATAAAAAACTTATATTGAATAGAAACCTTCGCGGGCGTATAACAAATTACGAAAGTTCATCGTAATCGGATTATAAGTACAGGAAATAATAAGGGACAAACGAAGAAATATTCAATTAATAAGAATATAATACTAAGAATCTAAACGAAATATGAAAAAGAACAAGACACAGAAAAGATAAAAAAACGAGGTACTCCCGTCATTGATGCCTAAAAACAGTTTATGCTAACTTTAAATTATTTTTATCTTTTTGTATAATAACTAAAATGGAAACTTTACAAATATATTACCAAAATGTGAGAGGTCTCAGGTCAAAAATTAACATATTCTTGCAAAATATGCAACTCAATAACTATGATGCTATTTGTCTCACAGAGACTTGGCTGAATGATTCATTTCTAAACGAGGAACTGTTTGACTCTAGGTACCATGTTTTAAGACGTGACAGAGATTATACAAATCTCAAACAGAAACGTGGAGGAGGAACACTCAAAGCAATAAAGAAAAAGTTTATCTCATTTCAACGAGTAGAATGGTGTTCTAACACAGAGGATATTTGGGTAACTATTACACTATCTGGAAAAAATATTCACATCTGCACTGCATATATACCACCAGACAATAGACATCCACATTATATTACACAGGTATCTAGACTCGAATCAGTCCAAAGAAAATTTACACGGATTTTGTCTTACCGATCAGGTGTCCACCATCTTCTAGACGGGTACGAACAAAGACTTACATATTTCAAATTAGAGAGTCTAGTTAAAAGACGAAACATAAATGACCTCTTAATGCTCTATAAAATTGTGAATAATCGTGTAGACAGTAACTTAGTCAACCAAATTAAGTTATACGCCAGGCCCAAATCTACTAGAACCCTTAACATATTTTGGACTGAAATTTTTACGAATAATACTGGATATTTTAATCCTATATCTAGAATGTCTCGGTCTTACAACGATCTTGCTAAAATACACAGTTCCATAGATATTTTTGCAAATAATATAACATATTTCAAGAAATATCTCCACAATATGTGCACTTAAAAAAAAAAAAAAATTGTTGTATTACTTTTCAGTAAATACTTTATAAATATTGTATACTTGTTATTATTATGTATTTCAATTTTGTATTTAAGTTTTCAAGTTATGTATAAATAACACTTGCATTGTTTTTCAAGAGTTTGCTTCTGTGAAAATGCATATGTGATTAATGCAGACACATTAATCTAGGAATACTTATATTTGTATTTTAATTTATTATATACTACCCACAAAAATGTTGTATAAATATCCTGTTTGTGTCTCAAATAAATAAATAAATAAATAAATAAATCTCATTAACCTTACATCACATCTAAACAAAGCATCACAAATAATCACAGAGTACCTACTCCAGTGACAGTTTCGTACTGCTAGGTGATTACAATCTACCGCACTTCACTTGGGTACCAATAAACGACGAATGTGATTTCTTGTACACCGAACCAATGAACTTGCTAAATTCCGCTCACCTAGATTTTCTTGAATTTCTATCATTTAATAACTTAAAGCAGTATAACCCACACAGAAATAATTTGAGAAATAATCTTAAGCAATACAGCACTACGTATCATGCATAATGAAAATTCACTAGTATCAGAAGATATACACCACAAAACTCTACTAATCTCAATTCCCATAAAAAAAACCCAAAAATTTAAAAAAAGACCCGCAGAAAACATTTAATTTTAGACTTGCAGACTATTATACAATTAACTCAAAAATTGATGAAATTGATTGGGATTCTACCCTAAATAATTTGAATACTCAAACCGGTATTAATGTCTTCTATGATATACTTAACAAGATAATAACCCAATTTGTACCAATTAAACATGTTAAAAATAGTAACTATCCGCCATGGTGTACAACCTCTCTTATCAAAATAATTAAGGAGAAAAGCAAATTTCACAAAAAATTTTCAAAATTCAAAAATCCTTGTGACTACCAAACTTTTTCACTATTACGATCAAGGCAAAAAATAATAACACAAGAAATTTACATGAACTATATTCGTAATACTGAAAGAAACATGCATGGTAACCCAAAACTTTTCTGGAATCACTTTAATAATCTAAAAAAAAGCAGATCTTCACTTCCTAGAGTAATGCACCTTGAAGGTAAACTAGCAGAAAATGGACAAGAAATCTGTAAATTGTTCTCGGAATATATATACCTGAAACAATTTGACCACATCAGAAATACCAGATATGTCAAACAATATAAACATCACTTCAATTGAATTTACAAAAGAAATTGTATTACGAGAAATAAGGGCACTTGACATACGAGCGCAGGATGTGATAATATTCCATCCTACTTTATTGTAAATTGCGCTAAAACACTTGCTAAACATCTCTGTATTATGTTTAATAAATCAATGCTTGAAGGCATTCATATCTGGAAAAAAGCTTTCATAACTCTAATCCACAAAATGGCGATAAAAGTAACGTTAAAAACTATCGACCCATTTCTAAATTATCAATTTTTGGTAAATTAATGGAAAAAATAGTCTGTCAATGTTTAAGCTTACAACTGAACCACATTATAACGAAACAACAACATGGCTTCATAAAAGGCAGAAGTGTAGAAAGCAATCTTGTTTTATTCACCGATTTTATTGTTAATCACATGGACAACCGCACTCAAGTAGACGCTCTATATACTGATTTTTCCAAAGCTTTTGATAAAATCAATCAAAAATTATTAATGAACAAAATTTGGTCTATTGGCATACGTGGTAACTTGTTTCGCTGGATAACCTCGTACATACTCAATAGATTACAAGCGGTAGCAATAAACGGTTTTAATTCTGATTTTAAAGAAATTCCTCAGGCATCCAGCAAGGGTCTCATCTCGGTCCATTATTTTTTATTTTATATATTAATGACATAGTAAATGTCGTAAAATACTCCAAATTAGAATTATTTGCCCATGATGCTAAACTGTACAAACCCATAAATGATCTAAATGATTGTATTAAATTACAAGATGATTTAAATAGCGTAGCTTTATATTGCGAGAATAACCAGTTATTTTTAAACGCTTTAAAGTGTCATCATGTCATATTCACAAGAAATGACAAAAAATTATACATCAATATCTGTTAAATGAAAACAAAATTGAAACCTGCTCAAATATTCGCAATCTAGATGTGATTCTCGATAGTAAGTTACAATATCAATGTCATATCAATCAAATAAAAAATAAAGCAGCTAAAATGCTTGGTTTCATCGTAAGAAATACAAAAGAATTCACAAACACTGTAATTATCAAACAACTGTACTTTGCATATGTACGAAGCCATCTAGAGTTTGCGTCAACTGTGTGGTCTCCATTTTATGCAGTACATGTAAACAAAATAGAATCGATTCAGGAAAAAATCATAAAATACCTTTCTTACAAATCGCACAATCGATTTAATAATTATCTTGATGCAACAATATTTTTCAAAATTGATGCATTGTGTGTACGCAGACAATTCTCTGATGCGATGTTGCTATATAAAATTGTCAATAATATAACTGACTGTCCAGAATTATTGAACAGAATAGATTTTAAAGTACCTACACGGCACACACGTTTGTGTAATATTTTTAAGGAGAAACACTGTAATACAAATTCCAACCAAAATGCTTGCCTGATAAGACTGTGTTCAACATATAATAACATTTTCTCTGATATAGATATCTTCAATTGTAACGAAAGTAAATATAAAAATTCTATTAAAAGTGTATTAAAATTATTAAATGAGTACAAAAATGCATAAATATATACAATTTGGGAGGCGGATATGGGTACCGCCGCCCCGGGAACCATTTATTGGACAACCAACACCCCTACCACAGGTCACCCCAAGTGGTTCGCTACGTTTGGTGACTTAGCGGGGGTGCCCGGGTTCATGGGATGAGGTTTGTCTAGGTCTTGGTGGCGGTTATGTTTGCCCAACCACTGCGTGGCGGGCAGGTTCGGAGGAGACTGATTGAGGGAGACCTTTTGACCTCTCCAGCCGGATTCTCCCGACCCTTCGCCTTGCACCGCAGTGTGAGGTATAGATTCATACGTCCGTCACTCCTGGCCACACTGACCCCCAGATTCCTACCCACCCCTCATACCCTTTTCCTTCCCATATATTCTTCTCCTTCCTTTCCCTTAAAAAACCCTCCACACAGCATCCTCAAAGATGACATAGGCCCTTAGGGAAATTGTTTTCCTCGGTGCCTCCTGTGTGGAGCTGTTGATTTCCCTAAAATAAAATAAATAAAAAGATAACGGTTGAAACAGGGCCTCGAACCCAGGATCCCTCATCTTACTGGGACGATTCGGCCAATTCGGCTTATTTTATTACCTCTTCTTTTTAAATCATTTTTATCCATCACATTGTTAAAATTTTAGATTTAACAATATTATCTGTGACTTAATCTTCCCCAAATTATAGGCAGCTACCAAATAATGAGAAACACCAGCGGTCCGCCCCGGGTGTCACCCCCAAAAATCACGGTCTGCGGCTATATGGCTCTCCGTGGCTCTAACCCCCCCCCCCCAAAGACGGTCCAAATTTTTGACTAGGTTGTAATGTTTTTATTTTTAAAGAAGTCAAAATTTGCGTTTTGAATTTTTCAAAGTCAAAGGGGGGGGGGGGGGGGGGCGGGTGAACACCACGTTAAACGCTTGTAGCTTTTGGACATTTTAGTATTTCCGATTGTGCGCCTACGTTATGGGTATACCGTGGCCATTTGACTTCTGTTTTTAGGTTCTTCTTTTAAATGTTTTTAGATGTTTCTGTTGGAAGAAAGCAGCATCGTATATCCTTGTGTTGTCTTTTAGAAGACGAGGTTAACTTAGCAGTGTTCTGTATGGTGATGGGTTATGGAATTCTACTTTTGTTGCTTTTTCGACTCTTGGTTTTTTGCAAATTAAGTTCAAACTCCTCTTATATACTGTGGCATAGTATGAATTCATTACTATTTGGTATACTTACTGTCATTGTGTACTATTGTTTCAGTTGATTCCTGCTATGGAGGTCGACCACGAATTGCTGTTGCTATTGAAGCGTTCAGAGGGAGGATTGGTTGATTCACTCCTGGAATCCTCGGAGGAGTACCTTCTGGATATCCTGGACACAGACCCTTACCCCAGCCACCTCACCCTGGCGCTGCTTGCAGAGGCTGTTTACATCGAAAAGAAGCCGCGAGAAGCCGACCAAGCTTACGGTGAGAGACTTCTTCTGCCCGATGGCTGGCGGCTGCTGACGACTGCTTCCAATTCAGACTTCCTTAACAAGTACTTTGGAGCTGCGTTCTTTCACGCCGGCTCGCAGCAAGTTGTGGTGGCCCATCGGGGCACCATTCCAACCAAGGTAGGAGCGCTGTATACAGATGTGAAGGGAATATTCTTTAATAAATACACAAGTTGCATGAATTCTTCAGTAACGTTTGTGGACTATGTTATTCAGGTCATACATACTGTTAACTCTAAATCAGAAAAAGTTAAAAGGCGTTATAACCTCACCATGACCGGCCACTCCCTCGGGGGCTGGCTGGCACAGGTGACCACTTTTACAGCGAGGTATGTGAAGGTGTCTGGCGGAGCACTAATAAAGAACACCAGCGATGGAGTTCACGCTAAGACCGTGGTGTTCGACAGCCCCGGAGCAAAGGACATGTTGAACAAACTTCAGGATAAGCATTACCTTAGATACGGAATAGAATTTTTGGACAGGTTAGACAGGTTAGACATAATGGTTTATGTTTCGGCCCCAAACCGCATTAACACTTGCGGAGCACATCTCAGAACAGTTTATCGTGTTTTTATTGATTTATCTCAATACAAAGTTAAGGATTTGGAATCTTGGTCATATACTGGGAAGACTCACGCAATCGGTAATTTCGTGAAAGTTTTTAAAGAAAATTCACAAGATATAATGGAAGTGTTGGACTGGGCTAAGAACAGCAAAGAATATAAATCACTTTTTGAGCACCGAACGCTTAACCAGGGAAATGATTTACACGTAGATTTGAAGAAAAAAGAAAAAATAGAATACTTCGAAGAAATAAAAAAACGGTATCAAATGGTTTCGTTTAAGCCTCAAATTAGCTACAAAAGTAATTTAAACGCCTTTTCTGATGCTGAAGTGCAAATTCTTGATTATTTTGTGATTATTCAAAAGCAAACAGATATTACGATTTTAAAAGAATTTCTTTTAAAAGAAAAACTCGAATTAAAAAGCGGTAAATTATTTGCCGATTTTGAAATGAATCATAAAACTAGAACAATTAGCTGCAAATCTAAACAATTGTTGGAAGAAGTAAGTGCGCGTGTAAAGCAATTGATGCGGTGGAAGGGGCCAGAGTTCTCAAAGGCAGTCGAGGAGCAGAGCAGAACTACAGACTTGATTTACCGCCGCGAGGGTCGGACCTATTTGGACTCCATACAAAAGTCTCTGTTAAATTTTACAGATTCCATCGGCCTCAGGGACTTTTTGCTTTCTCGCACCGAGCAAAGTTTCTGTATAGTTACAAAAGATAGTTCATTTGAGATGACGCGCCTTCATAACATTGTATTTTCCATGTCAGATCCACCTAATCAATATGTAAATGAAGGTCATTATACTTTCTTAGATTGGCCGCGACTAAAATCACTTTTTGAGATTTACGGTTCCCCCGTCGACCAGAATGACCTGATGGTAATTGACGCTAGTTTGTCCCCAACTATAAGCTCAGAACTTCCCAATTTTTTAAATAATTATGCACAAAGCTCTTCTCACATCTTGAAAAAACTTGTTTTTATCTTGTCACACCCAATAGACACCATCAACATTAAAACATTTAATGCCAATCGAAAAATTCAACTAATGGACTTGTCTATCGAGTCGCAAGAAATTATATGTAGAAGTAAAATGATATTTTTTAAAGGAAATGTAGGACTTAGCTTCCGAGAGATTATGGGAGAAAACTGTTCTTTTAGTGATTTGAATGAGGTCATAAGTTCGAATTGTTTAAAGAGCATTGTGATTAAAGAAAACCATGTTATTAGAATAAAGGATACGCGACCAAGAATTAGTGACCTTCAAATGGCATTAATTAAAACAAATATTAACGTGACAAGCAAGGAGCATGTCTTAAATTGTGTAGATTTACCAAACTCCCTGGTAGTATTCAGTGGGTTGAACCGTGGGGATCTGGAGACTGGAGCCGGCTGGGAACAGCTCCAAGGGAAAGAGATCCTCCTCACCGAGGGAGATGCAGAGCAGTTCTTTAAAGAAACCTGCGATCAGTACCAATATAAAACTATTTACCTGCTGAAAGTGTCTGGGGATGCCAAGGCGGATGTCCGATGCGAACAAATATTTGATTTATCATTTTATGTCTCTAGGAAGTTTCTGCATCCAACAGCAACTATTCACTTACAAAAGTTCGCTGAAAGTAAGCATGCGGATGATCTGTTTGTTGTTTGCAGCGAGGAACATAAGACAACACTTTTAGAAATGACAAAAGAATGTACGGAAAGAGAAGCGTTCAAAGAAAATGTACTGATAGCCAACACCGAAAAGCAAGAGTTAGATATAATTAATAAATATTCTCATAAGAATATTCATTTCATGAAAGTTGATGAAAAATATGAACAAAATGAAAGTGTTTATATTTTAAAATTATATGAATGTAATGACAGTGACTTCAGTGATGTCGGTGACGACAGTGATGACAACGATGAAAGGGTTGAAAAGAATCCTAGCGGCAAAGTGGAGTGGCGTTTTTCCCACGGGTCTGCAGGGAGCTTGCGCCCTTGCATGTCCACCAAATTCTTGGAGCCCATAGATGAACTGTCCTTGAGGAAAACCGAACGCAACTTGGTAGTCATAACAGACGAGCCAGGGATGGGCAAAACAACTTCCCTGGCAAGATTGTCTTGGCTCCTTGAAGCTCCGTGGATCATATATGTGGAGTTTAAACTTTTTAAAAAGCGTATAGACAGTTTAGAGGATCAGCTCACTCCCCAAAACGTTGCAACTTTTCTATTAAGTGCGACCGGCTTTGATTCTGACAGCACCCTAAATCTAGCTTACGGATTATTATTATATTTTCTAAATAGTAAGGCATGTTCCAAGCGGGTAGTTTTGATGTTTGATGGATTTGACGAGATAGATGATTACACTAAAAATAAAGATAGTTCTAAAGATAAAATTGTGAAACTTTTAACTTTTTTGCAAAGTAAACCGACGATACAAATATTTCTGACGGCTCGAAAATATTTGAAGGAATCATTGCAAACAAATTTAAGTCAATTATCTACATCATTCGTGACGCTCAAAGCACAAGAACAACTAGACTTTTTATTTACATTTTGGCGGTCCTCTCTTCCTCTCGAGCTGGGAGAGTACGGAGAGGAAGAGGAGGGACGACTCAAGGAATATGCCAGAAAGGTGCTACGACAATCAAAGGTAGTACTGGGGCCAGACATGAACCGCTTCATGGGGGTTCCCCTGCAGCTGAGGATGCTGGCCGAAGTCTTCAGGCCGCAAAGTCACCTGTTGCGACAGTCTCCGGAACTCTTATTTAAAAAAATCAACATTGTCAGCACACCAAATCTATACAAACTGTATGTAGATCAGAAATACAAAATTTATTTGCATGAAAAAACCTCCAAAGATAACGACTTATCCGAAGAGGAAATACATCTGTATCTTAAAGGTGTAACAGAAACTCACGGCAAACTTGCTTTCAAATTATTTTTTCCTGAATTCTACATTCAGAACTTTGACGACATTGAAAAAGAGTGGCTAAATACGTTAAATAGAGTCGGTTTGGTTCAAACAAAGGGAGACGGTGATTTTCAATTTATCCACCGCACGTACGCAGAATATTGCTGCGCACAGATGGTTAACCGGTGGCTCAATCAACGAACCCTCCATTGCAGGTATAAACTATTTAAAGAAATAATTATCCCTCAAATCCTGCTTCATCCGGATAGTAAGATCATCCGGATGTTTTTGAATGTGCTAATAAATGAATCAGCAATGTCAGAGACGTCACTTGAATTAAATGGTAAATGCATGTGTCAACTGTGGAATGAAGACAGTTCCATATTCAGGAATCAGGAGCACCAAACTGTTCTTCATATTGCTGTCTTAGAAAATAATGTATATATCGCCACACTGCTCCTCAGGGGATTGAAAATAGAAAGCGCACAAGAAGCCTTTGTATCTTTAATACAACAATATGATCTTAAAAATAACACAGCAATAAATTACCTGAATAAACCTAAAGCACGTGATATCTGTGATGGTGAATTGGTATTGGACACAATGACAACAAATATTTTACAACAAATCGGAGCATGTTCAGATGAAAATAAGGCAAATATTTTTTTGGCAATATTATTAAATCGAAAAGTTACAAAATCTGATGAAACCCCGGAAATTTTTTTTTTTGAACGTTTTTTTAATCCACATGGTATTGAAGCATCTCAAGTATTCGCAGATGAAACTATTATAATTATTAATTTATTTTACCGGGTTATTAATAATTATATAAGTTGTACCTCGAGAATATTTGAGAGAGTAAAAGAAGTTGAAAAAGTAATTAATCCATTTATAGAGGCTGTTAAAAATAAAAATGTTAATCGTGTTAAAAAAATTATATTTCAGAAATTGGAAAATAATGTTGAGCGGTATTGCTTAATATTAATGAAGCATAAAGATCAGGATATGCAAACAGTCCTTCACATTGCTGTATGGAAAGGCCACCTAGATATAGTTAGACTACTCGTTGAGCAAAATGCTGTTCCCCCCACTGTATTAATGGCACAGAGGGATGAGTTGCAGATGACTCCTTTACATACAGCTGATAGGGAGAATCGACGGGATATTATGAAGTACTTGGTGGAGCGCGGTGCTGACATTAATGTACGCGGTGTAGACGGCAAGTCTTTACTGATGTATGCGGTCGAGGGTAGAGAGTTACTAACTGTAAAGTGTATTGTTGAAGGACAAGCTGACATCCATGCTACAGATTATCAGGGCTGGACTGTATTACATTCCGCGGCACTAGGGGGACATCTCCCGATAGTAGAATACTTCCTGCAGCAGGGGGTGGACCCTGACAGGGTAGACAGGGAGGGATGGACCGCACTAACTGTGGCATCGCGGTGTGAGAAGTGGGAAATGGTGCGACTGCTGCTGGAGTGGGGAGTGAATGTTAATGCGGATGGAGGTAAAGCTCTTAGTGAGGCTATATGGCGGGGTGAATGGTCCATAGTGGAGGCTTTCATAAATAAAGGAGCAGCCATTAAGGGGTAATTTACCAAAACCGAAATAATATTTCGGGGTGGGGAAGTATGAAGTATGCTCGAACGGGGAACCGCTGCGCGTTACCGACGAAGTCAGAGCAGCGAAGAATCTAGACTAGATGGTACACTTGAGTAAGATTTGAACATGAAACGTTAAATATTAGGCATCTTTCAAATTATGTTTATTAAATTGAATGCGCATGTTTTAGGTAAATTTAGATAGAAACATTACCCATTGCAGGAGGAGCTCATGATTTTATGACTCTTTATCAGATTTTGATCAAACTTGTTTGATAAATTATTCGATACAACCAACTACACTGCTGGACGGTAGGCATTAGTTCTTCATTGACAGATGTCAAAACAATACGGTATTCAATTTCGCATTATTTTCATAATATGTGATCATAATTATATTGGAAAGATAAATAAAATATCGGTCATTTTCAATATTTATTATTATTGTTTACAAAAAGTTATATATATAAAAATTATATATTTATATAAAAGTTATATTTTGATAGTGTACGGTACTCGTGGCTAATCAAAATATATAAAGTTAAACCAATTATAATTAGATTTTTGAAAAATATTATGTCCTTTTGGAATACAGATTTACTAGTAAATTTAAAAGGTAAGAAAATAGTAGTACCGGGCATTTCAATAAAAAGATGGATTTTTCAAGGAGACTCATTGAGTCCTCTTTGATTTTGCTTAGCATTGAATCCTCTGTCTAAAATGTTAATTAAAAGCAAGTTTGGAATAAAAATTAACGGTAATACAAGAGAGAGTAGTATAGTTTCACATCTATTATATATGGATGATATAAAATTATTTTCAAATTCTGAATCAAATTTAGAGAAAATGATTAAGGTAGTTAAAATTTTTCAGATGATATTAAAATGACTTTTGGTTTAGATAAATGTAAAACGATCCATATAGAGAAAGGCAAAATTGTAGATGGAGACGAGGGTATATTTAGAAATTTCAAAATTAAAAGTATGAAAGGGGGTGAGGTTTATAAATATTTAGGATACCCGCAATCGAATAGATTAGATCACACTAGTATTAAAAATGATATTAGGATTAAATTTCAAACTAGGATCAGAAAATTTTTAAAATGCAATCTATCTGCTAAAAATTTTGTTAAAGCAATAAATACTTGGGCAATACCTCTACTAACGTACTCATTTAGCATAATTAAATGGTCCAATACAGATTTAGATAGTTTAGAGTTTAGAACGATTAATTAGAACAACGTTAACAAATTTTAATTGCCATCATCCAAATTCAGCAATAGAACGAATTAATTTACCTAGAAATTTAGGAGGTAGAGGTGTAGTCAAAATAACATCTTTGAAACACAATCAGGTAGAAATGCTTAGAATTTTTTTCCATAGGAAAGCCAATAGCTCAGAAATGCACAAAATAATTTGCAAGGCAGATATAAACATTACACCTTTAAGTTTATGACGAGAATGCCAAAATTCTTATAAATACTAACCAGGAATTATTAGATTCCTGGTCAAATAAAATTATTCATGCATTACACTTCAATTATCTCAACCAAACGTATGTTGACAAACTTTCGTCAAACAAATGGTTGAGTATTGGAGAGTTGAACTTGTCATCTCGAAGTATACGCTCAACTTTTAGAGGGAAGTGTGATAACTAATCATTCTTCTCTTGCAAATCTTACCAAACCACGACGCTGTCAAAGGATTTCGGTGCCTTTCTAACCATTCACCACTCTCAGACTGTAAAATGGTTTCCCTTTCAATTCTATGACGTTCTGGGGAAGAACATTGCAAATCTTTTAAAAACTGATTTTTTGCAGCATCAAATGATATGTTATCCATATCCGGCTTTTGACATGCATCACCATATTCGGAATTTGGTTTTAATGAATTCTGTGTTTTATTTACTGTTTTTGTTTTGTTATTGTATTTTTGGTAACTAAGTTTTCTGTGTTTATTTGCTTCAAAACGTTTCAAAACATTTCGCGGGCTGCTATCAAAAACCGTTTTCTGGAGAACATAGTGTGGCCGTTTTGTATTAAACGCAACCTATAAGACTGCGCCCTCCCAGTATAAGACTGTTTTGTTGAAAAATTAATTCGTTTCCCACCTACCATTTTGGCGACAACGCTGTTATATGATTCTGCAATATTACTATCAACATTATATATTAAGCTACGGGAATTTGAAGCTAAACGCGAACAGAGTTGGGAGAGTTTAGAAAATAAGTTGCACGATTTTAAGTCTTGAATGTAGTTTTTCTCATCCACATGCGTACAGTAATAGTCGTCACAGGTAGCGTGGTCGCCAAACACATGTTTGATGCTATTTAAAATATCTTTATTTAAATTCCCGATTTTGGTATCCATCAAACAATCTTCTGAAATCCTATATTTAATAGCAGATGTGATTGATCTACGCAAGCGGAGTAATCTTTCACTAATAATTTTGCGTAAGCGTATAGGGTACTGGGTATCTAATGAAAGTAAATTAATTTTATTTATATAATTACGTAGAAAATTTGTTGGTTATTCACATTTGGTAGTTTTAATTATTGCTACAAGGTTTGTTAGATTCGTACTGGGAGATATATATGGTGAGGATCGTTTCGTGTTATTATGAAACTTTTTCCCTACTATTCTCAATTATTATCTTTTGTTCACTAAAAAATACTAATAATATGTCTGCAAAGTGAACAATACTATATATATCTTTATCTTTACCTAATTTATGTAAAAGCACAGTAGGACGTAAATAAATAAAACTAGGAATACGAAAATACGGGTAAAGGGGCACTCTAAACCATTGTATGCCGCTGGTTGCAAACAGGCGGCCGCGAAATGAAAGTTCTAGTAAAAAAGTCAACTTGGTTCTGAAATAAAACACAATAACATAACGAATAACCTTTAGTGTGACCCCTTTTCTTATGTGCCTACACATTTACGTATTTATTTTTTGTAAAATTTGACGTGCTTCCACTCTGAAATCATCTCGCATACTGACTGGAAATAACTCATGTCTTGGTTTATATAATGGCGTGAGACAAAATAACAATATCGTGATATTGAAAAACTGTTTTTATTTATTTAAGGATTGTTTTAATGCTTTTTAAAATAATTTTATTATTCAGTCGTTTAGACAACATTGATGTGGTGATAATGTATATTTTTTATAATTCTCCTGTATTTAGAATTAAAAGATATAATCGAACTTTAAGCTATTTTTAGAGGTTTTGTAAATATTTTTTCACGCAATTGTTTTAAACATTTTAAAACGTTTTTTTAACGCACCATTTAGAAGAATAGTTTATTTTTTCAAAACATAATATTTTTTTCTAATAAACAATATAGAAATGTTCTTAAAACTGCATCAAAAATCCCTAAATATGCTGCGCTTGCGGTAATATACCCTTAAAGAAAGTCTAATAGAGAAAAAATTATCCGAATTTAAAGTAAAATATCCGAATTATGAATTTAAAAAATAATCAGTTTAACCCCTCAAGTCTAGACCCTATAAATATAATGTTAGTTTGAAAATAAGTCAGATTTTTTATGTGAATACTGCACAAGAATCCTAACTGCTCTCGTATGGAGCCGATGAGTCTATGGCATCCCCAAATTGGGGAATGTTGTGAAGCTGAAAATAGTGGGGAGGGGAAGGAAACGGGGATGAGAAAGGTGGGGAAGTGCATGGCTGTTCAGATCTAGTCACCAAACATGACTAATTTCATTTCGAACGACGTTTCAATTCTGAATGGTGGTCAGGTATTATCAGGGCTATACTGAGAGTATCATACTCAAATACACCTTAAATTATCTTAAATGATTAAATTGTGAAAACAGAAATCAATTTAATAAAATGTATGTATCTGCTCACGCCGGGATTTGATCCCGCGACCTCCGGATTGCTAGTCCATCAAAAGTAGGAAAAGTTATTCAGTTCTAGTCACCAAATACGGTTAAAGCCATTTCTATCAATCTTTCTATTTTGAACAGTGGTCTTCACCAGGGTGATACTGAAATTATACTTTGTATATTATTTTTAATTAATTAATTGTGTATTTAATAAACTGTTATGCAAAGAGAAACTTGGTGTTGTCTCTTTCTAATATAGTTTTAATATAAGGACTTGTCACTTGGTGCCAGATATGGTACAACCTCTGTGTGTCTGCTGATATTGATGTTTGGTGCTGAATACGTCACTTTGTGATCCCAGGGGTTCTGTAGCCTGACATGGACAAATTAGACAACTTTTGCAAAAATAAAATATGTTATTTAAATATGTTATCTTTACAGTCGGGGGCATCGCTACAATAGATATTGTGTACAGCGTATCCTTCTTGACTAGATCTGAATAGCCGGGTACTTCCTCTAGCTACCATAAAGTAATCTGTCTGGAGTGTAGTGAAGTGGAGCAAACTGGCGACATCAGTTTTGTTTGCTCTGGGAATAGATCTCCCTTCTAGGCATTATCCCCTCAGTGTTTTAAACCAAATTTGTCTAAACTCCCAACAGGCCTGGCTACAATTAAATTAACTATTTATTTAAAGCACTGAATAGACAACACACACTAGAAATGTCTTCCATGTAGACTTGAATGTCGCCCCTGACTTAATACCTTTTAGTTCTAGCTCATTTAGCACGCGCTCTGCCTCTCTTACATTTGCCTGACATTGTGTATATTGTCATCCCATTTGAATTTCATAATTTTGTATATCCACTGTTCCATTTTTGAAATAGGGCGGGAATGTTTTTAGAATGGTTTTTGAGCAATTGTTAATTTAGAAATTTCATTTGACAATCTCATTTCACTGAAATAAACATTAATATTTTAATTAAACAATCATTAATAGTATTAACCACATTAGAGCTGTTGACCTAAACCAAGAACATTTTTCTTTTTAACATACAAGTCTTAAAAATTATATTGCGTAGGATGTTTATTAATTTTATTTAACTTTAAAAATAACGACATATACATTTCCGGGTCACGAATAATATGATAATATTTGACAATCTCCTACTACCATCACGGTAAGCGGATAATGTTGTTTGTGCCGTGATGGAGGACTTATCCAGTCGAGGGATTGAACTTACGACGGCCGGTCGGAAACCAGACGCGATGCCAACTCAGTCACTATTTGTTCTATCCGTGTTGTTTCGTGTTTTATAGAATTTATGTGTAACTTAAACCAGCTCGTATTGTCGTTATTTGTTTTTGGGGTGTTATGCCGTGTTGCGCTACCTCCTTCTTTAGCCAACGTTTCGGACATCGTTGCAGTGTCCATCATCAGGGCAGATCCGGTAGATGTGTCCTACCGGATCTGCCGGATCTGCCCTGATGATGGACACTGCAACGATGTCCGGAACGTTGATGCCCTGATGATGGACACTGCAACGATGTCCGGAACGTTGGCTAAAGAAGGAGATAGCGCAACACGGCATAACACCCCAAAAACAAATAACGAAAATCCTTTTGGCCGTGAAAATCTTAAAACTTATCTAGCTCGTATTGATTTAAATCACGGAATAGTATAATTCCAATTTTGAAAAAAAAAAACAAATAAAAATAATTTTCTGTTAAAATTTCATATTATAGTTAAATATCTACCAACTTTATCACTTGTCTGAATTTTGTTACATAATGAGCTCCAATTTTGAAAATTACTTTTAAATTCAAAGTAAATCTGAGATGTAGAGTTCATTAGTTACAGACAGACCCACAGCCGGTATTTATATGTCTGATGACACACGTTTAACAAACATGGTGCCCAATGACCATACAGAACTTAGAATTTTTTATTTTATTTATTTATTTTTAATTTCTAACAGAAATATAATTTACCTACATAAATATATATTTTAGATAATTTATCGGTAGTCCCGCGAAGCTGCCACATGGCTGCTTGTCTGCAGGTTCTACCACAATATACACTCGTAGTCTTCCCGAAGAATTAAATAGAATAACAGATTTGGTATCACTCAAGCAAAATTTCAAAATATTCTTAAAAAAATAACTACCATAACATCACCAATCTTTCTTTTATTTTTATGTTTTTTTTACAGATACATAGATTTTTCATTGAAAGCCATATAAAAATTACTGGTACACAGTACTCCAGCGTTCGGCTTACATGCTTTTTGGATATCTTTTATTTGAATATTTTATTATTTATTCATTCACTTCATAAAGTACAGCATTATCTAGTACAGTATTATCTGGTACAGTGATTCCGAAACTCTTTTGGCCCACGGACCCCTTTTATATATTTATTTTATTTTTATTTATCTTTAAAAAATGGAACAAGTTACAGTGTTACTTTTCCTCCATTAAAAGCATTTGCTTGTGGATGGAGGAGCTTGTGGATACATTTTAAATATTTACAATTTATAGTCAGGTGTTTCACATAATATATGCACAGATTCACAGTTAATATACATACACCGTTAAAACACAGTTTAATCATTCCGTCCCGAATTGTCCAGGTGTGTACAGCTATCAGATTTAGCCCCGCAACTTTCTGATATTAATATTGTGTCGCGATTGTGTTTGACTATTACAATAAAAAGAGAATCTATTAACAAGGGCCGAGTACAGAGCGCCTAGTACTGAATTTCAATTCTATATCCGATTATTTGATCTATGCGTCCATAGAACCAGGGTTCTTGAATAAACAAGGATTTGTTTATAAACTTATCTACACTGTATGCAATCTTACAAATATCTACTTTTTAACCTGAAAGGGTCGGGAAGAAACTTGGTTTGCCGTCCTTCTGGGACGGATTATCTTTTAAGATTCGCGACACTTCCGTCAAACTATTCATTGTTATTAAACTCTATCACTAGAAATAGGAAAACATATATATGATGAAGGAAACATGGACACTTGTTTTGCTTTCTATTAAAACATGTGATTAGTAAAGAAATAGGTTTTAGAGCGACAATTAAAAAAAAAAAAACAGAATGTGCAATACACACGCGGTAGAAGTGAAACCTTCAGAAAATTAAAGTAGACATCAGTGGAGAAGCTACGAAGTACCTCACAAAGAGGAGACCGGTTGTACTATCTCATTCTCTCACAGGCTAAATCATGTAGACGTTTGCGTTTATCTCTTTTTAGTGTCGTTATTTTTGATTCCATCTGTGCTAAAGAAGTTTTAGTTCATTTAGCGGCATCTCCAAGAGTCGGGACACTCTTAGTTTGTATATATGGGAGGTGTTAATCTTACCAAATCAACACTTTCATATGTGTCACGGGAGTTAAATAAATGATTAGAAGGTTTTAATAGAGACAGTTAGTACACGTTTTGATAAATAATTCCTAATCCAGCATAATAATTTACCACTTATTCCTAGTTTAGACAATTTATTTATAAGAATTTTAATGCAAACCTTATCAAAGGCTTTACTAAAATCCGTATAAATTGAGTCAACTTGTTATCTATTAGCAAGAGCATCTGAGATAAAATTTTCGTACAGTGTAAGGTTAGTTAAAGTAGATCGTCCAGAGATAAAACCATGTTGAAATGATGAGATATTAAATTTTATGCAAGAACATATTTTTTGAAGAATTAACTTTTAAAAAATTTTTGGTATCGACCATTGTATGCATATTGGTCTGTAATTTTCAACTAAAGACTTGTCTCCGCTTTTAAATATTCGAGTGTGAATTGGTGAGTTATTGTTAGTGTCTCTAACTAGAAGCCTCCTAGAATATAATTCTCCAATATCAGTCTCCTTATGGTAACCATAATTAATATTGTTGAAAGAGTTCAGCGCTAATTTTTAAAAAGTGCTAGGTAATTTAAAATTTATAATTCTGTTGAAATTATCAACATATTATTTTGTTCTACAATGAGGTAGTTTTAATAAAGGGAGAAGAATATAAGTTTATGTTGCGTGTTTATTTAAAAGTATAAATAATTTATTGGACTGTCCGGAAATCCTCATGTCAATGTTGTTTTGGCGCATCCTTGATACCAACTAGGATTTGTTGTGTGTATTATAGTGGAAATATTACAAGCTTGTGTCTTGTGAGATACAATTCTGCTATAAATAGATGACACTGTTGGTGCAGCATACACTAATATAGTCAATAAGTCAATATGCCCTTGTTCGGGCCTGTGTTGAAATAACATAAGGTTTTACTCCTGAAGCACGATAACAGTTTTGCAGACAAAATTTTAGCATTATTTATGTTAGTCTTCCTGTTTGTTGTTCTTTATATTATTTATAACATTTCTATTATATTTTCTTTCAATCACTTCTAAAAGCACATCATAATTGATGTTTATAATAATTTGTTAACTGCCATTATGTTTTATTTTATATAATTTCTCTGATCTGTTAACTTTGGAGTTGTTTACATTGTGTTTCATTCTTTGTTATTATAACATATTTGTTCTTATTCTAATGCTCTATTCTGCTGTTATTTTACTGTTGTAATTTCTAAATCACCTGAACACATTTTTGATAGTTATTTCGAATATCACAGGCTATTAGGTTAGCTGCCATTTCCCATAAATCAAATCAACAATATGATATTATTAATTTAAAATAAAACAATAACTTTGTAAACACCACTTTTATTTTTATACTTTATGCCGACCGGGTTTCGCTACAACCGCTACAGCTTCATCAGGGAAACCCGGTCGGCATAAAGTATAAAAATAAAAGTGGTGTTTACAAAGTTATTGTTTTATTTTAAATTAATAATGTCACATCACAAAGTATCCGCTTCATATGAACAAATATGATATTAGCTATGAGGTACTAAATTATTATTTACCAGATGAAAGGGAGAAAGAATTAAATTGTAAACAATTATTTGTAAATATGTATTGAACTGTAAAAAAATAAATATGTCTTTTGAAATATCTTGTTTTTTATTATATTTATATGTATTTGTTCCTTTGTTATTTCTATTTTCCAACAAAACTTTCTGTCATATAACAACATACTATGGGCTAGATCGAAGCCAAAGCCAAGTTAGCGTCACAAAACACATCACAAACGCTTCAGAAAAAAATTGCGTTCTTTGTACTGCATTTATGAAATATAAATTATTCTTTACTTCTTTTTCCAAATCACGATATCTATTTTTTTTTCATAATTTCCGGCCATTTTAGCGGGCTAATAGTGAACAACAATTTGATTTATTTTTATGTTTTCGAATAGCTACAGACCATACGCAACTTCTTAGACCCCGGGCGTTTAAAAATAAGGCCATTTTTTTCTCTCTATGGAGAGTGACACAAGCTACTACACAACTGTTCACCCTGTTCAGCAAGTATTGCAATTGAACCCCCACTGTAGGCTGATAGGCATAGACAGCCACCTCTGGTCTGCAGCCTCAATACACCGGACATACTCTTGGCACTGTGCAAGAACGGGTGATCTGTTTGATAAGATGTATCTAATCAAACGGATTGCAATCTTCGTAGCACAGACTTAAGGAGCGATAGGACCTTGACCCTCCTCACAGCATCCCCAAAGGCAAAATAAGTATATTATTGAGTTAATTTATTTTAAACGCAAGGTGAGTACGCAATATTTCAGGCTTCGAAATGTTGATTGTGCGATGATGGAGGACTGGAGCTAGAACAGAGGATTGAACCCGTGATACCACACTGGGAACCAGAACTTTTGACAACTTGGCTACTAACCTATGGATGACAAACATAATAAAGTAAAAGCCTAGTTTGAATACATTTAATTTAATAATTATAATATAGCCTAGATGTAAGTAATTCTTTTATATTTCATTTAATTCATGTAATAATAATGCAACCTAGAGGTATATAGTAACTTGTGTCGCTCTCCAAAGAAAGAAAATAAGTATTACTTTTTAAACCTCCGGGGTCTCAAAAGTTGCGTATGAACTATAACTAGATATTCGAAAACGTAAAAATAAATGAAATTGGTTTTCACTATAAGCTCGCTAAAATAAAAATGTTTTGATTTGATAAAAAAATAAAACAAAGGGTTCATATTTTATATTTTGTGGCAAACTTATTTTTATTCAATAACTGCAGTACAAAAAATGCTACAATCATTTTTTTTTGTTATGTGTTTGTTAAAAATATAAACGGGGAAAATTACACTTTTTCTGGATAAAATAAGTATTCTTGTAGACTTACTTGTATTCATAAGTTTGAATTTTTTAACATTTTTTCAGCCATTTGCATTTTTTAATAACAAACGAACATTAAAAAGTAAATTAGAGTGAAAAAAATATTATTTAGCATAATTTAAAAATACATGTGTTAGATTTATTTTCTGATTTTCTAATGCATTTTAGCGAGCTAGTAACCATTTTTTTTAATAAATTTATATGCAGTTCTCATTTTATTTGTAAGACGCAACTTTTGAGACCTCCGGCGTTTCTGAATTGAAAAATGTTCACATGATGTAGGTTTAATAATCAATGCTAAAAAAACAAAGTTGATGCACATTAGATCCCCTCATGCCAACATCACCATAGCTCCTAAAATTGTTTCTCATGATTTTAATTGCATCCATAATTCTGTGATACAGCCATGCTCATGTAAAAATATTGAACTTGTCTCTAAATACGTATACAATTGATTGTAATTTTAAATGGGATATACACATACAAAAAGTCTGCACACGGCTTAGAGCTATATAGTGAGCAAACTTTACAGACTGAAATTTTTTTGTTCCACTAAATACTCTTAGATTAGTATTGTGATTGGCGGAATCCCTAATAAGGTATGGAATAACCACATGGGGACAACAAAATTTAACAAAAACAAATTTTCTTTCAGTGCAAAACGTACAATATTCTTTGGTATAATTATTATTAAAAAAAAACTGAATACGAACAAAGACATGATATACCAAAATCATTACTATACAATTCTGTAAATTTATTATCTGTTCGTGCTATATTGTGGTTTAAAATTGCGAGTCAGCATACATCTCAATCTGAATATAATAAACTAGTGGTTCATGTTCATAATACAAGACTAACTGCAAATGATGGACTAATAATTCCCAGATACCTAAATAAATACGGTTAAAGAATGTAACATATCTATTTCGTGAGCAGGTACTGCTCAAAATAGGTACTGTTTATTGTCTATGCTTTATTTATTTATTTTTTTTTTTTTTAACTTTGTTGGTTGGCCAAACTGCAAGGGGACCGGAAACGTCATTCGAGGAAAGATGGCGGGGGACATCACGTAATTTTTTGGGGCGAGAGGAGATTTTTGAGGAGGAGTTTTTTTGTTATGAAAGATTCTAGTGCGATGTAGCCTAGAATGAGTTTTATTTTTCGTTCTGTGAGTGTGTGACGACTCAAATGGCATAGAAGCCTAATTATTTTATTTAATTCCTCGCCGGATGCCGAGTGATTGCTTGATCCGCGTGCGGAAGTGAATTAAAACTGTAATCAACGGACGATGTTTTGATTACTTTGCTCTCCTTTCGCCGGTGAGATTTCTACACGCCGCTTGATAGGTGTAGATCAGCTGTGCCTGGTTGTTGGGTGGAATCCCTTTGAATGAAGCGGCTTTGCGACTCGGGGGAGTGCGCCGACATTGATTGCTTTGCTCTCCTTTGGCCGGTGAGATTTCTACACGCCGCTTGATGGGTGTAGATCAGCTTTGCCTGGTTCTTGGGTGGATTTCCTTTAAACTTGTGGCCCCATGACGTGCTGGACGGTGTCTTGGGGATTGCTGTCGTCGTTTGGAGGAGTGTCACGACTGTCACGGTGACGGGACGTGTGCGGTATTAAAATTAAACGTAATTTGTTGACTCTCTCTTTCTACATCAGTTGATAGATGCTCAAGGTATTTATGTTTTGTTTACTTTTCCTTGGTTCAATTTTTCCCTTGCAAACTGCAATAAAGTTAATTTGTATGTTTATCGTCTTTTATATGCATGACCTCTAAATCCTTATCTCCACTATCCTGCGATGGAGTTCTACTTGCTCTGAGAAGACAGCGGTTGGATGACAAAAGGTATAGGTACTACCTTCACAAAATTTATATTACCTTATAAAGAATACATTTCAAGAACTCTAGAATACCTTGTTCCAATAATTTACAACATGTTACCTAACGCAATAAAAAGCTGTGAATTGAGTTTCAGAAGAAAATAATCGCTAAAAAGATGGTTTAGTGAAAGAACTTTTTTGTACTAATTTCTGTTATTCCGCTTTTCGTTTTAAGGTTTTTTCCATTATTATTTTCTCTTGTCTTTTCTTTTTATTTATTTCATTTTCTCTGTCTGTATTTCTTAAAAATTTTATTGACAAATTTTTTTTCCCAAAATATATATATATTTTTTTTGTATACATAAAAAGTAATAATGTGTTTATTTTATGTACCTGTCTCAATTTAAAAAAAAGTAATTGTCAAAAGAACCCGTTGACAAACTGATATCAATCAGTTTAACAGGACTTAATTTAAAAATGTAAAAAAACTGTAAATACATAATAAAGGAATTTTATTAATAAAAAAAAGTTGAAATAATTGATACAGGCTAATAGGCATATAGTTCTTTAATATTTCATTTCCAAATTTAAAGTAATATTTGCATATTTCTCAATTGCGGCTCTTAAGGTAACTAAAAAGGTGTATTTTAAAAATTATTTATATGTAAAGTTAGAAGAGATCAGAAAGTGGATTCTTTGATCAGGGATCACCGTTATATTTATATGTTCTCACAGGTACCACAGGGTACAAGAATGAGCTCTTCGTGGACTTCTTCAGTTACCTCTCCAACACTAATACCAAAAGGGTTACGAATCAGCTCTTGCATACCTTTTGATAGTTGGATGGTTTTGTTGAAAATGAACGTATATTTTGCTGACCACATTTTAGATCTCACGGACCACCTGTGGATCACAGACAGAATTAAAAATTTATGATTATCCAGTCATACACATTGTGCAGTAAACATATATTGTCAGGAATGAGTACCTTGCAGATTATAAGTGAATATACAGGGTGTAACAGGACGTACCCGAGGGATTTTAACCAGCGGTTCCTGAGCATATTTGGAGTAAAAAATGTAGATTTCATTTTGCTCTCCGGTGATATTTTTTTTCTATTAAAAACAAAAATTATGTTTTTAAATCACGCGTCGCCAATGGCATGATCATTGGTCTACTCGGGAGACAACGTCGCAATTTCACACGTGCACACAGTGGAAGGGAGGCGACAATGGCCAGCGCGCTTCAAGGCAGGACCATATTATATGCTCCAATACCAAACAAGTAATATTTAATATTGCGTAAATAATTATTATGCTTATTTTACTCAGATATTATTGCTAGCTTTAAGTAAAGACTTTAAGTACCGAAAATTCCTGATGGAATTCTAATTTAAATAATTTGTGGTTAGAAGACGGGTGGGTTTCTTCATTTACCGAGAATGCTAAATGGAATGCTAATTGTAAAAGTAAACGATCGAAATTTAAAAATGTCTATGCATTTGACCGTTTACTTTTACAATTAGCATTGCATTTAGCATTCTCGGTAAATGAAGAAACCCACCATTAAATAACTTTTAAACAAAAAAAAATGTAGTTCTACGAATTAAACACAAAAACAGTAATTAAATAACTTATTTGTTGACAATAATTGAGAATAATTTCCAATGGTCCTTTTATCATAAATATTAAGAAATAAGATAAGATAAATATTTAACCACCTTTAAAAACACAATCTCCCTTGCACTTGCTTAATTAGGTATCCAGAATCACCAAAACGAAACGCGCATCAATGCTCATATAAAACGAACTTGTCAACAGCTGCAAATGCGTAACCGTGACCTTGACCCACAGAATTTAAAATAATATGAAATACATACATGTATAGGTAGAATACGATGTTATTTTAAAATTAGAATGCTGCCAGGTGCTGAATTATTTGAATAAGAAAAATATTTAATTTTATAAATGAATTTAAAAATAAATCAATTACATATTGGAACAATTTTAAAACCGTGTGAAATATTTTGTTCAAAAGATTTATTAAACATCACGCGGTAGGTAGAGAGGATGAACTGCCAAACAACTCGGTCTTAGCATACTCCTCGCAATTCCACGTAGTAGGTAATTGTGTATTCTTGGAAGTACCTAGTCATGATTCAAATTCCAATTCAAATTCCCCATTTATTTTTACCTAACTACACAATGTAGGTACTAATATTTTTCAGTTATGTAGGTACTCAGAATAAGGGTTACAATCAATAAACTATTGGTTTTACCGATCTATTAATACGTATTATGAAGAACAGGATACCTAACACAATTCTTAGAAAGTTCTCGACTTATAATGTGGCCTAACCAGTGTTTTGAAACAATAAACTATTGGTTTTACCAACCCATCAATAAGTATGTTGACAAAGTTCTTAGAAAATAAGTTGATCTAGCAATGTTTTGAATGTAATAGCATACATTTGGATTACAAGGAACTATCCAGAATAAGGATTGCAATAATAACCTGTTTTACCGATACAAATAATATTATCATTTTACAGAAGGGAACGTACCCATACTACGTGACCAATTTTTTTTGCAATTTTTAACCCCCCCCCCCCCCCGGTGACCAAAATCCTAAGCAAATCGCCGCTCATTTGTACCAAGCGTGACATTTTGAAGACCCCCCCCCCCGAAGAGGTTACGTAGTATGAGTACGTTCCCTAAGGTAATGGTGCCGATTTAAAGAAAAAAAAATCAAGTCAATAAGTTGACTGTATTCAGCCTTACCAATAAAATACAAACTAACCACAAACAGTCCGATTATGAAGGATTGGAATGTTTCATAATTTTGACACAAAATGTGAGTTCTTATAGAAGTTTCAAATAAATTAATCGTGGTGGTTCGATCATAAGCTTTGAAAACATTTTAGTATCTACTGTTTAAGTGTAATGTTGACTGAACTTACAATACTTAAAAATACTATTTGCGAAAGTTATAATTAAATAATACCTCTAAAAATAATTTAAAAACCCACCCGGCAATGTTTTGTTCGCGTTTGTGTCTGTCATCTGTCACAGATACGAACATAATATTATGAATGACATGTAAGAATAAAAATGCTGACATTTGGTTATAATATTTTTTTTATTATTATTATAAAAGTTGCTCGAAGTGGCCGCCATCGGCTTCAATGCATGCATGCAATCTTAACACATTATGGATGCTTAAATTAGCAGGATTCGCCTTCAGTTCGTCTGCTGCCTCCATGATCAGTTGGATCAATTGCTCTCTCGTCGCTATCGGCTTCGAATATACCTTTTCCTTCAGAGTTCCCCAGAGGTAGTAATCCAACGGTGTTAGGTCGGGTGATCTCGGTGGCCATGCAATGTTAGGACTACCTCGGCCTATCCACCGTCCAGGAAACTCTACATTCAGGTAGTTCCGCACGGCAACGGAATAATGGGGTGGAGCTCCATCGTGCTGGAACCACATCCTTCGCAGTGCTTGTAAGTTTACTTCGTCCAGAATGTCGCCCAGCTGCCCTTGCAGGAACTCCAGATACATCGGTCCATTTAACCTGGGAGGCAACTCGATCGGACCAATTATTTTGTTACCCAAAATACCCGCCCACATATTTACTGAGAATCTCTCTTGGCTCGACGATTCCCGGACAAGCTTAGGATTTTCTTCGGCCCAATGATGCAGGTTGTGGATATTTAATATTCCTGTTTTTGTAAATTGGGCTTCGTCTGTGAATAGAATATTTTTCATGAAATCTCCATTTCTCAACACATTTCGTAGCATCCGTCTACAGTAAATTAGTCTTGAGAAATGGTCGTTCTCCAGTAGACCTTGGCAGCGCCTGTAGTGGAAAGGTTTCAGGCGATGTTTTTTTAGGATTCTCCATACCGTCGTGTGTGTTATGTCTCCAACGATCATGGCGACGCGACGCACGGAAAGCGTCGGGTCTTCTGTCATCATGTTGAGGATCCTCTCTTCAACACGAACTGGAACATCATTATTTCCTCCGCCCTGAACCCGTACGATTCCATGGTCGCGCAGGCGTTGATACATCTGCAAACAAAAATACAATTGCTAACATTATTCTGTTATAAAATATCAGTAAAAATGAATGACGGGTGCGTTTTATATCAGTTTATTTCTGAGAACATAGAAATATTTGATTAACATAGAAAACGTTCCGTAAGTACGAATTAATTTATTTTGTGAGTGAAACTATTTAAAACAAGCTTTCTTGGAACCGATTTTGATTAGCAACTATTTACGTTGGGGGACAAGCACAAAATATGATTATTTAGTTCTTAATTTGGGTTATAAATAAGTGTTAATAACAATTTCAAAATGACGCGACGGCTTGATATTTTTTTCACAAGAATTTCGAACTTTAATTGTAATGAAAATGGAACTTTAAAGCATCTTTTACCAATTAACCTACGTAAATTATTCTTGTTTCTGTTGTATTATTATTCATTTTTTACATCAACTCCACACATTTTCGGGGATGCTGTGAGGAGGATATTAAGTTAAATGAAGTGTTATTTAAATAATTTGAGCTTAAAGAATTAGCCAAGTTGGGAAACATTACCCTATTTTTTTTACTTGGCACGTTTGATAGGTATTATCTTGGATTTCCGAGAGTGAAACATAAAATTTTGGAAAGTTTTGTAAATAAACATACGTAGTGATAACCTTTTTCCGTAACATTACAAGACACAATTAGGCGGATTTTTGGGAGCCTTTACAATGAGATGGCGGCATTAAATGTGTGTCTAGCTCTACGATAATAAATAGGTAGTTAGGTACAAACCTGTACGAAAGTTGTATGGTGTGGTAGACGTCGTTCTGGATATATTCTGCGATACTCTCTTACAGCTTCCACTGAATTTCCTCGGCAAATTCCATAAACAAACACTATATCTGCTTCATGGGCAGGTGGATAATTTTGAGGCATCTTTTAGAATAAACACTAATAATAACAGTAAAACAAAAACAAATTTCAAAGCAACTACGCACGACCCCGTTCACCGTCAAACTCCAAACACAACTGACCGAGCGGTATTCGGAAAGGGGTAGCTTCGCCGCGGTATGGGAGTGAGGGAGCGTGCTGCCGATAACTGTAGGGTTGGCTAGCGGATAGGGGGAGGGGTTATCGCGAGGTTGCCATATCCTTTACTCGAAATATGAGATCAGTGAAGGTGTGTAGAAAAAACAAAAAAAAATGTTTTTAATTGAAAAAAAATGTCACCGTACAGCAAAATGATATACAATTTTTTTTCTCCAAATAAGCTCATGAATCGCTGGTTAAAATCCCTCGGGTACGTCCTGTTACACTATTTAAAAATACTGTATGCGAAAGTTATGTTAAATATTATCTCCAAAAAAATATCTATTTAAAAAACCACCTGGCAATATGTTTATTCGCGTTACGAGGAGGCGCGCAGTAGAGAGTGAAAGAGTACGCTGCCAACAACGGGGTTCGGGTTGGCTAGCGGATATGGGGGAGGGGTTTGCGCGGAGTTGCCGTATCCTTTACTCGAAATATGAGATCAGTGACGGCGTGTGGAAAAAAACCAAAAAAATGATTTTATTTGAAATAAAAATTTCACCGGAGACGAAAATTTCATTTACATTTTTTACTCCAAATATGCTCAGGAATCACTGGTTAAAATCCCTCGGGTACGTCCTGTTACACCCTGTATATTAAAATGTTAAATGAAAAAAAAACTAAACGTGAAACCTCTTCAATGATCAACAAAACTTGGTAATAATTTTTTTCTCAAATCACTCATTTCTTACTAATAGAATCAGTCATTTTGACTACTGTACTTAATAATCAAGATATATATAATATTTAATAATAACATGTAGTTATATTAAAATTAATCAGATACATCTTTGGAACGTATCAAAATTATGCTTTTTGACTAATAATATCGGTCGTTATATCTCAAAACTGGTGACACCTACCTCTGCGACCGCGTCCCACGGAAGGTCCAAGCAGCGAGTGAGATGTTGATCTCGTTCTAATTATATGTCACTAATTAGAACGAGAGAGCAATAATTCTAATACGTATTCGTAAATTTTATGTAGACTACATTCCAGAGTTAAGGAAACTAAAGGTGTATTTTAAAAATAATTTATTTTGCAATTAGAAGAGATCAAAAAGTGGATCTATTTAAAGAAAAGAATTAAACATTGAAGCAATATTGATTATCCAGTCATACACATTGAAAAGTAAACATATATTGACAGGAATTAGTACTTCGCAGATAAGACTATATTAAATTAAACTGAGAATTTGTTTATATTATTATACTCTCAGTAGCATCCTACTGAGAGATCAATAATCACAAAGGGAAATATTGCTTGAAATGGCCTGAGTAACTGTGGAAAGTGCATTACATATGTTCATGCCGGGGTTTGAAGTCAAGGCCTGTGGGTCGGAATCAAAGAGTTACAAAGATCTAATTAATACCTACATATGACCGGATAATGAATGCATTTTCCATATTTAATAAGATATAGGTATTATCTCATTGGGAAAACATTTATTAATTATTTTTTTTAGAAATTAAAAAAAAAAGTCTTCAGATTTATTGACAACATATTCCCTTAGTACACTGGATACAATATGATCCACTTCTATTTCAAGTAAATCCAATATCTATTTGATAAGATGTACCTGTTGTGGCTGTTTGATAAGATGTATAGTCCTGTCTGTGTGATAAGATGCACCTGTTGTGTCTTTTTGATAAGATGTACCATCGTGTCGGTATGATAAGATGTACCTGTCGTGTCTGTGTGATAAGATGCACCTGTTGCATCTGTTTGATAAGATGTACCTGTTGTGTCTGTTTGATAATATGTATCTGTCGTGTCTGTGTGATAAGATGCACCTGTTGTGCCTGTTTGATAAAATTTTCATGTTGTGTCTGTTTGATAAGATGCACCTGTTGTATCTGTTTGATAAGATGTACCTGTTGTGTCTGTTTGATAATATGTATCTGTCGTGTCTGTGTGATAAGATACACCTGTTGTGTCTGTTTGATAAGATGAACCTGTTGTGTCTGTTTCATAAGCACCAAATACCTACCGACTCCTTGGCCATAGGCAGATTGATGAAATTAAATATCTTTTCAGAAAAGATATTTGAAAATGTTTGATCAACGTTCACCTGACAAAAATTCATGTTACGAATTCTGCGATGTGTGAATGTCGTCTTGGTGAAGAGGACCTCAATCATATTTTTTCAGTTGTCCCATCAATAATTCATACAAATCACTTCGGGCATATTGCCTTCCTACAACATTGCATGCCTGTTATCTTCTGTGGACAAACGCATGTATAGAGTCTTGGCTGATTTCCTGAATATTAACAGCATCAATTTGTAACTCTAAGTTTTTACGCGCAATAAATTATATCAGCATATTTTTATAAATTTCCTGTTACTTCCACTTGTGTAATTAAAATCATCTCTTATTGTAAGAATTTAGTGCATTAATATTATTATTTCTATGGTATTATTATATATAATTTAGATAGTAGATTCTTGTTATTAAAACTATATTTGTTAATATTAACCCAAAATTACACTTACAAAATCATCCACTTGACACTGGCAAGAACACTTATTTGGGGTGAAAAGTCATTAATTTAAAAAAAAGATCATTTTCAAGTAAAGTAAGGAATATGCAATTAAGCTCACTTCAACATGGGTCTTGAATAGACTATCAAAAACAGTCGAAGAAGCAATCGGTTTTTGTGTGACTTGGTGCATATTAGTATTCATATTCATATTCTTTAAAAAAGGGGAAAGCGTTGTAGCTACGCATGGGGATTTTCGGACCCGGTTTGAGTTAAATCGTAATGACAGTGTTCCTGATCCTAAAACCATTTGGGAATGGATCCGCAGACAAAAACTGCTGATCCTAAAATACCAGTTGGGCGACCTTAAAGTGTGCGAACACCTGAAAACATCGCGGTAGTTAGGGCGTCAATTGAAGAGTCTTCAACCCGGTCAACGCGGAAACATGATACTGCGCTTGGTGTATCGTCTAGAACTGTAAGGCGAATCTTACACTCAGACCTTCACATACAAGATGACTCGTGCACAGGAATTGAGCTCACAAGATTTTGTGAAACGTAGAGATCCTTGTATTGCAACCGTAACTGCTTACCTCTGTCTCTGTTTTGTGCACTAGCGACGAAGCGCATTTTTATTTTTGTGGCACAGTAACCAAACAAAATTTTCTTTAAATAAGCAGTAATTGTTGAATGAAACACTAGTATATATTGAATTATTTGGCGGGTATTTGATAAGCCCCCATAGCTCAGTGGTCAAGAGCAGCTGACCGGCAATCAGAAGGACACGGGTTCAAGTCCCGTTGGCGGCAAGTATCTTTTCTCGGAAGATTTTTCAATGTTGATGAGTGTTTCAGGCTGATAATTATTGCTTATAATAATTGTTAAAATTTTCTTTATTGGGCATTTGGAAAACCCTCGTAAACTGCTTTAAAGACCTCTTCACAGTCCAAAAGAAACAAACAATAACAAGTGTCCTCTATCAGCATTATTGGGTAAGACTCCATAGTCCAGTGGGTAAGACTCTTGACTCACAATCCGGAGGTCGCGGGTTCGAACCCGGCATGCGCACATATATTTTATTTGATTAATTTGTGTTATTTCACAATCAATTCATTTAAAATAATATATAGTATATAAGCGGCATGTTCCAGAGTGGAAGATACTATCAGTATCGCCCTGGTGTAAGACCACCATTCAGAATTGAAACGTTGCTTGAAAATGGCTTTAGCCGTGTTTGGTGACCAGATCTGAATAGCCAGGTACTTCCCAACCTTCCTCTTCCCCACCTCCTTCCCCTCCCCACTAACTTCAGCCTCACAACATACCCCAATCGGGGATGCCATAGTCTCACTGGCTTCAGACGGGAGCAGTTGAGATTCTTGTGCGGTATACACTGTAAAAAAAAAAAAAAATTTGTCCTTATTTTTTGAATCCGAAGGGTTAAACATTTTCGGGACTTTGTCTCTATTGTGAGATGTTGGAGAACCTTAGGCGTCCCGAAATGGAAGAGTATGTCGAGGAACACGACACTGAAGCCTTCTGGTTTCAACAAGATGAAGCCATGGCCCATGCTGTTCATCATTCACGCGAAATTTTGCAAGAGCTCCTTCCAGGTCGCCTGATCTCTTTGCGGGGAATATTCCATGGTCCCCTCGCTCCCCTAATTTGACCACGAGTGACTTTTTTCTGTGGGACACGTCAAAGCTGAGGTAAAAAAACTTCGACCTCGAACCCTTAAAGCTCTGAAGGAGGCGATTGAGGACGTCATCGCTGGAATTCCGCAAGATATGCTGAGAAGAGTGGCCGAAAACTTCTTTGAAAGGTTCATGTATTGCTCGCCAAGGCCGCCCCACCAGACGATAGCATTCTCAAAACATCATGAAAAAAACGGCATCATGTGTACTTTTGAGAAATAAAAACCTTTTATTGTTTATTTTAAAGAGTTTTTTTCAATTTACCCTTCAAATCTAGGACTGCATTCTGTCCCACCTATCTGAGTAAAAGAAACAGGCTACTAAAGCTATCACATTCACTCATCGAAAAATTCCCAAACGTCTTTCTGTAGGTGGTTAAATTATTGGACTAATTATGAAATTATTGAACTTTACGAGCACGAAATGTGAGCTAACTTTACTGTGACTAACTTTACGAGCACGAGCACTGAATGTGTCGTTGAAAATTTCGGTACAGAAATAATATAAGCGGATTGGTTGGAATATCGTGCATAATAGTTTGAATAAATTTTAATTTAAAAGAGGATGATATGTATTATTTGTCATATTAGGATTTTATATTAAGTACTTTGAAGTACTCGGTGCACACAACAAAAGAACCGATCCCTGTCGTAATATTAACACAGCTAAAGTCCAATAGTCGCATGGCCAGACAGGCCAGATCTCAGGGCCACACGATGCTCTCAACCCAGGGAACAAGAGAGGCCATGCGGAAAAATAGCAGCTTGCAGGACCCTCCATCGTCCGTCATCCCCAAGAAGAGCCCGACCAGCACGTGTGTGCAGGCCACTCTTTGTTGGTTGTTGGCTGTGAGGTGATACCAACGAACGCCTGTTTCCTGCAATGGGCATATTAGACATATTATAATAATGACCACCATAATACAGGCATGTGCCTAGCGTGGTAGTCGAATCACCTTTAAAAATTGTATAAAAAGTTATATGATGAATAAAGAAAAGGAAAAAAAAGCTAAATTATATAACCAATTAGATTTGGAAAATTGTGTGTGGGTACGGTCGGCGCCGCTCCGGGAACCATTTATTGGATAATCTTAGTTTGGTGACTTGACAAGGGTGCCCAAGTTCATGAGTGAGGTGTTCCAGGTCTTGGCGGCCGATAAGTCTTTTCACCCATTGCGTGGTGGGCCGGATAGAGGAACTGGTTGGCGGAGGTCTTTTGATCTCTCCAGCCAGGATCTTTCGACTCATCGCCTTGCACCACAGTTGGAGGGATTGATTCATGTGTCCGTCATTCCTGAACATACTGATTCCCCGATTCTTACCCACCCCTCATACCTCTTTCCTTCCGAGAATTTCCTCTCCTTCCTTTCCTTGAAAATAACATGCATGCTGCATCTCCTGAGACGATATAGGGCCTGAGGGATATTTTTCCTCCTCCCGAAGCGTGCAGTATGTGAGTACGGCCTTTTTATGTCATATTTTTATGGCTCCAAGCTCGAAGCAAGACACCTACAGGTGCGGCTTAGCCTTAAAGATTTCATCCAAACTGGAGATCACGAGAAGCTAAATTCGAAGTAATTATTCTGAAATTCATTGAACCGGAGTTGCAGGCAGAGTCACCACCGAAATTAGTATTTTAAATTATTATTATGTACTTACGCAACTCTTTCCTATCCTGGAGGCGCACATGTGACTGTCTGTCACTCCGTCAGGCAGTAGCACTCCTCCAACAGTAGTGCTGGGAGGGAACAATCGTCTGCATTCCTCTTGTGGCAGGAGGGACACAGGCATGTGACGAGGTTCACGTAACTGTATATAGAAGAATAATACTAGCTACTAGCTTCATGTAGTTATTATTTTTATTTATTTACTAAGGCCCAGAGGGTTTTTACAATAGAAAGTCACAGAGACATTTTTAACACGGGAAACCGTTTTGAACGAGAAAGACATAATAAAAAATAAAATTGTGATTGATAAAAAAAACACCCATTATATTATAGTATTATTGTGAGATGTCTTTTAACATGTGAAAAGAGTCTGGAAGAGCTGCTTTTGCAAGAAGACGTTCGCTTTACGGGTTAGTGGCGTTTTTATACATTTAGGTGAGTGCGGATAACCATTTTTGCACATGTTTTGGTCCGCGAATCACTATTTAGACGGTTATTACACCCACCAAGTTTTCGGGCTATTTACATTGTGTACAGGAAGGCCCCAGGCTTAACTGTACACTCATGTTTAAATAAATTCTGATAACGAAAACAGTAAAAAAATAACTAATTATGCAAAAGTAAATGAAAAACCATAATGGTTAAAATGTAGAATAAAATAGGTCCGCAAAGGATTTTAATTCATATCTAATAGAATAAGTACTTAATTTTAACTGCTTGATGTGATTAATGGTAAAACTTTTTTAAGTGTTTGAATGAGTCTTTAAAATTGTTTATTTAATTAAGGCAATTACGTTGAAATATTAATTAATTGTTTATTTTGAATATAAATACTGACCTAAATATACATTGGCACAGAACGGGAGAACAGAAGAAATAATGTCTTTAATCATATTTCAACGATTTTCGTTTCGTAAAGATCAAACGTAAAAAAATGATTGCATCCTAGAAGCATTGTTTAAGTCTGTGGATCGCATATTCGACTTATTTTATTTCTAAGAGCTTCGTTAGTTCATTTTGTTCGTTATAAAAGCTAGTAGTTTTGAATAACGAATGGCGTAATTAAAAAAATATGTATAATATACCTATTGATAGTTAATCAAAACTTATCTAATACTATGGAGGCCGCGCCAAAATGTATCAACCATCGGTCGGAATATCTTAACAATCGTAGTCCGTGCTCGCAAATATTAATGACAATAATGACTGACCGTTGATGAAAAATTTGGTCAATATCGTATTGATGTAGGGTTTTATCAATCGACCATGTTAGACCTTTAGTGATGGTAAACTTACCCCTGCAACCCACCCATCGAGTGTGAGGTTTGAGTCAAGGGTCGGATGCAGGCAAATCGGTCGAAATATTCTGCCGAATGATACCCTGAAACACCAGTTAAATGTTGTAATGGTTGTTTTTTTTAGAGGTATACAAATCCAAAATGAAAAAAAACATTAAAATTATGTTAATGTCAATGATATTGGCTTTATTAAATAAATAATTTTATGCTATTTTATTTAAACATATGAGCGCCATGGCTAGCTCAATTGAAGCGCTATCGTGAAGTCCAATTTTCGACAACTTTATCGAGCAACTGGAGCCATATGTCGGCAATAACACAGCGAATGTTGACTTCCAAATGGTCCAACGTCTCTGGTTTATCAGCATAGTCTAGTGACTTCACATACCCCCAAAGAAAGTAATCTAATGGTGTGAGATCACACGATCGTGGAGGCCAGTTCACAATTCCATTACGTGAAATTATGCGCTTACCAAATGTTTCCCGCAATAAATTGATGGTGGCATCCGCCTTGTGGCATGTTGCGCCATCTTGTTGAAACCATAGCTCTGTCATATAAATGCCATTCAACTGAGGTACGAAGAAGACAGTTATAATGGTTCTGTAGCGCTTTCCATTGACCGTAACATTCTGGCCATATCTGGATTTTCAAAATAAATTTTCAAAATTTACAAGCGCTCTTCTGACGCCAGTCATGGTGAAATGGAAAAACGTACTGACTGCAAATCAACTTTCAACTGTTAAATTGATAGTCTGTAGAAACAATGTTGCCAGTTTAAAAACCAAACCTCTAAAAACAACAAGTTGTCGAATATTAGACTTCACGACTGCGCTTCATTCGAGCTAGCCGTGATAATTTTATGCCATTATTGTTTAAATCATATTTGAACAAAAATGGCATAAAATTATCTATTAAATGAAGCCAATATCATAGCCATTAAATGTTAATTAAGAAAATGTATTTTAATGTGTTTTTTCTCATTTTGAATTTGTATCCCTCTAAAAAAAACACCCTTTATTTTCATTAATTTTTTTCTTTGAAGGTACGACAAATAATAATACACAATAATTTTGATGAAAATTATGATAATTGATGATTTTTTAAAAATTTGTTCGACATAGCACTCTCTGGGGAAAATAATTTCCCTCGGGTCCATGCCGTCATTGGGGTTGCTGTGTGGAGGAACTTTTTAGGCAAGGAAGGATATGAAGTAAGCTACTAAGTAAGACACTAAGTAGGATAAAAAGCAGTAGGATGTATTTCTTTACATAAGCTCTACTTGAAGAAATTCTCAGGGCCTCCTTCATCACTTTTATCCTTGATGCATTTGAATTAAATAAGTTTTATAATTTTATTATTCGACAATAAATCTTCTTTGCACACCCCCTTGGGGACACGTAGTCATATTTTGAGTAAGTATGCAAATCGTATTATTCCTAAACCGTCTGAATATTGTATAAATATGTGCCGGGGCCTATAACTATCAGAAAGCATCAAGGTCATGGAACCAACAAGGTCTCCCTCTACCAGTTACTCTAAATCCGACCAGCCACACATTAGTGGGCAAACGCATCCCTGGCCAAGACCTGGACAATTCTCACCCCATGAAACCGGGCACCCTAAGTCATCAAACTTGGCGAACTACATGGGGTGACTTATAGCAGGGGTATTAACTATCCAATGAATATTTTTTCGGTTTTTACCGGTCAGTGGGTGACTTGGTATCACGTTTGGATCCCACCCCGGCATCGCGTGTTTGATTCCTCGGCTGGCTAAGTCTTCCATCACGACACAAGCAACATTTTCTGCTTTCTGTGGTGGTAGTAGGTGATTTTCAAATATTGTCGGGTTATTCGTAAATCGGGAATATTTTCCTTTCTTTATAAAAAAATAAAGAGGCGGTGGTACCCATATCGGCTTCCCAAATAAAGTTAATAATAACAAACATATATCAAAAGATATTAACAAGGGCTGAGAAGCGATTCTGTACTCTTTGTGAATACGGGAAAGATCCCATACGGAATCGACTGTCAAATTTGTGTGATTTTCAATTGCTTTGTAAATTAACATTGTGGGCCGACGCTGGTGCCAATTTTAACTAATTTAAAGCACGAAATACTGTAAATATACATGACCACTGGAGCGACGGCGCATTTTATAACTTTTGCCTCGGATTGCTCGTGATATTTTCATATTCATTTTGATTTTTTTCCGCCGACATTGAAAAAATCATATCTCCGAATTTTAATATTGAGACATGCAAACTGATTATAGTTCCATATAGCCAATAAATTAACCTATCTTTTGTTGATTAGCGCATATTCGTAGGAATTATAAAAAAAAATATTACAAAATCGTAAACTTTAAAAATGTGCGAATCCTGCGTGTTCGTTACTTTGAAATTGCCCTAAATGTTACTTTTTCAAGTCAACATTGGATATTTTCGATTTCTACACGTTGTCTATGGCCTACTTGATAACCACAGAAGCAAACATATTTTTAAACTGTCAATTTTTAAGTGCAATCAGCTGATTTGGAATATTTTGCTCGAAGTTTTTTTTATAGATATTTGAGACCGCGGAGTGACAAAATGAAATCCACTTTTTAGTATACTGAAATACATTTAACACAAAGTAACTGTATGAAATTAGTAGGATACGTTCATTGTCTACAATTATCAATAAGAATTTACGTGATTTTTGCTTTATTTAACTAAAATAATCGTTTTACAAATACACCCTAAATGACAATATCAAAATCAGACTACAGCTTTATAAACATTTGTGATCTAACATTGGATATTCATCAACATGTTTTTAAATAATGTAGTTAATAACATTGGATATTCATCAACATGTTTTTAAATAATGTAGTTAATTAAGATACAAGGTTTTTAATAAGATAAAAATCATAAGAATACGTATTACTAACCTTTTAGAATACTTGCACGAATGTTTTCGAGTTTCGCATTTCCATTCTGACAAAATATACCATCTGACAGCTGGCTTTGATTGAGATTTACTGGATTAAAACTTTTCTAAACTAATTGAAATTTACATGTATATCTTTGTTATGAATCCTTCTAATTGATAAACTACAGTTCAAATGCACACGTCAAGTAATTAGGTCAATAATTGTAAAAATGAACACAAAGATCGGGTGAAATTCGAAATTTAAAATTTACTTCGTAAAATACGTAAAAAAGCCACTAATTTTTCATTTGCACGAATTGAAAACACGTTCAATAGATTGATATTTGAATTGCGGGAACTGCCGTATGTAAACACTTAATAAAAATCAATTAAAACAATCAATAACATCATTCTAAGCCAACAAACGGCTGTCATTTTAACCTAGAAATTTTCGTCAACAAAACAAGATACGTGCTTATGCATACCGCGAAATATTCCTTCCAGAAGCACTATAGAAGCATCGATGTTGCCATAAATGAAAGACAATTTTACCAGCTTTCCAACGGAATAAATATTGGCCAGGGACTGGTAAATAATTAAATAATTTTTAATTGTTTACGAGTGGTACGTCATAAACGTCGAATTATTCGACGTGGGCAATCCTAGAAGAAAACAAAACGTCGAATTATTCGACATGGTCGCTCCCGTGGTTTTATTTATTCATTTAATGCCTACGTTTAATGTTGTTTACAATGGATTTGACATTTGCGAAGTTTATGTTCAATCTAAATACACATGAATGACTTAGTTTGCCCAAACTAAGAACCTATTTTGTGCACGTAAATAGTTGTTTCTTGTAGTAATTGTTGTGTAGTGCAATTTTCATAATCTGTATTTTAATGTTGTATATTTCGTATTTTCAACTAGTTAAAATTGACGGCAGCTGTTATCGGCCCAAAACATCCCATCGACACCCATTGAAAAAGCAATTGGCACTCATAGAAAATCAAATCACAAATTTGACAGCTGATTCCATTTGGGATCTTTCCTGACTCTACAAAAGTTGCATAATAGATCCTCTGACGATTAGTACTTACGGGCGATCCATTTCGATGAGCCTGATAACATAGTCATCTGTAGAGTTTTTGGGCAGATATTGCGGGTGGTAGACAGTTCTGGCGATGGTAAAGAGAACTTCCGGTGTAGATGATAAATTGAGTCCCCCTTTCCTGCAATCAGTTATGTTTTATTCAACAAATTTCATATTCATAATGTCGAAAGTGTTCAAAGAAAATTCCTACGTTTCTAAATATTAAACTTAAAACACCTTTGGAGCACAAAAATTACCAGTCGTTATTGAATATTTTACAAATTTTTAAAAACTTTAGAAAATTGGCAGATTGGACTGACTGATCAGATGGCTTTGTATAATATTTCCAAGTCTACTAATAAGTATTTCGAAAATTCGCCAATTAAAAGGCTGCAGTTGGCCTGGGTATGGTGCTAGCATTAGTAGTACTGAAACTTACCGTAGGACGTTGTCAAAGTTCGGTTCAGTGGTGAGCAGCCAGCGGTCACTAATCAAGAAGGTCAATATTCCATAGAAATGGTAAAAATCCTTCAAATACGAATTCGATATCAGCAAGGCCTATAAAAATGAAAGGAGTAAATTTATTGTTAATATGTTTGGTTTGTAGAATAATATAATATTTAGGAGCCTGTTGAAGCAATCTTCATGGTACAAAGGTTTCTCAACCTGCGGTTTATTTATACATAACAGGGGGAGAGGGAGGGGGTATTCCACGTGGATTTTATTCGGTTTTTCGGTTTGACGATTGAAGATTTGACGGTTTAATGTGTTAAAAAAATTATACCACATGAGCATCGAAGTTGGTACGTTTTCATTCCCTTTGTCGACGACAGCGAAATATATGAAAAAAAAATTTTTTCTTAAATAATGCATTACTTTTTAAAAATTTGTTTTTGGGGTGTTATGCCGTGTTGCGCTACCTCCTCCTTTAGCCAACGTTTCGGACAGTGCTACATTGTCCATCATCAGGGCAGATGTGTAAATGTTAGTGGTGAAATGTGTGCTTACTAATACATTACTTTATTATTGTATCACCGAAAAAGCATTAAGCCATGTAATACTCTTCTATTTTTTTAAAGAAAGTAAGTTTGTATTTTTCTATTATTTTCAATTAAAAAGTACAGGTATAAGTAGACAATAAAACAAACTCTTATACTTTATTCGTCCTTTTAATGACTTTAATGTATTCTTAAAAAGTTAACGTTGCTCAAACTATCAAATTCAACTATCTCGAATCTAGTATTTTTGACTTAGTGTTTTTCCGCAGAAAGCCCACGATATCTCCTCTAGTCCAGCCTAAGAACCCTTTCTCTGGCACGGGAAGTAATTAAAGCTCCGAGGTCCCGTTAGCAAGGGGGACCATCCACTGGCCGGGGATACGTTTATAGGTATCTAGTCCGCAGATATCTCATCTAGTCCAGCCGAAGAACCCTCTATCTGGCACGGGAAGTAATTGTACTCACATAGAGCTGGAGCTCTGAGGTCCCGTTAGCAAGGGGGACCATCCACTGGCCAGGGATACGTTTATAGGTATCTAGTCCGCAGATATCTCCTCTAGTCCAGCCGAAGAACCCTCTATCTGGCACGGGAAGTAATTGTACTCACATAGAGCTGGAGCTCTGAGGTCCCTTTAGCAAGGGGGACCATCCACTGGCCGGGGATACGTTCATAGGTATCTAGTCCGCAGATATCTCCTCTAGTCCAGCCGAAGAACCCTCTATCTGGCACGGGAAGTAATTGTACTCACATAGAGCTGGAGCTCTGAGATCCCGTTAGCAAGGGGGACCATCCACTGGCCGGGGATACGTTTATAGGTATCTAGTCCGCAGATATCTCCTCTAGTCCAGCCGAAGAACCCTCTATCTGGCACGGGAAGTAATTGTACTCACATAGAGCTGGAGCTCTGAGGTCCCGTTAGCAAGGGGGACCATCCACTGGCCGGGGATACGTTCATAGGTATCTAGTCCGCAGATATCTCCTCTAGTCCACCCGAAGAACCCTCTCTGGCACGGGAACAGCACTTCGGCCAAATCTACACAGTCTGTAACCACAAAGATAACATCACTTTTCTGGACTGTTAATACGAGAGTATTACACTATTTTCTTATACGTAATTAATTACTTGTTTTTTTTTTTTATCTACGGATTTCAAGCATGTAAGCAGTAAACAAAGAGAGTTTTTACAATTTTATAATTCTAATTTATCAATTTAAATATTCCCTTGGACTCGAAACAACCAAACTTAATGTTTTTTATTGTTAAATATCGTAAAAGTGCATATACTTGAGGATCGAAGAAAGATAAGGGAAATCTTTTTTTACAGTAAATTTGGAGTGTGGCTGCCTCGAACTCTTAAGTCTAGTCAATATGAGGGTACCAACTCCGCACACTAGACTTAAGGAACGATTTTGAAGTCACCGTTAACAAAATTATGAAGCAAGTTTAAAATTACCTCGCCTACGTAGTTTAACAAACTAATATACAAATGATATTTCATTTCAAAGAAGTACAAGCTATTGAAAGAATACAAAATGAATTCTTACGATTACGACATTATAAAATGAGTATTCCAGCAATCGAACTACAACTCTTTTAAATGAAATAAATATGCTTCAATTGCCAGACAGAAGGATTTTCACTGACTCGGTATTTCCATATAAAATATTAAATGATGTAGTTGATAGTCCAGAATTGCTTGCATCGAAAAGCTTTTGAATTCCACCACGTACGACTAGCAGTCAGGACTTATTTCAGTACAGGAATTCTGTGACTAACTACCGTATGTATTCTTCTTTGCCTAGGATACTAATGGAAGGAAATAATAATTATACAAATACACTGGACATCAGTGGCGGTCCGTGAGTTTTCAGTGAGTTAGAGTGCTAAGATTAAAATCACGACGTTATTGATTTGTTGCTGTAGCTGAAAACGATTTTTTTTTCAAAATTTCAATTTTTTGTGTTAAGATCTTTCAGTAAGTGGATGCAGCGTATCCACAAACTGAAGGAATCCTGAAGAACTTCGTACAAAAAGTAGAAATTTTTTAATTAAATAAAATTCATTTTCGGCTGCAACAACATCAATAACGTCGTATTTTTTAATCTTAGCACTCTAGTTGACTGAAAACTCACGGACCGCCACTGGACTGGACATATTCAATTTGTCGTGAAATTAATACAAAATGTTGTTACTGAAGCAGATCTGTACAATAATTCCGTATATTTTTTCTATCCACATGTAAAAGCCCCGAAAAAGGCGTTGATATATAAATAATCTTATGTTTAAAACACACCGCACACGCCGCATGAAATAAACATAAGGATCCACTCTGCACTAAACACTCAACAACACCACTGTAACTTAATGTGTACTAACATTGAAATGAAAACTTCAACCAAATATTTAGGAATCACTATTGACCAATATCTAAAATGGATACCGCATATAACCATTCTTAAAAACAGAGTACGAAAATTCACCTATATTTTTAGCTGTTTGAACTAACTACTGAAACGAAACTAAAGAACTACTGAGAATGACGTACTTCGCTTTCTGTCAATCCATAATCTAATATGGTATAATAGGATGGGGTGGCGCCTATAAAACTCACACACTATCTCTTTACATTGCGCAAAAACTAATAATTAAAATAATATTTAAAAAATCATTTCTATATCCATCTGAACTCATATTCAAAGAATTCAAAGTCAAAAAATTAAATACTCTTTTTCTGTATCACTCAACCTTACAAGTTTACAAAGAGGATATCCTAAACAAAACCATACCTTTCAAAAACACAGCAAATCTCAGGCAAAAATACATGTTACCAATTCTCATTTGTAAAAAAACTTTGGGTCAACAAAACTTCAAATACTTGGGAACCAATTTCTATAATAAATTACCAGAAAATATAAGATCCCTTAATGACAGTTTCGAAAATTTCAAAACACAATTAAAAAAATATACTGAAAACCCTAACTAAAAAAATAAATACATGTATATACATATATTTATTTATTTATTTTTTCAGGTTCTCCATAAAACAGTTATACACCAAATTATTACGGAGAAGATTACGAAATATAAAAGAAAAAAAAGGCCAAGGGGGCAGTTTCACTATGTTGAGACATATGTCAAAAGATAGTTACTGAACTCTCTATAGGTAATATTGAAGATGTCAATGCTCAATGCAGAATCGTTAAGCAATTGAATTGCACAACTTAATGGGGCATTCTGAAAGGAAGAAGTTCTCGCTTTCGGAGCATAAAAAAGTGTGTGGGATCTCCCACGAGTATACGCGTTAGGGACATATAGGTTAATCTTCTTCAACATAGGTGGATTCAGTACAGTACCGGAGATCAGCTTAAAATATGTTTCCCCAAAAATATTTTTCGGCGGGCTTCTAAGGTATTTTTTGTTTTTGTTTTTTTTTATTGTTTTTATTTCTTGCTAGAGCAATCCCGATGAGTTACAGAACTCATTTTAGGACAGGAGGAACATACAAATCATGGGTGGGAGGAAATAGTTAAAATTTTACATAAGAACTTGGATATTAAGATCGAGCATTCCTGTTAAGAACAACGATGGATACAGGAATGGGTAGTATGTATATTCCCTCATATACAGGTAATGTATAAACCTTTTTTGTACTTTTTCGACTTCTAGGATATATGGTTTTGTTCAGAGGGTGCCCAAATAATGGAGCTGTATTCCAGGATGCTGCGGACAAGTGCTTCATATGTTCTTCGTATTGCAACTCCATTAGTAAATGATCTCGCATTACGAAGAACAAATCCGAGCATTTTGTTGGCGCGGGAGACAATGTCTGATATGTGAGATTTGAAAGAGAGATTTGCTTCAAAAATCACGCCAAGGTCTCGAATCTCTTTTTTGCGTGTTAGTATAATTTTATTAATATGGTATGGGAATAAAAATGTGTCTTGTGATCTTGTAAATGTGAGGACACTGCATTTCTGGATGCTGAATGGTAAATTATTCAGTTCCGACCATTTGACAAGAGAATCAAGATCTTTCTGTAGAAGAATGGAATCTTTATGACTTTTAATAGCTCTGAAAAGTTTAATATCGTAAGCGAAGAGGAGATATTTTGAGCGGTTAATGGTCTTGCCTATATCATTAATGAATAAAAGAAAGAAGAGGGGTCCTAGATTCGACCCCTGGGGAATCCCGGAGTTAGTTTTGTATTCGTGAGAAAACTGGTGTCCGTAACTGACATACAGACGACGATTGAGTAAATAGCTAGCTACGAAAGCGAGAAAATCCTGAGAGAATCCGAGGTCACTTAATTTTTTAAATAAAATATCATGGTCGACTTTGTCAAATGCTTTTTCGAAGTCTGTATAAATCACATCGACATGTACAAAATTTTCAAACGAATTATTTATATAGGTGGTGAGATTCATTAGGTTTGTTGAGGGTGATAGAGTGGGACGAAATCCATGCTGATCTTCGATAAGTGTATATTTTGTTTGATTATATAGGTATTTGTGAGTAAATTATGGATTCCAAGAATTTTGCAGGTGCTGATAAGACAGCTACAGGTCTGTAATTATCGATTGCCGACTTTTTGCCTTTTTTGTGTATAGGTGCGACTTTCGTTAGTTTCCACTTTTCAGGAAAGATATTATTACGCAGTGGAAGGTTAAAAATGTGCTTTAGAGGTTGAATAAAATAATTTGAGTATCTTTTGAGTATAATTGACATAATGTATATTGACATATAATTTCTCTTATTCTTTATATAAACTAAATTTCAAAAAGTACTAAATATAAATAAAAACAGCAAAAAAAAAAAAAATCAAACATGCCAAATAAATAATACTTCCTCCCGTACACACAAGATTTGCTTATTATGGGAGAATGTAAAAAAAAATATTATATATATATATACATATAATTGTAATAATAATAAGTGTATTAAGCTTTTATATACTTCCATTATATTTTTGTATCTATTGTATGTATTACCAAAGAAAAATTTTCAATAAAAAAAAAAAATACTGAAACATTTTTTACTGCAAAGTAATAATTCTGATAAAATTTTAGATAGTGTTTGTTTTTTAATCATTTTGGGCTAATAAAAATTGCGTAATAATATAATTGTGTGAGAATCTTAGAATATGGAAAATTGTAACTGTGGAAAACTGATCTAAGATGTCGATTTTCACGAAATTCATAAAAGTACCTACATATGTCTCTAAAACTAACATCATTTTACTCAAGTCATTATTTTACCTTTTATCAGACTTCAAAGGGTTTGTTGACTTTTGTCAAACCTCTTTATTTACCAGATATTATAAAAAAGGGTAATTTAAATTTTATTTTCAATTTGTATAAGACCCAGTATAGAAAATTGCTACTTACAATCAGTGGCCTTCGAGCCAGTCTTCTTCTGGCTGACAATAGAAGGTGGTAATGGTGGACACGGTGCTTCCACACAGCAGATCTCTTCAGGATTCTTCAAGCAGTGCTGACAAAAAGGATTTATTATTTTTTTTTTCTCCTTTATAAAATAGTTATTAAACTATTCATTTTATTATAACCGTGAAGATCCACGATTACGGTACCGTGACGCACAAAAAAGCATAAAACGCACGTTCTTTATCCTAATAATGCTACAGCTCTTTAACATTAAATAATCGTGAGACAAAAGATGAGACACACAGTGTATACGTATGTCTGTTTCATCCAAAGTACTCTTTTTTTCCTTAGCGGTTCAGCTACGGCGAATTGCGTTTAATTTTCTTTTCACGTGTGAGGGAGATGTATGATAATGATTGTATATTTCCTTTGGAGGGGGGGTGCTAATTTCAATTGTTGTTATTTAATGTGTAAGAAAGCAAAATTATATGTTTAAAAAGTAAAGCAAAACCATTAGCGCATTGACGTTGACGTTGCGGAATTAAAATTATATTAACGGCTAGTAGTATTGTAAGAGACGTCACGGTGCTGTGTGTGAGAGAGTTGCAAGAAAATGATTTTTTTTTCCTTTGGAGGAAACAGATCTTTGTACATTGTGAATCTCATCTCTTATTGTGATAAGGAAAGTACGATAATAATAAAGGCTCTCAAATGGCTGGAAGTAAAAAAAAAACATTTTTAAGAATTTTATTTCAAATATACATTTGTTACTAAATTTTTATTTAAAGGAAAACAATCACTTTGTTTGTAACCACGATTTATTGATTTAATTTTTATTTACCGACCGGTTTCGCTTAATACAAGCATCTTCAGGGTATAAATTAAAACTGATGAAAAAATACATTGTGTGAGCTTATATATACATACAGACAGAGACAAAACATAATATAAAGTAAGAGTGAGAGAGTGTAATTAACATCCTACATAGTGAGAGAGAGAAAGAGACGGGTATATGAATAATTACATTATATCTACCGGGACAAAACGTCATTTGAACAGGTGATTAAGGAATAAAGTGGCTACGGGTTTTTTTAGTTTATGGGAAATATTCCTAATATCGGACTGTTGGACACATTTAACTGATTATTAAGGATTTGGGTTTTTGTTTTAACGGCTTTCTTTATTTCGAGTGCTTCTAAATTATTAAGCCTGTTACCATGACCTGTGTAAAATCTTAACACCGGTATTTTGATTGAAGGTATGATCTTTATCAATAAGGTGATTAGCGAATTCCGAAAATTCATTATTATTTAAGCATCTAAGATGCTCTTTGATTCTAATTTTGACATTACGCGTCGTTTTACCTAATAAATTTTTATTTATCTGGTACCGATTTCAACATATTCGTGTCATTCACTGGCAATTCCCTTAAAATTATGCAAGTTCAGAAACGATTAGATTATATTTAGTGGGGTGGGAGTGATTTTGTGGGACGGGGGAGAACGGTGGGAGGAGTCAACATATAAATTGTCAATAATAGTGATTTATGGTGTGCCATTATTTTGTTAACTCAATGTTTGAAAGATCACCACTCCAAAACGTGCTAATAAAACTCTTCAAAACGAAATGTCCAGAAATTGTTACATATTTAATGCGAAGAATTTTTTTTTTTAATTTCTGAGGCTTTTTTACCCATCGAGAGTGTTAAAGGCCATTATTTAAAATTATGGATAGACGAAAGGTAAACTTTTATGTAAATCTTATTCAAATGGGCGAGTTCCATAATTATGTGGAAGATTGGAGGCGAGTTCAGACTTAGAAAAGATGAGATGTTGATCGAGAGGATTTTAGGTAAGGATTATTAGAATATGCATTTTTAAGAATTTTATTTCACATGTATATTTGTTACTTAAATTTTAATATCTGCTACCATTCTCGATACATCCGTGTAATTCACTAAAAATCTATACAAATGTGTAGAAACTGTAAGCAGATAAATAAAAGTTAAAGTAACAAATGTACATGTGAGAAAAAACTCTTCAAAACAAATGTACATGTGAGATAAAACTCTTCAAAACAAATGTACATGTGAGAAAAAACTCTTCAAAACAAATGTACATGTGAGATAAAACTCTTCAAAACAAATGTACATGTGAGAAAAAACTCTTCAAAACAAATGTACATGTGAGATAAAACTCTTCAAAACAAATGTACATGTGAGATAAAACTCTTCAAAACAAATGTACATGTGAGAAAAAACTCTTCAAACCAAATGTACATGTGAGAAAAAACTCTTCAAAACAAATGTACACGTGAGAAAAAACTCTTCAAAACAAATGTACATGTGAGATAAAACTCTTCAAACCAAGGAAGTAGAAAGTGTTACATAATTAATGCCCAAGAAATACAAACAGAGGGGATATTTATTAAAAGAGAGCAACAACGCAACCAAATAATTTGTGATCTAAAATTGCCACTTTTTGACTACAGAATGAAATATTAAATATCCATAAAATCGTATAACCGAGAAAAACTTGCGAGTCTACGAAAATTATGACTGTGTGAAAAAGATGTATTTTTTTAATTTATTTTTTATTTTATTTATTATCGAATTCCCGGCATGCGTTGCAATGACACTCAAAAAAAGAAAGTGTTTATGTTTAAATTCTGCTTATTGAAGTGATTTTGGATAAACTTTTTTTGTACACGAATAAATCAGAAGGTTTTCCGACGCGTGCCCAGGCCCAGGTCTCATACAGCTATCCGCGTGAGAAGCATGGATTTTCCAAATTTACCCCGGGCGATCCCTTACCGCTACTATCTCTCTTTTGCAATCCCTTCCTCTGTTACTCCCTCGTCGTTCACCCCTCCGTCTCCCTTCTCCTACGTGTCCTTTTCCATGCCTCCCCTTCCGCGTTTCTCTTCCACCTTCCCCGCCTTCTACCCTCCCTATTCTTCGTTCGCCTTCCCCCTACCGGATTCCTTCCCTCCCTGCCACTAAACTATATGAAATACGAACATTATTCAAAAACAGTCGCGCGCCACCTGTTGTAAATATTTTGTGCAAATTAAATAGCTTGTTTATGAATATTATACCTGCGGTGCAATTCTACGTTGAGCCTCTACCTCAGCTGTCGGGCATAAGTACTGTAGCTTGCAGACACCGGCCAATCCACGCACTCTACAGCCGCCATCTACTGGAAGTACTGCAATCAATCGCATTACAAAACATTTACATAAGACACTTTGCAGAGATTGGAGAAAGGGACCGAATTGAAGCATTACACGGCTTTTATAAGGATGGTAAAAAAGAAAATCAGAAATCCCGGATGCTGGATGCATATTTCAATTATTAACCCATTGGCCACAAACCTCGGCTATCACCCGGGTGTGCAGCTCAGGTACTTAAGCACAAACCCCGGCTCACAGAAGGACACGAGTAGGTCGGCCAAATAAGAAAAAACTAGCATAACAGTGAAAACTTTTAATACAGTTTTAAAGGCCAAACATTCTGTCGGTAATGAAACAATCATTTCGTATTATTGGCAATAACCCCCGTATACACAAGCCCTGCTTATTCATGGGGGTAAATCAAATACATATATTATGAAATTAATTATAGTGTAAAATTTATTGTAATTTATGTATCTTTTTGTGAATAAAAAAAAAAAAAAAAAAAACAAAAAAATATTTCTTTAGTTTTTTCCTTGATATTAAGAATTAAAATATATTTCGTAAACTGTACTGTAAATTTTTGGTACAAAATTAATTCAGTGGTGAGGGCCAATTTCTTAGCTCATTAATTCTGTGGCCAATGGGTTAACGCGAACGCTCAAGGGCATAAGTGTTTGTTTATTGTACCTACCTCTAAAGTTCTCCATATTTGTGGACAGCCATGTTTGGTGTTTCAATATGTTGGTGTAGAGCGCGAACACGTTAGCCAGGCAGAGATTACGCAGGTCATTGGAAGAAGGGGCGTTACTCAGAATACCGCGCAGGAACCAGCGCGGGGGAGATGTGCTGTGCAGAGGGAACACCAGACCACCCCCGCTGTCTCCCTGACACACGGCTGATCCTTGAAGGAAATTAAAAGTGTTGGTTAGGCAGGGAATATTGGTGGTGCTGGTGTGCTCAGAGGTGTATCTAGCTCGAATTTATTTGCCCACCCACTGTGCGACGAGCAAATCGGGAGAGGCTGGTTGATAAAGGCCCTTTAACCTCTCCTGCAGAACTCTCTCGGAACATTGCCTTGCACCGGAGTTGGAGGTATAGATTTATATGGTCCGTTAGTTTTCAGTGAGTGCTAAAATTAATAATTTTCTACAATTTGAATATCCATGTTGGTGGTAACTGTACCGTCTCTTATGTCCTCCCCAGAAACATTAGGTATTTATCGGTACTACATAAGCTAATTAACACTCCCGCTCCGGACCGGGGGAACACAATTACACTAACGACAGTTTTACTCTGTATCTCAGTTGTCTTTTACATCCCATACTCAATAATTTTGGTAATCCTAGAAAAACTATTTGGGTATCGATCTGTTTTTAAAAAATGTATATCGCATAGCTAGTTTTTTTAATATTAAATAATTTCTACCAAATTCCGGCAAAGTATCTGTAGCCCCTCCCCCCCGCCTCGCCTCTATTACATCGCCTAGCATTTCCCCGTTCCTACCAACTGAAGATTCCACGGACTGGTAGCGGATCGGTAATAGTTGCATTTTAATAAAAAGGGATGTGTCATAATAATTGAATCACTCTAGCCTTCTTAAAATCGCTTTTACCTTTTTGCTTCACTTAAGTTGAAAATAGGCGTTGGCGAAACTTGACAATTCAAGCAATAGAAGCAATTTCTAAGTTATTAATAGAAATGACTACATCCCGTTCGCTTACACAGTGCATCTCATGTGATCTTTTTAGAATGCTTAAATATTTGCGTGCCGGTTCCAGATGATTCCGTCTGGGACATTTCCGGTAAAAATAGAATGTACAATTTTTAGAAACATCACTAAAATTATACCCGTCTCTGTTTGTCGTGTGAAATACAAATATATCAGAAAGAGACAATTATATTATTTAATTGGTTCAAGGAATTTGTAAAAATGAACTCCAACATAGTACAGGATGGTTAAGTCTACATTGAATAAATAGTGTTAAATTGGGTTTTCGGTTTTAATTGCAAACTTGTTTAGATTACGTGGTAAAATTTCATCTGGGAGGGGGATATGTGTACCCCCACCCGGAGAACCATTATTGGATAACCAACACCCCTGCCATAGGTCACCCCAAGTGGTTAGCTATGTTTGGTGACTTAGCAGGGGTGCCCAGGTTGATGGGGTGAGGTTTGTCTGGGTCTTGTTGACGGATGCGTCTACCCACCAGCTGCATAGCAGGACGGATCGGGAGAGACTGTTTTTTTTTACATTAGGTCAACACAGGAGACCTTGAGGAAAATAATTTCCCTCAGGACCTATGTCATCTTCGGAGATGCTGTGTGAAGGGTATTTTTAGGACAGGAAGGAGAGGAAGATCTGGAAAGGAAAAGGGATCAAGGGTAGGTAGGAATCTGGGAGTCGGTGTGTCCAGGAATCTATCCCTCCCACTGCGGTGAAAGGCTACGTTCCAAAAGAGAGTACGGCTGGAGAAGTGAAAGGGACTCCCTCAACACTCTCTTCCAATCCGGCCTGTCATGCAGCTGGTGGGCAGAGATGCATCCGCCGCCAAGACCCGGATAATCCTCACCCCATGAACCCGGGCACCCTTGCTAAGTTACCAAACGTAGCGAACGACTTGGGGTGACCTATCGCAGAGGTGTTGGTTATCCAATAAATGGTTCCCGGGGCGGCGGTACCCATATCCACCTCCAAAATCTTAATCTTGAGGGCGACTTTTTGATACTCCAGCAGGATTCTCTCGGAATAACGCCTTGCACCGCAGTGGGAGGGATGGATTCATCCGTCCATCACTCCTGGACACTCTGACCCCCAGATTCCTACCCACCTCTGATCATACCCCTTTCCTTCCCTGGAATTCCTCTTCTTCTTTTCATAAAAAGAAACTCTCCACACAGCATCCCCAAAGATGACATAGGCCCTGAGGGGAATTATTTTCCTTAGGGTTGCTTCCCTATTAAATAATTTCAAGGGTTTGCTGTGTGGAGGGTATTTTTAAGGAAACGGAGGAGAGGTATTTCTGGAAAGGAAAAAGGTATGAGGGATGGGAAGAAATCTGGGGGACAGTGTGTTCATGTGTGATGAATCCATCCCTCCATCGACGGTGCGAGGGGATGAGTCGAGAGAGTCCAGCTGGAGAGTTCATAATGCCTACCTCAACCAGTCTCTCTAGATCCGGCCCGCCACGCATAAGGTAGGCAGACGTATCTGCCGCCAAGATCTATTTAAACCTCATGAGCTTGGGCACCCCTGCTAAGTCACCAAACCTATTTTACTATTTTCCAAAAATCGTTTTTATTTTAGACATCGACAGAGTTGCCAGACTGCGTTTATTTGATGTCCTCTGCAGGACAAAACCATTCACCGTTAAAAATATATAAATGTAACAGTAAAAACTATAAACTCAAAATCTACCTATACAAACAAATGTATTATTTATGATAAGAATATAACAACAGCAATTATAAATTGGAAGATCAAATTTAATACCTACATTAAATTTCTAGATATATTATAAGTTTCAAAACACTTAACATCCGTAACTAGTTTAGTAACAGTTAATATTTTTCAACAGCTAAAAAATTTAAACAAAAAATGTCCATCATTTACAGATCATCCTGTGCAACAAAGTAGCCATGGACTCATCGCCAGTCGAGATTCGGAAACATGGAGTTATGTTGGCTATCGGCCCGCCTTCTCTGTTTTCTATGGAAAAATACGCGTTATGGTCTAAATTCATAAGAAAATTAATTTTGACTTTATTTATCAAACGATTTTGATAATGACTACTGAAATATGATGAACATACTTTCCTCTAATTATTACCAAAACAAATTACAAAAAATTATATCATTAACACCCCTTAATAGGCAAATCAAATTGGGGGACCCTAGTGACCCCGCTTCGGATCGTGTGTGATTTTTTTCTTTCCGGGACGAAAAGGTTAAAAGACATAGATTCTTGAGATCACGTCGTAATTAGTATAGTTCGGAAAACTAACGTCCTTTCTACCTGGAAGTTAGGTTTTGTCTGCGGAGCTCTGGGACTATAATGACTCTGTCCACCTACCTTCGGTTATCTTCGGCACATCTCGTACACGAGATCATTTGACTCTAAGACCTCGCAGGCAACTATAGCAATATGAGAACTAATTATGATATATTAAAATAACTTACCATTATTTCGTCCAGCACATATTTTATCAGACGTAAAGTATGACTTGTAGGAATAGGGCAGTCTTCGGAGACACTCATCGACCCCCACCACAGGAATGGTCAGAAATTTCAGCTTCTCCGACGGGGTATTAGATTCTGTAAGCCCCCAACCAGCCACCTGCAAGAACAATTTATTCAAATAAGTTTCTGTCATCATATATAGTAGACCTCCGTAGTCCAGTGGGTAAGACTCTTGACTCACAATCCGGAGGTCGCGGGTTCGAACCCGGCATGCGCAAATAAATTTTATTTGATTAATTTGTGTTATTTCACAATTAATTCATTTAAAATAATATTTAGTATATTTGCGGCATGTTCCAGAGCGGAAGATACCATCAGAATCGCCCTGGTGTAAGACCACCATTCAGAATTGAAACGTTGCTTGAAAATGGCTTTAGCCGTGTTTGGTGACCAGATCTGAATAGCCAGGTACTTCCCAACCTTCCTCTTCCCCACCTCCTTCCCCTCCCCGCTACTTTCAGCCTCACAACATACCCAATTGGGGATGCCATAGTCTCACTGGATCCAGATGGGAGCAGTTGAGATTCTTGTGCGGTATTCACTGTAAAAAAAAAAAAGATACATAATCTAATCGCTGCGACTCTTAAATGAAAATTTTAAACAAAAAAAATCACAAAAGGTACGGTCGCATCGAGGAATTGAACCCAAGATCTTAGCCTTGCCGGGGCGCTGTTCTAACCACTGACCTAATGGGACCCCATCTCCTTCGGTCATGTTTCATATCATCTTAATTTTCTATTAATGAAATAATTAAAAACACTTTGTTTTTACCACAATAAACTTTATTTAAAAGTCAACATGTTTCAGGAACGATGTTCCCTTCATCAGGACATAAAATGTACTAAATACTAAATGATCAAACATAGAACGGCGTGGGTAGAAATGGAAGTAGTGGGGGAGGAGAAAGGTGGAAAGGGGAGGTGCTTAGAAGATCAACAAGAGGGAGGGGGGGGGGGGTGGAAAGGGGGTGCTTAGAAGAACAAAGACAAAAAATTACAATGGAAATATGTTTAAGATAGGGTTACTCACAAAATTAATTTGATTGTTAATAATATTTAAATTTCTATTGACATTTTTCCTAATTTCTAATATTTCTAAAAGATCTAAGTGAAAACCACTAACGTTAGTGTGTAAAATTTTTTTTAATACAGCCTGCTTTTTATACGAATAATAAATTAAAAAATTATATTTTAAATAACAAGGACAAAGACCAAAAAATGAAAAAATCTGGAGTTTACCAATTGAATTGTAATGACTGCAATCATTTTTACGTAGGTAAAACTTGCAGAAATTTTGAAACGAGGATTAAGGAACATTTGAGATGTCTAAATAGTAATAATTATTCGGAATTTGCTAACCATTTAATTGAATTTAACCATTCATTTGATATAAATACTGGTTTTAAAATTTTACACACTAACGTTAGTGGTTTTCACTTAGATCTTTTAGAAATATTAGAAATTAGGAAAAATGTCAAAAGAAATTTAAATATTATTAACAATCAAATTAATTTTGTGAGTAACCCTATCTTAAACATATTTCCATTGTAATTTTTTGTCTTTGTTCTTCTAAGCACCCCCCTTTCCACCCCCCCCCCCCCCTCCCTCTTGTTGATCTTCTAAGCACCTCCCCTTTCCACCTTTCTCCTCCCCCACTACTTCCATTTCTACCCACGCCGTTCTATGTTTGATCATTTAGTATTTAGTACATTTTATGTCCTGATGAAGGGAACATCGTTCCTGAAACATGTTGACTTTTAAATAAAGTTTATTGTGGTAAAAACAAAGTGTTTTTAATTATTTCATTAATAAAATGGTGCCACAAAGTGAATTTGCTAAATTTGAAGAAGAAATTAATTTTCTATTTTTATTGGCTGCTATCTTTATGTGTGATTGCAAGATACTTCCCGAACCTTACGCCATCTAGATAGTGTCTTTCATTTAAGACCCGGCGTACCCGCTCAAAATGCATCTTTTTGCAGCCAACCAAAATATACAAAATTTTCTCGAATTTTACGCAATCTAGATAGTGACTTTCATTTAGTTCGGGAAGAATCTTTCAATCGTACATAAGGTAGGTCACGGGAGGCTCTGAGAAAAATAATTCTCCTTAGAGTGTTTGTCATTATGGGGATGATTTTGAGGACCTTTTTTAGGAAAGGAAGGAGAGGAAATTATGGGAAGGAAAAGAGTGTGATGGATGGCTAGGAATCTGGGGGTCAGTGTGTCCAGGAGTGAAGTACAAATCTCTCCCTCTCACCGTGGTGCAAGGTGATTTCCGAGAGAGTCGAGGTCAAAAGGTCACCCTCAACCAGTCTCTCCCGATCCGGCCTGCCACGCAGATGGTGGGCAGACGCATCCACCACCAAAATCTGGACAAACCTTACCACGGGCATCCCTGCTAAGTCACCCAACGTAGCATACCACTGAGCGTGACCCGCAGCAGGGATGTTGGTTGTTCATAACCGTCCCCCAATTTGAGTTTATTGAACAAGACAGGACTAACAAACGTGCAGCACGAACAACTTAAATTGGTAAGTGTGATTATAATTACCTTCCCAACACTGCCCGGGCTGGTCTGGTTGGTGTACAGGTCCGTGTCGGTCAGGTCGAGACAGACTGCGCGCACCGTCTCGGAGAAACTGAACGGGGTCATCAGCTGGATAATGGAGATGTCGTCTTGCCAGTTGCGGACATACCCTCCGTACTCCTCTCCTAAACTTATCTCTCGGACCTGCAGCATTATTCACATCAAATTTAATTAAGGACAAGGTTTTCACGGTTCCTTGACAGTTGATCCCCTGGCCCCCAGCGTACTTGTTTACAATATCGATCGTCCGGTTGCTTATCATAACTCAAATACTATTTACACGTGTATATGTTTTACTTGTATTACGTGTATATGTTTGAGAGTATATTATGCTTTATGCCACTCTCGATTGGAATATGGAGTAATAGGATGGGGCTCAGCAGCATCTAATCACATAAAACAACTTAAGGTAACTCAGAATTGCATCGTAAAGACCATACTAAAGGTCTCCATAAATAACATAATAACATGACGTCAATAACAGAAATTTTTAAACAGTTTGATGTTCCAAGCATACAAAAAATCTATGCCAAAAACATTCTAGTACATCACCACAAAAATGATTCAGTGGCAGACACCTGACATGCTTACAAAACCAGAGCCAAACAAACAGACATGCTTAATATACCAAAGTGTAACTCTTCATTTGGGCAAAGAAGTTCTGAATTTTTAGCAGTAAAGTTACATAACAAACTCCCACTTAGTATCAAACTAATTAAAACCAAAAATAGCTACATTAAGGACATTAAATGTTGGCTGAAGGAACTATCAGAAAATCAACTTACTCGTGTATTTAAAACATCGTCATAGAAGTTTCTGGAAAACCTTATCCGAACAATGAATTTAAACCATAGAAGTCGCAGAAAACTTATCCAAAGCATAGTCCCCCCAGCACAGGATCTCCTAGTGAGGAGGATTACGAATATATTTTCTATTTTATATATGTGTATACCTAATATGTTTGGTTTAAAAATGTAATAAAATAAATGTACAGTTACTAAATAAATAAAAAAAAAATTAAAAAACTTGTTGAATATGCTATAAAATTATTCTGAGAGTGATAACAGTAGGATAAATTGGTAGGATATTTTCTAATATCCTATACTAGTGACTCAGAAAACATCAACATTTTATTTAGTTCACTACAAGTTTTTCTGCTTTTCTTTCGAGGTGTATCTTTGTACCGGTTCTAGAAAAAGGATGTTGGTGCAGATGTTACAACATTGAGCTGTATACTCTGTTTAAGGAGCCAGACATCACAAAATTTATAAAACTGGGAAGACATCGGTTGCTGGATCATGTGGAGAAAATGAGCATCAAGCACCAAAGTACCTGCTGAACTCAAGACTGATAGAGCGAAGGAGCCTGAGAAGGCCAAGATTAAGATGGAGTGACAACGTCCTCAAACAAATACCTTGGAGCTTCTAAACTGTAGAGAGCCGGCATAAAACTGAGATGAAAACTCTTGAGGAGGCCAATACCCACCAGGGGTTGTAGAGCCAAGAGTGGATGATACAGCATACAGACAAGTAGTTTTATCTTAATGCATTTGAATGATATTTTATGTTGTATACTTTTGTTATTCTTCTTTTGGTACATTCTCTCCACACACCCCTTCAGCAACACTTAGTTATATTTTGTGTAGGTATACTGTATTTTCCCTAAATTGACTATATAATGTAAATAAGTATGCCGGGAGGCCAAATATCAGTAAACCAACTGTGATGGAATCTAAAAACACAAACCTCTGATTGCTGCCGGCCTTTCTCAGTTGAATCCCACGAAGATAGCCGGATTCCCGCAACAACACGGTAGTTAGATGCATTAATCTTATGGCTGTAAGATTTGTCCGAAAAGCAGTGGGCCGCTGAAAGTCAAAAACAGTCAAATACTGTAGTTTTTATTTTTGTTTTTAAAGAGTTTTATTTCACATGTACATTTAATACTTAATTTTTATTTACATCCTTCCAGTTCTGACACATCTATGTCATTCTTTTTTATGTGAATACCTCGCAACAGTCCCAGCTGCGCGCATCTGGATCCGGTAGAACTATGGCATCAATTAAAGACCATTTTCCCAGGTTTTGTTGAAATGTTGGTGCAGGATATAGGTACCACCCCTCAGGGAACGAGCTTTTGGATAACCAATACCGCTGCCATTCATACATCACGCAAGTGGTTTGTTACGTGTGGCGACTTAGCAAGGGTGCCCAGATTTATTGAGTGAGCTTTTTCCGGGTCTTATCGGTGGATCTTAACGCCCACCTGTTGTGTGGCGTATCGGATCAAGAAAGACAAAATGAGTGAGGCAGGCCTTTTAACCCCTCCAGTCGGACTTTCTTGACCCACCGACTTGCAACGCAGTGGGGGGTATTGATTCATACTTCCGTCACTCCTGAGCATACTGACCCCCAGATTCCTAGCCACCCCACATACCCTTTTCCCTCGCAGAACTTCCTTCCTTTCTTTAAAAACCCTCCAAACAGCATCCCCTAAAATGATATTTGCCTACATGAAATGTAACCAAAAAAGCGCAGCGGTAGAATATGATATTTTCTGTAGTTGGTATTGTAGATATGCGTAGGTTTATGAGTTGCAGAAGTTCGCAAATTATAATATTTTGTCGGGGCCCAAGAGGTTAAGAGGGAACCCTTTGAATCTCCCGAGAGTTAAAACCCCTCAGGCCTCTGGCACATTTTATCAGGAGGTCAAAATATTTCAGCTTTGCAGTAAAATTCAAATTGGTACATGGAATATTTCTGAATGCGTCCGAAAACAATAAATTGTTTTGAAGTGTGATCAAATACGCATTTCAAATTTTATCATTAGAAATAAACATGTAATTTTTGAAAAATAAATATTTTGGCTTCAAAATTAAAATTACCGATAACAAACATATTTTTTTTATACAAATGTATTAGAAATGTTTTCCTTACGTCGTTTCATGTAAAAATCTCAAATTGTGGTCGGTAATTTTTGTTTCATAAAGCTGTAGGTACATGGATTATTTTGTGGTTAAACTTTTGATGTGAATGTAAGGCTTGTTTTTTTTCTCTTTTTAAAACTTTTTAGATAATATCTATATATGTCACCACGACATTAAGGGAGTCAAGGATTTCTATGAGATCTAAATGAATTGTTCTCAAAAGCGAACGAATTAGCCTGAGAGGTTATTATATGGAACTCTGTGGGTGTACTCACCGCTAATGACTAGATGACTCCGGATTAAGCTTCCGCCACATATCTGCTCGAATTGGCCATCTTCCCAGTGGAATATGGCCACGTGCCAAGGAAACTGATTTGGCTGTACAACTTGTCCCTCCCTCACGAATGGCGTTGAATAGGCCGCTTCCAATCCACAATCTGAAAATACAGAGTCATCATCACCATCAGCAATTCAGGTCCAGCCTCTCCTTGCGCAGGAAAACAAAACTTTGCGTCCTTCCGCCCTGCCTCCGGCAACTCGACGCTTCCATCCTTAGGGTCTTCGGGTACGTCCCCCTACTTCTACTCACTATCACCAACGCACAACCAAGAAACCGGCTAAAGGACGCGGATATTGAGAATCGTCCACGTCAGAACGACCGCCATACTTTGGGAGGTAGGAATGGGTACCGCCACCCCAGGAACCATTTATAGGATAACAGACACCACAGCTACAGGTCACCTTAAGTAGTTTGCTACGCTTGGTGGTTTAGCAGGGGTGCCCAGGATCATGGGAGGAGGTTTATCCAGGTCTTGGAGGCCAATGCGTTTGTCCACCTACTGCATGACGGGCTGGATCGAGAGAAATCGGTTGAGGGAGACCTAACATAGATATCTTCAGGCGGTCTCTCTCGGATCGTTGCCTTGCACCGCAGTTGGCGGGATAGATTTATATGTCTGTCATTCCTAGTCACATTGACCCGCAGATTCCTACCCACCCCTCATACCCCTTTTTCTTCCTAGAACTTCTTCTCCTTTATTTTCTTAAAAAGACCCTAAGCACAGCATCCCCAATGATGAGAGAAATTATTTTCCTCAGGGCCTCCTGTGTGGAGCTTATGTAAAAAAGGGACATATAATAAGGGATATAAAATCATCGAAAGTAACGCGTCGATCCGATATTGTAACGTTATCGATTTCCCCGCTAGAGCTCCTATAGTTCATGTTCATGTTAAGTCGGGTCCATTGGGCGGGAAAACGCCAGACTTTTGCTTTGATAGTCAATCTCAAAACATTGAAGGTCATAAATGTTTGACAATTTTTGTAGTGTTTGAGCTTCCCGTGTTCTGCGGAAAAAAAAACCAAAACAAAACTTAAACATCCCATCTCCGGTGAAGCGGGAAGGCAGGCGGGGGCTGGCGGGGGGGAGAATTCATTTTTTGACAGAAGATACGCGATGAGGTCGTGTGTGGGGAAAACGGAATGGCCTTTTATGGTTATGTGCCATGAGCGAGCATAATCACGAGTTTAAAATATTATTAAACGTAAATATAATATAATAATCAAAATATTTGATAATAAAATTATAATTTAATATCAAATATTTTTAATTATTCTGTTTTTGACGTAAATGTTTACGCACTCTAAATTCTAGTAACTTTAGGTCGTGCAATACAATGACGTTATTATATAATGTTATTGGTGCAAAACCTAATCGATATTTGTCGGAAATCTTTATCTGTGTTTCGTATTAATTTAATAACATGTATCGAATGTATATTATTTACTGTAACTATTGCTGATATGAAAGAGTAAACAAGATAAGTTCAGGAAAGGAAAATAAATTAAATACATACCTTATTATTCAATACCATGGAAATTGCGGGAAGTAACTTGGCTTGCCAAGGCGATGACTAAGATATTTTATTTCTACAGAATAAAAATATTATTCGATTTTTAATGGAATAACTTATGAAGGTTTTACACATCAATGTAACAAATTGAAGAAGAAGATGCTACTAATAAAACATTATGAAACATGAAACAGAAGAAAACATAAAAAAAGATAACGGTCGCAACTGGTACTCGAACCCTGGATCTCTTATCTTACGGGGATACAGCATCTTAACTAACTCAGCCATTAGGGCCTATGTTTTATCTATAAACTTTTCCAATTTCATATTTCAAATTCAAAATTTACAATATTTTTTCTCCACACTTTTGGCAAGTATCTTTTTTATTGATTACAATATCAAATTTTTGGTTACGGGCATAGGTAATGCATCGAACTCTTCACTTTTTACAACTTCTCCAAACAGGGATTCTTTCCCTCAGAGGGCCTATGTCATTTTCGGGTGTGCTGCGTGGAGGATCTTAGGAAAGGATGGAGCAGAAGTTCTGGGATGGAAAAAAGGCATTATTGTGATGTAAGTGATTCTCAGGATTTGGATCATAAAGTTACTCACATATCTCAGCAGGAATGGAGTTATCACTTGCGTCACGTCGGTCTGATTCTAAGCGATTAGTAATTGTATAATTTAAAAAAAATGCTGATTTTATTTTTATCTGTCATTTTTATAATATTATGTAAACCAAAACCTAGTTAAAAATCACTCTTGTTAATTGCCATCTCAACACAGGCGTTTCACGCCTAGTGAGATGGGCAATACGTCATTATTGTTATCAAAAAGATAAAGTAAATAAGATTTTTGCTAGTTTTTGATTAACACAAGCCACAAGAACTCGTAGATTAATCAAAGTAGATAATTCGATTAATATAAATGATGTCGCACGCGTGTGTTGTTTGTTTTAAGTTTGTCCCAGCATTGATTTTTGATTTTTTGGATAGTTTTTTTTTGTCGATAGTTGCAGAAATGGGATGAAGGAGGAATAATCCTTAACGAAACGCCGAATCTTTTTATTTATTTTTTGAACATAACTTTTTTCGTTTTACATCAATTTTCTAATAAATCAATATTATTTCTGACATTTTAAATTTATTTTAAAGATTACAATATCTAATATCCTTAAAAAACGAACCTACCAATTACATACATTTATCAATTATTATAAGCAATAATTATCAGCCTGAAACACTCATCAACATTGAAAAATCTTCCGAGAAAAGATACTTGCCGCCAACGGGACTTGAACCCGTGTCCTTCCGATTGCCGGTCGAATGCTCTGACCACTGAGCTATGGGGGCTTATCAAATACCCGCCAAATAATTCAATATATACTAGTGTTTCATTCAACAATTACTGCTTTTTTTTTGGGGGGAAAAAATATAATAATATATTGAATTATTTGGCGGGTATTTGATAAGCCCCCATAGCTCAGTGGTCAAGAGCAGCTGACCGGCAATCAGAAGGACACGGGTTCAAGTCCCGTTGGCGGCAAGTATCTTTTCTCGGAAGATTTTTCAATGTTGATGAGTGTTTCAGGCTGATAATTATTGCTTATAATAATTGTTACCCTTTGTGCTATGCATAAAAATTGTGTCTAAACGTTAGTTTATAAATTAAAAAAAATAATACATACATTTATATTTAATGATGATAAAAACTTACAAGTTAACTAACTTAACAAGATAAACTCTACTTCTGAACCAATGTACATTTTATGATTTCCAATCGGACGTTATTAATAGGCTTACGTCTATACGGTTGAAATTTAACCCTTAGAATACGGGTAGTATTTTGTAAATATTTAAAAACCAAACATAATATTGAAAATTGTATTTGAAATAATTGACAGGTTTCTTGTATATTAACTTTTTTGCTTTCAAACTTTCATGGACAGGAACAAAATGCATTAAAAAACCCACACATTGGAGTTCATTTGTAGATGTAGTCATGATTTCACTGCACTGCTATTGTAGTGTGTCGTATCCTAGGGGTTACGAATCCAGCTTCGAATATATCCTTATGCGAAACCATCTTTGTACTTGAAGTTTGTTAAAAAGCTTCTTTTGTAATAAAACCGTTCGTTATAAGCATGTAGATATGCATAACGAACGGCATTATCGAAATACATGCGTATGTTAACAGTCAACCGAAACTAATCTGATACTTTGGACGCCGGGCTAAAATTTATCAATCGTCTGTCGGAATATCTCTTATCAATTGTAAACCATGATAGCAAATATTGATAACTGTTTAAAGATGACGGATTTATTCAGCATCGTATTGATTGTCGGTCGACCGTGCTAGGCCTCACTCCTTAATTAAATGATTCATGAACCATCGCTACTTGCAAGATTTATTTATTTATTTATTTACGGACAAATAGTCTAACTAACTAACTGACTAACCATCACGCCGTTTCCCCGCAGGGGTAGGCAGAGAGGACGGACCGCCAAACAACTCGGTCTTGGCACACACTCTTTACCTCACTCACATTCATTCATCGTCTCATACATTCTCTTCTATTATTCTGACTTTTGACATGACCCGACTCAAGTATCTGATTCACTTGATCGTGCCATGTCTTCCTCGGGCGTCCCCGACTTCTTCTACCATTCACATTCGCGTCGTATATTCTTCTTACACTACTTCCTTCGTTCATTCGCTCTACATGCCCAAACCATCTGAGGGTCCCTTTCTTAATCAATAAGATTAAGAAAGGGACAAATAGTCCAATTAATAATATAACAATAACACGAACAGAAAAGAAAAAAGAGAGATCACAATGAAAGGAGATTACATATAGATGAAGAGCATTGACAAAATACATATAATATAAAAGTACGTAGAGAAGATAACTTCAAGTAGCTTGAAGATGGATTTAAAAAGACTTTAAAAAACCACATTGCGTAACGACTGCCGAAAGTCACTTAGGCTTACACCAAAAAATTCAATGCTTTGATTTGTGTTGACAAGTCTCGACATTCTGGATAAAGGAGAATGATATCCATAATTAGTAGAATGTTGATTGAGGAACAGCAATTCGTTATTTCGGAGTCTACGGGAAGGAATGTTGAACTGTTGATAATTTTGAAAATGCATATTAGATCAGAGTCCTTTCTACCTTTTTCTAAAGAGGAAATGTTTAAAGTTTGTTCAATTTCATCATACGAGTATTCTCCTCTTTCGAGTCCTAACCTCCAAGCAATTCCTCGTAGGAAGCGATGTTGTACGGATTCGATGTAACAAATGTGGACAGCATAAAAAGGAGACCAAATGACACTAGCATATTCAAGGTGAGGGCGGACCAGCGAACAGTAAAGAGTTTTAAGTGTATTTATATGTTTAAAGTCAGAGGTAATTCTATGAATGAAGCCGAGTAGTTTAAGTGTTTTGTTTACGATGTTATTAATGTGATCCCGGAAAGAAAGTTTACAATCCAGAGTGACCCCAAGGTCCTTGATGGATGTGACAGTAGAGAGACAAACATTATTTAGTTTATAATCAAAAAATTTTTAGTTCTATAAAAGGACAAAATTTCAAAGATGTCGTAGAGCCGGCCCTTAAAACAGATTAGTTATTTATTCCATCCTAACAGACGTAACGGCCCTGACAGGCCCCGCGCTGCTAAGACTTGTTATTCCACTTTATGAATAAATGCAATCAGTTGATCACACAGAATAGATTCACTTCTGTACAGCGGCATTTGATTAGCCTCGCTAATAATTGTATATTCCGCTGGAAATTAGCGATTTCAAGGTTAACCCGGCAGGCTTATGTGTTCTTATAGGTGTCATAGAAACCGTTACATCTCCCTTAGTGTCAAGGTGAAAAATATTATCTAAACGGAATAAGAAAAAGAAAAAATCACGCTTTATATTAATATCTAAAAGTTAAAAACAGAAAAACGAAAAACGTACCCCTCTATGAAATCAAAGTTTGCGATGGCAATTTAATTAAACTGAAACTTTGTGAAATTTTTATTAATTATTTTTAAATGAAACGACAAAAAATTAGGTGACGAAAACTTACTGACGGCGTAGTCCAGCGGTAAGGCTCTTGACTAGCATTCCGAAGGTCGCGGGATCGAATCCCGGCGTGGCAAATAAATTTTATTTGATTAATTTGTTTTATTTCACAATTTATTCATTTAAAAAATTATATATATATATATATATAGTATACAGTATTTTTGCGGCACGTTCCAGAGTGGAAGATACTCTCAGTATCGCCCTGGTGTACGACCACCATTCAGAATTGAAACGTTACTTGAAATGACATTAGTCATGTTTGGTGACCAGATCTGAATAGCCAGGTACTTCCCCACCTTCCTCTTTCCTATCTCCTTCCCCTCCCCACTACCTTCAGCCTCACTACATACCCCGATTGGGGATGCCATAGTCTCACTCGCTCCAGACGGGAGCAGCTGAGACTCTTGTGAGGTATCACTATAAAAAAACACTCTAATGAAAGGTGAACGGTGAACTAGTTTTCATTTATCAATATTTCAGTTATAAAAAACTAAATATTATGTGCATTTAAAAAATATTTTCGTTTACGCCTTACATAAAATATTTATTTAGAATAAAACAAATTTAAAACATATTTTTTACCTTTCAAAAAAAAGTTTCAGTTTTCAGATGCGTTTAGAAATATTCTATTTATTTGCATTTTACTGCAAAGCGGAAATAATCTGATCATCTGACAGAGTATGCTCGGGGCCTGAGGGGTTAAAACAATGATAATTATAACTTATAATAATAATGTAATTCTAGGAATGCCTTGAGTTTGTACGTTGAAAACAAATTATGAAAACTTAACAACTTGGCATAAAATCCACGTGATATTGTATTCGTTCTTCTAGTTATATACACGGTATCCGGATATTTGTGGAACAATTTGTGGGAAACAATACTAATTTTTTGTGTAGCACACATCTACCGGATCTGCCGGATCTGCCCAGATGATGGACACTACAACGATGTCCGAAACGTTGGCTAAAGAAGGAGGTAGCGCAACACGGCATAACACCCCAAAAACAAATAACGAAAATTCTTTTGGCCGTGAAAATCTTAAAACTTATCGAACAATACTAGTGAACCGCTACAATATTTTGCAGACGATTTAGTGGGGTAACTTTTTATGATCCGATCATTCATTTTGAGTACTTAAATCGAATCCAAAGTTGTAACTTTTCAGTAAAATTTGAAAAATTTCGTCGAAATACCGTTTTTTTTTAAATATTAACTGCCGTCAGAGCCCATGTCATTTTTGAGGATGCTCTATGTAGTGTATTTTTAGGAGGTATACGGTATACCCGTAATACACGAAATATTGTAACCAACGATTCCTAAGCAAATTTGGAGTACAAAAAGTTGATGTCATTTTGCTGTTGGTAGGTTGTTTATATTTTTCAATATTTCATATTTTACGTCTCCACTGATCACACTCTAAATACATCTATAGGTATATATTTATAAAAAAAAATCTCTTGTCACGGTGTTTGTGGTCGCACTCTTTCGAAACGGCTGGACTGATTTTAATGAAATTTTGTATGTTTATTTGGTAGGTATGAGAATAGGTCTTAAAAAATATTTCATACAACTAGGTGATTAGGGTGTCTCTATTATTTTTATTTGGCATCAAAAAATATATTACTATTTTTCATTTTCCAACTTTTTACAGACCAAACAATGAATACGTCCGTTACTTTAATGAAATACATTGAATTGAGAAAATGAAGGGTTGGTGCTTTTAGTTTTTATTGGCGGTCATCGTCTACAGCGCTTCATTCTTCTTTCTGTCATAGATCCATCCTCACACACTTTACAACACCTTCGTTATTTTTTTTATTTAACAACCAAAATATTCACTAGAAATAAGTTATATGGCAGAACAACGTTGCCGGGTCAGCTAGTAATTTCATAAAAACTAAATTATTGGTTTACTAAGTATTTAAAAAATACATATATTTATAAGATATGTAGTATGTTTTAAAATACGAAAAGGTAGGTACAGATCTGGTTCCAAAAGTTTTGACAAACTTCGGGAGCCAAAAAGAATTTAAAAAAGTGTTTTATATAATATATGGGTTCTCTCTGTATTGTAGATTCAACAGTTTCCCGTTTGTTCTATTAGTTTTCAGACTCCGTGTATAAAGGCGACCTTACGACCGATCTCTCAATCTATCCATACTTTACTTATCAATATTATTTCATTAAATTTTCCTTGTATGTTTGTCTTGAAATTGTCGGAAGGAGGGTAAAATGTTCAAAATTGGAACTCATGTACATTACATAGATATGTGCTATTAGTATTATACCTTGACGGCCTCCATGGTCTAGAGGTAAGGCTGACGACTAGCAATCCGAAGGACGAGGGTTCAAATGTTCAAACGTTCGCAAACAATTTTTTTTCAATTTAATTGTTATATTTCACAATTTATTAATATAATTTTTAGTTTTGTATATCGAAGAACCTTTGCTTTTAGGATTATCCGGAATTTAAAAAAATCACTATTCATTTTATTTTTTTAAATTAAAGTCCAAACTAAGCGCGCTTTATGTAAGTTAAGCATCTACGGGAGTTTTTTTAAATTATTTTTATGTGAATAATGCACAAAAGTTCCAACTTATCCCGTTTGGAGCCAGTGAGACTCTGGCATCCCTAAATGGGGTATGTCGGGAGGCTGAAGAAGGTGGTGAAGTATCTGGCTATTCAGATCTCGTTCCAATTTTGAATGGTGGTCTTACACCAAGGTGATACAGGGAGTAGGTGAAGTATCTGGCTATTCAGATCTAGTTTCAATTCTGAATGGTGGTCTTACACCAGGGTAATACTGAGAGTATGTTGCACTCTGGAACGTACCAAATGTGTACTTTATATTATTTAATTGTCACATCACAAATCAATTAAATAAACCCGCGACCTACAGATCCCTTCTTCGCCCTCGACCTCGGTGGTCTTACACTCTAGAACGTGCCGTAAACATACTAAAATTAATTAATTTTAAAATAACACAAATTTATGAATCATACTTATTTGCGCACGCCGCGATTTGAATCTGCGACCTTCTGATTGCTAGTCGAGAGACTAGCCCCTTGACCACGGAGCCCATCTAAGACTGATACCATATCTAGGGCTATACAAACCGTCTTCAAATTGGTCAGTAGCACAAAACACCACACAAAACAGCAAAAACCACACGTGTTTAACAATCATTTTGTGTAGAAAGAATTGATGAACTTCCCTTCACTGAATGAGAAAATTACAGCACTTTTAACGGATGACTATCGGACAACTAAAATAGTGGTCCGCGCAGAGTGGTTTATATGCCACTTTTGGCCCGTAAATTGTATACCGTACGAGAGTAAAAAATTAACAATGTTATTATTTGAAATTGTAAATATTTCATTTTAAGATATATTTTGATAATGGAAAATTTTATTTATCTGAAATAAATTCTTCTTAGAAATATCCGAAGATTTATCGAATTTTTTTAAGGATATCGCCTTTTGATATAACGTGAAGTATGGAAATTTTACATATGTTTCCTTAAAAAATTCTTCCGGAAACAATAGAAAAATCTGAAAATTTTGCTCGTAAAATGGGTCGGGAAATTTTTATGAAAACATATGGAGATTTACCATTTTGATTTTTTTTATTTCAAGTTTGATAATTTCAAAGTTGGGTGAATTTTGGTCCGGAAAATTTTTTTTTTTCTGAAAAAAATTAGAAATTTGTAAAATGTCGGAATATAGGTCGGAATTTTGTTCTTCTGAAGTTTGGAAATATACCGTGTTCAGAAATTATTATTTTTCAGATTAAAACCCCAGTAAAATAAGAAAAAACCGACATATATAGCTTAGAAAATCGGTCGGAAAATGGATCGAAAAAGGATCGGAAAATTGGAACAACATTTATCTTTTCGATTTTGAAAAAAAAAAAAATTCTGAATAAATCCACAGAGAAAACTAAGAATTTGTTGGAAAATTCTGTGATAAAATTTATCTTTTGTGATTTAGTTATGTGAAGTTTGGATTGTTTAAACCCAGGGAATATATTCGTTTTATTGGCAGCATAAGCAGGTTATCTATAATATAAAAATGAATCGCTAAATTTGTTGGTAAGCGCAAATCTCGAGAGCGGCTGAACCGATTTCGCTAATTCTTTTTTTAGAATATTCCTTGAAGTACGAGGATGGTTCTTACGGAAAGAAAAATTAAGAAAATTGTGTAAAAAATTGGATAATTTCAGAAAACCTAACACGTTTGACAGTTTGCGTGTTTGAGAATGACATTTTGCAAAACAATGATGGAATTAAATCAGGATTCTATTTTTGAAAATCTGTAAGTTGATAAATTTATTTAAAGTAGGTACTCCCCTAACAGTTTGAATCGAATCAAGAATTTTAGATGTTTTAAATAGGTACCAAATTTAATATACATAAAAAATGGAAATTTGAATAAAAATTGTAAAAGGTGGCACGCGTACTGTTTAAAAACTAATGTACTGGGATTGAATATGTGGAATGCGGGAGGAGGGTTGGCGGGACGAGGGAGCGGGAAAGGGAAGAAGGAAGGCGGGGAAGGTGGAAGGGGAATGCGGGAGGGGAAGGGGACGCGTGAGGGGGGAAGGGAACTCGAAAGGTTGGTTAGCGGGACGGGGGAAGGGGGGGGGAGTAAAGTGGGGAGAGGGAAGGAGGAGCTGACGGAATGGGAACGCGAGAGGGGAAGAGGACGCAGGAGAAGAAGGGGAGTCGGAAGGGGAACGGGACGAATTGGAAAGGACACTCAGGGAGAAACAATTTCTTTATTAAATGGCATAGCAACGCATGCCGGGACCAGCTAGTATCTTCATAAATATTATTGATTGTTCGCCCATTTCGGCTGATATTAATTTTAGAGTCCCAGGCGTTAAACAACAGCAAAATCTCTTCTTCATCTTCAAAAACGTTCTACTAATCTCAGACAAAATGCTTTTATTTATATTCAGAGCATGCAATGTATTTGATAAGACTTTAATAATATAGACATATTCTCTTGTAATTTAAAAAAGTAATTCATAGCTAACATTAAATAATTTTTTGACCGTTTTGCAAGTTATCATGTTATTGTGGTGAATCCTTTCCATTTACTTGCCATTCGACCTACTATTGTGGTCACTCTGAGTTGTAGGTTTGTACATATTATTATTATTGCTGTTCCAGTGAGAATAGATTTCTGACTCTAACTACTTTATGTTTTGAAATTTAGTAAGCAGATTATTAGTTTATATTATAGTTTATATTGTGTTTTTATATCTTTTTTTTACAATTTTCAAAGTTATATTTTTGTTAACTTCTTACGGGTATAGGACCTTACAATTACCTTAATTATAATTTTAATTATGTGAAAATCTATTATTGGATATTATGTGTATTATTAATGTTATTATTATAAATGAAAAATATCTATTGATTTTCCCTAATAATTAAAATAAAAATAAAATAAAATATCTAAGTTTTATTAACTATGTTATAATAAAGTATAGTTATTATCGTATTTATTTTATGTTGTGTATTACAGGTACATCACTTGTTGAATTTACATTATTATTATTATCTGTATTATTATTTTTTTAAATTGCTGCTTAGTTTTATTTTATTTTCGTTTTTCTTAAATGTTCTAGTTTACATTTAGTTACTTTTATATTTCTAAATACCTATCTGTGAATATTAATAATTGGTTTGTTTTTTGCCATGCTCTTATGTATATTTTGTGAATAATTTGTTTATGTTCCTTAAATAAATATAATTATATGTATTTTTGAATGTAGCTATTACTTTGTGGTTATCCATTATAGAAAAATGAAACAATACAACTTTGTATAAACCACTTATATAATGTCCAAATCCAAAATGTTTAGATAACTTAGAAGCTTTGGAAATTAAAAATCCCTTAAGAATAATGAATCTATTATCAACAAACAAAAAATATTGTCATATAGCCCAGCCATGGATTTGTTCCCCTACCCACCCAATCTACATTATTAACTAGCAACGGCTCCACCCCTACCATAATAAAACATTGTTCTAAACTGTCAAATTAGTATAAACTTTCCCTGACGAAGGAACGTTTGTTCCGAAACCGGTCGGATTTGCACATTATATAAGTGGTTTATACAAAGTTGTATTGTTTCATTTTTCTATAATTATATGTATTGAACTGGTTCTTAGAAGTAAGGAAAGTTAAATTTAAGCCTAAAAAACATTCAGCATTCTTTGGGCGATTGAACGGAACCACAATATTCTCAATGGACTGTCCAAATATATCTTTAAAATAAAGCGAGCAAGAAATGATTACACAAAAGTTAGTATTCTGTCACAGCACTTTAAATATTATTGCACAAAGGGTAACAATTATTATAAGCAATAATTATCAGCCTGAAACACTCATCCACATTGAAAAAATCTTCCGAGAAAAGATACATGACGCCAACAGGACTTGAACCCGTGCCTTTCTTATTGCCGGTCATCTGCTCTCCCAATTGAGCTATGGCGGCTTATCTTATACCCGCCAAATGATTCATTATATACTAGTGTTTCATTCAACAATTATTGCTTATTAACACGGACATATGAATATATATAGACCTGCCCTAAGTGATAAAAACGTATTATTTCCCCTCCACATGGCGCCGGCTGGAGCTCCTCCTTGGAACCGGCTCGCTCCATGGGGAGGGGATAGAGCCTCGCTTGAATCTAAAATGTGTGACGTCATCATTCTTGCCGTGAACAGCGAGAAGCTAACATCCATACATTTAACGAAATATAACGCCAAAACGGTAGCTTATGATATACAATATATCTACATATCAATGTGCACATAGCGAATGTGGGCGGTTCTTCAGTGTGCTCGTCGCTGGTTACAGGGGTAAGTAAATTATGAAACATTTGTAAAAGTGTTTTAACTAAACACGGCAACAAAATATTGCTATGTGTATTGGGGCGAGTCTTTTTGGGGCGAGCATTTGGCCTTAGCAAATATGTTTTTATCGTGGCAAGCAATTCGCGCTCCCATGTAAAAAGGTCTATTCATTCAAAGCAGATTTTTCTTTTAAGAACTAAATGGTGATATTGTAATGCGAGATGCCTATTTACTGTCAGATTGATTGTATAACGAATCACAGTCATCTTTCCCCTCTTCGCCCTCCATAGTTTGGTTTTACCCCTCATCTGTAAATTCTTGTCTATCCATTTGGATGTCTATGCTTATTAAATATTATTATTTAAAAAATTTAAAGAACTCGTCCGAGCATCGATTTTGTCCACATTTCTTTACAGTGTGGAAACATGGACACTAAGAGCAAGGTAAAGAAAACGGATAATTTCCCTCGAAGTTGATGTGGAGGAGAAAAGTCCTCCGAATTCCATGGACAGCCAGACGCACATCCTGAATCCATTCTAGAAGAGCCAGGTTATGCTTTATTTTAAATTCGCAACTTGGGAGTTATATTCGATTCAAACTTAACATTCACACCACATATAGATAATATAACTAATAAGGCTTTAAAGATTCTTGGCTTCCTTTGTAGAACCCTAACTGATTTTAAGTCCTTGGATTGCATGAAAACACTCTACATTTCATTAGTTAGATGTCAAGTAGAATATAATTCACCTATTTGGTCCCCTTTCTATAAAGTACACTCCAACAAAATAGAACGAGTTCAACACAAATTTCTTAGGTACTTAAATTTCAAACTCAAAATTCCAATAGAAAACATTAATTATTTAAGTTTAATGAATCGACTAAATTTAATTACGCTGTCTGACAGAAGAATCATTTCAGACCTAATTTTATTGTACAGAATTATGAACAACCTAATTGACAGCCCTGCCATCGTTGCTACTTCTTCATGTACCGACAAGGAATACTAGACAAAATATAACATTATTTTGCAACACATACACAACTAACTATCAATCACACTCACTTACCAATAGGATGCATTATTTAGGCAACAAGTTTGGTGGTATTGTAGATGTATTCGCTGATTCCCTTTACATTCTAAAATGCAATACTTACATTGTTTAAAGTATTTCACGGTTTTCCACAAGATTATACAAGTGGTTTTTTTTTTTTAAAAACTACTTGTATATTTTTAAAAGTTTTTTCACTTTTATAACTTTTGGTATAAATTCTATGTACCTATGTGTAATCCTCGATATCTTAAATATTATTTTCTAATCTATGTAAAAGCCCCTACGAGCGTATATCAACAATAAATAAATAAGGATCTTAAGATACTTTGGACACATTTCTGAACAATTTCATTTTCAAACTGAGAACTCCGACTTGAAAAAACTCATAGTCACTGGCCGCAGTGTTTGGCAGAAGAAACGGAGAAAGTTCACCAATGTGCTGCAGTGAAGTATGGTCCGGTATTAGGACGTCCTTGGCTACTTGGCTCTGCAGAACCCGAGGAGTGAAGGAACCCTGGCTACCTTGGAAAATGGAGTAGAGGCCATAATCCTCAGAAACGACTCGAGAAGAATTCGAAACAGAAAAGTGGTCCACGGGATGCAAATGTTTGGTCTTATTGGAGGAAAATATTTTTCCATGGTTTTGGACCCCTTACAGATTCGAGGTCAAAGTTGGTCGTGAGAAGGAGATACAAAATGCAATAAGAATATGACGTTATAACCATCTACGACTTGTGTGCACATCAAATAACAACTATTGTGTAATGAAATTCGCGGAATTACCCAAATAGATTTACCCTTATTAGCTCGAACGTTTGCATTAATAATAGAGATACGAGTCCAGCATCCGGGATTTCAGAACGTCCGATTTGGAAACCTTTCACCAAATTTTATTACAGAGATATATAAACTGCTTTCCATTGAATTCACCTATATTTAACCGACTATCCCTTATTTTGAGGATTCATACATATATATTTTTTTAATCGATAAATTTATAAACGTATTATTTACTTGAAGATTGACGTGCATATTATTTGTTTCAAATTTGGCTTACGTAGTACTATTTTTGGAGAATACGAAATATTATGACTTCTAAATACATATTATCCATAAGCAAGTTGATAATCACAGATATACATTAAAATCTTAACATCAATTCTTTAATACATAATCAATGATTTGTAAGAAAAATATTTCAATAATTTCGGTTTTTCGCAAAATGTCAATAAAAAATAATTCAGAAGATATGCGAGACAACTTTTGTTGAAAAATGAACATACTATGTTTTCTTTGTCGAAGTATAATACAACGCGTGGGAACTTTTGAAATAACTATAATAAATGTTTTAAAATATATTTTTAAATTGGCTACGTTTTGTCCAGCGCGATCGAAGGTATTTGCTGTATAGACCGACTCAATTATCGAGGTTCCACAGAAGTCCGACTAAATCTGGCTTCCAAGAAACTGGGCGTATTGAATAGGGCTAGCAGATTCTTCAGAAGTGACCAGTTTCTAACCCTGTACAAATCTCAAAACGCCCAAAAATTGTATTTGGGAGTCACTTCTGACCTGCAGCCCCACAATACTTGATAAACCTACTAATGTGCTCTGTCGGTCTTATTGACAATCCGTTGTTATCTGGCCGTTTGCCATCTCTGCATGCACGGACGTAATGTAGGCAATGTAGGCATGCTGAATCAGTTCTACAGGTATTAATGGAACCTGCTCTGAGGAGATGAGGTGAGGCAACATTGATCCCCGTTTCTCCGGTGCACATGCGTTAATCTTGGTGGACACAAGCGGAAAACACGTTTACAGTTGTTGATGTTGACTTTGTGAGAAGGGGTCGTTTTTTGGACTCATTTTTGTATAAATCTGTGATACGAGCTATCGTCAAATGTTCCGTCTTCCGTCATATAATCCATGCCTCTTCAAAACCCGTATTAATAAATCCCTGGTGATATACTCCCCCTGACCTTGCACTGAAAAGATAAATGCGCTCTTGTGAGATATCACATTCAAATATAAATTTGCCTGAAAGTAAAAACAGATGGAGGAATCGGGTCTGCGTCTTAGACGTGGGAAGGAGGGTTCGGAATCCTCGATACATTTTGTACTGTTTTTTTTAATCAAGAATTTATAGATGAATAAAATTTTTAAATGCTTGACCAAACGTCACATTCACAAATGAGTCTGCAACTACAAATAATGTATATTTTCACTCACAACGCGATACCGGTTTCGCAATTGCGTCATCGGATGAGTCCGCAACTCAAATTTTATATTATAGGCAGGAGACTGGGTTTAAAAAAGAGTCGAGCTTAAAAAATGGCTATAAGAGGAACAAGTAAATGGCTTTTCTCCGAAATTTGTCGCAAATGTTGATTTTGAATCCGCAAATGGAAGTATATCTAGGCTTTCTGAATATTTTTTAATTAGAATGAAGTGTTATTAGAACACGTGAATGCTTTTTTCGTGTTTTGCAAAATAGTTGCGGTCCACAACTAGATTTCCTTAATTATGTACCGAACACGAAGACAGTGTTATGTTTATGTATAAATGTATTTTACTTTTACAGCGTCTGATTTACGGTGAGAGAAACCCCTTCTTGCGTGCTCTTCTAGATGCATTTTTCTTGTTCATCAGCAGGCCTTATCAAAAGTGCTCGCAGACCGCACCAAAAGCTTCGCGGGCTGCAATTTAACTTTACTCTTTATTACAAAAGAAGGTAATTTTTCGGGATTAGTGTCCATGGCTATTACGAATAATTTTTAGAAAAAAACTTTAGATTCGCCTTAATCACTATAAAAGGAAACTTTTTGCATCACGGCTGGCGGAAAATAATGCATTTTAATTTTCAATGTCGTTAAATAAAATTTCACTTCGCGAACCGATCTACGACAGCCCGCCCGCTGCCGCCCGCCATTTTTTTACTGTTATGTTGGTATCCCTGACCTCACACAAACGATAACTAGATACTAGATACGATTGTAGCCGACTTCGTGGGATACATGATGAGCGCGTAATTATTAAAAACAGAATTAATAATATAATGTAAACCAACCTCTAATCAGGCACTGGAATGGAGACAAACCATTAAAATCCTGGAATGTTTTTTAAAATAAAGATAATATACACAAGCCCGCTACACAAACCCTGCTTTGCCAGACAAACCATTCTAATCCTGGGATGTTTTTTAAAATAAAGATAATATACACAAGCCCGCTACACAAACCCTGCTTAGCCAAACAAACCATTCGAAAACGTAGGCTGTTTTTTAAAGTAAATATAATATACACAAGCCCACTACACAAACCCTGCGTAGCCAAACATAATATTCAAATTATGTTTTTCATAATTACGCGCCCATCATGTATCCCACGAAGTCGGCTACAATCGTATCTAGTTCTCGTTTGTGTGAGGTCAGGGATACTAACATAACAGTGACAAAATGGCGGGCGGCAGCGGGCGGGCTGTCGTAGATCGGTTCGCCGCGAAGTGAAATTTTATTTAACGACATTGAAAATTAAAATGCATTATTTTCCGCCAGCCGTGATGCAAAAAGTTTCCTTTTATAGTGATTAAGGCGAATCTAAAGTTTTTTTCTAAAAAATATTCGTAATAGCCATGGACACTAATCCCGAAAATTTACCGAAAATAATGCAGGTTTTAAAAATTGTTACATTGAAAATAACGTGAATTTTGCCAGTTTACGAAATAAAAATAATTTCCAAAAAGTAAAATATTATTCTGTTATGCAGATTGAGAGGTTTAAATTTTCAGATACCTACATGTTTACTGGCAAAGCGCATAATTTCGTCTTACAAAACTGTTTTTATAATATACTAGCTGGTCCCGGCAAGCGTTGCTTTGCCATTTAATAAAGAAATTGTTTCTCCCTGAGTGTCTTTTCCCATTCGTCCCGTTCCCCTTCCGCCTCCCCTTCTTCTCCTGTGTCCTCTTCCCCTCTCGCGTTCCCACTCCGTCAACCTCACCTTCCCTCTCCCCACTTCCCCCCTCCCCCTTCCCCCGTCCCGCGAACCCCCCTCCCGATTTCCCCTCCCCCCTCCCAGGTCCCCCCCCTCCTCCTGCGTTCCCCTTCCACCTTTCCCGCCTTCCCTCTTCCCTTTCCCGCTCCCTCGTCCCACCAGCCCTCCTCCCGCGTTCCATATATTCAATCCCAGTACATTCAGTTCTTAAACAGCCCGCGTGCCACCTTTTACAATTTTTATTCAAATTTCCATTTTTCATGTATATTAAATTTGGTACCTAACATAGGTACCAATTTAAAATATCTAAAATTCTTGATTCGATTCAAAATATTAGGGGAGTACCTACTTTAAATAAATTTTTCAACTTTTCAAAAATAGAATCCTGATTGCACAATCATTCATTGTTTTGCAAAATGTCATTCTCTAACATGCGAACTGTCAAACGTGCGATGTTTTCTGTTATTATCTAATTTTCTGCGCAATTTTCTAAATTTTTCTCTCCGTAAGAACCATCCTCGCACTTCAAGGAATATTCTAAAAAAAGAATTAGCGAAATCGGTTCAGCTGATCTCGAGATTTGCGCTTACCAACACATTTAGCGATTCATTTTTATATTATAGATTTGATTGTTTTGATTGTTTTGTTGTCAGAGAGGCCCGCAAAAAAAATGAAATGAATTAAGTACTTACGGAAATTTAACTTTAAAATTCAACACTTACGGCTCTGGCGTCACTAATTCGAAGCTATATATTGGAAGCGGCGGATGCGTCACATGCGGGGGAGGGAAGTGTTTCGATATTATTATTATTGCTAGGACGAAGCGGCCACCACGTCAGCTGTCAAAGGTTAAGTAAGTTTTTTATATAAATGCATAGGAAAATTATAAATCAATATCTAGAAAGTTAAGACTAGTGTGCGTTAAACCACACGACTTAAGTATAACTAACTACAAGACAAACCTCACCCAATGAACCCAGGTATCCCTGCTAAGTTACCAAACGTAGCGAACGGGGTGACCCATGACCTAGGGGTGACATATGATATTGGGGTGAAATACACCATGGGTTGACCTACGACCTTGGGGTTACTTACGACCTTGGGGTGACATCGATTACCGTTCGAATGAGATTTTTCGTAATAATCACCACTTTTTGTAACGCATTCACCAGCTTACCCCCCAAGTCGAGCGTGCGTAAGTAAGTTTTATTTCAAAAACATAACAACTTAGATCTTTGTTAGGTAGCAACATTTATTCTTTATTCTTCCTTACCGTGACCATAACACAGCTCAACAAAAAATGTATTTCTTTTTGTTGTCCTGGATATCTCTGCGGATTGTTATATTACCAAGTACCCAGTTTACGGATATATTCATGAAAGTACTGAATTGGGTCTAGTTTTTATGATTTTGGCGTATTTTGTATCATCATTACATACAAAAAGAAGTAAAGACTCTCCCGTTGTCTGAACGCTTAGATCTTTTAAACTACGCATTGGATTTTCATGCGGTTTTCACCAATAGATAGAGTGATTAATGAGGAAGGTTTTAAGGCAAATATTTTTTTATTTTGTGTACAGTGGTTGATATATATAATATATGTGGCAGCGGCAGCGGGCTGCGGGCGATAGGCAGCGGGCTGGCAAGCGGGCGATCTGGATTTGATATGTATGCAAATTAACAGATGGCGTTGGTTATAAAGGTTGGGTAATTGCGTTGTCTGTAGATGGCGTTGTGTTTCGTTAGTCATAGCAATATGCGATTGGGTCTGCTAGTTTAAAATAATTAGCAGTGTAAGTTGGCTCTTCAGGACTAGAGTTATTAATAGGTGTTTAATGTTTTTGGTGAAATTCGCTTTCTGCGACATCAGGCGACCCCCCCCCCCCCCCCCCCCCGCATGCCTCGGGTGGAAAATTCTTAACTGTTGGTAAAGCCAATGTTCTAAATGAGCCGTTGTTAAGTAGAGAAAAATTATTATTCCGTCACTACATATCAAGTTAGGTATGATGATTCTCCACCTGAGGCAAGCGGTGGGGGGGGGGGGTCACGTGATGTCGCAGAAAGCACATTTCACCAAAAACTAACCATCTATTATTAATAACCCTAGTTCTGAAGAGCCAACTTACACTGCTTATTATTTTAAACTAGCAGACCCAACGACACGTTGCACTGACTAACAAAACACAACGCCATCTACTGACAATGCAATTACCCAACCTTTATAACCAACACCATAAGTTAATTTGCATAAATATCAAATCCAGATCGCCCGCTTGCCTGCCTGCTGCCTATCGCCCGCGGTTCGCTGCCGCTGCAACATATATTATTTATTTAAACCAATTTACACAAAACCTTGACAATTATATACCTAAAAACCTTCCTCTTGAATCATTCTATTTTTTGGTGAAAACCGCATGAAAATCCGTTGCGTAGTTTAAAAAATCCAAGCGTACAGACAACGGGAGCGACTTTACTTTAATACTTTGTAATGCTGATATAAGATGCGCCAAAATCATAAAAACTAGACTCAATATTCCAAAATCATTTATAGTTTCATAAATTGTAGGCATTAAATGATTCAGAACCACTTTCATACCAAGGACAACAAAACCATTGTTGACCAGAATTCTTCTTTTGAAGTTGAGTATTGTTTTATGGTTTTTATTGCAAAATTATTAAGAATAATTAAATATTACAAATTACTTTGTCATGGTTATGTTTAGTTGTAGTTTGGTGAAATGTGTGTTGTAATGGGGATCTTCAAAATCTACTCTAGTTTGTATGTGTACGGTTATCCTAGTTTTTTAATGCGTTTATTAAAATATCGTTTGAATATAATTTGGTAATTGGTATTTGGTACCCATTGTATAAAATACATTCCGACAATATAGAAAGGGTACAGCACAAATTCCTTACATTTATTAACTTTAAGCTGAATATTCCAATTAAAAATATTAACTATGTCCTTTTGATGAAACAACTCAACTTAATTACGCTGTCCGATAGGCGAATCATCTCTGATCTTGTACTATTAAACAAAATCATTAATAATTGCATTGACAATCCTGAAATTCTCGCCAAAATAAAATTTTACGTACCGACCAGAAATACGAGGCAAAGTGCTACCTTCTTCTGTGACAATTTAAAAAAAAACTATGAAGCTCATACACTTATTAATAGATTACATTATTTTGGCAATAAATTTGGGAATATTGTAGACATGTTTGCAGATTCCATATTAGTTATAAAACGAAATCTTTATAATTACTTTAATGCAATGTATGATTTTAATTTTCATTAATTTTATTTTTCATTATTATTTTAATCATTGTGTATTTTGTACTACATACCTGCCTAACTGTTATTATCTATCTTTGTAAAAGCCCACTAGCGCGTAAATAAATAAATAAATAATTGTTTCAGAGGCATTAATTACACAGCATTAAAAAACATAGGAGTTCTGATGGGGACTCACATAAGCATAATTTTCGAAGTTGCCTTTTGTGATATGATGACTGCTTTTGTAGTAGAATCGCATGAATTCCCCCTTCCGACAAGATCACAATTGTAAATGAGATTGGCCTAAGGCGTAATAAATTTCAATTTATATCTAAAATGTTTATTTTTGTTAGTTAGTTAGATAGTATTTTTTTAGATTTGTTGCTTAAATTTTAAACTTGAGAGAGTTTAATTTAAGTTTTGATCAATAATTATTTCTACACATTTTATTTATTTATTTATAAACGCTCTTTTTCGGGGCTTTTACTTTACAAATTAGTAATAAGAAATACCTATACAGTATTGTACGTAAATGAACTGCCTCAGTAACATTATTTTATATTTGTTTGAATTTGGCAACCACCTCTGATCTGGAGCTCCAAAATACCTGAAAAATACCCTCGACTGCAGAAACGGGCGGTCCGTTTGATAGATTCTCCCATCTTAACAGACGGATTGCAATTTTTAGAGCACAGGCGTCGGGTGGGAATGCTATCCTTGTTCTACCGGTATTACAATGGAAGATGCTCCGAGGAACTAGCATCATTGATCCCTTCGGCACCGGTGCATAGTCGGGAAGCACGCCAAACGCGTGCCCAACATTTGTACACAGTTGACATTTGTCACATGAGAACAGGTCGTTTCTTCGACTCAACAGCTTGGCTGTGGAATGATTTGCCGGCCTCTGTGTTTCCTCCTTCCTACAACATGGGTCTCTTCAAGACCAATGTTTATTCCTTCCTCTCCTCAAAAAGATCCTCCACACAGCACCCTGATGACATAGGCCCCGAGGGAAATTATTTTCCTCAGGGTCTCCTGTGTAAGGTTAATGTAAAAAAAAAATATATATATATAGAAATTGAAGATGTCCACTAACTTGGTATAATTGTTTCCCTCCAATTAATTAGTATTCTGGGCAAAGAGGAATACATATGGTAGTTACTCTCAGAATTCCTACACTGAAATAAATCCTGACTTTTAGTATTCCGTAGTGGAATCCAGAAGCTTATCAATTCAAGCAATACCGGACTATCAACTAAATCATTTATAATTTTATTTCGAAATACCAAGTCAGTGAAAATTCTCCTGTCTGACAATTTGAGCATATTCATATCATTTAAAATAGTGTTGTAGTTCAACATAGTTGCTGGAATACCCATTGTTGTGTGTTGTGTTGTCCTTTCTCCAATATTTAAATTCATTTAGCATCATTTTTCCTTACTTCCAGGTATATCCTCTTTTACTCATTGTGTGTGTCACCTTTTACTAAATATTTCGTTGCATTTTTGTATACACGCTCTTTTCTCTGTTCATCATCCGTCACTTTCTCTTTTTCATGTTTATAAATTCTCAATTTCAATTCTTGCTAACTCATTCTACAAATCTAAACCCCACTGCTCAGATTAGAATCAAATCTCTGTAAACTTGCTATTCATCTGAATTAAAGTTACAATAGTATCCAGTACAAAACATAAGTATTTTTACTTGCAAAAAGGATAACCTCGCAAATCATAACCACTCCATACAGAGCCCCTTGGGTTTGGAAAACGAAGAAGTCCACATCACCTGCTCACCTTACAACTGAAAGAAGACTGTCTGGAGACCAGACACTGGGGCCCTTAACAAAAAAAATTTTTTAAAAAATTTAGAAAATGTAAGAATTTTTTAGTATTCTTTCAACAGCTTGTACGTGTATATTATCATGTGGGTTCCAAACGGGAGAATCGGACTCAAGTTGACTTCTAACATAGGTAAAATATAACAGTTTAATACACATTATATTGTTAAAATTTCTATTTAGCCTAGTTATAAATTCCAACGTTTTTAAGACCTTATTAGAAATTTCTGTTATGTTGTTAACAAATAATCATTTATGTTAATGTCTCAAGAGCATTGTTATCAATTTTTTAATAATTAAATATCACTAGATTTTTTATTCGAGAAAATCTAACTATTGTTTGTATTTCATTCAATTATGGGCAGATCATGGGACTTCTTGGTTCACGTTTTACAATGTGTACGAATTTATATGGTAAGGTTTTTTTTGACGTTATCTGTTTTTTTTTTGTGGATTTTAAATTTGAGGTATTTAGTTTTTGTGTCATTTAATGTTTGTGAATTCTAAGCACGTATTAATTATATATTCTACAAGTATTTACCCAAAGCTTTTTAAACTATTGTCTTCATGCAATAATACTTGAGGCTCTAGTGTTTGCTATATGATCTCATTTCTTCCGACAGCATTTGTGAACAAAAATAATTATTATGTATCCAAAATTACACTATTACAAGGAGTTTTGGTAATTTTTACAGAAAAAAATTATGTACAACAAGAATATGTAAGAATTAAAAAAAAATGCAAATTTTGCAAAAAATAATTTTAATTTCATAAAATGGAAAATACATATTTTTACACAAACCGCCTCACAAGACTTTGCCTGTTCCGAGGTGCTTGAAATTAAATATAATGTTATTATAAGCAATAATTATCAGCCTGAAACACTCATCAACATTGAAAAATCTTCCGAGAAAAGATACTTGCCGCCAACGGGACTTGAACCCGTGTCCTTCTGATTGCCGGTCAGCTGCTCTTGACCACTGAGCTATGGGGGCTTATCAAATACCCGCCAAATTATTCAATATATACTAGTGTTTCATTCAACAATTACTGCTTATTATATTATTATATTACAAGAGCAGCTGACCGGCAATCATAAGGACACGGGTTCAAGTCCCGTTGGCGGCAAGTATCTTTTCTCGGAAGATTTTTCAATGTTGATGAGTGTTTCAGGCTGATAATTATTGCTTATAATAATTGTTACCCTTTGTGCTTTGCATAAAAATCTTGTCTAAACGTTAGTTTATAAATTAAAAATAATAATAAATATAATGTTGATATCATAAAACTTAGAAAAGGAGATAAAAGTTCCTTGTTATATTACGGAAGTAGTGAGTATCTAACCGCAGTAGAATAGCCTGTGTCGACTATTCACGTTTGTGTTTGAGATCTGCTTTATTTATCAGTTGAATGACTTTTTCAATTGATTTTTTAAAAAAATGCAGCAAGATTATAGCACAAAGTGACTTTGTCAGTACTTGGTATTTGTCTTTGGAGTCATGGCTTGGTGTGTATGTCTTATTTCTTAATTGCGGTGCAGTATGATGACTTACTTTGTTTGCTTGGAAAGGGAAGAGATGATGTTCTGAAAAGCAAAAGGTATGGTATGTGGGTAAGAAAAAAGACCCAACCAAACTGAATACTTACTTTTCAACAATCGAATTCAAAAATCGTTTTAGGAAGCTTCTATTGTGGATACTTAGTACTTTTCCTACTCGTGCTTACTAAAAACAATACAAGCAATTTCTGTATAAATGTATCTATTCATTTTAACCAGTCTAGAAACATCACCAATATTTTCTTTTTATTGTAGGTATTTATTTTGGAAAATCAACTTTTTTTCACTGGTTAAAGAAAGTCAAGAGCGCCTTTAAAATTCTGTATATTACGTTACCAACACTTCTTTATTTGAAACTAATAAAATATTCATACAGATTTTTTCCTTACATTTTGAATAATCAACAATTCATTATGGTGACTAGATTAAACTTGCCTTAGGGCCGTTGTTCCCAACGTTTGGGTCCATCACTGAGTCTCCGATCAAAGTGATTTATTTAGTAACACTCTATTCGCCTGTTGGTCGGAGAGTTGCTTTGGGAAGAGTGAGGGTGCGCATTTAGGAGTGTTGATCCAAAATATCATCTCAACAGTTGATTAGTAGGATTGGGAGCAAAGGTCGTTCTTCAACAAACTTTCATTAGCGATGGCTAAGTGAAGTAAATAATTACATTTAAAGATGCAATAAGATTAAAAGTTAAAATGCGCCCAGGATCGATGGAGGAGTGATGCAATGGTGCTATTTACTTAGAATGATTCGTTATCTGCTCTTTCGCAGGCAGTAATTTAAATATTTTTGAATGTAGCTATTACTTTGTGGTTATCCATTATAATAAAATGAAACAATGCAACTTTGTATAAACCACTTATATAATGTGCAAATCCGACCGGTTTCGGAACAAACGTACCTTCGTCAGGGAAAGCTTATACTAATTTGACAGTTTAGAACAATGTTTTATTTTTTTTACCCTAATAAAACATTGTTCTAAACTGTCAAATTAGTATAAGCTTTCCCTGACGAAGGAACGTTTGTTCCGAAACCGGTCGGATTTGCACATTATATAAGTGGTTTATACAAAGTTGCATTGTTTCATTTTACTAATTTAAATATTTTAGGAAAAAAACAGTATTTGCAAGTTACAAGGAGAATATATGACCCAAATGTTATTGGTAGAAGAAGTCGGGGACGCCCGAGGAAGACATAGCACGACAAAGTGACTCAGATACTTGAGTCGGTCCATGTCGGAATAATAGAAGAGCATGTATGAGACGATGTATGAATGTGAACGAGGCAAGGAGTGTGTGCCAAGATCGAGTTGTTTGGCGGTCCGTTCTCTCTGCCTACCCCTGGGGAAACGGCATGATGGTTAGTTCAGTTAAGATGTTTTTTTTAGTAGTTCTACACGGGAGGCCCTGAGGAAAATAATTCCCCTCAGCGTCTACGTGATCTATGGGGATGCTGTGTAGAGGGTACTTTGAGGAAAGGAGGGGGATGAAGATCTGGGAAGGAAAAACGTATGAGGAGTGGTTAGGAATCTGAGGGTCAGTGTCTCCAAAAGTGGCGACGTATAAATTCACTATCCCGAAGCGCTGTTCCGAGAGAGTCTTGCTGGCGAGGTCGAAAGTTCTCCCTCAACCATTCTCTCTCACTCAAATCGATCCGGCCTGCCACGCAATTGGCGGGAGGGTGCACCCACCTCGCCGCATGAACCCGGGCACCCCTGCTAAGCCACCAAACTTCGCAAACCACATGGAGTGGCTCATGGCAGGAGTGTTGGTTATCCAACAAATGGTTCACGGGACGGCGCTTCCCATACCCACCTGTCTCTGAAATTGAAGAATGGGAATGTCGGGGGAATATATTTTGACACGTTAATGAAAGGAAAGATAAGTCGGTTAAAATAAAAGAATATAGCACGATCGAATGAATTATATTAATTGGAGACAAATGGCTGTTTTACAGAAGAGCACGTATGAATGTGAATCAAGCAATTAGTAGAAGTTCGATCAAACGTCGCAGCAAATAACTGGGATAGTTCCTATCATGAAACATGCCTGAAAGAAAAAAAAAATGCGTAAGATATTTTTTATATGCCAAATTTGAAATTTGAATACTTCTCACTGAAATTTACATAAATTGCCTAATTTTATAAATATGAACTATTGTACTCATCGAGCGATGAGTAATGTCGATGTTATTATTAATATATAATCAATCTAAAATACTGTTAAGGGATTTAAAAAAGTTTCAACGTCACGATAGTTTGTTTTCAGCATTAAATATTATAATTTATAGTGCACGACTCCGGCAAATAAATACTATTTAAAAATATTATCCTCGCGTATAGCACCATGTTGTTGAAGTGGGAAACTTTTTCAAAAATGGTGGCTAGAGAAATTCAAATTAATCGGTTCCCTCAAATTTTCGTGTATGCTGGGGGGGGGGGGAGGTGGCTATAAATAGCTCTTCAATTAACCTCATGAACGACAAATTACCCCTTTATGTTTTTGTATCCACATTTGTGTAAACAAAAAGGAAACTAGATTATCTGAAAAAAAAGAGCTAAGAAACGAATCCACTTTTTAGTGCTGACTGCCTCATTTCGGAGCTAAATCTAGATCGAAAGGAGCGGAGTTGGTAACACCGATTTCAAAGATCGCGATCTCTCGCTGATAGTAGAATTCATAGATATTAGTATACAGAAGTTTGGTTTTTCAAAAAAAAAATACATTCCTCTATTAAAAACATAGACAATGCGAGTAATCTGGGTTGTGACCCAAGGTTCGTAGAAAATGCATTTAACATGGTTAGCACATTGCGGGGGTAGTGCGGTGATTGACTAAAAATTCGTGTCGTAGCTTAAATATCATGTTCTACTGGGAGATTTGAAAAACTGCAATAATAATAATAATAATAGATATTAGTATACAGAAGTTTGGTTTTTCAAAAAAAAAAATACATTCCTATATATATTTATTACATTACTATTCATTAATATATAAGTTTATTCCAGAATGTATGCAGGGAAGTGCAATGCAATACATTCCATATTTTAAAATAACAAAAAAGATAAATAATAAGTTAAGGTAAAAAGTAAATAACAACACATTAATTAAATAAAATAAACGAATAAGCATGAAAAATGAAACTGAAAAAAAAACATGATGTATATATCAAACACTAAAGTGAACGTAAATAGCCGTCTACGGAGGGTATTTCATCGTCTCCCGTCTCCAGAGGGTCATCAGGGGAGATTCCATCCAGGCAGTCATGGCGGTGATGATCGCATTCTTCGAATGGCGCAATCTGCGCCATAAACTTCCCATGCGGTGGCGGAGAAGTGCACGGAAAGTATGTACTCGTGCCTCCAGGAACATTTCCGTAGCACTGCAGTATCTCGGTAGGCGGAAAAGTTGGCGATAAGCGTTATTGTAAGCAATCTTTAAATTATGCCATTGGGTTGCAGTGTAGTCAACCCACAGTTCTGATGTGTACAATATGTATGCAATAAGCAAGTGGTAGTTTTTTTTCTTTTTGGAAGCGACCCGACGAGTTTTTTTTTCGAAATAGGTTCGCGTGAGCTAACCTTGTTAAAAGCATTTTCTACGAACCTTGCTTGCGATCAATATACGGGTTATGTTTCAAGCCGTGCTCAGCTCGGCATTCCAAACAAACCGAGCTTAAAATCAACTGATGTAACGGGCGATATTAATGACTCAGAGAGGAATTTGGGGTACGTTACCTTTGGTGACTTTCCACTCATGATGCCTTCCAAGGCCGAGGGACAGTCTGCAATGGGCACACACTTCCCTGCTTGCCAGTTCTCTGTCCTGCAAGGATCTCCTGCAACATGTTTCACCGCATTAAATTCAATAATTCCCCTCAAAGTCTGTGTCATCTATGGGGATGTTGTGTGGAGAATCTTTTAAAACGAAGGAAGGAGAGGAAGTTCTGGGAAAGAAAAAGTATGAGGGGTTTGTATGAATCTGGGGTCAGTGTATCCAGGAATGACGGATGAATGAATCCATCCCGCTGCGGTGCAAAGCGATGGATCGAGAGAGTCCTGCTGGAACAACCAAATAATCTAAAAAAGCGGTCTCTCCCGATCCGATATTATAAGTGTAGACGCATCCGCCACCAAAATCCGGACAAACCTCACCCATGAACCGGGCACCCTTGCTAGGTCACCAAACGTATATCGCCGCTCACCACTTGGGGTGATCTATGGCAGAGGTGGGAATCAATAAATGGTTCCCGGGGCTGCAGTACCCATACCCGCCTCACAAATAACAAGAGTGACTAAGAGTTTGTCCAAGTTGGAGTCCTCAGTTTGTCAAGCACCGTGTCCAAAGTATCTTATGATAATCACGCATAGAATATGGGATTATAGGATGGGGAGCTGCCTCAAACATTCACATCAAGCAGCTAACTAAAACGCAAAAGGCAATAACAAAAATAATCCTAAAACATAAAAACTCCATCCAGAAAATTTTTTAAAAACTTTAATGTTTTCAGAATTTTTAAATTATACTCAAAAACGCAGTACCTACTCAAATTTAAAGAAAAACATGAATACTTTGCTGACCAACACACCTACACTACACACTACAAGGTCAAAATCCTCACAACTACTGAACATCCCGCAATTAAATACATATTTTGGCCAGAAAAACCATAATTATATAATGCCCTTCCAATTGAAATTAAGAACACCATGGACATACAAATGTTTAAAAAAGACATCAAATTATGCTTAAGTAAGCAGGAAGATGAGCAAATCATTAAAATTATGAAGTAACCCCAATTCAACCTGCAGACAACAAAAATAAATACTTTTATTTTATTTATTTATTTATTTACGCCTATTTAGGCTTTTACATACATATATATAACAATATTAACGAAATTATACTTATAAATAGTGCAGGAAACTACTGCTTAAAACACTTGCACAAAAATAAATACAAAGTAAAAATATTAGGTATTGAATTTGAACCAAACAGGATGTAGGTACAAAATACAAAAAATCCGAAATAGTTTTTTTTCTTTCAGCCAACAAAATACTGTCAATGTGTTAGTCAATTTTAATAGCTTTAGCAAAATATTCCCCTATTTGATGAAAAAAACTTCAATAAGGTATGCTTATATAATAAAATTGATGTACTAAATATATCAACAACATCGGAGTATTTGTTACCAAGCTGTTGAATCCTTTGCATAGGAGTATAATATTGACTTGTTGACTTAGAATTGCTACAATAATATGGTAGGTACTGTCTTGTGACTGACCTGCCTGGAGTATGAAAAGAAATTACATATAATAAATCAGGGGTATCAAACATTGAATTTATGATTTTATACAAACAGGTTAAATCGGAAATAATTCTACGATCGGATAATTTTATTAAATTTAATGAACAAAGTACGTTATCGTAATTTAGGCATTCACTAGGAATGCCCATTTTAAAATTCACATATCTTAAAAATTTATTTTGGATTCTTTCAATCGCATGTGAATGAACCTCATAATTTGGGGACCAAACCGTGGAATTGTATTCTAAATGACTCCTTACGAGTGACATATATAATGTTTTTACAGTATTGACATTGTTGAAATCACTAGATATCCTTAAAATAAATCCCAACATTTTCAAAGCTTTATTGGTTATTATTTTTATATGCTTGATAAAATTGAGTTTCGTGTCAAACCAAATTCCTAAGTCATTGATTTCCGAGACCGATACTAACGACATATTGTTAATGGAGTAATCGAAAAATATTGGATTCTTTATTCGATAAAACCTCATAATTTGACATTTGCTTATGTTAAGTTGCAAGCGGTTATCATGACACCATATAATAAATCTTAACAAGTTATTTGACAATATATGGCAATCATTAATGTTTCTGATTGCTTTAAATAATTTCAGGTCGTCGTTATTGTTTATTTTGTGAAAATCAAGAAACTATAAGATGAGGAAATAAAAATCAACACCCATTCAGCAACAAACAGTCCGCCTCGGAACAGGAATACCTAGTGAGGAGGACTGTAAACAAACCACTTTACTTGTATTTTTACTTATTTTGTAATTTTACTTTATCTTATATTGTCATTAAAATAATAAAAAATAAAAAAAATATGTTGTAGGCAGATAGTCGAAGTTGAAAGTCTATTGTGGATGGCTGCTCAACCAGAATGGATACATTTGTGCGACATTACACTGTTTACTTATTTACTTCAATTTTGATGAACAACCAATTGAATCAATTGAAGAGATTACACGGTTCAACCAAATTGATTCACTTTGGTTGAATGGTGCAGAAGTGAAAAGGTTTACTGTATAAAGGTTTTATATGTACATAAATGTGAGCTCTGGCGTTATTATCCGACTGCGGTGAAACGTTGATGAGTTGCAGTGAGTCCGTGGAGGTTTCTATATATATATGTGAGCTCTGGCATTATGAAATTTGTACACAAAAGTTGCAATAGGTGGCGCGCAAGTTGTTGATAAAATCAGTGTATTTTATATAGTTTATCGGCAGAGAGAAAAGGGAGAGCGGAATGCGGGAGGGGACAAATGAGAAAGGACACGCAGGGAGAAAAAAATAATTTTGTGTGGCGTTGCAACGCATGCCAGGAACTCGCTAGCAAAATATAAAAAATAGTACAACAATATTTCACTCACCAATAGTTCCACTTATGGGCACAGGGCGGATTTTTTTAGGTTTTGTAATTCTTCTAGAAGAAGAAGAACACGTATCCTCGTCAGTAGCGTTGGAGTGCAGACAGCACACAATGGTATGTATTCCGGATAGACCGCACGGCTGTAAATATAACATTTTGTTTTTCATTAGCTCCACACGAAGGGCCCGGTAGAAAATAATTCCCTGTCAGATTTGGGTAGGTTCTTTAAGAAAAGGGTATGGCCAGGGGAGACGGACGTACAAATGCATCCCTTCCACTGCGGTGCAAGGTGGGAGGTCAAAAAGGATTTTCAACTGAAACCGAAACTGAATCTTCGGTATCTATCTCAGTTTCGGCCGAAACCGAAACCGAAAAAATCTTTTGTTTACTAAAATTCGGCTTATTTTTTACACTTATACACATTATAAAGGAAGGACCTCATAAATTGAGTATTTTAATTTTAATTGCGTTTACAATCACAACATTTTTTTTAAACATTAACTCCACATGAGAGGCCTTGAGGAAAATAATTTCCCTCAGGGCGTATGTCATCTTTGAAGATGCTGTATAGAGGGTCTTTTTGATGAGAGGAAGGAGTGAAGGGTCTTGAAGAGACCCGTGTTTTAGGAGGGAGGAAACATAGAGGCCGGCAAAACGTTCCACAGCCGAGCTGTTGAAGAACGAGTCGTAGAAACGACCCGTTCTCATGTGACTAATGTCAACCGTGTACATATGTTGGGCGCATGTTTGGCATGTTTCCCGACTACGCACCGGTGCCGAGGGGATCAATGGCGCTAGTTCCTCTGACTATCTTCCATTGTAATACCGGTAGAACAAGGATAGCATTCCCACCTGACGCCTGTGCTCTAAAGATCGCAATCCGTTTGTGCTAGGAGAATCTATCAATTGGACCACCGATTTCTGCACAGAATCGAGGGTTTTTTAAGGTATTTTGGGACTCAGACCAGAGGTGGCTGCCCAATTCAACAGTGGGGCGCACTTGCGATTTGTACAGTGTTAGCAGATGTGTACTATTAAAGTATCTGCGGGCCCTGTACAGTACGCCCAGTTTTCAGAAGAATTATTCTACGGGCTGCCAGATTTTTTATTCTTTTGTATTATGTTAATGTAAGTACTTGCATAGTGCTTTCTAACCCCGTTTGCATGGACATTGAAGGGTGTAGAGTCGTTAAAATAAATGTAGCTTTGTTCAATAAAATAGATTCTTGACGTGTGCGGTGAACGAGGAAACTTATCGACTTGTATATGTCGACTTATCTTCATGTGTACATATATATATATATATATATATTATTTTTTTAATTTTAGTACTTATAACAACATACTCTCTGTACCTATTTGCATTTTACAATGGCACTCTCCAAAATTCAAGCACGAGAAATGTTTTCTCTTTTGAATTGGGTAGTTTCGTTAAAAAGAAATTTATATATTGTAATTAGTTTTAAGAGCCATATGTTTTTCTATTAATCTGTATATGTATGTATTTTTTTTAAATAATTTTTTTTTTTTTAAAGTTTCCTTATAACGCCGTTGGGAAAGTGGTGGGGTTCCCTTTCAATAGTACGCCCAGTTTCTGAGAGTCTAAAACTCTGGCTTCGATGGAGCTCACATACTTGAGGTGGTTACTTAGAGTTACACCAAGCACATCATAGGAGGGACTGTTCGGAAGATTACTTCCGTTGAAGGAGACTAGATTTTAATTTTCATTTACACGTGTTAAATGAAATAAATAAAAATAATTGAATTTGTCATCGCGTAAACTCACAATACAAGCACGCCGCGCCGGACCGGTTGATGATGGTGGATGACACACGAGTCACGAATTCACCCGAAGTCAGGCAAACGACACGCAATAATTCACGAATGCAGAGTTTCGGGGCGGTCGAAGGTTCGGCAGATTTTCTGCCGAAACCGAAACTGATGCCAAAACTAGATTTTTTTACCGAACCTTGCCAAAACCGAAACCGAACCTTTGGTCGGTCACTAGAAATAACACAAAACTGCACAATAAAAATGTCATGTTATTATAATAATAATATTACTATTTAACACCTGGGTCCTTTACCACAAAACCTTACAAGTGGAGCGGAGGTGAAATGTGTATTTTGAGCAATATGATTGGTCAATTTTTGCACATCTCTGTTTCACTCTGCTCAACATTGTTTCTATGGAAACGCACCCTTAGATAAGGGCACTTACGACAATTTATCGCAACCAAAGATTCTACCGAAACCAAATGTATTTGAAAGAAAAAAGTGTTTAAAATACTGTATTTTGTATTTCAAATACACGACTTGAAAGTATTTTGTATTTCGTATTTTAAATACATGCGAAAAATTATTTTGTAATTTGTATTTTAAATACAGCAATGCATGTATTTTGCCCAGCCCTGCCCTCAACCCATGAAGTCTCCTAATGCAGCGTACCACTCGGGGTAACATATTTATGACGGAGGTGTTTGTTATCCAGTTAATGGTTGCCGGGGCGGCGGTACCCATGTCCCATACCCGCCTCCAAAATTGAAAAATACACTATAGATATTAATATATAAAAATAAATTTTCTTTGTTTGTCCTTATGCGCTACTAAACCATTCATCCAATTGCGGTGAAACTTAGGTGAATTGATAAGCGTATGTACACGATGGTTTCTATATATAATTGTGAGCATAATGAAAATTTTTCCTGTTTTATTCATCCCCAGGGTCTTGGGGAGTATTTATCCCCCCCCCCCCTCCATAAACACTTCTCAGGGGTCCTCTAAGGCAGTGGTCCCCAACCTATGGGCCGTGGACCAAATAGTAATGGGCCGCACTAGGGCTTGCTCAGCTGTTATTATCGTTGTTCTTATGTAAATGTAAAATTCGGGTGAAGGTTATTAATGAATGAAAGAAAATTCTTTAATTATCTGTTGCTAACTAACCAAGTAACGAAGATATTTTCAACTTTATAATCCCCAGTTGGCCGCGGTAAAATGATCAAACAATAACTGGGCCGCGGCGACAAAAAGGTTGGGGCCCACTGCTCTAAGGGATGCGGACATTTGGGCACGTTGCGGCAAGGCCGCTCGCCCGCTCATACAGCCGTTGGAAAAGTAGTGGGTCCCCTCCGATGTACCTACTATTCATCCGATTACGATGAAACTTTGGTGAGTTGTTGTGTGCACGTCTGCGAAGGTTTCTATATATACTAGTGAGATCTGGTATCGTGAAATTTGTATACAAATTTTGCAATGGTGGCACGTGAGTTGTTTGAAAAATAAGTATTTCATAAAGTTTATATAGTTTTGCGGCAGGAAGGAAAGGAAGGAACATAGACGAGGGTGGAAGAAGAACACGGGAGAAAAAGAGGATGTGGGAGGGGAACGGGGCGAGAACGAGGACGCATGGGAAAGAACATGAAGGGAGAAACATTTTCTTTCTTTATGTGGCATTGTAACGTATGCCGGGTACTCGCTAGCATAAAATAAAAAATTTGAACGTTTACTTCAAAAAAATGATTTTTTCTTTGGAAATGTGTGAACGAAAATGAGAAACAAAGTTAAAAAATACAATTTTATGGCTAAGTATATTTGTTACAGTTTCTATTGATTAACTTTTTTCTTTCTCATAAAATTATACAGAAAATAAATAAAAACCACTTTTGCGCTAAAAATGTAGCGTTTATAAACTACGTTGGTAAATTCACCATCGTCAACATTACAAATAAATATTATTTGGAGATCTACCTTAATTATTAATTACTCGTGACCCACAATCCCAGATAACAAAACCCAGTCCCAATTGCAACCGTTACTTTATTTCTGTGTCTTGTTATTTTTCGTATTTCCTTTTAGATTTGTTAGTATAATCTTTTTTAAGTGAATACCTCACAAGAGTCCTGGCTGCTCCCGTATGGAGCCAGTGAGAGCATGGTATCCACAATTGGGATATGTTGTGAGGCTGAAGGTAGTAGGGAGGGGAAGGAGATGGGGAAGAGAAAGTGGGAAGTATCTGTCTATTCAGAAATGGCTGGTCACCAAAATAATAAAAAAGTCACTTAAATATGGCTGGTGACCAAACACTATATATATATATTGTATTTTACTTAATTAATTGTGAAATAACACAAATTTGCGCACGCTGGGAATCGATCCCGGGACCGTCGCACTGAGAGTCAAGGACCCTACCCCTCAACCGCGGAGGCTTCTAGACAAGACGAAGCTTCTAGACAAGACGAAGAGGTGGTGCGAAAATAAGATTTTAGTCTGGGGCGCAATGTGAATAGGAAAGCAATCCAAGTGACTTGGTGTATTTTCACTGAATCTACTTACGAATCATTTATAGTGACCCGAGCGACAAGAATAAGAGAAGAACTAAGAATGGGATCGGAGCTTACAATGCTAACGGACACGTTAGATCGAAATATTTTTAATAACAGTTTACGAATATTTTTTCATAAAATTGCTGTGATTGTAAAAGCTTGTTATTTTCAGAGATAAAGGGAATAATCGTACCTGTGGTAAGGTGCCTTCACTGGCGGCCTCCATTGCTGTCTGGCAGTTAGCAAATGGTTTGTATACCCCCGTCATTGTTGTCCCCTCTACCGTGCAATTGCTTCCTGCAAACAAACAGACACACTAGAGTTACTGTTCAAAAAGTGAAGGTTATTGCCACCTAGCGGTATATTTTGTAACTTGACTGTTTGAATCACAGATTACAGGCTGCGGCCACAGGGCTGCACTGGTTTAAGGCTAGACGATAAAGCAGATTTTTGGAATCTTTATCATATTTATAGATTAACAATGTTGGTTGGTTTTGTTTATGTTAGTATGTGAAAGTGCAGTTATAAATAGGACAATTTCAGTTAAAAACATGCTCTTAATAACGTGGATCTCCTGTAAACAGCTAGCATTATCTAGCGAGTGGTCAAAGTGGCCAATTTAAGTGTTTTTGTTCGGGTCGGGAACAAAGTTATTGTAAAATGTGCCGTGAAATAAACTAGAAGATTTCCTACTTGAAACCATGTTTTCTTGAAGTCTTTCTGCTCAATTACCCATTTATAACAGTTACACAATACAACATGACGCTGAATATTCTACACACAGTCTAGAATTAATATGCGTCGGTGGAATATTTCAGGGTTGATGCTTGCTGGTCTACGGTTTGAGTTATCTTCAAGAATTCCTAGAAATTAAATTGCAAACTCTTCAACGAGCCATTCGTATACCGCCTCAATGACCCGCTGCCCTTGACTTTATTGTAGTCATGAGGGACTATGGAAATCAACCAACCGTCGCATCGCCTACTGGATTTGTAATGAATTATGATTAAGTTCTGGGTAACGTACCTTCCACAATTGTCGACGGAGGGCAACAGACGGTCTGAGCATCTAAATCGCATATCTAAAATCAAAAACAGTTTTGTTATTATTTATATCATTGAAGTGATAGCTTTTATCAATCAATATTATTTAAAAAAATATTCGAACAAAATTAAGATTTTATTAATATTTTAAATACCATTTAAGAAGTTAATTTAAATATAAATAAAACTTAATTTATATTGGGATATTTTTTTTATATAATTATAATTTGAATTTTTAGAAATTTAATTAAATAAAATTCCCAAAAATTCAAATAAAAAATAATTAAAATTAATTACTTACAGTAAAAAGTAAATATTTTATACAAAACAAATTATAACTTACAACGCAAGTAAGAATCGTGGCTCCCTTATCAGGCACAAGAGCCCCTCTTTTCTGACCAGAAAAGACCTTTAATTTAATATTTTGTAAAATATATGTGTATATAATATGTAACTCATATTTTTTATATTACAATAAAAAAAAAAAAATTCGATATTGTTAATATCGAGTTCTGAAAGTATTTTCGAATGTATTTTAGTTACAACTGTTTCGATGTGTAAGGTAATTTTCAAGCTGTGGTGAAGCCACTTACGGAGGACTTATTTATTATATTTTAAATGTCAATTTTTTGAGAATTTAATGTCAAGGTTGATTTATTACCGGTTAATCCAATTTGCAGAGACACTAATTGAGAGAGTGATTATGTGGGATTCAGAATCTTTCCCTTTGGTTTCCCTTGCACTAAGTGTAAGGATTTTCTTAGTTGATTTAGAATGGCGTTATTTTTATGACTCATTAAGTGCATTATATTGTTTAGGTTAGGTAAACATACTAAGTAGTGGGGAATACATAATTTTCCTTACTTTATTAATTAGCGTTATGTTGGGGTCATTCGTTCGTTTATTGATTTCTAATTGTTCAAGCAAATTTAATCTAAGACCCTTTCGTTCTACATGTAATGGTTTTGGCGTATTGTTTTTAAGTGAAGCATGATTATATGATTAACCGGTAATAAATCAATTTAGACACCTTAAAAAATTGACATTTAAAATATAATAAATAAGTCGTCCGTAAGTGACTTCACCACAGTTTGAAAATGACCTTAAACGTCGAAACAGCTGTAACTAAATTACTTGTAGAACTCGATAATAGCATTATCACATTTAATTTTAAATTTCTAAAAAATAAAATTGAGTTCTACGAATTAAACACAAAAACAATTAAGAATTAATCAATATTTAAAGATTAACTTTAAAATTTTATGAATTATGTTCAAACTCTGTGAAGCAACTGACTGTTTTTGATGAAAATCTGTCTGATTTAGCATTAGCGCACACAAAGTTGTGATTTACACTAATTTATAGTCTATATCCACCTACTAATAAACGTATTTTTAATCATACACGACTGATAAACATCCATTAATAAACGGTAAATTATAATGAATTATAAGAATTCACCAAAGTTTGGTAATTAAACATAACATGATTGAAGCGATTTTACTGTAGTGGCTAATAATATTGTGAGTGACAAGTTGCATTAATTGTTGCGTTAATTCCTATGTTATTTTACATGAAGGATGAAACCTTACCTGTGGCAAAATTCCTTTATAGGCATCCACTTTTGCGGTCTGGCAGTTGGCAAATGGTCTGCACATTCCCGTTTTTCCTGAATCCACCATTGTACAGTTACTTCCTGTAAGCAAATAGACACACCAGGGTTACACAATATGACAATGAAGATTCTACGTGTAATCCAGAAGTAATGTTTGTCAGTGGAATTTTATTTATTTATTGTATGTCAAAACCAGCGTTATTGATTTAGATAATAAAAATCACATAAATTGATATTATACGTGGTACCAAAGTGTAAAGATGAAGTGGATCGTTATACAATAAAGAGACAGAGAAAACAGTTTTTGAACTGCAGATAGCATAAAATATATAGCAAAAAATAGAAATATGGGTGTATTTAACATGTTTATAATTTGTAAGTACTAATTACATTACGAAATAGATTTAAAAACAAAAAAACACACATCAACATTATCGTCAGATCTTCTGTTTAAATATTAAAATCAGAAAACTTTAAAAACTATATATACCATGTATATTATTTTAAGAATAGAAAAACAAATTTAGGGACAAATAAAATTAAAAACAAACATAAATAAAAAGTATATAAATAAAGAGTGAGCTGAAAAATAAAGAATAAAAATTCACAGGCAAACGCAAAACTCTGTGTTCAGTTTGATGGAAAAAATATTTACCATGACCCCCATCCCCGCTATCTTGGAGTAACTTTGCACAGGAGCCTGAATTACCGGAAACACATGGAAACAGTGGGCAAAAAAACCAGGACAAGACTAAACTTAGTCAATAAGCTGGCTGGTACTAGCTGGGGATGCGACGCCAACACGCTCAGAACGGCATCCATTGCCCTGATTTTCTCGGCAGCTGAATACTGTGCTCCAGTATGGGCCAGAAGCGCCCACACTTCCATGGTCGACGTTCAGCTTAAAGCCGCAATGCGAACCATCAGCGGAACCTTAAAATTGACTCATCTTCCTTGGCTCCCCGTACTTGCAAATATAACCCCGCCAAATATCAGGCGAGAGATTGCAACACTGAGGGAATACAAGAAGGCGCTGCAAAAAAGCGAAATACCCTTGCACGATGATGTAGTTTCTCACCCGGCATGCCGCTTAAAGTCTCGAAAACCCTTCTGGACGGAAGGAGAAAGACTCCTTCGAACACCTCTCACCCCAGAAGATAGGTGGAAGCTTGAGTGGCAATCAGCCAACGTCAAAAACGCCCATCTCGTGCAAGACCCCACTGAGAGACAGCCTGGGTTCTCATTGCCTCGCAAACTCTGGACTGCCATCAATAGGATAAGGTGCTCCCATAGCCGTTGTGCTCATATGATGCATAGATGGGGCCTTTAAGAGTCGGCGACGTGTGAATGCGGTGCGGTGCAGACCACCGAACATGTGGTCAACGAATGCCCGCTCCATTCATTCCCCGGCGGGATTGATGAGGTCCACAGGGCAACGCCTGAGGCCCTAGACTGGCTCGCAGACCTAGATGTCCCCCTCTGACCCCCCACCATACGAAAGAAGAAGAATTATATTATTAGCTTTTGCCCCCGGTTTCGCTCGCATAGTATCAGGGGGTTTCCCACTCTGCCTCATCCACCTTCCCTATACCCACTCCCCCCCCCCCCCTCCCCCCCTCCTCCCCACTCCCACCACCCACACTCCCCCCCAGTATCACCCCTCCCCTCCTAATTCCCCTCCCCACCAACTCCCCCTCCCCAACCTAAAAGTGAAGTTAGGTAGTGTTAAGTTCTTTTAAAAAACGAATATTTTATTTTTCAGTTTAATTTGTAGATCTCCTTTTAAGTTTTAATTTTTTTATACTAAATCAATGCATCCGATACTTCGACCAAGTATATCATACGTCAATGATCCGATACTATTATTCACGACAATTTTTTTTTTTAAAATACAAAAATTTAATCTGTAGGTACGCGCTTTTAAAGCTTTCTTAGTCGTATAACGTGAAATTTAGGAAGCGGGAATGGTTGAAAAATTTGGCAGGCGAGTATGGGTACCGCAGCCCCGGGAATCATTTATTGGATAACCAACACCCCTGTCATAGGTGACTCCACGTAGTTCTCTACGTTTGGTGGCTGAGCAGGGATGTTCGGGTTCATGGGGTGAGGTTTGTCTATGTCTTGGTGGTGAATTCGTTTGCCCACCTACTGAGTGGTGGGCCGGATCGGGAGAGACTGGTTGGGGAGATCTAACCTATTTTGCAATTTGGGAGGCGGGAACCTTTATTGGATAACCAACACCTCTGCCATAGGTCAACCCAAGTGGTTTGCTACGATTGGTGATATAGCAGGGGTGTCCGGGATCATGGGGTGAGGTTTGTCTAGGTCTTGGAGGCAGATGACCAGGACATACTGAACCCCAGATTCCTACCCCGCCTTAAACCATTTTCCTTCCCAGAGCTCTCCTCTCCTTCCTCTCCTTCCTTTCCTCAAAAACCCTCCACACAGCATCCCCAAAGGTGACATAGGCCCTGAGGGAAATTATTTTCCTCAGTGCCTCCTGTGTGGAGCTCATGTAAAAAAAAAGATTGTGCTTTAGATTACACGACTGAAGTAAAACTTAACTAACTTACATCTCCCTTCTTCCTTCCGTTCGCCTCGCCCGACCGTTCGCGTCGCCAGATCACACTTTTCATAACGCTCTCGTCACGCATTCACCAGCTTACTCCCCAAGTCAAGAGTGCGTAAATGCCCGACCGTTTCCCTCACCCGATCACCGTTCGCCTCACCTGATCACCGTTCGCATCACACTTTTCGTAATTCATTCACCAGCTTACCTACTAAGTCGAGCGTGTGCAAAGAAGTTTTACTTTAAAAAAAAAACCTCTCTAGCCGGACTCTTTTAATCCATCGCCTTGAACCGCAGTGGGAGGGATGGATTTATTCGTCCGTCACTTCTAGATACATTGACCTTCAGATTCCTACCCCTTTCCTTTCCAGAATTTTCTCTCCTAAAAATACTCTCCACACAGAATCCCCAAAGAAAACGTACAACCTAAGGGAATGTTAATGAACGACGTAAAAAAATATAATTTTTATGCTTGATATTTAAGCTTTCTTTGTAAATGTATTAATGTGATATTAGTTTTTAATGAAAAACAAAGAAAATTAGCTGTCCACTGCAATTGTTCATAAATTAAGTTTTATTTGAAAATATATCCCACTGTTTCAAAAGAACTGGCAACCGGTTGTTCAGGCGGCCGACGGTCCCAGTCTGCGTTAGACCAGATGGTGGAGAACGTGCGTCTCGAAACAAACTGTTTAATCATGATTTGTACAAATACGGGCGGGGGAATAAGGCCACCCGGTTCGGGGCATGTGGAATTTTTAGATGGTTAGTATAGGGATAAGACAGGCACTAGGTACCCATGAATATCGCGGGTTTCAGCAGGGCGTAGCGAGGGGGGGCGGTCCACCCTGGGTGCCACCCGACAGGGGGGTGACACTCGACCGTGGAAAAAAAATTACGAAGAATATTGTCACCATTGTAAACATGAACACGGTCTGTTATTTTCTTTCATATGTTCCCCGTGGAGTGCCCCGAATTTTGTGTCTAGGTCTTTTCATAGGCGAACGTAGCCTATATTTGTGGAGAAATCTGAAATTCTCTAGCCACCCCCTCCCCCCCCCCCCTTCTAGGATGGACCAATTTTATGGAGTCGAAATTAGCGTTTTGAATTTTATTTTTTCTGAAGTCAACTTTAATAAGGGGGGGATGTCACCACGCCCCGGGGGCTGACATCTGCCCCGGGTGCAACCCATGCTAGCTACGCCACTGTTTCAGTATAAACAGATATATAATCGTTTTTTTTCAAGTATTGAATTCTAGTTTATAACAAAATGAGTTAAATAAAATGGTTTAATTTACTTTAATTATAAAAAAATTCTGCTGTATAATTATTATTGCGCGTGGCAGCTGTTTCACTTTCAGAAGGTACAATCAAACATTTTAAAACAAATAAAGAAATATTTGTAGCAACCAGCCTTTGCTACGTCACGCTTTGCCCCCGAACCGTATCGATGTTTCCAGAAGCGGCGCCTGTGTTCAAATATGTGCAAGCGAAATTACTAGAACTCCCGTCAGCCGTCTGGCATGGACGGTACGCGACTGAACAGTAGGTACCTAGTTCATCGGAACAGAGCCGCGGACCTACCTACCTCTCACGCATTCCAGAAAAGGTACGAACCATTGTACGCTTGCAATGCACAGTTCTAGCGCTTTCGAGTAACTAGCCGAGTGATGATTTACTACCAATACTCCACTCGTCTGGCCATATAAAACGCGCCCAACAACAGCGAAAGGAACAGTGTTCGTTCAACTTACCGAGCAGTCGCCTCTTCTATCCGCAATCAACCTTGACCCAATGTGTAACTTCGTTAGTACTATTTAATATCGTAAGACTGTTACGCTGACCGTGTTAGTGGGATTACAAATTATAATTATTGTAGGAACTCATTAAAGGTTTTTTTTATCACGCAACCTCGTTGTTCTTCATTTAACCACCAGCCTACACTGAGTACCTACATATTCTAATTTCAAATACCAATTAAACTTTAATATTATGAAGTGGGTGTGTTTATAAAGTATCTACTAGCTGGTTCCCGGCATGCGTTGCATTGCCATATTCAAAGAAATAAATTATTGCACTCAGCAAGTCCTTTCTCGTGCGTCCCCGTTCCCCTCCCGCATCCACTTCCCCTTCCGCATACCCTTACGCAATCCCCTTCCACCTTCCCCGCATACCCTCACAGCTTTCCCACTCCCCCGCTCCCCCGTCCCACCAATCCCCCTCCCGCGTTCTATACATTCAGTCCCAGTACATTCAGTTTTTAAACAGCTTGCTTGTCACCTATTACAATTCTTTTAGTCAAATTCTCATTTTTCATATATTACAAATAATTTTTGTATATTATAAGAACAACCAATCCAAATTGGTAACTACCATAGGTACCTCTTTAAAATATCTGTAATTTGAAAAATCCATAGATAATTCTTTTGTTACAAAAAAAAACAACTAAACTCACATTCATCAAACGCGTGAACTGTTAAACGTGCGAACTTAAATAGTCGTTAAGTTTTATGAAATTATCAAATTTACTTAATTTTTATTTCCTAAAGAACCTTCTTCAGAGTATTCTTCGTATATGTATATATATATATATATATATATGGAAAATATTCTTACCTTGCCGTTGTGCTCCCACGAAAGTTGCCATTAAGAAAACCACCAACACAGTTTCTCGGAAATATCTCATTTTGAAAATAATTTTGAAACAACAATTTGTTTTTAAAAAAATCTCTTGTTAGCTAGTACCTCTCCAAGAATTAAAACGAACTTCGATTCAACGAGCGCCGCATTCATATTTATATCAGTAAATATATTTGCAATCGGGGTCATACAAGAGATAACATTTGATCTCTCATACGAGTGAATAACTCTCCTAACTCTTTATGAGATGACATGAGGTAAATAATGTCTCTGAAAGCTTGTCTTCTTTGCCGTATATGTAGAGATGTGTATATATATACAAATAATTATTGTAAGTTGAATACGATATCAACTTTGACGGCCGGCGTAGTCCAGTGGTAAGGTTCTTGACTGGCACTCCGAAGGTCGCGGGATCGAAACCCGGCGTGGCAAATAAATTTTATTTGATTAATTTGTGTTATTCCATAATTATTCATTTAAAAATATTATATAGTATATTTGCTGCACGTTCCAGAGTGGAAGATACTCTCAGTATCGCCCTGGTGTGAGACCACCATTCAGAATTGAAACGTTGCTTGAAAATGGCTTTAGTCGTGTTTGGTGACCAGATCTGAATAGCCAGGTACTTCCTCACCTTCCTCTTCCCTATCTCCTTCCCCTCCCCACTACCATCAGCCTCACAACATACCCCAATTGGGGATGCCATAGTCCCACTGGCTCCAGACGGGAGCAGTTGGGACTCTTGTGCGGTATACATGTAAAAAAAAAAAAAAAAAACGATCATCGTTGTCAGTCTGAAAAATGTAAATGTAAAGCGTTTAACCAGCCAACGGCCGAAAATCCACATTTCGTCAAAAGTTGTTCTTACGATCGTGCAGGGTGGTTACAATGAGAAAGATTAATTATTCTCCGTACCAGCTTTTTAAAATTATAACTTAATATCGATTTTATTTCATTCCAAATTTACTTAAATTTATACCTACATCCAAAAATGCTGAAAGGCGTGATGATAAAACTATTAAAATAATGTACTTTTTGTAATTATTTTTTGATCATAAGTATATATCATTTTTCAATAATATCTAAGTTAAATATGTTAAAAAGTTTAAAAGAATGCTAAAAAAAATTAAATATATTAGTGTGTAAGTGCGCAAATAAATACACAAAGGCACCAATTTTCGTCAGGAAACACATTTACGTATATATTTTTTAATGATTTTATTTAAACTAAAATTAAAATTGTAAAACATGCGATACCCAGATAATGTATTGATTTATTTTACTGCATGATTATATGATTTGAAATGGGTGTGGTATAATACATAATATTTTTTGAAAATTTAACAAATCTGCCAACGACCTATGGTATAACCTTATTATATTAAAAACTAGCTGGTCCCGGCATGCGTTGCTATGCCATTTAATAAAGAAATTGTTTCTCCCTGAGTGTTCTTTCCCATCGTCCCGTTCCCCTTCCGCCTCCCCTTCTTCTCCTGCGTCCTCTTCCCCTCTCGCGTTCCCACTCCATCACCTCCACCTTCCTTCTCCCTACTCTACTCCCCCCCCCCCTTCACCGTCCCGCGAACCCCCCTCCCGAGTTCCTCTCCCCCTCCCAGGTCCCCCTTCCCGTGTTCCCCTTCCACCTTCCCCGCCTTCCCTCTTCCCTTTACCGGTCCCTCGTCCCGCCAACCCTCCTCCCGCGTTCCATATATTCAATCCCAGTACATTCAGTTCTTAAACAGCCCGCGTGCCACCTTTTACAATTTTTATTCAAATTTCCATTTTTCATGTATATTAAATTTGGTACCTAACATAGGTACCTATTTAAAATATCTAAAATTCTTGATTCGATTCAAAATATTAGGGGAGTACCTACTTTAAATAAATTTTTCAACTTTTCAAAAATAGAATCCTGATTGCACAATCATTCATTGTTTTGCAAAATGTCATTCTCTAACACGCGAACTGTCAAACGTGCGATGTTTTCTGTTATTATCTAATTTTCTGCGCAATTTTCTTAATTTTTCTCTCCGTAAGAACCATCCTCGAACTTCAAGGAATATTCTAAAAAAAGAATTAGCGAAATCGGTTCAGCCGCTCTCGAGATTTGCGCTTACCAACAAATTTAGCGATTCATTTTTATATTATAGATAATCATTTTTTTTCTCAAAATTTAAAACATGCGAATGCTAGATAAAAGAACAATCTTTCGAAATCTATTTATATTTTTTTGTGGAAAAGAGTCAATACGTCTAAAATCTGAATTAAAAATGACATATTTCTGGTTTTCTCTGGTAATACCCTCTGAAGGCAAAGGAATGAAATGCCAAACCGATTTTTTAAAACAGACGCAGGACATATGCAACATTTTATAAACAGCTTAATAGGATTATAAATAATAGTAGTATTCGAATACTGACGGAAGGTACCCATGCTAAAAATTTTAAACTTAATCAAGAAGAACTTGCTGGTGGAAGCCGAATTAAAGTTATTAAAGCAACCATTAAAAAGGTTTACCAAATCAAAAGTAATTCCAGATGGAAAAAAGTTTTTAGTTCTGATGTGTTCCCAATTCCTTTACTATTATTGTTAATTGTGATTTCTTCAACCGATTATTGTATTATTACAAAAGAGCAAGGACTAGAAATAATAGACGTTAAAAAAGAATTTCGGGAAAAAAATATTCAGACTGTATTGTCAGATCTTATGATATAACAACTTTTGTGAAAAGGCCATCAACATAGTTGTGATTCTTGGGAAAATAAATATACGAAAAGCAGTTCACTATTTCAGCATTCAGTTTATTGGTCTTTAAAATTTATAAGTTAAGAGGATGCCTCCAAGGAAAAAGTCTAAAAACTATCCAAAGGATACCTTCAAATAAAATATGGCGTTAGGACTAAAACCAAAGTAGTACAAAAATAAAATAAAAATTTCTTTCAATATCTCTATCAGCCTTCCCATCTCTCGGAAAGATACTACCCAGATAAACAAACTCATCCACCTGCTCCAAGTATTCATCATTCACAACTATGTCGCACACTGTTTTCGTACTCTCTCTTTCAATCACCATGACTTTAGACTTACTTATAATATATTCTTTATATTTTATGAAATAAAAAAAATAAATTAAAATAAGATTCAAGACCATTACGCTTCCCGTAAAATAACAGATATAATTTTTTTAATGAAGAATAACCACGCCCATAAGTTAATATACCATCTAATTCAAACCATCCTAAATTATAAATAAAAAAACCGTGTGCAGTTCATACGCGGTAGAAATAAAACTTATCCCACCCACACAATCTCAACCATTAGAAGACTTGAAAAGTGAGCTCATAATCAAAGCGGCCAATGCGGTAAGGGTTCATTCTATATCATACTCTCGCAGGAAAAATCCTATAGACGTATGTGTTTGTCTCTTTTTAGTGTCGTTTCTGTTTCATAGAGTTAAAACCAAAAAAAGTTTCACTTCAAAACTAAGAAAATTAAATCTTTCTGTAGGTACTTAGGTCCGTTCATAATTTTATGCAGGAATCGCAAATATTTTATGTTGACTAACTTTTGAAAAAAACTTTAAGTTGTGATAAAAAAAAAACACTGCCCTATTTCCATTACATTTGATAAATGAAATATTTTTTGATAACAATTACTATTTAATTATTAATATTTTTTTATAAAAAGCAACACTCAGTATCCAGAGGTTCATGGGGTGAGGTTTGTCCGGGTCTTGGCAGCGGATGCGTCTGTCCATCAGCTGCATGGCAGGCAGATTCGGGATAGAATGGTTGAGGGAGTCCCTTTGACTTCTCCAACCGAACTCTCTCGGAACATCGCCTTGCACCGCAATAGTAGGGATGGATTCATACGTCCGTCACTCCTGGACATACTGACCCCCAGATTCTTACCCACCTCTAATACCCTTTTCATTTCCAGAACTTCCTCTCCTTCCTTTCACAAAAAGACCTTCTACACAGCGTACCCAAAGATGACATAGGCCCTGAGGGGGATTATTTTCCTCAGGACCTGATAACTGTTTTTCGAATCATCGTTTGCAGATTAATAATAATAACAGGAAGTCAATGTGGTAAGGAAAATTGATAATATTGATACGCATCATTTTTTACCGAAATAACAACTGATATCAAAATTGACTGACAATGCATTTGTTTGTGTAAAACTCTTGTCATTAAAACTGTTTGTTTTGGTAAAGCTGTTGCCAGCCAACACTGTTTGCGATCAAATTAAAAAGACTAAATATAATAAAATATGTACATTGAATTCCTGACAAATCAGTTCCAATTTTGTAAATGGCAACGAATTTTGTATTCAACGTTTTATCTGAATATAATATGGGTTGGTACTTTGCTTGTCTGGATTTTACAAACATTCAGTTTCGATTTCGAAAATGAAACTTAAATTCAAAGCAAGATTTCTATTCTATTCTATTCTAGAGTTCATTGATTAGGAGTTACAAATAGAAGCATTATCGAAATTTTTATTTTTAATACCTTTGATATATATTACAGATGATTAAGTAGATGATTTTTCACACATCACAAGGCACAATCGAAATAAGTATTTTTAATGACCCGTCAAAAATCTATATTTTAAATATTATATAATATGTAGGTACCTACCTACTTAAGCGCATGTTTGTATTTTTCCAACTTACAGTTCCAATGTTGAAACTGAAACTAAAATTCAAACTGAAACTAAAAGCACAATCGAAATAAGTATTTTAACCTCTCCGCAACGTAAGCAGATATAAGCGTTAAAAATAGGACAGCAGTCAAGTACAATAAGCGTGTTTATACGTCAGCGCATGTGTTTCCATAGAAATCTTAACTCCGCTATTGTTTTAGTTACATCCCTAAAACAAAAAGTAAAAGGTCGATAATAGATCAAGCTGCATATTTCTATCAAGTTGTCTATGGAAATAGATAACAGGAATCAGCTGTCAGTAGTGTAGTTTACAAAAATATTTACCCGCTCAAATTTGCTACCGGCAGCTCCACCGCGCTCCACATTTTAAATTTTTATTAAATATTTTTAAATGAAATAATAAAAAAGTGAGGTGACAAAAGTGTTTATTACACGTATATACAATAGAATAAGTATTGTTGTTTACATAATCTGTGATTTTAGTACCGTTTTCACATAAAAACATCATGTTAGTCATTTTTACCTATTTTTAATGTTTATTTCTAAATTTTAATATTTACAAATGCTAATATTTATTTGATATATAATAATTTGAAAGCCTATTTTATAACCTTTCTAAAACAGTTTTTATTATTCGGCTACATTCAGAAATGTTTCATTTAAAGAGCTTTAATTGTAAAGCGGTAATAACAAAAAGTTTTCGTAAAATGTCATTTCGTTTAAGACACCAAAAGCGAATATTCTCGAAAATTCAGAGGAGTTTATCTAGGTCAGATCCCTAAAAAATCATGGGATATTATAATTTCAATTTCAATTTTTATTATTACATTGTAGGAAGGTATCTTATTTTTCGATGTACGTTTCCAACATTCAGTTCCAATTTTGAAAATAATACTGCAAAATTTCTAAAGTTCTATGAACGTGGTAAGAGACCTGCACAATAGGGTGTATCGATTGTTAACTTTTTTTTGTTTTAAAATTCCAAGTTGAAAAAAAGTTGCTACTAGGTACCACAACTTACCACAAAAAGTTTTGGATTTTTTTTTTAATGTTGAGGTCTGCCGCACAAGGTCTAAAGTTTTAATTTTTTACGAAAAATACCCTTTTTTTTAATTTTAAAAAATAAAATCGTAACTTTTGTGTTAATTCCAAGTTAAAAAAAAACAGCAAAATTAGGGCACAAAAATAAGTAAAAAACGATTTAAAAAAAAAATGGATTTTAGGTCTCCCGCACTAGCCCTAAAGTTTGTTAATTTTGATGAAATTTTGTATTTTTGTGTTTATGAACCATTTTTTTAGTTTAAACCACCGGAATTAATTGTACTTTTCTTACAGAAGTCATGAAATGAGACTATATATGAATTATGCATATTATACATAATTCATATATACATATAGTAAAAATATATACCACATATTTACTATATATATAATATGTGTTTAGATTTAAACCCAGGACTCAAACCAATTATGAAGTTGAGTTACCATCAAAGGTTGGATTGCGATCCAAGAGTTGTCTGATTTGTTCGCTAGATGTCGATAGAATCATTTCATTTTTTGTCCCTTTCTCACACAACAGACAAGGTAAATATAGATGTACGAAACCTTTATAAAAAGGCTTGCATCAGTAAAATTGACTTACTTCTTTACGAAAACTTGCACTAAGAATTTAAAATACTACTGAAACCTTGTCCGTTGGGTGGGGAAAGTTATTGTCGTCAGTTTGTAAATATTCAAATCATAACAATAAAAAATCAAGAACTTAAAGTTAAAACCAAAAAGTGCTTCATTTATAAAAAACCAGTCTACCCAAAGAAATTCTCCTGAGTGAAGACCTCCAATTTTTACATTTGATCCTTCGAGCCGTATGATCCCACGAGCGGATACGATTTTTTCGGCTGAATGCGATCCTGGGAACCAGATCAAAAAATCAATGAAAGCCAGACATGAACCAGCAATAAACCAGGAGAATTCTGATGAAGCGGATCCACAATACGGGCAAGTGACCATCCTTAATTATCCATTTGATCCCATAGAAAAAACAAATTCGGTTAGACCACTTCGGTATTTTATTGTTGTTGATATAAAAAATCGCAACGGGCTAATTGTTACAATTGATATTGGCAAGATTTTTTGTGGCTAGCTATGATTATAGTGTCGCAAAAAACATAAAGATCGGAGTTTTTGTGTTTTCATTGGTTTGTTTTTGATGTTGATTTTTCGATACTGACGGTAGAGCAGGCGACGAGTACGAAGTACTGTCGTTATTTATTTGCAACTGAAACTAACAAGGTTTTTTGTGGCTAGTCATATGATTATGCTACCGCAAAAAACAGAAGGAAAATTATTATAATACATGAAATATATTAATTGATTATTCAAACAATCTGAACGCGATCGTTGGGCGTTGGTTTGACTTCCGAAGTGTTTTTTCCAGTCGGTAAAGCAGCTTCTTTAAAGTCAGATCGCGTCGCGAACTTTCATAACAAAATAATAACAATAGATTTTCTTTGTTGTTGAATACATGCATCTAGTGTTCTAGTGTTTTGTTAAAACAAAAGGAACTATCTCGAGTAAAAGACAGTGCAAGTTTTTAGTGTTTAACCGTGGTTAGGATTGGGCCACTCCAGAACGATCAGTGAGTATTGTTAAATTGATTGTTATTTACGAAAATCATGGATTTAAAAGTGTTAATTGCCCAGCGCGGCATATGTAAAGCCAAATTAACCAGATTCAAAGATTACTTAGAGAACAGGGAGTTATTACTTTCTGAGGTCGAAATACGCATTCAAAAATTCGTACCATTACTAGACATCTTCGAAGCGTTGCAAGAAAAAATTGAAACATTATCGCAGGATGAATTAGAAAAGGGGAACGAACGAGAAATGTTTGAAAACTCATATTATAGTGTATTGGCAAAAGCCAAGGATAGATTAAACGAAACCGGTAAAATCGTCCGTTCCAAAAGCGTCAAGCTCCCAATTTTAGAACTACCAAAGTTCAGCGGAAATTATGAAGATTGGTTACATTTCAGGGATGCATTCATTTCATTAATTGACAACAACGACGAATTAGATGTTATTCAGAAATTCTATTATTTGAAATCTTGTTTGTATGATGATGCGGCAAGACTGATTGCGTCCTTACCTACAACTCGAGATAATTATTTCATTGCGTGGGAAATGATCACGGATAGGTTTCAGAATGACAGGGTAATAATAAATAAACATGTTAATGCATTGTTTAAATTGCAAGAAATAAAATCAGAAAATCATGTGGCATTACAAAAATTATTAGATGAAGCCCAGTTGCACCTAAAGGCATTAAATAATTTAAATCTACCCACTGAAAGTTGGGATATATTATTAATTCATATTTTGTCAAATAAATTGGATAGCGAAACCAGAATGCGCTGGGAACAATATCCAATAAAAAATAAAATCCCCACTTATGAAGAGTTTATGAGATATCTATACGAACGAGTGCAAGTTTTAGAATTCTCAGCACCAAACGACAAGCGACAGAATCAGGGATTTCCTTCCAATTTTAAAAAGGAAACTTATGTTTCGTTATCATCGCAACATTTAAAATGTATTAATTGTAATCAAAATCATAGAATTTATAATTGTCAAAAGTTTTTAAATCTAGGAATAAAGGATAGAATGACAACAATACGTCGTTTGAAGGCTTGTCTGAAATGTTTGGCGGTAGGACATAAATTTCAAGATTGTAAAAGTAAATATAATTGTCGCAAGTGTGGTGCGAACTTACACAACACTTTGTTACATTTACAAAATGAAGATAAAATGCAAAGTCATCAGGGAAGCGATACTTCTTCAAAAGAACCTCTTGTTAACAATGAGTGCATAAAACAGGATAAACCAATAAATAGTAAAAAGAAAAAAAAACAATATAAAAATTTGTACGTTGAAAGTAAAAAAAAGTGCAATAACAATTTTACGTTGAACAGTATCAAAATTTCCAGTGTTAAAATGTGGATAGCAATAAAAACTTGAGTGTGGTAGGGAGTGATATAAAAAAATAATAAAACAAAAAAGGATTGTAGATCCATATATTTAAGAAAAAGGGGTGAAAATACTTAAAAATGAACGTTTATAAACCAGGATAGCCTGCTGGCTATAATTGCAAACTGCATAGATTTATCTGGAGAGACATTGTAATAATTCAAATGTGACAATGAACTATGGAAGGAAGGATGATTTATCTTTATTTAATTTTTTCCCGAGGAAGGAAGGATGACCAGGAAACCTGCCGCGACATGTTTGTGCTGTCTATATTATATGTTTATATGTAATTATTGTTATGGTTTCTGTTTGTTTTTGAAAAAATGTAGTTTGTTTTTCGGAATTGTCTTAGTGTGTTATGTTATAGAATAACTTTAAAATTAATTTAATGAATTTGAATTTAATTTTGAGCAAAGTCAATATTTAATTTAGGCTCATAATTGGTTTGCATAATGTTATTTGTTTAGTTTGCAGAAAAATGGATTCAATATTACAAAATAAATATCTGCCCATTTTGGGGCGGAATATGTTTAGATTTAAACCCAGGACTCAAACCAATTATGAAGTTGAGTTACCATCAAAGGTTGGATTGCGATCCAAGAGTTGTCTGATTTGTTCGCTAGATGTCGATAGAATCATTTCATTTTTTGTCCCTTTCTCACACAACAGACAAGGTAAATATAGATGTACGAAACCTTTATAAAAAGGCTTGCATCAGTAAAATTGACTTACTTCTTTACGAAAACTTGCACTAAGAATTTAAAATACTACTGAACCCTTGTCCGTTGGGTGGGGAAAGTTATTGTCGTCAGTTTGTAAATATTCAAATCATAACAATAAAAAATCAAGAACTTAAATTTAAAACCAAAAGGTGCTTCATTTATAAAAAACCAGTCTACCCAAAGAAATTCTCCTGAGTGAAGACCTCCAATTTTTACAATGTGTTTTATACCTGAAAAAAGATAGTTGAACGGTGTAAATTGTATGAGAAAGTTGTTGAAAGAAACTAATGTTATTTGCTATTACTGTTGTTTATTACAAAAGTATAAAAGTTTATAACATGTCATAAAATGTAGTATAATAACTAAGTACAAAATGTCGCTGATTACTTTCCATATGACATGAGTGGCAGTTTTCTTGTTCTTTACTATATGTATATATGAATTATGTATATATATATATATATATATATATATATATATATATATATATATATATATATATATTGTCTCATTTTATGGCTTCTGTAGGAAAAGTACAATTAATTCCAGTGGTTTAAACTTAAAAAAACATGGTTCTTATACACAAAATTACAAAATTTCATCAAAATTAACAAACTTAGGGCTTGTGCGGGAGACCTAAAATCCATTTTTTATTTAAAAAAATCACTTCTTACTTATTTTTATGCCCTAATATTACTGTTTTTTAACTTAAAATAAACGCAAAAGTTACGATTTAATTTTTTTAAATTTAAAAAAAATTTGGTATTTTTTGAAAAAAATTAAAACTTTAGACCTTGTGCGGGAGACCTAAACATTTTTTTAAAAAATCCGAAACTTTTTGTTGTAAGTTATGGTACCTAGTAGCAACTTTTTTTCAACTTGGAATTTGAAAACAAAAAAAAGTTAACAATCGATACACCCTACTACACAATCGAAATTATTATTTTTAATACCTATCGCAGACCCGTGAAAGATTACGGAATATTATAATTCCAATTTTATATCATAGGTACGTACCTACTTAATCGCTTTTTTCTATTTTTGAAAAGATTCAGTTTCAATTTTGAAAATGAAATATTTCTACAGTTTATTGAAATCCATATTACTAGATACAGGGACACTGAATAGGTCTGCGTCCTCCAATATTTTAAAGAATGAAATCCTGGTAGACTGAAGCGATCCAAACTCCAAAATCACATATCCAATGTTGCTTGTTTCTTCTATAGCGCCATGGCTGAAGCCTGAAGTAGTGCAGCAAACCCTACTTCATAACACAACCCCAATGTATCTTCAGTTTTTCAATGAAGTCATAATTGATTGAAGTAGTGTGTATGTTCCAAGGCTCTATGTCTTCAGCGCCAGATCTGAATAGCCAGGTACTTCCCCATCTTCGTCTTACCTCACCTCCTCCCCTTCCCCACTATCTTCAGCCTCACAGCATACTGAGGCATGGGTATGCCATAGTCTCACTGGCTCCAGACGCGACGGGAGCAGTTATTACATTTGTGCGTATTCACATAACATGTATGCCCGTCTAATAAATGAGTCAGCATTCTTGTTGTAGCGGAGATTCAATAAATTTCATTTTAAACAATAACTAGCGAGTTCCCGGTATACGTTGCTACGCCACGTAATAAATAAATTGTTTCTCCCTGCTTGTCCTTTCCCATTCGTCCCGTTCCGCCTCCCGTTCCGCCTCCACTTCCTCTCTCGCATCCCGCATCACGCGTTCCAACTCCACCTTCTCCCTTCCCTTTCCACTCTCCCATTTCCCGCTTCCCCCTCCCGAGTTCCCCTCCTGCCCTCCCGAGTTCCCCTCCCCTCTCCCGTATTCCAATCATTCAGTCCCGGTACTGTTTTCAAACGGCTCGCATGCAACCTATTAATTTTTATTTAGAAAATTCTCTATTATTTATAATTGAAACATCGCCAATAAGTGTGTAGGGAGGTATGTCATGCAAAAAAATTATGGGAATAATATTGTATGCCCTTTAACCCTTCATAGGGTTAAAAACAACATGCGTTCCTTTATTTCTGAGAAAATAACATTGTTCGTTCATAATTATTATTCGTGCTTACATCGGTATCTAGCATGGTAGATCGATAAGGATTGTATCAATAACCTTCGGTAATTTGTCATCATTCCCCAGCATGACTGCAGATCGCCACTGCAGTTCACGATGATTAATAGCACCCCGCACAGTAGAGTTTGGAGCGACCGTGCCCCGCGCCACTTCCGGCCGCCGCGCGGAAAAGTAAAAGTAAGGTAACGGTTCACATCGCAGTTCGCTGTGAGACTTTTCTGCGCGGCGCGGCGGCGGCTTGAATTGTCGCGGAGCACGGTCGCTCCGCAGATGCAATATATTCGACAACTTTACTGTTGTTAGTACGATAGCGATCACAAACAAGAGTTTCAAAAAGCGATTCTTTCGAGTTTCGTTGTAGGTACGGATTTTCAATCTTTTTCGACCGCAAGACATTGTACATCAGTATGTAAAGGGTATAAACACCACAACAGTAGTGGTTAAATTATCTTAAGGAAATAAATAATATGCTTTTTGGTTTTTCCTTTACTGATGTTGTTTAAATAGAGATGACTAATATGGCTTTGGTTTTCCACTAACATTGCTGATAGCGGAAAGAGTTAAGGATAAATAATATTATATTCTAGTATTTGATTGTATATTATTTCAATGCGACAGAGCTCCTTATCTCGGGTTTAGAGGTCAGAGAGGTCGCGGATATAAAACCATGATAAGGATACACAATTTCGTGCGATTTGTTAGAGTAAATTAATACCTACAACGAAACACTTATATAAATACATTTTTATTTAATATTTGTACGTTTTTAGACAAAGTATACAATTTTTATATGTAACACAGTATTGCAACTGAATATAAAAATAGCCTTTCCTCACCATAAAAAGACAAAGACTATTTTGTTTGCTGAGAGAATTCATGCTCAATTATATGAAATCGTATAAGTAGGCAAGTCAATAATAAAATATATCAAATAATAATAGAAGAGTAATAAAACTCAATACGTAAAGAACATGTTCTAAGTAGGTACTTTAAAGTAAATTCTTGGGTTTATATTTGTTTTTGTAACTTTATTTAGATGTAAGCAAATTTTTTCATACATCTAGTATTAAAAAAACATATAAAATACATAATAAAGTAAATATAGTCATAAGATTATAACGGAAAGAATACAGTTTTAAAAAGAAATACAGTTACTCTAGTTAGAAATACAAACAACAGGGTTTAAGACATACAGTTAATACAAATAAATACAATTCATAAATTTTTCTTAATGTATGTAGCACATGTTTATATGATTACCAACTTTCTAAATAAACAGCGAGTGATTCTTTTTAGGCCAGTGCAATTAGCTATCCGCGATCCGAATTATTCCGGTAGTCCCAATTTTTATATATTAGGTCCTTACATATGAAATTGGCGTTTTGCCATACTGGCAACTTTGATCTCAAATATCTTCTATTTACTCATGTATTTGTGTTTCGAAAATTATAATTCATTTGTTTTTTCCTTAATTGTTTCTTTTCTTTGCGTCACTTAGTTTACAAAATGAAAAACTTGAAATATCTCGTTATTTACGATTATGAGTTCCACCGTGGCACCAGTGCTGCAGAAACGGCTCGAAGGATTAATGATGTGTTTGGCGACGGTGCCGCAAAAGAAAACACAGTGCGGTTTTTTATTTGTCGGTCACTACAGCTTTCTTTAATCTGGCCAGACGATTACGGCAGATGTCTATTGTCAGCAACTGCAAACCATGATAAAAAAGGTAGCTGCTAAACAACCGAGGCTGGTTAATCGCTCTGCTTCAAGACAAAGCTAGACCATACACTGCACAACAGACGGCTACCAAATTAGAGGAGCTTCAATTGGAATGTCTAAGACATCCACCGTACTCTCCGGACCTTGCCCCAACAGATTTCCATTTTTTTCGAAATTTGGATAACTTCTTGCAAGGGAAAAATTCCAATCCGAAGCGCGGTGGGGCAGTCCAAACCGCCTTCAAAGATTTTATTGATTCCCGTCCGAATGGTTTTTTTAGAAAAGGGATCGATTAACTACTTATGAGATGGCAAAAGTGCATAGATAGTAATGGTACATACTTTGATTAAATAAATATATTATATTAAAAAAAAATAATCGACTTTATGTTCCTCCCGTAAAAAACGCCAATTTCATATGTTTTTTGGCTAAAGTTGCTTTAAATTTGGTTAGAGCTTAAACTCAGTTTAAATGTTTAACTTCAAACCTTACTTTAACGATTTTCGATGCAACTGGCCCTCAGTATGTAAGTGGTGTCAAACCTAAGAGTATGGATACTAGAGAGACGGCATGTAAAGTGTGCCCCTCTGCCCAAAGCATGCCTTTTCAAAAATTTTACCGAACGGTTTTTAGATGGCTGACATTGGCTTTTACACCTCGGTCGCGCATAGAGCTCACAGAAAAACGTTCATAAAACATAGAAAAATGGTCCACTGTGCCGTAAAATTGTGTAAAAGTAGTTCTTTGAAGACCTTTAAGAAGAAAGACAGTCTTACCTTTCACATGTAAGTGTTTAAACATAGCTTAAATATACATTTTATAATTTTCGGCGTGTTCATTTCAACCGCTATCGCCATGAGCCCGATGTTATCACGTGAACTCCGACTGCCAATGGGCCGAATCAGTCAACTTAAATTATAATAATTAAAAATTACCAAAATACCAAAATACTTTTATGTTTTTATTAATCATAACGCACAAATATAAAGTTGTGATTCACACATGTCATAGGTATATGTTTTTTATCATTTAGCTTATTCATTTTTTTAAATTTTTACTTTGTCTTTTTTGCACTGTTATTTTTAGATTTTCTTCCTACTAATTTACCACTCCTTTTACATATGTTTACAACGTCAATTCAAAGTTTATAATCACTGTATTGTTATGTAAAAGTCACATTGACATGCCCTCGTGGTCGAGGGGTAAAGCTCTTGACTAACAATCTGGAGGTCGCGGGTTCAAATCCCGAAATAAATTTTATTCGATTGATCTGTGTTTTCAACATTTTATAATTAAAAACATTATAAGATATATTTCCGGCACGTTCCAGGTGGAAGACATTCTCAGTATCGCTCTGGCGTAGGTAAGACCACCATTCAGAATTGAAATGTTGCTTGAAATTAATTTAGCCGTGTTTGTCGACTAGATCTGAATAGCCGAGTACTTCTCCAGCTTTCTCTCCACCATTTATTTCCCCTCACCATTTACCTTCAGCCTCACAACGTACATGCTACAGACGGAAGCAGTTGGGATTCTTGTGATATATTATATGGTATATCTCTACATATTATAAAACAAAGTTATTCGCCGCGTCTGTCTTTCTGTCTATTCGCGATAAACTCAAAAACTACCCAAACGGATTTTCATGCGGTTTTCACCAATAGATAGAGTGATTCATGAGAAAGGTTTAGGTATATAATTTGTCAAGGTTTTGTGTAAATTTATTGAAATATATAACATATCTGGTTAAGCGGCAGCGGGCAGCGGGCAATGGGCTGGCAAATATGGGCGGTGTGGATTTAATTTAACAAATGGCGTTGGTTATAAAGGTTGGGTAATGGCGTGGCATTTTTTTTACGTTAGCCACAGCAACGTGTGGCCGGATCTGCTAGTATAAAATAATATGTACATTATTTTTAAATAAATTAATTATGAAATAACACAAATTAATCAAATAAAATTTATTTGCCCACGCAAATAAGTCAAGCAGTGTTTGTTCCTATCACTTATTTTTTTGTTATCATTGTAAAACTGTAAATACAGTTCTTTTATAAGATTAATATCGAGCACTCCTTTCTTAAAACACAAGCACCAGCTTACATCAGAATAGAACGCACAAAAATTTTCACTGCAAGTCTGTTGATTTTATAAAATACGTATAAAAAACCATATTACTATTTAAATGATAAATTAAAATCTATTTCAAACTGATGAGTTAAGCAATGATAGCACCAAGGAATGGTGCCTTGAGTTACAGTGAGTTCATAACACTAGTTTTTTTACCCACTTGCACTTGTCAAGTGAAAAGTGAGGCCGATGTATTTCGACAAGCGCTTCACAAATCTTGATTTCGCAAAAAATGAGTTAAGTACGTCCTAGTAGATGAAGGTAACTTAAAATAACTTGTATAGGGAACAATAAAAATTAAACAACACATAAGTCTCCAGTCTCCTTGTTACTACCCTCTCCTCATTTCATTACTTATTTTTCAATTAAGCTATTATATTTTATGTCCAAAATGTAATAAAAAATTAACGAAAGTTTAAAAAATATAAAAATAATAATGATTCCCATTCACAGTTCGGCCCTTATCTCCAGAGCGCCGCCTTCCCCCCGCAAGCTAGCCACATTCCCCGTTTCTATCCCCTCCCACTAGACGGCTACAAATTTGGAGAGCTACATAGGTTTTTCGCTTATCCCCGTAATATTCCGAAAGTATTGCCGCTTCCCTTCAATCTTAGTTCCATGTGTCAAACCAACATTCAGAAATGAAAAAAATGCTTGTGGCTTGGTTTTAGTCGTGTTTGGTGACCAAATCTGGTATTTTCCCACCTTCCTCTGCCCCATGAAAATAAAATAATAATATTTGGATGATTTGTATAGCGCCGTTTTTGTGAAAAATCGCTGTCATCGCTATCTCCTTCCCCACCCTACGCCTTTCAGCCTCACAACAAACCCCAACTGAGGATGCTATAGTCTCACTGTCTCCAGATGGTTGGGAGCAGTTTCAATTTTTACTTTAAAAAAATAAAATTAAAAAAAATACCACTCCATAATATGGGTATACACTTTGTGTTATATTGACTATAGAGATGAATACCAAAGTAAGTAGTATCTTTACTGTCAATACTTGTGGTGCAAATAAGTTGGCCAGACTTGCTTTACAAGATTATTATTTTTATACTTTCATTTCAACCGGATAAGCTCGGTTTATAACAGTTGAATATAAGCTCGGCTTGATTGGAATGTCGACCTTAGCACAGTTGGGAACAAAATGCGTATAAAGGTAGAAAGCCTATATTTATATCACCAATATTGCATGAATTGTTTATGTACTTGTATTTTATTACATTACAGAAAAAAGGTTCTTACTTTGGTACAAGTCATTATAAAAAAATAGCAATTGCGCATCTCCAGTGCCAAAATGTAAGGTTCCTTTTGATAATAGAGGTAGGTATAAGATATCATGCAAGTACACTTATTCAAATTAGAATTTGTTTTATAAATTTTGAATACAAACGGTCCTGACATTGAAACTTTAAAATCCCTTATCAAACTAATTTTGATTGATTATTGTCTTATCGATTAATAAAATCGTCAGTCCTATTCTCCTTCCAAATATTTATTACGGCAATACGTTTGAACATACCTACCTACTTATAAAAATATGAAATTCACGTACATTTCGGTAAGAAGTAATCAAATATTATTTACGTTAAAAGTCAGATTTGACATGTGACTACGCCTCGGCATCTAAAATAGGAATTATTCTGCGGTTGATCAAAGTTTGATAGGTAAATTTAAAGCACTGTTCAAACACAGCAGCTATAAAATATCATAGCACGCCAAATATCGCTTTCTATACAATCCCACCCTGTCTAGCGATTCCGTATTTTTTGTGAGATCGTTATTGGATAACGGACGTTATCTTATGTCAGTTTTGTGTGATTTTTACGTAAAATATTTTAGTTTAGATCGATTTAAACATGAATTCCTGCAAGTACGCATGATTATTTACTCATTTAATGTACGTTGTACATAGAAAACGCAAATAACAGCCATAAAAATCACACAAATCTGATAGGAGATTACGTCCGTTATCCAATATCGATCTCACAAAAAATACGGAATCGCTAGGCAGACCGTTCACACGAGCGGTTTTAAAGCGAAGATCCCCCATAGACAATACACATCTTACGCCGTAACCGCTCCTGAGGCGATATGCCAAAAGTTAAAGCCTCTTCACGCACGAATATAAACCGCGAGCAGATATCTGTTGAACCGCGAGCGCTTATGTTTCGTAGCGTTCACACGACGCTATCAAATATTTCTTCCTATGGTAGGAGAGGGGGTCAGATGAATTAGCGAGCGGCCACGAAATGCACATTTTGGTACTGAATCTGACAAATCGTTTGTGTGAGGTCAGGGATACCAACAACATAACAGTGACAGAATGGCGGGCGGCAGCGGGCGGGCTGTCGTAGATCGATTCGCGAAGTGAAATTTAATTATACGCAATTGAAAATTAAAATGCATCATTTTCCGCCGCCCGTAATGCAAAAAGTTACCTTTTATAGTGATTAAGGCGAATCTAAAGTTTTTTTCTGAAAATTATTCATAATAACCATGGACACTAATACCAAAAAAATACCAAAAAAATATGTGCATAACTCTATTTCTGAAAAAATGTCAGTTGCGAGCTGTCAACTTATTGCCTTCGATATGAAAAAAACGGTTGTTAAAAGAATATTTCGCCGTACCTCCCCATTACAATAATATTTTTTTATTTAAATTTGGTTACATCAACTAATTGTAAGTCTGATTCCCTTCGAAGAGGGTTACACCATGGTTTTAGGAGCTTCATTGGAGGTTGCCCACCACTTTCCCACAGCGTTCTAAGGAAACAGATGGTTTCCTCCTTCACCGTACTCGTCAGGACTCTAATTTTTTATTTATAAAGAAGCTACTTTGTTTATTTAAAATGACTCTAGACCCCCAATGTCCGGACATACATTGTTAGCAGGCAGTATGCGACATGTGCGTACATGTTGTTAGTTATTTATTTCACAGTATCACGTCTCATCTCCGCCACCTGATGTAGCTGAAATAAAAGTTTGTTAATATGCAGAATAAAAAAAAATATTATGATGAGATTGTTTAACTTAACCAAAGCAGCTGAGCTACAGTCACCCGGCAGTCCCGCCGAGGATAAGCGGAGCCATCAGTCCAATCGCAAGCAAGATTCGGTGTCCGCGCCCCTAAGCCGGCTTCCCGGTAGGCCCTCGAAGAAAGTGTTGGGATTAAGGGCAGAAAGACCGGAAGACACTAGGGATAAAAGAGAGCATCGGGTCACCGGAGGCAGGGCGGAAGGGCACCGGTCCGCTACGGTTGGTCTTCTGGCCCACTCATGGTGACGGGGGAGGCGCGGGCGGGTTATGCAGCGGCTATCTTGGGAGTCATCTTCTCGGTTGTTGCACGGACATAGATCTAGTCCACCCCCTTGATGGGGTGTAGGACAATACAAAAATGAGATGGTAGTTCAGTTCCGGCTCCTTGAATCATGCAAGTCAAGACACGAAAAACTTATTGATATATATCTTAGATTTAGAAAAAGAGTGCTAGAAAAATGCAAGTATAGTTAGGATACGCGAAGGTTATTGATAATATCTAGTTAAACAAAAAGGAAAAAACAAGTAATAGACAAATTTTAGATGTTAAAGAGGTTGTTGAAGATGGTACCTAAGAAAACATGATATATTATATTAATACAAAACATGATACATGAGTAAACAGTTTCAATGTGAATAAGAAAATGTAGTGCGAAATATCCGGGCAGTAGTAGTAGTTTAAATATTATAAAAGGGTGACCGTGGATGCCAGGAGCAATTACACCTGGATCCTAAACACATAATGAAGTTAAATTTAATCATCGACTCTAAGTTCAGGCCGTCTCTCAACCCAAATCCTTGTAAATTTCCTCAGGCATTCGAGATTCTCCTTGTTCGATACGAGATCCGCATACCATGCTGGTCTCGTAGTTACTTTCAGACCTTTCAACATTTCGTCCCTTGCGTCCGTCAAAATCTCACAGTGCCACAGAATGTGCTCGGCTGTTTGGTTTGTGTCACCGCACGCACAGTTTGGATGGGGAGACAGGGTCAGGCTGTACAGCCTTCCGCTGAATTCACAATGACGTGAAAGTATTTGTGTTAAGTGATGATCCAATATGATGAACGCCCCTTCCATTCTGGCTTTTTTCTGAAGGAGAAAGTCCATCTGCCCGTATTAGATCTATCCCAACGTTTTTGCCATTCATTAAGAGTGAGTTCACGCATCTCTTTCAGCAGTTGAGGGAGAGGTACTGCCCCACCTGGTGTTAGTTCAACTCCAAGATAAAACTCCCTCTAATTAGTTTTTTCTTAGTTAACAGTTCCCTTACTTCTAGATCAATGGGCAGAATACCGGCCAGAACCAGCAATGCGTCCGAAGCTACAGTCTTGTATGCGCCCGAGAGTGCCAGCAGGGGAGTTCGCCGGCCCCGTTTAAGTGCCGAGTGGATCAGTAGGTTGTCTAGGCGATGCTCCCATACAGAGGCTGCGTACGTCACTTGTGCCACATACGCTCCCCTATACAGTAGGCGAAATGCCGAAGAGCGTAAACCCCACTCCGCAGTTGAGATTCTTCTCAGTTTCATGAACAGAGCCTGGGCCCTGCTTGATATACTCTTGACATGCGCCAGGAAAGATGAAGAGCGATCCAAGATAACGCCTAGGTATCTTGCATTTTCCACAAATTGGATGTTGGAGTCTCCCATTTTTATAGTAGGATTTCTTCCTCTGTCGAGGAAGCCCTTCATAAGGAGACCCGTGGTCTTTTGGGGAGCGAAATTCAGCCTGTTTCTCTTACCCCACTCAAGGATTACTCTCAAACCTTCTTCAGCTTTACTTTCAACTTCTCTTCTGCTGTTCCCCGAGACCAATAATAATTTAGCTACAAATAACACAAAAGAGGTTACGCCCTTTTGCCTTTCCGTAAATTAATCGCACACCGAGCTTCTCATACTAGATATTGTTGGTTACAGCCAAGCAATCGTAAAATTTTCACAAAAAAAGAATGGATGTAACCATCAAAATCATCATTTTTTAAAAATAATTACATAGATCTAATTATATTGGTAGAAACATATACATTATTCTGTTGTTCATTGTAAAAATCAACGAGATAGGGGTTACCATTACTATTTTATGAATTATTTTTTTTTGTTTTTTCGACTTTCCCGAAGTAGAGGATTTGCTGGTTACGTCAATTAGCCTTTCTGCCGACGAATATATCGTTCTCCATACAATTCCTTCAGACCGTTCACACCTGAGCGCTTTATGCGCACATCAACCATAGACAATGCACATCTTACGCCGTAACCGCTCCTGAGGCGATATGCCAACAGTTAAGCGCCCCCCACTCCGACGAGAAGGGAGAAGGGGTCATTTTAACTACGGAGCTGCCAAGATCGGTGGATGACAGATGTCAAGTTGATAGATTCAGTACAAAAAATGCGCACTCCGTGGCCGCTCGCTAATTCAACTGACCCCCTCTCCTACCATAGGAAGAAATATTTGATCTGCGCCGTGTGAACGGCACGAAATGGTAACCGACGAGTTCATCGAAAATCAATTCATCGAAAGCAAATTCATCGAAAACGAGTTCATCGAAAATCAATTCATCGAAAATCAATTCATCGAATGATCAATTCATCGAATCACCAATTCATCGATAAACATTTTTTTTTTGTAGATATTAAAGCTGTCAACATTAAACACCCACAAAGGTCTGTTTAACTGAGTTAAATATGTTTAGCAACTGTCAGTTTAGTAGTAACAATGTAAAATTTATAGGTTATCTCTTCGATTTCCGATTGTCTGTTACTGCAAAAATTTATCTAATTAATTTGTATTCACGATGGACATTTGGGATTTGTATTCTGACGATGACGAAGAAATTATAGATTTTATAAGTACCTAGACCATGGAACTAGGATTGCATGGAAGCGGTATAGGCATTTCAGAACGTACTAAACCGTCAAAACCTGTGTAGCTATCTCCATTTTTGGCCGGCGTGAAGAGGGGATAGAAACGGGGTTACCGCCCAGCGCGCGGGGGCAGGGTGAGCGTTCTACAGAAAAGGGCCGAACTGGTAATGGGATTAACATTATTTAATTTATTTTTTAATAAAAAAAAACTTTTGTCAGTTTTTTTTTTCATATTTTAGGCACAAAATATAATTACCCATTGTGTATTATTTGCTGAACGAATTTCTTTATCAAAATTAATAGTTTAGTTACTTTTAACCACTTTTATTGTTTATAAAAAACCGGCATATTTCGTGAGCAATGCTCACTTCCTCAGGGTTTACTTATTTAAAAGATAAATTAAATGAAGACAATATTAACGAAACTCAATAGAAAATCTGAAAACAAAAAAAAAATCTGAAAAAAATATGGGCATAACTGGAAGGTTTTACTGACAAAGTTAAAAATAAAATATATCCTAGACTTGCAGAAAAGTCAATAGATGTCGTATATTAAAAATAAAATGGTTAAAAATATATCCAGGCCCTTTCTAGATAGCATTTAGTTCGGGTTTGAATCTTGCAATCATACATGTAGATAGCAGCCAATTAAATACGCGTCAAGAAAATGAAGATAATGTCGGTAGTTCTTAGTCAAAGTATGATAAGGTTAAAAATGACCGAATCGGATAGGGACACATTAACTCAGTTGGCAGAGTTGCGGGCCCGGAAAGCCGAAGTTCTTGGGTTCGTGTCCCGATTTAAAGGAAGCGGCAATACGGTCGAAAATGTACCTAACTTATATTATTTTTAATTATTAAATTTTGAAAACACAGATCAATCGAATAAAATTTATCTGCGCGCACCGGGATTTGAACCCGCGACCTCCGGATTGCTAGTCAAGAGCTTTACCCCTCGACCACGAGGGCATGTCAATGTGACTTTTACATGACAATACAGTGATTATAAACTTTGAATTAACATTGTAAACATATTTAAAAGGAGTGTTAAATTAGTAGGAAAAAAAAAACTAAAAATAACAGTGCAAAAAAGACAAAGTAAAAATGTTTAAAAATTAATAAGCAAAATGATAAAAAACACATACCTATGACATGTGTAAATCACAACTTTATATTTGTGCGTTATGATTAATAAAAACATAAAAGTTTTTTGGTAATTTTTAATTATTATAATTTAAGTTGACTGATTCGGCCCATCGGCAGTCGGAGTTCACGTGATAACATCGGGCCCATGGCGATGGCGGTTGAAATGAACACGCCGAAAATTATAAAATGTATATTTAAGCTATGTTTAAACACTTTCCTGTGAAAGGTAAGACCGTCTTTCTTCTTAAAGGTCTTCATAGAACTACTTTTACACAAGTTTACGGCGCGGTGGACCATTTTTCTATGTTTTATGAACGTTTTTCTGGGAGCTCTATGCGCGACCGAGGTGTAAAAGCCAATGTCAGCCATCTAAAAACCGTTAGGTAAAATTTTTGAAAAGGCATACTTTGGGAGGGTGGGCGCACTTTACATGCCATCTCTCTAATATCCATACTCTTAGACCTAGACCGTTTATAGTGATAGAAGTAAACACAAGAACAAATTTATTCGATACACTCAGTGCCAAAAAGTTTCAAAGAAGATTTCGTCTCAGTAAAGAAACGACATCATTATTAGTGCAAGAAATTGAACCTCAGTTAAATTTCAACACCATTAAAAACAATGCTGTGACACCTATGAATCAAGTATTATGCACATTGAGATTTTATGCAACAGGGAGTCAATTAATTACTTATGGCGACGTGATTGGCGTCGACGAGTCCACAGCTTGTCGCATAGTACACCTTGTTACCCATGCCATCGCTTCTCTGTATAAAAAAATTATCAAGATGCCTAATAATTCTGAGAAACGCAGAGAATAGCAGCAGAATTTTACAGAATAACGAAATTTCTTCGAGTATGTGGTGCCATTGATGGCACTCATGTGCGTTTATTGTCTCCTGGCGAAAGTATGGCAGAGATTTTCAGGAATAGAAAAGGGTAGGTAGGTATTTTTCTATCATTACGCAGTGTGTAGCTGCAGCTGATTTGCAATTCCTCGATGTTGTGGCACGGTGGCATAGATCTGCCCATGATTCTAATATAAGGGACAATTCTGCCTTGAAAAGAAGTTTTCTTCAGAGAAATTTTGACAACAAAGTATTGTTAGGTGACAGTGGTTATGTTCAAACAAATTATATGATGACACCACTTACGGATGGTACTATACAAACGAGAGGACAAGAATTATACCAGGAGTTACAAATGAAGACAAGAAATATTGTAAACAGTTCTGTGTTTAGAAAGCATCGAAAACATTTGAGGTGTAGTTTTATGTTTTGACGCATTTCTCGCGTAAGTAGTGCATTTATAACATTCTAGTTGCGTAAGTAGGTACTTTATGATGCCAAAATTGGAGGAAAGCCATTTTCATGTTCTGAGTGTTGTTTTAATTCCCCGCGAACAAACTCACTCAAAATTAAAACCAATTCTGTGTTCAGAATGCAACGAAAAAATTCCAGGTGGGGTTTCATCTTGCTAACGCGTTTCGTGGGAAACCATTCTCGTGTTTGAAATGCAGTTACAGATTATAGATGCATTTGTGCTGCCAGTATTGGAGAAAAGTAATATCACATTCTGAGTTTAGTTTGAATTCCACGCGTAGAGATTCACCCTGTAATTAAAACCAGCTCTGTGTTAAGAACGTGTGTGTGAATTCATTTGCTGATGCGTTTCTCATATTGGAAGTGTATTTATTAAATTCTAGTTGCATAATTTGTGCTGTCAGAAATAGAGGAAAGCCATTTTCATGATCTGAGTGTAGTTTTATTTCCCCGCATGCAAATTCAACCGAAATTAAAACTAGATCTGGGCTCTGAATGTAACGAAAAATTCCAGTTGTGGTTTCATCTAGTGATATATTTTGAAGGTAATCATTCTGGTGTTCAAAATGCAGTTACAAAATACTGGTTGCAGACAATGTGCAGCCAGAATTGCAGGAAAATCATTTGTATATTCTGAATGTAGCTATAATTATGAACTGTAGGCAGTAATGTATCTAGTTTTTTTATTAGTTTCAGTAAAACCAGTTTTTTGCTTTGAATGTGGGATATCTAAAAAGTCACTTGGGGATTCATAGCGTAGAAAAACCTTTTTCATGTTCCGACTGCAACTATTCATGTACTATGAAGAGAAATCTAAAAATCACACGTTTACCCACAGTGGATCAAACCATTATCTTGTCCCGAATGCAATTATACAAGTTCTCAAAAGGAGGATTTAAAAATCCACAGCACGATTCACAGATGAGAAAACCTTTTTCAAGTCCTAAATGAAACTGTTCTCAAAAGGGATATCTAAGAAGTCACTTGGACTCATAGTGGAGAAAAACCTTTTTCATGTTCCGACTGCAACTATTCATGTACTATGAAGATAAATCTATAAATCACGTGTTTACCCACAGTGGACAAAAACCATTTTCTTGTCCTGAATGCAGTTATAAAATTTCTCTAAAGGAAGATTTAAGAAACCACAGTACGATTCACAGAAGTTATTTTAAAGAGCACACGTTTGAAAGTATCTCCTACCTGCAGTTTTCCTCCGATACTGTAAACCGCAACGCAACCATGAGACGATTGCATTAAATGCATTCGGGACAAGAAAATGGTTTTTGTCCACTGTGGGTAAACATGTGATTTTTAGATTTATCTTTATAATACATGAATAGTTGCAGTCGGAACATGAAAAAGGTTTTTCTCCACTATGAGTCAGCAAGTGACTTCTTAGACATCTCTTTTGAGAACCTTTCACTTAGGACTTGAAAAAGGTTTTCTCTTCTGTGAATCGTACTGTGGATTTTTAAATCTTCCTTTTGAGAACTTGTATAAATGCATTCGGGACAAGAAAATGGTTTTTGTCCACTGTGGGTAAACTCGTGATTTTTTGTGGCTCTTTGTAAAACACAAATAGTCGCAGTAGAAACATGTTAAAGGTTTTATGTCACTGTGAGTCAGCAAATGATTTCTAAGAAGTTTATTTGTACAACATAAGTAATTGCATTCCAGTGTGGATAAACATGTGAATTTTTAGATACCTACTGTTTTGTAGCGCATGAATAGTCACAGTCGGGACTTGAAAAAGGTTTTTCATCACTGTGAGCCGGCAAGCGTCATTTTAGTTTTTTTTTTCGAGAAGAAGAGTTGCAACCAGGAGAGGAAACTCGATGCACGGCGCCGCCGTGTATGAAACCGGGACAAACCCGGTCAAATCAGGACGTATGGTAAGCCTTAAAATAATACATAGGTACTTAAACTTACTTATTTTCGAACGGAAATAATAAATCGCTGTACTACCCCTGTATCACAAGTGGTAGCTAGCATTAGCACCCCGCACACTTCCATTTCGGAGCGACCGAGTCCCACGCCACTTCAGGCCGCCGCGCAGAAAAGTCTCGAGTTGACAAGTGTGGGCTTACTAAGAGCTGAAAAGATTCAATTTCTAAGTTCACAGGTTACACATATAAGGTATGTAAGTAAAAAAAAAGAAAAAAATAATCAAATAAATACCATATATAATATACTATTAGAGAATGCATGAGCTTTGTGCTGAGCACATTATATGTTAAATTTAAATACCTACTATAAAATTACTGTAAATAAAAATGAATCAAATTAAAATTTTAAAAAATCAATCCAATCATATCTCATAATACAAAAAACTGTGTATTTATAATTATATTTTTATACAAATTACTAAGGTTCTCGACGTCCATTTTATAGTTAACACATTCATATTTGTTTATGAAAACCATTTTACTTGTCTAAAGTTTAATTATCCATTTTATTTATATATAAATTTATTGTCAACTTTTATTGACCACTGCTTTTTTAACTTCTCGGTCCACTCGGCATTTCTCTCAAATATCAATAAAATATATTTTTTCGATGAATTGGCGATTCGATGAATTGATCATTCGATGAATTGGTTTTCGATGAATTGATTTTCGATGAATTGGTTTTCTATGAACTCGTTTTCGATGAATTTGCTTTCGATGAATTGAATTTCGATGAATTCATTTTTGATGAATTCGTTTTCGATGAACTCGTCGTGAACCGACGAGTTCATCGAAAATCAATTCATCGAAAGCAAATTCATCGAAAACGAGTTCATCGAAAATCAATTCATCGAAAATCAATTTATCGAATGATCAATTCATCGAATCGCCAATTCAACGAAAAACATTTTTTTTAGATATTAGAGCTGTCAAAATTAAATACCAAAAAGGTCTGTTTAACTGAGTTAAATGTGTTAAGCAACTGTCAGTTTCGTAGTGACAATATAAAATTTATAGGTTATCTTTTCGACTTCCGATTGTTTGATACTGCAAAAAAGGAACGGTGACCAGACAACTCATAATGAACCCAACTCATAAACAACTCAGAAAGGTCATTAAGAGTGACGATAAAACATATTTAAAAATTGGTTTAATAGGTTAAGTTAGGTTTTAGGTTAGGTTAGGTTAGGTTAGTTTAGGTTAGGTTAGGATAGGTTAAGTTAGGTTAGGTTAGGTTAGGTTAGTTTAGGTTGACCAATGCTTTTTTAACTTCTCGGTCCGCTCGGCATTTCTCTCAAATATCAACAAAATATATTTTTTCGATGAATTGGCGTTTCGATGAATTGGTTTTCGATGAATTGATCATTCGATGAATTGGTTTTCGATGAATTTATTTTCGATGAATTGGTTTTCGATGAACTCGTCGTGAACCCAGGAGAGTGGGGTCATTTTAATTACGGAGCTGCCTACACCGGTGGATGACAGATGTCAAGTTGACAGATTCAGTATTCAGTACAAAAAAATGTGCATTCCGTGGGCGCTCGCTAATTCATCTGACCCCTCTCCTACGTGAACGGTACGAAACATAATCGCGCTCGTGGATCAACAGCTCGCGGCTTATAGCCGCGTCTAAAGTCTGAACAGGGGTTTAACGAGGAGTGTACATACTATATATTTATATAGCAAAGATACGAACAGGCTGATATACCAAGCCTATGTTGCCATTAGAGAAGAAATAATATTTTGGAACGACGTTGCTAATAAATCGTCGAAAAATGGCAACACCTTTAACATAACCATAGACCACACTAATAAAACGTCTATCACTGTCAATTGGAGGAGACTCAGATGTTCCGTCGTTATATAATCGAAGTTTTGGTACATTTTGCATTTCTGACACAGTTTTTGTACCTATTACCTTGGCGAAATTGCCTGCCTGATTCACGGCAGCACAAACTACCTACCGCAGATACCAAAGGTTAGCTGGCACAACCCTTTCTCCATTAAATTTATTAAAAATGACACATATACAGGATCTGCCCCGATGATGGACACTGCAACGATGTCGGAAACGTTGCTGGGTAAAGTTCGGTTTATGGGCCAAATTCCTAAAAAATAAAACTAGTTATTTTTATACTAATTGGGGGTCGGGGAATCCGAATCTGAAAGAATTAGGCGGCGGCAAGCAATATTAACTTAATTACACGACTTAAAAATTTTCTATACACACACACATGAAGATAATCATTCCGGAAGTATTTTGACACATGTAGTACAAAGATCATAGAAAAACACGATAACATAGATGTTTTTACCACACAAAATTAAGTGTTGCCATTAAGCAGTAATATTTATTACGTAAAATAACATGTTTATATTTTAAGTACTTATTTTTTATAATTGATTCTCAAATATTTTAGGAAGGTACACCAACTAGTATTGTGGAGTTTTTATGCCTTGACGCGAGTAGGCGTTATAAAGGGGCACGTTCTTTTGTATCACAAACCATGTTACATAAACCCGGCGTAGCTGCTAAACTACTTGAAAACAGGGATGTTTTTTTGCCGTGACGCGAGCAGGCGGTATAAAGGGGCACAAACCATGTTACACAAACCTAGCGTAGCCGCTAAACTACTCGAAAACAGGGATGTTTTTTTGCCGTGACGCGAGCAGGCGGTATAAAGGGGCACAAACCATGTTACACAAACCTAGCGTAGCCGCTAAACTACTCGAAAACAGGGATGTTTTTTTGCCGTGACGCGAGCAGGCGGTATAAAGGGGCACAAACCATGATACACAAACCTAGCGTAGCCGCTAAACTACTTGAAAACAGGGATGTTAATTGCCGTGACGCGAGCAGGCGGTATAAAGGGGCACAAACCATGTTACACAAACCTAGCGTTAGGTTAGGGACGCGAGCAGGCGGTATAAAGGGGCACAAACCATGTTACACAAACCTAGCGTAGCCGCTAAACTACTTGAAAACAGGGATGTTTTTTTGCCGTGACGCGAGCAGGCGGTATAAAGGGGCACAAACCATGTTACACAAACCTAACGTTAGGTAAGGTTAGGTTACGCATTTTTAAGACTACGAATTTTCATACTTTTGGTTTAAGAATACGCCGTTGAGATAGTCGTAATTCATCAGGTTAATGTGTTATGTGAAGAATTATCGTGTCGGAAATTATTGATATAGGGATAAATATTTTTGAGAGCTGGTAACACTGCCGGCACATGTTTTTGTATATTTATTGTTTTTCTATGATCTTTGTTCTGCGTGTGTCAAAATACTTCCGAAATGATTATTTTCATGTGTGTGTGTATAGAAAATTTTAACGTCGTTTAATTCAGTTAATATTGCTTGCCGCCGCCTAATTCTTTCAGATTCGGATTCCCCGGCCCATAGTTAGTATAAAAACAACTAGTTTGATTTTCTAGGAATCAAAATGCTTCCAAAATGGCTATTTTCCTGTATGTGTATAAAAGTTTTTAAAGTCCTGTAATTCAGTTAATATTGCTTGCCGCCGCCTAATTCTTTCAGATTCGGATTCCCCGACCCCAAATTAGTATAAAAATAACTAGTTTTATTTTTTAGGAATTTCGCCCATAAACCGAACTTATTCCACGTTGCTTAAGAAGTAGGTAGCCCAACACGGCATAACACCCCAAAAACAAATACTTTTGGCGGTGAAAATCTTAAAACGTATCTATATGATGATCGTTGCCAAAATACAACATGTCCCTTTATTCACCCCGAATTCTTAAGAATAAAGAAAATGTATAAAAAAACATCATCTAAAACCTCCATAATGCGATCATGCTTAACTTACGCCAATTGATACACCCAAGTTAGAGAATCCATTATTTGACGTCTGGTTTGAGAACCATTTTATGGATGTGTATTTCAAAGGCATTGGGAAAAAGTTCGGTTTAAGGGCGAAATTCCTAAAAAATAAAACTAGTTATTTTTATACTAATTTGGGGTCGGGGAATCCGAATCTGAATGAATTAGGCGGCGGCAAGCAATATTAACTGAATTACAGGACTTTAAAAAATTTTATACACATACAGGAAAATAGCCATTTTGGAAGCATTTTGATTCCTAGAAAATCAAACTAGTTATTTTTATACTAACTATTGGCCGGGAATCCGAATCTGAAAGAATTAGGCGGCGGCAAGCAATATTAACTGAATTAAACGACGTTAAAATTTTCTATACACACACACATGAAAATAATCATTTCGGAAGTATTTTGACACATGTAGTACAAAGATCATAGAAAAACAAGGAATATACAAAAACATGTGCCGGCAGTGTTACCAGCTCTCAAAAATATTTATCCCTATATCAATAATTTCCGACACGATAATTCCTCACATAACACATTAACCTGATGAATTACGACTATCTACTATAAAAAAATTAAATTAAAATATTCTAGTACCACCTCATAACTTAACTTATTGTATATTGTATTTAGAAATATGTATTGAATATGTAGAAATATTTTTTGCCTTATCAATACTTCAAATCATTTATTAACTAACCTTTAATTTATTACTTTTATCTGTATCTCCCATGGAACTATGATTCTAAGGTATCTTCTCATAAAATCACTAATGTTATTTGTTGAATAACTAATATTTTTTGTTTTCATTTAAACAAATGATTTTTTTTTTTTTTTTAGTTGTCCTCTCCTAAACACAAGCAGCTGCTTTATTAGGAGAGTGATTGAAATGTTGTTGTATATTATGTTGTAAATTAATTAGTAAATCTCAACGGCCGTATTCTTAAACCAAAAGCATGAAAATTCGTAGTCTTAAAAATCCGTAACCTAACCTAACCTAACGCTAGGCTTGTGTAACATGGTTTGTGCCCCTTTATACCGCCTGCTCGCGTCACGGCAAAAAAACATCCCTGTTTTCAAGTAGTTTAGCGGCTACGCTAGGTTTGTGTAACATGGTTTGTGCCCCTTTGTACCGCCTGCTCGCGTCACGGCAAAAAAACATCCCTGTTTTCGAGTAGTTTAGCGGCTACGCTAGGTTTGTGTAACATGGTTTGTGCCCCTTTATACCGCCTGCTCGCGTCACGGCAAAAAAACATTCCTGTTTTCGAGTAGTTTAACGGCTACGCTAGGTTTGTGAAACATGGTTTGTGCCCCTTTATACCGCCTGCTCGCGTCACGGCAAAAAACATCCCTGTTTTCAAGTAGTTTAGCAGCTACGCCGGGTTTATGTTACATGGTTTGTGATACAAAAGTGAGTAAAATTTATAATTTATAAAAAATAAGTACTTAAAATATAAACATGTTATTTTACCTTATTAATATTACTGCTTAATGGCAACACTTAATTTTGTGTGGTAAAAACATCTATGTTATCTTGTTTTTCTATGATCTTTGTACTACGTGTGTCAAAATACTTCCGAAATGATTATTTTCATGTGTGTGTGTATAGAAAATTTTAACGTCGTTTAATTCAGTTAATATTGCTTGCCGCCGCCTAATTCTTTCAGATTCGGATTCCCCGGCCCATAGTTAGTATAAAAATAACTAGTTTGATTTTCTAGGAATCAAAATGCTTCCAAAATGGCTATTTTCCTGTATGTGTATAAAATTTTTTAAAGTCCTGTAATTCAGTTAATATTGCTTGCCGCCGCCTAATTCTTTCAGATTTGGATTCCCCGACCCCAAATTAGTATAAAAATAACTAGTTTTATTTTTTAGGAATTTCGCCCATAAACCGAACTTTACCCAAGGCATTGATTAAAATAATCATAAATTAAAGAAATAAGGTTATCCTGGGTATACCGATATTCTGTCTAATGCGAAATGGCGGATCAAATATACGATAACGTCACTTTAAAAATACATGGAAGTTTTCATGAGTAATCTTGAGAAAGCAACACCTCTGTCGTATGTAACTCCAAGTGGTTAGCTACGTTTGGTGTCATAGCAGGAGTGCCCGGGCTCACGGGGTGAGGTTTGCCCAGGTCTTGGCGGAGTCTGCATCTGCCCACCTTTTGCTTGGCAGTCCGGATTGAAAGAGACTGGTTCAGGGGGTTTTTTAATCTTTCCAGCCGGTCTCTCTCGACCCATTGCCTTGCAACGCAGCACAAGGGATGGATGCATGTTTCCGTCACTCCTGGATTCACCAACTTGATTTCTACCCACCCCTCATACCATTTTCCTTCCGAAAACTTCCTATCCTTCCCTTACTTAAAATATCCTCCAATGCATCATCCCCTAAGATGACATAGGCCCTGAGTAAAATTATTTTCCTCAGCCTCCTGTATGGAGCTTATTCTAAAAACAATAAAAAAGAGGAAGACAGCATGATGCTGTAAACTAACTAATGACGACAATTTGGTCCACCATTTTAATTTTTCTCATTTTAAAGATTCAGTCAATATTATAATTTATCCTTATTTCTTGCAGTTTCAGTGATATTTTAGGCTTGAACGAATTCCATAACTCTTCCACTATCTTGCCATGGATCTACTAAGCCCAGAGAGTGTTTCCATCAAGACGGAACCAGGGCCCCAGGAAGAAGGTGAAGGTGAAATGTTGTATGCGGATATGGATTTTAACCTCCCAGATGTAAAGAAGGAATGTCTGAAGTATGCAGAGAGTACTCGAATAGCCAGTAAGTTGCATTATTTATTATGGCATATGTTCAAAACGTGAAATATAAAACTTTGATGTTCGGAAACCTTGCAGTTTTGAATTGTTGCTCAGGCAGGACACAATGTGTTGGTACATAAAGTCTTCTCTTACCGTACTTTGGAATTTATCTTAAAATGTATATTTACGGGAAACTACCAAACTAAAGCAAAAGTTTTAACTTACCTCTTTTGGTATATTAAATGTGTTCCATTATTATGCGTTAAAACACAAACGATATTAATAAAAACATTATTTCCCTGGCTGTACAATACTTTATACAGAAGGGCTCCAGAATAAAATTGTAATTTCTTTTTGAAGTGTCGTTCCTGAAGCGGACATCTAGGGTCCTTCACATTTCGAAACAAACTTTTTGTAGTACTCCTCAAAAAGGAACGACTGTGATTTCAAATCTACACTCTTCGTCTGGGCATCAACATATTGTTGTTTGGTTTTTCTAGGTAGCCTTAAAATGGAGACTGTTATCTTCAAGGTCGAACCGGGATCCAGAGATAAAGATAGAGAGGGAATACCTTATATAAAATTTGACATAGAGCTGCCGGATGTTGAAAAGGAATGCTTTAAACACTTTCAAAGATTTTCTCAGCCAACAGGTACATAACAATTCATGCTTTCTATTTTTTACATTTTTTTAATGAAATTTGAAATGTGCTTTCACTTCTATCTTTTCTATTTTTTTGTTATTTTTTTCAGACTCGTTGATGTTTATGACTCACAGTGTAGAAAAACCTTATTCGTGTACCGACTGCAATTATGCATCTACTAGAAAGAGTCATTTGACGACACACATGCGGACCCACAGTGGTGAAAAACCTTTTTTGTGTTCCGACTGCAACTATTCATGTTCTGCCGAGAGTAGTTTGGCGAAACACAAGCGGACTCACAGTGGAGAAAAACCTTTTTCGTGTTACGATTGTAGTTATTCATTTTCTCAGATGGGAACTTTGAGGACACACATGCTGACTCACAGTGGAGAAAAACCGTTTTCGTGTTCCGATTGCAGTTACTTGTGTTCTCAAAAAAGTAGTTTGACGGCTCACATGCTTACTCACAGACGAGAAAAACCGTATTCATGTCCCGACTGCAGCTATGCATCTACTCGCAAGGGTCATTTGACGTCACACATGCGGACTCACAGTGGCGAAAAACCTTTTTCGTGTTCCAACTGCAAGTATTCATGTTCTGATAAGAGCACTTTGACGAAGCATGTGCGGATTCACAGTGAAGAAAAACCTTACTCATGTCCCGACTGCAGTTATGCATCTACTCGCAAGGGTCACTTGACGACGCACATGCGGACTCACAGTGGTGAAAAACCTTTTTCGTGTTCCGACTGCAATTATTCATATTCTGACAAGAGTACTTTGACAAGACATATGCGTACTCACAGTGGTGATAAACGTTTTTCATGTTTCGACTGCAATTATTCATGTTCCGACAAGAGTAGATTGACGACACACATGAGGACTCACAGTGGAGATAAACCTTTTTCGTGTTCCGATTGCAGTCATTCATTTTCACAGAGGGGAAATTTGAGGACACACATGCTGACTCACAGTGGAGAAAAACCCTTTTCGTGTTCCGATTGCAGTTATTCATCTTCTCATAAGGGAAATTTGGGAACACACATGCTGACTCACAGTTTACAAAAACCTTTTTCGTGTTTCGATTGCAGTTATTCGTGTTCTCAGAGGGGACGCTTGAAGAAACACGTGCTGACTCACGGTGACCGGACAACTTAGAATGAAATCAACCCAGAACCTCATTTGAAAAGCCATTAAAAGAGATGAAAAAAATATTCAAAATAAATAATTAATTCGATTACGTCAGGTTAGGGTTACGGGCTATTTTAAAATGATTTTTTCATTTTTTCAAAGAGTCGTTCAGTTGACTTGCTTTCTGAGTTGGCATGAAACCATGATTTAGAGTGGAGAAAATATTTTTGATCGCACTGCATTTATTCATGTAGTTTGAAGAGACACATGCTTACTCACAGTAGGGAAAAACCAAGCAATTTATTGAGAAAATGTAAACTTAACGAATTTGCTGTCAATTACTAGATGAAATTCTTATTTTTAAAAGCTGCTGGATGCAATCAAAACAGAAGGTTTTAGATTAAAATTTACAAAATGCACATTGGCATCAGACATGGTAAAATATCTGGGTCGTATAATCATTACATAGTTTAAAATGAAGTCGCTCAAAATGTTTGTGGGCATTGATCTTTTAAACTTCGCAACGGATTTTCATGCGGTTTTAAACAATAGATAGAGTGATTCAAGAGGAAGGTTTATATGTATTATACATGCTTATTATAGTAGATAAAAGTCGATAAATTCAAATACTCAATTCAGGCATCGGGCAGCAGGCAAGCGGGCGGTGTGGATTTTATAAAGATTGGGTAATGGCGTTGTGTTTCCTTAGCCACAGCAACGTGTGGCTGGGTCTGCTTGTTCAGAATAATTCAGTCAAGCCAGTAAAAGATAATTTGATTTCAGTAAAGAATTTTCCTATTCCAAAAACACAGAAACACATTCGTCAGATAATTTCTAGGAAAGATCTGCGTTTATCATGAGTACATTCCGAAGAGTGCAATATTACTAGATCCTTTGCATAATTTATTGAGGATAAATCAAAATGAAGCAAATTTAGCAACGATTAATGGTGTTAAAAAGACGAGTGGTTTGACAACGTTAAAAATAAAAAATATTGAATTGGAGAAAAATGTTGATGCGTACATTATTGATGAACACAATTTCAAGTATGATTTTTTGATTGGATTAGACATGATAAAAGACTTCAAACTTTTCCAAAGTGAAGACTTACAAGTACAGAAACTGAATAATATGCCTGAATAATACAAATAAAAAAAGAAGATTCAACAGATATGAAAACCAATACTGAATTTAAACATAGAGAAAAACACAGAATTAATTTTAACGAACATGTTAAAGAAATAACAATAAATCTTTTAAAATTTAAATAATGATCAAAAAACAGAAATAAACGAACTATTAGGAAAATACACTTGCGAATAGTAAATATGATGTTGGCACTGTTAATGGAAATGAAACGAAGATAGACTTATTAGTGGATAAATATTGTAGTAAGAGGCCTTACAGAGACAGTGTTGAAGATAAAAAGGAAATAGAAAAGAAAATAGCTAAATTATTAGGCAAAAAACTGAAAGAACAGTCGTACAGTCCATTTTCTGCACTGGTTACTCTAGCATTTAAATCAGAAGAAAACAAAAGATCCAGATTGTGCATAGACTTCAGAGACTTAAATAAAATAGTAATACCTCAAGCTCAACCATTTCCATTGATTGACGACCTTATAACAGAGACCAGAAATTGCAATTTTTTTCAACGTTGGATTTTTCAGCCTTTTGTTCTACTCCGTTGCGGATTGAAGAATTTTTTCCAGGTATTGGTCACGAAATTGCAAGTTTTCACCTTCATCTAAGTATATTTGCCTCACGGGAATCATTTTTTGAATCTTGGGTTAAGGTAATCCAAATTTTCCGCGTTTGATGTCTTTAGAGAAATCTTAATTTTGGTAAAAACATCCGTAGTCGTTATGGCGGTGTGTTTGCTTGCATGTTTAAATTTTTTTACATGAGCTCCACTCATGAGACCCTGAGAAAAATAATAATTTCCCTCAGGGCCTATGTCATCTTTGGTGATGCTGTGTGGAGGGGTTTTCAAGGAAAGAAAAGTTCTGGGAAGGAAAGGGGTTTAAGGGGCGGTTAGGAATCTGGGGTTCAGTGTGTCCCGGTCATCCGCCTCCAAGACCTAGACAAACCTCATCCCATGAACCCGGGCACCCTTGCTAAATCACCAAACGAAGCGAACCAATTGGGGTGACCTATGACAGAGGTGTTGGTTATCCAATAAAGGTTCCCGGGGCGGAAGTTTGTTTTGGAGTGTTATGCCGTGTTGCGCTACCTCCTTCTTTAGCCAACGTTTGTCCATCATCAGGGCAGCTTCGGCAGATTCGACTGCATCTGTCGGATCTGCCCTGATGATGGAAACTGTTGAAACGTTGGCTTAAAAAAGAGGTAGCGCAACACGGCATAACACTCCAAAACAAATAATGAAAATGCTTTTGGCCGTGAAAATCTAGAACCGTATCTGAATGTGCTTGATTTAGAAACAAAAACTTCCGATACTGAAAAAAAAAAACTGCCGATTTTTATAATCCTATGTGCCGAGTACTCTTCCAATAAAATCATGCTTATAAATTCTACTACAAATTTATATATAACTGCTCTCAGAAATCGAGAATCGTACATATGCTTGTAATAGAATTTCGCATCTTCATCACGCATACGTATAGAATGCAACTCAAATGCAAAGCTTCACTCGGTACACTATGAATCGGCAACTTATTGATAGCACAAAACTGGTTTAAATTAAAATAAATATGCGGTTTATCAAATCTACACTCAGAACATAAAAATGCTTTTTCTTTGATTCTAGAAGCACATATATTCTGAACACAACTGGTTTTAGTTACATCTGTATGTGGGGAATTAAAGCTACACTCAGAACATGAAAATGGTTTTTCTTTGATTCTAGCAGCACATATATTCTGAACACAAAACTGGTTTTAGTTACATCTGTATGTGGGGAATTAAAGCTACACTCAGAACATGAAAATGGTTTTTCTTTAATCCTGCTGGCAATAACATTCTAAATATAAAACTGGTTTTAATTAATTAAATCTGTACGCGGCCAATTAAGACTACACTCAAAATATGAAAATGGTTTTTCTTTGATTCTGTCGGCATTTACATTCTGAACACAAAACTGGTGTTAATTAAATCTGTTTTTGGTGAATTGAACCAACACTCAGAACATCGGGGCGTAGGAAAATTTTGCCGCCCCCTTATTTGGGACTTCAAGCATGGGAGGGGGGGGGGGGTTGTATATGGAAATCCTATTTTTTTATTACGACCTATTTATAAACGAGCCGAATTTTTTTAATAATCACATTTGACGAGTATTCTTTCAACGAAAATCATGTATATAAATTCTACTCCAAAGTTCAATGATCGATTGGTTGAACGAGAGTCCCCAAACAATAGTTACAAGCACAACAATCAATTTCTCAGAATTTTACAGCATTATGTAACTCAAATCCAAGAATTTTAGTTCCAAGAATTGTCGCTTATTTCTTAGCTCCCTATTCATAAAAATAATAACATTGAAAAAGTGTGCAAATTAAAGCGAATTCGTTGCTGAGGTGCAGTATTTTTCTCGGGCTATCGCCCGGTGTGTTTGTCTTCCCGGTATTCTACCAGGAAATGCTCAAATAGTGAATTTACTAAAAAAATTGACACTTAGTGAAGCGAGGATATTTTATCCCTAGTAAAGTTTGATCACTCATAATAAAAGTGTTTAACTAATTGAAATTTCTGTGTACATTTATAAAACTCGGTGTAGGATTTATCCTTATGTGTCTGTTTTACCGAAACTCAATCGGAAAATGTTTAAAAAAGGATTTAAAAGTGATCTCAAAGTTATATGTCTTCACTTTGGATGCCAGTTCAAGTGAATAATAACATTAAAAATATACATCAATTGAAACAACTAGCATTAAGTGAATTGTAAACGACTTTAAATGCTAATTAAACATAAACAGTGTTTTTGAAATGTGAAATAAAAACAGTTAAAATACATTCCATTGACAATTTTCGATATTGACATCTTAATATAGGTCTTAAATCTCGGTTGCGCCTGCCTGTGAACTGGCGTAGTTGGTAGAGTAGTGTCAGTCGCCCGTTTCAGTCATTTACTGAGGTGAACGGTTCGATCCCCAGACAAACAATATTATATTATATTTTTATTTTTATTTTAACTTTATGAGTAAAACCTCAAATTGTAATATTTAATTAAATGAAGACAATATAAGCGAAACTCAATCGAAAATCTGAAAACAGAAAAATCAGAAAAAGATATTGACACATCTGGGACTCGAACCCAGGACCTCTCGCTTACCGGGCGAACGCGCTAACCACTGCGCCACCGTGTCGATATCCAATTCGGTCACCTTTAACTGTATCATACTTCGACTAAGAACCACCCACACTATCTTCATTTTTCTTAACGCATATACTATTGGCTGCTATCTTTATGTATGATTGCAAGATTCAAACCCGAACTAAATGCTCTCTAGATAGTGTCTGGATAAATCTTTATCCATTTTATTTAATATGCGACATCTATTGACTTTTCTGCAAGTCTAGGATGAATATTTTTATTTTTATTTTAACTTTATGAGTAAAACCTCAAATTGTAATATTTAATTAAATGAAGACAATATAAGCGAAACTCAATCGAAAATCTGAAAACAGAAAAATCAGAAAAAGATATTGACACATCTGGGACTCGAACCCAGGACCTCTCGCTTACCGGGCGAACGCGCTAACCACTGCGCCACCGTGTCGATATCCAATTCGGTCACTTTTAACTGTATCATACTTCGACTAAGAACCACCCACACTATCTTCATTTTTCTTAACGCATATACTATTGGCTGCTATCTTTATGTATGATTGCAAGATTCAAACCCGAACTAAATGCTCTCTAGATAGTGTCTGGATAAATCTTTATCCATTTTATTTAATATGCGACATCTATTGACTTTTCTGCAAGTCTAGGATGAATATTTTTATTTTTATTTTAACTTTATGAGTAAAACCTCAAATTGTAATATTTAATTAAATGAAGACAATATAAGCGAAACTCAATCGAAAATCTGAAAACAGAAAAATCAGAAAAAGATATTGACACATCTGGGACTCGAACCTAGGACCGGTAAGCGAGAGGTCCTGGGTTCGAGTCCCAGATGTGTCAATATCTTTTTCTGATTTTTCTGTTTTCAGATTTTCGATTGAGTTTCGCTTATATTGTCTTCATTTAATTAAATATTACAATTTGAGGTTTTACTCATAAAGTTAAAATAAAAATAAAAATATTCATCCTAGACTTGCAGAAAAGTCAATAGATGTCGCATATTAAATAAAATGGATAAAGATTTATCCAGACACTATCTAGAGAGCATTTAGTTCGGGTTTGAATCTTGCAATCATACATAAAGATAGCAGCCAATAGTATATGCGTTAAGAAAAATGAAGATAGTGTGGGTGGTTCTTAGTCGAAGTATGATACAGTTAAAAGTGACCGAATTGGATATCGACACGGTGGCGCAGTGGTTAGCGCGTTCGCGCGGTAAGCGAGAGGTCCTGGGTTCGAGTCCCAGATGTGTCAATATCTTTTTCTGATTTTTCTGTTTTCAGATTTTCGATTGAGTTTCGCTTATATTGTCTTCATTTAATTAAATATTACAATTTGAGGTTTTACTCATAAAGTTAAAATAAAAATAAAAATATTCATCCTAGACTTGCAGAAAAGTCAATAGATGTCGCATATTAAATAAAATGGATAAAGATTTATCCAGACACTATCTAGAGAGCATTTAGTTCGGGTTTGAATCTTGCAATCATACATAAAGATAGCAGCCAATAGTATATGCGTTAAGAAAAATGAAGATAGTGTGGGTGGTTCTTAGTCGAAGTATGATACAGTTAAAAGTGACCGAATTGGATATCGACACGGTGGCGCAGTGGTTAGCGCGTTCGCTCGGTAAGCGAGAGGTCCTGGGTTCGAGTCACAGATGTGTCAATATCTTTTTCTGATTTTTCTGTTTTCAGATTTTCGATTGAGTTTCGCTTATATTGTCTTCATTTAATTATATATTATATTTAATATAAATATTTTTTTTTTTCTTCTTTTTTTTAAAGTTTTTTAATTAAAAAGATATTTTTGTCGCAGTAATTTTTTAATTATATTTAGATTAATCATCCCATTTCTAAATAATAATTGGAAAAAAGTGTATGTGTTTTAAAAAAAATAAAATAAAAATTCGTACGTAATGCATCGCCAGAAAAAACGCCCGCTGGACACAACGATGTCTCCTAATATGGAAGATGGAGGAAGGTGCGTTCTTGTTGAGGACTTAGAAGAGGAGGACCACGATACGTCTTCTCATTGCTCGGACAGCAAAGAAACAAAATTTCCAGGCGTTTCTGGAGTTGACGTGCTTAATGAAGCGCAAGCTCATCTGACAGCCCTTCAAGAAGTCTTGGCTGAGAAACAATCGAAGGTCTCCAAGGATCAGCAACTGAAGATATCCAGAAATGTCTCTGAAGTTTTCAGAGCCGTTTCTCAATTGTTGTTGGAGCGCGAGACGATGCGTGCTGATTTGGCGACAGTAACTGCTCAATTAAAAATGGCGGAAATCAAAATACGCCATGAAAAAGAGGACAAAAGGCACCTGGAGCAAAAAATCATCGAGCTAGAGTCTGACCTAGGACCCGTGATGAGAAGAGTAGCCGTGGCAACGGAGGCTAGCTTGTCATTTGCGGATATTGTGCGAAAACAAAATGTGTCAAATGTCGATCACCAACCCCCACCGATTACCCAATCTGGACATCGCGTCGGAGCGCCAAGGCCAGCCACCTGCATCTTCCCAACAGATGCAGATGCCACCAAGGACAGCGATGGAACAAAAAAAATGATTCAAGATATAATTCGGCCATCCGAGCTAGGCGTTCGGATAACCAGGATTCGCAAAATTAGGAACAAAGGTGTCCTCTTAAACACGGCAACCACAGGTGAGCAAGAAAAGTTATTAAAGGCACCATGCTTTGCACTCAACTCAAGCACACTTAAGGCTCGAATTCCTACAAAGAGACTTCCAAGGTTAATATTTTTTAACGTACCGCGGGACCTTAACGACGCTGAATTCTTGAGGATCGCCCTCACGAGCGTTCCCAATATACAGGACATTGAGGGAGCAATAACAACCTGTAAGCTGAGTCACCTGGCCGGCGCTCGAAACGGAACCACCTGTCATCGCGTATATGAGATGCCCGCTACATTACGTAAACTGCTGGTGGAACAGGAGAAGGTATTCGTCAACTGGACCGTGTGCCGTGTCAGAGACTTCACTGGACTCACCGTATGTACTAAGTGCTAAATGATAGGACACTCTTACAAATACTGCAGAGACACTCTTAGATGTGGACACTGTGCTGAAGAGAACCATGCTACCGTTTCCTGTCCTAATACTGCGGCCAAACCAGTCTGCGCTACGTGCGCTAGATTTCGAAAGCCCGCTGCGCATTTGACTGGAGACAGGGACAACTGCCCTGCCTACAAAGCTGCACTAAAAAAGGACCTTGCTACGATCGATTATGGTGTCCAATAATTATTATTTTGAGGAGGACAATGAGGTTGATTTTCACAAAACCAGTGATCTTCAAAAATTGTTTGAGGACAAAACACACAATGTCTCAACACATAAGGGTTGCAATAGGGAACAAATAAATATTGAGCAAATAAACTTAAGGTCCATTTCCAAATACTGGGACATTCTTAACATTTACCATAATACCTGCTGGAAGCATATACATATTTTGATGTTATGTGAGATAGCAATTACAAATGACCTACTTGTCTCTACGAAATTCCTGGTTTCAAATCTTATAGCTATTGTCGAACAAAAAAAACAGGAGGCGGGATATTATTATATGTTAGAGATGAAACCACTTTTCTGCAAAAATCACTAGGAACAAAATATTTTGAAAATGTATTTGGCATCATAACTTTACCTAATAATATATCAATTAACATTTTAGCAATATACCGTCCTCCAAATAATAGTAAATCATTGTTTCTGAATGAAATTTCATCCATATTATCAAATGTTATCAGCCCCTTGGAAAATATTTTATTTTTTGGAGACGTTAATTTAGATTTATTAAACCCTCAAAACCCCATCATTATGTCATACGAAAACATATTATCGAGCCATTATTTAATAAAGTGTATCGACGATGTGACAAGGGAAGCTTTAGTAGCCGGCAATATTACACGTACGTGCATTGATCACATTTTTATTAGGTTTAATAGCAGGCAGCAACAAGCTGACTCACTTTCATATTGTATTTGTGATTTTACTATAGCGGATCACTTCGCGACAGCTCTCAACATCGCATACAGTAGTGCAATTAGAAAATCCAAAAAACGCGTGGAAAGTATTTCAATACTATCTCAAAAACAAATTGATAAATACATACATAGTTAAAACTGGAGTGCCCTGCTTGCGGAACAAGATTGCGTTGACATATATAATAAACTCAAAAACGTTTTTAATTAGCTATATGAAAAAAGTAAAATCTCTTTCTGCCCAAACCCCAAAAAAGACCTTTTGCAACAAAATTGTGGATAACCGATGACATCTTAGAAAAAATTAAAATCCGAGATTCCCTGTTCAAAAGGTGGAAAAATTCCCCATCCAATAAAAACTACGAAAAAAATTACAAATCATTTCGAAATACTGTTTGCAAATTAATCATAAAAAGTAAAACTACACATTTTAATGAAGCATTTAAAAACTACTTCAGCAATTCCAAAAAAACGTGGGATCAAATAAACAAATTGTTAGGGCGTAAAACAAAAACAAACTGCGATGAAATTATTTCAAAGTATATGCTAAATAAAAATGGGCAAACAGAGGAAATCGTTGTAAATAGATTTGCTGAGTACTTCTCAAACAGCATCAGCTCGATGTTACACAAATGCGACTACAAAGCGTCTAACATATCTCCCGTTGATTTGCCGCATAGCATGTACCTGCCCAGAGCTACCTGTGACGAAATACGCAGGATTATCAGTCAACTGAATAATTCCAAATCGCCGGGGATTGACAATATTCGAATGTTCGACATTAAAAAACATATAACTCTTCTATGTCCGGTAATTACCCATTTAATTAATAAAATCTTGTTTCAAGCAGTTAAACCTGATGAGCTTAAATGTAGTATTATTAGGCCAATATACAAAGGGGGAAAACATACTGATATAGAAAATTACAGACCAATCAGTATACTGCCAGCTATTGAAAAAATTCTAGAAAAATACATTTCCGTAAATTTAATAAAATACCTAGAAAGTTTCTCTATTATTGATCCTAACCAATACGGATTTCAAAAAAATAAAAGCACAGAAATGTTACTACAAGACTTTTCGAATTACGTAAATCAAGAACTCAATAATAAAAAACATATTCTGGTTTTATTCATAGACAACTCTAAAGCGTTTGATACCATTGATCCGACAAAACTATTACAGATATTGGAGGTGATAGGAATTAGGGGAAAATTTCTAGAACTACTCAAAAACTATTTAAACAAATGACAAATTAAAGTGAAACTCTTTCAAACTTACAGCAAAGCTAAATATATGTCAACAGGCGTCCCGCAGGGCTCAATTCTCGGCCCAACATTATACATAATATTCGTTTCACTCATGAATAAAATTTTCACATTTGTGAAACATTACGTTTATGCAGATGATACGGCACTAGTCATTTCGCATGAAGAATTATGGATTGCAATAAAACTCATGCACCACGATTTCCTTTCCTTACAGAAACGGTCACATGATGCGGGTCTTATAATAAATTCCAAAAAAAACTAAATTAATGCACATACGATCTCCACATGCCAAATATACCATCACGCCTGTAATAAAATCGCATACATTTCATTCATTCATTCATTTAAGATACCTATGCTTTCCTTTAAAAACTGTTAACCCATTACAATCATTTTCACAACCGTGTTATAAAATTGTAATATTATGTACGAACTTCCTTCTTCTTCTGGCGCTAACAATATTAATATTAAAATACGGTATAAAATAATTTGTAAAATGTGTAGAATAAAATATCTATGTATGTATACATGTATATATAATATCCTCAAACTGCTTCGACTCTCTTTCTCTGTCTGTACCTATATCTGTAGAGTTTTGTTGATCACTTGGTAATATTAGATACCTGGCAAAACTAAAAATATTTATTGTTGTATGTAAATACCTATTTTAATTGTAAATCTCTAATTTTAAGTCACGGTTGCAAATATTTGTATGTCACCAGTTTTAAGTCAGTAGTAATAAGTCTTAGTTGTAAGTCACTAGCTACATATAAGTCTTAAATGTAGGTTCCTAGTTATAAGTTTGAATCCTAGTTGTAAGCCTATCGTATTCATTTTATTTTATTGTATGCTTATTATATGTACAGCGCCCTTGAGATGATTTTTCATGAAAACGGCGCTTTATAAATCAGCCAAATATTATTATTATATTATTGAGTGTATACACAATTCGTCACAATCCTGCAAATGTGGAACCATTGAAATTGTACAAACGTATATATATTTGGGGATAACTGTAGATACGCATATGAAATGGGATACTCACATAAGCAACATCTGCAAACGCCTACAAGCTATTGCTGTGCGAATTTACAAAATTAAATATTTCATGCCCATAAGTACGTTAAAAATAATTTATTTGTCATTGGCGGAATCTACTATCAGATATGGAATAACGTTTTGGGGAAACTCGTGCAAGACAAATATAGGTTACATTCAAACAATTCAAAACTCTTTGACTAAGCTCTTGGTAAGCAAAAGTATTTATGCACAAAGAAGAGACATAAAATTATTATATGAGTCAGTTAATATATTACCTGTTCGAGGGATATTATGGTTTAAGATTGTATGCCAAAACCTTTTGTCGGATTCAATATACATATAAAGAAAAAGTTGACCATGCACATGGCACTAGATTTAGTAAAAATGAGAGTTTATCCGTTCCGAAAATTATAAATAAATACGGACAGCGGACATTCACTTATCTTGTCCCTACCATATTTAATAAGATGCCAGTAAACATAAAAATCGAAGCAAATTGCAACACCGATTTAAAAAAAAAAAATAAAAAAATGGCTAATGGATCAAAACTTTTTATACTGATATTGTTTTGTAATCTTATGTATAAATATGACTAAGAGTAATTTGCCTGTGTTATATTTGTCTATCTGTATATTTTATGCCTTTGTATTGTAGCTATTTAAAAGTTATTCTTCTGTATCTATTTTGTGTATTGTGGTTTCTTGTTATATTTGTGATTTAATGTTAAATTAATATTGTTAAATTGACCTGCTGACAAACTGCTTTGGCAGTTTAGCGGGTGCTTAAAATGAAGAATAATAAAAAAAAAATTTTTAAAAATTTAAAGCTTCACTCGATGCAGGATGAATCTGCAACTCGTTATTTAATTTATCGTTGTATTCTGAACACAAAACCAGTTTGTATGCGGTGAATTAAAACAACACTCAGAACATGAAAATGGTTTTTCTTTGATTCTGGCAGCACATACATAGTCTGCAAATAGAATTTAATAATTGAACTTCCAATAAAATAATGTTTTCCTTTGAATTGTGTCAGCAGATGAATTCTCAAATGGAATTTTACATCCTGAAAACTGGTTTAACCCTTCGAATAATAAGAAAAAAAAGGCACTCAATTTCTGGTTTTTCCCATGCAATGTTCCTTTTTGTTCTAAAATCTAGATAAAGTAATTTTTTTCGACGTGCTTAGTAGAACATTATTGTTTCTAAACATTAAAATTTTCACATTGGAAATGTGAATTGGCTTAAAAATACACGCCTGCGAATATTCGAATTAAAGTACCTAAAATAGAATAAACTTTAATTTTAAAAACAGATTCCTTTTCTTAAAAAAATGTTATAAAACTGTATCTTAACTTTTTATTGCAATCACAAATTTATTTAAAATTAAATGTGTGGGACATAATTTCACAATTTTATTTTAAAATTAAATGTTTGGGATAATTTGCGTCTCCTGTGATTAGACGGGTCAAATTTAATCTGTTTTTGCCGAATTAAAACTACACCCAGAAAATGAAAATGGTTTCTCTTTGATTCTGGCAGCACATACATAATCTACAACTAGAATTGTATAACTGCACTTCGAATAAAATAATGGTCTCTTTCGAAATGTATCAGCAGATGAATACACAACTGAAATTCAGTCGTTAATACATTCTGAACACAATTCTGATTTTAATTAAGAGTGAATCTGTTTGCGAGTCATCAGCTTTAATTAGTATTACTCTCATAATATGCGTACGGTTTTCCTACGAGTTGCGAAATTCGCAGCTTAAAAAAATACAGTTATTGATATTTTTGATGAATTAACAAAAGAGTTGGATTCGTAAACGAAAGGACCGTAGAAAATGTTCAAATAATAATTTGAAATGGTTTAACTTTTTCCGTGATAATGCTATTATTTATTGTGAAAATTTGCCGCCCCCCTTAAAAGTGCCGCCCTCCTTAAAAGTGCCGCCCCCAAATTGCGCCAATAATCAGGAACCGTTTATACGTTCGTACTGCAACCACTCACTAGTATGGGAACATGGGAACTTTTCTATTTTTTTTTTTTCTTTTTCCTATTTATTTTAAGAGACCACTCGCATGTACTGTATGCTTCCATATAATAAGTTATCACTATAATGGAACCTTCTTGATTACTTCGCTTTGTGTTCTCTGATAATAGTACAGGGTGCGGCAGGAAAACTTGCTGATTTGAAAAGTCAATAAAAGAAAAAGTACTTTATATATCGATTTAATTCTTTACGTTTCGTATAGTACACATTCTGAATTTTTGTTTTAAATAGTTTTAAAAATGACATCGGGCAAATGGCGGCCCTCACTGGTGATACACTGATCTACCCTAGATTTGAAGTTTCCCTCCTCTCTTTCGAGCATATCGACGGGAATGTTGGTGGTGGCTTGGCGGATGTTATCCTTCAGGTATTGCAAAGTCTGGGGTTTGTCGTTATAAACGATGGATTTGAGATATCCCCTTAAAAAAAAATCGCAGGGTGCCAAATCGGGGGAGCGCGCCGGCCACAGTACGTCACCCCTCAAGGAGATAAGGCGCTCGTGGAAGTGTTCCCTCAAAAGCTCCGTCCAGCTGGAACCATACGTCCCCAAGTTCCACTTCTTCAAGTTGTGTAAGAAAAAATGTGGAAGAAGAAAAAAGAGAGCGCAAAAACGACTCCCCACCCTCTCGACATTTTCTGGAGTTCTGGAAGTCCGTTGACCTCCTGGGCCTTCTCTTGCCACACTCTCACTTTTCTTGAATGTGTCCACCCACGAAACAATTGATTGCCGCCTAGGAACGGGACCCGCGGGATGAATATTGAACCGAGTACGGAAGACACATTGGGTGGCGACCACCGAATGACCGTTAGAAAAGTAGGCCTCGACGGCAAACGAACGCTGTTCCTTTGTCCAACGCATGACAACAACTGGCTTGTGGTGTAACAAAACTTCAGGACCCCTTCTTTCCAATGAAACCCTCCCAACCCCTTTCTGACCACGCCTCGCTCGTCGGCGTCCAATTCAAATCAGCAAGTTTCCATGCCGCACCCTGTATTTACTGAGAGCACCTACAGTAGCCACTTCTGTTTCCTTTCTTACCATTTCTATTATTATATTTTAATTAGTTTTCTTTGTTTTGTGTATTTGATTTTTATTGGTTTTGTAATGGTTTATTGGGTACCCGGTTAACATTGCAGCGGAAAAATTCTTTAGAAACTCCCAGAGTTGAAAGCTGAACCAGCGTTTTGTCTTGTCCATATCCCCACTAATGGGGCTGGATTGTGACTCCATCCCTGCATGCGGACACGGGAGAGAAGCCGACCCGGAGCGCTGTCATGGATCGCCGGCGCCTCCCCTGGGGAGAGGTGTGGGTCGTAAGGGTGTCTCGCGCGAGTAAGGGGACCCTCCGCCCTGCCTCCGACAACCCGATGCTGTCCTTCCTAAACCATTGACTATTCTCGTTTATCCGGATGCTCCTGAAGGGAAAACATCGGAAGGTACCCAGAAAGACCTCGAAAAGGTCATCAACCCAAGGATAGATGACTTTCAAATCGTACGGACTAGGAAGATTAAAGGCGCAGGCATGGCCCTTCAAGCGAAAGGGAAGAAGGACCTAGACAATATCTTAAAGGCTGGATCCAAACTGGCAGCCAGCGGCCTTAAAATGGTCACCCCATTGGGACGATTGCCTAAAATCGTCGTGTACAATGTTCCGAAGGGGGAACCAGCATCGGACCAAGCCCTATTCACGGAGATATACAGCAACAACCTTGATGGGCAGACAACGCTGAGTATGGAAGACCATCTCCGTACGATGAGGCGGGTCTCCCTCTACGGGAAGAGGGATAATCCGACCATGAATATGGTTCTGACGTGCCATCCGGCCGCCAGAATGGTACTACTGGACAGCGGGATGTGCTTCCTTGGCTGGAATGCTTGCCGCGTACGGGATTATACAGGAGCCACTCGTTGCTTCAAGTGTCACCAATATGGTCACATATCGAAGAGTTGCTCTCAAGACCAAGTATCGTGCCGCCACTGCGCCGCTTTGGGGCACGACCTTGAGACTTGCCCCAAGAAAGCACATCCCGCTGTCTGCGCTACTTGTACGCGCTTTAAGAAGCCGGCGGATCACCCGACGGGTGATAGGGACTGCCCGGCCCAAAAAGCAGCAGTGGAAGCAGCCTTTCGTATGACTGATTATGGCTCGTCCTAATCCCCTCTCCCTAGGTCAGATTAATCTCCAGAGATCCCGGATGGCCACGCTGGAGGCGCTGAGGGTTATGTCTGACCTCAACATTGACATTTTGCTCATTCAGGAACAGTACACCTGGGAAGGTAAGACCCCAATTAATTTTCCGGGTGCGGTACTCGAAGTTGGCCGCTCTCCAGGGGCGGGAGTCCTGATCAACACCTCGTTGATCAGTCCCCTCCTTCTGGCTGGTTTTTCTGATGAGTACCAAACCTGTGTATGTATTAGATTTGGCTATACTGAGATCTTCTTGATCTCAGTTTACTTTAAATTTGGGAACCCAGTTGGACCCCACATCCTGAGTCTGACGCGCGCGCTCAACGCGCTTAAAGGCCGTAACATAGTTATCGGAGGTGACTTTAACGCACGCTCACCATTATGGTTCGATACCTGTGATCGTAGGACGGAACGTTCAGACGCCGTTGAGGACCTAATTGCCGCGCAAGGTCTTAGCATTATTAATGAACAGAGTTCTTTTTGTACCTTTTCTAACATACATGGTGAGAGCAACATTGATTTAACTCTTTGCTCTGGATCTGTTGCGAGCAGGATTTCAAAGTGGACAGTCCATGAGTGCGCAATAAATTCGGATCATAGGTTAATCACTTTTACGGTTGGTGTAAATAAAACTGAAGCTCCAAGATCCTCCTGGAACTTTAACACGACTAGGGCGAATTGGGATAACTTTGGGGAAGCGCTACGAGATACGCTAAGGGATTTTCACCACGTAGCAGCTACTGATCCGGATAATTTGGGGAATTTTTTCAATAGGGCGGTTGTATCTGCTGCCAACTCGTCTTTAGGAAGATCAAACCCGAAGACGAGTATTAGAACACCGTGGTGGTCACCTAAGCTGACTTCGCTGAAGAGCGCCTTCAAGAGGGCTTACAGGGCGCTTGGGCTGTCCAGGAGTGGCAACTGCACGGAGGAAGAGACAGTTGCGCTTCAGGTTAGCCTGAGGTCTGCCAGGTCGGCCTTCAAACGGGCCGTTCTTCGAGCGAAACGAGCTGCTTGGCATAATTGGGTCAACGATGTGGGTAACGCCAACCCGTGGGAAATCCACAGCGCGATAGAAAAGTCCGGGAAAGGATCTGACCGGTATTTGTCGACAGTAATTGGGAAAACAGATGGGAGGAACGCTGAGACAGTGGATGTGGCCTCCACTCTCAAAACACTTTTGGGCGAGTTAGTTCCTTTAGAATCAGTAGATGGGGAAAGTGACCACCATAAACAGATCAGAAATCTTTCACGGCTGCCACCTAGAGACCTTGCCCAAGAGGATAACTTCATTAGAGTCACTAAAGCGGAAATTGATGTTATAATAAAGGGATTGGGTCCTAAGAAGGCAGCAGGGCACGATAGGCTCAATGGCGTGATCGCGAAGCAAGTCTGGGTCCACGCCAAGGAAGAGCTCTTCCAGGTGATGGACACGTGCCTGAGGAGGGGAGTTTTCCCCTCCGAGTGGAAGCGTGGCGTGCTCCGGATCATACCAAAGGGGAACGGAAAACCACTTACCGACATTAAGGCGTATCGGCCAATTACCCTCCTCCCTGTACTCGGCAAAATCTTGGAGAAACTGTTACGAGAGCGACTTCGGCAAACCCTGTCACCGGCCAGTGACCTGCAGTTCGGCTTCGTCCCCGGTAGATCCACGGTGCACGCCCTGTCGTATGTGCTTGACTGGGTGAAGGCTTGTCCCAAGAGGTATGTAGTTGCGATCTTCCTCGACATAACTGGTGCCTTCGATCACGCGTGGTGGGCAATGATGCGTACAAAGGTGAAAACCAGGCAGTGCTCCAAACTTCTGTTCCAGGCAATCGACGACTACCTTTCTGATCGCACGATCACGATCTGCTTTGGAGATTTTTTGATCGAGAGGGAAGCTGACATTGGATGCCCGCAGGGCTCCATTCTCGGACCTGACCTGTGGAACATCAACTTTGACGACTCCTCCAGGTTACCCTTGCCTGAAGGATGCATCTCTGTCGACTACGCTGATGATAAGACGTATTTGGTCGCTGGGGACAGCAGAAAGGAAGTTGAAAGCAAAGGCAGTGAAGGTTTGAACATGTTCCTCGATTGGGGAAAAAGAAACAAGATGACATTCGCTCCCCACAAGACCCAGGGCCTCCTGATGAAGGGCTCTCTCAGCAGAAGAAGAAATCCCGTCATCAAAATGGGGGACTCTACTGTTCAATTTCGTGAAACTGTGAAATATTTAGGCGTCACACTAGATCGTTCGTCCTCCTTTCTGGCTCACGTCAAGGATGTATCCGGCAAGGCTCAGGCCCTCTTCTTTAAGCTTAGGAGACTCTCCACAGCTGAGTGGGGACTGCGTAATCCGGCTTTGCGTGTTCTATACAGATGCGTATACGTGGCACAAGTCTCGTATGCCGCGTCTGTTTGGGAGCACCGCTTGGATAACTCGCTTATACTCCTGGCTCTCAAGCGGGGCCAACGAACTCCTCTGTTGGCACTATCCGGGGCGTATAGAACCGTTGCTTCGGACGCTTTGCCTGTTTTGGCCGGCATTTTGCCAATCGATCTAGAAATCAGGGAAGTGCTCACTAAGCAGAGATTAACCAGAGGAACCCCGGCTACTCACCTAGGCGTTGTTCTCACTCCGGGTGGGCCGGGGACTCTCCTTGGGCTGCTACGACGAATGAGGGATCTGTCGCTCCAAGAGTGGCAGGTCCGTTGGGATAGATCGAATATGGGAAGATGGACTTTCTCCTTCTTCCCATCAGTTAAAATCAGAATGGAAGGGGCATATCTCAAACTGGACCACTACATCACCCAGCTCCTGTCCGGGCATGGGGAATTCAGGGGGAGACTTCACACCCTCGCCCTGTCTCCCCATCCCAACTGCGCATGCGGATCTACGAACCAGTCAGCCGAGCACATTCTGTGGCACTGCGAGATCTTGATGGATGCTAGAGAGGAAATGCTCGATGGCTTGGACGTACCCATCAGACCAGTATGGAATACTGATCTGGTTTCGAATAAGACGAACTTCGAGTGTCTGAAGAAATTTGCAAGGGTCTGGGTTGAGAGATGGCCTGAGCTTAGAGTAGCTGACTAGAGATTTTGACACCAGGTGTACTTGTTCCTGATCTACCACGGACTTTCTTTGATTTTACTCTTTACCATTTTGCCAGGATGTACAGTTTTCTATTTTCTTTTCTTTTACTATGTTTTTTATGTTTTGCGCTTTACACTTTTACACCTGTACATATTTTTTCTGCTTTTGGTTGTTTACTGCTTAAATTGATATTTTGGGTTTTTATGCTTTCACAAATTTTCCTTTTCTTTTAGGCTTTATAAGCCTAGCGTAACTAAACGCTCAAGCTTTGTTATTGTTTTTATTTTTACGATTACATTACCTTATGTTTTACTGCAACCCTCATGCTTTTGAATTATTTTTTTTGTTAGTTAATTGGTGAAATTTCACACCAAGCGATGACTCCTACACGCTTTTCTTTTATTTTTTCGTTTTTTTGGATTGGTTACTTGTATATTTTCTTTCAGTTACGTTTAAATGCGAGAACTGAACTCCGTTGTCTGTTATGTACCGTCCTCTTCCCCATTAAGGGGTAGGACTCTGGAGCGTGTCCCCGCCTATGTTTACTGGCTGACCCTACAGAACTGGTGGAGCTGCACCTGTCTTCCGCGCCACCCCCCGTGACATGAAGAGGCTGGGGAGAAGGCCGAACGGCGACCGAAAGCTGTCCGTCCCGCCTCCGGCGACCCGACGCTTTTCTCCCTAGGGTCTTCATCCTTGACTTCCATTTACTCTCGTCTAGGCACCACCGGTTAGCTGGCTTACGGACGACGCCGCCGGTTGTCGGGAGGCCGGACATTCATCCTTCTTCACTGTCTCGGGGACTGCCGGTTGACAGAGTGTGGCAATACCACTTCTTCACTGTATATACTCTCTATTATCTGTTTTATTTTTTTTCTTTTGAACAGTGCTCGGCGCCGCCCGCTGGATTGACCATAGTCATCCGCTGTCGTGAGCTTATTACTCACGACGGTTGCTGTATATTTTGTTCCTTCTTCTTTTTTCTTTACTTTATTTTTGGTTGAGGCTACTAACAACTCGTTTGACTGTCCATGAGGCTGATTACCTCCATGGGCTTTAGAATTGTAGAAGTGACTATAACAGTGCAATCCTGTAGGCGCGCCTGCATACCGCCCTCTAACAACGTATGCGGGGACATTGAAGCTCTAGATTCGTTATACAAATGTTAAATGTAGAGTCGTTTATAAAAAAAAAGTAGATTCTTGCGAGAGCTCCGAAGGGGCGACAATAAGTCGCCTATACCGGGGCGGGACAGTGGTGGGTGCTTCAATGTCCTTCCTAGAGTCTTTGAGCGTTCTGCCACCCACTTCCAAATAGCCGTGTCGTCAATGCATCACCGAGAAGTCGGCTTAGGGGCGCGGAAACCAGCCCTCAAGCATGACTTTCCTGAAAACAAGCACCTCTCAACAGGACTGCCGGGTGTATCTGTGACACACTCCCTCCCTACCAGCAACCACATGAAAATTGAGTGATGTCTTCTATGTACAATAAACTGGCAGGGTAGGCATCCCGCCTACACTTGAAAATTTTATTTATCCCCTCTGCTTTTCCCCAAAGAAAGAGGTAATGTATATGTTACGACCTATACCGCGGCACGAGAATATGACTGTAAATCCTTTTTGTTTTTTGATGAGTAAAGACCGATAATTGTGCTTTGAATTTTGATCGTAGGAAGTAGGAAATGAGAGGAAGTCTCTTACCTTTTGACGGCTTCGTATGGCGTTTCAGGATCGACCCTGGGTTCCCAATATCGGCACAACACCAGGTTTTTAAGACACGACAGTTTGATTAGATAATGTGAAATCTTGCGATGATTTGCGATATTTTCGACGAGAGCACAGTGACCAATGTCACTACCAAAATACAACTGCCCAAGTAGGTAAGGTAAACTTGGGCAACAATATTGTTCAATTATTTCCTCATGTAGGTAGGACCATCTTCTTCTTTTCCTGGTGGAGACTTTGAGGAAAGGAGGAAGAGAAAGGAATGCATGATTGAAGAAGGACTTGGGGAATATGGATTTAGTTTTTTAAAAGACTGTTTCAGAACCAAACAGTATATATTTATTTAATTATTTAATACTAACCTGTACATATAAAGCACTTGCATACTGCTCGTTAACACCATATGCGGGGACTTTGGGGGTCTAGCTTTGTTTAATTAAATGTAGAGACGTTCAAATAAAAAAAAAAATGGCTTCCTTGTGAGAGCCCTGAAGGAGTAACCGTAGGTTACGTATACCGGGGCGGGTATGCGGTGGAAACCTCCAGTACCCCTGTTGTATCGGTAGTTGTTGAGAAAAGTTTTTAAATTTTCAAACACGTATTTATTGACAAAAGACAGCCAGGAAAACTTTGAAACTCAAGGCACAATTCAAATCTAATTTAAGGTTTTCATAATGAAGATTTTTTGGTTTTGATTTAATTCTGTAAACCGACGTCGCGTCTAATAACGCATGCTTATAATTTACTGTCATTTTAAATCAAAACCAACATTTTCTTTTAAATCACAAGATTGATTGATTTAAATACTTACCTACTTCATAAAAGTCATCCACATTTTACATGTCCACTCCTTTATTAATCCATCTATAAGTCCACATTTTTACTAACATTATTTCTAGAATTATACCTACAGGTCAGCAAGCTTTAACATAAAATAATTAATTACACATGTATAAAATAATGAAAACCTAAAAATCGAACACATATCAAAACAAAAATAAATTATCAATTAAAAAAGAACCAAAATCTTTATTACTAATTATATTTATTAAATGATAGTAATTTTTGAAAACAATAGTCTCCGGTGAAACGTCAGATCTAAAATTCATTGTCGCTAATCTCTCGCAAGCACGTTCTAAAAATGGATCTTAATGTGTCCTAAAGGCTTAAGTGGAGAAAAATATAGTGGAGGAAAATAGTTTTTATCAACTGTGAGTCCGTTTGTGTTTCGTCAAACTACTCTTGTCAGAACATGAATAATTGCAGTGGGAACACGCAAAAGGTTTTTCACCCCTGTGAGTCCGCTTGTGTTTCGTAAAATTGCTCTTGTCAGAACATGAATAATTGCAGTCGGAACACGAAAAAGGTTTTTCTCCACTATGAGTCAGCACATGTCTCGTCAAATTTCCCCTTTGAGAACACGAATAACTGCAATCGGAACAGGAAAAGGGTTTTTCTCCACTGTGAGTCAGCATGTGTCTCGTCAAATCTCCCTTTCGAGAACACGAAAATTTGCAGTCGGAGCATGGAAAAGGGTAAACTCCAGTATGGGTACGTAAGTGAAGTTCTACCTCAGAATTAAAAAAGCAGGAGTAGTTACAATGGGGACAAGAGAATGATTTTTCAAGAGGATGCGTCTTCAGGTCGGTTAATAAGTCTGAAAAATAATACGAATAAAGCTTTAAATGTTAGCACTGTAAATTTTTTTTAAAAATGTGAAAAAAGCACTAATCCTTATTTACCTGTTGTCTGCGTAAATCTTCGAAAACGTTTTAGACATTCCTGTTTAACATCCGGCAGCTCTATGTCAATTTCCATACAAGGAATTCCCTCTCCATCTTCGTCTCGGGGTCCTGGTTCTACCTTTAAGCTAACAGTCTCCACATTAAGGCTACCTAGAAAAACCAAACAACATTGCGTACATTGGCGAGCCCAGACGACAATCGTGTTATAGTTAAAATTACCGGCAAAGTTTTCTGAGAGAGTACAACAAAAGAACTGGTTATGATTAAAAAAGGGTTAAAAAAATATAAATAAAGATACCGTTTATAAATATGTAAAGGTGGGAAATTAGTTAACAGGCTTTAAGATTTATTTAGAAAATATGAAGGACCCCAGATGTTCGCTTCAGTGAAGATGCTTCAAGAAGGAATTACAGTTTTATTCTTGAGCACATTCTGCGTTGTGCAAGTTTTTTATAGTCAGGGAAATAATGTTTATTTCAATGTTATATGATTTTATAATGCATAATAATATTCTTATTTTACATCCCAAATAAGATAAGTTTTAAATGTGCTGTAGTTTGAGAGTTTCCCGTAAATATACGTTTGAAGATATATACCAAAGTATGCGAGCAACAATTCAAAATGGACAAGGTTTCCGAACATCAAAATTTTACATTCCACATTTTTAACATATGCAATAATATGTAATAATAAATAATGCAACTTACTGGCTTTTCGAGTACTCTCTGCGAACTCTAGACATTCCTTCTTTACATCTGGGAGGTCAGCATCAATATCCGCATACGGCATTTCATCTCTACCTTCTTCCTGGGGCCCTGGTTCCGTCTTGATGGAAACACTCTCTGGGCTTAGTGGATCCATGGCACGACTGTGGAAAGGTTATGGAATTCATTCAAGCCCAAAAATAAAGCTGAAATTGCAAGAAACAGAACGCTGTATTAAGAAAGCAACATTGTTTTTTTTTCAAATAGCTCTGTATTTTTTTTCGTTTGGACAAATCTTTAAAAACCATGATGTGTATGCGTAATAAATACAATTATTACTGAAAGTTTGAGAAGAAAGTCGGAAGATGTCGGATCAGCTCTGATTATGGACACTGCAACGCTGTCCGAAACGTTGAATAAAGAAGGAGGTAGCGCAACAAATAAAGAAAATAGCCAGCAATGTTTTAATTTCTATGAAGTCAAAATTTGCGTTTTAATTTCTCAAAGTTGATTTAGTGGCTTTATCCTTGGGTCGCCTATCACCATTGGCGAATGACTGATTTTTCAACTCAGATTTCACGTTCAGTTATCGGTTCTTTGGTTAAGAGGCCACCTTCGCATTACTTGCGTCGCCAATCATAATACCTAATATATTTTCTTCAAATATTAGGTAGGACATTATCCAAAATCTAGTTTGAGGATTACTAATTCTTGGGGTGACACCACATTCATTCTTGGGGTGGCACCACGATCATCTTGGGGTGAAACCAAGTTATCCACACTATGCTAGCCATGCCATTGACTCTGAACAATATCATTCCTAACAGGTCTTAAAATTGTGCATATATTATTTTATACACATGGATTATGGCGTTTACTATAATTGTTGCGCTATTGGACATTTTTTTTTCAGTAAGAAAATATAAAAGTTATATAACTTTTTTATCATTTATTGGATCCGCCAGTTCAGTTTAAACAAAATATAGTTACTTAATCCATATCCCATCATTTGTGAACATTTTTATCAATGCCTTCGAAATACTAATCTAAAGTTAGGTCTAGACGTCAAATATAAAAATTCCTAGGTTGGTCCATGTCAACATGAAGTGACTTTTCATTGGTACGCCTCAACAAATAAACAGAGGATCAGTATTTCACAGTTTATTTCATAACATTATCTTACTGTTTCTTCTGACAATATATATCGTCCAGTCGATTAGTCGCACATCTCCGAAAAACCGAAATTTGAGTTGAGTATGAGTTATAAGTAAAAGTGCACACTCAATATGATCGCACTCAGGTCGCGCTGGACACCACGAAGTGTACATTTGAGCTTTAATATATAAAATAAAACACAACGGTTTTTCGCTTTGATTTGGAACAACGGCCGTGATAATTGAAGTTGCAAGCAATATGAATACCTAGCGCGATTAATAATCTGGTAGAAATTATCACCAACAGAACTTACCAATAACTATCACCAGCAGGCCACGGTTAGTTTAACAGTGTAAGGACTGTAAGGTTTTGAAACAGCAAGATAAGATTTAACGAAATCATGCGTCAGCAATTAGTGCGGTTAAGTATAGACAATAATGGCGACATGGACTACGAAAATTAGAAGGATTTATTTTCTAAGTAGGTACTGGACACATGATTTGATTCGATTCATTTTTGCACAGAACAATCATTAAACGTCGAATTTTAAGCCTCGACTACATTAAGCGAGTTTACAAGCCGTTTTAGCCGGGGTAGTTAACTCCTTCAGTGTAAAATCTGCTAGTAGCTTTTTTTGTTTTTGTTTTTTTTTGACACAGTTTGAAAATGACCTTACAAGTCGAGACAGCTGTAACTAAAACACTAACCAAAAAACTTGCAGAACTCGATAATGACATTATCAAATTTAATTTTAATTAAATTTCTAAAAATTAAAATGGAGTTCTACGAATTAAACACAAGAACAATTGATACTGCTAGTAGCTAGTAATATGATTACACTGAGCGAGTTCACTAGCAGATAGTGAATACACCAGCATACATTTTTGGAAAAATATCATTTTGACTAAAACTTTGAGATAAGACAATAATTGAAAACTTTTGAACGAATCGTCATCATTAGTTTTGTAAACATTTTATTTTAAAAGAAAGACAAACATTCTCGGGTTACGAATAACTCAACAATGTTTGAAAATTTCCGACTACCATCACAGAAAGCCGATAATGTTGCTTGTGTTGAAATGGAGGAATTAGCCAGCCGAGGAATCGAACACGCGACGCCCGGGTGGGACCCAAGCGCGATGCCCACTCAACCACTGACCGGTTATTATAATAACATATTATAGTAACCTGACGGTATCTTCCTCTATTTCCCCTATATCTCTATAAAGTGATAATATATTTGTTTTTATCCGATTTTCGCACTTTGAACACATGGATGGTTTCCTTCGAAATGCGTCGGCAGATGAATCCGCAAATGGAATTTGCGGTTTTAACACACGAGTCGTTTTAATTTAAGAATGGATCTGTGTAGGAGTCCATCAGCTCAAATTATATCGTCAAGTACAAGTGAATGGTTTTCCTTTATTTATCAGCAATCTTATTGACTGCAATAAGAAATTTATAATTCTATATTTATTTAACTTTAACTAAATTTGGGGAAAAAACTTGACATTAAGGTGTGGCTCACAATTAACATCAAGCGATATGGTTGGACCACCCTCTATCGTCATTTCATTACATACTATAAAATGAAGTCGCTCAAAATGTATATGGGCATAGATCTTTTAAACTACCCAACGGATTTTCATGCGGTTTCCACCAATAGATAGAGTGATTCAAGAGGAAGGTTTATATGTATAATACATGCTTATTATAGTAGAGAAACCCCGAGAAATTTAAATATTCAATTCAGGCAGCGGGCAGCGGGCAGCGGGCAGCAGCAGCTGGCACGCGTGAGGTGTGTATTTTATAAAGGTTGGGTAATGGCGTTTTGTTTCATTAGCCACAGCAACGTGTGGCCGGGTCTGCTAGTTTCCAATAATTTATACGGAATGATTTTATTTTTATTCAAATATTACTAAACTTATAGCAGAAATGTGTCAATAAATAAAGGAAGCGAATCTTATTGTTTTTTCCTTTCTGAATTGTGAAGTTATAATCAATACTAAATATTTTTTCGATGTTTATTTCGTTATCGCATAATAAAAATAAATTAATATTAAACCAAAAAGGATGTTCGATCACGGATGAACGAGTATTTTTGTCTCAAATACCTGTCTACCGTGTTATAACTGTCTCTGGGTTTAGTTTTAAAAGTGTAGTTGAAACACCATGCAAGAAAACCGTTCTGGATTTCTGAGAGTATTTTTTCTGGTGCTTTCAGCAGGCCGCACCAAAAGTGCTCGCGGGCCGCACCAAAGACTTCGGGGGCCGCATGCGGTTCCCCACCCCTGTCCTAGATGATAAAAACGTTTAATGTTGCTGACGGGTTTAAATTTATATTTGTTTTATGTAGGGATAAAGATGTTGTTCAAATTCAAGAAATTTTACCTAAGGCTTCCCAAGACATTTTTTTTCTAATGCTAGGTAAGTATGAATCTTTACTAAATGTTCCTTTTTCCTTTTTTTGGTAGTTTACGTTTTATTCTAACATTTTATAATCATTGCAAATGCCTTTAACTATTATTTTCAAAAAGAAAAAACAATTTTAACGTATGGACGGGAAAATGCTCCTGTGATCACTCACGTTTCATGGAAAGGCGCGACTACTCTAGGGTTAAATTTATCATCCATACTTGAGATAGTTGTTGGCAAGTTCTAATGTTGATATTTTCCACCAGAATATTTTGCATGCACAAATACAAAATTGCGCTGTGAAAAAAAACTCCTATTTTTTAAAAACATAATGTATATTATCGAGGCTTCTGACTCACACAATGGCACACGGCACACCTCCTATGTGAGTGTGATCTAGGACATCTAGGTGGAGTAACACCTCTGCCATAGGTCACCCCAAGTGGTTCGCTACGTTTGGTGATTATGCAGTGGTGCCCGGGTTCATGGGGGTGAGGTTTGTCTAGGTCTTGGAGGCGGATGACCAAGACGCACTGAACCCCATATTCCTACCCACCCCTTAAACCAGGGATGGGGAACCTGCGGCCCGCGAGGCCTTTTGGTGCGGCCCGCGGGCATTTTTGGTGCGGCCTGCTGAAAGAACCACAAAAAATTACACAAAAGGGCATGTTTTGTTTTGCGGTGTTTCAGATGATTTTTTTAAGACGTTATTACAAAATCGTTACTAGCAAGTAATTTAGATATAAATAAAAACGTGATAAAACCTCCCATTCTACTTTTATTTTAATTTGTTATTGTGAAACGATAGTGAAATTCCATCGGAACTTTTAATTTTCTTGTACGGGACCGTCCCGATATTTCAGGATTGATGGCAACTCTATTCGGAGGGGAATCTTAGGCAATCTGTCATAAACATTATTTTGTAAAAAATTGTAAATCAATAAAATCCTATGACAACTACGAAGAAAAGAAAAGTTGAAGCTGGGTGAAACGTGAAATCATTTGAAACTAAATTAAGGCCGTGGAAAGTAACTTGAAATGAATAATACGACGCATTTTCCAACACTGTAAGGACAAAAGCCTTCTTATATCGTTTGAATACGTTGGTGAGTGCGTGAAATTAAGTAAGGCATTTAATGAACGATTTAAAGACATTTGTTACACCGTTCAACGTCGAACCATCGAATATGCCTAAATTATCAGGCACATTCGATGGTAACATCCAGATTATCCAGACACATCCAGATTACTGCAGCACACGAAATTATTCATTTACAAAGCAATAATGAACTAAAAGCTAGATATAACAATCTCCCCAAATAAAGTCAGGAATCACTGGTTGTATTAAGTCAAGCACGTCCCTTAATACTTTGTATATAACACAAACTTAATGCCATAATAATTGCCACACTTCTGGCATAAAAAAAATCATTACATGTAATTTATTGTAATTAGTTAAATACATATAAAATTATATTGCGGACAATAAATATGCTACAAAATGTAGAAAAACCATTCACGTGTTCAGAGTAAATTTAATTTATTAGTGACTGGTGGACTCTGCAGATTCATTCTAAAGGTAAAACCAATCTTGTGTTCACAATGCAAATTCCTGTTGCGGATTCATCTGCCAACCCTAACGCATTTCGAAGGTAAAACCATTTTGGAGTTCTAGGTGCAGTAATAATTAAAGCTGGGGGCTCACAATCCAATTCGCTCTGACGGAAAAACCAGTTTTGTGTTCAAAATGCAATAAAAAAATTCCATGTCCATGTCTGCTTACGCATTTTGTAGAAACCCGTTCTCGTTTTTTAAGTGCATTTATAAAATTCTAGTTGCTTTTGTGCTGCCAGTATTAGACAAAAGCCATTTTCATGTACTCAGTGAAATGGCTATACTCAGTAGTTTTAAGTCTCCGCATACAGATTCACCCTATAACTGAAACCAGTTCTGTGTTTAGAACGCAACGAAAAAATTCCAGGTGGGGTTTCATTTTTGAAGCATTCCTCGTGTTAGAAGTGCATTTATAAAATTCTAGTTGCGTACTTTGTGCTGCCAGAATTGGAGGAAACCCATTTTCATGTTCTGAGTGGAGTTTTCATTCCCCGCGTACAAACTCACTTTCTTATTAAAACCAGTTCTGTGTTTAGAATGCAACGAAACTATTCCAGGTGGGGTTTTATCTGGCTAACGCGTTTCGTAAAAAAACCATTATCGTGTGTGAAGTGCAGTTATAAATTTGTTGTTTCATTGTAACGTAATTATTTTCATGGTAGTTATTCAGTCGGTACCTACTTGCTCAGAATGAGTATTATTAATTTCGGCGTGCCGTTGGAACGACTGAGAACAAATTCAAGTTGCCTGGAGCGTTTCTCGATTGTTTTAAAAAAAAGAAAAAACGGTTATAAGGGCAACGTCATGACATAACAATGGATTAGTCGGATGTTTGATTTGTAAGGAGTTTTGATACTCGTAAATGATTGTGTAAATTTGCTATATTATGCGACTACACCTTCAAATTAGTGATGTGAAGAAATATTGCTTGACGCTCGTAATGACGCGGCAAACAACCCACCGAGAAAGCCATCGGGATTTACTGATCACAGCGTGATAAATTGATGTTTTGGTCGGACGTGTTTACAGCCACGTACAATCCAATATCACCATGGACAACTTTGATTAAGATTGCAGGCGCTTCTTAAATGACATCAACAGTCTAGAACTGCGGGTTATATCCTTTCAATGCTCAGAGCTGGTCGTCGGACGCATTGTGATCAGCGGGCCTCTATGGGTGGGCTGCGGCTTTATGGTGTCATGGGCTTGCGAAGCGGCAGCTCTGGGGCTCTTCTTCAGCTATCTGGAGCCTTTGTCGCTGAGGTTGGAAGAGGTGCGCCATATTAACTATCGCAAGCTATGAATGATCATTTGGAGTGGATTCTACTAAAATAACTGAATTATATCTCTCTCTCTCTCTACATTTTTTTGAGTTTACAAAGGTATTTATGTAGATTATGTTTTTGCTTGTCAATAATAACAAGTACATTTTGTTTAATGTGAGTTCTTTTATTTACATCAGATAGTAGCTTTCTTTTTATCCCACGCAGGACCCTGAAATGATGATGAGAGCTCATGCATACGGAATTTCTTTGCTAACGGAGCAAAAGTACGTGTCATTTTTGGCGTCCAACGTGTCAGCATATGTGCTGCCAGTTTTGAAAGAAAGCAATTTCACGTTCTGAATATAGTTTTAATTCCCCGCATACAGATTCGATTCAACCTGTAATAAAAACCAGTACTGTGTTAAGAATGCAACTAAAACGCATCAGGTGTGATTTTTTTTGCTAACGCATTTCTTACATATGTTGGAAGTGCATTTATAAAATTCTAGTTTCGTAGTTGCTGCCAAAATTAGAGGAAAGCCATTTTCATGTTCTGAGTGTAGTTTTAATTCCCCGCATGCAAATTTAATCTTAATTGAAACTTGTTCCGTGTTCAGAATAATGCAACGAAAAATTTCAGTTGTGGCTTCATCTGCTGATGCACCTCTCTCTCTTTTTAATGACTTTATTTAAACTAAAATTAAAATTCTAAAACATGCGATCCCAGATAATGTATTGATATATTTTACTGCTTGATTATATGATTTGAAATGGGTGTGGTATAATTCAAAATATTTTTTGAAAATTTAACAATTCTGCCAACGACCTATGGTGTAACCTTATTATACTAAAAATAAACATTTTTTCTCAGAATTTTAAACATGCGAATAATAAATCTAGATAAAAGAACAATCTTTCGAAATCCATTTAATTTTTTTTTTGGAAAAGAGTCAATACGTCTAAAATCTGATTTAAAAAAGACATATTTCTGGTTTTCTCTGGTAATACCCTCTTAAAAGTAAAACCTCCAATAATATAACTAACTAACTCTCTTATTGTAGGAGAATTTGTGTTGATAGTATCAATTACTGAAAAATTTCAATCTATACTAATGAATGTATATCCGCAAACTGTAAACTTCACCCGCCATAACACAGGGTCATCCCTAGCATGGAGGGTGAAATATCACAAAAAACTATATGTACTCTCGATAATTCATGTATTAAATAAATAAATAAATAAATATTTAATTCTGTGTTCGATTCCCAGATGCGATTGGGAGTTGCTAATATAGACGGCCTCAGTGGTCGAGAGGTAAGGCTCTCGACTCACTATGCAAAGGTTCCGGATTCAAACCCGGCGTGCGCAAGTAATTTTTAAAAATTAATTTGTGTTATTTTACAATGAATTCATGACAAAATAATAATATAATGGTATATTTGCGGCACGTTTCAGAGTGGAAAATATTCTCAGTAACGCCCTGGTGTAAGACCACAATTCAAAATAGAAACGTTCAAGTCACTGTCTATCTAGATAGTATTTAGTTCGAGAAGAATCATGGAAGCATTCACACAAAGATACAATAAGGCACACAATAAAAATACTGAGTTAAGAAAATGAAGATAACATTGGTAGTTCTTAGTCGAAGTATGATACAGTTAAATACTTTCGAAGGGGATAGGTTCCCATTAGCTCAGTGGTAAAACAACGCCCCGGTAAGGCTAAGGTCCTCGTTCATTTCAGATGCAACGGTACCTTTTTCTGATTTTTCTGTTTCAACTTTTCTTTTGAGGCTCGCGAACAATATTGTCTTCAGTGTTTAACATTTTATTTATTTATTCATTTTCTGGAAATCGACAATTTATACTCGTACGTTATCAGTTTGTACATATGTAGTATATAGCAAAAAAAAACATTTATGGAATTCCTCTTTGTGACTTTACCTCTAAAAATAAAATGATATCTATAAAACAAAAAAATCTTCTTCTTCTTCTTGTGCCCTGTCCGTTCAACGGACGTTGGCTATCATGTTGGCTATGCGGACTTTGTTTACTGCAGCCCGGAACAGCTCCACGGTAGACTGGCCATACCACTGTCTCAGGTTTTTCAACCATGAGGTTCTCCTTCTTCCAGGGCCCCGTCTTCCGGCAATCTTTCCCTGCATTATGAGATGCAGGATCTCATACTTCTCTGAATGTCTCATCACATGTCCAAGATATTGAAGTTTTCGAATTTTTATAGTTTTAATTACTTCCTTTTCTTTATTCATCCGAACCATAACATCTTCGTTTGTTATCCTGTCCATCCAGCTTATTTTAAGTATTCTTCTGTAGATCCACATCTCGAATGCCTCAAGTCCCCTAATAAGTTCTTCAGTAAGCGTCCATGCTTCCATTCCGTAAAATAATATCGAAAACACGTAGCATCTGACCATTCGCATTCGTAATCCGAGGTTGAGATCATGACTGCAGAACATTTTTTTCATGCGGATAAAGGTTGCACGAGCTTGCTCAATGCGGCATTTGACTTCAACTGAAGGATCCCATCTATCATTTACATTGCAACCCAAGTATACAATACTGTGTACCTTCTCTAGTTTTGTTCCAGCAATATAAAGATTTTCATCCAATGCGTTATTTTTGCTTATGAGCATTATTTTGTCTTATTTATATTCAGTTCCAGCCCAAAATTCTCACAAGTCTTCACTACTTGATTCAGAAAAAGTTGTAAATCCTCAATGTTACTTGATATCATCTGCATAACGCAGGTTGTTCAGAATCTTCCCATTTATAACAAGTCCTTGAGTAGCCTCTTGCAGAGCTTCATTGAATATTTCTTCTGAATATAAGTTGAAGAGCATAGGTGAAAGAATACAACCCTGTCGCACGCCTCTCTTTATTTCTACTTCGTCTGTTAGACATTGCTCTACTCTTACTGCTCCTTTCTGGTTCCAATAAAGATTACCAATTATCCTTATATCTTTATCGTCTATCCCGGAGGTTTTCAGAATTTGAATCATTTTATCATGTCTAACTCTATAAAATGCTTTAAGGAAGTCAATGAAGCATGCATGTACATTTGTATTCACATCTCTACATCTTTGGATTAGTACTTGAATACTAAATAACGCTTCCTGAGTACCCAACCCATTTCAAAAGCCAAATTGTGTGACAACTATCTTTTCTTCCACTTTGCGATATACGATATACGCGTCCATGTATAATTCGCAAAAATATCTTTAATAAGTGGCTCATTAAACTAATTGTGCGGTGGTCACTACATTTTCTTGCTTTTGCTTTCTTAGGGAGAGTAACAAAAGTGGATCGAAGCCAATCTAGTGGAATAATTCCTGTATTATATATTGAGTTAAAGAGACTCGTCAATACTAGGATCCCTTTATTTCCTATAAGTTTAAGGATTTCAGCCTGTATTCCATCTGGGCCCGCTGCTTTCCCAGTTTTAGAGAGACGAATTGCGTGTTCTACCTCATTTGTTGTGATTGGTGGGCCTGTTGTTATATTTCCCATATCATATTCTGCGCTTCTATTATCATTGAAGAGTTCTGAGATGTAGTCTTTCCATCTAAACAAAAAAATAGGTATATGGAGCTTATTCAGGTGGGAAAATTATGATGAATGCGAAAATGTTTAATATAATATTCAGCATTTAACAAATATATATATATATATATATATATATAATAAGTTGAGTTCATTGTTAGTTTTATAATCATGGAACTGTACCAGCCTATACAAGATTTATCCATGAACAATCTGAGTATTTCTATTTTTTCCATCCATGGTCACATCAAACCGCAAACATTCTTTTTCAAACACTTCTATCCACTGGCTTGCATTTGTATTTTTAGTGCAGAATTTTCCTATAACAAACTTCTCAGCAATGTTTTTTAAGCTCTGTTGCTTATCTTCCATTAACTTTTCAATTAATTTTCCTATTGCATCTTCTTTTTGATGTACTTGTAAACTTTTTTCGTCCAGTTCTTCGTCTACATATGTTTTTTTAGTTCTTCTGTCATGGTTAACCAGACTCTTCTAACCTGGTATCTTTTTTCAAACTATTTTTTATTTTTCCAAAAGCACTAGTTTTCATTATCTCCTCATGATATCTGGCGGATTGTAGCATTTCTGGTATTGTAAACACTTTTTCATCACTTGTGACTATTTTTGTAATGCTAATAATATTTGACCTGCCATCAGCACCACCTCTGCCTTAAACCCTTTTCCTTCCCAGAACACTCCTCTCCTTCCTTTCCTTAAAAAAATCTCCACACAGCATCCCCAAAGATGACATAGGCCCTGAGGGAAATTATTTTCCTCAGGGCCTCCTGTGTGGAGCTCATGTAAACTAAAAAAAAAGTTGGTTTTACAGGATGCTTTTCTTCATTCCGATTCTAACATCGTGAAACAAATGAAAAATCCTCGCTTTACTTAAGCCTCGATGAGACAAGGCTAGTTTACATGCTACTATCTGGGAAATTCACTATCTGTTAGTAAACTCGCACAGTGTCATCGTGTCACTTGCTAACTAGCAGCAACTAGCAGATTGTTGACAATCTATGAAAAAAAGTTGAAAGGTCGCCAACTTTACTCGCCTAGACGCTTGCTCGGGATTGGTTTATTTGTGTTTCCAACATGGCTTCCGATAAACAGCTGATTTCGACTGTCAAAAACATGTGAAGAATTAGTTCACGCAGGCGTCGTTATTCTTGTTACTGGCGCTAGCAGCGGCCTCAGTTTCCTACGCTTCTGAACGAGTGGACAGTTTTGTGTGTCATCATGACAATCTCACTCGCCGATTTTTCCGCTTTTAAACTTAGTAGATAGTAGCTTGTAAACTAGCCGTGTGTCATCGAGGCTTTACAAGATCATTATTCCATACGCTTTTATGCAGATAGTTGCCTTGAGAAAATAAAATAACATTTTGGATTGGTACTGAGACGTCAAAAAATGGCAACAATTTGAACATAACCACAGATCACACCAGATCACACTCATCACACAGTAACATTCTGTCACTGAGATTGCAAGATACTTCGATGCTCGATTGTTATGTAAGTTAAATTTAAATAAAGTTCTAATACTGAGTATTTTAAATACTCACATGTAGAACTGCGCTGTGTCTAACCCGACCTAGCTTCACTTGCACCGATCGGTACACCAAGTTAGGGAATCCATTATTTGACATTTAGTTTTGAGGAAAGTTTTAGTTGTCAATTTGACGTTGAAGTACCTATTTATGGATTTGTGTTTCGAAGGCTTGGATTAAAAGGTTGGTGTATCAGGGCATGCCGATATTTTGTCAAAAACGAAATGGCGTAGTGGGTGAACGATTATGTAAATTTTTTATACAAAAGATATAGAAAATGTAAGAATCAAATTACTCTAATCTAATTATTGATGACGACTCGGTCAAACTCAAAATTTCGTAATAATAATTTTGTTTTCTAAATATCGTTCATAGTTATTACTTTTGTGAAAGCTTTTGTATTTTTTGGGTTGGCAGTGTCTATTGGCGAATTGCATAGTACAAATCATGAGCAATGATTTTTCGAGTTTGTTAAATCGAATAAAATACTTAATTATGCATTAATTTTTCAGTTCAGAAAATTGTAATACTCAAGGGCGGATTTAGGGGATGGTATTTTTGTGTACTGTGGAGATTTCATCACAGTACCTACTTAGAAGATAAAACTGTCTTTATTAAACATTTAATTTGATTGTTCTATTGTTTTGACACTTTAAACAAGTACCAATTATGTGTTTAATAAACCTTCCTATTAAACACATAATAGGTACTTGAACTTGTAGAAATAAACTTGAAGAATGATACTTCAAGTTTATTTCTAATAGTAATTGTTGATTTTTTTGCCCGTCCGCCCTATTTTGTTAATATTTGCCCATATATTCAATTCCAGTATTTTTAATCGGGATTTTTCATAAAGTTGGACAGCCGGGTACGTTAAAGTACTTATTTATTTCGAAGGAATTGATTACATTTATCATAAAAATGTGGTGTACCTGGCTATACCGATATTCAGTCGAAAGCGGAATGGCGGATTCAATATACCTTTTTATCACTTTGTATGGAGATAAGGAGGAAGAAAGTGCCAGATTTCTTTAATCTAACTATTGATGACGATTCTGTCAAACATTTTCATTGTTCTTAACTTGCAGGTCTTTTCCGCCAAAATTATATTCTTATTTCCAAATATTTATTATGCGTACCCTTAATTGTTTTACAGAATATTTTAACTGACTTAAAGTATTCCTTGTACATCCAATTAGAGTTGCATGGTTAGTACAACGTTTTGTTTCATGCATTTTTAGGTAATTTTTTGAAATTGATCCAATTTCACAACCCACAGTCTCTTGCCATGGATCTACTAAGCCCAGAGAGTGTTTCCATCAAGACGAAACCAGGGCCCCAAGAAGAAGGTGAAGGTGAAATGACTTATATGGATATGGATTTTGACCTCCCAGATGTAAAGACGGAATGTTTACAGTATGCGGAGAACACTCGGAATGCCAGTAAGTTTCTCTGGCTTTACAAAACTCCGTTCAGAATGTGCTCAAGAGTAAATAGTGTGTATCTTCTTGAAGAATCTTTCCTAGTTGTGGAAATCTAGGCTCTATCTTATTTTTCCTTGACGACCAGCGTGGTCTAGCGGTAAGACTCTTGACTCGCAATCCGAAGGTCGCGGGATCGAATCCTGGCGTGGTAAATACATTTCATTTGATTGATTTGTGTTATTTCACAATTAATTCATTTAAAATAAAATATAGTGTATTTGTTGCACGTTCCAGAATAGAAGATACTCTCAGTATCGTCCTGGTGCAAGACCACCATTCAAAATTGAAACATTGCTTGAAATGGCTTTAGCCGAGTTTGGTGAAAAGATCTGAATAGCCAGGTACTTCCCCACCTTCCTCGCCCACCTCCTTCCCCTTCCCACTACCTTAAGCAATGGTATCTTTAATCGTACATTATTTAAATAAACTTTTTTTTAAACAATAAAAACAAAAAAAAATAAACACAAATCCTTGGTTCGTGTCCCAGATATGTCGATGTCTTTTTCTGATTTTTCTGTTCCCAATTTTCGATTGAGTTTCGCTAATATTGTCTTTTTTTTAATGGCTTTTCACCCCAAAGGAGTGTTCTGGCCAGTGTCAAGTGAATGCTTTTGTGAGTGTAATTTTGTGAGTGTAATTTTTGGTTAATATTAACTAATTTAGTTTCAATAACAAGAACCTATCTACATTATATAATAATACTATACAAATAATAATACACAAAATTATTACAATAAGAGATGATTTTAATTAAACATAACAAGGAAATTAATAGATATGCTGACACAATTTATTGTGCGTAAAAAATAAAATAAATACATGAAAATTAACTTACAGTTACAAATTGATGCTGTTAATATTCAAGAAATTAGCCAAGATTTTATACACGCGTTTGTTCACAGAAGATAACAGGCATGCAATGTTGTAGGGAGGCAATATGCCCGAACTGATTAGGTGAGGGATGAAATTTTTGTATGAATTATTTAAAGGGCAACTGAAAAAAATATGATTGAGATCCTCTCCACCAAGACTTATTTGGTTACATATTTATCGATAAAAGCAGATAATATTTAAAAAAGTTTCTAACTAATTGAAATTAATAACAGATCAAGTTGATTGCAACGAGTAACTGTTATAAAATAAATGACTCATGATAGGTAAGAAGGTAGGTACTTCGGCCAAGCGCAGCGCATTAAAGGACTGGAGTACATAGGTACCTAATGTTTACATTGAAAGAGCTCGTAATGCTAATAATAATAGTGTTCGCTGCCTATTGTTGATTTTAAGTAAATAATATTTCTGTATAAGTAGACTGTGCGCTCGCTAATTACTTGCTAATAGTATTTATTATTAAGCGATAAACTCATTTTGAACAAATAATAATAGTGTTAGGAATGCAGAATAAATTAAAAAGTAAATTTGACTACTTGAAAATAAATGCATGATGTTAATTTAAATTCAGTTAAGTTATAACAGGGATAATTGCTATTAGAAAAAATGTTTTTGTTTTTTTTTTTTTATATGGAAGTGCACAAAAAATTAATTTTATTATTATTGTTGTTTTTTTTGGAGAAAAATATTTTTTCTTCTTTCTTCTTTCTTGAGTAACATGGCGATGCGACTGATTGCTGGTTGCTGTCGAGTGTTACGGGCGATGGTTTTGGACATGTTTTTGCAGGAGCTGTGTAATGTTGTTTGCTCTGGAAGTAGTCAAGCCGTAGGTGCAAGGTTTGTTTTTTCTGGTGTCTCCAAGTACGTTGTTACGTGCAGAACGTGCAGGGCATTGATATCTCCCAGAACAAGAGAATAATAATAATAATTTTATTTTAGTAATTTGTACATTTAAGTTTACAAATTTCTAATTGATAATAATATTTCATATTCACTATATTTTTTCAAGTTTTATGTAGCTCCTACAATACATCATGAACTTTGCAATTGGTGTGGACTTTAAAGTTTCTGGTAGTGTGTTATACAACTTCATTCCCTTGTACAGTAGACTGTTCTGCGTATTCGCTTTGTCCTTTTTTTGTAGCCTAATTTCCTTGCACGTCCTTGTGTTATATCTGTGAATGTCTTTATTGTATAAAATTTTATTTGAGAAGTATTTTGGTAACGTGTTGTTCAATATTTTGTGAATAAATACCATCGTGTTCAAGGTCAGCATCTGTTTCACGGTCAACCAATTTAGTTCCTTTAACATTTTAATAATTTTTGAAAATCTGTTTCGTCGAAGAATTATTCTCAATGCCCAGTTTTGGAGAATTTGTAACTTATTTTGTTCTCTTTCGTTACATAGGAAAAGTATACTTGAGCAGTAGTTGAAGTGTGGAGCAATAATTGAATTGTATATGGTGATTGCTGTTTTTCTAGAAATTTTTGGCCGAATTCTTCCAAAAAAAGATATCTTTTTGCCAATTTTCTTTTGGGTGTATTCAGCATGTCTATTGAAGTTTAGTTTCGAATCTAATATAACTCCTAAGTATTTCATTTCAGTAACATTTTCAATAATTTCACCATCAATTTTAATTTTGCTTTCACTGGATGTCTTCTTGTATCCAATCACCATACATTTTGTTTTTTTTGTATTTAATTTAAGCTTATTTATTTTTAGCCATCTTGATACATCATTTAGTTCATTATTTAAAATGTGTATTAGTTCTTCATAGTTATCTCCAATTAGGTATATTAGTGTATCATCGGCAAATAGTCGTACTTTGCATTTTGAAAATATTTTCACCATGTCATTAATATAGAGTATGAACAATAGAGGTCCAAGGACCGATCCCTGTGGTACTCCTAACTTATTTTCCATTGGTTTTGAAAATTGATTATTTATTTTTGTTACCTGCTTTCTGTCTCTCAAATACTCTTGTATTAATTTAATGGCTACAGATGAGAAACCAATTTCTTTAAGCTTTCTTATTAGTATGTCTCGATCTATAGTTTCGAATGCCCTTTGAAAATCCAAAAATATTGCTAAGATAAATTTATTATTATTCATTCCTTCCTTCCATTCTTCGACAATTACGTTTAATGCTGTTTCACATGAGTTATTAGATCTGAACCCTGATTGCTCTTGGTATAAAATATCGTGTTTATCTAGATATTGCAAAATTTGTTCTTTTATTATAACTTCAAGAATCTGCTCATATTTTGGTAAGGTGTTGATTGGTCGAAATTCTTCACATTTTCTGGTATTTTTAACCTTTGGAACCGGTATAATAGTAGATAGTTTCCATGACTGTGGAAATTTTCCTTCTTCAATCGTCTCATTGATAATATTTAATAGAGTAGATCCAATTACTGGAAAAGCATCTCTTATTTTACTAAAAGTTAATCCATCAGAACTATTCTTTGATTTTATTTTGTTTAAAATGTTAAATAAATATTCTGCATTTATTTTTCTGAAGACCAATGATTCTTTGTTTGGGTCGATATTATCACTTGTGGGATTAACAGCAATGTTGGGTATTAATTTGTTAATTTGAATGATACTTTCAATAAAATATTTATTAAAGTTATTAGCCATGTTTTCTTCGTTTATCTCTTTTGGAAAGTTCACAATTTTTATGTCGTCTTTGTTTTCGCCATGTAGTAATTCTTTTATGCTTTTCCAAATTTTTTTGGGATCCCCTTCTTCTGAGTTTATTTTATTTTTTATGTACTTATTATGCGTTCTTTTTATGTCTTTGGAGTATTTGTTTCTCGCTTTTTTGTAGTTATCCCAATCCGTAATACTATTAGTAAGGCATGCTCTTTTGTAAAATGCATCTCTATCGTGCAGAAGGGGTAGTGTCCTTGGAAAACATTGCTTTCAGGATTGATTTTAAAGGTTTATTAGATGGTGAAATATATAATGAAATTATTGTATTATTCAAAAACCTTTGCGGCCGTCACTTCAAAAGGACAACCAATTGGTTTTACATCTACTGGGGAGAAGGGTAATGATTTTTTAATGAAAAGAGCGGAGTCGCTCTTTCCATCTTGACGGTCGTCTCGAAGGCAGTGGTATCCCCTGACTCTGAAATCAGAATCCGGTTCCAGCCACGTCTCCGAGATGGCAGCCACTGCAATTGAGTTTGAGTGTAATGTGTTTAAAAATTCTTCAGTCTTATTTCTAAGACTATGACAATTCCACTGAAGAATACTCATCAGAGGAGCCATTTCTAGTTGAGTTGATAATATTAGTAATTTGTTTAGCAACGTGGGACGGTATTTGAATATTGTTTTTATTTAAGTTTGTAAAATATGTAAAAATGAGGTGATTGATTAGTGTAGAGTTAAGGTCTATATTATAATTTTGTTCTTTAGTAGACGACTTTAGGTAAGAATTGAAATTTGAACTGGAAGGAAGTTGTCCATTAGGGAACCACAGAAGGGATTCGTGATTAGCATTATTTTTTATGTTAGAACTCTAGGTTTAACGACCCTTTCAATAATTTTTCTAAATGAAGAAGAAGAAGGTTGAGAAGGGGTGGATTTTTTTAGAATTTTTAGAAGTTACTTCAGAATAAGATGGAATGGATTTGTTAAACATTCTTGATGCTTCCGCATAAGAAATGCTCTTTTCGGCCATTGTGTGTTTAATATTGCGCTGCCTTGACAGTTCAGGACAAGTTTTGCTGATGGACATGTGAATTCCGGAGCAGTTTAAGCATTTATAATTTTCCTCTGTTTTATCGCAGGAATCGCCACTATGGGACGAACTGCACTTGAAGCAACGGAGTTCTGATCTGCCGAGGTTCTTCGTGTGTCCAAATCTGCAGCACTTGTAGCACTGCACAGTTGGGAACACATAGAGCTCTACTGGTAGAGAGACGTTAAACATAGTAACATTTTGTGGAAGATCTTTGCTGTCAAAGGTTAGGACAACGGATTGGGAGGGTCTCCATTCTACAGAGTTTCCCGTATTAAACCTATAATTTAGACGACGCGCTTTTAAAACTTTTCCGAAACCTTGAGGAACAGTAATGTTCTCCAGGATGTCCTCTATCGACCAGTGCGGTGGGATCCCTTTTGTGATACTTAGCCTTGTAACCTGAAATGTAGGTATGAAAACGTTGTACAAGTTTTTTTTGGCAACATCAGATTTCACAAAGCTATTGGCCTCAGCCGCTGTCTTGAATTCAACAGAAAGACGGTTCCGGCCAACCGACTTCACTCCATTCCAGACAGGGTGGATTATATTTTTAAACATAAAATGTCCAAAGTCTACATCATATAAATTTGATTGTTTTTCATCCTTCGAAATTTTAGTCACGTGTGTAATGTAAGGTGGTCTGTTAAGATTATTATACAGACGTGACATTTGTGAAGGACTATTGTTTACCAGTGGGGCGGGTGTGGTGGAAGGGCTTGCTGGACTTAGGTTTGAAATCGAGGAAGAAGTGGATGGAATTACATCCTGTAAAACAGAATTATTTTGAAGGGAGTCGTTTTGCGTGGAGGGTGTTTTTCGATGTATCTGTTCAAAATCTGTTGCATTTCTATTACATGGTTTAGCAATTTTTTTTTCTGAAGTAATTGTTACGAAGTCCGAAGCCTCCGGAATATTAACCGCGATCATTGTTTTCGTAACACCCGAGGATTCAGATAGCAAACCATCATCTGGGGGATCAGGTGGTTTTTCTTGATCCATTTTCGAATAGGTAAATCTAAAGGACACAAATCAAAAAAAAATAAATCTTACCTTAACTGCTCCAAAGAATCAATAACATAACACAAATACTTACTGAGAAAACAAATATACAAGTTAAAACTATATTACACTAATTTACAATACTATTTTAAAACTATTATGTATATAAAATGATTAATTTTGTAAAGAGGAATGAAATGACACTGGCACAGTTAGACGGTAGCCTTTCTTTTTTTCTAGTTCGAGCTCTAATTCCTAATATTGTCTTTATTTCATTAAATTAAACAAGTTTTACTGTAGTACTCTCTTGGGGATGGACGACTGTAATTTCAAATGTAACACACTCTTCATCTGATTTGGGCATATCAATATTGTTGTTTGATTTTTCTAGGTAGCTTTAAAGTGGAGACTGTTGGCTTCAAGGTAGAACCAGGACCCCGAGAAGGAGATGAAGAGCGAATTCCTTATACGGAAATTGACATAGAGCTGCCGGATGTTAAAAAGGAATGCTTAAAACATTTTCAAATAACTACCCAGACAACAGGTACAAAGAACAATTCATGCTTTCTACTTTTCAAAGTTTTTTTGACTGAACGGTCCTTTTAACTTATAATTTTTTGTTTCAAGACAGGAAAATAAAAATTGCCTTTTCTAACCATAAAGTGACAAGACTCGTATGTCTGGAAAGGGAATTTTAATTCATTTATATAAATTCGTGTAAAAGTCAGGAAAATATTGCAAATCATAAAAAATACAATTTAAATTTATCATTTGATTTAAAGGTTTAAAAAAATATATGCAACACATTTAGACTAAAGTAGTAATTTTTCAATTCAGCTGAAATTATTGATTTCTTATAACTTTTAGGTTTAATGAGTGATTGTTATACCTAGGTTGGTGTGTTGAATGTGCCTGGTATTAAACTTTGGGATTTTAATATTAATCTGATGTATGGAATTATAGTTTTTCATGTATTTCGTCTACTGTAGGAATAATGAATAATGTAAAGAGAATTTCAATCGAAATTATAGCTGGTTTTTTCAAGATTGTGTACCTTAATTATCAGTGCTTAATTATTTTAAGTGGATATCAAATATTATCATATGTTCCTTCCCAGGCAGTAATTCCATATTGTAATATAGATTGAACAATTGTAAAGACCGTTATTTTTAGGTTTTCTAATTCTAGCCGTTCAAAGAAGCCGTTCTGCCGAATTCAAGGCTGATGTAAGCGTAATGACTAAGAACTAGAAAAAGGACGCTCAGATGGATTTGGGCATGTAGAGCAAATGAACGAGGAAAGGAGTGTTCGGAGAATATACAACGCAAATGTAAATGATGGATGAAGCCGGGGTCGCCCGAGGAAGACATGGCACGACTAAGTGAATACGATAGTAATGAGTCCGAATAATAGAAGAGCATGTATGGGACGATGTATGAATGAGTCAAGGAGTATGTGCCAAGACCAAGTTGTTTGGCGGTTCGTCCTTTCGGCCTACCCCTGCGGAACGGCGTGATGGTTAGTTAGTTTAGTTATTTACGATTCCTAATTCTTTTGACAAATTCATAAATATCTATTTAAAATGTTGATCTACCGGTTGTCCTAGAATTAAAAACCGATCCTCATTTTCGGCCACGTGGACATTATTCTGGGAAAAACCTTTGGAGACCAACTTGGACGCGGAAAGAGAAGTGATATCATTTTTGGTGGTGGAGTTCTGCGATAACAGAGTCAAGGACCTAGTGCGATGGCTCACTAAGTGCATCAATCATAACGGGGACTATGATGTCGAAAAATTGTGGCAATATGTACTTAAAATATCATATGATTTTTTGTAATGTAAATTTTTCTTGATTTTTTTAAATAAGAACTGTTTTTTATTCTTTAACAACCCTAGTATATATACACCACTGTATTTTGTTTTGAAAATTCGACTCAGTATAGAACAAGCTTGATTTCAATTAGTTCTGCTTTATTTATTTTGGTGTATTATAAGTTTAAATTATGTATTTGATTATATTATTTGGATAGGGAATGAAATCAATTAGAATTTTTCAGTGCTTAAAGCAGGAAAGGGGAACCTGAGTATCGCGGGCCGCGTGAGTTTTATTATCATTTTCAGCCTGATCCAACTACTTCATTATAAAAACTTTCTTTTGTATGTTTTATAATATAAGAGTTTGTCTATATATGCTTTAAAATTACGTTTTAATCTTTATTAAAAATATTTTTTCAGACTCGTTGACAGATCTGAAGACGTCTGCTGTAAAAAAACCATTCCGTTGTATCCATTGTAACTACTCCTGCAAGTCTAAATCAAAATTACTAATTCACTTTCGCACGCATTTTGGAGAAAAATCTTTTACATGTTCTGATTGCGAATATACTTGTTCTCATAAAACACAATTGAAGTTGCACAAGCTGACTCACAGAAGAGATAAACCTTTTTCATGTTCCATCTGCAGTTATTCATGTGCTCTGAAAGGAAGTTTGACAAGACACAAGCTGACTCATAGTGGAGAAAAACCTTTTCCGTGTTCCGATTGCAGTTATTCATCTTCTGAAAGGGGAAATTTGAGGACAAACTTGCCGACTCACAGTGGAGAAAAAGCTTTTACGTGTTCGTACTGCAGTTTTTCGTGTTCTCAAAATATAAGTTTAACTAAACACATGCGTACGCACAGTGCAGAACAACTTTTTTCTTGTTCCGACTGCAGTTATTCATGTTATTTTAAGGGAAGTTTAACTAACCACAAGCTTACACACAGTGGAGAAAAACCTTTTTCGTGTTCCGATTGTAGTTATTCATGTTCTCTGAAGGGAAGTTTGACGAAACACATGCGGACTCACAGTGGTGAAAAACCTTTTTCGTGTTCCGACTGCAATTTTTCCTCTTCTGACAAGAGTACTTTGACGAAACACAAAGGGGTTCACAGTGGAGAAAAACCTTTTACGTGTTCCGATTGCAGTTATTCATCTTCTCTGAAGGGAAATTTGAGGACACATATGATGACTCACGGGGGTGAAAAACCTTTTTCGTGTTCCAACTGCAGTTATTTATGTTATCAAAAGGCTCATTTAACGAGACACATGCTTAAGCACAGCGGAGAAAAAACTTTTTCGTGTTCCGACTGCAGATATTCGTGTTATCAAAAAATAAGTCTAACGAAACACATGCTTAAGCACAGCGGAGAAAAACCTTTTTCGTGTTCTGATTGCAGTTATTCATGTGCTCTGAAGGGAAATTTGACGACCCACATGCGGACTCACAGTGGTGAAAAACCTTTATCGTGTTCCGACTGCAATTATTCATTTTCTGACAAGAGAACTTTGACTCAACACAAAAGGGTTCACAGTGGAGAAAAACCTTTTTCCTGTCCCGATTGCAGTTATTCATGTTCTCTGAAGGGAAATATGACGACACACATGCGGACTCACAGTGGTGAAAAACCTTTTTCGTGTTCCGACTGCAATTATTCATTTTCTGACAAGAGTACTTTTACGAGACACAAACGCACTCACAGTGGAGAAAAACCTTTTTCGTGTTCCGATTGCAGTTATTCATGTGCTGTGAAGGGAAGTTTGACTAGACACAAGCTGACTCACAGTGGAGAAAAAGCTTTTACGTGTTCGTACTGCAGTTTTTCGTGTTCTCAAAATATAAGTTTAACTAAACACATGCGTACGCACAGTGCAGAACAACTTTTCTCTTGTTCCGACTGCAGTTATTCATGTTATTTTAAGGGAAGTTTAACTAACCACAAGCTTACACACAGTGGAGAAAAACCTTTTTCGTGTTCCGATTGTAGTTATTCATGTTCTCTGAAGGGAAGTTTGACGAAACACATGCGGACTCACAGTGGTGAAAAACCTTTTTCGTGTTCCGACTGCAATTTTTCCTCTTCCGACAAGAGTACTTTGACGAAACACAAAGGGGTTCACAGTGGAGAAAAACCTTTTACGTGTTCCGATTGCAGTTATTCATCTTCTCTGAAGGGAAATTTGAGGACACATATGTTGACTCACAGGGGTGAAAAACCTTTTTCGTGTTCCGCCTGCAGTTATTCATGTTATCAAAAGATTCATTTAACGAGACATATGCGTAAGCACAGCGGAGAAAAACTTATTCGTGTTCCGATTGCAGTTACTCATGCTCTCAAAAGATAAGTTTAACGAAACACATTCTTACGCACAGCGGAGAAAAACCTTTTTAGTGTTCCCATTGCAGTTATTCAAGTTCCCGAAAAGGAGATTTCGCGAGGCACATGCTGACTCACAGTGGAGAAAAACCTTTTTCGTGTTCCGCCTGCAGCTATTCATTTTCTCATAAGAGTTATTTGACGGTACACATGCGAACTCATAGTGGAAAAAAACCTTTTTCTTGTTCCATATGCAACTATTCATGTTCTCAAATAGGAAATTTGAATAGACACAATATGCTGACTCACAGTTGAAAAAAACATTTGTTGTTTTCCAATTGCAGTTATTCGTGTACACAAAGGCGGCTTTTATTGACACAAATTACTTACAGCGGAGGATAGCCTTTTTCTTGTTCAGATTGTAATTATTCAAGTGCAGTTCAGCCTACATTAATAAGACACATGCACTTATAGGATGGGCTTTGCTTGAAACTAGTGATAATGAATCTTAAATTTGACGTCACACCAGGTAGTCTTCAGTTTTCAAAATTACTATCTTCAATAAAGGTTTTGTATTTTCTTGCTGTCAAATTATTTGTTTGAAATTTGTTCGATTTTGATATAAGGTTTTCTATTTTTCTGTACATCTGTTTTATTCTTATAATGAAATTTGTCGCACTGGTATAATTCTTAACATGATGTTAATAAAAAGTAACTTAAAATATTAATGGCTTATTATTAATAGGAAAAAATATTTAAATACCTAATAAAATTATCTATCTTATGATTTCAAAGAAGTTTTTTTTTTATTTTTTATTTAAAACGAGAGCATTTTTGAACGCGATTTCTACTGTTTGAGGAACTACAAGTTATATTTAGGTAATAATAAAACAATTATATTAAGAATATTGTCGCAAGCAATTATTAAAATTTATTTTAGTGTAAGTAAAAAAATATTTAAAAAAATAATAATAAACCATACAGAAATATTAGTAATGATTTATGTAAATTGTAAGGTTAGTTTGATGTTAAACATTTAAGAGTGCAGTGGAAAATGTTGATATCTCTTAGGGTATTAAAAGATTTACAAATACTCCAGAGCAATGAGTTTTGTGCGTATTTCGATTAAAAGTGTTGTAGGTAAGTATATGAAATAAGGTATTCGGTGGTATTGCGTTCATGGCAACGATGTGTTGTAGGTAATCCTTTCTAACAGGGCTGGGGAGTTAATGAGGCAGTTCACAATTTTGTACAGAAACAGTACATCAAAAAAATTTCCTCCGTTTGTAAAGAGCAATAGGGTTACACTGATGATTTTCAACATGATATGACAAGTGTTTCAAAAATTTTTTTTGAATGTTTTCTTTTCGGTTAATATAAGTTTGGTAGGTATTGAGGATTCCAAATGACAGATGCAAATTTGAGATGAGATCTTACATAGGCCATACACCTATAGTAGTTCAAGTGTAAAATGTTTATTGAATGATTTTGTGACGCGAAGAATGAAGCCCAGTTGTTTGTAGACTTTTTCTAAGATGTGTTCAATATGATCTTTATATAGTATTTTACAGTCAAGTAATACTCCAAGGTCTCTGATTTTTTCTACTCGTTGAAGGGGAACATGGTTCAGATGGTAAGTATAGCTGATTGCGTAGCTTACGTAAAAATGTTATCGGTAGATAGGTATGGCTGATTAGATAGTTAATGTGAAAATGTTATCGTATTACATTTATTTACGCTTAGAATTAATTTGTTTTCTTTCAGTACCTAATCATTAATTCTATGTCTTGTTGTAATTTTTCGCAATCATCTGCTGAGCTTAGGTATACATTTATATATTTTCATCCCATCAGCGTAGAGAATGAAATCAGAATGAGTGATGGCATGTTTGATGTTATTGAGATACAAAGTAAAGAGCAGAGGCCCTAAATGAGAATCCTACCTTAATATGTAAAGTCCAAATTTCCTCGATAACTGGTGTACTCTATCGACTTGAAGATGTGCTCCCCATATCTCTACTGCGTGCCACATGTTATGCTATGATCCACTCTCACCAAGTTATCTAGTTAGTATCTGTGACAATATTACTAAGAAACCATTATCTGAAATACAAGTCATCCAAAATAGAGCCTTAAGGAATATATACCATCTACCATGGGATAAACATTGTCAAAGATATATATTCACTGAATTTTCTCTTTTATTTAGGTAAACTTTTTCAAAATTTAACTTTTGTATAATTAAGCTGATTGATTTTATATAAATTTTTACCTTTTTGTCTAATTTGTTTAATTAACTGAGTTTGTATAGCTGGGTTGTTCTCCGTGTATGAGAACAATCTGTAAAAATCCAGTATAAAATAAATAAATACTTCCGTTGACGGTTCAGCCAGAATATAGCATCAACACTGCCATCATACACATAAGTCAACACTCCTCACACACCAACACTAAACCAGCCTTCGATTTCGATACACACCAGCACAAAACAGGATCACAAAGTACAAAGTCAAATACACCAACTTATCGTCATTTACTCACACTTTGGAAATTTGGAATTAACTCCTTACATTACGCCGCACATACGCAATACAAAGCATTAATATTTTTTTTAACATTAACTCCACACAGGAGGCCCTGAGGAAAATAATTTCCCTCAGGACCTATGTCATCTTTATGGGAGATGCTGGGTGGAGGGTCTTCTTGAGGAAAGGAAGGAGTGAACATGGGTCTTGAAGAGACCCATGTTGTAGGAGGGAGGAAACACAGAGGCCGGCAATCGTTCCACAGCCGAGCTGTTGAACTCAAGAACGAGTCATAGAAACGACCCGGTCTCATAAGACTAATGTCAACAAAGTACAAATGTTGGGCACGTGTTTGGCGTGTTTCCCGACTATGCACCGGTGCCGAGGGGATTAATGACGCTAGTTACTCGGAGCATCTTCCATTGTAATACCGGTAGAACAAGGACAGCATTCCTACCTGACGCCTATGCTCAAAAGATTGCAGTCCGTCTGTTAAGATGAGAGAATCTATCAAACGGACCGCCCGTTTTTGCACAGTCAAGGGTTTTTTTAGGTATTTTGGAGTTCCAGACCAGAGGTGGCTGCCAAATTCAACCGTTGGGCGCACTTGCGATTTGTACAGGGTTAGCAGTTGTGTAGGGAAGACCGAGGGGATTTGAAACAAAAGTGACTTGAAACAGTACCGATTTCTCGGGACTTAAAACCGTTAACGAATTGGCAATGTCGCTTTTCAAACATTTACCTCCGCCTGCTGACTTGTCAGTTCGCTTCGGTGGCGTGAGTCGTGCGGTTGTGGAGTTGTGCGTGCCATCTGACAAAAATCGTGAAAAATAAGTTTTTAACGTTTTTTTACGATGCCTATATTTTGATAAGGGTTTTGTATTTTGGTTTAAATTGTATGTGTTTCGAAAGCGCATTCTAAAGATTTATTACCTATGTTTGGTACAACTTATTTTTGTGTATTTGCTTCTTGATTGTGGATTAAATTAAAATTGGGAGGTTTTTTCTTACTGAGGAGATTTGAAACAGACTGTTTCAACTCTCCTCGTTTTCAATTTTATATCGGACAGCAGTCAATAAATAACGGGCACAAAATAAAATGTTTTTTTTTTTCGTTGATTTAATTTGTTTATTTTGTTTCAGAATGCCTACTGATTATAAAAGTATTTATTTATAGAAAAATGAAACAATATAACTTTGTATAAACCACTTATATAATTATTTATTTTTGTCAATTTGTTTTGTACTTGAAAAATTTAATTTTAATAAATACCTGTTTGCCACAACTGCTTTTCAGATTGACGTTTTTTATTTTCATAATATTTTTATTTTTGTCAGTTTGTTTTGTACTTGAAAAGTTTAATTTTAATAAATACCTTTAAATTATATCATATTTTTTATTTTACAGCCCTTAATACTTCTCAAAAATCATATGTTTCAACTCTCCTCGGCCCCTGTTTCATCTTTCCTCGGTATGAGGGGAGTTGAAACAAGTTGACTTGTTACGGATAAGTCGATTTTTCACCACAATATTTAACGCTTACAATGTCTTTATGTTAGTCATTCGCAAGTGTAAAGAATGACCTATCAATTGGTACTAATATCATACGATTTATGTCTTTAGTACCTATTTGGTGTATAAAACAAAATGTGATAATTGTTTCAACTCCCCTCGGTCTCCCCTACTATTAAAGTATCTGCGGGCCCTGTACAGTACGCCCAGTTTCTGAGAGGCTAACTTAACCCAGCCAGCCCGGACCGGGGACTACAAGATCCCCAAGATCCACCTTTTTTGCGATATCTCGTTAATTAATTATACAATTTCATTCATATTTTTTGTAATCCTTGAGAAAATATCAACATTGTTTTTGCCATTTTTTGTTTTTCAATATTCAAAGCACATAACATGAAAAAAAAATGTTTTTGATAAATATTAGTGCAAATCGCAGTGTCCGCTAGCATTTCGATACCATTATTTTTGTCCTTACTTTACGTTCTCGAGTCATGTTTTTTTTTCAGTCTAACTTACCCGGATGGCCACCCGGGACAGACCGTAATACATATGTGAAGGAGCGAGACATACTGTTTGTACATTCTGCCAGTTATACCTACGCTGCAATTATCTTTCAACAGTCTCGGTCAGTTTCGACCTTTTTCAGAAAACACGTCTTTAGTTTCTGAGGATATGGGTGGTTGGTATATTTATGCTGAGGTTGTTAAACTTTTGTTACGTGTCCGATACTATTATTTATGATAAGGTTTTTTTGTACATACAACTATTATCTGTAGGTACGCTCCTTTAAAGCTTTCTTAGTCATATTACTTAAAATTTGGGATGGGTAAAAATTTGACAGACGGGTATGGGTACTGCAGCCCGGGAACCATTTATTGGATAACCAACACCCCTGCCGTAGGTCACCCCAAGTAGTAAGGTTCTCTACGTTTGGTGGCTTAGCAGGGGTGCCGGGTTCATGGGGTGAGGTTTGTTTAGGTCTTATGTACCTTTTATAGTTTGAATAATAAAATATTTTAACAAAAAAACAATGTTAGTGCACTGTAAAAGACAAAAGACCTATAAAATGTACTTTGAAAATAATCCGGAGGGTATTAGGAAAAACCATACTAATCAACTGCTAAAAATAAGTATAAAAACAATAGTATTATATAAAAATGTAACAAAACCAATAGGATTCAGTAAACCAAATGCAATGCTTACCATCCCCCAGAAGGAAATAATCGAAGGAATGATGAAAAAATGTAACAAAGCCGCAACGCCGACAATAAAACTAAATAAATTATAAATGTTCAATATTGCAGAGAACCAATGATGCCCTGACATAATTTAGTTCAAATTTTATTAGTCTTAATAATCCTTTTAAAGTCTATTCCTTTTTACTACCCGAGTACAACATTGCATATTAAAAGGGGACAAGCTTTTAAAAGATTACATGAATTGAAAATTACGCTTTTTATATCATTATTATTTTGTTTTAATTTTAATACATTTTAATTTACTTTTTTAATGGTCGTTTTTTCATGGGAGCACTTTACCGCTCCAAATAGTTGTGCGTCGATTCTTCAGAATGGAGATAGTATAATAGACTTTTGCGTGTTTTTTTTTTATTAAACATAACAATGTGCATATTATTATACAATGTTTACAATTATATTACAATGTTTCTGGTCTAGGAATTTAATTTCTAAGTGTCATAAACATATTTATATATTTTCATTTGACAAGTTCACAAGTATACAGGCAAGCTGAAATCTCTGAATGTGAAATAATTTTTTTAAAGAATATTTGTAAAAGTTACCTATCTATGTAAAGAAATTAATGTTGTTATGTTAACAATACCTTCTTTTTAAATTTATCGAAATACTTGTAAGTTTAAATAAAACATAAAGAACAATCAAAACTGCAACTGTTAACAAATTATTTTTATTTAAAAATATATCCCACTGTTTAGAAAGCGCTGGCTAGCTATGGCTTTAGTGGCTATTATAGCTCCGGTCACATACCGCGTCAAGCCAGATGGTTGACATGACGTCACTTAGAACACATAATATTTTGCGATTTGTACAAATACGAGCGGGGGCTTGCGATCCCCCGGTTCGGTGCACGCGGAATTTTTGGATGCTTAGTATGGGGAAGGTTTTAACTCTGGTTTCGATGAAGCCCCCGTGCCTGAGCTGGTCACTTAGAGTTACACAAACATATCGATGGAGCACCTGTTCGGAAGATTGCTTCCGTTGAAGGAGACTAGATTTTCATGTCGATCCCTTTTAGACGTTATCAAACATTAATCAAACATAGTCCCGTTGAGAACAAGCACTGATTTTTTTTTTTAAGACACTAAATGTTCCGAACCTGCAAAAATTGTATTCAAAAAATATCCTGCTTCATAAATTTAAAAATACACACATGTTTGAAGAACGAATGAACAGAAGAGCCTTAAGAGAGTCAAATGTAAAATCTTTCAACATCCCAGTTTGTCAAACTTCTTATGGGCAAAGAAGTTTTAAATATAATGCAACAAAGCTGTTCAATTCTCTACCTCCTGAAATTAGAAACACGCAAACCAAAAGCACATTTAAAAGTAAAATCATTGATCACCTCAAATAAACATATCCATCACAAGTATTTAAAAGCAGACTTACCTTTATACCTACTGTGTGTATATATGTAATCATGTACCTACTGCAATCTTCTTTTTATATATATATTTTTATATATATATATATATATATACAGGGGTGTTAAGGGACGTACTTGACTTACTTTAACCAGTGATTCATGACATTATTTGGAGTAAAAAATGTAAATGAAATTTTGGTCTCCGGTGACATTTTTGATGTTTTTTTTTTTTTTTTTTTTTCTACAAAAACATAAAAAAATGGTAGTTGTTGAAAACCTGGAGGCGGGGTAAGGGGTTCATCGGACACCCGGCTGAGTGACCAGTGAAAACATGCGGAAGAAATTTTTTTTTGTTTGATTTTGAAGAAAAAAATTTTGAAAAAAAAAAAAAAAGTCGTCAAAAAAGTCACCGGAGACCAAAATTTCATTTACATTTTTTACTCCAAATAATGTCAGGAATCACTGGTTAAAGTAAGTCAAGTACGTCCCCTAACACCCTGTATATATATATATGTAACATACTTGAATTGTATATTTAAAGAAAAAAAATTATATTAACCTGCCATTTTCATAATATTACTACAAAATCTTAGGTAACTACTCTGTAAATTGCCATCTCAACACAGGCGTTTCACACCTAGTGAGATGGGCAATATGTCATTTTATAACCAAATGTAATATGAAAATAATTAAATAAATAAATAAATAAAAATAAATAAAATGATCTAAAACTTCCAGCATCAAACAAAAAACATTGGCAAAGGCTATGAAAGGATATTTTCTCAGCAGCTTTATTAACTAGTGACGTATGTAGCTATTTTTTTGTAACTCTTGTATATCTTTCTAAATTTAATTATGAAATTTTTTTAACTAACTGTGTCAAGTGTGTCTAGTCCGTTTTAAAATATATTAAGTACCTACTGTTAATTTTATTGTACTCCCCTAAATTCGTGTTCTGTTGTAAAAACAAATTACTTTTAATTGTATAATGTTGTCCTTCCCGAAATGAGTTTTATTAAACTCATTAGGAATAATTTGTTATAGATACTAGTAATGATTGTGTAATATATTATCACAAAAATAATTAAAAAAAAAAAAATATGGTCATTATTGCCCCATCCGATAATTCCATATTCTAATAGTGATTTGCAAAGAGCCGTACAAAACTTGGTTGTATTTTGTAAATGAGGATAATCCTGATTATTTTGAAAAATTAAGAGAGTTTTTATTTTTATTTTAATAATTGAAATTGAAAACAAATTATTGTTCATAGTTCATGTCGTGTCCCATCTCTCTTACTTCTATTATCTAAGATCTCAACAGTCCTTGTGGGTTTTGGCTGCTAAATTAAACAGAGATTCATCTAAAAGTGGACGGAAAATTTTGAAGTTTGTCTTGGGATACATTTTCATCTGCAGAGTTGTGTGATATTCTTTCTGGTTCCAGCATTCTGATAACTGGATAGAATTTTCGAAGAATCCAATTTCGAGTTCCGATTTCCGAAATGATGAAATTTCTGAAACAGAGAGATTAATCTAATTATGGTTCATGAAAAAAATTAAAGTGTAGGTCACTAACAGCTATGAGGCAATAACTAACCTCACGTAATCATAAAACCAAATTCATAAGCTAAATGTACCTACTAAGTGTATTACACACTAGGAACCTTTGGAAAAAGAAGCAAAGATTTGTTTGGCTGTGAAGCTATATAACAGACGTGTACACAGCAAACTTTTCAAATCTGAATGTGGTACACCAGGGCGGTACTGATAGTATCTTTCACTTTAGAACCGCGGTATCTTTCATTATTTTGCCGCATATGTTCTATAAATTTAAATTAATATCTAAATATTAAAACGGCACAGCAACATTAAATATAATGTACTTGCGCACGCTGGGATTTAAAACCTTACGCCTCGACCATGGAGGACGTCGATTAAATATATCAATAGTTTTGGTTGAATTATTAGCACTATTCTTCTTGTCATGACATTATGAGCTATGTAGAAGTTCTGTTTTGCTGTGTGATGTCTTGAACAAGTCGTGGCGACGTTATGTTACGTTAGGTGGTTATGTTATGTTAGGTTGTTATGTTAGTTTTGATGAAGTCGTACTTACTTATGGCCACACGGTCTTCTCAATCCAGTCGAGATATTGACTGACTCTAGTATACACGGCGGGCATAGTGGAACCGCAACCGATCCCAAAGGAGGTGATTCCAACCTGGTGATGGATACAGTCACTCAGCCTGTTAGTTGGCAGGTTAATGGAGAGAGGTCCCCCGCTGTCTCCCTGAAAGAGCAAACAAATTACTTAATTAATAATAGTAAACCCCTAGAATACCACGATAACGGACCTTCCGCACCATAGACACTAACATACGAAGTCACTCCTGGAATCCTGGCTGTAATATCGGTTGCGATATGTTGATATCAGCTCTACAGGCTGAGTCTGTTGTAAGGTCCAGCGGACTTACATTGGAAGTGTAGGCGAATATTGGTAGGTAGTATTCAAAGAAGAGAGTGTAACGGAATACTGTACTAGTATTTATTGTGGAGCTGCCTAACACAAAAGAGGACGGATCTAGCACGCATCGCCTTATATAGATTCGCGCAAGCATGCTATCTCGCTTGCACTCATACAATTCACACAGACATTACACTGGCCATGGACAGAAACATTTACAGAGCTTGCAACTTGCAATACACGAGCGCCCCTAGAGCCAAATGAGCGGCGGCGGGCTTAAGTTTTTGGTCACCGGGGTGGGGGGGGGGGGGTTAAAAATTGCAAAAAGTTGGTCACGTAGTATGGGTACGTTCCCTAACTATTCAATAAGCAAAACCCATCCTAGAAGTAAAAATAAATAAAAATAGCAAAAATTTCAAAATAGTGAAACTTTCAAAATTTCAAAAAAGTGAATATTTATAAATTTCAAGTTTCGAAAATTTCAAAAATTTCCAAATGAAAAAATTATTCTTTTTTTTTAAATATATTGTTATTTTCAGATATTCGAAATTTTTTAATGACAAAATTTTTCAAATTCTGTACATAATTTTTAAATTTCTCTCATCTTCTTCCTATCAGGTCAATCCGACATTGGCGATCACTCTGGTAAATATTTATCTATCTTTCACTGACCGGAATAGCTCCTCCACACTTCTAATACCGGTTCACTCTCATACATTTCGCAGCCAAGAAATTTATTTCCTACCAGGCCCTCGGTGATCCTATATCTTGCCTTTATTAGTAGGAGCAAATAATATTTCTCCCCTCGAAGTACGTGACCCATATATGAAATTTTACTGACTTTCACCAATGTGAGCAGTTCTCTATCTGCCCTAGCCCGCCTGAGAATTTCTGTGTTGGTGATCATGTCGGTCCAAGGGACTTCGAGCATTCTCCGGTGATGCCGCATTTCAAAAGCCTCCAACATGTTCACGGTATTAACTTTTAAGTCCATGTCTCACATCCATATAGCAAGACATAACATTTAAACATTCTCTGCCTTAGTTTTAAGTTGATATTATCGTTGCAGAAGAGGGATTTCATTTTACGGAATTTTTGCTGAAAGTTGCTCTAATTCAATTCTGCACCTAACTTCTACATCTGGGTCAAGAGTCTTCGTCAGAATGCTACCGAGGTATCTAAATTATTTCTACCTTTTCTATAAAAAAATCTATGTAAGTCGTAATTAGCTAGTTAACCCTAGATCACTAACCTTATTTTACAACGCTTATTACTAATTTATACTACTTTTTTCGAGTCCGCGTCGTCGTTTTGACGAAGGTTAGTGATCTAGGGTTAAAGATAATTGTAAGTCATAATACGAATAAAGCAGTACATGTTAACACCCTCTCGGTCATATAAATAAACATAGTTTTTGTGGTGAACGTATGTCTTGTATGAAAGAGACATGCGTGTATGAGTGAGACAGCATGAGAAACATATAAAAGGGTGTGATTGCTGTCTATTGTCCTCTTTGCATTCAGGCTTCCTACGAAGCACCATTATGACCAATCTCGGAAAAAACAGTAATAGTCTACCCACGTATTATTATTGCAATCCCACTGAGATCACCATCAAGAGAAATCTGGATCCACCACAAGGAGTCCAGAAGTAATGTGTATAACCGGCCACGGTCATCACAGTTTTAAACATAATTCTTCTTGAAACCGACACAAAAAATCAACTAACTTGTATATATCACTTTGTTACTACAATATTTTCAAAGGTATATTACCTATATTTTTAAACTTTGAAATTTTTTTACTTGTACCACCAACCTATTGGTGTAATTTAGCACTTTAGTTAATATTACCCACGCACAGGCAGTGCCTTAGTGGGTTCCCATTATCTACTTTTGCCTTGTATATATTTTTACTTGTACCACCAACCTATTGGTGTAATTTAGCACTTTAGTTAATATTACCCACGCACAAGCAGTGCCTTAGTGGGTTCCCATTATCTACTTTTGCCTTGTATATATTTTTACTTGTACCACCAACCTATTGGTGTAATTTAGCATTTTAGTTAATATTACCCACGCACAAGCAGTGCCTTAGTGGGTTCCCATTATCTACTTTTGCCTTGTATATATTTTTACTTGTACCACCAACCTATTGGTGTAATTTAGCACTTTAGTTAATATTACCCACGCACAAGCAGTGCCTTAGTGGGTTCCCATTATCTACTTTTGCCTTGTATATATTTTTCACATTATTTTTATCTTGTGTTATGTTATATATATTTAGAATATATGTAATAATTACTTTTGAAATGTATCAAAATATAATGGGAAAAAATAAAGGAAAACAAAAAAAAAGTCACTAGCTATATTAGTTGTTACATTAGTTATCGAACATAACTTGAAAGTCACTTACAATATAATATACGAGTATTACAAGTCGCTTATAACTAAATTTGGTTAATATAGGTTAACTGCAAAAATGAATTCGTAAAGCGCCCTTGATGTGATTTTCTCATGAAAAAGGCGCTACAGAAAACATCCAAACATAATTATTATTATTTTTTTTATTTTTTTTTACATGAGCCCCACACAGGAGGCCCTGAGGAAAAAAATAATTTCCCTCAGGGCCTATGTCATCTTTGGGGATGCTGTGTGGAGGGTTTTTTTTAAGGAGAGTAAGGAGAGGAGAGTTCTGGGAAGGAAAAGGGTTTAAGGGGTGGATAGGAATCTGGGGTTCAGTATGTCCTGGTCATCCGCCTCCAAGACCTAGACAAACCTCACCCCATGAACCCGGGCACCACTGCTAAATCACCAAACGTAGCGAATCACTTGGGGTGACCTATGGCAGAGGTGTTGGTTATCCAATAAAGGATCCCGGAGCAGCGGTACCCGTTCCCGCCTCCCAAATAACTCTCACATTTAAAAAAATTTTAAAATCTTATTGTAAACAAACAAAAAAGTAAAAATTTCGTAATATCAATATTTTTGTAAAATTTCAATATTTGAAATGATTCCAAAACCGAATTATTCAATTTTTATAATATCACTGTTGATTGGAAGGTAATTAAGTAAATATTTTACAATTGTATAATTTTGAAAATTTTAAATAAATCACATTTGTTGTAGCGGTCCGGAAAGCCGAATGAATGAATTAATTATTATAATTTGAGGTTTTACTCATTAATTTAAAAATTAAAATATATTTTCATCCAAGACTTGCAGAAAAGTCAATAGATGTCGCATATAGTCGCATATCGGACCAGTCAGTGGTTGAGTGGGCATCGCGTTTGTCACAACACAAGCAACATTTCAGCTTACTGTGGTGGTAGTAGAAGATTTTCTAACATTGTTGGGTTATTCGTAACCCCTGAATGCTTGCCTTTCCTTAAAAAAAAATGTAACTATACATATATAATAGTTGATAGGTTTAATTCCTTTTTATTAATTTCTAAATAAAACACTTGTGTTGCAAAGTTTTTTTTAACTAAGAAACGACATTTATGTTTATTAATATCACTTTGAATGGTTTTTTCTAACAATCAAATAATAGAATAACAAAACAAATGACAATCGATGATTGCATTCTAATTGACATTATAGGATTCAAATTTAAAGGGAATATATTTCCTTTACATCTCCCCCCCCCGCGGGAAAGAAAATTATTGCAAAAATTTTCATTCATCTTCGATATCCTCTTCATGGTTCATCAATGCAGGTGCTGGAATTAATTTCGAGATGTGGAAAAAATTTGATTCTAATTTTTTTCGACCAGTATTTATCTTGTAAATTGAGTTTGATAATTTTTCTATTATTTTGTAGGGTCCGATTCTCAATTCGTCGAGCTTCTTCCTGTTAAGTTTGTTTCCATTCTCCACAAAAACAGTATCACCAACTTTGAAGTTAATATGTCTCCTGGTTTTATCGTAAATCATCTTGTTGTAATTATGTGACTTTATAGTATTTTCCAGAGCTTTTTTTCTGTCTTGAATCAAATCGATGTCAGTCTTCTTAAGTTTTAACTCATTTGGCAAAATCGTAACATCTGTGCCGTCAAGTAGGTACTGAGGCGCATAACCAGTGACAGTGTGCTCCGTTTCATTATAGTTTTTTACACAATTACGGGCTATAGTTGTCCAAGCCACTTTTAAGTCATTTTCGTTGATTTTGCATCTAATTTTATTGACTAGCGTTTGATTTAATCTTTCATTTAATCCATCTGTTTACTGCAGTAAAAATGATTGGAATATTTTTTTCATCCAAAAATTTTTTGAATTCTCTAGAATTAAGACCCGGATATTGGTCTGATAGTATCATGCCAATGTCATTAGTTTCTGTGGAGTTTAAGAGTTTGATGAAATCGTTGGTATTTTGAGTTTTTGACGTCAAAATATATGCAAACCTCGTGAAATGATCTGATAGCAGGTGCAAGTATCTCTTTGTTGACCGTGAACCCCCAAAACCACCTATCGTATCAATAGAACATATTTCAAAAGGTTTTGTTGCGGGACCCAAGTAGGACATCAATCCATATTTATTTTGACCTCTTGATTTGTTCTTTAAACATACTGCACAACTTTCGCAAGTTCTCTTTATATTGTTTGTCATGTTTTCTGATGTGTACCATGAGCTTATCATTTTTTGCATTTGATTAATTCCTATGTGACCTAGGTCTGTGTGAACATTTTTGATAAAATCTATGCTGAATTTTTCTGATAGAATTATTTTTTCTTTTTTTTTACTTTCTTGTAATAAACATTATTCTTCGATATCAATTTATCTTTTCTGCACTGTATCTTCTCATTTTTGACCTGATCTTTTAAGATATCTTCTAATTTTATTAAGTTGACAACTTTTAATTGCTCATCTTGGTTCTCATCTGGTTCTAAGACTGGGTTTCTGCTTAGACAATCAGCTTCAATATTGTACTTTCCTGGAGAATATTTAATTTGAAAATCATATTGGGATAAGTAATATGTTAAGTCACCAAGCTCTTCATCGGTTCTAGATTTGATATTCATATTTTCCAGCGGTTTGTGATCTGAATAAACTGTAAATGGTTTTCCTATCAACCAGTATTGCCAGTATCTCACTGCCTCTTTTATAGCTAAGCATTCTAAGTAAATTGCTTTTTTCTTTTTCTGTGCGCTGTTTAATTTTTTCGAAAAGTAAACAACAGGTTTTTCTTTTCCATCAGATTGTGTCTGTTTTAAAATAGCTCCAACACCCTCTAGAGAAGCATCTGTATATATATTAATTGGTAAATCTTGATCAAAAATTTCCAAGATCGGTTGTGAGCATATTAGGTTTTACATCGTTTCAAAAGCATTTTGGCATTTATCAGTCCAAATAAACTTTTGATTTTTCCTTAATAAATTATGCAAAGGATCTAGTATTATTGCACTCTTCGGAATGTACTCATGATAAAAGTTGATTTTTCCTAGAAATCGTCGCACATTCTTTTGTGTTTTTGGAATAGGAAAATTCTTTATTGAAATCAAATTATCCTTTACTGGCTTGACTGAATTATTCTGAATTATATGACCCAGATATTTTACCATATCTGAGGCAAATGTGCATTTTGTAAATTTTAATCTAAAACCTTCTGTTTTGATTGCATTCAGCAGCTTTGTCAGATGATCAATGTGTTCAGCAAAAGTTTTTGAAAAAATAAGAATGTCATCTATGTAATTGACAGCAAATTCGTTTAGTTTATATTTTCTCAATATATTGCTTAATATCCTCTGAAAAATTGCCGGAGAAGTCTTCAATCCAAAAGGCAGGCAGGTCCATTGATAATGTCCCTCCTGTGTTACAAATCCTGTTTTTTTTTTTGTCTTCAATCCGCAATGGAATAGACCAAAAGGCTGAGTTTATATCCAGCGTTGAAAAAAATTTGCAATTTCTGGTCTTTGTCATTAGGTCTTCAATCAATGGAAATGGTTGAGCTTGAGGTATTACTATTTTATTTAAGTCTCTGAAGTCTATGCATAATCTGGATTTTTTGTTTTCTTCTTTTTTAAATGCTAGAGTGACCGGTGCAGCAAATGGACTGTACGACTCTTCTATCAGTTTATTGTCTAATAATTTTGCTATTTGCTCTTCTATTTCCTTTTTATCTTCTACACTGCATCTGTAAGGCCTCTTACTACAATATTTATCCACTAATAAGTCTATCTTCGCTTCATATCCATTGACAGTGCCAACATCATATTTACTCTTCGCGAACACTGATGTGTATTTGTCTATTAGTTCATTTATTTCTGTTTTTTGATCATTATTTAAATGATTCATTGTTATTTTAAAATCTTCTTCTTTAACATGTTCGTTAAAATTAATTCTGTGTTTTTCTATATGATTAAATTTAGTATTCGTTTTCATATCTGTAGAATATTTTTCTTTTTTATTTGTATTATTTAGGCAGAGTTTCTGTGATATTTGTAAGTCTTCACTTTGGATAAGTTTGAAGTCTTTTATCATGTCTAATCCAATCAAAAAATCATACTTGAAATTGTGTTCATCAATAATGTACACATCAACTTTATTCTCCAATTCAAAATTTTTTATGTTTAACGTTGTCAAACCACTCGTCTTTTTAACACCATTAATCGTTACTAAATTTGCTTCATTCAAATTGTTTCCTTTTCCTTTTAGTTTCAATAATTTAGAATTAATTAGAGAAACATTTGAACCTGAATCATAAATTCCGTATATTTTTAATTTATCATTTAGTAATAGTTTGACTTTTATTAATGGTGTTACTATTAGTTTTTTTGATCATTTTCATTTAATTCAGTTTCTATCACTGAATTGTTTACATGTTTAATGGCATTTCTCTTAAATTTTTCATCCTCTTTTGTTTTGAACCAGCATGTAGCTTCAGGGTGGTAACGAATGCCCTTATTCAATTTTTCACAAATTTTACATGGATTTTTACCCCCATTTTTATTATGTTCTGCATTTCCAAATGTTTTCTTATTCATAAATCTTTTTTTGTTGACCATATGTTCATACTTGTTTACTTCATTAAACAAATCTACAGTATCTTGTAATCCTTCTCTATCGATCTTGTAAAGTATGAATTCTGGTAGTCCGGAAGCAACAAGATCTATCAAAGTACCGGTGTCAATTGATCTTCTCACATCCAATAGAAGTTTTTCTTTTCTCATAGCATAATCCAACAGAGAACCATCTTTGTATCTAAATGATAGTGCGTATGTGACAGGGTTCCATCCTTTGTTTGCAAATGATTCACAGAATTTGTTTTTCCATGTTGACCACTCTGAGTTCATTGTTAGTTTTATAATCATGGAACTGTACCAGTCTATACAAGATTTATCCATGAACAATCTGAGTATTTCTATTTTTTTTCCATCCATGGTCACATCAAACCGCAAACATTCTTTTTCAAACACTTCCATCCACTGGCTTGCATTTGTATTTTTAGTGCAGAATTTTTCTATAACAAACTTCTCAGCAATGTTTTTTAAGCTCTGTTGCTTATCTTCCATTAACTTTTCAATTAATTTTCCTAATGCATCTTCTTTTTGATGTACTTGTAAACTTTTTTCGTCCAATTCTTCGAGGTATTGGTCTCCAAACTGTAGGTTTCCATCTTCGTCTACATATGTTTTTTTTAGTTCTTCTGTCATGGTTAACCAGACTCTTCTAACCTGGTATCTTTTTTTCAAACTATTTTTTATTTTTCCAAAAGCACTAGTTTTCATTATCTCCTCGTGATAGCTGGCGGATCGTAGCATTTCTGGTATTGTAAACACTTTTCCATCATTTGTGACTATTTTTGTAATGCTAATAATATTTGATCTGCCATCGCATCCAGGTAATAGCGTAAATTCGAATTGAATTTTCTCCATTTTTGGTTTAAAACGAAATGTCGTTTTATAATAGTTGATAGGTTTAATTCCTTTTTATTAATTTCTAAATAAAACACTTGTGTTGCAAAGTTTTTTTTAACTAAGAAACGACATTTATGTTTATTAATATCACTTTGAATGGTTTTTTCTAACAATCAAATAATAGAATAACAAAACAAATGACAATCGATGATTGCATTCTAATTGACATTATAGGATTCAAATTTAAAGGGAATATATTTCCTTTACACATATATAAAAAAATATATAAAAATTGATAAATTTTTCCAAGAAACTATTTAGGTAGCATTTAGATTAGATTGAACCTTGAAATCATATGTAAAGATAGCAGCCAATAAAAATATGCGTTAAGGTTATAAAGGCGTTGGCTCCCATTTCTCATAAAGAGTGATAAGAATTTTGTTTAACCATATGGCATATCGTATGGTACTTTTATGAATCAACTATAGCACAAGGAACACGAAAAAAAACTTAGAAGGGTTCCGTAACAAAATAAGTTGTTTTTTTTTTAAGGCAAACGACAAGATACAAGAAATCTTGAAAAGTGTCCATACTTAAGTCCACTAGTGTATATATTTTCTAACTAAGGGCATTACTTATGCGTTGCCTAAAAGCGAAAATATTCATAATCCCTCTCAGCATAGACCCATTACATGTTTACCGACAGTATACAAAATTTTAACCTCTTTCTTGACAGATTTAATATATACTCATTTGGATGAAAAACATATTTTATCTGAACAACAAAAAGGTTGTCGCAGAAAACATATGGGATGTAAAGAACAATTAGTTATTGATTCTGTAATTTTAAAACAAATTCAAAATCAAAAGCGTAATTTACATACTTGCTATATAGATTATCAAAAAACTTTTGATAGTTTCCCGCACTCGTGGCTAATCAAAATATTAAAAATATATAAAGTTAACCCAATTATAATTAGCTTTTTGAAAAATATTATGTCCTTTTGGAATACAGATTAACTAGTTAATTTAAAAGGTAAGAAAATAGTAGGACCGGGCATTTCAATAAAAAGAGGGATTTTTCAAGGAGACTTATTGAGTCCTCTTTGGTTTTGCTTAGCATTGAATCCTCTATCTAAAATGTTAATTAAAAGCAAGTTTGGAATAAAAATTAAGGGTAATACAAGAGAGAGTAGTATAGTTTCACATCTATTATATATGGATGATTTAAAATTATTTTCTAATTCTGAATCAAATTTAGAGGAAATTATTAAGGTAGTTAAAAAATTTTCAGATAATATAAAAATGACTTTTGGTTTGGATAAATGTAGAACAATCCATATAGAGAAAGTCAGAATTGTAGATGGAGACGAGGGTATATTTAGAAATTTCAAAATTAAATGTATGAAAGGGGATGAGGTTTACAAATATTTAGGATACCCGCAATCGAATACTAGTATTCAAAATTATATTAGGCTTAAATTTCCAACTAAGATCAGAACAATTTTAAAATGCAATCTATCTGCTAAAAATTTACTAAAAGCAATAAATACTTGGGCAATACCTCTAATAACGTACTCATTTGGCATAATTAAATGGTCCAATACAGATTTAGATAGTTTAGAACGATGAATTAGAATTACGTTAACAAATTTTCGTTATTTGTTATCGGGGTGTTATGCCGTGTTGCGCTACCCTCTTCTTTAGCCAACGTCTCAACATCGTTGCAATGTCCATGACCATCATCAGGGCAGATCCGGTAGAAGTGAGTAAGGAGGTTACACGGCATAACACCCCAATAACAAATAACGTAAATGCTTTTGGCCGTGAAAATCTTAAAACGTATCTACGTTAACAAAGTTTAATTGCCATCATCCAAATTCAGCTATAGAACGAATTAATTTACCTAGAAATTTAGGAGGTAGAGGTGTAGTCAAAATAACATCTTTGAAACACAATCAGGTAGAAATGCTTAAAAAAAAATTCCATAGGAAAGCTAGTAGCTTAGAAATGCACAAAATATTTTATTTTTTTACTTAGTTCTTAGTCGAAGAATGGTAGGTACAGTTAAAAATGACCGAATCGGACACATAAGCTCGAAGGTCCTGGGTTCGAGTCCCAGAAGTGACCGTTTATTTTTCTGATTTTCTTTTACAGATTTTCGACTGTGTTTCGCTAATATTGTCTTCATTAATTAAAAAATGTAAAAAAATGAGACTAACGCTGCAGGTATCTTTTCCTCCATTAGAATTGCCGGCGCAGAGCTGTTGCGGGATAACTCCTTGCTTCATGGTCCTCGTCACTCCGAAGCTCTCCCGGCACTGCTGGTTGGTGAAGAACGACAGATCCACCGACTGCAAGGTGGCCGACCCACTGCCAACTAAAATAAGAAAAATATTACCTTAGGTTCTCATTTTTACCGCCAGTGGCGAAAGCAGCACTACTGTAAATTTTCATATATTAACAACGAGACTGGAGGACCAGGAGGGGGAAATTATTTCACTCAGGGCCTATGTCATATTTGTGTTCAATCACATCAACTGTTCTGTACCTGTGAAGAGTCAGATGCCTGTGTTGGCGGCCTTGCATGAAATTATTCTCGCATAGACTCCTCTTTCAGCCATGATGGAAGGGATCGATAATAAATCGTGCAGAAGTCTATAAGTGACCCGCAGTAATGTCACATCCCAGAAAAACTTTTTATTTTTTATTTTAGCGAATATATAAAATAATTGTACATTAATATAATGGTGAATTTAAATAAAAATATTGTATTTCTTAGTCCTATTTCCGATCTTGTGTTATGCATACACATTCTTGTAGAGGATTCAGTATTTTTGAAAAGCTTAAATAATATATTTTTGACATATATTTGCTATACATTTGTTATGTCAATGCCATTGAAAATTTCAATTGAAGTCGTTCTAATAGGTACTTTCATTTTGGTCTTTCTGAATCCTTTTTGAATCATATTCAAGTTGTGTATGTACTTATGTGTAGCAGGTGACGGCCGGCGTAGTCCAGTGGTAAGGCTCTTGACTAGCACTCCGAAGGTTGCGGGATCGAATCCCGGCGTGGCAAATAAATTTTATTTGATTAATTTGTGTTATTTCACAATCTATTCATTTAAAATAAAATATAGTATTTAAAAAAAAAACCACGGTTATAAAACTCATGCAGAGGTGACTTAAAAATTAATTTTAAATTTTAAAATTATAACGATATCCACAGGCCCTCTCACAGAATGCTTCAAAACCGCTACCCAACAGCGAATGTGGTTGATTTTTCGGATGATCAATGTGAGTGTACTGTTTAGAATTATTGTAAATAGTTTTCTTTTAAATGGAATCATAACAAACCTTGACTAGTTCTTCCCCATCCAATGGCCTTAGCAATTGTCTGCTCCATAGTTTCGTTTTGCCACAAAAAGACGGGCCGAACAAAATCTGTCAACCTGTTGAAAAACCAACAAAATCAATACGTGATGAAAATAGTAATCACCTCGATAAAAGGTCATTACATTATGATGAAAAAAAAATGAATAATGTAATAAATTACCTGTTCTATCTGAAACAATATAATGTTTACGGGTATCAATATGGTTGAAGATTAACACAAAGAAAGGCAGCATTGAAATAAAGCAGTAAAATTATCAACGTTGTGAAAGGTCGTGAGAGAAAAATCAATAATGCAAAAGGTATGTTCAAATTCTAGTCAATCTGTATTAAATTTATTTACATCACACTAATGTCGTTTGGGAGCAAAATAAAATAAGCAGATTACAATTTATATTAAATGAAAGGAGAAAGAATTACGAATTTTAATAAGATAAGTATACCTAACAAATATGAATGGGAGTGTACTATAAACAACGTAATGAAAAGGGAATGTAACAATACAAATATTTTCAAAAGGACAAAAATTCTAAAAGACTTTTATTCAATAATTTGATATGATTTGATAAAAAAAATCAAATTAATCCGGTGAGAGTTCTAATGAACTGACGAAATTAAAATCCAGTGGACTTAAGAAATAAAACTATGTAACGGACTTCAACTAAAATCTAATGAGAATAATAAATTAAAATTCTTGGAATAGTTAAATTACAAAAATGCACTTTTTAAAATGAAGCCTAAATAAATAAATTAAAATCAGGAATGGAGTTAATCACGATAATACATGAATAAATACTATTTATTATTTTTCTAATACACTTCATAATAATTCAAATGAACTTACTGAAAAGTCGAATGGACTTAACGAATTGAAATCTATTCAACGTTATATATTCGAATGTCAGAGATTCGCGATGAAAGAGATTATTTATAAAAATTGTAATCGACCCTTACTTGGCAGGTGTGGCTAGCCTCAGCAATGCTATATCGTGATACTTGGTAGGAGAGCTGTACTCTGGGTGGACGATGATAGATTGTATCTGGATGTGCTGTAATTCCGTATCGTCCTTGGTAAAGTCCAATTCACCGAGGCGGATTATTTCTGGTCTACCACTGGAAAAAATAAAAAAACCCTGCTTAATTATATAATCACTCTTAATGTGTTGATATGCGTGACGGCTGAAAATTGCCCACTCGGTAGGCCAATACCCAGTTCCGGAAAGAAACTAGAAGGGTTGTGCGAAGAGAGGTTGAGGCTGCAGTGGCTACTGAAATAACCAGGGACAGGGATGCAAATTATTGTATAAAAGACACATTTAAAATTATGTTACGTGAAAACTCACCTCACTAGTCCGGCGTTCCTGGAAATAGTGCAGTGTGCTGCAGTAAGCACATAAAACTCGCTCACCAAAGAACCACCGCAGAGCCAAGAGAAGCCAGCATTGTCCATTAGTCGCCAGCCCAATGCTACCTATAAATACTCAAAATATTGTATCATAAGAATAGAGAGTAGATGAGAGAAAAATAAGAAAGGGAGATGAGAAGGGAAGAAGAATAGAAGATATGAAAAGAATTAGATGGGAAGATAAGAAGGTATGAGGTAAAAAAAATGAGGAGATTAGCTGATGATGAAGAGAAGGCAAGATGATAAGGAAGATCGGAAGATAATAATGTGATGAGATAAGAATATATGAAGATGGGAAGATAATAATGTGATGAGATAAGAATACACGAAGATGAGAAGTTTAGAAGTTAACCCATTACCTCCATGATTTTTATTTTTATTTTTATAAAGTTGAATCATCATTATAACCCGATAGTAAAGACTTAAAGAAGAGCCCAAAATCAGTTTTAGAATTTTCCGCCCGCCCACCCTCTCACCAGAGCGTCTAGAAAATTGATGCCTAAACGCAACTCTTGGAGGTAACCCCCCTAAGCAAAATGTATGTCAACTACGGGTAAAGTGCAGTCTACTGTATGATTTATATTGATAATATAAAATAAATTATTGCCATTGTTTATAATTCAATGAAAAAAATTATAAATGGAAAATACGCAAAATAACAAAAAATTCAATATTAAAAAAAACATTCAAGAATGAGGAAAACTAACCACATTATTCTTTAAGTGATACCGTGCAAAGTAGTCAAAATGAAGGGCTCGTTTACAGGCCCAGCACCGATAGCCTGTTGGATTTTTTTTACACAGAGCATAACGAATACGAGGGTTGCCACGATATTGCAAATAAAATTCTTGCATTCGAGGCACACGATTCCCATCTTCTGCGTCATGGCCTTCCTTCACACGTGGTTCTCCGAATTTGGCATTGACCTGATTTGGAAAAGACAATAAAAGAGTATGTGTCAACTCCACATGGAATGCCTTCTGGGAAGGGTTTCTCTGTTGCCTAGTCATCTTCTGGTTTCCCATATCATTCTCGTACTTCCTAAAGAAGCATTGCAACTTCCATCCATTTACAAGAGACGAGAGCGCTGCTGAGGCAAGATACAAATAAAGGCCAGTACCACTTCTTTGACCGAACGTTGACCCGATAATTTTGTATACCATTATCATGGAGGTCCACCCATTCCCAAATTGTAATTTTGTATTGGCGCCGGGCAATCGATTTTTTTTGCATGCATTCTCCAAAATATTGCCTTTTTGTCTTTCTTCGATATCTGCGAACGCTGCACTTGACTTATTGGCTCCATTCGATCATAGTTCATGGCCACTGTTACTACACGGCTGTCCTACCAACGGCATACAAGGATTTGGTTTTCTACGTCTACCACCGCATCAAATTTACCTATAATTATAAGAGCGATGAGAGTTACACTTTGGCTAGGTAACTGAACGCAAAGCGCAAGGGAAATATAAAAGAAAATGTTACCTTTAGGCAATTGCTTTTCTGTCTTCAACTTGCCTGAAGCTTTAAGGTTAAGAAGCTACGTGTGCCAGTAGCGCGCATTCTCTTATCCTTCAGGATACACATCAAAAAATCGTGAGATGTGAAGAAATTGCCCATAAATAGCTCATGACATGCATCATAGAAGTAGGACGGATAATCTCTGATCTAATTCGGGGTCATATGTATCAGATGCAGACGGCATTGCTTGGATCAGATAGCCTTAGACCACTTTTGTTTATAGTGAGACTTCTTTTTGTACCTACGGTAGTTTTGATTTTTTGGCTGGTGGTGCATTTGAAATAAATATTCGCAAGGTTTTACGACTCGCACAGGACGATGTTGTAGGCTGATTCCAGTGAAGGTCATTGGCGAATTCATCTGGTTCATGCTCGTCAAGGCATGACTCATAATTTTTCTCAATTTCGATGTTGTGCTCGATAACAAATGTACCGGCAATATCTCGAAATTTATCCACCTCCGCATATTCGTTATATGTTATCAAATTGTCGTCAATACGCTCTTCGTTCATCTGTTCATCAACGTTCTCTGGAGGAATCACAACAATAGCGCGTTATTAACAACATTATTGTCATCACTTTCACTTACGCTAAAAGAGCGCTCCGATTCTGCCATCATTTCATCGTGATGCAACGATTTCGTTTTATAACGACGAATTAGGTATAGAAGAAGTAGGTATTTTCGACATGATAAAAAATATACGAAAACCGCAGAAAAACTATTGTTTTCAATAAAAATCACTCATAAAAACACTACAAAACCGTATTATTTGAAGGTAAGCTAACCAAAAACGTATGTAAACACTGTCACAGCTAAACTCCAAAGGTTGCGCACAGGCATCACCTGATTTCAGTGACATCTAGTTGTCATTTTATGCATATAATACTATGTTGAAACAGTGTTGCCGACCATTTAATCTTTTGGTAACAATATGTGATTCACACATGTTTTATTTTTTTCCGATAATTTTTTTTTTTTTTTTCAAAATGGGTCTATTTTCAGGGCTTTAGTAAAACAAAAATTAAAAATAGGATTATTTATAAAATTTATTAAATTATGTAAAATATTGAAAGCTAACATACCAATCTGTAAATACTGCATAACAACTTGGTGGGATTTAGCTTTATTCATAGTGAAAAAAATCATACTTTTCATCAATTTTTTTGATGCTTATAGGCATCGTCATGGAGGTAATGGGTTAAGAAGATAAATATTTAAGAATACAAGAAGGTAAGAAGATAAGAATATTATAAGAAGGTAAGAAGATAAAATGATAAATGGATATGAGGATATAAAGATTAAGTATAAATAATTATGAAAATGTGTTGTTTAATATAAGATTATAAAAATAAAAGTAGGTAATGTTGTAACCTTATCGCGTGCGTGATAAGATATGAGTAGAATCTACCTACAACACGCACTGGCAAGAAAGAACCAAATCGACATTAATCAATCATATTATAAGTCTGCTGTTGAATAAGGACATTTATTGATAAGCAAGACAACAGGTAGAGCAAGAAACATAATTCTCAAGGCGTGTCAGGAAGGATCCTGATAGAGGTTAAACATTTAAATAGCAAACGGTAGGAAATCTATGCCATCAAACTATGGAGAATTTAATCAATAGGGCGCCAGCCAGGGAAAACATCCTGACATATTTTTTAAACAGTGACCATAATCTAAACTATAATTATATTCATTTGTCTCACGCGCAATCGAAGTTTCCAGAAGACCACCCAGCTGCGTGCGTAGGGCACGACCACCTCACAACACCGGCTCTCCACGCCAACTGACGGTTGCGGATATCCCTCAAACTATCGAACCCCGAGACTCAGGCGTACCACCGTCGGGAATAAACATGCGTAGTTAGCACAATGCGGAACCATTCAGTAGCTACCTGCTACAATATCCCCCCACGAATCCGAAATTTTCCCAGGGAAAATTTCCTAAAGCCTCCTGGCGCTCGGGGAAGAAAAAACGTACTCGCAGGCCAAGTGATGAACTGGTTCAATTGACTGCAGGCGGCAAGGAAGAAGACCAGTCCCCGGATGTTTACTGGAAATGCTGTTCCTCCAAGGTGACGTTGCTGGAGAACAGATTCAGGAAAGACTTCAGCGAACGGCCTCACAATATGACTTCTGCACACTTCGTTGCACATGATTGTGGATTATAGCCCGAAAGCGTTGTAAGGAACGGAAGTGTAGAAAATCCTAGAAGCATCTTCAGGAACCCGAGTGTTAATGCGCCTCATCAGCAATCTTGTAAGGATGATGAAGTGTCCAGTAGGGAAAAAGACCGAGGTCCATGAGGAGAACTTTAGAGATGTTCCTCCCACCAAGTAATGTTATAGAACAGCATCCGCATAAGTGGCGATGATGTCCAAGGTCCTTGTGGAAAACTTTAGAGATGTTCCTCCTGCCAAGTAATATTGCAGAACAGCATCCGCATGAGTGGCGATGATGTCCAAGGTCCTTGTGGAAAACTTTAGAGATGTTCCTCCTGCCAAGTAATATTGCAGAACAGCATCCGCATGAGTGGCGATGATGTCCAAGGTCCATGTGGAAACTTAAGATGTTTCTCTCGCCAAGTGATGTTTCGATACAGTAACCGCGTAATGGAGAAGATTGTTGATTGCAGTGTAGAAGAATCTTGATTGAAGAACGTAGAGGAATATACGTGTGAGACACTAACAGCTAAACTACATCTTACATAGTGGGTCACTGAGATACTGAAAGTTACTTAATGTAGATCTGAACTTTAAAAGTTTACTTAAAAAAATAGAAATAAAATCCAAAGCTAAACCCGAATAATAACATCTGTTATCCAATGATAATTAAAAGCCTAGACGCCCCAAAACAATTATAAAATACCTAACAGGCAATATATGAAAGCTACATAATATAGATAAGAAAAAAAAAAAAATTCAATATTAAAAGGTAAATCAGAATGACATCATGAATAATCATTATGATTGCCAATGTTTGTTGTTTAAGGCACTGCCATCTATTGACCCAGGAATGGGTAACCCGAGATCCAAACCATTTGAGAAAATTAAATAAATAAAAGTTGCTACCAAAATTAAACAAAATGTCCAAAGTAACCAATAATTTTAATATTGCATCAAGAGGTCTGGAGACGTGCCTTGAGCTCAGAGGCAGGTCCCGAAAGCTCAAAATGCAACATCAAAACTGATTGTAACATTAACCTTTCCTGGTCTGTAAAGTGTAAATACTACACATTGCTGCTAATAACTTTTATATCTCTATAAATATAATGAATTCTGGGTTCAAATTTTAGGTATTCCTCCGTTATACTTTTACGCACGGAATTAAAATTTAATATTTTAAATAATTAGCAAATTTAATTCAAAATCAGAGATATTTTGTTAAATATCGGGAATAAACCACAAATACAATCAATCATGTGCCAGTGTGGACCGTGATACGCGAAGAGTGTGCGGGGGGAGATGACACGCCATGTGACGTCTCGCTCTACTTCGCTATACGGGAACACGAGAAACAGAGACCGCCGCCGTGCGCAGTTGTGTTTCGACCACATGCACAGCTGTATGTATTGGGTAGCAGTCTAGCACTATTCTAGCTTCTAGCGCCTCAGTCGTTCGCGGGCAATCGTTTGAGATGGTCTCCTCGCCCGTTTTTTGAGCAACAGACGATGGTTTTTTCATGTTTTCAGCAATTAAACTACAATTATTATCACTTTTAACACAAATTATGATAAACAAAAGCGATTAGCTATGAATGTTGATATATTTCCGAGATAAAATCGCTAATTTTGACACGTGAATTGATTACACAGCACCGAAGCGCGCGTTTTTTTTTAGCACAGTAAGGGAAAGGTTAAAACCAAGGCTTATCGCCAATCACATTCAAAATTAATTATATACGAATGGAAAACATTTAATTCATGTAGGAAAAATTCCAAATGCTTATATAGAATAATAACAGTCTCCAACTAGTGGGAAAATCATTATAAATAACAACAAAAAAATTGATGTATTGAATATTACTTAAAACACATGCAAAATTATATAGTAATATAAGACAAAGGAGTATCAATTATTATTTATCACATATAAAATGATCACTTGTGAAAAAAACACGTATATATAAAATGACATGTAAAATCACGCTACCGGAAAACTGACATAGCCTGTGGATTTCCTAAAATCCAAAATAGATAATTATTAGTTTCTGAAACTCTCGCCTGTGTAAACTGCACGGCCAATTTTCCGAAAGGGTGAAGTTGTTAAATAGCAAATACCAATATTAATAATTTAGAGTGTCTACACACTACATTTTTTGTTTATAAACAAGTGTGAGTGTAAAATGTTTTAATAAATGCAAGCTACAATAAATACAACAGAACAATCCTTAGTACGCACCAGATACATAATAGAAAACATGGTTTATGACCAGGGAGTTGAGATAAACCATCTTCCTAAACCAGGAAGTGAATATATATATCCGTTACGTACTACATTCTTAAATATAAATAAACATGATCCAAAATTCAATGCCCGAAGATAAGAATAAGTCATCTTCGCGCGTTAAATTTGACATAAACAAAACCCAACAAAAGGGACACACAGACAAACACAACCCCAACAAACAACAAATAACAAAAACAATCAATGTGAAGACACAAGTGTTATGTCGTGTCATCACAAAGAAGGAACAATAAAATTTGCATGGCAACGGTGGCAGAAGCATGCAAAAAAAACTAACATTATTGTAAACAGCAGAAAGCAAACTCTTTTGTAGATTCGCCTTCACATTATAAAAGAAAAATTATCCCGCAGATCAACCGGAGTGTTCAGACTTGAGAATATCCTTCACATGGAAAACTCCCAGCTTTTTCCCATTCATGTCTGCCAATTCGTAGGCAACAGGGGAAATCTTCTTAATCACCTTACTCCTAATGAATTTAGGGGCCAATTTTGCAGAGAAATGTTTACTAGCATCAGACAGGACAAACGACCGCCTCCAGACTATGTCCCCGAGGTTGTATTGAACATCCCTGCGACGCAGGTCATATTGACGTTTGTTGCGTTCGTAGGACTGTCTCAGGGACGTGCGTACCTGCGAAAAAATGTCGTTCAATTCCTGTAAATCATGAGCCCAAGAGTCACGTTCTGAAAATTTGATTTCTTCTTCATTGAAATCCACCCCCAAATAGTCCTTCCCTGAAATAATTATTTTCCTACCAAAGTTGAGGAAAAACGGAGTATACCCTGTGACCTCATGAACCGCAGTGTTGATAGCTAATTCAATTTCAGGAATAAAGTTCGCCCAAGTTCGGTGATCAGAGCCAACGTATGAAGCAAGAGCAGAAACTAAAACCTTATTTACTCGCTCAACAGGATTATTTTGCGGGTGATATCTACAGTTGTAGAACAGGTGACGAATGTGAAATTTGCTGGCCAACGCCTTTATGTCACGAGAAATGTACTGAGGTCCATTGTCCAAAACTATAGTATCCGGAACACCAAATTTGTAGAAGATGTCATTCTCCAGAATCGAAGCAATATTACTACCCGTAGCTTTCCTGAGTGGGAAAAGTCTTGTATATTTCGAAAAAAAATCTGACACTACCAACAAATAAGTATATCCTTTCTTGTAGGAACTAGGATATGGGCCAAGTAAATCTGTCGCTATCATCTGCCAAGGACGCTGAACCAATTTGGGATCTCCCATAAGACCTGGAGGTAACAAATTCGAGCTTTTGTAACCTAAACAAGTTTGACATTTGGCAATGAATGATTTAACATCAGCCGCCATCTTGGGCCAATAATACTTATGTCTGATCCTGTTTAAGGTTTTTAAAATGCCGAAGTGAGCGCAAACCGGTGGAATATGGTGCTCTTTTATGACACTAATTCTGAACTCTTTAGGGAGTACTTCCTTCCAGTCATAAGACCTGTGAAGCGCTTCCATACTTTGAATGTGTTTAAATATCTTGCCATTTAAAACCTTCCATACCGGATACTTCTCGGGATGTGTTACGATTTTATCCCTCAATTTGACATACCACTCATCAGAAGTTACAAAGTTCTGATCTAAGGATTCTACAAGTAAGGGGTCACGGGATAAAGCATCAGGAATGACATTGTCTTTGCCATTTCTATGTACAATCTCAAAATTGAACTGTTGCAGTCTGACTGCCCAGCGGGCCAGCCTTCCTGACGGCGACTTTAGTTTCGTAAGCCATTTAAGACTATAGTGATCCGTGATAACTTTTACCGGAATGGGAGAGCCTTCGATATATCCTCTAAACTTTTCTAACGCGAAAATCATGGCATTCAACTCTCTTTCAGTTGTAGAGTGATTCCTCTCCTGAGCTGAAAGCGTTCTTGAAATAAACGAAATGGGATGTTCAATCTGATTATCATCCATCTGCGTTAAAACTGCCCCGAGGCCTATATTCGACGCGTCACAACTAATGGTAAACGGTCTATCAAAGTTCGGACATGCAAGAACTGGCGCGTTCACCAGGATGTTCTTTAATTTAAGAAAAGCAGCCTCGGCCTGCTCATTCCATTTGAACTTTTTCCCCGCGAACTCCTTCTTCGTGAGATTATATAAGGGTGACGCAATTATGGAAAAGTTAAGCATGAACCTTTTATACCAAGAAAGAACACCTATGAATCTGCGCAGACTCTTTTGAGTCGTAGGAGTGGGAAATTCAACTATAGCTTTAACTTTGTCCGGATCTGTACGGAGCCCTTTGCTGTCGATTACATAACCCAAGTATTTCAAGGAATCCCTGCAGAAAACCGATTTTTGAACATTTATGGTAAGACCGGCGGCTTGCAGTCTCTGTTTAACCTGTCTTAAAAGATGAATGTGTTCTTCAAAAGAGGAACTGATTACAATAATATCATCTAGGTAACAGAAAACTTTCCCGAGGAATTCCGGCCCTAACACCTTATCCATTAATCTCATCATGCGTGCGCTTGCCCCGTGAAGACCGAATGGCATGGTAACGAAATGAAATAATCCTCGTTTGGGGATTGTAAAAGCCGTCTTTTCTTTAGAACTCTCATCCAATGGAATCTGGAAAAATGCATCATTAAGATCCAAAGTCGTTAAGTAGCGAGCTCCCCCCAAACTGTTAAGAATGTCCGAGATAAACGGCGTCGCGTACGCATCACGTTTTGAGTTTGCGTTTAAAAGTCTGGAATCCAAACATAGTCTGAAGGAACCATTCTTCTTGGGGACCAGAACAATCGGATTATTCCACGAGCTGTTACTAGGTTCAACCACCCCTAACTCTAACAATCTGTCTAGCTCGTTATGCACTTTAGGAAGTATGTGCGGTGAAATCGGATATATCCTTTGCTTAATAGGAGAACAATCACCCGTGTCGATTGTGTGTTTTTCTAACGAGGTTCTACCTAACCGATTGCCTGAATATTCCTTGAATTCATTAATTACCTTATCCAAAACAGAACGTTGAGAAATTGATAGGTTATGAGCATTTTCCAACCCAACAGCATCAGCTATGCGCTGTTTGTTCCCAGTCTCTTTGCAAGACATTAACTTAGAAATCTTTGGACAAATATTAAATATCTTCCAGAAGTCACAGCCTAATATTATATTCGCTTTTATCTGTGGCATGACAACAAAGTTAAAAGCTTTTTCCACCCCATTGACACAAACCGGAAGCGAAATCTTGTACGAACAACTTACAGAATGCCCTGTGGCAGATACTAAAGAGAATCTGACATCTAACTTAGACAGTTCAAAACCTGAATCTAAAAATTTTTTGTGAAAGTTATTCCCCAGAATTGAAACATGTGAGCCTGAATCCAACAGACCGGAGTAAACAAACCGATTAACTTGAAAAGAGATGTAAGGACGCCCGTCCCTGTCAGGCGCTCGCACCTCCTTCGCAGTTCTAAGATTAGCATAAAATTTTCTTACAACCTCGAGCCATGAAGACCATTCCCCGGAAGCAATCTCGGCAAACGACAGCGTCCCGACGTCCGCTGACAGAATCTCCCGGGAAATCAGTTTTTTGACTGATCTCGACAGCCGCAAGCTGGAGCCTTCACCCCTGGTCTGCCGCAGCGGAAACATTGCACCTTCCTGGAATGAAACCTTGACGGGCTAAGATTATCATTGTTACCATAACGATTTTTATTGAAATTGGGATTTACATTTCCAGAATCTCTAAAATTAGCATTGTGAGAATTACGTTGATTCCTCCTGAAATCGGAATTTGCATTCGCAGAATTTAAATTATCATTCCGCCTCGCAACATTATTATACCTAGAATCTCTAAAATTAGCATTGTTAGAATAACGTTGATTCCTCCTGAAATCGGAATTTGCATTCGCAGAATTTAAATTATCATTCCGCCTCGCAACATTATTATTCCTAGGTTGCGATGTGCACGGAGAATTCCTGTCACCCGAACGGCTATCAGCCAGCTCAATCATCTTCCCAAGCTTCTTGAGCGCAATAATGTCAGGAATTACTGAAAGAGATAATTTTTGTATGTACCTAGGTAACATATTGCATTGCATAATTTCAAGTAATTCTACCTCAGATAATTTAGTAGATAGACGGTTATTTAGTACAAGAATGCGAGTTATGAAAGCACTAATATTCTCTTTTTGCAATTGAAGAGTAGATCGAAGTTGAGCCAACAGACGCCTTTCATGATCGAGAAGCTCATATTCATCCTTTAATGCGACAACAATGTCCGCCCAGGACGAGAAAGACGAGCGATTCACTCTAAACCACAAGAGCGCATCACCTGCAAATAACTCCACAGCTGACGAAAAAAGTGAAGAGGTACATACATTCCTTGCTTGAGCAAGTTCCTCGATCCTTTCTATGAAGTCCCGCACACTGGTCGACCCATCATACGTGAGATTCCATTTATATACCGGAACGGATGGTGATGAAGAAGGAAGAGAAACCGGAACGGAAGTAGCCGACGTTTCTCCTTGTTTCGCCATTGTGCACTGTGCTTTGCTTCTTGTTAAAACGCCACAATCCATAACCTAACTTATAGCAAGGTAAGAAACAAAATCATTAGTCACATGCAACAACAACAATCCACACAAAAAAAATTACGATGCCATCCACGTGCAAAACCAAATAAAATTATGATAAAATTTGAAAAGCGCTTTCACGCTGGTGAGTTGGGGAGATTACAAACTGTGTAAAACTATAATTAACATAACCGTTTGAAATGAGGAGATCGTGCCCTCGCCACAACATTCGAGAAACCACTCCCCCGCATGAGACAAATGAAATATCTAAAAATTCTAAATGATAAGTTCACCACAACCTCAACGGCATAGACCCAGCAAAAAAATATTTCACCTCTAGATTCCACAAAGCAGTTGGGCCGCCATTTTGTAACCTTATCGCGTGCGTGATAAGATATGAGTAGAATCTACCTACAACACGCACTGGCAAGAAAGAACCAAATCGACATTAATCAATCAAATAATAAGTCTGCTGTTGAATAAGGACATTTATTGATAAGCAAGACAACAGGTAGAGCAAGAAACATAATTCTCAAGGCGTGTCAGGAAGGATCCTGATAGAGGTTAAACATTTAAATAGCAAACGGTAGGAAATCTATGCCATCAAACTATGGAGAATTTAATCAATAGGGCGCCAGCCAGGGAAAACATCCTGACAAATTTTTTAAACAGTGACCATAATCTAAACTATAATTATATTCATTTGTCTCACGCGCAATCGAAGTTTCCAGAAGACCACCCAGCTGCGTGCGTAGGGCACGACCACCTCACAACACCGGCTCTCCACGCCAACTGACGGTTGCGGATATCCCTCAAACTATCGAACCCCGAGACTCAGGCGTACCACCGTCGGGAATAAACATGCGTAGTTAGCACAATGCGGAACCATTCAGTAGCTACCTGCTACAATGTGATAAGAAGATAAGAAGATAGAAGAGGATAAAAGGTTAAGAAATAAAAGATTAATATATTTTTTGTAGATTAAGTATTAAGAGTTTTGAGAATGTTTACAATGTGGGGGAATGCTCCTGGATCTGTGACTGTGATGCCCCCTATAACACCGACTATAGGTCTATCTGGTTCCGGACAAAACATTGCTGAATGCTCCAAGCACTCTGAAAACAAAATTAACGAGTAATTAATTTTTGGTTCGCTGTCCTCGATTTTAATAAAACGATTTATTTTAATTTTTTTTTATATTTAAAAAAAAAAATCGTTATTAACGTTCTATCCTAATTTATTAATAACAATATTTTAACTAACTTTGTTTGCTAATCCTAACGCGGTTTTTGCTTCCAAGAGAACTGACGACTCGATCCATTGTTCCTGGTTTCTTAACATCATCATCATCAGTACAGCAGAATATCAGTTCATCCGCTGTGGAAACCAAACAAGTGTTAATAATGCTAATACATATAGTATAATATGGTCAGTGGGGATCAAAATAAAATGGGATATTAGAGGGAATAATATAGATGTGGTTATGAATGGAAGAATAACATGTTGTGGGATATAGGCAAGGTATTTTAGTTGATTTCAATCTCGCCTTGATTGGAATGTAGAGCTTAGCGCGGCTAGAAACATAATCCGTTCATAGTTCTTTAAGTTGAAAGCCTGGATATTAGGGTGGAGTGGTCTAGTATGGAGATTTTTTTTTCGTAATATGGAATTCGGCATATGCGGGATTGGTGCTCCGTTATGTACTTATCTTAAATAAAAAAATAAACATTTTTTAATTAGGACATCGCCACCACATTCAATTTTTCGTAAAAATATTGAAAACCCAAAAATGTTCTCCAGATTCTTAGAAATGCTTGTATTTATGTGAAAAAAAGAACGTGTTTTTACTTATTTACCTTTGATATAATTATAAAGAAACACCGTAGCAATAGTTAAACTATTCCCTCCAGAGACTCAGTCCTCCCACCCCAAACGTGTTTCAAACACAGTGATTTGATCTAGTTGAATTTTCCATCATATCTAGCGGATTGATCTTCTCTCTAAACCAGTGGTACCCGACTATTTTTTGACCAGGGACCACCATGACATGTATTTGTTCTCATAGGGACCACATGGTGCAAAAATGAGCTCTTCTTGAAATTCTTCAGCTACCTCTCCAACACTAATACCAAATGGGTTACGAATCAGCTTTAGGACTCCTTTCGATTCGGTTTTGTATTAAAATTAACAAATGTTTTTATTTTTATTTTTTTTTTTTTTATTTCTATGTATTACAGTATTTACCTATTAATTAACATTATTACATAATAGATAAATTTTGAAAACATTTTTACATAATATATTTTACAATTTTATTATGTTGGGTGTATGGTAGCTTTGCGAAGGTGAAACTGTGGATAGGTATTGTATGTTTCGTGAACACCTCACTAGGAGAACCTGTGCTGAGGTGTTTACGTGTTTATTTATGATTATGTGTGACAAGTAATAATGTGTTGTAGAAGAAAGTTTTATATTTATTTTATTTAATGGTTATTGTACATTGATTATTAAGAAGTTAATTTTTATGTTTGGTTTGGAGTAAATTTATTATTTTTATTTTTTATTTTTTTATTTTTTTATTTAATAAATGTTTACATGATACATTGTTGGTATTTTTTGACTACCACACTAGGCTATTGCCCGTGTTGTGGTAGTCATAGGTTTTGGAAAAATTGTGTTCCTTTAGCTTTTATCCAGACTGTGATTTGTTTTTTAAGTTTATTTGTTGGTGAATAATCAGCAGATTGTTTCAAAGAAGGTGGCATGCTGTTATATAGTTTGATAGAATAGTAGTTAAAGGATCTTTGTCCGTGGGTCGTGTGCTTTAGCGGGATGTTGAGTGTTTGGTTTGTTGAAGACCGGCTTGTTAATGAGGACTGAGAAAGTAAAGGGATATGAAGTTTGAATTTGAAGAGGTGAAGAATAGACGATTTAGCGTAGAGTTGTCTGATTGACAAAACGTCGAGCATCTTGTAAATTTTTTCAGAGTCTGCATCATATGCTACTTGAAGTATTAGTTTGATTGTTGCCTTTTGTGCCTTTTCTAGTGGATCATTACATACATACTATTGGATCAGAAATATTACTTGCACTTCCCCAAGACAGAAGACCATACATGATTAAAGATTGGGAAAGAGCAAAGTAGATAGATCTTAGTATTGTGCGTGGGAAGATATTTTTTATATTATTTAAAAGATACATGATTTTTTTAAGCTTGGATGTAATTAAGTTAATGTGGTCATTCCAGCGTAGGTTTTCGTCAATTATCACGCCTAGATATTTTATTTGTTTGACATTTTGTATGATTTCGCAATTGCACGATGAGAAGGGTTGGGAGCAGTCGTGTATTTTCAGAGCGAAGGTTGGAGGAGGTTGACCTCTTTGAGTTATACTATGTGTTATGAATTTAGTTTTTTTTTGTATTTAGAGTAAGTTTGTTTTCATTGAGCCATTGTTTGATGACAGCAAGACTTTTCTCAGCTTTAAGGAATGCCTTGATCCATGAGTCAGCTTGACAAAGTATTACGGTGTCATCAGCGAATGTCACAATGTTGACTTCTGTAATTAGTTCACAGATATCATTGATGTAGATAAGACACATTATGGGACCTAGAACACTACCCTGGGGCACTCCGTAACTGATCGGAAGGGGTTCACTTTTCACTTTGTTGATAATGACTTGTTGAGTTCTCTCTGACATAAAACTTTTCAGTAAGTTAAGTTCATTTCCAGTTATGCCGAGTTTATTAAGTTTCTTAAAAAGTATATTGTGAGATATTGTATCGAAGGCTTTACATAAGTCTAGATATATTGAGATTACTTTTTTCTTTGAGTCAAGGTTAGAGTTAATAAAGTCTGTTACTGAGGTTAAAGCGTGTTGTGTACTTCTGTTCTTTCTAAAGCCATGTAGAGCCTTGTAAAAGAGCTTTCTAAAGCCATGTAGAGCCTTGTAAAGCCTTCGAGAGTAGATGGTTTGTTTCTAGGTAGTGGTAGAGCTATTCTTTGATGGCTTTTTCCAGAATTTTGGACATAGTATTTAGAAGAGTGAAAGGTCTGTAGTTGTTGATGTCATTTTTAGGTCCTGACTTATAAATAGGAATTACTACCTAGTCCATTTTTTAAGCAGCTAGGAAAAATACCTTCTTTTAGGCTACGATTTATCAGGTATGTAAGTGGATTGAGGAGTTGGTCACTTCGATTTTTAATGGTTTTAGCATCTATGTTGTCAGTACCTGCAGCTGAGCTATTCTTTAATGATTGTATTATTTTAATCGTCTTTTCACATGAGATGGTTTGGAGTTTAAATTGTATATCTTTATTGGAGTTAGGAGTATCTTGATGGTTAGATGAATGTAGATTCTCTGCCACAGTACTTGTAATGTTTTCTGCCAGAATGCCTCCAATATTTGTGTAATGATTGTTATTGTAATTTAAAACTACTGTAGGATTGTTGTGGAAGAGGATTTCTTCATTGTTAATGACAATAATTTTGATATTATCATCATCGAAATTATGAGTGCAAGCACTTTCCTTTAGTATTGACCATACACTTTTGGGATCGTAATTGGATCAGTTTATTTTTGAAATGTAGCTCTTTAGCTTTTCGTATAATTTGGGTGCATAGATTTCTATATCTTTTGTAGAATGAGTAGAGAATAGTATCAGAAGGGTTGAGTTTGACTTTGTGTAACTTATCTCTTTTTTTAATACAGTTTATGATGCTTTGGGTTATCAAAGTTTGTAGTTTTTTTTTTTTGCGGTGGGGAATAATTTTTGTTGATGTCTTAGTATTTTGTGTGATGATGGTTTGTAAGTATGTAATGAAGTAGTGCCAAGCCTTATCGGTTGACGTTATACTCCTTAAATGCTTCCACGATTTTTTTACCTAAACATGATTTTATGTTGTCATAGGCAATATTCTTAATTGTGAAATAGTGTTGAGTAGGCAAATTTGGAGTTGGTGTAGTCAGGTCTAGTAAAGTTGTGTAGTGGTCCGTAATGGAGGATTCGTAGACTATACTTTTAATATAATGTTTTGATTTAACCATAATGTGGTCTATACAAGACTCAGTGTTATTGGATACCCTAGTGGGGGTATTATTAGTTTCGCTGATTACATTTTAGATCTCGCGGACTACCAGTGGTCCATGGACCACCGGTTAGGAACCACTGCTCTAAAAGGACTCGGACCTTACCTTCTGAAGGAACTCAGAATTGTTGTGTTTATTGGGGGTATGTTTTAGGCCTTCGTCTCTTCAATGATTTTTGTTTTTCAAAGTGCGCGTCGGTCAAGTTACAGTTTACGTAGTATTTTTTATTGTGTGCTGCATTAGAATATTCAACAATTTTTTGATAGGCTATAGGGTTTATATTACCCGTTCTTTGAATTTTGAACATTATGGCAATGTGACATCTGGATGAGAATTACATTTGAATGTTTTGCCTACTTGTGAAGATGTATGATGAGGTTTTTTGTGAATGAAGCATAACGAAAAAATATTCAGTATCATGCTGACCATGCTCCAGTGAAAGTCTTCGCTGTTGTAGTCAGAACGTTAGGCAGATATTTTTTCTGCTGTATTACAAGACGTTGGCTCAATTTCACAGAACGATACATGTTGTGTATAGGAGTAATATTCTTCGATATAGTTTGTTGCAATTCGATGCGATGGAACTGCAGTCAATATGGGCTACAAAAGAGTTATGATTTGGCGTCTTGAATCACTTCTCAAATGGCCTTTACAGTGGATTTTCTGTCAATTACACGAAAATGAACTCATTTTGCGACTTCTTTTAATTGCATCGACTGGACCACAAAGTTTCTCTGGAATTATTGGAAAATCCTTAAATAAGTGTTAACAACTTCCCAGTGGCGTAGCGTGGGGCGGCGGCAAAATTTTCCTCCGCCCCGGGCGACCGAAACCCACGCTACGCCACTGCAACTTCCAATCCTGAGATATAAAGTCATTCAACGTTCTTTGGCAAGTGTGAAAAATGAACACGATTTTAGTACAGCTCAGCTGTATATATGGAAAATATGTAAAACCATTGACTGATTGATGAGATTGATAATTCCAGATTCCGCAATTAAAACTTGACAAAAAAAAAACAGTAAAATTGTACATTCCAGGTGGCTCACTAAAACGAAGCGGGTTCTTCAGCTTTACATTTCTACCCTAAAACCATCAGAAAATACGTTAACTTTAACGACAGTTTACGCACCTATGTGGTTCAACGTTAAGACCAAACCAATATGTATTTCCGGAGTTAGACATTTGCTTGAAACATATTGCTTTCACGTCCAGTGATTTTAAATATATTATTAATACTGTAATCCAGCGCAATGGTTTTTTGGGTAACACGAACATATTGTTAGCCATCTTACCCGACAACCGAAAAAGGTTTGGCGTTAAGAAGAATATTGGAAGCCCGGCAAATGAAAACGCAATCAGATGTTATTCGTAACTTCAAAGTGCCTTTTTGATTTTTCGGTAGATAATTATATTGGTGTTATGAATTGGGATAATGTAACCGAGTCACCGCTCATAAAATTTGTTAGGGACGAGACAATTTGACAAGCCATTACCGATCAAACGATAATTGTCGATGTCATGTTAAAGAATTTTTCTTGCCCACTCAAGGCATAGAGGGATGTACGAAAATTGTAACAGAAGCCTCAGCTGCTGTCAGTGAACCCTTGAGACGAGATGACTTATATGACTTAACCTATTACAAGGTTATAGTCACGAAACCTTTTGCCACTTTTTGTCACCAAAATGCGGTACTGTTCATAGCAACTTTTGCAACATCAAGTTTTTTAATGCGGTAAATAATATGTGTACATTTTTAATTTCCACTTTCGTTCAGTTCTACCAATATATGAATGCATTATCTGTAAAATAAATGGTAAAATACAAATTTTATGTGTGTTTTATTTCGCGTATATAGGTAAGCTGTAATAACTTAGGTAAAATCGTGAAAATGATAAAATACAAAGCTTTTGCGATGTCCAGGTTTTGTGAATATATTTTTTTATTATTTTTGTTGTAATTGTTTATATATGCAGGGCCGGATTAACCATGTCAGGGCCCCTAGGCAATGCACGTCACGGGGCCCCTTTACCAATGGCGGACTAACGGGGGGGGGGGGGGTGGGGGGGGTTGAAGGGGCCTCCTTGTTACCTTGATAAAATCCTTAACAAGGCTTTAAGGGGGGGGGTAAGGTTTTAAAACTTTTTTCTGAATGTAAAACATGTCAGTATATTAAGTATTGTGTCTTAAACTTAGTCCGAAACTGCACTTTACCCTTTTCTAACATCCAAAAGTTTTTTTTTCTACCAAAACGTAATTTTATTCATAATTAATCTGTTAGAAGCTTGTACAACATTTATATTTTAAACATATAATAAGAAATAAAACAAAACAAATGCCAATATAAACCATAAACAGCACCTTCAATCATTTCAGATACTAAGTAATGTTGCAACAAATAGAAGGAAAGAAAAGTAAAATACAACTATATTTATATATTGGTTTTAATTAAAGACATTTTTTTCTGATTTTTCTGTTTCTAGATTTTCGATTGAGTTTCGCTTATATTGTCTTCATTTATTTAAAAAGACATTTTTATTTATTATTTGTGCATGATGTGAATATTATTTATTTATTAGGTTTTCTTTAATGTGTAAACCTAATGTTATTAACCTGTAAATTTTCCTAATAAAAAAATTTAAACATCTTGAAAGCTGACTTTTTCCGAAACTTCGTTGCTCACTAATTGAAGCAAGTCATTTTTTCTTGGGACGCGGGGCCCCTAGCCGATGCGGGGCACCTAGGCAGTTGCCTACTCTGCCTTAGGGATAATCCGGTACTGAATATATATGGAGCATCTTTTCCAACTATGCCGATTTCGAAATTCTCAAAAAAAAATCACTCCATGCTACCGGAAATCAGCAATATTCCATGTATTGTTTATGATTTTTATAGTCGAACATGTTTCTTTATTCTTTGCAAAACAAAAGAGTGAGTGATATATATATGTATATATCTATGCTGTCTTATTCCAGTAAGGTTAGGTAGGTAAATTTTTTTAACAGTATGATGTGTCAAAGTTATAAATCGGGAAAAAGGCTTTTACTTTCTAAAGATCAACCCTGTATTTTGTTATGTTATTAGTTTTTGGGGTATTATGCCGTGTTGCGCTACCTCCTTCTTTAGCAAATGTTTCGGACAGCGTTGCAGTTACATCATCAGGACAGATGTGTAATAGTTAGGGGTGATGTTTGTACTTATCTACTTAAGAGCGATACCGTGTCGCCAGCTCCACTCCTCTACGAGCTGGCGCTACAATATACTTCAACATATTTTTTTTGCATTTAGCCTTGATGTAACCGTCAATTACCGGAAACCAAGAAGTATTGAGTTAAGCTCCGTCGTCTCTATTAATATTTATAGGATTTTTGTGAATCAACAAGTCAACCCTGTAGTTTTATTTTTGGCTGTGATGGTAATTTGAGTTTCCATAATAAAGATTAGAATCAATATGGAATTTTTTGACAGTGGCACCGAAAAGCTAATGTGAGCAGTCGAATTTCACCAGTGCCAATATTTCTAAAATTAATGAGATTTTATATATATTTACTGGAGCTATCACGCGAAACAAATAAATTTGCCTCGATTGTTCGATATTTACCAGAATGCCATTTTTTTTTAAATTTTCGCCAACATTAAAAAAATTCTTACCTTAGAACGGATACGGAGTCATTAAAACATATTATAGTGCTATATAACCAATGAATTAACCTGTATTGTACATTTTATTAAATACTTATAGGATTTAAAAAAAAAAATTAAAAAATCGTATACTTTATAATCGCGCGAATTCTGGGTGTTTTTTTTACTTGAAACTGCCGTGAGAAATACTTATTCGGGTCAACATATAACATTTTCAGTTTCTGAAATATGTTGTCTGTGATTTAATTGATAATGAAAGGTGCAAATCTATGGAAAACGGACTTAATTTTATCCATCAACAGCTGTTCAAAAATTCGGCGGGAAAAAATGTTTTTATATATTTTTTTAACATTGTTCTAAAATGGTCTACGAAGTTTGGCTTTGCGTTATCTATGGTTATCAATATATAAAACAAAGTCGGGTTAGTTACACCATTTATAACTCATAAACGACTGGACCGATTTTTATGATCTTTGATTTGTTGGATTTGTCTCCGCCCCTAATAGCAGAATAGCTTTTTTTTTGCAGTGAATACCGCACAAGAATCACAAGAATTATTACAGCAGATGATATATTTTGTATATCTTTGGTATTGGTGAATATATGATCGACACAAGACGGTCGTTGTCCAATAATATTTCTGGTATATGAATTTATACATGAAATGTAATTTAATTCTGCTTTGATAGTTATCTTTATCGTTAGAGTAGTAATCATTAGCAATATTCAGGTTAATATCTCCGATGATTATTGTTCTTTTGTTTTTATGATGTTATATATTTTTTAATTCTTCTATGTATGTGGTTAGAACAGAAGAGTGTGTCCGATAAATAGCAATGATATTAAATGATTTATTCATAAAATTTATCTCCCCGTTTAATAAATTAACAATGTTCCCCATTATTTTATCTACACTTGTGGCAGCATAAATATTAGATACAAATATGGCAACGCCGCTATTTCTGTTAATTTTATATTTTGTGGCTTAGTACGAGTAACTTGGTATATTATAATTAATTTCGCTCGATGAATGCGTCTCTGATAATATTATACAATCAAGTCTATTTAATTGTCTAATAGTTATAAGAAATTCTTCAATTTTTTTTTCCAAACTTCTCACGTGCATGTGTATTATTATTAGGCTAGCTGTCGGTTTTACATCTATAAAATCGTTTGTTTTATATACCGTTTAAATTTTTTTTTCGTCTATTTTATATGATTTATCGATTGCGTTTATTATAAAGTCATTCATTTTGAGGTAGTTATAAATATAACAATAATGTTTACGCTCGGCTGGAAATACACTTCACACTGCTGAAATTATTCACAAGAAATTAGTTCTTAAGTTAGACAATAGAACTAGACCCTTCCAAGTAAAGAGACTAAGCTTTATGGAAGTTTAAAGAGCCGTTTATGCTGTCATTGCAGTAAATCTTCATTTTACAAACAAAACAAAATCTCTGAAATTTATAACTGCGCTGTGTAATATTTTTAATAAAAACGTTTGTGCGATGTGGAAACAACAACGGGATAACGGATCTGCATGTGTTTCACGAAATTCCAGTTTCCAAGAAACCCAACCATATTTTTTTCAAATCGACTTTACCTGAAAGTACAGAAATGTAAAAATCAATCAGTCTTACTACATCCTCGTTAGCAATTAGACGAAATACATACGCGCAAGGTGCCGTAAATTTTGGTGAAAATTTAAAAAAAATACATTTTTGGATTTCATCAGTTCATTCGAATCATTTTGATTTGTCTTGTTTATTTTGTCTTTAATATATTTTTTTTATGTGAATACCTCTCAAGAGTCCCAACTGCTGCCGTTTGGAGCCAATGAGACTACGGCATCCCCAATTGCGGTAAGTTAAGAGGCTGACGGTAGTGGGTAGGGAAAGGAGATGGAGAAGACGAAGATTGGGAAGTATCTGGCTATTCAGATCTGGTCACCAAACACGGCTAAATTAGGGAGGGGGGTTCGATGGACGGGGGAAGGGGGGGAGTGGAATGAGGAGAGGGAAGGTAGAGGTGGTGGAGTGGGAACGCGAGAGGGGAAGGGGACGTGGGAGAGGAAGGGGAGGCGGAAGGGGAACGGGAAGAATGGGAAAGGACACGCAGGGAGAAACAATTTCTTTATTAAATGGCGTAGAAACGCATGCTGGGAATCAGCTAGTTCATAATAATAATATCCCTTACGATGTTTAACCCACACAGTTAAATGTATCAACCCATACCTGTGATATTTATTAAAAAATTCAAATGCTTTTATTTTCTCCTCGAGTATTTTAAATGCTCAAATGCAGAATGGCGCTGTGTCTCATGGAGATTTTACCAAAACCATAAAGGTTCGATTCCGTGCCACGGGGCAGCCGGCAGACAGCAGCAGCAGACTTCGACTGCAGTGCCGTCGACGTCTGCTGCTGCTGCCGCATAAGTTCCAAAGACGACGGCAGTGACGGCACTGCAGTTGCGACCACTGCCGACAGTTGTGTCTTCCATTTTTTTTTTATTTTTTAATTTTTTTTTTATAAAAATTATAAATAATAAAATGCTGCAAGTGTTATTGCAAGAAGAAGAAGACGACGATGATTTATTATTGCATTATTAACTCAAGTAGAAAGCCTATGCTGCCAATGTACTTAAATATACTGGAAGAAGGCGCTTATGAAACTTCGATAAAAAAGTGCCTAAATGAGAGTGAAGACATTTTCAGGAATTATTGCTGTTATAAAAACCTGTTTAATTTTGTACTTAATATCTTTAATTTATAACGATCTTACTCCAAAAACAAGGCGAAAAACAATATCCCCAGAAGAAAAATTATTCTTGACATCAAGGTACGGGAACGTACCCATACTACGTGACCTACTTTTTGCAGTTTTTATACCCCCCCCTCCCCCATTCCTCCCCCCCTCCCCCCCGGTGACCACGTGTTGTATATTCCAAGACCCCCCTCCCCCTACAGTAAATCATAAATATGGTTTTGCTAACAAAAAAAAAAAAATATATATTTAGCTTGTATTTGTCTTTATTAATACGGCGCTTGCTGCGTGACGGCAAGAGTGGATGGATACCTATAATTATTACAAGTGGAAAAAATATTTAAAAAATAGTGGAAAAAATATAAAAAGATTTCTAGATTGACTACCTGATAAAAACTTCCCCCCCCCCCCCCCCCATGGGTAAGGGTACGTTCCCTAAGCAAATTAAAATTATTTTGTAAAGAATAACATAGAAGAAAGGACGAGTTGTTTCACAGAATTTTAACAATTCATCAAAATTTTAAAGTTTATTTTCTAGAGAAGTCGACGGCAGTACTATGTTTGTACTCGAGTGCCGTCTGCCGCTACGCGTCAGTCATCGACTGCAAGTGCCGCGCGCATAAATAATGCGTTACAGTAATAACAAGTAACAATGTTTGTGGACAAAGAAAGTCGTTACTAAATCGTCAAAAAGTGGCAACACCTTGAACATAACCATAGATCACAATCATCAAAGCATCATCTGACATTTGCTGGACTCGCATGTTCGGTCGTTATCTAATCGAAGGTTCTGTTTAAATTTTTGCAATTCTAACAAAGTTTTTGTACCTACGCCTTGGTGAAATTACCTTCCTGATTCACGGCAGCAAAAACTATCTACTGCAAATCCCAAAGGTTAGCTGGCACAAACCTTTCTATCCAAATTAATAAAAATATTTTGCAATATGAAGTTAACACACAGATATTCTTTATAAGAGTTAACTACTCGGACTCTGTTTTCACTATAATATAACATTAGCAGACGTAGGTGTATGACGTATGAGGCGCATCTGACTTATATTCAGAGTGAATCTGTAAAGTTCTCGTGCATTCTTTCCTCAAAACAGAATGTCAAATCATCAAACATACTCGCAATTTTGTTATTTCCTTACATCAATACATGTTCGCAATAAGTAATCAATACATATTTTAGTACTTTATTAATATTTTAAACATTTGACGGCTGGCGTAGCCAAGCGGTAAGGCTCTTGACTCGCAATCCGAAGGTCTCGGGATCAAATCCCGGCCTTGCAAATAAAGGTAAATTTTTGGGATTGGTGTCCATGGCTATTACGAATATTTTTTAGAAAAAAACTTTAGATTTGCCTTAATCACTATAAAAGGAAACTTATTAAATCACGGCTGGCGGAAAATAATGCATTTTACTTTTCAATGTCGTTAAATAAAATTTCTCTTCGCGAACTTCTTTCTGTGATCTACGACAGCCCGCCCGCTGCCGCCCGCCATTCTGTCACTGTTATGTTGTTGGTATCCCTGACCTCACACAAACGAGAACTAGATACGATTGTAGCCGACTTCGTGGGATACATGATGGGCGCGTAATTAGGCTACGTCCGCACAGGCAGGCTATATACCAAAACTGTATGAAAAACGTTACCACAATAAGAATAAACGTATCTAAGGCCAATTGGTACACCTAATTTATATTTTGTCTAATGCGGAATGGCGGACCAAATATACTCGTACATACGATTATGTCACTTTTTAGAGATATAGGTGATATATAGGAAGACAGCGTCAGGTAACTGTAATATAAGCGATGTAACCTCTATGTTTTTCATGTTTTACTGATAAGAATATTGAAGTGTGAGTGAATTTCAAAAATTCCTCAACTAATGATGACGATTCGATCAACCGTTTTCAATTGTCTTATGTCAAAGTTTCAGTCAAAATGATTTCCAATTTTCCAAATATTATTAAAGAATATTAAATTATTTTTAAAGAATAGTCCAAGGGAAAAAATTCAAAGCTCTCACAAAAAAGTGGTGCTGTTTTGTTAATACAACGTTCTTATTCATACAGTTTCAGTTATATTTTTGGGCTTGAACGAATTCTATATCGCTTCCGCGGTCTTGCCATGGATCTACTAAGCCCAGAGAGTGTTTCCATCAAGACGGAACCAGAGCCCCAGGAAGAAATGCCGTATGCGGATATGGATTTTTACCTCCCAGATGTAAAGAAGGAATGTCTACAATATGCAGAGAGTACTCAAAAAGCCTGTAAGTTGCATTATTTATTATTACAGTACCTATTGCCTGTAAAAATGTTGAACGTAAAATTTTGATGTTCGGAAACATTGTCCGTTTTCAATTGTTGCTCCGGTAGGACAATATGTTTGTCCATAAAATCCTCTCTTGGAATTTATCTAAATATGTTCAGTTACGGGAAACTACTGAACTAGAGCAAAATTTTTAATTATCTTATTTGGTATGTAAAATTAGTTATATTATTTATAATGCCTTAAAAACACAAATAATTTTAATCTAACATAATTTCCCTAGCTAAACAAAACTTCGCACAGATTGTGCTCAATTGTAAAAGTATATACCCTTCTTGTAGCATCGTTCCTGATGCGAATATCTGGGGTCCTTCATACTTCCTAAACAAACCTTAAAGCCTGTTATCTGAAATCCCACTTTTGCATAGTTATCAACGGTATTTTATTCGTATATTTTTTAAATCAATTGTTTTTTTCAATTCTTTTTTGTAGTTATTCCTCAAAAAGAAACGACAGTATTTTTAAATGAAACACACTATTCGTCTGAGCACGGCAATGAATATGCTGTTGTTTGATTTTTCTAGGTAGCCCTGAAGTGGAGACTGTTAGCTTTGAAGTAGATCCAGGACCCCGAGATAAAGATGGAGAGGGAACTTGTTATATGGGAATTGACATAGAGTTGCCCGACGTTAAAAAAGAATGCCTAAAACGCTTCCAAAGATTATCCCAGATAACAGGTAAATAAAGATTCGTTATTTCTATTATTTTATATATTTGATTAACATTGTTTACACTTATAGCTTTCTTCGTGTTATTTTTCAGGCTCGTTGACGGATGTGATCCACAGTGGAGAAAAACCTTTTTCGTGTTCCGTCTGCAGTTATCTATTTTCTCGGATGGGAACTTTGAGGACACACATGCTGACTCACAGTCGAGAAAAACCTTTTTCGTGTTCCGTCTGCAGTTATTCAAGTTCTCAGAGGGGAAATTTGAAGACACACATGCGGACTCACAGTGGAGAAAAACCTTTTTCATGTTCCGTCTGCAGTTATTCATTTTCTCATAGGGGTGCTTTGAAGACACACATGCACATTCACAGTGGAGAAAAACTTTTTTCGTGTTCCATTTGCAGTTATTCATGTTCTACAAAGAGTAATTTGACGAGACACATGATGAAACACAATGGAGAAAAACCTTATTCGTGTTCCGATTGTAGTTATTCATGTTCTCGGAGGGAATATTTGAGGACACACATTTTGACTCACAGAGGAAAAAGACCCTTTTCGTGCCCCGATTGCAGTTATTCATGTATTGAAAAGCGAAATTTGAGGGATCACATGTTGACACACAGTGGAGAAAAACCTTTTTCATGTCCCAGCTGCAGTTATGCATCTACTCGCAAGGGTGCTTTGACGAAACACATGCTGAAGCACAGTGGAGAAAAACCTTTTTCGTGTTCCGTGTGCAGTTATTCATGTTCTACAAAGAGTAATTTGACGAGACACATGATGAAACACAATGGAGAAAAACCTTATTCGTGTTCCGATTGTAGTTATTCATGTTCTCGGAGGGAATATTTGAGGACACACATTTTGACTCACATAGGAAAAAGACCTTTTTCGTGCCCCGATTGCAGTTATTCATGTATTCAAAAGCGATATTTGAGGGATCACATGCTGACACACAGTGGAGAAAAACCTTTCTCATGTCCCAGCTGCAGTTATGCATCCACTCGCAAGGGTGCTTTGACGAAACACATGCTGAAGCACAGTGGAGAAAAACCTTTTTCGTGTTCCGTGTGCAGTTATTCATGTTCTACAAATAGTAATTTGACGAGACACATGATGAAACACAATGGAGAAAAACCTTATTCGTGTTCCGATTGTAGTTATTCATGTTCTCGGAGGGAATATTTGAGGACACACATATTGACTCACAGAGGAAAAAGACCTTTTTCGTGCCCCGATTGCAGTTATTCATGTATTCAAAAGGGAAATTTGAGGGATCACATGCTGACACACAGTGGAGAAAAACGTTTTTCATGTCCCAGCTGCAGTTATGCATCTACTCGCAAGGGTGCTTTGACGATACACTTGCTGAAGCACAATGGAGAAAAACCTTTTTTATGTTCCGACTGCAGTTACTCTTGCTATTATAAGAGTAATTTGAAGAGACACATGCTAAAACACATAGAGAATAACCTTATTCGTATTCCGATTGCAGTTATTTAGGTTCTCAAGAAACACATATTGACTCATAGTGAAGAAAAACCTTTTTCTTGTTCCAAGTGTAAGTATTCAACTACACTTAAGCCTACCTTGATAATACACATTCAAGGATCCATTTACAGAATGGGCTTGCTCGAAAATAGCGATAATGAATCTTAGATCTGACGTTATACCATGGAGTCTTCAGTCTTCAATATTTTATAATTTCGTTAACTTCGATAAATAAATGGTAATAAAGGTTTTGGTACATTTTTGTTTTAAATTTGTTCTTTTTCGATGATTGTTCGTTTTCATTTTGTGGATTTGCATTTTTATGTACATCTGTAATTATTTTAATGATGAATTTGTTGAACCGGTATTATTCCTGACATGACGTTAATAAAAAAGTATCGTAAATTTATTGTCTTTTTAAAAACTCGGTTAGTATTTCAATACCCAATAATAAGGTATTTAAATTTTTTATTTTTATTTAATTGAATATAATAACATGTGATACAATATAAGATATGGGTAGTCGCACAAAGCTGTGACAGATTCAAATTCAAATTCAAATTATTTATTTATTCTTTCAAAAACATTACAAAATTAAAAATTTTAATGTGTTTTTAAAATACAATTGTAACATTATTACATTAAACATAAATGGTAGAATGGTAGGCTAAAAACTATACAAGCATTAATAGAGCTTGCAGATCAGCTTGTCTGTAGGTTCTACCATTTAATATTATTACATAACACAGATTAGCCTAGGTTACAATATTAATACTTAATATAAGATTTAAGATAGATAAATATGTTGCTCATTTATTAACCACTTTTTTGTGAGTTTATGGCAGGGTTCCTCATTATTTTTTAAATTAATGTTTTGATTTAACATGTTGTAAATCAAGGGTATCATATATTCGAGCGTTCTGCTACCATACTTATTTGATATTCGTGGTATTTTTAGGCCTTTGTTTTCAGTAAATCTAGTTGTGTGATTATGCACCAATAAATTTTTATACGTGCTTTCTCCCGAATTATCCATAATTATAATGTACCAGAGAAGCCCTTTAATTGAAAGTAGGCCCTCAGACACATACAGTAATTTTAGGTTGTTTCTTTGATTGTAAATGCTAGGTTTAACAATTTTTTTAATTATAGCAGTTTGTAAATTTTGAATGTATTTAATATTAATTTTGCTCGAGTGTCCCCAAGTTCGAATTCCATATCTAAGTATGGATTCGACCATAGAATGATATATAAGTTTCAGAGTGCATCGAGGCAACATAAATTTTAATTTATAAAAATTACTCGTCAAACATCGGATCTGGTTACAAATTTTGATCACTTGTTTATCCCATTTAAAGTTGTTATTATCTACGATTATGCCAAGGTAAGTATATTCATTTGTAAAATCAATTCTTTCACAGTAGCAAATGTTATCATTTTTTTTATGTATACATTCAAAATTGTGTGCAATTATTTTAGGTAAATTCCACATTTTCAGGCTCGGTGATCTTATATACATACATTTAGTTTTTTTGACATTAATAATTAGTCCTACATCATGAGACCATTTGAGTAGCTCGTTAAAGTCTCTTTGCAATTCATTAATTGCTATTTCCGGGTTTTCATTTGATACAACTAGTGCAGTATTATCTGCAAAAATGAATCTACGGGCTATTTTAAACAGTTTAGACAAGGCAATGACATATATAATGTATAATTTAGGGCCTAAAATTGACCCTTGCGGTACTCCTGATTTTATAAATCTAAAATTACTCATTTCATTCAAAATCTTAACGTGCATTTTTCTATTTGTTAAATAGTTTTTGAAAAATGATAGTAGTTTACCACGGATTCCTATGATTTCAAGTACCTTGATTAATTGTGTGTGGCTGAGTGTATCGAAAGCTTTTGAGAAATCAATGAATAATACCAGTACATGTTTTCTAGAGTTGCTGTGAATTTATATAATTAGAAAATTTTTCGAGAAGTTTATCACAGCTTTTTTTTTTTGGAAGCCATACTGACATTCATCAATAATGCCCAATGTATTTAAATATTTATCCAAATTTATAGATATATATTTTTCTAGGATTTTTTCTAATGCGGGTAACAATGAAATAGGCCTATAATTATTTATTACGGTGTGATCTCCATTTTTATAAATAGGCCTTATGATGCTGCATTTTAGTTCAGCTGGAATGATGCTTGTGTCAATAATTCTGTTTATTAGGTGGGTAATCATAGGACTAAGTAATTTTACATGTTTTTTTAGATCATACATGCGAATTAAATCCACGCCCGGTGTCTTGGAGTTTTTCATTCGTCCGATAATGCATTCAGTTTGTTTCACATTAGCTCTTGGTAGGTACATTGAATGTTGCAAATGTTCTTGATTCCACTCGGACGCTCGAACGTTGCATTCATGTAATAACTGATTTACGCCCTCGTCAAAGAAATTTGCAAAGTTTTCTACCGTCACATCCGCCGCTTGAGAATTTAAGAAATATTTAGATATGATTTCGTCACAATCGGATTTATTTTTCCTTCCCAATATTTGATTTACTTCATTCCATGTTTTTTTAATGTCTTTAAAGCAATGATTAAATTTGTTATTATAATATTTTTTTTTGTGTTTAATATTTTTTTATTCAGTTTATTTCTGTATTTCTTGTATTCGATTTCATATAATTTATTGTTAGGGGTGTTTTTCCATTTTCTCCACAGTGTGTCTCGTAGTTGTATATTTTCAATGAGGTTATAATTTATCTAGTCTTTTTGGTTATTACGATGTTTATTTGTATTTGATTTAGTTATGGTACTTTTTTCGTAAATATATTTAAATTTAGATTTAATTTCTTCATATATTAAGTTAGGTTCCGTTATGTTTAGTATTTCATTCCAATTTGTGATTTCAATCAGTATATCCACTTTTTTTCCCGATATTACTGTATATTTCGTAAGGTGCGATTTATTGGAGGTACCTATCTCATAAGTAAAGAAACGAATCGTGGTCGCAATAAGGTAATGGTCCGCTATGATAGTTTCACATACGCATGAGCTGATTTCATTTGTCTCTCTCTCTCTCTTACATAGATATGATCTAAACATGTAGCCGTTACGTAGTTAGTCAGTATGGCTTCCCGGGTAACATCATTAATACATTTTAAAAATCCAAATTTAGCCATCATGTTTTCGTATTGCATTATTACTATTTTATTTTCTTATTACCATATTTTATAAATATCTATGTGTTTTATGTATGTACTTACACACTATATAGGATGTGTGGGATTGCACTCACCTCCCCACATTCTGGAATAAATAAATAAATAAATATATTACAATTGATTCCTGATAATTTAGTAAATTTATGTTCGTATCCCCGAGAACTATGACAGATTCTTTAATTTCGATATTTCCCAATATAACTTCAAACTCTTCGAGAAATAATTTTTTTATTTGACTTAGGTGGTCTGTATATTACTAGTATATGTATACGTTTATGTTTATTAACAGAAATAGTTCCGTAAACACATTAAAAATTTGTTGGCATTATGTTAATTTGTTCAAATGTAAGGTGATCTTTTACGTATATAATAATCCCGCCTCCCGATCTGTTTTTTCGACAAAAGTAATGAGAACTAAATCCCGATATTGTGTATAGATTTATATCATTTTAATTTATCGACGTTTCGCAAATCGTAATTATGTCAATATTACTTAGAGAGCTAGAGATAACGAGAAGAAAAGTTTCCCAATATTTAGATAAAGATCGAATATTCAAGTTGATTGCAGTTAAATTATTATTTCCTGATACATGTTTTTTTATAATCCAGTTATCAAAACTTCGCGTGCGTTCATAATCGATTTCAGATATGTCAAATTCTCCGTTTAAATCGCCATAAAATTGAAAAATATTTTAAAATGCAGCAGTAATTTATAAACATGTATAAGGATTTAATTAAACATAAAATATATGTAGATATTATTATGGTAGTGAGCCTTTCCAGTTGGCATTGTTCAAGGTTTATTTCAAAGCTAGGTAAATTTAATAATTGGCACATGTTAAAGGTGACTATAATATCATCTACATATATGAGTAAATAAGTATATAGGAGCATCAGTATAAATTTCAGTATGCTGTTGTTAACACTTTGGTAATAGGACAATACATTTAAAAATATGTTTAGCGGTAATTTTTGCATGGATATGAAATGTTTGTACTTGAAAAGGAAAATATGAATATTGTTATTTTTAAGAGAAGGTGATAAGAAGTAGTGATAAAAAATTTCAGTTACTAACATTATTATAATTTATATGTATATATATATTTTTTAAATACTTACTAACATACCTAGTCATATTCTATACGACTTTGGGCAATATGCATCATTTTTTTGAAATAGGTACAGTTTGAATTATTTGCTTTATGGTTAGTATTTAGGTTCATCTTGAGGTTTTTGTTTTGAAGGACACAATTGCTGCACTTTTCTTCTTCGTTTTTATTTGGGCATTCCTTCCATTCATGGTCTTTTGCGCAATGTAAGCACGTTGCACTTTTTTCTTTGTTGAAGCATTTGATTGCCGTATGTCCAAACTTAAGGCAATGGAAACACTGCGTTATCGGAATTGCATCTACTACACGTACTCTGTTGAATCCTATATTGATTTTTTCCCTTTCGATGAGGTGCGTCCTTAATTGTCCGCTTGTTTCCAGTATGTAGTTGGTAAGTCCATTTAGGTTTTTTGGTTTGAACATCTTGATTAATTTTATCGTATTTTTTGGGTCATTTTCCATGATTTCATTTATACCCTCATTTTGTGTTTTTAGGGCCTCAATTAATTCTTCTTCAGATAAATCTGCTTGTAAGTTTCTAACGAAAATATTTGGTTTTTTCTTTTTTAATTCCTCCGCGATCATTTGTTTTTTGAGTGTTTTGTTTATTTCTTCGGTCAATTTCTCAGCGTGAGTTTTTGTATGACAGGATATTATTAATTTATTTTGTGCGGCTTTACGGACTCCATTTACAGCGATTCCCAAACTAGAAATTTTAATTTTTTTGACTATTTGATCTTTTATAACGTCTGCAGTCATGTTATCATTTTCACTTTTTATAATTAGTTAGTATTTAGATTCCGGAAATTCTTTTAAATGGCTTGCGTAAGTTTTTCCTCCCATAATGCTCGAATTTTCAATTTTTTTCTCAAGCTTTTCATTAAGTTTGGATTGTAGAGAAGATATCTTATTTGTCAATTCTGTTTTTTCTTTCGTCCATTTTTCTTCAAGAATTTTAATATTTGCTTCCAGGTTTGTTTTAGCTTTTGCGTCTTGTTTACTTGATATGCTAGCTATTTCATTCTTTATAATCTCAATAATGGACAGCACGTCCATAATGAGTTAAGCTAGATACCGCTTGCGCGGTTCTTCTACTGTGCTCTCACTCCCGCCAAATACTTTAAAGGACGTAACAACTTTCAGTAATATAATTTCTTACTACAATACGTCCACTCACTACCGCTGACGGCGGTTAATTGAAATCATAACATTGAAAATTATATTCATTGTTACGATTTCAAAGAAAATTTTGTTTTAAAATTAAAGTAAATCATAGACATGCATCGTTGGACGCGATGTTAACTGTTTACCGAACTACTAGTGATTTTAATAGGAAATAATAATATTTTAATTGTTTATTGATTAATGTGGTAAGCCATTGTAACTGAAATGTAGGCAATAAAATAATCATGTTATATTGTGTAAAGCCTCGACTAAATTAAGCGAGTTTACAAGCTACTAGGCGGCGTATTCACTATCTGCTAATGAACTCACTCAGTGTAATCATATTACTAGCTGCTAGCAGATTTTACACTGAAGGAGTTTACTAGCAGACAGTGAATACGCTGGCTAGTAGCTTGTAAACTCGCTTAATGTAGTCGAGGCTTCAAATTCGACGTTTAATAATTGTTTTGTGCAAAAATGTATCAAATCAAATCAACGCACTGTTTTCTTTGTGTCAAGTACCTACTTAGAAAATAAATCCTTCTGCTTTTTCGTAGTCTATGTCGCCATTATTGTCTATGCATAACCTCAGTAATGGGCCGTTTTCGCACGATTTTGGCCGCTAGGTTCGCTATAGTCCTACCGGTCCAACTATTTTATTTAACTGTCAGATCCCATACATTTTTTAGGCCGTTTGGCGCAATTTAGTGTTTTTAAATATTATAATAATGCCGTCAACCTGTTGTAGTGTTCCAATGTGTAGAAATAGGGGTGGGCACGGGAATGGTGACCCAAAAATATCCTCAAACAGTGATGGATCCTGTGAAGCCTCTCCCTTCGGGACGTCATATAGGACTATTTTTGGAAGGCGTCCTTGCGGGTTAATCATTTTGATCCCCTTGGCAGTGAGCTTGTCTTCTACCTTTTTAATATTTGTGATGCCTCCTGGGGTGGTGGTTTGAATGGCAAACCATCCTCCCTTGATTTTCCTTGTTCGTACAACCTGAAAACCATCCTTCTTGGGATTCAGGACCGTTGTTAGTTTTTTCTGCAGGTCTTCGGATGTGCAGCCCTCGGGAATCGTTGGGTAAAAGAGGACCGTCGGTTGGAGAATGGGGGTTGGTCTCTCCATACCATTCATAAGGATCGACTTCGACGGGGGGGCACCTGAAGCTGCACTCGCGTAGGTTTTTTTTCCGGGTTATTTGCCAGTGGCCCTGGTTGGTTGGCGCTATTAGCTATTATCTTGTCCAGTTTTTCTTCGAAGCCTTGTTGGGTTTCAGCTATCTGTGCGAGTGTCTGCGCCCGGGAAGTAGCAGCTGCGTGGGAAATAGCAAAGTTGGAGAGACTTTTTTTGATATGTTCGATTGAATCCAAAATAATTGATCGGTCCTCTTTGTTCATTTTATTTTTGCCAGCAGTGATCGTTTGAGATATCATAGTCAGGTGAGACCAAATATGATCGAGAGTATCACTAGATTGCGCAGCAGCCTCGTTTGCGATAAAATATGGTAGTGAATCTTCTTCCCTCAATCTCTTCCTATTTGCCTGATTCGGGGTAAAAATTAAATTAAAACTGTATACGGACGCGAGTACATGCGGACTCGGAGCTTGCTTAAAGCACGTGTTTAAGGACGGCACAATGCGTCCAATTGAGTTCGCTTCTCGTAGTTTAACAACCGCCGAAAAGAAATATAGTATTTTGGATCTCGAAGCTCTGGCAATTGTGTTCGGGTTAAATAATTTTTTTCAGTACCTTTTTAGAAGGGAGTTCACGTTATGCGTTGACAATATGCCGTTACTAAGAATTCTAGGGGAACATAAAAAATATTCCGGTTCTCGCGGCAAACCGTTTGCAGAGATATGGCATCATTCTGGCAGGGTTTTCGTACAAAACGGAATCTGTGAAATCTTGTAATAACCAAGCAGATTTTCTTTCTCGCTTACCGTTGAAGGACACAGTTGAGGATTTTAAGGATGATTGCGGGACTGACTTTGTTTGTTTTATTGAGAATTGTGACCATGTTAATTTTCAAGCAGTTGTGTTAGCCACCGCAGCAGATAGCGAATTACAGCAGTGTTTAGGTATTTGCGGCAGGGCTGGCCCAAACGAGTAAATCGTGACAGCAGTATATGGAAATATTGGTTAAAAAGGAATGAACTTTCTATCGTAGAAGAGTGTTCATCCTTCCTTCCTTTCCTCATACATTTTATATGGAACGAATTCTAATATTTTGAAAGACCTGCAGGAATATTGTGAAAGGTATAATATTTAACTGTGCGCGAATTCCAAAAATTCAAAAACGTCAAATATCAATGCGATGATTGTTTTGCTTTTATTCTTCCACCCCTCTTTCTTCCACTTCTCTTCTACCCCTCTTTCTTACACACTAAATGTCAATAGTCGAAAATAAGACAAACGGTGAACGTATGTCTCTGCAACCCTCGAAAGGAAAAATACTATAATAATAAATCTCTGAAATGAAACGCATTTTACCCGCTTCCTTTCAAAAATTCCCGTAAGTAAGTGGAAAAGTAAGAAAATTACAAAAAATATAAATCCGTACACAACGCCATCTCTGATACTGACATAAACAAAACACGGACAGTTGGGCATCGATAATTGCTTGATTGTGTATTTTTTAACTTAATAAAAAACTTAATTTTATTTAACAGTTATTGATTCTGAGGCGGTACGAAGTTCGTCGGGTCAGCTAGTTTTTAATAAATAATAAATAAAAAACGAGTTGGATTCGTAAACGAAAGTATCATGGAACATTTTCAAATAATGATTTGAAATGGTTTAAATTTTTTCTAGATAAATATTATTATTATTGTGAAAATTTTCCGCCCCCTTAAGTGCCGCCCCCCCCCCCCGCTACGCCACTGCTTGGAGTTCTTGTTGAAGTTAAAAAACCTAAAACTTTACAATTGATTTACTCGAAGCAAACTTAAACGGTTAACACAGGACTTCCCAACCAGGGGGGCGTAGAGAAATGTCAGGGGGGGCGTAATAGGTACGTTTGCATTTCCGAAAAAAAAAAACTATTTTTAACGCGTAGGTAAATTAACTGTTCCGAATTGCCATTCAATCGCTAATAAACAAGTTTCGACAAGTCACAACACGACGTGTGGCGCGCACACCCGCCCCACCTTCCCGCTTGAATCCATCTTTCACTCACTTGCCGTACTTGCTCCTGTCAATAGTTGGTTCACAAAAAAATCCAAGTTTCGTTTCAAGTCTGTTAATTGAGATATTGTTCATCTCCTAAATAAAAGGTAAGTTTTTTAGTATATTAAACTTTCCCCGCCCTTTATTTTTATTTTTTTTCAACATACTTGCTTGTAAAATTTAGTTTTAAGTTTATACCTAAATTATGATAGTTTAGTCGTGAAGTAGGTACTGATGGGTTCATATGAGAACTCCTTTTATTCCACAACAAGTACGTAATCATTTTTTATTCATAAATGTGTTTCTAATTTTCGTTGAAACTTAATTAAAGGGGGCATGAAAATATTTTTTTTTGGTTCGGGGAGGCTCGGCGAAATAAAGGTTGGGAAATTCTGAGTTAACAGATAAAAAAGTCATATAAAATAGTAAAATAGTATAACTTCCAACGACCAGTGTCGTTTTGAATACACGTTGGTGACGTGATACTTTAAGATGCTAAAAACAAATATTATATCAATGTTTTTATTGTATTTTCATTATAATATGAAAGAATGTACGTCTTACTGTTAATAAAAACGGAAAAATATATGAACATATATAAATAAAAGCCGCACAAGACAGGGAAGAGTGGAAGAAACGAATAGATGAAATTGCTGCAAACCAATCCCAGGATTGAAACCAGAGAGAGATATAAATAACTGGTACTTTTTAATACTGCAATTCGCTCGGATCATAGCTTTTCAAAAGGTGTGATCAACGATTCTTGTTTACGATATGAAGTGTGTACGCAATGCAGCCAACGCAATGAAATAATCAATGTTGCTAGGAAGGATTCACTTAATTATTTGTTAAAAACCTCAAATAATTGGGTTCAGTAGTTACATAGTAAAATAAATTCAAATTTCACGTCATTTTAAAATGATTCTGGTTGAGAAATGGTTAAAAATCGCATAACTGAGTGTCTAAAAGCAATCACTCTCTGAATGACCTCAAATAGATTGAAACTGAATCCTGCAAAGACTGAGTTTCTCTGGACTGCCACAGGCAGACGACAGCGAAACATTGATAACTCCCCAATGACCATTTCAGGAAGTGAGATCACTCCAAAAACATGCATAAACTACTAGGATGCTGATTTTTACCTTAAAACTCAAGTGAATAGAATTGTAAGTACGGGGTTCTTTCAATTAAGGCAAATTAAAGCAGTACGGAAAAACTTGACGACAGAGGCGGCTAAATTACAAGTCAATTCGTATGTTGTTTCACATCTTATCTTATTGCAACGGAATATATGCTGGTTTCCCAAAATATTAAATTAACAAATTACAATCCATGTTCAACGCTGCGGCAAGACTTGTCACCGGCGTATCTAAATATTCCCATATTTCTGAGCATCTCAAAAATCTTCACTGGCTCAAGTGCTGAAAGAATCCAGTTTAAGATTCAAGTCCTTTCCCTCTCGAGCATGAATTATGAAATACAATCAAATAAAAATGTTGAAGGATACTTTCTTTGGTTAAATGGGTTTAGAAAATGATATTTTTTGTTTGTTTTATCCTTATTATAAATTGGTCAAATTGACGGGCCTCATAAGAGGCTTAAAGTGATCAAAGGGTACAAAGGTTATAACTTTGCCATACAAAATATTTTCGTGCAACTTTTAAGAAAATGACATATTTCAGAATCTAAAAACTTTATCATTTTTGAAGTGAAACTTCTTTATCCCCGTTGTGATTTGGAATTTGGATGAAACGGAAATTACGCATAAAGTACCTGCAAAGCATCAAACTGCGCTCATTGTCCGCTTTGATTATGATGTCACTTTTCATGACTCCTATTGGTTGAGATAAGAAACGGAAATGATGCTAGGTCTACGTTCATTGGCTGAGATTGTTTTGGTAAAGTTTCCCTTCAACCGCGTGTAAACTGCACTTGATTTTTTTTTTCAGTGAAGGCCTATTACACGTGGATACGTCTAATGTTTATCAGTGTAAATGAGAGATGACGCAACAGATTACTTGAATTCTAGTAAGTCTAATGACTCGTTGCTAGGGTCCATTTTCCATAAGATCCAGTTTACTGTAGTCATATTGAGAAGGTGGAAAAGATTCTCAAATACCATCTCTTGTGGCGTACTCGATGCGGATACAGGCCTACCAAAGAGTCCATTAGGTGATCATATTTCAAGATGGTTTGATGTATATTTCAAGAAAATGGCGGTTCAGTATAGGCGCAAACGGGCGTATGGAATATAAAATACATCATGAGAAAATTGATTCCTAAATAAACTTTCAGCTCCGATAAAGTCAATTCGAAATTTTCTTTACCCTTTTTTTACGTTCATTTACAATTTTTGCCATGATGTACGTTTCAGTAATCATTTCTAAGTTGATAATCATTTCGCCACTAATATTTGATTTGCATTGCCCTTGAAATTTGGGTATATTGTTAAGAAAAGCATTTTATTTAGCTCTAAACCATATCACAGGTCTCATATTCTTTGTTGAGGGACGCGTAGTTCTGAAGTATTACCGTTTTCAGTCTCGGGAATAGTAAACGGATGCTCACTTGCAAGATCCTCCATCCTGTAACATTAATTTTCCGGTGGCTTTAATAGATCGTCTTCTGATCCAGGTCAGAACCATCGGGGAGAGTAGGGTCAAAATTTGATCTTCATCGAGATCACAATCCTCATTCATTCGTGAACTCATTTTATGCCTTCAAAAATGATAAAGAATGTAATAAAAATAAAAAGCCCTCATAAATATTTCAATTCCATATCAAAATACAACAAACATAATAAGTTTATTCGCAGAGCTCACTGCATACTATTGGTTGATATTGACAACTCTTGGAACACATAGACCTCATATGAGGCCGATTAGTTTTTGCAAAGATATCAATATAAAATATTAAGAAAATAACATTCTAATGGTTTCACAAGTAAGATGTACGTACAGAGCATATAAAAATATTTACTTACTGTTTTAAGATTTTCACGGCCAAAAGCATTTTCGTTATTTGTTTTTGGGGTGTTATGCCGTGTTGCGCTACCTCCTTCTTTAGCCAACGTTTCGGACATCGTTGCAGGGCAGATCCGGCAGATCCGGTAGATGTGTGATCTGCCAGATCTGCCCTGATGATGTACACTGCAACGATGTCCGAAACGTTGGCTAAAGAATGAGGTAGCGCAACACGGCATAACACCCCAAAAAAAATAACGAAAATATTTACTTACTGTTTATAATGGTCGAATTTTAATATTTAATGGTAAGTTGAAAGGAGGAGAAACAGAAAACGACAAAAAAACATCAAAAACTTTTGCAATAAAATTTCAAATCAACCTGGGCTAGTGTTTTCATGTGATGGCAAGTTTTTGAACAATCAATTGTCATCAAGCAAGGTCAAACCTATGTTGATCTATGTTGAGGTTGTATTTGAAAATATGATTGGAATTATGAAATGGCAGTTTGTCAAAGATGACTTATTTTGGGGCTTCATATGAGTATCTCAAGTACGAGAGGGTTAACAGAATTGCTCCGGCTTACTTATCAGAAATGTGTATTCCAGAAAATTCCAATTCTCGGCAATCAACCTTCAGGTCAGCAGCAATACCAGCTATCGGAAGGTTGAAGCAACCAAAACGCACACCAGATACTAAATTCGATTTGAACCATTGACTAATAGTGTCCAACAGGTCAGCGTACAAACACGACTGTCCCATATAAACCTAGCGATTGACGTAGTTAGGGACTGATCCTTCGAGTGGGTGCCATAGGGCTTGGTTAGGCTCTGCAGCACCTTCAAACAAAATTAATACAGTGTAGCCGAAGTTCCTCGACACCACTCTCATTTTAAATCGAAACCTAAATTTTCTTTGAAATCATAAGAATGGTAATCAGGTATTTAAATATTAACCAACATAATATTTGGTTACGCCCATACACATACCTACATAGCACGCATAAATACTGTCACTGCTTGGGATTGGTATTAATTATTGTTGCAAGTTCCTTTTCCGAGACTGAAAACGGTAATACTTCAAAAGTACGCGTCCCTCAACAAAATATATGAGACCTGTGATATGGTTTAGAGCTAAATAAAATGCTTTTTTTAACAATATACCCAAATTTTAAGGGCAATGCAAATCAAATATTAGTGGCGAAATGCTTATCAACTTAGAAATGATTACTGAAACGTACATCATGCCAAAAATTGTAAATGAATGTAAAAAAGGGTAAAGAAAATTTCAAATTGACTTTATCGGAGCTGAAAGTTTATTTAGGAATCAATTTTGTCATGACGTATTTTATATTCCATTAATTATAATTATAACCGCCATTTTCTTGAAATTTACAACAAACCCATGAGAGGGGTTGACCTGATCACCTAATGGACTCTTTGGTAGGCCTGTATCCGCATCGAGTACGCCACAAGAGATGGTATTTGAGAATCTTTTCCACCTTCTCAATATGGCTACAGTAAACTGTTGGATCTTATGGAAAATGGACCCTAGCAACGAGTCATTAGACTTACTAGAATTCAAGTAATCTGTTGCGTCATCTCTCATTTACACTGATAAACATTAGACGTATCCACGTGTAATAGGCCTTCACTGAAAAAAAAAATCGAGTGCAGTTTACACGCGGTTGAAGGGAAACTTTACCAAAACAATCTCAGCCAATGAGCGTAGACCTAGCATCATTTCCGTTTCTTATCTCAACCAATAGGAGTCATGAAAAGTGACATCATAATCAAAGCGGACAATGAGCGCAGTTTGATGCTTTGCAGGTACTTTATGCGTAATTTCCGTTTCATCCAAATTCCAAATCACAACGGGGATAAAGAAGTTTCACTTCAAAAATGATAAAGTTTTTAGATTCTGAAATATGTCAATTTCTTAAAAGTTGCACGAAAATATTTTGCATGGCAAAATTATAACCTTTGTACCCTTTGATCACTTTAAGCCTCTTATGAGGCTCGTCAATTTGACCAATTTATAATAAGGGTAAAACAAAAAAAAATCAGTTTCTAAACCCATTTAACCAAAGAAAGTATCCTTCAACATTTTTATTTGATTGTATTTCATAATTCATGCTCGAGAGGGAAAGGACTTGAATCTTAAACTGGATTCTTTCAGCACTTGAGCCAGTGTCCTAGTAGTTTATGCATGTTTTTGGAGTGATCTCACTTCCTGAAATGGTCATTGGGGAGTTATCAATGTTTCGCTGTCGTCTGCTTGTGGCAGTCCAGAGAAACTCAGTCTTTGCAGGATTCAGTTTCAATCTATTTGAGGTCATTCAGAGAGTGATTGCTTTTAGACACTCAGTTATGCCAGTTTTAACCATTTCTCAACCAGAATCATTTAAAATGACGTGAAATTTGATTTTTTTTTACTATGTAACTACTGAACCCACTTATTTGAGGTTTTTAACAAATAATTAAGTGAATCCTTCCTAGCAACATTGATTATTTCATTGCGTTGGCTGCATTGCGTACACACTTCATATCGTAAACAAGAATCGTTGATCACACCTTTTGAAAACCTATGATCCGAGGGAATTGCAGTATTAAAAAGTACCAGTTATTTATATATGTTCATATATTTTTCCGTTTTTATTAACAGTAAGACGTACATTCTTTCATATTATAAAGAAAATACAACAAAAACATTGATATAATATTTGTTTTTAGCATCTTAAAGTATCATGTCACCAACGTGTATTCAAAACGACACTGGTCGTTTGAGGTTATACTATTTTACTATTTTATATGACTTTTTTATCTGTTAACTCAGAGTTTCCCAACCTTTATTTCGCCGAGCCTCCCCGAACCAAAAAAAAATATTTTCATGCCCCCTTTAATTAAGTTTCAACGAAAATTAGAAACACATTTATGAATAAAAAATGATTACGTACTTGTTGTGGAATAAAAGGAGTTCTCATATGAACCCATCAGTACCTACTTCACGACTAAACTATCATAATTTAGGTATAAACTTAAAACTAAATTTTACAAGCAAGTATGTTGAAAAAAAATAAAAATAAAGGGCGGGGAAAGTTTAATATACTAAAAAACTTACCTTTTATTTAGGAGATGAACAATATCTCAATTAACAGACTTGAAACGAAACTTGGATTTTTTTGTGAACCAACTATTGACAGGAGCAAGTACGGCAAGTGAGTGAAAGATGGATTCAAGCGGGAAGGTGGGGCGGGGGTGCGCGCCACACGTCGTGTTGTGACTTGTCGAAACTTGTTTAGCAGCGATTGAATGGCAATTCGGAACAGTTAATTTACCTACGCGTTAAATAGTTTTTTTTTTCGGAAATGCAAACGTACCTATTACGCCCCCCCTGACATTTCTCTACGCCCCCCTGGTTGGGAAGTCCTGTGTTAACTGTTTAAGTTTGCTTCGAGTAAATCAATTGTAAAGTTTTAGGTTTTTTAACTTCAACAAGAACTCCAAGCGACTCGCAACAATAACATTTGGCTGTCATCAGTTCTTTTGTTTTGCTCTTTCAAAAAATATTCTTAAACCTATCTTTTTATTGTGTTTTGGCTGTAAAAAGTTAAGTGTGTTGGAATCTTCTCCCCCCTGATCTTCCAGGAGTCACTTCTTGCTGCTCATTTTCAGATATTTATATAATTTTTTTACTTCTGTCACTTTTTATATTAGCTGAAATTTTTTGAACAATGGAGGAGGATTTCCCTCCTGTACCCCTTACAAAGCCCCCAGATCCCCCTCCTGACCCTCCAGATGGAGACATTTCAGATAAAATAGACTTTTCAGAACATTCAAACATTTCAGACAATGAATCTGTCATCCTAACCTCAATTAAAAAAAGAAAATTTAGTCCCCTTTCCCCAAAAAAACATGATTCGCCTTTGTCTTCTCAGTCCCCTCCAGCTCTTCCTCAACCTCCTCCAACAATCTTTTACTCTACTCATTCCCGTGGCCCCTACATTGTATATGCGCAAAAAACTGAACAAGGTAAAACCATCCATCCTCTTGAATTTGGTAAATTTCTTTCAAATAACAAGAACCTTTCGATTAAACCTGGAGGTGTTAAAGCCGAGGGTCGCTTCCGAATCTCTGTTGAATTCCTGTCAGGTTCAGCCGCCAACAACTTTATCAAAAATATATTTATTTCATCAAATTCTAAATTCAAGGCGTACATCCCAACTTTCAATGTCACTCGAATGGGCCTGGTCAGGGGTATCTCGACCGATCTGTCCATTCCAGAAATCCTGTCCTCACTTTCAACCCCCCAACATATCGGCAATCCCATAAAAGCCAGGAGGCTAAATTATAAGGACACCTCTGAGGGCATCGTTTCCTGGAAGCCCTCCCAATCTGTCGTCATCACATTCGAAGGACAATCTCTTCCCTCCCATATTTATTTATTTTTCAACTCCTTACCAGTTGAAATGTACACTTATCCCACCACTCAATGTTACAACTGCTGCCGTTTTGGTCATACCAAAGCTGCATGCAGATCCCCTCCCAGATGTTTCAAATGTGGAGAAAACCACTCGGCTGACCAATGTTCTTCTCTCTCTTCACCTAAATGTTTTAATTGCTTAGGCGCTCATTCCGCCATTAACTCTTCTTGCCCCGAACAATCTCGGCAAAAAAATATAAAAATTTCTATGGCCTCTGAGAACTTGTCTTTTCTGCAGGCTTCTAAATTATTCCCGCCTGTCAAAAAATCATTTTCCGAGGTTTTATCCAGTAACTCTTCATCCAACCCTCTCGCCTCCTCCTCAACATCTTCCCGTTCAACAAAATTCACATACAAAAACCCTATCTCTAAACAGGCTCGTGGATACGATCAGCAACAACACAACTCACTTCTCTTAAATCCCAATGGTTCTCCTCTTTCACACGCCACAAATGGGTGCGCAAACAATTATAATTCATCCTCAACAAACTATCAAAAGCTTTCTGAACAACTCTCCCAAGATAATTCTTCATTTATTCAAACTCTTATTATGCTTCTAATTGACCTAATTTCTTCTCAAACTAATCTACCGTCCAACGCTGCTTCTATTATTTCCACATTAAAATCATTTATTCAAAATGGCTCTTCAAGATGTCAGAATTCTTCAGTGGAATAGCCGCAGTGCTATTTCTAACAAATCAAACCTTCTTAACCTATTAAATTCAAACCTTGTTTCTGTGGCTGCTGTCTCGGAGACATGGTTTACTCCATCCACCCACTTTAATGTGGGAGGGTACTCCTGTCTCCGCGATGATCGCCCGGAAGGTACGGGCGGAGGTGCTGCCCTTTTTATTAAAAAATCCCTTCCGTTTTTCCCAATAAATAATATCAAACCCCCCAATGCTGACTTTCAAATGGTTGCAGCTAAAATAAAGGACACTTCCTTTGTTTCTATCTATCTTCCCCCAACATCGCACTTCAATAAACAAGCGTGGTTGCAAATTGTCCGTCATCTAAGCCCTCCTTTCTTTTTATTGGGTGATTTTAATGCCCATTCTCCCGTCTGGGGTTCTGCTTTCTGTGATCGAGACGGTCGAAGTGTGATGGATTTCCTAGATGAATCCAACCTTTTTCTTTTGAATGACGGATCTCCTACTAGAATCTCTCGCCCCAACACAAACCCCAGTGCAGTGGATCTCTCCATATGCTCTATTAATCTGGCACCTCTCTCCTCGTGGGTGGTGTCCCCCGACCCTTGCTCCAGTGATCATTTCCCGATCACCATCACTTATCAAACTTCTTTCCATTCAGACAAGTCCCATATTTCGACAAAGATTAAAACAAAACACACCAAATGGGACGAATTTAACTCACATATGGATAAGTTTATACAAAATTTATCCTATACCGATACATTATCTGTCAAAGATGACTACGATAACTTCAAATCAATGCTCGTAACTGCAATCAATAAATCAAATCCTCCCCCTAAAACCAAATCTCTCAAAAAACTCCCTCCAACTCCCTGGTGGGATGAGGAATGTTCCAAAGTAGTGAGAATTCGGAAAGCTAAATCTCTTTCCTATCGTCACAATATGACTATGGAGAACTATCTCATATAAAAAAATGCCGAAGCGAATGCCAAAAGGGTATTGAGGTCAAAAAAAAAATCCGGGTGGTACAACTTCTGCAGTTCAGTATCTCCGAACACTCCAATTTCGGAAGTTTGGTCTATGATTCGAAGATTTCGATCCTCCTTCAGTCCAACATCTCCTCGAGCTTCTCATTCTAAATGGATGGACGAGTTCTTGGACAAAATTGCCCCCCCTTCTGTACCTAACTTAGATGAAATAACTCCAATCCACAACACTCCTATGTCTGATCATTGGCTTGACTCTCCATTCACTTTAATTGAATTAAAAAATTGTTTATCAACAGTCAAGGACTCATCTCCAGGCAGAGATGGTATACCTTATAGCATTATCAAAAATAGTAATGATAATGTTCTAAATCACTTTTTAAGCATCTTAAATAAAATCTTCCAGACTGGCATAATACCTGATGACTGGAGTTCTCAAATAATCATCCCAATTCTAAAATTAAACAAATCACCCAATTCTGGATCCAACTATAGGCCAATTGCTCTTTCATCCACCCTTAGTAAAATTTATGAAAAATTAATTAAAAACCGGTTAGAATTTTTCGTCGAGAGTAATCATCTTCTTTCTCCATCCCAATTTGGATTTAGGAAAAAGAAATCTACACAAGATAACCTTGCCATCATCAGCACTGATATTAATTTATCCATTTCTAACAAAGAAGTATGTCTTGCAGTCTTTATAGACATAGAAGGCGCCTTTGACAATGTTTCCATCCCAATTCTTAAAAAAAAACTTTTAGGCCTTGGCTTACCCCTCATGTTTGTCCAATCTATTATTAATCTTTTTCTCGATAGGAAAATTTTCATTGAGCTACCAGATGTTACTCCTCAGAGTAGGTCAATTTGGAAGGGTTTACCCCAAGGCGATGTATTATCCCCCTTACTGTATAATATATACACACACGATATGCATGTCACCATTCCCCCTCAAGTAAAAGTCGTTGAGTTCGCAGATGACATAGCTTTCTTCTTATCATCCAAAATCATTCCATCCGCCGTCAAATATCTTAATGAAGCCATGGCTTACTTTAAATGGTCTTGAACTTTCAGTACAAAAGAGTCAGTGTGTTACCTTCTCAAATCGTCATAATAATCCCCCTGTTCAAATTTTATTTAAAAACTCGCCAATCCCCAATGCTTCCGAAGTAAAATTTTTGGGAGTAACATTTGATAGGAAACTTAAATGGTCTTCCCACATTAATAATATAGTTACTAAATGTGAAAAAAATTTAAATATTATCAGATCATTGACTGGCGTTTGGTGGGGTGCTCATCCTATCTGCATTAAGTTGCTCTACAATGCACGTATTCGAAGTCATCTCGACTATGCCTGCCCACTTTTTAGTACTGCATCCAAAAATGCACTCAGTAAATTAGACAAAATTCAATCTAAGTCATTGCGAATAATAACTGGCGCGATGCAATCGTCGCCCATCAATTCCCTTCAAGTAGAATGTTCTGATCCTCCTCTTTATTTAAGGCGTCAATTATTTGCTGACAAATTTGTTCTTAAATGTTTAAATTCTAAAAGTCATCAGATTATTCCCAGAGTCTCGTTGTTCAACGACTCAACACATTCATCTACAATCAGAGCTCGAACTAAACCTCTCCCTGCCATTTGTAAAAATTTTCGCTCTCTCTCAGAGCTTCAAATTATCAAAAATGATATTCTTCCTTTGTACAAATTAAAATATAGTCACGTCACCCTATCCCCAACGATTTTAGAGGGGATCGGCATCCTTAAAAGTCATTCCAATCTCCCAGCCCGTACTGTCAATAATATGTTCAATGACATTATTTCTTCTAAATGGCCCAACTCTTCTCTTTTATTTACTGATGGCTCCAAATCTCCGGACTCTCCTAACTGTGGTATTGGTATTAACGTTTACCACAATAATTCTAATGAAAGAATATTTTATTCAATTTCAAACCAATTTTCAATATTTTCTGCCGAGTGCATTGCGATTATTGAATCTCTCAAATATATAATAAAAAATAATTTTGAACATTCTCTTGTTCTCTCTGACTCTCTCAGTTCCCTCCAAAAACTTAAAACAAGTCCTCTTCTTCATCCTGATGATCACTTTGTATGTCTTATTCGAGTATTGATAACCTCCATTCAAAGCTCTGGAAAAACTGTCACTCTGATTTGGATTCCTGGACATGTTGGCATAGTGGGTAATGATATTGCTGATTCCTTGGCAAAACAAGGAGCGTCTAACCCTACCGTTACCCTCGTAAACCATATTCCCCTGTCTGATATTTTTTCCATCATCAAAGATAGATCCCGCAATGTTTGGACAGAGTATTGGAACATTGCTAGTCAAACCAAGGGTGCCCGCTACGCCTCAATACAAAGGACTATCCCATCAAAACCGTGGTTTCAAAAATTCCCCCATTTTTCCAAAAACGAAATTTCCTTACTTATTCGTATGAGAATCGGACATTGTTCCGTTCCTTCTCACCTTTATAAAATTCATGTGCTTGACTCCCCAGATTGTACGTTCTGTGGTCTAGATGTGGGAACTTTAGATCACATATTTTTTGATTGTCCCTCTCTAAATAAATATCCTCTCTTCTATCAAGCGTTATCAAAAATTGCCTCTCCTCCATTCAACATCTCATCTCTTCTAAGTCTGAACTCTACTCCAATCTTCCATAAAATTCTGAAATTTGCACATTTAAATAAAATTAATATATAAATTCACCTTTCCTTTCTCTGTAATTATAAATGATGGCCTAGAACACCCTTGAAGGGTGAAAGCCAGAAATAATTGAAAAAAAAAAAAAAAAAAAAGAACTCCAAGCGTGGCGTAGCGGGGGGGGGGGGGGGGGGGGCGGCACTTAAGGGGGCGGAAAATTTTCACAATAATAATAATATTTATCTAGAAAAAATTTAAACCATTTCAAATCATTATTTGAAAATGTTCCATGATACTTTCGTTTACGAATCCAACTCGTTTTTTATTTATTATTTATTAAAAACTAGCTGACCCGACGAACTTCGTACCGCCTCAGAATCAATAACTGTTGAATTAAATTAAGTTTTTTATTAAGTTAAAAAATACACAATGAAGCAATTATCGATGCCCAACTGCCCGTGTTTTGTTTTTGTCAGTATCAGAGATGGCGTTGTGTACGGATTTATATTTTTTGTAATTTTCTTACTTTTCCACTTACTTACGGGAATTTTTGAAAAGAAGCGGCTAAAATGCGTTTCATTTCAGAGATTTATTATTATCGTATTTTTCCTTTGGAGGGTTGCAGAGACATACGTTCACCGTTTGTTTTATTTTCGACTATTGACATTTAGTGTGTAAGAAAGAGGGGTAGCGTTATATGATTAAGAATAAAAGCAAAACAATCATCGCATTGACATTAGACGTTTTTGAATTTTTGGAATTCGCGCACAGTTAAATATTATACCTATCACAATATTGCTGCAGGTCTTTCAAAATATTAGAATTCGTTCCATATAAAATGTATGAGGAAAGGATTTTTATTCATAAATTAATTTTTGGTGAATTTTGCGATGTTTTAATGGTTATTCTGTTATCCGGGGCGGAGACAAATCCAACAAATCAAATATCATCAAAATCAATCCAGCCGATCTTGAGTTATAAATAGTGTAACTAATCCGACTTTGTTTTATATATTAAGATATCTAAAATTATATTATTTAAGCTGCAAATTTCACAATTCGTAGGAAAACCGCACGCATATTATGAGAATAACTCTAATTAAAGCTGATAACTCGCAAACAGATTCACTCTTAATTAAAACCAGAATTGTGTTCAGAATGTATTAGTGCAGTTATAAAATTTTAGTGGCAGACTATTTATGTGCTGCCAGAATCAAAGAGAAACCATTTTCATATTCTGAGTGTAGTTTTAATTCGCCAAATACAGATTTATTTTAACCCGTCTAATCACAGGAGACGCAAATTGACCCACATATTTAATTTTAAAATAAATTTGTGATTGCGATAAAAAGTTAAGTTACAGTTTTATCACAATTTTTTTTAAGAAGAGTAATCCGTATTTAAACGTTTAAGTTTATTCTATTTAAGGTACTTTAATTCGAATATTCGCATGCGTGTAATGAGGCAATTCACATTTCCAATATCAACATTTTAATATTGAGAAACAATAATGTTTTAATAAGCACGTCGGAAAAATTACTTCATTTAGATTTTACAACATTTTTGTTTTTTGCAAAAGGGTTAAAAAAAACAATAAAAGGAACATTTAAAATGCACGGGAAGAACCGGAAATTTTGTGCGCGAACATTGACAGGCTAAAGTTTATAGATATTTTTTTCTTATTATTCGAAGGGTTAATCCAGTTTTCGGAATGTAAAATTTCATTTGAAGATTCATCTGTTGACACATTTCGAAGGAAAACATTCTCTTATTTGAAGTTCAGTTATAATATTCTATTAACAGACTATGAGTGTGCTGCCAGAATCAAAGAAAAACCATTTTCATGTTCTGAGTGTAGTTTTAATTCGCCAGGTACAGATTTAATTTAAACCAGTTCAGAATGTAAAATTCCAGTTGGATTTATCTGCTGGCATAATATATTTCGAATGAAAACATTCTATTATTCTACTTGCTGTTATAAAATTCTATGGCAGCCCATACATTTATAGTCTGCAACTAGAATTTTATAACTGCACTACGAATACAATAATGGCTTCTTTCGAAACGTATCAGTAGATCAATAAACAACTGAAATTCATGCGTTAATACATTCGGAACACAATTCTGGTTTTAATTAAGAATGAATCTGTTTGCGAGTTATCATATTTTATTAGTACTACTCTCTATGCGTACGGTTTTCCTACGAATTGCGAAATTTGCAGCTTAAATAAATATAATTATTGATATTTTTAATAAAAAAAAATAAAAAAATAGTTCCATTCGTTAACAAAAGTACCGTAGAACATTTCCAAATAATGATTTGAAATGGTTTAAATTTTCCTAGATCTTCCAAAAAACGTAGGAGTATTTTTAAATGAAAGATTAAGGATTTAAGTATGGGTACCGCCGCCCCGGAACCATTCATTGGATAACCAAAATCTCTGCCATAGGTCACATAAGTTAATTAGGACTTGGCTTAGGGGTGCCCGGGTTCATCAAGTGAGTTTTAGGTCTTAGAAGCGGATGCGCCTGCCCACCAGCTGCCAGATCGTGAGACGCCGGATTGGGGAGACCTTTTGATCTCTCCAGCTTTCTCTCTCGACCCGTAATCATCTTTCATCGCAGTGGGAGGGATGAATTCATACATACTGAAACGGGACGATGTTCTGGTACAATATAAGGGTAGTGTAATTTATACGGCAGAGCAGAGACCAGAGCTCAGGATTATGGGAAAGGTAGTTTTCTGTCAAGTAGGTGAGAAATCAGAAAATAAAAAGAAGATGAATTTTATAAAACTATATTGTATCCAACCAAAAAAACAAACATGAGAGTGCAAATTTCATAGCAATGGAAGGTTAGCATTAAATTTATACCAAATTAATATAATACTACAAAACAATAACATACCAGATGGACTCCTGAACACGCTAAACTAACTGAACAGATTTTACGACGGATGATGACCGCGAACTTGCTTCGTAGAGAGAAGACGAGAAGAGACTTCCAGCCTCCTTAACCGGGGACGGCGCGGAATCCAGAGGTCCTAGGCCATCCTTCTATTTGGGAAGAAGGCTGCTACGCCTCCAAGGAGTGTATTTAGCTTCGGGCTATCTTAACAAGCTCCATGAAAAAAGCACGTGGCCCCAACCGGTCACCAAGACTTGCGTATTTCGGTAGAACTGTCAACAATCCGTGACTTCACGACGCGGGGTCATAAAGGCATATTATTCTACCACCACAAGGACCAATCCCTTTACAAGTTCATGTCCAGAAAACATTTCCACAAAATGGACAAATGCCAACACCGGAAAAAGTGGGATTTACATATCATCCACTAAAAATAATACCGCACACGAACTGCTCGTGTTACGAAAAAACACCCCGCGCCTTTTTAAGTTAAAATCAACTTAGATCAACATGATTTAACGAAATTGAAACACCTTAATGGTGAGTGACCAATTCACGAACACCTAGCCCATTGCTGCCCGGGAGGAAGTCACCATAAACAAAACCAGAATCTCTCTTTCCCAAAAAAATTACCAGTCTAAAAAAAAAAACACCATAGACAAAATAACCAAATAGGCAAGAACTGCATTAGTCACATAATATTTATGTGACAATACGTGACTCCTGGACACATTGACCTAAAATTCCTACCCACCCCTTGTACGTTTTTCTTCCCAGAACTTCCCGTCCTTTCTTTTCCTAAAAAGACCCCCCACACGACATACCCAAAGATGACATAGTGTGTGGGATTTGTGTAAAATATAAAAAAATAACTTATTTACAAAAAAAATCAAATGTAATGTCGATTCGGAGCAATTTAAGAATTGAGAAAATCCCACTGTCGTTCATTACTAAGAAATAAAATTTGGAATAAATAATACTTACGCAGATAAGATGGCTGCGAGTTTTTTCGTACTTGTGTCGTAATCTATTCAGAACTGTGTTTATCTGAGAAGCAAATAAAATAATTTAACCTAATTCTTTTCACTTTAATTGTGAAATAACTTAGAAAATCAGGGCTGTATCAACTTTTCAAAAATATTGACAAACTTAGGAACATAATTAATTTTTATAATTATTGTTATTAAACGAGGTGGTTGGGGGGTAAGTCTCAAAATTAATTTGATTAGATTTATTTGTAACAATTATTAAAAGCAATAATTATCAGCCTGAAACACTCATCCACATTGAAAAAAAACAACGGGACGTTGGCGTCATGTATCTTTTCTAGGAAGATTTTTCAATGTGGATGAGTGTTTCAGGCTGATAATTAATTATTGCTTATAAAAATTGTTACTATTTGTGCTATGCATAAAAATCTTTTCTTAAAACGTTAGTTTAATAATTAAAAATAAGATTTATTTGTGTTATCTCACAATTTATTATTTAAAATTAATATAAAGTTTACTAGCAGACTCGGCGACACGTTGTTGTGGCTAACGAAAAACAATGCCATCTTCTGACAACACCATTACCCAACCTTTATAACCAATGCCATTTTTATAATTTGCATACATATCAAATTCACACCGCCCGATTGCCAGCCCGCTCCCTTTGCAGGTTATATATTTCAAATAATTTACAAAAAAACCTTGACAAATTATATACCTAAAGCTTCCTCATGAATCACTTAATCTATTAAAGATGAAAATCCGTTGCGTAGTTTAAAAGATCTAAGCGTACAGATAGCGGGAGTGACTTTGCTTTAGACTATGTAAATAAAAGATTTGCGGCACGTTCCAGAGTGGAAGATACTCTCAATATCGCTCTGGTGTAAGATCACCATTCAGAATTGAAACGTTGCTTGAAATGGCTATAGTCGGGTTTGGTGACTACATCTCTTTCCCCTCCCAACTTCTTTCAGCCCCACAACACAACCCAATATGGATGTTATAGTCTCATTGGCTCCAAACGGGAGCAGTGGGACTTTTATGCGGTATTCACACAATGGTATTAATAATTATTTCCTCTTTTTTAGAATAAATCCAAATTTCCTCTGAAATGTTTTGATTTGTAAGTAGGTACCAAAGACTTACGAAATTTAATGAGTATTTAAACCTTAAATATTTGAAGTAACTTTAGTTTCTTATTTAAAAAATAATGATTTTACAATTTTTCCAAAGAATCCTTCAAAATGACAATTTTGTTTTCAAACTCTCTAGGTACCATGATATTGATTAAGTATTTTGATTTGACAGCTCTTAGTATGTTCCACGCTCATGCGAACTCTGGCGGGATAAAAAGATAGTATCCAATACGGTCCCCATCTTGGGCCAGAAACAGAATCCACAAACAAATTTATAGACAGATGAAATGCCAGGAGTGAGACGAGTTATATGAAGGTTGGAAAGTACCTGGCTATGCAGATCTGGTCCCAAAAGATGGATAAAGTGACACTCCATACGGCATCCCCAAAGATGTCGTTTAACTACCTCCGTAAATAAATTCTTGGATCCTGATACAGAAGTGGAGGGTTTCAACAAGAATCTCAACTGGTCGCAGCCAGTACCTATTATGTCAATTCTTACTATTACCGTAATTATTAGGAAAATATTGCTTGTGCTATGATGGAGGACTATTATTTATTTATCTTGACTACAAAATATGATATCAGTGAATTTTGCAATTCTTTGGTATCTTAGGAAGATTAAATAATAAATTGATTGCTTAACAGAAGAATAAAATTGTATTTTTCGATGTGTGAATGTAGATGACAATTCGATAAACAGACTTGTGAATCGCGTTCAAAACATTGGGTTTACCCCTGCGGAGATTAGTTAGAGATTAGTTAGAGACTTGTTAGTTAGAGATCAAACATCAAATCCAAAAGAATAACATACCATGCATCATGTTTGTTGGTTATAATAAAGGTCATACAACAATCTAGATTTTAAAACCGGTTCATGTAAACTGACCGTCTAGCAGCAGAAACCTGCCAAACGGAAGTATACAGACACCATCGCAGGTATGTACACATCAAATCCCCAAAGTTTCATCGCAATCGGATGAATGGTTTAGCAACGCTTAGCGGTTAAACATACAAACATATAATGGCCTAGTAGTAGAAACCTGCCAAGCGGAAGTATATAAAGACCATTGCAGGCATGCACACATCAAATCCCCAAAGTTTCATCGCAATCGGATGAATGGCTTAGCAACGCTTAGCGGTTTAACATACATGTGTATAATGCCACTCGCAGGGCCTAGCAGCAAAAACCCGATAAGAAAAAGTACATAAAATCAATCGCAGGCATGCGCACTTCAAATCCCATAAGTTTCATCGCAATGCAATGGGATGAACGGTTAGCCATGCATAATTTCATGATGCCAGAACAACATATTAATACCTCAGAAAAGTTTTGTGCACCTGGTTCATTTAAACGTTAGTACATAATTCCTAAGATTATTTTTCACAAAAATGGCGCTATAATTTTTTTAATTTTTTAGGAAAAAAAAAATTGAAACTGAATTTTATTGCACTAAGAAAATAATTATATGAATCCTGAATTCAAGCAAAAGCCATACTCAAATCAGTTTATCAAACCAATACTACGTCATCTGGATAAGAACCTACTGTTAGGTTTTTAAATTTAATTTGATTTTTAAATTTTTTGTATTAAGTACCTACTGAAATTTTAAATGGCTACATATTTTTGCATTTATGGCTTACATTCAATGTAATGATGGTTAGCCAATCAGGGACCCAGAAAAGCTTAGGCACCCAGAAACGTCCCTGATAGGCTAGCCATCATTGAAATGTTCCAGCCCTTAATTAAGCGGTCAACCAATCAGAAGGCGCCAAACAGACCACACCTCTATCTGATCGAGGGGTAATTTATCATCAAAGTTATTATTATTAACAATTACAAAAATTGTAAATAACTTCTTTTTTTTTAAACTTTATTTTTTTAATATATTTTTTTTGAAATTACACCCTTTAAATCTCAACATTTTTAATTCATTGACACACACGCTCTTTTATTAATAAATATATTTTTTATGAGAAAATGAAAAACTAAAAAATTATTCAAATATCAATTTGAGATAGGAATATGATCTGTCCAGACGTTTATGCGAATAACCGAATCAGTTTTCTGAAAAAAAAAAAATGTTTTTTAAAGTCTTTAATAATACTAATAAAACAATTAATAATTTTTCGAGAGGTCTGTTATTAATCACCCTCGTACGAATACAATTAATTTGAAACTCGTTTGATAAACTCGCCAACAACAACAATTTTTAGGCACTACAATCTGCTTACGATCGAATTTGAATTTGGAAAATGAATTGAAATATTTAACTGACCCCACGTCAACAATCTTAAAAAAAACAAATGCTAGTGCCAAAGACTTCAAAAAAAATTTAACCTTGAAGACATCCGAAATTCTGAACGCAAAGGTCCACTTTGGCTTGAGACCGATGGGCTGACTAATTCCCATACGATCCTAGTTACGCTCCCCTTTGACCGAAAGTGAACCTCGAGGTGTACGAAACGCGAGGAGCCGAGAGGTCGTTTTGGCGTGCTAGGGTTGTTTTAAAGTGCCTAATGCAAAAGTGAACCTTAAAGTGAGTGAAACGCAAGGGTAGAGTGGTCGTTTTTCGCATCAAGGAAAAGGAGAGTTTGGGAAAAAACCAAACAATACTTTATATATAAAACACAAACGGTTTTTCAGTTTGATTTGGAAAAACGGCTCTGATAATTGGTGTTGCAAGCAATATGAGTAGCGCGATTAATAATCGGGTAGAAAATATCAGCAACAGAACTTACCAATAACTATCACCAGCAGGCCACGGTTGGTTTAAACAACGTAAGGACTGAAAGGTATGTTACTATATAGAAATAAGGTTTTGAAACTTTACACAATATAACACGATTATTTTATTGCCTACATTTCAGTTACAATGGCTTACCACAGTAATCAATAAACAATTAAAATATTATTATTTCCTATTAAAATAACTAGTAGTTCTGTAAACAGTTAACATCGCGTCCAACAATGCATGTCTATGATTTACTTTAATTTTAAAACAAAATTTTCTTTGAAATCGTAACAATGAATATAATTATTTCAATTTAAATACCTTATTATTAGGTATTGAAATACTAACCGAGTTTTTAAAAAGACAATTAATTTACGATACTTATTTTATTAACATCATGTCAGGAATAATACCGGTTCAACAAATTCATCATTAAAATAATAACAGATGTACACAAAAATGCAAATCCACAAAATAAAAACGAACAATCATCGAAAAAGAACAAATTTAAAACAAAAATGTACCAAAACCTTTACCATTTATTTATCGAAGTTAACGAACCTTTATTACCATTGGTATAACGTCAGATCTAAGATTCATTATCGCTAGTTTCGAGCAAGCCCATTCTGTAAACGGATCCTTGAATGTGAATTATCAAGGTAGGCTTAAGTGTAGTTGAATACTTACACTTGGAACAAGAAAAAGGTTTTTCTTCACTATGAGTCAATATGTGTTTCTTGAGAACCTAAATAACTGCAATCGGAATACGAATAAGGTTTTTCTCTATGTGTTTTAGCATGTGTCTCTTCAAATTACTCTTATAATAGCAAGAGTAACTGCAATCGGAACATAAAAAAGGTTTTTCTCCACTGTGCTTCAGCAAGTGTATCGTCAAAGCACCCTTGCCAGTAGATGCATAACTGCAGCTGGGACATGAAAAAGGTTTTTCTTCACTGTGTTTCAGCATGTGATCCCTCAAATTTCGCTTTTGAATACATGAATAACTGCAATCGGGGCACGAAAAAGGTCTTTTTCCTCTGTGAATCAATATGTGTGTCCTCAAATATTCCCTCCGAGAACATGAATAACTACAATTAGAACACGCATAAGGTTTTTCTCCATTGTGTTTCATCATGTGTCTCGTCAAATGACTCTTTGTAGAACATGAATAACTGCACACGGAACACGAAAAAGGTTTTTCTCCACTGTGCTTCAGCATATGTTTCGTCAAAGCACCCTTGCAAGTAGATGCATAACTGCAGCTGGGACATGAAAAAGGTTTTTCTCCACTGTGTGTCAGCATGTGATCCCTCAAATTTCGCTTTTGAATACATGAATAACTGCAATCGGGGCACGAAAAAGGTTTTTTTCCTACGTGAGTCAAAATGTGTGTCCACAAATATTCCCTCCGAGAACATGAATAACTACAATCGGAACACTTATAAGGTTTTTCTCCATTGTGTTTCATCATGTGTCTCGTCAAATTACTCTTTGTAGAACATGAATAACTGCACACGGAACACGAAAAAGGTTTTTCTCTACTGTGAGCATGTGTTTCGTCAAAGCACCCTTGCGAGTAGATGCATAACTGCAGCTGGGACATGAAAAAGGTTTTTCTCCACTGTGTGTCAGCATGTGATCCCTCAAATTTAGCTTTTCAATACATGAATAACTGCAATCGGGGCACGAAAAGGGTCTTTTTCCTCTGTGAGTCAAAATGTGTGTCCTCAAATATTCCCTCCGAGAACATGAATAACTACAATCGGAACACGAATAAGGTTTTTCTCCATTGTGTTTCATCATATGTCTCGTCAAATTACTCTTTGTAGAACATGAATAACTGCAAACGGAACACGAAAAAGGTTTTTCTCCACTGTGAGTGTGCATGTGTTTCTTCAAAGCACCCCTATGGAGAAAATGAATAACTGCAGACGGAACACGAAAAAGGTTTTTCTCCACTGTGAGTCCGCATGTGTGTCTTCAAATTTCCCCTCTGAGAACTTGAATAACTGCAGACGGAACACGAAAAAGGTTTTTCTCGACTGTGAGTCAGCATGTGTGTCCTCAAAGTTCCCATCTGAGAAAATGGGTAACTGCAGACGGAACACAAAAAAAGGTTTTTCTCCACTGTGGATCAGATCCGTCAACGAGCCTGAAAAATAACACGAAGAAAGCTATAAGTGTAAACAATGTTAATCAAATATATAAAATAATAGAAATAATGAATTTTTATTTACTTGTAATCTGGGATAATCTTGGAAGCGTTTTAGGCATTCTTTTTTAACGTCGGGCAACTCTATGTCAATTCCCATGTAATAAGTTCCCTTTCCAATCTCGGGGTCCTGGATCTACTTCAAAGCTAACAGTCTCCATTTCAGGGCTACCTAGAAAAATCAAACAACAGCATGTTCATTGACAAAAGTTTGTTTGTGTGTTTCATTTAAAAATACTGTCGTTTCTTTTTGAGGAATAACTACAAAAAAGAATTGAAAAAAACAATTGATTTAAAAAATATACGAATAAGATACCGTTGATAACCATGCAAAAGTGGGAATTCAGATAACAGGCTTTAAGGTTTATTTAGGAAGTATGAAGGACCCCAGATATTCGCATCAGGAACGATGCTACAAGAAGGGTATATACTTTTACTATTGAGCACAATCTGTGCGAAGTTTTGTTTAGCTAGGGAAATCATGTTAGATTAAAATTATTTTTGTTTTTAAGGCATTATAAATAATGTAACTAATTTTACATACCAAATAAGATAATTTTCAATTTTGCTCGAGTTTAGTAGTTTCCCGTAAATGAACATATTTAGATAAATTCCAAAGTACTAAGGGTCTAACTTTTTTCGGTGTGCATCCGGAATGTGTGCATAGGCTTTGCAGCCAAATACCCTTACATGTTTTACAGTAGGTTTTCTTCCTGACCACATTTCCTCGGGAGTTTTATCCACATTTTTGCTGGGCGAACGATTCTTCAAGTAGACTGTAGTGTAGACTGATTCAGCCTAAAAAATATTTGGGAGGTTAGCTTCAATCAAACGACACCTGGCACGCTCCAGGATTGATCTATTCAGTCTTTCCGCCCGACCATTCTGTTCCGGTGTATATGGAACCGTGGTTTGCTGTTCAATACCAGAATCACGCAGGATTTTGTCTAATCGCTTGTTGCAAAATTCACCTCCATTATCAGTACGAAGAGTCTTGATTCTCTTTCCAGTTTGCGTTTCAACATGTTTTTTAAATGTTTCAAAACGGGTAAATATCGGTTCTGACTGGCCACGCTTATTACGAATAATTTTTAGAAAAAAACTTTAGATTCGCCTTAATTACTATAAAAGGAAAGTTTTTGGCTTTGGGGCGGCGGAAAATAATGCATTTTAATTTTCAATTGCATAAAACCAAAATTCGCTTCGCGACCGACACAGCGAAAATCCGCGGCCGTACCTGTCACTGTGATGTTGGTATCCTTGATAAATTAACAAGAGCTAATACGACTGTAGCCGACTTCGTGGGATAAGGCGCGTAATTATGAAATTTGTCTAGCGGGCTTGTTTGTGTAACATGGTTTGTGATACAAAAGAAAGTGCCCCTTTATAACGCCTACTCGCGTCAAGGCAAGAAAAACATCCCATTTTTCAAGTGGTTTAGCGGCTACGCTAGGTTTGTGTAACATGGTTTGTGATTCGCGGTATTTCATGTAGGTATCCCGCGAAGTCGGCTACAGTCGTATTAGCTCTTGTTAATTTATAAAGGATACCAACATCACAGTGACAGGTACGGCCGCGGATTTTCGCTGTGTTGGATCGCGGAAGAGAATTTTGGTTTTATGCAATTGAAAATTAAAATGCATTATTTTCCGCCGCCCCAAAGCCAAAAAGTTTCCTTTTATAGTAATTAAGGCGAATCTAAAGTTTTTTTCTAAAAATTATTCGTAATAAGCGTGGCCAGTCCGAACCGATAATTACCCTAGAGCCAGATAATGAATTTGTCTGCATTGGTCCTACAAGATCTGAATGGATCACTTCAAGTAGTCTTGCAGCTCTAGAGTTGCTCGATTGGAAAGGCAACCTGTGGCCCTTCCCTTTCACACAAACTTCACATACATCTGGTGGGTTACACGAGGAAAACTGAATTCCATGAACTAATCCATTTTTCAATTTATTTAAACTGTCATAATTTAGGTGGGCCATTCTTCTGTGCCAAAGAGTGCTATCATTAGCTTTTGTTTGAACAGCGAAGCCAACATTGCTTTGCACATCCAATTTAAATAAATTATTCACTAGTGATGCTGTTCCAATTATTTGATTGTTACGATTTAAAATTTTTGCTCCAGTTGAATTAAAAACCACAGAATTATGTACCTTTGCTAACAATTTTACTAACAGATAGCAAATTTACTTTCACTTGTGGAACATAAAACACATCACTTACATTTATTGTTATCAAAACTTGAGCGGTAGATTTAGCCCTACTAAATTTGAGCGAGGAATGTCGTAAATAGCAAAGATACGGGCTGGCTATGTACCGAGCTTATGTTGCCATTAGAGAAGAAATAATATATTGGAACAACGTTCCCACTAAATCTTCAAAAATGGCAACACCATGAACATAACCATAGATCACAATCATGAAAGCGTGTGTCAGTTCTGTCACTGTCATTAGTGGAACTAGGATGTGTGGTCGTTATCTAATCAAAGTTTTTGTTTAAATTAATCTGATTCTGACAAAGTTTTTGGACCTATGCCTTGGTGAAATTGTCTGCCTGATTCACGTCAGCACAAATTACCTACCGCAGATACCAAGGTCAGCTGGCACAGTCCATTCTCTATCCAAATTATTGAAACTATTTTACAATGTGAAATTAATACACACAGCTATTTATTTATTTTATGAGTTAAAAACTTGGACCATGGGCTTTTTTTCACGATAATATAACATTACTAGACATACGTATGACATATGAGGTGTAGGTACCTGACTTATTTTAACAATGCGTCTGTAAAGTTCTCGCGTATTATTTCCTCAAAACAGAATGTCAAAACATCATAGTCCCAATTTTTTTTAATACCTTACAGTAATACAAATTCACAATAAGTAATCAATACATACTTGATTATTTTATTACTATTTTAAATTCGAAATTTAAATAAACATGCAACATTTCCAAATAACATGGTTGCGTAAAACAGTGAAAGATGACAAAATTCAAATAATAATGTCCGAAATCGTAAACCCTGGAAGAATCAAAACTTTGCGTAAATCGGTACCAAAATACAACATGTCCTTTTATTCACCCCCATTTCTTAAGAAAAAACAAAATGTAAAAAAAACATCGTCTAAACCCACACAATGCGATCTAGCTTAACTTACGCCAATTGGTGCACCTTAGTTAGATAATCTATTATTTAACGTCTGGTTTGAGAATCGTTTTAGAGATATAGGGGATATAAAGGAAGACAGTGTCTGGTTTCTGTAATCTAACTAATGATGACGATTCGGTTAACCGTTTTCAATTTTCTTTTTACAAAGTTTCAGTCAAAATTATATCCTTAGGTATTTCTAAATATTTATTCCAATTATAATATTATATATTAAACGCATCAACGTTTTTAAAGTATAGTCCAACTGAAACAAAATATACAGAGCTCTTTAAAAAAAAATAATACCTATTGCTTTATTAATAAAAAGTTCCGTTTCATGTTTCAGTTATAGTTTTAGGCTTGAACGAATTCCGTAACCCTACCACGGTCTTGCAATGGATCAACTAAGCCCAGAGAGTGTTTTCATCAAGACGGAACCAGAGCCTCAGGAAGAAGGTGAAGGTGAAATTCCGTATGCGGATATGGATGTTGATCATCCAGATGTAAAGAAGAAATATTTACAATATGCGGAGAGTACTAGAAAAGCCAGTAAGTTGCATTACTTATAGCAGTATCGCATATGTCAAAAATGTGGAATGTAAGATTTAAATGTTCGGAAACCTTCTCCGTTTTGAATTGTTACTCAGGCAGGACATGATATGTTTTTCCATAAAGTCCTCACTTGCCGTACTTTGGTACTTATTTTAGTTTTTTATTTACCGGAAAGCACCAAACTTCAGAAAATCTTAAATTTATATTATTTGGGATGTAAAATAAGTTGCATTATTATGCGTTAAATACACATATAATAATTATTAAAACACAATATCCCTGTCTATACAAAACTTGCTCAATACCGAATATGCTCAAGATTAAATGTGTATTTCCTCCTTGAGAAAAGAACTTCCCACATGTTCGCTTCAGGAACGTCCTTCATTTATCCTATGTAAATCTTCAAGCCTGTCAACTAAACTTCCATTTTTACACGGTTAATCAACGGTATATTAATTCGAACTATCGGGTATTTTTTTTAATAAACGTTTTTTAACATCAACAAAACTTTTTTTGTTGTACTCTCTTGGAAAGAAAGAACTGAAATTTTAATTGTAACACACTCGTGGTCTGCGCTTGTCAATGTGTGTAATGTTTTTGGTTTTTCTAGGTAGCCTTAGAATGGAAACTGCTAGCTTGAAGGTAGAACCGGGACCCCGAGATGAAGCTGGAGAGGGAATTCCTTTTATGGAAATTGCCATAGAGCTGCCGGATGTTAAAAGATTTACCCAAACAACAGGTAAATAACGTTTTGTAACGATTTGATTTTTTTTTTTTTTTTTTGAATTTATAGTGCTTTCATTTAAAGCTTTATTTGTATTTATTTTTCAGACTTATTAACGGATCCGCTGAAAAAATCATTTTCCTGTCCCCATTGTAACTACTCCTGCTTTTATAAGTCACAGTTAGAACTTCACTTGCGCACCCATACTGGAATAAACCTATTTCCATGCTCAGAATGCAAATACTCATGTTCTCTGAAGGGAGATTTGACGAGACACATGCTGACTCACAGTGGAGAGAAAAATTATTCATGTCCCGACTGCACTTATACATCTACTCGCAAGTATCATTTGACGACACACTTGCGGACTCACAGTGGTGAAAAACCTTTTTCGTGTTCCGACTGCAATTATTCCTTTTCTGACAAGAGTACTTTGACGAAACACAAACGGACTCACAGTGGAGAAAAACCTTTTTCGTGTTCCGATTGCAGTTATTCATTTTCTCGGAGGGCAACTTTGAGGGCACACATGCTGACTCACAGTGGAGAAAAACCTTTTTCGTGTTCCCATTGCAGTTATTCGTGTTCTTGCAAGAGTAATTTGACGAAACACATGCTTACTCACAGCGGAGAAAAACCTTTCTTGTGTTCCGATTGCGGTTATTCATGTTCTGACAAGAGTAATTTGACGAAACACAAACGGACTCACAGTGGAGAAAAACCTTTTTCGTGTTCTGATTGAAGTTATTCGTATTCTCACAATAGTAGTTTGACGAAACACATGCTTACTCACAGCAATGAAAAGCCTTTTTGGTGTTCCTACTGCAATTATTCATGTTCTGTAAAGAATAGTTATGTAGATAGTTAAAAGACGCAACTAAAAAGGGACCACAGTGGATAGAAACCCTTTTTCGTGCTTGGATTGTAAACAGTAAAAACAAATTTGGGCCTAAATGAGACCCTTGTGGTATACCACTAGTATCTATAAATTGATTGGAAAGGATCAAATTAATTTTTACAAGTAGTACTCTATCAGAGAGATAGCTTACAAACCAGTCAAAAAGTTTTCCATCAATACCTAGCTTACGTACCTTAACCAGTAGAATTTTAAGGCATACTTTGTCGAAGGCCTTGATAAAATCCGTATAGGTATATGGTATATGGAATCGACTTGAGTTCTGTTAGCTAATGCGTTTGAAATGTAGTTTTCGTATAACGAACCGACAAAAATCCGTGTTGATTCGGAATAGTGAGATGGTTAATACAAGGGGCAATTTGATCAAGTAATAGTTTTTTAAAGAGTTTCGGGATAGTGATATCACATTTATTACGCTTTTTTAATATAAGTGTTAGGTATGAACGTTTCCAAATATCAGGGAAGCAACAGAGGGATTGAATACAATAATCAAATTGGATCAGCCAGAGAAGCAATGCAATCAATAAGAATATTGGGATGCACATTGTCAGGTCCGGCCTTCTTGTTTTTGTCTAGAGATTTAATTTTAATGTCGTTTATATTGATGTGCATAGCAGGGATATCCATTCTCATTGAGGGAAGGAGGCGGTATATAATTGTCTGGGATATTTTAGTCATAGACACTTTTGAAATAATCAGCAAAATAGTTAACTATTAAATATTAAAAAAAACACACTTTGTAAAGCTCCACTTTTAATTAGAATTGATATTTAACTTTTTCAGAATTCGCAAACCATCTAATAGAAACTAACCACTCATTCGATAAAACCTCCGGGACTAAAATATTACATAAAAATGGTATTGGAATTCGGTTAAACAATCTAGAAGCTCTCGAAATCAAAAAAGCCGTCAAAAATAAATCAAACATTATTAATAACCAAATCAATTTATCTGATAGTCCCATTTTTAATTTATTCCGTTTACATCTTCTTAAACAATTCCCTTCCTCTCCCTCCCCCCCTACTTACCCATCCTGTAATTATTTTTGTCTCCCTCTTTTCTATTTGTATCGCTTTCTGGCACCAATAGGGTGTTGCCTATTCTGTTGCTATCTCTTTCACTCATTCTCTTCATTTCTTTTATATATGTTTGTCTGTAGATTTAGTTGTTATAATAAGCCCTGATGAAGCTTGAGATGAGCGAAACCTGGTTGGCTGTTAAATATCAATTCTAATAAAAAGTGGTTGTTTACAAAGTGTGTTTTTTAATTTAATATGTCACACCACAAAGTATTTGCTTCCTTCGATAAAATAGTTAGCCGTCACTTTCATATCAGTGCTACTCTTTTCTTTGAAGTCCATTGAGATGGGTAAACCTTGATTGTTTTTTCTAAGACAGTTAACATGTGTGAAATTTTTTTGTGCATTAGAGGGTATAGATTTTTCTAATCCATTTTTATAATTAAAATACTCTTTTTTTCATTTTTTTACTTTGAGTTCTGTAGTTGTGAAATTTTTTTTAGCTCTTTAACCACTGGAGCGATCACGAGAAATAAATAAATTCACTTCGATTGCTTGAGATTTCGCAGATGGTCATTTTTTAAATTTTTCGTCAACATTAAAAAAATCATACCTTCGAATTTAGACATGAAGACATAAAACTTATTATAGTACTATATAGCTTATAAAATAAACTGTATTTTACCTTTTATTTCATTTTTGTATGATTTATGAAAACATTATTAAAAAAATCGTAAAGTTTATAATCACGCGAATCGTGGGTGTTTTTTTTACTTGAAACTGCCGTGAGGGATACTTATTCGGGTCAACATAGAATATTTTCGGTTTCTGTACGTTGTCTATGGTATACTTGATTATTAAATGTGCATATCTATGGAAAAAGGACTTAATTTTATACGTAAACAGCTGTTCAAAAATTCGGCGGGAAAAAATATTTTTTAATTTATTTTTAAGCTTTCCCATACCATCGGAAAAATACCTTCGACAAACCGTTTTGTAACACAGCGTTACTCTATGGGATTTGGAAATTATTTCGGGTTTTTTGTAAAAATTTTTGTTGTGAATATTTTATATTTGGCTTATATTAATTTATTGTAAGAAGAAATATTGATTTTGTGCCCTAAAACTGAAATATTAAAAAAATAATCATTCATAATAAATAATCAAATATTATTTGAAACACCCAACAAGGTGGGCGGCTGTGACAGCGACCGCCTAGGGTCAGGTTAGCCTCCAGAATAGCACCATTGTTTCAGAAAGTCTCATGTGGAGTGCGCTAGGTACTAGTAAGGGCTGACACTGACCTACTATCATTTTTAAATACATTTACAAAAAAAATATATCGTAAAGAGCTTTTTATGTTTGCTGATCTAAGTTAATACCAGATTGAATGGTTTAAACACTATTTGCGTAGAGAAATAGATTACAAGAAAAATACAATACTTAAAGAACACTCGAATTTTATTTTTACAGTTTAACGCAAAAGCAAACCTCGAAAAAAAATTATAATTATTTTGAAGTGAAAAACTATATAACCACCGTTGTGATTTGAAACTGGATGAAACGAATTTACATTGTAAATAAAAAACATAAATTTCACAGGAACAAAACGACAAAAACCAATTAGGTAAATTCTTATTTAAATATAACAATCTTTCAATACAATAATAACTTGGTTGACACAACAGTCGGTTTTTTGACAGCTCCGTAATTAATATCAATATAGTTGCAATAAAGAAACCTAATAACATATCTCGCTTTAAAAAATAACAAATGGTGATACGCTAGACAAAGTGCCGGAAAAAGTTCGGTTTATGGGCGAAATTCCTAAAAAATAAAACTAGTTATTTTTATACTAACTATGGGCCGGGGAATCCGAATCTGAAAGAATTAGGCGGCGGCAAGCAATATTAACTGAATTAGACGACTTTAAAATTTTCTATACACACACACATGAAAATAATCATTTCGGAAGTATTTTGACACACTTAGTACAAAGATCATAGAAAAACAAGGAATATACAAAAACATGTGCCGGCAGTGTTACCAGCTCTCAAAAATATTTATCCCTATATCAATAATTTCCGACACGATAATTCCTCACATAACACATTAACCTGATGAATTACGACTATCTCAACGGCCGTATTCTTAAACCAAAAGTATGAAAATCCGTAACCTAACCTAATCTAACGCTAGGTTTGTGTAACATGGTTTGTGCCCCTTTATACCGCCTGCTCGCATCACGGCAAAAAAACATCCCTGTTTTCAAGTAGTTTAGCGGCTACGCTAGGTTTGTGTAACATGGTTTGTGCCCCTTTGTACCGCCTGCTCGCGTCACGGCAAAAAACATCCCTGTTTTCGAGTAGTTTAGCGGCTACGCTAGGTTTGTGCCCCTTTATACCGCCTGCTCGCGTCACGGCAAAAAAACATCCCTGTTTTCAAGTAGTTTAGCGGCTACGCTAAGTTTGTGTAACATGGTTTGTGCCCCTTTGTACCGCCTGCTCGCGTCACGGCAAAAAAACATCCCTGTTTTAAAGTAGTTTAGCAGCTACGCCGGGTTTATGTAACATGGTTTGTGATACAAAAGTGAGTAAACTTTATAATTTATAAAAAATAAGTACTTAAAATATAAACATGTTATTTTACCTTATTAATATTACTGCTTAATGGCAACACTAAATTTTGTGTGGTAAAAACATCTATGTTATCTTGTTTTTCTATGATCTTTGTACTACGTGTGTCAAAATACTTCCGAAATGATTATTTTCATGTGTGTGTGTATAGAAAATTTTAAAGTCGTCTAATTCAGTTAATATTGCTTGCCGCCGCCTAATTCTTTCAGATTCGGATTCCCCGGCCCATAGTTAGTATAAAAATAACTAGTTTGATTTTCTAGGAATCAAAATGCTTCCAAAATGGCTATTTTCCTGTATGTGTATAAAATTTTTTAAAGTCGTGTAATTCAGTTAATATTGCTTGCCGCCGCCTAATTCTTTCAGATTCGGATTCCCCGACCCCAAATTAGTATAAGAATAACTAGTTTTATTTTTTAGGAATTTCGCCCATAAACCGAACTTTACCCAAAGTGCCAATGATTGCGACGATGGCAGTGAAATCAATCATTAGTTAATTGAAGTGCAAAAAAATTATTGTCATTGTTACCATAAATTAACTTCTGTAAGAACTGATAAAAAAAAACCATAGACAATATTTACTTATCTCGTCACAGACAATCTACATAAATTAATATTCACTTTTGGAGCATATTGATTCCAACATTGAATATAAATTAATTATAAATCCTACAAGTATAAGATACATTAAATATTAATAAAACGGAAAATGGCAAATACAAGAGGAAAGGGATCTGTCGTTGAAACCTAAGACAAATTTAACATTGATAAAATTATTAAAATTTTCGAAAAAAAAATTGAATCAATTAAAAGAGAAATCATATCTAAAATTGATAAACCAACCCAGGAAAACCAAAAGAGCATAGATTTTATGAGCAGTCAGTACGATGATATAATAAAAAAAAACTAGAAATAACAATATTACAAAATAAAAAAATCGAAAATGAATAAGAAAATATAAAGAAAGAACATTGAAGTACCCACCACTGTTCCGCGCCGGTATAGGCGACTTATGGTCGCCCCTTCGGAGCTCTCACAAGAATCTAATTTGTTTTTTAATGAACGACTCTACATTTAAATAAACGAATTTAGACCTTCAATGTCCCTACATGCTTTGTTAGGTGGCAGAATGTGGGATCGCCTACAGTCTGTACTGTAATGGTCAAAATCTAATACTACAGGTGTTAGTGATACATAGTATAGTACAAAAATTCGTAATTCAGTAAACGGAGGGAGACCACACACTCCACAACTGCAGGCATCTGCGTGAGAAAGAAAAATCAGTTAAATTAAACATTGCATAAAAAATATTAAAAATAAATGATGAAGTAACCGTCATGACCGTCATGCGCCCGGCAGTCCCCGAGAGAATGCATAAGGTTGTTAGTCCAACGTCGCGACATCCAATGGAGTCGTCCTTTAGCCAGCTAGCCGGTGGTGCCTAGAAGAAGTAACTGGACGACTATAAAGAATACCCTAGAAAGAGAAGCGTCGGGTAGCTGGAGGCGGGACGGACAACCTTCGGATGCCGCTGTCTTTCCCCCAACCTCATCATGACAGGGGGGGGTGGCACGGGCGTCTGGTGGAGCTCACAAAAATATAAAAAAAGGTCGGCCCAGACAAAAAAAAGGCAGGGACAAGGCCCAAAGTCCAACCCCTTTAATGGGGAAGGGACGTAACAAGATAAACAAAGGAGTTTCGTTCCAACCTCCAAATTAACAATATAACATTGGAAAAACATATAAAAAGAAAATAATAATCACGTCATAATGGACAACATAGATGTTGTAAACCAACAATTTGCACGTGTATAATATAACAGCGTAATAATAAAACTTGTTGGTATAAACAAAAAAAGGTAAATACATGCTGTAAAAGAGACATATATTCAATAATGTGAGGTATATAAAAAAAACTGAAATTTAAAATAAAACTGCAAAAACACCGGGAATGTAGTTACTGACCTCAAGCTGGCAATCTGCAAAGGTATTAATGCAATAGCATAACAAAATAAAATGAACATGTAAAGCGTATAATAAAATGTTGACATATTAGCAATACTGCAAAGTGTGCATCCTGACTGCAACTGTATATCTGCAAATATGCAAGTACAAGTAACAATAAAAAACAAAAATAAGAATAAGAATAAGAAATACATACAATCCAGGCAAGTGAGAAAGAGAAAAGGTCAAAGCGTAGTCCGTGGAATAACAGGAACAAGTACACCCGGTGACCTATATTGTGCTAATCAGCGACTCTAAGAGCAGGCCATCTTTCAACCCAGATCCTTGCAAACTTACGCAGGCACACGAAGTTCACCTTCTTCGATACTAGATCAGTGTTCCACACTGGTGTAATCGGTACGTCCAAACCGTCAAGCATTTCCTCACGCGCAGTTGGGATGATGGGACAGGGAGGGGGGATGAAGTCTCCCCCTGAATTCCCCATGGCCAGACAAGAGTTGGGTCACGTGATGATCTAGTTTTAGAAAGGCCCCTTCCATTTTGATTTTAAGTGATGGGAAGAAGGAGAAAGTCCATCTTCCCAAATTCGACCTATCCCAACGGAGCTGCCACTCCTGGAGCGACAGTTCCCTCATTGCACGAAACAGACCAGGGAGAGTCCCCGGACCACTCGGAGTTAGAACAACACCAAGATGGGTTGCCGGGGTTCCTCTGGTCAGCTTCTGCTTTGTAATTACCTCCCTGATTTCAAGATCGATTGGTAATAAACCGGCCAAAACAGGAAAAGCGTCAGAAGCAATGGTTCTATACGCACCGGATAGTGCCAACAGAGGAGTACGTTGGCCTCTCTTGAGAGCCAAGAGTATGAGCGAGTTATCCAAGCGGTGCTCCCAAACAATGCAGCATATGAAACTTGCGCCACATATACACATCTGTACAGAATTCGCAACGCCGGATTACGCAATCCCCACTCAGCTGTGGAGAGTCTCCTTAGCTTCAAGAAGAGAGCCTGAGCCTTGCTGGATACATCCTTGACGTGAGCCAGAAAAGAGGACGATCGATCAAGTGTGACGCCTAAGTATCGAAAAAACGGATGTTGGACTCTCCCATTTTGATGGTCGGGTTTCTGTTTCTGCTGAGATAGCCCTTCATCAGGAGGCCCTTGGTCTTGTCGGGGGCAAAGGTCATTTTGTTTCTTTTCCCCTAATCCAGGAACATCTGCAAACCTTCACTGCCTTTCTTTTCCACTTCTTTTCTACTGTCCCCAGCGACCAGATACACTTTATCATCAGCGTAATCGACAGAGATACATCCTTCAGGCAAGGGTAGCCTAGAGAAGTCATCGAAGGCGATATTCCACAGGTCAGGTCCAAGGATGGAGCCCTGCGGGCATCCCATGTCTGCCTCCCGCTGGATGCAATAGTCACTAAATGAAATTGTGATGGTTCGGTCTGCTAAATAGTCATCGATGATTTTAAACAGAAGTTTGGAGCACTGCCTGTTTTTCACCTTCGTGCGTATCATTGCCCACCACGCATGATCGAAGGCACCAGTTATATCGAGGAAAATTGCCATAACGTACCTCTTGGGACAAACCTTCACCCAGTCGAGCACATACGACAGGGCGTGCACCGTGGATTTCCCGGGGACGAAACCAAACTGCATTTCACTGGCCGGGGAGAGAGTATTTTGTAGACGTTCCCTAATCAGCTTCTCCAGGATTTTTCCTAACACAGGGAGTAATGTGATTGGTCTGTACGCTTTAATGTCCAATAGTGGTTTGTCGTTCCCCTTGGGTATAATCCGGAGCACGCCGCGCTTCCATTCTGAAGGGAAAACTCCTATTCTCATGCACATGTCCATCACCTGGAAGAGCTCCTCCTTGGCGTGGACCCAGACTTGCTTCGCAATCGCGCCGTTGAGCCTGTCATACCCTGGTGCCTTCTTAGGACCCAAACCCTTAATAATCACTTCAATTTCTGCCTTAGTGATTCTAATCGAATTATCCTCTTGGGCGAGGTCCCTAGGTGGCAACCGCGACAGATTTCTAATCTGTTTATGGTGGTCACTCTCCCCAATTACTGAGTCTACATGAACTAATTCGCCCAGAAGTGTTTTGAGGGTGGAGGCCACGTCCACTGTCTCAGTGTTCCTCCCATCAATATTCACAATTACAGTAAACAAATACCGGTCAGATCCATTACGGGATTTCTAAATTGCGCTGTGGATATTCCACGGGTTGGCGTTACCCACTTCTTTTCTCGTTTTGCATGAAGAACGGCCCGCTTAAAAGCCGACCTGGCGGATCTGGGGCCAGTCCGGAGAGCGGCCGTCTCGTCCTCCGTACGGCCGCCGCCCCTATCCGACCCCAGTGCCCTGTAGGCTCTCTTGTAGGTCCCCTTCAGCGAAGTCAGCTCAGGTGACCACCATGGCGTTCTAATACTCGACTTTGGGTTTGATCTGCCCAGAGACGAGTTGGCAGCAGATACAACCGCCTTGTTAAAAAAATTCCCCCAAATTATCCAGATCAGTAGCGGCTTCCTTGAAAATCCCTTAATGTATCTCGTAGCGCTATCCCAAAGTTATCCCAATTCGCCCTAGTGGTGTTGAAATTCCAGGAGGATCTCGGAGTTTCAGTTTTTCTTACACCAACCGTAAAAATGATTAGTCTATGATCCGAGTTAATTTCGCACTCATGGACAGTCCACTTTGAAATCCTGGTTTCCACCGACCCAGAGACAATATATAAATAAAGAAAGAACAGCAGAAAAAGCATATTATTTTCAAACAACTTGAAATAAAAATATCAGACCTTGAGTACAAATCTCGAGTTAATTTCCTAGAAATAGCAGGCATTCCCCAAAAAAATGGGGAGCAGCAGATTGAAATCGTAAAAAAAGTTGCGGCGGCGGCATTAATGGATATCCAGCACAAGGAGACAATTGAAGTAAAAATGACTCCTGATAGAAGAAGCCATGCGCCACCAAAACTGCTAGTGGAATTTGCTGAAAAAACGACTAGAGACAATTTAATCTCTAAAAGGAAAAATATTAATTATGAATATATAAAAGACATCACTACTGAAACAATCTATATTGCAGAAGAATTGAGCCCATATCAAAGGGAACTACTCTGGAAAACAAAAAAAGCTGCCAAAGAAAAAAACTATTGTTATAAATTGGTATTTTGGCAGAAGGACTTTAAAATGAAAACATCTTCTTCCAGGCGGAATTCTTCTCGATTATTCACAACACATGTAACAATACTTTTGTGTTCCCGACCCGACAAAGCACTGACTTTGGTCACTCGACCGCTTGCTAGATAATGCTAGCTGTTTACAGGAGATCCACGAATTAAGAGAGAGTTTTAAACTAAAAATTGTCCTATTTAAAACCACACATTTTCAAACACCAACAAAAAAACAAACCCCCATTGTTAATCTATAAATACGATACAGATTCCAGAAATCTGCTTTATCGTCTATCACTTAAAACAGTGCGGTCCTATGGCGCTAGTCTGTAATCTGTGATCCAAACAGTCAAGCTACAAATATACGCCGCTAGATGGCAGTAGACTTCACTTTTTAAACAACTATTCTTACGTTTGGTGTAAAGATAGAAAAATAATGACTCTTAAAATGCCAAACGAAAAAATAATCTACATCAAACATATAGATGATATTAAAAATATTATGTAAAAAAAGGCACTTCGAAACAACATTTGAATTAAAGTAAAAATGACAGACATTATACTAACCTCGGAACCAAGTGACCTATCAAAGATAAACAATGACTCGAAAACAACAACTCTTTTAATATATTGCACAAAAACATAAGAAGCATCAGAATTTTTTTTGATGAATTACAAATTTTACTGAAATATTTAAAAGTTAATCTACACATAATAATACTTACTGAATGTTGGATAAAACATAAATACATGAATCTGGAAATGGCTGGATATACCACCTAATCAAGTTTGAATAACAAAAGACAAAACAATCGCGATGGTGTAATTATATACATTAAAAACGAAATAAAAGCCGAAGTTGAGGAAATTATTATCACAAATGCCTATTATTGTCTAAAAATAAAAATCGGATGAGAAAAGGCTATATTAGAAATCTACCGATCGCCTTCAACAAGAAACATCGACCCATTCCTTAAATCCGTAGACGCGAAACTCTGCCTTCTAAAAGACACGAAAAACATATTTTTTATTGGAGATGTAAATATAAATATCCTAGAAAATGGAAATCCCAAGAGAATTCAATATCTGCAGATGCTAGCATCCAATGCAGTAGCGTAGCGCGGGGGGGGCGGGGGGGGGGGCGGACCGCCCCGGGTGCCACCCGAGGAGGGGGTGACACTCGAACGTGGAGAAAAAACTTACGAAAGTGGAAAATTGCCGTAAAAAATATTTTAGACGTTAACACTGACTGTTATTTTGCTCTATGGCTTGGTTGGTCGGGGATTCCCGAAAAATGTTTTTTTTTGTTCCTAGCTCAGTCGGGGTCTTTCGTTCGTACATTGTGATTGACGTAGACTCGTGAAGTGAATTGTTATCTATGGACTGACGTGAATGGGCCGTTTTCTGAGTAATTCCAAAATATCCACGAGATGGCAGCACGGTGTTTAGCGGTCCTCCTGTCATCTAATCTGTGGACCAAATCTATGGACTGACGCACTGACGTCTTTCATTGATTGATCTGTCATTTCGATAGCTATTTGCAATTTGTTTTCCGACAAGTTTAGCCAAACAAAGTTTGCTCGATTTGTAAGTAAAATGCACAAAAAGTAAGATGCTGCTCTGAGCCACAGACCATGCTGCTCAACGGCCTCGACGCTAAGCAGGCTCTCAACGACGATGGACTCCTTATCGTAGCGGTGGTTCTGCCCTTCAAACCTCAAACCATACGTTGAATGTAAGATATGGATTTTATTATACCTCTAATACTTAAACCAGGGATTTAACCGGTCTTTTAAATGTGATTAATTTTAAATAAGTGGTACTATGGCACCCTCAATCAGGGTATGTTGTGAGGCTGAACTGAATGGGGGAGGAAAGAATATGGGAAATGTGAAGGCTGGGAAATGCCTGGCTATTCACACCTGGTCACCTAACACAACTATTGCCATTTCAAGCAGTGTATCGCTTCTAAATGGTGGTTTTTCACCGGCTGTTTAAGGAAGGGCCTTGAAAGAATGGATTTTTTAATAAAGATCTTGAAAAGACCACTATAAGGGAGGAGAGGTAAATATTGCATGAGAACAAGTCGATGCTGCTGTCATCTACTGTGGATGGATTTTCCGCTCTTGTCCGGCGAATTTCTTGCTGGTGAACCGATACCAAAGGGATCTCATCAATTTATTAACATTATCTGCTACGTGTATTGTCTAGATCTGAATAACCAGACAGTTACCAATTTCCTCCAGACAAAAGCTGCTGTTTTGTTACTATTAATTTTTCATTATTTTTGACATAGGTAAAAGCAAAGCTTAAATCTCAAAGCATAAAGCTAGAGGCAAAAATCTAATCGCTTAACACTCAAGCTTAAAGCACAATCTTTAATTTCTCCCAACTATGTCTAGGGTATTGCATTGGTCGTCTTCTCTTGGATTCCTTGTACTATTCAATTATAATTTTCAGATGAATCTGACCACATGGCGAAGGAGCGTCTGCCCATCCGAGGCCACACATTCGAGGAGCACGTGGAATCCTTCATCAGCTACTGCGCCACCACCGTGGGGCTCCAGGTCATGCAGTGGTCACGCGTGCCCTACCTCTGCGAGGGGGACTTCAACCAGTCCTACTACTGGCTGAACGACTCCATCTTCATCATCAAAAAGGACCCAAATTTCCCCGAAACCACGGCTGAATAGGAGTTTTAATAGGTTTACTTATATTACCTCTTATCACCTTTGTATTTTGATATCCCTCATCTGTGAAATAGATTATATTTATATTGAATGTTTTCAAATAAAATATTAGCATATGAAAAATCTATGGTTTATCAAGTAAATTATAAAAATAAATGTTAATTAATATTGTATAGTATGGGGGTTGGGAGATTTTTTCGATTAGTTACCCCAAAATAAATATGTATCCAAATACATAGTGTGCAATGCTATTTATTACCCCTCTGAGACTTGAAATTGAGAAAAAACTGACTTATTTATTCTACACTAGTTGCATATTTAATTTGCTAATCTTATTTTCTTTATTTCAACAGGTTGACTGCTCACAAAGTAGCTCACGCGTTGACCGATGCTACCACAACTATATGATATTATGATGTAAAAAAAAAAAGCCAAAACAATAAATAATTTATGTATAATGTTTATTATTTGTTGTACTGATATGTTCTTCTATGTGTATAATGTTTGTAAATGTTTTACGACACATTTATATTATGTCTGTAATCTCGTTCTTTTCATATTGACCTCGAGAAATAAAAGAAAGTTCTTTTTATTTATTTATATATTTGTTAAATTATTTTGTGTTATTTAGTACCAATAAACAACAATCTTTTTTAAGTCTGAAAATGTCCGTAATAGGATGAAACCGGTCCTGGTGAAATATAAAATTAGTGGAAGAAAGTGCAAAAGTGTTTTAATTTGGCAGTAGCTGTCGACACTCACTCTTTATTTTAATAAAACAAATACAATAATGATCTTTTCGTTATTTGTTTTTGGGATGTTATGCCGTGTTGCGCTACCTCCTTTTTTAGCCAACGTTTCGGACAGCGTTGCAGTGTCCATCATCAGGGCAGATCTGCCCTGATGAGGAACACTTCAACGCTGTCCGAAACGTTGGCTAAAGAAGGAGGTAGCGCAACATGGCATAACACCCCAAAAACAAATAACGAAAATAGTTTGGCCGTAAAAATCTTAAAACGTATCATAATAATGATCGTTTATTTCAGAATGTTGTGCAATGCAATACATTCCATATTTTGAAATAGTTCAAACATTGACAAAATAACAATGCATTCATACATAGAATGGAACAGAAAATAAATGAAAAATATAGTATAATATAATAATAAATCCAAAAAAACATCCGTTCATGGGGGATATTTGACAGGCTCCCATTTTCAGAAGGGCATCAGGGGGGACTCCATCCAGGCAACCATGGCAGTGATGATGGTATTCTTCGACTGGCGTAGTCTGCGCCATAAGCTTCCCCTGCGGTGAAACAAAGGTTTATTTTAATATAAACAGTTAACTTTTCCTTTTTATTATGTCTGTGCGTCTTTATCTAGAGTCGGTCTATCACACGGAGTATCAAAAGACAATATGACTTCCACTGCCACGTCTTCTAGATTCACAGGCAACGCCGCTTCATCTTGTGGTTTTGGTTTTGTTGAATTTATATATATTTTTTCACGTATCAGATGCCTTTCCTGTCTGTTCTAAATTATAAATTACCTACTTCTAAGGAACTACACCTTTCAGTAGCTTTTGCCAGTACAGTACATATGAAAATAAAATTAGGCTCAAACTTTCATACTTGCGTGATATAAAATACAAAATGGTCTACGTAAGAAATAATAATTTGATTTTTTTCCTAAAACACTTCTACTGAAAATTAAATTACAATCACGAGATATACAGACATGGGACGAGAAATGCAAAGCAAATTAAATTGTCAACAATGAAGAATCAGCTGCCCAGAAATCTCGTGCCAGACAGTTTGATAACCGTGTAATAAAATGATTGCAATAATTGTAAATGTTTAATTTAAAAAAAGGAAATAAGATATTATGTCTACCATAATTATTAATGTTAGTTGTGATTGACTACACTTGTATTGTACGTTTGTGTTATAATGTCAACTGTGAAAGAAGGCAAAACATTGTGTATACAATTTTGTGCATTTTATGTCAAATGTTTCTTTACGTGTTCATTATACTATACAAGTACTCTTTATATTATATTGGGGATTCAATTATAGTAAGATATTAATTGAATGAGTCATGTACTTACTGTTATGGTTAATATTATTGAATACATAATCGGTGTCCCTGAAATGAGCTTGACAGACTACAGAATCAGGAGTCGGTGCCCATTTGGGACGCCGATTGAATGAATCCATTTCGCTTTCAAGTCTTTCAATCTTTGGGAAACTCGTTCCCACCCCTATTTCTACACATTGGAACACTACAACAGGTTGACGGCATTATTATAATATTAAAAAACACTAAATTGCGCCAAACGGCCTAAAAAATGTATGGGATCTGACAGTTAAATAAAATAGTTGGACCGGTAGGACTATAGCGAACCTAGCGGCCAAAATCGTGCGAAAACGGCCCATTAGTGAAGAAGTTATGATTGTGTTAGCGTGTTTATTAGTGCTGAAAGACCACTTTGAAAAACAAGGTAAGTGGATTTGATAGTTCACTTTTCTAATAGACGCAAAACTTGAATACATTTACACGAGAATCGATCGATAACTGATTGAAGAAAAATGATCAATCACCTGTACGTTTTTTTTTTGTATTATATTGTTTTGTGTTAATGAAAAAATATTTTAGGAATAATAAGTAATTTGGAGGTTTTCAGAAAACATTTTTTATGAAGTCAAAATATGCGTGAATGCGAAATATTGAATTTGTCGACGAAGCGCTATTTACACCGATTATCAAGTCAACTGCCGACACTAGTTAGGTACACCAAACGATTAGCTGATTACACTGGGGTAGTTTCGCAAGCTACGGTAATTCGTCTACCAAATGTAAAATCGCCCTAAAAAATCGATCAGTTGTCGATTATTTGGATAAGAGGTCACTTTCACATTACTTGCGCTGTAAATCATAATACCTTAACTATTTTATCCAATAATAAGTTAGGTATTATCCAAAATCTAGTTCGAGGATTATTAAAAATAAAGTTACTGTATTTTTTTAATAATTTTACTATATGTACAAGTATGATTGATAAACTAGTAATCCTTAAATCAGATTTTTGCCTTGGTCCTAATTTTGAAAAATAAAAAGTTTTTTGATTGGCGACGTTACGCGAGTATGGCGTCTTGACAGTGAATTTATTCGTTGATAGGCCAGTGCAATTAGCGATCCGCGATCGGAATTATTCCGGTAGTCCCAATTTTTTTATATGTTTTATATACTTACCTAGTGATGTAAATCTGAGTTTTCGACCTTGGGTCACTTGAGCTTTCGACGCCATTTTGAAAAAACCAGCCGAGAATGCTGTGGCAGCCCTCGTTCATGACGATGAAGAGGAATTTAATGACCCAGTCGTCATAAATTCGGCTGATGAGACATTGGAAGACTATATTGAAGCTTATCGGGGCCCGTAAGTGGCAGTAAGAAACTAAAGTCAATCGTCATAAATTTTAAGAACTCATTTTTTTCTCCTTTTTTACCACATCTATGTACTATGAACTTTAAATAATATTTTTTTATATGTTATGATTATATCGATGGTTAATATTGCTGCAATGTATGTTACAGGTAATTTCAATAATAAATGTTTAAAAAAAAGAATAATCAAGGAATTCCAAGATTATCTTCTGATTCATTTTTTACCTATTTTTTGTGAAATTTTTGAATAAGAACCTGGATACCAAATTGCGAAATAAACATTAAACATATACCTACGTCTTTTATGAAATTTTATTCTCTACAAAATTGATTTCAGTAATTTTTTCACAATATTGTACTGGAAAAGAGATACGCACAAAAAACCAAACCAAGTCGAGCAATTTACCTGTTTTTATAAACTTATATACATTTTTACGACTGCATATCTCGATATTAATAATAAAAATTGTAGTTAATTTTATGTTCTACTAAACTCGTAAAGCTACTTTGGCCATTATTTTTATTGGAAACGAGATATTTGAGAAAAACTAGATTTTGGCGTGATTTCGGCTGGTTTTTTCAAAATGGCGTTGAAAGTGACCCAAGATCGAAAACTCAGATTTTTCATCAGGAGATGAGTGCATAAAACATATAAAAAATTGGGACTACCGGAATAATTCTGATCGCGACCCCCTTTTTTGCGCTAATTGCACTGGCCTATGACCCGGCATATTATATGTAATGAAATATACATAATTATGTATCCTACAAATTAATAAATTTAGGATTAATGACGTTGATGTCTATACTCCTACTAATTAATTGAAAATACTTTTTTTAGAGTACCTTAAGTATCCAAATATCCATAAAGAGAAATATGCCCCAGGCAACTCATACATCTAAAAGAAAAAGTGTGTTTCAACAGAGAAAAGCCAAACATCCTAAAATTAAAGTTGTTCAGGGAATGTCTGGATCCATCTTAAAATATGATACTAAAAATGAAAGCCAAAGGTCATCTAAAGAAACTGAGTGGAGGGGGGGGGCGGTCTTACAAAACATTACTGTGCGTTATCGGGGCGGGAGGGGCGGTTTGAACATCGCGTTACAAAACATGTTTTTTTTTTATTTACGTAAAAAAACTAGGCAATTTGGATGTTCCAAGTTGACAACCCTTTTTCTTAACAAAGGAATGGTTTCGTTCAAGATATCACAGGAATTTGTTTCTGTCAACACAACTTTTGAGAAAATAAAATGTTTTATTCTGAACGAAGGGATGGTTTCTTTATGTCTATGTAGGTACCATAATAACCTCAAAAACGGAATATTTCCATCAACAACTGTTCTTCCAAAAAATGCCAAAGAAATTTGGAAAACAGCAAAATAAAAAAAATAAAAAATATAGAAAAATTTATGAAACAAATGACGTTATACGAGAGTTAAAGATGACGGCCACGAAGAAAAAAGCAACAATACTTTTTAGTTATTACACACAGGTTAGTTTACTTTTAAAATATAATAATAACACATTAAAATAGGTTAAGTGATACATGCATATTTAACTCAGAAAATAAAAAAAAGGTTTTTCTCCACTGGGAATCGCGCTGTGGATTTTAAAATCTCTATTTCGAGAACTTCAATAACTGCATTCGGGACAAGAAAATAGTTTTGTCCGCTGTGGGAAAACATGTGATTTTTTTGGTGCCTCTTTGTAGTATCTTTAAATAGTCGCAGTAGAAACATGTAAAAGGTTTTATGTCACTGTGAGTAAGTAAATGATTTCTAAGAAGTTCCTTCGAACATGAATAATTGCAGTCAGGACATGAAAAAGGTTTTTGTCCAGTGTGGGTAAGCATACGAATTTTTAGATACCGTTTTGTAGCACATGAATAGTCGCAGTCGGGACAAGAAAAGGGTTTTTCATCACTGTGAGTTAGTAAGTGCCGTTTTTTTTTTTTTTTCGAGAATAAGAATAGTTGCAGTCAGGACATGAAATAGGTTTTTTCCACGGTCGGTAAACGTGTGGTTTTTAGATTTCTCTTCATAGTACATGAATAGTTGCAGTTGGAACATGAAAAAGGTTTTTCTCCACATTGAGTCAGCAACTGACTTCATATGTATCCCTTTTGAGAACACAAATAGTTACAACCAGAACATGAAAAAGGTTTTTTTCTTCTGTCAATCGTACTGCGGATTTTAAATCTTCCCTTTGAAAACTTGTATTACCGCAGTCGGGTTATGAAAAAGGTTTTTGTCCAGTATGGGTAAGCATGGAAATTTTTAGATACCGTTCTGTAGCGCATGAATAGTTACAGTCGGAACAAGAAAAAGGTTTTCATCACTGTGAGTTAGAAAGTGCCGTTTTATTTATTTTTTTCGAGAATAAGAATAGTTGCAATCAGGACATGAAATAAGTTTTTTTCCATTGTCGGTAAACGTGTGATTTTTAGATTTCTCTTCATAGTATATGAATAGTTGCATTTGGAACACGAAAAAGGTTTTTCTCCACACTGAGTCAGCAACTGAACAAATGAAGTTACAATCAGGACATGAAAAAGGGTTTTCTCTTCTGTGAATTGTACTGCGGATTTTTAAATCTTCCCTTTGAAAACTTGTATTACTGCATTCAGATCATGAAAAAGGTTTGACTTCACTCTGAGTAAGTTTATGAATCATAGTGGCGTAAAGTATTGCTCCATATGGAAACCTTTGTAAAATTTCTTTCACAGGGCCTCCTCAGTGTAGCTAATGTAAAACAAAATATGTATTGTAAAACCATGTAGTTGTATTAAAGGTAAAGACAGTATTAAATTGTGGAGATCCGGAAGGAATGAAAGGCCGATAAAAATAAAAATATTTTCCCAATTTGTTTATGAATTACAATTTAAAACAATAATATAAACAGCTTTCGCATGTACCTATTGTGAGTTTGAAATCTCTAGTTTTATTTTTACCGCAAACGCGATTAAAACAAGAAAAAGGTATTTAAGCGACTTTCCAGTACTTTGCGCAATTTAATTGAGACTTTTAGGTAAAAATAGACACTTGGGTGTTACGTAACGTTTAGGGGGAGGGAGGTGCAAAAAAATGTTACGGAGCATTGCATTGCATTCATATGACATATGTCCTATATGACATATGAATGTCCTGTCTCACAAAAACACTCCACCTTCCATTCCATGATACATCGCTTAGTAAATGTCCCAATGTCTAATAATAATTTCCTTTCTGAACTTTCTATAATAAAACAAATTGCTATAAATAACGGATATGAACCAAAATTAATTGATAACATCCTAAATAAAAAACTTAGCAAAATTTCAAAAAATAAATATCTATACAATTCTAATAATATTATTGATAAAGAATGGCGTAAAATTTTGTATATTAATAATTTTTCAGTTCAATGTTGCAAAAATTTCCCTTCTAATATTAAACCAGCGTTTTATACAAGAAATAATATCGGTAATTTTTTGAGAAATACTAAAGATAAAGACCATAAATTGACTAATTCCGGAATATATAAACTCAAATGCAATGATTGTCCCTCATTTTATATTGGAAAAACAACTCGTAATTTTGAAATCAGAATCAAAGAACATTTAAGGTGTCTTAATAATAATAATTTTCTGAGTTCGCTAACCATATCCTTGAAAATAACCATAGTTTTGAAAAAAACACAGGGATAAATATTCTTCATATTAATCATAAAGGAAAACGTTTAGATAACTTAGAAGCTTTGGAAATTAAAAAATCCCTTAAAAATAATGAATCTATTATCAACAAACAAAAAATATTGTCATATAGCCCAATCATGGATTTGTTCCCCTACCCACCCACTCTACACTAATACCTACCCACCCAATCTACATTATTAACTAACAACGGCTCCACCCCTACCATAATAAAACATTCACAATCAAAGAACATTTAAGGTGTCTTAATAATAATAATTTTCTGAGTTCGCTAACCATATCCTTGAAAATAACCATAGTTTTGAAAAAAAACACAGGGATAAATATTCTTCATATTAATCATAAAGGAAAACGTTTAGATAACTTAGAAGCTTTGGAAATTAAAAAATCCCTTAAAAATAATGAATCTATTATCAACAAACAAAAAATATTGTCATATAGCCCAATCATGGATTTGTTCCCCTACCCACCCACTCTACACTAATACCTACCCACCCAATCTACATTATTAACTAACAACGGCTCCACCCCTACCATAATAAAACATTGTTCTAAACTGTCAAATTAGTATAAGCTTTCCCTGACGAAGGAACGTTTGTTCCGAAACCGGTTGGATTTGCACATTTTATAAGTGGTTTATACAAAGTTGCATTGTTTCATTTTATTATTTTAGGAAAATAATGTTCTAAATTACCCCAGGGTTATTAATATTTGTTTATATTAATAACTCAAATTATTTTACTGGCTACTAACAGTTTCACTTTTTCTCCGATTAGTTAAACTTTCGAACGATAGGGGGATCATGATCGATTTCCTTCACTTCTTGGATTCGACTAGACTAATGGGCCGTTTTCTGAGTAATTCCAAAATACCCACGAGATGGCAGCACGGTGTTTAGCGGTCCTCCTGTCATCTAATCTGTGAACCAAATCTATGGACTGACACACTGACGTCTTTCAACGATCTGTCATTTCGATAGCTATTTGCAATTTGTTTTCCGACAAGTTTAGCCAAACCAAGTTTGCTCGATTTGTAAGTAAGATGCTGCTCTGAGCCACAGACCATGCTGCTCAACGGCCTCAACACTAAGCAGGCTCTCAACGACGATGGGCTCCTTATCGTAGCGCTGGTTCTGCCATTCAAACCATACGTTGAATGTAATGGGCATATTAGACCATTCAATTCTGCTGCGATTGGTTCGTTTGTCCTTCGTGCGCATGCGCGAATGCGGCGTTGCATGCGCGCGCAGCATTGTCCGCGCATATTGAATTGTCAAACTGTGACTGTTTATTTTGTAGTGAGTTGTCAACATAGAAAATGGTTTTTAAATGGAGGGAAGTGCATACGCCTCTCATTAACTCGTTAATTAAATGATCACACATTAACTTAATTCCCGCGCGCACGACCTGTTTCGAAGACATTCTAAAATCTATGACAGAAATGTGATTGAATGGTCCACTTCTGTCAAGTACGTGTAAACAGTACACCCTTTCAATTATACGCCGTTCAACCAAATGGCATCAATGTGGTTGACGTGTGTAATTTCGCCATAATGGGCATATTAGACCATTCAATTCTGCTGCGCAATTAGGTTGTAGATACCAAATTGCACCGTGTAAACAAGACATTGCATGTTTCCATGTCATTGCGCGTCATCTTTCCACCGCATTGAAAATATTCAACTTGTTTAATATTTTCAATGCGATTGGTTCGTTTGTCCTTCGTGCGCATGCGCGAATGCGGCGTTGCATGCGCGCGCAGCACTGTCCGCGCATATTGAATTGTCAAACTGTGACTGTTTATTTTGTAGTGAGTTGTCAACATAGAAAATGGTTTTTAAATGGAGGGAAGTGCATACGCCTCTCATTAACTCGTTAATTAAATGATCACACATTAACTTAATTCCCGCGCGCACGACCTGTTTCGAAGACATTCTAAAATCTATGACAGAAATGTGATTGAATGGTCCACTTCTGTCAAGTACGTGTAAACAGTACACCCTTTCAATTATACGCCGTTCAACCAAATGGCATCAATGTGGTTGACGTGTGTAATTTCGCCATAAGATATGGATTTTATTATACCTCTAATACTTTAACCAGGGATGTAACCGGTCTTTTAAATGTGATTAATTTTAAGTAAGTGGTTCTATGGCACCCCCAATCAGGGTATGTTGTGAGGCTGAACTGAATGGGGGAGGAAAGAATATGGGAAATGTGGGGGCTGGGAAATGCCTGGCTATTCACACCTGGTCACCTAACACAACTATTGCCATTTCAAGCAATGTATCGCTTCTAAATGGTGGTTTTTCACCGGCTGTTTAAGGAAGGGCCTTAAAAGAATGGAATTTTAATAAAGATCTTGAAAAGACCACTATTAAATAAGGGAGGAGAGGGAAATACTCCTAGTATGTAGGGAAATATTGCATGAGAACAAGTCGAATGCTGCTGTCATCTACTGTGGATGGATGTTCCGCTCTTGTCCGGCGAATTTCTTGATGGTGAACCGATACCAAAGGGATCTCATCAATTTATTAACATTATCTGTTATGTGTATTACCTAGATCTGAATAACCAGTTACCAATTTCCTCCAGACTCAAAAGCTGCTGTTTTGTTACTCTTAATTTTTCATTATTGTTGACATAGGTAAAAGCAAAGCTTAAATCTCAAAGCATAAAGCTCGAGGCAAAAATCTAATCGCTTAACACTCAAAGCACAATCTTTAATTTCTCCTAACTATATCTAGGCCATTGCACTGGTCGTCTTCTCTCGGATTCCTTGTACTATTCAATTATAATTTTCAGACGAATCTGACCACATGACGAAGGAGCGTCTGCCCATCCGAGGCCACACATTCAAGGAGCACGTGGAATCCTTCACCGGCTACTGCGCTACTACCGTGGGCTCCAGGTCATGCAGTGGTCACGCTTGTCCTACCTCTGCGAGGGGGACTTCAACCAGTCCTACTGGTTGAACGACTCTACCTTCATCATCAAAAAGGACCCAAATTTCCCCGAAACCACGGCTGAATAGAAGTTTTAATAGGTTTACTTATATTACCTCTTATCACCTTTTAATTTTGATATCTCTCATCTGTGAAATAGATTATATTTATATTTCTATTGAATGTTTACAAATAAAATATTAGCATAGGAAAAATCAATTTTTTATCAAGTAAATTCTACAAATAAATGTTAATTAATATTATATAGTATGGAGGTTGGGAGATTTCTACACTAGTTGCATATTTAATTTGATAATCTTATTTTATTTTTTTTAACAGGTTGACTGTTCACAAAGTTGCTCACGCGTTGACCGACGCTACCACAACTATATAATATTAGGACGTAAAAAAAAAATTAAAAAATGCCAAAACAATAAATAATTTATGCATAATGTTAATTATTTGTTGTACTGATATGTTCTTCTATGTGTATAATGTTTATAAATGTTTTACGACACATTTATATTATGTCTGTAATCTTGTTCTTTTCATATTGACCTCGAGAAATAAAAGAAAGTTTTTTTTATTTATTTATATATTTGTTAAATTATTTTGTGTTATTTTGTACAACTAAACAACAATCTTTTTTAACCATGGCAGTAGATGTCGTGCAAGGCCGCAGAAAACCATGACAAAACTGGAGCGACACTCAGTCTTTATTTTAATAAAAGAAATATAATAATGATCTTTTAGTTATTTGTTTTTGGGGTGTTATGCCGTGTTGCGCTACCTCCTTCTTTAGCCAACTTTTCGGAAAGCGTTGCAGTGTCCACCATCAGGGCACCCTGATGATGGACACTGCAACGCTGTCCGAAACGTTGGCTAAAGAAGGAGGTAGCGCAACACGGCATAACACCCCAAAAACAAATAACGAAAATACTTTTGGCCGTGAAAATCTTAAAACGTATCATAATAATGATCGTTTATTTCAGAATGTTGTGCAATGCAATCAATACATTCCATATTTTTAAATAGTTCAAACATTGACAAAATAACAATGTATTCATACACAGAATGGAACACAAAATAAATGAAAAATATAGTATATAATAATAAATCCGAAAAAATATGCAAATATCCATTCATGGGGGATATTTGACAGGCTCCCATTTCCAGAAGGGCATCAGCGGGGACTCCATCCAGGCAACCATGGCAGTGATGATGGTATTCTTCGACTGGCATAGTCTGCGCCATAAGCTTTCCCTTGGTTTTGGTTTTGTAGAATTCAAATATATTTTTTCACGTAGGTATCAGACGCCTTTCCTGTCAGTTTCTTAATTCTATATTACCTACTTCTACTTTTATCCAGGGACATATTGAAGGAACTACACCTTTCAGTAGCTTTTGCCTGTACAGTACATCTGAAAATAAAATTAGGCTCAAACTTCCATACTTACATGATATAAAATACAAAACGGTCTACGTTAAGAAATAATAATAATTAGATTTTTTTCTTAAAACACTCTTACTGAAAATTAAATTACAATCACGAGATATACAGACATGGGACGAGAAATGCAAAGCAAATTAGATTGCCAACAAAGAAGAATCACCCGCCTATAAATCTCGTGCCAGAAAGTTTGATAACCGAGTAATAAAATTATTGCAATAATTGAAAATGTTTACTTAATATAAAAAAGGAAATAAGATATTATGTCTACCATAATTATTTGTTAGTTGTGGTTGACTACACTTGTATTTAAAGGTACGTTGGTCAAATAATGTCAACTGCGAAAGAAGGCAAAACATTGTGTATAAAATTTTGTGCATTCTATGTCAAATGTTTCTTTACGTGTTCATTATACTATACAAGTACTATCTGTATTATATTGGGGATTCAATTATAGTAAGATATTAATTGAATGAGTCATGTACTTACTGTTATGGTTGATATTATTGAATACATAATCTGTGTCCCTGAAATGAGCTTTACAGACAACAGAATCAGGAGTCGGTGCCCATTTGAAATGAACCTAATTGAATGAATCCATTGCGCTTTCAAGTCTTTCAATCTTTGGGAAACTCGTGCCCAACCCTATTCTACACATTGGAACACTACAACAGGTTGACGGCATTATTATAATATTTAAAAACACTTAATTGCGTCAAACGGCCTAAAAAATGTATGGGATCTGACAGTTAAATAAAATAGTTGGACCGCTAGGACTATTAGCGAACCTAGCGGCCAAAATCGTGCGAAAACGGCCCATAGGATAGGACTAATTGGATGTGAATCTGACAGTCAACAAGTGGATTTTAAAGTATAATGGAAATTGTTTAATCGGCGGGTTTTTTCAAGTTAATATAAATAGTGAACGATAGTTTCCTTTAAATCTCAGCCGGTACAAGGTTATCGCGACTGGAGAATCTTTATTTTACGGGTATTCGAGTGTAGAATCCCGTTGTGCTACAATGGCGGTTTGATCGACAAATTTAATCATAATCTTCGATTATATACACCATCCGTCATTCGGCGAGATGTATCACCAATAATACAACGGCACACAACCCGTCCGCCTTTTCCACACCATATATTTCCAACCTGATGGGACCTGAACCATATAATGGAGGATGCCCAGGGCATGGCGTTCCCGTACTCCACAACTACCCAAGATGGATGGAGAAGATCGAGTAACCTGGCGATGATGCAAAAGTGAGGGAGGAACGGTCCCCTCGCTTTGCATCTGGATTCGACGCAGCCACGTTATAGGTTTTTAGCTAGGATGTAGATGTAGTATGGTCCACAGGTATGATTAATATTTCAATATATAAATCTTGTTATACATCCATTCTTTTATTTTATATTTCCAAGCTTCACAACATTGAATAAAATAACAGTGCCCACGCTCTGATGGGAGTTTTTCATGCCTACCGACACAGTCCAGCATATCTCGTACCCACGAGATTTGGCGTCCAAGATCCCATGGGATTAAAGCTGATAACTGTGTACCTTTATGTATAACCCTGTAACTATAACATTTAATACACCCACTCAATAAGAGGTGTAAATGTCATTATAACGTGACCACAAAGTAGGTACAAATCACAACACAACCATCCAGTGTCATTACCCATTCAACATCATTACCCTGATATATTAAATACTCTAACGAAATAACCCTTATTAAAACCCAACCTCAAGCCCTACTTCAATCCATTCATTTATTACAATTGTGATTGACGGGAACTCGCGAAGGAAATTATCACCTATCGATTGTTGAAAAAGCTGTTATTCTGTTAGTGTTTTTAAAAGTGTATTAATTTCGAGGATAACAATTTTTTTTACATATTGGACTAGCTAGAAATGTTTTTTTATATTTTAGGAAGTCAAAATTGTGTTTTGAATTTCTCAAAAAAAAATAATGGGGGGGGGGGGGGCGGGGTGACACCGCGTTTTCCGCCCCGGGTGCCACCCATGCTAGCTACGCCACTGATCCAATGGACTGGTAAGCTTAATAAATGTACCTACTCGAAAAGTGGACAGCACTGAAAGTTGCATAGATCATATAATGAGTAAAACAAAAGATATTACTCAAACTATTGTGTTTAACTCAACTATAACAGATCACTATACAACTTACTATACTTTCAATAAAAATAAACAAGTCAAATAAAATCAAGAAAAGACCACAATAATAGAAAAAACTGAAATAAACTGGAATGTCATTAAACATAATCTACAGTGTATATACAAGTATGAACAATGCAAATGATGCATGGGATTTCTTCGTAGAACTCTTTCAGAATAATATTCTCTCTAATACCACAAAAATTATTAAGAAAATCTCACTAAAAAATGTACACATTAAACCATGGATTACAGAATGTTATAAACTGCATAAGAAAAAGTGACGAGTTACACAAGAAACTAAAAAGAAATCCATACTATACACACATTTTAAGATTCTACAAAAGATACAGAAACATTTGCAAAAAAGTTATTACGTATACAAAAGAAACCTACTACAAAAAAAAATGTAGATTGTCAACAAAATCCCCGAAAAATGTGGCAAATAATTAATGAAATAACCAGTTCTAAATCTGCTACCATGACATCAATTGACGTGCTGAATATAAATAATGTCCCAAGGACATACGCTGATAATCCTGACCAAATTCTTGAATACGTCAATAAATTTTTCATAAATATAGGATCAAATCTAGCAAAGCAAGCTACACAATGTAATGACGCTATACTAATAAATGAATCCCCTGAACAAGGAAAGGAACTCGAGTTTAAGCAAATTACAGCTGATGATATCGAAAACACAATTTCTTCTCTAAAATCAATTTTTTCTTCAGTGAAGGACTTAATCACAACCAATGCAATAAAATATCTCTGCAAAGAACTTATCGTACCTCTTACATACTTAGTTAACCTTTCTATAACTGAAAGCATAATCCCTACGGCTCTCAAAAAAGCTACTGTTATACCAATTATTAAACAAGGATGTAAAAATGATATAAACAATTACCGAACAATAAGCCTACTCAACACATTTTCAAAAATATTGGAGAGAATATTAAAAAAACAACTCTTATCCTACTAAGAAGACAATAAAATATTATCGGAAACACAGTATGGTTTTAGGGAGAACTTAAATACTAGTGACGCCATAGAAAAAATTACAGATATGATCACTAAAAGTTAAGACAGTGGAGAAAAAACTTTGGCAATCTTCATAGACTCTTACAAAAGGCTTTTGATACAATGGACCACAAAATACTTTTTGCTAAACTTACAAAAGTAGGTATGACAAATACAACACTAAACGTGCTAAAAAGCTATATGATGGAGCGTACACAGAGCGTTCAAATTAACACTCCCGGATCCACGATGCGATTATAGTTTACAACGCTCTTTAAAACATCAATAACTCCTGAAAGGCTTCAATCATTATATCAACATTTTAGGTATTCCTAAAAAATATATTTTTGAATCCGTAAAAAATATTTAAAAAATTGTGTCGATTATGTATAAAATAATAAAAAATGTTTTCCTAAAAGTCGACACATTTCTATGTCAGATGAGACAACAAATTTTAAATTTCTATGGGAATAACAGAGAAGACAAAACATTAATTCATTCCAACCTCATTAACCTACGTCCAATATAACGATCTCCTTTTAGTTATGTATGACAAAAAGAGATGTAAAATAAAACGTCAAAACCTTTTGCCTACCTGTAGAGATTATTTTACTTCTCAAAGTTGACATCATAATACGTTTGTCGTCGCTTTCTAAAGCATTAATTTGAAATGTCTGAAAACAGAGATGACAATATTAATTATGTTGCTGCAAAAAAACTTGGGTTGCTTGACATTTCGTTTTCATTAGAAAAAGAGCCACAAAAAAAATAAGGAACCACATCGGAAGGTTCGGCCAACCGACCACCTGATCCTCAAACCAGAGTCATTTTTTAATCCCTTTCTGCGTATTTCCTTAAAATTAACGACAAAATGTTACGATTGTAGACAATCAGATGACGGGGGATGTTTTTTGTTTAGTTTTATGGGTTTTGGGTTATTTGCAGGGTCATGCCACATTAGTTCAGAAGTAATAAATGTTTAATTAATTTCATTTTATTTTTATCAAATAATCTCTTCGTGGAAGACTTGATTAAGACAATGAAAATGCAGTGCTTTTTTTACAATAGCTCCACACAGGAGGCCCTGAGGAAAATAATTCCCCTCAGGGCCTATGTCATCCTTGGGGATGATGTGTGGAAAGTCATTTTAGGAAAGGAAGGTTAGGAAGTTCTGAGAAGGAAAAGGATATAAGGGGTGGGTAAGAATCTGGGTGTCATTGTGTCCAGGAGTGACGGACGTATGAATCCATCTCTTTCACTGTGGTTTAAGGCGATGTTCCGAGAGAGTACAGCTGGAGAAGTCAAAGGGACTCCCTCAACCATTCTCTCCCGATCCGGCTTGCCATGCAGTTGGTAGGCAGATGCATCCGCCGCCAAAACCTGGTCAAATCTCTACACACGAACCCGGGCACCCCTACTAAGTCACGAAACGTAGCTAACTACTTGGAATGACCTTTGGCAGAAGTGTTGGTTATCCAATAAATGCTTCCCGGGGCGACGGCAAATTGAAAATTAAGGCATTGAACTGGCAAAGGAAGAATATTTGTTGAAATGCTCTATAAATGAGATTGCTGATATATGTGTGTTGTAAAACCATATAGTTAGATTATAGGTAGAGCCATGTTAATTTGTGGAGATCTGGAAGGGATATATAAGGCCGATAAAAATTATAATAATTTCCAACTTCTTATAGCGCCGTTTAGTGATAAAGTCACGACAAGTGTACTTGATGGATGGGATTAAAAGGTACACTTATTAAAGAGCACGTTTGAATGTATCTCTTACCACGCGGTAGTCCTCCGATAGAGTGCACCGTAACGCAACCAAGCATTAATTTAATCAGATTTATCTGGACGAGTATTAGACGGTTTAAGAATGCGAATGAAGCAAGGAGTATTTGTCGAGATAGAGGGTTTTGGTGGTATATTCTCTCTGCTGCATGATGTAGTTTCGGAATCGAAGACAATACTTCATACAAAATACGATTGTAAACATTACTGCACCACCATAAAACTCTTTTGTGAGGGACGGGTGCAATATTTAGAATCTTACCTACCTATTTTATTACAAAAACTACCCCCATAAAATAACTATTTTAAAAAGGGACTTTCTTTCTATTGAAACAGTAGCAAAGTGACGTCCATACAAATGATTATTACATGGAAGGAAGTAGCAATAAATATAAATGGTTAGGTTTCAATGAATTAAATCTATCCTTGCAATGAATGTTAGGATTTTGAGAATTTTTTTTTTATAGATTTTTTTTTTTACTATTTTAGAACGCTTACTGTCTTTGTTTAACTTGCTATTTCGATCATCTTCTAAAATGCATATTTTTCATAATAACGGCACGCCGCCGCCCCGGAAACCGTTTATTAGACAACAACGACGACCTCCGTAGTCCAGTGGGTAAGACTCTTGACTCACAATCCGGAGGCCACGGGTTCGAACCCGGCATGCGCAAATAAATATTTTTTTGATTTATTTGTGTTATTTCACAATTAATTCATTTAAAATAATATATAGTATATTTGCGGCATGTTCCAGAGTGGAAGATACTATCAGTATCGCCCTGGTGTAAGACCACCATTCAGAATTGAAACGTTGCTTGAAAATGGCTTTAGCCGTGTTTGGTGACCAGATCTGAATAGCCAGGTACTTCCCAACCTTCCTCTTCCCCACCTCCTTCCCGTCCCCACTACCCTCAGCCTCACAACATACCCCAATTGGGGATGCCATAGTCTCACTGGCTCCAGACAGGAGCAGTTGAGATTCTTGTGCGGTATTCACTGTAAAAAAAAAAAAAAACACTTCTGTCATAAGTGACCTCAAGTAATTTGTTACGTTTGATGACTTAGCAGGGGTGCCCAGGTTCATGGGTTAGGTTTGGTTCGGGATCTTGACGGCGCGTACGTCTGCCTACCAACTGGCTCTGCGTGGCTGGCCGGATCGGGAGAGACTGGTTGAGGGAGACCTTTTCACCTCTTCACCAGGAAGACCTCTCCCCAAAGATGACATAAGCCCTGAATTGAATTATTTTCCTCAGGGCCTCATGTGTGAAGCTAATGTAAAAAAAACTGTTTGTCTGCACTACAGTATCCACAGCTAAAGTTCTTATAGTTTCGTATAGTACTAGATGGCGCGTGGTCGCCATTTTACAATTTAATGTAGATTTAATATAGACGAATGCATTACATAATAGGTAGGTAAATACATATAATAACAAAGTCTTTTCTTTTCAAAGTTTTGCTTTTTTGTAAAAATCTCTTACATCTACATTTTTACTTATATTTTGTTATGTTAAACACGTCGGATTAATGTTTAAATAAGAATTTACCTAATTGGTTTATGTCGTTATGTTCCTGTCAAATAAATCTTTTTTATTTGCTATGTAAACTATTTCCATTTCAAAAGTAAATTTTAATCTAAAGGTTATCTCCAAATTTTCTGAAAAATGTTAAAACATACGAGTATTAAAAAAATACTAGTATGCAGTTCACACCGGTACAAGCGAAACCTTCAGAAAAATGAGTCGGAAGGCTACAAAGCACCACATAAAGAGGAGACCGAATATTCTAACCCATTCTCTATAAATGCTATAGATGCATGTGTTTGTCTCTTTGTAGTGTCGCTTTTTCGTTTCATCCAGTTTCAAATCACAACGGTGCTAAAGAAGTTTTCACTTCAAAGTAATTATAAAATTATTTTTGTTCGTGGTTTGCTTATTGTTTCTTTTTAGTGTCGCTTTTTCGTTTCATCCAGTTTCAAATCACAACGGTGCTAAAGAAGTGTTCACTTCAAAGTAATTATAACATTATTTTTTCTTGGTTTGCTTATTGTTTTTTTTTGTGTCGCTTTTTCGTTTCATCCAGTTTTAAATCACAACGGTGCTAAAGAAGTTTATCACTTCAAAATTATTATAAAATTATTTTTTTCGTGGTTTGCTTATTGTTTCTTTTAGTTTCGCTTTTTTGTTTCAGTTTAAAATCACAACGGTGGAAAAGAAGTTTTCACTTCAAAGTAATTATAACATAATTTTTTTCGTGGTTTGCTTACTGTTTTTTTTAGTGTCGCTTTTTCTTTTCATCCAATTTCAAATCACAACAGTGCTTAAGAAGTTTTTCACTTCAAAACAATTATTATAGTTTTTTTTTTCGTGGTTTGCTTTTGCGTAAAACTGTAAAAAATTACAATTCGGGTGTTCTTTAAGTATTGTATTTTTCTTGTAATCTATTTCTCTACGCAACTAGCGTTAAAACCATTCAATCTGGTATTAACTTAGATCAGCAAACATAAAAAGCTCTTTACGATAAAGTATTTTTTGTAAATGTATTTAAAAATGATAGTAGGTCGGTGTCAGCCCTTACTAGTACCTAGCGCATTCCACATGTGGCTTTCTGAAACAATGGTGCTATTCTGAGGGCTAACGTGACCCTAGGCGGTCGCTGTCACAGCCGGCCCGCCTTGTTGGGCGTTTCAAATAATATTTGATTATTTATTATGAATGATTATTTTTTAATATTTCAGTTTTAGGGCACAAAATCAATATTTTTTTCTTACAATAAATTAATATAAGCTAAATAAAAAATATTCACAACAATATTTTTACAAAAAACCCGAAAAAATTTCCAAATCCCATAGAGTAACGCTGTGTTACAAGACGGTTTGTCGAGGGTATTTTTAGCATGGTATGGGAAAGGTTAATAAGAGAAAAAGCGAACCTCTCCTAATCAACCATAGCGTACCGCAAGGAAGCGTACTAGGACCAATATTGTTTTTGATATACATCAATGATACCTGTAACCTAGGATCAAGAGGAAAAATTATTAGTTTTGCTGATGACACAGTAATTTTATTTAACGAAAAATATTGGATAAATACTTACAAAGAAGCGGAACACGGGCTTAGTCTCCTGCAAACCTGGCTTAAAAGAAACTCCCTCTCGCTTAACGTTAATAAAACAAAATATCTTCCATTTTCTATAACAGCCAGAGGGCAGCCGTCAGAGGGCTTACATCTCAAATTACACACATGCCAAGGAATTTATCAACAAAATCAAGGCTTATCATGCCTCTGTCCCACTATAGCACACTCCAAAAGCATCAAATATCTTGGAATTGAAATTGTTGATAATCTCCGATGGAACTCACAAATTGACGTAAATCCAAAAAAACTAACCAGGTACATATACTTCTTTATATAATCTCTATCCGTAATATCCTCAACAGAAACGATATTAAAAAAGTATACAATGCTTTGTGTCAATCACAAATAGAGTACGGTATAACTGGATGGGGGTCTGCCTTGAGCACTCACACAGAGCGACTCAATATAGCCCAAAAACGAGTACTAAAGAAAATACTGAAAGTTGCGCTTAGAACTCCGACGGAAGAAATATTTAATAACTTTCAAGTCTTCAATGTACAGAAACTTTATTCAAAAAATATTTTATTTAAACTGAAAAAAAAACATATATGTATAATCCACTGCCCAACATAAATACTCAACCAGGGCAGTAAGCAATAACATCCTGGTTACTCCCAGTTTGAACACATCTTTTGGACAGAGAAATAATAAATTCCATGCTATGAAATTATACAATGTTCTACCAGATCAAATCAAAAATATAAAGGAAATGAATATAATTAAAACAAAAGTATAAACATGGCTGAGAGATCAAAGTGATAATAAAATTACAAACATCCATGACAATCCATAACCAAATACAAATATTTAAAAAAAACTACAGGCCACCCCAGAACAGGAAATCCTAGTGAGGAGGTCTGTGAAAAAAAATGAATCTATACTTATACTATAGATTATACATACATGTACAAACCTTGCTATTGAAACTAATAAATAAAAATAATAAAAAAAAAAAAACAAAAAAATAAAAAACATTTATCCGACGTGTTTATCATAACAAAACATAAGTAAAAAGGTAGATGTAAAAGATTTTTACAAAAAAGCAAAACAAAAACTTTGTTATTATATTTACCTACATATTATGTAATGCATTCGTCTATAGTAAATCTACATTAAATCGTAAAATGGCGACCACACGTCATCTAGTACTATGCGAAACTTTAAGAAATTAAGCTGTGGATACTGTAGTGCAGACATACAGTATTTTTTTTACATTAGCTTCACACATAAGGCCCTGAGGAAAATAATTCGTTTCAGGGCCTATGTCATCTTTGGGGAAAGGTCTTCCTGCTGGAGAGGTCAAAAGGTCTCCCTCAACCAGTCTCTCCCGACCCGGCAAGCCACGCAGAGTCAGTTGGTAGGCAGACGTACCGCCGCCAATATCCGGAACCAAACCTACCCCGTGAACCTGGGCACCTCTGCTAAGTCATCAAACGTAACAAACTACTTAAAGACACTTATGGCAGAAGTGTTGGTTGTCCAAGTAATAGTTTCCGGGGCGGCGGCTAAACATGTGCATTTTAGAAGTTGATCGAAATAGCAAGTTAAACATTGACAGTGAGCGTTCTAAAAAAGTAAAAAAAAAAATAATTCTATAAAAAAATATTCTACAAATCCTAACATTCATTGCAAAGTATACCTTTAATTCATTGAAACCTAACCATTTATGTTTAATGCTACTTCCTTCCATGTAATAATCATTTGTAAAAACGTCACTTTTTCTACTGTTTCAATTTGAAAGAAAGTCCCTTTTTAAAATAATTATTTAATGGGGGTAGTTTTAGTAATAAAATAGGTAGATTAGATTCTAAATATTGCACCTGACCCTCACAAAAGAGTTTTAAGATGGTGCAGTAATGTTAACAATCGTATTTTGGATGAAGTATTGTCTTCGATACCAAAACTACATCATGCAGCAGATAGGATATACCACCAAAACCCTCTATCTCGACAAATACTCCTTGCTTCATTCGAATTCTTAAATCGTCTAATACTCGTCCAGATAAATCTGAATAAATAGATGCTTGGTTGCGTTACGGTGCGCTCTATCGGAGGACTACCGCGAGGTAAGAGATACATTCGAACGTGCTCTTTTTAAAGAGATTTATCTGTATATTTCTATTATCTCTTGGCGTGGTCCGACTGAAAGTATTTGATTCACTTGACCATGCCATGACTTCCTCGGCTATTATTCACTTCGCGTCATATCTTCCTTTTTGAATGCCCTAACTAAATAAGCGTACCTTTAAATCCCATCCATCGAGTACACTTGACGTGACTTTATCACTAAACGGCGTTATGAAAAGGTGGAAGTTATTATAATTTTTATCGGCCTTGTATCCCTTCCAGATCTCCACAAATTAACATGGCTCTACCCAGTGGCGGATTATCCCTAAGGCAAAGTAGGCACGTGCCTAGGGGCGCGAGGTTACGAAGGGGCGCCGATTTTTAAACAAAAAAAATCCCAGAGAGGAAAGACCAGCAAACAACTCAGTATCACACACACTTCTTGCTTCATTCGCATTCATAAATCGTCTTACGGTTGCGTTGCGGTGCACAGTACTGGAGGAATACTGCGGGTTGGAGATACTTTCAAACGTGCGCTCTTTAGAATGATTTGTCGGTACATGGTCGATGTAATGTCTCTCGGCGTGGTCCAAATTTATTTACAACTTTATTTAAATACAAATTCTGAAAAGAGAGATTTATAAATCCACCGTATGATTCTTAGAGGAGAAAAACCTATTTCATGTCTGGATTGTAACTATTCGTGTTCGGAAAAAGGATATCTAAGAAGTCACTCGAGGACTCAGAGTGGAGAAAAACCTTTTAAATGTTCCGACTGCAACTGTTCATGTACTACGAAGAGAAATCTAAAATGGAGAAAAATCTTTTCCATGTCCTGACTGCAACTATTCTTCTTCTGGAAAAAATAACTTAAACGGCACTTGTGACTTACAGTGATGAAAAACCTTTTTCATATCCCGACTGCGACTATTCATGTGCTACAAAACGGTATCTGTATCTGTACTGTAAAGGAAATTCTTAGAAATCATTTGCAGAATTATAGTGATATACAACCTTTTACATGTTTCTACTGCGACTTTTCATGTTCTTCAAAGAAGGACCAAACAATCACACGTTTACCCACAGCGGACATAAACCTAACCGGACCTTTTTCTTGTCCCGAATGCAGTTGTTCAAGTTCTCGAAAGGGATATTTAAAATTCCACAGCGTGATTAACAGTGGAGAAAAACATTTTTCATGCTCTGAGTGTAACTATGCACCTACTACGGAGAAAAAACCTAAAAATATCACACGTTTTCCCATAGTGGATAAAAACCTTTTTTGAAAATTACAACAAAAACGTGACATATTTATTCACAGAGGAGAAAAACCTTTTTCGTGTCCCGACTGCAAATAATCATGCTCTCAAAAGGGACGTCTAAGAACGCACTCGCTGATTCACAATTGAGAGAAACCTTTTTTGTGTCCTGACTGCAACTATTCATGATTTCCAATGGGAAGTCTTTTGCATCATGTGTTTATCCAAAGTGGGAAAAAACCCCTTTCATGTCCTGACTGCAACTATTCATGTGCTACGAAAGGATATCTAAAAATTCACATATTTACCCACACTGAAGAAAAACCTTGATCAGTAAATTTTTACATTAAACGTACGTTTTTAAGGAATTTGATCAATTCTGAAGAAGTTCAAAATAGTTCTTGTTTGTTAGTAACGATATATTCTGGTGATTTAGAAAACTGGTTGGTTGATGAATGTATCAATCTACGTTCTTATTTAACAGCGATAGCCCGAGATGGAGGACTGTTCCTAACAACCAAAGCGATTTTTTAGGATCTAAGAAATAAATAACTCGAAATAATTTACCCAAACATTGACATAGCCTTACGAATGTGGTATCGACGGCAGTTCGCAATTGCATTGGTGAGCGGAGTTTTTCCTGTCTAAGGAAAGAAAAAAATTATCTTCGCTTTTCCATGACAGATGAGAGATTAAATTCGTGAGCAATACTTAGCATTGAATCAAACTTTTTACTATGTTTAAACTATGACGACGTTATTATCAACTTTGCAAGACAAAAATGTAAAAACAGAAATGTTGGTGTGATTAGTAAATACCAATTTTTAATTAACTTATTCATAACTTTATTTTTTTTTATTTATAAATTATTTAAATTGTTTTATTAATTATCCCTACTTATATTATAACTTCGAAAATATGTATGTGTGTGTGTATAGATATATGTTACTTCTTCATGAAAAAAAATCGATTGCGATGAAACATGTTATGTAAAAAAAAAATAGCCGCTAGAAGGGCGCCGATGAAGTGCTTGCCAAGGGCGCTCTCACTACGTAATCCGCCTCTGGCTCTACCTATAATGTAACTATATGGTTTTACAACATCAGGAATCTCATGTATAGAGCATGTCAACAATTATTCTTCCTTTGCCAGTTCAATGCCTTACTTTTTAAATTGGGCGGCGGGTATGGGTGCCGCCGCCCCGAAAACCACTTATTGGATAACCAACACTTCTGCCAAAGGTCACCCCAAGTAGTTAGCTACATTTCGTGACTTAATAGGGATGCCCGGGTTCGTGGGTAGAGATTTGTCCAGGTTTTGGCGGCGGATGCATCTGCCTACCAACTGCATGGCAAGCCGGATCGGGAGAGAATGTTTGAGGGAGTCCCTGTGACTTCTCCAGCTGTACTCTCTCGGAAAATCGCCTTAAACCACAGTGAAAGAGATGGATTCATACGTCCGTCACTCCTGGACACAATGACACCCAGATTCTTACCCACATCTTATATCCTTTTCCTTCTCAGAACTTCCTAACCTTCCTTTCCTAAAATGACTTTCCACACATCATTACCAAGGATGAAATAGGCCCTGAGGGGAATTATTTTCCTCAGGGCCTCCTGTGTGGAGCTATTGTAAAAAAAGCACTGCATTTTCATTGTCTTGATCAAGTCTTCCACGAAGAGATTATTTGATAAAAATAAAATTAAGTTAAATAAACATTTATTACTTCTGAACCAATATGGCATGACCCTGCAAATAACCCAAAACCCATAAAACTAAACAAAAAACATCCCCCGTCATCTGATTGTCTACAATCATAACATTTTGTCGTTAATTTTAAGGAAATACGCAGAAAGGGATTAAAAAATGACTCTGGTTTGAGGATCAGGTGGTCGGTCGGCCGAACCTTCCGATGTGGTTCCTTATTTTTTGTGGCTCTTTTTTTAAAACGGAATGTCTGCAACCCAAGTTTTTTTGCAGCAAGATACATAATTAATATTGTCATCTCTGTTTTCACACATTTCAAATTAATGCACGAGAAAGCGACGACAAACGTATTATGATGTCAACGTTGAGAAGTAAAATAGTCTCTACAGAACGTCGCTTGAAATCGGAAAACCCGAACGGTTCCCTGACAATTCAATAACAAAAATGGATTTAAGGTATTGGACGCCACACTATTACAAACATCTGTAAAATAATTCACACAAAGACAGAAATAACTATTCACGTACGAACTAACCCATATAAAAATAATTAAAATAATAGAATCCTGTCAAATCTAACTCCATGTATAGATTAGACAAGATTTACTTTTAGACAGAATTTATTTCATCTCCTCCAACAATTATAAGATAACTCTCTTTAAATGATTTACCGACCTTTCCAATCCCCTTTCTGTTTTAATTTCGATTCAAATTAATATGTATGTTACCTTAAAATACTATTGTAACTAAGTTATTAATTTATATACTTGTAAGCCTGTCTCGACACAGGTATATCCTAGTGAGACAGGCATAAAACAAACCCAATGTACATATAATCTTTTATAGATAAAAAAATAATTCAATACACTACAATCCTCAAATTGTATTATTTTAAATAATGGAGACAATATTAGCGAAACTTAATCGAAAATTCGAAACAGAAAAATCATGGAAAAAGATACGGTCAAATCTAGGACTCGAACCTGAACCTGAACCGCACCTGCCGAGTGGAGCTAAAGCAATTTAGCGAATATTCTCCTTTTTCCGATTCGGTCTTCTCTGATTTTTCTGTTTCGGGGGTTTTAATAAGTTTCGCTAGTATTGTCTTCATTAATTAAAATTTTAAAATATGAGGTTTTATTCAATAAGTTAAACATACAAATAAAAAAAGTATTTTTAAGAAGCTTACTGTATATGTGTATACATAATTCAATCTCGAAGATGGTCACATTATTATAAACTATTTTAATAACATAAATTATTTTAATAAAAATTAAATATTCTTGCCCAGGATTGTTGAGATGAATGGCAATGGAACATAAAACCATCTTGTCAGGAAATAAATTGTCAAGGAAATAAATTGTTACAGTGGGAACATGAACAAATTATTCTGTACTGTGAACGTGTAGAATATGATAATTCAAATATCCTTTTCGACAACACGAATAGTTACAGACGGGACAGGAAAATGGTTTTTCACCACTATGAGTTAGCATGTGTCTCGTCAAATTTCCCTTTTGAGAGCATGATAAGTTACAGACGGAACAAGAAAAAAGTATTTTTTCGACGTGAGTCAACATGTGTGTAGTCAAATGTCCTTGTCGAGAAAATGAAAAGTTGCAGTCGGGACACCAAAAAGGTTTTACTCCACTGTGAGCCCTCATGTGTCTCGTGAAAAAGTCTCTTTGAGAACATGAATAATTGCAGTAGGAACATGAAAAAGGTTTTTCACCAGTGTGGATGCGCAAGTGCGCGTCTAACTTTGACTGATAAAAGCATGAGTAGTTACAATGGGGACAAGACAATCGTTTTTGTGTAGAATTTTTCTTCAGATCTGTCAATAATTCTGAAACAAAAATGCGGATACAGTTTAACAAGTAGGTATTAGCACAATTAGTAAGTTTTACGAATTACTTTCTAAGGGAAGATTTATTAAATCTAACAAAACATTTCAGTTTTACCTGCTGTCTGTGTTCTTCTTTCTACGCAATCCTTTTCGACAACCGGCAATTCTACAAATGGAATTCCCACTTCATCTTCTTCTCGGGGTCCTAGTTCCGTCTTGACGGTAGCAATGTCCGCATTAATGCCACCTTGAAAAGAAAAGCAACAAGACGTATATTATCGTCCCTCTCCGGAATATAATTCAGTCAATCTGCACAAAAAATCATGGGCAAAGCTGAAATATCGGACATGAAAAGTACCTATTACAGCAAGAATTTTCACAAAAACTCCTCCCCAGCTTGCTTCTCCTCCTGTGCCCCACAAATACTGAAATTTTGGATTATACGATAGCCCAATAGCCCATAGGTATTAACAATATAGCTACCTTTTGGAAAATACTAATTAAATAATTCATTACCTACTGGCAATCTAATTTTAGGAATCCAAAATTTTAATCAAATATTGGAATACAAAAACAAAAGCTGGCATTCTATTTCTTGTCCATTATCATCAATACTAAACTGTCAATATTAATTAAATCAACATAGATACACAACGATATTAAACTCTACAATAAAATCCCATTCTCACTCATTAACCACTATAATATTGTAAAATTAAAACCTCAAATAAATAGCTACAAAAAAAATAAAAAAATAGGGATCAGAAATATACTGACAAAGTACAGACTGTAACCAATCAACCGCACTAAAAACATATCTGATTTATATTTTAACTGGCAGACCCAGCCACACGTTGCTGCGGTTAACGAAACATAACGACATCTTCTGACAACACCATTACCCAACCTTTATAACCAACGCCATCTGTTAAATTTTATATATATATATAGATAATAAAAAACACGAGTGTGCTTTAAACCACACGACTGAAGTAAAACTACAAGACAAACCTCGCCCAATGAACTCGTTTGCATCGATTACCGTTCGCATTATATTTTTCGAAACAATCTCCACTTTTCGTCACGCATTCACATGCTTACCCCCCAAGTCGAGCGTGCGTAAAGAAGATTTAATTAAAAAAAACACCGCATAAAATATTTATAATTACTTCACACAATTAAATTTAAATATGTTACTGACAACTTCAACAAGGAAGATCCCTGAGGCACATGATAAAAAAATTACAATTATGAAATGCTTGCGATTATGAATGGTTAGTTTAAAATATCTTATAAATACATTTTGTTTGAAGACTACGGAGAGGTGAATTCATTTATAAAAATAAAATAAAAAATAATATTTTACCCGCCGTTTGGATAAAGCTTTGAGAGTGCTCCAGGGCTTATTTTCTAATATCTGGCAGTTTAATGCCAAAAACTTTTTCTTTAGTCCCTGGTTCTACTTTGACGGTGATTCCCTCTAGATAAGAATGCTCCGTTGTACTAACTTCACCTGGTAACAGAAAAACTTAATTTAAATTGAAAATATACCCTAAACTGGATGATTGCTTTGTTGTTTGACTTCTAAATCTTTGAATCTCTAAAAGCATCATCATAAATACATGCTTACGGTCGCATTGTGATTGCGCCTCAAAACCGTTCATGCTTAATGTCTATTTCATTAGAACGCGTCGTTTAGAGTGTTTGTCAAGAACGGCTCGAATGTGGAATGCTCTGCCGATAACTACCTTTTCTAGTTCATTTAATGCAGGACACTGCAATGTACGAATTACAGCAGACCTTAACGACAACCGATACTCTCATCCCAGACCTCCCTCATAACCTTACCCGAAAGAGGGTTAATATATTAGTTAGTTTCATTAATATTTTCGATTTTATTTTGCGCATGTTTCACAATTATGTACCAAAAAAGAATAAAGACATACCTGAATTGTTTTCGGAAATGGATTCTGAACATTCTTTTTTAATAAAAGGGTAGTCTATATCGATTTCCGTAAGTATCACAGCAACAGTCTCTTCGGCACTTGTGCCTGGTTCTAACTTGATGGAGGTGGAATCCATACTTTTACGTAAGGAACTGGTAGTTCTGTAACTACGTAACAAGGATGGAGGATAAGAGATGGACGGATGGTTTTTCGTTCAATGCAGACGAAACGAATAATGACAAAATAACACATCGAACATACCCAACAAAAAAGTGACAGCAAGCCTGCATTGATTAATCTATAGAATTTATTGAATTTAGAAAACAATTGAGAGTATGATGATATGTCAGTGTTGCCATTGCAAATCATCCACCAGCGATGCTGATGGTTTTTATAATTATTTTCTGCGTTTGTTCATCGTCTGTGGAAATATCATTTTGTGATTTGTGACGTTTCTGTTGGTACACACGCCATACTATTTTTGCTCCGTCTTTCTGAAGTAATTTTGAATCAACTGTACTATACTTAGTTGTATTTATACAGTTTAGGGAACGTACCCATACTACGTGACCAACTTTTTGCAATTTTTAACCCCCCCCCCCCCCCCCCCGGTGACCAAAAACCTAAGCAACCCGCCGCTCATTTGTATGGAGCGAGACATTTTGAAGACCCCCCCCCCTAAACGTGTCACGTAGTATGGGTACGTTCCCTTAGGGTCATTTCAATGACCGTCACCTTTTTTTTCCAAATTTTTCATTCAATATTTGACACTCCCACTTTTCTATTGCCGTTTCTTCAACCCATTTGATTTGACCGCCGCCCTTCGCCTTGTTCGTAAGTAGTTTATGTTATATTCACCAAATGAAGACCAAGGCCGTTAATTGAGTATTATTATTATGACATGTTGCAACATTCACGATATACTATTATATTGAGCTTCCAAACACCAGCCAGGTTAACACTCGACAAACGAGAGAATAATACGCAGGGACGCTGTAACGCTGTTCGCAACGTTGGCTAAATAAGATTGTAGTGCAACACGGCACAATACCCCAAACATAAATCAGGATTACACTTTTGGCCGTGAAAATCTCAAATCATGCCAACGAAGCGATTAGCACAGAGTTTTGCTCTGAGCGGAAAACTTAACTGTTTTCAATTACCTATTCAATTCCGTTATTATACCACCTTTTTGGGTCTCGCATTTACTCATTATCAAGAATACAAATCACCAAACTTAATATACTTTATACAGAGAAATACAGAAAACAATGTTATATATTTATTAATACATATTACAGTTCTGCCTAGCGATTTTTTTCGATTGTCCGTATTTTTTGTGAAATCGTTATTGGATAACGGACGTAATCATCTGTCAGATTTGTGTGATTTTTATGGCTATTATTTGCGTTTTCTATGTATAACGTACATTAAATGAGTAAATACTTATGAGTACTTGCAGGAATTCATGTTTAAATCGTTCTAAACTAAAATATGTGAGATAAAAATCACGCAAAGATAATGTCCGTTATCCAATAACGCTCTCACAAAAACTATGGAATCTCTATGCTGGTCGCCAAACACGGCTCAAGCCATTTTAAGCAACTTCTCTATTCTGAATAGTGGTATTTTCCTAGGATAATATTGAGAGTATCTATATCATCCAGACGACCGTGAACTTATTAGGTTCGACCCACGCAAAAATTACACCATAGTAAATTTAACAGTTCTGCACTTTGGTTGGCTGCGGTCCCCAAAATAGCTCATTTACGTTGATGTTGAATATTTTAAGTAAGCTTTTGCAAGTCATGTTTGTGAACGCCACTTTGCATTTAGTCCTAATTGAGTGGTCTCTCTTATTTCGTTTAATCGGTGCAAGCGGCTGTGAGGTATTTGATATTTCAATCATCACTGAACGCCTTTGTTTGGCAGTGCGGTTTATTGCAAACATTATTCCTTTTTAAATTTGTAAATCACGACGACAAGTTAATCCATTAAATATAATGATTTTAATTTTACGTTCAATCAATTAAACGACTCATTTATGCGTAATAAACAACTTGTAATCGTTGTTGGGACTACGTAGTTTTTTCAAGTAGAATGTGAATGGGGGCAAAACGGTTTTTCTTGGTACCATTCTCAACGTTTTAACGCTTTATATTTATAACTTAATTGTATTAATGACAAATCTGGCCTGCCCCCTGGTATTCATTTAATATATTTGATGGAAAAGGTAAAAAAAAACCGTCCGTAATACTCAAAGTATGGTGGTCCAGATCACCTCTGAGGCATTTTATATTTCTTTGGAACTAAAAGTGATTACTTAAAACTCTTTACCATCACTAAAGAAATGGACTCTCAGATGGTTTGGGCATGTAGAGCGAATGAACGAAGGAAGTAGTGTAAGAAGAATATACGACGCGAATGTGAATGGTAGAAGAAGTCGGGGACGCCCGAGGAAGACATGGCACGATCAAGTGAATCAGATACTTGAGTCGGGTCATGTCAAAAGTTAGAATAATAGAAGAGAATGTATGAGACGATGTATGAATGTGAATGAGGCAAAGAGTGTGTGCCAAGACCGAGTTGTTTGGCGGTCCGTCCTCTCTGCCTACCCCTGCGGGGAAACGGCGTGATGGTTAGTTAGTTAATTAGTTAGTTAAATAAGATTAATTAGTGGATGTTCCGTTGTAGGTCTATTTTATATCCATCTGGGACCAATTACCATCATTATATTAAACCGAAACGTTATCATTGAAGGCGATGGACCTTCCCAACCCAGAGAATGTTTCGATGAAAGTGGAACCAGGATCCCAGGAAGAGGCTGGAGATGAATTGCCGTATGCGGATGTAGATATGTACCTCCCGGTTGTGAAGAAGGAATGTTTGCAGTATGCAGCTAGTACTACGACATCCAGTAAGTTGCATTGCAAAAGTAAGTATATGTTGATTTCAGATGTTCGAAATTAATGTCCGTTTGGAATATTTTGAAGACAAGACATACGAGTGTATTCGCTTGTTTACTTGGTTCTCTTATTATTTACTTTTAAATTTACTTAACCGTGTATTTGTAAACTTTTAAACTAAAAAAAGTTTCCGAATAATCTGTTTAGACTTGTTTTTTTTTCTGATTTTATTATTTTTATTTTACTTAAACGCGCTTTGGGCTTTAAAATGTAAAGCAGTAAATAAATTATTTTAAAATTACAATGAAATTAAGGAGATGAGAAAATACAGGTTACAAAAAGTAGAAAAAAACAAAACACCGATTACAAAGAATATAGGAAACTAAATACTGGGTACATTAAATACGAGAGTTGACAAAAAGTTGATTACATATAGAACAATTTTCCAATATCCTCCAATTCAACAATAATAGTAATAAAAATGTTTGAAATTAGTTTTTGAAATAGGCAAAACTATTTTGCATAAACGACGTTCTAAGTTTTCCGACTTCATTTTTTTTAAAATTTGATTATTCATGAAAAGTTATTTCATCCATATATATTTAAATCTTGTGTCACGGTGTTTGTGGTCGCAGTCCTCCGAAACGGCTAGACCGATTTTTTTATGAATTTTTTTTGTCTATTTGGTAGGTATGAGAATAGGTCGTAAAGTATATTTCATACCGCTAGGTGATTACGGTATCCCTATCGAGAATAGATTAGGATGTCCCTATCCTATATTTATATGGCAGAACAACGTTTTCCGGGTCAACTAGTATTAAATAAGATAGGTAGATCAATAAAGCTGTCATTTGCCAGCTTGTCTGCAGGATCCACCGAATCAATATGTGTAATTCAAACTACATCAGTAAAACTTATTTAGAAGTACATTTTAAGTTTGAGGATACATTTCAATTAATTGTAGATACAAATAAATAAAATACTTAGTTCTTACCACTTTTATTGTTTACAAAAACCAACATGTTTCATGAGCAACGCTCACTTTGGAAGAAGTGTGCGTAAGGAAAATATATATGAAATATGAAATAATATTATGTATAAAGGAAAATCATGTGGAACTAAGAAAACAACGAAGTTTTTATTATCAAAAATATTAAAATACTCTATTATAATTAACATCAAGATACTAAAACGTAAGTTTGATTTTAACAATTAAAAAAATAAAACAGCCTCTTATCTCTCTAAGAACTACTAATATTTGGCAAAGCCAAAATCATCTTTAAAAATATATATGTATATATTCAGACACGTCAGCAGTGGAGGTAATCCACCTCTTACCCGCCTTGGTATAAGTAACTGGTGGTTACTCCTTCAAGGCTCTCGCAAGATTCTAATTTTTTTTGTTAAACTAAGCTACATTTATTTATTTTGAACGAATCTAGACCTCCAGTGTCCATGCATACGTTGTTAGTAAGCAGTATGCAAGTGCTTAAAATAGGAAAAACAAAATGCAAAAAATAGGTTAGTTACACGTCAGCAGATTTATCGATTCTGGATCCAATGCAGTGTACCTGACAAGCCCTGATGTGTACCTGACAAATAAATTTACCCAGTGGCGTAGCGTGGGTTTCGGCCGCCCGGGGCTGAGGAAAATTTTTCCGCCTCCTCCCTCCAACTCAAATGCAAAGCTTCACTCGGTACACGATGAATCGGCAACTTATTGTTATATTGATAACGCAAAACTGGTTTAAATTAAACTAAATAAACGGCGTATCAAAACTACACTCAGAACATTAAACTGGTTTTTCTTTGATTCTAGCGGCACTTACATTCTGATCACAAAACCGGTTTTAATTAAATCTTTATGTGGTCAATTAAAACTACACTCAGAACATCGGGGCGGAGGAAAATTTCGTCTTATTTGGGTACTTCAAGTGGTGGGGTATTTTTTTAATACTCACATTTGACGAGTATTCTTTCAACGAAAATCATGTTTATAAATTTACTCTAAAGTTGATTTATTAATACTGCGTCAGAGTCCTTAAATAATAGTTACACATGCAACATTCAATTTCTCAGAGTTTTACAGCATTTTGTAACTCAAATGTCAAGCTTCACTCAATGCACGATGAATCTGCAACTCATTATTTAATTTATCGTTGTATTCTGAACACAAAACCAGTTTGTATGCTGTGAATTAAAACTACATTCAAAACATGAACATGGTTTTTCTTTGATTCTGGCATTAAATAAATAGTCTGCAACTAGAATTTCATAACTGCACATCTGAAAACAGAATTTTTTCCTTCGAAATGTGTCAGCAGATGAATCCATCTGGAATTTTACATTATTATTATTATTTATTATTTTTATTATTACATTTATAACATACAAGATATAACAATATAAAAGGAAGCTTTGACTGTCCAACTAGGAAGGTTTCCCGTTTTAGGACAGTCAAATTGGCAGGTTGCGTGTACATAATTTCACATTTATGGATTCAATAATAATTAACAATAATGGTACATATTGGGGGAGTTACTTAGATATTAGGTACAATATCAGATATAAGTTGTGTTATTCTAGGTATACATCAGTAATAAACAATAAAATCCAGGTAGGTACATGTAAAATATAAAATAAAATAAAAATATAACATATAAATGTAAGAAAGAGAAATAAAAATAAAAATAAAAGTATTTTTTTAGGAAAATAAAAATTAGCAGTAATAAACAATAAAATCCAGATAGATACATGTAAAATATAAAATAAAAATATAATATATAAATGTAAGAAAGAAAAATTAAAAAAATATATTTTTTAGGAAAATACAAAATACAAAATCGAAGAAATCAACTCAGACTACGTTTTTTAATAATTTTTCAGAATCTGTCCTACCTAAGTCGAATAACCATTTTGTAATTTTAGTACCGAAGGATGATAATTCACACAGTTTAAATTGAAAGGGGATTTTGTTGTATATTTTTGGTCCCAGGTATGAGAAAACTTTTTGATAAGCCGCAGTATTGCTTGTAGGAATGGAAAGGTCGTTTCTGCTCTTACTTCTGGTTTGATGATTATGATCGACTGTTATCGTTTTGCTTATATTTTTGTGGACGCAGATTGTTATTTTTTTTATGTAACATTGTCGAACATCAAGCACATTAAACTCCTTGAAGAGAGCGTCGCTCGAGTATCTGAAGGGTTTCTTCATAATGACGCGTAGAATGGATTTCTCTGCCTTCAGTAGCGGGTACTATTCCGTACTGGTTTTAATTAAATATGTACTTGGCGAATTAAAACTACATTCAGAACATGATAATGTTTTTTTTTTCTTTCTGGCAGCACATGCATAGTCTGAAAATAGAATATTATTAATGAGCTCTATGTTTATGTTTATATGCCATGTTCCTTGTTTTGTTTTGTTTGTCTTTAACAGTTTCAATGTTTTACTGGATGAACTGAACTCCAATTTTTTTTTCCCTATCCCCATATGGGGGTGTGCTGGACCTCGTCGCTGCTTCATCTTTAGTTACATTATTAATTTTGCAGATCCTTCTCAAATCTATCTGCGCCTCCCCCAATGACATGTGCAGACTTGAGGCTTGATCAGGCGACCTTGACTATCCTTTGTCCTGCTTCTGATTACCCAACGCTGAATATTCTTTTAGTCTTCGGGTATTTTACCCCAAATATTCAGTTAACATTCTTTGAGGCTTCACTGAGTGGTTGGCTAAGGGACACGGAAGGTAAGTGTAGTTTATGGTCAGACCGAAAGCCATTCACATTTTTTGTTGGTACTAATAATAATAATATAAGTTTTTTTTCCAGAATGTATGCAGGAGAAGTGCAATGCAATACATTCCATATTTTAAAATAACAAAAAAAGATAAATAATAAGTTAAGGTAAAAAGTAAATAGCAACACATAAATTAAATTGAATAAACGAATAAACATGAAAAATGAAACTGAAAAAAAAATTATGTAGATATCAAACACTAAAATGATTTTTAAATGCCAATTGATTTGAGATTTATTGTTTTACTTATGTTCTCTATTTTATGTAGGTGCTTGCGGGTTTTTACAGATGCAATGCCGCCTCATGGAGCCTCATGAATGAGTTTTTCTTTTGCCCTGTTTAATTTATCTTTGTCTTACTAACCTATTTTTTGCATTTTGTTTTTCCTGTTAAGCACTTGCATACTGCTTACTAAGAACGTATGCATGGACACTGGAGATCGAGATTCGTTCAAAATAAATAAATGTAGCTTCGTTTAACAAAAAAATTAGAATCTTGCGTGAGCCTTGAACGAGTAACCATCAGTTACTTATACCAGGGCGGGTAAGAGGTGGATTACCTCCACTGAGCTCTATTGAGGAAATGAGAAGATGTCTAACTAGTCTAGCCATTTCTTATGCAGCGGCTGTTTCTAAGGCTGAAACTTTATCAAAAGTCTTTGAAACTCAAAATGGAATTTCAAAACAATTAGACATCATTTTGAATAAAACAATTGAAAACAATCCTGAACTGCCCAAAAAAAATCTTATGCTGGAGTAGCTGCTGGAGAGAATCAATCAAAGAAACTGGTTTTAAATGGTTCTGAGAGACCTACTCCTTCTCTACAACGAACTATTCTCTTTTATCCATGTATTCCTGAGGGCAAATCTTCTGAGGAGATGCTAAAGAAAATTACGTCGGTTTTAAATCCTAAAACTGACGGCTTCCAGGTAGTACGAACGAGAAAAATTAAAGGTGGTGGCATTGCCCTAAAAACCACCACTCCAGGAGGAGTAAACCATATAAAAAAAGCTGCTGAAAAATTGTCTGCAACTGGCATCAAAATTGTTAGTCCTCAAGGTCGACTACCCAAAATTGTGTTATATGACGTTCCCAAAGGTGATATTTCTTCAGATTCTTCTCTTTTTGATGAAATTTTTATCAACAACATCGAGGGTAAGTGTAATATTACCAAAGAGGATCATGTTAGAACTATGAGAATAGTATCTTTATTCGGCAAGAGAGATAGTTCTAGCATGAATATGATTCTTACATGTCACCCTGAGGTAAGAAAAGTACTCACAGACAGTCGTTTGTGCTTCCTCGGGTGGAATGCATGCCGTGCCCGCGACTACATTGGTGCTACTCGTTGCTTCAAGTGCCAACAGTATGGTCACATCAGTAAGGCTTGTACGCAGGAGCATTCCACTTGTCGCCACTGTGCGGCAACTGGTCACGATGTGGAGAATCGCACTAAGAAGGCGCAAGCTGCTGTCTGTCCTACTTGCACACGTTTCAAAAAGCCAGCAACACATAATACTGGAGATCGGCTTTGCCCAGCCCAAATTGCAGCTATAGAAACCCAAGTCAGATTAACCGACTATGGATTCTAACACCCTTCTTTCCCTTGGTCAGATAAATCTTCAGAGGTCTAGAGTGGCCACGCTTAAGGCACGGAAGATTATGACTGACAAAAAATTTTTAATCTTGCTCATTCAGGAGCAATACATCTGGTTAGGTAGAACGCCTGTTCAATATCCGGGTGCGGTACTCGAAATTGGCCCAGCACCGGGGGCGGGAGTCCTGGTTAACATTTCGTTAATCAGTCCCCTCCTTCTGGTGGGACTGTCAAACGAGTACCAAACTTGTGTTTCACTTAATTCTGGAGACACTGAAATTATTTTTATTTCAGTCTATTTCAAACATTGTAATCCAGTTGGACCTCATATCTCGAGCCTGACGCGCGCACTAAACGCGCTTAAAGGACGTAACATAGTTATTGGAGGAGACTTTAATGTTTAATTAAATGAAGAGAAGATAATAAGCGAAACTCAATCGAAAATCTGAAAACAGAAAAATCAGAAAAAGATATTGACACATCTGGGACTCGACTAGACTTTAATGCTTCGTCACCGATGTGGTTTGACAATTTTGAACAACGGACGGAACGTTCAGACGCCGTCGAAGACCTTATTGCGACGCAAGGTCTTTCTTTAAGAAATGAATTTGGTAGTATTTTTACTTTCAGTAACACACATGGTGAGAGCGATATTGATTTAACTCTTTGCTGTGGATCGATTGCGGCCAAGATTTCTAAATGGAAGATCCACGAATGCGCTGTTAATTCTGATCACAGATTAATAACTTATATAGTGGGTGTCAGAAAGACCGAAGTTCCAAGATCCTCCTGGAACTTCAAAACTACTCGGGCGAATTGGGATAACTTTGGGGATGCTCTACGTGATACTTTAAGGGGTTTTCATGACGTAGCAGCTAGAGATCCGGACAATTTGGGGAATTTTTTCGACGCGGCCGTAGTATCAGCTGCTGAATCGGGATCTGGGGAGTGATCAGAATCTGGGAAAAACAAACCCGAAGACGATTATTAGGTCGCCGTGGTGGTCGAATGAGCTGACTTTGCTAAAGGGCACTTTTAAGAGAGCTTATAGAGCTTTAAGTGTCTCTAGACGGGTTGGATGTACGGAGGAGGAGACATCCACCCTCAGGAGATAACTAAGTAGCTCTCGTAAAGCTTTTAAATCGGCTGTCCTTTTGGCTAAACGAGCTGCTTGGCACAAATGGGTTAAAAATGTTGGTAACTCTAACCCATGGGATAATTGTAGCGTCATTGAAAAAACGGGTAAAGGTTCTGATCGGTTTTTATCTAGTGTTATCGACAATGATAACGGGAACGTTGAGAGTATTAACGTGGTGACTACTCTCAATACACTTCTGGGAAAGTTAGTTCCCTTAGATTCAGTCATTGGGGAAAGCGACCACCACCAACAGATTAGAAATCAATCACGGATTCCTCCAATCCTCTCCCAGGAGGAAAAAATTTCTCAAATAACTAGAGCTGAAATAGAAATAATAATTAAGGGTTTGAGTCCTATGAAAGCACCAGGGCATGATAAATTAAATAGTATATTTGTGAGGTATGTATGGATCCATGCCAAGGAAGAACTCTTTCAGGTTATGGAAACGTGTATGAGAAGGGGAGTTTTCCCTTCTGTATGGAAGAAAGGCGTGCTCAGGATCATACCTAAAGGTAACGAAAAAAAAAGAACGGATATTAAAGCTTATCGACCAATCTTCCTGTATTGGGGAAAATATTGGAAAAAAAATATTCAAAATCGTCTACGAGAAACATTAACACCATTATATGTACATCAATATGGATTCGTCCCAGGTAAGTCCACGGAGCACGCCATTATGACTGCGCTTGACTGGGTGAAGGTCTGCGCAAAGAGGTACGTAATCGGTATCTTCTTAGATATTACTGGTTCCTTCGATAATGCATGGTGGGAGATGATTTTAACTAAATTAAAGAATCGTTATTGCCCAAGAAAACTTTTTCAAATATCTTGCGATTATTTTAAAGATAGAAAAATTATAATTTCTTTTTGTGATTGCATCATTGAAAGAGATGTGGACATGGGTTGTCCCCAAGGTTCTCCCCTTGCACCGGATTTCTGGAATATTTTATTCGATGACTCCTCCAAGTTACCCTTACCTGAAGGCACTATTGCGATTGATTACGCAGACGACAAATTGTATTTGGTCTCTGGGGACAGTAGAAAAGAAATTTAAAATAAAGCTGAAGAAGGTTTGAATATGATTCTTAACTGGGGAAAGGAAACAGACTGACTTTTGCTCCCCATAAGACCGTGGGTCTCCTTATGAAGGGCTCCCTCAGTAGAGGTAGAAACCCTTTCATAAAAATGGGATATACTGCAATCCGTTTTCTTGAGAGTACTAAATATTTAGGCGTTACATTAGATAGATCGTCCTCGTTCTTGACTCACGCTAAAAGCGTTTCTAGTAAGGCCCGGGCTCTCTTCTTAAAACTGAGAAGAATCTCAACTGCTAAATGGGGTTTACGTTTCCCTGCGCTCTGTCTATTATACAGATGCGTATATGTGGCACAAGTCTCATATGGTGCCTGTGTATGGGAACATCGACTCGGTAATTCACTTATTCATTCAGCGCTTAAGAGGGGCCAGCGGATCCCCTTACTGGCGCTTTCAGGAGCCTACAGAACAGTTTCATTGGATGCTTTGCCAATTTTGGCTGGCATTTTGCCAATTGATTTAGAAATTAGGGAAGTTTTAACAAAGACGTGTCTGAAAAGAGGAAGACCTGTAAACCACCTTGGTATTGAATTAATACCTGGTGGAGCAGTGCCTCTCCCTGAACTTCTAAAGATGATGAGAATAAAAACGCTGAGTGAATGGCAGATGAGATGGGATAGATCGAATATGGGAAGATGGACCTTCTCCTTCTTTCCATCAGTTAAAATCAGAATGGAAGGGGCATATCTTTTAATGGACCGCCATATCACCCAATTGCTTTCTGGGCATGGGGAGTTTAGAGGTAGACTTCACAGACTGACTCTATTATCCCATCCCAATTGCGCTTGTGGTGATACCGACCAAACAGCCGAGCACATTTTGTGGCACTGTGAGATTTTGACGGATGCTCGAGACGAAATGATTGATGGTTTACAAGTTATTACGAGACCTGCTTGGAATACAGATCTCGTCTCGAATAAGGTGAACTTTGAGTGCCTGAGGAAATTCACGAAAGTTTGGGTTGAGAGATGGCCTGTTCTTAGAGTCGCTGAGTAGCTGTAAAACAACTTAGGTACCAGGTGTATTTTACTTCTGAATTCACGGACACTCTTCATGATTCCTTTACATTTACCGCTTGGATTTATTTGTTATGATTAATGTGTTTCTGTAATATGTTATTTTATTAACATTTATTTTATTATATATTATGATTTATGTGTTGTATTTTACATATGCGTTATATTATTTTGTTCACTATGTTTAAAAAAAATTATATTTATTGCCTTGCGATTTGTTAGTAATTACTATACTACCTGTTAATTTATGCCATGTTCCTTTTTTTGTTTTGTTTGTCTTTAACTGTTTCAATGTTTTACTGAATGAACTGAACTCCAATTTTTTCCCTATCCCCATATGGGGGTGTGCTGGACCTCGTCCCTGAAAATCTATCTGCGCCTCCCCCAATGACATGTGCAGGCTTGAGGCTTGATCAGACGACCTTGACTATCCTTTGTCCTGCCTCTGACTAACCAACGCTGAATTTTCTTTTAATCTTCGGGTATTTTACCCCAACATTCTTTGAGGCTTCACTGTGTGGTTGGCTAAGGGACACGGAAGCTAAGTGTAGTTTATGGTCAGACCGAAAGCCATTCACATTTTTTGTTGGTACTTGCCAATTGATTTGAGATTTATTGTATTACTTATGTTCTCTATTTTATGCAGGTGCTTGCGGGTTTTTACAGATGCAATGCCGTCTCATGGAGCCTCATGAATGAGTTTTTCTTTTGCCCTGTTTAATTTATCTTTGTCTTAATAACCTATTTTTTGCATTTTGTTTTTCCTGTTAAGCACTTGCATACTGCTTACTAACAACGTATGCATGGACACTGGAGTTCTAGATTCGTTCAAAATAAATAAATGTACCTTCGTTTAACAAAAAAAATCAGTTACTTATACCAAGGCGGGTAAGAGGTGGATTACCTACGCTGAACTTTCATTCCAATAAGAGGATTTTTTCCTTCGAAATGTATCAACAGATGAATTCACAGCTGAAAATTTACATTCTCAACAAAAAATTGTTTGAATTAAGTCTGTATGCGGTGATTTAAAAGTACACGCAGAACATGAAAATGTTTTTTTTTATTCTGGCAGCACATACAGGATACAGGGTCTGCAACTAGAATTTTATAACTGAACTTCGAATAAGATAGTGTTTTCCTTTGAATTGTGTCAGCAGATGAATTCTCAAATGTAATTTTACGTTCTTTTCTTTCTTTCTACAAAATTTTCGGTTCTTCCCATGCATTTTAAATGTTACTTTTTTTGTTTTTTTTATCCTTTTACAAAAAAAAACAAAATTGTTTTAAAATCTAAATAAAGTAATTTTTCCGACATGCTTATTAGAACATTATTTTTTCTTAATATTAAAATTTTGATATTGGAAATGTGAATTGGCTCAAAAATATACGGCTGCGAATATTCGAAATAAAGTACCTAAAATAGAATAAACCTTCAATTTTAAATACGGATTCCTTTTCTTAAAAAAATGTAATAAAACTGTATCTTTACTTTCTATTGCAATCGCAAATTTATTTTAAAATTAAAATGTGTTAGACATAATTTCACAATTTTATTTTTAAATTAAATTTGTGGAACAATTTGCGTCTCCTGTTATTAGACGGGTTAAATTAAATCTGTATTTGGCGAATTAAAACTTCGCTCAGAATAGGAAAATGGTTTCCCTTTGATTCTGGCAGCACATACATACATAGTCTGCAACTAGAATTTTATAATTACACTTCGAATACGTAATACGTAATAGGAATCTTCCTCGATATTACTGGTGCCTTCCTTTAAATAAATAATAATATTATTATTTATATATTACCAAGATAATATTATTATTTATTGTGACAATTTGCCGCCCCCCTTAAAAGTGCCGCCCAGGGCGGGCCGCTCCACCCCTCCCCGCCCTTCCCACGCTACGCCACTGAATTTACCACACTTTTGGCACTTTTGTACTTTCGGTACAAAAGTTGTTAGGTTATTTAGTATCAAAATTGTTACGTAATTGATCGCATGGGGTCAGCACCCAAGAGAGCAGCGGCGCGTGCGTACATGTTGACTTTCTATCCGCGACTGATTTGCTTACCCGGCGGGAAGGTAAGAAGCTAGAAAGAACGCCGTCGCATTCCAAACACTCTTAAAATATTTTCTTTTCAATTTGAAATAGTCTTGACCCCATGCGCCTAAATAAGGGTTAATTATAAATTATCATAATGTACCTACCTAAAAACCAAGAATATAAATACTAATATTAAGATATTCAAAAGTATATGGACTAATCATTTATCAACGACAGCTTTATTATTTTGGGGCAGGGCCTCTCTGATTCTAAATTTTTAAGTTTTTATTAATTTTGTTAAAAATCACTGGTACGAAGTATTATATTTTTTTATTTATTTTTGTCTTATTTAAGGAGAAAACACGGATACAGACAATAATTAACAAAACAATATTATCAACAATAACTTGAGAATTCGCCTGCACCCCAACTATTTTTCATTGATTGACTTGATAAATAAAGATCTTCAAATACATTTTTTACATATGTTTAAAAATAAGTCATAATTAATAATGAATCGAAAATTTTTAAAAAGAAGCACATAAAAAGTATAGTGAATTATATATAAGTTTTCTTTTTTTATAGGAAAACAGCCTTCAATTTTTTACCAAAAGTGCTATAAGTATCAAAAAATATATTGGAATCCTTAAGGTTATGGTTTTTATTTAACAATTCGCACATTCTTCTGATTGGATCCCTGACACCAGCATTTGTACGTCCGGTTAACGTGGAAGAAATCGTTAAGCCTAGTTGTTCTGGGTGGTATTTTAAAATTAATTAGTTTGAGTTAGTCAGGACAGTCGCTAACTTTGTTGCAGATTTTATACAGGGTCATTAGGTCAAGGTATGGTCAGGAGACGTTATATTTCAAGAGCATATTTGTGTATCCCCGTTTAGGTGCGCTCATTCTGTAATTGAGGCAACCCAGAAATTTCTTTTGGACACTTTCAATATTTTATTTATAGATACCGTAAAGTGGAGTCCATATGGAGGTGCAGTATTCAAGTTGAGAACGGATTAGCGTATAGTAAAGCAGAAGGTAGGTTTCAGGTTTTCGAAATACACGGCTGTTTCTGATAACAAAGCCTAGCATGCAGTTAGCTTTATTCACAATGTTTTCAAAGTGCTCACCGAATAATCAAAAAGTACGCCGAGGTCTCTTATACAGTATACGCGCTCGAGTGAATAATTACCAATGTAATAATTGTGTATGATAACATTTTGATTTTTAGTAAAGCTTATTTGTTTACATTTGTTGTCTCTTAGGTAAATTTTGTTCTCATTGCAAAACGCTTCGGACCTTACTAAGTTTCTTTGGATGAGCAGACAATCATTTAAATTCCTAACGATGGCAAATATTTTTATGTCATCGGCGTACAACAGAAATAAACAGTGCATGAAACATTCAGGAATTAATAAAAATTATAACGCACGCCAGAAGTAACTGGTTCCCACATGAAAGTATGTCCTCGTAACGATACATCCTGCTGTCGTTTTGTTAGGTATGAGACGAACCAACGTAATAAGTAAATAAGTAATAAGTATTCAAGAGTACGGCCACCATACTTATTTAAAATTCGTGGAGTATTTACTCCCGTTCTTTGTGCAAATCTAGTGGTGTGCCCGTGTACCAATGGCTTTTGGAAAAGCTTTCTCCCGCTTTCGTTCATAGTAGTAATGTTCCAAATGAGACCTTCAGACCTTTTATTGGAAGCAGGCTCTATGCACCATACAGTATATTTATTTTTTTTCTTTGGTTGTATATATTTGGTGTGACTATTTTTTTAATATTGCAATTTTCAAATTATTGTTAAATTCCTTCATATTGTTAGATATTTTTTACCAAGATCTTATAAAAATTGTATTGGTGAATGCAAACTATCGTTGAAAATGGATGAAAGTGTATAAAATGTTAATGTTTGTATATTTGTTCGTGTAGGTACATGCTGATTTATTAAATAAAACACAACTTTCGAATGTAGAGTTTAATAATTTAAATAAAAGGCTTAGGTCATTTATTTTCCGTGAAGTTTATTTTTTTATCCTTTATTAAGCTAAGATCTCGTATTTCCGTTTTTCTTTCTATTTTTAATATCTTTTTTTTTTTTTTTTTTTTTTTTTTTATTTATTTATTTCAAGATTTTTGTTTATACATTACAATGATAATATATGCAAGATTACAAAATAATTCATGTTTTATTCTACTACTCCATAAGTTGAGCTCTAGGAGTTCGTGTTTATGGGAGGAGTATTTTACATGCAAAAAAATTATAATAATGTTCATTATGTAAACAATTTTCAAAGAACTAATGAAATAAATATCTTAGGTAGGTACACAATTTAGACAATTTAGACAATATCAATACAATTTTTTTAAATATTAAATATTGCTGTTTAAGTAAGGGTAAATTAATTAATTACATAAAGGGTAAACATTAAGGGTACAATATGTCATTATCCAATTTAAGGGACTTAATTTGTTTTTTGAATAATTCATATTTCAGTGTATCTGTTATATTAATTTTTTTATTGGATAATAATATATTGTACCATCTTACACCTAAATACAAATAGTGGTGCTGAGCCGTGGTCGTTCTAAGCATAGGGATGGCTATTAAGCCATTAGTTTTAAATCTATTGCTTATGCTATCTGAGGGGTGAACTTTTTGAATAAAATATTCTTTATAAATTTGGCATAAGGCGTTTCTCTTATACAATTCTGTAATAGATGGTACATTAAATTCCCGAAATATCTGTATAGTAGGGTAGTCGTATGGTTTCCTAAGAATGGTTTTTATAATTATTCTTTGAATTATAATTATGGGCTGTAAGGAAGCCTTAAAGGCCCCTCCCCACCCAATAATGCCGTACTGTAATAAAGACTGAATTAATGCATAATAGACAATTTTGATAGTTTTCTTGTTTAAAATATTTCGTATGTTATAGAAAACATAGATAAGTTTTCTTATTCTTTCCACAGTGAGATTGATATGATCTTTCCATTTAACATTTTTGTCTATTAAGATTCCAAGATATTTTACATTAGATTTATGATTCAGCTTAGCGCAGTCCGTATTACATGTACCGTCATTTGTACAATTTTTGGAATGAATTATTATGTTAATTAAATTATTTGGCACATCTTCTTGTAGAGAGAATGGAATGTAATAAGTTTTTTCTGTGTTGAGTGATAGTAAATTGTTATCGAACCAATTTTTTAAAACCTTCATGTCTTGATTGGCTGCATTGGTAATATCGTTCCACGTCTTTTTTTCGATAATTATTGCAGTGTCGTCAGCAAAGGATATAAGTTAACCATTAAGATTATATTTTATTGAATAGTCGAAAAATAGTATACGTTAATGTTGTCTTTCTCGTGTGGTGTCAATTCTATTAGTGTTATGGTATTTATTCTTCCTGTATCCGATAGACTGGTTCTTTATCTCATACTGTTAATATTAGATTTAAGAGTGGGATGTTCCTTTTTCACTGTTAGATAGCTGAAGTGATACCTCTTTTTAAAGAGGGATGTGTCAAGAGTTCCTATGGATTTTTCCTAAAAAAGTAGGTTAATTCTAAAGCACTATGTTTATTCTTAACGCATCGTAGTAATATAATGCAACAAGTAGAGATAAATAATCGTTTAAGCACTTTAAGCAAAAACAAACCAATCTCTTTTGGGATCCCGCAATGTAGTGTACTTGGACCAATATTGGTTTTAATCTCTAATAATTGTTTGCTTTACTATTTGATAGTAAACCTGGAAAGATACATTTGACAAAAGTGATTCATAATTAGAGTAGTAAACAGTTGGCTGAATTTTAACATTTTAACTTTAAATAAAACAAAAATTAAATACATAAAATTTAGTTTATCAAAAAGTCATGCTTCCGACACTCATAACCTAAGTAAACATAATTAATTGTCTGTAGAATCGCCTGTCACCCCTAGAAAAGTGTAGGCTGTATCAAGTACGTGCAGGTGTAAATATTGAAATATTTTTTTAGTGGAATGACCATATCGATTTGCATATTGAATATTAGGAGACTTGCCTATATTTTTAAAGAACTCTTCAGTCTTAGCATATCAATGAAAGTACTGTCTTTTATTTCTCCAGGTATTGTTAATGTGGAGATTGTTACCATCAAAGCAGAACCAGAACCCCGAGATACGGTCGGAGGGGGAATTCCTTATGCGGATATTGACATAGACCTCCCGGATATTAAAAATGAATGCTTAGAGCGCTCTGAAGGATTGACACAGGCAGCAGGTAAAACTGGTTTTTAGTTTATTGAAGTTAACAATTCGTGCTCTCACATTTTTTTCTTTTTTATGAGACTATTTTACGAACACTTATTAATCTTTTCTTCTTTAATCTTTTTCAGACTCCCTGATAAACTTTGAGGCGCATCCTGAAGAAAAACGATACTCTTGTCCCCATTGTTACTATTCTCGCCCTCGTACATCGACGTTAGAACTGCACTTGCACACCCATTCTGGAGAAAAATATTTTTCATGTCCCACTTGCAACTATTCATGTTTTCAACAGTCGTCTTTAAATTGTCACATGCTGACTCACAGTGGAGCAAAACCTTTTTTTATGTCCTGACTGCAACTATTCAGGTTGTTACCAGTCGTCTTTAAATCATCACATGCTGACTCACAGTGGAAAAAAACCTTTTTCATCTCCCAACTGCGACTACTCTTGTTCTCAAAAGTGGTTCCTAAATCGTCACATGTTGACTCACAGTAAAGAAAAACCTTTTTCATGTGATGACTGTAACTATTCATGTTCTCGGAAGGAACATCTCAAAAGACACATTTATACCCACAGTGATAAAAAACCTTTTTCTTGTCCCGATTGTAACTTTTCATGTTCTACTAAGGCATTGATTTTCAAAGTGGGGGGCGCGCCCCACTAGGGGGGCGCGAAGACATGTACAGGGGGGCGCGGACGCGGGCGGCGGTATCACTACGATCGCCATATACCCGCGCTACCGCACGCATCTGTGGAGTAAACCCTTTTTCATGTTCCGAATGCAGTTAAACAAGTTCTCAAAGGGAAGAATTAAAAAACCACAGTATGATTCACAAAAGAGAAAAACCATTTTCATGTCTTGACTGCAACTATTCGTGTCCTCAAAAGAGATATCTAAGAAGTCACTTGCTGACTCATAGTGCAATTACTTATGTACTACGAAGAGAAATCTAAAAATCACATGTTTACCCACAGTGAAGAAAAACCTTATTCATGTTGTGACTGCAACTATTCCTCTTCTAGAAAAAATAGCTAAAACGGCACTTGCGAACTCACAGTGACGATTAACCTTTTTCATGTTCTGACTGCAACTCTTCATATTATTACTATTCATGTACTATTAAAAAAAAAAAACACATGTTTACCCACAGTGGTAAAAAAACTCATTTCAAGCCCTGACTGCAACTATTCTTCTTCTCGAAAAAAAAATAAAACAGTGATGAAAAACCTTTTTCTTGTCCCGACTGCGACTATTCAGGCGCTACAAAACGTTATCTAAAAAGTCACATGTTTACCCAAACTGGACAAAAACCCTTTTCATGTCCCGACTGCAATTATTCACGTTGTGCAAAGGAACTTTTTAGAAATCATTCGCAGACTCAAAGTGCTATAAAACCACTTACATGTTTCTACTGCGACTATTCGTGTTCTACAAAGAGGGACAAAAATCACATGTTTACCTTCAGGAGACAAAACCATTTTTTGTCCCGAACGTGGTTATTGGAGTTCTCGAAAGGGAGATTTAAAAATCCACAGTGCGATTCAAAGTGGAGAAAACCTTTTTCATGTTCTAAGTGTAACTATGCATGTACTACGAAACCTATCTTTAGGAAATATTATTATATTTTAGCAGTAAACTAACCGTGTGTAATAACTAAAAAGCGTTGTTCCAAATAAAACTCTCATATAACATCATTCATATGTTCCATAAATTTCTCATTATTTTTTTTATTTTTTCTTTTGCTGTCTTCCAAATACGGTTGGCATGTTTTGGTTGCGCTGCGCTGGCAAGTCAGCATGAGAGCTTTTATAGGCCAATAACAGCTGATGATGTAAATCTCCGGCTTTGGAGAATATTATAATTCCTACAAACTCACATTAATTGTGTTTATGCGTATTTCGTGTTTAAAACACTAACGAATACTGACAACGAAAATAAAATAAAAATTACGCACAATAAAGTTGAGGAATTCCCCGTACAACATAAACTAAAAGGGTTGCCAACTTGGAAGATTTTAATTCCCTGTTTTTTTATTTAAATAAAAAAAAACATGTTACCCCCCCCCCCCCCCCAAGTGCATAACGTAATACTTGAACGGCCCTTTGCTGGGCCCTGGGCCGAGGGGAGGCGTGGGCATATTCATTTTAAGCAGTAGGGAGGCGTGATACTTATAAGTTTGGGAACCCCTGTACTAAGGGAAATCTAAAAATTCACATGTTTGTCACAGTGGAGAAAAACCGTTTTCATGTGCCGACTGTAATTATGCATGTTCTACAAAGGGATATCTAAAAAGTCACACTCTTACCCACGGTGGAGAAAAACTTTTTTCGTGTCCCGGCTGCAACTATTCATCTTCTCGGAAGAAAGATCTTAAAAGTCACATGTATACCCACGGTGGAAAAAAACCCTTTTCGTGTCCGAACTGTAACTATTCATGTTCTAGGAAGAGTCATTTAAAGACTCACTTGCGGACTCATTCACAGAATAGACTTGCTCAAAACTAGAGATTTGTATGCTGCTTTGTCTATTCCACGATCAGTGTTATTGTGATATCTCAAAAAAAACATTCAGTCACTACGCCTTTCGCACCCTTTAACCGACTTTTTAAACATTAACTCCATCTTTGGATATGTTGTGTGGTGGTTACATTACAACGTGTGTTTTTATCATCTCACTCCCTAAAATTATACTTCTTTCGAATAAAAAATTTAAAGATCATTTCCGTATCGCATTTTTCATAGGAAAATAAATAAAAAATTATGATCAGTGCGGACGTAGGGCCCTTTATATATATTTTTTTAATTTTTTATATAACTAGTAAGTTCAAAGCAATTATTTAAATTTCAGCCCGTTTATGGTGTTCGTTTTCCATTTTGTTACCAAACAAAAAATATTAGGTTTCCATGTTATGTGTTTAATTCTTAATGTTTTTTTTTATTTTTTTTATTATATAATCAATAATATTATTATTTAATTAATAAAAACAGTTTATTTTTAAACAAGTTCTGCTGTGTAATTATTATTACTCGTGACAGATGTTTCACCTTCTGAAGGCATTATCAAACTGCGGTCATGCCACATACAGACGATATATTTATACTATTTCTAGAGAAGTATTTACTATGACTCACTTCAAAGTCATTTTTAATCAGAAATTAGAAATGCGTCATAGTAAATACCTCTCTAGAAATAGTATAAATATATCGTCTGTATGTGGCATGATCACAGTTTGATAAAGCCTTCAGAAGGCGAAACAGCTGTCACGCGTAAACATTCTTTTCCTCATGCATTTTGAATGGAACCAATTCTCATCTTTTGAAAGAGCTGCAGCAATATTGTGAAAAGTATAATATTTAGTAGTGAGTAAATTCCAAAAATTCAAAAACGTAAGTGTCAATGCGCTGATAGTTTAACTTTACTCCTTATTTACAATACTGCCCCTCTATCTTACACACTAAATATCAATTGTCGAAAATGAGACAGACGGTGAACGTATGTCTGCACCGCTCCAAAGGAAAAATAAAATAATTATAATATATCTCCCTCACACGTATAAAGAAAATGAAACGTTATTACCGTAAGTAAGTGGATAGGTAAGAATATAACAAACAAAAAATATTAATCCGTACCCAATGCCATCTCTGATACTGACAAAAACAAAATAAGGACAGATAATTGCTTCATTGTGTAATTTTTAACGTACTTAGTAAAAAAACTCAATTTTATTCGGCTAATAAGTTAACAAAACAGGTTATGATTCTGAGGCGGTGCGAAGCTCGCCGGGTCAGCCGGTTTTTAGGGAGCGTTGACCCCCTCCCCCCATGTAACGCGCCGTAAGGTTTTCCTGTTCACCCCCCCCCCCCCCCTAAAATTTTTACCTGAAAGTCACAATTAAGTTGCGCAATGTACTGAAATGTCGTTATTAAATACCTTTTTTCTTGATTAAATCGCGTTTGCGGAAATAAATTAAACGAGAGATTTCTAACTCGCGATACATTATATATATTTTATTTATTCATAGAGTTATTTATAAAAAAAATGGAAATTATTATTATTTTTATTGGCCTTGTATTCCTTTCGGATCTCCAGAATTTACCTAGAATAAACCTACCTACATGTTTTTATAACAAATACTTTTTTTTCCTAAGTTTTCCCTGTGGAACAACACTTTACTCTACTATGATTCACAAGCTGACTCATAGTGGAGTAAATCCTTTTTCATGTTCCGAATGCAGTTATACAAGTTCTCAAGACGTCACTTGGCACTCGTGAATAATTAAGTTTCGATTTCTTCCAACGCATTTCTTGGCACAGACTATGAATATGTTGATGGTTGGGGTTGGGATAGAGTTGTTGAAGGTTTATTCATCACTCTCATCAGCCTCTTGGAGTGGACTTCCAATGTTCCTACCGTTGTCGATTTTCTCTTATCGTACCAGTATGAAAAAAACAAAGACGTTATTTGGTTATTTTTATTTTAAATCCTTTTTCATCTTCCGAATGCAGTTATACAAGTTCTCAAGACGTCACTTGGCACTCGCGAATAACTAGGTTTCGATTTCTTCTAACACATTTCCCTTGGTACTGATGACAAAGATGTTAAAGGTTTGGGTTAGGGTGGAGTTGTTGAAGGTTCACTTACTCTTGTAGTGGACTTCAAAGTTTTTGCCGAATCCCGAAACGTATGGCTAAATGCAGCGTCTTCATGTAAATCATTATCAAAGGCCTCTTCATCTACTGATATTGGACCCTCTGAAGTCACCGATATAGTAAAATGATCACATCTGGAATATCTTCTTCGCCGTCTTCATTGTCAACAAAGGTTGGCAGCCTCTTGTTCGGTAAAAAAGTCCTTTGGATTCATCCCATTCAGTAGAAAAAATACAGTTAAAGCGATTGTTGCCGAATAAAATAATGCAAAAGTTTTTACGCCCGTATTTCGCTGACGATGCGTTAATGCATCACTTTAATAAACTATATAAAATAAAAACCTGAAATTTTTAATTTTCTCAGAGTAAACATATTATTAAATACGTCTCAATTCTGTATGAAATTGAAATTATAAATAATTTAAGTCATATGTTAACGATAAAAATTTTCACGAACCTGCTCTATAAGTACATGAAAGAATAACGGTGATACCTTATCAAGTTCTCAAAATATGACCCAGCAACCAAACCGTTGCGTTTTTGCAACGTCAGCGAAATATGGATTAAAAAAAATTGGTTTTGACATTCTAGTTATCTTTGCATTATATTTTTACTTTCTCTGTTATATTTTTACTTTCAATTTTCGTGCGTTATTTTTTTTTTAATTAGAAGATCATTATATGGTGTTGTAACATGAAATTTTATATTTCTCTGTCTAAGTCGAAAAGATGTATTCAAACTGAGAATAACCATCTCGATGTATAGAGTCCTTTACTCATAACTTTCGCGTCTATTTCAGCATTTAGTAAAACATTTCATTGCATTTTGTGCCTATGATCGTGGGTAGTTTGTATATTTATGCTATGATCTCTTTTGTCTGTGGCTCCCTAATTTTTTCTGCTAATTCATTCTTTCTACGAATCGTATCTACATTTAACAATTTGCAATTCCAGTGCTCATAACCAGATCTAAACGAAAGTTTTACAACAATATTCCCAGTACGAAACAAAATGTTTTTACTTAAAAAAGGGAAAACCTCGCAAATCATAGCCACTCACTGTTCTGTTTCCATGATGTGGAAACAAAGAAGTCCAGAAGCTGCTCTTCTTACACCTGACGGCGGATTTTCGGGAGACCACACCCACATTAATAATCTCTACATCATACAGTGGTTCTTAACCTCTTTTGAGGTACTGAACCCCACCAGTTTCATATGCGCATTCACCGAACCCTTCTTAATTGTGATAACAGTGGCGGCAGATTACCACAAGGGCGTAATGGGAACGGAAGAGGGTCGTGATCATAACAACCAAAGGGGGGGGGGGGGGGCGCAATGGGAAAGGATGGGGCGGGATGGGATGATATATTATAGACGGTGATATTCTTCGTAATTTTTTTTCGGGGTATGTCTTGCCCTCCACCGAACCCCTTAGACTGGCTCACCATACATATTATAAATTAAAGTCCTCCGCCACGTCCTGTCTGTCTGTTTGCGATAAACTAAACAAATATTGAATTTAGCGGTTTTCACATGCAGATAGAGTGATTCGTAAGGAAGGTTTAGGTATACAATTTGTCAAGGTTTTGTGTAATTTGGTTGAAATACCTATATAAATGAGAATGTCTGTTGTGATGGCTGAGCGGGCTGGCAAGCGGGCGGTGTGGATTTGATTTATATGTAAATCTACAGTTTTATGCTGAGGTTGATGAAATTTTGCATTTGTGACCTTCAAAACGAGAGGAAGGTCACTGTCTACGTTTGATTTCGAAAACTCTGTAGAGGGACTAGGGACTTCAGATAGTGCTATATAAAATATAATGAAGCGCAATTTTATTGTATACATCATTTAAATCTAGTCATACCAAAACTATTTCTGACTTAACAATCCGTTTTCCCGATAATGTGAAGTTTTTAATCGTTGACGACTTTAGTATGCTCGGCCAGCATCGACAGCCAGCGTGGTCTAGGGGCAAGGCTCTTGCCTCACAATCCGAAAGTCACGGAATCGAATTTCGGCCTGGAAAAATAAATTTTATTTGAATAATTGGTTTTATTTCACAATTCATGAATTAAAAATAATGTACAGTTTATTTGTGGTACGTACCAAAGTGGAAGATACTCTCAGCATCGCCCTGAAGTAAGACCACCATTCAGAATTGAAACCTGGTTCTTCTCCACCTTGCTCTTTCCCATCTCCCTCCCATCCCCAATACCTTCAGCCTCACAACATACGCCAACTGGGGATGCCATAGTTTCACTTGCTCCAGACGGGAGCAGCTGGGACTTTTGTGAGGTATTCATATAATTTTTTAATGAAAAATGCCCCGTATTGAGTGGAATAGTCATCAATTTTCAACTAACAGACTCATGTTTACTCGCGTTACTTAACTGCTTATCTTTTGCTAATTTAACACCATTTAACCATTTTCCTAACAAATATGGACGAATTTAGACCTCGCTTTCAATAACACATAATTTGTCTTTTGCCGATCTTACCGAAAGAGGATGCTCATATTGCTCATCATCAATCTTTGATATTATTTTTTAAACTTTTTCTATCATAGCTAACATTATACATGTAATTGATATTACTATATAATATTGTTTAAAGGATTTGGACATTAATTTTATATATTAGACATTGTATGATCTTGTATAAAGGATTTGGACAATAATTTTATCTGTTTTAGGTATTTTAATATAAAATAAAAATCACAATTATATTATCTTTTCCAAATGCAATTTTACAGAAATTCATTTTGCGGTAAATGAGAAAAAAGTAGATTCCTAGTTGTTGTGAAAAAATTTTAAATTATCAACCACGTTTGTACTGACAGAAGTATTCCAGGAAAACTTAGAATCATGGGTTGTTAAATGCTTTTACATATATTGTGTTTAACACTAGAAACACCGGGTACTGCTCCATACCTATAAAGACCGCAACCGTAATTTTGACAGCTGATCATTTATTTCAAATTGGGAGGTGGATATCGGTACCACTGCCCCGGGAACCATTTATTGGATAACCAACACCTCTGCCATAAATCACCCCAAATGCTTATCTATGTTTGGTGACATAACAGGGATGCCCGGGTTTTAGCGGCGGATGTGTGTGCCCCCCAGCTGCATGGCAGGCCGGATCGGAAGAGACTGGTTGAGGAAGATATTGTGACCTCGCAAAAACAACTACTTTTAAAATTCGCCTTGCTTCGCAGTGAGAGGGGTGGATTCATACTTAACTTCTGGAACCATTGGCACTCAGATTCCTACCCATCCTTCATACCTTATCTTTCCTAAAACATCCTCTTCTTCCTTTCCTTTTCCAAGTCCACCAATAATCCTAATCCCGAACTACTGCAAATTCTAGATAAAAAGTTCGATGAATTTAAAATCCAGTTTCTAGAAAAATCATTTGCAGACTTCAAAAATACCATTGTAGAAGTTATCAAAAAGGAGTTCAAGGAGGAAATTGAGGAGCTTAAGAAGAAAGTGAAACATTTGGAAGGACAAATAGAGCGCAATGATCAATATAATCGTGCAAATAATCTTATAATAAGTGGCGTACCAGAAGATAGAAACGAAAATATTTATGACATTCTCTCCAAAATTGGTGCTACAGCTGGATGTAAAATCACCCGAGAGGAAGTGGACTTCGCAAGCAGAATCTCCCCCAGAATAAACCGAAATGTGACAAATGGAAAACAGAGGAACATTATCGTAAAATTTACACGCCGACACCTGAAAGATAACCTGTTAGCTGCAATAAGGAAGAGGAAGGGAATGTTTGCCTCAGAATTGCAGCTTCCTGGTGCCAGCAGAATTTACATCAATGAACATTTAACCCCCAAAAATCAGCATCTCCTAAAACAATGTAGAGATATAAAAACGGACAGAAAAATTCTCTACTGCTGGATAAAAAATGGGAATATCTTCATTCGTGTAAGTGATACAACACCCATAATTTTAATTGCGGACCAAGATGACGTTAACAGACTGTCAACATTGAAGACAATGCCCACACAAGACGCTTCTACATCGGCCCTCCCTTTAGGAAACTAAATTTACAGAACAATATCAAACGTATTACTATTTATATCAAATTTAACCTCTTGCAGTACCTTAACATAATATTCAATTTCGGTAATTATCGGTTCGGACTGGCCACGCTTATTACGAATAATTTTTAGAAAAAAACTTTAGATTCGCCTTAATTACTATAAAAGGAAACTTTTTGGCTTTGGGGCGGCGGAAAATAATGCATTTTAATTTTCAATTGCATAAAACCAAAATTCCCTTCGCGAACCGACGCAGCGAAAATCCGCGGCCGTAGCTGTCACTTGCTGTCACTGTTATGGACTGTAGCTGACTTCATGGGATACCTACATGAAATACCGCGAATCACAAACCATGTTACACAAACCTAGCGTAGCCGCTAAGCCACTTGAAAACTGGGATGTTTTTCTTGCCTTGACGCGAGTAGGCGTTATAAAGGGGCACTTTCTTTTGTATCACAAACCATGTTACACAAACAAGCCCGCTAGACAAATTTCATAATTACGCGCCTTATCCCATGAAGTCGGCTACAGTCGTATTAGCTCTTGTTAATTTATCAAAGATACCAACATCACAGTGACATGTACGGCCGCGGATTTTCGCTGTGTCAGTCGCGAAGCGAATTTTGGTTTTATGCAATTGAAAATTAAAATGCATTATTTTCCGCCGCCCCAAAGCCAAAAAGTTTCCTTTTATAGTAATTAAGGCGAATCTAAAGTTTTTTTCTAAAAATTATTCGTAATAAGCGTGGCCAGTCCGAACCGATATTTACCTCAATTTCTACTTAGTCGTAATACACGAATCATCACTATACGTTAATTACAAATTCCCTTTAAACTCTTATCAAATAATGTTAAAACATGTTTTTATCAATTGTTTGAATTGCAATTGTATTAGTAATCTGTCCATAGATATAACAATCAATCTGTCAAAACAAAAGCCTCTTAAAACCATAGACATTTTAATTTACCACAAACAAAAACAAAAAAAATCGTATGTTCAAAAATGCCCCCAATCACAGCATAATTATTTTTTTCCAAACTATTTTCGAAACAATTTCACGAACATAATATTTAAAAATGCTTAACATATATTTTCAAAATGTGCGAGGTCTTCGCACAAAAACTCATAGCTTCTTAAATCAGGTCCTTTTGAACAATTACGATATTTATCTTATATGTGAAACTTGGCTAAATAAATCAATCCAGGACAGTGAATTGTTTGACAATAGGTATGATGTATTTAGAGAGGATCGGAACTACTTTTTGTCTGGACAGCAGCAGGGAGGGGGGGTACTAATTGCAACATCCAAATCTCTGAAGGCTCAGAGAATTCCCTGGTCTACATGTACTGAGGAGATCTGGATATCAGTGCCAATACTAGGTAACAATAATAAACTCAAAAATTTATATATCTGCTGCACATATCATCCACAAAACACCAACTACATCCACAACCTAACTCATCACTTCAACACCACATCAGACCTGCACGCAAATCACCCGGAAGGATTGTTTTTATTAGCTGGAGACTACAATATATCCAAACTAAACTGGAAGTTAACCGAAGGGCAAAACCAATTAGAACCAAATTTTCCAGAAGACACTGCTAGCTGTGCCTTGGTAGACTTCCTTTCATTCACCCAACTACACCAATTCAATTCTATAACCAATACAAACAAACGAATTCTTGATTTAATCATGACAAATATTTCAAAATGTAGTATAACCCATTGTACCGAACCTCTGACGCCTGAAGATTCACATCACAGAGCATTAGACATAGAGTTATCACCTGTTACTGTACCGTCTCTCTCCAGCTCATCTAGGACAGTTAAAATGTTTCACCGAGGTGATTACGGTCAAATCACTGAGGAATTATCCAAAATAAATTGGAAACTCCAATTTCAAGGTAAGGATACCGAAAAAGCCGTATTAGATTTTTACAATATCATAAATGACATTATTCGCAAATATATCCCCGAAAAAAAAATTAACGGTAATTTAGAAAGGTTTCCCCCCTGGTACACTTTACCACTTATTAAAATTGTAAAAGAGAAATTAAAATATCACAAGAAATGGAAAAAATACAAGAACCTGGCTGACTACCAATCATTTTCAGTACTGAGAAATCGTCAAAAGAAGATCGCGTTAGAATGTTATGAAAACTTCATTATGACGGCAGAAGATTCAATAAAAAAGTGCAGCAAACAGTTCTGGTCATTTGTTAAATCAAAGAAATCCTCTTCCGATCTACCAAAGCAAATGTATCTTGGAGATATTTCCTGCAATGATGGACAATCCATATGCGACCATTTTAGTGATTATTTTAGATCAGTTTTTGTAGAAAATTCCAACCCTCGCCTCAATCTTATAAACTGTGAGAATGATGACGACAACTCTAATCTACATATCCACAATATTAACTTCAATCAATCATGTGTACTTAATTATTTAAAAAAACTTGATCCGAATAAAAGTGCGGGATCTGATTTAATTCCATCCATATTTTATGTAAAATGCCGGGACCAATTGGCTTATCCTCTCTCCTTGCTATTCAAAATGTCATTTGAAGAAGGCAACTTCCCCAACGTCTGGAAACAAGCACTCATTACACCAATCCACAAAAGCGGGGACAAAACTAACATTACCAACTACAGGCCCATCTCCAAACTCCCAATTGTCAGCAAAATCATGGAAAACATAGTTCTTGATCAACTTTTTCCGGCGGTACAAAAAATCATATCTAAAAATCAACACGGCTTTTTCAGAAAACGGTCGGTCGAGACAAACCTTCTGGAATACACAGATTTTATTTTAAATTCTATGGGTGGTAAAAATCAAGTAGACTCTATCTATACGGATTTTTCAAAAGCCTTTGATAAAATTAACATTGACCTGCTTCTGAAGAAACTGTTAAAAATCGGGATTAATGGTGACCTTCTCAGATGGATCAAATCATATGTAACAAACAGAAGTCAAGCAGTTAGAGCTAAGGGTTTCTCATGACGTTTTTACAGTATACCTTCAGGAATCCCGCAAGGATCACATCTCGGACCTCTCTTGTTTATTTTATACATCAATGATATAGGTAAATGCTTTAAAAATTCCAAATTCCAAATTTTTGCTGATGACACTAAGATTTACAAAAAAATCACTAATATTAATGACAGCCTAGAATTGCAAGATGATATCAATAGGCTTGGAATATATTGTGCTAACAACCAACTGTTCCTTAATCTGGAAAAATGTAACACAATATCATTCACCAAAAGCATAAACCCCCTAATATTCCCGTACAAAATCAATGACGTAGAGATAAAAAGATGTTGTGAAGTGAGGGACTTAGGAATAATAATGGACTCCGGAATGTCTTTCCGAACACATATAAATTCCATCTGTGACAGGGCGTACAAACTTCTAGGATTCATCATAAGAGTGACCAAACCATTTAGGTCTCCACACGTAATCAAAATACTGTACGTCTCTTTTGTTCGCTCAATATTAGAATTCGGATCAGTCATATGGAATCCCCAATACAAAGTAAATATTGAAAGGTTAGAAAGAATTCAAAAAAAGATATTGAAACACCTAGACTTTAAATCCTTTCGAACTTCAGAAAACCTAAAAGACTCATTAACATTCCATAATTTATCAACTTTAGAAGATAGAAGAAATATATCCGACCAAAAATTTTTGTTCAAAATCATTAACAACGTTGTTGACAACAACTATCTTCTAGAACACATTAATTTCCACTGTCCAATAAGAAACACAAGGTCAAACCAACTATTCCACATCCCACACTCAAAAACAAATTACACACAACATTCATTTCTCCGAAGGACGTGCACAAAATACAATGATATCTTTTACGACGCTGATATTTTCCATTTGTCCTCAGGCCAATTTATTAAATCCATAATAGAAAAAATTAAAACAAATTGTTAATTACGAACTCTCCACCCCTGCTGCATGTTATTTTTTTCATTCTCATTATGTTGGTTTTCCTTCTTTTTTATTATAATAATAATATTTGGATGATTTATATATCCCATATGCTTTAATTTGTGTGTGTTTTTTTTTCTTTCATTTCTGTTGTATATATATTTTTTTTCTTTTTTTTCTACCACTTTATGTTTTCTCTAATGTTTTAATCCATGTTTATATATTATAAATTGTAGCGGAAACTTCGCTGGTTAATGCAATCATGTAATATGTTACTTTCTTATTAAAATATGTATAACTGTTTGTTTCCTAAATAAACTAAAATAAAAAATAAAATAAAAAATAAAATAAAAGATCCTTCACACAGCGTCCCCAAAGTCCCCTTCGGATTTGTTTTTGATTCTTCGTTTCTATTTTGAATATTTTGAAATAATGTTTTGGCTTGCGTCTGTTATCTATCGCAAGTATCTGAATCATTTCCATCGTTATACATCAGGAGGCCCTGATGAAAATAATTACTTTCGGGGCCTATGTCATCTTCAGGGATGCTGCGTAGAGGGCTTTCTTGGAAGGAGAGGAAGTTCTGGGAAAGAAAAAGGTATGAGAGGTGGGTAGAAATCTAGGGGTCAGTGAGTCCAGGATTGACAGAACGCATGAATCCATCCCTCCCACCATGGTACAAGGCGATGTTCCGAGAGAGTAGAACTGTGGAGAAGTCAAAGGGACTCCCTCGACCATTCTCTCCCGATCCGTCAAGCCATGCAGCTGGTGGGCAGACACATCTGCCGCCAAGCCCCGGACAAACCTCGAATTCCGAGAAAATGAACATTTGCAGGCGAGACGTGAAAAGGGTTATACTCTACTGTGAGTCCGCATGTGTCTCGTCAAACTTTCCTTCCGAGAACACACATATTTGCAGTCGGAACATGAAAAAGGTTTTTCTCCACTGTGAGTCAGCATGTGTCTCGTCAAACTTTGCTTAAGATAACATGAATATTTACAGTCGGAACATGAAAAGGGTTTTTCTCCACTGTGAGAACGCATGTGTTTCGTCAAATAATCCTTCTGAGTACATGCATAACTGCAGTTGGGACATGTAAAAGGTTTTTCTCTTCCGTGAGTTAGCATATGTCTTGTCAAATTTCCCTTTTGAAAACACGAATAACTGCAGTCGAAACATGAAAAAGGTTTTTCTCTACTGTGGATCCGCATGTGTACCGTCAAACGACTTTTTTGAGAACATGAATAACTACAGTCAGAACATGAAAAAGGTTTTTCTCCAGTATGGGTGCGTAAGTGATGTTCTAGCTTCGACTTATAAAAGCAGGAGTAATTACAATGGGAACAAGATATTGGTTTTCCCACATAATGTGTCTTCAGATTTGTCAATGATTCTGAAACAGATAACGAAAAAAGCTATGAAAAAGAACCGCTATTTGAAAAAAAAACATAAAAAATACAAAGCGCGATTAGTTACTTACCTACTGGTTGAGTAATTCTTAGAAAGCGTTTAAGGCATTCCTTCTTAACATCAGGTAGCTCTCTGCCAATTTCCATACAAGGAATCACCTCTCCATCTACTTCTCGGGGTCCTGATTCTACCTTAAAGCTTAATCTCTCCACTTTAATGCTACCTAGAAAAAATCAAACAACAATACGTACATTGATATGTCTAGATCAGTGGTTTCCAACCGGTGGTCCGTGAAGCACAGGTGGTCCGTGAGATCTAAAATGTGGTCCACGAAACATTTATTCATTTACTACAAAACCGAATCGAAAGATATTCAAAAGCCGATTTGTAACCCTTTTGGTATTAATGATGGAGAGATAGCTGAAAAAGTCCAAGAAGAGCACATTGAATTGAAAAATGTATTAATTACGTGATTTTATCATTATTGTACCTTGTGGTCCCTGTGAGAACAAATAAATAATTAAAAACACTTTGTTTCTACCACGATAATCTTTATTTAAAAGTCAACATGTTTCAAGAGCGATGTTCTCTTCATCGGGACATTTAATGTACTAAAACTAAATGATCAAACATAGAAAGACAGGCGTGGGTAGAAATGGAAGTAGTGGGGGAGGAGAGAGGTGTAAAGGGGAGGTGCTTAGAAGATCAACAAGGGGGAGGGGGTGAGAGGTGGAAAGGGAGGTGCTTAGAAGAACATAGACAAAAATTTACAATGGAAATATGTTTAAGATAGGGTTATTCACAAAATTAATTTTGATTGTTTATAATATTCAAATTTCTATTGGCATTTTTCCTAATTTGTAATATTTCTAAAATATCTAAGTGAAAACCACTAACGTTAGTATGTAAAAATTTTAAAATAATGTCATAGTGGTCCCTGGTCAAAAAAAGGTCGGGAGCCACTGGCCTAGATGAACAGCGTGTTATATTTGAAATTACTGTACTCCCTCTCCGAGAGAGTAAGTACAACACTACTTGCCTTCAGTTCAAAAAAACATTTAATTAAAAAAATGTACGATTAAAGGTACCTTTGCTTAACCATGTAGAAGCGGGAATTTGGAAAACAGGCTTTAATATCAACTTAGGAAATAAGAAGGAGCTCAGATATCCGCTTCAGGAACAATGCTTCTAGAAGTACTTAAAAACTTTTTATTCTTGAGCACGGAGTTCAAATTATTATATTCAAACTTCAAACGGAGTTTTGTATGGTCAGGGAAAAATGTTGTACATTTAACATTTTTCACATAGGCAATGCAACTTACCTACTTTCCGAGTACTCTCCTCATACTGGATACATTCCTTCTTTACACCTGGAAGGTCAAAATCTATATCCGAATACGACATTTCACGCCCGCCTTCTTCCTGAGGTCCTGGTTCTGTTTTGATAGAACCAATTTCTGGATTTAGTAGATCCGCGGCAAAACCACGAAACGTCAATGGAATGGATTCAATGCCTGAAAATGAATGAAATGCAAAATTTCATTAACGACGGAACCTAATTTGGATAAGTTTGGCTATTTATTTTCTGTTGGAATATTCTGTAAGAATCTGAATAAATATTTGGCAATAAGCAAATCGACACTGGCAAGGATAAATGGCTAAAGCGCCATTATGCTAAATATTCAGGAGAGCTGTTCGAAAGTAAAAAAATCGTAACTTTGAAAATAATTGTCTGATTTTGTTGCCACTTGAAAATTCTAAATGCGTTCATCAAACCTAATCAATTGTTATACAAATATTTTTGAATAATATTAATAATTCCGGAGATAATATTAATCAAAAGGGCCTAAAAAAATGCACAGGAAAAATGACTAATGTGCAGGTTTATGTTATTTTCACGCTAGAATGAATAATTAAACTCTCTGTACTACACATCTACACATTAATAGGTGAGATAAAATACCTTACGGACAAATGTACCAAAACTGTAGTGAGGAATAAAAGCTTATAATTAGAAAAGGAATAGATATTCCAGGCAATAATGGCTAATAATCCACCGTGAGCGATATTTTGACCGACATAAAGACTCTGACATAAATACTAATGTGAATTATATACTTTATTACGGTAGAGAATATGTGCTCAAGTAATTTCCATAGCTATTTCATGGTAAGGAAAAAAAGTTAATTCTACATGTTATACTAAAACATGGAAGGTAAATAAAAGCTTATAATCAATTTGGACAAAATACTGGAAAGGCGTCGTCCATTAATCACGTGACGTTTTTGAGCAACTTTTTAACCCCCCCTCCTGGTGATATGTGGTGAGGTTTTAGACTAACCCACCCCCCCCTAAAATCAGGTGTATTTTTTTTAAGTACTATGTATTTTGAAATTTACAGAATATTATCACGAAAAATAAATACACGTGGTATCTCATCATACCACCCCCCCCCCCCCCTCGTGATGTTTCGTGATTTTTTCCGAACCCCCCCTCCCCTTTCGAGTTTCTTGTGATAAATGGACGACCCCAAAGGAAGAGTTTTTTTTACATGAGCTCCACACATGGGGTCATCTTTGGGGATGCTGTGTGGAGGGTTTTTTAAGGAAAGGAAGGAGAGTAGAGTTCTGGGAAGGAAAAGGGTTTAAGGGGTGGGTAGGAATCTAGGGTTCAGTATGTCCTGGTAATCCGCCTCCAAGATTTAGACAAACCTCACCCCATGAACCCGGGCACCCCTGCTAAATCACCAAACGTAGCGAACCACTTGGGGTGACCTATGGCAGAGGTGTTGGTTATCCAATAAAGGTTCCCGGGGCGGCGTTACCTATTCTAGCCTCTCAAATAACCTTCCACTACACTTAATCTATGACTTAAGTCCCACTCATACGAAGACAATATTTGCTGTCGATGTAATTTAAAATATTTAAGTCAATGCAATTTAAAAAACGTAGCCAATTTGTGGTGACTAAAGCGCCATAAAAGTGCTTGGATCGCAATAAAACTAGGACCAATTGATGCAGAAAAAAAACTAAGTCGGACTGCGTAATATATAACTCACCCAATGTGGCGCTTTAGTCACTTGTCTCTTCCAGCGTCGACATGATTCTTAGTAAGTAATTTATTTAAGTTAAGACACTTGACAACGGTTGTCTGAATCGTAATACAAATCGTACATTATCGGATGCTGTTTTCCTCTATTTCTCTACTTAAAGTGATAAAATCGTATATTAGATCCGCCATTCCGCTTTCATCATATTGGAAGACCACATTTTTATAATTTATGATTATTGTATTCAATGCTTTCGAAGTACAAATCCATAAATAGGTTCTTAAACGTCATACTGACGGTTAAAACGTTTCTCAAACTTAGAGTCTAAGAATGCATCCATAACTTAGGACGTGCATCAAACGGTTCGCGTTATAGGGGTTAGGACAACGCATTTTCATAACAATTGGTCCAATCAGGATTCGGGAAGAAAAAAAGGATGAGTTCTATTTTTTTTACCGATTTTCGTACAGATTTAGTACATCCATGATTTAAGACTACGAAGATTATTGTTTGATATCTATCATATCTCATTGATAACTTGTATATTATATTATTACTTCCCTCGGCTTTAGGTGTAACCCTCTCATGAATTGTCAGGAATCTTATAAAAAGTACAAATAGGTAATGTAACCCAGCAGAAAACGTTTTAATTAAGAAAAAATTAAATTTAAAATGATGTTGTACCGGCCGGTTGGATAATGCTTTGAAAGTGCTACAAGGCTTCCTTTTTAATATCTGGCAGTTCAATGCCAGTTTCTAAAAGCGAAATTTCACAAAATTCTTCTTTAGTCCCTGGTTCTGCTTTGATAGTGATTCCCTCTAAATAAGAATGGTCTGTTGTACTAACTTCACCTTAAACAGAAAAACTTGATTTTAAATTGAAAATTTACACTAAACAGGATGCTTAATTTGTTGTTTGACGTTTAAATATTTGTCTCTCAAGGAGCATCATCACAAATATATGCTTACGGTCGCATTGTGATTGCGCCTTTGAACCGTTCATAGTTAATGTCTTCATTAGAAGGGGTCGTTTCACAGAGAGTTTGAAAAGATCGGCTCGGATGTGGAATCCTCTGCCGGTAACTACCTTTTCTAGTTCATTTAATGCAGAACTCTTCAAGGGACGAATTAAAGCACACCCTAATGATACTATATAATGAAAAACCTCCAGTTTTTCGCTTGTATCCTCAGTTATGTACAAATAAATGTAATACCTGAACTGTTCTCGGAAATGGATTCCGAACATATGTTTTTGATGAAAGGATATTCTATATTGATTTCCGTAAGTATCACAGCAACACCTTCTTCCGCACTTGTGCCTGGTTCTAACTTGATAGTGGTGGAATCCATGATTTTACGTAAAGGTCTGGTAGTTCTGTTAAACTTTGTAACAAGATTGGAGGATATCTTGAAAGATAGACGGTTTATTTTCGTTCAAGGTGTACTAATCGACGAAACGAGTAAAGCCAAAATAACGTAACCAACTAAAAAAGTGACAGCAGCGTGCGAAGATTTATAAATAAGTAAGAAATCGACATTATGTTGAACTCCTAGTGTTGCCATTTTATATCATCCACCAACAAATATATCTAGGAAAATACCTTTATTGACTGATAAAATATTTATGTATTGTATTTTTAATCTTTACAATAACTCATTAAGAATTTAAAACAACTCTTTTTGGATTCTTTCAGTAAGATAATAATATAATACCAAATAATAACAAAAACGTGGCTAAACCCGAAAAAGGTAAATATGACCCAACCATACATTTCGTGTCGTAATTTCGCGCCAATTAATAACTAAACATTACGATCGACAATTGGTTCACCAGCTATGGATTAATAAACCACTTGCTTCAAGAACACAAACTGACATCTGTAGGCACTGTTCGCAAAAATAAAAGACAAATACCCGAAAATTACGAAAACAAGATGAAAAGAAATAAACCCGTCGACTTTTGGTTTTCAGAAAGATATCACGATCGTTTCATATATTCCGAAAAAAAATAAAGTGGTTTTATTTATGTCGAGCTTGCATCATGATGACAGTATTCATACATCTACCGGCGACAAAAAAAAACTGAGATAAATACATTTTATAATGTGACAAAAGGTGGAGTATATTATATATATATACTCCACCTTTTGGTGGAGTATATATATATAATAGAGTATATTATTCGTAGTCCTACTATAGATCTCATTCATATATATATGATATTTAGTTGGAATTTTGAGACAAAAAATTATGTTTTATTTAATTTTTATAACTTTATTATGGAAGTTGTCTATTTTGTTTAAATTTTACTATACTTTTATAAAAATGTCATTAAAGGATTGTTTTATATGAAGTTGTTTTATTTTAGCCAAAATCTCGTAAACAAGATAGTTTTTAATCAAATTATTGCAATATCTTACTAAATGTCTTTTAAATATTGGCATCAAAGCCAGTTTTTAATTTGGGTCTCCTAGACCCAACCCTACTATCGTTGTTACATATTTTAACTGTACTGACGCCGGGTTAAAGATAGTTGAATAATTGTGACCTATAGTATCAAAGTGTGACATCTCCATTTTTGGCTAAAATGAGATAATCATGCAGTTTTGTAGCCATTTTATTGTTGATTTTGGTTTTTTCACAGAGTCTGACATATCCTTGCAAATTTCTACATAATTTTGAGTTAAAAATTGAAGTTATTATCAAAAAATGACATATCCCTCGCTTATTAGTTTCAAATAATGACAGATCCATTTCAAACAATAGGGAGACGCCATCTTGTCACGTGATTGAGAGATTTAACTGCCATTTCTGTTTTGTGTGTCCAGTTGTGAGTGTCGGTTGGCAGTTTTTCGGTATTTTTGTAAGTTTTAAAAAGTTTTAAGATTAAAAAAATGGAACATGTTGTTCCAGAGAAAGCAAGGAATAGAAAAAAACAGCCAGAAAAGTGGAAAAGATCCAGGGAAGTGAAAAAAAGGTAAGTTTTGTTCTCAACTGTCAAGATGATTCATGGTTCATGCAGTTTTGCAAAGGGCGTGCGAGAGTTAATTTTATTTTTCACACACGAAATTTTTATTGTATTTTATATCTGTCTTCTTTCTAGAAACATCAATTTCACTTTAATCAACTATTTCATTGGCAACTACGATTAATAAGTGCAATGTAGGTATTTTAGATGCCTCTTTAGTAAATATGTATATAAATAATAATTAAATATAAATTTATTTTTTACGTAAAATTAAAATATCCCCTTTCTTTTGTTCAAGATATTCCGCATCAACATTTCCGTTTGCACCAAAATGCCAACACAATTCAAAAGCATTTCAATGCATGTCATTGGCAATGGCAGACATACATCAATTTCACAAGAAATTTTATTTGTTGTGTAACAAAATTTATCAGGACAATTATTTGTTGAAATATTGTTTACCGAAATCGGTAATGAGGAGAAGAGGAAACAGCGAAACACATAGCAACAAAAGGAAAAAGAAGTATCTTTCAATAACCTATAATGTACGTAAAACAAGTACTATGACTACTGTACCCGTATGCAGAAACACATTTTTGGATATTTTACATATCAACAAAATGCGTGTGATTGGCGTCACGAAAAGATACTTCAACTCAGGCACTCCTCCCATTGAGAAACGGGGAGGTGATAGAAAGCACATAAAATTTGCCGACCGCAAAAATGCTGTAATAGAATTTATAAAAAAATTAATTCCTCTTGATATTCATTACTGCCGTAGCAAAATAAAATCACGGCAATACTTATCTTGCGAACTTAATATCAGCAAATTAAGTCAAATGTTTAATGCTCAAGCATTATCGGATTGCATCGTAAAAACTTCGTATTTCCGAAAAATATTTAACTCTGAGTTCAATATTGGTTTTGGAACTCCACGGACAGATCAGTGTTCCAAATGCTTGGAACTTGGTGAAAAAATCAAGTATGAAGTAGATACGTCAACGAAAAATAATTTAATAATAGAAAAACGTGTGCATAAAATTCGGGCAAAAACATTCTTTACAATGTTGCAAGAAGAAAAAGAGGGCATGGCAACAATTTCTTTTGATTGCCAGAAGAACCAACCGCTACCAAAAGTTGCAGATCAAGCAGCTTACTATTCACGCCAATTATATACATATAATTTTACAGCAGTAGTTGGTACTTCCCATTCTAAACTCACCAACGTGCACATATATGCTTGGACCGAAGACCAGTACGCAAAAGAATCAAATGAAATCGCAAGTTCATTATTCCATCTTCTTTCTAAAATTAATTTTGATGGAATCAACACTATTCGACTTATGGCAGATGGATGCGGAGGACAAAATAAAAACTCTGTTCTCATAGGAATGTGCATGAAGTGGTTGGAAAACAGAGGTGATGCTGTAAAAAGAATTGAAATAATTTTTCCCGTCCCTGGCCATTCCTTCCTACCATCTGACAGAGTTTTTGCTGAAATAGAGAAAAAAATAAAGAAGAAAGAAGTAATTGTCGATCCTGAAGAGTATTACGATATATTTAAGGAACATGGAAAAGTATATAATCTTGGAACTGACGTGAAAGTCTTAGACTGGAAGTCTGCCGTTCAGGAGGTTTTGAAACCTCCAGGCAAATGGCATTTTAAATTTGCGCCTTCGAAATGTGTCTTTGCAGGTGCATAGTGTCTTCTGTGTTTGAAAGAATAACAATAATTAGACAAGTAAATATACATAGGAGATCTAAAAACATAAAGGTTATTAAGTGCATTGAAAGTATGAAACTTATATGTATGATTATAACTTTATATGAAGCAAGAATAGGAATCATAGTAGGTTATTAATATTATTATAAGAATGGAATGGATTACATGTATAAGTGGAATTAGACAAGTAAGGATACAATCCTTCAGCGTTGGTGTTGAAGGTATGTGTAATGCATATAATTTGTTGTTGTTATAAGCAGTGACATGCAAAAGGTTAGTTTCACTTGTGGTTATAATTATACTAATTTTGTATTTATGAAAGAGGATGGTAAGGTGATAGGAATTATTTGAAGTGGTACCATAGGTTTTTGAAAGTTGTTGTTGTAGTGAGAAATTTTTACAATATCTGTTCATAGTTGTGATACAATTCCAGAGTTCAATGACATTTATATTGATAGGCAAGATTATTAATGAAGATATGATTTGGGTGGATAATAAGGCATAGTATATCAGTGCTTGGGAGTGAGTGCGGTTGTATAGTAGGGAAACATAATACAAGCATATTTATTAGGTGTGGATTCTCATATGTAGACGAAAAATTTGATATCTCATTAGAACATATCCTAATAATTAAACCTGCAGAATTATAAGTGGTACAAATTATATCCATTTTACTATAATGTGCATTTAAAAAGTAGAGTGGGTGATGAGCAAATATGATAATGAGATTTTTGATTTTCATTATACTATAATTGAGTAGCTGTACATTAGAGTTAGGCATACTTAGTGTCGTTAGTCATATTACTTTGCGTTTTACTCGTACGATATCTGCGTCATTACGAATTGTTATTATATTCGAGTCATCGGTCTGCCTGAGTAAAATACGACCTGATTTCACCCATGTATATTTGAAGTGATGATCTCTAGCAATTTTTTTTGTCTGGGCCAGTAGAAATTTGCCTTTCGGAGTTATATATCTTCCTTATTTTCCTTTTTTAATCTAGGACAAGCTTATAATGTGGAACGACGTACCAACTCCGTTCCTTCCACATTTTAAGTCACTTTTGTCATATTATTTTTTTTTTTTGTATCTGATTTTATTAGAGTCCAGAGCATACGTAGATGCTGCGAAACCTTTCCTTGTGTTCTGAGCTTTTTTTTTATTTTTTCAAAATAATGGTAATTTGTATTTGTTGCTTACTTATTGACCTCTTGATAGTCATTTTGGTGAACACACTAGTTGTCCTTGATATAATTAATATTTAAATTTGGGAAATTTTTTTCATTGTATTTAGTTATAAGTAAGTTTGGTTATGGTTGGAATGACCCTTAGATTAATCAAACTTCATTATTCATTATGTTACTCTTCTTTATAGTTTTTTTTTATCTAATTAATTAATTTATAACATGGAAAGTTTCCTTAAAATAATGCGTCAAACCTATTATCGGTTCTTATACTGATGATAGTTGCATATCACTTGACCCGATTGCACCTTCTATATTGATGGATGTATACATTATTACATTGGCACCATTCTTATGCGATGGTTGTTGACAATTGAAAACTCTGTATTAACTACTCTATTTCTCTTGTATGCACCCCTATACGACCTAGTTAGATAGGTAAATCAACAAAGTGTTTTCTTATCTCCTATGGAGAAGTAAAGGCAGTGTTAAGTGAGGATTGGTTTTCCATCCTAATAAGTGATGCCTGTGTGATGTGATGGCTTCTTTAAAACCTATTTAAGATAAGTGTTGCCTTGAGGCATTTTAGTGTCGTTGTTGGTTCAGAAGGTGTTAGATTTTAATTATTGCTTATGCTTACTGTTAAGTCCTTATTTTCTTAAGTTGTATTATTTTATTGCAGTTGTAACGCTAACGGCAGTTTGTGACTTAATTCGGTTTTCAACACTCAGTGTAATTCATACTGCGAGTGCCTGTGAGTGACTCCGTTCGCGTTACACCGCTTCTTTCTATGCTTCCCAGCATCATTATTCGTAAGCCTATCATAATAAAGAATGGTTGTTTCGTGGACCGGGCCATCCGGCCTTAAGCTTGATGGAGTGCGACTGGAGTTGCAAAACACCCATTTGAATTAAGTTGTTGACTAATCTAATGTTTTTGTTATCATTAACTTTTCCTCTCGTTCGAATTTTACTGCTCACTGCTTGCATTTTAAAAATTTGTTTTACTGTTTTAGAAATCCCGTGGACCGACCTAGACAGCATAGGATCAGGTTGTTTTGAATGAATTACATGTTTGAGGGCAAACATTTGGTGGCGAGGGTGGTAATGTTATGATGCAGTACAAATCCGTATTCCTTTAAATATAATTTTTAACATCCTTATCATTTGTTCTACATCCTAACAACTCTACCCGTCGAAATCGTCATTAGGTAGGAACTTGTTTATTAATTATTAGAGTGCCAGCTCTGATTTTATCTACGGCCAGAGGCGACACCTGGAGCGGTTCCGCGGCAATACCTCACTTCTTGCGTAGGTAGGTTTCGGAGAGTTGGGCCCGGAACCTAGCTACGCGACAGTCAACGGAGTTTTTGTGAGATTTGAAAAAATTCCTTTTTACTTTAGATAATGCCGGGCTGTAAAGGTGATAACGAGTACATATTGTGTGATCGATAGTTTGAATACCCCTTGGTGGGATTAGCTGTGATTCCTGCAACCCCAAGGAAACTTGTACGGCGGCCAGGCGTTGTTGGAGCCTGAAAGATTTAATGCATGATAAATACGTCCGATCACACTTGGACAGAGCCCCGTTTTGATGGATGATCGGTGTACCGTTAGCCCGCGATGATATTCGCTGTTCTTTGTGGCGGGAAAGTAATTTTACGCCGACCCTGACTCTCATCTGGACCGAGGGCGGCCTCCTTACATGCCAAACCTTCTTCAACGGAAAACACCCCCATTGGCGGCGGGGTGACTTGCTAATTTTGGACGCGGCGAAAGGCCGCTTGATGTTCTCCCTTTGGCGGCGGGGTTACTTGCTAAATTTGGTCGCGGCGAAAGGCTGCTTGACGAACTCCCTTTGGCGGCGGAACTGACTCCAGATCTCGGCTTCGGTGATGGCTTTCCGGATCCTGCACGAGGAAATGCTGCCTGTGCCTTGCAGCTACTAGACGGACATTTTATTAGTTAGCTAGCGATAGAATTCGTAGTAAAAAGAGGTCGGTTCCATGGGGGTAAGTGAAATGCAATATTTAAAACCTTTGTCGAGTGAGGCCTCGACCCATGTTTGCTATTTGATTTAAAATTATATGTTTGATCTCACAATTCCGCCTTTAAATTATGTACCTTGCAATACCATCCCTTTGGAGAACGACACATATCGCTGGTTTACGATCCACCCCTGAGCATATTTGGGATCCACAGATATTCTTGACGGGATCCATAACCCGTCCAGAATTGGCGCTTCCTTTGGGATAAAATCTGTGAGTACCTGGTCAGCATTACAATACTAAAGTTGTTTACGATAGGTATACTTGGTTTTGCCACTTGGCGAGAAAAAGCCACGTAGCACATAGTTGACAAATTCTCTTGTAATACCCCTTATAAAATTAATAATTTAAAGAATTTATTTTAAGTCTTAATAATCTTTAATAAGTCTTAAGAATTTTTTTTGTGAGCGAATTACTAGCGTAACTAGGTGCCCATACTGTCGAGTTGTACTCAATTTGACTCCTTACCAATGACATGTACAAATTTTTATAGGTTTGAATATTTTTAAATTGGCTGCAAATTCTTATTACAAAGCCCAACATTTTCAAAGCTTTATTTGATGTAATTTCAATATGGTTTATAAAATTCAGTTTTTGATCAAAGTTTACATCCAAATCATTCACCTAGGTTACAGCTGTTAGAATTACATCATTGATGGAGTATTCATAAATTATTGGATTGTTTATTCTATGAAATCTCATAATAAGACATTTGCTTATATTTAGTAGTAGATAGTTCTCTTGGCACGAAACAAAAGTTTAAACAAGTTATTTGACAATGTTTGAGAGTCATTGATATTTCTTATAGCTCTGAATAATTTCATATCGTTCGCACACATTAAAACTTGGACATCGCTGAAAATAGAAAGAACATCGTTCACAAATATCAAAAATAAAATTGTTCCCAAATGTGATCCTTGGGGAACACCGCTGGTAGCAATAAATTTAGTAGCGAATTTGGTAATAAATTAGTAATAAATTTGGTAGCTGGTAGCAATAAATTTATTTGAAGAAAAACTATCAATTTTAACGGGCAATGGCCTGTTACTTAAATAACTATTAAACCACATGTATAAATACCCTGCTATTCCTAATTTGTCTACTTCGGGAGCAAAATAACATGGGACGGTCGGTCTAAGAGCGAGGTCGACAGCCGTATGCACCAGGCTAGGCTTGCTTTCAATAAAAAGTTGAAAATAATAGAATCGAATAATATAGACCTAAAACTGAGAATACTCCTCATCAAGACCTATGTATGGAGTATCTTGATGTACGGCTGCGAAAAATGGTGCCTATCCGAAAGAGATAAAGGGAGATTAGAGGCTTTTGAAATGTGGTCCTATAGAAGACTATTAGGAATTTCCTGGAGAGATCACATTACAAATGAGGAGGTTCTCCAAAGAATCGAAAGAGGAAGGCACCTGCTCAGGACCTTGTCCGAAAGGCGTGCAAGATGGATCGGCCATGTAATACGACAAGAAGGCCTCTTGCATGCCATAATGGAGGGTATGACCGAGGGGACAAACTCCATGGGACACCCACGCCGAGAGTGCCTGGAGGACCTGCTGGAGAACGAGGACGTGCGCTGCTCATCATATGCAGACTTCAAAAGAGCAGCCCAAGACAGGGAAGAGTGGAAGAGACAAATAGAGGAAATTGCTGCAAACCAATCCCATGAATGAAACCAGAGAGAGATTCCTAATTTATGTAGCTTTTATAACAGCAGGTCATGGTTAACTCTGTCGAATGCTTTGGTGAAATCAGTATAGACGGAATCAATTGGAACTTCTTAGACATGGATTCTGATATAAAGTTTTGGAAAATTAAAAGATTGGACAAAGTAGATTTTCCAGAAGGGAAACCATGTTGGTTAGTTAAAATTACTGGCTTGATACAGTGAACGATTTTATTTCAAATAAGTTTCTGAAACAATTTTAGAATAGTTGATAAAATATTTATCAATTTTTCGAAGAAAACTTCTTCTAAAAGGTTGTTACTTTGTGATGTCATTATTTATTTATTAAAAGAAAATAACTTAGTTTACATCACTTTATTTTTTATATTTTACAATATCAACATGTTTCGTGAACCATATTCACTTCTTCAGGAATAAAAGTATACTAAAGTTTAAAAAATAATTATAGATTACATATGTAGAGAAGAAATTGAAGGAGGGGGAAGGGTTGATAATGGTGGGAGTTTCGAAGAATTGGGGATTACCAAGCTATTAGCAGTAAAAGGCCGGTTAAGTGGGAAGATATTTAAAACAGGGTTAACAAAAATTTTTTGCTTATTAATTATGTCAGCTTTGGAATTAACATTTTTTCTTATTTCTAAAATTTCTAAATTATTGATTTGCGATGTTTTATATCCTGTATGTAATATTTGAAGACCTGAATTTATGTCAAAGCTATGATCATATTTTAATAAATGGTTGTCGTTGTCGACAAATAAAATTCTACGCCAATGTTTATTGTTATCCTTATAATAGCGATTCTGAGTTCGCAGACCATTTATTAAAATATGATCATAGTTTTGACATAAATTTAGGTCTTCAAATATTACATACAGGATATAAAACATCGCAATCAATAATTTAGAAATTTTAGAAATAAGAAAAAATGTAAATTCCAAAGCTGACATAATAAGCAAAAAATTTTGTTAACCCTGTTTTAAATATCTTCCCACTTAACCGGCCTTTTACTGCTAATAGCTTGGTAATCCCCAATTCTTCGAAACTCCCACCATTGTCAACCCTTCCCCCTCCTTCAATTTCTTCTCTCCATATGTAATCTTTAATTAATTTTTTAACTTTAGTATACTTTTATTCCTGAAGAAGTGAACATGGATCACGAAACATGTCGATATTATAAAATATAAAAAATAAAGTGATGTAAACTAAGTTATTTTCTTTTAATAAATAAATATTTATCACTAATATCGAGCAAGCACATTCTAAAAATGGATCCGAATGTGTCTTATTAATGTGGGTTTAATGCAGTTGAATGCTTACACTCGGAACAGGAAAAAAGATTTTCCCCACTGTGAGTAAGCATGTGTCTCGTCAAACCATTCTTCTGAGAACATGAATAACTGCAGTAGGATCATGATTAAAGTCTTTCCCCACTGTGAGTAAGCAAGTGTCTCGTTAAACTACCCCTGTGAGAACATGAATAACTGCAGTAGGAACACGAAAAAGGTTTTTCTCCACTGTGAGTCAGCATGTGTTTCCGCAAATTTCCCCTTTCAGAACATGAATAACTGCAATCGGAACACGAAAAAGGTTTTTCTCCACTGTGAGTCCGCATATGTGACGTCAAATATCCCTTTCGAAAACATGAATAACTGCAATCGGAACATGAAAAAGGTTTCTCTCCAGTGTGAGTCAGCATGTGTGTCCTCAAAGTTCCCCTTTGAGAAAATGAATAACTGCAATCACAACATGAAAAAGGCTTTTCATTACGGTGAGTCCGCATGTGTACCGTCAAATGACTGTTGCTAGTGGATGCGTAACTGCAGTCGGGACATGAAAAAGGTTTTTCACTACTGTGAGTTCGCATGTGTTTCGTCAAATTACATTTGCTAGTAGATGCATAACTGCAGTCGGGACACGAAAAAGGTTTTTCACCACTGTGAGTCCGCATGTGTATCATCAAATGACCTTTGCTAGTAGATAAATAACTGCAGTCGGGACATGAAAAAGGTTTTTCACCACTGTGAGTTCGCATGTGTGTCGTCAAATTAGATTTGCTAGTAGATGCATAACTGCAGTCGGGACAAGAAAAAGGTTTTTCTCCATCATGTGTCAGCATGTGCTTCCTCAAATTTCCCCTTATAGAACATGAATAACTGCAATCGGAACATGAATAAAGTTTTTCTCCATTATGAGTGCGCATGTGTCTTGTCAAATTACATTTGCTAGTAGATGCATAACTGCAGTCGGGACACGAAAAAGGTTTTTCACCACTGTGAGTCCGCATGTGTATCATCAAATGACCTTTGCTAGTAGATACATAACTGCAGTCGGGACATGAAAAAGGTTTTTCACCACTGTGAGTCCGCATGTGTGTCGTCAAATTAGATTTCCTAGTAGATGCGTAACTGCAGTCGGGACAAGAAAAAGGTTTTTCTCCACTGTGAGTCCGCATATGTGACATCAAATATCCCTTTCGAAAACATGAATAACTGCAATCGGAACACGAAAAAGGTTTTTCTCCAGTGTGAGTTAGCATGTGTGTCTTCAAAGATCCCCTTTGAGAAAATGAATAATTGCAATCGGAACATGAAAAAGGCTTTTCACCACTGTGAGTCCGCATGTGTATCGTCAAATGACTGTTGCTTGTAGACGCGTAACTGCAGTCGGGACATGAGAAAGGTTTTTCACCACTGTGAGTCCGCATGTGTATCATCAAATGACCTTTGTTAGTAGACACATAACTGCAGTCCGGACATGAAAAGGGTTTTTCACCACTGTGAGTCTGCATGTGCGTCGTCAAATTAGATTTGCTAGTAGATGAATAACTGCAGTCGGTGCACGAACTAGGTTTTTCTCCACTGTGAGTCTGCACGTGTTTAGCAAAATCTCCCTTTCGAGAACACGAATATTTGCAGTCGGAACTTGAAAAGGAATATTTTCCACTGTGAGGCAGATCCATAAATGAGTCTAAAAAATTAGACGAATAAAGATATAAGTGAAAGCTTTGTTAATTCAAAAAATTTAAAAAATAGAAAGCACGAATCGTTATTTACGTGTAAATCTTTGAAAGCATTCCTTTTTAACATCCGGCAGCTCTATGTCAATTTCCATATAAGCCATTCCCTCTCCATCTTCATCTCGGAATCCTGGTTCTACCTTGAAGCTTACAGTCTCCACTTTAAGGCTACCTAGAAAAAATTAACAACAATAAGTACATTAACATACCCAGACGAAGACCGTGTTACTTTTGAAATTACATTTTAATTACTTCCTGTTCGAGGAGTACTACAAAAAATCTTGTTTTGATTTAGAAAAACGGACGAATAATGATACCGTTGATTAACCGCGTAAAAGTAGGAATTCAGTTTTTTTTTACATTAGCTTAGGAGGCTCTGAGAAAAATAATTCCCCTCGGGGCCTTTGTCATCTTAGGGGAGGCTATGTGGAGAGTCTTTTTAGGAAAGGAAAGAGAAAAAAAATTTCGAAGGAAAGGGGTATTAGAGGTAGGTAGAAATCTGGGGGTCAGTGTGTCCAGGAGTGAAGGACGTATAAATCCATCCCTCACACTACGGTGCAAGGCGACGTTCCGAGATAGTACGTCTGCAGAAGTCAAAGACCCCCTCAACCATTCTCTCCCGATCCGGCCTACCATGCAGCTGGTGGGCAGACGCATCCGCCGCAAAGAACCGGATAAACCCCCTACGAACCCAAGGTACCCCTGCTAAGTTAGCAAACATAACGAACAACTTGGGGTGACCTCAGTTATCAGGCTTTAAGGTTAAATTAGGAAATATGAAGGACCCAGATGTTTGCTTCAAGAACGATGCTTCAAAAAGAAATTACAATTTTATAAGATTAAAATTGCTCAAGAGAGCATATTCTCAACGAATTTCGTGTAATCAGGGAAATAATGTTTTTTATGAGCTTTAACGCAAAAAAATGGAACTCATTTAACATACCAAATAATATGAGTTAAAACTTTGCTTAAGTTTGGTAGTTTCCCGGAAATATTCATTTTAAGATAAATACCAAAGTACGGCAAGAGAGGGCTTTATGAACAAACACATTGTGGCCTGTCTGAGTAACAATTCAAAACCGACAAAATTTCCGAACATCAAAATTTTATACCCCACATGTAAATAATGCAACTTACTGGCTTTTTGAGTACTCTCCGCAAACTGTAGATATTCCTTCTTTACATCTGGGAGGTCAAAATCCATATCCGCAGACGGCCTTTCACCTTCTTCCTGTGACCCTGGTTCTGCCATAATGGAAACACTCCCTGGGCTTAGTAGATCCATGGCAAGACCGTGAAAGGATTATGGAACTCAAATATAACTGAAATTGCAAGAAGCAGAACGTCGTATTAAGAAATCAACATACATATTTTTGAAAGAGTTTTGAATATTTAGTTTCGGTTGGAATATGCTTTAAAAAACGGATAACCGAATTGCATCATTAGTTAGATTACAGTAACCTGACGCGCTGTGTTCATCTATATATCCTATATCTCTATAAAGTGAAGTAGGACCCGTATATTTGGTCCGCCATTCCGCATTAGAAAAATAACATTATAGGTACTCAGGTAAACCATATTTAGTTAATTTGTGAATATTTCAATACACTCCCTTGAAATACACGTTCATAAAACGGCTCTCAAACCAGACGTCAATTAATTGATTCTCTAATTTAGTGCACCAATTGGCGAAAGTTAAGCTAAATCACATTATGGGAATTTTAGACTACATTTTTTTAAACATTTTAAAATATTAATAAAATACTAAAATATATATTGATTACTTATTGTGAACTTGTATTACTGTAAGGAATAAAAAAGGTAACTTTTCGAACGCACTGGCTACGCTTATTACCTACGAATATTTTTTTAGAAAAAGCCTTTAGATTCGCCTTTCATAATTTCGCGGTATTTCATTCGATACATGAAATACATGACCAACATAAGACTGTTTATGTTGGTAATGTATTAGGGATACCAACATAACAGTGACAGAATGGTCGCGGATTAAAAGCCTGTTCAGATTGAGCATGTAAATACAAAAGATCATAGCACGCCAAATATCGCTCTCCACACTATCCCTTCAGACCGTTCACACCTATTAAGCGCTTTATGCGAACATCAACCATAGACAATGCACATCTTACGCCATCTACTCTTGAGACGATATGCCAACAGTTAGCGCCCCCACTCCGACGAAAACAGGAGAGGGGTCATTTCAATTACGGAGCTGCCTAGACCGGTGGATGACAGATGTCAAGTTGATAGATTCAGTACAAAAAATGCGCACTCCGTGGCCGCTTGCTAATTCATCTGACCCCCTCTACCATAGGAATAAATATTTGATCTGCGTGGTATGAACGGCATGAAACATTAGCGCTCGCGGTTCAACAGATACCTGCTCGCGGTTATATTCGATGTCTGAACGACACTTAACGCCGTATCGGTTCGCGAAGGGAATTTTGATTTTACGCAATTGAAATTTAAAATGTATTATTTTCCGCCAATACGAATGCAAAAAGTTTCCTTTTATAGTAATTCAGGCGAATCTAAAGGTTTTTTTCTAAACATTATTCGTAATAAGCGTGGCCAGTGCGATCGAAAAATTACCTTCGTATTAAGCGTGGACAGCGTTCCCATTTTTTTTTTATTTTTCGATTATAAATGGGTCCGGTTTTGGACACAGCTTCCATAGAAAAGTTTGTACGCCATCAAACAGCAAATACAGACTAAAATATTCGCGATTAATTTTTCTGATGCAATCACCGCTCCAGATAACAGCTTTTAGACATTGAATGAATGACGGTAAATACAGTTTAAAGTTAACGGTTCGTATCTCAATACAATGAAAGATTTGTGATCACAATTACACCTAGGATTGCTACTTCAGAACAAGAAACAATATGGATGCAAAGCGTGACGCGTCACTTGCCGCTGCCAGCTGTTGGAATAGGGTTGCCAATGCATATGTTATAAAATACCCATAATAGTTTTTCAAATTCCACATGACTTCCTTTACCCAGAAAAAGAACAAAATTCTAAGGAAATCTTTAAGTTAAGTTAGGTTAATAAGTTCAGGCTTTAAATATGGATATTCGTGTGAATTTTTGCCGAAACTAAATGAAATTTTAGTGCATCCTGACAATTAAAATATTATTTTTCAATATGATCGGATAAAGCCCCGTTTCTAAAAGGAATAGTCTGTAATCCGTATTCAATAAGCCCTGGGCCGTAGAAGTTGGGAGATAGGAGACCTGTATTCAATCACGTGTATCTGTATATTTGTTAATAATAAACATAATTGTCATAGATCTTTCTATCATAGTAAAAAAAAATCTCTGGAAACTTTTTGTTTTATTTACCATTAACATATGGTTGGACCACCCCTTAGCTAAGAATAATCTGTTATTTTTTCCACAACCGAAAAGATGTTTGAACTTTTTCATTTACGGTTACGGATTGCAGATGCTGAGATTTATATATTTTCGTTCGATACTCTATTGCCATGGTATATACCATTCACTTTACTTGAACAATAATTTTGTGAATAGATATTTTAACGAATTTTATATATATTTGCTGAATACGTAGGTTTATAATAATGAACATGAATGTCGCGGACTTGATTTATTGGGTCGAACAATTTCGTCATTTATATGACAAGAAAGAAAAATATTATTATTTATTGGTGTTTTTTTCGTCAACTGTGCATCTCCATATGCAATGTCTGCTAGCCCCAGTATTGACAAAAAACATTCCACATCCAACAATGTCTGACGAATCCATCGTTTCAATATTTATTTGTAAAACAAAATTACTTAGAATATAATTTCGGTTGACAGTTGACATAAACAAGTGATAGTGGCATAGTCACTTTTATGGGCGTAATCTATTCTATTCTATTCCTATTAATAATGAACATGAATGACGCGGACTTGATTTATTGGGTCGAACAATTTCGTCATTTATATGACAAGAAAGAAAAATATTATAAAGACTTAAATTTCGAGGGTTATTTATTGGTGTTTTTTTCGTCAACTGTGCATCTCCATATGCAATGTCTGCTAGCCCCAGAATTGACAAAAAACATTCCACATCCAACAATGTCTGACGAATCCATCGTTTCAATATTTATTTGTAAAACAAAATTACTTAGAATATACTTTCGGTTGACAGTTGACATAAACAAGTGATAGTGGCATAGTCACTTATATGGACGTAATCTATTCTATTCTATTCCTATTAATAATGAACATGAATGACGCGGACTTGATTTATTGGGTCGAACAATTTCGTCATTTATATGACAAGAAAGAAAAATATTATAAAGACTTAAATTTCGAGGGTTATTTATTGGTGTTTTTTTCGTCAACTGTGCATCTCCATATGCAATATCTGCTAGCCCCAGAATTGACAAAAAACATTCCACATCCAACAATGTCTGACGAATCCATCGTTTCAATATTAATTTGAGAAACAATATTACTTAAAATATACTTTCGGTTGACAGTTGTTGACATAGACAAGTGATAACGGCATAGTCACTTATATGGACGTATTCTATTCCATTCCTATTCCAATTATAAACGACTATCTTAAATATTACGGATTACGGCACGCGTATTTACAATTATGCATAAATCACCTTACAAACACTACCGCGTTTCAGTTATAGAAGGGTAAGCAGAGAGGATGGACCGCGTTTTTTTACATAATTTTCTATGTAAAAAAAACGCGGTTTATCCTCTCTGCTTACCCTTCTATAACTGAAACAGCGTTTTTTTATTGCAATTTTTTTTACATTGATAATTTATTTAAGTAAAAAAAAAACTGTGTTTTTTTTGACCGAGGGTGACGACCGTTATTATAGAAGGGTAAGCAGAGAGGATGAACCGCATTTTTTTTACATAGAAAATTAAATTTAAAAAAACGCGGTCCATCCTCTCTGCTTACCCTTTCATAATAACGGTCGTCACCTTCAGTAAAAAAAAACAAACACTTTTTTTTTACTTAAATAAATTATCAAATTAACAATTAAATAAATTATAAAAAATAATTGCAATTAAAAAAACGCTGTTCATCCTCTCTGCAAACCGCTGTATAATTACGGTCGTCACCCTCACAGAAAAAGATAAAGCAACGAAACGCGTAAACGACTGAAACGCGGTAGTGTTTGTAAGGTGATTTATGCATTACAATCCCTACCGTTAAATACGCATTACGGCTTCGGCTAATTCTTATCGCTTATTCCTATTTTAAACCAAACCAAAAATGAATTAAAAAACAAAAATCTTCTGCCATATTACATAATTCTTTAAATATCTTAGAAATTTCCAAAAATGTCGGGAATCATTCACAAATTGGCAACCCCACGTAGCATTGTACTTGGTGTTGCAAGTGGCAAGTATTAAGGGCTCTTGATTACATTAGGCCGGGGTACACGCACACTTCCGACCGCGTGCCTCGCCCCCAGGCTAAAGCGGCATGCGACCCTCCCGCCGAAACGCCGTGTCCGCCTGCCGGCCGACCCCTTACGCTAAAAAGTCACCCCACTTCCGCGGGCAGGCCAAAGCGTCAGTTTTGACCATAGAATCTAGAAATATTATAGAAGCTCCATACAACTGTGCCCTCACGAAGGTGGATGTCTATGGTGTTCGCCAAGCAGCCCGCCGAAACGCCGTGTCCGCCTGCAGGCCGAACAGGTACACTATTTTGGGTAAAAAAGTCGCCACACTTCCGCGGGCAGGCGAAATCGTTGAATGGGTGACCTTGGGCGACCCTCGCGCGGAAGTGTACGTGTAAACTGATTTTCAAGCGTTCGGAGCGAACTGTGGTGTGTCGCGGGACATGTCGTGCAGTTCAAAAGTTTTTGCTGCAGTTTTGAGTTTTGACCATAACCAAGATGATGCCTATCACATGCTTATCAGCTGTCACCTATCAAGTTTTGACAGTTTTAGCGGCGGTGACAAATTATTTATAAATGAAATTGTAAACCAGTATTTTAATAAAAAATGACCATATTATCAGTGAGGCTACAAACATATTATAGTTATTTTGATTATGTTTAAAAGGGTGAAGTAGATTATTATCATAAGTTAGTTAATTATTTTTCATATTTAATTATTTTCATTAGAATGATGCCACACAGTGAATTTACAATAAATTGTAGAATAACTTAAGTGTACTTATTTTACAGTGTTGTATAAATTCAATTACAATGTAATTCTCACCCAAGACAGAAATATTTAGCAGTTTATTATGCGTACTGGCATTATTTAGTGTTGTTTTAACAACTATGGTAGAGAGAGGTGCATAATTTGTTAGTATGAATATAAATGAAACATTTTGGTTACCTTATAAAACATATTTTTATTTACATACTACTTACATTAAAAAACCGATGAAATAAACTATAGCTGTGATTACTTATAAATTAAAGATTGTCTCGGTTATGCTAGGATTTGAAAAACAGATCGTATGTTGATATTTTTATTATACAACTCCACTAGGAAAATAATTTCTAAAAGATGCTGTGTGGAAGGTCTTTTTGAGGAGAGGAAGGACTGAACATGGGTCTTGAAGAGACCCAAGTTGTAGGAGGAAGCACGGATGCTCGTTCCACCGCCGAGCTGTTGAACTCAAGAACCAATCGGAAAAATGACCCGTTCTCGTGTGATTAATGTCAGGACCGGTCAGTGGCTGAGTTGGCAATCCAAAACGCGTCCCACCCAGGCATCGCGTGTTCAATTCTTCGGCTGGCTAAGTCCTCCTTCACGACACAAACAAAATTTTCGGCTGACTGTGTTGGTAGTAGGAGATTTTCAAACATTGTCAGGTTATTCGTAACTCAGGAATGTTTGACTTTTTAAAAAAAAAACATATCAACCTTGTACATAAAATATAAACTCTTTTTTTTTTAAAAGAAAGGCGAACATTCCCGGGTTACGAATAACTTGACAATGTTGCTTGTGTCGTGATGGAAGTCTTAGCCAGCCAAGGAATCGAACAATGGGACTCCTGGACGCGATGCCAACTCAGCCACTGGGTCGGTCATGACATTTGTCACATGAGGACCGGTCATTTCTATTTCTCGTTCTTGAGTTCAACAGCTCGTCGGTGGAACGATTTGCCAGCCTCTTTATCTCTTCAAGATTCCAAGCAAACTCAGTCACTGACCGGTCGCGGGAACATATGTTGGTAATGCATACAACTCAACTAGCACACTGCGATGATAACACCTCCCATATAAAAATTATAATCTTTTACTATGACGGGAACAGCACTTTCAAATAAATGTATGTGTATTTTAAAACCTCTAAAATCATTAAAAATTGACTTCTTTAATGGCCTGTATGTCGTAATATAAAATACATATCGATCATTCAGTGAATTGGTCAGACAACTCCGAAAAATGATATTTAAGTTGAGTATGCAGTTATTTGTAAGCGTGTACCCCCTCCCCTATCTGGTACAATACTCACTTTATTCATAAACACCACCAACATCTATTATAATGCACAAAAACTTATAGTGAATTAAACAAAGTGTTGATGTTTTCTGGGTCGATAGTAGGATATTTCAAAATTTTATTACTAATGTACTGGACCCGGACCATTATGCCTCCCGGGGTTTTTTTGTATTATTTTTAGTATGTAAAACAAAGACAAGTGTAAATAATATTTGATTTATAGTGAACATTCAAATGTTCCTTTCCTCATTTTATCTCAAAACTTAGTATTTGGAGATATCTTATTTATTAACTGGACTATCAGTATCTGTTGTAGATATTTTTTACACATTTGGATAAAAAATAATATTCAGTTTGTACGAGTATTTTGGGCTCAAGTACAAATTTAAAATTTGTTTGAAAAAGGCTACGCAGCCGTTCCTCTTAAGGTTAAACGTCGCGTACGTTTTAATCTACGCATTCACAGATGGCGCCAATCAAATTATTTGAGGTTTTTAATACTTTTTGCACGTTTTGCTTTAAAATATTGAGGTGAATTAATTGTTTGATCGTACATATTTGATATGAATAAATAGTTTTATCAATAAACAAACCCAAATCTCTCATGAAAGGCTGAAAAATACAATATTGGATTCAGTCACCGATACAAAATTGAATTTTTCAGCCTTTCTTGAAAGATTTGGGTTTGTTTATGGACAAAACTATTTATTTATATTCATTTAAATGTGTTCGGGCGCAAACAATTAATTTACCTTAATATTTTAAATCGTAACGTGCAAAAAGTATTAATTACCTAAAATAATTTAATTGGCGCAATTTGTGAATGCATAAAAATAAATTGTAGAAGACCTTGTGTGTATTTATTTACTGTAGTTGTATCAATTCAATCACAATATAATTCTCACCAAATAAATTTCCTTAAACTTAAAGAAATATTTAACAGCTGATTAACTGGCACTATTTAGCGTTGTTTTAACAACTGTGGTAGAGAGAGGTGCGTAATTTATTAGTATGAAGATAAATGAAATATTTTTTTATAAAACATATTTTTATTTACATACCACATTAAAAAGTAGCAGAGATAATATAGCTATCATTACTTGTAAAATTAAAGGTTGTCTTAGTCATTTTATTTTTATTAAAGTTTTTATTCCAGCAGGACTGGGAGGATAGTGCAATCCCAGTCTGCCATATTACATAAACATATATATATATATATATATATATATAATTATATACATATATGTTTGTTTAATTATTAATTTATTGTATTATAATTAATTAATTATTAATTTATTGTATAATAAAATAACACATATTTTATTTTCAAGTTCGTACGCTGTTTCGTAAAATTCACCACGGTTGCATCGAATGGTCAGAGGGATACACAAAATCAACACATGTGCATAGCGCATGTGGCTGGACCTTCGGACCCAAAAGCTAGTTTCGAGTGTCTAGCTCTAGTGCAGTGATTTACGATGTTTGTTTTGTGATGCAATGCATCCTGTAAACACTAATATTGTTTACAATCGGGCAGAATTGTTAAGTTTTAAAAATAAAAGTGTATTGTTGAACCCTTTCATTGCCGCAAAAGTAACTTTATATAACCTAGTGCGTGACCCGAATGTAAAAACAACCGGGTATCGAGGTTGCCGTGGTGGACAAAACAATAAAAAATATGTACGCACGAAGGTACAACAAACTAATACGGATTGTGATAATAGTGACACACTGTCAGAACAGGGAATTCAAGTGGTAATACCTACTGATAAACGAAGCAGCCTAGTTTCTGAAGCCCTTCGTGATAATTGCCCCAACTTGAAAGTGATACGAACAGAACGACATGCCAATTTTAGAAGCAGGCGGCTTGCCGTGGGTTCCTGGAACGCACGATCTCTTAACAACAAGTTAGAGGATGTGGATGAGGTTTTCAAAGATCGTAAGCTTCACATACTCACCGTGACTGAAAGCTGGCACGAAAACAGCGAGTCGTATGCGATCAAGAAACTACAAGCCCTAGGGTACACTGTTCTGGAGGAGGCTCGACCTAGAGCTACGGAACACTCTAAAAATGTGAATCACGGAGGTGTTGTGATTATAGCCCGACAAGGACTGCGGCTTACCAAGGTGGCAAACGGTACATTCAGTACATTTGAGTACATTGGGTGCCGTGTTTCTTCTGCGGGATCATCATTTACGCTGTTAACGCTGTACCGTCCTGGTTCTAAACCGATCTGTGTGGATTTTTTTAGGGAGTTGTCGTGTTTTTTGGAATGGGCAGTGGGTCTATCCGAAACTCTTATCATCACAGGTGATATTAATATTCACCTTGAGCGTGAGACGTCACCCAATACTGTCAAATTCATTGACTTACTGGATAGCTTTGGACTCCGTCAATGGGTCGACGTACCAACTCATGACGCTGGTGGAATATTAGACATTTTTATATCCAGGTGTAAGGGCCCACCACTAATAGCCAAAGTTAATGATATAGGTTTGTCGGATCATCGTCTTGTCCGCACTGAAATCGATTTCAACCCTCCTAAAGTTCCATATAGGACAATAGAATCGAGGGAATGGCGTAAATTCGATTTCGACAATTTCTTTGATGAACTTAAAAATTCTACTTTATGCGTAGAAAGTAACTGGGGAATTAAGACACCGACAGAACTCATCGAGGAGTATAACAAAATCTTATCAGGTTTACTGAATAAATATGCTCCAACCACCTCGAAAATACGTAAAGTTCGAAAATCTGATGGCTGGTTCGATGAAGAGTGTCGGAGTCAAAAGAGGCTTATGCGGAAACTAGAGAGGTCATACCGAAAAAACCCTGACGTTACTCCACGAGACGAGTGGATTAATGCTCAAACAGAGTACAGGGCGAGATTAAGTGAAAAAAGATCTGAATACTGGGTCAATAAAATTGACTCTGAGCGGAAAAATCCACGACGTCTCTGGAACTCCGTTAAAACTGTCATTGCTAATAATACCGTGCAAACCTCTACAGACATTACTCCGCAGGCCTTTTCTAAGTTTTTCTATGAAAAAATAGAATCCATACGCGCCTCCACATCTTCTGCCCCCACACCAATATTTACAGCCAATTCCAAATGTTCCCTGTCATCATTTAAACCTACAACGCTAGAAGAAGTAGGAAGGTTAATTTTAAGTTCGCCTAATAAACAATGTGTTCTTGACCCTATCCCAACTTGGCTCCTCAAGAAATGTAGCGACGTGTTGGCTCCCTTCCTGGTTCACGTGTTTAATAAGTCCTTAAGTACAGGTGACTTCCCAGAACCACTTAAGTCTGCAGTAGTCACCCCAATCATTAAAAAACCGCAGCTTGATGCCGACAATTTGGGTAACTACCGACCTGTGTCAAATCTGCCTTTCTTAGCGAAACTACTTGAAAAAATTGTTGCTTCCCAAATAACTTCCCACTTAAATGTGAATAAATTATTTACTGATCATCAATCCGCATATCGCAAGTTCCACTCAACAGAAACCGGATTACTTCGTGTCCTGTCAGACATAACTCTTGCCATAGAATCAGGTAAGTTAGCCCTTCTTTCGCTTTTAGATATGAGCGCCGCATTTGACACCATTGACCACAACTTCCTTATTAAGAGACTAGAAGTAACATTTGGTTTACAGTCTAACATAAAAAAATGGCTAAAATCTTATCTATGCAATCGCTCTCAAGCGGTAAAAGTTGGAAACAAACAGTCCAACTTCACGAAACTCTCTTCAAGGGTACCTCAGGGATCCGTTTTGGGTCCACTTCTTTTCATTCTTTTTACAAATGATGTCGCAAAAATTATCGAGTCATTTGGTCTCTTATCTCACTGTTATGCTGACGATCAGCAAGTATACTTTTACTGCACACCAGATGAGATCAACGGTCTTAAAATTCGCACAACTGATTGTCTAGAAGCGATCAGTCTTTGGATGTCCTCGAACAAACTTAAGTTGAATCCCACAAAGACCGAGTTTCTCTGGGCAGCCACGAAAAGACGCCAACATTTAATAGACTACTCACCAATTTCTATTTCCGGCAGCGACGTAATTGCAAAAACAACCGTCAAACTTCTAGGTGTTTATCTGGATTCAGACCTTTCGCTAAAAAGTCAGGTAAATAGGACCGTCAGTACTGGTTTCTTCTATCTAAGACAACTTAAATCAGTTCGTAGGAACCTCTCAACAGAGGCAACTAAGCTTCTTGTGAACTCATACATAGTATCACGTCTTGATTACTGTAATGGCATTTATGCAAGACTTCCTAAATGCCAAACTGATAAACTACAATCAGTGTTCAACGCCGCAGCACGGCTTATTACTGGGGTACCCAAGTTTTCGCACATTTCGGAACACCTTCGAAATCTTCACTGGCTGAAGTGTCCTGAACGGATCCAATACAAGTTATGCTGGATGGTGTTTAAAGCTCTCAACGAAATGGCTCCACCCTATATCTCTGAACTGTGCATTCCGGAAAATATTGGTGTAAGACATTCAACTCTTAGATCAGCGACATCATCTGCAATCGGAAGGTTGAAAGAACCTAAGCGAAATCCGAACACTAACTTTGGTGATCGTGCTTTCGAAGTATCCGGCCCTGAGGCTTGGAATAAACTTCCTATGGAATTAAGATGTATAACCAGTCCAACAGAATTTAGATCCAAACTTAAAACTCACCTATTTAAACACTCATTTCCATAAATTCGCTATTTCATTCAAACATTGCTATCCAATCTGTTGTTGAGCGATGAATTATCTTATTGCAGTTGAGATCGACGATTAAATTCATTCATTCATTTAAGATACCTATGCTTTCCTTTAAAAACTGTTAACCCATTACAATCATTTTCACAACCGTGTTATAAAATTGTAATATTATGTACGAACTTCCTTCTTCTTCTGGCGCTAACAATATTAATATTAAAATACGGTATAAAATAATTTGTAAAATGTGTAGAATAAAATATCTATGTATGTATACATGTATATATAATATCCTCAAACTGCTTCGACTCTCTTTCTCTGTCTGTACCTATATCTGTAGAGTTTTGTTGATCACTTGGTAATATTAGATACCTGGCAAAACTAAAAATATTTATTGTTGTATGTAAATACCTATTTTAATTGTAAATCTCTAATTTTAGGTCACGGTTGCAAATATTTGTATGTCACCAGTTTTAAGTCAGTAGTAATAAGTCTTAGTTGTAAGTCACTAGCTACATATAAGTCTTAAATGTAGGTTCCTAGTTATAAGTTTGAATCCTAGTTGTAAGCCTATCGTATTCATTTTATTTTATTGTATGCTTATTATATGTACAGCGCCCTTGAGATGATTTTTCATGAAAACGGCGCTTTATAAATCAGCCAAATATTATTATTATTATTATTATTATTATATATATATAATAAATTAAAAATCTAAAAGAAATAAAATGTGCTTACATATTAGGTCGGTTCCTAATTGATTAATGCTATGATTTGAAATTTTTTTGCTGGAGGTGAAACAAAGGTGCACCTTTCACATTGAACCTTTGTTTGCTTTGGAACACTTTGCACCTGTGGGAAATGTTCCAGCCAATGTACCTGATGCCTTCCACGGGGCGCGGGTGGGACTGGCGTACCCTTCCTGGAGCACTGGAACCCGCCTCCGCAGAGGGGTCCACCTCTACAACGTGCACATGTATCCAGCAATTAACCAGATTAAATACAATTCTCAGGTAGAACCGAACAGATCATATATGATTTTTTTTACATTAACTTCACACGGGAGGCCCCGAGGAAAATAATATCTAAAAGATGCTGTGTGGAGGGTCTTTTTGAGGAGAAGAAGGAGCATAAGCGTAGCCAGGTTTTGATTTAGGGTGGGGAAAAAATAAAAATCTAGAGTAGGTAACAACTTATTCATGCTTAAGGCTTTATGAATGCAGATAATAAGAACTGAAAAAAGGAAAAACCATCCTATGAAGTGCTGTAAATTTTAAAATGCGACTCAGTGGACAATCCCGGAGCTCATGCATCGGCAGGCCAGGCATGGGGCAAACACTCCACCTTGCCCTACTGTGCCTACGCCCATGGGAAGGAGTGAACATATGTCTTGTAGGAGGGAGGAAACACAGAGGCCGGCAAATCATTCCACAGCTGAGCTGTCGAATTCAAGACCGAGTCGTAGAAATGGCTCGTTCTTATGTGACAAATGGATTCTAGATCACTAGTAGGATATTTCAAAATGTCATACTAATAGACCGTTAAGACTTAAGGGAGACTTAGTCTCCCAGTGTTATTTTACATCATTTTAAGTATTTAAAACAGAGACAAGTCTATTTAATATTTGATTTATGGTGAACATTTGAATGTATATTCTCAAAACTTAGGATTTGGAGATGTCTGACTAAATCAACTGGACGATCAATATCTGGACTAGATATTTAATACATATTTGAATAAAAAAATATTACATAATGTCAGTGGAGACTTTGAAATTACGGTTTGGAGGGATACCCTTTATCAACTTTCTAACTACCTTCATCGCCTTGCACCGCAGTGGGAGGGATGGATTCATACGTCCGTCACTCCTGGACACACTTACCCCCAGATTCCTACCCACCCCTAATACCCATTTCCTTCCCAGAACTTCCTCTCCTAAAAAGACACTCGTCACAGCATCCCCAAAGATGAAATAGGCCCTGCGGGGAATTATTTTCCCCAGGGTCTCCTATGTGGAGCTAATGTAAAAAAAAACAACTTTTTCACTTATACCGTCATACCGGGCAGTCTTCTCACCCACATTACTGTTTTTGCCCATGTGCATCTCAAAATCATAGACGAGCCCACCTACCTGGCTACTGACCACTGCCCACTGGCCACACTGCGACTGGCTACCGCTCGGGAGAAGGCTTTGATGCCCCACTCGTGTGGCTTATTTTTTTATGTATTGCTTCAAATTACTTCTACCTTTGAACAGTATCATGAGCTCGTCTACAGAATTGAACTCCTCAGGTTCCACCTTGACCTTATTTTCATGCGGGGCATTTAACAACGGCCTTATTTTGAATAGTTTGTCGTAACCCTGGCATCCTCTCGGAATCAACGTGTTATTGTTGTTTAAATGAAAACACAACCGCAACTTATGAAACGATTTCTAGGCATGACATCTGCGATAAGAGACAGCCTTGTATCGTTTACCCAGTAAAGGTGGAATGCCGGATACTTGAGGATACCCATCATGATGTGCATTCCTAGAAATCAGTTCATTTCATTGACTGAGGTGTTTACGCTAATGCTATTTTTTGTACAGAATACAAATTTGTCTGCTCAACAATATTTTTTATAGTGTTTTCATCTATGAAACGTAAAAAATATTGTAGACAGACATATTCAGTGGTGGGTTTGAAAAGGTCACATCGCAGTGAGAGTCAACATGCTCGTAATCTTTCTTGATCCACCGTAGATCAGCTCTCCGTCCATGGAAAGTTGAGGCTTTACCGAGCTGTCCTAGTGGTACAGTGCAGGACTCTGACTTCCCCCCCCTGTGGCTGCTGTCTCTCTTCCAAAGTCTATAAATGAAAAAATATTAATGCAATAATTAAAAACGTTTTTACCATAATAAGTCGACATGTTTCGAGAACGATGTTCTCTTCATCAGGACATATAATGTACTAAAAAAATGATCAAACATAGAAAGACAGGCGTGGGTAGAAATGGAAGTAGTGGGGGAGGAGAGAGGTGGAAAGGGGAGGTGCTTAGAAGATCAACAAGGGAGAAGGGGGAGAAAATATTACTTCATAGTTTCATTTAAAACCCAGAGATGTTCATCGTTTTATAATAACATCAAATGCAATAATCGCTAGCAATAATAAATATGTAATGATAAAAGTACTTGATGGATTTCTACCAATGGATCCATTCCAAGAGGCTTGGCTTGGCTCAATGCATCCTTCTGCAGGATTCTGGAAAAATTCTAAATATTCCACTGGCCAGCCCTCTTCGTCTTCTCCTCCGTCTGACTCCTAGCCTCCTTCCAGTATCATGGTGATCTAATCATGTAACAAATTTCTGATGTAATATAAAAATAAGTTAGATGTAATATATAAATAAGAAGTATTTAAAATAAATGAATATGGGTATATTTAAATAATCAAAATAATATCAAGTAAAACAAACATCAACGACCAATGTGCCAGCTCGGGAACATGAATGTTTTTTCCAAAAACAAAATTAAAAACCAATGTTTTTTAATGGAAATCATGGAATAAATTCGGTGTTTGGGTTAAATTCCTAAAAAATAAAACTAGTTATTTTTACACTAATTTGGGGTCGGGGAATCCGAATCTGAAAGAATTAGGCGGCGGCAAGCAATATTAACAGAATTACACGACTTTAAAAATTTTTATACACATACAGGAAAGTAGCCATTTTGGAAGCATTTTGATTCCTAGAAAATCAAACTAGTTATTTTTATACTAACTATGGGCCGGGGAATCCGAATCTGAAAGAATTAGGCGGCGGCAAGCAATATTAACTGAATTAAACGACGTTAAAATTTTCTATACACACACACATGAAAATAATCATTTCGGAAGTATTTTGACACACGCAGTACAAAGATCATAGAAAAACAAGAAATATACAAAAACATGTGCCGGCAGTGTTACCAGCTCTCAAAAATATTTATCCCTATATCAATAATTTCCGACACGATAATTCTTCACATAACACATTAACCTGATGAATTACGACTATCTCAACGGCGTATTCTTAAACCAAAAGTATGAAAATTCGTAGTCTTAAAAATGCGTAACCTAACCTAACCTAACGTTAGGTTTGTGTAACATGGTTTGTGCCCCTTTATACCGCCTGCTCGCGTCCCTAACCTAACCTAACCTAACCTTACGCTAGGTTTGTGTAACATGGTTTGTGCCCCTTTATACCGCCTGCTCGCGTCACGGCAAAAAAACATCCCTGTTTTCAAGTAGTTTAGCGGCTACGCTAGGTTTGTGTAACATGGTTTGTGCCCCTTTATACCGCCTGCTCGCGTCCCTAACCTAACGCTAGGTTTGTGTAACATGGTTTGTGCCCCTTTATACCGCCTGCTCGCGTCACGGCAAAAAAACATCCCTGTTTTCAAGTAGTTAAGCGGCTACGCTAGGTTTGTGTATCATGGTTTGTGCCCCTTTATACCGCCTGCTCGCGTCACGGCAAAAAAACATCCCTGTTTTCGAGTAGTTTAGCGGCTACGCTAGGTTTGTGTAACATGGTTTGTGCCCCTTTATACCGCCTGCTCGCGTCACGGCAAAAAAACATCCCTGTTTTCGAGTAGTTTAGCGGCTACGCTAGGTTTGTGTAACATGGTTTGTGCCCCTTTATACCGCCTGCTCGCGTCACGGCAAAAAAACATCCCTGTTTTCAAGTAGTTTAGCAGCTACGCCGGGTTTATGTAACATGGTTTGTGATACAAAAGAACGTGCCCCTTTATAACGCCTACTCGCGTCAAGGCATAAAAACTCCACAATACTAGTTGGTGTACCTTCCTAAAATATTTGAGAATCAATTATAAAAAAAAAGTACTTAAAATGTAAACATGTTATTTTACGTTATAAATATTACTGCTTAATGGCAACACTTAATTTTGTGTGGTAAAAACATCTATGTTATCGTGTTTTTCTATGATCTTTGTACTACATGTGTCAAAATACTTCCGGAATGATTATTTTCATGTGTGTGTGTATAGAAAATTTTTAAGTCGTGTAATTAAGTTAATATTGCTTGCCGCCGCCTAATTCTTTCAGATTCGGATTCCCCGGCCCATAGTTAGTATAAAAATAACTAGTTTGATTTTCTAGGAATCAAAATGCTTCCAAAATGGCTATTTTCCTGTATGTGTATAAAATTTTTTAAAGTCGTTTAATTCAGTTAATATTGCTTGCCGCCGCCTAATTCTTTCAGATTCGGATTCCCCGACCCCAAATTAGTATAAAAATAACTAGTTTTATTTTTTAGGAATTTAACCCAAACACCGAACTTTAGCCGAAATCATATTTATCTATTAGATTAGATATGTAAAATAAAGTAATTATTATTTTCAACTTTATTTTTTACCTATGGTGAAATCCATGTGAAATCCGAGATATGTCAGCTGACAAGCGTCAAACAAGCGTTTTGAATTCGAAGACAGCAATATTTTGTGTTGCCAGTACGCGATTGTTATCTTTCTCAAGCTATACGCAAAATACGGGGCTATTTGTTTCATACATAAAAATGGATTGAAAAACTATTATACAGTGTAAAACATTTGATGTAAATTACTAAAATTAACAATTTTGGAAACTAAATGTAAACTACTAAGTGTTTTTTTTAATGAAAACTTCGTCAGCACGGCAAGCTTCACAAGCCTACTTACAATTAATGCAAAAAAACAGTTTATATTCCTTTCTCAATAAATGAATTCAAAACTTACCGCAACATTAATATAATTATACACAACAAAAAAAGTCTGTAATAATTCTTGTACCATATTAAACCATACAACTAAAATAAAGTACCTCGGTGTAATAGAGAACTCCAGTCCATCTTTTAAATTTTTTTTAATGAATAATGACCTTCTGACTTAAATAACTTCATATATTTTTTTAGAGTTTGTTTTAATAGTTAAAATAATTTTCAAAGTTTTAATTTTTCAAGATCCCCCGAAAAACACCGCACTTATAGTGAATCGTGTGACGTCATCACTCCTGAAAAGTTTTTCAACAGGTGTTCATTTTGTATGACGGTTATACGGAAGAAAGTATGGTACTATTCGCAGAGGCGGATTTGCAGTCTTGGCCGCCCTAGGCCCCAGACCATGTAGCCGCCCCTTTCTCAGTACCCATCATATTGACCAGGAGTATCCAAACTTTTCAGTAAGTTCCTAGGGTCAAAACCGTTTTAATTTTCCTGCCATTATCATTCATGGTTCATGGGGTGAGATTTGTCCAGGTCTTGGCGGCGGATACGTCTGCCCACCTGCTGCGTGGCGGGCCGGATCGAGAGAGACTGGGTGAGGGAGGCCTTTTGACCTTTCCAGCCGGACTATCTTGACCCATCGCCTTGCACCGCAGTTGGAGGGATGTATTCATACGTATGTCACTCCTGGACACACTAATCCCCAGATTCCTACCCACCCCTCATACCTTTTCCTTTTCAGAACTTCCTATCCTTCCCTTCCTTAAAAAGACCCTCCACACAGCATCACCTAAGATGACATAGGTCGTGAGGGAAAATATTTTCCTCAAAGCCTCCTGTGTGGAATTAATGTAAAAAAATACGCTTGCTAAATTCGCTAGTTCAATTACTGTATAATTGTCGCAGGCCGGGTTGATGACATTGGCGGGCCGTTGTTTGGAGACCCCTGATATAGACTACATAATGAATTTACTTTATTGACAACTTTTATCGAAATCGATTCAGAAATTTAGTTAACTATAATAGCTGCTAGTTTGTAATACTTTCTAAGGTTTCAAGGATTTGAATAAAATATTTAAAACAGTTTTAGGTTTAATTTATTTAACTAGTTTCAGATTTATTCTCATACAATAATATATAAGTGTTTCACAGTTACAATTAGGGTTGCCAGATACGGGCTTATCTTTTTCTAGACATTTCTGGGGTTACAGACGAAGTTGGGGTTTTAGAGTCGAAATCCAACTAAAAATGTTGGCTGTTGGACGGGCAATTTTTTTTTTTTTTTTTTTTACATTAACTCCACACAGGAGGCCCTGAGGAAAATAATTTCCCTCAGGGCCTATGTCATCTGGGATGCTGTGTGGAGGGTCTTTTTGAGGAGAGGAAGGAATGAACATTGGTCTTGAAGAGACCCATGTTGTAGGAAGGAGGAAACACAGAGGCCGGCAAATCATTCCACAGCCGAGCTGTTGAACATAAGAACGAGTCGAAGAAACGACCCGTTCTCATGTGACTAATGTCAACTGTGTACAAATGTTGGGCACGCGTTTGGCGTGTTTCCCGACTATGCACCGGTGCCGAAGGGATCAATGATGCTAGTTCCTCGGAGCATCTTCCATTGTAATACCGGTAGAACAAGGATAGCATTCCCACCCGACGCCTGTGCTCTAAAGATTGCAATCCGTCTGTTAAGATGGGAGAATCTATCAAACGGACCGCCCGTTTCTGCACAGAGTCGAGGGTATTTTTCAGGTATTTTGGAGCTCCAGACCAGAGGTGGCTGCCAAATTCAACCGTGGGGCGCACTTGCGATTTGTACAGGGTTAGCAGTTGTGTACTTTTAAAGTATCTGCGGGCCCTGTACAGTACGCCCAGTTTTTGGGAGGCTAATTTTACTCTGGCTTCGATGGAGCCCCCATACCTGAGCTGGTCACTTAGGGTTACACCAAGCAAATCAATGGAGGGCCTGTTCGGAAGATTGCTTCCGTTGAAAGAGACTAGATTTTCATTGCGATCCCTTTTAGACGTAATCAGACATGATTGGGTCTTTGAAACATTAAATTCAACGAGATTATTTTTACCCCAAGAGAAAACACTCTCGAGGTAACCGTCCATTCTTTGCTTCAAAGCCTTACGAGCTGTTGGAGTTTGTGAGCCCTTTGGGGGCTTGTCAAACAAAAAGCTATCATGAACTGTACTGTCATCCGCGTAGCAGTGAATTGGTGCACATGACAAAAGGTCGTTGATGTGCAACAAAAACAGAGTTGGAGACAGAACCGATCCCTGCGGGACGCCAGCATTTATCGAGTGAGAGGAAGAGGTGAAACCATCGACTACCGTCTGAATCGACCTCTCCCTCAAGAAGTCGGCAATCCACGTACACAAGGATGCAGGAAGTCCGTAAGAATGCAGTTTGTTGACAAGTCCTCGGTGCCAAACCCGGTCAAAGGCCTTGGATATGTCCAGTGCAACCGTTTGGGTCTCACCGAAACGTTCCAGGCATCGCCCCCAAACATGCGTCACATACGCGAGAAGATCACCGCACGAGCGGTTCCGCCGGAATCCGTATTGACGGTCGTTAATAATTTTGTTCTTCTCGAGGTATGTGAGCAGTTTGTCGTTGATCACACGTTCCATCACCTTAGACAGAACTGATGTGATCGCTATGGGGCGGTAGTTGGCCGGGTTGGAGCGGTCACCCTTCTTTGGAATAGGATGGATAACCGCTTTTTTCCAACCAGAGGGCACAGAGCCAGTCTTCAGGGACAGTTTAAAAAGCTTCGTCAAAATTGGAGCTATTTCTGCAGCGCACCTTTGCAGTACCAGGGCAGGTATTCCGTCAGGCCCACTAGCTTTATTAACATCAAGCCCTCGTAAAACATGGAGTACTTCCCGATGCCGGATCCTCAGCTTTTTCATACGAAAACCGCAGTGAGGAACCGACGTCGGGACAGCACCTTGGTCATCGAGGGTTGAGTTATCCGCAAACATTTTACCTAGTAAGTTAGCCTTTTCGGTGGCGGTGTTTGCTAGTGAGCCGTCAGGTCTGGTAAGAGGTGGCAGACTGGATTTGCAGAAATTGCGACCTATTGAGCCCGCAAGCGACCAGAATTGCCTGCTGCCATGCGGGCATGCAGTCAGCTTTCTGCTGATCTGCTGGTCGTGCTCGAATTTTGACCTATTTATGATTCTCTTGGTTTCCTTTGCCATTTTGTTGTAAGCTGTTCTGTCTTCGGATGTTCTAGATGTGTTGTAGGCTCGGTAAGCCGCGTTTTTTCGTCGCACTGCTTCAGCGCATTGTCGACTGAACCACGGCTTTGAGCCTACACCAGTTTCCTTAACAGTAGATTGGATGAAGCCATCCATCGCGGATGTGATGACCTCACCAATTTCCTGGGCACATCTTGAGGGATCCGAAGTCCGAAAACAGACAGCTGACCATGGGAAAGCATTAAAATGTGCCCGCAGACCGAACCAATCTGCTGACCTATAGTGCCACACTTTTCTCTTCAGCCTCTCGTTTGGTGGTCTGAAGTTTACAGGGATTGATGTCGTCACCAGGCAGTGGTCGGACGATCCTAAAGGCGCTGTGACTTCAATACTGTAACCGTGTGGCACAGTAGTTAAAAAAAGGTCTAACAGATTGGAACGGTGAGTCTGGACATCAGGAACCCTTGTAGGCTCCTGAACCATTTGCTCCAATCCGTAGCAAAGGGCAAAGGATTCCGCTTGGCGTCCAGCCGAGTCTGTTGATCCTGAGAACTTCAACCAAGGTTCGTTATGAACATTGAAGTCCCCCAGGACCACAAACTCTGCCATAGGGTAGCGGGGCAAGAGGTCATCAATAGTGACGCTTAAATGTTTGAAGAGCTCGGACGTGTCTGATTCGCTAAGGTTCGGTGAGCGGTATAAACACGCGTAGAATCTTACCGTACTGGCAAGATTGACGCGTACCCACATTACGTCGAATCTGGAGTTTTCCAGATTCAACAGTCGCACACAGTTGACGTCAGCTCGACTATAGAGACAGACACCTCCTTTAGGTCTGAACTTGCTTGCGAGGGTGAAGCCCGGGCAGTCCAGATAGGAGGCGTCTACAGGCTCGGCTATCTGCGTTTCAGACAGGAATAGTAGGTTGGGGCGTTGAGAAAAAAGGTGGTGGTGGACGGAGTTTAAATTGGTATGCAGGCCGCGAATGTTGGTGTAATTCACCAACAATACAAAAATTATTACAAAATTACTAGTTAGGTATTTTAAAAGAAAAAAAGTTAATGATTATAAAACACACCTTTATTTTTTGTGAAATCTATTAAGTAACAAACTGCATACATACCAACCATACCATAAAAAGTTATAGTTAGTCTCCAAACTAATAAAAGAAATCAGCACCTCTTTTAAATAAAAATCAACTTAAGGTACATATTCGAATATAAAAACTAAACTTAAAATACAAATTAAAACTTTGGTAAAAAAATGTACGTAAAGTATAATCTAACATAAAAAAAAACTGAACTCAAAACAAAAATTGAGCAACTCTTTAAGACTTATTAATTAAACTTTGGTAGAAAATCAACATCAGGTATTATATATATATATAATACCTGAAAAAAGTTAAAATAAAAAAAATTGAGCATCTCTTCAAGGCTTATTAATAAAACTTTGGTAAAAAACTCAACATCAGAGATTATTTACATACATAAAAACTTAACTTGAAACAAAAATTTAATATCTCTTTGGCTAACTTAAAATCATCTTTTATAAAAATAAATCTGAATTAACTATTTTTTTTAAATATTTATCACTGGACTTTGCCATTTTTTTAATTTTTTGTCCGTCACTGCTTTGCAAAACTGATAAAATTTCTGAACAAGACTTTTCAAAATTGATACGAGTTGTTGAGAGGCGAGGCGTTGCTTGTTGGAATTGACAAAACAAAACCAACTATTTTGGAAAAAAACTAACGACACGCAAAATTCCGGGACAATCCCGGAAATCCCGGCCATCTGGCAGTTACAATTCTCGTCTGCACTTAAGTGCAGCAAAATCATTAATTAGATCTTCGCAATCCAATTTCCTTAAAAAATCTGCTTCTATGTTAAGCAAAGCAAGATTGTTCAGCCTTTGCTCCGTCATTGATGTGCGTAAATAATTTTTTACACGTCGTAAACAAGAAAATGATCGTTCTCCAGAACAGTTACTCTTAATCCTATTCCTACGTTCCTCCTCCCCCCCCCCCCCCCCTTTTTCATAGATTTTAACTAAAAAAATATATATTTTTAAAGAAAATACCTTTATAATGTCACACTTTATTATTCACTATCATCAGTGGAAAGTTCATAATTGACATAAATAACATCTTAATATTGTATTATTTTATAATCTCTGATTTATTTATTTATTATAGCTTTTGTAAGGTGATTAAGAGCATGTTCACACCTCGCCGTACATTCCAAATTGGAAAGTATGGCGAGCGATATGCTGAAATACGCCATCCCACGCATATTATAGCTCTGTGTGTGAACACGCTCTTATGCATAACAATACCTAACGCAGTTCAGTCACTAGCGCAAGTTGCGCTAGTGACTGAATCGCGGTAGGGATTGGAAATACGCGAGCGGGCGAGTGACGGAGCATGATAAGTGTGGCGAGGGCGGCTGCGGGGCGTGGGGGCGCGCTGTGTGTGAACACGCTCTTGCATATCGCTAGCCATATATTCCAATTGGGAATGTACGGCGAGCGATAGGCCGAAATACGCCATCCCACGCATATGCTGTGTGTGAACACGCTCTTATGAAACTTCCGAGCACGAGCGCGAGACCCTTGCGGCTAGCAATGACGTTTTCGTACGTAGAATATTTAGGTACTTAGGAAGTAATTTCTTGTTATCATCTGTGACTTTTTTGTCACGATTGGCCGCCCCTAATATCTGGCCGCCCTAGGCCCGGGCCTACATAGGCCTAAGGGCAAATCCGCCTCTGACTATTCGATAAGTGAAAACATTATTTAGGTGGAATTATTTATTTATTATATTACTAGCTTTTTCCTGCGGCTTCGCGCGCATGGTGTAAGGGGGGTTCCCACTTCACCTCTTCCACCTCCCCCCCTGTCACCGCCCTCCCTCCCCCTCCCCCCCCCGCCTCCCCCCACCAATCACTAATTCATTATGGAATCATTGGATGGGGAAGTGCATAGGAGAAAATCGTAAGTCCTGTAAAAGTGGTACAAAAATTATTTCTTTAAGTAATTTTGAAAAGACAACCTACATTCCCTTCAGCATATTTTTTTCAAAATGTAAGACCTCCATAAAAAAGATTCAATATTTTTTTATTATTTTTTTATTTATTTATCTATAATAAAATATGTTTACAATGGTTATATTTGTATGCCTGTCTCACTAGGGTATACCTGTGTCGAGACAGGCGTACAGGTATATAAATGAATATAGTAATTACAAGGATATTTCAGGTAAAATACATATTATGAATAGAATTAAAACAGAATAGGGTAATAAATCTTTTAAAGAGAGTTATTTTATAAATGTTGGAGATGGAGTAATGAAATCAATTCTGCCTAGTTTATTTATAGGTTAAATTTGAGAGGATTCCATTATTTTCATTTGTTTTATATGGGTTAGGTTGTATGTGAATAGTTATTTATGTCTATGTGTGATTTATTTTACAGATATTTGTGATAGTGTGGCGTCCAATACTTATAATCCATTTTTTAATATCTTGTTTGAATTTTGTAAAGGAGTCACTTTGTCTGATCGTAGTTGGTAGTGTATTGTATAGTTTGCAAGCTATGTATTTAGAGTGTCTTTGCCCGAAGGTGGTTTTGAAAAAAGGAGTTTGGAGAAGTTCGTTGTTTTTGGCTCGGGTATTGTGTATTGTTTGTGTAGCTTTGTATGGTGTTTTGTTGTTTTTGTGTAAATTAAGTAATATAGATCTTGAGTAGAGCTGTTTTATGTCCATAACGTTGAAAGAATTGAAGATAGTATAGTGCTGGTAGTAAGCGGCATTTTAAGAATTATTTTTATGATTAGTTTTTGTACTTTCATGATGGGATCAAGGGCATTGGAATATGCATTACCCCAGGCTAGAATTCCGTATTCGATGTGAGATTGGCACAATGAGTAATATACTGTTTTTAAAAGTTTAAGGTGAAGGAAATTGCGTGTTTGTTTGAAAAAGTATATAGATTTTCGGATTTTGTTTGTAGTATTATGTATATGTTGCTTCCAATTCAGGTGTGTATCGAAGGTTACTCCTAAATATTTGATAATTTTTACTTGCTCTAGGCATGGGCAGTCACAGTTTCGGTTAAGAGATGAATTTTTACAATTGTGTATTTTTAATGGCGGGGCTGGGTTTGACTTTGGGATATTGGTGAGACTAGACAGTAAGTATTTGGTTTTCTGTACATTTAGAGTTAATATGTTCGAGTCAAGCCAATATTTTACCTGTTGAATTCCTTCCTCCGCTTTGGAATATGCGGTAAGCCAATCTTTTGCTTGGAAGAGTAGGACAGTGTCATCGGCGAAACTGACAATAGTGGCATCGATATCTAGGTTGCATAACTCGTTAATATATATTAGGAAGAGCGTTGGACCTATAACACTGCCTTGAGGGACCCCGTAACTAATGGGCAAATTCTGGCTCTTTGTGGTATTGAGTTTAACGCATTGGGATCTGTCAGATAAGAAGCTGGAGAGGAGGCCTAATTCTTTGTTCCTAATACCTATATTAAACATTTTGCGTTTTAGTTTGCTGTGTGAGATTGTATCAAATGCTTTACATAGGTCGAGAAATACCGATAGACATTTCAAGCCCTTATCCAGGTGGCCAGAAATATGGTCAGTGACCGTGGCTATAGCATCATTGGTGCTTTTATGTCTTCTGAATCCAAATTGCCGCGGCGATATTAAGTTATTGGTTTCCAGATATTCCATGAGACTATTATTAACGATCTTTTCGAATACTTTTGAGAGGGAATTTAGCAACGTAATAGGACGATAATTACTAATATCAAGTTTGGAGCCAGTTTTAAAAATAGGGATAATGAGACCTTGTTTTAGAATGGTGGGAAATAGCCCTTGGCGGATGCTAATATTAAGTAGATGCGTTAATGGTTGAAGTATACCAGGGGCAATTTTTTTAAGAACATTGTTAGATATTTCATCAATGCCGGTTGATGAAGAGTTTTTGAGCGAGTTTATTACTATAGAAACTTCTTTCTCTGTAATCGTTTTAAGAACAAAGCGGGTTGGGAAATCATCATTGGTCGCGTGGTCACTTGGACCAAGCGTATCGTTATTTATTTGGATTTTTTTTGCTAGTTCCGGACCTATGTTTGTAAAGTACTGGTTTATGTAATTGACAATTGTGTCGGGGTTCGATGTAAAGTCTACAGTGATATCTTTGATATTGAGAGAGTTTAAGGTGTCGGTGGCTTTATTTGAATTGGTAGCTTCCTTGACGACTTTCCATATTTTTTTAGGGTCATTGTTGCATTCGGAAATTTTTTTGTTGTAATATAGATTTTTGGCATTTCTAATGACTTGTGTGCAGATATTACGGTATCTTTTGTAGAAATTATGGAGTGTGATATCATATGGGTTTGTGGCACATTTTTTGTGTATGGAATTGCGTTTCCGAATGCAGTTGATTATAGTATGGTTTATCCAAGGTTTGAGAGGTTTGATCGCTTTAGGAATGGTGTTTGTGGTGATTTTGGTGTTTTGGACAAGGATATCTTGTAGGTAGGTAGAGAAGTAGTTCCAGGCCTCCTCTATGTTAGTTTTGTTATAGAGTGTGTCCCACGATTTGGAGTTAATCGTTTTGTTAAGATTTTCATAGTTAATTGTTTTCTTCGTTGTTTTAGTTGGAGGTTTGCTTTGTACGTTGTGTTTGGAACTCATTGTGAAAGAGGTGGCGTAGTGATCTGTAACTGATGACATGTGGATTTCGGGGGTGTATTGGTTGGTTGATTTAACCATAATATGGTCGATGCAGGAGGAGGAGTTTGGCGTACATCGTGTTGCTGAATTGATTGTGCTTTCCATTCCGTTGAACATCAGTGTGTTTAGATAGTCTTGGCATTGGGGATGTTCGTTGTTTTTTAAAATGTTAATGTTAAGATCCCCCATTAGAATTAAGTTCTTTATTTTGTGTAGATCCGTGAGATAGCAGTTTATGTCGCGCAAAAATGAGAAGATGTTAGGTTGAGAAGGAGAGCGGTAAAGTGCAATGATACATGTGTTGACATTGTACGTTATTTGAAGACAGTTTGAGTTAGTAATATAAATTTCTTTGACATTAAATGAGTTAAGAGTGTTGTTTAATGTGTATGCTACTATGCCATTGTTTTGTCTGTAGTGATTTGAGGTTTGATGGTGGGTATAATTGGGGATGTTTTTAGGAGTATAATAAGGTGTTAGCCAACATTCTGTCAGGATAATTATGTCATATTTGATTTTAGTAAGATCGAGTTCGATGAGGAATTGGTCAAAGTTTTTGTTTATAGATCTAATATTTTGATGGTATATTGATAAGTTTGTTTTGTTAGATGTTGTGGTAGTATTATCCATGTTGAATGGTGTGTAGATTGTGTGGAAATATGTAAGGGTAATTACCCGATATTTTATGTAATTTTTTTTAAATCATCTACATGTTTGATATAAATAATTTTATCGTTCGTGATGCGCCTCATCATGATTCTCCCTTCTTTGTACCAGACAAAGGCATAGTTTTTTTCTTTAGCAAATTTTTTTGTATGCCATAGAAGTTCTATGTGATATGGGGAGAGTTCTTCTCCAATGTAAATCTTGTCGTCTGTAAGTCCTTTTATGGAAGCGTAGTTTATGTTTCTTTTCGCGGCGATGAGGTTGTCACGTGCAGTTTTGTTCTTGAACTGAACCAGCAGTTTGGGGGGGGCATCAGTACCTCGGTCCGGTATTCTTTTAGCTTCGGTTATTTCATTATATTTGATTTCTACGCCAGCCGCTGCAGCAACTCTTATAACTATTTCAGCCGCCTCTTCGCCACTAGAATGTTTAATCCCGGCTATTTCCAAGTAATTTGAGCGGAATTTTGTTTCAATTTCAGATAGTTTTATTTCCAGATGTTTTATAGTGTTACAAATAATATTCAAAGAAAATTTAATATATTTTTTTAATTTATCTCATCATTAAGGCATAAATTTAACATCCAAATTCCTCTATTTTCAACACAACAAATGCACAATAATTATATTTACAAAGACATAAAATATTTGAATAGTCTTCCCGAAGAAGTAAAAAAAATAACGAATTTCTTATCAATCAAGAAAAAGGTCAAATTATTCTTTTAAAAAAATAACAACCATAACATCACCAATCAAAATGTTATCACTTCATTTCATGCCATATTAAAATTACGTCACAATATCCTAGTATGTAAGATTATATTTATTGTACACTCTTTGTAAAATTATGTAATAATTATGAAATAACTCCTACGCCAAGCGCAAGAGCTAGCACTCTTAATTGGCGTAGACATTTGTTAAAATATGTATTTCACTATTAGTCCAGGCAATGAATGGTCCAAAAGGAGGTGTAGAGTGCGTGAGCAGGAACGTAAGCGATTCCTTCAGAAACTTGTTCAGGGTGCTTAGGGTGTGAACATACTAAAAGTCCTGACATCTTGGTGGTGAGCTAGATGGGGGAGGGCGGGGGAGAAGGTCCCAATTTTCGGGTTTCGCTTATATCCCGAAAACGGGGCGTCGCAGAGAAAAATTTTCTCATAATAAGTAAAAGCTCATAAAATTATCTACAACTTTTATTCCATACGTAATTTTCGAAATCCTAGCTATTTATGAGTTACACGCTCCACAAATGTAGATATTTTCGAAAAAAATCATTTTACTTCACATTTTTCATCAAAAATTCCTTCATATCGTCTTAAATATCCATCAAAGAAATAAATTTATTTAAAAGATGTCTAGAGAATTTAATTGCCTTTTAGAATATATATATAGATATGCAAATTAATCTGCAACCAGTAAATATTTACAGCAATTTTAGGTTTTTCAGTAAAATGTCATCATTTTCAAAAAAGCTGTTTTCATATTATTACAGACACACTACTTTTGTTTGTAACAGAATGTGGGACTTATAATAATAATAATATAAACATTTATTCATCAGTAGATTTTTTTTCAATGTACATTTTTTTCTTTTATTATTGATTCTGTTGTTGAAAAGGTCACTGCTCAGCTATAATTCGGGATTTCTCGAGGTGATGGGTTGAGGGATTCTGGCTGGAGAGGTCAAAAGACCTTCTTATAGTGATGGACGAAATACATCGATGTATTGTAAACACTTGATGTATAGTAACGATTCATCGTATTGAACCGATGTATTGTTAATTCTTCAACATCGAATATATATCGATATATTTTATTCGCAAATAATACGCAAACTATGAGATGAGACTACACATATAAAACTTTTATTTTTTCTTTTATCAAGCTTAATTTACAGAAATCTATTTTCAATGAAATATTAAGATTAAAATATAAATAACAATAATAATTTTAAAAAAATTACGCTACCTAGAGTAGGTACCTTATTAAAGTTACTTACATGGTTACATTCAAATAATTTTATTAATTTATTCATATTATTATTAAATAAAAAGACGTTGTGAACCCGTAGTCCCGAACTAAAGTTCAAAATTTCAAGAACTACATTCCTGAATTCGGGATTTCACTCACGCGACCCATGCAAACAATAAACAAATCATATCCACTCAAAAGTAGATCATTAGGCGACCGCTAAAATACAATGTCTTGTTCGATATGGTTTTTTGAGAAAACCGTGGGGGTATAAACGACCCAAAAAACCACGCATCTGGTAACACTGAATGGCAGATAAATCAATTCTTGAATAAAATCAGTCAGCAAATAGCCATAAACAAACAAAAAAAGTCAAAGACATCTCGCGGGGCACCCGCTCCAACCCTTACGTGTGAACACTCAACGGGCCAAACGCTGATACGAACTGGCGAGTGACTGGAGCGTTTCGCCTGCGAGTCGATCGCGTTTACACGTACGTTTCCGCCAGCGATTCGGAGCGAAGTGTGCTCAGCATAAATAAACCAATCATTTAGATTGATAACTTGATGCTTTTTGTACTGACGAAGTGTCAACGCTATTTACTATATATACATGCTATTTATATATATATATATTTGGTCCCCATGTGATATGACGTCACACATACCATCGACAAGAATTTAAAAAAAGGCTCAACCATAGACAATATAATTCTTCTCTTTATTATTCTCTCGGTACCTACCCAATTCATTAGCCTAAATATTTTTAAAATAAAGTGAAATGTCAAAAACTTTCCCAGAGCAACAAGAGCTGCATCTGACGGATTGCTGCTTGAGAAAATGAACTTACTTTTCTTTACAGCTCATTTTCTCTAGACAGGGCTTTTGTCAGATGGAAACCCATTGCTTTAAGAAACCAACTGTCGTAAAATAACCTAAAATTACTTGAAATTTGAATCCCTTCAAAACGGGAAGCACAATTTCAAATAAGATTAGCGTTCCTACGACAATATCGAATTTGGCACTTCTCTGGTATAGAGAAATGAAAACTCAATTACATGTTTTAGTATTTTATTATAAACAGGAAATACAAGAATAACCAAATAACCATCACGCCGTTTCCCCGCAGGGGTAGGCAGATTGGACGGACGGCCAAACAACTCGGTCTTGGCACACACTCTTTGCCTCATTCACATTCGCACATCGACTCATAAATCTTATTGTACTATTCTGACATTTGCCGTGGCCCGGCGCAAGTATCTGATTCACTTGATCGTGTCAGGCCTTCCTCCGGTGTCCCCGACTTCGTATATTCTACTTACATTCAAAGCTTTGTTCATTTGCTTTACATACCCAAACCATCTGAGGGTCTCTTTCTTAATCTTACTCATTACGCTTACACCAGCCTTGCATTCTTTGCGGATCTCCACATTTCTCACACAATCATAAGAGTAATAATACAATATGGATGATTTGTTTAACACCATTTTTGTAAAAAAATCACCTCAAAGGCGCTCTGCAAAAACTCATAATATATTTCTACTATCTTACTTCCAGCTACAAAGTAGACAAACCATTTCCATCATCCACCGGTTCATCGATCACTAATGTAGAGCAGAAAATATACAGGACGATGCATGGTTTTACAACACATACGCCTCAGGGATCTCATTGCTATAGCATTCAGTCTACTTTCCTCTATCATTGAAGCACCCACCACTGTCCCGCCCCGCTATAGGCGACTTATTGTCGCCCCTTCGGAGCTCTCGCAAGAATCTACTTTTTTTTTTATAAACGACTCTACATTTAACATTTTTATAACGAATCTAGAGCTTCAATTTCCCCGCATACGTTGTTAGAGGGCGGTATGCAGGCGCGCCTACAGGATTGTACTGTTATAGTCACTTATACAATTCTAAAGCCCATGGAGGTAATCAGCCTCATGGACAGTCAAACGATTTGTTAGTAGCCTCAACCAAAAATAATGTAAAGAAAAAAGAACAAAATATACAGCAACCGTCGTGAGTAATAAGCTCACGACAGCGGATGACTATGGTCAATCCAGCGGGCGGCGCCGAGCACTGTTCAAAAGAAAAAAAGAAAAACAGATAACAGCGAGTATATACAGTGAAGAAGTGGTATTGCCACACTCTGTCAACCGGCAGTCCCCGAGACAGTGAAGAAGGATGAATGTCCGGCCTCCCGACAACCGGCGGCGTCGTCCGTAAGCCAGCTAACCGGTGGTGCCTAGACGAGAGTAAATGGAAGTCAAGGATGAAGACCCTAGGGAGAAAAGCGTCGGGTCGCCGGAGGCGGGACGGACAGCTTTCGGTCGCCGTTCGGCCTTCTCCCCAGCCTCTTCATGTCACGGGGGGTGGCGCGGAAGACAGGTGCAGCTCCACCAGTTCTGTAGGGTCAGCCAGTAAACATAGGCGGGGACACGCTCCAGAGTCCTACCCCTTAATGGGGAAGAGGACGGTACATAACAGACAACGGAGTTCAGTTCTCGCATTTAAACGTAACTGAAAGAAAATATACAAGTAACCAATCCAAAAAAACGAAAAAATAAAAGAAAAGCGTGTAGGAGTCATCGCTTGGTGTGAAATTTCACCAATTAACTAACAAAAAAAATAATTCAAAAGCATGAGGGTTGCAGTAAAACATAAGGTAATGTAATCGTAAAAATAAAAAAAAATAACAAAGCTTGAGCGTTTAGTTACGCTAGGCTTATAAAGCCTAAAAGAAAAGTAAAATTTGTGAAAGCATTAAAACCCAAAATATCAATTTAAGCAGTAAACAACCAAAAGCAGAAAAAATATGTACAGGTGTAAAAGTGTAAAGCGCAAAACATAAAAAACATAGTAAAAGAAAAGAAAATAGAAAACTGTACATCCTGGCAAAATGGTAAAGAGTAAAATCAAAGAAAGTCCGTGGTAGATCAGGAACAAGTACACCTGGTGTCAAAAATCTCTAGTCAGCGACTCTAAGCTCAGGCCATCTCTCAACCCAGACCCTTGCAAATTTCTTCAGACACTCGAAGTTCGTCTTATTCGAAACCAGATCAGTATTCCATACTGGTCTAATGGGTACGTCCAAACCATCGAGCATTTCCTCTCTAGCATCCATCAAGATCTCGCAGTGCCACAGAATGTGCTCGGCTGACTGGTTCGTAGATCCGCATGCGCACTTGGGATGGGAAGACAGGGCGAGGGTGTGAAGTCTCCCCCTGAGTTCCCCATGCCCGGACAGGAGCTGGGTGATGTAGTGGTCCAGTTTGAGATATGCCCCTTCCATTCTGATTTTAACTGATGGGAAGAAGGAGAAAGTCCATCTTCCCATATTCGATCTATCCCAACGGACCTGCCACTCTTGGAGCGACAGATCCCTCATTCGTCGTAGCAGCCCAGGGAGAGTCCCCGGCCCACCCGGAGTGAGAACAACGCCTAGGTGAGTAGCCGGGGTTCCTCTGGTTAATCTCTGCTTAGTGAGCACTTCCCTGATTTCTAGATCGATTGGCAAAATGCCGGCCAAAACAGGCAAAGCGTCCGAAGCAACGGTTCTATACGCCCCGGATAGTGCCAACAGAGGAGTTCGTTGGCCCCGCTTGAGAGCCAGGAGTATAAGCGAGTTATCCAAGCGGTGCTCCCAAACAGACGCGGCATACGAGACTTGTGCCACGTATACGCATCTGTATAGAACACGCAAAGCCGGATTACGCAGTCCCCACTCAGCTGTGGAGAGTCTCCTAAGCTTAAAGAAGATGGCCTGAGCCTTGCCGGATACATCCTTGACGTGAGCCAGAAAGGAGGACGAACGATCTAGTGTGACGCCTAAATATTTCACAGTTTCACGAAATTGAACAGTAGAGTCCCCCATTTTGATGACGGGATTTCTTCTTCTGCTGAGAGAGCCCTTCATCAGGAGGCCCTGGGTCTTGTGGGGAGCGAATGTCATCTTGTTTCTTTTTCCCCAATCGAGGAACATGTTCAAACCTTCACTGCCTTTGCTTTCAACTTCCTTTCTGCTGTCCCCAGCGACCAAATACGTCTTATCATCAGCGTAGTCGACAGAGATGCATCCTTCAGGAAAGGGTAACCTGGAGGAGTCGTCAAAGTTGATGTTCCACAGGTCAGGTCCGAGAATGGAGCCCTGCGGGCATCTAATGTCAGCTTCCCTCTCGATCAAAAAATCTCCAAAGCAGATCGTGATCGTGCGATCAGAAAGGTAGTCGTCGATTGCCTGGAACAGAAGTTTGGAGCACTGCCTGGTTTTCACCTTTGTACGCATGATCACGCGTGATCGAAGGCACCAGTTATGTCGAGGAAGATCGCAACTACATACCTCTTGGGACAAGCCTTCACCCAGTCAAGCACATACGACAGGGCGTGCACCGTGGATCTACCGGGGACGAAGCCGAACTGCAGGTCACTGGCCGGTGACAGGGTTTGCCGAAGTCGCTCTCGTAACAGTTTCTCCAAGATTTTGCCGAGTACAGGGAGGAGGGTAATTGGCCGATACGCCTTAATGTCGGTAAGTGGTTTTCCGTTCCCCTTTGGTATGATACTGATATATGATACTTTCCTCTATCAGTTCCATGCCTCACTGCCATACATCAAAGTGGGTACAGGACAAGACATCAAGGTGGGTAAAAAGTGGGTACTGTTTTTTGTTAGCGCCAATGGCATTCAGTCCATTTATTAAATATCTCTATCAGCCTTCCCGTCTCTCGTAAACATACTTCTCACGATATACAAACTCATCCACCCACTCTAAGGATTCATCATTCACAACCATATTGCATACTGTTTTCGTACTCTCTTTACTGATAAAAATAGAAAATACAGAATAAGAAAGTCAAGCGTACTGAGAATGTATTTTTCCTGTCGCATCCTGGTCCAGTCCATGGAATAGATTTCCTTATTGTGTTCTCTCAAGGACAGCACTGCCACAGAGTGGTGGAACACGTCAGCCACCATCTCCTCATATGACACAACAATGCTACCGTCCTACATACCTACAACAAAGAATCATCATAAATTAAAAATGCTTTTAAATGTGCACCAAAATAAGTCAACTGACTTTCATAAAAAATATTTAATAAACGTTAAAACGTTAGCAGAATCGTCGTACTGCATCCGGTAATAATAATAATAATAATAATTGGCTAATTTATATAGCGCCGTTTTCGTGGAAAATCACCTCAAGGGCGCTGTACAAATAATATATAAAAGAATTAACATTACTGGCTTAAAACTAATATTTACAATTACAACTAGTGACTTACATCTAAGACTTATAGCTACTTATATTACTGGCTTACAACTAAGATTTACAATTATAACTAGTGACTTACATCTAAGACTTATAGCTAGTGACTTATGACTAAGACATATAGATTCTAACCTAAAACTGGTGACTTATTAACACACATATTTATAATTAAGATTAGCGCCAGAACTACATAAAGTTCACCAAAAAGCAAGTTTATCTTCGCAAAATAAATATCTTTACCTAGATAATAAATTGAAATGCTAACAAACCAGTACTCTGTTGGCGCGGGCACTAGTAATCCTTAGTCTCCACCAGCCTGGGTGGTTTGGTATATTTATGATCAGCCGTCACGAATTGATGTTTCAAGCTGAAAATATTTTAAAAGATACATGAAAACCAAATTAGGGTTACCAGATGAAAAAAATTTAATTCCTGAGATTTTATACAGTTTGAAATTTTCTCTCAAACGTATTATTATCGTTTTTAGTTATTTTATCGTTAGGTTTTCAAGCAAGACCTTAAAAATATGTATAAGACTTGCATACAATATCTGATCAAGTGGATAAAGCCCTTAGATGATAAAGTCTTTAATTGGTTGATGCTGAAAAAGGGCGAAATGATCGACTTTGATCAGATTGCCTTATCAATTCATTTTCTAAATGGAAAAGGAGTACACATCGATGATGCGAAATTATTCGATGAAATTGCATCTTTGAATAGTTTTTTTTAACAAAACAGGAAGAAGCATTTATTGATGTAATGTTTTATGCGTTGTGGGCAAATATTTTCAAGACAATAGGTATTTCACGATTACCAGAGATACTGCGTATTTGTCAATATATGTATTATATTGCAATTACAGCCCAGAATGCAAACGTAGAAAGAGTTTTTTCTCTCATGGGGGCTCAATGATCGAAAGAAAGAAACCGACTAAAGGGGTCTTCAGTTCGAGCTATACTTTTAGTTCAAAACATAATTTGAAGAGTTTAACATGTGAGGTATTTTATAAATCAATAATTAAAGAAAAAAACCTTACGTAAAAAGGTATCTTCACATATTAATTACAATAAAACTGATAGTACCTACTTGGATTATTACCAAACGAAGATTATTTTTAGTTTGTTTAACTGTTAATTAAAGAGATCTCTAAAATGTAAGCTGTTTTTTATTGAAAATTCTGAGATATCATGAGATTTGCAAAATCCGGCCGCAATTCTGAGAAAAGACGAAAAATCCTGAAATCTCAGGACAAATCCTGAGATATGGTATCCCTAAGCGCAACCAGCACTTTGTTTGAAAATATGGCTATATCTTGTATTTTCTTGGATCAGTAATTTTAGTTAGAAAAACGTAAGGTGACGCATTTTTCAAACTTTTATGTTTGTGTAAAAAAGGTTTATTTAAAAAAATTTATGTGTAAATAAAATTAGGAAGCGCATTTCATCACCTATCAAAACCAGTTTTATTCTTTTTTGGACACATCCATAAATGTTGATTTTATCGTATAATAGCATAAAATGGCAACACCTCGAACATTACCATAGATCACAACCATGAAAGCATCTGTCAATCTGTCATTGTCATTTGCAAGTTTAGGATGTGCGGTCATTATCTATTCGAAGTGTTTATTTAACTATTCGTCGTTTCAAGTTCCTACATAATGATTTGTCTAGATACATACGCCTTGGCTAAATTTCCTGTCTGATCACCATAAATTTATATGTGCATATATGTGAGATGAAATCACAGCAACGCAAACTACCTACTGCAGGTGCCAAAGGTATAGCTGGCACAACCTTTTCTCTATTCAAATTTATACCCATATGGAACCATTTGAATTCAACAGACACAGATATTCTTTATTCTATGAATTATCAGTGCGTATGTATAGTTCTCGTGTATTATTTCCTTTAAACAAAATGTTACAGCATTAAGCTATGTTAGAAATTCTCTGGAATGAAGATGAAATAGCAGAAAACTCACAGATAACGTATCACTTCTCCAATTTCCACTTTCCACTTTGCACCAATTAACGCACATGTAATTTTGACTTTTTACATGGGACTTGTAAATTTTATCAAAGAAATCAAGATATAATAGAATCGTATCATGGGATACTCCTTTCGCTTTGAAGACTATCAAGGCACAGAACTTGTAACTTAAGGTAAGGACAAATGTGGGTAAGATTAAGGATGAGTACAGGAATAATCCCTAACAACATCAAATATACACGCCAAATTCACGACAACTTACAGTAATATCTACACGTTTACAATAAGTAATCATCTCATTTTTTTGTATTTGTTATATTTAATTTAAATATAAGTTGCGGTAAATATTTCCCTAACGAGTCCACGCTCAAACACACTTTAAAAAATTAAAACAAATTTTACTCGGTAGTTAGTGGTTAGTAATAAGTAATTCAGTAACCGGAATTGAAAAATGTTGCGTTTTAATGATAATTTTAAAAAATTTAAAAAACGCGAAATGTCATTTTTCAAGGATCGCCTTGGTAATTATGACGATAAAATACGCATTTTTAAAAGAAAAAATCACTTTCTGTCAGCTAGACAATAATAAGTACGTATTGCAACCTTCGGAAATGATAAATAATGCGTATCAATCGGTTCGTTGGGATATTTATTATTTTGTTCGGTTTGGAAACCCTGGAAGAACAAAAACTTTGCGTATACCGGTACCAAAATACAACATGTCATTTTGGATAATTTTTAAGATTTTCACGGCCAAAAGCATTTTCGTTATTTGTTTTTGGGGTGTTATGCCGTGTTAAGCTACCTCCTTCTTTAGCCAACGTTTCGGACATCGTTGCAGTGTCCATCATCAGGGCAGATCCGGTAGATGTGTATTTTTTAGGTGTGTGCTTTTTTTTTTTTTTTTACCGTGAATACCGCACAAGAATCTCAACTGCTCCCGTCTGGAGCCAGTGAGACTATGGCATCCCCAATTGGGGTATGTTGTGAGGCTGAAGGTAGTGGGGAGGGGATGGAGGTGGGGAAGAGGAAGGTTGGGAAGTACCTGGTTATTCAGATCTGGTTACCAAACACGGCTAAAGCCATTTTCAAGCAACGTTTCAATTCTGAATGGTGGTCTCACACCAGGGCGATACTAATAGTATCTTCCATTCTGGAACATGCCGCAAATATGCTATATATTATTTTAAATGAATTAATTGTGAAATAACACAAATTAATCAAATAAAATTTATTTGCGCATGCCGGGTTCGAACCCGCGACCTCCGGATTGTGAGGCAAGAGTCTTACCCACTGGACTACGGAGGTCGTCGCTTATTTACTTCGAAGCGATACCGTGTCGCTAGCACCACTAACTTTCACCAGTACAAAATAATCGTGACAAGCAGTGGCGTCATCGCCGCGGAACCGAATAGAAAGTTCATTAAAACGTGGTATTTATGCTAGCCAGGTGCAAGTCCGTTTGCGAGATGCCGACGGAAGTGGCTCCATCTCTTAATGAAATCTAAAATTAGAAATCACAATGGTAAGAATTTAAGAAAGAAAAAAAATAAAAAAAAATAAAAAATTTACAATGGTTAACTTCCACCAGTACAAAAAAATCGTGACAAGCAGTGGGGTCATCGCCGCGGAATGGAATGGGAAGTTCATTAAAACGTGGTATTTATGCTAGTCAGGGGCAATTCCGTTTGCGAGATGCCGACCGAAGTGGCTCCATCTCTTAATGAATTCTAAAATTAGAAAACACAATGGTAAAAATTTAAGAAATAGAATTACAATGGTTAAAGCGAATTTAGTCAATATAAATCAAAATGGTTTACCACGAGCTGGCATTACTGTATACTTAGACATGGTTTTTTTTGCTCTAAATATTAAATGAATTTTACTAGAATTAGAATTACACTGGTTAAAGAGAATTTAGTCAATATAAAGTTATAACACAAAATGGTTTACCACGAGCTGGTTTTACTGTATACTTAGACATGTTTTTTTGCATTTAGCTTTGGTGTAGCCGTCAATCACCGGATAAGTTATTTTTTTTCATTCTCATTATGTTGGTTTTCCTTCTTTTTATTATAATAATAATATTTGGATGATTTATATATCCCATATACTTTAATTTGTGTGTGTGTGTTTTTCTTTCATTTCTGTTGTATATATATTTTTTTTTTCTTTTTTTTTCTACCACTTTATGTTTTCTTTAATGTTTTAATCCTTTTTATATATACATATATATATATATATATATTATAAATTGTAGCGGAAACTTCGCTGGTTAATGCAATCATGTAATATGTTACTTTCTTATTAAAATATGTATAACTGATTGTTTCCTAAATAAACTAAAAATAAAATAAAAAAATACCAAGAGCTATTGAGCTTAGCTCCGTCGTCTCTGTTAATATTAAAAGAATTTTTGTAGATTTCAATTGCCTCCGTAATTAGACGTGCTCTATAAGTTTTGGGTCTTCCCAAGACCTCAGGAACAAATCCAAAGTAATGGCCGGTTTCGATGCTCAGCGATTGCCGATTTATCAGGGTGGCCGAGTTTGCAAGCACGAAAGTGTTCTGCTATCCTTTTGGAAATCGTCCGGTCTGTTTGGCTTACATAAACCTTGTCACATCCGGAACAGCTGAGTTTATACACTCCATCTGCTTCCAGAGGAAACTTAGTCTTTGCAGACCTCAGTAGGTCTTGAATTTTAGTTGTGGCACCGAAGACAGTCTTGATGCTATCTTTTCTCAACAGCCTGGCGATTCTGTCAGTCACATTGTGAAAGCGCAGCCTTTTAACTCTTGTTTAGCTCTGCTTTGGTTGGTGTAGATTTGGCCCTTATGATTTGCCTTGTCTGAATTGCTGGGTAACCGTTGCGTTCCAGTGCATCGTTCAGCTTTGTAAGTTCTGCTCCAATTTTAGTTTCTTCACATATTCTGGTCGCTCGCGTCACCAACGTATGGATAAGTCCTCTCTTCTGCGCTGGGTGGTGAAGCGAATCGGCATGTAGATACCGATTTGTGTGCGTTGGTTTTCTATGTACAGTGTGTCCTAGATTACCATCTTCTTTTCGCATCACCTCCACATCTAGAAAAGGCAGGATTTTTGCATCATTTTCCACTTCTATTGTGAACTTGATTTTACTGTGGAGTGAATTCAGATGATTCAAAAATTCATTCAGTTTCTATATTCCATGAGGCCAGATGGCGAAGACATCGTCAACATAACGCCACCATACTTTGGGAACAGCTAAAGCTGTGTCGAGTGCCACTTCTTCAAACTTCTCCATAAAAAGGTTGGCAAGTACTGGCGATAACGGACTGCCCATCGCAACTCCTTCCACTTGCTCAAAAAGTCACCCTGGAATGCAAAATATCCTGTTTCGAGACAGTGTTCAAAAAGTTTGCAAATGTCGTCCTCATTCCTCATAGATCTCCCTGAGCATTGTCATGGAGTCTTCTAGAGGAACATTTGTAAAAAGGGACACTACATCAAAACTGACTAGGATATCGCCTTCCTCAGTCTTGACCTTTTTTAGCTTACTGATCAGATCTGTGGAATCCTTGATCCAAGATTCAGTTTTACCAGTTTGTATCTGCATTAGTCTAGAGGGGTATTGGGACAGTTTGTAAGTAGGTGCACCAATAGCACTGACAATCGGTCTCATTGAGATATCCTTTTTGTGTATTTTTGGAAGACCGTATAGGGCAGGAGTTCTGGAGGCTTTTACGAAAAGCCCAGATCGATCCTCTTTCCTAATACTGGAAGCTTTGACTATCTCTCTTGTCTTCAGGTCAATCTTATTGGTGGCGTTGTTTTTAATTTTCTTGTAAGTGCCGGCATCGCACACGAGGTCTTCCATCTTAATGTAGTCTACCGTATTAATCACCACAGTGGCCATTACTTTGGATTTGTTCCTGAGGTTTTTTGGAAGACCCAAAACTTATAGAGCACATCTAATTACGGAGGCAATTGCAATCTACAAACTCCTTTTAATATTAATAGAGACGACGGAGCTAAGCTCAATAGCTCTTGGTATCCGGTGATTGACGGCTACACCAAAGCTTAACGCAAAAAAATATGTCTAAGTATACAGTAATGCCAGGTCGTTGTAATCCATTTTGTGTTATAGCTTTATATTGACTAAATTCGCTTAAACCAGTGTAATTCTAATTCTAGCAAAATTCATTTAATATTAATAGAGCAAAAAAACTATGTCTAAATATACAGTAATGCCAGCTCGTGGTAAACTATTTTGATTTATATTGACTAAATTTGCTTTAACCATTGTAATTCTATTTCTTAAATTCTTACCATTGTGATTTCTTATTTTAGAATTCATTAAGAGATGGAGCCACTTCGGTCGGCATCTCGCAAACGGACTTGCCCCTGACTAGCGTAAATACCACGTTTTAATGAACTTTCTATTCCGTTCGCGGCGATGACGCCACTGCTTGTCACGATTATTTTGTACTGGTGAAAGTTAACCATTGTAAATTTTTTATTTTTTTTTCATTCTTAAATTCTTACCATTGTGATTTCTAATTTTAGATTTCATTAAGAGATGGAGCCACTTCCGTCGGCATCTCGCAAACGGACTTGCCCCTGGCTAGCATAAATACCACGTTTTAATGAACTTTCTATTCCGTTCCGCGGCGATGACGCCACTGCTTGTCACGATTATTTTGTACTGGTGAAAGTTAGTGGTGCTGGCGACACGGTATCGCTTCAAAGTAAATAAGCACACACTTCACGACTAAAAATTACACATCTACCGGATCTGCCCTGATGATGGACACTGTAACGATGTCCGAAACGTTGGCTAAAGGAGGAGTAGTGCAACACGGCATAACACCCCAAAAACAAATAACGAAAAAACATGTCCTTTTATTCACCCCGATTTCTTACGAATAAACAAAATGTAAAAAAAAACATCGTCTAAAACCCGCATAATGTGATCTAGCTTTACGCCAATAGCTACACCTAAGTTAGGGAATCTATTATTTAACGTCTGGTTTGAGAACCTTTTTATAGAGATAAAAGGGATATAAAGGAAGACAGTGTCAGGTTACTATAATCCAATTAATAATGACGATTTGGTCAACCGTTTTTTTTTTTTAATTAGGCAATTCACCCTTACATGAGTGCTTTGTGTGGTCAACCGTTTTCAATAGGCCATTTGCATCACATTTAAAAAAAAAGTCCGGATTAGGCAAATATTCTAAGACGTTCTCTATTTTTTTTAATCTTATTTTTGAAACCCTGGCGATTTTTTGAAAATTTCAATCCGAATAATAATCAGACCATTTTTTAAAAACTAGAAAGACGGGACATAATTTTATATGTGCGAAAAACGATAATTGCGTAGCCGAAAATCATTTAAAAAATAACGTTATCCACAAGAAAGGACACAGGAGAATAACGAGGCATACCAAAAATATTTCATCTCATGAATATTTTTTTTCTTGATCCTTCTAATTAATCATAAATCATTATAATGTTCAACGTCTGTATTACTAAATCCAATGTAATATACGTGTACTTGTAAATTATAATAATAATAAGAATATTATAAAATTTGACTTTGTTAAAATCAGTACCACTATCATTATACATCTAAAACAAGTACACATCGTAAAATGTATGGGGGTTCTCCTCATAACATCTGCCAAAAAGTCAAACCAAATGATAAAGTTCGCAGAGAATAAACAATAAATCTAGTGAACGTTAAATGTCAAATTAAAAAAAAATTCGCCAGAAATCAAAGCGTTTCCACATAAAAAAAATAAATCAGTGTGGAATTTTACAAAATTAATAGGAACATTTTCGGAGACGAGACATTTTCGTGTAGTGACGTCACGGGCCCAAATAATGGATTTATTTATTTAGAAATAAAAAAACTGTACATTTCTAAAAATTTTTACTAACATTTTCGTAATCTTAGTAAAAAAATCTATCCACACGATTTTTTTCCAAGTCGTTATGAAATCCATGCAAGTGGCCTATTGTCATTTTTCGAAGTTTCATACAAAATTGTAACTAGACATAATTATAATTAAAACAAAATTATATTTCCAAATATTTATAACGCGTACGCATAATTATTTTTAAAAATAGTCCATCCGAAACAAAATATTCAAAGCTCTTTCAAAAAAATAAATGTTGCTTTCTTAATACAATGTTCTGTTTCATGTTTCAGTTATAGTTTTAGGCTCGAACGAATTCCATAATCCTACCACGGTCTTGCAATGGATCTAATAAGCCCAGAGAGTGTTTCCATCAAGACGGAACCAGGGCCCCAGGAAGAAGGTGAAGGTGAAATGCCGAACGCAGATATGGATGTTGATCTACCAGATGTAAAGAAGAAATATTTACAATTTCCGGAGAGTACTCGAAAAGCCAGTAAGTTGCATTGCCTATAGCAGTATTGCTAAGGTGGCCAACCGTCCCGCATTCTGCGGGACCGTCCCGCATTGACGGTTGTTGTCCCGCATTGAAATATTTAATGTAATAGTCCCGCAAATCGTCTAAAGCGTCCCGCATGTCCCGCATTTGATATTTTTGTAATGGTAGACAAATTAACTTTTTCTATGTTTAGTCTATTTTAACCATTTCCGTTCTCCGTGGTTAAGTTGGTGACAATATTTGTCCCTAGAAAAGGACCGAGATATCGATCTAGGGATTGGTTTATTTAGGTAAGTCAAGCAAGAGGGATTTTATTAAATCCCAAAAAGCAAATCCACATACCCAAATTAACTTGAGTGATAGAACGGAAACTTTTTACGATCCCGAAATAGTAAGCCAAAAATTTTCCGATTATTTCAAATCAGTGTACAGCCAGATAGCTCCTCAACTAAATCTAGACTTTGCTCGAACCGAGAGGCCCTGGAATATTGGCAAAATCGCTCTTGAGCTAACCTGTCCAGAGGAAGTAGACTGCTGTACTCGAACTTTAAAGTTCCACAAGGCTGCGGGCCCAGACGGTATACCCCCTAATATAATTGCTCATATGTCAAAAACCATTTGTCAACCGCTGAGCTGTATATTTAATCTTAGCATATCGACTGGTTGTTTCCCTCATTCTTGGAAACTCACGCGTGTAAGCCCAATTTTCAAGGCTGGAGACAAGTCTGATATAAGGAATTACCGACCAGTAGCTGTACTATCAACTATACCAAAAATATTTGAAATGATTATTTACAAGAAATTTCATCACCAAATTATGCCATTTCTAGGAGAAAACCAACACGGTTTCATGCCAAGAAAATCCACGGTTTCAAATTTGTTAACATTTTCGCGATTGGTGGCCGTCGGACTGGACTCGAGACACCAAACAGATGTAGGGTATACGGATTTTGCCAAGGCTTTTGATCGAGTTGATCATGATATTTTACTACTTAAAATGTACAAACTTGGTTTCAATCAACAAACACTTATATTCTTCGCGTCCTATTTAAAAGCCAGAAGTCAATATGTAATAATAAATTGACATGAATCTAAACAATTCCCGGCGTTATCAGGTATTCCCCAAGGTTCAAACCTTGGTCCTTTGCTGTTCCTTATACTTATAGATGACATTCAGGTCTGTGTAAAATATTGCAAATGTCTTCTATTTGCAGATGACCTCAATCTTTTGATGGAAATAATCTGTTACTATGACAGCTTAAAAATGCAATCTGACCTTGATGCTATTGCAGAATGGTCAGTAAAAAACAAATTAGAATTCAATATAAAAAAAATGTGTAACTATGACATATACCTGCTCCCAGAAGCCCATAGTTTTTTAATACAACATTAAAGGGAAAACATTATGCCGAGTCAATAGCTTTAAAGATCTCGGTATCGTCTTTGATCCCAAACTGACATTCTCGGATCATATATCACGGCTCACTCCAGCATGCTTCAAACTCATGGGTTTCATCATCAGAATATGTAAGCAATTTGATGACCCAGATGCAATGATAGCCATGTTCGATGGAGTCATAAGAAGTAAGCTGGAGTATGCTAGTGGTGTGTGGACTCCGCACCAAGCTAAATATATTAATATGCTAGAACAAATTCAGAAAAAGTTCCTTAGGTATGTCTATATGCGGATGAATGGAACGTACCCGAGATTCATGCACCATATGAAATTACTTGAGGCAACAAATAGATTAAGCTTGGAAACAAGACGTTATGCAAATCTTGCAATTCTTAGTTTTAACATAATCCATAATCGTATTGACAGCCCATTCCTCTTGGAATGTTATGGCTTATACGTGCCTGAAAATTTCAGCCGTAGTCGTCGACACGACTTGTTCAAAATACCATACGGCAGAACAGATGTTCTAGCACAGCATAGCATGACAAGAGGAATGGTGCTGTTGAACGAAATATCGGAAACACTAGATATATATAACTCTTCTTTAGATAGCCTTAAGATTTTTTTGTATAATAATCATCTTCCTAGGTGTTAAGACTGTCAAAATGAGAAAATTGTACAGTAATTGGATAAAAATCTGTTGTACAATTAAAAAAAAAAAAATGTAGTATTAAATAGGTGCAAGCCGTGACACGTAATTGATAACCCGTATTTGTCATTTAAATAAAATCAAATAATTTGTTGACCATGACCGCGAAAAAGCGAATTTGTAAGTTCACTGACTTTCAAAAAGAATTTCCTTTCTTGCAAAAGTGTGAGTTTAGTTTTAATGCGCCGCATACAAATATTCTTAACTATAAATAACCAGTTTAGTGTTCAGAATGTTAAATTCCGGTTGGATTCATCTGATGACATATTTCGACGGAAAACATTTTCTTATTCGAAGTGCAATCATAAAATTCTAGTTGCAGACTAAGTATGTGCTGCCAGAATCAAAGAGAAACCATTTTCATATTCTGAGTGTAGTTTTAGTGCGCCGCAAACAGATTTAATTTAAAGCAGTTTTGTGTTCAGAATGTAAAATTTTATCTGGATTCAACTGATGACATATTTCGAAAGAAAACATTCTCTTATTCGAAGTGCAGGTATAAAATTCTAGTTGCGGATGTGTATGTGCTGCCAGAATCAAAGAGAAACTATTTTCATGTTCCGAGGATAGTTTTTACAAAGTTGGCCGCCTTAAGTATTGCATATGTCAAAAATGTGGAATGTAAGATTTTGATGTTCGGAAACCTTCTCCGTTTTGAATAGTTACTCATAATATAATAATGTCCCAAATGAAGTCCCAACTTGCCGTACTTTGGTATTCATTTTAAATTTTTATATACGGGAAAGTACCAAACTACAGCAAATCTTAAACTTGTCTTGTCTTTGGGATGTAAAATAAGTTACATTATTATGCGTTAAATACAGATATAATATTTATTAAAACACAATATCCCTGGCTGTACAAAACTTGCTCAACACAGAATGTGCTCAAGAGTAAAATTGTATTTCCTTCTTGAAGCATCCCTAAATAAATCTTCAATCCTCTTAACTAAACTTCCACTTTTACACGGTTAATCAACGGTATCTTTATTCCAATTATCATATATTTTTTTTATGAAACGTTTTTTAAATCAAAACAAGTTTTTTTGTAGTACTCTCTCGGAAAGAAAGGACTGTAATAATTGTAACACGCTCGTCGTCTGCCCATGTCAATGAACGTATTGTTGTTTGGTTTTTCTAGTTAAAGTGGAGACTGTTAGCTTCAAGGTAGAACCAGGACCGCGAGATGAAGATGGAGAGGGAATGCCTTTTATGGAAATTCCCATAGAGCTGCCGGATGTTAAAAAATTTACCCAGACAGGTAAATAACTATCTGTACTTTTAAAAAAAATAATAATTTATAGTGCTTACATTTAAAGCTTTATTCGTGTTTATGTTTCAGACTCATTAACGGATCTGAAGAAGGACCCTCTGAAAAAATCCTTTTCCTGTCCCCATTGTAACTACTTCTGCTTTTATAAGTCACAGTTAAAATTACACTTACGCACCCATTCTTTAATAAACCTTTTTATGTGCTCCGACTGCAAATATTCATGTTCTCGGAAAGGAGATTTGACGAGACACATGCTGACTCACAGTGGAGAAAAACCTTATTCATGTCCCGACTGCACTTATACATCTACTCGCAAGTGTCATTTGACGACACACATGCGGACTCACACTGGTGAAAAACCTTTTTCGTGTACCGACTGCAATTATTCCTTTTCTGACAGGAGTACTTTGACGAAACACAAACGGACACACAGTGGAGAAAAACCTTTTACGTGTTCCGATTGCAGGTATTCATTTTCTCGGAGGGGAACTTTGAGGACACACATGCTGACTCACAGTGGAGAAAAACCTTTTTCGTGTTCCCATTGCAGTTATTCGTGTTCTCGCAATAGTAATTTGACGAAACACATACTTACTCACAGTGGAGAAAAACCTTTTTTGTGTTCCGATTGCGGTTATTCGTGTTCTGACAGGAGTAATTTGATGAAACATAAACGGAATCACAGTGGAAAAAAATCTTTTTCATGTTCCGATTGAAGTTATTCGTATTCTCACAAGAGTAGTTTGATGAGACATTTGCTTATTCACAGCGGAGAAAATCCCTTTCCTGTTCCAAGTGTATTCAACTGCACTTAAGCCTACTGCACTCGAGATAAGCGATAATAAATGTTAGATCTGATCTTACGCCGGGGACTCTTTAGTTTTCAAAATGAGTATCGTTAAATAATTGGTAATAAAGGTTATGGTTCTTTTTTTATGCACATCCTTTTTTTCATATTGAAACTTGTCGAACTGGTATAATTCTCGACGCGATAAAAGTAATAAAGTTACTTTAAATATGAATGACTTATATTAAGTAGGTAAGTATTTAAATACCTATCAATCTTGTGATTCGAAAGAAAATTTCGGTTTTGATTTAAAATGAGAGTAAGTTATAAACATGCATTTGAGAACGCGATGTCTACTGTTTACAGAACTTCTGATTGTATTACTAAGAAATAATAAAATTCCATTACATATTGTATTGATTAATGGCCTGGACTTGCCTGAGCTTACCAATTTTATTAAAATCCACAATATTAAAACATTTAACATCTTAAGTTTCAAAGCTTTCCTGGAATACTTTTGTCAGTAAAAAGGTTTTTTTAAATATTTAAAACTTTTCTCAACAACTATCGATATATTATATATACTATATTTTACAAAGTAATAAATAAAAATCAAACTATTAAGATGAGTGCTAGCGCTGCACCAAGCTGGACGTTGTTGTCAAAGTTGGAATCCTCAGGGACAGGTTAAGTCCTATGAACACATGGTCTCTTCAAAGGTGATAGAACCAAACTCATCAATGAATCCCCAAATTCATCAAACTTATCAATGTGCTAAGCTGCTGATGAGCTCGAGGAGAGGAAAAAAGGTCAAAAAACTTAATTATATTCAACTTCCCTGAAAGCTTAACCGGTTCCCTAATCGACAAAATTATTGATGATACGACGAGAATATCAACCACACTAACAACTCTTAACCCAACCATCACACAAGCCAACATTACGACCTTTCGCCTGGGGATCAAAAAACCGGACAAATCCAGACCTCTAAAAATTATACTTGACAATCCCACCCAAGCCAAAGAGATATTGGTATTAAAATTTATTCCGACCAAACTCCAGCCCAAAGGAACTATCTCGCCAATTTACGACTAACCCTAGACCAAAGAACTCAAAACGGTGAAACAGGACTCAAATCAAATACAAAAATAATAAACCTACTATTGTAAATACTGATCCAAAAAACTAAAACCTATCACGTGTTACTATCAGAATATCAGAGGCTGCCGCACCAAACTTAATGAGCTAAGATCGTCGATTCCAATTCATCCCTTTTATGTACATATTTCCTGACTGAAACTTTGTTGGATCCGTCCTTTAATTCAGAAGAACTAGGTTTCACTTCTCACAATACCTACCGCTTTGATAGAAGTACCACTACCAGCACCAAATCAAGAGGAGGAGGTGTAATAATATCTATCACAAAATCTATAACTTCATCCAGATTAAAATGCAAACACAAAAATATGGAACAACTCTGCGTACTACTCAAGACGAACCTAGGAAAAATTATTCTTGGATGTGTTTACATTCCACCCGGATCAAAATCACAAGTTTATGAAAACCACATTGAAGATGTAGAGGCCCTCAAGCTCAAATATCCGGAAACTAGAATGCTGCTAACCGGTGACTACAATATTCCAAACAAGATAGACTGGGTTACCATAAGTAATAATCCAACAATTTATGCTGACATATCTCCTAATGCTCGTGTAATTATAATTTTGTCTAATTTCCTTGGTCTTAAAAAAATACTAATGTATACAATTCTAATCACCACCTATTAGACCTTGCATTTAGTAGTAATCCTTCAGTAAAACTAAGTAAATCCATAGACTCTCTTCTCCCCATAGATTACCATAATCCTCCCTTAAACATTACCATTATTAACAACTTTCTCAATACCTACTCTAACACTGTTCCTAATTGTTCTTATAATTTTGCTAAAGCAGATTATCCACTGATAATAAAATACTTAGAAAGGGCAGATTGGTCCTTTTTTAGACAGAAACACAAAAGTTAATCATAACCTAGAATCTTTTTACTCCATCATCAACATGGCTATCGTAAAATACGTACCCTCTATTCAATTAAAACCATTATAGTTCCCTAAATGGTTTAATAATGACTTAAGCAATTAACAAAATCAAAAAAATCTGGCACAAAAACCTCAAAGAGAGCAACTCTATCTCAGACTACAAAATATTTAATAAACATAGAACCGACTGCAAAATACTCGCCAGAAAATTATATCAAACATACGTACTTAACACAGAAAAGTCTATTACTTCTGATACCAAAAACTTTTTTACACACATAAACTCAATAAGAAAAAGTAAACCCAGCATACCTACTCACATGTATTTCGAAGGGAAAGTAGTAGTGATACTAACGACATCGTTAATTTCTTTGCTGACTTCTTCAAAAATGTGTATGATAAGGATATCCCAAATGTTCAACTTCCATCCTTTCATCCAAAGAAATCGGTCCACATTCCCGCTTTACATACAACTGTTCCGGATGTTATACGCAAAATAAAATCACTCGACATAAAGAAAAAAGCGGGTCCTTACAAAGTTAGTCCTGCTTTTCTAATTAACTGTGTATCGATACTAGCCAAGCCACTATGTCAAACATTTAACCCAGGGGCGGACTTAGCTAAATTATTAGGTGGTGCGAAATCTCTTGGTGGCGCCCCTCCCCTCCTAACAAAAAATAGAGCTCTTTCTATGCAGTTATGTAACTTTAATTGAAGTGCCTAGTAGGACGGATGAGAAATAATAACAAGAAAAAATACATGTTTGATTACATTTATTTACATCTGCGAAATCAATAAAAACACTAGAACACATCTTTTCTTGCTTTTGCGCTGGCGAACTTTTTATTAAATCAGAATAATTTAACCCTTGGGCAATATCATTCTCAATTGATAAAATTGCAAGATCTGATTGTCTTTCTTAACACAAAGCCGAACGTAAGTGCGTTTTAATTAGTTTTAATTTACTAAAGCTTCGTTCTCCTCTGGCGACAGTTACAGTGATGGTCAGCAAAATCCGAAGCGCTGTCCACACATTCGGGAATATATCTCGCCAATCATTTTTTTTTTATTTGTTTACGAACTTGTAGTGGCTCTGCTGAGTCAAGATTTTTTAGTAATAGGTTTAGGCTCAAAAGTTCTTCAACCTATTCGTGACTAGAGACATCACAATTTTCCCAATCGGTTAAAAGGATTTGCAAATCTGCACAGGCGTTTTCTAATGAAGCCTTAACAGGAATTATTTTGATGTTACTCAAAAAAGACCACGTATCATTAAATTAAGATAATTGTCCAAACCGAGTGACCAATGCATTTTCAACTGTATCTATCATAGGGTAAAAGACGTAAATTTTAAACAGTTCCTCGGTATTTGTTGGTGTCTCATCTGCAGCTTCATATTCAAATAATCGCTTCTTTCTTCGGGATCGGACTGGCATATACGTGGAATCTGTCCCAGCCTGGGAAGCTGTTTCCTTAGCTGTTGAGCAGAGGAATAAGTCCGGTACTGCTTCACAAATATCGAGCAGTTTTCTAGCAATTGCGATGCGTTTGCTAAGTCCATAGTTTCAGACTGCATAGCTTCTCTTACAATGTTTACTTGAAAAAGTCCGTACCAAGTATCGTACCAAGCTACCATTGTAACTATGAATTCAAATTGCTCCATGTTCTGAATCAGTGACGAAGCCTCTGATGCAGCAATTGAGTCATTCGTTTCTTCGTGAAGATTCAAAAGGACATCATGAACTGAAGAGTAGTTATAGCGAACAGAAGCAAGGCTAGAAACTTTACTCTCTCAGCGAGTTTCTCAAACTTTTTGTGATAGTCCTTCTATATATTTGGATATGACTTTCCACCTCTTTGGTGATCCAGACAATAATACAAATAGTCTTTGGATAAATCCAAATAAAGAAACCGATTTAACGGATGATTTTGCTGCAGCTGCAATCACCAAATTCAAGCTGTGACAGCCACATGGGTTAAAGAATGCTCGAGGATATTGGTTTTGAATTCTGTTATGGACATCTTTGTTTACTCCTACCATGTTGGCACCATTATCGTACCCTTGACCTCGACAATCGTTCATATCCAAGTCAACTTCATACACAATTTCATCAAGAAAAAGGCAAGTGAGCCCTTCTCCCGACGAGTCACTTACCGGCTTGCTGTGCTAGTACTGGCGCAAGATCCACCGGAGAAGTACATTTTTCTACCAGCGTGTAAATTAACCACGTGATTGCTTGGTTGAAAGTTGTTGGAACACGATAACACATACCTCTTACATTCATATCGGTCGAATTCTAAGAATGGCGATCAGCATGGGTGTTGCATGCGATTCCGCCGCCGTCGTTTTTCGTCGCCGATTCCCGTTCTGAGTAGCCTAAATGGCGAAAAATCGCCTACGTCGGCAACACTGCTTGCTCCCCGCACCGACCACACCATTTAAGAGCACGATCGATAGATAGTCGATCAGTGTTCGCGTGTTTTCGGCGCCCCCCTTATGACGGCGCCCTGTGCGGTCGCACCGCCCTAGGGCCGCCCCTGATTTAACCAATCACTTAATTCTGGCTGCTTCCCCAATTTATGGAAAACCTGTTATCTCACACCTGTATTTAAAAAGGGAGATGTTCATGATGTCACTAATTACCGACCCATTTGCATGCTCTCAACTATCCCCAAATTGTTTGAAAAACTTATCCTTGACAGAATCTCCATACATATTAATAACATCATTGTACCTAACCAACATGGCTATATGCCGGGCAGATCCACCCTAACAAATATTTCCTTGCATGAAGAATTTATTGGATGCTCACTTGAAAATAAAACCCAAGTAGATTCAATATATACAGACTTTGTCAAAGCGTTTGACAAAGTTAACCATGAAATTCTTCTCAACAAACTTAGTAAAATGGGAATAGAGGGTAAACTATTGGAATAGATATAGAGTTCCTTAACTAATAGAATTCTTCAAGTAAAAAAATAACACTTACCTATCACACAAATTCATAGCTACTAGCGGTGTACTTCAAGGGTCACATTTAGGCCCAATACTGTTCCTACTTTTTATAAATGATATCATCACTGTTTTTGATAATAATGTTGAAGTGTTGCTTTTCGCCGATGACTTAAAACTATTTAAACTTATAAAAACAATAAATGATTGTATTCACATTCAATTAAATTTAAATAAACTACAAGACTGGTGTAAAACTAATAAACATTATCTGAATATAAGTAAATGCCAGATAATAATGTTTTTCAGAACAAATCAACCCCTTAACTATCAATATAATATTAATAATTTTTCCCTCACCTCTGTCAGTGAGATTAGTGATCTTGGCATTATTTTCGATTCCAAATTTAATTTTCTCCCACATATAAACACAGTAACTAATAAAGGATTAAGAATGCTAGGTTTCGTTCTTCGAAATGGCAGAGACCATGAAAATATTTTAACATTAAAAATCCTCTATTCCTCTCTAGTTTGAAGTCTAGACGAATATAATTCTTCTATTTGGTCCCCTCACTTCAAAATCCACTCCGATTCCATTGAAAAAATTGAGCAAAAATTCTTAAGATTCATTAAGTACGAGTAAAAACTTGGTCCACCAATAGAATCAATAAATTAATTACAATCACTTGATGAAAGAATTAAACTCACTCAAACTTTCAGATAGAAGACTTATTTCCGACTTGACTTTTATTTTTAAAATTGAATGGTATTACAGACAGTCCTGATTTATTAAACCTAATTACCTTCCACATACGTACCTACTAGAACTACTCGATCCAAAATTATTTTTAATTGCAACAAAAATATCAGGACTGAGTCATTTAGATACTCGCTTAAACCTAGATTGCATGCAGTTGGCAATGCTTTCTCAGAAATAGTAGATGTGTACCTACAACTGCACCGAATATAGTTATAAGAAGGCTATAATATCATACCTCAATCACAATAATCAATGTTAGGTATAATAGTGTTCGTCTGCACGGCGTCTATATCATACTCTAATATGGATTCCAAACTACTTACTTCCTTCATATTAACTTAGCTAATAAATGTATAATTTTTTCAAAATTATTAGGTATTTTTAAACAAAAGTTATTATTGAATCTCTAACTGACAGCCCTGAAAAGCAGAACTAATTAGCAGTACCTGCAGTCATTTCAAGCTGCAGTCATTTCAACTGAAGGTAACAATATATCATTACTAAGTTACTCCAATTTAGTCAATTCCTAGAAACCAACGATATGTACAAATAAAAGTAAAGAATATTATACTTGATGTTGAGAATTTTCTAAGAATTCACCTTTATTTACTTATTTTTATTCTGCATAAAAATGTGTATACTTTATACGAGCTCATATTCTTTTTTTTTGTAAAACATATTTGTATCAATTCTTATCATACATATCTACTTTGTTTAATGTACATTATTATCATTGTAATTACCCTCCTGTGTACCACTGTGTATCATGTATTGTGTATCACCGGATCGTAATAGCCAACGTTGTTCTACCATATAAATTATTTCTAGTGAATATTTTGGTTATTAAATAATAAAAAAATAACGAGCAAGTATGCGGGGTGGGATCTATGACATAAAGAGGAATGGAGCGCTGTAGACGATTGCCGCCAATAATAAAAAAAAAACACCAACCATTCATTTTCTCAGTTCAATGTTTTTCATATAAGTAACGGACTCTAAAAAGTTAAATGTAAAGTGGAAGAAAAGTAATATATTTTTATCCTAAAGTAGAAAAATTAAACAAAGATAATCGAATATTAACTTCAAAGAGCAATTGAGTGTACGATATTTTTTGCCAGTCCGTCTTTAGCCAACATAAATAAGCTCGATAGTTTGCCCACGCGAGAACATGATGCCAAATGAAATATCGAAAAGACGCGACGCTTCTCGTGAATGTCTTGTGCATGTGTGGATTATAGTTCGATGAGGCGGATCTGTCATTCAACGACATTAATAATTTCGTTCTGGTGGAATTACGAACGACGCGCGACGGTTAAATTGGTTGATAAAAAATACTAAAATCGCGATTAAAAAATGGAAGGGTGTGGGGGTAGGATGGTGAAAATTCGAATTTTACGTATTTTTTTATGCTAAATAAAAAATACAAAAAAAAATTGTGAAAATAAAAATTTTGAAAAAAAATTCTTAAAAGGGATAACTTAATCACCTACCCTACCGGTATGAAATATACTTTAAAACCTATTCTCATACCTACCAAATATACATAAAAAATTTCATAAAAATCGGTCGAGCCGAAGGAGTGCGACCACAACACCCTGACACGAGATTATTATATATATATATATATATATATATACATATATATATTATATACAGGGTGTAACAGGACGTACCCGAGGGATTTTAACCAGTGATTCCTGAGCATATTTGGAGTAAAAAATGTAAATGAAATTTTCGTCTCCGGTGAAATTTTTATTTCAAATAAAATCATTTTTTTGGTTTTTTTCCACACGCCGTCACTGATCTCATATTTCGAGTAAAGGATACGGCAACTCCGCGCAAACCCCTCCCCCATATCCGCTAGCCAACCCGAACCCCGTTGTTGGCAGCGTACTCTTTCACTCTCTACTGCGCGCCTCCTCGTAACGCGAATAAACATATTGCCAGGTGGTTTTTTAAATAGATATTTTTTTGGAGATAATATTTAACATAACTTTCGCATACAGTATTTTTAAATAGTGTAACAGGACGTACCCGAGGGATTTTAACCAGCGATTCCTGAGCTTATTTGGAGAAAAAAATTTGTATATCATTTTGCTGTACGGTGACATTTTTTTTCAATTAAAAACATTTTTTTTTGTTTTTTCTACACACCTTCACTGATCTCATATTTCGAGTAAAGGATATGGCAACCTCGCGATAACCCCTCCCCCTATCCGCTAGCCAACCCTACAGTTATCGGCAGCACGCTCCCTCACTCCCATACCGCGGCGAAGCTACCCCTTTCCGAATACCGCTCGGTCAGTTGTGTTTGGAGTTTGACGGTGAACGGGGTCGTGCGTAGTTGCTTTGAAATTTGTTTTTGTTTTACTGTTATTATTAGTGTTTATTCTAAAAGATGCCTCAAAATTATCCACCTGCCCATGAAGCAGATATAGTGTTTGTTTATGGAATTTGCCGAGGAAATTCAGTGGAAGCTGTAAGAGAGTATCGCAGAATATATCCAGAACGACGTCTACCACACCATACAACTTTCGTACAGGTTTGTACCTAACTACCTATTTATTATCGTAGAGCTAGACACACATTTAATGCCGCCATCTCATTGTAAAGGCTCCCAAAAATCCGCCTAATTGTGTCTTGTAATGTTACGGAAAAAGGTTATCACTACGTATGTTTATTTACAAAACTTTCCAAAATTTTATGTTTCACTCTCGGAAATCCAAGATAATACCTATCAAACGTGCCAAGTAAAAAAAATAGGGTAATGTTTCCCAACTTGGCTAATTCTTTAAGCTCAAATTATTTAAATAACACTTCATTTAACTTAATATCCTCCTCACAGCATCCCCGAAAATGTGTGGAGTTGATGTAAAAAATGAATAATAATACAACAGAAACAAGAATAATTTACGTAGGTTAATTGGTAAAAGATGCTTTAAAGTTCCATTTTCATTACAATTAAAGTTCGAAATTCTTGTGAAAAAAATATCAAGCCGTCGCGTCATTTTGAAATTGTTATTAACACTTATTTATAACCCAAATTAAGAACTAAATAATCATATTTTGTGCTTGTCCCCCAACGTAAATAGTTGCTAATCAAAATCGGTTCCAAGAAAGCTTGTTTTAAATAGTTTCACTCACAAAATAAATTAATTCGTACTTACGGAACGTTTTCTATGTTAATCAAATATTTCTATGTTCTCAGAAATAAACTGATATAAAACGCACCCGTCATTCATTTTTACTGATATTTTATAACAGAATAATGTTAGCAATTGTATTTTTGTTTGCAGATGTATCAACGCCTGCGCGACCATGGAATCGTACGGGTTCAGGGCGGAGGAAATAATGATGTTCCAGTTCGTGTTGAAGAGAGGATCCTCAACATGATGACAGAAGACCCGACGCTTTCCGTGCGTCGCGTCGCCATGATCGTTGGAGACATAACACACACGACGGTATGGAGAATCCTAAAAAAACATCGCCTGAAACCTTTCCACTACAGGCGCTGCCAAGGTCTACTGGAGAACGACCATTTCTCAAGACTAATTTACTGTAGACGGATGCTACGAAATGTGTTGAGAAATGGAGATTTCATGAAAAATATTCTATTCACAGACGAAGCCCAATTTACGAAAACAGGAATATTAAATATCCACAACCTGCATCATTGGGCCGAAGAAAATCCTAAGCTTGTCCGGGAATCGTCGAGCCAAGAGAGATTCTCAGTAAATATGTGGGCGGGTATTTTGGGTAACAAAATAATTGGTCCGATCGAGTTGCCTCCCAGGTTAAATGGACCGATGTATCTGGAGTTCCTGCAAGGGCAGCTGGGCGACATTCTGGACGAAGTAAACTTACAAGCACTGCGAAGGATGTGGTTCCAGCACGATGGAGCTCCACCCCATTATTCCGTTGCCGTGCGGAACTACCTGAATGTAGAGTTTCCTGGACGGTGGATAGGCCGAGGTAGTCCTAACATTGCATGGCCACCGAGATCACCCGACCTAACACCGTTGGATTACTACCTCTGGGGAACTCTGAAGGAAAAGGTGATTCGAAGCCGATAGCGACGAGAGAGCAATTGATCCAACTGATCATGGAGGCAGCAGACGAACTGAAGGCGAATCCTGCTAATTTAAGCATCCATAATGTGTTAAGATTGCATGCATGCATTGAAGCCGATGGCGGCCACTTCGAGCAACTTTTATAATAATAATAAAAAAAATATTATAACCAAATGTCAGCATTTTTATTCTTACATGTCATTCATAATATTATGTTCGTATCTGTGACAGATGACAGACACAAACGCGAACAAAACATTGCCGGGTGGGTTTTTAAATTATTTTTAGAGGTATTATTTAATTATAACTTTCGCAAATAGTATTTTTAAGTATTGTAAGTTCAGTCAACATTACACTTAAACAGTAGATACTAAAATGTTTTCAAAGCTTATGATCGAACCACCACGATTAATTTATTTGAAACTTCTATAAGAACTCACATTTTGTGTCAAAATTATGAAACATTCCAATCCTTCATAATCGGACTGTTTGTGGTTAGTTTGTATTTTATTGGTAAGGCTGAATACAGTCAACTTATTGACTTGATTTTTTTTTTCTTTAAATCGGCACCATTACCTTAGGGAACGTACTCATACTACGTAACCTCTTCGGGGGGGGGGGGGTCTTCAAAATGTCACGCTTGGTACAAATGAGCGGCGATTTGCTTAGGATTTTGGTCACCGGGAGGGGGAGGGGGGGGGGGGGGGGTTAAAAATTGCAAAAAAAAATGGTCACGTAGTATGGGTACGTTCCCTTCTGTAAAATGATAATATTATTTGTATCGGTAAAACAGGTTATTATTGCAATCCTTATTCTGGATAGTTCCTTGTAATCCAAATGTATGCTATTACATTCAAAACATTGCTAGATCAACTTATTTTCTAAGAACTTTGTCAACATACTTATTGATGGGTTGGTAAAACCAATAGTTTATTGTTTCAAAACACTGGTTAGGCCACATTATAAGTCGAGAACTTTCTAAGAATTGTGTTAGGTATCCTGTTCTTCATAATACGTATTAATAGATCGGTAAAACCAATAGTTTATTGATTGTAACCCTTATTCTGAGTACCTACATAACTGAAGAATATTAGTACCTACATTGTGTAGTTAGGTAAAAATAAATGGGGAATTTGAATTGGAATTTGAATCATGACTAGGTACTTCCAAGAATACACAATTACCTACTACGTGGAATTGCGAGGAGTATGCTAAGACCGAGTTGTTTGGCAGTTCATCCTCTCTACCTACCGCGTGATGTTTAATAAATCTTTTGAACAAAATATTTCACACGGTTTTAAAATTGTTCCAATATGTAATTGATTTATTTTTAAATTCATTTATAAAATTAAATATTTTTCTTATTCAAATAATTCAGCACCTGGCAGCATTCTAATTTTAAAATAACATCGTATTCTACCTATACATGTATGTATTTCATATTATTTTAAATTCTGTGGGTCAAGGTCACGGTTACGCATTTGCAGCTGTTGACAAGTTCGTTTTATATGAGCATTGATTTTATTGACAATAATTTCGCGATTATAATGCGCGTTTCGTTTTGGTGATTCTGGATACCTAATTAAGCAAGTGCAAGGGAGATTGTGTTTTTAAAGGTGGTTAAATATTTATCTTATCTTATTTCTTAATATTTATGATAAAAGGACCATTGGAAATTATTCTCAATTATTGTCAACAAATAAGTTATTTAATTACTGTTTTTGTGTTTAATTCGTAGAACTACATTTTTTTTTGTTTAAAAGTTATTTAATGGTGGGTTTCTTCATTTACCGAGAATGCTAAATGCAATGCTAATTGTAAAAGTAAACGGTCAAATGCATAGACATTTTTAAATTTCGATCGTTTACTTTTACAATTAGCATTCCATTTAGCATTCTCGGTAAATGAAGAAACCCACCCGTCTTCTAACCACAAATTATTTAAATTAGAATTCCATCAGGAATTTTCGGTACTTAAAGTCTTTACTTAAAGCTAGCAATAATATCTGAGTAAAATAAGCATAATAATTATTTACGCAATATTAAATATTACTTGTTTGGTATTGGAGCATATAATATGGTCCTGCCTTGAAGCGCGCTGGTCGTTGTCGCCTCCCTTCCACTGTGTGCACGTGTGAAATTGCGACGTTGTCTCCCGAGTAGACCAATGATCATGCCATTGGCGACGCGTGATTTAAAAACATAATTTTTGTTTTTAATAGAAAAAAAATATCACCGGAGAGCAAAATGAAATCTACATTTTTTACTCCAAATATGCTCAGGAACCGCTGGTTAAAATCCCTCGGGTACGTCCTGTTACACCCTGTATAGGTAGATAGATTTACGTTTTAGTACAGTTTTTGTTTCAAAATCAATCACATTCAGGTTACTTTCAAAGTAGCCAACAAAACTTTTCTAAGTATAAAAAATCTTAAACTTGTATTATAAGGTGATGACACAGACATTAAAAACTACCGTCCAATCTGCATACAATCAGCGCTCCCGAAAATCTTTGAATCCCTTGTTCTCGATTTAATTTATCCGTTAATATTAAAAGTTATAGATAAAAACCAACACGGATTCGTTTCTGGTAGGTCAACTGCTACTAACCTGTTACTTTACCATAATTATATTACAGAATCTTTTAGAAAAAAAAAACAAGTTGACACTATTTACACAGATTTTTCCAAAGCTTTCGACAAAGTATCACATAAATTATTACTTAGAAAACTTTATGCAATAGGACTGAGAGGCAAGTTGTTGGATTGGTTCTCAAGTTACTTGTCTAACAGAATCTTATTTGTCAAAATTAAACACTCTAAATCTAAGTTATTTTATGCAACTAGTGGTCTACCGAAAGGGAGTCATCTCGGACCCATCCTCTTCCTCATATTCATAAATGATATCATAAGTTGTTTCGACGATGTAGAAGTTCTGCTTTTATTTTGCCGATGACATAAAAAAATAAAGAATTATCTAATATAAGTGACTGCCTAATTCTACAGTCAAACATTGACAAATTACACAATTGGTGTGTTGCAAACAACTTATTCCTCAATATCGATAAATGTAAGACACTAACATTTTGTAGAACAAAGACCCCGTTATCTTTCAAATACACTATAAATAACAAAATCTTAGAAAAAGTCAAAGGAATCAGGGATCTTGGAGTTATATTTGACATCCAATTAAATTTTATAAATCACATACAAGAATACACCAACAAAGGCATGAAGACACTAGGATTTATAATCAGAACCCTCAAAGACTTTGATTCACTAGAAGTTATAAAAATTGTATATTTGTCACTAGTACGCAGCTTGCTGGAATACAATTCCATAGTTTGGTCCCCATATTATCAAACTTATATGAAAAATATTGAACGAGTGCAGCACAAGTTTTTACGATTTATTAATTTCAAGTTACATATACCTATTCAAAACATTAACTATACATTCTTACTAAATACACTTATATTGCATTCCCTAGAAAACAGAAGAAAAATAATTGACCTAACTTTTTTGTTTAAAGTTATTCACTCCGAATTAGACTGTTGTGAACTCCTGCATCCCGTTGACTTTAAGGTACCAACTCGAGCGACAAGGCAAAACATAGTATCCGGCAACAATAATTCTGGAACCAACAACTACCTCACACATGCACCTATTCCACGATTTCATACACTAGCAAACAAATTCACCTCAAGTATCGATGTATTTAATACAAAGTTACCATTATTTAAGAAACACTTGAAAGATATTTTTATGTAGTATAGTTTGATATTTAGGGAGAATCACATAGCACATTGCATATATTTGTGTATTTTTATATTTATCTACAATATAAAAACCTGTTGCCGTTTTCTTTTCTTTTTTATGTAAGTACTGTGACATTTGATTTGAGTTGTCAAGAATTGTTTTTATGTAAATACACAATGCAAGATACTATTTTATGCCATCTGCAACTTTTAAAACTTTCTCTTGTATTGTAATGCATTATTTTTACTAAAATGTATCTTTATACCTTCCATTCATGTGATGTTTACTTTTTCAAGTTCATCTTTTTTATTGTTCAACTTTGTCTCTGTATTATGAACTTATATGTAAAAGCCCATCAGGGCGTTGAAATATTAATAAATAAATAATAAAATAAATTATCTTCTAACGCTGAGTTACATTTGTTTAGAACAACCAATTACTCAAACCTTTTACAATTCGATTTAAGCCGATTTATCTGAGCATACTCAGCGACGCGTTAAGATTCTTTCCAAATTAGCGTTGCCACACACCTTCCGATTTAAATCACTGCTTGCAGCGTCTCTGCAAATTGGATCGTTAGTAGGCAAGACCACCAGTCGAATTTATTTTCCCTTTGTCGGGTAATGAAATAATAATTCAATTTTAATTTTAATTATTATTCAAATTAAATTTTTAATTCAATTTTAATAATAATAAAACTAAGTTTGGGGGTACTTGCTTTATATCGGGTGGTGTGTTAGGAGTTTCAAAACCAATATAGAAGATCATCTTGCTCTCTCACACGTTAGATCGCAGACAGGCAGCAGGCACTCATAATCTTTGTGCAGTCTTAGAAATGTAATCCCTGTAATAACGACTATCATTATATTAATCATCCTCGTCTTATTGTAGTAGGTATCTAATAGTTCTTCTTCTTTGCGTGCCGTATCAGGTCCCCCCGACGTTGGCAATCACTCTTGAGAATGTCTCTCTGTCTTGCGCTGCCCGGAATAGCTCCTCCACACTTCTAATGCCGGTCCACTCTCGTATATTACGCAGCCAAGACATTTGTCTCCTACCAGGCCCTCGGCGACCCTCTATCTTGCCTTTCAATATCAAATGGAGCAAGTGATACTTCTCCCCTCGAAGTATATGACCCAGATATGAAATTTTCCTGATTTTTATTAATGTAAGCAGTTCTTTATCTGCTCTAGCCCCCCTGAGAATTTCTGTGTTGGTGATCATGTCGGTCCATGGGACTTTGAGAATTCTCCGGTGAAGCCACATTTCAAAAGCCTCTAACCTGTTCATGGTATTTACTTTCAAGGTCCTTGTTTCACATCCAAAGAGCAAGACCGACCACGCATAACATTTTAGCATTCTCTGCCTTAGTTTTAAGCTGATATTGTCATTGCAGAAGAGGGATTTCATTTTCATGAACGTAGTTCTTGCTGCTTCAATTCTGCATCTAACCTCCACATCTGGGTCAAGAGTCTCCGTGAGAATACTGCCGAGGTATCTAAATCTTTCCACCTTTTCGACATTGCAACCATTTAACAGTATCACTGATTCAGAGTGATCTAGTCGTCCAAACGTCATCCATTTAGTTTTATTGACGTTGATTGTTAGGCCCAGTTGCTCACCAGCATTATTAACAAGATTTAATAGGTCTTGGAGGTCATCGATACAGTCAGCTAGTAATACAGTATCATCTGTGTATCTTATGTTATTAATGACAACTCCGTTGATCTTCAGACCCTTTTCAGTATTACTTAGGGCTCTTTTAAAGACATAGTTGGAATAGAGATTAAACAATAGTGGCGACAGGATACAGCCTTGTCGTACTCCACGCTGAATGGCAATTGCATTAGATCTCTCATTCCCATGTCTTATTTCTGCTGTTTGTAACCAATACAGGTTTTTAATGAAATTCTGGTCTTTGGTGTCAACGTTACAATCCGCAAGCATTTTCATTAGGTCAGCATGTTTTACCCTGTCAAATGCCCTTTCGTTGTCAATAAAACAGGCAAAGACTTCCTTTCTTTGGCCACGACACTATTGCAATAGTACGTCGATAGACAATAATGCTTCACGCGTCCCGAACGCATTTCTGAAGCCAAACTCAGTGTCATCCAAGTCCTGCTCGCACTTATTGCGTATCCTGGCATGTATTATTTTAAGGAATAATTTAAGGACATGACTCATAAGGCTTATTAATCGATAGTCACTGCACTTCTTAGGGTATTGTTTTTTAGGCAATGTCACGAAGGTGGATTTTAGCCAATCTTGGGGTATATTCCCTGTGTCATATATAGAGTTAAATAACCTCAACAGGTAGTCAACATTTTCATCATTAAAGAGCTTCAACACCTCAACTGGATTATCGATATCAATCTAATACAATACATTTCAAATAACCATTTTTAATTATTTTACTTTATTAGGGAAACAAACAGTTATTTATTTATTTATTTTTTTATTTTGCAGAAACAAACAGTACATTATTACATAATGGAAAATAGTTAAAAAGTTATAGAATTAATACAATAATTGGTACCAATGACATGTCGCTGTTATATACTTATATTTTTGTGAGATAAATAATACATTATACCTAAATTAAGTTAGTAACTTTTTGAAGGAGAGGGGTGTGTGAGAGAGTTTGTATGTTTGCGTGTGAGGGTGTGGATGTGTGAATATACTTGCATATGAAATTAAAATCACTACATTTTACACGGTTGCATGAACCAGTGAAATTTCCACATAAAACTCGTACCTATCATAAAAAAAAAAAACGAAAAAGATTTAAAAAAAAACATAAAGTGGATTTGTTAAAAAAAAATCTTTTAAAAAAACACAGAATAAAAAATATGAGTAATGTAAAGATAGATATTATAAAATCAGTTAGATAATGTAAAATAAACTAAGTACTTACCTTTAAAAAATGATACCTGCTTTATATGTATCATAAAAAAATTTCAAGGTTAAAGAAGATAAAGAAAAAACAACGTAATAAAAATAACTCAAAGATCTTACACACAGCAGGGGTAGAGTGTTCGTAATTGACAATTTGATCTGATTTTTTTCTAAAATAATCAAATTATGTACTAAATTTTATCCTGAGAACCAATGGAAAATATCAGCGCCTTTAGAGATCTTACTGTATTTTGTGCGCATCCTTCTGAAAAATGAACGGGTGCGTGGTTAGTTTTTAACTGTGGGGTGTGGAATAGTTGGTTTGGTCCGGTTTTTCGTACTACCTGAAAATGAATGTTTTCTAGAAGTTGATGTTTTTTATTAAAAAAAAATCTTCTGATTCTGAGTCTTGAATCACTTGATATCCTAGTGTCTTCCTTGGGCGTCATTAACTTTTTCCATCACGTACTATCGCATAATAGGTACTTTTGTTTCACTACATTAATTACAAGATTCACTTACCAATAAAAAAGAACACATATCCTAATATGGGGCCCTCTTTTGCGAAGATGAATAATAGCAACATACGGAACAAGAAAAACATTTGTATGCAATGCGAAACAGCATGTGTTTCTTTTCAATCTTCCTTTCAAGTATATGAAAAGTTGAGTTGAAACATGAAAAAGGTTTTTATTGCACAATGAGTTAACCCCTCAAGGGTCAGCTTTTTTTGGAAAAATCGCGTGGAAATCACCTTAAGAACAAGAATGGAGGAAGCTATTCTGACCTTTTCCTTGGTACAGTTTCTTTATACAAAAAATTTAAAATCGCATCCAAATTATTTGAATCAATATTCTTTTTTGAAATTTGATCCGCCCGCAATTCCGCGTCTCTGGCAAATGACAGGTTAACATGTGGCTCCTCAAATATTTTTTCGATTGCACGAATAGTGGTAATCCAAACACGAAAAAAGTTTGTCTCCAGTGTGAATCTGGACGCGTTTCTTCAAATAATCACTTTGAGAACTTGTATAGTTGCAGTCAGAACACTAAAAAAGTTTTTTCACTGTCTCATCAAACTTTCCTTCCGAGAACAATAAAAAGTCTCTCTCTACCATGTGCATCGTCAAACTTCGAGAACATGAGTAGATAGTCAGAACAAGAAAAAGGTTTTTTCTCCAGTGTAAATCCGCACGTGTTGCATCAAACACCCTTTCGACAGTATGAATAGTTGCAGTACGAATATGAAAAAGGTTTTTCTCAACTGTGAATCTTTATGTGTTCCGATAAACTTCGTTTTCGAGAATATGAATAGTTACAGTTAGAACACTAAAAAGATTTTTCTCCACGGTGATTCTTCATGTGTATCGTCAATTGTCCCTTTTGAGAACATGAATAATTGCAGTATGAGCACGAAAAAGGTTTTTCTCCTGTATGAATCCGCACGTGTCGCATCAAATCACCCTTTCGACTAAATGAAAAGTTGCAATACGAACAGGAAAAAGGTTTTTCTCCAGTGTGTATCCGCACGTGTCGCGTCAAATCACCTTTTCGCCAACATGAATAGTTGCAGTACGAACACGAAAAAGGTTTTTCTCCGCTGTGAGTTTTCATGTGTACCGTTAAACTTTCCTTTCGAAAACATGAATAGTCACAGTCAGAACATTGAAAAGGGTTCTCTCCAGTGTGAATCCGCTCGTGTTCCGACAAATCAACCTTTCGACAACATGAATAGTTGCAGTAAGAACACGAAAAACGTTTGTCTTTAACGTGAGTAAGCTTGTGTCTATTAAGACTTCTTTTTGTAGAGCATGAAAAGTTACAGTCGGGGCATAAAAAAGGTTTTTCTCCACTGTGGGTAAACATGTGACGTTTTAAACATACTTTCGTAGAAAATAAATAGTTGCAATTGGGACAAGAAAAGGGTTTTTCTCCACTGTGAGTCGTCATGTGATGCTTTAAATTTGACTTTTGAGAACAAGAATACTTGCAGTCGGCACATGAATAAGGTTTTTCTCCTGTGTGGGTAAACATGTGATGCTTTAAATTTGACTTTTGATAACAAGTATACTTGCAGTCGGCACATGAAAAGGGTTTTTTTCCAGTGTGGGTAAACATGTGACTTTTTAGATTTCCCTTTCTAGAGCATGAAAAGTTGCAGTCAGAACATGTAAAAGGCTTTTCTCCAGTGTGAATCCGCGTGTTTTTCTTCAAATCTCCTTTTAGAGGACACGAATTGCTGCAGTTGGAACATGAAACAGGTTTTTCTCCAGTTTGGGTGCAAAAATAGATATCAAACTTTGATTTACTACAGGAACAAGGAAATTGTTTTTCCACGGGATGCGTCTTCAGATCTATCAAAAATTCTGAAAAAATTACGGAAAAAGAAAACAAAATAAGTGTAAGCTAGCACAATAAATCAGAATAACGTAAAAAAATGAATAACACCATTTATCAATTTAAAAAAACGGTTTTACCTGCCGATTGGCTAATTCTTTCAAAGCTTTCTAAGCATTCCTTTTTAACATCCGGCAGGTTTATGTCAATTTCCATATGAGGAATGCCCCCTTCGTCTTCTTCTCGAGGTCCTGGTTCCGTCTTGATAATAACAGCCTCCACGTCAATGCTACCTGGAAAAATGAAACCACAACAACCAACACTAATAAATATTCTCTTATATATACATATATATATCCAGCCATTCATAATATCGGCATCCGTTTCTTTTTACTAATCTAAAATAAGGCTTTATCTCTTTTTTTTATAACGGGCTCCAAATTTGATAATATTGATTATTATTTTTCATTCCTTTCTCTCCTCAAAAAGATCCTCCACACAGCATCCCAGATGACATAGGCCCTGAGGGAAATTATTTTCCTCAGGGTCTCCTGTGTGGAGTTAATGTAAAAAAAAAAAAAAACTATAATTATTGAACAGTTGCCCAAATACGTTGCATAGTTCCGTTTCCAAAGAATTTAAAACGACCGTTAATAACAGTCTTATGGAATTCCTGGAAAATAACAACCTACTATCGCCCTATTAATTTGGCTTCAGAAAATATAAAAGCACCAATGATGTCATAGCCACGGCCATTGGTCTCTGGCCACCTAGATAAAAGCTCGAATTGTCTGTCGGCATTTCTCGTCCTCTGCATGTATAATATGCTGTTTATCGTTTTCTACTTCTTCAGTCAACTTTCCGAGCGGCATTAATGCGTCCATCATCAAGGCAGATGTGTAGATTGTGGAGAAGGGTCTGTTTATGTATGTAGAAGTTATACCATGATGCGCGTGTTAATATTAGGATCTTGCTAATCGCGGCAATCCACTTATGATCGTAGCTATTTTTTTTTAATTAAAACAACTCTTGAACATCGTTTTATTTATTAAATTTACGCTAGCACTATATGTCTAAGGGGTATTTTAAGGTAAAATACCAAAGTAACTTGAGAACGTTTGATAGGACATGTACTTGCTGAGCAAGTACGTGGCCTATCTACGTAAGATTTCAAAACGAACATGGCTTATGAACATCTGAATTAAACGTTTAAATTTTTTACACGTGCAATACAATATAACCTTCTCAAGGAATATCCATTCGAGCGACAGCGCGATTCAAAACTTTTTCCTCCCATTGCCCGTGATTTTTTTTTACATATTTTCCGCCCACATTAAAAACATCATGGCTCCGAATTTTAAAATGGAGTCATATAAACTGATTACAATGCTGTAGGTACGTACAATGAATTCACCATCTTTTGTCGATTATCACTTATTCGTAGGATTTATAAAATACTTGCTTTTACCAGCGGTTTCACTCGTATGGTATTAGGTGGAAATCCCACTGACTCATTAATTCATGCTTTCATTGACTGATTCATTCATTCACTGATTCACTCACTCACTCATTCACTCACTCGCTCACTCACTCACTCACTCACTCACACAATCACTCACTCACTCACTCACTCACTCACTCACTCAGTCACTCACTCACTCACTCACTCACTCACTCATTCACTCACTAACTCACTCACTCACACAATCACTCACTCCCTCTGTTTGGGAATATTTCTATCCTGTTGCCTTTCTTACATATTTCCTACACACACTTACCTACCTACATACTTCCTTCTACCTACGAATGACACTGAAAATCAGTGGGGTGACAATTTCCAAACACGCAAGCAGTGTATTACCAGTTTATATGTCATGTTAGTTATGCAAACACTGTCAAAGTGATGAACACAATATAATGCAATGTCCGCAGTTCTTAAATACTTCAATAGAAAAACGAATTGTAATCATCACGACGTTGAAACTTTGTTTCAATTGCTTAAAGGCGCACAAGATTAAAAATTGTTTATCTAAATTTTCATGCATGACGTGTAAAAGGCGTCATTATTCTCTACTTCATACAAAGGGCCTTTAGGGCTTCATAATAGGCCTTTAGTGATGTCAACTTCAAGTAAAGTCTTAATGTATTCATCATCATATTGTAACGAAGGTCTTCTAGGTACTGCTTCAGCAGAATGCAAAACGCTAGTGGATCTTACAATACAATTCGAATGTTACTGGATAGCGGTTCCCAGGTATCTATCATCAGTGAACCATGCGCTAAATGTATGGGACTGAAAATTACGACTTGAAAAACTCAAAGGAATAGCCCAACATTCAGTAAACATAATTGGCGAAGTTCATTGCACTATCAAAGCAAAAAACCAGAACGATCCAAAAATTAGAACAAGTGCTATTGTTATTTCAAATATAACTAGTGATATGCCATTATCAATATTTAATTTAGATTTACCTTCAATTAATATTTATTGAATGTAAATCAAAATTTATCACTCACACACCCACTCATTTACTCACTTGCTCACTCACTTACTCTCTCACGCACTCACATGTATATAGAATCCACAGTTTCACACGTCAAATTACCCAAGTTTCATCGCAATCGGATTCTGATGTAAAATACACATTAAACATATACGTCAAATGCATTTTCATTTAAACAAATCTCATAACGCCAGAGCTAAAAATTATGTATAGCCTTTAAACTTCGCGGGTGTGCGTACAATAAATCACCCAAGTTTCATCGCAATCGAATGAACAGTATAGCAGCGCATAAGATACGAACAAACAAACATACCAAGGTTCAAATGGTTCAGGAGCCTAGAAGGGTTCCTGATGTCCAGACTCACCGTTCCAATCTGTTAGACCTATTTTTAACTACTGTGCCACACGGATACAGTATTGAAGTCACAGCGCCTTTAGGATCGTCCGACCACTGCCTGGTGACGACATCAATCCATGTAAACTTCAGACCACCAAACGAGAGGCTGAAGAGAAAAGTGTGGCACTATAGGTCAGCAGATTGGTTCGGTCTGCGGGCACATTTTAATGCTTTCCCGTGGTCAGCTGTCTGTTTTCGGACTTCGGATCCCTCAAGATGTGCCCAGAAAATTGGTGAGGTCATCACATCGGCGATGGATGGCTTCATCCAATCTACTGTTAAGGAAACTGGTGTAGGCTCAAAGCCGTGGTTCAGTCGACAATGCGCTGAAGCAGTGCGACGAAAAAACGCGGCTTACCGAGCCTACAACACATCTAGAACATCCGAAGACAGAACAGCTTACAACAAAATGGCAAAGGAAACCAAGAGAATCATAAATAGGTCAAAATTCGAGCACGACCAGCAGATCAGCAGAAAGCTGACTGCATGCCCGAATGGCAGCAGGCAATTCTGGTCGCTTGCGGGCTCAATAGGTCGCAATTTCTGCAAATCCAGTCTGCCACCTCTTACCAGACCTGACGGCTCACTAGCAAACACCGCCACCGAAAAGGCTAACTTACTAGGTAAAATGTTTGCGGATAACTCAACTCTCGATGACCAAGGTGCTGTCCCGACGTCGGTTCCTCACTGCGGTTTTCGTATGAAAAAGCTGAGGATCCGGCATCGGGAAGTACTCCATGTTTTACGAGGGCTTGATGTTAATAAAGCTAGTGGGCCTGACGGAATACCTGCCCTGGTACTGCAAAGGTGCGCTGCAGAAATAGCTCCAATTTTGACGAAGCTTTTTAAACTGTCCCTGAAGACTGGCTCTGTGCCCTCTGGTTGGAAAAAAGCGGTTATCCATCCTATTCCAAAGAAGCGTGACCGCTCCAACCCGGCCAACTACCGCCCCATAGCGATCACATCAGTTCTGTCTAAGGTGATGGAACGTGTGATCAACGACAAACTGCTCACATACCTCGAGAAGAACAAAATTATTAACGACCGTCAATACGGATTCCGGCGGAACCGCTCGTGCGGTGATCTTCTCGCGTATGTGACGCATGTTTGGGGGCGATGCCTGGAACGTTTCGGTGAGACCCAAACGGTTGCACTGGACATATCCAAGGCCTTTGACCGGGTTTGGTACCGAGGACTTGGCAACAAACTGCATTCTTACGGACTTCCCGCATCCTTGTGTACGTGGATTGCCGACTTCTTGAGGGAGAGGTCGATTCAGACGGTAGTCGATGGTTTCACCTCTTCCTCTCACTCGATAAATGCTGGCGTCCCGCAGGGATCGGTTCTGTCTCCAACTCTGTTTTTGTTGCACATCAACGACCTTTTGTCATGTGCACCAATTCACTGTTACGCGGATGACAGTACAGTTCATGATAGCTTTTTGTTTGACAAGCGCCCAAAGGGCTCACAAACTCCAACAGCTCGTAAGGCTTTGAAACAAAGAATGGACGGTTACCTCGATAGTGTTTTCACTTGGGGTAAAAATAATCTCGTTGAATTTAATGTTTCAAAGACCCAATCTTGTCTGATTACGTCTCAAAGGGATCGCAACGAAAATCTAGTCTCTTTCAACGGAAGCAATCTTCCGAACAGGCCCTCCATTGATATGCTTGGTGTAACTCTAAGTGACCAGCTCTGGTATGGGGGCTCCATCGAAGCCAGAGTAAAGTTAGCCTCCCAAAAACTGGGCGTACTGTACAGGGGCCGCAGATACTTTAATAGTACACAACTGCTAACCCTGTACAAATCGCAAGTGCGCCCCACGGTTGAATTTGGCAGCCACCTCTGGTCTGGAGCTCCAAAATACCTGAAAAATACCCTCGACTCTGTGCAGAAACGGGCGGTCCGTTTGATAGATTCTCCCATCTTAACAGACGGATTGCAATCTTTAGAGCACAGGCGTCGGGTGGGAATGCTATCCTTGTTCTACAGGTATTACAATGGAAGATGCTCCGAGGAACTAGCATCATTGATCCCTTCGGCACCGGTGCATAGTCGGGAAACACGCCAAACGCGTGCCCAACATTTGTACACAGTTGAAATTTGTCACATGAGAACGGGTCGTTTCTTCGACTCGTTCTTGTGTTCAACAGCTCGGCTGTGGAATGATTTGCCGGCCTCTGTGTTTCCTCCTTCCTACAACATGGGTCTCTTCAAGACCAATGTTCATTCCTTCCTCTCCTCAAAAAGACCCTCCACACAGCATCCCAGATGACATAGGCCCTGAGGGAAATTATTTTCCTCGGGGCCTCCTGTGTGGAGTTAATGTAAAAAAAAAAAAAAAAAATACCAACAAATAAACAAATATTGATTTTTATATATAAGAAAATTATAAAATCGTAAAATTTGGTCGAAAAAAAAATGTGATCGAATTTTGGATCGCTGTCAATCGCGAAAAAAAAGCGGTCCATATTTTGACCTTATTCACTATAGGGTTTTTATGCCATTTTAAAAATGTTTTATTTAAGCATATACTTACTTAGATTTTATTTCAAGGAGATGTAAGTACATTTATAATAAAATTATTAAAAATAATGTTTTACCCGCCGTTTGGATAATGCTCTGAGAGTGCTCCAAGGATTCCTTTTTAATATCTGGCAGTTCAATGCTAGTTCCTGAAAACGAAATTTCACAAACAAAATCTCCTTTAGTCCCTGGTTCTGATTTGATGGTGATTCTCTCTGGATAAGATTGCTCCGTTGTACTAACTTCACCTGGTAACAGAAAAACTAAAATTAAAATTGAAAATTTACACTAAACAGGATGCTTGATTTGTTGTTAGACTCTTGAATATTTGACTCCCGTAAAACTCTATACATGCTTAGGGTCCATTGTGATTACGCCTCAGAATCGTTCATAGTTAATGACGACTTCATTAGAACGGATCGTTTCGCAAAAAGTTTGTCAAGTACGGCTTGAATGTGGAATACTCTGCCGGTAACTACCTTTTGTAATGCAGGACTCTTCAATGTACGAATAACAGTAGACCCTAACGATAACCAATACTCTCATCCCAGACCTTCCCAACACCCTTGCCCAAAAGAGGGATAATAAATTTCCCTTGTCTGCACACCGCACAGGAAGGGGGGCACTCCGAGTCGTCAGGTATTTCATAAAGAATAATACATATATCTAGCATTACCCAGCAGAATAGCGTATTCGTGTGCGAATTTGATAAAGGTATGAGCATTCGTTCAGCCAAGCAAAAACCGGCAGTTTTATTAATATTTTCAATTGTACTTTGCATCTGTAGCTTAGTTATGCACCAAAAAGAGGGTAAGTATTTCCCTAACGAGTCACGCTCAAAACACACTTTAAAAAATTAAAACAAATTGAACTAGGTAGATTACAGTTAGTAATAAGTAATTCAGTAACCGGAATGGAAAAATATTGCATTTTAATGGTTATTTTATTATCTTTAAAAACACGAAATGTCATTTCTCAAGGAACGCCATGTTGTTAATTACGACGGCAAACATCTCGCGTGATTTTTCGTGGTTATGAAACCGAACAAAATAATGATTATTACACATTATTTATCATTTCCGATGATTGCAATTCGTACTTATTATTGTCTAACTGACAAAAAGTGATTTTTCTGTTAAAAATGCGTATTTCATCGTCGTAATTAACATGGCGGTCCTTAAAAAATGACATTCCGCGTTTTTTAAATAAAAAAAACATTAAAACGCAATGTTTTTCAATTCCGTTAACTGAATTACATATTACTAACCATTATCTATTCCGCGTTTTTTAAATAAAAAAAACATTAAAACGCAATGTTTTTCAATTCCGTTAACTGAATTACATATTACTAACCATTATCTACCTAGTACAATTTGTTTTAATTTTTTTATAGTGTGTTTTGAGCGTGAACTCTCGATAGATAATATTTACGAAAAAAAGAATAATGAAATACCCGAATTGCTTTCGGAAATGGATTCCGCGCATCCTTTTTTGATAAAAGGATAGTCTATATCGATTTCCGTAAGTATCACAGCAACACTCTCTTCCGCACTTGTGCCTGGTTCTAACTTGATGGCGGTGGAATCCATGATTTTATGTAATGATCTGATAGTTCTAATTTTGTAACGGGGTTGGAGGATTTCTTGAGAGATGAACGGATTGTTTTCGTTCAAGGCGTACAAATCGACGAAAAGAGGAAAGCCAAAATAACATAACCAACAAAAAAAGTGACAGCAGCTTGCGAACATTTATCCATAGAAATTACCGAAAGAAGAAAAAAATCGACTTCACGTTGAACTTCTAGTGTTGCCATTTTCTGACATCCACCTATAAATACGGCTAGGAAAATATCATTGTTGACTGATAAAATTATTATGTAATGTATTTTTAGTCTTTACAATTATTACTCATTAAGAATTTAAAACAAGTATTTTTGGTTTCATTCAGAAAGAAAATAAATTTAATACTAAATAATAACAAAAATACGTGACGTATTACAAATTTTAAGATTTTTTTTTACCCCGAAGGTATAATTCCTAATAACAAGTTTGTAATGAAACTAGTGAGTAACGTTGATCAAATAAAAGGATTTGATTTTATAAACGTTTTATCACAGTAAGCTATGAAGAGCTTTGTCAGTTATTTTTAATAATGGAATAGACATTCCATTACTTATCATATAATATACACATCTAAAATAATCATGTTGTATTGTATTTAAGTTCTAGGATTAATGATTGTTGTGTGCAAATTCGTATCAAATCAAATCGTTGCACTGTTTTGACTGTTTGCTTTGTGTTCAGTACCTACTTAGAAAAAATTCTTCTATTTTAAGTCTATGTCCATTATTGTCTTTACATAACCTCACTTCCTCACTATTAATTGCTGACTCATGATTTCTCTAAAACTTGTCATTCGGTTTCCAATCTTTATTTTTGAATAATAATATACCTTACACCGTTCAACCCACACAGTTTGTATTAATCGCCCCCTGCTTACTTACTGCTGGAGATAGTTATTGGTAAGTTCTGTTGCTGATATTTTCTACCAGAGTATTAATCGCACTATTCATATTATCCAATCATCACGGCCGTTGTTCCTAATCAAACTGAACAACCGTTGAGTTTTATTTTATATAAAGGCTCAAATGTACACATCGTGATGTCCAACGTGACTTACACAAGAAGAGTAAAAAGTTCGGAAATATATTTGCTAATATTGAAATGGAAGTTCTCTCCATCGGTGTGCTCCGATAAATTAACCCGATATACGTCCAGTTGATTAGTCAGACATCTCCAAATTCTAAGTTATCATTAGGAAAGAAGGTTAATTTTCGATCGAAGTGTCCACGCTTATTATAAATAATTTTTAGAAAAAAAATTCAGATTCGTCTTAATTACTATAAAGGGAAACTTTTTGCATTGGGGGTGGCGGAAAATGATGCATTTTAAATTTCAATTGCGAAAAATCAAAATTCACTTCGCGAACCGACACGGCGATAATCCGCCGCCGATCTGTCACTGTTATGTTGGTATCCCTGATACATTACTAAGCGCTAGTAAGATCGTAGCCAACGTCATGGGATTAGTGCATGAAATACCGCGAAATTAAGATGACAGATCGGCCGCGGATTAACCCCGTGTCGGTTCGCGAAGTGAATTTTGATTTTTCGCAATTGAAATTTAAAATGCATCATTTTCCGCCACCCCCAATGCAAAAAGTTTCCTTTTATTGTAATTAAGACGAATCTGAAAGTTTTTTCTAAAAATTATTCATAATAAGCGTGTACACTTCGATCGAAAATTTACCGGAAAGAATTTTTCGATTGCTCGCCATAAACCAAATGTTATTTACATCCGTCTGTTTTTTACATGTATAATATGCTATAAAATAACCTCGGGTAGCAGAACGGTCCGGTACATAAGTATGACATTTTAAAATTTCCTACCTACTAGTAATCCAAAAAACATCGTTTTTTTTTCAATTTACTACATATTAATTGATTTGTTTGCTTTTATGATTAATCTGAGGGTATTATACCAGATTGAGTGTATACTTTTTTACATAACTGCGTACTCAACTCGATTTTTTGGACATGTCTGACTAATCTACTGGATGATCGATGATCGATATTGTCAGAGGAAACAGTTGAATAATATTGTGAAATAAATTGTGAAATACCGATATTGGGGCGCACCAATGAAAAGCCACTTCCTGTTAGTTGAAATCGGTTAACTGATAAACATTTAACTGTTAATTTGACGTCTGGACCTAACTTTAGACAAGTATTCCTAAAGCATTGATAAAAATATTTAAAAAATATGGAATATGGATAAGTTAACCAATTAGGTCATTTTATTAAAACTGAAACGACGGATCCAATAAATGATAGTACAGTTATCTTTTAAATTTGCTTACTGGAAAAAAAATGTCTGATTATTGCAATTATTTTAAGCGACGTATTCTGTTTGCATAAAATAATATATGCACCTTTTGATTTTGAAATGATATTGTTCGGAGTTCAGAGTACTTGGTAGAAATACAAAAAGAATAATTCCATTTCATTAACCATTTCCAACCAACTTTGCCTCTGATTCATCCAACACAGCCTTCACAGCCGCGGTAATGTATATTATTTTTTGGATATTTCAAAATTGCTGACAAACAAAGTTGAAATTAATGAACTCTTACTATAAACCTATAATATTATTTTACCAATACATGATTGTTACTATTGTGTTCCTATAGTTTCAGTGCTTCTCTTGTTATATTATTATTATTTCGTTCATAACGGAAATATTCTCCTACTTGTGTACTTTTGATTTGTTGCATAGATTTTATAAAAGAGGCTTTTTGGGCTTAAAAATAAATACAATTGCCGCTGTATTAACAAACTGATAATGTGATTTTACCTCTAATTTAAAGACAGGTTTTACTTAAGTATCAAATCAATTTGAGTACAAATCCGCATTTCCTCCCCGTTCCCTCGCCTTCATCCTCCAAACATCCCCCAATTGGGGATGCTATGGTCTTACGGGCTCCAGACGATTGGGAGCGGTTGGGACTCTTGTACGGTGTTAATACAAAAAAAATACATGTGTGTCATCAGCACATCAGAGTAGTGCAGTAGAGTAGAATGAGAATGGAGGGAAAAGATATTTCCCTGCAAGCAACTCTTAATGCAATATATTTATACCCCTCTCGTATTAATGATAAAACTTTTGTACATCTGCTCCTCACCTTGATTTTTTTTTTTGCCTGAGGAAAATAATTTCCCTCAGGGCTTATGTCATCTTTAAGGATGCCGTGTGGAGGTTTTTTTTAAGGAATTAAGGAAAGGGAGGAGAGGATAGTTCTGGGAAGGAAAAGGGTTTAAGGGGTGGGTAAGAATCTGGGGTTCAGTATGTCCTGGTCATCCGCCTCCAAAACCTAGACAAACCTCACCCCATGAACCCGGGCACCCCTGCTAAATCACCAAACGTAGCGAACCACTTGGGGTGACTTATGGCAGAGGTGTTGGTTATCCAATAAAGGTTCCTGGGGCGGCGGTACCCATTCCCGCCTCCCAAATTGATATTTAATATATTTGATGTAAGAAGTGGAATATCTGGTCATAATATTAAATTTGCTATGTGGTGATTTAGATCACCTCCAAGACTTTGAATATTACCTTCCAACTGATGGTGATAAAGCTCTATTATAAGCACTCGTAAAAGGATAAATTAATTAATGTTCTATTGCAGGTCTAATTTATTTTCATATGGGCCCAATTACCAACATTATATTAAACCAAAACGCTATCACATAAAACCATGGATCTTCCCAACCCAGAGAGTATTTCTATCAAGATGGAACCAGGGTGCCAGGAAGAGGGTGAAGGTGAAATGCCATACGTGGATATAGAAATATACCTCCCGGATGTGAAGAAGGAGTGCTTGCAGTATGCGGCGAGTACTTCGAAAACCAGTAAGTTGCTGTTGATGTTGATGACTTCAGATTTGGCTATTTTGATATTTATTTTAAAATATGTCGTTTTCATAAATCTTCAAATTAAGTAGACTTTTAAGTTGCTTACAAAATATTCCCGATACCTGGTTTCCTTCTTTATTTTGTCTTAAATTAATCTAAAAGTCTCATATCCAAATTTCCACTTAAACAAGATTTTCAAAGGTTGGCTTTTATAGTTAACTAACTGGTTCCCGGCATGCGTCGTGATGTCATATTCAAAAAAATAAATTGTTTCTCCCTGCATTCCCGTGCGTCCCCGTTCCCCTTCCGCATCCCCTTCCCCCATCCCCGCCTACCCTCACCCTCTCCAGCTTCCCTTTTCGCAAACCCCAGTCCCGCGTTCCATATATTCATTCCCAGTGCATTCAGTTTTCAAACAGCCCGCGTGCCACCTTTTGCAGATTTTTTATTCAAATTTTCATTTTTCGTATTTTTCAAATATTCATTTTTGTATATTATAAGACCAATCAATCAAATTTGGTACCTAACATAGGTAGGTACCTATTTAAATTGTCGATAATATAAAAAAATCCACACACAATTCTTTTAATACAAAAAAAAACAGCAGCCCGCTAAATTCAATTTTATCAAACGCGCGAACTGTCAAACATGCGAAGTTCAAATAGTCATTAAGTTTTCTGAATCTCATCTTTCTCGGAAAGGTACAATCGTAAATAAATTTCCATTAAATACACTGTTATTATTACCACATCAATGTATGTGTTGTATTTCTACAGGTGGAATTAACGTGGAGATTGTTAACATCAAGGCAGAAACAGAAGTTATAGGTGGAATTCCTTACTCAAAAATTGACATAGATCCGTCGGATGTTAAAAAAGAATGCTTCGAGCGCTCTAAAATTAGCCAGACAGCAGGTAGAACCGTTTGTGGTTGTTATATTTGAAAATTATTGCTCTATTTTTTATTTTGCTATACCTATTAACACTTAATGATATATCTTTACCAGCTTTACCCCTTACCTTTTTCAGATGGATTCCTGAAGACACATTCTGGGAAAAAACAAGTATCTTGTCCTCATTGTAACATTTCCTGCTTTTATAAGTCAAGGTTAAAAAAACACTTGCGCATCCATACTGGAGAAAAACCTTTTTCGTGTTTCAACTGCAATTTTTCGTGTTCTACAAAGGGAAATCTAAAAAAGCACATTATGACACACAATGGAGAAAAACCTTTTTCATGTCGCGAGTGTAACTTTACATGTTCTAGAAACGAATATCTAAAAATTCACACGTTAACCCACACTGGAGAAAAACCTTTTTCATGTACCGACTGCGACTACTCATGTTCTCAAAATTCAAGTTTGAAGAAACATGTCCGGATTCACACTGGAGAAAAACCTTTTTCATGTTCCGAATGTGACTATTCATGTTCTCAAAAAGAAAGATTGATGATGCACATGAGGACTCACAGAGGAGAAAAACCCTTTTCGTGTTCGTACTGCAACTATTCGTGTTGTCGAAAGAATGTTTTGTTGCAGCACATGCAGATTCACTATGGTGATAAACCTTTTGCTTGTTCCGACTGTAACTATTCATGTTTTCGAAAAGGATGTTTGAAGATACACATGTTTACTCACACTGGAGAAAAGCCCTTTTCTTGCTCAGACTGCAACTATTCATGTTCTCGAAAAGGAAGATTAACGCAACACATGTTTACTCACACTGGAGAAAAACCCTTTTCTTGCTCAGACTGCAACTATTCATGTTCTCGAAAAGGAAGATTAACGCAACACATGAAGATTCACAGTTGAAAAAACCTTTTTCATGATTGGGCTGTAACTATTCATGTTCTCGTGAGGAAAGTTTGACGCGAAACACGATGAATCACAGTTGAAATAACCTTATTCGTGTTCGGACTGCTACTATTCAAGTTTTCAAAGATATGGTTTAAAGAAACTCCTCCGGATTCACACTAAATTCAAACCTTTTTCGTTTTAGGACTACAACTATTCGTTCACTCGAAGAAAATATCCGACGAGGCACATGTTGACTCATAGTCCAGAAAAACCATTTTCATCTTTCAATTTGGGAGGCGGGAATGGGTACCGCCGCCCCGGAAATCTTCATTGGATAACCAACACCTCTGCCATAGGTCACCCCAAGTGGTTCGCTACGTTTGTTAAGTAAGCAGGGGTGCCCAGATTCTAGGGGTGAGGTTGGTCTAGGCGTCTAGGCCTTGGCGACGGATGACCAGGACATGCTGAATCCCAGATTCCTACCGACTCTTTCAACCCTTTTCCTTCGCAGAACTCTCCTCACCTTCCTTTCTTTAAAAAAACCCTCCTCACAGCATCCCCAAAGATAACATAGTCCCTGATGAAATTATTTTCCTCAGAGCCTCCTGCGTGGAGCTCATGTAAATAAAAAAAAACTCTATCTTTTCATATACTCGAAAGGAAGAATTGAAATCTGTCTCACGTTGCATAATAATTAATTTCTTGTTCGGTTTTTTGCTATTCATCTTCACAAATGAGTGCCATATTATGACACATGTTCTTTTTTATAATAATTAACGTAGTGAAACTGAAGTACCTATCATACGGATATGAATGATAGAAGAAGTCGGTGACTCCCGAGGAAGACATAAGAAGATTTAGTGAATCAACTTATTTAGTCATGTCATGTTAATCTGAAGAGCATATACGATACGATGTATGTATGTGACTGAAGCACAGAGTGTGTGTACCAAGACAGATCAATTTGTGTGGAGGAGGTATTTGAAGGACTTTTTACAAGTCAAAGTTTATTTATAAGTGCGCCATTGCAGAGGTTTAGCTCTCGTAATAGTTTAAAAGAGTATTACAGATTTTTTAACATTATATCTTAATTCAAATTAATAAAATACTTAGTTTTTACCACTTTTATTGTTTACAAAAACCAACATGTTTCCTTCTTCAGGGTTTTTATTGATACTAATTATAAAATAATTGACATGGACAATGGAAATAAAAAATAAAATTGACACCATTGTTTATGATTATTATTTATAATTAGTATCAATAAAAACCCTGAAGAAGAAAATATGTTGGTTTTTCTAAACAATAAAAGTGGTAAAAATTAAGTATTTTATTAACTTGAATTAAAATGGTGCCACAAAATAAGTTTGCTGTGTTAGAAGAAGTTATATCTTAAGTATTGGATGTGGCAATATTAATAAATATAAATACTTTCGAATATCTAAAATACTCACTATTATTCCATAAATTTCCATTACTAGAAGAAAAATAGGCTAACAATTTTTTTTATTAAAAATCATCAACTTCTAGAAAACATTCATATTACAGTCAAGTCAATCAAACCAACTAAGTACTCACTCTAAAAAACTAATCACTTACCCATTCAATTTTCAGAAGGTAGTGAACAATATACAGTAATTTGGGAGGCGGGTATGGGTACCGTCGCCCAGGGAAGCATTAATTGGATAACCATGTCCTCGGCCTTAGGTCATTCCAATTGGTTCACTACATTTGGTAACTTAACAGGGGTGGTCGGGTTCGTGGGGTGAGATCTCTCCAGGTTTTAGTGGCGGATGCACTGACACTCCTACCCATCCCTCATACCCTTTTACTTCTAAGAATTTCGTCTCCTTTTTTTTTCTAAAAAGACCCTCCACACAGCATCCCCAAAGATGACATCGGCCAGGAGGGAAATTATTTTTCTCAGGGCCTCCTGTGAAGAGATAATGTAATATATATATATATATATATATATATATATATATATATATTTTTTTAGACGCTGATATTTTTCATTCGTTCACAGGACACAATTAAGTGCTTGAATTTTAGAAATAAACAATCAAATTGTATAACACTCTTTTACATAAACATTTTTTTGGGTTACCCAGACAACATTGTACAAATAGTTACAGTATACATAATATAAATCACGATATCACTAGAAACTAATCAAGTAGGCAAGTATATGTTTGATAACACAAAAGGATAGAATGCGGGAAGGAGTCGCGGAATTACTTATGGTTTCTTACTGACTTGCAAGGCTATGCGGAACACTACTAGCCAGAGCAAGCAGACAGGAGGACTGTGTCGTGTACTGGCATACTGGCAAGATGTTGCTTGTAAGGGCTCCGTCCTGTGTGTCGGCCGCGTAAGACGTGGCCAGCCGCTTGGTAGGGATGCGTAGTTGTCTTCTTCACATCGCGCCGTCGTTGCGCAACGGGAACGATATAACGCCATGTAACGCAGATAACTGGGAGAGAGAGAGAGAGATATGGCGTAATAGGATAATTAATCCGCACGCCACAATTTTTAATGGCGAACCCAGTACTTGCTGAGTATTGGTTTTTTTTATGCCCTGCTGTGTGTAAAACCTTTGAGTTATTTTCAGCATTTTATTTTTAAATTTATTTATTTATTTATTTATTTATTTATTTACATATGCATATATATTACAATACATTACAATATGATACTTTGTCTGTCCAACTGGGCAGAATACCCGTTTCAGGACAGCCAAATTGTATATTTAGTTCATAATATTCTTAACAAAGGAATGGTTTCGTTCAAGATATCACGGGAATTTGCTTCTGTCAAGACAAAAATATTTTTTATGTTTTAAATTATAACATTGTTACAGTAATAAACGTAATAAAATGGCAAAAAAAATAGTGAAATGCACATTTTCAAGGATTTCTACGCCTATTAAGAGAGCTATCTCTTGAGCTTGGTGTAGGAGTTATTTCATAAATTAATTACTTAGAGTGTGCAATAAATATAATCTTATGTAAGATATTGGAACGCTAAAAATTTTATATGGCATGAAATAAAGTTACTTACAGAATTTTGATTGGTGATGTGGTTGTTAATTTTTTAAGGATATTCGACCTTTTTGATAAATGTTATAAAATCTGTTATTTCTTTACTTCTTTGGGAAGACTATAAAATATTTTATGCTGTTGTAAATATAATTATCGTGCATTTGTGGTGTTGTAAATATGAAATGCTATGTTTATGCCTTAATGATGAGGTAAGTTTGAATTTTGATTTATATAGTTTTAACGTTTTGAGTAAAATCTTAAATTGTAATATTTAATTAAATGAAGAAAATACTAGCGATACTCAATGGAAAATCTGAAGATATAAAAATCAGAAAAAATATATTGGCACCTCTGGGACCCAAACCCAGGACCTTCAGCTTCATGGCAACAACTCTAGCAACTGAGCTTAGGTGTCCATATCCAATTCGGTCACTGTTAACTGTATCTCCTCGACTAGAACTACCAACATTATCTTAATTTTCTTAGCGCACATCTTATTGGCTGCTATCTTTATATATATCATTGCAAGATTCAACCCCGAACTAAATGCTATCTAGCTAGTGTCTGGATACATTTTTATCAATTTCATTTATAATATTCAAGGGCGGATTTAGGGGGGTGGAGGCACAGCAAAAACTGTCTTTATTAAACATTTAATTTTTCAATGGTTTGGCACTTTCATAAACCTTCCTATACAATATACATACTTGTAATTGTAATATTTCTAACAGTAATTGTTGACTTTTTTGTACGTCCGCCCCTTGTGCCCCGGCCCCCAGAAAAAAATCCTAACAATAATTGTTGATTTTATCACCCGTCCGCCCCTTGTGCCCCCCTCTAGAAAAAATCCTGGATCCGCCCTTGTTAATATGCGACATCTATTGACTTTTATACAAGTCTAGGTATAATATTTATTTTTATTTTTAACTTTATGAATAAAATCTCAATTCGTAATATTTAAATAAATGAAGACAATACTAGCGAAACTCGGTCGAAAATCTGGAGAAATTAAACAGAATTTAATTTTTTTATCTGATCCAACATTGTTCTGTGAGACCGTCGACTTAAGTGCAAAATGAGTTATGATGAAGTAAATTAATAAATTGTAGTACCAATTGGCGACAATAAAGCATTATGTTTCATTAGTAATAATTTTAGAGGCGTGCTATTACAGCTTTATACATCCAACTATATACTATACAGTTGAATACATTTACACATTTTCACGCTTAAGGGCATATTATACACTTCAACCACATTGATGCGATTTGGTTGAACCAGTGGCGTAGCGTGGGTTTCGGCCGCCGGGGCGGAGGAAAATTTTGCCGCCCCCCCCCCCCCCCCCCACTAACTTCTACAGGTACTTTTTCCGCAGATTTTCAAGAGCTAACCGGGGGGGGGGGGTGAATATCCTATTTTTTAGGCTGATTTTTATAATCCTATGTGCCGAGTACTCTTTCAATAAAATCATGCTTATAAATTCTACTACAAATTTATATATAACTGCTCTCAAAAATCGAGAATGGTATGCCTGTAATAGAATTTCGCATCTTCATCACGCATACGTATGGAATGCAACTCAAATGCAAAGCTTCACTCGGTACGCGATGAATTGGCAATTTATTGATATATTGATAACACAAAACTGGTTTAAATTAAAATAAATATGCGGTTTATCAAAACTACACTCAGAACCTAAAAATAGTTTTTCTTTGATTCTAGCGGCACTTATATTCCGAACACAAAACTATGTGGTGAATTAAAGCCACACTCAGAACATGAAAATGGTTTATCTTAAATTCTGTCGGAAATTACATTCTGAACATAAAACTGGTTTTAAATAAATCTGTACGCGGTGAATTAAAACTACACTCAAAACATAAAAAGGGTTTTTCTTTGATTCTGATGGCATTTACGTTCTGAACACAAAACTGGTTTTAATTAAATCTGTTTGTGGTAAATTAAACCTACACTCAGAACATCGGGGCTGAGGAAAATTTCGCCGCCTCCTTATTTGGGTAATTCAAGCGGTGGGGGGGGGGGGTTGTGTATGGAAATCCTATTTTTTATTGCGACCTATTTATACACGAGCCGGATTTTTTCAATAATCACATTTGACGAGTATTCTTTCAATGAAAATCATGTATATAAATTCTACTATAAAGTTGATTGATTGATACTGCGTTAGAATCCCCAAACAATAGTTACACGCGCAACAATCAATTTCTCAGAATTTTACAGCATTTTGTAAATCAAATGTAAAGTTTCACTCGATGCAGGATGAATCTGCAACTCGTTATTTAATTTATCGTTGTATTCTGAACACAAAACTGCACTCAGTACATGAAAATGGTTTTTCTTTGATTCTGGCAGCACATACAACATAGTCTGCAAATAGAATATTATAACTGTACTTCGAATAAGAGGATGTTTTCCTTCGAAATGTGTCAACAGATGAATCCACAACTGGAAATTTACATTCTCAACACAAAGTTGGTTTGAATTAAGTCTGTATGCGGTGAATTAAAAGTACACTCAGAACACGAATATGGTTTTTCTTTGATTCTGGCAGCACATACAGAGTCTGCAACTAGAATTTAATAACTGAACTTCGAATAAGATTATATTTTCCTTTGAATTGTGTCAGCAGATGAATTCTCAAATGGAATTTTACATCCTGAAAACTGGTTCAACCCTTCGAATAATAAGAAAAAAATATCTATAAACTTTTGCCTGTCAATGTTTCTGAACAAAATTTCCGGTTCTTCCCATGCAATGTTCCTTTTTATTAAAACCAAACTGTTCTAAAATCTAGATAAAGTAATTTTTTCGACGTGCTTTTAAGAACATTATTGTTTCTAAACATTAAAATTTTCATATTGGAAATGTGCATTGGCTCAAAAATACACGCCTGCGAAAATTCGAATTAAAGAACCTTAAATAGAATAAACTTAAAATTTTAAATACAGATTCATTTTCTTAAAAAAGTTGTTATAAAACTGTATCTTAACTTTTTATCGCAATCAGAAATTTATTTAAAATTAAATGTTTGGGACATAATTTCACAATTTTATTTTAAAATTAAATGTGTGGGATAAATTGCATCTCCTGTGATTAGACTGGTCAAAGTAAATTTGTATTTGCCGAATTAAAACTACACTCAGAAAATGAAAATGGTTTCTCTTTGATTCTGGCAGCACATACATAATCTACAACTAGAATTTTATAACTGCATTTAGAATAAAATAATGGTCTCTTTCGAAATGTATCAGCAGATGAATACACAACTGAAATTCATTCGTTAATACATTTTGAACACAATTCTGATTTTAATTAAGAGTGAATCTGTTTGCGAGTTATCAGCTTTAATTAGTATTACTCTCATAATATGCGTACGGTTTTCCTACGAATTGCGAAATTTGCAGCTTGAAAAATATAGTTATTGATATTTTTAATGAATTAAAAAAAAAGAATTGGATTCGTAAACGAAAGGATCGTAGAACATGTTCAAATAATGATTTGATGTGGTTTAAATTTTTCCAAGATAATGCTATTATTTATTGTGAAAATTTGCCGCCCCCCTTAAAAGTGCCGCCCGGGGCGGGCGCGGGCCGTTCCCCCCCCCCCACGCTACGCCACTGGGTTGAACGGCGTATAATTGAAAGGGTGTGCTGTTTACACGTACTTTTCAGAAGTGGACCATTGAATCACATTGCTGTCACAGAGTTTAGAATGTCTTCGAAACAGGTCGTGCGCGCGGGAATTATATCCCTCTGATTTAATGTTCCACAGGCTTGGATAGTTCTTAAAGTGCTCTAAGAACAGGGTCTTATGTTCTTCCCTCCATTTAAAAACCATTTTCTATGTTGACAACTCACTACAAAAAAAAGTCACAGTTTGACACTTCAATACGCACGCACAGTGCTGCGCGCGCATGCAACGACAACAGAACCAATCGCATTGAAAATATTGAACAAGTTCAATATTTTCAATACGGTTGAAGATGAGGCGCAATGACATCGAAACATTCAATGTCTTGTTGACACGGTGCAATTTGGTAACTTCAACCAAATTGCGAGGCAGAATTGAAGCGTATAATATGCCCATTAGAGATGGTACCAGATGCTAGTTATGAGAGTTGGTTTTATTTTTTACGTTTTAGTGGATATTGTGTGAAATACTTATATTAATTTATTTAAAAAACTCATGGAGTACGGAAATAAAAAAATAAAATAAAAACATACATCGGGTAACCTACATATTGTACGATATTTATACTCGTACTTATGTGAATCAATAAATAAATTTAAAAAATATATTAAAAATTATAAGCCTCGCCGCTCGTACTGTCTGATGGATTGGAAAGGGAATAAAATAATAAAACAAATGTTTAAAAAAAAAATTATTATTCAACCTTCCAAAAAACCTTATTATAAAATCATTTATTACATTAATCACAAACAAACTACAAATTGTGTTTAAAATAAAATACTAACACGTAAATCCAGTAACAGCATTTTTTTTTGCAGATTCTAACATAATCATCAATATTTTCTTAATTCAAAAATTAAAATTAAGTCACAAAAAAATCCCTGATGTGTGGCAATAAATCGTAGTTCTCGCAGAGGATGGAAGACAGTAGACTAAATGCTGGAATCTCTGAGACAAATGCGTGGTAAAGTCATGCTACAAGAATGATGTGAGCACAATGAGAAAGAAAGGGAAAGAGATGCAGAGATGATCGGGCAAGAAGTGTAATTGAACGAAGAATGGAGTGTTAAAATTTAACTGATAAATACGTTAAGCTGATTTTTTTGTCCTGTAAAAATTTCTGTATTTTTTTTATATTCTTGCCCGGGGTTATTAAGATAAAAGGTAATGGAACATAAAATCATCTGTTCAAATGTCCCCTTTGAGAACATGAATTGTTACACTGGGAACATGAAAAAGTTATTCTGTACTGTGAATTTGTAGGATGTGATACTTCAAATATCCTTTTCGAGAAGACGAATAGTTACAGACGGGACAGGAAAAAGGTTTTTCACCACTATGAGTTAGCATGTGTCTTGTCAAATTTCCCTTTTGAGAGCATGAGAAGTTACAGACGGAACAAGAAAAAAGTTTTTTTCCGCCGTGAGTCATCATGTGTGTCGTCAAATGTCCTTGTCGAGAAAATGAAAAGTTGCATTCGGGACACGAAAAAGGTTTTTCTCCACTGTGAGCCCTCATGTGTCTCGTCAAAATTCCCCTTTGAGAACATGAATAGTTGCAGTCGGAACAAGAAAAAGGTTTTTCTCCAGTGTGAATGCGCAAGTGCGCGTCTAACTTTGACTTATGATCGCATGAATAGTTACAATGGGGACAAGATAATCGTTTTTGAGTAGAATGTTTCTTCAGATCTGTCAGTAATTCTGAAAAAAAAGCGAATATAGTTTAACAAGTAGGAATAACTAAGCACAACTATTTTTAAAAAGTAAAAATTACTAAAGCACGAATAATTAAATCTAACAAAGCATACCGGTTTTACCTGCTGTCTGTGTTCTTCTTTCTACGAAATCCGAGTTGACCACCGGCAGGCCGATGTTATATTCCACAAATGGAATTCCCCCTTCATCTTCTTCTCGGGGTCTTGGTTCCGTTTTTATGATAGCAATGTCCGCATTAATCCCACCTTGAAAAAAAAACATGTATATTGTCGTTTATCTCCGAGAATATAATTCAGTCAATCTGCAAAAAAAAAATAGGGCGAAAGCTGAAATATCGAAGGTGATAAGTAACTACTACAGGGAGTATTTTAACAAAAAGTACTCCAAAGCTTGCTTCCCTTGCAATAGTTACAATTACTTCATTCAATTAAATTTTAATAAGTAAATGAAAACCTCAGCAAGGGAGATCCCAGTGAGAATCATTATCCGTATTTTTTTATAAAAAGGAACACGATAAAAATTCTTATTATTATAAGCTTGCGATTATTAATGGTTGGTTTAAAATATTCAATAAAGACGTTGATTTGATACTCTTTCATTTTTTTGTAAAACAAAAATAAAACTATTGAGTAATATGATAAAAGCACCCACAAATCCGATAACAAATTTTATGCCCGAGGACACACTGATAAATAAAAGCTGTTAATATTATACATTTATTTTGATGAGTGTGAAGTGTGACACCATAACTGTTTCACATAATCACTATGATACTTTGCGTACTTAACATAAGTTAAATATTTTTTTTGTTTAAAAAAGTGTTTTGAATTTTTCTTTCAGTTCTTGAAATCAGTTTCTCACTACAGACCATCGCAGCGCATTAAATGCTCCATCCCCAAACATAGCAACCTTCATTAAGCCTCAATTACATTCAGCTAGTTTACAAGCTACTGTCTATAAAGTTTAAAAGCGGGTGAATCGGCGAGTGAGATTGTCATGACACACAAAACTGTCCACACGCTCAGCATCGTAGGAAACTGAGGTCGCTGCTAGCGCCAGTAGCAAAAATAACGACGCCTGCGTGAACTAATTCTGTCAGATATGGACAGTCGAAATCAGCTGTTTATTGGCAGCCATATTAAAAATATAAATAAACCAATCAGAAGGGTTCAACAAGCCATTTTGAAAACATTTTGTTTGAAGAGTGTGGGAGATGTGAGTTCATTTGTAAAAATTAAATAAAAAATAAAGTAATATATAGTAGAAGAAGATTACAATAATAATCTAACCGAAAATATGAAAGAGAACAAGACACATAAAAAGATAATGTCGCAACTGGGAATCATATATCTTTTCGTTTAGATTATTATTATTATCGTCTTCTTCAATGATATATTACATTGATGGGAATAACCTTCAAAAGTTGTAAAAATAGAGTTTTTCTTATAAAATAAAAAATAATGTTTTACCCGCCGTTTGGATAATGCTCTGAGAGTGTTTCACGGTTTCCTTATTAATATCTGACAGTTCAATGCCAGTTTCCTCAGTCCCTGGTTCTACTTTGATTGTGATTCCCTCTGGATAAGAATTCTCCGTTGTATTAACTTCACCTGGTAACGGAAAAACTAAATTTAAAATTCTATATTTTTACTAGCAAGGACTCTTGATTGATTTGCTGCTTGCTCTTCAATATTTGACCCTCGAAAAGCATCATCATAAAAACGGTCGCATTATGATTGCGTCTCAGAACCGTTCATAGTTAATGTCGACATAATTAGAACGCGACGTTTTATGGAGAATTTGTCAAAAACGGCTCGAATGTGGAATGCTGTACCAGCAACTATCCGTGCTGGTTCATTAAATGACTCTTCAAAGTACGAATAACACAGCGGATCCTAATGACAACCGATACTCTCATCCCAGACCTCCCTCAAACCTTGCCCAAAATAGGGATAATAGATTCCCCTCGACTGCACACTGCACAGGAAGGAGCACTCCGAATCGTAAGGTATTTCTCAAAGAATAATAAATATATGCAGCATTACCCAGCAGAATAGAGTGTGTACAGTCGATAAAGGCATGAGCATATCGTTTCAGCCGAGCAAAAACCCCTAGCTTTAATAGTAATAAAAGAATAATGTAATACCTGAATTGTTCTCGGAAATGAATTCCGAACATTCTTTATTGATAAAAGGATAGTCTATACTGATTTCCGTAAGTATCACAGCAACACTCTCTTCCGCACTTGTGCCTGGTTCTAACTTGATTGCGGTGGAATCCATGCTTTTACGTAAGGATCTGGCAGTTCTGTTAAACGTTCAAGGTGTACAAATTGACGAAACGAATAGAGACAAAATACCCATCAGACATAACCAATAAGAAAAGTGACGGCAAACATGCATAGAAATTTCACAATTAAGTAAATAATAGGGGTTCGTGATAAAATCTCAGTGTTACCATTTTAATTCATTAAGAACTATCGAAAACTGATGATAATGGGCCGTTTTCTGAGTAATTCCAAAATATCCACGAGATGGCAGCACGGTGTTTAGCGGTCCTCCTGTCATCTAATCTGTGGACCAAATCTATGGACTGACGCACTGACGTCTTTCAATGATTGATCTGTCATTTCGATAGCTATTTGCAATTTGTTTTCCGACAAGTTTAGCCAAACCCAGTGTGCTCGATTTGTAAGTAAAATGCACAAAAAGTAAGATGCTGCTCTGAGCCACAGACCATGCTGTTCAACGGCCTCAACGCTAAGCGGGCTCTCAACGACGATGGACTCCTTATCGTAGCGCTGGTTCTGCCCTTCAAACCATACGTTGAATGTAAGATATGGATTTTATTATACCTCTAATACTTTAACCAGGGATTTAACCGGTTTTTTAAATGTGATTAATTTTAAGTGAGTGGTACTATGGCACCCCCAATCAGGGTATGTTGTGAGGCTGAACTGAATGGGGGAGGAAAGAATGTGAGAAATTTGAAGGCTGGGAAATGCCTGGCTATTCACACCTGGTTACCTAACACAACTATTGCCATTTCAAGCAATGTATCGCTTCTAAATGGTGGTTTTTTACCGGCTGTTTGGAAGGGCTTTGAAAGAATGGATTTTTAATAAAGATCTTGAAAAGACCACTATTAAATAAGGGAGGAGAGGGAAATATTCCTAGTATATAGGGAAATATTGCATGAGAACAAGTTGATGCTGCTGTCATCTACTGTGGATGGATGTTCCGCTCTTGTCCGGCGAATTTCTTGCTGGTGAACCGATACCAAAGGGATCTCATCAATTTATTAACATTATCTGCTACGTGTATTGCCTAGATCTGAATAACCAGACAGTTACCAATTTCCTCCAGACTCAAAAGCTGCTGTTTTGTTACTATTAATTTTTCATTATTTTTGACATAGGTAAAAGCAAAGCTTAAATCTCAAAGCATAAAGCTAGAGGCAAAAATCTAATCGCTTAACACTCAAGCTTAAAGCACAATCTTTAATTTCTCCCAACTATGTCTAGGGCATTGCACTGGTCGTCTTCTCTCGGATTCCTTGTACTATTCAATTATAATTTTCAGACGAATCTGACCACATGGCGAAGGAGCGTCTGCCCATCCGAGGCCACACATTCTAAGAGCACGTGGAATCCTTCATCAGCTACTGCGCCACCACCGTGGGGCTCCAGGTCATGCAGTGGTCACGCGTGCCCTACCTCTGCGAGGGGGACTTCAACCAGTCCTACTACTGGCTGAACGACTCCATCTTCATCATCAAAAAGGACCCAAATTTTCCCGAAACCACGGTTGAATAGGAGTTTTAATACATTTACTCATATTACCTCTTATCACCTTTGTATTTTGATATCCCTCATCTGTGAAATAGATTATATTTATATTTCTATTGAATGTTTTCAAATAAAATATTAGCATATGAAAAATCAATGGTTTATCAAGTAAATTATAAAAATAAATGTTAATTAATATTGTATAGTATAAGGGTTGGGAGATTTTTTCGATTAGTTACCCCAAAATAAATATGTGTCCAAATACATAATGTGCAATGCTATTTATTACCCCTCTGAGACTTGAAATTGAGAAAAAACTGACTTATTTATTCTACACTAGTTGTCTTATTTTCTTTATTTTAACAGGTTGACTGTTCACAAAGTAGCTCACGCGTTGACCGATGCTACCACAACTATATAATATTAGGATGTAAAAAAAAATATGCCAAAACAATAAATAATTCATGTATAATGTTAATTATTTGTTGTACTGTTATGTTCTTCTATGTGTATAATGTTTGTAAATGTTTTACGACACATTTATATTATGTCTGTAATCTCGTTCTTTTCATATTGACCTCGAGAAATAAAAGAAAGTTTTTTTTATTTATTTATATATTTGTTAAATTATTTTGTGTTATTTAGTACCAATAAACAACAATCTTTAAGTCTGAAAATGTCCGTAATAGGATGAAACCGGTCCTGGTGAAATATAAAATTAGTGGAAGAAAGTACAAAAGTGTTTTAATTTGGCAGTAGCTGCCGACACTCACTCTTTATTTTAATAAAACAAATATAATAATGATCTTTTCGTTATTTGTTTTTGGGGTGTTATGCCGTGTTGCGCTACCTCCTTTTTTAGCCAACGTTTCGGACAGCGTTGCAGTGTCCATCATAAGGGCAGATCTACCGGATCTGCCCTGATGAGGGACACTGCAACGCTGTCTGAAACGTTGGCTAAAGAAGGAGGTAGCGCAACACGGCATAACACCCCAAAAACAAATAACGAAAATAGTTCGGCCATAAAAATCTTAAAACGTATCATAATAATGATCGTTTATTTCAGAATGTTGTGCAATGCAATCCATTCCGTATTTTGAAATAGTTCAAACATTGACAAAATAACAATGCATTCATACATAGAATGGAACAGAAAATAAATGAAAAATATAGTATATAATAATAAATCCAAAAAAATATGCAAATATCCGTTCATGGGGGATATTTGACAGGCTCCCATTTTCAGAAGGGCATCAGGGGGGACTCCATCTCCATCCAGGCAACCATGGCAGTGATGATGGTATTCTTCGACTGGCGTAGTCTGCGCCATAAGCTACCCCTGCGGTGAAACAAAGGTTTATTTTAATATAAACAGTTAACTTTTCCTTTTTATTATGTCTGTGCGTCTTTATCTAGAGTCGGTCTATCACACGGAGTATCAAAAGACAATATGACTTCCACTGCCACGTCTTCTAGATTCACAGGCAACGCCGCTGCATCTTGCGGTTCTGGTTTTGTAGAATTTATATATATTTTTTCACGTACTTAGGTATCAGACGCCTTTCCTGTCTGTTTCTTAATTCTAAATTACCTACTTCTAAGGAACTACACCTTTCAGTAGCTTTTGCCAGTACAGTACATATGAAAATAAAATTAGGCTCAAACTTCCATACTTGCGTGATATAAAATACAAAATGGTCTACTTAAGAAGTAATAATTTGATTTTTTCCTAAAACACTTGTACTGAAAATTAAATTACCATCACGAGATATACAGACATGGGACGAGAAATGCAAAGCAAATTAGATTGCCAAAAATGAAGAATCAGCTGCCCAGAAATCTCGTGCCAGACAGTTTGATAACCGTGTAATAAAATGATTGCAATAATTGAAAATGTTTAATTAAAAAAAAAGGAAATAAGATATTATGTACACCATAATTAGTTAGTTGTGATTGACTACACTTGTATTTAAAGGTACGTTTGACAAATAATGTCAACTGCGAAAGAAGGCAAAACATTGTGCATTTTATGTCAAATGTTTCTTTACGTGTTCATTATACTATACAAGTACTCTTTATATTATATTGGGGATTCAATTATAGTAAGATATTAATTGAATGAGTCACGTACTTACTGTTATGGTTAATATTATTGAATACATAATCGGTGTCCCTGAAATGAGCTTGACAGACTACAGAATCAGGAGTCGGTGCCCGTTTGGAACGCCGATTGAATGAATCCATTTCGCTTTCAAGTCTTTCAATCTTTGGGAAACTCGTGCCCACCCCTATTTCTACACATTGGAACACTACAACAGGTTGACGGCATTATTATAATATTTAAAAACACTAAATTGCGCCAAACGGCCTAAAAAATGTATGGGATTTGACAGTTAAATAAAATAGTTGGACCGGTAGGACTATAGCGAACCTAGCGGCCAAAATCGTGCGAAAACGGCCCATTATTTACTTCAATTGTTCATTGTCTATGGAAATGTAATTTTGTAAAAGGGCTAGCGAGACTATCAAGCGGCTTGGCTCAATCACGTAGTTTTTTGTTTATGGCTAGAGTTTTGACCGCATTTTGACCGTCTCCAGAGGTGGCTTGACGCTTGACCCAAGCATTGCGCAATAATCTACGTTATTGCGCAACGCTTGAAGCGAATTTATATTTTTTGAGCGTAGACAACAAATCATAGACAAATAAGTATCTGAGTGGTGATTTTAGATATTACGTACCACGTAAAACGCTTATAAAAATTAGATTAAATTATTACAAAATAGGTATTAATTGTTTTTGTGTTTAATGTGTAGAAATCCATCGGATTTTTCTATTAAATTAATGTAAATATAATTTAATAATGTTATTACGTCAATGTTATATTAAAATATTAATATATAACATTTATTATAACATAACAAATAATTATTTTTCTTTACTAGATTCCATCTCGCACAAAAATCACTTTCAACTACCGAAAATGACAAGAAGCCATAGACAAAGGAGTAATATGTTCAAGTACCTCTCGAATGAAAAATCCTCTAGGCATAGACTAAGGCTTGGCTCAACGGCTTGAAGCGCGCATCAAGCTGTTGAGGCAAGCATTCATAGACAATAACGGAAAATAAATTTACGTGCTGGCCGTCAAGCCGCTTGATAGTCTACAAGCGTTCTGGCAAGCATTTGTCTATGTCTAGATGTGATTTTCGATAGTTTGTTTGGTTTATTTATGGTTGACAGTGAATTTTGCGCGGCTGAAATAAAATGGAATATAACGGAGACAAAGCATTCTTAGCTCTTGGGTTATCTTTGTATTTTAATAAAAATAAACGAATTTGTTGTCAAGAATGGTACAATTTGTGATCCCGCTTTACTCATAAGCATTTACAAAGCGTATTACAGGCACGGCACCAAATGATTACTTACACGCATTTTTTCAAAATAGATGATCGTACTTACGAAGCATTGTTGTATATTTCCGTTGATTTTATGAATAAATGTTATAATTAATATTTTAATATAACATTAATTGATAAAGTTGATAAAGGAAAATTATTTATTACCTATTTCTCAGATGTTCACAAGACCTAAACAATATTTTCAATCAGTCAAAGCAGTTACATCATTAACAATAAGAAAACAAAAAATGCTTGCAGAACTGAATACTTAATAACATTAATAGCAGTTACAATATTATTAAACAATGAGGAAAAAAAATACTTGCAGAACTTAATAATAAATAATACTAGCTGGTACCCGGTATGCGTTGCAATGCCATTCAAAGAAATAAATTAATTCTCCCTGCATGTCCTTTCCCGTGCGTCCCCGTTGAAATCCCGAGTCCCTTTCCGAGAATACTGCACAAGAGTCCCAACTGCTCCCGTCTGGAGCCAGTGAGACTATGGTATCCCCGATCGGGGTATGTTGTGTGGCTAGAGATAGTGAGGTGGGGAAGAAGGTAGGAAAGAGGAAGGTGGGGAAGTACCTGGCTATTTAGATCTGGTCACCAATCACGGCTTATGCCATTTCAAGCAACGTTTCAATTCTGAATGGTGGTCTACCAGGGCGATACTTAGAGTATCTTCCAATCTGGAACGTGCCGCAAATATAGTTTATATTATTTTAAAGAAAAAAATTGTGAAATAACACAAATTAATCAAATAAAATTTATTTGACACGCCGGGATTCGATCCCCCGACCTTCGATTTACGAGTCAAGAAAGAGCCTTACTTACGTCAATTTTTCTTTCCGTAAGATCTTTCCACAAAGTATCGGAAGACTTAAAAAAAACTTTCAATTCCTTCCCCTCCCTCCAATTTTCTTTCCGGAAGAACCTTCTACAAAGTATTAGAAAACTAAAAAAAGATGAATGAAATAGGTAAAGTGATTCTGAAGTTATAGCGTGACCAAGGGAAACAGGGATTCATTTGTAGAAATCCATCTGATTTTTCTATAAATTAAACACAAAAACAATAATTAAAAACGTAGAAATGCATCTGATTTTACTTTTTAATTACCTAATGTAAATAACATTTACATTAATTTAAGAGAAAAATCAGATGCATTTCTACAAATAAAACACAAAAACAAATAATTCTTATTTTATATTAATTTATTAATCTAATTTATAGAATTGTTTCATGATGCGTAAAAAATGTAACAAATTTTGAAAAAAATCTTTTCTTTTATGTCGAAGAACGCTAACTATTAATGTACATGGGTTCCTATTTTATGATTCTGCGATTGTTTCGAAAATGTTATTAATTTCAAGAAATGGCCAAGATCACCTTTTATGAGTGATAGCCAAATAAATAATTAAAAAATATATATCAATTCGCATCAAGCTCGCCGCCATCACGTAGCTTGCTTCAAGCGTCCTCGGTAGACTGTCAAAACGCTTGGCTCAAACGAAAACTACGCGCAGTGTTGCCAGCTTAACAAAAAACTACGTGCTTGAAAGAAATTGCTATTGATAGTGTCGGAATCTCTTAACTTGTGACGTTTCCGTTGAAACTCTTGTCATCACGTAGGGTATAACTCCGATCAAAATTTTCAACCAACACCAAAGATAGATAATATGTATAGACTGTGTGACGACAGAGTCGCACAGTTCATCCAGTGACGCCAATGGGAAAACTTTGGGGTAAAGTTCGGTTTATGGGCGAAATTCCTAAAAAATAAAACTAGTTATTTTTATACTAATTTGGGGTCGGGGAATCCGAATCTGAAAGAATTAGGCGGCGGCAAGCAATATTAACTGAATTACAGGACTTTAAAAATTTTTATACACATACAGGAAAATAGCCATTTTGCAAGCATTTTGATTCCTAGAAAATCAAACTAGTTATTTTTATACTAACTATGGGCCGGGGAATCCGAATCTGAAAGAATTAGGCGGCGGCAAGCAATATTAACTGAATTAAACGACGTTAAAATTTTCCATACACACACACATGAAAATAATCATTTCGGAAGTTTTTTGACACACGTAGTACAAAGATCATAGAAAAACAAGATAACATAGATGTTTTTACCACACAAAATTAAGTGTTGCCATTAAGCAGTAATATTAATAAGGTAAAATAACATGTTTATATTTTAAGTACTTATTTTTTATAAATTATAAATTTTACTCACTTTTGTATCACAAACCATGTTACATAAACCCGGCGTAGCTGCTAAACTACTTGAAAACAGGGATGTTTTTTTGCCGTGACGTGAGCAGGCGGTATAAAGGGGCACAAACCATGTTACACAAACCTAGCGTAGCCGTTAAACTACTCGAAAACAGGGATGTTTTTTGCCGTGACGCGAGCAGGCGGTATAAAGGGGCACAAACCATGTTACACAAACCTAGCGTAGCCGCTAAACTACTCGAAAACAGGGATGTTTTTTTGCCGTGACGCGAGCAGGCGGTACAAAGGGGCACAAACCATGTTACACAAACCTAGCGTAGCCGCTAAACTACTTGAAAACAGGGATGTTTTTTTGCCGTGACGCGAGCAGGTGGTATAAAGAGGCACAAACCATGTTACACAAACCTAGCGTTAGGTTAGGTTAGGTTACGGATTTTTAAGACTGCGAATTTTCATACTTTTGGTTTAAGAATACGGCCGTTGAGATAGTCGTAATTCATCAGGTTAATGTGTTATGTGAGGAATTATCGTGTCGGAAATTATTGATATAGGGATAAATATTTTTGAGAGCTGGTAACACTGCCGGCACATGTTTTTGTATATTCCTTGTTTTTCTATGATCTTTGTACTACGTGTGTCAAAATACTTCCGAAATGATTATTTTCATGTGTGTGTGTATAGAAAATTTTAAAGTCGTGTAATTCAGTTAATATTGCTTGCCGCCGCCTAATTCTTTCAGATTCGGATTCCCCGACCCCAAATTAGTATAAAAATAACTAGTTTTTTTTTTTTAGGAATTTCGCCCATAAACCGAACTTTTTCAAACTTTGAATTTAAGCTTTTGACAGCTGGGTGAAATAATATATCAAAATGGTTGCTTGATTGCTGTCAACGGTTTATTTACATGCGACGGGAATTCAAAATTTGCTTCCTAAACAAGTGAAATACAATTGAATACGTTTATTATCCAATTTTGAGAACTCGTGCATATGTTTGTATCCCAAAACGTCTCATTTCGACCCTCAGATGGTTTGGGCATGTAGAGCGAATGAACGAAGCGTGGGGTGTAAGTAAAATATATGACGCAGATGTGAGTGGTAGATGAAGTCAGGGACGCCAGAGGAAAACCTGACACGATCAAGGGAATCCGATACTTGCATCGGGCCACGTCAAGAGTCAGAAATAGTATGTACAGTACTGTGCGAATTAATGTGAACACGTGATAATTAGCACAATTACACTTGTTCTTGCAGTTGTATGTAGCATATTGTAATAGCGGCCATTTTTTGTTCGTGTTCTATCATTCAGTGATTATGAGACACATCAAGCTACAGATGCGTTAAATTTTGTAATTTTTTAGAATTAAAGTTTTTTTGCAAAGGTTAACTTAACTAAAGCTTTTTGTTTCTTATTTTTAAAGATGAATATTTCTCTTTAAAAACGCACAGAGATTGTTAATATTTCAAAGACAATAAAAAATTACACACGTTGAATAGCCAGGTAACTTTCCGGATCCTAATCCAATTGAAAATCGGTGGGCTATAGTTAAAGCAAGACAAGTAGAACTAAAATAAAGCTGACTGAGGCAGTAATTTAGAGAAACGCAAATATCAGAAAATTGTAAAAAAAATTGTTGAATCTATGCCAAACCGTGTACGCGAAGTTATAAAAGTTAAGGCAGGACACACTTCGTATTAAAAAAAAATAATTGTAATTGTTTCTCTATTTTTTTTCTTCAATAAAGAATATATTATATTGTTTTTTCTAATTCTACACTTGTGTACACATTAATTCTGAGGGAGCGCCCCGGATCGGTAGAGACGGGGCGTGAAATAAAAAGGCGTCAGTCGGTGTAATGAGTCAGTCTTTATTGTAGCTACGTAGCGAGGTCGAAGCGGAGCGGAGTGACAGTGGTGCCGTTAGTGTTGCTTTTTTTTATTTTTTTTTTTTACATGATCTCCACACAGGAGGCCCTGAGGAAAATAATTTCCCTCAGGGCCTATGTCATCTTTGAGGATGCTGTGTGGAGGGTTTTTTTAAAGGAAAATGGAAGGAGAGGAAAGTTCTGGGAAGGAAAAGGGTTTAAGGGGTGGGTAGGAATCTGGGGTTCAGTATGTCCCGGTCATCCGCCTCCAAGACCTAGACAAACCTCACCCCATGAACCCCACACCCCATCATGCTGCTGCGTGATGATGCGTGAAGAAGGTCAGGAGACTACGGCGGTGAAGATCACAGGTCTTCAGGGAGCCGGCGTGTTGCTCTACACCATGGCGGTGTAGAAGTGACCTTGGTCCAGGCGGTCGACCGTCGTCGTGTTGACGAGGTATGGCGGCTGTGTGGCCTTTGAGTCGACACACACACGTGACGCTGGAAGGAACGTTGAGAGGCGATGAGGATGATCTCTGGCAGCGGAACGCGGTGGGTTCGAAATGTCAGAGAACGGGTTGCATCCCAAGCAGATAGCACGGCGGGCTTTATGTGCTGCGGATGGAGACATCTCATGTCGAGGCGCGAATGGGCCGGACAGCGGATAGTGATTGGAGAGGAGTCCTCGAAGGTGTTGGTAAAGTTCCTGGAGTCACACTGGACAAACGTTATTCACTAGTAGCTAACTGCGCGGACAAGTGCCCCGCGCAGGCACGTACTTGGGCGCGTCACTGAACAGTTGTAAATCACCGCCCGGTGTGTGTGTTGCTTGACGATGAATGAATACTAGGCTGAGACTGAGCTGTATGCGGCCCGCGCTGACTTTTATCTTCTGCCGGCCGGGCAAGTAGTTTCGAGAACGGCGTGTGAAATTCGACCGCCGCGCCTAAGGTGAGAAAGTTCGCGAACACTCCAGTCGCTGTGTTGATAAATTATTCTGGAGACGGGAACTTTCCAGTAGGTTGCCGCGCTAATTGTTACAAGACGATAGACGTACTTATAGTGCCGGTAGCGGCTTGCACCTAGATATTTGTTTCTAGTGTGTTCCTTAACCAGTGGCGCTGCGATGGTTTTATCAGAGCGGGTTAAGTGACCGCTACAATTCGGACAGTACTGTATGTATTTGGTTCTGAAACAGTCTTTTAAAAAACTAAATCCATATTCCCCAAGTCCTTCTTCAATCATGCATTCCTTTCTCTTCCTCCTTTCCTCAAAGTCTCTACCAGGAAAAGAAGAAGATGGTCCTACCTACATGAGGAAATAATTGAACAATATTGTTGCCCAAGTTTACCTTACCTACTTGGGCAGTTGGATTTTGGTAGTGACATTGGTCACTGCTCTCGTCGAAAATATCGCAAATCATCGCAAGATTTCATATTATCAAATCAAACTGTCGTGTCTTAAAAACCTGGTGTTGTGCCGATATTGGGAACCCAGGATCGATCCTGAAACGCCATAAGAAGCCGTCAAAAGGTAAGAGACTTCCTCTCATTTTCTACTTCCTACGATCAAATTTCAAAGCACAATTATTGGTCTTTACTCATCAAAAAACAAAAAGGATTTACAGTCATATTCTCGTGTCGCGGTATAGGTCGTGACAGTATGAGTCGATGTGTGAGTATGAATGAGGCAAAGAGTGTGTGCCAAGGCCAAGTTGTTTTGACGGTCCGTCCTATCGGCCTACCCCTGTGGGGAAACGGCGTGATGTTTAGTTAGTTTTTCTTGTATTTCCTGTTTTTAATAAAATACTAAAACGTTTAATTGAGTTTTTCATTTTTCTGTTGAAACCAGAGAAAAGTCAAAGTCGATACTATCGTAGGAAAGCTAAATCTTATTTGAAATTGTTCTTCCCCTTTTGAAGGGATTGAAATTTCTAGTAATTTTTGGTTATTTTTACGACAGTTGGTTTCTTCGTAGGGCAACGAGTTTTAATCTGAAAAAGCTCTGTCCGGAGAAAATGAGCAGTAAAGAAAAGTAAGCTCATTTTCTCAAGGCAGCGATCTGTAAGATCCAGCTCTGTTGCTCTGGGGAACATTTTGACATTTAATTTTATTTTTAAAATAATCTTTTAGGCTAATAAATTGGGTAGGTACTGAAAGATAGTTATATTGTCTATGGTCGAGCCTTTTATTTTGTTTCCTCTATCCCCTTGTCGATGGTATGTGTGACGACAGAGTCGCATATCGAATAAAAAGTCGTCAAATATAGGTATGTATATGGTCAAATAGCGTTGACACTTGGTCCATAGAAAAACCACGAAGTTATCAATCTAATGACAGGTTTATTTATGTGCAATACCATTCTTGCTCCGCCTTTCCGAAGTAATATTTTATCAAGTGCACTATTTAAGGCGGCCAACCGTCCCGAATTGACAGTTGTAGTCCCGCAAATCGTCTAAAGCGTCCCGCATGTCCCGGATTCCTATATTTTTTTAAATACTGTCTATGGTAGTCAAATAAACTTTCTCTATCATTAGTCTATTTAATTTGGTTAAGTTCAAGACATAATTTGTCCCTGGAAAAGGCCCGAAGATATCGATCTGGGGATTGGTTTATTTAAGTTACAAGCAAGCATTGAGGTATATAAATAGTGAAGCTCATCGAAAAAAGCGTAACCGACGCAACGACGAAGCTTTGGAATCACTAAACATTTGAAAGTAAACATATATTTGTCTCACTTGCACAAGTCACGAGAACATTACCACCGCTAGGATTAGACAAAGCCAGAAACGCAAACCTGTAATAGCGGCTTGGTGTTGCCTACCATGTGAAATTTTACGCAAAATAAACAATGAAATAGTTTTTTTTTACATTATTTTGTAATAAAATAAACTTATGTAAATTATTTAAAATATTTTTTTTTTATTATGTGACTAAAAGAATACACAACTAATGAAGTCATTATTTGTTCCAATATTTTTTATTGAACCAATAGTAGGAATATAATACTCAAACAGAAATTGTTTCAAAAGTGTTTTCAAAGTTCTTTTTTCAGCAATCGAATTATTTCCACCCACTTCTCACGGCGTGCTGCATCTTATGGTACCCTGCAAAATTATTAATATAAAATACGTAAAAAAATATAATTACTTACTAGATTATTCATTAATAAACTAAAATATGTATGAAGATTAAAACATAATTTTTATTAAGTATTTTAATATGGTTACCTCCATAGTAACTTATTCCATAAATTATGTATTCTCCCATTAATGTGGGAAAACCAAAACGACTTTTTAGTGGCAACACTGAACCTATATTACAGTATTTGACATTTTATTTCATTTTCTGCTTTTTTAATTAAATGTGAATATGTAAACAATAAACTTAGGTGTGGAAAGTAATTCCACTTGCTTTATAATGTTGAATCGCATTTTTTCGCGACGCTTTTAACCATTTTGGTGATAGATAAGTTTTAAGATTTTCACGGCCAAAAGAATTTTCGTTATTTGTTTTTGGGGTGTTATGCCGTGTTGCGCTACCTCCTTCTTTAGCCAACGTTTCGGACATCGTTGCAGTGTCCATCATCAGGGCAGATCCGGCAGATCTACCGGACACATCTACCGGATCTGCCGGATCTGCCCTGATGATGGACACTGCAACGATGTCCGAAACGTTGGCTAAAGAAGGAGGTAGCGCAACACGGCATAACACCCCAAAAACAAATAACGAAAATTTTGGTGATAGCTTTGATCGCGTATCGTCCGGCACAAGTCGGTCGGCGTCACAATGAAGCACTGAACTGACGTTAGCGGGGCATATGCTTTTGGACATAATATGTACAGTGGCAATGCTTTGGCGCGGTCGTTAGTCATCTAGTATATATATATCAATGCAAGCAAGAGTCAAAGAGCGCCAGTGTAGTAGTGATTGAGTTGTTTTGTTTACGAATTAGTGCACGCTTTGACACATAATATTTATAACCCATATTTATCTTTCAAATCAAATCAAATAATTTCTTGACCATACCGACCGCGAAAAAGCGGTGAAGTAAGTTCAGTGAAGAATCGCGAAAAGAATTTCCTTTTTGGCAAAAGTGTTTACATTCATTTCTGAATGTAGTTTTAATTCGCCGCTACCGATTTAATTTAAACCAGTTTTGTGTTCAGAATTCAAAATTCCAGTTGGATTCGTCTGCTGAGATATTTCGAAGGAAAATGTTCTCTTCGAAGTGCATTAGAGGGGACCCCACCTGTACCGACTGAAGCTTTACATTTAAATTGCAAGTTCAGAATGTAAAATTTCGTAATATTTCTATTTTTGAGAGTGATAAATCATGGTGGAATTCCATTATAATATATTATAATAAAACTAATACAAAACTTTACTCCACTTAATTTTATTCGACCGTAACCGGTTTCAGCTCGTTAAAGCCATCACCAGTCTGAAGATGGCTTTAACGAGCTGAAACCGGTTACGGTCGAATAAAATTAAGTGGAATAAAGTTTTATATTCGTTTTATTATAATATAGTAAAATTTCGTCTGCTGACATATTTCGAAGGAAATTATTCTCTTTTTCGAAGTGCAGTTATAAAATTTTAGTTGCAGACTATGTATGTGCTGCCAGAATCAAAGAGAAACCATTTTAATGTTCTGAGTGTAGTTTTAATTCGCCGCATACATATTTAATTTAAACCACCTTTGTATTCCGAATGTAAAATTTATGCTGTGGATTTATCTGCTGAAGCATTTCGAAGGAAAACATTATCTTATTCTAAGTCCATTGGAGGTTATCCACCACATACCCGCCCTGGTATAAGTAACAGATAGTTACTGATTGTTCTGTTATAGGTATAATTTATTTTGGTCTGGGACCAATTACCCAAACGCTATCACTGAAGGCCATGGATCTTCCCAACACAGAGAGTGTTTCAATCAAGATAGAACCAGGATCCCAGGAAGAGGTTGGAGGAGAAATGCCGTATACGGATTTAGATATCTTAATAATAATAATAATAATAATGATTTATTGTCTTCATTTGTTAATAACAAATAGAGATAATGATATCCTCACTGGGATCTCCCGTGCTGAGGATTTCATTTACATTTTATAATTTAATTATAAGAATAATATGAATTCGACATAACATATATCATGTAGTATTTTTTTTTTAAATAATTATAAAGTAAATAAGATAGTGTTTTTTTATAATTCAGTTCATTAGATTCGGTTTTAGTCTGTATTTGATTTCAGTATATTTTCTATTTCTGATCTCCCTATATTTAGTATCCAGCTTTTTATTTAAAATTTAAATGTTATAATGTTGAGGTTTTTGAGTGAGAGTGGTATTTTATTGTAGAGTTTAATGCCATAATATACATAAGAAGCTTTTTTGCCCAAATGTTGTGTTAGTAGTTACTTGTTGGATATGTTTTTGACCATGAGATCTAGTGTTTCTAATGTACGTGTCAGTTGTTATTTCTTGGGTTTTGTACTTATGAATGTAAATGAGTATAGTTTTAGAATATAGTTGTTTAATTGACATTATGTTAAGATTGTTGAAGATTTCGTCAGTGCTAGTTCTTACAGGAACTTTCAGTATAATTTTCATTATGGCTTTTTGAGTTTTAATTAGTGGATTTAGTATGTTTTTATTTGCACTGCCCCACCCGATAATACCGTATTCTAACAGTGATTGGCAGAGGGCCATGTAAATCTTGATTAAGTCTTTTTTAATGAGGACATTCCTGATAGATTTGAAAAAATAACTTAGTTTTTTAATTTTATTATTTAAATAGGTAATGTGTTCGGTCCATTTTAAGTTTCGGTCAATTTTTAGGCCCAGATACGTTATATGGTCAACGTTTTCTAATGAGGGACAATTATAATTCTCATTTAAGTGATGCAGGCTATGAATTTTCAAGTTCAGGTTTTCTTCAGAGTTTTTGTTATTTTTTTTATTTTGAAAGTAATGAATTTGGTTTTATTAGCATTAAGTGTAAGTGAATGGTAGTCTAGCCATTTTTTAATCCTATTTAGTGTGTCTTCTGCTTTCTTAAATGTTTCTGTCCAATTATTCCCATTTATTAGGAGAACAGTATCATCCGCAAAACTGATGATTTCTCCTTCACATTCTATGTGGCATAGGTCATTAATGTAAATAAGGAACAGAATCGGACCCAGAATACTTCCTTGGGGCACCCCGAATTTGACATCAATACACTCACTGGTTATATTGTTAAGTTTCACAGTTTGCTTTCTATTTCCCATGTAACTTTAAAAAAATATCAGTTAAAAAGTATCTACCTCCCGGATGTGAAGACGGGAAGTATGCGGGGAGTACTTCGACAGCCAGTAAATTGCATAGCAAAAGTAAGAAAGTGTTGAATGTTTATTTCTGATATTCTGAATTCTTGTTCGTTTTGGAATATATTGAAGACTGGACATTTCGCTTTTTTAACGACGTCCTTTGTTGCCGTTCGTTGGTTAATTTTATGTTTAACACTCCCGGATCCACGATGCGATTATAGTTTACAATGCTCTTTAAAACATCAATAACTCCTCAAATGCTTCAATCATTAAATCAACATTTCAGGTATTCCTAAAAAATATATTTTTGCATCCGTAAAAAATATTAAAAAAATTATGACGATTCTGTATAAAATGATAAAAAATGTTTTCCTAAAAGTCGACACATTTCTATGTCAGATGAGACAACAAATTTTAAATCTCTATGGGAATAACAGAGAAGACAAAACATTAATTCATTCCAACCTCATTAACCTACGTCCAATATTACGATCTCCTTTTAGTTATGTATGACAAAAAGAGATGTAAAATAAAACGTTAAAACCTTTTGCCTATCTGTAGAGACTATTTTACTTCTCAAAGTTGACATCATAATACGTTTGCCGTCGCTTTCTAGTGCAATAATTTGAAATGTCTGAAAACAGAGATGACAATATTAATTATCTTGCTGCAAAAAAACTTGGGTTGCTTGACATTCCGTTTTCATTAAAAAAAGAGCCACAAAAAAAAATAAGGAACCACATCGGAAGGTTCGGCCAACCGACCACCTGATCCTCAAACCAGAGTCATTTTTTAATCCGTTTCTGCGTATTTCCTTAAAATTAACGACAAAATGTTACGATTGTAGACAATCAGATGACGGGGGATGTTTTTTGTTTAGTTTTATGGGTTTTGGGTTATTTGCAGGGTCATGCCACATTAGTTCAGAAGTAATAAATATTTATTTATTTTCATTTTATTGTTATCAAATAATCTCTTCGTGGAAGACTTGATTAAGACAATGACAATGCAGTACTTTTTTATAAAAGCTCCACACAGGAGGCCCTGAGGAAAATAATTCCCCTCAGGGCCTATGTCATCCTTGAGGATGATGTGTGTAGGGTCTTTTTAGGAAAGGAAGGTTAGGAAGTTCTGAGAAGGAAAAGGATATAAGGGGTGGGTAGGAATCTGGGTGTCGTTGTGTCCAGGAGTGACGGACGTATGAATCCATCTCTTCCACTGCGGTGTAAGGCGATGTTCCGAGAGAGTACAGCTGGAGAAGTCAAAGGGACTCCCTCAACCATTCCCTCCCGATCAGGCTTGCCATGCAGTTGGAAGGCAGATGCACCCGCCGCCAAAACCTGGACAAATCTTTACCCACGAACCCGGGCACCCCTACTAAGTCACGAAACGTAGCTAACTACTTGGGTTGACCTTTGGCAGAAGTGTTGGTTATTCAATAAATGGTTCCCGGGGCGGCGGCACCCATACTCGCCTCCCAAATTGAAAAGTAAGGCATTGAACTGGCAAAGGAAGGATAATTGTTGACATGCTCTATAAATGAAATTCCTGATATGTATGTGTTGTAAAACCATATAATAATAATAATTATAAATTTGGACAACTTATATAGCGCTGTTTTTGCGAAAAATCGCCTCATATAGTTACATTATAGGTAGAGCCATGTTAATTTGTGAAGATCTGGAAGGGATACAAGGCCCATAAAAATTATAATAATTTCCACCTTTTTATAGCGCCGTTTAGTGATAAAGTCACGTCAAGTGTACTTGATGGATGGGATTAAAAGGTACGCTTATTTAGTTAGGGCATTCAAAAAGGAAGATATGACGCGAAGTGGATAATAGCCAAGGAAGTCATGGCATGGTCAAGTGAATCACATACTTTCAGTCGGACCACGCCAAGAGACAGAATAATAGAAATATACAGATAAATCATTTTAAAAAGAGCACGTTTGAATGTATCTCTTACCTCGCGGTAGTCCTCCGATAGAGTGCACCCTAACGCAACCAAGCATCTATTTATTCAGATTTATCTGGACGAGTATTAGACGATTTAAGAATTCGAATGAAGCAAGGAGTATTTGTCGAGATAGAGGGTTTTGGTGGTATATCCTCTCTGCTGCATGATGTACTTTCGGTATCGAAGACAATACTTCATCCATAATACGATTGTAAACATTACTGCACCACCATAAAACTCTTTTGTGAGGGTCGGGTACAATATGTAGAATCTTACCTACCTATGTTATTCCTAAAACTACCCCCATAAAATAATTATTTTAAAAAGGAACTTTCTTTCCATTGAAACAGTAGCAAAGTGACGTCTTTACAAGTGATTATTACATGGAAGGAAGTAGCAATAAATAAAAATAGTTAGGTTTCAGTGTATTAAAGGTACACTTTGCAATGAATGTTATGATTTTTAGAATATTTTTTTATAGAATAATCTTTTTTTACTATTTTATAACGCTCACTGTCTTTGTTTTACTTGCTATTTCGATCATCTTCTAAAATGCATATTTCTAATAATAACGGCATGCCGCCGCCCCGGAAACCACAACCTACAACCAACACTTCTGCCATAAGTGAAATCAAGTAGTTTGTTACGTTTGATGACTTAGCAGGGGTGCCCAGGTTCATCGGGTAGGTTTGGTTCCGGATCTTGGCGGCGGGTACGTTTGCCTACCAATTGGCTCTGCGTGGCTGGCCGGGTCGGAAGAGACTGGTTGAGGAAGACTTTTTGACCTCTCCAGCAGGAAGACCTCTCCCCCAAGACGACATAGGCCCTGAAGCGAATTATTTTCCTCAGGGCCTCATGTGTGAAGTTAATGTTAAAAAAATACTGTATGTATGCACTACAGTATCCACAGTTTAAGTTCTTATAGTTTCGTATAGTACTGGATGACGTGTGGTCGCCATTTTACGATTTAATGTAGATTTACTAAAGACGAATGCATTACATAATATGTAGGTAAATATAATAACAAAGTCTTTGTTTTGCTTTTTTGTAAAAATCTTTTACATCTTCATTTTAACCTATATTTTTTATGATAAACACGTCGGATTAATGTTTAAATAAGAATTTACCTAATTGGTTTTTGTCGTTATGTTCCTGTGAAAAAAATGTTTTTAATTTGCTATGTAAACTATTTCCACTCAAAAAAGTAAATTTTATCCTAAAGGTTATCTCTAAATTTCGGAAAAATAGGAGTATTATAAAAAATACTAGTGTACAATTCACACCGGTAGAAGCGAAACCTTTAGAAAAAAGAGTCGGAAGGCTACGAATCACCACATAAAGAGGAGACCGATTATTCTAACCCATTCTCTATAAATGCTATAGATGCATCTGTTTGTCTCTTTTTAGTGTCGCTTTTCGTTTCATCCAGTTTCAAATCACAATGGTGCTAAAGAAGTTTTCACTTCAAAGTCATTATAAAATTATTTTTTTCGTGGTTTGCTTATTGTTTCTTTTTAGTGTCGCTTTTTAGTTTCAACTAGTTTCAAATCACAACGGTGCTAAAGAAGTTTTCACTTCAAAGTAATTATACCTAACATTATTTTTTTCTTGGTTTGCTTATTGTTTTTTTTGTGTCGCTTTTTCATTTCATACAGTTTCAAATCACAACGGTGCTTAAGAAGTTTATCACTTCAAAATAATTATAAAATTATTTTTTTCGTGGTTTCCTTATTGTTTCCTTTAGTGTCGCTTTTTCTTTTCATCCAGTTTCAAATCACAACGGTGCTAAAGAAGTTTTCACTTCAAAGTAATTATAACATAATTTTTTTCATGGTTTGCTTTCGCGTAAAACTGTAAAAAAAAAATAAAATTCGAGTGTTCTTTAAGTATTGTATTTTTCTTGTAGTCTACTTCTCTACGCAACTAGTGTTACAACCATTCAATCTGGTATTAACTTAGATCAGCAAACATAAAAAGCTCTTTACGATAAACTTTTTTTTGTAAATGTATTTAAAAAATGATAGTAGGTCGGTGTCAGCCCTTACTAGTACCTAGCGCATTCCACATGTGGCTTTCTGAAACAATGGTGCTATTCTAGAGGCTAACGTGACCCTAGGCGGTCGCTGTCACAGCCGCCCGCCTTGTTGGGCGTGTCAAATAATATTTGATTATTTATTATGAATGATTATTTTTTTAATATTTCAGTTTTAGGGCACAAAATTGATATTTTTTTCTTACAATAAATTAATATAAGCCAAATAAAAAATATTCACAACAATATTTTTACAAAAATCCCGAAATAATTTCCAAATCCTATAGAGTAACGCTGTGTTACAAGACGGTTTGTCAAGGGTATTTTTAGCATGGTATGGGAAAGGTTAAGAACTTTAAATGTAAACTCTTAAACTGATATTGCTAACAAAAAAATTCTAATTGCCCAGTTTAGGCATTGTGTTAATCGGGACATTACTCTAAATTACATGGATAATAATATTACGAATACATATAATTGTATAGACAATAAAAAAATAAACTCCGTTTTAAATATGTTCAATGATGTTTTCGTCCTAAAGCATCGGCCGCTGAGCAGACATCTTTGGTTCTTATTGTACCTTAAACATAAATAAAACATTGTGTTATATTTTGGTAACTAAGCAGAAACATTTCAAGGAAAACATAACTTCAATGAGGAAATCTTCTCGTCTATTCACGGCACATTTTACAATAAATTTGTTCCCGACCCGAACAAAAACAGTTAATTTGGCCACTTTGACCACTTGCTAGATAATGCTAGCTGTTTACAGGAGATCCACGTATAAAGAGCATGTTTTTAACTAAAATTGTCCTATTTATAACTACACGTTTCCACATACTAACATAAACAAAACCAACCACCATTGTTTATCTAAATAATATACAGATTCCAGAAATCTGCTTTATCGTCTAGCCTTAAAAACAGTGCGGCCCTATGGCCGTAGACTGTTATCTGTGATCCAAACAGTCAAGCTACAAAAAATACCGCTAGATGGCAATAACCTTCACTTTTTGAACATACTGCCGGGCGGGGAATGAAAAAAAACTACAAGTTTTTTTTTAAATTAAAAAACTAAACTACAAATTCCTAAATTTACACACAATATACTAAAGATTTACAAGATGTGTACCTATCTAAATTTAAAGGGTCCGGGAATCTAACCAACAATTAAAAATAACCTAAAAATTTCTAAAAATCATGTAAAAAAATTTCATAAAACATAACAAAATCACAACATAAATAACAATTTTGTAAAATTGACAATTCAATAATGTCTCAGTGTCTCTATGGAGATTTTTCACTTCAATTATATTTGTTAACTAACACCAATTCACACATAGCAATAAATTGTTAGTTCGCTGTGGACTGACTATCAGTTTATCAGTTCACTTTCACTGGCATGGCACTGCCAAAAACAGAAGGAACACTTCACTAGGTAGACTACTCGGCCATCTTGTCCAGGGTGGTCATCATATTTGAATAGTACATCACCATGTACTTCTGTATGTCATCATTGGGTAGATCATCATAAATTATGGGGCGGCCGTGCCCTGGTAATCAGATAGTACCATTAATTCTGCAGCGGGGATGATCAACTCGCGTTTGTTGACTTGAAGCCCCAGTGGCTTCAGGCAGGATACAGTGGTGTCAACGACACCAATACCGCTGCGCCATAATTTGTTGTGGTTTGGTTGCATCGGTTCAGCCCTAATTACAGTTAGCCTGTGACCTTGGGAAGGTCCGTGGTTTGCCGGGTCGGGAAATTTGGATCCAAGTTTGATTCTATTGGCATCAAACATATTTTTGTGATGGGTCTCACAAAAGTGCCTTGTGCTGTTAGAACGCACTCATCTACTGTCTGTTTGTTTATAGATGAATTAAGACAAGTGTTATTAAAATTTAGAAACGCAAATGCGATAGTTGTTGGTGACGTAAATTTAGATATAGCGCATGACTGTACTTCAAGCAATAAAGATAATTACCTAAATATGATGGCTGAAATGAACTACGTACCGTGTATAAAGTCTCACACTAGAAACGTCAATGGGCAACGCCCATCGTGCATCGATCACATCTTCACTAACATTAAGGATATTAATAATATAAACTCTGGAATTATAAAAACTTCAATTACCGACCACTACATGACTTTGCTACATTACAATTCATCTCAGGTGACAAATCAACATAACTTACAGAATGCTAATAATAATAAAGATATAACTGTCATTAATATCGAAACTCTAAAAGATAAATTGTCCTCTGAATTATGGTTGGATATACTCCGAAATAATGACGTCAACGATTGCTGTAAAATGTTTGAAAATAAATTAACCAATTATATAAATGACTCAAAAAAAATTATTCATAAGGGAAACTCAGCAAAATTTCGTAAAATCAAACCGTGGATAACACATGGACTTGTTGTATCTATTAGACATAAAGAATGGCTTTACAAAGAAACTAAAAAAAAACCTTTGGACATAAATTTAAATAATCATTTTAAAGAATACAAAAATAAATTAGCTTCTCTTATAAAAAACACTAAAGAAAAATATTATAAAGATAAACTTGATGACTCGGGAAACGACAGTAAGAGAGTTTGGACAATAATAAATGAAATCTTGGAAAATAAACAGAAAAATAAAAATAATACCATAAAGAGCATAATACAAAACAAGAAAATAATAAATTGTCTTGAGGAACCTGAAAAAGGAGCAAATGCATTCAACGATTTCTTCGCAAACGTCGGAATGAATCTAGCCAAAAAAATTCAAGTTAAAAAAAAAAATTTTTTTGGAAAAATTCCAAATACAGAAAATAAACTAGAACTTTTTGAACCAACCAATCCTTTTGAAATTGTTCAAACAATATCAAAAATGCGAGGCGGTTCTGCTCCAGGATTTGATGGCCTTTCTGTAAAAATACTAAAACACATTAAAAATTATATCTCTACACCAATCTCTCATATAATAAATAATAGCTTTAAGACAGGTGTTTTCCCGAACATGTACAAAAAAGCAATAATCACGCCAATATTTAAATCAGGTAATCCGGAGGACGTTTCCAATTATCGACCCATTTCACTCCTATCTAATATATCGAAAATTTTTGAAAAAATTGCTAAAAAAAGACTAACTGCATTCATAAAAAAAAATTCAACCATCAATAAAAATCAATATGGATTCACGGAGGGAAAAAGTACCCAAGACGCCATCGCTAAAATTTCATCTAGTATTCAGAGTACACTGGACAAATCAAATAAATGTATAGGAATTTTCATTGACTTAAAGAAAGCATTTGACAGCATTTCCCATGAAAAACTTGCTTTAAAATTAAAAGATAACGGCATTGACCGCATAGCCCTCAAATGGATAGTAAGCTACTTAACAGAGAGACCTCAAATAGTAAAATTAAATCAATCGTTTAGTACACCACTCACAAGTAAATTTGGCATCCCTCAAGGTACCGTCCTCGGACCATTATTATTTCTAATATACGTGAATGACATTTTCCGACAGGAAATTAAAGGTGAATTAATCTCTTATGCTGATGACACTGTATTGCTAATAAAAGGTCAAACATGGGAACTAGTTAACGAAATGGCAAATGAAGATATTAATATCTTAAAATCATGGTTTGATGATAACTTACTCACACTTAATGCTAAAAAAACAACATATGTCTTATATATATATATATATCTTATATATTAATATATATATATATATATAAATACATTCGTATTTATATTTTGCAGCATTTGTCCATGATAATAATAATAATATTTCGATGACTTGTATAGCGCCGTTTTTTGTGAGAAATCACCTCAAGGGCTTTGTACAAATTTATAGTATATTTCTACAATCTATCTTACTCCTACTAGATAAACTATTATAACAACTTATGGCATTTTTACACATTTTATAACTAACTAACCATCACGCCGTTTCCCCGCAGGGGTAGGCAAAGAGGACGGACCGCCAAACAACTCGGTCTTGGCACACACTCCTTGCCTCAATCACATTCATCATATCATACATACAAACTCTTCTATTATTTTGACTTTTGACATGGCCCGACTCAAGTACCTGATTAACTTGATCATGCCATGTCTTCCTTGGGTGTCTCCGACTTCTACCATTCACACTTTTAGAAATATACAGGACCATTCTTATCTATGTCCTATTCTTATTATTAGGAGACGTGGAGGGCATAGCGGGGTGAGGGGACGATGTGCTGTCGGAGAGGGAGAGGCCTGGTCTCGAATGAATTCCACAAGTTTCACTTCTAACGTGGCGTGGCACAACGTGTTTTTTAAAACATTGTTACATTTTTTTTATTTTTTTTTTATTGTAATATAAAAAAATGTGAGTTACATATTATATACACATATATTTTACAAAATATTAAATTAAAGGTCTTTTCTGGTCATGTATACCTTATCAGAAAAGAGGGGCTCTTGTGCCTGATAAGGGAGCCACGATTCTTACTTGCGTTGTAAGTTATAATCTGTTTTGTATAAAATATTACTTTTTACTGTAAGTTTTTTTGAAAAATTGTTTTATTTTATTTATTTGTTCTGATTGGTTGATGATGCAGCGTAATTCAGAAGGGAGGTTATTATAGTTTTTTATGGCTTGGAAAATATAATGATTTTGCATTTGAGTTGTTTTAAAATTAGGTGTAATAAATTGGTTTCCATTTCTCATTAGTTTGTAAAATTCTTGATATTCTGTGTTATTTTTTTCTTTACACATTTTTATAATGGAAGCTTGCTTGAAAATGTCATCGACATTTGGTACTGGAAATAATTTAAAAAGTGATTCTGTTGAGAAGGTAGATTGTTTTTTTAATATTACTTTAATGATGATTCTTTGCGAAACTTTTACTGAGTTTAGATTTTTTTTGTAAGAGCCTCCCCAACCTATAATTCCGTAGATAAGTAAAGAATGAACAAGGGCATAGTACACATTTTTCATTATTTTTACATTTAAAATATTTCTTAACCTAACAAATATATATATACATTTCCTCATTCTCTTCACTAGCTCTGAAATGTGATTATTCCATTTCAGGTTTTGACCAATGATCACACCGAGATATTTAATTTCTGAGGAAGAGTTAATTACGTTAAAAATAGTATTATGTTGTTTACAGAGTACATGATCACATTTTTCGTCATGGATTACAATATTAACTTTATGATCATCAGGTATTTTCTGCAAGGAAAATAAGACATATGTTGTTTTTTTAGCATTAAGTGTGAGTAAGTTATCATCAAACCATGATTTTAAGATATTAATATCTTCATTTGCCATTTCGTTAACTAGTTCCCATGTTTGACCTTTTATTAGCAATACAGTGTCATCAGCATAAGAGATTAATTCACCTTTAATTTCCTGTCGGAAAATGTCATTCACGTATATTAGAAATAATAATGGTCCGAGGACGGTACCTTGAGGGATGCCAAATTTACTTGTGAGTGGTGTACTAAACGATTGATTTAATTTTACTATTTGAGGTCTCTCTGTTAAGTAGCTTACTATCCATTTGAGGGCTATGCGGTCAATGCCGTTATCTTTTAATTTTAAAGCAAGTTTTTCATGGGAAATGCTGTCAAATGCTTTCTTTAAGTCAATGAAAATTCCTATACATTTATTTGATTTGTCCAGTGTACTCTGAATACTAGATGAAATTTTAGCGATGGCGTCTTGGGTACTTTTTCCCTCCGTGAATCCATATTGATTTTTATTGATGGTTGAATTTTTTTTTATGAATGCAGTTAGTCTTTTTTTAGCAATTTTTTCAAAAATTTTCGATATATTAGATAGGAGTGAAATGGGTCGATAATTGGAAACGTCCTCCGGATTACCTGATTTAAATATTGGCGTGATTATTGCTTTTTTGTACATGTTCGGGAAAACACCTGTCTTAAAGCTATTATTTATTATATGAGAGATTGGTGTAGAGATATAATTTTTAATGTGTTTTAGTATTTTTACAGAAAGGCCATCAAATCCTGGAGCAGAACCGCCTCGCATTTTTGATATTGTTTGAACAATTTCAAAAGGATTGGTTGGTTCAAAAAGTTCTAGTTTATTTTCTGTATTTGGAATTTTTCCAAAAAATTTTTTTTTTTAACTTGATTTTTTTTGGCTAGATTCATTCCGACGTTTGCGAAGAAATCGTTGAATGCATTTGCTCCTTTTTCAGGTTCCTCAAGACAATTTATTATTTTGTTGTTTTGTATTATGCTCTTTATGGTATTATTTTTATTTTTCTGTTTATTTTCCAAGATTTCATTTATTATTGTCCAAACTCTCTTACTGTCGTTTCCCGAGTCATCAAGTTTATCTTTATAATATTTTTCTTTAGTGTTTTTTATAAGAGAAGCTAATTTATTTTTGTATTCTTTAAAATGATTATTTAAATTTATGTCCAAAGGTTTTTTTTTAGTTTCTTTGTAAAGCCATTCTTTATGTCTAATAGATACAACAAGTCCATGTGTTATCCACGGTTTGATTTTACGAAATTTTGCTGAGTTTCCCTTATGAATAATTTTTTTTGAGTCATTTATATAATTGGTTAATTTATTTTCAAACATTTTACAGCAATCGTTGACGTCATTATTTCGGAGTATCCAACCATAATTCAGAGGACAATTTATCTTTTAGAGTTTCGATATTAATGACAGTTATATCTTTATTATTATTAGCATTCTGTAAGTTATGTTGATTTGTCACCTGAGATGAATTGTAATGTAGCAAAGTCATGTAGTGGTCGGTAATTGAAGTTTTTATAATTCCAGAGTTTATATTATTAATATCCTTAATGTTAGTGAAGATGTGATCGATGCACGATGGGCGTTGCCCATTGACGTTTCTAGTGTGAGACTTTATACACGGTACGTAGTTCATTTCAGCCATCATATTTAGGTAATTATCTTTATTGCTTGAAGTACAGTCATGCGCTATATCTAAATTTACGTCACCAACAACTATCGCATTTGCGTTTCTAAATTTTAATAACACTAGTCTTAATTCATCTATAAACAAACAGACAGTAGATGAGTGCGTTCTATACAGTGAGATAATATTAATTTTTATGTTGTAATACTTAATTTGTACGCATAGGCAGTTTGTTCCGTTAATTTTAATTTCTTCCACGCATAATATGTCACAATTATTTTGTACAAATATAGCGATCCCACTGTTTTTGTTTATTGGGATTGCTGTTGCTATGAAAGTATATCCAGGTATATAATACGACACTTCACAACTCGAATGGGATTCCGTTAACACTATACATGCCGGCTTTTTGGCAACATTATTAATTGTAGCAAGAAATTCATCCACGTTCCGTTCAATACTTCTAATATTCATATGTAGAACTAGAGGGCTGCGGTTGAGGTCGTTTTGATAGATACAGAATTCTTGGAAGGTGTTGTATATTTTTTCGTCAAAATATTTTTTTTTGTCTAGGACGTTTTGTAAATAGTCTGCCATGTTTATTTATAATCAATTCTGTCCCTTGCTACTTTAAGCATTTTATTCTTGTACGGACATAAATCGCTAAAGGCTTTGTGATCTATTTTGTTTTTTTCGCCGTATTTCTTATTTTGGACGTGCAATTTGCACAAACTGGTGTTTTTTCTCTTACAGGGCACTTGGCGAAGGTATGGTCACCTGTACAATGAGGGCATATCGATGGACTGGTTCGATGTAAGCATCTGGAGGCTGTGTGCATAAATTTACAACAATGGTAACATTGTGTTAATGGATCGCAATCCTCTATTTTAACTCTTTGGTACTGGATGTTTAATTTTCCTAAAGCTAGTAAACTTTTTCGCGTTGTACCGCTGGTTTCCACAATGTAGTTCGAGGATTTGTACTGCTTTTCATCTTCTTGATCCGGGTCATCATGTTGGTTGTACTTGAAAAATTTATTTTTTAATTCTGTTACGAGAACAATTTTATTTTCTTCGTTTTTCGACGTAACGTCATAAATACCTTCGTTTTGGGTGATTATCCCGCTGACTATTTCCTCTTCCGATAGGTTTGATTTAAGACCTTTAATAATTAATTTAGGTTTCTTCTTTTTAATTTCTTTAACTTCCAGGTTATAGTTAAGTTTTTTTATTTCTTCAGTAAGAGTACTCGTGTATTCTTTTTTTGGGCATGATATGATGATTTGTTCTTTGTTCGTTTTACGTAAAACATTTATTCCTATCTTTAATTGGTTTAATTTTATATCTTTTTGGATCTTGTTGCTTATTTCTTCGGCTTTTGTTGATTTTTTTGTTGATGAGATTATTATGGAGAATCTCTCTTCTTGTGGACTTTCCTTTTTATTTGTTGACAGAGCTTGCGCGTAAGATGGAGTATTATTATTTTTTTCCACGATTTTTTCTAACTTTTTGGTGAGTTCTTCGTGATTTTCGATAATTTTTTTTTGTAGTATGATTATTTCTTCTTGGTATTTAATTCTTTCGGATTTCCAGAGCTCTTCTAATATGTTGACATTTTGTTCAAGGTTTGTTTTAGCTTTTGAATCTTTTACTGTAGTTATTTTTTTTATTTCGGTTTTTAAAACCGAAATAAAAAAAATAACTACAGTAAAAGATTCAAAAGCTAAAACAAACCTTGAACAAAATGTCAACATATTAGAAGAGCTCTGGAAATCCGAAAGAATTAAATACCAAGAAGAAATAATCATACTACAAAAAAAAATTATCGAAAATCACGAAGAACTCACCAAAAAGTTAGAAAAAATCGTGGAAAAAAATAATAATACTCCATCTTACGCGCAAGCTCTGTCAACAAATAAAAAGGAAAGTCCACAAGAAGAGAGATTCTCCATAATAATCTCATCAACAAAAAAATCAACAAAAGCCGAAGAAATAAGCAACAAGATCCAAAAAGATATAAAATTAAACCAATTAAAGATAGGAATAAATGTTTTACGTAAAACGAACAAAGAACAAATCATCATATCATGCCCAATCTCAGAATCGCCCAGTAAATTTTTGCGACAATAATATGTAATCAGACCGCGACCGTTCATACACTGCATTATCTCCAACATTACTCTGACATTGCGGAGCCACTGTTTAAACCACTTTGTATACAATAAATAAACTTTTTTCCACAAAATTTCACTATTTTACGGAGCAGAATAAATACGTGACAGCTGTCAATGATAACCATAGACAACCATATACATTTAAAATATTCGAACAGGAAAAAAATGTTGAATGAGTTCCACAAGTTTCACTTCTAACGCGGCGTAACGTGTTTTATTTGTATTATTTAAATGTGAAAATATGATACATTTAAAATAATTGTACTGGAAAAAAATGTTAAATGAATTCCATGATGTATGATTTCCAAAATATAATATGAATAAAATATTATTTTCCTTTTTTGTTTACAATTGTTGTCATTTTATAATAAAAAAATATATACCTGTATATATCATGTGTTTTTATTTTTGTCTACCTGTATTCAATAACTTACAATAAATTGAAATAAAATATTTCTTTGGAACTGTTTCTCCAGCGCAGTTCGAATCAACTAAAAAAGTTGGCCCCATCACTATTCGGTCCGGGCGACCTTCACTCCAGTGTAAACAAACCGTCTTTGTTGTCAGTTGTTTGAGAGTTTGGCGCGCATTTTATCATTATTCGCATTGTAATTACAAAGTCTATATTCAAAATTTTTCAGTAGATTTCAACATGTGTATATAATTCGTCCTGTGTACTAACGTTTTAGTGTAAATACAACAACCAAAGGTTTAGTTTTAGTATGAATTGACGACGTCATAAATGTATGCATATTTGCAGGTTACCATGAATTTATGCGTAAAAATATATTAATTTATATTATAACTAATAATAATTGCATATATTCGCATATATACGAGCATAATGCATCTGTTGAAATCGATTGCCGTTGTAATTACGTTTTATAATAATTGAAATAAAATGATTTGCTTTGGTCTCAGTGTTCAGTGAAAGTTCGAAAATGGCATTGCTTTGTGTTACATAAAAGATTATTTTTTTAATATTTTAGTTTGGACGGATAATATTTTGAGGTGACAAAAAGTTTTTAAATATCTTTCTACAATAAATAAACTGTTATTTTTTTACGTTACTGCAGAAAAAAGTTCATTTTCAAGGCTTTGAATAATGGTAAGCGATTTTTTTAATATTTTTGATGTTTTCATAAAAAAAATATATATTTTGAAGGGCAAAAATTTGTTAATAATAATATAATGTGATAGTGCATTTCATAATCTTTCCAAAACAGTGTTTAGAATGAGGCAACGTTTCCCAAAACGTGATTTATGACGCTTTTAGTCAAAATCGTGAATAACAACAAAATGTTCATTTGTTGACAGATTTCAATGTCACACCTTGTATGCAAAATAGGTTTTGAGACAGGTTAAATGAGTGTTCTTGAGATGATTTCAGTAGGCATTTTAAAGCTGCTTCCAGCTCGGAGACTTTTAAATTGCCATACGTTTTATCCTTAGGGTTACGCCAATTATTTATAAATCTTAACGCTTGAGCGATTACTCTTTTAATTTGGTTAGCGATGAGAATTTTTCGAAAATATCCCATTCTTGAGCATCAGTTACCAGTAGTACATTTTTACTTTTTATTTCCGGGGGATCCAAACATGACATCTTGGATACTGGCCAAGTGCTGACATTTTCCGTCAACCAGCTTGGCCCCTTCCACCATATTGAAGCATTGACTAACCTTTCAGCTGTGGTACCTCGGGACAGTATATCCACTGCATTTACTGACGATGATACGTGCCACCACTGCGTTGGATCAAAGGTGGAAGCTATGCAAAATAATATTTGACGCTTACTCTTAGTTTTACCTGACGGTTTTGTTATTTCATATGACAGGTAATCTAATTCATTATTCCAAATTAATTCAAGTATTTTTTCATTCTTGGAATTGTCAGTGATAATGTTATCACAATTGCCCTGTTTGGCAATTTCACCTTGGCTCCACCCAGATGACAATTCCAAAATATTTGATCTCCGCTTCCTTAGGGTCCAAACTTCCAAGTCATCCCCTCCAGTCAATAGATCGTCCATATAAAAATCATTTTCTATGACTTGACTTGCTACTGGGAAATTAACTTGATTATCCATACCAATTTGTCGAAGACATCTCGTTGCTAGGAAAGAGGAAGGTCCCAACCCATAGGTAACGGTCTTGAATTTGTAAAGTCGGAGATCCTCTTCTTGTGATTCGCGCCATACAATCTTCTGAAGGCTGCGATCCTCTGCGCATACGTTGATTTGACGGTACATTTTTTCGATATCCATTTTTTCGGTTGTTTTCAGGTGGAAAAAATATAATAAGCAGTAGTTGTTGAATGAAACACTAATATATATTGAATCATTTGGCGGGTATAAGATAAGGCGCCATAGCTCAATTGGGAGAGCAGCTGACCGGCAATCAGAAGGGCAAGGGTTCAAGTCCCGTTGGCGTCATGAATCTTTTGTCGGAAGATTTTTCAACGTGGATGAGTGTTTCAGGCTGATAATTATTGCTTATAATAATTGTTACCCTTTTTGCAATGCATAAAAATTTGTCTTAAAAACGTTAGTTTAAGAATTAAAAATAACAATAAATATAATTACTTATTTTTCTGTCTACCCAGACTGAAACCGATGGTTCTTGTGGTAATTAAGTTTTAAGTTTTCAAAATCTATGCGGCGGCTCTTGGATTATTCACCCAGATTTTTTACAATGCACCACAAGCATCTCATCCTTTTGTCAGAAAGTTAAGTAATTAAATTTTAGGTTAAAAACGAAGACCCACAATGGCGTCAAGTAGTAAAGACGTTGGACCGAAGAAGAGAAGAGTCACAGAAGAACTAAGAAGTTTTCAAGACAGATGGACTGTAAACTATTTTTTCGTCGAATTTAAAACAAAGCCGATATGCTTGATATGCAATAATTCTGTTTTTTCTGGAAAGAGTATAACATTAAACGGCATTACGAGGTTCAACATGCAAATAAGTTTGATAAATACGAAGGACAATTTCGACAAGACCAAGTAAGTAAATGAATTACAAAGAAAACTTTCTGCACAACATCATATATTTACCAGAGCGGCTCAAGAGTCAACATGCTATGTAAAAGCTAGTTATGCCGCAGCCATGATACTAGCAAAACAATTGAAGCCATATTCAGACGGTGAAATGGTTAAGGAATGTTTGGAGAGTTTCGTGGAAATTTTGTGTCCAGAGAAGAAAACGGATTTCTCAAAAATAAGCCTGTCTTGACAAACTATTACTAGGCGTGTCGACGACATTGGAAAACATATTGAAGATAATTTGAAAAATCACAAAACAAGGAGAAATATCCTGCATTTTACAAACACGCTCTATCGTTGATTACGCTATTTGGAAACACTTACACGTGTGAACAGCTTTTTAGTCGAATGAAGCATATTAAATCTCAAATGAGAACACGAATCACTGATGAACATTTGGAAAACTGTTTGCGTGTAGCAACAACATCAATTGTTATCAACATTGATGCGCTCAGTTTTGACAAACAAAAACAGACGTCTCACTAAAATTTATTATATTTTAAATAAATAAAAAGAAAACACTTTGTTTACGTCACTTTATTATTTCTTCCGTCTACCGGTTTCGGTACCTCCGTACCATCATCAGGACTGAATATAAAATACTGACAAATACAGAGAAATATACATATATATATATATACAAAATGTAAAAGAAAGAGACAGTAAAATAGAGCGGGACAGTGCGTCAGTTGTGGAAGGGAAGTAGGGGAGGAGCGATTGGGATAACGGGAAACATACTTATAATAGGGCTGAATGTTAAATTAAGTTGATTATTAATGATTTCTGCCTTTGTATTAACTGATTTTTTTATTTCTAAAGCTTCTAAGTTATTTAACCTTAAGCCTATCCCATTTTTGTGTAGGACTTTAATGCCCGTATCCCGGTTAAAGGTATGATCTTTATTAATTAGGTGTTCTGCGAATTCTGAAAACCATGTACTGGTTAGGCACCTTATGTGCTCTTTTACTCTAGTTTCCACATTGCGTGACGTTTGTCCAATATAGAATGCTGGACAATCGTTGCAACTAATTTTATAAACGCCCGAGTGGCTTAGTACGTCCTCATTGTCTTTAGCTTGAACCCTCCCCGAAACTAAAACCTGGCTACGCCCGTTCTTCTTGGGTACATTATTATAAAACTAATATAAGTTACATCCAAACATTAAAAAACTCCTTACAAAATTCTTAATCCATAAATATACCAATGCACACAGAAGTAAAACTAAATAAATATGAAATAGGACAATCACAATACACAACATCCAGTCAAATTTGAAATTATTCTACTACCTACGTTTCATCTTTAGTACCTATAATAATTTAATTAATTATGGTCTCCATGATGACTTGAAATAACTCTTGAGGCGTACAAATAACGAAATATATATATATTTTTTTTTACAGTGAATACCGCACAAGAATCTTAACTACTCCCGTCTGGAGCCAGTGGGACTATGGCATCCCCAATTGGGGTATGTTGTGAGGCTGAAGGTAGTGTGGAGGGGAAGGAGGTGGGGAAAAGGAAGGTTGGGAAGTACCTGGCTATTCAGATCTAGTCACCAAACACGGCTAAAGCCATTTTCAAGCAACGTTTCAATTTCTGAATCGTGGTCTTACACCATAGCGATACTGATAGTATCTTCCACTCTGGAACATGCCGCAAATACACTATACATTATTTTAAATGAATTAATTGTGAAATAACACAAATTAATCAAATAAAATTTATTTGCGCATGCCGAGTTCGAACCCGCGACCTCCGGATTGTGAGACAAGAGTCTTACCCACTGGACTACGGAGGCCGTCAGATATGTAATGAATTACTAATTAAATTTAAAAATTATTTGTAGGTTATCAAATTATTATTATGAGTGCAGTCACACTGTAAACTGTAACTTAAATCCATGCGTTAACCCAGCGTCAGTACAGTTGGGTCAATTTGACCCGCGCCATTTTTAAATGAACTTATTTCTTAGAATTTTTGTGCGATGTTGCCACACTTCTCAGTAGCTGGAGCTATCAATCTCCCCTCCCGCTGGCTATTGCTGTTCAGTGTTGTAGCGGCCGCGACGGTGGATAGACGTGGCTAAACCCGAAAAAGGTAAATATGATCCAACTATACATTTCGAGTCGTAATTTCGCGCCATCACATAAACCGTCTCGTGCAGCCAGTTTCTAAGACAAACCGAAACATTACATTCGACAATTGGTTCACAGCTATGAATTAGTAAACAACTTTCTTCAAGAACACAAACTGACATCTGTAGGCACTGTTCGCATAAATAAAAGACAAATACCCGAAAAATTTACGAAAACAAGGGGAAATGAAATAAACTCGTCGACTTTTGGTTTTCAGAAACATATCACGATCGTTTCATATATTCCGAAAAAAATAAAGTGGTTTTACTTATGTCAAGCTTGCATCATGATGACAGTGTTGTTACATCTACCGGCGACAAAATATCTAATTAAATACATTTTATAATGTGACAAAAGGTGGAGTCGATGTTGTCGACGAGCTTTGTTCTTCTTACAACGTAAGCCGTAATTAAAAAAAAAATGGCCTTTGACCATTTTTTACGGCCTGCTAAATAAGTCTGGAATAAATGCACGTATAATACATAAGAATAACAATACTGAGGCAAAGCGTCGCAAATTCCTAAAGAATTTAGGCCTCACACTTATTCGTGAGCATTGGCGCGATCGTAAAAATGTCATTCAATTGCCAAGACTGATGCAGAAAAGCATCAGAGAGTTTTTAGGAGATTTTGATGTAGCGCCACCTGCAAAGATTAGTAGCGGATACAGGGGGGGGGGGCGCGGGGGGCGCGCGCCAACCCCTTGGCCACCCTAAATGCAAGAAAATTTTTGTTCAATCATTCGCTCTACATGTCTTTTTTTTTTTTTTTTTTACAGTAAATACCGCACAAGAATCTCAACTGCTCCCGTCTGGAGCCAGTGAGACTATGGCATCCCCAATTGGGGTATGTTGTGAGGCTGAAGGTAGTGGTGAGGGGAAGGAGGTGGGAAAGAGGAAGGTTGGGAGGTACCTGGCTATTCAGATCTGGTCACCAAACACGGCTTAAGCCATTTTCAAGCAACGTTTCAATTCTGAATGGTGGTCTTACACCAGGGCGATACTAGTAGTATCTTCCACTCTGGAACATGCCGCAAATATACTATATATTATTTTTTAAATGAATTAATTGTGAAATAACACAAATTAATCAAATAAAATTTATTTGCGCATGCCGGGTTCGAACCCGCGACCTCCGGATCATGAGTCAAGAGTCTTACCCACTGGACTACGGAGGTCGTCAAAACCATCTAAACCTCATCTCACCATGTCTAAACCATCTAAGCGTCCCTTTATTAACCTTACTTATTACGCTTGTATCAGCCTTGCATTATTTTCATATTTTTCTCACACCATCATACATGGCTTTCTATAGCATTTAGTCCTTCCTCTGCCAGTTTCATGCTTCACTGCCATACATCAGGTTTGGTACCCCGGTGCGTAGTCGGGAAACACGCCAAACGCGTGCAAAGCATTTGTACATGGTTGACATTTGTCACATGAGAACGGGTCGTTTCTTCGACTTGTTCTTGTGTTCAACAGCTCGGCTGCGGAATGATTTGTCGGCCTCTGTGTTTCCTCCTTCCCACAACATGGGTCTCTTCAAGACCAATGTTCATTCCTCCCTCTCCTCAAAAAGACCCTCCACACGGCATCCCAGATGACATAGGTCCTGAGGGAAATCATTTTCCTCAGGGCCTCCTGTGTGGAGTTAACGTAAAAAAAGCACACCATTGTGGACTGCTAGCTTCGCTTCTTTCGACAGTTTTTTGTTAGCGCCAACGGCGTTCAATCCTCCATAAATGCGGAGTTACCTGCATTTACCCTTCTTTCAATGTCTCTATCAGACTCCCCATCTCTCGTAAATATACTTCCCGAATACATAAACTTATCCACTGTCATATTTGGGTAACTGTTACAAAATATACCTATTATTATTTTATTACTAAAAAAAATGTCTTTGGAGATGCTATGTGAAGGGTCATTATAGAGAAAGGAAATAGTGGAAGGAAAAAGGTATGATAGATGGTTAGGACTGGGTTAGTGTGTCCAAGAGAGATGGACGGATGAAACTTTCCCTCCCACTGCGATGCGAGGAAATGGGTCGAGGGATTCCTGCTGGAGAGGTTAAATGGTCTCCCTAAACCAGTCCTTTCCAGCTCGCCACGCAGTACGTGGGCAAATGCTTCCGCCGCTACTTCACATCACAATCACATCACATCCATCACATCCAATAAAAATCACATCCCAAGAACTCAGGCATCCCTGCTAAGTCACCAAACTTAGCGATCCACTTGGGATGATTTATAGCAGAGGTGTTGTTTATCGAATAAATAATTCCCGTGGCGGCGGTACCCACACTCGCCTCCTAAATTGAAACTTTTGCTTCATTCACATTCATACGTCGTTTCATGTAAAGGTACCCTTAACACGGCCCGACTCAAGTATTTGATTTCCTTGATCGTGTAATGCAGCCCTACTGCTTCCTGTGGCCAGCCAAGTTTTAAATGTGCGGTCCGTCAATCTTTTATTTATTTATTGAAGTGGAAACTTCTTTAGCACCGTTGTGATTTGACAAACACATCCATCTGTATGTTTTAGCCTGCGAGAGAATGAGATAGTATTTTATTTACATTTACTCTACACGGGAGGCCCTGAGGAAAATAATTTCCCTCGGGGCCTATGTCATCTGGGATGTTGTGTGGAGAGTCTTTTTGAGGAGAGGAAGGAAAGAATAGTGGTCTTGAAGAGACCCATGTTGTAGGAAGAAGGAAACACAGAGGCCGGAAAATAATTCCACAGCCGAGCTGTTGAACACAAGAACGAGTCGAAGAAACGACCCGTTCTCATGTGACAAATGTCAACGGTGTTCAAATGTTGAGCACGGGTTTGGCGTGTTTCCCGACTATGCACCGGTTCCGAAGGGATCAATGACGCTAGTTCCTAGGAGCATCTGCCATTGTAATACCGGTAGAACAAGGATAGCATTCCCACCCGACGCTTGTGTTCTAAAGATTGCAATCCGTCTGTTAAGATGGGAGAATCTATTAAGCGGACCGCCCGTCTCTGCACAGAGTCGAGGTTATTTTGTAGGTATTTTGGAGCTCCAGACCAGAGGTGGCTGCCAAAATCATATAGTCGGTCTCCTCTTTGTGCGGTTTGTCGTATTCTCCTCGTTGTTTACTTTTTAGTTTTCTTATATCTTTAGCGCCCCCCCTTGAGTTTTTTCTGTATCCGCCACTGGCAAAGATACCTAATGTAAAAAAAAGATGTCAAGATTGTCCTGCCAAAAAAGACAGATAAACTAATAATACTTGTCATTACTGTAACAAATACACCTCCAGTCAGTATGCAATGTTGTACTGTGGATATTGCGCAGATGCAAATGATAATATATGTAATATTACCTCATGGGACTGATGAATTATTCGTAGTCCTTCTATAGATCTCATTCATATATATGATTAAGGCGGCCAACTTTACAAAATATCAATGAGGTACACATTGGTGTGCGGTGTCGTGGGGGGGGGGGGTAACAAATTTATAACTCTCTTGGAAATCGAGAATTCGGTTCATTTAGACTACAATCACAACATGAACGCGGTTTCTCTTTGATTTTGGCAGCACATACACAGTCTGCAACTAGAATTTTATGGCTGCAATACAAATAAGATCATTTTTCCTTCGAAATGTGTCAGCAGTTGAATCCACAATAGAAATTTTTCATTCTGAACACAAAACTGGTTTAAATTAAATCTGTTTGCGGCGAAATAAAACCACACTCACAATATGAAAATTGTTTCTCTTTGATGCTGGCAGGACATACATAGTCTGCATCTAGAATTTTATATAAATAAAATAAAATAAAATTAGCCTTTATTGCTGAAACTTATAAAACATTTTTCTGATGTATTTATTTTAATTATTATTATTATTTTTTTAATAGTATTCTAAATTATCAGGGTTCGGGTAATTATTTTTAGAAAAGAATTTTATAACTGCACTTCGAATATTGTTAGTTCAGTTCTTGCCTCCGTACCTACTGAGCTTGCTCTGTAATATAATTACAAAAAAACAATTTATTGACGCTTTTCGTAGTGTAAAATTGTGTTATTTGGGTTTTAGAACTTATTCTTTTACCATTTTTAAATAATTTGTGCAAAATAGTGTGTGTTTTTATTAGTTTTTGTCAAAATTAATTTAATTTTGACGTAATATATTTTGGGTAAAGTTCGGTTTATGGGCGAAATTCCTAAAGAATAAAACTAGTTATTTTTATACTAATTTGGTGTCGGGGAATCCGAATCTGAAAGAATTAGGCGGCGGCAAGCAATATTAACTGAATAACACGACTTTAAAAATTTGTATACACATGCAGGAAAATAGCCATTTTGGAAGCATTTTGATTCCTAGAAAATCAAAGTAGTTATTTTTATACTAACTATGAGCCGGGGAATCCGAATCTGAAAGAATTAGGCGGCCGCAAGCAATATTAACTGAATTACACGACTTTAAAATTTTCTATACACACACACATGAAAATAATCATTTCGCAAGTATTTTGACACACGTAGTACAAAAATCATAGAAAAACAAGATAACATAGATGTTTTTACCACACAAAATTAGGTGTTGCCATTAAGCAGTAATATTAATAAGGTAAAATAACATGTTTATATTTTAAGTACTTATTTTTTATAAATTATAAATTTTACTCACTTTTGTATCTCAAACCATGTTACATAAACCCGGCGTAGCTGCTAAACTACTTGAAAACAGGGATGTTTTTTTGCCGTGACGCGAGCAGGCGGTATAAAGGGGCACAAACCATGTTACACAAACCTAGCGTAGCCGTTAAACTACTCGAAAACAGGGATGTTTTTTTGCCGTGACGCGAGCAGGCGGTATAAAGGGGCACAAACCATGTTACACAAACCTAGCGTAGCCGCTAAACTACTCGAAAACAGGGATGTTTTTTTGCCGTCACGCGAGCAGGCGGTACAAAGGGGAACAAACCATGTTACACAAACCTAGCGTAGCCGTTAAACTACTTGAAAACAGGGATGTTTTTTTGCCGTGACGCGAGCAGGCGGTATAAAGGGGCACAAACCATGTTACACAAACCTAGCGTAGCCGCTAAACTACTCGAAAACAGGGATATTTTTTTGCCGTGATGCGAGCAGGCGGTACAAAGGGGCACAAACCATGTTACACAAACCTAGCGTAGCCGCTAAACTACTTGAAAACAGGGATGTTTTTTTGCCGTGACGCGAGCAGGCGGTATAAAGGGGCACAAACCATGTTACACAAACCTAGCGTAGCCGCTAAACTACTCGAAAACAGGGATGTTTTTTTGCCGTGATGCGAGCAGGCGGTACAAAGGGGCACAAACCATGTTACACAAACCTAGCGTAGCCGCTAAACTACTTGAAAACAGGGATGTTTTTTTGCCGTGACGCGAGCAGGCGGTATAAAGGGGCACAAACCATGTTACACAAACCTAGGGTTAGGTTACGGATTTTTAAGACTACGAATTTTCATACTTTTGGTTTAAGAATACGGCCGTTGAGATAGTCGTAATGTGTTATGTGAGGAATTATAGTGTCGAAAATTATTGATATAGGGATAAATATTTTTGAGAGCTGGTAACACTGCCGGCACATGTTTTTGTATATTCCTTGTTTTTCTATGATCTTTGTACTACGTGTGTCAAAATACTTCCGAAATGATTATTTTCATGTGTGTGTGTATAGAAATTTTTAAAGTCGTCTAATTCAGTTAATATTGCTTGCCGCCGCCTAATTCTTTCAGATTCGGATTCCCCGGCCCATAGTTAGTATAAAAATAACTAGTTTTATTTTTTAGGAATTTCGCCCATAAACCGAACTTTTTCCTATATTTTTTTCTGACATTCTGCTCAATATCAACTATTTGGAATTTAAATTTCGTTCTTTCGTGTCGGGGACTAAAGTCCCTGACAATAAATTGCGTTAAATAAGTACCATAACAACCGACTGTCATTGTTGTTCGTTATTATTAATTTTAATATTTTATTTGATTTTTACTGTGAAAAATAGGATTTGTAATAAACAATGGCATCTTCTGACTCTGAAGATGATGCGAGTTTTAAACAATTAAAAGATGACTTTGCCAATTTATCAATTAATAGTTCTGTTCGACAATCAACCTCTACATCATCAGTTCCTGAAATTACCAACCAAACCAAAAATTCTGAAATAAATACCGATGATGAATTTTCAGTATGCATTCTTAAACCAATATTTGACCAAATGTTGTTAATTTCTAGTGTTGTAATTGACGGCAAAAACAAACTCAATAAGGATGACCGATCCTCCATACTTAGTTCTATTGAGGAGATGAGGAGATGCCTCACATCATTAGCAATCTCACATGCTGCGGCAGTTTCAAAAGCGAAAACGCTTTCAAAAGTTGTAGTTATTCAATCGAACATTACCGATAAAATTGATACATTAATACACAAAGCGAATAATTTTTCATCTGTATCAGAACAACCAAAGAGAAATACTTATGCGGGAATCACTTCTGGTGAAAATCAATCAAAAAAAAATTATATTTAAAAGGAACAGAGCGACCTACTCCTTCCCTGCAGCCGACTATTCTTTTTTACACAACTACTCCGGAGGGTAAAACATCGGAGGACCTCCAAAAAAAGTTAACCACTGTACTTAATCCAAATAATGATGGTTTTCAGATTGTCCGCACTAGGAAAATAAAAGGAGGGGGTATTGCACTACAAACTACCACTTCAGTGGGAGTAGGTAATAATATTAAAAAGGCAGTTGAGAAACTTTCTGCTAAAGGAATTAAATTGGTAAGTCCACAGGGCCGTCTACCTAAAATTGTCCTTTATGATGTGCCGAAAGGAGATTTATCTTTGGACGCTGCTCTTTTTGAGGAAATCTATAATAATAATATTGTCGACAAATGTAATATTTCCAAAGAAGACCATCTGAGGACCATGAGAAGAGTTTCACTCTTTGGTAGGAGAGACAGTGCCAATATGAATATGATATTATCATTTATTTTTTATTTTTTGGTAGAAAGCAGTCACTTTGTGGTTTGACATATTAATTAAAGGAAAACAATCACTTTGTTTGTAACCACGATTTATTGATTTAATTTTTATTTACCGACCGGTTTCGCTTAATACAAGCATCATCAGGGTATAAATTAAAACTGATGAAAAAATACATTGTGTGAGCTTATATATACATACAGACAGAGACAAAACATAATATAAAGTAAGAGTGAGAGATTGTAATTAACATCCTACATAGTGATAGAGAGAAAGAGACGGGTATATCTAATGAATAATTACATTATATCTACCGGGACAAAACGTCATTTAAACAGGTGATTAAGAAATAAAGTGGCTACGGGTTTTTTTAGTTTATGGGAAATATTCCTAATATCGGACTGTTGGACACATTTAACTGATTATTAAGGATTTGGGTTTTTGTTTTAACGGCTTTCTTTATTTCGAGTGCTTCTAAATTATTAAGCCTGTTACCATGACTATTTCTGTGTAAAATCTTAACACCGGTGTTTTGATTGAAGGTATGATCTTTATCAATAAGGTGATTAGCGAATTCCGAAAATCCATTATTATTTAAGCATCTAAGATGCTCTTTGATTCTAATATTGACATTACGCGTCGTTTTACCTACATAAAATGATGAACAATCATTACAATCTAATTTATATATTCCGGAATGACTTAGTTTTTCGTCCTTATCTTTCGAATTAATTAAAAACTTTCCTAAATTATTGTTTGTGTAAAATGCCGGTCTTATTTCGGGAGGTAGATTTTTTACACTGCAGGAAGAGAACTGATTAATGAATAAAATACGACGCCATTGGTAACAAAGATTATTATTATTATTTATATTATTATGATTAGTAAATAAGAAATTCTTAGTGGCTATTTGTTTTTGTTTTTTATTTAAAATTGTATCAGGCTTAATAATTTAGAAGCACTCGAAATAAAGAAAGCCGTTAAAACAAAAACCCAAATCCTTAATAATCAGTTAAATGTGTCCAACAGTCCGATATTAGGAATATTTCCCATAAACTAAAAAAACCCGTAGCCACTTTATTTCTTAATCACCTGTTTAAATGACGTTTTGTCCCGGTAGATATAATGTAATTATTCATTAGATATACCCGTCTCTTTCTCTCTATCACTATGTAGGATGTTAATTACAATCTCTCACTCTTACTTTATATTATGTTTTGTCTCTGTCTGTATGTATATATAAGCTCACACAATGTATTTTTTCATCAGTTTTAATTTATACCCTGATGATGCTTGTATTAAGCGAAACCGGTCGGTAAATAAAAATTAAATCAATAAATCGTGGTTACAAACAAAGTGATTGTTTTCCTTTAATGATATTATCATGTCATCCCGGGGTAAGGAAAATTCTAATTGATAGTGGTTTGTGCTTCCTTGGGTGGAATGCCTGCCGTGCTCGGGACTATGTTGGCGCTACCCGTTGTTTTAAGTGCCAACAATATGGGCATATTAGTAAGGCATGCACGCAGGAGAATTCTACTTGTCGCCACTGTGAAACTACTGGCCACGATGTGGAGAATTGCCCCAGGAAAGCGCAAGCTGCTGACTGTGCAACCTGCACAAGATTTAAAAAACCTGCCTCACATGTTACTGGTGATCGGCTATGCCCAGCACAAATTGCTGCAATTGAAGCACAAGTCAGACTAACCGACTATGGATTCTAATAGCATTCTTTCCCTTGGTCAAATAAATCTTCAGAGGGGTAGAGTGGCCACGCTTGAAGCACTGAAGATTATGACTGACAAAAAAATTGACATCTGGCTCATTCAGGAGCAATACACCTGGTTAGGTAGAACGCCTGTTCAATATCCGGGTGCGGTACTCGAAATTGGCCCAGCACCGGGGGCGAGAGTCCTGGTTAACATTTCGTTAATTAGTCCCCTCCGGGGCTTACTCTCTATCTCTCGTAACCGCCAATATCTGTGTTACACACTCGTATTTTGACAGATGTTTGTCAGTTTCTCAAACTTGACACTCTTTATCAGTCGGAAGCCCGAAAGTCACAAACTAAAAATGTATGTGTTTGCTTCTCACAGCGACGCCCGGTTACGTCCCTGTATTGTCATTTTTGATACTCCCTATCGCCGTTTGTGAAACTCAGTCGTATAAATTTCGTGTTTCCCAAGCCGGATCGGAGGACCTCCGTTTTATGAAACTTTTGACATTTCGTCTAACGACACATTTCTATAAATTAATATACCTATTCGAATTTCTTGTTTTAAAAGGTAAGTAATATGATTTATTTGAAATTAAACGATACCTCAACCGGATTAGTTGATGTGTAACTAACCGCCATACTTTTAGGCACTTATTCGTAATTGTTATCGTAATTACACTTCGTTTTAGCAATTCCTACAACTGACAACTATGTAATTGCACAAAATAGGTTCTTAGTTTGGGTTATTTAAGTGTTTTGTGCGTATTTCGATCGAAGCAAAACTTTCGCAAACATCGATGGGCAAAGGGATACTTATCTAGTCTATTAAGAAAATTAGAATTTGAATGCTATGTACCAAATGGGTACGGGTCTGTTGAAATCTTATTCATAATTTGTGTGTTATATTTCAGCCACAATGGACGGTTATTTTCGCCTGCAATTTGTTTTGCGATTTTTTCGCGAAGACGAGAACAGGGTAGAGGTAGCCCGAAGAAGACAGTTGAGGTATCTGTCAAACCCCATGAGCATTCCGGAAACATTATTTATTGCTCACTACCGCCTGTCGGAGGACCTCTTCAAAGCGTTGTGTGACGAGTTGAGGCCGTTACTCCCTGTACTTAGGAGAACAACCGGAGTGCCCCTGGAGCTTAAAGTGAAAACAACATTATTTATTTTATCATATTTTCTTTCAATGTGAAACCCCAATCCTGAAAATTAACATCATATTCCAAGTATCTGCTTCATATGAACAACTATTTTTTTTATATTTCAGGTTCTAACAACTTTGTCTTTCCTAGCTACAGGGTCATACCAGAAACTTGTGGGAAACGACTTCCACTGTAGCGTTTCACAACAAACGGTTAGCAGACACATTTATTTATTTATTTATTTGTTTATCAAGACATACACAGTACATTATAATACAGATTATAAGGTATGTTAAATTAAATTATTACATGGTTATGTACCTATTACGTAAGTCCATAGAATGTCATTTGATAATTACGCCTGAGATATGAACCGGTCTTAAAACTTAATTATTGAATGAATGAAGTAATAATAATAAAAAGGAAGAAAAGAGGGGGGGGGGGGGGAGATAAGGAGACATTTTGAAATCAAGAATTATATGCTCACTAATTGTAACTGACTGATTAAAGTTTAATGAAAAGTTAAGTGTAAGTAATTTTAAAACAATTATATCACGCCAAGAAATTTAATAAATTAGTTTTGTATGTTTGCAAGGAATCATGAAAAATGTCTAAGTGTAGTAATTTTTCATAGTGATTATAAGTTATTACACATGCATGAAATAGTGTCGGCTGTAAACCTAAGCATGCGTAGGCACGTCAAGTTCCCAGGAATGCATCAAGAAAGGAATGCTGTGAAACAAGGGTATGTTCTGATTTATTATATTATATATTGTGACATATTCAGATGATGGGCTAATATGTAATTATTTTATGTAATATTTCATCTCTGTTGAACTCAAGAACGAGTCGAAGAAGCGACCCGTTCTCATGTGACAAATGTCAACCGTGTTGGGCGCGCTTTTGGCTTGTTTCCTGACTATGCACGGGTACCGAAGGGATCAATGTCGCTAGTTCCTCGGAGCATCTTCCAATAAAATAACGGTAGAACAAGGCTAGCATTCCCACCCTGTATATGTATTTATGGTATATTTATACCGTTAATAAATAAATAATTTGGTTCTTACCCTTTTACCTTTGCTGTCTTTTGTACACTTACTTGAATTTCATAATGATGATGAAACACAGTGTGGTTTTCGAAATGCGAAGAACAGTCTAACTTAGATTACAGTAATATTAATTTTATAGCATGTCGTCTCTATCGTTGAAGGGAGGCACAATAATAAAATAAAAATGATGAATGTGGTGTCTTTTTTTATATTTGTACATAGAGAAAAACTTAAGTCTCTATAAAACAGTTAGCAATATATTACAGAGAAGATTACACATTTAGAACACATACAATAAAGAAGAAATACATAGTAACAATAGCAATTACATGTATATTGTAATGACAGTATTAAAAAAATACAATATTCATTCTAATCGAACAAAACGTTATATTTTTAGTAAGCTTAAGAAAAGCATAGCCATTCAGAGAATATGTGTGTACAAAAAATGAAATAGTTATATATGAACAGCCCACTGAATTTCCACTGTTCTTGGTCCTCATCCAGTGATAGCATGTTTTTGTCTATAAAAAAAGTGATTGCACCCTATTCCCAACTTCACGGACTCAAAGACTGTCAAAACAAAAATGAAGTGCCAAAATGCATCAACTGCACAACTAACAACCTATTTAAAAAGAGTTCTTATCCAACAAATCATAAAGCCAACAACGAAGAATGCAAACAACGCATAAAAATGTTACAATTTGCAAAGGAACGAATCGACTACAACTAAACATGGATGATTACATTACAAAAAAAATCGACCAAAACTACAATATTACAGAAGAAATATGCGAAAACGTTGACGAAATTAACAAATGGTGTCATAATACTGATTCCACTTTTCTAGTGCTAAACATGAACATAAGAAGCCTTTCAAGAAATCTAGATGAATTATTAATAAACATTAATAATTTAAGCACATCACCGGTGTGCATAGGGTTAACTGAAACACACTGCAACAGCGATCAATACATAAGTGCGCTACCCAACTACCGAGGAATTGCAACCAAAATATCTATAAACAAAAATAGTGGAATAATTATGTTCGTACGCGACGATTGTGAAGTGTTAAACACAGAAGAAGTGAACATTGAATTTGTCAACTGCTTAAAAATAGATATTAAATTTAAAAATTGTATTTATAGAATTATAACAATATACCGTACACACAAATCAAACATAACGAATTTTACAAACGAACTTTATCTATACCTAAATAAATTAACAAAGATTTTTACGATTGTATGTGGAGACTTTAACATAAATATTTCTAATAACCATAATTCAATTGAAAAAAATAACTTCTTGAACATGATGACTCATCACAACTTCAAATCGTGCATTAATAACTATACCCGAGAAGTACCAAATCAAACGCCATCTTGTCTAGACCATATTTGGTGTAATGTAAACCTGAATAATATAAAAAATGTCAAATCTACGATTTGGAAGATAAACATAACCGATCATCACGCAACACTTTTTAAATATGAAACTAAAAATAAAAACAAAAGCATACATAAATTAAGTACCACAAAAACCACATTAAGCTACCAACTATTAGAAAAATCACTCTCAACAGAAAAATGGACTGAAGTAATTAACAGTAAGTGCGCTAATGAATGTGCATATTTTTTTGAAAAAAAAATTATCAGAACACATTATAAATGCCTCTGAAATTAAAAACTTGCATCAAAACTCAAAAACAAAAAAAATTAAACCCTGGATCACTAACGGATTAGTAAAAGCAGTTAGAAAAAAAAATAAACTTTTCAAACTAGCTCATCAACCGAATGCTAAAAAATCAATTATTTCATATTACAAAAAATATAAAAACATATTAACAACTTTAATTCGGAAAACGAAAAATAGCTACTACTCCCAACAAATTATAGAGGCCAGAAATAATAATAAAAAAATTTGGACTACAATAAACGAAATAATAAATAAAAATAAAAAGAGAAGTTGTATATCCGAAATTTCAGATGGGAAAAAAACTTACAATGTCCAACTCGACACTAAAAAATGCTGCAATATTTTAAACAACTATTTTGTAAATGTTGGAAAAAATCTGGCAAACGCTATACAAACATCTCCCAACAATAATAAAAATAATCCCCACACTACCCAACACCAATATAATAATTTCAACAAAATAACAGAAACTGATGTTGGAAAAGTTATCGACGATTTAAAGGGGGGCTCTGCTCCCGGTTACGACAACATAGATGTAAACATATTAAAAACAATGAAACAATATCTAATTTGCCCATTAACTCATATAATAAATACAAGCCTTATAAAAGGTGTATTTCCAAATAATTACAAAAGAACAATAATAACACCGATATATAAAGCAGACTGCCCAAAAGACCCACAAAATTACCGCCCTATATCCCTTTTATCTAATATATCAAAAATATTCGAAAAAATTGTAAAAAACCAAATCTGGGCCTTCTTAGAACAACATCACATTATAAATTCTAAACAGTATGGTTTCAAAAAAAACACCAGCACCCATGATGCCATTGCGAAAATAACAAACTATATATATACCGCCCTAGACTCAAATGAAAAATGCGTTGGAATATTTATTGACCTTAAAAAAGCATTTGATAGTATATCTCATACTAACTTAATAAAAAAAATCAAATCAATTGGAATAAATGGACTGGTGCTATCCTGGATTATAAGCTTTTTGGAAAATAGACCACAACAAGTAAAAATATTAAATGAACTAAGTGATCCCGAAAGTAGTAACTTCTCAATACCACAAGGCACAGTTCTAGGACCACTTTTGTTCATATTATATGTAAATGATATATTTGAAGTTGCTAAATACGGGCAAATTATCTCATATGCAGATGACACAGTGCTTCTTCTAAAAGCAAACACATGGTTAGAACTGAATAAAAGGGCTAACATAGACATGAATGAATTAAAAACATGGTTTGACAATAACCTACTAACATTAAACTCTAAAAAAACACATTACATACCATTTTTCATAAAAAAAACAAACACGCCGAATGAAATAAACATAAGGATCCATTCTGCACCACACACTCAACAACACCACTGTAACTTATTGTGTACTAATATTGAAATGAAAACTTCAACCAAATATCTAGGAATCACTATTGACCAATGTCTAAAATGGATACCGCATATAACCATTCTTAAAAACAGAGTACGAAAATTGACATATATTTTTAGCTGTTTGAGACACATTCTAAGTAAAGAACTACTGAGAATGACGTACTTCGCACTCTGTCAATCCATAATCCAATATGGTATAATAGGATGGGGTGGCGCCTATAAAACTCACACACAATCTCTTTACATTGCGCAAAAACTAATAATTAAAATAATACTAAAAAAATCATTTCTATATCCATCTGAACTCATATTCAAAGAATTTAAAGTCAGAAAATTAAATACTCTCTTCCTGTATCATTCAACCTTGCAAGTTTACAAAGAGGATATCCTAAACAAATCCATACCCTTCAAAAACACAGTAAATTTTAGGCAAAAATACACGTTACCAATTCCCATTTGTAAAAAAACTTTGGGTCAACAAAACTATAAATACTTAGGAACAAATTTCTTTAATAAATTACCAGAAAATATAAGATCCCTTAAGGACAGTTACAAAAATTTCAAAACACAATTAAAAAAATATACTGAAAACCTTAACTAAAAAAAATAAATAATAATTAAAAAAATATATACATATACACACATATGTTTCTCTTATTCTTAATATATACTAAATAAAAAAAAATCAAAATAACCTAACAAATAATACTTCCTCCCATACACACAAGCATTTGCTTATTATGGGAGTACATTTAAAAAACATATGTATATTTGTATTAAATAATTGTAAGTTTTTTTATTTTTTATATACTTTCATTATATTTATGTATCTATTGTATGTACTGTACCAAAAAAAAATAAAAAATTTTCAATTTCAAAAAAAAAAAAAAAATTTTCAATTTCCTCATTTGAAATAAAAAAATGTTACATTAAATACACATTTAGAAAACATATTGTAAAGGTGAAATGGTATTATAAAATAGACACCAACACTACCTAGCAGCAAAAATCTCCCATTCGACAAGGTCAGCTCTCAGCTTGTTGTTCTGAAACAATAACAAAAAAAAAAAATAACAAAAAAACTATATTGAAAGCTTAGTACCTATATCTATTTTAAGCATTCAAATTGTATATATTTCAGATTTTATGAGAAATATCATTTTCCCGGAGTTATTGGGTGTATAGACGGAACCCACATAGCCATGATTAGATCGAAGGAACATGAAGAGGCATACTTTAACCGAAAAGGTTTCCATTCGATAAATGCTCTCATGGTAAATAAATATTTCGTTTATTGAAATGTATACAGAATAGCTTATCATACAGTCATATAATATATCATACTATTATTCTATAATTTTACTATAGTAAATTTCTTTTATGGATACATAAATGTTTGTTAAAGTTTGCAATTTTTAATTATATTTGTTTTAAAAAATAAATTGTTTAAAAATAATTTTAATATTTCAGAAGACTCAGCATGATGACTCCAATTTTAAATGCGGCACCGTGATCACCAGAGGACCACTATACCAAAATGCAATGCAGAGGCAGAAATTGCATAGAACGCTGCTTTGGTATTTTAAAAGCAAGATGGCGCTGTCTCTTAAAACATTATGTTCTACACTATACGCCAGTAATGGCAGGGAAGATAGCCAATGCATGTGCTGTTCTTCATAATATGGCCATTGAAGCTCATATGCCAGAACCAGAGGATGTGATCATTGAAGATGATTTTAGAGAAGTGGTTAATGTTATCGATCAACACAATGATAACCTTAGGCAAGGACGGATAACTCAACGAGAGCTTGTTGAGACTCTCAATCGCCAAATTTAAATACCCTCTAACCATCTATCCAAGTTCATTCTTTTTTTTAATCCAATTCATTCTTATTTCTTCAATGATAACATTCTCGGCTTTGGCATTTGAGCTTCAATGGCCATATTATGAAGAAAAGCACATGTATTGGCTATCTTCCCTGCCATTACTGGCGTGTAGTGTAGAACACAATGTTTTAGAAGACAGCGCCATCTTGCTTTTAAAATACTGTACATGTTTACTTCCTACACTCACATAAATTATACTATCGAATACTCATACCTACTTGTGTTGTGCCTACTTATGTCTGTCATGCTCTGTTTATTATTTGATGTACTATATACTTGTTATAATGCTCCTGTACAATTTACTTTACATGTAAAAGACATCAAGGCGTAAACAAACAAATAAATAATTAAATAATATCTTAAACTTTCTTTTCAAGCTCTGCTATCAGCGCCTCTCTGAATTTTGCCTCTGTGCGGCCATGCTGGCCAGCAAGGCCGCCCGAACTCTTCCACTTACTCCCATTTGTGCTTGTTGTGAAGGGGCTTCTACCTCTCATTTATGTTTTTCTCCCTCTGGTTTGCATTTTTTCCTCCTCCGCTTTCACAAACCTCTCCATCAAGGCTCTTTTAGTAACTGAAAGTAAAATATTAATAATAATATCATAACACCACGAGAGATGGGAAGGCTGAGAGGGATATTGAAAGAAGGGTAAATGCAGGTAACGCTATTAATGGAGGATTGAATGCCGTTGGCGCTAATAACACAACTGTCAAAAGAAGCGAAGCTAGCAGTCCACAATGGAGTCCGGTACCCACCCTGATGTATGGCAGTGAGGCATGGAAGTGGCAGAGGAATGATAAAGCAGACTGAATGCTGTTGAAACGAGATCCCACCATGTATGATCGTGTGAAAATGTGGAGATCCGCAAAGAATGCAAGGCTGATGGAAGCGTAATGAGTAAGATTAAGAGGGACCCTCAGATGGTTTGGGCATGTAGAGCGAATGAATTAAGAAATTGGTGTAAGAAGAATATGTGACACAAATGTGAATGGTAGAAGAAGTCAGGGACGCTCGAGGAAGACATGGCACGATCAAGTGAATCAAATACTTGAGACGGGCTATGTCAAGAGTAGAATAATAGGAGACTATGTATGAGATGATATATGAATGTGTGCCAAGTTGTTTGGCAGTCTGTCCTCTCTGCCTACGCCTGCGGTGAAACGGCGTGATGGTAAGTTAGTTAGTTTTTTTCATAAAATTATTCCCATTCACCCTAAGAAATTTCATTGTTAGTACTTACAAAGATCTTTCTCGGAGGCCTTTCTTTTGACACCGGACGGTCCAGGCGTTGCGGGCAAAACGTCTGTCGGCACCGGCCCAGGCATCGCGGACGAAGCTTCCTCATCTGACCCAGGTAATTGAGGAAGGACCTCAATTGCAACGTCATCCATCAACGTCTCATAAATTGGTGTCCCATCAATCAAGTCTCGCCCAATAATTAAAACTAACTCCACTCGATGCCGCGATGCCTTCTGTTTGGCATTACCTTTTAGGTCCCGCCAAGTCTGAAACAATTGATAAATGGTCAAACTATTATACAGAAACCAATAAATTAAGATTATTTTGGAAAGGTGTTTGTTTCAGTTTCAATAAAGTATTATTATATTATGTACATACTTGCTGCCATTTTTCGCCTGGTTTCTTTTGCTCCAAACCTGATGGCGTTCAGGGTTTGGGCCAACTCGTCCCACTCCGTCTTGCTGGCTATCCTTCCATCCGGCCCCTCACATCTTCCTGATACCATGGAAGGCATGTCGGCGACCCATGACGCGAGCAACTCCAACTGTTCGCTTGTAGACCTTTTATTCTGTAGAAGAATTATTAATATACATTATTATTATTTATTTAAAACTAAAAATGCAATCAATAAAAACATGCAAATGCGGTTGGTAATAACAGTATCCCGCTGGCGGTGGTAAAACGAAAATTCATATGGTTTGCCAAATACTCGATAATTGTTTTGCCACCGCCAACCGGATACTATAATAATCACGTTTTTTACATAAATAATTCAAATGACACAATTTAAAACCAAGACAAACACAAAATAAACATGAATGTACTAAATAATCATATAACTTACGTTCATTCAGTTCATTGCTAAGCAGACACATAAAAAACAATACGAAACAAACGTCAAAACAACGCTTCTCCCGCGTCACGAAGATGCATTTAGCGAACCATAGACTGTAGGCGCATAGACAATTCACATTATTTCTATATAGAGTGTGAAAGTCAAACATAGTATATTTATGGTCAAACATACCGACGCTCATCGACGCTTTTCTAAACCGATTTGTGTCAACAGAGATACAGAGTGAGATTTTCAGTCCAATGTGATAAGACTCAGAAACCGTCGACTGTGAAACCGAAACTTATTGGTTTGTCTGAGTAAGTTAGAGAGTAGGCCCCCAGCACATAGAGTTACACAAACATATCGAGGTCCTGTTCGGAAGATTGCTTCCGTTGAAGGAGACTATACTGTCAAACGAGTACCAAACTTGTGTTTCACTTAATTTTGGAGACACTGAAATTATTTTAATTTCAGTCTATTTCAAACATTGTAATCCAGTTGAACCTCATATCTTGAGCCTGACGCATGCACTAAACTTAAAGGATGTAACATAGTTATTGGAGGTGACTTTAATGCTCGCTCACCGATGTGGTTTGACAATTTTGAACAACGGACGGAACGTTCAGACGCCGTCGAAGACCTTATTGCGACGCAAGGTCTTTCTTTAATAAATGAATCTGGTAGTATTTTTACTTTCAGTAACACACATGGTGAGAGAAATATTGATTTAACTCTTTGCTCTGGATCGATTGCGGCCAAGATTTCTAAATGGAAGGTCCACGAATGTGCTATTAATTTGGATCACAGATTAATAACTTATATGGTGGGTGTCAAGAAGACCGACTGACCGACTGATGTCAAAGCTTATCGACCATCACACTTCTTCCTGTATTGGGGAAAATATTGAGAAAAAATTATTCAAAATCGTCTACGAGAAACATTAACACCATCATATGTACATTAATATGGATTCGTCCCAGGTCAGTCCACGGAGCACGCCCTTATGTCTGCGCTTGGCTGGGTGAAGGTCTGCACAAAGAGGTACGTAATCAGTATCTTCTTAGATATAACTGGTGCCTTCGATAATGCATGGTGGGAGATGATTTTAACTAAATTAAAGATTCGTAATTGTCCAAGAAAACTTTTTCAAATATCTTGCGATTATTTTAAAGATAGAAAAATTATAATTTATTTTGGTGATTGCATCATTGAAAGAGATGTGGACATGGGTTGTCCCCAAGGTTCTCCCCTTGCACCGGTTTTCTGGAATATTTTATTCGATGACTCCTCCAGGTTACCCTAACCTGAAGGCACTATTGCGATTGATTACGCAGACGTCAAATTTTATTTGGTCTCTGAGGACAGTAGAAAAGAAGTTGAAAATAAAGCTGAAGAAGGTTTGAAAATGATTCTTAACTGAGGAAAGGAAAACAGACTGACTTTTGCTCCCCATAAGACCGTGGGTCTCCTTATGAAAGGCTCCCTCAGTAGAGGTAGAAACCCTTTCATAAAAATGGGAGATACTGCAATCTGTTTTGTAGAGAGTACTAAATATTTAGGCGTTACATTAGACAGATCATCCTCGTTCTTGACTCACGTTAAAAGCGTTTCTAGTAAGGCCCAGGCTCTCTTCTTAAAACTGAGAAGAATCTCAACTGCTGAATGGGGTTTACGTTTCCCTGCGCTCCGTCTATTATACAGAAACGTATATGTGGCACAAGTTTCATACGGTGCCTGTGTATGGGAACATCGACTGGGTAATTCACTTATTCATTCAGCGCTTAAGAGGGGCCAGCGAATCTCCTTACTGGCGCTTTCAGGTCACTACAGAACAGTATCATCGGATGCTTTGCCAATTTTGGCCGGCATTTTGCCAATTGATTTAGAAATTAGGGAAGTTTTGACAAAGAAGTGTCTGAAAAGAGGAAGACCTCTAAACCACCTTGGTATTGAATTAATACCTCGTGGAGCAGTGCCTCTCCCTGAACTTCCTGAACTATAAAAACGCTGAGTGAATGGCAGATGAGATGGGATAGATCGAATATGGAAAGATGGACCTTCTCCTTCTTTCCATCAGTTAAAATCAGAATGGAAGGGGCATATCTTTTAATGGACCACCATATCACCCAATTGCATTCTGGGCATGGGGAGTTTAGAGGAAGACTTCACAGACTGGCTCTATCATCCCATCCCAATTGTGCTTGTGGTGTTACCGACCAAACAGCCGAGCACATTTTGTGGCACTGTGAGATTTTGATGGATGCTCGAGACGAAATGATTGATGGTTTACAAGTTATTACGAGACCTGCTTGGAATACAGATCTCGTCTCGAATAAGGTGAATTTTGGGTGCCTGAGGAAATTCACGAAAATCTGGGTTGAGAGATGGCCTGTTCTTAGAGTCGCTGAGTAGCTGTAAAATAACTTAGGTACCAGGTGTATTTTGCTTCTAAATTCAGGGACACTCTTCATTATTCCTTTACATTTACCGCTTGGATTTATTTTTTATGATTTATGTGTTTTGTGTTTCTGTAATACGTTATTTCTTTTATTTTATTATATATTATAAGTTATATGTCACATTTTACATTTGCGTTATCTTATTTTGTTCGATATATTTTTTTTAAATGTATATAATTGCTTTGCGATTTGCTTTGTTTATATTTACTATACTACCTATTAATTTATGCCATGTTCCTTGTTTTGTTTTGTTTGTCTTTATCTATTTCAATGTTTTTTTGGATGAACTGAACTGCAATTTTTTTTTCCCTTTCCCCGTATGGGGGTGTGCTGGACCTCGTCCCTGCTTCATCTTTAGTTACATTATTAATTTTGCAGATCCTTCTCAAATCTATCTGCGCCTCCCCCAATGACATGTGCAGGCTTGAGGTTTGATCAGACGACCTTGACTGTCCTTTGTCCTGCCTCTGACTACCCAACGCTGAATCTTTTTTTAGTCTTCGGGTATTTTACCCCAAATATTCGGTTAAAATTCTTTGAGGCTTCACTGAGTGGTTGGCTAAGGGACACAGAAGCTAAGTGTAGTTTATGGTCAGACCGAAAGCCATTCACAGTTTTTGTCGAAAGCCATTCACAATTGATTTAAGATTTATTGTATTTTTTATGTTCTCTATTTTATACAGGTGCTTGCAGGTTTTTTACAGATGCAATGCCGCGTCATGGAGTCTCATGAATGAGTTTTTCTTTTGCCCTGTTTAATTTATTTCTGTCTTACTTACCTATTTTCTTGCATTTTGTTTTTCCTGTTAAGCACTTGCATACTGCTTACTAATAACGTATGCATGGACACTGGAGGTCTAGATTCGTTCAAAATAAATAAATTTAGCTTCCTTTAATCAAAAAATTAGAATCTTGCGAGAGCCTTGAAGGATTAACCATCAGCTACTTATACCAGGGCGGGTAAGAGGTGGATTACCTCCACTGCACTTCGAATAAGAGAATGTTTTTCTTCGCAATATACGTAACATTTGATGAATCCAGTTAAAATTTTACATTGTGAATACAAAACTGGTTTAAATTAAATCTGTATGCGGCGCATTAAAACTACACTCAGAACATGAAAATGGTTTCTCTTTGATTCTGGCAGCACAAACATAGCCTGCAACTAGAATTTTATAACTGCACTTCGAATATACCACGGACTACGATTCAAAAATTTTCTTTCACTCATTTGCCTTGGATGTATATACTTTTATATTTTTAATTTATTTTTCTTTTGTTATTTTCATTTAAAAGTTTACAGCTTTACTGTTTGCAGCTCTGCAGTATTGTCAACATTTTTAGTCTACAATCTACATGTACATTATATTTATATTTTTTTTCTTCCCCTTCTATATTGTAATGCTATTTCACCAAAACTTTCACATTTTGGAAGATTGCGGCTATATATATATTTACTCTTCGTTTTGCAGCTCTGCGGTTTAATTTATAATTTCATTTTTACAATTTTTCATGTTTAGTATACTTTGCCTTTTTTTACAGCATCTACTTACTGTTACCGTTAAGCTATATTCATATTGCTCTGTATTATTATTCATGAGCGCCATGGGGGTCTCCAACATCAACTTATTTAGCATCAATGATTGATGTATTATTATTTTGTCTTCATTTGTTTTATTTTTTGTTCTTCTTTTTTCCCTATGTTATATAGTTTATTTGGAGGTTGAACTGAATTCCGTTAGCTATTTTGTTTTGTCCCTTTCCCCAATAAAGGGGTTGGACTTTGGGCCTTGTCCCTATTTTACTTGTTTGGGCCGGCCTGTTGGACTTGGTGGGCTCCACCCGGCGTCCGCGCCACCCCCCCTGACATGAAAGGGTTGGGGGAAAGACTGAGCGGCGTCCGAAGGTTGTCCGTCCCGCCTCCGGCTACCCGACGCTTTCCTCCCTAGGGTCTTCTGAATGGTCGTCCAATTACGTCGTCTAGGCACCACCGGCTAGCTGGCTAAAGGACGACTCCTTTGGATGTCGTAACGTTGGACACACGACCTTCTTCATTCTCACGGGGACTGCCGGTCGCCGGTTGGTTACTTTCACCATTTCTGTTTCAATTTTGTATATCTACACTTATTTCATTGCTTTTTTTTCTTTTCCATATACAGACGCCTGCAGCTCTGGAGTGTGTGGTCTCCCTCCGTTCATCAGCAACAGCATGCATAACTCATGATGGTTGCTGAAATATTATTTTTTTGTTTTCCATATCGTATTTCTTATGTACCACTAACACCTGTAGTATTAGTATACTGACCATTACAGTACAGTCTGTAGGCGATCCTACATTTCCGCCACCTAACAAAGTATGTAGGGACATTGAAGGTCTAGATTCGTTCATTAAATAGTAGAGCCGTTCATTAAAAAAAATTAGATTCTTGCGAGAGCTCCGAAGGGGCGACCATAAGTCGCCTATACCGGGGCGGGACAGTGGTGGGTACTTCAATGCACTTCGAATAGGTCTCGTACGCCGCCTCTGTATGGGAGCACCGGCTAGATGCATTGATCCACTTGGCCCTCAAGCGGGGCCAACAGACTCCCCTGTTGGCGCTCTCGGGCGCATATAAGACTGTGGCTAACGGTGCATTGCCGGTTCTGGCCGGTACACTGCCGATTGACTTGGAAATTAGGGAAGTTTTGACAAAAAAGGCATTGACGAGAGGTAGGGTTGCTGTCCACCTGGGAGTCGAACTGGCACCAGGCGGAGTGGTATCCCTCCTTGGCTTATTGAAAGCTATGCGAGATAGAACGCTGAGTGTATGGGAAGAGCGATGGGATAGGTCGACGAAGGGTAGATTGACTTTCTCTTTCTTCCCCCCAGTTAAAAGCAGAATGGAAGGGGCGCACATAAAACTGGATCACTACATGACGCAATTGGTGTCCGGTCATGGGGAGTTCAGGGGACGACTACATAGTCTGGCACTGTCTCCTCATCCGAACTGCGCATGTGGTGACGCTAACCAGATAGCCGAGCACATTCTGTGGCACTGCGAGTTTATGAAGGATGCCAGAGAGGAAACGTTGGATGGTTTGAGACGGATTACAAGACCGGCATGGAATGCTGATCTGGTGTCGAACAGAGATAATTTTGAATGCTTTAAAAAGTTTGTAAAGTCGTGGGTGGAGAGATGGCCTGTGCTTAGAGTTGCTGACTTAGATTATAATCATCTTTGTTTCAGGTGCCAAACGTATTGCTCTTGTCTCACCATGGTTACTCCTCCATCTCAATTTTATTATTGCCTATGCTCGATTGCTTTATACTTCTGTTATACTCTTGTTTTTACTTTTCTTGTTTGGTGGTATGACTACACCGTATTTATTATTCTGTTTTTATTTATAACTACTATTATAAATTATTATTTTTTGCTCTTTACTGCTGCGTAATCTTAATATATTTTTTTTTTCTTTTTCTTTGTTTTGTTGCGTCAATTTGTTGTTGATCATTTTACCTGTCTCACTTGGTTTAATTATGTTACTAACATCTTGAGTTGTGACTAGGTTGCTGTACTGAACTCCATTGTACTGTATTGTCCAACTCCCCACCATGGGGGCGGATAGACCCGGTCCCTGCATCCAATCAGGTGGCAGAATTCTGGTAGGGCCGTCCCACTATCGCCCGTGCCTTAAACTTAACCACAGATGAACGGAAATGGTTAAAATATAAATAAAGATAGTGGAAGTTTATTTATCTACTATAGACAATATTATAAAAATATAGGAATGCGGGACGCTTTAGGCGATTCGCGGGACTATTTTGTCAAATATTTCAATGCGGGACGGTTGGCCGCCTTATAAATGTTATAAGTTCACATTTTGAGAAAAAAAAAGTTTTATTTAAATTTTATAACTTTAAGACAGAGGTTGTCTATTTTGTTAAAATTTTACTACGTATACTTTTATAAAAATGTCATTAAACGATTGTTTTAGGTATATGAAGTTGTTTTATTTTACCCAAAATCTCGTAAACAAAATAGTTTTTAATCAAGTTATTGCAATATGTTACTAAATTTCTTTTAAATATTGACATCAAAGCCAGTTTTTAATTCGGGTCTCCTAGACCCCACCCTACTATCTATCGTTGTTACATATTTTAACTGTACTGACGCCGGGTTAAAGAAGGAAGGCTGTATTTAAAATATATTTCAACGCTCATTAATTTTGAATTCTAAGTATCGAAAATGCAACAAAGAAAACAGCACTTTTTATGATTGAATTTGGTTCTCTGTAATATGAAGGTATTCTAAGAAGCACAACTTTAAGATAAATCGGTATTTACGCGTCGAAATTTAAAGCAAATTATTTTTTTTAAATGGTTCATTATATCCGGCTAGAAGTGATCAAAAAACGGAATATGTTAGAAAACATTCTTAGAAGGCAGATAGAAGGGAAATGGGAAGCGAAAAAACTCTTTGTAGGCTGACTTGATGTAGCAGGCTGAATCGTTGTGTCCATGTAATAATTCACATTCCAATAAATGTTCCAAACTGTGCACAATTGTTTGGTCCCCAACAGTTAGAATTTTAAGAATTTTAATAAACTTCTAATTTAGCATTTGATACGAATAATAGGCACTGGTAATACACTGCTTGCTTGTTTGGAAGTTGTCACCGCATGATTTTTAGCGTTATTCGTAGGTCGGAGGAAGTATGTAGGTAGGTAGGGGTGTATGTATGAAATATGAGGGAGCGGGCCGTATCGGCAGAGACGGGAGATAAATGAAAAGCGTCAGTCGATGTAGTGAGTCAGTCTTTATTATGGCTACGTAGCGGAGGTCAGTGAAGCGGTAACAAGATGAATGCAGGGTGCCGTAGACGAGATGCTGCAGGCGCTCGGAGGAGATGGAGATGGTGTGGTGAAGGTCAGCGAGTTGCTCAACACCTTGGCGGTGGAGATAACCTATCTTCCAGGCCGTTGCTCGACGCTTTGAGTCGCGGAGATGAACGGTGAGTGGCTCGGTGAGCTGAGCCACCAGCAGGTAGTCCTGGCGAGGCGGAGCGTGTTTCCATGGCAGCGAAGCACGCTGGGGCTTCGGGGTGCCATGAAATGGTGAGCTGATCTCTTGGCTGAAGGTGGCGTCAAACCTTATGCGGTGGTCGCGGGATGTAGCTGTTCTCAGGAGCTGAAGACACGATGGGCCTTGTAGCTGAGACGTGAAGGAGTCCTCGCGGAAGCTGCCCTGGATGTGTAGAGATGCCATGCAGGAGCACTTGTGCGGAGATCGTTACATGCTGAGATGTTGACCGACTGGTGGTCTGATACTGACTGTTAGTGTGAGACTGACTGAGCGAGCGCCGAGTTTAGTCGCTTTATATATACCAGCGCGACCGGTGGAGTATTTTTGTGGAGCAGGTAAGTAGCTTGCCGGTATCGCGCGAATATTAGATATTTCTCGTACCTTCTTTTGATGGCGAAGTTGATAATGATGTGTCGCCACAAATATGTAGGAAAGGCAACAGGATAGAAATATTCCCAAACAGAGTGAGTGAGTGATTGTGTGAGTGAGTGAGAGAATAAGTGAGAGGGTGAGTGAGTGAGTGAGTGGGTGAGTAAGTGAATCGTCCGAAACCTTGCGGAAGGAAACCGCTGGCAAGAGCTAGTATTTTATAAATCCTACGAATAAGTGATAATCGACAAGAGATGGGTGAATTCATTGTATGTGCCCACAGTTAATTTTTCCACCAGAAAACAACCAACTTTATTTTCGACGCCACCTAGTGAGAGATTTAGTACTAACAATACTCCACTCACAAAAATAAAGTTGGTTGTTTTCTGGTGGAAACATCTAATAAACAGTAATTGTTGAATGAAACACTAGTATATGTTTAATTATTTGACGGGTATTAGATAAGCCGCTATAGCTTAGTGGTCAGAGCCTTTGACCGGCAATCAGAAGGGCACGGGTTCAAGTCCCGTTTGCGTCATGTATCTTTTCACGGAAGATTTTTCAATGTAGATGAGTGTTTCAGGCTCATAATTATTGCTTATAATAATTGTTACCCTATGTGCTAAGCATAAAATACTTGTCTTAAACGTTAGTTTATCAATTAAAAATTATAATCTATATTTAACAAGAAAAAAGTATTTAACTAAAAAAAGGTATACATAATTTGTCTCGATGCCACCTAGCGAGAGATTTTGTACTAACAATACCTCCCTCACAAAATAAAGTTGGTTGTTTTCAGATGGAAAAATGTAAAAAACAGAAAATGTTGAATGGAACCCTAGTATATATTGAATTATTTGGCGGGTATTAGATAAGCCGCCATAGCTCAGTGCTCAGAGCACCTGACTGGCTATCAGAAGGGCACGGGTTCAAGTCCCGTTGGCGTCATGTATCTTTTCTCGGAAGATTTTTCTAAGCAGGAGGTAGCGCAACACGGCATAAGACCCCAAAAACTAATAACAAAAATATTTTTGGCCGTGAAAATCTAAAATCGTATCTTGTCATAACATGAATAAATGCAACCGGAACACGAAAAAGGTTTTTCTCCACTGTGCGTTAACTTGTGTCTCGTCAAGCTACTTTTTCGAGAACATGAATAACTGCAATCGGAACACGAAAAAGGTTTTTCTTCACTGTGAGTCAATATGTGTGACTTTATATTTCCCCTAATAGAACATGAATTACTGCAATCGGAACACGATACGGGTTTTTCTCCACAGTGAATCAATATGTGTGGCTTTAAATTTCCCAACGAGAACATGAATAACTGCAATCGAAACACGAAAAAGGTTTTTCTCCGTTGTGAGTCAGGAAGTGTGTCCTTAGAGTTTCTTTCTGAGAACATGAATAACTGCAATAAGAACACGAAAAATGTTTTTCTTTGCTGTGTTTTAGCATGTGTTTCCTTAAATTTCCCCTTTCAAAACGTGAATGGCTGCAGTCGGAACATGTAAAAGATTTTTCAGCGCTGTTAGTCCTTATGTGTATCATCAAATGGACTTTGCTAGTAGATGCAAAACTGCAGTCGGGACATGAAAAAGGTTTTTCAAGAATGTGAGTCAGCATGTAGGAATGTCTTAAGAAAATCCCCTATAAGAACATGAATAACTGCAATCGGAACACGAAAAAAGTTTTTATCTACTGTGAGTGAGCTTATGTCTCGTCAAGCTACTCTTGTCATTACATGAATAACTGCAATCGGAACAAGAAAAAGGTTTTTCTCTACTGTGAGATAGCTTGTGTCTCGTCAAGCCACTCTTGTCATAACATGAATAACTGCAATTGGAACACGAAAAAGGTTTTTCTCCACAGTGCGTTAATTTGTGTTTCGTCAAACTAATCTTGTGAGAACATAAAAAACTGCAATCGGAACACGAAAAAGGTTTTTCTCCACTGTGAGTCAACAAGTGGTTCTTTAAATCTCTCTTTCTACAAGATGAATAACTGCAATCGGAACACAAAAAAGGTTTTTCTTCGCTGTGAGTTAGCTTGTGTCTCGTCAAGCTACTTTTGTCATAACATGAATAACTGCAATCGGAACACGAAAAAGGTTTTTCTCCACTGTGCGTTATCTTGTGTCTCGTCAAGTTACTCTTTTTATTACATGAATAACTGCAATCGGAACACGAAAAAGGTTTTTCTCCACTGTGCATTAGCTTGTGTCTCGTCAAACTACTCTTGTAAGAACATAAATAACTGCAATCGGAACACGATAAAGAATTTTTTCTACTGTGAGTTAGCTTGTGTCTCGTCAAGCCACTCTTGTCATGACATGAATAACTGCAATCGGAACACGAAAAAGGTTTTTCTCTATTGTGAGTCAACAAGTGGTTCTTTAAATTTCTCCTACTAGAACATGAATAACTGCAATCGGAACACAAAAAAGGTTTTTCTCCGCTGTGAGTTAGCTTGTGTTTCGTCAAGTTACTCTTGTCATAACATGAATAACTGCAATCGGAACACGAAAAACGTTTTTCTTCACTGTGTTTCATTATGTGCTTCCTCAAATTTTTCCTTGCAAAACATGAATAGCTGCAGTCGGAACATGAAAAACGTTTTTCTTTACTGTGAGTTAGCTTGTGTCTCATCAAGTTACTCTTATCATAACATGAATAACTGCAATCAGAACATGAAAAAGGCTTTTCACCACTGTGAGTCCGCATGTGTATCGTCAAATGACTGTTGCTGGTAGATGCGTAACTGCAATCGGAACACGAAAAAGGTTTTTTTCCACTGTGAGTTAGCATGTGTTTCCTCAAATAACCCCTCTGAAAACAAGAATAACTGCAATCGGAACACGAAAATGGTTTTTCTTTACATGGAAAAGGTTTTTCTCCACCGTGAGAAATCATGTGTCTTGTCAAACTACGCTTGTTAGAACTTGAATAACGGCAGTCGGAACATGAAAAAGGTTTTTCACCACCGAGAGTCTGCATGTTCGTCGTCATATGACCGTTGCTAGTAGATGCATAAATGCGATCGGGACTTTGTGTCAAATCCGTCAACGAGTCTGAAAAATAATACAATAAAGATATAATTGACTGTTAAATTAACAAAAAAGTTGAAAATGAAAGCACGATTCGTTATTTACCTGTTATCTGGGTACATCTTTGAAAGCGTTTTAGGCATTCCTTTTTAATATCCGTCAGCTCTATGTCAATTTCTAGATCCGGAATTCCCCTTTCGTCGCCTACTAAGGGTCCTGGTTCTACCTTGAGGCTAACAGTCTCCAACTTAAGGCTACCTAAGAAAAACAAATAACAATACGTACATGTCTTTTCCGAGGAAGTACTACAAAAAAAACTTCTCTTGATATTTAAAAAGAGGTAAGTAAAAATATATTTACCAAAGACACACAAGAGAGATTTAATGGACAACTATATTATGTCCTGTCTGAGCAACAATTCAAAACAAAAAAGGTTTCCCAGCGTAAATTTTTTTATTTCTCTTTGTAAACATATGCAATACTGCAATAAAACAATGCAACTTACTGGTTTTTTTAATACTCTCCGCGTACTGTAGACATTCCTTCTTTACTTCTGGGAAGTCAAAATCCATATCCGCATACGGCATTTCACCTTCACCTTCTTCCTGGGACCCTGGTTCCGTCTTGATGGAAACACTCTCTGGGCTTAGTAGATTCATGCCAATACCATGGAAGAGTTATGTAATAAGTTCAAGCCCAAAAATATAACTAAAACTGAAAGAAACAGAACGTTTTATTAACAAAGCGACATGAATTTTTTGAAAGGGTATTAAATATTTTGTTGCGTTTTGACCATTCATTAAAAAAAATGATGCATATGCATAAAAAATATTTGGAAATTATTGGTAAAAAATATGAATAAAACTTTGAGATAAAATAATTGAAAACGGATACCGAATCGTCATCATTAGTTAGATAACAGTAACCAGGCCATGTCTTCCTTTATATCCCTTATATCTCTATACATGTTACAAAATAATTTGAGAAATCTTTTTGAATGTGCTCTATTAACAAACTAGCATTGAACATAAATAAATGTCAGATCATTCCTTTTTACAGAACGAATAATCCAATATTATTTCAATATGCATTAAATCAGGGGTGGGGGGTCTTTTAGTGCGACCTGCTGAAGGAACCACAAGAAAATTACACAGAACCGTATAATTTCTTTACGGTGTTTCAGATCCATTTTTAAGTTATTACAAAATCGTTACTAGCAAGTAGTTAAGATACAAATTGAAAAGTGATAAAAACTTTCATTTTACTTTTATTTTAATTTGTTATGGTGAAACAACAATGAAATTCCATCCAAACTTTTAATTTTCTTGTACGGGAGAGTCCCGATATTTCAGGATTGGTGGCACCTTTATTCGGAGGGGAATCTTAGGCAGTCTGTCATAAATATTATTTTCCCGTCATCGTTGCGGAAGTAAAGCGGAAAGTAAATCAATAAAATCCTAATAAGACAACTACGAAGAAAATAAAAGTTGAAGCTGAGTAAAACATAAAATCATTTGAAACTAAATTAGGGCTGTGGAAAGCAACTCGAAATGCATAACACGACGCATTTACCAATGCTGCAAGGACAAAAGCCTTCTACATCGTTTGAATACGCTGGTGAGTGCGCGAAATTAAGTGAGGCATTAAATGAACGATTTAAGGATTTGAAAAGAGAGCAAACGGATTGAACATATTTGCTCAACCGTTCAACGTTAAACCATAGAATGTGCTTGATAATCTGTAACATGAAATTATTGAATTAAAAAGCGATGAAGAACTCAAAGCTAGATATAACAATATCCCCAAATAAAGTCAAGAATCACGGGTAATATTAAGTCAAGCACGTCCCTTAACATTTTGTATATAATGCAAACATAAATGCCATAATAATTGTCACACTTCTGGCATAAAAAAATCATTACATGTAATTTAATGTAATTAGTTAAATTAATATAAAATTATATTGCGGACAAAAAATATGCTACAAAATGTAGAAAAACTATTCATGTAGTCAGAGTATAATTTAATTTAAGCTGGTTGACTAAAACGTAAAAAAATGAAAAAAACAGTTTTTTGTTCAAAATACAATGAAAAAACTCCATGTGTGGCTTCGTTTGCTTACGCATTTCGTAGAAAACCGTTCTCGTTTTTGAAGTGCAATTATAAAATTTTAGTTGCTTTTATGCTGCCAGAATTAGAAAAAAGCCATTTTCATGTACTTATTAAAATGGCTACACTCAGTAGTTTTAAGTCTCCGCGTACAGATTCACCCTATAACTGAAACCAGTTCTGTGTTTAAAATGCAACGAAAAAATTCCAGGTGGGGTTTAATTTTTCCACGCATTCCTCGCGTTAGAAGCGCATTCATAAAACTCTAGTTGCGTACTGTGTGCTGCCAGAATTGGAGGAAAGCCATTTGCATGTTTTGAGTGGAGTTTTAATTCCCCGCGTACCAACTCGCTCATAATAAAAACCAGTTCTGTGTATAGAATTCAGCGAAAACATTCCAGGTGGGGTTTTATCTCGCTAACGAGTTTCGTAAGAATCCATTCTCGTGTGTGAAGTGCAGTTATAAATTTGTAGTTGCATATGTGCTGCCAGTATTGGAGGAAAGCAATTTCACGTTCTGAGTGTAGTTTTAATTTCCCGCGTACAGATTCAACATGTAATTAAAACCAGTTCTGTGTTAAGAATGCAAAGAAAACGCATCAGGTGTGAATTTATTTGCTGACGCATTTCTTACGTGGGAAGTGCCTTTATAAAATTCTAGTTTCATAGTTTATGCTGCCAGAATTAGAGGAAAGCCATTTTCATGTTCTGAGCGTAGTTTTAATTTGATCTAAATTGAAACTTGCTCCGTCTTCGGAATGTAACGAAAAATTTCAATTGTGGTTTCATCTGCTGATGTTTTTTGACGGAAACCATTCTAATGATCAAAGTGCAGGTATAAAATTCTGGTTGATGACTTTGTAAAACCATTTGCATATTCTGAGTGTAGCTATAATTAAAGAGTGTCGGCAGTAACGTAACCATTTTTTAATTACTTTTAGTATAACCGTTATTTGGTTTGAATGTGCGCCCCCCGAGACGGAAATCGGATAATTAAATTATTGATCTAGGTATATGTATGTTTGATAGCAAACTAACCTTTGTTTGCCATATCGATAATATTATATATGTGTTGAATCTCTTGGATTTGTTTTGAGAGCTGCAAAAGACTTAATTAATTAAGCACATTTATAATATTATATAAAACCCTTGTCAGATGCCAACTAGAGTAAAACTCTACGTAATGGTCTCCATTTTACAATATTTATTCCAACGGCATTGAAAAGATTTAACATACGTTTATAATTTATAAATAACATATTCCTGTACTAAATATTGATTATAATTACCTACTGGATAAAATATTAAAACTATTAAGACTTTAAGAAAGAAGAATTACTATAGATTAAATATTATTACATAAAATACTGCATTACAAAATTGACTGTCTACTGCAATTAATCAACATTTTATTCCCAAAAGATCTTGCCGACATTAACTACCCTTTTACTTTAACAACACCAGGACACTCTCTTACCGAAATTCCTCGATTACGAGACTTCACAATTTCGGAAATAAATATTCTGCTTTAGGAGATATATATTGCTTTAGAAGATGAACATGTTTTTCACCTTAAGAATAACCAGTATAAAAATTATTTAATTCAAATTATTTTATACATCTAGACAAAAATAGTCGTGGATAATTTTTGCAATTTTGTTTAAATTGCATTTTCTTTTTTATGTTAGACTTTTTATCATTTTTACCAATGTATTTCATATCATATTATTTGCTTTTGTTGTTACTTTTTTTTCATTGTATTATATTTTCATTATTTTCGATATTTGTTTTTGGGGTGTTATGCTGTGTTGCGCTTCCTCCTTCGGTAGATGTATACCGGATCTGCCCTGATGATGGACACTGCAACGCTGTCCGAAACGTTTGCTAAAGAAGGAGGTAGCGCAACACGGCATAACACCCCATAAACAAATATTGAAAATACTTTTGGCCGTGAAAATCTAAAAACGTTTATATTTTCAGTATTGTTTTAGTTTTAAAGTAACTATTAAAAAGTACAGTATTACATAAAATGTAAAAGTGTTAAATAAATAAAGTGATCGTCGTACATTTGATCCGCCATTCCGCATAAGACAAAATATCGGTATACCCAGGTAAACCATATTTCTATAATTAGTGATTATTTTAATCAACACACTTGAAACACACAACCATAAAACGGTTCTCAAACCAGACTTAAAAAAAATGGTTTCTCTAACTTAGGTGTACCAATTGGCGTAAGTTAAGCTAGATGGCATTATCGACGATATTTTTTTTTAAACACTTTGTGTATTTTCATGAATTCGGGATAAATAAAAGGACATGTATTTTGGTAACGAATGTCGCACGGTTTTTTGTCATTTTTATTCGACATCTGTCACCTGTAATCTTTTACGCACAGTTGATGTTTGGAAATGTTGCATATTTATTTAATTTTGTATATAAAATAATAAAAAAATACTAAAATACGGGAATAAATTCGGTGTTTGGGCTAAATTCCTAAAAAATAAAACTAGTTATTTTTATACTAATTTGGGGTCGGGGAATCCGAATCTGAAAGAATTAGGCGGCGGCAAGCAATATTAACTGAGTTACACGATAAGTTTTAAGATTTTCACGGCCAAAAGCATTTTCGTTATTTGTTTTTGGGGTGTTATGCCGTGTTGCGCTACCTCCTTCCTTAGCCAACGTTTCGGACATCGTTGCAGTGTCCATCATCAGGATGGATGCAGTGTCCATCATCAGGATGTGACACATCTACCGGATCTGCCGGATCTGCCCTGATGATGGACACTGCAACGATGTCCGAAACGTTGGCTAAAGAAGGAGGTAGCGCAACACGGCATAACACCCCAAAAACAAATAACGAAAATGAGTTACACGACTTTAAAATTTTTTATACACAAACAGGAAAATAGCCATTTTGGAAGCATTTTGATTCCTAGAAAATCAAACTAGTTATTTTTATACTAACTATGGGCCGGGGAATCCGAATCTGAAAGAATTAGGCGGCGGCAAGCAATATTAACTGACTTACACGACTTTAAAATTTTCTATACACACACGCATGAAAATAATCATTTCGGAGTATTTTGACACACTTAGTACAAAGATCATAGAAAAACAAGAAATATACAAAAACATGTGCCGGCAGTGTTACCAGCTCTCAAAAATATTTATCCCTATATCAATATGAAAATAGATAACAGCAGAAAAAACAGCAGAAAAACATACCTTATAAATCGACCAAGTCTTCTTCGTCCGTCGTATCCTTGTCAAACTCGCTTGTCTCGAAGGGTTCCTGTCGGATACGCGGATCATATAAGAGTCCAGCTAAGCGGTAAAAGTAACATGGTTTGTGCCCCTTTATACCGCCTGCTCGCGTCCCTAACCTAACGCTAAGTTTGTGTAACATGGTTTGTGCCCCTTTATACCGCCTGCTCGCGTCACGGCAAAAAAACATCCCTGTTTTCAAGTAGTTTAGCGGCTACGCTAGGTTTGTGTAACATGGTTTGTGCCCCTTTATACCGCCTGCTCGCGTCACGGCAAAAAAACATCCCTGTTTTCGAGTAGTTTAGCGGCTACGCTAGGTTTGTGTAACATGGTTTGTGCCCCTTTATACCGCCTGCTCGCGTCACGGCAAAAAAACATCCCTGTTTTCGAGTAGTTTAGCGGCTACGCTAGGTTTGTGTAACATGGTTTGTGCCCCTTTATACCGCCTGCTCGCGTCACGGCAAAAAAACATCCCTGCTTTCGAGTAGTTTAGCGGCTACGCGAGGTTTGTGTAACATGGTTTGTGCCCCTTTATACCGCCTGCTCGCGTCACGGCAAAAAAACATCCCTGTTTTCAAGTAGTTTAGCAGCTACGCCGGGTTTATGTAACATGGTTTGTGATACAAAAATGAGTAAAATTTATAAAAAATAAGTACTTAAAATATAAACATGTTATTTTACGTTATTAATATTACTGCTTAATGGCAACACTTAATTTTGTGTGGTAAAAACATCTATGTTATCTTGTTTTTCTATGATCTTTGTACTACGTGTGTCAAAATACTTCCGAAATGATTATTTTCATGTGTGTGTGTATAGAAAATTTTAAAGTCGTTTAATTCAGTTAATATTGCTTGCCGCCGCCTAATTCTTTCAGATTCGGATTCCCCGGCCCATAGTTAGTATAAAAATAACTAGTTTGATTTTCTAGGAATCAAAATGCTTCCAAAATGGCTATTTTCCTGTATGTGTATAAAAAATTTTAAAGTCGTGTAACTCAGTTAATATTGCTTGCCGCCGCCTAATTCTTTCAGATTCGGATTCCCCGACCCCAAATTAGTATAAAAATAACTAGTTTTATTTTTTAGGAATTTAGCCCAAACACCGAACTTTAGCCAAAATACGTAATACACGAGAACTTTACAGACGCACTATTAAAATAAGTCAGGTACATCTCATACTTCGTACATATAACTGGTAATTTTATATTATTGTGAAAACAAGTTTATGGGTACGAGTGGTTAACTCATAAAATAAAGAATGTCTGTGAGTGGTAACCTCACACTGTACAATATTTATATTCTTTGGATAGAGAAAGGGTTGTGCCAGCTAACCTTTGATATCTGCGGTAGGTAGTTTGTGCTGCCGTGAATCAGGCAGAGAATTTCCCCAAGGCATACGGCATAGGTACAAAACCTTTGTCGGAATTGCAAAAAGTTAAACAAAACTTCGATTAGATAACGACGAAACATCTAAATCTCGCAAATGACAGTGACAGACGCTTTCATGATTGTGATCTATGGTTATGTTCAAGGTGTTGCTATTTTTCGACGAGTACGGTTGTTCCAAAATATTATTTCTTATCTAATGGCAACACAGGCCAGGCATTCAATCTGCAGAATAATTAAGGCTCTAGCATTCTAAATATATTTATATATAAGTATATACCTATATAAAGATAAATATATAATTTTTTTAAATTTGAATAATTTCCAATGAAATTTTCGTAAATTACCTTATTTTACAAGTATTGACTATTGTGTTCGTCGACCGACGAAGAATAACGAATTTATTAATTGATAATTATCAATTAAAATTAGTCTGATAAGGGATATTAAAAGTTTCAGTGTCAGGACTGTTTGTATTCAGCGTTTAATTTTATCAATTGTGCACTGACTCTAGCAAAACAAATTGTAATATAAATAAGTGTACTCGCATGATAACACATTCCTCTGTTGAATTCATAGACAATTGACGTAATATTGGTGACATCTAGATCTAGGCTTTCTACCTGTAAAAAGATTATGTTCCAAGCAGTGCTAAGCTCGTCATTCCAGCCAAGCCGAGTTTATAGACAACTGTTTTTATACAGGGATTATCTGTTGTTGTATTGCTTAAAATATAATTATTAACATCTTTATTATTGGTACTGCATCCTAACAACTCTACCCGTCGAAATCGTAATTAGGTAGGAACTTGTTATTAATTATTAGAGTGCCAGCTCTGACTTTATCGACGGCCTGGGGTGACCTCTGGAGCAGTTCCGCGGCAATGCGGCACTTCTTGTGAAGGTATATTTGGGAGAGTTGGGCCCCGAATCTAACTACGCGACAGTCAATGGAGTTTTTGTGAGAATTTAGTATTTGAACGGGAAAATAATTCCTTTTTACTTGAGAAATGCCGGGCGGTAAAAGTGATTACGTGAACGTATTGTGTGATGGCGAGTTTGCATTCCTTTTGGTGGGATTAGTTGAGATTCCGCAACGTAAACTTGTATGGCGGCCAGGCGTGCCAGAACCGGGAAAGATTTAATCCATGAGAAATACGTCCGATCACACTTTGGTCAGAGCCCGTTTTGACGGATTATTGGGGTTCCGTTAGCCCGCGATGCTATTTGCCGATCTTTGTGGCGGAATAGTAAATTTATGCCCACCCTGACTCTCGTCTGGACCGAGGGCGGCCTCCCTACATGCTAATCCTTCTAGTGAAAGGCCCCCTGATGATTTTCCTTTGGCGGTGGGATGACTTGCTAATTTGATCGCGGCGAAAGGCCGCTTGACGACTTTCCTTTGGCGGCGGAACTGTCTCCAGATCTCGGCTTCGGTGAGGGGCTATCCAGATCCTGCAAGGGAAAATGCCGCCTGGGCCTTGCAGCTACTAGATGGACAGTATATTAGCTAGCTAGCGACAGTATTCATAATAAAAGAGGTCGGTTCATGGGGTAAGTGAAATGACATATTTAAAACCGTGATTGCTACTTGTTTTTAAAATTATAAGCTTGTTCTCACAACTCTGCCTTTTAAATTATGTACCTGGCACACCATCCCTTGGAGAGCTACACATATCGTGGTTTAAGATCCACCCCCTGAGCATATTTGGGAACCACAGGTATTCTTGACGGGATCCATAACCCGTCCAGAATTGGCGCTTTCTACGGGATAAAATCTGTGGGTACCTGATCAGCACTACAACACTAAAGTTGTTTTACGAAATGTATACTTGGCTTTGCCACTTGGCGAAAAACCCACGCAGCACTGTTTTAAATGAAGGCATGAAAACAAAGATCGTGTGAAGCAGGTCCGGCCAACCCGCATTGCACCACAGGCCGCAAGGACGCAAAATATGTCTACAAATTCTACCTAAAATTTACAACTGCTACCTCGGAAATCGAGAATGGTTTCCATGTAATAGGATGAATATGCAACTTGTTATTTTGTTGTTATTTTCTGAACACAAAACTGGTTTAACCCTAGAGTGGGCGCGCTATAAGCATTTTGCCGCCCTCTGCAAAAAAACGTTGATAATTCTTAAATCTACTGCGCGTAAACTTTGCGCTTTTTAGTAGGTAGCTGCCCCCACTTTCATTCGCAACCCGCGGCGAAAGACTGGATGCCGTCAGTGTGCGGCAGGGGCGTATTAACCTTGTAACTCCAAAAAAGATCGGGTCCATAGATGAACTGAATTGTAGGTAAACGGAAATGACAAATACGCCATTGAACCAGCATATCCGGTTTGGTTTATGATTGCATTTGTCAGTCGCGTTATACCAATACGTAAATATTTTGATTTTAAAATGGTTCTTGCAAAAGCACTTCGAGGAAGTTTTAAAAAGCCGTGCTGCGTTAAAGGCTGTGTGGACAGATATTCGATTCGACATAGATATCCCAACTACATAATTAAAGAAAGTCAGTTTCGTGAGTGGTCGTAATGACGACGAAAATGCAGGTGATAATCTCTCATCCGTTATTACATTTGTTTTTATGTTTCATTTTGTTGTTTTTTTGCCTAAAACTGTATTTATTTTTCATTGTAGACCACAACTCGACAAAATCTCACGACTTACGATTACGTCAAACATCATAAAGGTATGTAATCCTAAATTGCATCATTATTCTTTTTTATATTTATTCAGATTTAATTCATGCTTGCTAAGGACAAAGTTGTGGAAATCATTGCAAAACGTATAATCGGAAATGGTTTGTTCACAAACTTTGGATAATTATATTGATTTCAGTGCATAATGACTTCCCAAGGGCCATCGGTGTGGTTGTTCCTGCCAGGGAAAAAATAAAGTAGTTTTTGTTCCAAAATTTTAGCTAATTCATACATACATTTATTTCAGATCAAAATGTCTACAAAGGCACCAGCAGTGAGATTGTTCCTGCCGAAGGAGTCCCAGGAGTTAACGAAGGTACGTACATTTTGTATACTTAGGCACACTGAATAAAGGACGGTCTGAGTAAATGAACTTGCACCATTTCCAATGCCTTTAGGCATCTACGGTACCTACCTGACCAGTGAATCAGATACTTGAGATGGGCAATGTCAAAATTAAGAATAATAGAAGAGTATGTATGAGACGATGAATGAATGTGAGTGAGGCAAAAGTGTGTACCAAGACCGAGTTGTTTGGCGGTCCGTCCTCTCTGCCTACCCCTGCGGGGAAACGGCGTGATGGTTAGTTAGTGAGGTACATATGGCATGCCCCAGACGTTCGCTATTTGGATAATATTTTGTTTTAACAATCCAAAAAGTTTATTACAAAGCTCCTGGATATTTGTTGAAAGGGAAAAAGTATTCTACTTTTTGTTTCCAAACTTTGGTTAATGTGTTAAATATATTTATTTCAGAACAAAACTTCTACCTAGGGACCAGCAGCGAGGTTATTCATACCAAATGGATACCAGGAGTTAACGAAGGTATGTATATTTGTTTTATATTTCTTGAAAGGGAAAAATAAAGTTAAGTTATTAAATAAAGTAGTTGTAACATGCCTCGCAAATTTTTAGTGACATGGTGTCTGCTGCCCTAGAAGCATTAAACCATATACGTCCAGAGGCGTTTACTAAAAATCCATTGGACACTTCACGAGTTTCGCAATTCTTTGATACACTATTCGATAGTGTCAATGGAGCTTCATTTCACCCCAAAGGGAGCAAAAAATATCGTGTGGCTTTATGAAATGACTCCCCCCACTTTCAATATTGTGGAATGAGTCGTTGCAAATATTGCGCACGATCAAATACGTCCATCAGACGACAGGGGCAAATATTAGGACTTTAGCTCCAGCATTAAATAACTGGAGTTTTTCCATCCACAGCATAATGGAGTTGTGGAAATTTCTCGAAAATATAGGTTTCAAATATTTAAAATGTAGATATCTAAACCAATATCCATTAGAAAACTTTTTCGGTTTGATACGAAGTCGTGGGGTCCGAAATCCATCCCCTACCTTATTTTCAGCAGCCTATAAATCATTAATGATTCGTAATTTGTGGTCCGCACGTTCACCGGGTATGAATTGCGAAGCTGACAATTCAGCCGTCCTTCTGTCTAACATAGCAGATTTTATTACACCCAATCTTCAACTTTTAATCTAAATTTAACGTCTTTTTTAACTATAGCGGAAAAAGATGCCGAATTTGGTGAAATTTTAGATTCATTTTCCATACAAAAAATGAGTATTGACGCCTATGTCGCTGGATTTTTGTTAAAAAAGGTGTTGAAATATATTAGAAATTGTAAAGAATGCAAATCATCTTGCATTGGTGATCCGTATGATTCCTTAAATGCCTTTATTCTGAGCCGTGAATACCGCATCACGGAAAGGCTCAGCCTTAATTATCCAACAAAAAATTTTGCACTAAACGCTTTGAATATTCGTTGTGTCATTGAGAATGTACTAAATCATTATTGCGAAAATATACATCTTGTGCCCATTATAAAAAATACAATTTTCAAATATGTATGTTTTGATTGGATTAATTGTCAAGAGCAAAAAAAAAAATTGACCGAATCTATTTTGAAATTCGCCGTGCCCTTTAATATTAATGTTTGGTGCGGAGATATTAATAAAAAAATATCTGGAAAAGATACCAGACCTTATAATGGACCTGATTCCATGAGGAAAAAGGCAATGTTGAGGTACGCAAAATATTAAGTATAGAAAAAAATGGTCGTCTTAGTATTTTTTTTTCCTTATTTACATTTATTTATATTAACATTTATATACATACATATCTCAACTCAACCTATTGTAGTAATATATTGTTTGTCAAATTCTGTGTCTTTATGGGGGCGCTTAGTACTTTCTTGAATATATTTCAACACCTTTAATTAAAATATGTTTAGTATTTACATATTTTTGTATAAATTTTTTGTGCTTACATATTTTGACCGTGCATCAACTGAGGAGATGACTCCCAAGGCAGCAGCTGCATAACCCTCCCGCGCCTCCCCCGTTGCCATGAGCAGGCCCGAAGACTGACCGTAGCGGACCGGTGCCCTTACACCCTGCCTCTGGTGACCCGATGCTCACTTTTTTTCCCTAGGGTCTTCAGGTTTCTTTCCCCCTTAATCCCAACATTCTCTTCGAGGGCCTACCGGGAAGCCGGCTTGGGATGCTGACGCCGAGTCTTGCTTGCGACTGGATTGATGGCTCCGCTCATCCTCGGCGGGACTGCCTTCTCTCAGAAGGAACTCTTCTTCCTTTATATTAATAAACTTTTATTTCAGATACATCAAGTGGCGGAGATGAGACGTGATACAGTGAAATAAATAATTAACAACATGTACGCACTCGCATACTGCCTGCTAACAATGTATGCCTGGACATTGGAGGTCTAGAGTCATTTTAATAAAAAGTAGAGTCTTTACAAAAAAAAAATAGAGTCCTGACGTGTTCAGTGAAGGAGGAAACCATCTGTTTCCTTAGAACGCTGTGGGAAAGTGGTTGGCAACCTCCAATGTTTACATATTTTTGTAAAAAGCTCTTTGTTTTTGTGTTTTTAAAATTTTTTTTTGTGTACTGTTTTTGTGCTTGTAATTTGTGCTATTATTTTTTATGTATTTGTATTTATTTTACATTTTATAGAAAAGATTACAGAGTTAGCGTATTAAGCCAAATAATGTATTAATGGATATTCCGTTGGATATATGAACAATTATATAATACTGTTAATTATATGACAAGTACAATGAATGAATACATTATGGCCCAGTTAGCGTTAATTTCTGACTCATGCTCAATCTATGGGTGGAACCTCCTACTCTGCATTTTTATGTATTGTTTATTAATTGTCTTTTTAAAAATAAAAAAAATATTTAAAACATGCACCTGTGAGTTTTTCATTTTTCTAATGTATTGATTTTTCATCTCCTCAGAATAACAGGTTTCCATCTGACAAAGCTCCCTCCTGAGAAAATGAGCTGTAAAAAAAACTATGTAAATCTCATTTCCTCGGAAACATCTTTGGCACATGGAACCTTGTTGTCCTGGGGAAAAGTTTTTTCATTTTTCTGCTTTTCAATTTTTTTTTAAATAATTTATTGGGCTAATAAAGTAGGGCGAGTATTTTGTCTATGGCAGGCCTTGTACTATTGTCTATGACAAATGGCCTTTTTTTTTTTTTTTAATGGCTCTTCACCCCAAAAGAGTGTTCTGGCCAGTGTCAAGTGAATGCTTTTGTGATGTAATTTTTGGTTAATATTAACTAATTTAGTTTTAATAACAAGAACCTATCTACATTATATAATAATACTATACAAATAATAATAATAATAATACGCAAAATTATTACAATAAGAGAAGATTTTAATTAAACATAACAAGGAAATTAAAAGATATGCTGACACAATTTATTGTGCGTAAAAAATAAAATAAATAAATAAATACATGAAACTTAACTTACAGTTACAAATTGATGCTGTTAATATTCAGGAAATTAGCCAAGACTTTATACACGCGTTTGTTCACAGAAGATAACAGGCATGCAATGTTGTAGGGAGGCAATATACCCGAACTGATTAGGTGAGGGAAGAAATTTTTGTATGAATTATTTAAAGGACAACTGAAAAAAATATGATTGAGATCCTCTTCACCAAGACGACATTCACACATCGCAGAATTCTTAATATGAATTTTTGTCAGGTGAACATTGTGGCAGCAATGCCCTATCCGCATGCGGCAAATGGATGATGTCGAGAATTTGTTAAAAGAAAGTCTTGAAAACCACGGTTTTGAAGGAATCGTTGGCTGAATTGTGAAAAAGCTATATCCTTTTGATTGACTAGATTCTTCCCAATGATTCTGCCATGTGGAAATCATGTTTTCCTTCAATTTTATGAAAATGTCATCGGTGTTTAAAAAGTTATATAAAATATCCCCCGAAATAATGGCATCTTTCGCCAATGAATCGGCCTTTTCATTTCCAGGGATACCGCAGTGACTAGGTATCCAAGCCAAGATGATTTCTTTGCCAGAGTCGGTTAATTTATGAATTAAAGTGCGAATTCCAACACAGAAATCGTCTTCTGGGTAATGGAAAGGGGAAGAGTTTAATTTTTGAAGTGCACTCAGGGAATCGGAGAGAATTAAGAATTTTCCAATGTTAACATCGTCAATGTATTTGAGGGATTCAAAAATGGCTAAACATTCAGACAAATGGCCTTAAACTCCCTTCTACCAAGATCGGGATTGTTTTTCTGTGGTGAAGTTGTTGTCGACATTTGTCCCATAGAAAAGGCCCGAAGAAATCGATCTAGGGATTGGTATATTTATGGTGTGCGGGGAGCCGCTTGAGAAGGAGGTTGTTATCATCGAGTGTCGTCCGGCGGCAATTTGCTCACTGCGCGCCCACTCACATAAGTAAAAATTATGCTTTATATTATTAACGAATTAGCTAATCTTTATATTTCTTATAAAGATTAGCCCAATATATCCTCAACACTGGCCGCAACATTACTTTGGATAACTTTTTTACTTCAATACCTCTCGCTGATCAGTTGCTAGATCATAGAACGACCATCGTTGGAACTTTACGTAAAAATAAAAAATAAATTTCATCTTGTTGAGGAACATTAAAGATCGGAAGAAACCATCTTCGATGTTTGGGTTTGGTGAGAAGAAAGTTTTGCTTTCTCAGTTCGAGACAAGAAGCAATAAAAGTAGCATTACTATTATCAACTTTTCATGAGAATGATAGAATCGACAAAAACAACGGACCTGCTGCAAAGCCTGAAATGATTACATTTTATAATGAAACCAAAGGTGGTGTTGATGTCGTGAACCAAATGAAAGAAGAGTATTCTGTTGGTAAAATGACTCGCAGATGGCCATTGAGGTTGTTTTTTACAATGATGAATATTGCCGGTATAAATAGCCAAATATTTTACAAAGCCAACTACTGAACTATACTGAACACTTGATGCTACGCCGACAGTACTTGCGGGAGATTGCGATGGTCCTGGTTAAGCCATATATGACCGCAAGGTCTTCTGTAGATACTTTAAATATTCCTCTGAGGAACCAAATTGCTCGTTTTGTTCCTAAAGAACAAACATCATCTTCAAAGAAGGAAAGCAAATGCAGTATTTGTCCATCAAAGAAAAATAGGTACACGAAAAAAAGGTGTTGCAAATGCTAAAAATTACTGTGCAATGAACATTGCACACACTTATGTGAAGACTGTTTCGCCAAAGCATATCCTGTAGATTTGGAAAATATTTAATACTGTTATTTTTTTCCATTTTTAATAAATATTATAGAAGGATAATGTAGGATAACTAATAAAGTTAATTTAAATGATACATTTTGTAAAATCAATTGTAAACCAAAGTTCCTTCAACAGAGTTCAATAAATATGTTAATTTGTCATACCTTGTTAGTGTTTTACTTAAATCCTGAGAAAAGAAATTAATTAAATTGCATTATTCCTTCTTAAAATTATCCACGAAAATGAGCGGCAAAATGCTCCCCACGCGCCCACTGACGTTTTATGGAAAGACGCGCCTACTCTAGGGTTAAATTATCTGTATGCGGTAAAACTAAAACTACACTCAAAACATGAAAATGGTTTCTCTTTTATTATGGCAACACATATATATTCTTAAACTATAAATTCATATTTGCACTTCGAATAAGAGAATGTTTTTCTTCGAAATGTTTCAGCAGATGAAGCCACAGCAGAAGTTTAACATTTTGAACACAAGAGTGGTAATTCAAAATGTATTACTAGAATTTTATAAATGCACTTTGAAAAAGAAAATATTTTCCTTACTGGAAAGTGACGGGGTCCCCTTCAATGCACTTCGAATAAGAGAATATTTTCCTACGAAATATGTCGGCAGACGAATCCAACTGGAATTTTACATTCTGAACACAAAACTGATTTAAATTAAATCTGTATGCGGCGAATTAAAATTACATTCATAAATAATAAATGAAGGTAAACACTAAATAATAAATGAAGGTAAAACAAACACATAAATAATAAATGAAGGTAAACACTTTTGCCAAAAAGGAAATTCTTTTTGCAAGTCCTCACTGAACCTACAACATCGCTTTTTCGCGGTCGGCGGCATGGTCAACAAATTATTTGATTTGATTTGAATGATAAATATGGGCTATCAATTACGTGTCACGGTGTGCACTAATTCGTAAACGAAACAACTCAATCACTACCACACTGGTGCTCTTTCACTCTTGCTTGGTTTACATAAATAAACCAATCCCTAGATTGATATCATCGGGCCTTTTCTAGGGACAAGTTTTGTAGTGAACTTAACCAAATAGAGGAAGTTTATTTGACTACCATAGACAATATTTAAAAAAATATAGGAATGTGGGACATGCGGGACGCTTTCGACGATTTGCGGGACTATTTTTGTAATCATTGCAATGCGGGACTACAACTGTGATTGCGGGACGGTTGGCCGCCTTACTTGAACCTTTTAAAGAAATTTAATGTAATTCTATTTTGTAAAATGATATGATTCGTTAATAACTAGAGTATACTGCCATCTGTTAAACATGAATAGAAGTAGTATCTTTCACGTACTAAAAAACGTCAAAATTGAACCTCGGGCGTGATTGAAAATATTTAATGAATCTAGGGAAAATTTGCTGCAATGCAGCTGCAAAGTAATCCCAGTTCTTTGTAAATGGCGCTGTATTGTGGCAAAAGCGCACCATAGGAAGAAATATTTGATAGCGTCGTGTGAACGGTACAAAACATAAGCGCTTGCGGTTCAACAGATATCTGCTCACGGTTTATAGCCCTGTCTGAACACCCCTTAGACCGCTTAGGTGTGAACGGCCTGAAGGATTTGTATGGAGAGCGTTATTATTTGGCGTGCGATGATCTTTTATATTTTATAGCTGTGTCTTTACGAGAAATTATTTCGGTTATGTAATTAAGTTTATTAGGTATTTTTTTTAATTAACAATTTTTATGAACACACAACATTGGGATTTAATTTTAAAAAAATTTACAAAAAATTATTCATTTTTAGAATTCGTAGTAAAATCGTCAAAAGTAGGAACTATATTTTATGATTATTTTCTTCGATAGTATATTTTCTATGGAAATGTCAATGAACCATATGTTATATCTTTCTCTTCTTGTAAAGATGACGTTGCCATCGCGTCTGTTTCTTTACACCATACCACTGTCAATCCGCTTTTTTAAAGTAACACAGTGTTAAGTGCTTAATATTCGCGCTCCATTTATATAGTTTTGGGTCACTCCAGTTACCATCACATTAATTCCCTGAATTTATTCAAATTCTTGCACTTCTACTTTTTTATTGACGTTTCTCCAACACATTGGAATTGACCTTAGCGCTTCGCCTTGTACGTAAGTGGTTCGTGTTATATTGAATGAGTCAGACACAAGTCCCTTAATTGGTGCATCTGTATTATAAGAATCACATCTTACAACATTCGCGATATTGACATATTGAGCTACCCAACACCAATCAGGTTAACCCGCGACAGACGAGAATACATGGAGTTGTTCATTAATAGTAGCGATAACTTACTTTATTAAATTTTTCCTTAAGTGGAAAACTTAACTCATTTCAATTCTGTTATTACCATACATTTTTTTTTATGTCTCGCGTTAACTCATTATAAATATTTATGTCTATTATTATTATTTTACTTTATGCCCTGAAATACAGAAACCCTTTTTGTACATATATTTATTTGGTAATTATCGGTTCGGACTGGCCACGCTTATTACGAATAATTTAAAAAAAAAAACTTTAGATTCGCCTTAATTACTATAAAAGGCAACTGTTTGGCTTTGGGGCGGCGGAAAATAATGCATTTTAATTTTCAATTGCATAAAACCAAAATTCTCTTCGCGATCCGACACAGCGAAAATCCGCGGCCGTACCTGTCACTGTGATGTTGGTATCCTTTATAAATTAACAAGAGCTAATACGACTGTAGCCGACTTCGCGGGATACCTACATGAAATACCGCGAATCACAAACCATGTTACACAAACCTAGCGTAGCCGCTAAACCACTTGAAAACTGGGATGTTTTTCTTGCCTTGACGCGAGTAGGCGTTATAAAGGGGCACTTTCTTTTGTATCACAAACCATGTTACACAAACAAGCCCGCTAGACAAATTTCATAATTACGCGCCTTATCCCACGAAGTCGGCTACAGTCGTATTAGCTCTTGTTAATTTATCAAGGATACCAACATCACAGTGACAGGTACGGCCGCGGATTTTCGCTGTGTCGGTCGCGAAGCGAATTTTGGTTTTATGCAATTGAAAATTAAAATGCATTATTTTCCGCCGCCCCAAAGCCAAACAGTCCTTTTATAGTAATTAAGGCGAATCTAAAGTTTTTTTCTAAAAATTATTCGTAATAAGCGTGGCCAGTCCGAACCGATATTTACCATTTATTTATTACGAGATGTGGTCACGAAACATGGTTTGCAATTTAGAGAAATTTCTCTACTCTGAAGGGTGGTTGTTTACCAGTGTGGTAAATATTTCCCTATAGTGTCCACGCTCAAAACACACTTTAAAAAATTAAAACATATTGTACTAGGTAGATAAAGGTTAGTAATAAGTAGTTCAGACACCGGAATCGAAAAATATTGTGTTTTAATGTTTTTTTTTTTTTAATTAAAAAAACGAGAAATGTCATTTTTCAAGGACCGCCATGTTAATAACGACGATGAAATACGCATTTTTTAAAGAAAAAAATCACTTTCTGGAAGTTAGACAATAATAAGTACGAATTACAATCTTCGGAAATGATAAATAATGCGTATTAATCATTATTTTGTTCGGTTTCATAAACACGAAAAATCGCGCGAGACGTTTGCCGTCGTAATTAACAACATGGCGTTTCTTGAGAAATGACATTTAGCGTTTTTAAAGATAACAAAATAACCATAAAAATTCTTTTTTTTTTAAATTCCGGTAACTGAATTTCTTATTACTAACTGTAATCTACCTGGTACAATTTGTTTTATTTTTTTTAAATTTGTTTTGAGCGTGGACTTGATAAGGAAATATTTCCGCAAAACCTGGAATGAATCTCACAGTATAGCAGAAATTGGCATAAACAGAGTCAAACAGTGGCTAGATAGTAATCTCCTCAGTCTAAACTCAGATTAAACTAAATTCATCTGCTTCAGTGCAACTCAAGTGGGTTAACCAAAATAAATTAATTACATTATTATACACCATTGCATTGACATAATTACATGTAAATGCAACAGCTTTGTTTTTGCGAACAGCATAACATATCTAGGAATTATCATAGATACATTTCTGAGATGCAACAAACATATAGACTAAACCTCCACAAAGGTCAGGAAACTTACACATTTTTTCATGGCAATTAGAAATATTCTCTGCCAAAAAGACATGTGTAATTCCATATTAGATTGTGCTTCCTTAGGATGGGGCAGTTGTACAAAAACAATACTTGATTCGTCAGCAAAATCCCAGAAATCACATCTAAGAGTCATACTTGAAAAACCGTTCAGATACCCCAGCGATTCATTGTTCGAAGAGTTTAGTGTTCTTGATGTAAGGCAATTATACATGAGGAAAATTATATTACATACTCAAAAACAGCGTCACCACGACACTCCCGTAGACCATTAACATGATACCAGACATGCAAAGAGGAACCCAGTAGTTCCACATACCACTTCTTCATCCTTAGCTCAAAGACAATTCTCGTACTTAGGACCTAAATTGTTTAATCTTATACCCGATGCATGGAAATCGAAGAGTGCTAGATTCATTGTGTAATCTGGTAAATGATTGGCTTCTGGTCTTGGGGAGAGCTGAATGCGAAAATATGGTAAATAACAATCAATATATATATATATATATATATATATATATATATTTTTTTTTTTTTTTATTCGACATACCAATATATATATATATATATATATATATATTCCTATATATTTAGTCGACATTCCTATATATTGATATTATAGTTGTACTACTTTGATATTAATTTTATTCCAGTGTAAATTCAAAAACGTTCTAATTTTTTTCCTTGCATTTATCGTTTCTCTACCTTACTTTCTTTATCTTTTATTTATCTACTTCCTTATTTTTATCAATTTTTTGAATCTCTGGCGCATTAATTTAATTAAAATTTTAACTAAAATTTCATGGAATGGTTGAAAAGCAGACATGTTTATAATTCATTACTTTTTTGTTTCTTTTGAATTTTCTTTTTATTTCTATTTTATATGTTCATATTATTCTAAAATTATTATTTACATTTATTAGCAAATTCTTGTAACTATCATCTAAACTTTATATTGGGTGGTCCAACCATGACGCACGATGTTAATTGTAAACAAAACAAAAAAAATTCAGAGAATTATCTTATTTTTTTTATGATAGAAAGATCTATGAAATTACGTGTGAAACAAAATATCGGCCAAATGGCCACGGCTTCGGTGGCATACCTCTATCTGATGGTCCATATTTTCAATGACGCTGAGGCATAATTGAGGTTAAATGTCATTAATGCGTTGAATTATCTCATCCTTTAGCTTTTGAATAAATTGTTCTTGGTTTATTGACGTACACTTTCTTTTAAATATCCCCAAAGAAAGAAGTCCAACGGTGTCAAATCGTAATGTCCACATAATGTAATAATTGTTAACGGAAAATCCTGTCTTGAAACTTATTTAAATGCATCAAAATGTATTGCACATGTCTCATCATGGCTAAATAGTAATAGACTCTTCCTAAACTACAATAAAACATTTTACCTACCTTTTTATAAAAACAGTAAAAACAAACCCCCCAATAACCTTAAAATTAGAATTCATAATGCTAACTGTAATCAAGTATTATGCTCATCTTGCTCTGAAATTGGAAAAGTTGAAAAGATCAAATATTTGGGTATATGTATTGATACAAATTTAAATTGGCAATCACAAATTAATAATACCGTTTCTAAATTGAGATATCTGACGTACAGTGGCGGCGTAGGGTATATTGGCACCCGGGGCGGTTTTGTATTGAAAACCCTACAGAAAATAAAACACCAAATACTAAACATACTTATGAGACTTTACTAAAATATTCGATCACAATATCAAGATTGTTTTCCCTGTCTTTTTTAATTGATAACAAAACATTGATTATTCGTGCTTGGCTCATTGTGATAAGATTTTATTAAGGAGACTGAAAAAGATATTGGTACCTCTGGGACTCGAACGCAGGACCTTCTGTTTACATGGAAACAGCTCTACCAACTGAGCTAAGGTGTCTATTTCGAATTCGGTCACATATAACTGTATCATTCTTCGACTAAGAACTACCAAGTTTATCTTCATTTTCTTAACGCACATATTATTGGCGGGTACCTTTATATGTGATTGCAATATTCAAACCCGAACTAAATGCATCTACAAGGGCGGATCCAGGATTTTTTTCTGAGGGGGGGGGGGGGCACAAGGGGCGGAGGGGCAAAAAAATCAAAAATTACTGTTAGAATTTTTTCTGGGGGGGGGGGGGGGCACAAATGGCGGACGGGCAAAAAAATCAAGAATTACTGTTAGGATTTTTTTCTGGGGGGGGCACAAGGGACGGACGGGCAAAAAAATCAACAATTACTGTTAGGATTTTTTTCTGGAGGGGAGGGGCACAAGAAGCGGACGGGCAAAAAAAAAACAATTACTCTTAGGATTTTTTTCTGGGGGGGGGGGGGGGGGGCACAAGGGGTGGACGCGCAAAAATATCAACAATTACTGTTAGAAGTAAACTTAAGTATCATATTTCAAGTTTATTTCTACAAGTTCAAGTATGTATAGGAAGGTTTATGAAAGTGTCAAAACAATCGAAAAATTAAATGTTTAAAAAATACAGTTTTGGCTTCTAAGTATGTACTGTGATGGAATCTCCACAGTACACAAAAATATCGTCTGGGGGGTCCCCCCCCCCTAAATCTGCCCTTGGCTAGATAGCCAAGGGCGGATTTATCCAGATTTATATCCTGACATTATCTAGATAGATAGCGTCTGGATAAATTATTAATTAGCTCAGTTCTGTTGCCATGTAAGCAGAAGGTCCTGGGTTCAATCTTGATACAAGAGTACGTAGTTATTTATTGAAATGTCTTTACAGCGGGAGATTTTGTGCGCATTCTTTGTCTGTACGTTGTCGTTGTCACCCCTTGGTGCTTGGCACCCGGGGCGGACCGCCCCCTCCGCCCCCCCCCCCCCTCTTACACCGCAACTGCTGACGAACAGGGTGTCTGGTGGCAGAATTAGGATTTAAAATTTAAATAAAAAATAAACCGCTTATTATATACATTTATTTCAAAAACTGTTACAAAGAAGAAAAGTGCGGATTTTATTTTTTTTAAATTATTTCGTCTAAATGTTGACCATCACGTCGGACACACTCTTGGAATCTGGCCTCAGTATTTCGTGCCACTCGCTGGAGAAGTGACGTCGGGATGCCATTAACTTCGCGAATGATATTTTCTTTTAGTGCAGAGATGGTCGCGGGGTTGGTTTCATACACTTTACTTTTGAGGTACCCCACAGAAAAAAGTCCATAGGAGTGAGATCTGGTGACCTGGGTGGCCAAGGGATGTCACCGAAACGGCTTATCAATTTTTTAGGGAACAAATCATGAAGAAGCGCCATCGTCTTTCTAGCAGTGTGAGGCGTGGCACCATCTTGCTGGAACCATGTGCGTGAAGTGGAGGCAAAATGTTTTCCCATTTTTGGCAAAAAATAATCGTTAAGCATGCGCCAATAAGAAACCCCGTTCACAGTAATGGCTTGTCCTCGACGATTTTCAAAAAAATAGGGTCCGATTATTCCACTGCTTGACAATGCACACCAAACCGCCACTTTGGGACTGTGAAGTGGCTGTTGATGTTTTAATCGTGGGTTCTTTCCTTTAGGTGACCAATAACGACAATTCTGCTTATTTACACTTCCATTTAAATGAAAATGGGCTTCATCACTCCAAAAGATAGTGTTTACAGTACGAAATTGCTCTAACATTGTCTCGCAGAAAATTTTACGTAAATTGTAATCATTGGGTTTAAGCGCTTGCACAATTTGAATCTTAAAAGGATGAAATTTAAGGTCCTTCTTCAATATTTCATGCATAATAGTTTTTGGAAGCCCTAGGGTAGCCGCTCTCTTGCGCACGGACTGACGCGGATTATAATTCTCGTGACTCTCGAACTCGTGACGAGTTCAATGTTTTCATTTGTTCTCGACGTCCTGCTGGTCCCCGGCCGGGGGTCGTTTGCCACCGAACTTGTTGCCCGAAACCTCCGGACCCATGATCGAATCAAATCTTCACTTGGGGCATCACGTAAACGTCGAATATTGTAACGCGTACTAAATTTTCGACGCGCAATTGCACAGGAATCATTAGCCTTGAAATACGCTTCGATTACGAACGCACGTTGCTCTCCCGTCCACTTCGATATCGCGACTGATCGTGACTAAATAATCCGCACGAATGACAAAGCTAACGCGCCCCGCTCCTCCGCTTAGCCGTTACAGAAAAATTTGAAATTTAAAACCTAATTCTGCCACCGGACACCCGGTACATATTTTACAGACTTAAAGCAGTATTGAATATTGACAAATTGAAAATGATTTATTTTTCTCTGGTACAATCTTCACTCATGTATGGAATAATAGGATGGGGTGGTGCGCTCGATGCTTTTATAAAACCCTTACAAACAACTCAAAATTATATTATCAAAGTTATGTATAATAGAATTAAAACATTTTCGACATATACTTTATACAAAGAATCTAAACTATTCAGTCTCCGTAAACAATTTATACTGCAAACTATTAAATATATCTTTAAAAACGTAAACAAATTCGAAAAAAATGTAAACAGCATCAACATTAGAAATAATAATGTATTTTATACCCCCCAAACACACACAAAACAAATGCAAACTCACAGCAGCTTTATTGGACCTCGTACCTTCAATAGTTTACCAAAACAAATTCAAGTTGCAACTAAATTTCCGCATTACATAAAAGAGTTAAAATTATGGCTAAACCATACAGATGTATAAACTCTATTTATTTAGTTTTATTTCACTTAATGTTTCTAAAAACTCTATTTATTTAGTTTTATATCACTTTTCTCACAAACTTTACACATATTATTACGATGTTTATCATTTATTACACTTTACACTTATTTAACCGTACACTATTGTACACACTTTTTGTTCAAACCGTTTAAACAATTTTTGTTTTTGCTTTATATACTACCACTGTTTGTTTTTTTCTAGGTACTAAATAAAACTTATTTTAACTATATTACCCACGCACAGGCTGCGCCTTAGTGGGTTCCCACATTATTGTTATGATTTTCAAAATATGTATTATTAAAAAAAAAAATGTCGTCTACATCGCCACGACGTGAGATAACACGTCCATTAAAATTTTCGCGCAAAAGAGCCATTGTTTCGTTGGCTGTGGGGCAAATGGCACCGTCCTGTTGGAACCACATATCGTCCAGCTCCATGTCTGCATTTTCTGGTAAAAAAATCCGTTCTCATCTCGCGGTAGCAAACATCTTCACGGTTACTGCTTGGCCGACCTCATTTTGGAAGAAGTACGAAGTGCACGAAATGTATTTTGATTTGAACGCCCATTTTCATAAAATGCTTCAACAATCTTAACGCGCTGCTCAATTGTGTACCTCTCCGTGCTTGAATTTGTCAAAGACTGAAACAAAGAAATGTCAAATAAAGTTGGGCAAAAAACTCGACATTAAGTGTTATTTCCATAGACGAATATTAGTAGACCACAACATAAAGGTGAGGGGAGAAGTCAACTACAGCGGGGCGCAGAGCGGGAAGATGACTTTGGAGATATGTGATTCGTCGATAACTCAATATGACAGTATATAGGCATCTCAAATTATAATATCACCATTTAGTTTTTAAAAGTAAACTTTGCTTTTGAATGAATAGACCTTTTTACATGGGAGCGCGAATTGCTCGCCACATATTGAACAAATTTGCGAAGTCTAAATATGGCAAATTAAAGTTCGTTTATTTTCAGACACCAATATTTTGTTGCCGTATTTAGTTAGTACACTTTTACAAATGTTTCATAACTTACTTACCCCGTAAATATCAACGAGCACACGCCATGTATAGTGATAGTATATATTTACTTGTTTTCAAAACACAAACCAGTTTTTTGCGGTGTTATTTCGTAAAATGCACCGATTAGCGTTCGACGCTGGCTCGCAGAAGAATGATGACGTCACATTTTTTAGTTTTTCGCGAAGCCATACTCAATCCCAGCCGGATCCAAGGAACCGGTATGGGAAGGTGGAAATAATACGCTTTTATCACTTACGGCTGGTCTGCTAATATTCATGTCTATGTTTATTTCTAAGTAAAAGTCAATTCAATTGACAAATTGTAATGTGCAATATATTATTTTTTTAAGAAATAAATAAATAAAAATTAATAAATACTAAACTGCACTTTGGATAAATTTGACAGTTCTTTACCCAGCTCAGGTCACGAAAATAATTTAAATAATTATTTAATTAATTAAAATCGATTGTTCACTTGGCCGCCATTTTTGTATTTAAGATCCACACAGTACCTAGGCGTTATTTTAAGGGATGTTGTGTGGAGTTCTTTTTTATGGAAATAAAGGAGAGGTAGTTGTGGCAATGAAAAGACACAAGGGATGGGTAGGAATCTGGGAGTCAGCCTGTCCAGGAGTGACAGACGTATGAATCCATCCCTCACGTGTCCAATCTAATGGATTGAGAGAGTCGGTTCCCGTACCAGCCTCTCAGTTATTGATGAATTTATTATTTATATAAATAGGTTCTTAGTTTCGGTTTCATTAAAAAAACTAAACAAGCAAAAAATAAACTATTTTAATATTTTTATGTTACAATGGTGTGGGGGGTCCAGTAATTGCGATTTACATGGAGATATATATATAGTAACCCGACAATTGACGATTGTTTTGTCACCCGTTTTCAAATTACTTTACGTCAAGGTCACAATTATAAGGCCAAATGTGCATAATGCATACATCTTCACTGTTTTGACTGAACATTTCAACCGAAATAAAATATAATTGAAGCACATACAAATTAAAGTTCCGTTGTAATAATCTTATGTTTCAGGTGTATTCCTTTCGGCTTGAACCATTTTCCGCTCGTGGCCACAGCAGTGTCATGGATCTATTAAATTCCGATACTGTTTCCATCAAGATGGAACCAGGGCCCCATGAAATAGTCGGAGGTGAAACACCAGATATGGATATAAATTTCGATCTTGCAGATGTAAAAAAGGAATATTTGCAGAATGCGGAGAGTTCTCCCACAGCCAGTGAGTTGCGTCGTTTGTGTATAAAAAATGTTAAATGTAAAATTGAGATGTCCGGAATCCATGTCCGCTTTGAAATGTCTCACAAGCAACATAATATGCTTATTTAGAAGTTCTGCGTGCGAACTCTATCTAAATTTCTTTAAATGGACAATATACAGTGTTAATTTCAAGCGACCTCCCAGGTAAGTATGGTCCTGTTTTCATTAAATTTTAGGCAGCATCGCGTTCATTGGTCAAAATATTGTACACATATTTTCGTATCGGTGATCAATGAACCGATGTATGCATTTTTTAGCCATAAGTTGTTTATAATTGTTTGCCTAGCTTGTAGTTTTTTATATTTTAGAAATGTATTATAAGTTTGTACAGCGCCCTTGAGGTGATTTTTCACAAAAACGGCGCTATATAAATCATCCAAATATTATTATTATTATTATTCTGTTTTGCCATTCATACGTTATTTTGTTTCTTTACATGTATCTTTACACAAAACTGCCTAAATTTTAACATGCTACAAAAGTTTCCGATTCCTCATGTTTTCACCTCACTATTTGAGACATGATATAAGTAGCATGTATATATTACGGGTTTGGGAAACTGCGGCCCGCGAGCACTCTTGGTGCATCGTTATAAAAGAACTGCAAAAAATATATTCCCATCACGAGAACGGTTCTCTTCTACAGCGCATTAGATAGATTATAAAGATATTTCAATTAAATTAAAATCGTGTTTGTGTTCATTGTGCAATTACGAAAATAAGTGCAATTTAAGCTGGTGGACAAAAATTATTCACATTTAATTTTTGTGTTTAGAACGCATGAAAAAATCAGTTACGGATTCATTTGTTGACGCATTTTGAAAGAACCATTCTCGTGTTCCATGTGCAGCTAAAACAGTTTAGATGCAGACTGTATGCTGCAAAAATCTGAAGAAAACCGTTTTCATGTTCTGGGTTTAGTTTCAAACCTGGGACATGCACGCAGATTCACTCCAAAGTTAAAACCAGTTTTATTTTACAATTGACGGATGATATTCGAAACCTTTCTTATGTTCCGAGTGGGGTTTATATTTCTAATTGTTTGCAAAATTGTGAGGAAAACCTTTTGGTTGTTCCGCACGTAACCATAATTTAAGCTGGAGATTCGCGTACTTACATTAAAAATCTGTTTCGTGTTCAAAATATCACGATTAAATAATTCTAGTTTTGGATTCATCTGCTGAAACATTTCGAAGGAAACCACTTACGTGTTCGAAATGCACATTACGTAATTTGAATTGCAGAATATTTGTTGCAAAAATTGGAGGAAAACCTTTTTTGTGTTCTGGATTTTGTAAAATAATCATTATAAGGATAAGAACAATGGTCTTGTCTATTGGAAGGAACTCTACCGGTTATCGTTGGCGCGAGAAAATGGAAGGACGAAGAATGGCGGCCGACGTAGCTATTGCTAAGCCTCGAGGGCAAGATTTTATTTGTGGTTTGCCGTGATGGTGTTTTTTTTTTAATTTAAATTCAACTATTGTTTTAATCTAGGGTGGGTTATAATTTTATATTAATTTCCGAGTTCGAAAATGGGTCATTTGAAAGTGATTTTTTTTTACATGAGCTCCACACAGGAGGCCCTGAGGAAAATAATTTCCCTTATGGCCTATGTCATCTTTGGGGATGCTGTGTGGAGGGGTTTTTTAAGGAAAGGAAGGAGAGGAGAGTTATGGTAAGGAAAATGGTTTAAGGGGTGGGTAGGAATCTGGGGTTCAGTGTATCCCGGTAATCCGCCTCCAGGACCCAGACAAACCTCACCCCATGAACCTGGGCATCCCTGCTAAATCACTAAACTTAGCGAACCACTTGGGGTGACCTATGGCAGAGGTGTTGGTTATTCAATAAAGGTTCCCGGGTGGCGGTACCCATTCCCGCCTCCCAAATTGATGCAAGAAACTACGTGAGTCGAGTTGACGACAGTATCGTCTGAACAATTTAATTTTGGATGTGAGCGAAACCGCACGTTCACTTTCCTACCAGCTAGAAGAAGAGATATTTTTGCTGCGTCAATGTATGTGACCAACTTCACATATTTGGAGACCTAAACAGGGTGAGGCCTTTTTGAGATTCTTATGGTAGGAGAATTTTTTACATTACACAGCTCTTTGGGAGCAATTGAATTCAAAATCAAGGATTACTGAGGTGTAAAATCATGGAAAACATAGTTCTTGATCAACTTTTTCCGGCGGTACAAACAATCATATCTAAAAATCAACACGGCTTTTTCAGAAAACGGTCGGTCGAGACAAACCTTCTGGAATACAAAGATTTTATTTTAAATTCTTGGGTGGTAAAAATCAAGTAGACTCTATCTATACGGATTTTTCAAAAGCCTTTGATAAAATTAACATTGACCTGCTTCTGAAGAAACTGTTAAAAATCGGGATTGATGGTGACCTTCTCAGATGGATCTAATCATATGTAACAAACAGAAGTCAAGCAGTTAGAGCTAATGGTTTCTCCTCGTGTTTTTACAGTATACCTTCAGGAATCGCGCAAGGATCACATCTCGGACCTCTCTCGTTTATTTTATATATCAATGATATAGTTAAATGCTTTAAAAATTCCAAATTTCAAATTTTTGCTGATGACACTAAGATTTACAAATCACTAATATTAATGACAGCCTAGAATTGCAAGATGATATCAATAGGCTTGGAATATATTGTGCTAACAACCAACTGTTCCTTAATCTGGAAAAATGTAACACAATATCATTCACCAAAAGCATAAACCCCCTAATATTCCCGTACAAAATCAATGACGTAGAGATAAAAAGATGTTGTGAAGTGAGGGACTTAGGAATAATAATGGACTCCGGAATGTCTTTCCGAACACATATAAATTCCATCTGTGACAGGGCGTACAAACTTCTAGGATTCATCATAAGAGTGACCAAACCATTTAGGTCACCACACGTAATCAAAATACTTTACGTCTCTTTTGTTCGCTCAATATTAGAATTCGGATCAGTCATATGGAATCCCCAATACAAAGTAAATATTGAAAGGTTAGAAAGAATTCAAAAAAAGATATTGAAACCCCTAGACTTTAAATCCTTTCGAACTTCAGAAAACCTAAAAGACTCATTAACATTCCATAATTTATCAACTTTAGAAGATAGAAGAAATATATCCGACCAAAAATTTTTATTCAAAATCATTAACAACGTTGTTGACAACGACTATCTTCTAGAACACATTAATTTCCACTGTCCAATAAGAAACACAAGATCAGACCAAATATTCCACATCCCACACTCAAAAACAAATTACACACAACATTCATTTCTCCGAAGGACGTGCACAAAATACAATGATATCTTTTACGACGCTGATATTTTCCATTTGTCCTCAGGCCAATTTATTAAATCCATAATAGAAAAAATTAAAACAAATTGTTAATTACGAACTCTCCACCCATGCTGCATGTTATTTTTTTCATTCTCATTATGTTGGTTTTCCTTCTTTTTATTATAATAATAATATTTGGATGATTTATATATCCCATATGCTTTCATTTGTGTGTGTGTTTTTTTCTTTCATTTCTGTTGTATATACATTTTTTTGTTTTACCACTTTATGTTTTCTTTAATGTTTTAATCCATGTTTTTATATATATATTATAAATTGTAGCGGAAACTTCGCTGGTTAATGCAATCATGTAATATGTTACTTTCTTATTAAAATATGTATAACTGTTTGTTTCCTAAATAAACTTTAATAAAAAATAAAATAAAAATAAAGTAGCTAATCACTCTGCGGAGAGTCGTCGGTGGAGTTGGAAGCTGATGCGTTGGCGGGAAGTTATTTAAATAAAATCATTAATATCCTTCTCTTATATCTTTACACCTCGTAACACGCTAGTTTCAGTTGTAAGTTTCCCGAAAGGGTTTTTATTTTACCCTTCCAATGTTCACCATCTCGCAATCTCATTCACAACACTCGCCATCACAGTAGCCTGAGAAAGGAGTCTTGATTGAGTGAACCATTATCGTCTTCCGAGAGAAGTTTAAACAACCAGTAACCTACCACATGGTGCAAAATTCTGAGGAAACCCAATAGATGTTATGAGTGTGAAACTAATTTCAGCTGGGAATTTGCATTTAGATTAAGGGCCTTTAACCAGCCAGCGGCCGAGAATCCAAATTTCGTCGAAAGTTCTTAAGATCGTACAGGGGGGTTCCGATGAGAAAGATTAATTATACTCATTCAAAATTTGCTACGAGACATCTCAAATGTTGAAAGGCGTGATAATAATACTATTAAATTATGTTGTAATTTTAATCATTTTTTTGATCGTATGTATTTATAATTTTTCAATGATGTCTAAGTGTTCGGATATATTTTTTAATGATTTTATTTGAACAAAAATTAAAATTTCGTCACATGCCTTTACTAGAAAACGTATTAATTTACAATAATATATGATTAGGGTATGAAATATGTCTTGTAAAATAAGATTTTTCGTTTGAAAATTTAACAAATCAGCCGACGACCTATGGTGTAACTTTATTGGCAGAAATTCAGTAAGTGAACTGTTCTTTACAATAAAATGCTAGTTTTGAATTTCATTAAATGTTTCATAATTCCCCCGAAGCGTGTCGCCCTTATCGCAATACTAACGGAAAGAGATCAGTTTGAACTTGACCTTTGTGCGGGTGACCGTATCAGTTTTTGCAGTCGCGAAAATTTCTATACGTTTCAAGTTCAAGTTTCATTTCGAAATGTACCAAGTTTTTTAGATCCAATTCAACATGGATTCGATGTCTGGTGGTATGTACTTTTATTATATTACAGTAGTGGTTGAAAACCTCACACGTTATGTCTAAAATTTTAATTTAAACAACACCTACATATTTAAATTAAATATTTTAAATATGGAGGAATATTTTAGGTGGTAAATATATTAAGCAAGTAGTAAATGTATTAAATATCGGGTCATTTTTTTGTAAATATTTTAAAAGTTCCTCGATATTCCGTCATATTATAATTTGTTTTGTTAGTATCTTAGCTACTATACTAAATTGTGAGAAGTTGCTTTTATGCACCAATTTAATTATTATAACACCTGAAAGGGAGGTCTATTAGTTTTCATGAAAAAACGGTTCTAGTCTTATAATCGGTTTGTTTTGTTTTAGATGCAATTTCTGAAGTGGTTCGTACGAGATTCGAGTTTAATATGATTATGAAGAACTCTTGCGTTAAGAAATTTGACGATAAAGTCAAATTTCTGAAAAAAAAACATAGCGAAGAAAGTATTGTGGAGTGTCGATACTCCCACCACCATTGGGACGAGAGGTGGGGAGAGACGCGGCACGGCTCGTCACTCCGTGACAGTAGATGTATCAAGCAACAGCTCTGTCGATTGTTATTTTGTTATTTATCAATTAACCCAAGTGAGTACATACCTTTTTTTATTTAAACAAAACCCTGCTCATTAAATTTGATATTATGAGAGTTGTTTTCAACGCCCATAAATTTGGTGACCCCGACGTGATAAATTTATGGGAGTTGAAAACAACTCTTATAATATCAACTTTAATGAGCAGGGTTCTGTTTAAATAAAAAAAAGGTATGTACTCACTTGGGTTTATTGATGAATAACAAAATAACAACCGACAGAGCTGTTGCTTGATACATCTACTGTCACGGAGTGACGAGCCGTGCCGCGTATCTCCCCACCTCTCTTCCCAATGGTGGTGGGAGTATCGACACTCCACAGTATTTTATTCACATCTTTTATACCGATGCGTCTTGTGTCTGGTTCGATGTTTACAATGGTAAAATTATCTGGCAGAATAAACGCCCTTCCTCTACGAGGTTTTGTAGCCCATACGCATTCAATTCATTAAAGAAACGAGTGACGTTTCTATTAAAGAAAAGAAACATATTTATCAGCAAATATTAAATTTTCGGGACACTATTATTGCTTTAGGAGATCGAAATATTAGGGTGCACCACAAACTAATGTTCGCCATGATAGACGGAAAAGTATGTAACGCCCTTAGTGAGACAAAGCTGACACAAACTTGTTACTTATGCGGGGTGACTTCTAAACAATTCAACGATATCGGAAAAATGTTGTTAAGACCTGTAATAGATATTTTTTTGACTTCGTACACTCCTTTCTGTACGCTTGTATTCGATTTTTAATGACTATTGCATATATCATTCAAAATCAGCATTAAAAAATGGCAAGCGATGGGCAAGGATAAGGATATCGTTGCCGCAAGAAAAAAAACAATACAAAATGACTTCAGGTCAAAAACTGGCCTGGTCAAAGATATGCAAAAATACTTCGCGCCGCTTTCTCGAGAAATATAGAGAATCAGAACAAATAACTGGCATAGACAGTAATCTGATTCGAAAATTTCATCTTGTTTTAATAACATTATCTTGTGGGTTCGAAATCGACCGAAAAAAGTTTAAAGATTTTTCTCTGGATGCAGCAAAAGACTACATAAACCTTTACCTTTGGTATCCTATGCCTCTAACATTTCACACGGTATTAGTTCACAGTACTGATATCTTTACGAAGTGTATCTGCCAATTGGTAATCTTTTGAAGAACTTGATTGGTTTGAGAAAAAACCAAATATATAAAACATAACGCAAGATACAAAATAATGTAAAAAAGTAAAAAAAATATATAAGACAAGAGTAGATACCTAATGGGAACCCACTAAGGCGCTGCCTGTGCGTGGGTAATATAAATTAAAGTGCTAAATTACACCAATAAGTTAGTGATACAAGTAAAAAAATGTAATTTTCAAAGTAAAGGTTTAAAAATATAAGTATATTTGAAAATATTGTAGTAACAAAGTGACACAAACAAGTTAGTTAATTTTTGTTACGGTTTCAAGAAGATAAATGAAGTTAGTCTTGAAGTAACAGTATAATTTTTTTTTATTATATTAACAATAATATTATTATTAAATTAATAAAAAAAAACAGTTTATTTTCAAACGAGTTCTGCTGTGTAATTATTATTACGCGTGACAGCTGTTTCGCCTTCTGAAGGCATTATCAAACTGTGGACATGCCACATACAGACGATATATTTATACTATTTCTAGAGAGGTACTTATTATGAGTCATTTCCAATTTCTGATTAAAAATGACTGAGACTACTAATGGTTATTATTTTCCCAATTACTGTAATTTCCCACTTCGACTGAAAGTCGCTATGCGTCTAATTATATTGTGAGTCATTTGCAAATGATGACTCATGGTTTTCTTTTCAAGTGTAATTAATTATTTTAAATTGGTTTGAATATATTTCGAGGCGGAGAGTGAATTATATTTTTTTGTTCGTTTATTAAAATAACTTTAGGATTATTATTATGTTTGTTGATTTCCAGCTGCTCTAAAAGATCAAGTTTACGTCCTTTATTTTGGATGTGTAAAGTAGTTGGTTTATTATCATCGCTAAGTGAGTTATTCTCGTCTAAGAGATGTCTGGCAAATTGAGATTAAATTTTATTATTATTTTTAAATGATCGTATGTGCTCTTTGAATCTAGTATTAAAGGACCGGCCAGTTTGTCCAACATAAACAGCGTTGCATTTTTTAGACTCAATCTTTAGCAAGTACATAATTTACTATGTGCGTTATGTTGATAACATTTTGATCTGTTGGAAAGGTACCAATAGACAATTAGACATTTTTGTTTCATTAGCTAACTCCATCAACCGTAAAATCTGCTTTACGGTTGAAAGAGAGTGTAATAATAAAATTAATCTTTTAGACTTAACAATCGGCAAAGAAAATAATAAGCATACATTTGAAATTTTCACATAATAATAATCCTAAAGTTATTTTAATAAACGAACAAAAAAATATAATTCACTCTCCGCTTCTAAATATATTCAAACCAATTTAAAATAATTAATTATACTTGAAAAGAAAACCATGAGTAATCATTTGCAAATGACTCACAATATAATAAGACGCATAGCGACTTTCAGCCGAAGTGGAAAATTACAGTCATTGGGAAAATAATAACCATTAGTAGTCTCAGTCATTTTTAATCAGAAATTGGAAATGAGTCATAATAAATACCTCTCTAGAAATAATATAAATATATCGTCTGTATGTGGCATGTCCACAGTTTGATAATGCCTTCAGAAGGCGAAACAGCTGTCATGCGTAATAATAATTACACAGCAGAACTCGTTTGAAAATAAACTGTTTTTATTTATTAATTTAATAATAATATTATTGATTATATAATTAAAAAAAAAAAAATGGAGTTCTACAAATTAAACTTGATAACAATAAATTACAGTATAATTGTATTTAAAAGTGAAGCATGAAGGTTTACATATAGTTTATAAAAAAAAGTGTTTCGATCTGCGTCATTTAGCCATAATTTTTTATTCTTTTATGTAAAGTGATATATTATCTGAACGTGTTTTAGTAGAAGATTAAATGTACGAGGACCAATAAAACTGCTATATTTTTGCATTAATTTGGTTTTTATTTGGGGAACTTGAAGCACATTATTAGTCCTTTTGCTAATTCTATTTTCGTTTTGAAATTGCAATTGCAACCACTGATTTGACGTCAACTTTCGGGGTCATCCACCCCTTGTGCGGCGTCTCGAATAGTTCTTAGCAGGTGTGAAAAAAAATCGGTGGTTGGTAAAATGCGGTCTAAACATTGGTGTATCCGATCACCTCTCCCCTCCCCACTCCACGCTTGAGTAGGTGCGTACTGACCAGCCGTTCAAATGGCCCCCGACGAGTTACAAGGTTCCCCACCCCTGATATTATTGGAAATACTTGTACGTTATCCAACTTCCCGCATGTACATGTTTATTCAATTGTATCTTTGTATTTAAATATTTGTTGGTGTTGTAGAACTTTCGACTGTGAAAAGTTATGCTGTTCGTCTTGGCATATAAACGATCTACGTAAATATTGTTGTTTTTCAGGTAGCATTATTGTGGAGACTGTTACCATTAAGGCCAAACCTGGACCCCAAGAAGTACAAGAAGAAGGCATTCCTTATATTGACGTAGACTTACCGGATGTTAAAAAGGAATATTTTGAACGTTCTGAAATAATTTCCCAAAGGGCAGGTAAAACCGATTAACTTTATTATATTAAATATTGGTAGCTATCCTAATTTTTCGTATTTTAAAAATAAATTAACTGTGCTTAAACTTGTTCAGCATTTTTTCATTATCATTTTCAGACTTACTGGCTATCTCTTGTCCCCATTGTAACTTCTCCTGCTCTAATAAGTTACATTTCGAACTGCACTTACGCACCCATAGTGGAAAAAAACCTCTTTCGTGTTCAAAATGCAATTTGTCATGTTCTCGAAAGGGAGATTTGACGAAACACATGTTGACGCACAGTGGAGAAAAACGTTTTTGTTGTTCCAACTGCAACTATTCGTGTTCCCAAAAAGGAAACTTGACAAGCCACATGTTGACGCACAGTGGAGAAAAGCCATTTTCATGCTCCGACTGCAATTATTTATGCTCTCGAAAAGCACAACTGACGAGACACATGATGACGCACAGTGGAGAAAAACCTTTTTCTTGTACTGACTGCAGTTATTTATGTTCTCTTAAGGGCAGTTTGACGAAACACATGTTGACGCATAGTGGAGAAAAACCTTTTTCGTGTTCCGACTGCAGTTATTCATGTTCTCTTAAGGACAATTTAAAGATACATATGATGACTCACAGTGGAAAAAAACCTTTTTCATGTTCGTACTGCAACTATTCATGTTGTCGGAAGGGCGATTTGACGCGACACGAGGGGATTCACGCTGGAGTAAAACCTTTTTCATGCTCCGGCTGCAACTATTCATGTTTTCGAAAAGGACAATTGACAAGACACATGCTGACTCACAGTGCAGAAAGGCCTTTTTCATGTTACGTCTGCAACTATTCATATTCTCGAAAAGAACACTTGACAAGACACATGCTGACTCATAGTGGAGAAAAGCCTTTTTCATGCTCCGACTGCAACTATTCATCTTATCAAAAAGAACATTTGACAAGACACATGTTGTCGCACGGGGGCGAAAAAACTAGGAGAACTAAGGGCAATTTGATATAACATATTGAGGCGCATTGGTGAAAAACCCTTTTTATGCACCTACTGCAACTATTCATGTCCTATTTTATTTATTTATCAATTTTATTTTTGTATTTTGTACACTTTAGTTTACAAATATCTAATAAATTATAACATTTCATATAGCAGATTTTATTTTTTCTAGGTTGGAGTAGCTCCTACAATACATTTTGTACCTTCTTATTGGTGTTGACTTTAAAGTTTCTAGTAGCCAGTTATAAAACTTCATCCCTTTCTGCAGTAAACTGTTCTGCGTATTCGCTTTGTCCTTTTTGAAGCCTGATTTCCTTGCACGTCCTTGTGTTAAGTCTGTGGATGTCCTTGTTGTATTTTTAATTTATATTTGAGATGTATTTTGGTAACAGGTTGTTTACTATTTTATGGATAAACATCATCGTGTACAAGGCCACCATCTGTTTCACGGTTAGCCATTTTAGTTTATTTAACATTTTATTTACTTTTGAAAATCTATTTCGCGGAAGTATTAGTCTCATTGCCCTGTTTTGTAAAATTTGAAACATTTTATTCTCGTTCATTACACAGTAGAAGTTAGAAGTTGAAGTGTGGAGCAATAATTGAATTGTAAATAGTGATTACAGTTTTTCTGGAAAGTTTTTGCCGTATTCTTCCCAAAAAGATATCTTTTTCCCAATTTTTCTTTTGGATATATTCAACATGTTTGGTAAAGGTTAGTTTGGAATCTTATCTCTTTTTTTTTAATTTTTAATATATTTTTTAAATTAAAATTTATCTTAATTTTAAGTGTTTTTTCGTCACCAATATCATAAGCCATCTAGATTACTACCAACATTACTGGATTGTACTATGAAATATATTGTATCAAAATAAATAAAATATATATATATATATATATAACTCCAAGTATTTCATTTCTCCATTTATTTTTAATAATTTCACCATCAATTTTAATTTTGCTTTCACTGGATGTCTACTTATAATGCCATTTATTAAATACCATCATTTTTTTAAATTTAATTTAAGCTTTTTTTTTTGCCATCTTGATACATTATTTCAAATATTTATGAGTTCTTCGTAGTTATCTCCAATTAAGTATGTTAGTGTCATCACATTGATCCCGTTTTTACATACCGTGGAGAAAAGCACATGATACGTTACTTGTATAATGAATGATATTTTTAGTTTCATTACATTACTGTTTGTGAGTACCGCATAGGAACGATGGCAAATATATTATGTTCTTTTATTTTAATCAACAATTAAAATTAATTTTCGTTGGTTTCTTATTTTTTTCTGGCTTTTCTATATTTTAAGATTTATATTTATTTTTTTATATTTATTATATTAAATGCAATTTTATGTTTTTTTTTGTATTTCTTGGGCAATAACCATGTAACAATTTGTAGACATTTTGCTTTATTTTAATTTTAAATGTACATTTGTTACTTTAATTTTAAATTTTCTGAGATCGGTTTCGACTTATCCGTGTCATTCACGAGCAAACTTAAAACTTTGCAAACTTAAAAGTTAAGGGTGCTCGTTAATGACACGGATGTGTCGAAACCGGTCGCAGAAAATTTAAAATTAAAGTAACAAATGCAATTTTATTGTTTTACCTTTTGGGAGGCAGGCATGGGTACCGCCATCGGTATCCCCAAGTGGCTCGCTAGATTTGGTGACTTATCAGTGGTGTCCGAGTTTATGGTGTGAGGTTTGTCTAAATCTTAGCCGCGGATGCGTTTGGCCGTTTGAGTGGCGGACCAAGAGAGACTGGTTGAGGGAGACCTTTTGACTTCTCCAGCCGGACTCTCTTGATCCATCGCTTTGCACCGCAGTGGGAGGGATCGACGTCCTTCACTCCTCGACGCGTTGACCCCAGATTCCTAACCACCCTACCATGTTAAAAGGGTTGATAGGAATTCAGGGTCAATGTTTCCAGGAATGACCGAAGTATGAAACCACCTTTTCCACTGCGGTGAAGCTGATGGGTCGAGAGAGTACGGCTGGAGAAGTCTAAATTAGGTCTCCCTCAGACAGTCTTTCCCGATCCGGCGCACTACGCAGAAGATGGACAAATACATTCGCCGCCAAGACCTACAGACTGTTATGAAGCGATTGTATTAATCGTAAGTTAGGTACTATTTTTAAATGCATTTTAATTGGTTAGGTTGGCAAAGCTGGGGGAGTTTCGTTCAACGCGTCGGTAGGCGGCGTTGTTTTTTTTCCGTTTCCGGACTCTGGTTTTGACGGCGTAATGTGCGGTACGCCGTGAAAACAACGGTCACTTAATTATTAAGTTTTAAATACGATGTGATTGAAATCCAAGTTTTGGGCATCTACATCCGGGGGAAGGAAACACGTTGTGTTTTTTTAAAAAAGAAAATATATTAATTTCGAAGATTATTCACGTAAAATGTGAATTTCGCGCGGGTCCCCAAAAGTGAACACGAGTTAATGGCGGTGTTCGATTGTTATGTTCAAAGTACCTCTTTATCCGAGAGATCGGTGTGAATAATTACCCGCCGCGCCTGTCATTGAATGCAGGGCAAACATCGAATTCCCACCGGGGGTTTATTTATGGAACAAACCCGAGATTACCGCAGGGTTGAACGATACTCCGCCTCGATTGCTGACGAGCCAACCTACACAATTTGGAGGAGAGTTTGGGTACTCCTCCCTTTCTCTGAGGGTCCAGGTCCATCATCCCTTCCGGGCGACCGCCGTGGAGGTCGCAGACACAAGCTGAGCCGCAGAGGTTGGGACCTCCCTTGCCACCAGGAGGTGGTGATGGTTCACGCGACATCGGGGGATCGGCGGCAGTAAAACTTAATTAGTGTAGCTAGGAATAGCATAAATTACGACATTGGTCCCGGGGGGTGAGTCCATCCAATTTGTTTTATTATAATTTATAATGTCAATACAGTGTACCGATTGTCTACTCTACTCTGTGTTTTATTATGTAGATTCCTTGTGCAGCCTTTTCAGGAATGCTATAAAACCATGACCCACACTCTGAGAATTGAGTATCGTGATCTCCGCTAGTTGACATACCCCCCATGAACCCGGATGACCCTGCTAAGTCACCAAGCGCAGTGAACCACTTGTAGTGATCTATGGTGGGTGTGTAGGTCATCCAATAAATGGTTCCAGGGGCGGCGGTATCAATACCAACGAAATTAAATAAAAGTACTAACGTGCCATTTGAATTTACTGATTTTTCACATTTGTATCTAAATATAAATAATAAAAAGGCTTTTAGGTTTGGATTGACAGTTAGGTATATGCCTAGTTTCTATAATGGTTTCAAAGGGGAACATAATTCGTAAATAATTGCGAGAATTTTGAAAAAAAAATTATTCTTTCATTTCCAATTTTTTTCATCAATTTTTAAACCTAATTTATTTTGTCCTTCATACTTTTTCCATTGAATATTTGATATTGACTTAAGGAAACACCTTTTTGTTTTCTTCCACAAGTTTTCTAGGAATAAATAAGACAATACGATCTCATTTTCTCGATCGATCGTCTTCCTTCTCACGCATCTTGTTTGAAAACAGAAGAGACTGAAGATAGTAGAACGAAGACGTCACTTACGATCTCTCGCTGGTACATTATGCTTATAGGTCGCCCTGGTGAAAGACCATCATTCAAAATCGTAACACTGTTCTGTATCTCTGTATGTCCGAGTTTAACCGTAGCATTTATATAAGCCTCTAATGACCTGAACAAAGAAAGTAATATATATTTTTACTTTATATCTACTTACAATTTTTTCTTCTTTCGAAAGGTGGGCGTTAAAGTAAGTCTAGCAGGTTCTCAGGAATCTGTGGGCCTCATCAGTTCCTCTGGTGAATTAATGCAGCTGGCATTCATTGCACACAATACATATTCCTTGGTCTGCACCGCACTGCATTCACACTAGGGCTTCCAATCCCGCAGCCTGAATTCAATGTCGGTATTTGCGGGATTACGAATTTTCAATCCCGCGGAATCTCGGTATTTGCGGGATCCCGCATATTGAAAATATTCACATTTATATAAGGCAAATAAAACAATGAATTCATCAACTCCACATTTATTTACGTACATATTACTATTAATAAGAGATTAATCAAATTACACCATTTATTTGTAACAAAAAAAATAATAAATTAATTAACTAACTACACATTTATTAAAATATTACTTTTAGTATGAGATCAATCAAATTATACCGTTTTTTCTTCACAAAAAACAATAACAAATACTGAATAAAAAACAAATCAAAACAAAACAAATCTTCTTCAAAAAATACACAAAGAAAAATAAAAAAAAACAAAAAAAAAAAACACATTTTAAACTGAAAATTTAAATAGGATATATGTTACTTTAATTATTAAGTTTGTCAGCTTTTAACTGAAAATGTTTCCGAAGGAAACACAACATTTCCAAACTGTCGTCTGCCAAACTACTACGTATTTTAGACGCAATATAGCCAGTAGCAGAAAATGCCCTTTCGGCTTCCGCACTTGTGGGCTGTATTCCTTTTAAGTATTTGTAAGTGAATGAAAGATATTTCCCCATTGACCCCCCAGTCATTTCTTTTTTTATAATGGAGTCAAGTGTATAAGCTCGAGATGGTGACGGACAAATTACATTACATGCTGACGATATAGTTAGCTCTAATTCCTGTTGCAATGTAAGATGAAGACCGGAACCCGATGACGGAACATCTACTGTGACGTTTCTTACTTGATCAGCGTCTTCGTCATCATTGCTCTCAGATGAATTTAAAAGGCTGAAGCTCATTCTCGTTACAAAATCTTTAATTTCTCGTCGCATGCACACTTTTTTTCAGTCCCGCAAATCCCGCGGATCCCTCGCCCGTAATCCCGCATCTCGAAAAGGCGTGGCATCCCGCAACACCGAGATCTCGGTATTCCGGGATTGGAAGCCCTAATTCACACCTAGCAGACTCTTTAAAGACTACTATGCATCATGTGGGCACAACGGCTGTGGGAATACCTTATCCTGTTCACGTTCATGAAGGACCAGAGTTTACAAGGCGGAAGATATGGGATGGGCTTTTCTCATGTAAACCGATAACCGTAAATTTAGGTGACATTCATTGTCAATCGAATTTACGTCCCAGCGAAAAACTAGTTTTCTCAAAAATATTATTTATTTATGAAAAGCATACACAAAAAGGTGTAAAGAAAAGCATACACTTAATTTGGGAGGCGGGTAGGGTACCGCCGCCATTTACTGGATAACCAACATTTTTGCCATAGGTCATCCCAAGTGGTTCTCTGCGTTTGGTGACAATACAGTGGGTTCATGGGGGAGAGGTTTGACGGCGGATGTGTCTGCCCCCCCAGCTGCGTGGTAGGCAGGATCGGTAGTGGTTGAGGGAGAGTCTGTGACCTCTTAAGCAGAACTCTTTTGGAAAGTCGCTAGGTAGACGGAGGAAGACAGGGGGAGACGGAGGTAGACAAAGGAAGACAGAGGTAGACAGAGGTAACCAGAGAATGACAGAAGTAGACAGAGGTAGATGGAGAAAGACAAAGGTAGACAGAGGTCGACGGAGGGAGACAAAGGTAGGCAGAGATAGACGGAGGAAGACATAGGTAGACAGAGGTAGACGGAGGGAGACAGAGGGAGACGGAGGTAGACAGAGGAAGACAGTGATGGACATAGGTGGACAGAAGTGGACATATGTGGACAGAGGTGGACAATGGTGGACAGATGTGGACAGAGAAGGACATATGTGGACAGCGGTGGACAGAGGTGGACATAGGTGGACAGAGGTAGACAGAGGTGGACAGAGGTGGACAGAGGTGGCCAGAGGTGGAAACACAAACTGCTATAAAAGTCCCAAATACTTTACTTTTTATATCTTAATGTGTGCTATTTTATAAATCGTTTAATCCTTCTTTCTCTTTCATTTCTTAGTTTCTATATCTTTAAGTCTACTATTGTATAAATCTTGCGTTCTTTCTTACATATCCTTTACTTACTTATTACAATAATTTTTGTTACTAACTTACATGATTTATTCATTTATATTGATTTTTTAATTTATTTTATGATTTTTAAAACTTTTCGTGATTTTTATTTTTGAATAATACATGATTTTTTAACCTTGCTTATTATTTACAATAGCCATTATCACTAACTTACACGATCTTTTAATTTACTAATTGAGCTAGAATTCCCTCACCAAACACAAGAGCATTGTCTCTTTATGGTGAAGAAAGGCAATTTTTTTTACTGTGTAAAAAAAATAATAATAATAAAAAATAATATAAAAAAACAGCACTTGAAAATATTTTTTCTTTAACATGAGTACACGTAGTGTATGTTATTGTTATAAGTTTTATGTTTACTCTTTGGGCCAAAACCAGAACAGAAGCCGAAATTCAGTATCATCTTAAAATCTAATTTCGGTTGGTCGCTAATGATTTTATCTTAGTATGAATACGCACGTGTTTTATCAAGTTTGACTTCTGTGAAAATGCATAAGGGCAGTAAGAACATGAAAATGGTTTTTCTTTTGTATGAGTACACATATTGTGTGTTATTAAGCTTGACTTCTGTGAACATACGTAGCTACAGTAAGAACAGGAAAATGGTTTTTCTTTCGTGTGAGTTCGAATATGTGTTATTAAGTTTGACTTCCCTGGACAAGAATAATCACAGTAGGAACACGAAAATGGTTTTTCTTTAGTATGAGTACGCATGTGTGTTGTCAAGCTGGACTTCTGTGAACACGCATAACTGCAGGAAGGACATGAAAATGGTTTTTCTTTAGTGTGAGTACGTATGTGTGTTATTAAGTTTGACTTCGAAGTAAGTATGCGGCCACAATAGGTGCAAGGGAAAGATTTTGAGATTTTTGAGCGTTGTGCAAAGCTTTTTTGTTGAACTGAATTTGTGTTTTCAGTTTTCATTCCACCACCTAGAAAGAAAACATTTAAAAAATGTAAAACTATGAATTTCACATAACGGAAATTGGCACCCGCTGTGCAACTGCAAGTAGCTTGTTAGCAGAATTTATTATGTAGGACTTATCGTATCTTTCAAAAGAACTTTAAATTAAAAATAAACATAATATACGCGTGTTTTGACTGCACAAAAAGTAAGCTAATATTTTAAAGCAACAATTACGTTTTCGATGAAAACGCATTATGCAAATAAATTATTAAAAAACATTCTTTCACAACAGGAAAATTGATTTTACCCGCCGTTGTTTGGTGAATTCTTTCAGCAGGCTCTGAGAATTCCCTTTTAACATTTGTGAGATTGATATTTTTATCTCCATGTAAAAATCCACCTCCGTACTCTTCCTGTATTCCTGCTTCCACCTTGATGGTAACTCTCTCCAGAATAGAATCCTCCATTATGTCTAGAATTCTAGAACCCCGTTCACCTGGAAATCAAGAAAATTTATCAAATCATATTTGGACATTGTCGGGGAGCGAGATCGTCTTCACTAAACAAACCTTTTGGTAGTCCTATCACAGAATTATCCATCCATTATTAATCAGCCTCTCCCAATCCGTCGAGCTGTATGTACAAGGGCAAACGCATGTGATGCCAAGATCTGGACAAATCTCACCCAGAAAACTTAGTGCCCATGCCAAGTGACCAAACGTGGGGCGACCTACGGCAAGGGTGTTGGTTATCCAATAAATACCCATACCCGCTACCAAAAACTGATACATTTTAGAAAATTTAAATTCAGTATGCGGATGAAGCGCATCCACATACTGAAAGGTCTTCGTACAAAAAGTCGAAATTAAGAAAAAAAAAAATCATTTTTAGCTACAAAAACATCAATAACGTCGTATTTTTCAATCTTAGCACTCTAGCTCACAGAAAACTCACGGACCGCCACTGGTAACTATGTATGCGGGTTTGTGATCTACATAATGTATACAAGTTGAAAAACATGAAAAAAAAACGGCAGGAAAGTTTTGTTATATCAAAAACAGAGGCTAAAACAGTAAAAGCAAGTAACCCCTTGGGCAATTTTGGGAAATATTCTTCTTCGTCATCATCATCATCACCATCAACCCCTTGGGCAATTTTGGGAAATATTCTTCACAGACAACAAACAACTGTAGTTTTTTCGGAAGATACATTATATCCCAGCCTGACACGGTCTCACAAAAGTAATGCTATCTCAGTGTAGTCCAGCAGTAAGGCTCTTGACTGGCACTCCGAAGGTTGCAGGATCGAATCCCGGCGTGGCAAATAAATTTTATTTGATTAATTTGTGTTATTTCACAACTTATTCATTTAAAATAATATATATAATATTTGCGGCACGTTCCAGAGTGGAAGATACTCTCAGTATCGCCCTGGTGTAAGACTACCATTCAGAATTGAAAAGTTGCTTGAAATGGCGTTAGCCGTGTTTGGTGACCAGGTCTGAATCGCCAGGTACTTCTCCACCTCCATCTTCCCCATCTCCTTCCCTTCCCCATTACATTCAGCCTCACAACATATCCCGATTGGGGATGCCATAGTCCCACTGGCTCCAGGCGGGAGCAGGTGGGACTCTTGTGCGGTACACATGTAAAAAAACAAAAAAAGTGTTAATTACGGTGAGAAATATGATTTCTAAATAGAAAAGCTAGCCTAAGTGTAACTAGTTAACCATCGCGCCGTTTCTCCAAAGGTGAAGGACGATTTCTCCAGAGAGGACAGACCGCCAAACAACGCGGTCTTGGCACACACTCCTTGCCTCGTTGACATTCATACATCGTCTCATACAAACTCTTCTATTATTATGACTCTTGACATGGCCGGACTCAAGTATTTGATTCACTTGGTCGTGCCGTGTCTTCATCGGGCGTCCCCGACTTCTTCTACCATTCACATTTAAGTCATATATCCTCCTTACATTCATGCTTTCAGTTTGCAATTAAATAAAATAACGTACCATAAGGGTTTCAGAAAAATTAAAATAATTCAGTGAAACAAAATTCAGCATTTTAAAGACAGCATTTCAAGGTTCGCAAATTTTTACATAAATAATGTTTATATATTGAACGAAAAAAACAGTGGCAATACCTTTGTCTAATTAAAAATGTTTTTAGATTCGTGTGAAGTACCTAGAGAGTCAACAAAATAAAAGCTTTCAGTAAGCAACCTTAAAAGCATTAGGTACCTACCTTTGTATCCTTATATCGTATCGGTATATCCTTTGTACCTACTTATCTATTTTTTAACAAAGGTAGGTACCTAATGCTTTGAAGGTTGCTTACTGAAAGCTTAGGCCAACCTAATGATGATTACTCCATAAAAATTCATAGCTGAACGAATTCCAATGAATGTAGTGAGTGCCCCAGTATAGAGTGCACTTCACAGATGAAGTACCTCGGCTTCACCATTTACCCATACCTCAAATGGAACCTACATACCCAGATCATTGCAAATAAAATTAGAAAAACAATACACTTCTTCAGATCCGTAAGGAACTTTCTTAACTTACAACTCCTAAAAACGATTTATTTTGCAATCACCCAATCTATCATTGAGTATGGTATCATTGCATGAGGAGGGGGCACTTCATCAACTCTAGATCCTGTCGAAAAGGCGCAGAAAACAATTATGAAAATTATTCTCAAACTTCCTCTAACTGCAAACAGTGACCTGATATTCAAAATAATGAGAGTATTTGATGTTCGACAGATCTATGTAAAAACTATCCTCATGCATCTCTTTAAAAACAAACATGTGCTTTACGAAAAAAAATAAACTTAAGATTTACACGTAACTCCAACAAAGACATATTGCAAGTTCCAGCACTCTCTTCCACCTTTGGCCAACGTAGCTTTAGATACTTTGCCACAAAAATATTCAAAATTCTCCCAGAAAACATCAAATTGAGTCAAACACAGAGAGAGTTTAAAAAATATGTTAAAATATGGATACATTCTAATGATCGAGCCTATACTGGTGCCCTCACCCAAACGCCCAGTCATTGACAGTTGTTATTGTAGTAATAACCTTGCAGTTTATGAATTGTGTAGGTATATGCAAATAATAATGTTAACTAAAATAAGGTTTTTGCTGTATGGAAACCTACTTTACACATTTATAAAAAAACCATAAATAAAATTGCGAGAAACAATTAACAAAAATTCTGCCTCAATACAGGTTCACCTAGTGAGGCAAGCTATGCACAACTAAAAATACTGTATAACTATACTACTCCTGTGTAACCTTTCTTACGTTACTTTCTGTTTGTTAATTTTTCTGTACTGATTGATGTAATCTATTTGTAAACTACATTGAGCATGTAATTTTTTTAGTTATATTGTTGTTATTTCATTGAATAAAGATTATTATTATTATTATTATATTTTTTAAATTAAATGAAGACAATATTAGCGAAACTCAATCGAAATCTGGAGACAGAAAAATCAGAAAAGATATTGGCTCTGCTGGGACACGAACCCAGGACAATATCTTTTCTGATTTTTCTGTCTCCAGATTTCGATTGAGTTTCGCTAATATTGTGTTCATTTAATTAAATATTATAATTTGAGATTTTACTCATAAAGTTTAAAATATTAATAAAAAATAATATTTTTTTATTGCACACGTCAATTTATAATACCAAACTCTTGAAGATTCTTTCAATTACGTTCAAAAACAGTATGTTATTTTGAAATAAGTGCAGAAAAGGCGAATTTATCTGGTCACAAAAGCAAAGCGAAAATATTTTCTGTGGAATCTGTATTCTGACAGTTCTTCTAAGAGCAGTAGGTACTTTAAAAAATGTCAGGGGCTTTAGGGGTTAATTAATTATAAAAATATCAGGAAATATCACACAATGAGATAGACCATTTTATTTTAACACAATATCTATCTATCGATCGAATAATATAAAGAAGAGGATGTGTGGCGGACAGCGGGCGTGCCGCGTGGATTTAATTTATACAAATCTGCAATTTTATTCCGAGACTTATAGACCTGACCTCCTAAACAAGAGGATGGTCACTCTCTTCGACATTAGATGTAGAAAAAGTCTGCAACTTTTCCGAGATTTCCGGGCAACGCCGGAAAATTCTACATCTAATGAAAGCCTAATAACATCTTAATACCTAATGTAAGATCCCTTCCCAACAGCCAAGACAAGCATTAGTAAGAATATCATATTTTTCTTTTAAATTCATGAAAATTTGTCAAATATTTAATGGTTTAATTTTAATGCATTCAAGGTTTCGTTGGCCATATTTATCATAGTACCGACCGAATTGCATTCCGTCATTTTGTGTGACACTTGTATACTTGTGAACACTGTAGATACAGTACACGATCCACCCAATTTCACGGAATGTCAGAGATATAGAATTTTACAGTTATTTTAAGTATGTATGCTTTGCGAACAAAATATTTAAGGTATGACAACTCAAAGCAGTTATTTACGATTCTTACACAACTTAACACTCTCTAAGATAAATACTAGTGACACAACATAGACATAAAACAGTTGAATGTAGTAGGTACTTACGGCTGGTTTCAATTGCGTTGGTGCCACCAAGTAAATCTAATTTTAACTTGTCTCGGTAAATATGCAGTTAGTCCACCTCACGGATAATACGGAACGTTCGTGTTGGCGAAGTTTTATGCACGTATAATCACGTATAATAGGAATGTTCCTTTTTTAACTAATAGACAATCAAATATGACATTTGTCGGGAGTACCAATCTTATAAAATAAATTCTCTAAAATAAACTCGATTTTCATCGTAATTTTAAAAAAACATCCCAGGTTTTGAATGGTTTGTTTGGCAAGTCAGGGTTTGTCTAGCGGGTTTGTGTAATTATTTTAATACATTTCTTTCCATGTTCTATTGTTATAAATACAGGTACAAACTTGTCAATAATGCATTCACTTTGTTTAACGCAAAAATATTTTTTTATGATGAAATTGTGCGAAATGTTAAAATAAAAACGATGAGTAAACAATGGCGTTACCGCGTGAGCGAATTAATTTTAACAAAATTAAAATGTTAAATGCATATTTTTTGCGAGGTTTTTGGTCTCTCCCCACATAAATACTCACTTTTCGTAATAATGAAGCTAAATCTAACTGTTTAAATAAAAAATATTCCGTATTAACGAGAAAGCGGTTTAATGCATAAATAACATAATTCTTTTTACCAAAATTAATATTTGTTTTAAAAAAATATGTACCTACGTAATCCAACAAAAACACTTTCAAATGATGCATGGATTTTAGAGGTTACGAATCTAGTAGGTAAACTTGGCCGGTGGTGCCAGAGTATAAAATATTACCGCGACTATAAATATTATTTTTTAAAGTACCTACTCTGCAATCAGTATAACTGCAAAAATGTGATTATTAGCCGCAATAAATAAGTTATTTTGTTGATATAACTTTAGGTATTTTAATGTCGAAAATTCACGGAACTGAACAAATGTGCACCATCTACAATAAGGTCGCTAGCATGGGAGTAGGCGGTAAACCCAAAGAGCTTAAAGTTAGTCTAAGTACTGGAAATAGTCATATAGTTTTAGAAAGCAACGAAGGATGAGATAAAAATATTTTTACGGAGGATAATATGATAATAAAATTTGCAGCTAGCGGCGAACACAAAACGGCGAAAGCAATTAAGGACCCTAATAAAATTTGGAAAGTTAGAACTTATTGTCGGCAGGGGCACACAAAGCAATAAAATAAAACCCAATATCGCCGCGCCGGGCGAAGGCAATAAACCTTTTCCTTTGGCCCACGAAGCCGCTGCGGCCGATGGGAATGTTTCAAGGCTGTGAATTAGGTTCAATCCTTGAGGCGACGAGAGAATTCTCAACACGAAATCAGTCACTATTTTACCCGGCCAGGGGATAGTACTCCGCTCCGGCCTCGGAGCGTCCTGAACCGACCGGGGCTTGCGCGAACCGAATCCCGACCAGTGATAAGAAAAGTGGCGTTGTGCAACCCGACCAGGGCTTTGAAAACGCTCTCCAAACTGCACGCGACCCCCGCGCAAATTCCCAACCAGGGAAATTAAGTCACGCTCGCGGATTTCGACCAGTACCGCCGATACGTTCGTGAACTTCCGCCAGAAAGTTCAACTAAGTGACCGTGAAAATTCCGACCAGGGATTGTGCAAGTTCCACTTTGCACAAATTTTCATTACAAGGGACTCTCGCAACTCTACCTGTGCAATAACAAGTGAAAAAAAGATAACTATGTGCAAACTGCCTAATGACTGCGTGCGTTCGCGGAGACTCCATCATCAGCATCCAAAGGGAAGTGACTGAACCTTTTAATTATTTTAACCACCAAAGTGATTAGATTCTGAACAATTACACAAAGACTTTACCGTAGAATTAAGCAAACAGACATTTTAATTTTAAGACTAATTAAGTAGTTTTAAGAATAACACTAGATTAATAATTAACACCTGCCTTTTGTGTCCTAATGTAATAAATGTGTCGTTACGTAAATCAGTAGCTTTTTTTAATTGTTCCTCCTTAATTTTAAGTTTAGTAGTTTTAGTTTGAACCCGCCGTAAGGCGCGGGCGTATCATTGTAAATTGGGTTTTTGGTAATATATAATAAATATGAGCTTTTTTATCAAATATTCAAGCTCATTTGTAATGTTAAACAAGACAATATACATTTAAGTGGTTTCTATCACAGCCAATAATTGTTTCATCTTATTTCCAAATCAACTAATAAATAAACGTAATACATATTGATTAGTTCTCATGCTGATGTTTTCTCCCAAGTCTCGAGTATTTTGCATGCTCAAATGCAGAAGGGCGGTGTCTCACGGGAATTTTATCAAAACCCTAGCACAAAGCATAAGCACCACCAAATCTTGTTACATTTACCAAGATTACAATGATTTAGATCTAGATGGTTTTGGTTGAACGGTATTAGTTCATTTATGGGTTAAACGATTTTTAGTTCTTGCTGGTCTCCACATCGGGACATAAATTTATAAAACGCGATCATTATTTTCATATTTACGATTTAACAAATAGTCGCTATTACAGTAGAAATAATATTTTGGGGTCGTATTAAATCGTTAAAAATGGCAACACCTTGAACATTACCATAGAACACAATCATGAACGCATCTGTCACCGTCATTTGCGAGACGCTCGGTGGTTTTAGAAGTTTTTGTTGAAATTTTTTCAATTCTGACAAAGTTTTTGTACCTATGTATGCCTTAGCGAAATTACCTGCCTGATTCACGGCAGCACAAACTACCGGAATAAATTCGGTGTTTGGGTAAAATTCCTAAAAAATAAAACTAGTTATTTTTATACTAATTTGGGGTCGGGGAATCCGAATCTGAAAGAATTAGGCGGCGGCAAGCAATATTAACTGAATTAAACGACTTTAAAAAATTTTATACACATACAGGAAAATAGCCATTTTGGAAGCATTTTGATTCCTAGAAAATCAAACTAGTTATTTTTATACTAACTATGGGCTGGGGAATCCGAATCTGAAAGAATTAGGCCGCGGCAAGCAATATTAACTGAATTACACGACTTAAAAATTTTCTATACACACACACTTGAAAATAATCATTTCGGAAGTATTTTGACACATGTAGTACAAAGATCATAGAAAAACAAGAAATATACAAAAACATGTGCCGGCAGTGTTACCAGCTCTCAAAAACATACCTTATAAATCGACCAAGTCTTCTTCGTCCGTCGTATTAACACATTAACCTGATGAATTACGACTATCTCAACGGCGTATTCTTAAATCAAAAGTATGAAAATTCGTAGTCTTAAAAATGCGTAACCTAACCTAACCTAACGTTAGGTTTGTGTAACATGGTTTGTGCCCCTTTATACCGCCTGCTCGCGTCCCTAACCTAACCTAACCTAACGCTAGGTTTGTGTAACATGGTTTGTGCCCCTTTATACCGCCTGCTCGCGTCACGGCAAAAAAACATCCCTGTTTTCAAGTAGTTTAGCGGCTACGCTAGGTTTGTGTAACATGGTTTGTGCCCCTTTATACCGCCTGCTCGCGTCCCTAACCTATCCTAACCTAACGCTAGGTTTGTGTAACATGGTTTGTGCCTCTTTATACCACCTGCTCGCGTCACGGCAAAAAAACATCCCTGTTTTCAAGTAGTTTAGCGGCTACGCTAGGTTTGTGTAACATGGTTTGTGCCCCTTTATACCGCCTGCTCGCGTCCCTAACCTATCCTAACCTAACGCTAGGTTTGTGTAACATGGTTTGTGCCCCTTTATACCGCCTGCTCGCGTCACGGCAAAAAAACATCCCTGTTTTCAAGTAGTTTAGCGGCTACGCTAGGTTTGTGTAACATGGTTTGTGCCCCTTTATACCGCCTGCTCGCGTCACGGCAAAAAAACATCCCTGTTTTCGAGTAGTTTAGCGGCTACGCTAGGTTTGTGTAACATGGTTTGTGCCCCTTTATACCGCCTGCTCGCGTCACGGCAAAAAAACATCCCTGTTTTCGAGTAGTTTAGCGGCTACGCTAGGTTTGTGTAACATGGTTTGTGCCCCTTTATACCGCCTGCTCGCGTCACGGCAAAAAAACATCCCTGTTTTCAAGTAGTTTAGCAGCTACGCCGGGTTTATGTAACATGGTTTGTGATACAAAAGAACGTGCCCCTTTATAACGCCTACTCGCGTCAAGGCATAAAAACTCCACAATACTAGTTGGTGTACCTTCCTAAAATATTTGAGAATCAATTATAAAAAATAAGTACTTAAAATATAAACATGTTATTTTACGTTATAAATATTACTGCTTAATGGCAACACTTAATTTTGTGTGGTAAAAACATCTATGTTATCGTGTTTTTCTATGATCTTTGTACTACATGTGTCAAAATACTTCCGGAATGATTATTTTCATGTGTGTGTGTATAGAAAATTTTTAAGTCGTGTAATTAAGTTAATATTGCTTGCCGCCGCCTAATTCTTTCAGATTCGGATTCCCTGGCCCATAGTTAGTATAAAAATAACTAGTTTGATTTTCTAGGAATCAAAATGCTTCCAAAATGGCTATTTTCCTGTATGTGTATAAAATTTTTTAAAGTCGTTTAATTCAGTTAATATTGCTTGCCGCCGCCTAATTCTTTCAGATTCGGATTCCCCGACCCCAAAATAGTATAAAAATAACTAGTTTTATTTTTTAGGAATTTTACCCAAACACCGAACTTTAGCCAAACTACCTACCGCAGATACCAAAGGTTAGCTGGCGCAACCCTTTCTCTATCCAAATTAATAAAAATTGTATACAATATGATATTAACACACACAGATATTTGGTAATTATTTTATGAGTTAACCACTCAGACCAATAAGCTGTTTTCATGATAATATAACATTACCATGCATGACGATGTGGCTAAGCTGACTTATTTTAACAGTACGTCTGTAAAGATCTCGCGTATTAATTCCTCAAAACAGAATGTCAAATCATCAAACATACTCCCAATATTTTTAATATTCCTTATAGAAATACACGTCCACAATAAGTAATCAATACACATTTTAGTATTTTGTTAATGTTTTAAATACAAAATTAAATAAACTTGCAACATTTCTAAATACCATAGTTGCATAAATCAATAAGAGATAACAGATGTCAAATAATATTTTTAACACTCCAATACACGCGCCCCCTAGTGAGACATAAATACACGCGTGTCATCTGTCAGATGATTGTTCACTTATTTGTCAAAAGTGAATTAAAAAAATTACCAAAAGTGAGCTAGGCGAGCTTGGGGAATACTAGGGCGGGGGACCAGGCTCCATTCCCTCCAACAAACTTATGACAAAAAAACAGAACTGGTCATCTGTGAGATGACACGCGTGTATTGGAGTGTTAAAAATATTAAACCACGGGTATACCAAAACTCTTCGAAAATCAGTACCAAAATACAACAAGTCATTTTATTCACCCCGAATTCTAAAGAATAAACAAAATATATTTAAAAAAATCGTCTAAACCCCTATAATGCCATCTAGCTTAACTTACGCCAATTGGTATACCTAAGTTAGAGAATCTATTATTTGACGTCTGGTTTGAGAACCGTTTTATGGACGTGCATTTCAAAGGCGTTGATTAAAATAATCACAAATTATAGAAATATGGTTGACCTGGGTATACCGATAATTTGTCTTATATGAAATGGTCGATCAAATATACGATTATGTCACTTTATAGAGGTATAGGGGATATAGAGGAAGACAGTGTTAGATTACTGTAATCTAACTAATGATAACGATTAGGTCAACCGTCTTCAATTGTTTGATCTCAAAATTATATTATTTTTATCCTAATATTTATTACGCAAATGCATTATTGTTTTAAGAGTATGGGCCAAGCGAAACATATTATTCAAAACTCTTTCAAAACAATAATAAATATTGCTTACTCAATACAACGTTCTGTTTCTAGCAGTTTGAGTTATTTTTTCGTTCTGAACGAATACCATAACACTTCCACGGTCTTGCCATGGATGTACCAAGCCCACAGAGTGTTTCCATCAAGGCGGAACCAGGGCCCCAGGAAGAAGGTGAAGGTGAAATGCCGTATGCGGATATGGATTTTGACCTTCCAGATGTAAAGAAGAAATGTCTACAATCTGCGGAGAGCACTCGAAATCCTGGTAAGTTGAATTATTTATAATAAAAAAACACATATAAATTTGTTGTAGACCACTTTTATTTTATACACACTCTACCGGTTTCGGAAGCACCCTTCCTTCGTCAGGAGAGTATTATAACTAAACTATGATACAGAATGTTGACAGATATACAAATTTTAGGTGTTTGAGTGGGAGGTAGGCAAAGGGGGGGGGGGGTAATTAGGGGATTTCCGGAAAGAACAGAGCGGGTAATTGGAAAAATATTTAGAATGGGACTGAAAGATAAGTTAATTTGGTTTAATTTAATTTTCTGATTTCTAGTGCTTCTAAATTATCTAATTTTTTTGCTTTTATTATTACGTTATATATAATTTTAACCCCTGTGTCCTTATTATGTCCTTATTGTGGAAGCATCTTGAATGTTCTGTGATTCTGCTTAAATAATAATAATTTTTCAGAGTTTGCTAATGACCTAATTTCCACAGATCACACTTTAATAAGGACACAGGGGTTAAAATTCTTCACCGTAATAATAAAAGCAAAAAATTAGATAATTTAGAAATATAGAAATAATAATATAGAAATCAGAAAATCCCTAAATAATAATGCTAGTATTTTGAATAACCAAATTAACTTATCTTTCAGTCCCATTCTAAATCTTTTTTCAATTAACCGCCCTGTTCTTTCCGGAAATCCCCTCATTACCCCCACCCCTTTGCCTACCTCCCACTCAAACACCTAAAATTTGTATATTTGTCAAAATTCTGTATCTTAGTTTAGTTATAATATTCTCCTGACGAAGGAAGGGTGCTTCCGAAACCGGTAGAGTGTTAATAAAATAAAAGAGGTCTACAACAAATTTATATGTGTTTTCTATTGTAAATGATGGCGAGCCACAAAGTTAATGCTTTTTACAAATATGAATTATTTATTATTTCCGTTATGTTAAAAAATTGGAATATAAAATTTTAATTAAACTACTACAAATTTTGAACTTATCTTATTTGGAATGTAAAATAAGGTACATTATTCTGCAATAAAAAATCTTAAAATCAAACATAATATTGATAAAAAGATAATTTCCCTGGCTTTACAAAACTTCGTACAGATTGTGCCCAAGAGAAAACTTGTACATCCTTTTTGAAGCATCGTCGTGAAGCGGACATATGGAGTTCTTCTAATTTCTTAAATAAACTGAATTCCCACTAATACACGGTTAATCAACGGTATCTTTATTCATACAGTTTTTAAAAATCAATACAAGTTTTTTAATAGCGCAGTCCTTGAAAAGGAACGACTGTAATTTCAAGTGTAACAAGCTCTTCATCTGGGCATGTCAATGAACATATTGTTGCTGTAGTGTTGGTTTTTGTAGGTAGCCCTAAAGTGGAGACTATTGCCTTTAAGGTAGAACCAGAACCCCGAGATGGAGATGGAGAGGAAATTCCTTCCATGGAAATTGACGTAGAGCTGCCGGATGTTAAAAAAGAATGCCTGGAACGCTTTCAAAGATTTACCCAGACAACAGGTTTGTGCTTTCCAGTTTTAACGTTTTTTTTAATTAACAGAGCTTATTATACCTTTATTCGTGTTATTTTTCAGACTCATTGACGGATCTGACTCACAGAGGAGAAAAACCTTATCCATGTCCCGACTGCAGTTACGCATCTACTAGAAAGGGTCGTTTGACGAGACACATGCTGACTCACAGTGGAGAAAAACCTTTTTCGTGTTCCATTTGCAGTTATTCATGTTCTCAGAGGGGATCTTTGATGAGACACATGTTGACTCACAGCGGAGAAAAACCTTTTTCGTGTTCCGTTTGCAGTTATTCGTGTTCTCAAAAAAATAATTTGACGACACACATTCGTACACATAGTGGAGATAAACCATTTTCGTTTACCGATTGCAGTTATTCATGTTCCCAAAAGAGTAGTTTGACGAGACACATGCAGATTCACGGTGTAGTAAAAACTTTTTCGTGTTCCGATTGCAGTTATTTATGTTCTCGGAGGGAAAGTTTGAAGAAACACACTTTGACTCACATTGGAGAAAAATCTTTTTCTTGTTCCGATCACAGTTATTCATGTTCTCACAAGAGTAGTTTGACGAGGCACGTACGGATTCACAGTGGAGAAAAACCTTTTTCGTTTTCCGATTGCAGTTGATCATGCTCTCAGAGGGGAAATTTAAAGAAACGCACGTTGAGTCTCAGTGGAGAAAAACCTTTTTCTTGTTCCGTTTGCAGTTATTCATGTTTTCAGAGGGGAAATTTGAGGGCACATATGCTGTCTCACGTTGAAGAAAAACCTTTTTCGTGTTCCGATTACAGTTATTTGTGTTCTGACAAGTGTAGTTTGACGAGGCACATGCGGTCTCTCAATGGAGAAAAACCTTTGTAGTTATTCATGTTCTCAGAGGGGCACTTTGAGGACACACATGCTTTCTTGTACCGGAGAAAAAACTTTATCCTGTTCCGATTGCCGTTATTCATGATCTCAGAGGAGAAGTTTGAAGAAATATATGTTGACTCGCAGTGAAAAAAACCCTTTTTTTGTCCCGATTGCAGTTATTCATCTTCTTACCAGAGTAGTTTGGTGAGACACATGCTTACTCACCATAGTGAAAATCCTTTTTCGTGTTCCGATTGCAGTTATTCATGTTTTGAAAGGTAGAATTAGTGGAAATTAATTTTTTTTTCACATTTTTGTTTTTCAATCAAGCACATTAAGATAACTTTCAAAAGTGCCGAAAGGTTACTCTCAAAAGTGCCCTTTCTTAATATTAAAAAAATAACTAAAACATGTATATCTCTTTCACTGAGTTAAATTAAGAGGAAATCAGCGACCTAAAGAGGAGCAACGAATTTATTGGCAACCAATATAATTTATTGGTAACCAACACATGCAGGATCTACAGAAAGAAACAAAATTTTGCGTGAGGAAAACGAGAAGAAAAACAATAGAATCTCCAGACTTGAAGGAAGACTTGCTGAAATAGAGCAAGAGAAGTTTTCTGACAGTGTGGAGATAGCGGGTATGGAGCTGCAGCCGGGCGAACAACCGACGGAAGCTGTACTGCGGGTAGCCAGCTCGCTGGGATTGCCTTTGCTACAAGAGGACATTCGCCTGGTGACCAGAATCCAAGATCGCCGACCGAACACCCCGAATAAACTACATATTTCTTTCCATAGCCCAAAAAATGAAATCGTTTCTTTCTTTAAAAAACACGGCCAAAACATTAACCTCATCTCCAATTTACGTCAGCGAAGTGCTTACGCCTTATTTTAAGGAGCTACTGTACAAAGGGCCAAAGAAATGCTTTTCCCATTTGTATGGTTTAAATACAGTAGACTGATGGTACGCAAAGGACCAGGTTATAAAATAATCCGGATAAACAATGAAAACGATCTCGAAAAAATGGGAGACTTTTGTAAATGTCTACGAGTGTCAAACTATTGAAACTTGCAATCCAAATATGGATTTTTTTACATATTATAGAACGTCAAATCCAAATTTTTGTAAAAATGTACTACGATCTAACTTTGTCTCTCTTCTAATTCTACAACAAAATATTAGATCAATTTCTCAAAAAAGCTCTCCTGAACATTTAGCATAATGGCGCTTTAAGTTAAGCGTCCACTTTTCGGCATCGTACGTATCGGACGCATCGCATCAAACGGATCGTGGTTTTCTTTGCATAGAAATTCACGCAAGTGCGTCCACCAATCCGTATCGTACGGATAGCACGAATCTGCTCATCGGCAATGCCGACGCCGGTGCTTCGAGAGGCAACTTTTGTGATGCGTACCGATGACGTCATTCGGAATGCCGGTCAGGTGGACGCACCCCGCGCGCTCGCTCCGCATTCCGCCATTTTCATTTGACAATCGTCCTGTCCACACGCGTTGTTTAGCATCATGGATGCGGCACGATTTATTACAATTGTGCAAGAATATGAAGAAATATATAATTTGAAGCACCCTAATTTTTCAAACCAACCAACCTAATTAATAATAAATGTGATTTCAGAATGTCAACAAGAAGAGTGAATTTAGCTTGAGACATTTATTTATTTATTTAGGCCCATTTAGGCTTTTACATACATTTACATATATCTCTCTCTCTCTGGTTTCAATCCTGGGATTGGTATGCAGCAATTTCATATATTCGTTTCTTCCACTCTTCCCTGTCTTGTGCGGCTCTTTTGAAGTCTGCATATGATGAGCAGCGCACGTCCACCAGCAGGTCCTCCAGGTACTCTCGGCGTGGGCGTCCCCTAGCGTTTGTCCCCTCGGTCATACCCTCCATTATGGCATGCAAGAGGCCTTCTTGTCTTATTGCATGGCCGATCCATCTTGCACGCCTTTCGGACAAGGTCCTGAGCAGGTGCCTTCCTCCTTCGATTCTTTGGAGAACCTCCTCATTTGTGATGTGGTCTCTCCAGGAAATTCCTAGTAGTCTTCTATAGGACCACATCTCAAAAGCCTCTAGTCTCCGTTTATCTCTTTCGGATAGGCACCATGTTTCGCAGCCGTACATCAAGATACTCCATACATAGGTCTTGATGAGGAGTATTCTCAGTTTCAGGTCTATATTATTCGATTCTATTATTTTCGACCTTTTGTTGATATTGTTTTGGTTGCTGAAAGCGAAGAAGAACTACAAGAGGCCTTAACAACCATGCAAAGCATTCTTCAAAACAATTATAACATGAAGATAAATACAGACAAAACAAAGCTGCTGACTGTAGGCCGAACGCAACATCATATAAGAGTAGAGATGTCAGGAGTTCCACTAAAGAATACCAAGGAGTTTGTCTACCTCGGGAGCAAAATAACATGGGACGATCGGTCTAAGAGCGAGGTCGACAGCCGTATACACCAGGCTAGGCTTACATACATATATACACTTAACAATATTTACGAAATTATACTAGTAAACAGTGCAGGAAATGACTGTTTACAACACTTCCACAAAAAGAAATATAAAGCAAAAATACTATTTAATTTGATGCACACAGTATGCAGGCTCAAAATATAAAAACAAATAAATAAAAATTTTAACAAAACAAAAAAACGACTTAAAAAATGCACTAAAAAGTAAAAAAATAATATCGTATTTTTCTATAACTTCATAATCAACTTACTTTTTCTAATCATCAATATGTAGGCACGATTGTTACTTTTGGAGTTGGTGTCAGTCAAGATAGGTTTGTAACTACATACATAGTTATATAGGTGAGATGTGCTTGGGTCGCACAAGCGACTTGCTGACACCGACTCCAAAATAACAATCGTACCTACATATTGATGATTAGAAAAAGTAAGTTGATTATGAAGTTGTAGAAGAACACGAAATTATTTTTTTACTTTTTAGTGCATTTTTTTAAGTCGTTTTTTGGTTTTGTTAAAATTTTTGTTTATTTTTTGATTTTTAGTGAATCTGAAGTACACTAACTAATTTGTCTGAATATGGGTAAACCTACTAAACGTGCTGCTCATAATATGAGACAGACATAATTTGACCATAATGACGTTAGGGTCAAATTAAGAGATTCGGCCGAGTTTCGTTAATTTTTCATGGATACGATAACCAGAACCTAACAAAACTCTCATCAATTTACCCTTGAAGTACATCCTTTCCAATAAAAAAAGAATCATTGAAATCGGTTGGCGTGATATTGAGTTATTCGTCCATTTGTCGCGCACATACTTAATGCAAATATATGACTTATATGATTTTCTCATGGATGCCATTGTCGGAACTAGACCAAATTAAAATGGGACCATTCGGGAAGTACCAGCTTTCAAATAAAAAAAGAATCATCAATATCGGTTCACCCAGTCAAAAGTTGAGGTAACAAACATATACAAACAGGTTAAATCGGAAATGACTCTACGATCAGATAATTTTATTAAATTTAATGAACGAAGTAGGTTATCGTAACTTAGGCATTCACTAGGAATGCCCATTTTAAAATTTACGTATCTTAAAAATTTATTTTGGATTCTTTCAATCGCATGTGAATGAACCTCATAGTTTGGGGACCAGACCGTGGAATTGTATTCTATATGACTCCTTACTAGTTACATATATAAAGTTTTTACAGTATTGACATTATTAAAATCACTAGATACCCTTATAATAAATCCCAACATTTGTTACTATTTCTATATGCTTGACAAAGCTGAGTTTCGTGTCAAACCAAATACCTAAGTCATTAATTTCCGAGACAGATACTAACGACATATTGTTAATGGAATAATCGAAAAATTTAGGATTCTTTATTCGATAAAACCTCATAATTTGACATTTGCTTGTGTTAAGTTGCAAGCGGTTATCATGACACCATATAATAAATCTCAACAAGTTATTTGACAATATATGGCAATCATTAATGTTTCTGATTGCTTTGAATAATTCCAGGTCGTCTGCAAAAATTAATACTTGAACTAACTAACTAACTAACCATCACGCCGTTTCCCCGCAGGGGTAGGCAGAGAGGACGGACTGCCAAACAACTCGGTCTTGGCACACATTCTTTGCCTCACTCACATTCATACATCGTCTCATACATTCTCTTCTATTATTCTGACTTTTGACATGACCCGACTCAAGTATCTGATTCTCTTGATCGTGCCATGTCTTCCTCGGGCGTCCCCGACTTCTTCTACCATTCACATTCGCGTCGTATATTCTTCTTACACTACTTCCTTCGTTCATTCGCTCTACATGCCCAAACCATCTGAGGGTCCCTTTCTTAATACTTGAACATCATTGAAAATATATAACACATCATTAACAAATAATAAAAACAAGATTGGACCTAAATGTGACCCCTGGGGAACACCACTCGTAGCAGTGAATTTGTATGAAAATGTATCATCAATTTTAACAGCCAGTAATCTGTTGACCATGTAACTATTAAACCACTTATGTAGTGAACCACCAATACCGAATTTATTCAGTTTATTCAGAAATAACTCATGATTAACTTTATCGAAAGCCTTACTAAAATCGATATAAATAGAGTCAACTTGACTTGACTTGACTTTTACTAGACATAGAATCAGATATATAGTTTTAATACGTTAAAAAGTTAGTGAGGGTAGATTTTCCAGCAGATAAACCATGTTGTTTGGGAGAAATGACGTGATTTAATTGGAAAATAATTTTTTTTAGAAGAATTTTTTCAAAAACTTTAGGAATTGTTGATAAAAGGCACACCGGTCTGTAGTTTAGCACCTTTTTTTAAAATAGGCGTAAGGAAGCTGAATTTCCATTTACTAGGAAAACATCCTGTTCGTAAAGACTGATTAAACAACAAATATAAAGGATACGCCAGATTGGTAGCACAATTATTCAAAAATACAGGGGGTATTTTATTTGGTCCACCGCTTTTGCTTTGATCTAGTATTTTTAGATCAGTCAGAATATCATTACATTCTATGTGGATACATGATAAATTAAGATTATGATCAGTGATAAATTTTGATGCTGTACTAGCAGAAACTGGTGTATCACATTCATAAACGCTTTTAAAAAAATCAGCAAAAAGGTCAGCGATACTTTGAGTGTCTTTGGCCCTTTTACCTGCAAATTCCAAGTTGGCGGGTATACCAAAGTTGTCATTTTTCATTGATTTTGCATAGTTCCAGAAATACTTTACATTATGATTTATTAAAGATTCAACATTATTAATAAAAGAGATGTAGCATATTTTTGATAAGATTTTGCAATCTTTTCTAATATTTTTAAATTCAATATAATTTGATAAAGACCTATCTTCTTTATATTTTGTGAGCGGTCCCTTGGGGAGGGGGGGGGGGGGGGAATCACCTACCCTCTGCTCTCGGCTAGCTTATACTGTCAGCAGGCGGGAAAACTCTCCTCATCAAGGTTGTAGGGAGCTATGGGGCGGGGGGGGGGGGGGGTAAATGTTACATAGGTAATTGCCAAAACTCGCCCACGTGATTCCGTCAAATGAAAGAGGTAGCTAGGTGAAAACAAATCTGTATTGACTGGTGTACACAATTACAACATCCAGCAAAAACATAATTATTAGTCACAAATCAACAACAGGGCCTAGCTAGGTATTTCCTACGAAGGGGTCTCTCAAATCTCTAGGGTGTGGTCGTATCAACCAAGTAGGCTAGGGGACACATTTAAAAGGGAGGGAATTCGAGGAATCAACTCACAGCTTGTTGTCTGCGGCAGGAAGCAGTGGGAGTCCAAGGTCAGCTCAGCGCAGGTAGCTCCAATTCTCTACCTGGCGGCGGTAATCTGCAAGTCGAGTGGGCCATGGCGATCGACAATAGCGGGAATTACCGAGCGCACGGCGAGGAGCGCGACCTATCCGAACGAGGGCCGGTTTATTTCTGGCAGCCGCGGCTTGCTCCCGTGGGGCCGTGACGGAAAGGGGAGGTAATCCTTGCAAGGGGGAAGCGGGCAATGCTTGTAGCGGCTTGCCGCTGGCCTACCGCGGGGCGGCGGAAAGAAGAGGTAATCCTTGCAAGGGGGAAGCGGGCGTAATGCTTGTAGGGTGGATCGTAACAATTTCTTATTTAAAACTTTTTAAGGGTAGTTAATTGAACAAGTTCTTTATTGAACCATCTCGGATATTTCGATTCTTTAAAATGAATGAGTGGGATAAGATCTGAAATAATTTTATTCAGTAAATAATAAAATGATTCAATATTTTGATTAATATCAGCTTCTTTAAGAAATGACCAATCTTCCTTGTGGAGACGATTATTTATGTCCCGATAGTTCGCATTTTTAAAGTTAAATTTTTTACAAGGGATAAGTATTGCTAGTGGGGGATGGCGGTTGTCTAGCGGAAGAATAGACTCCAATGATTCATTTACTATTACGTTGCTCTTATTTGACAAAACTAGATCAAGAACACGATTATTGGTATTACGTACATGGTTAAATTGGGTTAAATTAAAAAGTAAAGACATATCTAGAATTTCTCGTTCGCAGGCGGTTGCTGGTATTGAATTAAAGTTACTGTCTAAAACGTTGAAATTGCAATTAGGTAGGTTATAATCACCGAAAATAATTAATTTATGTTTCGGGTATTTTGTTATTACTAACTCAACATCTTCACAGTGTTTTTTATAGATTGATATGTTGGAATTAGGAGGGATATAAATAGTTCCAATAATAGTTTTCTTAAAATCACCACTTAACAATACGAACATTTGTTCAACATCAGTATTTTTTTTATTTTAAGTATTTTCAAAGTAATGGGTTTGCGGACCGCCATCAGGATTCCACCTCCTCTTATATTGGAGCTAGTATTCTGACTCCGGTCTGCTCGGTGGACATGGTGACTATGTAGTCCAAGCTCCGCTGAGAAGATCGGTGATGTTAGCTAGGTTTCAGTGAGTATGATGACATCGTTTGAGAGAGATGGAGCATTTACTCTGAACTCCTTTAGTTTTGTTCTGATGCCCCTGACGTTCTGGTAGTAGATGAAGCGTTTATATGGTTGGAGTTTTTTGGTTGAGCATTGACAATTTTAGGTGAGTTATTAATATATTTTATGGTTAAATTATTTTCTCCCTTACTTTTCCGGTTTTCTAACTCCTTCCAAACATTTTGAATTTCTTGGCGCTGAACCAACGTTAAGTCTTTTTTGGTTTTAATACTGATATTTTGGTAATCTATCGCCTTTTTTGAAGAACCAGTTTCACTTGGTGTTAGTCTGACAGTTCAATCTTGATCGGACGTGTTTTATCCATTTATTTTTTACCTAAACGGAACATTTTTATTTCAGAGGTATCAAGATTTTCAACTTTGTTTAGGATACTCAAAACTTTGATCCTATCCTCCCTCATGCAATCAGTTTGAGTACCAGCTGGGCACTCGGGAACATTAAACATTATAATATTCTTGGATCGTAACTTTCTCTCCTCAATTTCCGCTAATGTTTCGCAAATTTCAGGTAGGTCTTGGATGGTGTTAGGTAGAGGTTGGACCTGGGGCGGGTTCTGTTGTGAGATATTTGTATAGGCCTTCAGCTCTCCTTCTAGGAAGTCCACTTTCGCACCAACTACACTAATATTACCCAAAATTTCCGAAAGTTTGGGAGTTTATTTGGCGATTTGTTCTTTGGTAAATTTATTAGATGGATCCATAATGGTACTGTTCAAAGAGTTTATTATATTACTTGCCATCGTAATAAAGTGGTAGGGATCACACGAATCCATAATTAGCAGTTGTTCGACGTAGAAATATAATATAAGGAAAAGTTTAGCTACCTTGGATCACGTAATAGATGCGTAAATGTGAAGATGACGTTTCATACACACACACACACTAGAAGCAAGTGCGAATTGACAGTTCAGATGACAGATTTAATTTTTTTTTTGTTTTTGATTATCTTTTAACTGCGAGATTGGATTTACTTAGAATTCTATCACTACACTAAATTCGATTTGCATTTGTAATTTAGTATTTCCTACATTTTGTTTTTTTTTTGAAGAGTTTTATTAAATGTACATTTGTTACTTAAATTAAATTTTTCCGCGACCGGTTTCGATACAACCGTATCATTCACGAGCAGAATTAAAACTAACTTAAAAAATAAATGCAAGTACCAAAGATTAATTATGTGGGAATAGTGGGAATAGTGGGAGGGATGATTTTGAGGGGAGGGGGAAAGCGGTGGGAGGAGTCAATATTATACGGAAACATGGTTAGTAAAGGAGATTTGCAAGGCGCTATTATTTTATTCACTAAATTAATTTTAGATTTAATTTTTTTGTTTATTTCGAGCGTTTCTAAAGCGCAAAGATTAAAGTATGAATTTATATTGCAATGTTTAAATTTTGTTTTTTCTTTATTAAAGCTATAACTAACCAAAGCTTTACTAACCATGTTTCCGTATAATATTGACTCCTCCCACCGCTTTCCCCCTCCCCTCAAAATCATCCCTCCCACTATTCCCACATAATTAATCTTTGGTACTTGCATTTATTTTTTAAGTTAGTTTTAATTCTGCTCGTGAATGATACGGTTGTATCGAAACCGGTCGCGGAAAAATTTAATTTAAGTAACAAATGTACATTTAATAAAACTCTTCAAAAAAACAAAATGTCTAGAAATTGTTACATAGTTAATGCCCAAGAAATACAAAAAATTGTGAACGCTAGTATTTCCTATGCGCACAGGTATAAAATTAAGTACTTTAATTTATGTTTTCAACTGGAGCAGAAACAAAACCGTGCACTGTTTACGAGAATATTGTTGTAGTTTTCAAAATACAACATACGAAAATATTGGAAGAACTCGGCGTCATCGTTTAACAAATCGGGAAATGTGAAATTCTCCATATTGTGATCTTTTCTTGAACATGTCGTTTGTCCAGATTTTATGTTTCCCTTTTTTAGATTTTTTTACATTTTCTTCCTCTTCTGCTAACACACAAACGATTACGAATTGTTCTTCTTCACTTTCCTCCATTATGTCACAGACACATTTTGCACGACCGATTGAAATGGCGTCGGCAACCCGATTACTGGTAGTTGCGGTGGCAAATGCGATCGCTGCCGATCAGGTGAACGCATAGCGAAATATTCAACCGTTTGATGCGATGCATCCCATACGTACAACGCCGAAAGGTGGACGCTTAGCTTTAGCCATTTATCCTTTCCAGCGTCGATATCGTGTTTTTCTTTTAACCCGGCGAGCGCTAGGTTCGAATTTGTAACATCGAGCTTAAGGTTCGATAATTTTCACCCGAAATTCGTCACATAGATCGCTTTTTTTTTTCTTGACCTATTACAATTTTTAATTCGATAGCATATTTGTATCACCTTTTTCATGAGTACTTCCTTGGGAGGCGTCAACTAATATCTACAGGAATTCCAAAAACTGAAAAAATCGAACTAATATCTATGAGAACCAAAGTGCGTACGAATATCTACAGCTCAAACAGCTGACTAATATCTGTGAGAACCAAAGTGTGGACGAATATTTACAGCACTGGCAGAGGTTGGATTTGCAATTATGAATAGCATATTGGCGTAACGTAATTGCGTATGCAGTTTAAAAAAAAAACTTAATTTATGTAAAAATCCCCAATATCGGACTATTGGACACATTTAGCTGATTATTAAGGATTTGGGTTTTTGTTTTAACAGCTTTCTTTATTTCGAGTGCTTCTAAATTATTTAGTCTGTTACCATGACTATTTCTACGTCAGTTGGGTTAGGTTAGGTTGTGGTGCCGTGTATTTCGAAATAAATAAGTATCTTTGTATTATGACATCCATGTTTGTTCAATAAATTATTGTCCTCGTAAACAGCAAAATACGTAATATTATGCAAAAACTTCTTGCACTTTAAACGTTTAAGCCTATACGTAATTAGTAAACGTGCTTTTCCGTACAACCTCTTGCTCAGCTGCCCTCTGTAGATATTAGTCCAACCTACGCCCTGTAGATATTAGTTCAACATACGCTCTGCAGATATTAGTCAACACTGGGACCGTCATAGATATTCGTCCGACCTTAGCTCTGAAGATATTAGTCAACACTCTGAAGCTCGTAGATATTAGTCCAACATATGAGCTGTAGATATTCGTCCGACATACAGGCTGTAGAAATTAGTATCTGGAAACCTTCCTTGTTATTAGAAATTTGGTATAAACGTTATAATTAAAATTTTAATCATTTTCATTGGAATCAAAATTTTACTTAGATAATTTAACATTATACGGCACTTAAGTGCCCATTTTTATATAAAACTAAATAAAATAACAATTTTTTTTTTCTTTAAACTTAAAAAAAAAAAATTATAATATTGTTACAGCATTGAACATAATATTAGACAAAAGAAAATAGTGAAAAACATAAATATCTTAATGAATTCTACGCCAACTAAGAGTGCTAGCTCTTGAGCTTGGCGTGGGAGTTATTTTATAATTATTTAATTATTATAACATCATTTTACATATAGTGTATAAGTACTGGGAAGTTGTGACATTAATTTTTAATGTGGCATGAATTGAAGTTATAACATTTTGATTGGTGATATTAATTTTTTTAAGAGAGTAATTTGTCCTTTTTTTAATGATATGAAATCTGTTATTTCTTTTACGTCTTCGGGAAGACTTTTAAAATATTTGATGCCTTTGTAAATATAAATATGGTGCACTTGTTGTTTTGAAAATAGAGTAATTTGGAGGTTAAATTTATACTTTAATGATGAGTTAAGTTTAAATTTTTTGATAACATTATCTTGAATATTTGTAATATTGAACCTTTTTTATAGAGGTCTTCAATATATGGTACTTCGAAAATTTTGAACAATGATGCTGAAGGGAATATTGGTTATTTTTATAAAAATTACTTTAATAATTAGTTTTTGTACCACTTTTACAGGACTTCAAAGTTTTTCATATGCCCCTCCGCATCCAATGATTCCATTCTGAATGAACGATTGGACTAGTGCGAAATGTACTATTTTTGGTTGTTTAAACTAATCTTCGTACTTATTAAAAATGGTAACACCGAACGCTAGGTGGGTAAAATTCACCCGCCGACGACTTTGACAATGTTCAACAGCCTCACTGACCGGTGGATGACTAAATCCTCATTTCTTGTCGCTTCCTTACCTTCCCCTGCGCAGCTACTAAGGGGCACGGAACAATTGAGCTCGGTAAACTAAAATTATCGATCAACATTAAATTAAACTAAATTATCGAGCCTCGAATAATCACCCAACGGTTAGTGGGTAATTAACTCAAAATTCCTTTGCACAACATATTTTAAATACCTATTGTATCTTTAATTGTCTGATTAAAAATGTCAGTTTACGATTTATGGTAATACTAGCTGATCCGGAAAATGTTGTTCTGCCACATAAATTATTTCAAGTGAATATTTTGCTCACGTACACAAATACATTTCTCCAACGTGCATGAACATGTGTGTCATCATTATTGCTCTTTAAGAAAACGTAAGTAATTCCAGTCAGTGAGAAAAAGGTTTTTCTCCAATGTGCGTCAATACGTATTTCGTCAAATTGCCCTTAAGAGAACATAAATTACTGCTTCGGAACATGATTCTTCTCCACTAGGCGTCAACCTGTGTCTTGTTAACTGTCCTTTTTGAGAACGAGAATAGTTGCAGGAGGAAAACCAACAACAAAAAAATCTCCGCTGTGTGTCAACATGTGTTTCGTAAAATTACTCATAAGAGAACACAAATGGATCGTGAAAAGATTTTTCTCCACTGGGCGTCAACATGTGTCTTGTCAACTATCCTTTCGGAAAACTTAAGCCGCTTGGAACACGAAAAAGGTTTTCTCCGCTGTGAGTCAGCATATGTTTTAATAATTCTCTCTTCTGTATACATGAATAGTTGCAGACGGAACACGAAAAAGGTTTTTCTCGACTGTGAGTCAACAAGTGCCCCGTCAATTGTGCTTTTCGAGAACACGAATAGTTGCAGTCGGTGCATGAAAAAGGCTTTTCTCTACTGTGAGTCAGCATGTGTCTTGTCAATTGGCCTTTTCGATAACATGAATAGTTGCAGTCGGAGTAAGAAAAAGCTTTTTTCCGGCGTGAATCCACACATGTCGCATCAAATCAGCTTTCCGACAACATGAATGATTGCAGTATGAACACGAAAAAGGTTTTTCTCCACTGTGGGTTATCATGTGTATAGTTAAATCGGCCTTAAAGAAACATAAATAACTGTAGTCGGAACATGAAAAAGGTTTTTCTATACTGTGCGTCAACATGTGCCACGTCAATTATGCTTTTCGAGAACACGAATAGTTGCAGTCGGGGCAAAAGGCTTTTCTCTACTGTGAGTCAGCATGTGTCTTGTCAATTGTCCTTTTTGAGAACATGAGTAATTGCAGTCGAAGCACGAAAATGGTTTTTCTCCAGAGTGAATCCGCACGTGTCGCGTCATATTCCCCTTCCAACAACATGAATAGTTGCAGTCGAAGCACGAAAAAGGTTTTTCTCCAGAGTGAATCCGCACGTGTAGCGACAAATCCCCCTTGCGACAGCATGAATAATTGCAGTACGAACACGAAAAGGGTTTTTCGCCACAGTGAGTAAGCGTGTGTCTCGTCAAACTACTTTTGTCAGAGCATGAATAACTACAGTAGGAACACAAAAAAGGTTTTTCTCCACTGTGAGTCAGCATGTGTTTCCTCAGATTTCCATTTTGAGAACATGAATAACTGCAGTCGGAACACGAAAAAGGTTTTTCTCCAGTGTGCGTCAACATGTGTTTCCTCAAATTTCCAATTTGAGAACATGAATAACTGCAGTCGGAACACGAAAAAGGTTTTTCTCCAGTGTGCGTAAGCATGTGTTCTATTAAACTGCCCTTAAGAGAGCATTTATAACTACAGTCGGAACACGAAAAAGGTTTTACACTGTGCGTCACCGTGTGTCTCGTCAATTGTGCTTTTCGAGAACATGAATAATTGCAGTCTGAACATGAAAAAGGCTTTTCTCCACTGTGCATCAACATGTGTTTCATCAAATTGCCCTTGAGAGAACACGAATAACTGCAGTCGGAACATGAAAAAGGTTTTTCTCCACTGTGCTTCAACAAGTGTCTTGTCAAATGTCCTTTTTGAGAACGCGAATATTTGCTGTTGGAACGACAAAAAAGTTTTTCTCCACTGTGCGTCAACGTGTGGTTCATCAAATCTCCCTTTCGAGAACATGAATAATTGCATTTAGAACATGAAAAAGATTTTTTTACTGTATGTGTGCACAAGTGCAGTTCTAACTGTGACATATAGGAGCAGGAGTAGTTACATTGGGGACAAGAGACTTGTCGGTCTTCCGTAGGATCCTTTATATCTGTCAGTAAATCTGAAAATGATAACGATGAACGCTGAACAAGTTTAAGCACGGTTAATTTATTTCTAAACTACGAAAAAATAGGATAGCACGCAACGTTGAGTTTAACAAGGTTAAATGAAATATATTATATTAAACGAATACAAAACTTTATTTCAGTTAATTTTATTTGACCGTAACCGGTTTCAGCTCGTTAGAGCCATCTTCTTTATTGGTTTTATTGGTTAATTGGTTTTACCTGCTCTTTGGAAAATTCTTTCAGAACGTTCCAAGTATTCCTTTTTAACATCCAGCTGATCTATGTCAATTTTCATGTAAGGAATACTCTCATCGTGTACTTCTCGGGGTTCGGGTTTGGACTTAATGGTAACAGTCTCCACAATAATTCTACCTGGAAAAATAAAACAAAAACACTTACATCGATCTTTTACATTCCAAAACGAACAGTATAACTTCTCGAAATCGTCCCTCTCAATGAGAGTATTACAACATCAAAAAATATTTAGTAAAAATATCAACGATTAAAGATACATTTGAATAAACATGAAGTGTATAATGTACAACAAAAATTTTATATGCATTATTAAAGTATTATATCACGAGTGGTAAACCTTTTTATAGTCGCAGGCCATTTGAAAGGTTGCTGAATCACCCGTGGGCCGCACTGCGTTTTTTTGGAGAGGTGGGAGGAGGTGGGTACTTCAATAAATTTATTAAACTCTGGAATTATTGCGAGAATGGTTTCCCCTTAACTGCGGCAGCAAATGAGTTCAAGATGCGTTTAGATCACAAGACTGTTTAAATCTGAGGAGTGATTCTACATAACAGTCGACAAGCCACGGAACAACCACCACTGGTTTTTGCCTAAGAGACAATGTGTGTGTGAGTCCCAAACTTTAATTAGTATCACTTTCATAATATACAAATGGTTTTCCTAGGATTTGGCAGCATATGTTGTTAAATTAGAATTGTAAATAGATTCGGAACATTAAAACAAATTCGTTTGAAATGCGTCAGCAACTAAGATTTTATAACCATGTGGAGGTCGAACAAAGGACACGGAATCGCAGTCGGCTGGCTATTCGATTGATCCCCAAGTAGCCAATCCAATCCATTTTTAAGTCACAAGAACTTTCTCCGCGCGGCTGTAAAAACCTGCCGCTCATTCTGTTTTAAACTCCCGGTCAAGACTCACTTGCAAATCGTGTTTGTTCGCCCTTCACATTATTATTATTGTAAAATATTAAAATATTTAGGAATTCTGCATACGTTGTAAATTGTAAATAAACCTGTAAGTAATGAACCGACATCTTACTTATTTGATTTACCACACCCTTTACATGCTTTAAAACACATAACAAATCATTAATATTTAACTACATATTATCATCACCCTCTATAACTGGTGACCTTTCCAATAAAATACATACTTCTATGAAAACCCATAAACCTCTATAACTAATTTCCGAGCACGAGAATCGATTCGTTCGAAGATAACCCACAACTGGATTTTTACAATTGTATTCTGAAAAAAAAAACTGCCTTTCTCTTATGAGTTAATCTGTATGCGAGTCCGCAGCTCAAATTAGTATCACTCTCATAATGTGCTATTGGTTTTCCTCTGAATCTGCAGCATATGATGTGAAACTAGCTTTAATACCCCACTCAGAACACAACGGTTTCGTGCCAACTCAGAAAAACCTCAGGAAGGTCATTAAAAGCTATGAAAAAATAATTTTAAAATAGCCGGCAACCCTAAACTAACTTAACCTATTTAACCAATTTAAAAAAAAAAAATTATCATCACTCTTAATTAATGACCTTTCTGTGGTGCTTCTGAGTTGGTTTTATTCTAAGTTGGCTGGTCTTTTGACAAGTTTGTACCAGTATTTATAACAGTAGAATATGGAAAGAAATGTATTGAATTTGCGAATTTGCGAATCATTTAATAGAGTCAGGCCATAGCTTCAATAAAGAAAAAACAAAATTTAAACATTGCAATATAAATTCATACTTAAATCTTTGCGCTTTAGAAACGCTCGAAATAAACAAAAAAATTAAATCTAAAATTAATTTAGTGAATAAAATAATAGCGCCTTGCAAATCTCCTTTACTAACCATGTTTCCGTATAATATTGACTCCTCCCACCGCTTTCCCCCTCCCCCCAAAATCATCCCTCCCACCACTCCCACCTAATTAATCTTTGGTACTTGCATATTATTTTTTAAGTTAGTTTTAATTCTGCTCGTAAATGATACGGTTGTATCGAAACCGGTCGCGGAAAAAAATAATTTAAGTAACAAATGTACATTTAATAAAACTCTTTAAAAAAACGAAATGTACTAAAATAATTACACAAACCCGCTAGACAAACCCTGCGTAGCCAAACAAACCATTTAAAACCTGGGATGTTTTTTAAAAGCATGATGAAAAGCGAGTTTATTTTAGAGAATTTATTTTATAAGATTGGTACTTCTGACAAATGTCATATTTGATTGTCTATTAGTTAAAAAAAGAACATTCCGTATTATCCGTGCATCAAACTTCGGCAACACGAACGTTCCGTGTTATCCGTGAGGTGGACTAACTGCATATTTACTCAAAATAGCATACGAATGGCAAAAGAGGACTTCTAAAAAAGCATATTATGTCCTACCTGTGAGACATTTCAAAACGGACATGGATTCCGGAAATCTCATATTTCAAGTGGAAGTAACATTTTTTTAATACAAACAATGCAACTTACTGGCAGTGTGAGAACTCTCCGCAAACTGCAAACATTCCTTTTTTACATCTGGGAGGTCGAAATTTATATCCGTATCTGGTGTTTCATCTTCGACTTGTTCATGCGGCCCTGGTTCTATCTTGATGGAAACAGTATCTGAATTTAATAGATCCATAACACTGCTGGAGTAACGTGCGGAAATTGGTTCAAGCCCATACACCTGAAACATGAAAGATTGGTACAATGGAACTTTTATTTGAATGTGCTTCAAGCATACTTTATTCCGGTTGAAATATTCTGTCGAAACAATAAAGACGTATGCATTACACATATTTGTCCTCGTAGTTGTGACCTTGAAGTAAAGTCATTTGAAAACGGGAGATAGAATAGTCGTCAATCATCGGGCTACTATATATCTCCTTGTAAAACGGAATTACTGGACCCACCTATGGCATAATTTATGTATTTTATTTCAACGGTATACACATACCATAAGAACTGATTACGTGTCACAACATAAAAATAATAATATAGAAATAAAAGAAAAAAACTGTTTAACAGATAATTGTGGCATTTGAATGAGAAATAACACCAGAGAGACAGTTACATACAAAATTTATAGTACAAATAGAATTAATATTGACTGAAAAGATTTGATAGCATAGCCCTCTTGTACCTACCTTCCGTGCAGTTAAATAGATCGATAATAATATTAAAACGTTTTTTCGCTTATTTAATTCTTTAGTAAAGTATGGAAAAGCCGCCGCATGCCGCTACACTTTAAATAGGCATAAAATTTGAAAATTAAACTACTTTAAAACTTAATTAACACAAAACCATCGGTTTCAGACGGAATAGACGAAAAAATCTGCATTAAAACACAATTTTCATTAAAAGTTTAAAAATCGCCATCTCCATTACGGCCATGTTTTTTGTATGGATTTGACATTTGCGAAGTTTCGTTTCAAACTATAAATGCATGTATTCCTTAATTTACCTAAACTAAGAACCTAATAACCTATTTTGTGTTGGTAAATAGTTGTTTCTTGTAATAATTGTTGAAATGAAGCATAAATTCAGTAATCTGGGCATAAAAATGCGGCGGCTTATCCATATGTTAATATTTTTTTAATTAAACCCAAAGTAAAATCGATTTCTGTAAACTTGAAAGCTTGCAAGCAAAACAAAGCCAACAATTGAACACACATTCTCATTATGAGCATTCTCATGTCAAACAAATGTCAACAAATGAAGTCAGTTCCATTCGCCCAGAACTAAACAAAACAATCTTATTGCTTGCAACGCAATTATTTAACAATCTTCTGACGAAAGCAAATTAACAGTTGATTTGGGTCCAAGATGTTAATAAACCCGAAAATGACTAAATAATACAAAATTTGGATATTAGTATTATACAATATTATTCCTCTGTTTCCCTTGAATGTACCGATGAAGAGACACTTTAATTTCAATATTGGCAAACAGATTCCTGAACTTGTCGTTATTCATGTGTAGGTCGCGTTGGACACCGCGAGGTGTGGCTTTGAAGGATGATGCGGCTAATGGCCTCCGACAATACGTTGGTGACCGCAGCCTTCCAGCACCAAGCGCCATTCCTGAGTGAGCGATGGGCCCGAGCGCACTCAAGATCACGCCCTGCATAATAACTGATTATTTATTTTTGTTATTATTAATTTTTATTACTATTATTTTTTTTATTTTCTATTTATGTTCTTATTTCTTTACTGTGTAAATATATAAATATGTATAACTCTATGGGACGTGTGGGATTGCACTATCCTCCCCACATCATATTATTATTATTATTATTTGAGATTTAATCTAGAATAAAACTCAATAGTTGTCCTGTTGAATTTGGAACAACGGCCGTTTTGATTGGAGTTTCACGCAAATATGAATTGCGATTAATATTCGTAGAAAATGTCAGCATTAGAACTTACCGACAATTATCACCAGCAGATTGAATTAACTGTGCGGGATGAACATGTAAGGTATGTTATTTTGTAGAAATAAAACAGGACAACAAGATTTAGCGAAATCATGTGACAGCAATTAGTGAGGTTATGCATAGACCAAAATGGTGTCATAGATAAAAAATGGTAGGATTTTTTTTCTAAGTAAGTACTGAACACGAAGCCGGCGGTGCTTCGATTTAAAATGATTCATTTTTGCACAAAACAGTCTGAAACTTTTTATTTTTTATTTTTTTATTTATTTATATACCTATGCATATATATTACAATATGATACTTTGTCTGTCCAACTGGGAAGGATACCCATTTCAGGGCAGCCAAATTGTATATTTTAGTTCATAATATTTTTAACAAAGGAATGGTTTCGTTTAAGATATTATATGACAGGAATTTGTTTCTGTCAAGACAACTTCTGAGAACATTAACAATTCTATTCTGAATGAAGTGATGGTTTCTTTCTGTCTTTGAAAGAATCGCAAAGATGTGATTTTTTTTTCACGGTCATTTTGGAGAACATTAATAATTGCATCAGAGTGAATGAGTGGTTTCTTTAGTGAGATCACAAGTTAGAGATTCTTCCCAGGCCAAGAATTTACACATTTATAAACCAATATTTGACATCCGAATTCTCAATGTATTTTTGACTATTTAATTTTAATATAGTACGCAAATTTTTAGAATTTCTTAAATAGTAGAAATTCCACAATATATTATATACCAAAAATATGACAAATGATTTTTTTCTAGCTTGTTTTGGAGAACATTAATTTATTTAGTTTTTATTTATTTCTTTATTTTAAGCCTAGAGGGCTTAAAATTAAAGAAATACTTAGAACTTCACACAATGCAACAAGTCCAGTATTTCAGTTACTTTCAACGCAAGCAATCTTATTGTTTGTCAATATAATCTCCCGTTCCTGAACATCAATATATTTCTTCTTCTTTGTGTGCCCTATCAGGTCCCCCCAGCGTTGGCGATCACTCTTGAAAATGTCTCTCCGTCTTGCGCTGCCTGGAATAGCTCCTCCACACTTCTAATGCCGGTCCACTCTCGTATATTTCGCAGCCAAAACATTTGTCTCCTACAAGGCCCTCGGCTAACCTCTATTTTGCCTTTCAATACTAAGTGGAGCAAGTGATACTTCTCCCCTTGAAGTATATGACCCAAATATGAGATTTTCCTGATTTTTATTAATGTAAGCCGTTCTCTATCTGCTCTAGCCCGCCTGAGAATTTCTATGTTGGTGATCGTGTCGGTCTATGGGACCTTGAGCATTTTCCGGTGAAGCCACATTTCAAAAGCCTTTAACCTATAACCTAATGCTATTTTATAGGATTTTATGGGCCTTACGGAGTACAAGGCATTATTTGATATTTAGAAAAGTATGACCGCTACTGTAGACTGCTTTTTGGAGAATTTAGATATTTCTAATATATCATCGGAAATGAATTCTGATAGTATTAAGGGTATAAACCCTCAGTGGATTGCTGACAAGAATAACGAAACTATTTTGAATATTCCTATTGTTTTTGAAGACAGTGAAATTAATATGGAAATACTGCATGAGAAACAAAAAATCATCGAAATTGAATCTTGTCAGCAGGATGATAAATAAAATACCCTTACTCCATTTAAAAATTGTTTTTTCTGGCCTGTTATTGATCAACCTTCTACTTCTTTAACTAAACGTGCAACGACAAAAATACCAACAGTAGCTGGTTGTGGTGAGTGGTTCGAATTTCATAAACGAAAACAACAGGCCAAGGAATGTTTAGAGCGAGAAAGGAGTGCTAAAAGAGATAAACTAAGGCAAAAAAAGAGTATGCTGCTGCCACTAAAAACACAAAAAAAGATTTTAAAATTAAAAAATTCTCATTCGATAAGGATTTTTTAATTGATTTAGAAATTGGAATATACGTTATATTTGTCATATAGTTGGATTATAATTGTGTAATTTCTACTATTTAAGAAATTCTAAAAATTATACTACTTTATTAAAATTAAATAGTTATAAATACATTGGGAATTCATATGTCAAATATTGCTTTATAAATGTGTAAATTCTGACTATGCAATTGTAAATGTTCTCTTAAATGGCCTGGAAAGAATCTCCTACTTGTGATCTCACTAAAGAAAACAAATCCAAAACTCCAAATTGACCTTGAAAAAAATCACATCTTTGCGATTCTTTTAAAGACTTAAAGAAACCATCCATTAATTATATACAATTCTTAATTTTCTCAAAAGTTGTCTTGACAGAAGCAAATTCCCGTGATATCTTGAACGAAACCATTCCTTTGTTAAGAATATTATGAACTAAATATACAATTTGGCTGTCCTGAAACGGGTATTCTGCCCAGTTGGACAGACAAAGTATCATATTGTATTGTATTGTAATATATATGCATATGTAAATAAATAAATAAATAAATAAATTTTTATATGAGGATGCATATTTTCCCGGACAAATGAGTGCCGTAAAGAACAGAAAGAAGCACAAATAAATCCTATGTCATTATTATGTGGAATAAATTTTTGGAACTCACCAGTGGGAGTAGATCAAAAGTGATAAAATATTGACGATGTTATTAAAATAATTGAAGATTCTACATATATCTAGAAACAATCGAGGACAGTTGTACACCCGTATGCATAGTCGGTTCCTTGAGATTTCCTCCACTCTACTCAACCTCAAGGATAAATTCGGTATGCAGAACTGAAAAAACTATCCTCGACTTGAGCAATAGCGTGTGTCAATTATTTCAAATTTTGAATTCGAAACAATAAATTCGAAATAAAAAATAAAACTAGTTATTTTTATACTAATTTGGGGTCGGGGAATCCGAATCTGAAAGAATTTGGCGGCGGCAAGCAATATTAACTGAATTACAGGACTTTTAAAAATTTTATACACATACAGGAAAATAGCCATTCTGGAAGCATTTTGATTTCTATAAAATCAAACTAGTTATTTTTATACTAACTATGGGCCGGGGAATCCGAATCTGAAAGAATTAGGCGGCGGCAAGCAATATTAACTGAATTAAACGACTTTAAAATTTTCTATACACACACACATGAAAATAATCATTTCGGAAGTATTTTGACACACGTAGTACAAAGATCATAGAAAAACAAGATAACATAGATGTTTTTACCACACAAAATTAAGTGTTGCCATTAAGCAGTAATTTTAATAACGTAAAATAACATGTTTATATTTTAAGTACTTATTTTTTATAAATTTTACTCACTTTTGTATCACAAACCATGTTACATAAACCCGGCGTAGCTGCTAAACTACTTGAAAACAGGGATGTTTTTTTGCCGTGACGCGAGCAGGCGGTATAAAGGGGCACAAACCATGTTACACAAACCTAGCGTAGCCGCTAAACTACTTGAAAACAGGGATGTTTTTTTGCCGTGACGCGAGCAGGCGGTATAAAGGGGCACAAACCATATTACACAAACCTAGCGTTAGGTTAGGTTAGGTTAGGGACGCGAGCAGGCGGTATAAAGGGGCTGGAGTTTTACCGCTTAGCTGGACTCTTATATGATCCGCGTATCCGACAGGAACCCTTCGAGACAAGCGAGTTTGACAAGGATACGACGGACGAAGAAGACTTGGTCGATTTATAAGGTATGTTTTTCTGCTGTTATCTATTTTCATATTGATATAGGGATAAATATTTTTGAGAGCTGGTAACACTGCCGGCACATGTTTTTGTATATTTCTTGTTTTTCTATGATATTTGTACTACGCGTGTCAAAATACTTCCGAAATGATTATTTTCATGTGTGTGTGTATAGAAAATTTTAAAGTCGTGTAATTCAGTTAATATTGCTTGCCTCCGCCTAATTCTTTCAGATTCGGATTTCCCTGCCCATAGTTAGTATAAAAATAACTAGTTTGATTTTCTAGGAATCAAAATGCTTCCAAAATGGCTATTTTCCTGTATGTGTATAAAATTTTTTAAAGTCCTGTAATTCAGTTAATATTGCTTGCCGCCACCTAATTCTTTCAGATTCGGATTCCCCGGCCCATAGTTAGTATAAAAATAACTAGCTTTATTTTTTAGGAATTTCGCCCATAAACCGAACTTTTTCCCATGTTTCATTAGCATGATGAATAATTTCCATGATTTTATCGACTACCTTTATGAAGATTTGTACCAATATCGTCCTATAAAGCGGTATTTACGGGATGCAGAAAATCCGCTGGAATATTTTGATAATGTGGAATTCCGAAAAAGATTTCGATTTAGAAAAGATGTAATAATAAATGTCCTCTTGCCACTTTTGAATTTAACACAGAGTGCTAATAACCGAGGTCTCCCAATACCGCCTCTGTTGCTGCTTCTCATAGCAGTGAGATTTTATGCCACAGGGAACTTTCAGGTGAGTACACATGGCTAGGTACAACTTTATTTATTTACCTAGTTATTGTGATGAAAATATATGTATTTTTTTTACAGATGTTAAAAGAATTTAAAAAATAATTTTAATGACGTCATTCCTTCACTCAACCTCAACTCGACTTACTGGAGGTTCCTCACTGGAGGGTGAAGCCGTAACTGAGCATACTGATTTCAAGGAAGTTTTTGTATGTAGGATACTGGATTCACATTGATTTTGCTATGTCAGAAATAGGTGTTTTGTTAGCATGTTACGTATTAAATGATTGTAAATATTTAACGGTAATAACTTTACCAAAAAGTGAAATTTCATTATGTGAAATTGAACAATATTTCCAAAAATTCAAAATTTCGTATCAATAACACAAGGTTGATTTTAGAAAAAAATATTGAAATACATGATAAAAAAGTCATAGCTTAACGTGTCAGAAATAGGGTGTTTTACCTTACGTTTCACATAATACATTTCGTGAAGGAATTTTCGCGTATTTCTTGGAAAAAAAAATTATATTTCTGAATACATCCCGAAACTAAAAAATTGGTTTTGAAAGGTGATAAAATAAGCTTTTAAATTTTATAATTAAAGCATTATTTTTCAACTGTAAAATTTTTGCTTGCCTTTATATAATATATATTTCTAATATATTTCTTACTAACTCTAATAGAAATGGAGTTACAGCGATTTATATGAGTCGCATTTGAGCTGGAAAAATATGGTTTCCTGCCATTCAAGGAGCTAGTCACGCTTTGGCAGTTTCATTGTTTGTAATATCTTCATCGAAAATAATATAATATGAAAATAATTGGATGACTAGTTTACATTGACGTCGCTAAAGATTTAAGCTGGCAACACTTAGAATTTCATCATTAACTCGAAAATTATTTTCTTCTGCGTATTATCTATGGATAAACTTACTCCGAATGCTTGCTGTTACTTTTTCGTTGGTTAATTATAGGCTTTGAACCTTTTTTTATTGAAAAATCCTTCATCCTCGATATAAAGTTAAAATAATTACCAGATCCTTCCATAAAAGCATGGATTCCACCATCATCAAGTTGGAACCAGGCACAAATGCGGAAGATAGTGTTGCTGTGATATTTACGGATATCGGTATAGAATATCCCTTTATTAAAAATGAATATTCGGAATCCATTTCTGAAAACAATTCAGGTATTTTGTTATATTTTATTGGTGCAAAACTGTTATTCAGACGCAAATTGCAATCTATATTAATACTGCAGGTTTTTGCTCGACTGTAGCGACATGCTCATACCTACATATCGATCCAAAGTGCGCTCATCCGCTTGGTTATATTAGTTATATTTATTATTATTTTTATGGGATATCTCACAAGTCACCGGAGCCCCCTTTCTGTGCGGTCTGCGAACAAGTAAACTATATCACCTCTAGGTTGGGCAACGTTGTGAAGTGGGTCTAAGAAGAGGGTGCCGGTGGGGACTTCTGTAATTCGGACTTTAAAGAGGCCTTTTTTAAATGTTTTGGAAAAGAAATATGTCAGTAGAGCGTCTCATATACGAGCATTTATTCACAAAAAAATGAGTTTGTGCAACTATCCGTTCTACTGTCCATGTACAATGCCACAGGAAGAATATTAATATAGTTACTCAAAATCTTTAGTTTAATATTATATGGTTTTTGCGACCGTGTTATGTCATTGATATTTTATTAAAAAAATTAAGTGACATCGGATTCTCTCAGAATTTCCTCGCTTTTGTAGCTAGCTACTTACGCAATCGTCGTCAGTATGTCAGTTACGGACACCATCTCTCTCACGAATACAAAACTAACTCCGGGATTCCCCAGGGATCGAATCTAGGACCCCTTCTCTTTCTCTTATTCATCAATGACATTGGCAACACCATAAACCACTCAAAATATCTCCTTTTTGCTGACGATATAAAACTTTTCAAAGCAATCAAAAGTTACATCGATTCCATTCTTCTGCAGAACGATCTTGATTCTCTTGTCAAATGGTCGGAACTGAACAACTTACCCTTCAGCATTCAGAAATGCAGTGTCGTTACATTTACAAGATCCAAAGATACATTCCTGTTCCCCTACCACATTAATAAACATGAATTAACACGTAAAAATGAGATTCGAGACCTTGGCGTAATTTTTTAAGCAAATCTCACTTTCAAATCCCATATATCTGATATTGTCTCCCGTGCCAACAAAATGCTTGGATTTGTTCTTCGTAATTCAAGATCATTTACCAACGCTATCGCAATCCGAAGAACGTATGAAGCACTTGTTCGCAGTATCCTGGAATATAGCTCCATTATCTGGGCCCCTTCTGAGCAAAACCATATTCTCGAAATAGAAAAAGTACCAAAGAGATTCATGCGTTACCTATATATGAGGGAATATATGTACTACCCTTTCCTGTATCCATCCTTATTATTAGCAGGAATGCTCGATCTTAATACATTAGAAGCCCGCCGAAAAATATTTTTAGGAAAACATTTTTTTAAGATAATCTCTGAAACTATACATAATCCACCTATTTTGAAAGAGATTAACTTATATGTCCCAGACAAGTATACTCGTGGAAGGTCCCATACCCTTTTTTATGCTCCAAAAGCGAGGACTTCTGCCTATCAGAATGCGCCAGTCAACAGAGCGACTGAACTGCTCAACGAGTCTGCATTGACCATCGACATTTTTAACGTAACCTACAGGCAGTTTAACAGTTATCTTTTGACGTATGTCACAAAGTAGTGAAACTGACCTTTTTATGTGTTTTGCTATACTTTTTGTCTAATTTGTAATCTTCTCCATAATGTATTGGTGAATAACCGTTTTACGGAGAACATGGAAAATAAATTGATTAGTTCCATTTTTTACAAAGTATTTTCTCTAAACAGGTGAAAGGAGTTCATCGGAGTCTTTAATTCCGGATGAAGCCACCAACAAAGCAAGTGAAATTTCATTTACTGAAATTGAAGTCGAGATTCCTAGTATTAAAAAAGAATCCTGTGTGCCCTCTGACAGAATTCACCAAATGCCAGGTAAGCCAAATCTCATTGACTATGTTTTTGAATGCTCGCATATCCAGAACAGGGTTCTGGTATCCAATAAAGGTAATCAACTGGACTGTTAACACTGTCCAGTGAGTGAGTGAAAAGTTTTGCCGAGCTTTTGTAACTTCTGAGGCCGGGAATATATTTTTAAAATACAACGTGCGTATAGCTATTTCTCCCAGAAGGCCCTAAGCCAAACGGCGCCTGGCGCTTGTAAAAACCTCAATACGGCTAGATTAGGTGTTAGGTGTTAACAGCGCCTTGGCTTCTTGGCAAGTTTGTGCCCTTAGCGAACTGCTCCAAATTCACTCGCACAGGGCCGGCCTTGTTATACCGGCGGGACGACTGTTTGATGACTTATGTTAAAATATATTTTTTTATTTGTCTGTTTCCTTATTACTTTAGGTAGGTACCTTCTTTAAAGGAGGTGTTATCGAAATTTGATAAGAGAACTACCCGTAATAATATGGTTTGATCAAAGCGGATCGATTCTCCAAGTGAATTCAGTAGTTTAGCAGGAACTTACGTTTCTAATTTTGTAAACAATCCCACCGGATTTTGTTCGTATGATATTTTGTATGTTGTGCATCAAGTATTTGGTGGTATAGTATTTATTCAACTCAGTCAACGCTATTACGGCCCGCACCGGGTGTCACCCCAGGGGGGGGGGGGGTTAACACTTTAAAACACGTGAAAAAACTTACGAAGGTAGAATATTGCCACAAAAATAATTTAAAACTCGAACTCTCTCTGTTATTTATATTTTCGTAGCTCTATGGCTTGGTTGATCGGGGATTTTATTTTTTTGAAATCGAAATTTCTCTTTTGAATTTCTCAAAGTTGATTTATTTATTTAAACGCCCATAGGGCTTTTACATAGAATGCAGTACATTTTTTTAATTACAGTGAAAAGAATGGGTTTACAAAATACAATACACAATACAAGTAACATAATATTTGTTAAAAACAAAATATAGGTTACATAAAATATAAGGGTTAAAAAAAATATAAAATAAAAAAATTAGGTTACATAAAATATAAGCGTTAACAAAATACAGGTAATATAAAATATAAGAAACAAAATATAGTCCATAAAATATAGTAGTTGACATAAAGTAGGTAATTTTTAAAATTGTTGTTCTCATTAGTTTACGGGATAGGTAGAAATAAATAGTTGGCCCATATGGCGTTTGAAGTTTGCTAAGTTCAAATTATTGTCAAATACATCCAGATTGTTTAAGTATTTGTTACCAAGTTGTATTGGAGAATGTAAATCATAGTTCGAATGAGATGTACGTATATAAAATGTCAATGTTTGTCTAGTTGTTCATGTAGGTACATGTAGATTTATTAATTGCAAGAGTTCACAACTGTCGAATTTAGAGTTTAATAATTTTAATAAAAAAGTTAGGTCGTTTATTTTTCGTCGGTTTTCTAATGTTGGAATATTTAAAGTATTCATTAACGACGGATAATTTATGTGCTCTAAAGGGATGTTAAGTTTAAAATTTACAAAACGTAGAAATTTTCTTTGAATTCTTTCAATAGTATGAATATGAATTTTATAGAAGGGCGACCAGACTATGGAGTTATATTCTTTTAGGCTTCTAACAAGCGATGTATACAGTAGTTTAATGATTTGTAACGATTCAAAGTTTTTAATTGCTCTTAACACAAATCCTAAAGTTTTCATACCCTTATTTGCAGTTTGTTGAATGTGAACCGTGAAGTCTAGTTTCTCATCCATTATTATGCCAAGATCCCGCATTTCCGATACTCTTTCTAAATTTATTTTATTTATTGAATAGTCGAAAAACAGTGGTGTTTTTTTTTCTGGAAAAGGTCAAAATTTTGCATTTTTCTACATTTAAATATAGATTGTTTTGTGAGCACCAAATTTTTAGCATGTCTATATTTGATTGAAGAATTTCACAGTGATTAAGGGTAGTTATCTCTTTATATAATTTAATGTCATCAGCAAAAAGCAACACTTTGACGTCTTTAAAGCAGTTGACTATGTCGTTTATAAAAATAAGAAATAAAATTGGGCCAAGATGACTACCTTGCGGTACTCCACTAGTGGCAGAAAATGGTTTGGATATAAAAGATTTTATTTTTACAAATAAAGTTCTACCTGATACGTAACTACTTAGCCAGTTCAACATATTTGCTCTGATTCCCAGAGCATGAAGTTTTCGCATCAGTATTTTGTGGGACACTTTATCAAAAGCCTTCGAGAAATCAGTATATATACAGTCAACTTGTTTGTTTTTAGAAAATGACTCCAAAATATAGTTTTGAAAGAGTAATAAGTTTTTTGAAGTTGATCTACCTCTAATGAAGCCATGTTGTTTGTCATTTATTATCTCTGTTAACGTGGGATATATTTCATCAAGAACTAGAGATTCAAAGATTTTGGGTAATACAGATTGTATGCATATAGGTCGATAGTTTGAAATGTCAGTCTCATCGCCTTTTTTAAGTATTGGGATAATATAGCTGGATTTCCAGTAGACAGGAAAATGTCCAGAAGATAGTAGCTGGTTAAAGAGAATGGTTAGTGGTTTAGACAATACAGAGGAGCAATGTTTTAGTAAAATTGGCGGGATGGAGTCTGGGCCTGCAGATTTGTTAATGTATAAGGAACATAGTTTCTTTTTGCAAGATTCTTCTGTTATGTAGCAGTCTGTTAAATGTATGGTTTTTTTAAATGAGTATGAAGGAATTTTTTCTCCTCATCGTAAACATTTTTAAAGAAATCTGAGAAAAGATTTACGATATCTTGTGTGCTGTTAGCATTTAGTGGCTGTATTCTTGGGTCATCATACATCATACGAATGACTGGTCGCTTACCGCGGTTTGACGACTACGGTTGTAGTAATCGAAAGACTAGCTGCTTAAGTTAGCCATACACGCTACGGTCTACCGGAGAGGTTACCTGTGCAGGTAGCGTGTAGGTACCGTGTACACAGGTAGCGTGTGTACCGGTAGCGTGTATGGGGACGTGGGTATACCGGAGCGGTCTTCAGTTCTTTTTGCGATGGCATCGGTTGCAGACGATGATGCGTTGGCATTGATAGGCCTTGCGTTAATTTCTCTGGAATTCTAATGTTTTCTGGAAGTGCATTGATCATGAACGAAATTAAATAAATTGTAGTACCACAATTTACTACAGTACACATCATCAGCAGATGCCCCAGACTTTAAAGATTGTTCATATTTCTTCTTTTCCCTTCTAACATTAATTCGGAAATTATTGATTTTTTTCACAACTACTGCTTTGTTCGCATCTGGCACAATTTATTTTATTTTTTCTATGAGCTATTTTTCTTGTAAGCATCTTCTTTTTTATCTCTTTCATGGTTCACATACAAGCACACACACGCAGGTACACCGTACGGTGTCACCAGAAAGAATTGATTTTCGATTCTGCACCGGTCGCCTGCGCAGGTTAAAAAACTGCGTAACCCTATTCCCACACACAATACCGGCTTAGGTAGACCTCTCCGGTAGACCGTAGTGTGTATGGCCGACTTTAGACTGGGTAGTTTCCCGCCTTGGGCGTGCCAGCGAAGGTGATTTGTCGACTAAATATTGTCGTTCGGCTGTTGGTTCGTAGGTTAAGAGGCCACTCTCGCGTTACTAGCGCCGCCGATCATTCTTCCAAAATTATTTTCTTCGCTCACTATAATTATTGCTATATCAGACAATTTTTTGTTGTAAGAAAAGTAAAGTTGTAACTGAATTATCATTTATTGAATCCGCCATTTCAGTTTTAACAAAACGCTAGTATTTTACACTGATATTGACTTACTTAAGGAAACTGATTCTGTGAGTCTAGAAACTAGGCGGAAAGCAAGTCTTGCTATTCTGTCTTTCAAAATTTGGAACAATTTCATCGATAGCCCATTTCTATAATATATATACCAGATCACTACAGTCGAACTCGACATCATGACTTATTTAAAGTACCGAACGGCAGAACAGGCGTCTTGGCAAAGCATAGCATAACGAGGGGACTGTTGCTGTTAAATGAAATTGCAAACCATTTGGATGTTAGTGGCTGTTCTCTATATGCCTTAAAAATATTATTGAAGAGTCACATGCCTAAATGCTGAAAGAGTAACTAAATTGTACTGTAATTGGAATTGTTCTGTTGTACAATAATAATTTTTTTTAAATATATAGTTACCTAAACCATTTTCTATAATTTGTGAATATTTTTTATCAATGCCTTCGACATACTAATCTAAAGGTTTTTTTACATTAGCTCCACACAGGATAATAATTCCCCTCAGGGCCTATATCATCTTTGGGGGTGCTGTGTGGAGGGTATTTTTAAGGAAAGGAAGGAGAGGAAGTCGTGGAAGGAAAGGAAGGAAAAGGGTATATGGGGTGGGTAGGAATCTGGGGGCTAGTGTGTCCAGAAGTGATGGACGTATGAATCAATCCAGCTAACGCGGGTAAAGCAATGTTGCCAGAGTCCTGCTGCAGAGGTCTACAGGTCTTCCTCGACCAATCTCTCTCGATCCGGTCTGCCATGCAGTTGGCGGGCAGACGCATCCGCCGCCAATTTCAGGACAAACCTCACCCCCATGAACCCAGGCATCTCTGCTAAGTCACCAAACGTAGGTGACCTATGGCAGAGATGTTGGTAATCCAATAAATGGTTCCCGGGGCGGCTGTGCCCATACCCGCCTCCCAAAATGCTCTGGTTAGATCTAGACGTCAAATTGACAGTTGAGAGTTTAGCGGTTAGCCGATTTTAACAGGAAGTGTCTTTTCATTGGTGCGTCTCAACATATAAACAGAGGAATAATATTAATGTTCAAAATTTATTTCATAATATTATTCCACTGTTTCCTCTGAGAATACCGATTGTCCAGTTGATTAGTCAGTCATCTCCGAAATAACGAAATTTGAGATAAGTATGCTAGTATTTGTAAAATTGTTCCCTCAATCTGGTACAATACAAACATTTTTCATAAAAGCAACCAAGTCTAATTCCCGAAAGCATCAGTAACTGTGGAGATAAAAGGGCACCCACAGAAATGATGATTCCCTTCTTCGCCCTTACTTTGTGTCGAATTCTGTTTCTGACAAACTCGACGGAGGTGGCTGTCTTTGTGGATTTATTGATATATATATTTTGGTGACTCTGCTGTAGGGCAGGTTGCGCAGGTTGGTGCGGTACTTGAAGGGTTTGAGGAAGGCCTTGGGGCGCTGTGTCTCCAGCCGTTCAAGGTGTTAGACTGAACTCTATTGAATTCGGTACTGACACCATCATTGTAGTCGACAATCTTTTCGCCTAGTTCAACAGATCCTCGAAGGAAAGCGTCTATTGCTTTTGACCTAAAAATACAAAATGGTATCAAATAAAATTCTGTTAGATTTAACGTTATAGTTTGTTGTTGTACTGATCGGTGGAATCTTACCGTCTTAAAATGACAACGGTTTTGTTTCTTTCCTGTAGGGGGGATATTCAACTGCCAACAGACCATCTTTGTTGTGTTTGTTTATGTTTTCCAACCCACCCAATCTGCAAAAAACTTGTTGTTAGTTAAAAATAAAATTTAAAAAAGGGTTAATGGTAGGAAAATTTAAAATGTCGTACTGTCCAGTACAGTTCCCAACCGGACCCGATGTCATTTTATAGCATATTTAATATGTAAAACATAGACGGGTGGAAACAACATTGGATTTATAGCGAGCAATCGAATATTGCTTTCCTTATTATTTCAAAACTTAGTATTTGGTGATATCTGACTATTCGACTAGTCACTAGACGTACCTCCGGGTATCGGGGTGCACCGATAAAAAGACAATTCCATTTCAATATTGGCAAAAGATTCCCAAACTTGTTACTATTTATATGTATTCCGCGTTGTATACCACGAAGTGTACATATGAGTCTTAATCTATAATATAAAAATGAATCGCTGAATGTGTTGCTAAGCGCAAATCTCGAGAGCAGCTGAACCGATTTCGCTAATTCTTTTTTATAATATTGCTTGAAGTACGAGGATGGTTCTTACGGAAAGAAAAATAATGAAAATTGCGCAGAAAATTGAATAATTTCTTAAAATAATTGAATAAAACTTCGTACGTTTGACAGTTAGCGAGTTTGACGAAATAAATTTAGCACGCAGCTGTTTTTTTTTTTGTAAAAAGAATTGTGATTTTGGGATTTTAAAAATGATTGATATTTTAAATATTTACCTGTGTTACGCCATTACTTTAGAGCGACTTTCCTTATTTCATTCAAACATTGGGGATTTGATGTGTGCGATGGTTTTTATAATACAATAGTGAGTTCTGGCATCATGAAATTATGAATTGCTAACCGTTCATCCGATTGCGATGAAACTTTGGTGAGTTGTAGTGAGCGTGCCCGTGAAAGTTTCTATATATACTGGTGAGCTCTGGCATTATGAAATTTGTAAAAAAAATGCAATTTGTGCCACGAGAACTGTTTGAAAACTGAATGTACCGGGACAGAATGTATGGAATGCAGGACAGTGAGGCGGATGGGAGAGGGGTGAGGAAGGAGGGAGGGGAGGGGAACTCGGGAGGGAAACTCGGGAAAGGGGGAAAGGGGAGGAGTGGGAAGAGGGAAGGGGGAAAAGGCGGAATAGGAACGCGAGAGGGGAAAGGGACGCGAGAGAGGAAGGAGAGGCCGAAGGGGAACGGGACGAATGGCACAAATTGGAAAGGACACGCGAGAATAAACAATTGTATCAAAATGCATTACAAATAAACTATGTGGAAAAGTGTGATTTTGGAAAAACAAATTTCATTACTTATTCCAGTTTTGGGAGTCGAGTGAGGACAGGGAAGGTGGAGTAGGAGTGGGAACGCGGGAGAGGAAGGGGAGGAGGAATGTGAACGGGACGATTGGGAAAGGACGCGCAGAGAGAAACAATTTCTTTATTAAATGGCGAAGCAACGCATGCCGGGTACCAGCTAGGGTATAATAAAACTCAATGGTTGTTCTGTTTGATCTGAAACAACGGTCATTGGAGTTGAACATTCACTAAACGTAGAACTTTACACAATAAATTGTGATTATATTAAGGCCCAAGTACCAAAACCTGCTGCACTGCATTAAGTATTTTTGCTAGAATGAATTCGGAGGCCGCTAAACTACGGCGTTATCCACGTCTGTTTGAAGTAGAAGCGGGTACGTTAATCACGATGTTGATAAATCAATCAGGGTTTTGATAAAATACGAAGTAAAAATACACTTGCTTTATAATTAACATTTATTTACTGACTAATGGATACAGCTTAACAGCTTAAAAATCGTATTAGCAATGGAAAGGATACATACACATAGACCCATCTTTTACGCCTTGCATCTTTTTTAAATTCTCAGTTTTTTTCTCAATCTGACATAGATTCTAATGGTATTTTGACATTGAACAAAATTCTGGTTCTGATTGATGATTTTATAATATTACCATAAAACAATTGGTGATAATCCTGAAGATAGAGTAAAGACAAATTCTTTAAAATATATGCGATAGAATGTAATATACCCTTAATGTAATTAATTAATTTACCCTGACTTAAACTGCAATATTTAATATTTAAAAAAATATGTATTTTTATTGTCCTTATATAACCATTTTTGTCTAAATTGTGTACCTATCTAAGATATTTATTTCATAAGTTCTTTGATAACTGTTTACACAATGAACATTATTATTATTTTTTTGCATGTAAATACTCTTCCCATAATCCCGAGCTCCTAGAGCACAACTTATGGAGTAGTAGAATACAATATGAATCATTTTATAACCTTGCGTATATTATCATTTTGTAATGTAGAAACAAAAATTTTGAAATAAATAAATAAATAAAAAATAAAAAACTGACAAAATTTTGTTTTGTTTTTTTTTGGCTATACAAAACTTCATACAGAATTTGCTCAGGAATAAAATTGTATTTCCTTCTTGAAGCTTTGTTCCTGAAGCGGACATCTGGGGTCCTTTATATTTACTAAATTAACCTTGAATCCTGTTAACTTAATTCCTCCTTTTGCATGGTAAATCAACGGAATCTTTATTCCTATATTTTTTTTTATTAACTGTTTATTAAAATCAAAATAATTTCGTAATATTTTCTCAAAAAAAAACTACTGTAACATCAAATTTAACACACTTTTCGTCTGGGCATATATATGTACGTATTGTTGATTGATTTTTCTAGTTAGCATCAGAGCGGAGACTGTTGGCTTTAAGGTAGATTCAGGACCCCGACAAAGAGATGGAGGGAGAATGCCTGATATGGAAATTGACATAGAGCTGCCGGATGTGAAAAAGGGATGCCTAAAAGCCTTTCAAAGATTTACCCCGAAAACAGGTTAATAACGATTCATACTTTTTTTACATTTTTTTAATTAACTTATCTTAATTTCTTGTTTTTTTTTAGACTCGTTGACGGTTCTGACTCACAGTGGAGGAAAACGTTTTACATTTACCGACTGCAAATATTCGAATTCTCAGAGGGGAAATTTGAGTACACACATGCTGACTCACAGTGTAGAAAAACCTTATTCATGTCCCGACTGCAGTTATGCATCTACTCGCAAGGCTCATTTGACGACACATATGCTTATTCACAGTGGAGAAAAACCTTTTTCGTGTTCTGATTGCAATTATTCATGTTCTCAGAGGGGAAATTTGAGGACACACATGCTGACTCACAGTGGAGAAAAACCTTATTCATGTCCCGATTGTAGTTATGCATCTACTCACAAGGGTCATTTGACAACACACATGCGGACTCATAGTGGTGAAAAACCTTATTCATGTCCCGACTGCAATTATGCATCTACTCGCAAGGGTCATTTGACGACACACATGCTTACTCACAGCGCAGAAAAACCTTTTTCGTGTTCCGATTGCAGTTATTCATGTTCTCAGAGGGGAAATTTGAGGACACACATGCTGATTCACAATGGAAAAAAACCGTATTCATGTCCCGACTGCAGTTACGCATCCACTCACAAAGATCATTTGACAACACATATGCCTACCCACTGTGGAGAAAAACCTTTTTCGTGTTCCAACTGCAGTTATTCATGTTCTCAGAAGAGTAATTTGATGAGACACATGCTTTCTCACAGTGAGAGAAAACCTTATCCATGTGCCGACTGCAGTTATGCGTTTACTCGCAAGGGTCATTTGACAACACACATGCTTACTCACAGTGGAGAAAAACCTTTTTCGTGTTCCAATTGCAGTTATTCAAGTTCTCAGAGGGGAAATTTGAAGACACACATGCGGACTCACAGTGGAGAAAAACCTTTTTCGTGTTCCGATTGCAGTTATTCATGTTCTGAAAGTGGAAATTTGAGGAAACACATGCTGACTCACAGTGGAGAAAAACCTTTTTTATGTTCCTACTGCAGTTATTCATGCTCTCACAAGAGTAGTTTGACGAGACACATGCTTATTCACAGTGGCAAAAAAGTTTAATCGTGTTCCAACTACAGTTATCCATATTCTTAGAAGATTTTGACGAGACACACGCTTAGAAAACAGTGGAGAAAATCCTTTTTCCTGTTCCGAGGGTCAGTATTCAACTGCACTTCAGCGCGCCTTTATAAGACACATTAAGATCCATTGATAGAAAGTGCTTGCGCGAAATCAGCGATCATGAATCTTATAATGATGTAACATAATTTTACTTTTGTTTTAAAAATAAATGTCGTTAATAAATGGCTTGGTTCTTTTTTCCTATTTTCATATTATTTTTATTTTGATGTCGGTTCGATTTTGAGTTTTTCCATTATTGTGTGCTTCTGTTATTATTTTTTTAATCAAACCTTTCGAACCGGTATAATTAATTATTGACATGATGTAATAAAAAAGTTACCTAAAACATTTACGGCTAGTAGAAATTTTATTTTACTTTAGTAAGTAGTACTTAATTAAATTATTATTAACTAGAAAAATGTATACACACTGCGTGAAAATGTATAAACCAGTCCCTGCAGTTAGGGTATCACTTCAATAGACACTGGATTGGCAAAACAAGTGCCAAATAAATCCCGACACTTTCACCATCCTGCTAATATCTTATCTTAATAAATAAAAAATAAATACCCGTAATAGGTAGAAAACTCCGTGTACTTGTCGTAGAAGGCGGAAACACACTTCCGTGGTGTGGTGTGTTGTGGTGCTTACTGTCGTGACGGTGAGTGTGCACACCAATGTGCTGTGTCGGGGCGTGCTCTGGCGTTATTTCTGAACAGTACCTAGATAATATAAAACCTTTGCAGCGTTTTAATGTGAATTTTATGTTTTTTTCTGATTCGGATAGTGATTCAATTTATATTTTAATGTAATACATAATATAATATATAATATAATAATATATTTATACATTTATATATTTATAAAAGATTAGTATGTTAAATAATAATATAAAATAATATTTCAGCAAATTCTTCCCAAGCAGCATTTCTGATCAAATGATCCTTATACTCTCTACACTTTGTATAGTATAATTTTTTTTCTATGACGCACAAGTTCAATACGCTCCATTTTTCAGAAACAACGCTTGTCCGCTATTTGTTTACCTCGTTAATGACGCACCACAAGCCGCGTTGGCATAGAAACACATTTGAGTGTTGTGTTGTGTCGCGCCATACCCCCCTCCACCGCTCTGGCGCGATCGGAGGCGAGCAGTCGACGCCACGACAGAACGCGACTCGACACTCCACAACCTACAAATATGTCTCTAACCATAATAAATGTATGAAACCGATGTGCTTCTGGCGCGCCACGACACTCCACAACACACAAGTGTGTTTCTGCCTTGAGGGTGCGCACTAATAGGGTTTGTCGGGGGGTGCTCTGGCGTTATTTCTGAACAGTACCTAAATATCAAACCTTTGCAGCGTTTAAATGTGCATTTTATGCTTTTTTCTGATTCGGATAGTGGTTTTGATGAAGATCAAATTTAATTTGATTTATTTCTGAACAGTAGAGTGGGTGGTTTGGTATATTTATGACAGAACATATCAAACCTTTGCAGTGTACATAATGTTTTCTGATTCGGATAGTGATTTGGATGAGGATATTCAATTTCTCTTAGCAGTAAAACTTCTTGAGGGCAAACAAAAAGAAGGTTCTGTGTTAACCCTATAAACAGAGAAAGGCAGAACAAAGGTGAATATCATCATCTTGTTAAGGAACTAGAGAGTGACGAAGAGAAATTCCATCAGTATTTTAGAATGAACAAAGCACAATATGAGGAAGTGCATTCACTGATTGAAGGAGACATAAAAAAATGCATACCAAATTTCGCGAACCCATTGGAACTAAAGAAAGACTTGCGTTATGTTTAAGGTAAGTTTTATTACTTTTAAAAATTATTATTGTCATCACACTGTTGTTGTATGAATAAGTTAAACAATCATTTAAAAATTAGTTTTACATTTTAAATAATTAGTTTAACATAATAAAATCAACATTTAAGTAATTAAACTAAGCTATGGCATGTATTAGTTTAAAAATAATTTATAATTAAATAATTTGTTTAACATAACGAAATCAACATTTAAGTAATCACACTAAGCTATGGCATGGATTAGTTTAACAATCATGTATTATTAAATAATTAGTTTAACAATAGTTCATCATAAAATAACTAGTTAAACCATCATCATCAAACATTTTCATTTACCAATCATCAAAATTTATGCTGTCATAGTATGCCTTTAAGTCGTCTGAAACTACATCAGATTTTTGTGAGCGAGATGTGAATGGAAATGATGATGACTGGATAGATGTGGGTGACTGAGTATGTGTAGTTGGCTGCACGTATGTTGGTGATTGATCATCTGCATGAGTTTGGATGTACGTTGAGGACTGATTCTGTGACGTTGAATGAATAAATCTTTGAAAGTCGTCGGAATTTAAAACAAAATTAGCAGGTTTTTTGATATGTTGATGACTGAGCCTGTGTAATTGGCTGGAAGTATGTTGGTGATTGAACCTCCGGAGGAGTTTGGATGACTGTTGAGGACTGATTCTGTTCCAATTGTCGTATTACTGGTTTTTTGATGGATGGAAATGATGATAACTTGGTATATTTGGGTGACTGGATATATGTTGATGACTGAGCCTGTGTAATTAGCTGGATGTATGTTGGTTGGTGTATGTTGGTTGATGTAGGTTGGTGATTGAATGTATGATTGCCGGAGTAGTTTGGATGACTGTTGATGACTGATTCTGTTCAAATTGTCGTATTACTGCTTGGGAAATAGCGGTGTGCAAGTCTAATTTTATTTTTGTTTGTTCTAGTTTTGATAGCTCTTTTACTTCCTTGCTCATACTAAGAAAGAATAAATCAGTTTCGTCCATGTCTTGTCTAACATTTTGCTTCTACCGTCTTAAATCATTTGACGATTTCAACAATTCGTACACATCTTGTAGTTTGGGTTTGGGATTTTGACTTCGAGTAGTACTTGGAGTTTCTGGAAGACTTTCATCGAGACAGTCATCTATAGGTGGTGATTCAGGTGGAGGCATAACATTTGTTTTTGTGTTTCTATCTTTCATATAAGGAAGAAGAAAACCCATATCCTCTTCATGTTTCCAGGGCGCAAAGGCTGCCGCAGCCTGTGCACTTTTCTTGTTTCTTCGTCGTTTCAAAGCGCTGGCGAAAGCATTTCTGAGTTTTGTCCAATTCAAAACACAGATCCTGGAAACGAAACGGTCTCGCGGTAGCGCCTTTGTAAATATATCCGCCCTTTGATTTTCAGACGGAACGTATTCAACTATGATCTCTTTATTATTTACTTTCTCTCGAATAAAGTGAAAATGTACGTCAATATGCTTTGTTCTTTTGTGATATACCGGATTTTTAACCAATTGAATAGCACTTTGGTTATCAACATAAAACGTTGTTTCTTCGACAAAAGGACATCCGATATCCGATAACAACTTTCTAATCCAGACTACTTACCGAGCTGCTGCCGATCCAGCTACATATTAAGCTTCCGTCGTACTTAGCGTCACGAGTCTTTGCCGCTGTGATGACTACGTTACAGCCCCGTTCGCGAGACAGAAAACGTATCCTGCTTTAGACCTTCGCGTTTCTACATCTCCGGCGTAATCAGCATCCGAGAAACCTATCAATTTTGCTTCGCTACCGCCGCTTTGATATTCAATACCATAATTAGTTGTGCATTTTAGATATGCGAATATTCTCTTTACCGCTTTCCAATGTCATGAGTCGTACTCGTTTAAATACTTGCTTACTGCATTTCATGGCCGCTAGAAAGACTAGGGAACCTATTGCTTCGCAATACGGTACATTTCTCATTTTTCCAACATTTTCCACGACTGGAGCTAGTGCTGCGTGTGGATCCGCTGGCACGCTCACCGTTTTCGCGTCCGCCATTCCGAATTTTTCAATTATTTTCTGCGTGTACGCGCTTTGATGAATCATCAGTTTACCCCTCTCTCTATTCCTTTTGATTTGCAGCCCGACAAAAACATTCGAGTCTTCGACTGTAATTTTAAATGATTCGCTTAGTTGTTGAATAATTTCCTTAAGAGTCTCTACATTATTGGAGGCTACTAGCCCATCATCGACAAATAGAGCCAGATACACTTTGTCATTTTTAAACATTCCAGTAAACACACACTTGTCTGCTTCGCACTCTACTAAGTTGAATTCACTCAAAAACTTAGTGAATCGTTGATTCCAACATCTTGGAGCTTATTTGAGTCCATAAAGTGACCTCTCGAGCTTGCACACGACGTTCATTTTATCTTCTTCCAACTTCAGTCCTTCCGGAACTTTCATGAAGATTGTTTCTTCCAGTTCGCCATTTAGGAATGCAGTTTGAACGTCAAATTGCATTACTTCAAGATTTTCGGCGGCTATCATTGCCAGCAAAATTCTCAGTGAGTTATATCTCACCACTGGAGAAAACGTTTCCTTGAAGTCGATCCCCTCCTTTTGAAGGAAGCCCCTTGCGCATAATCGAGCCTTGAAATGATGTGACTTCCCGTCTACATCCGTCTTTACCCGAAATACCCATTTCGAGTCGAGTAGTCTCATCTCTGGCGTTTTCTTCACGAATTTCCACGTACGATTGTCTTCATGTGCTTTAAATTCAATTTTGAATAGTACCCGCCCACTGCATGGCTTCAGTGCTATTCGTTGCTTCTTCGTACGTTAATGGGACTAAGTACTCTGCCACATTTGCATTGTCTTGATATCTTCTAGGAATTTGAATCAGTGCTCGATCTCGCAGGATTCGTTGTCCTTCTTGCTCGTCCTCTCGTTCGTCATCCTTGTTGTTTTCTTCTTCTTGTCGTTCTCCGATGGTGTTGTCGTTTTCTTTGTTGTCGATCACGTTCTCGTTCTCTCGTGCCTCGTTTTCTTGTTCCTCGGGTCTTGAAAGAATTATTTCGTTTTCCTTCTCCATCTCATTTTGTTCCGCCTCTGGCGCCCCAATTTTCTCGTTGAACACGACATTTCGAACTACACTGACCTTTTTCTTTTCAGGATCATACACCCGGTAATTCGTCGATTCTTCCGAATATCCGACGAAGATCTTTTTGTTCGCCCGCGCATCGAATTTTCGCGTGAATTGTTTGGGAGTGTGCACGTACGCGTCTGATCCAAAAATTCGAAGATGCTTCAGGTTCGGAGCTTTTCCAATCCACGCTTCGTACTGCGTTACCGCACCACTCGCTCACACGGTTCGGTTGAGAATGTATACCGCACAATTCACAGCTTCCGCCCATAAGGTTAATGGAAAAATTATTCGCGATTATCATTTTACGAGCACTTTCGACAATCGTCCGATTGTCACGTTCGGCCTTGCCATTTTGCTCCAGATTGTATGGAGCTGTTGTTTCTCGCTTTATTTCGCATTCTTCAAGGTATTTATCCATCTGGTCATTGCAAAATTCTCGGTCATTGTCAGAGCGAAGAGTTTTCATTTTTCTTCCAAACTTGTTTTCGATCATCTTCTCGAAGATCTTGAACTTTCCGTACACCTCGGATTTCGTTTTCATGAAGTACACGTGTATGTAGCCCGTTGCTTCATCTTTAAATGTCAAAAATATCTTGATCCTCCGACAGAGTTCATTAACATGGGCCCACAGACATCGGAATGCATTTTCTCACCCGGCTGTATTTTCTTATTTCGCTCCAGATTCTTGTTGAAATGCAGCCTGTGCAATTTCCCCAATTGGCATGGTTCACAGAAAACGTCACTTTTATCCGAAAATGTCACTCCACTCACGAGCCCTTTTCCCGCTAATTCGCAAATCGCCCGCTTTCCGACATGTCCCAATCGCTCGTGCCACAAAGTTAAATTTGTGGTAGCTACGTTAGCTTCTTCAGCGCTACCTTGTTTTGCGACCTTGAAGAACATGCGATAAACGTCATTGTTTTGTTTCATGCCCGTTCCGAGCACTTCACCGTCGCGATCCACGATAACCCGATTATTTTCGAAACGCACTCCGAATCCCTTCTTTGTACGTACTCCAACGGAGAATAAGTTTTTTCTTAATTTCGGAACGTGTAGCACTTTTTCAATTCTTGCGTCTTGCCACACTCCATCAATAAATTTTTTTAATTCGCACCGTGCCTTCACCAGCAACGTTGCATATCTGATTATCACCAAGCGATATTGTAGCGCCTGTATTATCCGGCTTATAGTCAGTCAGCCAGTCACGTCGGTAGGTTAGATGCTTCGATGCGCCGCTGTCAATCAGCCAGACCTCGCTATGATCGATCGCCATTACGCGGCTCTCCGTCCAAAGTACACAGGCGCTTTCCACACTCTTCGAACCCGACGCGATCGAGCTCTTTGTCATTCCTACAAACGCGCAATCACGTGATTTATCGCCGCTGTCCCGTGGCTTCCGCTTGTTCCGACACTGACTCGCAATATGTCCCATGCCTTGGCACTTATAACACTGAACTTCCTTTTTTTTTCAGTCTTTTTAATTTCAGAATTTTTGTTCCTCGGCCACGACGATTTTTGGCTGTTGCAGCCAGCGCTTCCGACGTTTCTTCTTCGCCGTTGAGTCTCGAATCCTCTCTTATTAGCCGTTTCTGGAGATTGTCAAGAGTTTGTCGAACAGGGTCCACACTATCCCACGCCACCTGCAGTGTGCTGAACTTCGTAGTGAGACTCGCGAGTATTTTCGCCATTACCATAGCGTCCGATACTTTCTCGCCGACGTCCTTCATTTGACTCGCCATATTCATCACCCTGGCTACATGCTGAACCGCCGTATCTGCTTCGCTCATTCGATAAGCATGGAATCTTTGCAGCAGACCCAGCTTGTTTGTCGCGGTTTTCTGCTGGTAAATGAGACACAATTTGTCCCACATCTCTTTCGCAGAGATGCACGACAGCACACATACTTGTTAAGCCTCGTCAATGTTTGACAGAATTATAAAGTTTGCCGTTGCGTCATCTTTCATGTTTTTCTTTAGCGCGGCCGCATGCCCGTCACCAGAAGCAGGTGCCTCTCTCGTACCATCGACGACATCCAGAACATCGTTCATCAAAAATAGTGCATTCACTTGAGCTTTCCAGCCCTGGAAATTTGTTCCATCGAAAGGCTTCACACCCTTCACTGAGATACCGACAGACATCGCGAATTTTATTCACACCTTGCACTTTCGAAAAACTGACACACGAACAATGGCGGACTTCCGTTCCGCGACACGTGAGACTGCCGAATAATTTCACTCGCGTATTTATTTCCACAGTTAGACGTTAACTGGGCCCATAACCAGGTTAAATAAAACGGCGTGGAACATTTGTTTTCATTGAAAGGTATCTTTATTTCCAAAAATACAATATGTTGGTAGGTAACTGACACAGTTGTGCTCTGTAGTGGACCGCGGTTAATTCGAGACTAAAACAGTTGAAACACGCTGAACTCGACCTGCCTTAACAGTTTACGTCATTAATGACGCGCCACAAGCCGCGTTGGCATAGAAACATATTTATGTGTTGTGTTGTGTCGCGCCATACCCCCCTCCACGGCTCTGGCGCGATCGGAGGCGAGCAGTCGCCGCCACGACAGAACGCGTCCTGACACTCCACAACCTACAAATATGTCTCTAACCATAATAAATGTATGAAACCGATGTGCTTCTGGCGTGCCACGACACACCACACCACACAAGTGTGTTTCTGCCATTACATCAACGCGACGCACTGTGAACTTTGTGTTCAGTACCTACTTTTCCTTAAAATAGTTCTAGCCTATGTCACCATCGTTGTCTATGCGTAACCTCAATATTTGACGTTTGTATTCACCGATGGTAGAAATCTTATCGTGTTTCTAAATCCTAACATAATATTAAACACAGTTAAATCAATCGTCCCATGCGTGTGATAGTTATTGGTAAGTTGTAACGCTGATATTTTCTTCCCGAGTGTCAATCGCGCTACTCTTGCTTCTTGCAACTCCAATAATTATTGCAGTTCCAAATGAAACGGTTGAGCTTTGTTTTAGACTAAAGTAGTGGCCGCACACGCAAATAAAAGCGCGACCAGATATCCGTTGAACCGCGAGCGCTTATGTGTTGTACCGCCACACGACGCCATCAAATATTTATTTATATGGTAGGAGAGGGGGTCAAATTAGTTTGCGCCCGGCCACGGAATGCACATTTTTTGTATCGAATCTATCAACTTGACATCTGTCATCCACCGCTCTAGCCAGCTCCGTAGTTAAAATGCCCCCTCTCCAGCGTTCGTCGAAGAGGGGGGCGTTTAGCCTTTCGCTTATCGCATCGGGAGTGGTTATTGTGTATGGTTGATCTGCGCATAAACCGCTTAGGTGTGAACGATCTGAAGGGATTATATGGAGAGCGTTATTTTGCGTTCGCTCATCTTTTATATTTTATAACTGTGTGTGTATACAGCTTAACACTCAAACGCACCCCGTCAAGGTATCCAAGTCACCCGTACACCCACAAGTTCTGATATCCATTTGCCAATAATAAAATCTGTTAACCGATGAACGTTTAACCAATTTTATTGTCATTTAGCCACCTAATATAAGATTTGTATTTCGAAGGTATTTTCAAAAGTGGGAAATGACGTAGGATTATTTTCTTCAATAGTTTGTTGTCTATGGAAAAGTCATTTTACTTTTCTGGTGACGTTTCGACGCCTTGGAATTGTCTGCCGCGCAACCCTTGTGCGTAAGGAAGTATGTTATTGCTATATTAACCTGTAGCCTGTAGGAGTCAGGAAGAAACTTCGTTTGCTGTCGTTTTTGACGTTTTGACTTTCGGTACACTTGTTTTAAACATTTTCTTTTTATTAAGATGCTATCATTAAAACGAGTAATAATATTATTATGAACTTAGATATATGTAAACTTGTTTTTGTTTTTATTGAAACATAATTAGTTTATTAAAGTAGGTAATAATAGACCAATAATTTTGAAAAAAAAAAGTTATATTTACTTAGCGGCATCTATGAAAGAATCACTCGTCGTTTGTTTGTTCAATTAGAAATTCCACAGAGCCGAACCCTCTGATATGAAAATATCTGGAGTCGGTGAATTATTTTCCCATCTGGTCTCTGGTAGGTTGACATGTTGTTCTTGTATTGTTTTGTAATTATAATACTTATATGTATAGTGCAATTTCCTAAACCTGGATTGACAAGATGATCATTTGGGAAGTGTGTGAAAGGGTTTAGTTTTTCCTGTGGGGAAAATTAAACCCGGACATTTAAATCTGGTGCGTTAATGTTATTATGTAATTGTCATCATATTTTCAAGATTACTACAACTATTATGGATTAAAAAAATTATCTATATATGTAAAACCCTAATAAGCATTTTAATAAATAAATATAATACACGATGATAAGAAGAATTATAAAATCCTTTTTTTTTATAATGATTCGTCTAAGCAAACTGGGATGGAACACTTTTATAATTTTTACGAGTGGAGTGAGAATGGTGGACAAAACGGTTTCCCTCCACCTTGATATGCTAAATGCACGAGGTCAAATAACCATCTAGGATTATTTTTCGCTTGGTCCAGATCACCTCTAAGGCTGTCACTGTTTCAATCTGGCTGAAGGTGATTACTTAATTGTTATAGGATTAATGAATTAATTTGATATTTTTTAACATTGGAAACTTAACAATTCTCTCCGATTCCCTGAGTGCACAACAAAAAATAAAACTCGCCCCCCTTCCATTACCCAGAAGACGATTTCTGTGTTGGAATTCGTACTTTAATTCATAAATTAACAGACTCTGGCAAAGAAATCGTCTTGGCTTGGATACCTAGTCACTGCGGTATCCCTGGAAATGAAAAGGCCGATTCATTGGTGAAAGATGCCATTATTTCGGTTGATATTTTATATAAATTTTTAAACACCGATGACATTTTCATAAAATTGAAGGAAAACATGATTTCCACATGGCAGAATCATTGGGAAGAATCTAGTCAATCAAAAGGATATAACTTTTTTACAATTCAGCCAATTTCTTCAAATCTGTGGTTTTCCAGACTTTCTTTTAACAAATTCTCGACATCCTCCATTTGCCGCATGCGGATAGGACATTGCTGCCACAATGTTCACCTGACAAAAAATCATGTTAAGAATTCTGCGATGTGTGAATGTCGTCTTGGTGAAGAGGATCTCAATCATATTTTTTCCAGTTGCCCTTTAAATAATTCATACAAAAATTTCATCCCTCACCTAATCAGTTCGGGCATATTGCCTCCCTACAACATTGCATGCCTGTTATCTTCTGTGAACAAACGCGTGTATAAAATCTTGGCTAATTTCCTGAATATTAACAGCATCAATTTGTAACTGTAATTTAAGTTTTATGTATTTATATATTTATTTTATTTTTTACGCACAATAAATTGTGTCAGCATTCCTTGTTATATTTAATTAAAATCATCTCTTATTGTAATAATTTTGTGTATTATTATTTGTATAGTATTATTATATAATGTAGATAGGTTCTTGTTATTAAAACTAAATTAGTTAATAGTAACCTAAAATTACACTCACAAAATTACACTCACAAAAGCATTCACTTGACACTGGCCAGAACACTCGTTTGGGGTGAAAAGACATTATTAAAAAAAAACTATGGGCATTTAGTATTTAGTTGTGTTGCAGATCTGAATAATAAACTACCATCATTATATCAAACCGCAACGCTATTCCAGAAGGCCATGGATCTTCCCAAACCAGAGAACGTTTCCATCAAGGTGGAATCAGAGTCCCAGGAAGAGGGTGGAGGTGAAATGGCGCATAGGGATATAGATATCTTTCTCCCGGACGTGAAGAAGGAATGTTTACAATATGAGGCCAATACTCCAACAACCAGTAAGTTGTTTATTAAAATTAAGAAAATGTTGAATTTTGATTTCAGATTTTTTATAATTTATGTTTGCTTTGGAATGTTTCGCTGGCGGGATATTATTTTAACTATTAATCTTAATGTACACTACAAAAAGTTTTTTTAAAAATATTTAACAATCGTGTTATGTATTGAAATATCTTTTTAGATAAATGTTCGTAATAGAAAGGAGTATGTAAAAAAAAACATTTTAACTATCGGACACTCGATTAGATCCGACGTAACACCACCAAAGAAACCTCTAGTATTGTGATGTAATGTCATTTGTTAAAACAGTTGAATCTTTTATTTCCCGTAATTTTTTTTTGATGAAATCTTAAAGATTTGTTTTTTTTCTCCTTTTAATTTCATTTTCAGAAAATTGAAAATTCAATTTTTGCTATTGCGTATTATTAAGCAAATTTTTGTTTAATTTGATGTTTGTTTTGAAATAAATATTATATTATTATTTGACCTTACGTCTTGTGTTTTTCTGTTTTTTATGAACTTTAAAAACTGGTACCCTGTTTGTATTTTACTTGTATCTTTTGCACGGGGCGTTAGAGCGCCGTTCGCGTTGGGCAAATACTTTAGTCGAGTAGCGAGTATATTAGTAACCAAACATGTCCGAACGCCACAATTTTATTAGAGTAGTTTAGTCAGATCTTTCATAGAGTCAATCCATTTTGTTCTATTTTTTCCAGCCAGTAAAGCCCCCCACCACGCCTCCCTGCGTACTAAAATAACAACTTAACGAGTCCGAACCCCTTTAGTAGAGTTAATTTAATTTGGGAAGCGGATATGGGTACCGCCGCCCCGGGAACCATTTATTGGATAATCAACATCTCTGCTATCTGTCACCCCAAGTGGTTCGCTGCGTTTGGTGACTTAGCAGGAATGTCCGGGTTCATGGGTGAGGTTTGTCCGGGCCATGACGGCAGATGCGTCTGTTTACCTGCTGCGTGGCGGGCCGGATAGAGAGAGACTGGTTGAGGTAAGTCTTTTGACTTCTCCAGCCGTTATCTCTCGGAACATCGCCTTGCACTGCAGTGGGAGGCATGAATTCATACGTCCGTTACTCCTGGATACACTGACCTTCAGATTCCTACCCACCCCTCTACCCTTTTCCTTCCCAGAACTTCCTCTCCTTCCTTTACCAAAAAAGACCCTCCACACAGCATCCCCAAAGATGACACATGCCCTGAGGGGAATTATTTTCCTCGGGGCCTCCTGCGTTGAGCTATTGTAAAAATAAACAAAAAAATCAAAATATGGAAACCTCAATTATTATTAAGCCCTCATTTTACCACATCGTGTTCATAAACTCCACTAGAAATTTAAAATAGCACAAGGAACACAACAAATTTTTTAGAATGTTTTAATGACGTTCCCTTTTTGTATAATTTATTTATCTATTTTTTAAACTATTTTAAAAATACATCTAGCATACCGTGAAAGAAAATCGTTATCGCATTCTAAATAGGTTTTTTGCAGTTCTTTTCCATCCCTTATCTAATGATTAATTTATTTGTGGGCAGAGACGTCCCGTTGGAGCGAGAATACTACTATGAAATTTGTAACTCTGTATATACAACATGAGTGCTTGTGGAACGTCAAGTCCCCGCTGTACAAGAATAAACAAATTAAGGAATCGGCATACGCTGAATTGGAAAAAGGGATGAACATATCTGGATTTGGTGATAAGGAGATAAAAGCGAAAATTAAAAACATCCGGTCAGTGTTTTAATGTGTGTGGTTATTACAAGTATCTTTTAATATAAATTAATTATTCCACTAACCGCCGCACTTTTAGGCACATATTATGGAAATTACACTTCATTTCAACAATTACTACAAGAAACAACTACTTATATGCACAATAGGCCGTATAATCGTATTTTTCAAACCCTGGGGATTTTTTGAAAAATTCAATCCGAAAAATCAGAGCATTTTTTTATAAACCGGAAAGACGAGACATAATTTTATAGGTGCGAAAAATCGATAATTACATAGCCGAAAATCATTTAAAAAAAAAAATATTACATCTCAAATGTTTTTTTTTCCTTGATCCATCTTTTTGATCATAAATCATTATAACTTACAACGTCTATATTACTAAATCCAATGTAATATACTTATACTTGTCAATTATAATAATAATAAGAATATTACAAAATTTGATTTTATTAAAATCAACACCATAACCGTTATACCTCTAAAACACGTACGACATCTACAATGTACGGGGTTCTCTCCATTACACCTGTCAAAAATTCAAACCAAATGATAAGTTCGCAGAGAACAAACAATAAATCTAGTGAACGAATTCAAAAATTCGCCTGAAATCGAAGTGATGCCATATAAAAAAAAAAAATCAGTGTGGAATTTTACAAAATTAATAGGAACATTTTCGGAGACGGGACATTTTCATGTAGTGACGTCACGAGCCCAAATAATGGATTTTTTTATTTAAAAATAATAAAAAAAACTGTACATTTCTAAAAAAATTATTAACATTTTCTTAATCTTAGTAAAAGGATCTATCAACATGATTTTTTCCAAGTCGTTGTGAAATCCATGCAAGTGGCCTATTAGGTTCTTAATTTTGGTAAACTAAGTAATTTATGCTTATTTAGATTGAAATAAAACTTTGCAAATGTCAAATCCGTAAAACAAAAATTGAATTGGCAGCAAAGGGATCGTTTTATACGGGAAGTTTTGAACTTTTAACCAAAAGTAATTAGTTGTTTTTTAAAGTAATTAAATTGAAAAGTAGTGTAAATTCCAAAATCTGAATTAATTATATAATATTATTCTGTTATACAAGTATGGTAAAGTTACGTAATTTATACTCATAAATCATTTATAATTTCTTTTCAGATCGACCTACTCGCAGGAAATTAAAAAAATAAAGGATTCGAAAAATTCTGCCGCCAGGTCTGACGCAGTGTACTTTCCCTCAATAAAGTGGTTTAGTTTATTGGATGGATCCCTGCGAAACATCACTTCAATATTGACAGAAAGTGAAAGCAATTTGGCAAGTACATTCAATTCTGTTCTATAGTTTATCTAATCTATCGTCGGCCTAACCGTCACTTATGGATGAATCATTCTTGCCTGCCAAGGGACCGATTAAGAATTGTATACCTACACCACTTGGTAGTGACTCCAATATTTGAGGCACTGGCTCTACCCTCCAATTACCAGGGATAACGATTCTTCCATCAAAATTTCTTTGTCCGCTGTAGCTTTCTAACTGCTTGTTCTGTAATTTTGTTTGGCTGAGTCAATTATGTAAGTGCAACACGCCTTTACGATGCTAACAATCTTCTCAGGACTAGGACATCGACTTTTCAAACACTCTGAATCTGGTAGCTAGTATAATGAAAGCGTTTTTGACTGTTCTTCTAGCCAGAGACGATCCATAATTATTATTTTTTATTATTATTTTAACTTTAGAAGTGAAGTCTCAAATTATAATATTTAATTAAAGGAAGACAATATTAGCAAAACTCAATCGAAAATCTGAACACAGAAAAATCAGAAAACGATATTGGCTCCGCCCTTACATGTAAGCAAAGGGTCCTGGGTTCGCGTTCCTGTGGAACCAATGTATTTTTCCGATATTTCTGTCGATAATAGAATCACTTCGGATATCGATATGTTAAACATCAATGAAGCGAAATTCAAACCGCAAGCTTTGTTGCTGTTAGTGTAAATTTATTTATCTAATGTAAAATATTTTTCTCTTTTAAATGCTTGAAATTATAATTTGGTAATATTAAAAAAAATGAATTAATTAAATTGACTAATTTTATAGAATAAAATTTGTAATTTAGGAGGTGCTTTAATGCCGACATAATGCCGTCAATTGCTCCACAGCATCCAGGAATGTTCCATTCTAGTTAAAATCAATTCTCAATGATTTTCCAATTTGTAGTGGCGGAAACCTGAAAATGCAGTCTTTATAAATACATACAACATTTTATTTTATTTTCAGGAAGATATGCCCTGCACGAGTGCAGATACTGGGGAAAGCAAACCTGCAATGGATTCTTTTCGCGAACCTCCGACGAAACCTCCTTTAAAAAAAAAGAGGCTTTCCCAACTTTCTAATATGGTTAGTCAGCTAAAGGACATCACCGAGGCTGCCAACTCTACGGCAGAAGATGAGTTTGAGGTGTTCGGCCGACACGTTGGCCTTCAACTGAAATCTTTACCTTTATTGTTGGCGATAGAAACCCAAGAATATATTCAACTGTACATAAATAGGGTTCGGAGACGACACCTTCAATCAGAGCAGAATACAATCCCAAGGACGGTTACATATGAATCGGAATCTCCGTGTAGTAATGTATCTATGAATTTTAATGAAGACTCTAATTATTCTGATGAACAGCCCCCACAAGAACATTTCAATTTAACATCGCCGTCTGTTATACCAATCCATTTTGCTGAACACAATACATCTACTTTGAATAATACGTTCCAATCAGGTGGTAATATTAATACACAGTGGAATACTCAAAGTACATCAAACAACTTAATTTTAACAGCTATGAATAATGCTAATGTTGATATCTGAACCTCCTGTCCGTGTCAAAATTTACTTACTGTTTCATATGTTTTTTGCTATTTCTATCTATTTATGTACTTGATGACCTCCGTAGTCCAGTGGGTAAGACTCTTGACTCACAATCCGGAGGTCACGGGTTCGAACCCGGCATGCGCAAATAAATTTAATTTGTGTTATTTCACAATTATTTCACTTAAAATAATACATAGTATATTTGCGGCACGTTCCAGAGTGGAAGATATTATCAGAATCGCCCTGTTGTAAGACCACCATTCAGAATTGAAACGTTGCTTGAAAATGGCTTTAGCCGTGTTTGGTGACCAGATCTGAATAGCCAGGTACTTCCCAACCTTCCTCTTCCCCACCTCCTTCCCCTCCCCACTACCTTCAGCCTCACAACATACCCCAATTGGGGATGCCATTATCTCACTGGCTCCAGACGGGAGCAGTTGAGATTCTTGTGCGGTATTCACTGTAAAAAAAAAAAAATTATAATATTATTTAATTATTTTTTTTTTGTAAACTAGGTATGCATGTTTCTATACCCTGCGAGTAGGCATATTCTTATTTTTTGTATAACAGGTTTGTACCGCACATAAACTATTGTACGCATATGCATATTTGTTTATATATTTATTTCGCCCTTTTTCGGGGTTTTTACATATGAATAGTATTTTGCAATGCTGTATTGGATCTCGATAAGTTTGTTCCGTTTCACATGGCACATTCAAACTTATTAGAATTCGCATATTGGGTGCTGACACTGGCCGGTAACTACTCGCTGACAGCCGTTACCAAGGAGCTGAAAAGTGTTTTGACAGTACACGTTCTAACGCTTTTGTCTTCGTTTTATCGTATTTTAACGTAGCAATAAAATCGACTCAAAACCTGAAAATACCGCCGTTATCAAGTCTAAATCGTGATAAGTTCATCTTGTAACTGCCTGTGGTTCATCAATCAACCACGAGGGATCCTAATCCAGCCAAGACCGCCAATTTGCCGTAAGTACCTCTATGGGAATACCTTAGCTATTTTGATTCCGGACAACATACTAAATCCAGATTCCACATGCATAACTTTCATAGAGTGGACATTTTGCTCTACCCTAACCCATGTAAGGTGGCGTTAAAATCGCGTTCATCTTACAACAAATAGCAAGAAATATAGGTAGTCTCTACTCCCCCCTCCCATCTACCATCCCTTCCACTAAACTACAAGAAATACACTCATTTTTCAAACCTTTCGCGCGCTACCTACCTATCGCAGAATTTCATAACGACAGAACTCATCATTATTTATAGAAACCTTCGCGGACGTGCACACAACAATATAAAAAAATTTGATCCGTTGACCATTTTTTTTAGTAATTAATGTTTACTTTTCTTGAGGTTATTATACATTTTCAGCATTACTAAAAAAAAACCACAGCGCGACCGATAACCTGTGTTATTACAATAACATAAATAAACCCCGTATACACTAAAACAAGATATATTACTAATAACACCCTTGCGTGATTACGTTGTAAAAATACATTCAATGTATTTTTAGATTTGACAACGTTGTAATTTCTTAGAATTTACATATTAAATTGTTTGTTTTTATTCGTGGCCGGTAGGTGGCGACGGTTCGCGCTGAAAAAATTAAAGCCGCGAAAAAAGTCTGGCTCCGCGGATGTGTGTTTTAATTTTACTTATATGTGATTATAATTTATAATATTATAATAACCAATTCACTTTTATATTCATATTATTAATATATTTGGTGTTATTTGAGTGCTTTTATATCAGTTTTACAATCAAATTAGCAAAGTAATCGTACTTTGAAAGTCGAACTGTCAGGAAACTGTTTTATAGGTTACAAATGATAAAACTTACATTTTAAGATCTTTATTTTAAGCGAATTTCTTAAAAGTGATATTTTTTTATAATATTAATATCTAATACATGTTTTCGTAAACCTATCAAAGAAAGTAACGTCTTTAGAGATGCACGAAATCTGTTTGAAATGCCGTTATTATTTCTAAGTTATTTTTTTGGCAATAAAAACTTTGAAATTTTTTATTTTTTTTTTATTGTATGCACGAGGAAAAAGTGAGGTGATAGTTTCCTTCCAAATTTATTACATAAAAGGACTTTTTTTATTTTGATTTTTTTTAATTTCTCTACATTTTGGTCAAAAATGTTTGGGTAAGAAATTTTTTTCCATTTTTTCCGAGTTTGGATCTTAAAATATGGCAGTTTTTGAAAACTAAAGTGTATTTTAAATACACAAATCTAAAAGGTAATTTTATCTAGTTTTCATAAATGGTATTTGTTTTTACAACACCTTCAAAAATAAGAAATATATAGAACATTCAAAATACTTAGGAAAAATTTCAAATTTCGTTAGGATATCATTACTAAAACAGAGATAAACTACCCTCTCAGGCCGTGTAAACCAAGTGTATTATTTTCCATGAACAATTTTTTAATTAGTAATGTTTTCACATCCGCGGCCGTTTGTCAATTGAATAAAATTTTCACTGGGTTTTTTAGTAAGGCTGTTTATGTGTAAGGACACATAATATATCAGATTCATTTTATTTATTTATTTTATTCAGGTTCCCTATAAAATAGTTATAAACCCAATTATTTCAGAGAAGATTACAAAATAAGAAAAAAGTCCGTGGGGGCAGATTCACTATGTTATGACGTATGTCAAAATATAGTTACTGAACTCTCCCTCCATAGGTAACATTGAAGATGTCGGTGCTCAATGCAGAATCGTTAAGCAGTTGAATTGCTCTGTTTATTGGCGCATTCTGATAGGAAGAAGTTCTCGCTTTCGGAGCATCAAAAAGTGCGGGTCCCACGAGTATACGCGTAAGGGACATATAGGTTAATCTGTTAGGACACATTATATATATCAGATTTATTTTATGTGTTACGACACATAATATATCAGATTCATTTTATGTGTTCAGACACATATTATACCTATCAGATTTATTTTGTGTGTAAGTACAAATACCATATCAGTTTCATTTTATGTGTTAGGACAAATAATAAATCAAATTAATTTTATGTGTTAGGACACATAATATATCAGTTTTATTATTATTGGTTTAATTTCCTTGTTTAATTTCTGTTGATGTTCTAGAATTTTTAGTTAAATAGCTCTTCGATTTCATTGTTTCGTAGGTATTACCTATTATTTTTATCCATGTTTCATATTCGTATCCCCAAATTTGAGAGTAAATCAGATGTGGTCGTATAGTTTAATATATTTTTTAATTGTTTGGTTTGGTTACATGATAAGCTGCTAAAGACGCCAGTTAAAGGGGTGATTTAATATCAAAATCCTTATTTTATTACATTATTTTATGTTTACATGTGGCCTTACAAAATATTTTAAATTTTACACAACTGATAAACAACCATTAACCCTCCGTCGGGCGCTCATCTTTAAGATTATATAAACGAAAACAAATCAAAATAGATAGTTCCCTTAATTTTTTCAAAAAAAAAATTCAAGTTCAAAGTATATAGCCCCGCTATGATTTATTTATTTATTTATTTATTTATTTAATACAAACGGCATAAGTATGCCATAAACATTAATTACATGTCACAAATTCATATTCAAAATATTAGTAATGGTAAAACAGTGTATGTATAACAGTTAATTGTGACGATACATTGGGAAGTGACACCAGAGATACATTTACATGCAAAAATCTATAATAGAAATAAAATTAATAGTGACTAAAAAAATATGATAGCATAGCCGTCTTGTACCTCTGTTCCGTGCAGTTAAATAGATCTATCACATCTGCATATCTATTAGTAACTTCATGCAACCTAGGTAAAAGTGAGTGTTTCGTATACTCAGTGCGATTATTGTTACATTTAAAAAGGGTTTTAGAACGAGTGGTTCTCGTGGGAATATGAAATTCAATGAGCTTAGTTAGATCAGGACTGTCTATTCTACCATTTACAATTTTGAACATTAATATTAATTCTGATATAATTCTTCGATCTGACAGTCTTAGTAAATTTAATTCTTTCATCAAGTAATTATAATTTATGTTTTCAATGGGAATACCGAGGTTAAAATTAATATATCTTAAGAATTTGTGTTGAATTTTTTCGATTGAATCTGAATGTATTTTAAAATGGGGGGACCAGATCGAGGAGTTATATTCTACTTGACTACGTACTAAGGATGTATACAAAATTTTTAAAGTTGAAATATTCTTGAAACCTCTGGAATTTCTAAGAACGAAGCCAAGCATTTTGATACCTTTATTATAGATTGAGTTTATATGGGATATGAAGTTTAATTTAGAGTCGAAAGTTATGCCCAAGTCACTAATTTCTTCGACAGAGGTAAGGGTAGAGTTGTTAAGTTCATAAGGATGAATAATTGGTTGACTTATTCTGTAAAAACTTATTGAATAACACTTATTTATGTTCAGATAAAGTTTGTTAATAGAGCACCAACTAATTAATTTGTTTAAATTATTTTGTAGACAGGCACAATCTTCAGCGGTTTTTATGATTTTAAATATTTTTAAATCATCTGCAAAAAGCAATACATCTACATCTTTATCAAATATGTCAACAATATCATTTATGAACAATAAAAACAAAATTGGGCCTAAATGGGACCCTTGAGGTACACCACTGGTAGCTATAAATTGATTGGAATAGAACAAATTAATTTTTACAAGTAGAACTCTATCAGATAGATAGCTTTTAGATTTGTATTTCACGTGTATTTAACAGTTTTCAGCAAACTATTGGAAAGGAAAACCACTTAATCCCTTGTTTGCCGCTCGTGCACCGGTGTGTCATGAGATTTTACACGCGATTTTGACCCTTATGTATAAAGAAAGTGTATGAAGAACACGGTCAGAATCGCTTGCTCTATTATCGCCCTTTACCATATTGAAACCTGCAATGCGCCTAGTCACTCCAAATAATTTATATTAATAATTTACCGGAGCGCGGGAATGTGCGCAGTTCTTGCGCATGCGCGGGAAAAATATGTTTATCTACGAGTTTGACCCTTATATGTAGAAAATTTGTAAAGGACAGTGTCAGAATCGCTGGACACGTAGTGTCATTTCTGCCGCCGGGTGCCGCGTCGTAATTGGTGGTGCTTTTTGCTGGCCTACCCTGGCATTTAAAAAGCGTCTGCTGCGTTCGGCTCACCAACATAGTATCTGTACCAGTTCTCTATGTAAAATGTTAAAAATGAGTTATTATTATTTATTAGTACATCCTGTTTTAACTTCCTATAGCCAGTTTTGCTTGATAAATGGACTTCATTTAAAAGATTGAAGAACTATTTTGACACTTTTATCATGTGCGTTTAAGTAATCCTAACATTATAGTTTTTTCCAGAATTTATGCAGGGGTAGTACCTACAATGTAATACATTCCATGGAACACATTCATTTTGAAGCATTTTAGACAGCCTCTATGGTCGAGGAGTAAGGCTCTCGACGAACAAACCGAGGTCGCTGGTTCAAATCTCGGCGTGCCCTAGTAAATTTTATTGGGTATAATTTGGTAATTTGATAATTAAATACTTTAACCCAAGAAAATAAAACTATCGTAAAAATTACGACGGAAAAATGCCCGCGTCGGTCCCGCGCCCCCCGCTTCACAGACCTTCCTAATTGATTCCGTCAGTGTGCCACGCGCTGTCATTGGGGTGGGGTATCGTTTGTGTGTTGACTTATAGCAAGATCGAGCGGAAAATTTACGATAGTTTAGTATTCTAGGGTTAATAAATAAAATAAAATAAATAAATAACACATCCTTAATACACACAAGCCTAACTTTATAATGGTGGAACATCTCATATTATAAAATATATGAAATTTTTACTGGTATATTGTAACATTTTTTAAGGGTGTAAAATGGTTTTCTTTTTAATGAACATGTTAATAAAAATAATTTATACCTTTTTGAGTGTTATCTTTTGAACGAACATAATTATTCTTGGCATATTTAACTATTTAGATACAAAAATGTATTTTGAATAATAGGTATAGTAAGTAATAATATTTATAAGAAAGGGGCGTCAAAAAGCATCTTTTATATTACAATTATGTCACACCACGTAGTGATTGCTGCCCGACGAAAGAAAAAAAAAAACAAAAAAATATATGGATTTTATTAAAAATTTATTTCGAGTTTATTTTAAACATAAAAATAGTAAAAATAAATTGTCTTAAATAAAAAAAAAACATCCTTATATGTTGAAACAAGAATGCAATGAAAAAAAAAGCAAAATGGAGAACGAACACGGAAAAGGGACTTTAATTAAAATGATTGCAGTATTACTGGTATTTATTGAAAAAAAACATTAAGGACCTTGTACCCACACTTATGATATTTTGTATTACTTTCATACGAAACGGGCGATATAGATATGATCCATTTTTTTTCTCAGGAAGTAAAACTTTGGTTGTGAAATAATATGAACACATTTAAAAATCCTCCGCATCTCCAAAGATGACGTAAGCTTCGACAAAAATTTTCCTCAGGACGTCAATGTTTTTGTGAAAATATTGTCACAATGGCACAAAGGGCGTAGTAACCAAATGTTTTTTTAATGCGTTACCAGAGAGCTGCTCGATTTTCAAGACCAAGCAACAGAAAATCCTCTAATTTCGAGCAAGTCTATTTATTGTAAATGAGTCCGTAAGTGATTCTTTAGGCGGTCCTTCCGAGAATATGAATAGTTGCAATCGGGACAAGAAAAAGGTTTTTCTGCACCGTGGGTATACATATGACTTTTAAGATCTCCCTTCCGAGAACATGAATAGTTGCAGTCGGCACACGAAAAAGGTTTTTCCTCCATATGTGTAAACATATGTATTTTTAATTTGCTCTTCGTAGTACACGAATAGTTACAGTTAGCACACGAAAAGGGTTTTTGTCCACTGTGGGTAAACATGTGGATAATTAGATATCTTTTCCGACAGCACGAATAGTTACAGTCGGGACATGAAAAAGGTTTTTCTCCACCGTGAATAAGCATGTGACTTTTTAGGTGACCCTTCTGATAACATGAGTAGTTGCAGTCGGCGCATGCAAAAGTTTTTTCTCCACTGTGGGTAAACATGTGAATTTTTAAATTTCCCTTTGTAGAACATGAAAAGTTACAGTCGGGACATGAAAATGGTTTTTCTCCGCCATGTGTATACATGTGACTTTTGAGATCTGCCTTCCGAGAACATGAATAGTTGCACTCGACACATGAAAAAGGTTTTTCTCCACCATGGGTATACATATGAGTTTTTAGATTTCCCTTTGTGGAACATGAATAGTTGCAGTCTGTACATGAAAAAGGTTTATCTCCACTGTGAGTAAACATGTGAATTTTTAAATGTCCCATTGTAGAACAAGAAAAGTTACAGTCGCGACACGAAATAGGTTTTTCTCCACCGTGGATATACATATGCCTTTTAAGATCTCCCTTCCGAGAACATGAATACTTGCAGTCGGGACATGATAAGGATTTATCTCCACTGTGGGTAAACATGTGAGTTTTTAGACATCTCTTCAGATCACATGAATATTTGCAGTCGGGACATGAAAAAGGTTTAGTTCCGTGAGTCAGCATGTGACGATTTAAAGATGATTTCTGAGAACCTGAATAGTTGCATTCGGCACATGAAAAAGGTTTTTGTCCACTGTGAGTCAGCATGTGACGATTTAAAGACGACTTTTGAGAGAATGAATAGTTGCAGTTGGCACATGAAAAAGGTTTTTCTCCAGAATGGGTGCGCAAATGCAGTTCTAATGCCAACGTACGAGGGCAGGAATAACTACAATGGGGACAGGAGTATCGCTTTTCCTCAGGATGCGTCTTAAGATTTTTCGGTGAATCTGAAAAAGATTAAAGAAAAGCTTTATCAATATTAGTAAAATGGCTTCATAAAATATCTAACATTAGGAGAGCACGAATTGTCAACTTTTATAAACTCTAAAAAAAATTACCTGCTGCCTGGGACAATTCTTTAAGTTCTAAGCAATCCTTTTTAACACACGGTAGATCTATTTCAATGTCCGTATAAGGAATCTCTTCTCTGACTTTATCTCGGGGTTCTGGTTCTGCCTTGATAGTAACCATCTCCACACTAATACTACCTGGAAAAATAAAACGCAGTTTTTAGATTGATATGCCGAGACTCAGAAGTTCTTCAAAAATATAGGTAAATTTATAAAGTTATAGAGGCTTATATTTTATGGATGTCACCAGTTACAGGGTGATGATAATAGTTAAATATTAATGATGTGTTATGTGTTTAAAGTGTGTAAAGGGTGTGGTCAATCAAATAAGTAAGATGTCGGCCAGGTTTATTAACAATTTATAACGTATGCACAATTCCTCTGTATTTTTATATTTTAAAATAATAATAATGTGAAGGGCGAACAAACACGATTTGCAAGGGAGCCTTGACAGGGAGTTTAAAACAGAATGAGCGGCAGGTTTTTAATACCGCGCGGAGAAAGTTCTTGTGACTTAAAAGGGGATAGAATTGGCTGCTTGGGGACCAATCGAATAGCCAGCCGACTGCGATTCCGTGTCCTTTGTTCGACCTCCACAAAGTTATTATTATTGACGTTATTTACTACATGTTTTATTACGGTTGATGTTATTTTATTTATTTATTAATTATTAACGCCCTACTTTGCTTTTACTTGAATATTTTATAAGTGACTAGCTGGTACCCGGCATGCGTTTCTATGCCATTTAATAAAGAAATTGTTTAAAACTGCTTGTCCTTACCCATTCGTCCCGTTCCCCTTCTGCCTCCCCTTCCTCTCCCGCGGCCCCTTCCCTTCTCGCATTTCTACTCAGCCTCTTACAGCTTCCCTCTCCCTACTCCACTTCCCCCCTTTCCCCGTCCCGCTAACCACCGTCCCGATTTCCTTTCTCCCCTCCCTAGTTCTCCTCCCCCCCCTCATACGCACCCCCTACCAAAGTTCCCCTCTCCCCTCCCGCATTTCATACATTCATTCCCGGTAAATTTAGTTTTAAAACATTGCAGTTTTTTTTATACAAATTTCATAATGCCAGAGCTCATCAGTAGTTTTATACAAATCATGTCCTAACAATAACACAAAAAAATAATTATCCAATTTAGTGCAGTCATTCGGAAGTTATGTGCGTATATAATATCTGTGTAACCGTGCGTATATCTGTGTAACCGTTCTTACATTACTTTCTATTCGTTATTTTTTTTGTACTGATTGATGTAATCTATGTGTAAACTACATTTAACATGTAATTTTTTTTATTTATAATGTTGCCAATTTCATTGAATATTATTTTATTTACGCACCAGATTTAAATGTCCGGGTTAAATATTCCCCACAGGAAAAACTAAACCCTTTCACACATTTCCCCAAATGATCATCTAGTTAATCCACGCTATGCAATTGCACTATATAAGTTTTATAAATACAAAACAATAAAAGAACAACATGTCAACTTACCAGAGACCAAATGGGAAAATAATTCACCGACTCCAGATATTTTCATATCAGAGGGTTCGGCTCTGTGAAATTTCTAATTGAACCTATAAATCCTACTGATCCCTCAATAAAAATAATTAAAAAATCTTTTGTAATCCTACATGTATTTAAAATGACTGATTTTTGCATTACTATATACAAATTCTTTGACAAATCTAATATGCTGAAATTTTTAATCAGATTTCTAGGTATAATGCCAGTAGCCGAAATAACAAATCGTAATATTTTTAAAGACTGAGAATTCCAATTTGTTTTAATCTCGTTTCCTAAATCTTCGTATTTTCTTATTTTTTCAGAAATAGTTTTTTGAATATTACAGATATATTAAGACACAGAAAAAAAAGATAATGGTCGCAATGATACTCGAACCAAGAACCTCTCGTTTAACCGAGACGTGCGCGTTTTCACCAATTTCACCAATGCCACCTTCTGTCAAACCGACATTTTAGTCAATCTCATATTTCAAATATTAGAATTAACAATATTTATATATATATTGGCTTGAGATCAACACCTGTTTTTAATAAATATCAAAATAACCAACGAACGGCAACAGAGGACATCGTGAACAAATGAACGTCCTGTCTTCGAAATATTCCAAAACCGACATAAATTCCGAACATCTGAAATTAACATTTTCTTACTACGCAATGTAACTTACTGGTGGACGGAGTACTTGCCGCGTAATGCAAACATTCTTTCTTGACCTTGACATCCAGGAGGGATATATCTATATCCATACAAGGCTTTTCACCTCCACTCTCTTCCAGGGAGCCTGGTTCCACCTTGATGGAAACGTTCTCTGAGTTGGGAAGATCCATGGCCTCCTGTGATGGCGTTTGGGTATTTGTTCCCAGATCAAAATAAATTAAATCTACAACAGAACATTTACTAATTTATCCTATTTAGTAGTGGTTATAAATGAGCTTTAACCCATCAAGTCTCAAGCATTTTCTGTCAGAAGGTCAGCAAATTTCCGCAATGAAATAAATAGATATTTCTGAACGTATCCGAAAACTAAAATCTGTTTTTAAAAGATGTATAGTATATGGTTTCAAATGTTTTTATTACAAATAAACAGCTCCAGAAATTTTGTTATTAGTTTTTGGGGTATTATGCCGTGTTGCGCTACCTCCTTCTTTAGCCAACGGACAGCGTTGCAGTGTCCATCATCAGGGCAGATGTGCAATAGTTAGGGGTGATGTTAGTACTTATCTACTTAGGAGCGATACCGTGTCGCCAGCTCCACTCCTCTACGAGCTGGCGCTACAATATACTTCAACATGTTTTTTTGCGTTTAGCAAGAACTATACCAAGAACTATTGAGTTTAGCTCCGTCGTCTCTATTAATATTTATAGAATTTTTGTGAATTTCAACTGCCTCCGTAATCAGGCGTGATCTATGAGTTTTCGGTCTTCCCAGGACTTCAGGAACAAATCCAAAGTAATGGCCGGTTTCAATTAAATGCTCGGCGATTGCCGATTTGTCAGGGTGGCCAAGTTTACATGCTCGAAAATGTTCCGATATCCTTTTGGAGATCGTCCGCTCTGTCTGGCCCACATAGACCTTATCACAACTGGCCGGCCATTACTTTGGATTTGTTCCTGAAGTCCTGGGAAGACCGAAAACTCATAGAGCACGCCTGATTACGGAGGCAATTGAAATTCACAAAAAACCTATAAATATGAATAGAGACGACGGAGCTAAACTCAATAGTTCTTGGTATCCGGTAATTGACGGTTACATCAAGGCTAAAAGCAAAAAAACATGTTGAAGTATATTGTAGCGCCAGCTCGTTGAGGAGTGGAGCTGGCGACACGGTATCGCTCCTAAGTAGATAAGTACTAACATCACCCCTAACTATTACACATCTGCCCTGATGATGGACATTGCAACGCTGTCCGAAACGTTGGCTAAAGAAGGAGGTAGCGCAACACGGCATAATACCCCAAAAACCAATAACAAAATAATTTTTGGCCGTGAAAATCTAAAATCGTAGCTCCAGAAATGTTTAATTTTTTTAATACATTCATAAAAAGTTTAAAAATGGCTCACCTAAAATTACTGGCAACGAAGTAAAAGAAAAACACACAGTTTTATTCGTCAAATGTATTACAGACGTTATATTGTATACAAAAACCTGTAGTTTTGTTACCTAATAACTTCGATCGTATTTTGCGCCTTTATCACAATTATGCAGCAAAAAAGAATCAAGAAAAACCTGAATTGTTTTCGGAAATGGATTCCGAATATGCTTTCTTGATAAAAGGATAGTCTATATCGATTTCCGTAAGTATCACAGCAACACTCTCTTCCGCACTTGTGCCTGGTTCTAACTTGACGGCGGTGGAATCCATGCTTTTTTTATTTAGGGATCTGGTAGTTCTATTAAATTTTAACTTTTTTATGAGGTTGGAGGATTTCTTGAGAGATGGACGGATTGTTTTCGTTCAAGGTGAACAAATCGACGAAACTAGATAAGACAAATAACACATTTGAACATAACCTACAAGAAAAGTGGCAGAAAGCGTGCTGAGAATTATCCATAGAAATTACAGAATTAAGAAAACAATCGAGGTTATGGTGAAATCTCAGTGTTGCTATTTTAAACCATCCACGAGCGAAAAACTTCATCTTGCGTAGGAACTATCGAAAATTGATGACTTTTATAATTATTTTCATCAATTGTTCATTATCTGTGGAAATATCATTTTTGACTTGTGACGTTTCCGTCGATTCAAGGCGGATATAACTCCGATCCAAAATGTCAACCGAATCTTTGGTGATATCATAAGTCCCCCTGCTTTATTTTCGTTTTACATTTACATTTCCAACACAATAACAACGAATGTGGGAATTTCGCGTTAGTCATTGGAACAAAATTACATGTGGGAATCTTTCTTTAGTTATTTCAGTGTTACTAAAGTATTTTTTTAAATGTATTGTTTAAATTGCATAATTTAATAAATTTTCATAAGTGAACCAATATAGTTTTTAGAAAATATAACTTCTTAAGTCCTATTTTTATGATTTCAGGAAAAATATGTTGTGCTGAACTAATCTAAACTCCAAATAAACAAATATAATTTATTTTTGAGCACCGTATGAAGCATCAAACATCTTATGCAGCAAGATATTATTATAATTGTCTCCATGGACCTTAGAGATGTATCTTGGCAATATGGTAAATTTATTTTAGGCCTGACGATAGATATGTATAATACGTACAAAAGAAAAAAAACATCTTTAAAGCAACGACTTCATGTGGCAATGTGCTATAGAAATGTAACCTGCTTATATTGTATTCTTGTGTTAAATACATGTAATTCTGAGTTTTTTGTTACTTTTTTTTGTTATAAGAAGAAAAATTAAAGTATCCAAAATTTTTGTAGGAACGCACCAATAATTTTTTACGCACCAGATTTAAATGTCCGGGTTTAATTTTCCCCACAGGAAAAACTAAACCCTTTCACAAACTTCCCAAATGATCATCTGGTCAATCCACGTTATGCAATTGCACTATATGTATTATAATTACAAAACAATACAAGAACAACATGTCAACCTACCAGAGACCAGATGGGAAAATAATTCACCGACTCCAGATATTTTCATATCAAAGGGTTCGGCTCTGTGGAATTCCTAATTGAACCTATAAATCCTACTGATCCCTCAATATAAATATTTAAAAAATCTTTTGTAATCCTACATGTATTTAAAATTACCGATTTTTGCATTTTTATATATAAATTCTTTGACAAATCTAATACGCCTAAATTTTGAATCAGAGACCTAGGTATAATGCCAGTAGCCGAAATAACAAATGGTAATATTTTTATATTCCGAGAATGCCAAATTCTTTTAATCTCATTTCCTAAATCTGTGTATTTTCTAATTTTTTCAGAAACAGTTTTTTTTAATATTACAGGAATTTGGAATAGCTACATCAATGATATAAGTTATTTTTTTAATTTTGTCATGTAAAACTATATCAGGTCTATTATGACTAATTGTTCTGTCTGTTAGTATAGTTTTATCATAATATATTTTATAAAATTCATTTTCTAAAAATGAATTTGGTTCATATTCATAATATGGTACTATATTACGGCAGTCAATCAAGTTATGTTTAATTACCAAACTTTGGTGGATTATTTTTAAAACCTGATTGTGCCTAAATGTATACTCGGACGGCGCTAATATAGAACATCCCGATATAATATGTTCTATAGTTTCCGGAAAAGCCAAACATTTTCTACATAAATCATCAATTTGATTTATATCTTTGATTATATGCTTCCTATAATTTTTAGTATCAATGACTCTATCTTGAATGGCAAGCATAAATCCTTCTATTTCTGCGCTCAACTCTCCAATACTCAACCATTTGTTTGACGAAAGTTTGTCAACATACGTTTGGTTGAGATAATTGAAGTGTTTTGCATGAATAATTTTATTTGACCAGGAATCTAATAATTCCTGGTTAGTATTTATAAGAATGTTGGCATTCTCGTCATATAAATTTAAAGGTGTAATGTTTCTATCTGCCTTACAAATTATTTTGTGCATTTCTGAGTTATTAGCTTTCCTATGGAAAAAATTTCTAAGCAATTCTACCTGATTGTGTTTCAAAGATGTTATTTTGACTACACCTCTACCTCCTAAATTTCTAGGTAAATTAATTCGTTCTATAGCTGAGTTTGGATGATGGCAATTAAACTTTGTTAACGTAGTTCTAATTAATCGTTCTAAACTATCTAAATCTGTATTGGACCATTTAATTATGCCAAATGAGTACGTTAATAAAGGTATTGCCCAAGTATTTATTGCTTTTACTAAATTTTTAGCAGATAGATTGCATTTTAAAATTTTTCTGATCCTAGTTTGAAATTTAATCCTAATATCATTTTTAATACTAGTGTGATCTAATCTATTCGATTGCGGGTATCCTAAATATTTATAAACCTCATCCCCTTTCATACTTTTAATTTTGAAATTTCTAAATATACCCTTGTCTCCATCTACAATTTTGCCTTTCTCTATATGGATGGTTTTACATTTATCTAAACCAAAAGTCATTTTAATATCATCTGAAAAAATTTTAACTACCTTAATCATTTTCTCTAAATTTGATTCAGAATTTGAAAATAATTTTATATCATCCATATATAATAGATGTGAAACTATACTACTCTCTCTTGTATTACCCTTAATTTTTATTCCAAACTTGCTTTTAATTAACATTTTAGACATAGGATTCAATGCTAAGCAAAACCAAAGAGGACTCAATGAGTTATTATTTTTTATATTATTTTATTTAGACAATATTACTATTATTTAAGAAAAAGTTAGACAATATTACAGGAAATCAAATAAAATAAAATATTATCGAAAAGAGAAAAGTCCCAATTACTTTTAAGTAGTTTGTCAATGGGTGCTTTTACTTTGAAGTTGAAAAAATAAAACTTATTACGCAGTTAGACATTTTTTGTGTTAGTTTCTAATACAAACTATTTCTTTCGGCGAGCCAATTTTTCAATATAATATTTGTTTTTATATAATTTTAACATTTTTTAATATTAGCAGGTAACATTTTTTAGCAAGTAGGTATCATGTAGTCCAGCGTTCTTTTTCCATATTTGTTTAAGTGTTTTTTTTTTATATGGTAATCATATTTATTTTATTATATTTAATTATAATTTATTTTATTATATTTTAATCATATATTTTTTTTTTTATATGGTAATCATATTTATTTTTTTTTATATGGTAATCATATTTTAATTATACTATATTCTTGTATTTCCTGTCTCTATCTTTTTACCCCGTGTCTATGGTGTGTGACGTCACAAGTCCTCGTAAAAGCAAAGTTGTCAATTTATTGCATATTCATGGTGAAATAGTGTTGAAAATTTCCTCCTTCAAAAGCCCGAAGTTATCGATCTAGTGGGTGGTTTAGAATATTTATACACGCTTTCTAAAACGCCAATCATTTCATCCTGTTTCCCATCTTTAATTCTACACAATATCCCCTTCAGCCTTACACACCTTACACCGTTTCCAACAAAGTGAAATTCGTCGTCTCGTGTTCGTGATAGTTATGGGTAAGTTCTAATGCAATATTTTGTAACCAAGTATTAATTACAGTGTTCATTTTGGTAACTGCCGATATTCCAAATCAAACTGAGCAACCACTGTTCTTTAATTTGGGCTACAGAATGCACAAATTACCCACTGCGCTACGCCAATCGGTACACCTAAGTTAGGAAATTCATTTGTTTTGCTTCAAAACGTTTAAACTGTCGATTTGGAATAAGTTCGGTTTATGTCCGAAATTCCTAAAAAATAAAACTAGTTATTTTTATACTAATTTGGGGTCGGGGAATCCGAATCTGAAAGAATTAGGCGGCGGCAAGCAATATTAACAGAATTACACGACTTTAAAAAATTTATACACATACAGGAAAATAGCCATTTTGGAAGCATTTTGATTCCTAGAAAATCAAACTAGTTATTTTTATACTAACTATGGGCCGGGGAATCCGAATCTGAAAGAATTAGGCGGCGGCAAGCAATATTAACTGAATTAAACGACGTTAAAATTTTCTATACACACACACATGAAAATAATCATTTCGGAAGTATTTTGACACATGCAGTACAAAGATCATAGAAAAACAAGAAATATACAAAAACATGTGCCGGCAGTGTTACCAGCTCTCAAAAATATTTATCTCTATATCAATAATTTCCGACACGATAATTCTTCACATAACACATTAACCTGATGAATTACGACTATCTCAACGGCGTATTCTTAAACCAAAAGTATGAAAATTCGTAGTCTTAAAAATGCGTAACCTAACCTAACCTAACGTTAGGTTTGTGTAACATGGTTTGTGCCCCTTTATACCGCCTGCTCGCGTCCCTAACCTAACCTAACCTAACCTAACCTAACGCTAGGTTTGTGTAACATGGTTTGTGCCCCTTTATACCGCCTGCTCGCGTCACGGCAAAAAAAAATCCCTGTTTTCAAGTAGTTTAGCGGCTACGCTAGGTTTGTGTAACATGGTTTGTGCCCCTTTATACCGCCTGCTCGCGTCACGGCAAAAAAACATCCCTGTTTTCAAGTAGTTTAGCGGCTACGCTAGGTTTGTGTAACATGGTTTGTGCCCCTTTATACCGCCTGCTCGCGTCACGGCAAAAAAACATCCCTGTTTTCAAGTAGTTCAGCGGCTACGCTAGGTTTGTGTATCATGGTTTGTGCCCCTTTATACCGCCTGCTCGCGTCACGGCAAAAAAACATCCCTGTTTTCGAGTAGTTTAGCGGCTACGCTAGGTTTGTGTAAGATGGTTTGTGCCCCTTTATACCGCCTGCTCGCGTCACGGCAAAAAAACATCCCTGTTTTCGAGTAGTTTAGCGGCTACGCTAGGTTTGTGTAACATGGTTTGTGCCCCTTTATACCGCCTGCTCGCGTCACGGCAAAAAAACATCCCTGTTTTCGAGTAGTTTAGCGGCTACGCTAGGTTTGTATAACATGGTTTGTGCCCCTTTATACCGCCTGCTCGCGTCACGGCAAAAAAACATCCCTGTTTTCAAGTAGTTTAGCAGCTACGCCGGGTTTATGTAACATGGTTTGTGATACAAAAGAACGTGCCCCTTTATAACGCCTACTCGCGTCAAGGCATAAAAACTCCACAATACTAGTTGGTGTACCTTCCTAAAATATTTGAGAATCAATTATAAAAAATAAGTACTTAAAATATAAACATGTTATTTTACGTTATAAATATTAGTGCTTAATGGCAACACTTAATTTTGTGTGGTAAAAACATCTATGTTATCGTGTTTTTCTATGATCTTTGAACTACATGTGTCAAAATACTTCCGGAATGATTATTTTCAGGTGTGTGTGTGTATAAAATTTTTAAGTCGTGTAATTAAGTTAATATTGCTTGCCGCCGCCTAATTCTTTCAGATTCGGATTCCCCGGCCCATAGTTAGTATAAAAATAACTAGTTTGATTTTCTAGGAATCAAAATGCTTCCAAAATGGCTATTTTCCTGTATGTGTATAAAAATTTTTAAAGTCCTGTAATTCAGTTAATATTGCTTGCCGCCGCCTAATTCTTTCAGATTCGGATTCCCCGACCCCAAATTAGTATAAAAATAACTAGTTTTATTTTTTAGGAATTTGGCCCATAAACCGAACTTTACCCGTCGATTTGACGTCTATGTATTTTGAGGTTAGTATTTCCAAGAAATTGATTAGAATAAATGGCCACGCTCAATGCAAATACACCAAAAAAGAAAAACCAAACATTGCCGAACTGTCAAATCAAATAATATAGAGACATAGAATAAATAGTCCGACGTCCGACAGTTAACGACGATTCCCTGAATCGTTTTTAAAAATGTTTAAATTTAATAATACCAATTCAATATTGTATCCCTATTTCCCAATCAATGTTTGTTACCTATGTGACTTTTTGTTTTGACATCAAACATCTTACAAATTAGAATTCCATTAAAACGATGATTTGTTTCAGATATATTTATTTGGGCTTAAAATATTTACCAAACGTTACCACAGCAGTGCCATGGATCTACTAAAAGAAACTGTTTCCATCAAGACGGAGCCAGGGTCCCAGGAAGTAGGTGGAGGTGTATTGCCGTACACAGATATAGATTTTGATATCCCAGATGTGAAGAAGGAATCTTTGCAGTATGCGGAGAGTAAAGAGATAGCCAGTAAGTTTTATTGCGTTTGAAAAAAAATGTAGAATTCAGATGTTCGAAATCCATGTTAGTTTTGACATATAAGTATCAAAATATGAATAGAACTTGTCCTTTCTAACCAGTTCTATATTAACAACTCATTAGAAGGAGTGTTGGACATGTAACACTGCCTCGTGGAACCCCATAACTAATTGGTAAATTATGATTCGGTTCGGAGTTTGATATTCATATTGATAAGAAGCTGCCAGATGAGAAAGCCATCGGCCAGATTAACTAGCCACATTCAAGGGCGGATTTAGGGGGGGGGGGGGGGGGAGGGGCACGGGGGCACGGGGGCACGGGGGCAACCGCCCCCAAGACGGTATTTTTGTGTACTGTGGAGATTCCATCACAGTACCTACATACTTAGAAGCAAAAACTACTTTATTAAACATTTAATTTTTTTTATATTTTTGACACTTTCATAAACCTTCCTATACATTGAACTTGTAGTAATAAACTTGAAGTATGATACTTCAAGTTTATTTCTAACAGCAATTATTGATTTTTTTGCCCGTCCGCCCCTTGTGCTCCCCCCAGAAAAAAATCCTGGAACCGCCCTTGCCCATATTAAACATTTAGTTTTCTAATTTGGGAGGCGGGAATGGGTACCGCCGCCCAGAACCTTTATTGGATAACCAACACCTCTCACATAGGTCACCGCAAGTAGTTCGCTACGTTTGGTGATTCACCAGGTGGGTCGGGTTCATGGGGTGAGGTTGGTCTAGGTCTTGGAGGCGGATAACCATGACACACTGAACCCAACCCCACATTCCCACCCACACCTTAAACCCTTTTCCTTCCCAGAACTCTCCTGTCCTTCCTTTCCTTAAAAAAAACCTCCACACAGCATCCCCAAAAATGACATAGGCCCTGAGGGAAATTATTTTCCTCATGGCCTCTTGTGTGGAGCTCATGTAAAAAAGCGATATTGTAGCAAACGCTTTTTTTTATTTTTACAGTGAATACCGCACAAGAATCTCAACTGCTCCCGTCTGGAGCCAGTGAGACTATGGCATCCCCAATTGGGGTATGTTGTGAGGCTGAAGGTAGTGGAGAGGGGAAGGAGGTGGGGAAGAGGAAGGTTTAAAAGTACTGGCTTTTCAGATCTGGTCACCAAACACGGCTAAAGCCATTTTCAAGCAACGTTTCAATTTTGAATGGTGGTCTTACACCAGGGCGATACTAATAGTATCTTCCACTCTGGAACATGCCGCAAATATACTATATATTATTTTAAATGAATTAATTGTGAAATAACACAAATTAATCAAATAAAATTTATTTGCGCATGCCGGGTTCGAACCCGCGACCTCCGGATTGTGAGTCAAGAGTCTTACCCACTGGACTACGGAGGTCGTCAAAGACGCTTCACGTCAAAGTCACGCTTTGCAAAGATCGAGAAATACCTATTGACAATTAGCGTCGTTTTCCAAGAAATCGACTACCATAGCACGGTGGCCTGGCATGGTTTCGAAAAATCCACAAATGAGGTGTGTAGATGCAAAGGCAGCAATCTCCCACTTATGTGTTTTTGAGAAAAAAGCAAAAAACTTGTAAATATTAAATGGGATTTCACAGAACACTGAAAAAATTACATTAAATAGCTGTTTGATATCATGGATTATTTGCATCATCAGATTTTTTTAATGCAAGCCTATAAAAAGATAAATAACTTTTTAATCCGGAAATTGCTGCTTTTGCTACTAAGTGTTGGAGATTACTGCGTTTGCTTCTTACAACATTGGAGGTTGCTGTGTTTGCTACAAACCTTCCCAAAAAACCGCCATCTTTGTTTTGTGTTGATTGACTTCAAGGAATACTTTATAATTCAATAAGGGGTAATTGCAAAAAATAAACTTTTTGAAGATATTATTGAACATTTTTTTCCAGAAAACGGGTGTTATTATGCGTGGAGCAAAAAATATGAGAAAAGATGATACATAATATTCTGAATAATTAATAATTCAGACAGTGAAGCAAAAATATGAGAAATAAAAGACTGTAATATGAGGAAGAAAAAAACTAGCCTGAAAAATTAGTTTAATATTATTATGTCAAAACATTTATTTTTTATGCTGCTGCTCCCGTCTGGAGCCAGCGTGACTATGGCATCCCCAATTGGGTATATTGTGAGGCTGAAGGTACTTTCCTTCCTTTCCTTAAAAAAAACCCTCTACATAGCATCTCCAAAGATGACATAGGCCTTAAGGAAAATTATTTTTCTCAGAGTCTCCTGTGTAGTGCACATGTAAAAAATATATATATACTACACTAGCTGACCCGACAAACACTGTTCTGCCATATAAATTATTTCTAGTGAATATTTTGGTTGTTTAATGAAAAATAACGAATGTATTGTAAGTGTGTGGGGATGGGATCTATGACAGAAAGAGGAATGGAACGATGTAGCTGATGACCGCCGATAAAAACAATTAAAAATATCACTAAAGTAGGCAAATAAAATAAAGAAAATCAATATGACTTTCGAAGAGCAATTGAGTATACAATTTTACAAGCTCGGTGGTTTGCCCACGCAAGAACATGATGCCAAATGAAATATCAAAATGACGCGACACTTCTCGTGAATGTCTTGCGCATGTGTGGATGTAAGTTCGATGAGGCGGACGTAGAGCGATCTTTCATTTAACAATGTAAATTATTTCGTTCTTTTTGAAATATGAAAGACGGTTAATGTTCATACAAAAATATTAAAATCGCTATTAAAAAATAGGAGGGTGGGGGTAGGAGGGTTAAAATTTGGGGTTATAGGTATTTGTTGATGCCAAATAAAAAAAAAAACGTTTAAAAAATAATAGTACAAAAAAAATTGATTTTTTTCTGGATAGGGACACTCTAATCACCTAGCGGTATGAAATATATAGGTTTTAAAGTATATATACTTTAAAACCTATTCTCATATCTACCAAACATACATTAAAAAATATATAAAAATCGGTCAAGCCGTTTCGGAGGAGTGCGACCTCAAATACCGTGACACGAGATTTATATATATATACATATGTATAAGTATAAGATATTATTAAAAAGTGAATTAATTGTGAAATACCACAAATTAATCAAATAAAATTTATTTGTGCACGCCGTGTTCGAACCCGCAACCTTCGGATTGTGAGTGTTACCTCGGGACCACGGAGGCCGTCAAAACATCAAATATGGCGTGAAGAAAATATGTCAAATTGTCTGATTTTTAATGTAATGGCTACAAAAAATATTATTTTCCATTTTCGGAAACGGATATACTTACTTCTCATTATTATCTCACTGATACTAGGTATTTTTGAAATAAAAAGTGCAAAAGTGAAAAATAAATAGATTATCTTAAAATTTTTTGAGAGTTATAATGCTTTCCTCCAAGCCAAAATAAAATCTGACACCTACATTCCGTGATATTTTTGTAACATTTCGTTTCTAATTTTCAGACTTAATAATAGGTTTGCAGGCGTCTTTTTGATAATGCTGGGGTCGGGTGACAATCCATCTTCAATAATTACCGAAAATATTTATTCCAAACCCACTTTTACATACTTCAAAACATCAAAAACTCACATAGAAAAATCAGCACCAAATGCTGCTTTAGTATGGAGAGGCCATCTTGTCACATGACACTTCCTATGAATTTGATTGGCCGAAATGGAGAATGCTACGTTTGCTTTGAAAAGAACATGGAGATTGCTGCCTTTGCTTTAAATACGTATTTTTAAACTCGGATTTAGATGGGAATAAGTTTAGTTTGTAAATAACCAATGAATTTATTAGGTGCACAATTTGAATCTCTATGGAACTGCATTCATAACTTTTTTTTCGATATTTTGGAGATTGCTGCCTTTGCATCTACACACCTCAAATAATGTAACCATAATATGGAATGAATAAAGAAAAAAAAAAAATTTTGTTGGTGCTTTTGTATTTTCTGAAGCAATGTTGATAGAACGATAAAAGATTGTTGGTTTTTAGGTATTCCATAATACTCTTATTAGCACTATTTTCAAATACTTTTTAGAAAGAGAATTAAACAACATAATAGGGTGATAATTATTGACATCTATTTTCAAACCTGTTTGAAATATATGGATAAACAGACCTTGTTTAATAATATTGATAAAAAATGCCTTGTCGGATGTTAATATTAAAAAGAAGAGTTAATACCAGGGGCAATTTTTTTAAGGACTGTGTTGCCTATTGTTTTTTTTCCAGGTAGCATTAATTTGGAGACTGCTCTCATCAAGACGGAACCAGAACCTCGAGAAGAAGAAGAAGGGAGCATTCCTTGTATGGAAATTGACATATACTTGCCGGATGTTAAAAAGGAATGCTCAGAACGCTCTGAAAGTATTACCCAGACAGTAGGTAATATCGGTTTTTTCATTGAAAAAAACAACCGTGTATCCTGTTTTAAACGTTTTTGTGAATTAGCTGTACTTACTTACACTTATTAAGCTTTCTTTATCTCTTATATTTTTCAGACTTCTTGACCGATATGAAGACACATCCCGTGAAAAAACAATTCTCTTGTCCCCATTGTGACTACTCCTGCTCTTATAAATCAAAGTTAATAACGCATTTGCGCATCCATACAGGAGAAAAACCTTTTTCGTGTTCCGACTGCAACTATTCGTTTAATCAAAAGGGACAATTGACGATTCACATGCTGACTCACGGTGAAGAAAAACCTTTTTCTTGTTCTGACTGCAACTATGCATGTTATCGAAAAGGCGATTTAAAGAGACACGTTCGGACCCACAGTAAAGAACGACCTTTTGTTTGTTCCGAATGCAACTATTCATGTTCTCAAAATGCAGATTTGAAGAAACACGTGCGAATTCACACTGGAGAAAAACCTTTTTCTTGTTCCGATTGCAACTATTTATGTTGTCAAAACGGTGATATGAAGAAACACATGCGAATACACACTGGAGAAAAACCTTTTTCGTGTTCCGACTGCAACTATTCATGTGGTCAGAAAGGACAGTTGACAATGCACATGCTGACTCACAGTAGAGAAAAAACTTTTAAGTGTTCTGCCTGCAACTATTCGAGTTGTCGAATGGGCGATTTGAAGAGACATGTGCGGACTCACGCAAAACCTTTATGTTCTGACTGCAACTATTAATTAGTGTTCTCAAAAAGGATATTTGAAGAAACAAGCATGAATTTACAGTGGAGAAAAACCTTTCTCGTGTTTTGACCGCCATCATACATGTTTATTTTGTCTCACAATGGAGCGTAACCTTTGTTATGTTCCGACTGTAACTATTCGTGTTTTCGAAGTAAATATTTAAAGTCACACTTGCGGTCATCACCCTGGAGAAAAACTTTTTCTTTTTCCGACTAATTATCCATGAAAACAATCCAGGGAAAATTGGCAATACACACCGGAGAAAACTATTTTTCGTGTTCCGACTGCAACTTTTCATGTAACCGAAAATAAAATTGAAAAAAAAAACCCTGCTCTTCTTCATATAAGTCGTTATAGTCGAGACTTGTAATTGTGTTAAAATGTCAGAAAGTCGAATTCCTCTGAAAATACTGGCATCAATTCAAGAGGAAACGTATCCAGTGGGCCGCCCCAAGCAATCATCAGGCAACCCGGGGGAAATATCTTCAGAGACTGGGCCTGTTACAGACCGTGGCCATGATAGTAGAATAGGACTGGGGCGTCTGGAGGCGCTGCACGAGGCGGTGGGTCCTCAATCTGAATATTACTTTACATATTTGTTTGCCTTTAAATAATCTGTGTAGGTATCCGCTAAAACTTTTATGTTAAATTCGTAGAACTCTATCATAATTCCAATATTATTAAAATTTAATAAATCCATTTTTATTTATGCTTTTTTCGTGATTCATAACACCTAAAAATCATTGTATATATTTTTGTAAAACTTATAACTTATAAATATTATTCCCAGGGAGAGATGTATGTATGTTTTTAAAGTCTTTTTAAATCCATTTTCAAGCTACTTGTAGTTATCTTCTATATGTACCTTTATATTATATGTATTTTGTCAACCTTCATCTATATCAGGGGTGGGGAACCTGCGGCCTGCAAAGCTTTTTGGTTCGGCCCGCGAGCACTTCTGGTGCGGCCTACTGAAAGCACCACAAACATTACACTTCGAAAGCGAGGACGGTTTTCTTTCACGGTGTTTCAGATACGCTTTTAAAATAGGAAATGTCCACAAAATCTGTTCAAGATCTGCGCTGATTACCTCTGCGACAGAACGGTCATCCTTTCTTTTGGAGACTACCTGATTGAACGAATAGTTGACATGGGTTGTTCTCAGGGTTCAATCCTCTGACCTGAGTTTTGGAACATTTTTTTTTGACGATTCTTCCAGGCTGCCCTTGCCTGAAGGATGTATCTCGGTGGATTACGCTGATGACAAATTGTATCTGGTCCCGGGGAACAGCAGAAAGGAAGTTGAGAGTAAAGCTGAAGAGTTTTTAAGTGTGACTTTAGAATGGGGAAAGAGAAATCGGCTGACCTTCGCTCCCCACAAGACCATGGGACTCCTAATGAAGGGTTACCTCAATAGAAGTAGAAATGCTACCATCAAAATGGGAGATACCAACATCGTTGAGAACACTTAATACCTAGGCGTCACTTTGGATCGAACGTCTTCATTCTTGACCCACGTTAAAAGCGTATCAAGTAAGGCCCAGGCCCTCTTTTTGAAATTGAGAAGAATCTCTACTGCTGAGTGGGGACTGCGCTCTCCAGCGCTCCGTCTCCTATACAGGGGGGCTTACGTGGCGCAAGTCTCGTATGCTGCCTCTGTGTGGGAGCATCGCCTGGAGAATGCACTCATACTCTCGGCGCTCAAGAGAGGCCAGTGAGTCCCCTTGCTGGCGCTTTCGGGTGCGTACAGAACAGTTGCTTCGGACGCTTTGCCAGTTTTGGCCGGCGTTTTGCCTATCGATCTTGAAATTAGGGATGTGTTAACAAAGAATGCCACCCATCATGGTATTGAGCTAATACCAGGTGGAGCGGTTTCCCTCCCAGGATTTCTTAGAGAGATGCGAGAAAGAACTTTGAGAGAATGGTAGGAGCGTTGGGATAGGTCAAATACGGGAAGGTGGACTTTCTCCTTCTTCCCGTCAGTTAAACTCAGAATGGAAGGGGCGTACATCACTAGGGATCATCATGTGACCCAACTTCTGTCCGGTCATGGAGAGTTCAGAGGGAGACTTCATAGTCTCTCTCTATCACCCCATTCTAACTGCGCTTTCGGTAATACTGATCAAACAGCCGAGCACATTCTGTGGCACTGCGAGATTTTGACGGATGCCCGAGAGGAAATGCTCCATGGCTTGCAAGTTACTACGAGACCAGCTTGACCGAATAAGGTGACTATCAATGTAATAATACACCAAAAAAATCTTACAAATAAACTTTTAATGATAGGAACAAGGCTTTGAAACTTAACGTTTAAAAAATCAAAAAATTATGGCTTCTTCTAGCAAAATCAAAGTAAAATATAACAATTATCAGTCTTCAATTGTTTAAATATTCCTTTTATGAATCTACTTACTTAAACAATTATGGACACAATCGAAAAAACTAATTAACATCATCATTATTGCAACAATCCTCACAGAAAGAAAAGTTGCACCGAATACGGGCATGGGTAATAATTATCTTTTTCAAGTTTTGGCACGTGTAGCTCACAACGCGGCTAATGCCTCACTGATTTCACGCCAGAAACTTGTCGAGGCACTCAATAACTCCAGCTTCTTTAAAAAGCGGCAACGTCGAATAAACAGTTTTAAAATTATAGGCAAACGGCAAGGCGCGAGTAATCTTGACCCAGCCCCCATCTCGCCGGGTTAAAGTTACTTATTCATCTGCTGACGCATTTAGAAGAAAACGGTTCTTATTGTTCGGTTTGTATTGGAGTAAAAAAAAATTGTTTCAAACCATGTGCTGCAAAATTCGTAATAAAAAGAAAACCATACGCAATTTTTCAGAGTAATACTAAGTAATGTTAGGGACATGCATGTAATAATACAAAATTTCTACCCCCTCCCCCCCCGTGCTTGAAAATCTATGTGTGGCCCACGGGTGATGGGTGATACTACAAACATCCAAATGGCCCCTGACGGTAGAAAGGTTCCCCACCCCCGACCTATACGTACTCTCCTTTAATTGTCATCTCTTTTTTTTATTCCCGTTCATGTTATATTGTTAATGGACTATTTGTCCGTAAAAAATAAATGAATGTGCGTAAACAAATAAATAAATGAATAAGTGAAGTGTGTCATCGACGATCGTCATAAAATAAGTTCTTAAAAATCTCCCATCGGAAAAAGAAGTTCATAAAAATCTTCCATCTCACACCGCTTCTAGGAAAACGAAAAATACAGCAGATACTAGAAAGCCGAATGAATAATTTTTGTTTTGAAGAGTTTTAACGGATATCAGAAGGACGCGGGTTCGAGTCCTGTCGGCGGCATGTATCTTTTCTCGGAAGATTTTTTCAACGTAGATGAGTGTTTCAGGCTAATATTCTTTTTTGAATTTCTTGGGCATTGACTACGTAACAATTTCTAGATATTTTTGTTTTGAAGCGTTTTAATTAAGACTGTTCAAAAAAAAATTCTAATAATTATTGTTAATAATAATTGTTGCCCTTTGTGCTATGTATAAAAAGGTCTTAAACATTAGTTTATCAAATAAAAAATAATATTTAATAATCTAAATTCTACAGACATTTTGTGAACGTATCTTTCGAATTATACAATTATTTTGGTATATGGCCAGTTATGAAAACATACAAAAAACGAAATGCTTTATTTTATGAAACGCAAACTGTGGTAATTAATTATACATAGGGTAAGGAAGACATTCAACATCAATTGCATACTTATTCTTTAACTAGCTGAACGGCCACGCGTTGCTGTGGCTAATAAAACACAACGTCATCTACTGGATGGTTATCCAACCTTTATAACCACCGCCGTCTTTGAGTTTATCGCGGACAGACAGATGCCGCGGAGGATTTTAATTTATAATACATAGAGATGGTGTGAAACATTATAATAATGTCCATGAAATGCTTGGGGTAACTTACGTATTTAATAAGTTAATAAGGATTAATACTGTATCCGTCTAAATAAGTTTTCAATTACAGCAATGTTCGTGACCATTTTTTTAGAAGATAGAATGGGTATAGTAAGCTATCCGTAAAAGATAAATATATGCCTTCACGGACTTTTTTGAAGATCTATACAAGAGGAATATCCCACCATGCATTGTTTTGTTATATCCAAAAAGGATTAGGCAGCGTTTTCGATGAAAGCTACCAGGCGGCTTGACTTTTTCATACACTTCTAACAATTATCGTTATGTTTCAACCAATTTACACAAATCCTTGACAAATTATATCCGGCTCGAAGGGCCACATGCGTAGATTCCAGGTGTGGTTTCTCTCCAGATAGCTGCAATCATGTTGTAAGGTTGAGCTGTTTTTGTCAGCTTCCTTCAGTTCCACACCAGAGAACGGTACAATGAGTGAGAGAGTAGAGTTTGAGGTAATCCTTGTGTAGTAAAAACACTTGTGTTGATACTGGATATTGATTCTGTTTATTCTGATGAATAATTTTGTACAGAGTGGTTTTGGTCTGAACACTTGACTGGCGACAATTATTTAATGATTAAAGTTTACAGAAGCGAAAGACGACTTGATTTCCAGGTAACCAAGCAGAGTTTAGGAATTAGAGAAGAATAATAGTAAGAGAATGACAAGCGAAATCAAAACGCGCTGTTTCATAGACACAAAATAGAAAGGTGACGCGGCCACAGACAAAAGAGATTTTAGACAGACATTCATATTAATATTTTAGTAAGAGGTGGCATAGACACAAAAGTTTAAGATGGTATACAACTCCACGAAAAAATCCATTACGGGCGGAACCACAGGCGTGGCTTAAGATTGGGGGTTACCGCCTAAATTGTCCCGGCACGGGTGACTGACGGCCAGCATTGTTCGCTGCTTCTAAATATTGCACAGTGAGACAGTTCTCAATTTAACTTGGACAAATTTAAGTAAATTTTGGCAAAAATATTTTTTATACTTGTCACAATAAACATTAATGTGAGCAGTAGTAAGGTAATTAAATAATTAACACGGTTCTCGGAAACTGGCGGTACCTACAACCGCAATAAGAGATCTCAAGTAATCGTAAATCACATTTTCTTCCTTAGGTTATTTTTTTTTTTTTTTTAATAAAATTCCTTTATTATTTATTTACAGTTTTTTTACATTTTTAAATTAAGTCCCGTTAAACTGATTGATATCAGTTTGTCAACGGGTTCTTTTGACAATTACTTTTTTTTTTAAATTGAGACAGGTCTTTGACCAAGTCGAAGAGACAGGTACATAAAATATACAGGTACATGAAAAAAAAATTGTTCATAAAATTTATAAGAAATACAGAACAGAGAAAATAAAAGAAATAAAAGAAAAGACAAGAGAAAATAATAATGGAAAAAACATTAAAACGAAAAGCGGAAAATAACAGAAATTAGAAAAATAAAAAATAAATATTTATATATATATATTTATTTTTTATTTTTCTATTACATATATATATATACAAGGTGTCCGAAAACTCGTAGTACAAGCGGAAAACTGGTGAATCCTCATCACATTTGGAGTCGATTTTGTAGTATAATTTTTTTTGATTTGAGCTTTCGTTTTCGAGTAAATCGAGTCAGAAGTTGATTTTTTTTTGGTCAAATTCTTATAAATTATTACTGACGATCATAGTACCTAACTAAAAAAAACTATTTAAAAGAAAACAAACAAAGAAATCCGGATTTAAAGCATTATTTTGAAATTTTCCATAATTTTATTCCGTGTTTTTCGGTCATTTCACGGTTAAAAACAGCTGGCCTGATATTATTTTCGCGCTCGTCAGAGTGCAATGCGAAATTTGCTGTCCCTTTCTGCGCTCGGTTCGATGAACACAATTAGAAGAGGTAAGCTACATTTTTCAAAAAATGACTTGACCTTGAACTGTGAGCTCACGAACCAAATTCTTTACCCGAGAAGCATACGGATGCAAGTCCAAAAAGGTAAATGTTCAGGAGAGCCAAAAAAGTATTTTTTCTGTAACTATGGTCTCATAACTGCTAACCCTGTACAAATCGCAAGTGCGCCCCACGGTTGAATTTGACAGCCACCTCTGGTCTGGAGCTCCAAAATACCTGAAAAATACCCTCGACTCTGTGCAGAAACGGGCGGTCCGTTTGATAGATTCTCCCATCTTAACAGACGGATTGCAATCTTTAGAGCACAGACGTCGGGTGGGAATGCTATCCTTGTTCTACCGGTATTACAATGGAGGATGCTCCGAGGAACTAGCATCATTGATCCCTTCGGCCCGGTGCATAGTCGGGAAACACGCCAAACGCGTGCCCAACATTTGTACACAGTTGACATTTGGCCCTGAGGGAAATTATTTTCCTCAGGGCCTCCTTTGTGGAGTTAATGTAAAAAAAAAAAAAACTTCTTCGGATATCCGTGCTGATAGATAACAAAAAAAGTAATTAATAAATCAATTAGTTTTGTTTTAAAAACGAGCAAATAAATCGAAATATTTTATACTTAGTAAAGCCTTTAAAAATAGTTGTTAAAAAAAAAACGCTGACTTGAGTCAAACAAAAACATGGACTTGAGTCCTACTGCCTCTTATTGAAGTGGACTATTTTGTTATGACATGTGGTGTATTATAAAGAGAATAAAGTCCATGGTACATCCTTCTGCTTCTAAGATAGTTGTTGCATCATGGTAATTGCATCCATATGCAATTTTGAAAATCCTATTTTTCTTCATGATAGGACTCTTTCTGCCACTGATAAACATGATAATTTACTTCAAATCTGCATCAAAAACTCATTTCTTCAAATTTTGGACTTGCATTCGTATCATCCTCGGATACACAAACAAACATGGTCGCCAACAAAAATGGTCGCATGGTACAGTAGTGTTCGAAACGAATGTGAACAAGGTTATTATCATTTTTTTTAATAATGTAATAATTAGATTGAAAAAATAGTATAAAGCTAATTTTTTCTCCATCGACTACTACCATTTAGACAAGTGCTTAGCCAAAAATCCCCGCCCCTACCCCTCCTTGCTTCCCCCCCTGTGCCCCCACAAACATGAAGAGTGTAAGGGTTTCGTAAATCACGTCCATCTCGATTACTAAACAACATATTGGATTGCAATTTTTTATATTCTCTTTGCTGTAACATTGTCTACAATTAATGTCCAGTTAACTTCCGTCGTAACTTTTACCGTTTGTTTGTAATTCGTATGAAAAGATAAATTTTTTTGGCACGTAATTTTACTTTTTGTCACAGAACTTTTTACGCCGATATTTTATGAAAAAATATTTCCTACAAAAGTTTTAGCTCCTACAATAGTTGATAAAAGGCAGATCGGTCTGTAATTGCTCACCTCATTTTTGTCTCCTTTTTTAAATATCGGAAATTATTGACGAACCTTTCGAAGTCTACATTTGACATCTTTGTTTGTACGCTCAACATTTGTTTTAAGTGTATTTGTGCGGATTTGGCGTAGAGCAAATGACCAGCAGCATGCAAAAAAGGTATCATTTGCTTGACTGTATTAATGTGCAAATTCCAATCGCCGATTCTCTCCGCCAGAATATAGTCTAGAACCAAATTCACCAATTTAAACTCTTGTAGCCACAGTTTTGAATTTCTACTAGTTTTAACCAAATCTTCACACACTTCTTCTAGTCTTGTCATTATTTCGTTGGTTTTAGTGTACTAAAGCTATGTGGAAATCGTGAACGTGAAATACTCGTGTTAGTGGGGGTTATTCATAATGGAGCTAGTTTATACTTCCATTCAATAAATGAAGTTATAGATTTTAAACTGAAATACTATGGCAACTTGAACTGATACCAGTAAGCATAATCTCACTTCTTCAGTAAAACCAAAATTTAAAACAATTGACAAAAAATACAATTAATGAGTTAAACATCATACATGAGTAGTTCGTTAATGAATCGGCTGCCGCAGAGCGATGCAGAGATAGTGAACCAAGCATTTACGGTTGATATCTGGCGTTTTCTAGCCATAAAGTACACATTAAAATATATAATTTTACAGCTCATAGAAAGGGCTACAATCTTTGTAGGAAACATTTTTTCAAAAAATGTCGGCCTAAAAAGTTCTGTGACAAAATGTAAAATTACATACCAAAAAATATACAAATTTTTACCTTTTCATACGAATTACAAACAAACGGTAAAAGTTACGACGAAAGTTAACTGGACATTAATTGTAAACAATGTTACAATAAAGAAAATAAAAAATTGCAACCCGATATGTTGTTTAGTAATCGAGATAGACGCGATTTACGAAACCCTTACACTTTTCATGTTTTGGGGAGGGGGGCGTAGGCGGGGAAGTAAGGGGGGTAGAGGCGGGGACTTCTGGCTAAACACTTGTCTAAATAATAGTAGTCGATGGTGATTCAACTGGTGTTCTACGACATAGGCTGACTGGACTATTAATTATATTCCACCTCCATGGGAGGAATGAATTCATGCGTCCGTCACTCCTGGATACACGGACTCTCAGATTCCTACCAACCCCTCATACCCTTGGTAGGTATACCTCTTTTTGTTTGATGTCCGCAATAATTAACTAATTATCTCTGCAACAATCATGTGAGATCAGTGGTGTCGCGACAATACGCTTAAAAACTGTTCAAGATATGGTGAGATTTTGCTGGACTCCCCCCCCCATTTTGAGGTCACGTAATTAATGCCCCCTAAGTTAAACTCCCGAACAACATGAGCAATATTTTTGTATGTAAATGCACTCGTGAGTAACTTAACAAAAATGCAAATAAGCCGTAAATTTTACCTAGGAATACAAAGGCCGATTAATTCTAAGTGATAAGTTATAGGACAAAATTAAGTCGTACCGTATTTAAACTAGAAAGTTGGTTTCTAATTTCATATTATTGTTGAAAGTTATTGTTTTGATCAAAAGTGAAAAAATAAGTAAATAAACTAATAAAAAAATAAGTGAATTAAGAAAATAAAACAATACTCAATCATAAATGTCGTAAGTGAGTTCAAAACTGCAAATTTGGAATGTTAAATAAATTAAAAATAATATTCCCAGTGTTCAGCGCAAATTAAACACTACTCATGGGGAACACGATTCGACTGACCATAGCAAGTCAATGGGACACGGGAACTCCCTTATCTGGGTAAATATTTTTTCATGTTTTTACGCAGTTTAGTATGGGTCTTGATATCGTTAACACCCCTTTGTGTTTTCAAACTTGAAAAGTGAATATTGTGAATAACAGTAATGAATTTCGCTGGTTTTTAACAAACTTTTGGGGTATTTTCATATTGAGAATATTGTGGATTATAATGGAATATACAAACGCATGTTAATGCGTTTTTTGTGATGTACCAATGACATGTTGTGTTTTTTGTGATGTACTACCTACCTAGTGTTTTTGGATTAAGGAACGTTACAACATAATGTAAGTTTAGAACACACCTATGCTAGTAATTTTTCTCACAAGGCTTGTTCGTTGTTCGAATTGATCCAGTACTAAGTAAAGTACCTAGCGAGAGAGTTTTATAGAGCATCTTCGCTCTAAAATCATGAGATTTCCGTGTATCGGAAAAAAACTTTAACCCTCATATAGCCGTAATTTTTTTTTTTTTTTTTTAATTTTAAATGTAAAAATGCTTAAATTGAATATCTTTATGTTTATTTGGGTTCTCTTTGTGATGCAGGTTCACCAGTTTTCCGCTTGTACTACGTGTTTTCGGACACCGTGTATATGTATATATTTTAAATTTGCTTATTGTAAATATACCATAAGGGCCGATGAAATCTGAATAAAAATATTTTTTTTATGAAGTAATTCATTTACGATAAATATTTGGTAATATATTTTTCAAACTGGTATTACATATATATCTTGTGGAATTTTATAGTAATGAGGTTTAAAATAAAACAAATTTTAAGTTCGTTTAACATTTATAAATATTGAATATAATAAATGTGTAAATTTATTTCTATAATTTTTTTTGCAGATTCTGCCTAAAATCCAAGATTAAATCAATTGCGCCGAGATAAGATTGCACCGGATTGATAGGTATTGCTTGTGAACCTTCTGCTTCGTTAAAGATTAAAAGCTCTGCGTTCACATGTAGCATTTCACAGTCATTTGGTTGGCTTTGTGTTGGTTTGGTAATGGATGTCAATAATTTTCGTTTCTTGGTATTTATTTTACTTTTTCGAAGTTGGCTCGATTGCATAGCTTCAACAATATATTGAGGTTCTTTGATTGGCATACTTCTCATTAAACGGGAAACAAGGAGTTCAGGTAGTAGACACTCCATATAAAATCGTATCAACTTATTTTCCATATATACTTTCCAAAATGCAGGGTCCTTTCTGATGTATTCAACTTTCATCGTATTTTCTTTTCCGGTCCAAAGGCCGAACAAACGCATTTCTTTGCCTGTGATACGTAGTTGCCCTCGGATTTGGTAATACCACGAGTGTTGTTTATTGATGACTAGCTGGCCCTTCACTAATTTCCAAAAAGTAACCTTTCTCTTACGTACAGCTTCGTCTAATCCCATTTTAAATGCCATTATTGGACATTTTACTTCCACAACCATATCATCAGTAATGCCGTCCGGTGAAGCACCGAAAAAAGGGTACTCCAAATCAATGAACAGTCCACAAGGATTAATTACCACATTTTCTTGAACGGACAGCTTTTGAATAGCCACCCTTTCATTGACAATTCCATGCCGAATGGAAGCTGCATTTAACAAACATTTTGGGCTTAACAAGTTTTTCAGCTAATATCTTCCCTTCTTTTGATTACGTTTTCGAATATGGATGCCGTCAACATATTCCGCCTCAGCTGCAACCATTCGCACGGAATCTCTCTGAAAAATTGTTTCTTCTTGAATTTTGTCGCGATTTATAATGTTTTCGCTTAAATTCAGAAGAAATTCTTTTTTGCTCTTTTCAAAACATTCTGGTAGCATGTCTGGTTGCCTGACATTAATACCATGAATCTCTTCATTTTTAGAAATTTGTTGAAGAACGCGATTCTTTTTCCTCATGTACCGTTGTCTATTTAAAGCTCTCTTTTGACGTATGGCTTCCAGACGTTTTACATGTCTAGTAGGGTGATGAAAAAAAGATTTTTGTAAATTGCACAATGGAGCTCTTGTGTTAAAAGACACCACAGCACCATGGCATCGTGCCTCATAGGACTGCCTCATTGAAAAATTTATTCTCTCGCCATCTCTGGGCTGGAGCTCCAAAATATCTGAAAAATACCCTCGACTCTGTGCAGAAACGGGCGGTCCGTTTAATAGATTATCCCATCTTAACAGACAGATTGCAATCTTTAGAGCACAGGCGTCGGGTGGGAATGCTATCCTTGTTCTACCGGTATTACAATGGCAGATGCTCCGAGGAAATAGCATCATTGATCCCTTCGGCACCGGTGCATAGTCGGGAAACACGCAAAATGCGTGCCCAACATTTGTACACGGTTGACATTTGTCACATGAGAGCGGGTCGTTTCTTCGACTCGTTCTTGTGTTCAACAGCTTGGCTGTGGAATGATTTGCCGGCCTCTGTGTTTCCTCCTTCCTATAACCTGGGTCTCTTCAAGACCAATGTTCATTCCTTCCTCTCCTCACAAAGACCCTCCTCCCAGATGACATAGGCCCTGAGGGAAATTATTTTCCTCAGGGAATCCTGTGTGGAGTTAATGTAAAAAAAAACCTATGAATTTCGCGATTATTCCGTTAAATCTTTCAACGACATTACTGTCAACATCGTGTATGAGACTACGTGCATGCGCACCAACGGCAGATGTTATCAAAATGATTCTGAGCCACAGGGGGCTTCCTTTTAGCATCTTCAATAAGTCAGAGTCACCCGTCTTTTCCGCAGAGCAAAAATAATCCCTACACTTGTTATGGTTTCCGAAAACGTGAATTTAAAATGTCCTTTTGCAAATTTTCTATTTTTTTTTGACAAGGGAATATCAGAATTTTTATTATATTTAATCGAACAGGTAACAGCCTTACGGAGAGACATAATATTACCAATCGTTATAAGTTTTCTCAAATTTTTGGGATATTTTGTATCAGAGACAAGAGAACGTAGTTTTGTGCAAAAGTTTCTTAACACATGATTCCTACATTCGATCTTTTCTACAGTATTGTCCAAATAGGGTCGGGCTTGCAGTATTTTAGAATACGTGCTGGAGTCACTATCGGATACCAAGCGAGTGAAAATAAAAATGGAATTCATTAACCGACTCTTTAAAACCATCGAGAATAATATCTGACTCCATGCCACTTGAAGAGCCTGTGTAATTTTTAAAACATACATGTTCTTTAGGTAAAGTGGCTTTTATTTCTGCCCAAGCAAAAAAACAACAATATTTGTTGCGAACAGACATAAATAACACTTTTCCAAATTTCTTTCCTATAATTGCCGCTGCTCCCGACAAAGAGGAATAATTTGTTCTATACGATCTCTTTTCCCAGCATCCATCTGCAACAACGTCAATCATGGCAGTTCCATTTTTGTTTACTCTGCCTTCTTTTAATGCCTCATCCCTTTCTTCGGCGGCTGCCAACGTCATACAGTCAACAGAAGTTTCCTGCCAATTCTGAGATACTTCTCGAATACAGGTACGTCAACTGCGATCTCGATTGTTGGTACGTCAACTGCGGCTAAAAATTCCTCCAACTGGTACTGTCCCCCGCCAATCGCCATAATTCCAGATACCGCACTCCTATTGATATCCAAAGATGCACAATCGTCATCAGTCGAAAGGATCTTTTGAAAATTTCAAAAATTGCATTTAATTGTGAATTTAGATAAGAGACCAGTCCTTTTTTCGTTCACTATTTCTAAATTACTCAGATTACATCCAAATTTTTTGGAATGTTGACTATATATTTTGAGTTTTTTTATAAACATATCTACGTTAATCAATCTACGGCCTTCATCTCAGTCTTTAGCGGTTGACAAACTTCCACCTGAAAGAAAAAAAAAATCCAGTGTGAAATGATGATAAAACGTTTTGTACGTCTTCAATATTTTAATTAATAGAATACTGTAAATAGAAGTGCAAGTAAAACAATTGCGTACAATTTGTTTCTCAATAATTTGTTTTTACATACCTCATATGGAATTGAGCAGGGATCAACGTCAATATCATGAGTGCTAAGACCGAAATTTGGTGAATTCTTGGTGGTTTCTGGAACAATCTCTTGTTTATCCTGAAAGAAGATACTTTTTGTAAGCTTTGCGTGTAAGTAAGTACGGTAATTATAGTAAATATATTGATAATATATTGGAACAGAAAACTGAACTTGAAACTCGATTAAAAAATTCGGCTGCCTTCTTGAATTTCTGACGAAACTAACAAAGAGCCACCGCGGTAGTTGATTACTAGTACTGGGATATACTTATTTTCATTGTGTTAACAAAAATGTGGTTTATTTTGTTTATTTGTTTATTATGACATACACACTACATTATACTACAAGTTATTTAGCAGTTTATGAAGTATATAGTTATGCTTCTCAATAATTTGTTTTTACGTACCACATATTGAATTGAGCAGGGATCAACGTCAATATCACGAGTGCTAAGACCAAAAGTTGTTGAATTCCCGGCGTTCGTTTCTGGAACAATCTCTTGTTTATCCTGAAAGAAGATACTTTTTGTAAGCTTTGCGTGTAATTACGATAATTATAGTAAATGTATTGATAATATATTGGAACACAAACCGAACATCAAAGTCGATTAAAAAATTCGGCTGTCTTCTTGAATTTCTGACGAAACTAACAAAGAGCCGGTAGTTGATTACTATTAATGGGTTAGTCTTATTTTCATTGTGTTAACAAATATGTTAACAAATTAACATTATGTTAACAAATAAAGTGTTCTTACTTCAAGGTTTGGGTTGGAAAAGGCATTCAAGTCAGTGCCGTACGAACTAGAACCAGCAAATAGAGAATAGGAACGAATAATGTCAGGTTCATTCATCTCTGGTCCATGCTGAAAAATAATATCGGTTTTTGCAGTGTTTTTTTTTTTTATGACACTCATTTAATCCCATAAATGTAATATTATTTAATCTTTGAAACTTACGGAAAAATTACCATGTTGAGTGAAGATATAGAGTTCAACAAAAAGGGCTTATTTTCTTTATTAGATGCGATATTATCCTGATGATGTCCCACGGGATTTTGCCTGTAATGAGAAACACATATACATAAATACAGGCTATGGCTGGCAGGCCAGGATGTCCTATACTGGCAGATGTAACAGGACTTGCCCGACAGACTTTCACCAGTTATTTCTGATCTTATTTGAGTTCATTGAACCAGATTTCACGGACGATGCACAAACTATCGAAATCTTGAGTATGCTTATAAAAAAGCTGAGTATTCTTATAAAAACCCCCTACACAGCATCCCCAAAGATGACATAGGCCCTGAGGGAAATAATTTTCCTCAGGGCCTCCTATGTGGAGCTCATGTAAAAAAATAAATAAATATCACATCCTTAATATCATATCAAATAAAATGTATTTACTCACGCTGGGGTTTGAAAACGCGACCTCTGGATTCGTTGTCGAGGATATTAATTGCTCGACCACGGAGGTCAGGTAAACTTCCAAATTAAAATCCAAAATGGCGACCTTAAAGTTTTGTTCCTCCAAACCGAGAAAATTGACACTTCACGGAGTATGCTTTCGTAAATATACGACTGAACTGAACTGAAAATGTAAAAAAATAAAGCTGATAAAAAAATAAATAAAATATTCCACTTCCAAAAAATGCTGTGGCCTACAGTTACATTATATCATAAATAATTTGTAAAACAATATACGTACATACATTATTTATGATTACCTAATTCTACATTATGTTTGAGTAACAAAGTTCTACTCTTATAATTATTTTTACTAGTGACACTATATTGCAAAGAAACTTATGAATTGAAAAAATAGGTCTACAAAATAAACTTTCTAACAATTATAAAAAAAAACATTATTGTCCATATTTCTCTGAAACTTCACCACTGTGCGTATTTTAAATTCGGATTAGAACTAAAAAAATAATATTCTTTTAAATTGTGGAAACACAGAAAAATTACTTTACTTACTTGTAGAAGGAGTTAAATTTAAAATAAACGAAAGATTTCACTAACAGATTTTAGAATTATTCGACTGTTTAAATACAAAAAATACGTAAAATATCACGGTAGCGTCGGGCCGGGACAAAACGACTTTCTTCGCCGAATCTCCATCGATGACTGAGTTAAAGTGCTTCGACGGGCGGCACATAAAAATAACGGCGGGCGGTACGACGTTTGCATAACTATGGTTGGGTTTCTCAAATCACGCCAGAAATTCAACATTTCCGAGTGGTAGATTTTAATTAATTCTGATGAACATATCAATAAAATCTAAGATTTATTGAGATTAAACACCAGGGAAAACATAAATTCATCGCATAGAAAAATAAAATTGACCCTAACGCAAAAATTGTAGTAGTACAACGTATAACAATTTTTTAAAGGCGTTGTACGTTAAAAAAACTGATGGTGACATACTGTTTTTATTAATCTAAAATATAAATAACTCGCATCACTTGTGCGGCATGAGATTTTTTTTTATTCAATTACAATTTCGCCGAAATAAATTAAAATGTGAGCCTCGGGAAAAACCTCGATAAGCGAGGTTGTGTCTCGCCTTAAGTTAAGCGGCTCTACACATCGAGATTAGAATAAATGATAATAATGTCCTCTGCGTGCGAACCCTATCTAAATTTCTTTAAATGGACAATATACAGTGTTCATTTCAAGCGACCTCCCAGGTAAGTATGGTCCTGTTTTCATTAAATTTTAGGCAGCATCGCGTTCATTGGTCAAAATATTGTACACATATTTTCGTATCGGTGATCAATGAACCGATGTATGCAATTTTTAGCCATAAGTTGTTTATAATTGTTTGCCTAGCTTGTAGTTTTTTGGATTTTAGAAATGTGTTATAAGTTGTACAGCGCCCTTGAGGTGATTTTTCACAAAAACGGCGCTATATAAATCATCCAAATATTATTATTATTAATTAAGTAAAAGTGTTCAGTGCTAAATGAATTTAAATATAAAATAGGACAATTACAACACACAACAACCAACAAAAAAATCTGCACGAAACACTCTATCTATTGGTGAAAACCGCATGAAAATCGGTTGAGTAGTTTTCGAGTTTATCGCGAACAGACAGACGACGGAGGACTTTAATTTATAATATGTAGAGATGTAGAGGTATGGCGGATGGCCAGTTATGAAAACATACCAAAAAACGAAATGCTTTATTATGTGAAACGCATACTGTGGTAAGTAATTATAAAGTGGGTAAGGAAGACATTCAACATCAATTGTGTACTTATTCTTTAATAAGTTTATCGTAAAAATAATATGATGTTCCTGCTGACAAATTACATACCTAAGTAGTTTAACGGGTTTAAATGTAAATAAATAAATAAAATATTTAATAAATATATATATTAATATATAAAAATGAATGTTTCTTTGTTTGTCCCTAAAGCGTTCCTAAACCATTCATCCGATTGCTATGAAATGTTGTGTGAACTGTTTTGTGCAGGCTCGCGATGATTTCAACATACAATGGTGACCTCTGGCGTTATGAAATTATTTCCTATCCCATTCAACCAATTGCGACGAAATTTTGGCGATTTGTAGTGACCATGCCCGCGAAGGTTTCTGTATGGACGAATATCTACAGCTCATATGTTGGACTAATATCTACAAACTTCAGAGTGCCGAGCTAAGGTCGGACGGTCCCAGTGTTGACTAATATCTACAGAGCATAGGTTGAACTAATATCTACAGAGCGTAGGTTTGACTAATATCTACAGAGGGCAGCAGAGCAAGAGGTTGTACGGAAAACATAAATTACTTCAATTTCGTAATTACTAATTACGTAAAGGCTTAATCATTTAAAGTACGTACTTTACATGAAGTTTTTGCATAATATTACGTATTTTGCTGTTTACGAGGACAATAATTTATTTAACAAATATGGAGGTCGTAATGCAAAGATATTTATTTATTTCGTAATACACGGCACCACAACCTAACCTAACATAACTGACATACACATGGTCATGGTAACAGACTAAATAATTTAGAAGCACTCGAAATAAATAAAGCTGTTAAAACAAAAACCCAAATCCTTAATATTCAGCTAAATGTGTCCAATAATCCGATATTTGGGATTTTTACATACATACATAAATTAAGTTTTTTAAACTGGCGACGCAATATTACGTTACTCCAATATGCTTTACATAATTGCAAATCTAACCTCTGCCAGTGCTGTAGATATTCGTCAACACTTTGGTTCTTATAGATATTAGTCAGCAGTTTGAGCTGCAGATATTCGTACGCACTTTGGTTCTCATAGATATTAGTCTGATTTTTTCAATTCCTGTAGATATTAGTAGACGCCTTCTATTGGTGAGCTCTGGCATTATGAAAGTTGTATAAAAATTACAATAGGAGGGGGGAGGTGAAACCTTGAGGTCAGAGGGCAAAGCGTAAGGGGACGGAGCCACGGGAGGGGAACGGGGTCAGCCAACGGAGGGGATGGGCAACCCAGGATGGGAGACGAGGGAGGGCAGAGGGAGGAATTGCAAAGTAGACGTAGTAGCAGTAGGCGATAGCAGAGAGTGCGTTTGGAAAAACCGTGCTTCTCACATGGACAGCTGAGTGTAGTCTGCACACGCGCCAGAAAACCTTCTAATTTTTTCGTGTACGCACCAGAAGTAAAAACAAAAGAAGTATTGTATATCCAAAAGCACTTCAATAAACGGAATTAAAACACAAACCTTTTTATTCTTAGACTGGCATTGCAACGCATGTCGGGCAATCGCTAGTAAAGTATAAAAGTTCCAGTCCGTGCGATTTATTTTTAGTTTTGTAACACTTTGAAATCAAATGTGACGAAGTGAAATGTTAAACACCGGTTTCATGGGGTGAGATTTGTCTAGGTCTTGGAGGCGGATGACCAGGACATACTGAACCCCAGTTTCCTACCCACCCCTTAAATCCTTATCCTTCCAAGAACTCTCCTCTCCTTTCTTTCCTTAAAAACCCCTCCACACAGCATCCCCAAAGATGACATAGACCCTGAGGGAAATTATTTTCCTCAGGGCCTCCTGTGTGGAGGTCATGTAAAAAAAGGGTCACCACCCAATTTTCGGTATATAAATTTTTAAAACAAAAAAATGTTCCTACCTCGAAATATTTTTACAATTTTATGCGTGTTCAAGGACGTATTGACTTTTTTAAACTCGTTTTTCCTGACATTATTTGACGTAAAAAAAACGAAATGCTATTTTGATCTTTTTAGACACTTTTTTTTTCTTAAAAGAAACAAAAAAATGTCCACTGGTCCCTCAGCCAGGTAACCAAACAACCCTTACCCCTATTATAACTGTCCAATACCTACTGATTTTTATGTTTTAAGATGAAAAAAAAGCACTTCATAAAAGTCTCCGAAAACCAAAATTTCGTTTACATTTTATATTACAAATAATCTTAGGAAGCACTGGTACCACTACATCCATAATAACACCCGTATATTTATATTTTTTTCTTTAGACATATTTTCATCTAAACAATTAAAATTTTTGGATTTATATTTCATACGTTATTGTGATGACCGTGGCCGGTTATCAACATTACTTCTGGACTCCTTGTGGTGGATCCAGATTCCTCTGAAAAGGTTCGTCTCAGTTCGGGGTGTAGAGTGTAGAGTGTAGATAATAATAAGTCGTAGGTAGACTATTGCTGTTTATTACTGTACAATGGTGCTTCGTAGGAAGTCTGAAGGCTAAGAGCACAATGGACAGCAATCACACCCTTTTGTTTCTTTCATACTGCAAGACATACGTTCACCACAGTTATTAACACTCCCAGATCCACGATGCGATTATAGTTTACAACGCTCTTTAAAACATCAATAACTCCTGAAATGCTTCAATCATTTAATCAACATTTTAGGTATTCCTAAAAAATATATTTTTGCATCCGTAAAAAATATTTAAAAAATTGTGAAGATTCTGTATAAAATACTAAAAAATGTTTTCCTAAAAGTCGACATATTTCTATGTCAGATGAGACAACAAATTTTAATTTTCTATGGGAATAACAGAGAAGACAAAACATTTATTCATTCCAACCTCATTAACCTACGTCCAATATTACGATCTCCTTTTAGTTATGTTTGACAAAAAGAGATGTAAAATAAAACGTTAAAACCTTTTGCCTATCTGTAGAGATTATTTTACTTCTCAAAGTTGACATCATAATACGTTTGTCGTCGCTTTCTAGTGCATTAATTTGAAATGTCTGAAAACAGAGATGACAATATTAATTATCTTGCTGCAAAAAAAACTTGGGTTGCTTGACATTCCCTTTTCATTAAAAAATAGCCACAAAAAAAATAAGGAACCACATCGGAAGGTTCGGCCAAACGACCACCTGATCCTCAAACCAGAGTAATTTTTAATCCCTTTCTGCGTACTTCCTTAAAATTAACGACAAAATGTTACGATTGTAGACAATCAGATGACGGGGGATGTTTTTTTGTTTAGTTTTATGGGTTTTTGGTTATTTGCAGGGTCATGCCACATTAGTTCAGAAGTAATAAATGTTTATTTAATTTCATTTAATTTTTATCAAATAATCTCTTCGTGGAAGACTTGATTAAGACAATGACAATGCAGTGCTTTTTTACAATAGCTCCACACAGGAGGCCCTGAGGAAAATAATTCCCCTAAGGGCCTATGTCATCCTTGGGGATGATGTATAAAGGGTCTTTTTAGGAAAGGAAGGTTAGGAAGTTCTGAGAAGGAAAAGGATAAAAGGGGTGGGTAGGAATCTGGGTGTCATTGTGTCCAGGAGTGACGGACGTACGAATCCATCTCTTCCACTACGGTGTAAGGCGATGTTCCGAGAGAGTACAGATGAAGAAGTCAAAGGGACTCCCTCAACCATTCTCTCCCGATCCGGCTTGCCATGCAGTTGGTAGGCAGATGCATCCGCCGCCAAAACCTGGACAAATCTCTACCCACGAACCCGGGCACCCCTACTAAGTCACTAATAAATGGTTCCCGGGGCGGCGGCACCCATACCCACCTCCCAAATTGAAAAGTAAGGCATTGAACTGGCAAAGGTAGGATAATTGTTGAAATGCTCTATAAATGAGATTCCTGATATATATGTGTTGTAAAACCATATAGTTACATTATAGGTAGAGCCATATTAATTTGTGGAGATCTGGAAGGGATACTAGGCCGATAAAAATTATAATAATTTCCACCTTTTTATAGCGCCGTTTAGTGACAAAGTCACGTCAAGTGTACTTGATGGATGGGATTAAAAGGTACGCTTATTTAGTTAGGGCATTCAAAAAGGAAGATATGACGTGAAGTGAATAATAGCCAAGTAAGCCATGGAATGGTCAAGTGAATTGAATACTTTCGGTCGGACCACCACGCCAAGAGACAGAATAATAGAAATATACAGATAAATCATTTTAAAAAGAGCACGTTTGAATTTATCTCTTACCTAGCGGTAGTCCTCCGATAGAGTGCACCGTAACGCAACCAAGCATCTATTTATTCAGATTTATCTGGACGAGTATTAGACGATTTAAGAATGCGAATGAAGCAAGGAGTATTTGTCGAGATGGAGGGTTTTGGTGGTATATCCTCTCTGCTGCATGATGTTGTTTCGGAATCGAAGACAATACTTCATCCAAAATACGATTGTAAACATTACTGCACCACCATAAAACTCTTATGAGGGTCGGGTGCAATATTTAGAATCTTACCTACCTATTTTATTACCAAAACTACCCCCATAAAATAATTATTTTAAAAGGGGACTTTCTTTCCATTGAAACAGCAAAGTGACGTCCTTACAAATGATTATTACATGGAAGGAAGTAGCAATAAATATAAATGGTTAGGTTTCAATGAATTAAAGGTACCCTTTGCAATGAATGTTAGGATTTTTAGAATATTTTTTTAGAATATTTTTTTTTTTACTCTTTTAGAACGCTTACTGTCTTTGTTTAACTTGCTATTTCGATCATCTTCTAAAATGCATATTTTTCATAATAACGGCATGCCGCCGCCCCGGAAACCGTTTATTGGACAACCAACACTTCTGCCATAAGTGACCTCAAGTAGTTTGTTACGTTTGATGACTTAGCAGGGGTGCCCAGGTTCATGGGGTAGGTTTGGTTCTGGATCTTGGCGGCGGGTACGTCTGCCTACCAACTGGCTCTGCGTGGCTGCTCGGGTCGGGGAAGACTGGTTGAGGGAGACCTTTTGACCGCTCCAGCAGGAAGACATCTCCCCAAAGATGACATAGGCCCTGAAGCGAATTATTTTCCTCAGGGCCTCATGTGTGAAGCTAATGTAAAAAAATACTATATGTCTGCACTACAGTGCACTCCACAGCTAAAGTTCTTATAGTTTCGTATAGCACTAGATGGCTTGTGGTCACCATTTTACGATTTAATGTAGATTTACTATAGACGAATGCATTACATAATAGGTAGGTAAATGTAATAACAAAGTCTTCGTTTTGCTTTTTGTAAAAATCTCTTACTCTACATTTTTACTTATATTTTGTTATGTTACACGTCGGATTAATGTTTATATAAGAATTTACCTAATTGGTTTTTGTCGTTATGTTCCTGTGAAATAAATGTTTTTAATTTGCTATGTTAACTATTTCCAATCATAAAAGTAAATTTTATCCTAAAGGTTATCTTCAAATTTTCTGAAAAATGTTAAAACATACGAGTATTATAAAAAATACTAGTATGCAGTTCACACCGCTAGAAGCGAAAACTTCAGAAAAAAGAGTCGGAAGGCTACGAAGCACCACATAAAGAGGAGACCGAATATTCTAACCCATTCTCTAATAATGCTATAGATGCATGTGTTTGTCTCTTTGTAGTGTTGCTTTTTCGTTTCATCCAATTTCAAATCACAACGGTGCTAAAGAAGTTTTCACTTCAAAGTAATTATAAAATTATCTTTTTCGTGGTTTGCTTATTGTTTCTTTTTAGTGTCGCTTTTTCGTTTCATCCAGTTTCAAATCACAACGGTGCTAAAGAAGTGTTCACTTCACAGTAATAATAACATTATTTTTTTCTTGGTTTGCTTATTGTTTTTTTGTGTCGCTTTTTCGTTTCATCCAGTTTCAAATCACAACGGTGCTAAAGAAGTTTATCACTTCAAAATAATAATATTTTTTTCGTGGTTTGCTTATTGTATCTTTTAGTGTCGCTTTTTCGTTTCATCCAGTTTCAAATCACAACGGTGCTAAAGAAGTTTTTCACTTCAAAATAATTATTATTTTTTTTCGTGGTTTGCTTCTGCGTAAAACTGTAAAAAAAATTAAATTCGAGTGTTCTTTAAGTAGGTATTGTATTTTTATTGTAATCTATTTCTCTACGTAACTAGTGTTAAAACCATTCAATCTGGTATTAATCAGATCAGCAAACATAAAAACCTCTTTACGATAAAGTATTTATTGTAAATGTATTTAAAAAATGATCAGCAAATATAAAAAGCTCTTTACTTGTATTTTTATTTTATTTTCTTATTACCATATTTTATAAATATCTATGTGTTTTATGTATGTACTTACACACTATATAGGATGTGTGGGATTGCACTCACCTCCCCACATTCTGGAATAAAGACCTTTATTATTATTATTTACGATAAAGTATTTTTTGTAAATGTATTTAAAAAATGATAGTAGGTCGGTGTTAGTCCTTACTAGTACCTAGAGCATTCCACATGTGGCTTTCTGAAACAATGGTTCTATTTTGGAGGCTAACGTGACCCTAGGCGGTCGCTGTCACAGCCGGCCCGCCTTGTTGGGCGTTTCAAATAATATTTGATTATTTATTATGAATGATTATTTTTTAATATTTCAGTTTTAGGGCACAAAATCAATATTTTTTTCTTACAATAAATTAATATTAGCCAAATAATTAGTATAAGCTTTCCCTGACGAAGGAACGTTTGTTCCGAAACCGGTCGGATTTGCACATTTTATAAGTGGTTTATACAAAGTTACATTGTTTCATTTTATTATAATGGATAACCACAAAGTAATAGCTACATTCAAAAATACAAATAAAAAATATTCACAACAATATTTTTACAAAAAACCTGAAATAATTTCCAAATCCCATAGAGTGACGCTGTGCTACAAGACGGTTTGTCGAGGGTATTTTTAGCGTGGTATGGGAAAGGTTAATACGTTAAGGTGCCTGTAAACGATCAAATTTGTTTGTCAAATTTTACGTTTGCTCGTTACGTGTTTGATGAGCAAGGCCTGGCAAGGCCGCAGACGTTCAAATGAAGTTTGTCAAATATTAGTTCATTTATTTACAGCTTTCGCCGGGAATTGTCTTTTGACGTTTATTGTATCTGGTCTGAAGTGAGGTGAATAGTGAAATATTTTGTGATGTTAAAAATGACGGATACGGACAAAGCATTTCTTGCGTTGACATTAGCTTTGTGTCTTAAAAAGAAAAAAAGAAAGTGTTGGTCTAGAGAATGGCTAAAATTAAGAGCTAAATATACCCATGAAAATTTGCTTATATAATATAAAATGCAATAAAAAGTCTCTTTCGCTTAAAATATTCGATGACGCAGCACTCTCCATAGTGATGGCAACACGAAACTGACGTTTGTTTGATAAACACCCCCGCAAACGTTCAAACATGTTGTCAAATATCGTTCAAACTTTCCGTCAATCAGAATTTCTGACAAACACGTCAAACACGTAGTTTATTTGACAAGCACGTCAAACAAGGCCGTAGACGTTCAAATAATTTGACAAACACGTAAATTTGACAAACAAATTTGATCGTTTACAGGCACCTTTAGAGATTGAACGGTTGAAATATCGCAAACCGACTTTCAGTACATCTCTGACGCTACGCTTATACAAGACCATTTTCGTACGTTGAGTTGGAGATGTTACAAAGCTACACGAATTAAGTTCAAAGACATCCCAACTTCTTTGTAAGAATGATACAACTACTTTTGAATTTTATGTTTCACGAAAGTTCTTCAGGCCGCCGCTGGAGTTGACGTTGACGTGTAGAGCTGCCATTAAACCAGTTCGTAATAGTATATACTAGCCTGACTGCCGCATGCCGGGCCGTCTGGCGTCCGCCGCCCGCAGGACCTTGCTAGTTAGCTAATTAGCTCACTGCTAGTTAGCAAGTTCGTATATGATCATACTCCTGAACAATTTACTCGTATATTATGTATACATGCGTTAACGTTTCCCATATCATGCCCCAAAAATACCTAACCTTGTTCTGCCGCCTTGTAAAGCAGAGTTACTGTATGGTGTTTTGGTTTGTATAATGCATTTTGTTCGCGCATTATATTGGATTGATTGGGTATTGCATTCGTAGACTTGGTGGGTAGCAAATGTCAAAATCCTGAATTTATCCCACCTACCTAACTTTCCATCCTAAATGTCACCATGAAAAATTGTTGCAAGAAAGTACTCAACTTTGGAGAGGTGACAGTGTGCTTTGCTGTTCAGTGCAAAATAACATCTCAGACAGGGTGCATGTATTATAACCTCTTGCTATAAGAATATTGCGATTTTAAAATTAAACATTGTGAAGTGTTCACCACAAACTGGAGATCAGCGAGGACCCATCTGCAACGGTGAGTCCTTTTTTCCCTTTTCCAATCTGGGCTTATCTAATTTTCCAAAAGCACAGATCTGAACTATCGACTGACTATCCATCAGGTTTTGCGAGTGTATGCTATTCAATCGTCCAGTATAACTGAGCGATCACGTCATTTCGGGACTGGTCCTTCGAGGGTTGCATAGGCTCTGCTCTGCAGCACTAAGCTTAACGCCAATATAAAAGGTGGAGTCGCAGTTTCGCGACACCACATTTTAAACACATTTTTTACTGTGCACATATCGGATTGCTTAAAATTATATCATTTAAAAACTACACTTAGAGTATTAATAATATACTCAATACAGTTTTTGATTTTTTCGAAAGCAAAGATTTTATTTTATTTTCATTTATTTTTCCAAAATTAGTACAATATACTAACCTAATATTTTATTCATAGAAATATCATTTACCTATATATATAACAGTTTTAGACAGTTAAAATAAAATAACATTAAATATAAAGAAAGAATAAAGAGAAAAATGAAATGATTGAATAACTCAAGTAAACAAAACAAAACAAAAAAGAACATACAGTACAAAGTAGGTATATGTTATCAATAAAAAAGTAAAACACAAAAAACCTATCATGTAGTGACCTCGTTAATATATATACCGTTTAAACGTTTAACAAATACAGCATTACACATAAATAGAGGCATTTTTATTAGCAAGAGAGTTACCATCGGCGTGTAATCTGTAACTAGCAGACTGAGACCGTAGTGTTATTATTACAATAAAACATAAAAGTAAACCAACAATAATAAATCTGGTTTATCCAACTGATAACACAGTATTTTATATATATAATAAATAAATAAAGATGAAAAATTTTCTTCTGTCTAATTAACTTAAATATCCTTTCTTTAAAACCCAACACTTGCATAGCCCTATTCGCGACAACGTTATATGAGATATAAAGTAGAGTTTCTAAACAAGAATGAAGAAGCCACAGTGACTTCAAAGATATGATAAAAATATATGAAGTTTTCGCTGAAGTGGGTTGGGCCACTTTTCCGCTGAGAGTCTTAATTGTAAATAATGGGTAAAGTTTTATTGGGTTGTATTTAAAAATGAAATATAATAAATATTAGTGTCGTGATTTATGTTTTCTGCCATACACTGGGCGAGAGTTATAGTTTGCTTCTCAGAATATTAAACTTAATATTTTTTATCTTCTTTTTCTGTCCTTAATTTTAATAAGAGCCTCGCACAAATTGGGGGCATTTGCATTTCAAGCAACAGGCTTGAGTAGTTGATTTCCGATGATTTATTTATAGGCGCCTAAATCACCTTCCATAATACCAAACTTTTCTTCTATTTCTCCCAAGATACCGAGCAGTTGCCTTCACAGGTATTTAATTTTGCAATTTGCTGTTTACTGAATCAGTTATTTGGATATTATCTTAAATTATATTAAAAATAACGATTTTCGTAAACATACTTTTTGCTGACGAGTATATTATTGTGGGTGTATGTTTATTATTCATAAATTTGCTTGAGATGTCTTAACCTCTTACGTCAACTCTTTATTTTAGAACTGCAATGTGGATGCGAACACATATTTTATAATATTTTTTTAATCTCTCATCGGATTGTTATGTAGATGGTAACACATTAGAAAAAAGATAAACTTTTTAAAGCTTTAGCTCTACACAGCAGACCTTGAAGAAAATACTACTAGACGGGGTCTATTTCATCTTTGGCGATGCTGTGTGGTGGGTTTTTAGAGGAAAGGAAGGAAAGAAAGTTCCGGGAAGGAAAAATGTATGAGGCGGGTAAAGAAACTAAGCGTCAGTATATACACGAGGGACGGACTTAAGAATCCTCTCTTCCGATACTTCCTACTTGTTACATTTGAAGCATGAAAAGATTTTTCTCCACTACGGGAAAACATGTGAATTTTTAGACATCTCTTGGTAGAACATGAATAGTTACAGTCGGGACACGGAATAGGTTTTTTTTGCACTGTGGGTAAACGCGTGGCTTTTTAAATAACCCTTTGTAGAACATGAATAGTTACAGTCAGAACAGGAAAAAGGTTTTTCACCACTGTGGGTAAACATGTGAATTCTTAGATTTTCTTTTGTAGAACATGAATAGATGCAGTCGGCACATGAAAAGGGTTTTTCTGCACTATGGGTAAACATGTGTCTTTTTAGATTTCCTTTTGTAGAACATGAGTGGTTGCAGACGGGACATGAAAAAGGTTTTTGTTCACTGTGGGTAAGCAAGTGAATTTTTAAACTTCCCTTTGTAGAATATGAATAGCTGCATTCGAGACATGAAAAAGGCTTTTCTCCACCGTGAGTAAACATGTGACTTTTTAGATGTCCCTTCTGATAACATGAATAATTGCATTCGAGACATGAAAATGGTTTGTCTCCACTATGGGTAAGCATGTGAGTTTTTAGATTTCCCTTTGTAGAACATGAATAGCTACAGTCGACACATGAAAAAGGTTTTACTCCACTGTGGGTAAACATGTGTATTTTCAAAGCTCCTTTCAAATAGCACGAGTAGTTACAGTCGGAACATGAGAAAAGTTTTTCTCCATTGTGGGTAAGCATGTGACTTTTTAAATGTTCTTTCAGGTAAAATGAATATTTACAGTCGGGACATGAAAAAGGTTTAACTCCACTGTGGGTAAACATGTGTCTTTTTAAGTATACCTTTGAAGAACATGAATAGCTGCAGTCGGGACATGAAAAAGGTTTTTCTCCACTGTGGGTAAACATATGAATTTTAAGATTTCCGTTTGTAGAACATGAATAGTTGCAGTCGGGACATGTAAAAGGTTTTTCTTCACTGTGGGTAAACATGTGTCTTTTTAAATATACCTTTGAAGAACATGAATAGTTGCAGTCGGGACATGTAATAGGTTTTTCTCTACTATGGGTAAGCATGTGATTTTTTAGATTTCCCTTTATAGAACTTGAATAATTGCACTCGGGACATGTAAAAGGTTTTTCTCCACTGTGGATAAACATGTGACGTTTCAAATTTGATTTCTGATTACATGAATAGTTGCAATCGGGACATGAAATAAGTTTTTCTCCACTGTGGGTAAACATGTGTCTTTTTAAACATCTTTTTGAAGAACCTGAATAGCTGCAATTGGGACATAAGAAAGGTTTTTCTCCAGTATGTGTGCGAGAGTGCAGTTCTAATATTGACTTACAAGAGCAGGAATAGTTACAACGAGAACAAGAGTATCGCTTTCCCTTACGACGCGTCTTTAGATTTGTCAGTAAATCTGAAAAATAATACGGATAAAGCTTAATAAATGTTAGCACAGTAACTTCACAAAAAGAAAAAAATAGGAGAGCACGAATTGTGGACTTTAAAAACCATACATTTTTAAAAATTTAATTAAAATAAAATATGTTAATGTTATTATCGAGTTCTGCAGGTATTTTAGTATGAACTTTTGCTATAGCTATTTCGGTTTACAAGAACATTTTCAAACTGTCATAATTGTCAGATTTGGGAGGCGGGAATGGGTACCGCCGCCCCGGGAACCTTAATTGGATAACCAATACTTCTGCTATAGGTCACCCCAAGTGGTTCGCTACGTTTGGTGATTTAGCAGGGGTGCCCGGGTTCATGGGGTGAGGTTTGTCTAGGTCTTGGAGGTGGATGACCAGGACACACTGAACCCCAGATTCCAGAACCCATCCCTTAAACCCTTTTCCTTCATTTAACTCTCCTCTCCTTCCTTTCCTTAAAAAACCCTCCACACAGCATCCCCAAAGATGACATAGGCCCTGAGTGAAATTATTTTCCTCAGGGCCTCCTGTGTGGAGCTCATGTAAAAAAAAAAATTGACACTGTCACTGTTGACAGTTTGAAAATGGTATTGTGAACTGAAACAGCTGTAACAAAAATACATACTAAAATTCTTGCAGAACTCGATAAAAACATTAACAAATTTAATTTTAATTAAATTTTTGAAAATTAAAATGGCGTTCTACGAATTTAACACAGAAGCAATTAATTAATTAAAAAAAAACATATTTTTTTTAATTTTACCTGAACGGGACAATGTTTCAGAGCGCTCTAAGCATTCATTTTTAACATCCGGGAGGCCTAGATCTGTATTCGTGTAAGTAATTTCTTCTCTTACTTCTTCTCGAGGTCCTGATTTTGCCTTGATGGTAACAGTCTCCACATTATCACCACCTGGAGAAATAAAACATATAACATCTATATAGATATACCGAGACGAACCTTAAATTACTTTCAAAATAACGGATATATAGTTCTATAACAGAACATTTTGCTTTGATAAAAAAATATTATTAAAATAATAACGATTAAATAATAAAGTCACCATTGAAAAACCTTGCAGAAGCAGAAATTCGAATAAGAGTTTTTAAGGTTAATATAAGTTTGGAGAAGGATCCTAAATGTCCGTTTCAGGGACCGATGCTTCAGGAAAAAACACCATTTTACTCTTCAGCCCCTTTAAAACGGAGTTGGGTCGATTATTGTCAATCGAATAATGTTTACTTTCATGAAGTATAAGAACTTTTAAAATATTAGTATTTTCTTTGAAGGATTTTTTGCTTCACAAAACAGAGTATTTTACTTGTATATCTGTTCTTTATGTTCACATGTATCAGAACTTTCAAATTTAAAAAAAACCGCATGTGTAAGATGCCGATACTGCAGCGGATACTTTTTTGAGCAATATGAGTTACGTTTGCGTAGTTTGAGAGATTTACGTAAAGAGACATGTACAGTAAATATCAAAATAACGAATGGACGACAAGGAGGACATCGTGAAGAAGCATACTTGTGTCCTGTATGCATAAAATTCCAAAACGGACATGAATTCCGAAGACTTGAAAATAACATTTAATATTTTGTTACGAGGGTAGGCTGAAAAGTAATACACATATGCTTGTACAGCGCAAACAAATTGCGCCAGGTGGAATGTGGAACTGGCATTTCACTTCTATACGCATGCGCAGGTTTAAGGTCGTTGAATTCATCAAGCATATTTTGATAAGCGGAAGTATGGCGACGTGTTATAGTGCTATGTCAATGCGAGTGAAACGGCCTACTGTTATCGAATTAGTAACTGCTGAAAAGTGACTCCTTCTGAGATTCATCGTCGCTTAAATGATGTTTATGGTGAGGATGCTGTTATTGGTCTACTGTAAATCGGTGGGTAGTAAAATTTCGTGATTGTGAGCCTGATAAAGCCGTAATTGTTGTTGAAACACGCCGCGGACAAATCCCATCATTCCTATAGGCGATAAAAAACGCAAACTCGCCGACATGATTGAAAATGACAGGCGAATCACTCAAAAGCGTATCACAGACCATATTGGAATATCCAAGTAACGTGTGGATTTCATTATTAAATAATTGTGATACCGTAAAATCTGTGCACGATTATTTGCAACATAACATCGCTTGTCCAGACACCTTGCAACTATAGGGGCACTGCGTAGCGTAATATTTTAACCCATTCCGCATCCTCCTTACTCCCCCGATCTTGCGCTTTTGCATTTTGATTTTTTGCCTCTAATCTAGACAGGGTAAGGTAACAAGACTCAAGGGTAATCATTACTCGTCGAATGATGAGGTGAAGGCAGCTGTCAAATCCTGGATTCTGAATGTACTGGGACTGAATATATGGAACACTGGAGGGGGATTGGCGGGACGTTGGAATTACGAGGGGAGAGGGAAGGCGGGGAAGGTGGAAGGGGAACGAGGCACGGGAAGGGGACGCGTGAGGGGAACGGGGATGCGCGGGAAAGGATCTGCAGGAAGAAAACAATTTGTTTTAAATATGGCATTGCAACGTATGCCGGGAACCAAATAGTGTTTGTTTTAGTACATAAAACAAGCATGATGCCCAAAAATTCAAAAAAGAAGTTGATTTGATATCCTTCCATTTCTTGTAAAACTGAAATGATATGTTAAGTAATTTGATAACAGCACCCAGAGAACAAATTTTATGCCAGAGGACAAACTAATAAATAAATGCTGTTAATTTTATACATTTACTTGAGTGGGATATCATCACTGGTTTAACATAATCGCTTTGATACATCGGTACTTTACAAAAGTTCAAAATGTTATTTTGTTCAAAAAAGTGAATTTATTTTCAGATCTTCAAATCAGTTACTCATTGCAGACCACCGCAGCGCATAAAATGCTCCGTCCTCAAACATAGCAAATAGCAATCTTCAAAAAGGAAGGGATCAATGCGTTATATTGAAAACGTTTTATTTTAGCATATAGATTTTGTTTGAAGAGTGCGAGAGATGTAAATTCATTTGTAAAAATTAAATTGAAAATAATACTTTACCCGCCGTTTGGAAAATGCACTGAGAGTGCTCCAAGGCTTCCTTTCTAATATCTGGCAGTTCAATGCCAGTTTCTGATAACGAAATTTTTAAAACTTCTTCATTAGTCCCTGGTTCTACTTTGATGGTGATTCCCTCCAGATAAGAACGCTCCGTAGTGCTAACTTCACCTGGTAACAGAAAAATTAAATTTAAAATTGGATATTTATACTAAACAGGATGCTTGATTGATTTGTTCTTTGACTCGTAAACATTTGACTGTCTAAAACCATCACCATAAAAACGGTCGCATTGTGATTGCGTCTCAGAACCGTTCATAGTTAATGTCGACATCATTAGAACGGGTTTTACAAAGAGTTTGTCAAAAACGGCTCGAATGTGGAATACTCTGCCGGCAACTACCTTTCCAGTTCATTCAATGCAGGACTCTTAAATGTACGAATTACAGGAGACCTTAACGACAACCGATACTCTCATCCCAGACCTCCCTCAAAACGTTGCCCAAAAGAGGGATAATATAGTCTGCACACCGCACAGGAAGGGGGGCACTCCGAGTCCTCAGGTATTTCATAAAGAATAATAAATATAGATAGCATTACCCAGCGGAATACCAAGTGTAGAATCGATAAAGAGCATGTCGTTTCAGCCAAACAAAAATCTCAAATTTTTCACCTGTGTCACGGTGATGTACCAAAAAAACAATAATGTAATACCTGAATTGTTTTCGGAAATGAATTCCGAACACTCTTTTTTGATAAAAGGATAGTCTATATCGATTTCTGTAAGTATCACAGCAACACCTTCTTCCGCACTTGTGCCTGGTTCTAACTTGATGGCGGTGGAATCCATGATTCTAAGGATCTGATAGTTCTGTTAAACTTTAACTTTGTGACGAGGTTGGAGGATTTCTTGGGAGATGGACCGAATATTTTCATTCAAGGTGTATCAATCGACAAGACGAGCAAAGCCAAAATAAAGTAACCGACAAGAAAAGTGACAGCGGCATGCGAAGAGCTCTCCATAGAAATAACCGAAATAAGAAAAAAAAATCGCCCTTACGATGAACTCCCAGTGTTACCATTTTATACCATCCGCCGATAAAAACGTCGAGGAAGTAATTATAACATTATTATTTTCTTGGTTTGTTTTTTTGTGTCGCTTTTTCGTTTCATCCCGTTTCAAATCCCAACGGTGCTAAAGAAGTTTTCACTTCAAAATAATTATAAAATCATTTTTTTCGTAGTTTGCTTATTCTTTCTTTTAGTGTGGCTTTTTCGTTTCATCCAGTTTCATATCACAACGGTGCTAAAGAAGTTTTCACTTCAAAGTAATTATAACATAATTTTTTTCGTGGTTTGCTTACTGTTTTTTTTAGTGTCGCTTTTTCGTTCCATCCAGTTTCAAATTACAACGGTGCTACAGAAGTTTTTCACTTCAAAATAATTATAATTTATTTTTTCGTGGTTTGCTTTTGCGTAAAACTGTAAAAAAATTAAAATTCGAGTGTTCTTTAAGTATTATATTTTTCTTGTGATCTACTTCTCTATGCAACTAGTGTTAAAACCATTCAATCTGGTATTCACTTAGATCAGCAAACATAAAAAGCTCTTAACGATAAAGTATTTTTTGTAAATGTATTTAAGAAATGATAGTAGGTCGGTGTCAGCCCTTACTAGTACCTAGCGCATTCCACATGTGGCTTTCTGAAACAATGGTGCTATTCTGGAGGCTAACGTGACCCTAGGCGGTCGCTGTCACAGCCGCCCGCCTTGTTGGGCGTTTCAAATAATATTTGATTATTTATTATGAATGATTATTTTTTTAAATTATAGTTTTAGGGCACAAAATCTATATTTTTTCTTACAATAAATTGATATAAGCCAAATAAAAAATATTCACAACAATATTTTTACAAAAAACCCGAAATAATTTCCAAACCCCATAGAGTAACGCTGTGTAACAAGACGGTTTGTCGAGGGTATTTTAGCATGGTATGGGAAAGGTTAAGAGCCTTTATGGGCGTAAAAAAATACAATTTCCGGTATTATTAACAAACTGATAATGGGATTAAATTCCTGATTTGATGACAGGTTTTATCAAATGAATTTATGTACAAAACCCACATCCCCTCCCCTCGCCTTTAGCCTGACAACATACATAATTGGGGATCCCGTAGACTTACGATTGTGGTATCCACATTAAAAAAAATGTCACTCCATATACATTTTGCGTTATTTATATTAATAAAAAATATTTTTGTGCTTGGGTTTTGTAAATGTGACTATAGATTAGCTTGTGTAGCTCTCCATAGAGAGAAAAATAATGGCCTTATATTTAAACGCACGGGGTCTAAAAAGTTTCGTATGATTTGTAGCTATTTGAAAACATAAAAATAAATAAAATTATGGTTCACTATAAGCCCGCTAAAATGGCCGGAAGTTTTGAAAAAAAAAAAAGATTTCGTGATTTGGAAAAAAATAAAACAAAGGGTTCATATTTTATATTTTGTACCAAACTTATTTTTCATTTCATAACTGCAGTACAAAGACCAAAAAAAACTTTTTAAACATATGTGATGTGTTGGTTAAAAATATAAAAGGGGGAAATAACACCTTTTCTGGATAAAATCAGAATTCTTGTTGACTTACTTGTATTGATAAACTGTAACTAAAAAAAAAATAAACGCAGTTCTCATTTTATTTGTAAGACGCAACTTTTGAGACCCCGGGCGTTTCTGAATTTAAATGTTGAAATAATTGACACACCTTACTATAGATATGCACAACAAATAAGTAAGTATCTCTAATGTCCTTGCGGCCCGTGGTGCAATGTGGGTTGGCCAGACCTGCTTCACATGATCTTTGTTTTCATGCCTTCATTTCAAACAGATAATCCCTTTTTTTTTTCGTTATTTGTTTTTGGGGTGTTATGCCGTGTTGCGCTACCTCCTTCTTTAGCCAACGTTTCGGACATCGTTGCAGTGTCCATCATCAGGGCAGATCCGGCAGATCCGGTAGATGTGTAATTTTTAGTCGTGAAGTGTGTGCTTATTTACTTCGAAGCGATACCGTGCCGCCAGCACCACTAACTTTCACCAGTACAAAATAATCGTGACAAGCAGTGGCGTGATCGCCGCAGAACGGAATAGAAAGTTCATTAAAACGTGGTATTTATGCTAGCCAGGGGCAAGTCCATTTGCGAGACGCCGACGGAAGTGGCTCCATCTCTTAATGAAATCTAAAATTAGAAATCACAATGGTAAGAATTTAAGAAAAAATAAAATAAAATAAATAAAAATTACAATGGTTAACTTTCACCAGTACAAAATAATCGTGACAAGTAGTGGCGTCATCGCCGCGGATAATCCCTGTTTATATAAAGTTGTCCATAAATCATAAATGCTTGGTTGGAATGACAAGCTAAGCACAGCTTGGAACATAATCTCTTTACAAGTAGAAAGCCCAGATGTCACCAATATTACGTCAATTGTCTATGAATCAGAGGAATGTGTTATCACGGGAGTAAACTTATTCAAATTATAATTTGTTTTGCTAGTCAGTGCTATTAATAAAATTTATCGCTCAAAACAAACTGTGGTAATTGTTCGGAACAAACGTCAACGGTTGATAGGCACTTTTTTTGATAAAACTTTAAGATTCTTCTTAATTACCATAATAGACAACTGTTTGCATTGGGGGGGGGGGGGGGGGGGGTTAAAAAAGTTACATTTTTAATTTTATTTACGTAAATTGAAAATTTGCTTTCACACTGTCAAATCACTCTGTTTGCAATATTATTGTTATTTTAATATGTTGGTATTACTGATATTTCACATTACATTGGCTGTATAAAATAACGAGTGGCTAGAAAATTAGTTATACCACGAATTTTGAATTAGGTAAGCACTAAATTAGGTAAGCCAGAGTTGAATTTAAGATAGGGCAGCGGTAATTACAAGTAGGGCACAAATAAAATGATCTGATCTCGGTCGGGCGGGGGGGGGGGGGGGTGGAGGGGCGCTCCGGTACCGATTGAAATGAGCACGGAATTTTTCATTACTTATTCTGTGACAAACCTGGGAATCCCCTTCCTTCCAATGAATGTATAATAAAGTCATCTTGATAACTGCAGCGACTGGCAACACCGTCCGGGTCGAATTTTGTTTTGTGCTTGGATTTTTTATGACTAATACTCAGTGGGAATGATTGAGAGAGGTCCATGGGCGATGCGCGACAATTCTAAGAAAGTTTCATGGATCGTCACGTGTTCCAATGGATCATCAAACCATCCATGTGTTCCAAGTACAAAAGTAAGAGGAAAACCTTTTTCTGGGTGTAGTATCTCAGTTAAAGCTGAGGACTTAGCAGATTGACTCCTGGGTTAAAACCAGTTAAAATTTTTATTTCAAACCATTCCACAAAATTCGTAATTCGCAGGAAAACCATACTACGCATTATATGAGAGAAATACTAATTAAATCTGTGGACACGCAAGCAGATTCACCCTTAATTTAAAAACAGTTTTGTGATCAGAATGTAAATTTCCAGTTGTGGATTCATCTGCTGACACATTAAGAAGGAAAACGTTCTATTATTCGAAGTGAATTGGAGGTAATCCACCACATACCCGCCCGGTGTAAGTAACAGAAGGTTACTATTTAACAAGGACTCCTATTTTTTTATAGAACGACCCTCCAATTATAAGTAACTAAAACTAGACCCCTATTTTCCCTGCATATGTTGTTAGCGAGCAGTATGCAAGTGCTTGATCTGATAACAGTGATGACAAACCGTTTAGTATGGAGAAGGCCCGAAGACATCGATCTAAGGATTGGTTTATTTATGACTCAACCGTTGAATAACATCCCCAAACTGTTTGGGAATTCCCCTAAGCAGTGATTGCAAAACGCGCACAGCCTCTCACCACTTACTTCAATTCCATCTATGGGCAGAATAAAGAATTGATATAATATGATTCTTTGGTTAATTCGAAGCTGCTTAGTTAGATGTCGCTACGCTATACTAATATGTAGTATATTTTTGCAATCAAACTATGAACAAACAGTGTACTAGTATATTATCATAGTCGATTGTATTTCTTAAGGTAGGGCACAGGTATTTAAAGTTAGGGCATTGCCCCCTAATGCCCCCCCCCCTAGCTACGGCCCTGTTGGAATACAAACTAGATAAATTCTGGGATGTTTTATTTTAAGAATTGATGTTTAACGATTTTTTTCGTCAATAAACGTAACAGGTTAGGTTGGGTTAGTAGGTTAGGTTGAGTTAGTAGGTTAGGTTAGGTTAGGTTAGGTTGGGCTAGGTTATGTTAGGTTAGGTTATGTTAGTAGGTTAGGTTAGGTTAGGTTAGGTTGGGCTAGGTTAGGTAAGGTTAGGTTAGGTTAGTAGGTTAGATTAGGTTAGGTTAGGTTATGTTAGGTTATGTTAGGTTAGGTTACTAGGTTAGGTTAGTAGGTTAGGTTAGGTTAGGTTAGGTTAGGTTAGTAGGTTAGGTTAGGTTAGGTAAGGTTAGGTTAGTAGGTTAGGTTAGGTTAGGTTAGTAGTTTAGGTTAGTAGTTTAGGTTAGGTTAGTAGGTTAGATTAGGTTAGGTTAGTAGGTTAGGTTAGGTTAGGTTGGGTTGGGTAAGTAGGTTAGGTTAGGTATGGTTAGGTTAGATTGGGTTGGGTTAGTAGGTTAGGTTAGGTTAGGTTAGTAGGTTAGAATAATTTTAATTAATTTTAAGTTTATTATAATTAAGCGCACTTGAAGTAAAATATCACAAAACTGCGCTATATAAATACTACGTTATTATTATTATTATTATATGTTAGGTTAGGTTGGGTTAGGTTAGTAGGTTAGGTTAGGTTCAATATGAGTCAAGACGTTATTTTTATGCATTAAAAAAAGATTTTTATATTAGTTATTTTCATTCAATTTCTTTCACCTTTACATAAAGTAGGTACTATTTAATATTTTAAAAAAAGTGAAAATCAATGGTTTCTAGCCGTAGGTTTTAGTATCAGTAATACCAACATAATAAAATAACCATAATTATTACAAATTGCGTATGGCGAAGCGTTGTGTTTAAATACGAAAGCAAATTTTCAATTTACGTAACTAAAATTAAAAATGTAACATTTTCAACTTCCCCCAATGCAAATAGTTGTCTTTTATGGTAAAACCCCTCCGCAACGTAAGCAGATATAAGCGTTAAAAATGGGACAGCAGTCAAGTACAATAAGCGTGTTTATACGTCAGCGCGTGTGTTTCCATAGAATTCGTTATAACTCCGTTGTTAAGAATAGTTAGTGACATTTATGAGATAAATATTGTAATTAATTCCATTTGGTTAATTATTCTTAGTTTATTAGAAAAGTGTGCATATTAGAGACCTCTGTGGGAATTTTATAGAAGCTAGTGTTATCAGCCAACAAATTTAGGGCACGTGACCTCAGTGGATATTTGCTACTTGTATTGTTATTATTGTATTTTAAAACAGTCTGAAAGACGGTATTTTTATAGTTTTTAGTAGTATAAAAAGGGCTATACTCAAGAAATTTGTTCTCTTCCATTAACCCTTACCTAGAGTATAGACGCCGTACCGATTGAGGCGGGGTCCGGGCTGAATTTAGTTCTAAAATTGTTGATTTCATTATTGCTCAAAAAGTGTTTGTAAATAAAACGACTCTTCAATAAAAAAGTGTTTTACAAATAAAAAGTCCACCACCCTTGATGAGATTGAAGTGATCCCTAACATGGTCCTTCTAACCGGATACAAAATTGGACTAAAAAAATAACACCAAATATAAAAAAACCAGCGGCCAAAAAACCGAAGAACAACTCCAGAGTGATCCAGTCAACAAGAAACAGAGCTAAGTGCCCATAATCCTTATGACTTACCATTTCCTGATTTTAAATCCTAAAGAACAATCTCAATAATTAGTTTCTAAAATCAGTTTATTATCAGAATATGTTTATTGTTATCATTCATATTCAATACAATCAAAAAATGCAAGTCATAGTATAATTAAAATAAATCACAGTTGTATTCTCAACTTGCAAGTAATGAAAAACCATTGATCAGGTTGAATTATTATTTGAATCTTTTAAACATCGACCGGCAAAACTGTCGTCATATCGCATATGTCATTTTTTAATCCCGTTGCAAGTAAAAAACAATAGCAGTAAACCAAAATCGGAGTATATACGTTCTTGATGTTTCTATAATAATTATCGCCAGCGCATAGCATTACTAGACATTTATTCTGTCATTTCCTCTGAACAACAAGGTAACCATCGTATTTTTTTTTGCATTGTTGTTTGTTTTTTATAGTATTGTCGCCATTACTTATAAACTACGGTATTGTTTGTTTTTTAATCTCTCGTTTTTGGAATTATTGTCGCGGCTGATAAGAATTTAAGATGGAGAAATTAAAAGGCTTAATTAATAAACGGTCGGTTTTAAAGGGGAAATTAACAAGGTTTAGTCAGACTCTAAATACGTTGGCAGCAAACGAGATTAATTTGAGATACGACAGAATTAAAGATTTATTAGACGAATTTGAAATAATCCAGTCCCAGATAGAAAGCATTGATGACTCAAATGAAGCGGAGAATGAAATTCAACGTGAAACTTTCGAGAACCAGTTCTTCACAATCCTGGCAACGGCCAGGGGGGCGATGGATTCTGTGGAGCAAACTAAATGTGACATTAAATTGCCCAATTTGAAGCTTCAGGAGTTCCACGGGGACCCTAGGGGTTGGAATAACTTTGTAGAAACTTTCAAGGCATTAGTTCACAATAACCAGTCGCTGAATAACATTCAGAAATACTATTATTTGCAATCGTGCTTTAAGGGTGACGCGGCCAGGATAATAGCTAATTTGGAAATATCAGAGATAAGCTATCAAACGTCTTGGGAATTGTTGCATGAACGCTTTACTAATCTCAGAACGACGGTACACTAACATATCCAAACATTGTTTCAGTTTAAAGAAATGAAGATGGAAGATCAGGTCGGATTACGAAAATTAATCGACGCTACCAACGTCAATCTGAAGGCATTACAAAATCTTGCAGTTCCGGTAGAACAATGGGACGCGATAATAATTTACGTGATTTCTAATAAATTAGATTCCAATACGAGAAAATTTTGGGAGCAATCGCCCATTGAGGGAAAACTACCTACTCTAAAGGAATTTCTAAAATGTTTATCGTTACGAGCACAAACTTTGGAATTAATGCAAACAACGGAGAAAAAGTCTTCTGTTGGGATCAAACCTCAGATAGCATTTAATAACCCAAAAAGGGAATCTGTAGCATTTTTAACAGTAAAAAACGGAAAATGTATTTTTTGCGATAAAGATCACTTAGTATATTATTGTAAAAAATTCTTAAATTTAAAGGTAGAGGGTCGAGTTAATGCAATAAAAGAGCGCCAAGCATGCTTTAAATGTTTAAAACCGGGCCATCTAGCTGATGATTGCAAGGTAACCTTTAAATGCAGATTGTGTAACAGTGAAAGGCATAATACGCTGTTACATAAAAAGGAGATTGAGGCGGAATCCTCAAACATGGGGACGGATGCTGGAGAGGTGTCCGTCAACAATCACTCTGCAATAGGCAGAACCGAAAAAATAGTATTGTTGTCCACGGCAATGGTTGGCATTGCTGGGGTGGATAACAGGATACATAAAGCCCGAGTCCTGCTAGATTCGGGATCCCAGTCCAACTTTATCCGGAAAGATTTCGCCGAAGGATTGAAGTTGGAATTTGAGAAAATAAACAAGCCAGTATCAGGAATTCACAAGAATGTTACCCATATAAAAAATAGAGTGTGTGTAAAATTGAATTCTTTGAAATCTGATTATAAAAAAAATAATAAACACAATTAAATAACTTTGTTTCAATTCCACTTTATTATTTTTTAATCCAACCGGTTTCGGTTCGTACTGAACCTTCCTCAGGGGTGAATAAAAATATATTGAACATAATACAGAAAAACATGGTTTTTATAAGTAAAATTAGAAGAGGGAGACAGAATATCAACTTAGGTGGGGGCGATGAGGGAGGTGTCTAAGAGGGAAGGGTGAACGTGGGTGGGGGTAATGGAAATATTTTAAAAATCGGGGTGTTAGACAAATCTAATTGTTTATTAAGTAAATTGGTTTTATTTATTTTTAATGACTTTTTTTATTTCAAGGGCTTCAAGATTATTAAGGCGTAGACCTATCCCATTTCTATGCAATACATCTATCCCGGAAGCTTTATTAAATGAGTGATTTTTATCTATTAGGTGGGAGGCGAATTCTGAAAAACCTACACTGTTTAGACATCTCAAGTGTTCGACCACTCTTGTTTGAATGTTTCTAGCCGTTTTACCGATGTAAAAGGCCGAACAGTCATTACATTTAAGTTTATATATGCCAGAATGGCTTAAGTTATTTTCTTTATCTTTAGAGTTTATTAAAAGTTTACCTAGGTTGTTATTAGTATAAAACGCAGCTTTAATTTCTGTAGGGAATTTAGAAACACATGAAGATGAAAAGTTATTTATGAATAAAATTCTACGCCAACCGTGGTTTTTATTATCTCTGATGTTGTGTGTATTATTATAAAGGAATTTATTAGTAGATGTGAGATTAAGTTTTTTTGTAAGGATTTTATCGATTAAGCTATGGGGATATCCATTATTTATTGCAATAGATTTGATTTTAGCGAGTTCTTCAGTAAAATTGACGTTAGATAAAAGAATATTGACAAGTCTGTGAATCATAGAATGGAATGCGGAGTGTTTATGGGAGATGGGGTGATTAGAAGTACTGTGAATTACGGTATCAGTGAAGGTAGGTTTTCTATAAATATTGAATTCAAATTTGTTATTAACAATGGATAAGGATAGGTCTAAGAAATTTAAACAACAATTTTTTCCTATTTCTAAAGTGAACTGAATTTTTTTATGGAATGAATTTAGGAGGGACAGGAAGGAGTTAAGTTGAAGGTCAGTACCTTTCCAAATACATATTATATCGTCAACATAGCGTTTCCAGAAAAACACATTTTTAAGCAGGGGCGAGTTACAATTAAAAATATTTTTTTCTAAGTGATCCATAAACACATCAGCGATAAGCGGACTCGTACGGAGACCCATGGGGAAACCTTCATTTTGTTGATATATAATATCATTAAATTAAAAATAATTTTGATTCAGACAGAATAGATGTTAAACATACGGGCCAGATCATCCGAGAGATCTTTTGGTAAGTTAGAATTGGTTAATAGATTAGACATAATATTTTTACATTCATTTACAGGGACATTTGGGAATAAATTGACAACGTCGAAGGACACTAATTTGCAGATCCACAAAGCTAAAATGGCGTGGTTAAAGGAAGATTTAATTAATGCATATAAACAACGTAATAACATTAAACTTAAAATCAAAGTGTTACACATTGAACTAGTACATAACCTCCACCCAATTGAATGGGACCTCTTCGATGATAAAATTAGAAATTATGTTTCCATTGAATCATTCAAAAAACGTTTAATCTTAGATAAAAAAACTAAAAAACCTGTGTGCTGCTAAACCTCATAATAACCAATCACTATCTTCACAACATAAATTTTACGATCGAGTACAAAATCTATCCTCTGTACAGTTCACCCCAAAAGAAATGACATTACTATCTAAAGGTTTAAATCACAATCTTCATTACACTAAAAATAATGTCAATAGTGCGATTGAAAACGTTGCAGTGGACATCCAGACCGCCCTCCACTACTTTCCAACTACATTCCAATATAAAAGTGCTGAAACTCTACAAGATTTAATCCCTAAATATCAACCAAAGTTTAATCCAGAAACAATGCAAGCGAACAATATCCGCAAAAAGTTAACTAGTGAAAAATTAATGTTAACGAAAGCCGACAAAGGCAATACAATAATAATAATGAACCGTTCAGAATATATTTCAAAAGTGCATAACTTTATTAATAATGACACTTTAGTACCTCTTCTAACTGACCCAACTAATAAGTTTCAACAACACATCAAAAATGCATTAAAAGATTGTAAATCCCCTATTTTTGAAGACATGTCATGGAATGGGGAGTGGGAACGCGAGAGGGGAATGGGATGTGGGAGAGGAAAGGACATGCAGGGAGAAACAATTTCTTTATTTAATGGCGTAGCAACGCATGCTGGGAACCAGCAAGTTCCTAATAATAATATCCCTTACGATGTTTAACGAAAGGACATGCAGGGAGAAACAATTTCTTTATTTAATGGCGTAGCAACGCATGCTGGGAACCAGCAAGTTCCTAATAATAATATCCCTTACGATGTTTAACCCACGCAGTTAAATTTTTCAACCCATACTACTTGTGATAGTTATTGAAAAGTTCGAATGCTGATATTTTCTCCTCGAGTATTTTGAATGCTTAATTGCAGAATGGCGCTCTGCAAAACCATATCACAAGGCATAGCACTACCAAAGCATATCACTTTTACCAAGATTACTGTGGTCCAGATGGTTTTGGTTTTAAACGATAATTTTTTTTCTTTCTGGTCATCGGGACACAAATTTAAAAAAAAACTCGATAATTCTTTTTCAATTATTATTTTTAATTTATAAACTAACGTTTAGACAAGATTTTTATGCATAGCACAAAGGGTAACAATTATTATGAGCAATAATTATCAGCCTGAAACACTCATCAACATTGAAAAATCTTCCGAGAAAAGATACTTGCCGCCAACGGGACTTGAACCCGTGTCCTTCTAATTGCCGGTCAGCTGCTCTTGACCACTGAGCACTGGACACGGGTTCAAGTCCCGTTGGCGGCAAGTATCTTTTCTCGGAAGATTTTTCAATATTGATGAGTGTTTCAGGCTGATAATTATTGCTTATAATAATTGTTACCCTTTGTGCTATGCATAAAAATCTTGTCTAAACGTTAGTTTATAAATTTAAAATAATAATTAATATTTGACAAGTTTAAGTATTACCCCAATAAATGTAGTCATAATTTGTCTCGACGCCACCTAGCGAGGGATTTAACACTTACAATGTCTCTCTCGCAAAAATAAAGTTGGTTGTTTTCCGGTGGAAAAAAATATAATAAACAGTCATTGTTGCACTAGTATATATTTATTTATTTATTTATTTATTTATTTATTTATTTATTTTTTTATTTATTTATTTATTTATTTATTTATTTATTTATTTATTTATTTATTTATTTATTTATTTATTTATTTATTTATTTATTTATTTATTTAATACAAACGGCATAAGTATGCCATAAACATTAATTACATGTCACAAATTCATATTCAAAATATTAGTAATGGTAAAACAGTGTATGTATAACAGTTAATTGTGACGATACATTGGGAAGTGACACCAGAGATACATTTACATGCAAAAATCTATAATAGAAATAAAATTAATAGTGACTAAAAAAATATGATAGCATAGCCGTCTTGTACCTCTGTTCCGTGCAGTTAAATAGATCTATCACGTCTGCATATCTATTAGTAACTTCATGCAACCTAGGTAAAAGTGAGTGTTTCGTATACTCAGTCCGATTATTGTTACATTTAAAAAGGGTTTTAGAACGAGTGGTTCTCGTGGGAATATGAAATTCAATGAGCTTAGTTAGATCAGGACTGTCTATTCTACCATTTACAATTTTGAACATTAATATTAAGTCTGATATAATTCTTCGATCTGACAGTCTTAGTAAATTTAATTCTTTCATCAAATAATTATAATTTATATTTTCAATGGGAATACCGAGGTTAAAATTAATATGTCTTAAGAATTTGTGTTGAATTTTTTCGATTGAATCTGAATGTATTTTAAATTGAATTATTTGGCGGGTATTTGATAAGCCCCCATAGCTCAGTGGTCAAGAGCAGCTGACCGGCAATCAGAAGGACACGGGTTCAAGTCCCGTTGGCGGCAAGTATCTTTTCTCGGAAGATTTTTCAATGTTGATGAGTGTTTCAGGCTGATAATTATTGCTTATAATAATTGTAATTCTTTTTCATCTTTACGATCAAATAGTTGCCGCTAGATTAGCAACAATATTTGTGGACAACGTCGTTACTAAATCGTCAAAAAGTGGCAACACCTTGAACATAACCATAGATCACAATCATGAAAGCATCATCTGTCATGTCATTTGCTGGACTCGGATTATTATATTAGAATCTATCGGACGTTCGGTCGTTATCTAATCGAAGGTTTTGTTTAAATTTTTGCAATTCTGCGAAAGCTTTTGTACCAATGCCTTGGTGAAATTACCTGCCTGATTCACGGCCGAAAAACTATCTACTGCGGATCCTAAAGGTTAGCCGGCACAACCCTTTCTCTATCCAACTTAATAAAAAATATTTTTACAATATGAAGTTAACACACACAGATATTCTTTATATGAGTTAACTACTCGGACTCATAAGCTTGTTTTCACGACAATGTAACATTATCAGACGTATGAGGCTGACTTATTTTCACAGTGCATCTGTAAGTTCTAGTGTATTATTTCCTAAAAACAGAATGTCAAATCATCAAACATACTCGCAATTTTGTTATTTGCTTACATCAAAACACGTTTACAATAAGTAATCAACACATATTTTACTATTTTATTTATATTTAAAAACAAAATTAAATAAAAAATGCAACATTTACAAATGACATAGTTGCGTAAAACAATGAGAGATTACAGATGTCAAATAATAAATCCGAAGTCTTCATCCGTGGATATACCAAATGAAAATCGTTACCAAAATAAAACATGCTTTTTTTCCATCTCAAATCCTTAAGAAAAAGCAAAATGTATAACAAAACATAAAAAAGTAAAACTAAAAATAAAATAGTCTAAAACCTTATAATGCGTTCTAACTTATCTAAGGCCAATTGGTACACCTAAGTCAGGGAATCCATTATTTGACATCTGGTTTGAGAATTGGTTTATGGATGTGTATTTCAAAGGCGTTTATTTAAATAATCACAAATTATAGAAATATAGTTTACCTGGGTAAACCAATATTTTGTGGAAAGCGCAATGGCGCGGTGGATCAAAAATACGATTATGTCACTTTACATAGATACAGAGGATATAGAGGAAGACAGTGTCAGGTTACTATAATGACCGGTCAGTGGTTGAGTGGGCATGGCGCTTGGGTCCCATCCGGGCGTCGGTGTTCGATTCCTCGACTGGCTACATCCTCCATTACAATGCAAGCAACATTTTCGGCTTTCTGTGATAGTAGTGGGAAATTTTCAAATATTGTTGAATTATTCGTAACCCGGGTATTTTTGTCATTCTTAAAAAAAAAATATATATATATACAGGTTTATATAATTATAACTAATGATGGCGATTCGTTCAACCGTTTTCAATTGTCTAATGTCAAAGTTTCAGTCAAAATGATATTCTTTTTTCCAAATATTTATTGCGCATACGCATCATTATATTTAAAACGAAAAAAAAATTAAACCGCTCACCAAAAAATTTGTGCTTATACAACGTTCTGTTTCATGCAGTTTCAGCTGTGTTTTTGGTCTTGAACGAATTCTATACCGCTTCCACGGTATTGACATGGATCTACTAAAGCCCAGGGAGTATTTTCATCAAGACGGAACCAGAGCCCCAGGAAGAAGGTGAAGGTGAAATGCCGTATGCGGAAATGGATTTTTACCTCCCAGATGTAAAGAAGGAATGTGTACAGTATGTAGAAAGTACTCCAAAAGCCAGTAAGTTGCATTATTTATTATTGCAGTATTGCATGTAAAAATGTTAAATGTAAAATTTTGATGTTTGGAAACTTTGTCCGTTTTGTCTTCCACGTTTGTCCATAAAATCCTCTCTTGCCGTACATTGGAATTTAATTTAATATATTAATTCACGGCAAACTACCAAACTACAGCAAAACTTTAAATTATGTTATTTGGGATGTAAAATAAGTTATATTATTTATTATGCCCAAATAATTTTCATGAAACATGAAAAATAAACATGTTTTCCCTGGCTATACAAAACTTTGTACAGATTGCGCTAAATAGTAAAAGTATAAATCCTTCTTGTAGCATCTATCTTGGTGTGAATATCTGCGGTCCTTCATAGGTATTTCCTAAATAAACCTTAAAGCCTATTAACTGAATTCCCACTTTTGCATGGTTTATCAAGGGTATCTTTATTCGTTTATTTTTTAATTCTTTTTTTTTGTATTCCTCAAAAAAATAACGACAGTATTTTCAAAAGAAGCACACTATTCGTCTGGGCACGTCAATGTACATGCTGTTGTTTGACATTTCTAGGTAGCCCTGAACTGGAGACTGTTAGCTTCGAAGTTGATCCAGGACCCCGAGATGAAGATGGAGAGGGAACTCGTTACATGAGAATTGACATAGAGTTGCCCGACATTAAAAAGGAGTGCCTCCAAAGATTTACCCAGATAACAGGTAAATAAAGGTTCGTGCTTTCTATTTTTTTATATTTAATTAATAGTACGAACGTTAATAGCTTTATTCGTGTTATTTTTCAGACTCATTGACGGATCTTAACCACAGTGGAGAAAAACCGTATTCATGTCCTGGCTGCAGATATTCATGTTCTCATAAGAGTACATTGACGAGACACATGCTGACTCACAGTGGAGAAAAACCTTTTTCGTGTTCCGATTGCAGTTATTCATGTTCTCTGAAGGGAAGTTTAACTAAACACATGCTTATTCACAGTGGAGAAAAACATTTTTCTTGTTCCGACTGCAGTTATTCATGTTATTCTAAGAGTAGTTTGACGAAACACAAACTGACTCACAGTGGAGAAAAACCTTTTTCGTGTTCCGTCTGCAGTTATTCATTTTCTCAGAGGGGAAGTTTGAGGACACACATGCTGATTCACAGTGGAGAAAAACCTTTTTCTTGTTCCGTTTGCAGTTATTCATGTTCTAAAAAGAGTGATTTGACAAGACACATGCTGAAACACAGTGGAGAAAAACCTTATTCGTGTTCCGATTGCAGTTTTTCATGTTCTCAGAGGGGACATTTGAGGTTACACATTTTGACTCACATAGGAGAAAAACCTTTCTCGTGTTCCGATTGCAGTTATTCATGTACTCAAAGGAGTTATTTGACGAGACACATGCTGAAACACAGTGAAGAAAAACCTTTTTAGTATTCCGATTGCAGTTAAACATGTTCTCAGAGGGGACATTTGAGGACACACATTTTGACTCACAGTGGAGAAAAACCTTTTTCTTGTACCAACTGCAGTTATTCTTGTTTTTATAAAAGTAGTTTGACTAGACACAAGCTGACTCACGGTGTAGAAAAACCTTTTTCGTCTTCCGATTGCAGTTATTCATGTTTTGAAAGGGGAACTTTGAGGAAACACATACTGACTTACTGTGAAGAAAAACCCTTTTCATGTTCCGTGTTTTTTTATTATTTTTTTTACATTAACTCAACACAGGAGGCCCTGAGGAAAATAACTTCCCTTAGGGCCTATGTCATCTTTGAAGATGCTGTGTAGAGGGTCTTTTTGAGGAAAGGAAGGAGTGAACACAGGTCTTGAAGAGACCCATGTTGTAGGAGGGGGGAAACACAGAGGCCGGCAAATGGTTCCACAGCCGAACCGTTGAACTCAAGATCGAGTCATGGAAACGACCCGTTCTCATGTGACTAATGTCAACCGTGTACAAATGTTGGGCGCGTATTTGGCGTGTTTCCCGACTATGCACCGGTGCCGAGGGGATCATTGATGATAGTTCCTCGGAGCATCTTCCATTGTAATACCGGTAGAACAAGGACAGCATTCCCACCTGACGCCTGTGCTCTAAAGATTGCAGTCCGTCTGTTAAGATGGGAGAATCTATCAAATGGACCGCCCGTTTCTGCACAGAGTCAAGGGATTTTTTTTAGGGATTTTGGAGCTCCAGACCAGAGGTGGCTGCCAAATTCAACCGTGGGGCGCACTTGCGATTTGTACAGGGATAGCAGTTGTGTACTATTAAAGTATCTGCGGGCCCTGTACAGTACCCCCAGTTTCTGAGAGGCTAACTCAACTCTGGTTTCGATGGAGCTCCCGTACCTGAGCTGGTCACTTAGAGTTACTCCAATGTGTAAGTATTCATCTGATTAGCATCAAGATTAACTTAATAAGACATATTTGGAGTCATTCACATAACAGACTTGCTTGGAACTAGCAAGTATTTATCTTAGAAATGATAGAAAAATACCAATTGTTATACCAGAGTCTCTTCCAGTAATCAATAATAATATCTTTTATGAGTGGTTTTGTTTGCTATATTATTTCTATTACGGGTTCCACATTGATATGTGTGTTCGATTCGGTGAGATTCTTTATTTTTGTGAGCATCTAAAGTCTAGGTCTTCCCGGCGGATGCGTTTGCCCACCTCCTGCGTGGTGGGCCGGATCGATGAGACTGGTTGGGGGAGACCTTTTGATTTCCCCAGCCGGACTCTCTTGACCCATTGCTTTGCAGTGCAGTGGGAGGAATGCATCCATATGTATGTTTCTCCTGAACACATCGAACCTGACTCCTGAACTTCTTCTTCATACTTTTCCTAAAAAGAACCTCCACACAGCATCCCCAAAGATGACACAGGCCCGAGGGAAATTGTCTTCCTCAGGGACTACTGTGTGCAGCTATTGTAAAAAAAACATCAAACAGTATTGATACCCTTGCGTCTGCGTGATTGAATTCTGGAACCCTATTTCCATTGCATGTCCGACGCTAAGCCTTATGCGCCGCGCCACAAATAACATCTATGTTCGTGAAATTTCAAGCAAAGCTACCGTTGTAATTCGGTTTTTAATTCAAGAATCTGCCAAAACATGTTGTTACTTCCGTCAGCAGTTCGCATACGGCCATTTATTCCCTAGGTATAAGTACTAGGACTTACAGGCGGCTATATGCAATATATATTACATACGGCGTATTTGCGTGTCTCGGGTCTCAGTTACTTTGTTACGGTTACTTTGTCTCGGTGACTAGCTGTCACTGGATCACAGTTGATCTGAGGAACTGGCTTTTTTTTAAACCAGTTTCAATTGGATTTATAAAATGGTCACCAATACTCAAACTAGGCGAAGTCGAACTAACAGCCGCATTCAGGGTTCTAGTAGCAAAAACCTGCGGAGCCAGTTTTTAACTGCTAGTCCGCAATAATTTTTCCAATGAAATGGTGATCATGCACAACATCAGGTGGTGTTAAGAGATATTGGTGTTTTTTCAGGTCTGGCTGTTTTTTGTACAATACAATTTCGAGCGTGTCAGCTCCGCAACCAACTGTCTGACCATACTATATGAAAAATGCATTCTGCAGAAAACAGACAGGTCTACCAAAAACATTACAATGTATGTGACTATGCTGTGATATTCAACATTAAGTAGGTTGAAACAGATTTTATAACAAATACCTAATTGTTTTATAATCCAATGGAATTTTTATTTATCACCATGTAAATGATATAGTGATACTTATATAAACAAGGTGTCTGGGGATTAAGTGATTTAACTTCGAAGGTGATTCATTATTGTAGGAGTAAAAAAGATTAAGTAATAACAAGTATTTAGATTAGCAAGTATTTGTTATGGTTTCCTTAAAAAAACAAAAACTTATAATCGTTTGCACATATATACCACCATCCTCCGGCCTGCAAACATATAAAGATCACCACCTTGAAGTTGAAACTGAATATTTTTACAATGCAACTTATCAAGCAATCGATAGTTTTGTTCCCCTACTAAAATATTACACTTCTAAATTCCCTAAATGTTTCGATTCTGAACTAATTAATCTAACATACGATAAAAAAATTGCCCACAAACGTTATAAAATAAATAGAATGCTAGATTAATGCATTCTCTGTTACGCGTTAAGATTGTACCAGGAAATCGAAAGTGTGTTTTTAGAAATACACCAACAATGTTGAAAATTCTACTTTAACAAATATTAATAAATTTTGGAATTACTCTAACTCCTTTCGGAAACATAACTCTAACTTTCCTGGTACAATGTTTTACGGGAAAAAATTAGGTCATGAAAAAAACGATATTGTAAATTTATTTGCAGATTTCTTTAAGAGTGTATACGTTGAAGACAATGACAAGATTTTATCTGATAAACCCCAATTTACCGAAAGCTCACTCATCTTGCAATCCATCTTTTATCAAACAGCTGGATATCAGGTCGAATTTGGGGCCAAATATGATTCCCTCAGTATTACTTAAAAACTGTGTTCATGTTCTAGCTCTTCCTATTACTATAATTTTCAATTTATCTTTATCTACAGGTGGACTTTGGAAAAGTAGCTTTATATTTGTTTCCTGAAATTTGGAAAAGTAGCTTTATAACACCAATTTTTAAAAAAAGAAGATAAAAGTCAAATAAAAAAATGTAGATCAATATGTATTATGTCATCACTACCTAAACTTTCTAAAAGATTATATTAAGTAAAATCATGCATCAAATTAAACTACATAAACTACGTCACATCTATCTTATTGCTTTACGAAAATTTTATTTCTAATGCACTTTCCAAGGGTCATCAAGTTGACACTATTTATACTGATTTGAGCAAAGCCTTTGGTACTGTTTCTCATCGCATTTTAATGGAAAAATTAGAACACTTGGGAATAAGCGGCAACTTTCTCGAATGTCTTGCTTAGAAGCTACTTAGCATATGGAAATTTATCCGTAAAAATTAACTCCACAACCTCATTCACTTTTTTTGCCTTAACTCTTCAATTCCCAGTGTCACCTGTAGGTGACACAAGTTAAGTATTTTTTTCTACCACATGGAAATTTTATTTTTAAATCCTACTACTACCAGAGTAAAGGCAAGTAGTTACTTTATTTGTTATTTTTTCTGGCAACACTAGCCACACGCTACTTATCAAATTCATTATCGTGTTTCACGCTAAATTGGAGCAGTTTGTGTGATCTCTTGCGACATAAAGTGAAATAAAAATGCCCAAGTCTAGAATAAATAAGCTAAAGTACAAATGTATTTTATGACAAAAATAATTTATAGAATGTTCGTTACAACGTTGGAAATATGCCGTGTCAACTGTGGGTGACTGCTGGGCATTGTAACTATTCAATTGAAATAATGTTCGAAATTCATTCTAAGCAATAAATAACTAAACCGTTGTTTACATTTTGGCCTTATCGCTACGTTGTGATGGTGTTTTAGAATTTGTTTACGTATCCATTGGAAGAACGGCGCGTTTTATAACTTTTGCCTCGGCTCGCTCGTGATATTTTCGATCGATTTTGAATTTTTTCCGCCGATATTGAAAAAATCATGTCTCCGAATTTCAATATGGAGACATGCAAACTGATTATAGTTCTGTAAAGCCAATGAATTGACCTATCTTTTGTTGATAATTACATATTCGTAGAAAAAAATATTGTAAAATCGTAAACTTTAAAAATGTGCGAATCCTGCGTGTTAGTTCCTTTGAAATTGCCCTAAATGTTACTTTTTCAAATCAACATTAGATATTTTAGATTTCTACACGTTGTCTATAGCCTACTTGATAACCACAGAAGCAAACATATTTTTAAACTATTGTAACATTAAATAACTTGGTGTGCAGGAAAGTGTCAAATAATAGTCTGTAATCTGTATATCACGGTTTATTGATGATTTCAACACAATTTGACGTAACTAGCTGTTCCGTTCTGTTTTACTCTCCCTCCATAAAACGGAACTCCGCTTGCCGTCGCAACCGCAAACCCCTCCTCTTCTTCTATTTCTGCTAGGCTGCTAATTCCGTCCCATTGCTGGTCACATACATATAAATGGGTGTTACACTCGTCCATCCTGATTAGTAGTCGTGTCCTCACGGCTCTATCTCTGTGCCATAATAATTCTAGAAGCATACAAACATAATACCATTTTCCACTAATGTGACATTACTCGCCACCAATGTGACATACTATCGCCACCAATGTGACATAATAATATCAAATAGTATTGCTCGACACCTGAGTTAAGGTGACATACAATCGCCACCAACGTGACATAATAAAATAGTATTGCTCGACACCTGAGTTAAGGTGACATACAATCGCCACCAACGTGACATAATATAGTATTGCTTGACACCCGAGTTAAGGTGACATACAATCGCCACCAACGTGACATAATATAATAAAATAGTATTGCTCGACACCTGAGTTAAGGTGACATACAATCGCCACCAATGTGACATACAGTCGCCACCAATGTGACATACAGTCGCCACCAACGTGACATAATATAATAAAATAGTATTGCTCGACACCTGAGTTAAGGTGACATACAATCGCCACCAATGTGATATACAATCGCCACCAACGTGACATAATATGATAAAATAGTATTGCTCGACACCTGAGTAAAGGTGACATACAATCGCCACCAATGTGACATACAGTCGCCACCAACGTGACATAATAAAATAGTATTGCTCGACACCTGAGTAAAGGTGACATACAATCGCCACCAATGTGACATACAATCGCCACCAACGTGACATAATAAAATAGTATTGCTCGACACCAGAGTTAAGGTGACATACAATCGCCACCAACGTGACATAATATAATAAAATAGTATTGCTCGACACCTGAGTTAAGGTGACATACAATCGCCACCAATGTGACATACAATCGCCACCAACGTGACATAATATGATAAAATAGTATTGCTCGACACCTGAGTAAAGGTGACATACAATCGCCACCAATGTGACATACAGTCGCCACCAACGTGACATAATAAAATAGTATTGCTCGACACCTGAGTAAAGGTGACATACAATCGCCACCAATGTGACATACAATCGCCACCAACGTGACATAATATAATAAAATAGTATTTCTCCACACCTGAGTTAAGGTGACATACAATCGCCACCAATGTGACATACAATCGCCACCAACGTGACATAATATGATAAAATAGTATTGCTCGACACCTGAGTAAAGGTGACATACAATCGCCACCAATGTGACATACAGTCGCCACCAACGTGACATAATAAAATAGTATTGCTCGACACCTAAGTAAAGGTGACATACAATCGCCACCAATGTGACATACAATCGCCACCAACGTGACATAATAAAATAGTATTGCTCGACACCAGAGTTAAGGTGACATACAATCGCCACCAACGTGACATAATATAATAAAATAGTATTGCTCGACACCTGAGTTAAGGTGACATACAATCGCCACCAATGTGACATACAATCGCCACCAACGTGACATAATATGATAAAATAGTATTGCTCGACACCTGAGTAAAGGTGACATACAATCGCCACCAATGTGACATACAGTCGCCACCAACGTGACATAATAAAATAGTATTGCTCGACACCTGAGTAAAGGTGACATACAATCGCCACCAATGTGACATACAATCTCCACCAACGTGACATAATATAATAAAATAGTATTTCTCGACACCTGAGTTAAGGTGACATACAATCGCCACCAATGTGACATACAATCGCCACCAACGTGACATAATATGATAAAATAGTATTGCTCGACACCTGAGTAAAGGTGACATACAATCGCCACCAATGTGACATACAGTCGCCACCAACGTGACATAATAAAATAGTATTGCTCGACACCTAAGTTAAAGTGACATACAATCGCCACCAACGTGACATAATAAAATAGTATTGCTCGACACCTGAGTTAAGGTGACATACAATCGCCACCAATGTGACATACAGTCGCCACCAACGTGACATAATATAATAAAATAGTATTTCTCGACACCTGAGTTAAGGTGACATACAATCGCCACCAATGTGACATACAATCGCCACCAACGTGACATATCTTTATCTTGTATCCATCGGTCACTTTATAAGGATAACCATACAGAAAATTGACTCTTTTAATGAAGTCTCCCAATTTTGTTGAACTGGCTTTCCTTCCTTTTTTCTATGCGTCAACATCGTCATTTTGACGCTACAATCCAGGTTGGGATTTGGCTTCTCCCACAAATATCCTCCACCGGCTGTGGTCCCTCGCCACTCACTTCTGGGTCACTTTCACTGGGGCAACCCCTTGGTCATATATTTTGGCGTCCTACCATCTCGCATCCTTTCCTTTCAGATCATTGCAGTCTTTGAGACCTGCTGGCCTACGAAACCCGGATTGTCTCTTACTCACGCGTGCTTGTCATTTACGTACTTAGTTTCGATGTTTTTATTTTTGGTCTCAATTGTTCAGCTTCGGGTTTTGAGGTGGGCTACGCTAGATTATCACCCGTTTGATCTGCTGGTAATTACTATATGATTGACATATTATCTCACATTATCTCTGATGTATTTTAGTTTATGCAGCCCATTAAATTTACTTTACGTGTGTTGGTCTCACCACCATATTAAGAATCACCGTAGATAGCGTATCTCATCCTGACTCGATTTCGATGTTCTCCGATAACCCGCTTTATACATTTATGACTGTATTAGATTTAGTCAGACTAGTTTTAAGGGATTCATCTTCCTCTCCTACCTTGTCCGTTCAACTGACATTGGCTATCATATTGGCTATGTGGACTTTACTGCGGTCCGGAACAGCTCTACATTGGACTGTCCAAACCACGGTCTCAAGTTTTTCAGCCATGATGTTCTTCTTCTTCCAGGGCCCCGTCTTCCGGCAATCTTTTCCCTGCATTATGAGATGCAAGATCTCGTATTTCTCTGTCTCATCACATCTCCTATATAATGAAGTTTCGGATTTTTATTGTTTTAATAACTTATTTTTCTTTATTCATCCGAACCATAATAACTTCATTCGTGACTCAGTCCATCCAACTTATTTTGAATATTCTTCTGTAGATCTACATCTCGAATGCCTCAAGTCTCCTTATTTTAGGAATTACACATTTTTATTTTTAGTTAGTGCAGTTTGAAGTCTATGGACAAGTAGTAGAGTCATATTATATTCATATACCCTTGTGAAATTAGTGTGATCAATGTTGGATCTTTTGGCATCTGAAGCCACATCAATATTCACCTGATATCTTCACCACATTATCAATAGCCTGCCGTAGAGTAAACAGGAGAAGACTTCGTATGTGATTTTGTGAATTGTTATTCCTCTATGGTTCTCGCACTTGGTCTTGCCTCCCCTTTTATGAATGGTCACAATAATTTCTATTTTCAATTCCTCGGGCAGTATTTGATTTTGCCAGTTTTCGTTAAATAGTCTGTGAATATGCACTTCTAGCGTTGGACCACCGGTTTCGATCAGTTCATTTGTTATCACTTCTGTTCCTGGTGCTTTATTACGAGTATTTTTCAGTCATCTCCGGTGCCTGCTTTACTCCAAGCACAGTGGACTTCTCCGCGAACTCCTCAGCGGGAGTGGTGAACCATTTCCTCCTATTTATGGTGTTCATTATTGGTATGGTTTGAAATGTTCAGAAATCATTCTCCCATCTTTCCAAAATATCCCTTTTTACTATCAGCAAATTCCTTTCACCATCTCTACAAGCACCCAGTCGGGATTAATCAGATTTTGTTAGGTCCCGGAAGATCTTATAAAATTTCTCAATTCATCGAGATGTCTTTAGCATCGCTTTTACCTTTGGTAATTCGCCAAACATCATTGCTCCGTACATCAACGACTTTTGACTCTGTTTTTTTTTTCTGAAAAAGAGTCTGATTTCATTGCTTTTCCTCGTCTAATGTGACTTGTGCTGCAGGTTTTCAATTTTTCTTCCTCATAATGCTCATAGCTCTAATTTGAGTATTGTCATTTTTTTTATTATGTGTTCATGATGTTCTCCTAGAATTTCGTCGGCACTTGCAATACACACTGTTTTGTATTTTTCTAATCCAAATTTCCCTCATCGGTAAGTGTTTTATAATTTAATTTATAATTTAATAACGCTTCAAGATCAAGAGCATTTCTCCAACGGCTGCTGTCTGAGGCGGCAATCCCGAGCCAAGTGGTCTCGTTTTTTTTTTCAGATGAACAGCTTGAAACATCACTGAGACCATCCAAGACCGTGAGAAATTTGTCGAAGAACCCATTCAGATACCGCAATGAGAAATAAGCTGATTCTCCGAATTGATATCCTCAGGTGTTGGCTATGTAGGCGTCTCTGTGTATCTAAAGTCTCTCAATTGTGTGTCTGAATGCCCATGGGAAGCCAGCAACATTTCCTCGGATGTCAACACACTCAGTCAGCATTAACTTGGCACTGTAAATGATGATTTGGTCATTATGATATTTCTTCCGATCATTTTGAAGGTAATTCTTAATTTTAAATCGTCCAGATTATTTACTTTTCTCGAAATCCAAAGGCACTTCAGTTTGTACGAATTATTTTGTAAGGTACACTTTGAAAATGGACAGATACCTTACCACCGCTTTGTTTATTCTCATGTCTGGCAGCACTCGACTCGATAAATGTTTGGCAAGATGGCCGCCGCGCCAGCGAACAGCTGTCCGGCGAGCGTCTGTATTTTTGTTGCTTTCCACGTTAGGTATTTCGGGTGAAATTTACGGTATCTCTTTACGGTGCAAAACGTCACTCAATCACTGATTTTACTCAATATTTCTCCGAGGCACCGTTTTTGTTTAAAACTAACACCATTTAAAGCCTGTTGCGCGAGTATTCGTCATTTTAGCATTCCCGTACGCGAAAACTGAGATAAATTTGCGATAACGGAGTTGTACCAACTATGTCCATTGCCATCATAGTCCAGAAGTTCACGGGAGAATACACCCACTCGACACGTGGTCGTAACATTTACAGAATTGAATCGAACCACTTTATTCATTTTTGTTTTGTCAACATAACGGCGGACCAAGACGCGATGTTAAAATCATTGTTTCCGCGGCACATTGATTCCATCCCACTTCTGATATGTAACATTAAATAACTTGGTGTGCAGGAAAGTGTCAAATAATAGTCTGTAATCTGTATATCACGGTTTATTGATGATTTCAACACAATTTGACGTAACTAGCTGTTCCGTTCTGTTTTACTCTCCCTCCATAAAACGGAACTCCGCTTGCCGTCGCAACCGCAAACCCCTCCTCTTCTTCTATTTCTGCTAGGCTGCTAATTCCGTCCCATTGCTGGTCACATACATATAAATGGGTGTTACACTATCAATTTTTAAGTGCAATCAGTTGATGGAATATTTTGCTCGAATTTTTTTTTTAGATTTTTGAGATCGCGGAGTGTCAAAATGAAATCCACTTTTTAGTATATTTAAATACATTTAACACAAAGTAACTGTATGAAATTAGAAGGATACGTTCATTGTCTACAATTATCAATAAGAATTAATGTGATTTTTGCATTATTTAACTAAAATAATCGTTTTACAAATACACCCTAAATTACAATATCGAAATCAGACTGCAGCTTTATAAACATTTGTGATCTAACATTGGATATTCATCAACATGTTTTTATATAATGTAGTAAATTAAGATACAAGGTTTTTAGTAAAAAATAAATCATAAGAATACGTATAACTAACCATTTAGAATACTTGCATGAATGTTTGAGTTTCGCAATTTCCATTCTGACAAAATATGCCATCTGACAGCTGGCTTTGGTTGTGATTTACTGGATTAAAAATTTTCAAAACTAATTGGAATTTACATGTATATCTTTGTTATGAATCTTTCTAATTGATAAACTATAGTTCAAATGCACACGTCAAGTAATTAGGTCGATAATTGTAAAAATTAACACAAAGGTCGGGTGAAATTTTATTTACGTAAGACATGTAAAAAGGCACTAATTTTTAATTTGAACGAATTGAAAACAGGTTAAATAGATTGATAATTGAATTGCGAGAACTGTCGTACGTAAAGACGTAATAAAAATCCATTAAAACAATCACTTTAACATAATTCTAAGTCAACACACGGCTGTCATTTTAACCTAGAAATGTTTGTTAACAACGCAAAATATAATGCTTATGCATATCTTTATAGTAAACCGTATACGCAAAATAATAGAGTCATCTATGTAAAATCCTATAAAGGATTTTGTCAACTACATGATTATGAAAATTACAGATCGCGTGAGTTTTCGAAAATATTTAAAAATATTTTTTAGTGCACCTCCGGAGAATCTTCCGAAATTCGGAAACTTGGCAAAATTATATTTTGTAAGTGGTTCCGAAATTCGGAAAAAAGCGTTCCAGTGGGTATTACAGGTTGACGTTAGATGAGATTGTGGGGCATTGCAGGCCGGGGTGGATCCAGGCGATATTATTTTATTTCCTCCTGATGGATGTTGTGGTGATGGACGAAGATAGCGTAGATGAAAAAGAGGCTTATATTCTTCATCTTCCCAGTCGCATGTTTTGATCTCTAGTAGAACTCCAAAATAGACCTTCCATCTCTGGAGTAAATAGTGTACATGACTTGAAGAAGGAGATGAAATCGACGCCCTGCCCCGAAGAGAAAAAAAGAAAAGACAATTATATAAAAAATAAAAAAAATGGTACAACAGTCTTAGTAATACTTTTATTTCTTGTGGTAAGGGAGACCGCGATGAAGAAGTATTTTCTAACTTCAAATAATTGCGAGAGCAGAATGCTGAGGGTACAGGTACTATTCGGGAAAACCGTTTGGAGAACTGCAATTTGCCACACTCAAATGACATGAAGAAAGTGTCGTGTCATAAAGTTTATGAGAAAATCATTGCAGCTAAATGGCATGAAAATAGTATTGTCACTATTGCATCTAACAGCCATTGATTGAATCCTATCTCGAAAGTAGAACGAATTAGATATATGGATAAAAAACTGGCAAAAATTCAAGTAGATTCTCAGCAATTATCAAGATGTACAATAAGTACATGGGTGGGTTAGACCGTTCTGACGAAAGCGTTCACTCCAGGGGGGTTACTCTTCGCGGCAAATAGTAATGGTTCCCTCCGTTTGCTTTGGTTTGGATGCAGCTTGCCAAAATGCATGTCTGCTAAAAAAAAACAGTCGGAAAACAACTGGAACTAATGCGATTTCCGGCGAAATGTCAACCACTTGCAAGCATAAATACGGAAAGTCTCCGATCCTCAAATCCGATTGTGGCCTACCTCTGCAGATAAGAGTGCTTACCGAGGTAGTAGTGCAGGAAGTGTTGACGATCACTTTCAAATCGACTACTCTCAACGAATATGTGGATATTGTTACCAAAGCACCAGAAAACTGTGTGGCAAGTGCAATTTCATTTTGCATCTAAAGTATTGGTACAGCTTTCACAATAAATAAGTGCTCTGTTTATTTATATAAATAATATAATTATAAACTTTACATAAATAAATATTATTTTAAAACTGTTATTTTATTCCTACAGTAAGAAAAAGTAAAATGCTGTTTCCTCTTCAGAGTCTTCAAGCACAATGCACAGTGTCACCTGTAGATGTCATTATTGTGTAATCTCAGATTTGCTGTCAACTATCCCTAAAATAAATAAAATAAAAAAACAATGTTCGTTGGAATTCTTCGCAAGTGTAACGTCTTCTCCATATTGAGTGTGATGCATTCGTTATCTCAATAAGAACATGAATGATTTTAGTTTGGCTTGGGCCTTTTCGATCATAGCTAGATGTTCGCTATGCTTTAACATAAGATCTGCCTTTTTTGTAAGTAGTTTTTGGGGTATTATGCCGTGTTACGCTACCTCCTTCTTTAGCCAACGTTTCGGACAGCGTTGCAGTGTCCATCATCAGGGCAGATGTGTAATAGTTAGGGGTGATGTTTGTACTTATCTACTTAGGAGCGATACCGTGTCGCCAGCTCCACTCCTCTACGAGCTGGCGCTACAATATATTTACTTCAACATGTTTTTTTGCGTTTAGCCTTGATGTAACCGTCAATTACCTACCGGATACCAAGAACTATTGAGCTTAGCTCCGTCGTCTCTATTAATATTTATAGGATTTTTGTGAATTTCAATTGCCTACGTAATCAGGCGTGCTCTATGAGTTTTGGGTCTTCTCAGGACCTCAGGGACAAATCCAAAGTAATGGCCGGTTTCGATTAAGTGCTCGGCGATTGCCGATTTGTCAGGGTGGCCAAGTTTACAGGCACGAAAGTGTTCTGAAATCCTTTTGGAGATCGTCCGCTCTGTTTGGCCTACATAAACCTTGTCACATCCAGAACAGCTGAGTTTGTACACTCCATCTGTTTCCAGAGGAAACGGATGGAGTGTACAAAAAGTCTCGTATTTTTGTCGTGGTTCCAAAGACAGTCTTGATGCTTGCTTTTTTCAATAGCCTGGCAATTCTGTCTGTCACATTGTGAACGTAAGGCAGGAAAGCGCAGCCCTTCGACTCTTGTTCAATTCTGTCTTCGTTTGGTGCAGATTTGGCTCTTATGATTTGCCTTGTCTGCCTTGCTGGGTAACCGTTACGCTCCAGTGCATCGGTCAGTTTTGTAAGTTCTGCTCCGAGTTTTGTTTCTTCACATATTCTGGTCGCTCGGGTCACCAATGTATGAATAAGTCTTCTCTTCTGTGCTGGGTGGTGATGGGAATCAGCATGTAGATACCGATTTGTATGAGTTGGTTATCTATACACTGTGTGCCCTAGACCACTGATTCCCATCACCACCTACCTTAAACCAACCTTCGACGTTAATGTCTCTACCCTACAATTTTAAATTTGTAAAGTACGACAAAACATTGGTAGACAAACGATGGTTGAATCAATATCCTCTCGATTTTTTTAAGATGCCACATAATGCCTCTTCACGCGTTGTTCACAAAAGTTAGCAGCGATGTAGGTACGATGTTTGAGGATCATAAGAAGATAGTGATCATATTATATATTTACAAGTCAAGGAAAAGTTTGACAATTATTTTGCACCACATAAAAACTAAACAATGTTAAGGAATTCGTTTTTTACACGAAAACAAAATAAATCTGAAGACATCTACAATTTTCTGCTGGACCTAGAAAACAAAAGTTTGGAATGTGAATTTGGAGAACTAAGAGAATCTCTGGTAAGAGATATGTTTATTGCAAACATGAGTATAAATTTGAACCACATTCGTCAATGCCTACTACAAGATTCTGCATTGTCATTGCAAAAAACGATAGAAATCGCAAAAACCATATTAATGTCACAAAACAACGCTGAAAAAATAAATCAACAAATACACACAGAAAACATTCTTCAAATAAATCACAAAAGTACATCAAGACAGTCAAGATCTCCGTCACCATCATCACACCGTCATTTTCACTCAACGTCAAGTCAGTATGGATTTTCCAATCGTCATGGATCACCGTCACCATCGTCAAGGTCAAGTGGTCACAACAATCCATGTGGAAGATGTGGACAACATCACCGCTTCAGATGCCCAGCTATAAACATTAAATGCATGTCATGCAATTCTTTTGGTCATTTCGCAAAATTCTGCTTTAAAAATAATTGTAACAAGAAAATCAGAAATTTAAAGTCAGTAGATTTAATACCCAATGATGATAGTGCTAATTGCCCTGAAGGACATTTTATTGCAACAATAAGAAATAGTAAATTTTCAAGTCAAGCATTGCACTTAGATATAATTATTAATAACATAATATTAGACTGTATTTTGGATACAGGAGCAGACATAAACGTAATTTCAATTTCAGACTTTAAAAAGTTAAATTTATCCAATACTATTTTACAAAAAGTTTCTACCAAAGTGTCAGGTTTTGGTGCAAATAAAATACCCATTATTGGTCATTGTGATCTTATGTGTGAAATACATGGAAATATAAATAATATAATATTTTTCGTAACAAGTTTACATTGTCAATCTGTCTTAGGCCTTCCCACTATTGAAAAACTTGGGATTGTAAAAAGAGTATTTAATGTCCAATGTAATCGTAACACCATATTAACTGAATATAATGACATATTTCAGGGTCTCGGATGTCTACCACCTGTCGTTCATCTCAAGCTTCGCCATGATGCTGTACCGTGCGTCGATCCTCCGAGAAAAGTCCCATTTGCCTTACAAAACAGTCTTCGTGAAGAATTAGATCGCATGGACAAGATGAAGGTCATTGAAAAGGTTACTAAACCTACTTCTTGGGTAAATTCTGTCGTCATAACTGTCAGAGTCAGGTAAATTGAGAATTTGTCTTCATCTACCACCTGTCGTTCATCTCAAGCTTCGCCATGATGCTGTACCGTGCGTCGATCCTCCGAGAAAAGTCCCATTTGCCTTACAAAACAGTCTTCGTGAAGAATTAGATCGCATGGACAAGATGAAGGTCATTGAAAAGGTTACTAAACCTACTTCTTGGGTAAATTCTGTCGTCATAACTGTCAGAGTCAGGTAAATTGAGAATTTGTCTTCATCCTAGAAAATTAAATAACTGCATAACGAGAGAATATTTTCCTTTAAAATATAGATGAAATTAGGTCAAAACTTATTTAGATGCTTATTCTGGATTCTGGTCACTAAAATTGGACGAAGAAAGCAGTGATTTATGCACTTTTCAAACTCCATTTGGAAGGTACAGGTATTTAAGATTACCATTTGGAATAAATGCAGCAACAGAATTTTTTTATAGGATTATGGTAGATTTGTTTGGAGATCTGGAAGGTATTTTGATTTTTGTCGATGATTTTCTGATTTATGGAGAAACTGAAGACATTCATAACATTAGATCAAGAAAAGTCTTGGAAAGGGCTAGAGAAGTCAATTTAAAATTAAATAAGTCAAAATGTAAATTTTTAGTCAAGGAAGTATGTTTCCTAGGTTATATTTTTAGCAAGGAAGGTGTAAAAGTCGACAAAGAGAAAGTCAAAGCTATATTAGAATTACCGTCTCCAAAAAATGTCAAAGATTTACAAAGATTTTTGGGAATGGTAAATTATTTAGGTCCGTTTATTGAAAACTTATCTGATAAATCCCAAATTTTGAGAAATTTATTAAAAAATAATGTAGGTAGGATGGTCATGGGACCAGAATTGTAAAAAATCTTTTAAAATTTTGAAGAAAACTATTTCAAATGCAACAGTTTTAATTCATTATGATCCAAAAATACCTTGTATATTATATTAACCTTGTCAGTCGATGCTTTAAAATCAGCTGTAGGTTCAGTCATTATGCAAAATAACCGTCCAATTGCATATAGTTCAAAAACAATGACACAGTCGCAGGAAAATTATGCTCAAATTGAAAAAGAATTATTTGCCATACAATTTGGTTGTAATAAGTTTCATCGGTATGTTTATGGTAACAAAGTGACAGTACAGACTGATCATAAACCTCTTGTCTATTTATTTAAAAAAAAACCTTTACATGATGTACCAGCTGGATTGCAACGTATGATGTTAGCTCTTCAATTTGACAATTTAAATGTGGTTCATGTCCCAGGTAAAGAAATGTATATATCGGATACTTTATCTAGAGCTGCCTTGAAAGATCATTATATACCTGATTATGAGTCTGATCTACATTGTCATGTAAATTCAATGTATATAAACTTAGCTATTAGTGAAGAATATCGTAAAAAATTGAGTAATGCTACTGATTTGGATGAAATTATGCAAATATTAAAAAAATATTATTTCGAAGGTTGGCCAAATAGTAAAGATAAAGTCCATTGCACTTTAAAGTGTTATTTTAATATTCAAGACGAGATTCATGTTATTAATTAGTTAATATTTAAGGGTAATAAATTATTAGTACCTACCTCAGTCTATCAGAAAAGAAATGTTGAATAAAATTCATGAAGGACATCAAGGAATAAACAAATGTCTAAGATTAGCAAGAGATTCTTTATTTTGGCCTAGTATTTCTGTAGATATAAAAATTTAATTGAGCAATGTGAAATATGTAATAAATTTAAAGTTTCGAATCAGAAGGAATCACTGATAACTTATGAAATAAATAAGTTTCCATGGCAACAAGTAGGTATTGATTTAATGTATTTTGATAATCAAACATACCTTTTTGTAACAGATTATTATTCAAAGTATATAGAAACTGCTTTTCTCAATAATAATTCCACTGCAAAAAATGTAATAATTCACTTTAAGTCTGTTTTTGCACGTCATGGAATACCAATGTCTTTAGTGACTGATGTGACAGTGCCCAATATCTATCAAAATCTGAACGTCATCCACAGAAAATTTATCAAAAATTTTTTTCTACAGGTATTGTATTTTTTTTTTGTTTTTACATTAGCTCCACATAGGAAGACCTGAGGAAAATAATTCCCTCGGGGCCTACGTCATATTTGGGGAGGCTCTGTGGGGATCTTTATTGAAAGCAAGGAAAAGGGTGTGAGGGGTGGGTAGAGGAGTGTAAGAGTCTGGGTGTCAATGTGTCTAGGAGTGACAGACGTATGAATCCATCCCTCCAACTGCGGTGCAAGGCGATGGGTCGAGAGAGACCAGCTGGAGAGGTCTCCCTCAACCAATCTCTCTCGATCCGGCCAGCCATATAGTAGGCGGACAAACTTATCGGCCGCCAAGACCTAGACTCCGTAGTCCAGTGGGTAAGACTCTTGACTCACAATCCGGAGGTCGCGGGTTCGAACCCGGCATGCGCAAATAAATTTTATTTGATTAATTTGTGTTATTTCACAATTAATTCATTTAAAAAAATATATAGTATATTTGCGGCATGTTCCAAAGTGGAAGATACTATCAGTATCGCTCTGGTGTAAGACCACCATTCAGAATTGAAACGTTGCTTGAAAATGGCTTTAGCCGTGTTTAGTGACCAGATCTGAATAGCCAGGTACTTCCCAACCTTCTTCTTCCCCACCTCCTTCCCCTCCCCACTACCTTCAGCCTCACAACATACCCCAATTAGGGATGCCATAGTTTTACTGGCTCCAGACGGGAGCAGTTGAGATTCTTGTGCGGTATTCACTGTAAAAAAAAAAAAAAAAGACTAACCTCACCCCATGAAGCCGGGCACCCCTACTAAGTCACCAAACGTTGTGAACCACTTAGGGTACACTATGGTTATCCAATAAATGGTTCTCGGGACGGCGGTACCCGCCTATATAATCATATCTGCCTCCCAAATTGTGACTGTTCTGGAGAAATGCCCTTGCTCTTATACTGGAAGAAATATTTTTTCTTTTTTTATTAGACCTGCTTTCTTTCCTAGTGTGAACGTATTTTCTCATCCTTTTCCGGCGTCTGCCATTGGTACTTGCGTCTCATCAGTATTCTAGAAAAATGAAACATTTCTGTAAAAATGATCAAACTTGATAGGGTTCTCTCTGATTATATTAAATAAAAACTCTAATAACGGAATAACTCACATCATTATCAGAGAAAAACATAGTATTGTGCTGTCTAAATTAAACAAATATTATATAATTTACCTTACAGATATTGACATCGGACAAGGCAGCGCTCGCACCGACAAGGTCTTTAATAATATCAGGTATAACAGTAATCTGTAAACAAAGGTCACATTCCATAATTATCATCAAATTGTATTTAGTAGATGACAATACTTGTAACTAAATAAGGTCATTATAGAGTGTGCTTTCAACATTAAACAAAAAAAATATATATAATTAACTCAAAGTCAGCGGAGAAGGCAGCGCTTGCACTGACATGCTGATTTCTATTGTCAGATATAAGAGTTCTCTGTAAACAAAAATCACATTACATAATCAGTCATCATCATAACTATTGGTTCTACAACCCCTGATGGGTATTGGCCTCCTCAAGAGTCTTCTTCCACTCATCTCGGTTTTGTGCCAGATCTCTCTAGTTTAGAGGCTCAAAGATAGTTGTCTTTGAGGACTTTGTCACTACATCTTAATCGTGGCCTTCCCAGGTTCCTTCACCCTATCGGTCTTGTGTTCAGCAGGGGCTTTGGTGCTTGATGCTCGGTCATTCTCTCTACCTACATGACCCAGCCACCGTCCTCCCAGTTTTATAAATTTTGTGACGTTTAGCTCCTTAAAGAGAGTATAGAGTTCATTGTTGTAACGTCTGCGCCAAAATCTATTTTCTAGGACTGGTCCGAATATCCGCCTTAAAATTTTCCTTTCGAAAACGTCCAGTGCTCGCACATAACTCTAATTTATTTATTTATTTATTTTATTTTATTTGTGTACAAAAAATTTACAACATTACAGATATTTTATCTAATTAATTCTAATAGTACCATTTTCACAGTGAGAATGTAGCGCCAAAAACCGTACAAACTCATTGAATTTTTCGAAGAATATGTCGAAATTTTTATCTAATATATTTAAATAGCGTATCGCTCTTCCCATGGGCGAATTCGGGTACAGATTTGTACGACTCGATCGGCAATATAATATGTTATGGCGACGTGCCCGAGAGTGAGACTCTGGTACAAATAAATTGAATCTCACCGTTAGAGACGAGGCCATTGATTAATTGAAAGAAATATTTTAGCAACGCAAAACATCTACGAGTTTCTAGAGAATGGTAGTTAGTCATACCTAGAATAAATCTCGATGGATACAAATATGGATATGTTCCATAGAGGCGTAAAAATAAAAAATAAAAACGTAGGAATTTTTTATGAACTCTTTCAATGTTCAAAATATAGGATGCTTCAAATGGGGCCCAGATAATACAATTCGACTCCAGTACACTTAGCACCAGTGAGTTGTAAAGTAGCCTAATTGTTATGGGGTTTTGAAATGAGCATGAATTGCGAATGACAAAGCCCAGCAGTTTATATGCTCTGATGCATAAGTCATTTGTGTGCTTTTTTTTTTTTTTTTTACAGTTAATACCGCACAAGAATCTCAACTGCTCCCGTCTGGAGCCAGTGAGACTATGGCATCCCCAATTGGGGTATGTTGTGAGGCTGAAGGTAGTGGGGAGAGGAAGGAGGTGGGGAAGAGGAAGGTTGGGAAGTACCTGGCTATTCAGATCTGGTCACCAAACACGGCTAAAGCCATTTTCAAGCAACGTTTCAATTCTGAATGGTGGTCTTACACCAGGGCGATACTAATAGTATCTTCCACTCTGGAACATACCGCAAATATACTATATATTATTTTTAAATGAATTAATTGTGAAATAACACAAATTAATCAAATAAAATTTATTTGCGCATGCCGGGTTCGAACCCGCGACCTTCGGATTGTGAGTCAAGAGTCTTACCCACTGGACTACGGAGGTCGTCAAGTGCTGGTGGAATGTCATTTTGCTGTCAAAAGTAACCCCTAGATCTTTTATTTGACTAAAGCGATGAAAAATGTTACCGTTAATTGAATATTCAAATATGATCGTCTGTTTTGCCCTTTTGAAAGAGACTACATTGCATTTAGGTGCACTGAAGTTCAGACAGTTAATTTTTGCCCAGTTTGCGACAGAGTTCACATCGATTTGTAGGAGGACACAGTCAGCGAAATTTTTTATTATGCGGTAGAGTTTTAGGTCATCAGCAAACAATAAATAAGAGGAATGAGTGATGATTGAGCCAATATCGTTGATGAACAACAAAAATAATAGCGGTCCAAGAATTGATCCTTGCGGCACTCCAGAAAAAAACAGGAATTCAGCAGAACGAGAACCCTTATAAAAAAACGTATTGTTTGCGATTAGTGAAGAATAAAGCAAAAAGTAATAAAAGTTATTTGGAAAATCCAAACGTAGCTATTTTTTTAATACGACATCGATATCGACCTTGTCAAAGGCCTTTTCAAGGTCAAAGTATGTAACATCTACTTGTTTCCTTGGTCGAGAGTTCTTGATAGTAAGTCGGAAATTCATAGTAGGTTTGATGATACTGACATCTGGGGTCTAAACCCATGTTGACGATCGTCAAGAAGAGGTTTGACATGGCTGTACAAATGCCGATGAAGGATTTTTTCGAATATTTTCGCTACAGAGCAAAGAATTGCAACCGGCCGGCAGTTACGGATATCGCATTTATCACCCTTTTTATGTATCGGGGTTATTTTGGTAAGTTTCCATATGTCCGGAAAAGATCCAGATTTTAAGCAAGTGATAAAAAAATGATACAATGGTAAAATAAAAAAGTCAGAACAACCTTTAAGAATGAACGTTGGTATATTATTAGAACCAATTGAGTTGGGCTTACTCAGTGCAGATATTGCCGTCTTAACATCCTCCTCTGTGATTTTGACTAAGTCGAACGGCTGACCTATTTGCTCGATGTTGAGGATGGTGTTAGCGTCGAGAGTTGGTTGTTTAGTATTATTATCATCATAGGTACGTATTTAATTCATTGCCATCAAATGTCATAGATTTAAATGCGTTATTTGATTTTTTAAGCGCCTTTACATAAGTCCAGAACTGAATCTGAAGCTAATGATAGTTCGACGGAGTTTAAATAATTTTTTGTGAGTCTCTTATTTAACGTTTAACTAAATTACGGTAATGTGAGAATTGAGCGTAGTACCTAACCAGTATTTAGTACCCAGGTCTCAGCTGCGTACGTGAGCACTGGTCTAATAAGGGTTTTATACACTAATAAGTATCTTGGAATTTCAGGACAGCAGTCATATTAGTATGCATTTTGACATTTTGTCATTCAAAATTGACAATTTACCTCTATAATAATTGGCTGATTTGTATATTATGCCGTTTAACCAAGGCCTGAATTTAATCAACATTGCATGCCTGTTATCTTCTGTGAACAAACGCGTGTATAAAGTCTTGGCTAATTTCCTGAATATTAACAGCATCAATTTGTAACTGTAAGTTAAGTTTCATGTATTTATTTATTTATTTTATTTTTTACGCACAATAAATTGTGTCAGCATACCTTTTAATTTCCTTGTTATGTTTAATTAAAATCTTCTCTTTACCCACCAGATTTAAATGTCCGGGTTTAATTTTCCCCACAGGAAAAACTAAACCCTTTCACACACTTCCCAAATGATCATCTGGTCAATCCACGTTATGCAATTGCACTATATGTATTATAATTACAAAACAATACAAGAACAACATGTCAACCTACCAGAGACCAGATGGGAAAAAAATTCACCGACTCCAGATATTTTCATATCAGAGGGTTTGGCTCTGTGGAATTCCTAATTGAACCTATAAATCCTACTGATCCCTCAATATAAATATTTTAAAAATCTTTTGTAATCCTACATGTATTTAAAATTACCGATTTTTGCATTTTTATATATAAATTCTTTGACAAATCTAATAGGCCTAAATTTTAAATCAGAGACCTAGGTATAATGCCAGTAGCCGAAATAACAAATGGTTATATTTTTATATTCCGAGAATGCCAAATTCTTTTAATCTCATTTCCTAAATCTGTGTATTTTCTAATTTTTTCAGAAACAGTTTTTTGAATATTACAGGAATTTGGAATAGCTACATCAATGATATAATAATAATATAATAATTTTACGCACCAGATTTAAATGTCCGGGTTTAATTTTCCCCACAGGAAAAACTAAACCCTTTCACACACTTCCAAATGATCATCTGGTCAATCCACGTTATGCAATTGCACTATATGTATTATAATTACAAAACAATACAAGAACAACATGTCAACCTACCAGAGACCAGATGGGAAAATAATTCACCGAATCCAGATATTTTCATATCAGAGGGTTCGGCTCTGTGGAATTCCTAATTGAACCTATAAATCCTACTGATCCCTCAATATAAATATTTAAAAAATCTTTTGTAATCCTACATGTATTTAAAATTACCGATTTTTGCATTTTTATATATAAATTCTTTGACAAATCTAATTTTGAATCAGAGACCTAGGTATAATGCCAGTAGCCGAAATAACAAATGGTTATATTTTTATATTCCGAGAATGCCAAATTCTTTTAATCTCATTTCCTAAATCTGTGTATTTTCTAATTTTTTCAGAAACAGTTTTTTGAATATTACAGGAATTTGGAATAGCTACATCAATGATATAAGTTATTTTTTTTTAATTTTGTCATGTAAAACTATATCAGGTCTATTATGACTAATTGTTCTGTTTGTTAGTATAGTTTTATCATAATATATTTTATAAAATTCATTTTCTAAAAATGAATTTGGTTCATATTCATAATATGGTACTATATTACGGCAGTCAATCAAGTTATGTTTAATTACCAAACTTTGGTGGATTATTTTTAAAACCTGATTGTGCCTAAATGTATACTCGGACGGCGCTAATATAGAACATCCCGATATAATATGTTTTATAGTTTCCGGAAAAGCCAAACATTTTCTACATAAATCATCAATTTGATTTATATCTTTGATTATATGCTTCCTATAATTTTTAGTATTAATGACTCTATCTTGAATGGCAAGCATAAATCCTTCTATTTCTGCGCTCAACTCTCCAATACTCAACCATTTGTTTGACGAAAGTTTGTCAAAATACGTTTGGTTGAGATAATTGAAGTGTTTTGCATGAATAATTTTATTTGTCCAGGAATCTAATAATTCCTGGTTAGCATTTAAAAGAATGTTGGCATTCTCGTCATATAAATTTAAAGGTGTAATGTTTCTATCTGCCTTACAAATTATTTTGTGCATTTCTGAGCTATTAGCTTTCATATGGAAAAAATTTCTAAGCATTTCTACCTGATTGTGTTTCAAAGATGTTATTTTGACTACACCTCTACCTCCTAAATTTCTAGGTAAATTAATTCGTTCTATAGCTGAATTTGGATGATGGCAATTAAACTTTGTTAACGTAGTTCTAATTAATCGTTCTAAACTATCTAAATCTGTATTGGACCATTTAATTATGCCAAATGAGTACGTTAATAAAGGTATTGCCCAAGTATTTATTGCTTTTACTAAATTTTTAGCAGATAGATTGCATTTTAAAAATTTTCTGATCCTAGTTTGAAATTTAATCCTAATATAATTTTTAATACTAGTGTGATCTAATCTATTCGATTGCGGGTATCCCAAATATTTATAAACCTCATCCCCTTTCATACTTTTAATTTTGAAATTTCTAAATATACCCTCGTCTCCATCTACAATTTTGCCTTTCTCTATATGGATCGTTTTACATTTATCTAAACCAAAAGTCATTTTAATATCATCTGAAAAAATTTTAACTACCTTAATCATTTTATCTAAATTTGATTCAGAATTTGAAAATAATTTTATATCATCCATATATAATAGATGTGAAACTATACTACTCTCTCTTGTATTACTCTTAATTTTTATTCCAAACTTGCTTTTAATTAACATTTTAGACATAGAATTCAATGCTAAGCAAAACCAAAGAGGACTCAATGAGTCTCCTTGAAAAATCCCTCTTTTTATTGAAATGCCCGGTACTACTATTTTCTTACCTTTTAAATTTACTAGTAAATCTGTATTCCAAAAGGACATAATATTTTTCAAAAAGCTAATTATAATTGGGTTAACTTTATATATTTTTAATATTTTGATTAGCCACGAGTGCGGGACACTATCAAAAGCTTTTTGATAATCTATATAACAAGTATGTAAATTATGTTTTTGATTTTGTTTTAAAATTACAGAATCAATAACTAATTGTTCTTTACATCCCATATGTTTTCTGCGATAACCTTTTTGTTGTTCAGATAAAATATTTTTTTCATCCAAATGAGTATATATTAAATCTGTCAAGCAAGAGGTTAAAATTTTGTATATTGTCGGTAGACATGTAATGGGTCTTTATTGAGAGGGATTATTAATATTTTCGCTTTTAGGTAACATATAAGTAATGCCCTTAGTTAGAAAATTAGGAAAATTTTGAGGTTGTTTGACAAGTTTTGAAAGATTTTTTGCAAAAAGAGGATGTAAAGTAGTTAGACGTTTGTACCAAAAATTATGTATCCAATCGCAACCCGTGGCTTTCCAATTATGAGTATTTTTTATAATTTTGGCTAACAATTCAACCGATATATCAGAAAAACTCATTTGTTCAATGTCTGAACAATTGAGTTCTTCATTTTCTGTCCATGAACCTGCCTCATTATGTTTTATATCTTTACTCCAAATGTTTGTCCAAAAATCGCGCATATCTGATTCAGATGGCAACGGAATATTATTATTCGAAATAATATTTTGTTTATCATCAAGTTTGGAATAAAATATTTTGTCATTTTTTTGAAATAATCTATTATTATTTCTTTTATTATACGTATAATTATATCTTTTTAATCTACTAGCTTTTACACCTAATTTTTGTTTTAATAAATCTAATAAATCATTGATTATATTTTCATTATTATTACTACCAATGTAATAACCAAATTTTCTCCCAATTTCATCTACATGTCTCAAAATATTTCTACTTCTATTCCCATTTTTATATTCAATTACTCTAGCTATACTACTTCTTAAAAATACTACATCATTTTCTAATCTAATCTGCCATTCTGGTTTACTATAACTATATGATCTATCATCAGAGGATGTTAATTTAACTCCTAACCTAGTACATATAGTGATAGCACTAGCGTACACTATCGTATGAAGATCTAAAAAACTAATATCGTCAAATATTATTTTTGGTAAAATTAAATTATTTAATTCAGAAATTAATTTAGATAATTTTTTTGACGTATGCAATTTTGGTAATTTTGGTCTAACTGTGGGCTCTATATCTATATATCTATTTATATTATTATGAAGCAAGTTAGCTAATTCTATTACATTATCATCTAGTAAGTTTAAATTTGCAATGTTGATTTCCCTAAGATTATGAATAGCGTCTAAGTTATTTGAATCTACTGTAATATCATTATATTCTTCTACTAGAATATTATCTAAACTGTCTTCATTCAATATATCTAATATAACATTACTACTCGTATTAATTTGTTCTAAATTATTCTCTAATTGCAATCTATCTCCTATTTCCTTTTTTATCTGATTTAATGTTACTACAGGGATTAAATTATTTTTGAAAATTGCCCTTTTTTGGTCAGCTAATCTTTGTTCGTTTACTTGGGCAACCGGATAATTTTGTGAGAAAAGTAAATGTAATTTTTTCCTATACAATAACATATCTGTTTCTAGTTTCGTCACATAAAAATATGAACGAACGATGAACATATTGACATCGTTCGTCCATTTCATTCTCTGCCTAGGAATACCTGCTTTTGTTTTTTGGGGTCTCAGATTATCCATGTTCATCTGTAAAGATGACATAATCAACCCATTTTCATTTCCGTTGGTTGAAAATGACATTTTGTCACCGTTCAAAACAACTTGGAAATGATTATTATTATTATTCCTACATTCCAGTAACCAAGCAACTGTCGTCGTTACCTAATACTGTCATTTGTCAACAAATAATTTTCAATTTGGTCAAATTAAATATTTTAATGTAAACTACCCTTCAATACTACAAATCTATAATAAATATTATATTTTAGAATAATGTTATCAAAATAAAATATATAATTAAATTTACCTGCAAAATATATTTCAACGTAATCTCAAAATACTGTTGTTTACCTTGGTTACTGAAGCCCTCACAAAAGGAAAATTTTTATACCGTATTTATTTATCTAAATATCCTACGGTTCACTGGCAGTTTATTTATTAGGTTATCTAATATACTTATTTTCAAATATTTATATGTTTTGGGATCAAAGCTAATTCTTTTCTATCTGATACAATAAAAAAAATCAGAGAGCCAAAATACAAGCAAACGTCGAGGCTAGCGTTGCTAAGCAACAATTTTGTAATAATTTTGCGTATTATTATTATTATTATTTGTATAGTATTATTATATAATGTAGATAGGTTCTTGTTATTAAAACTAAATTAGTTAATTTTAACCAAAAATTACATTCACAAAAGCATTCACGTGACACTGGCCAGAACATTCTTTTGGGGTGAAGAGCCATTAAAAAAAAAAATAATAATAATCAAGTAAACACTCATTGTCTAATATGTTTACACAGCTGTATTTTTTCCTAATATTAAATTAAGTTTCAATAAACGGAAACGTAGGTACTTAATAATAATACAATTATATTTTTGACATCCAATTTGACCCCATCACTACTTAAAACCATAGAAAACGATCTGTCAAAAACATGCCGAGAATATTTTGTTCGTTTAATTCATGCACATTGAAGTAAATTGTTTCGGCATGTATGTAATCTTTCTTTCCATTGATTGCGGCAAGTGTGATTTACCTAAATAATGGATAGCAGCAATTTTACTGAGAGAATTGCAGTTCTCTGCCATGACTTCTTTCGAGATTTACCTAAAACCGGCAAGCCGAAACCGGATGAATGGACTGTTCTTAGTTGTATAGTCAAGTCGTCACCAGACATAGAACTTGAAGTTGTTTCTCTAGGCACCGGCTCCAAATGTATTGGTATTCATAAAATGAGTCCACGGGGTGATATATTAAACGATAGTCACGCTGAGATAATGGCACGCCGTGGTTTCTTGCGATATCTTTACGAGCAAATTGAGATGGCTTTAAAGTCAAATGCGTCTATTTTCAATGTTAATAGTGACAAAAAATGCACGTTGAAGCCTGATATACGCTTTCATCTGTTTTCGTCGCAAAGTCCCTGCGGTGATGGGTCGATTGTGGAAGGAGAAGATGGATTGCAGTTTGCTGGAGGTTTATATTTACATGCGGTTGAATTTGGGCGTATCAAACAGTTGAAAAATAACTTCACGCATGATAAAATGTTGATAGAGGAACATGGTAAAAGAAGTAGATCATTTATTGAAAGTCATGAGTCAAAAAAAGATAATTGCAGACCTCCCAAGAAGGCTAAATCTGAAAATAAATTTGTGCCAAGTCAACACATTCATAAAAACATTGATTCAGACGCACTTCCATTGTCTATGACGACTGACACAATTGTTCCAATGAATCCAATACCTACAAAGAAGGATTCTTCGGAAATTTGTTCATTTTCATTTACACCCAACATTGTTTTTGACGAGAAACTGCCTAGAGCGTTTTCATTTGAGTCCAATGCAGTTGATGATGTTGCAAAACCTAAGGAAAATGCTAAATTAGATGACCTTCCACTTTTCACGACAACTGAAATAATTGCCGATTTGAATCAAATACCTGCCAGAAAAGACATTTCCGAAAACTGTACATTTTCATCTTTAACAACTGACATTTGTTTTGATAAAAGCCCTCAGCTGCCTAGTAAGACTACTTCTTCATTTGGGTCGGACACACTTGATAAAATTCAACGAAATGAAGAAAATATGCTCGGTCGTGTCAGGACTAAACCAGGAAAAGGTGATCCCACTGCATCTTTATCATGTTCAGACAAAATAGCTCGCTGGCTCCGGGTTGGCATTCAAGGAGCTCTTTTGTCATTATTTCTAGATTCACCCATACACTTGGACTCCATTATAATTGGCGGAGGATGTCCATTCTCCAAAGGCGCTTTGTATAGAGCTCTGGTCGACAGGTCTTTCAATGTTGCATACACAAATCAATGGATGACGTTGGAGTATACTAAGCCAGTTGTCTGTGATGACTGTAACATAGATTTGCTGAAGTTGCCTTTTGTGGAGCAGTCTACAACTGTGTTTGAATTTTCCAAGCGGGAGGGCAAAACGCCAAGCTCAGCAAGCATTGTTTGGAGTAAAGTTGAGTGCCTGTAAGTATAACTCGATTCTTTATTCTAATACATGTTTTTCAAACATATTTAATTAAACAGTAACGAAAAATTTACTATGTCCTCGAGTGCTCTAGCTAAATCCTTCAGCATTGCTCCTGAATTGTGTTCTTCTTGTAAACTGGGAGTGTTTATATACATCAACATAAAAATTGAACGTTAATTTTTTTCAGACCATTGGAAATCGCAGTTTTTGGAAAAAAGCAAGGGACTACCAAGAAAAATGAAAATAAACTCTCTTCCTCTCTTCAAATAAGCAAAGTCCATTTATTTAAACGCTTTCTCGAAATCATAACATCGCCGGACTTTCCCGATAAGAGAGTCGTTCTTCCCGAGAAACTGACCTATGAAAATGCCAAAGGAATGTCTGAAAGATACAACCGAAGATGGGGCTGCGTGAAAGATAACTTTTTTAATGCTTGGTCAGACAAACCTGATCTTCTTAAGTTTACGATCGACCGAAATCATTGTAATTAGTCCAATGTAATTTTATTTATTTATGAAATCAGCAATAAGAAGCTTGAGATTTGTGATGTTAATAATTTCAATATTGAATATTCGAACAACACGAATAAACGTATAGATTTGTGTATAAATGAGAATACTTATTATATCCTTTGTAGGTATATTTTTCTAAAACACTTACTTATGTTTGTAAATGTTTTGAATACTTTGACTTGTAATGTCGTAATATAAAGAGATTTCAATAAATAAATAAAAATATTTTAGAAATAAAATAATGGAACTTTGTATTTTTTTTACGTTAACTCGGCACAGAAAGGCCCTGAGGAAAGTAATTTCTCTCAGGACCTACGTATGTCATCTGAGATGCTGTGTGGAGGGTATTTTTGAGGAGAGGAAGGAGCATCTCCAATTTAAAATACCGGTAGAACAAGGATAGCATTTAAACCCGACGCCTGTGCTCTTAAGATTGTTAAGGTGGGAGAATCTATCAAAAAGACCGCACTTTTCTGCACTGAGTCAGGGGTTTTTCAGGTATTTTGGAGCTCCAGATCAGAGAAGGCTGTCAAATTCAACGGTGGGTTGCACTTGCACAACCGGACAGGGTTGTTATGTACTAAGTATCTGCAGGCCCTGTACAGTACGCCTAGTTTTTGGGAGGGTAATTTAAAACTCTGGCTTCGGAGGAGCCCCTGTCTCTGAGCTGTATATGACCTTCCTAGCTTGATTTGGAATCTTAATCAAAAATGTAAAAATTAAATAATGGCATGGGAAAATGTTTCTGTTCTCAGAAAGGAAACTGTTTCAAAAGTAACTAGTTGTCTAAAAAGATCTCTAGTTGTAGCTGGAACAACAGTTACCTTTGAGATATTAACCATCTTGATTATACACAAATATACGTACCGGCTAACTTTGTTCTTACTAACTGTTCAGATTTTGGCTGCCTGTGGAGATAAATATGTTATGTTTTCAGTTTACCGTTTACTTCTACATTTTAAAAACAAAAAAACATCCGGGTTCAAAGAGTTTTTTCGTAAATAATTCTTCTCAGAATTGGCGATTATCAAAGAAACAAAGTTCTTTCTTCGTTAGTTCCTTTTGCAGCTACAACAAAGGGTACGTAATATCGTTTCTACTTAGAGCGATCGCTTGGGACATTTTTGTTAGTTGCCAATGCTAGATTAAATCATCATAATATGTTTCTAAGCATTTCTTAGGATGGCAACATTTACATTCCATAGAAGATTTTCCAAACGAAGAATGTCTACTTGACGTTTGTGTGTAGGTACAATGATTTTTCTTCGGACCAATAAAAGCGAAAAAATATCATATTAGTATGAATTTTCTTCACATATAGATATCAGGGACAATTGAAAAAACTTTCGAGGTAAGCCTAGTTAATTATTTTTCCATATTACGATAAGTGTAAAAGCCTAGGTTGAGACATTTGCTAACTGCCATATTCTGCTTTCCGTAACGATTTGTAAGCTTTTACATACATAACTTCATAAATCTATTATTAATATAACGGGCCGTTATATTTTAGGTAGATTTTCTGCGCTCGAGTAAAATAGCAGGTGGAATGTTGCACATTCAAAGATTTTGTCAATTTTTGGCATTTTTACTGCGTTTTCAAGCAACCTTTCATTTTATTTTTGTAAACGTATACAAAAATGGGACACGTTTAATACGCACTTTAAAAAGAACATTTTATATGACTTGAAAACCATTAGAAATGTCTATTTCGCTATCCGGAAATTGAAAAAACCATTTTAATGGTTATTTCGTTAAAATTAAAACCGATTGTTCACTTGGCGGCCATTGTTATTGATGTGAAAGTTTCAAGATTATTTCTTTATTCTCTTGTTTAACCCAAAATATAAACCTTAGAACTTTGAGAAGCATTTCATCTTCTTAGTTTGGGTTTAATTAAAAAAAAAATCTAGGCTCAAATACCAATTTCAATACTATTATGTCAGAACAAGGCGTGAAGAAAAAACGTCAAATTATCTACTTTTTTAACGAAATAGCTATCTATTTCGTAAAATTCTTTTTTAATGATAATTCGTCCGGTTAGAACGACGCGCAGCATTTTGTGTACAAAACCTACGCAACAATACCTCGCCTCGCCTATTCCCCGCGCCCGTCTACTCCCCGCAAACACCTATCCCTATTAGCACGCGTAAATCACATTCAGTGTTTATCATATGTTATGACTAAGTTAAAAGCTCCACACAATGAGTTCCGTGAAGCCAAAGTGCTATTCAATTGAAGAAAAATGTGCTATATTTCACCGTTTAGAAGCCGGCGAATCAAATGTAACCCTCGCGAAGGAGTTCGGCGTGTCCATGTAAAAACAAACTTAAATTATCCGGACGTTTTATGCGTCGACCAGTAAGTACGACAAAATAGCGCCGGCCCCTTGCGGGTAGTTATATCTGGATTCTACTATATTTGATTTTTTGGAAAATTTGAATATAAAGATTTTGTAAACATTTTGAATAATAATGATCATATATCAATAGCCCAAAAAAATAGATTAAGTATACCGAACAAATTGCTCACCAAATACTTGAATTTGCACTACAATACTGTGAAATCAACAGATAACAAGTGTATATGAATGGTTTTCAATTACATTTATTTTTTTTAAATTTCGGATTAAGATAGGTATACCATTTTGAGTTTGTATGAAGCTTTAGTTTCGTGTTCAAGTCAAGGGGTGTTCAGACACGGCTATAAACCGCGAGCAGATAGATATCCGTTGAACCGCGAGCGCTTATGTTTTGTACCGTTCATGGCCTATTCAGATTGAACATATAAATATAAAAGATCTTAGCACGCCAAATATCGCTCTTCATACAATCCCTTCAGATCGTTCACATCATAGACAATGCACATCTTACTTAATAGGTACATGTTTCATCAAATTTCACATTCCTTTGGCCATTTTTTTTCAGTTTATGATAGAGTATGTGTGATAATAAATATTATAACTTCGCATTATACTAACTTTCGGATCTTTTGCAGGTTTTCGTTTTACAATATTTTGTCTTCTTGATATGTAAATTCGGATTATTATCATGGAGCCTATTGACACGAAAAGTTTATTCAAAATTGAAGGAAATGCAGCGGAACAACAAGTTGATTCAGGTATGTACATATTTGAATTATTTTACAACAATTTGATTGACCTGCCCTAACATGAAATCCGGGTATCATTTCGACGAATTGCAGGCAAACCACACGACCATATTTTTGGCACCAGGATGGTTGGAGAATGGTTTGAATAAACTATGACATCCGTCGTACGTTGACTATCGAAGAGTACACATTGAAATGACCAGACCCTGCGCAGTAAAGTAAAATTCGCTAAAGTAAGGCAAAGGTTTGTGGTTAAGACCATTTCGAGCTGCGCATGATCTGAATGTTCGTTTTTGAACGAATCGCCTTATAACAGGCGATTCGTTCAAAAACTGATAGAGGTGGGTAATTTATAACCTATTTGTAAAAGTATCCAACTATTTGGGATACTAACCTAAACTTTTACGTACCCGATTTGGGATTTAAAATTAAGTTTTTTAAGCAGCCAGCAATTTACGCACCGCTGTTAAAAGGACTACTAATTCGTAGGAATGGTGATATTACAATACGAGTCGCCTGTAAAACGTCAGATTTATTTTTTGACAAATCACAGAAAGGAAGGCGGTCACGCCGCGGCCGCCTCCCCTCTCTGCGCAACTTGGTTTGTAGCTCTTTTCCTGATAGGAAAGTTTCCTGTCTATTAATTTGAATATCTGTGCGCACGAGAGTTCCAGCTGCTTCGTGCTAGCGGGACTAAGTCATACGTATCTTCTCCAAGCTTAAAAATTCTAAAAGTGTGTTTGCCCTGCCAGGTAAATCTATAAAAATGTGTAAACTAAATAAATAAGCAATCCACACCCAAAATTATAAAATTTCTAATATAATTTTGGTACCGACCTATTTTATCTGAATAATCTATTTTATCTTGTCTGAAATTGTTTATTCATCACAGATTAGTTCATTTAATTATGTAACCATTTAAATTTATGAAAATATTTAATTCGATCTCTATTCAAAATAAAATATTTTCTCAAAAATCTATTCTATAAAACCATAAAACAAATTGAAAGTTTTTTTAATAATTTGTTTATTCATTATTCTATAGGAACATTTTCTGGCTACGAACAGCAGGAAACATACCAAGAGCGGGAAATATACCAGGAAGAGGAAACTTACCAAGAACCTGAAACCTATCAAAAGCGGAAAACTCACCAGAAAACGATTACGGATCCAGAAAAGAAAGTGTTCTCTTGCGTTTACTGTAGCTATTCCTCTCCACGCAAGGATGGTTTAAGGACCCACATGATGTCCCATACTGGAGAAAAACCATTCTCATGTACACAATGCAGCTATCTCTGTTCAACAAAGCAAAACCTCTCCAGGCACTTTCTAACCCATACGGGCGAGCGGCCTTTCGCGTGTTCTATCTGCAACTATTCGTGCTCAGAGAAATCGAGTCTCTCTAAGCACATGAAGGCTCATACGGGAGAAAAACCTTATCCATGTCCGAGCTGCAGCTATTCTTTCTCAGAAAAAACAGACCTGAGAAAACATCTCATGACGCACAGCGGAGAAAAACCATTCTCGTGTTCAGAGTGCAGTTATTCTTGCTCTTTAAAAGCTAGCATGAACAGTCATATGAGAAAACACACTGGAGACATGTTCCCTTGTCCTAATTGCAGCTATTCTTGCGCTCAGAAGTCCAAATTAAAGATTCATATGATGATTCATACCGGAGAAAAACCATTCGCGTGTGCCAAGTGTAGTTATGTTTGTTCGCACGAGGCGAGTCTGAGGAGGCATGCACTGACTCACTCCGGTGAGAAACCATTCTCGTGTTCGTACTGTAGTTACACGTGCTCGTTGAAGGCCAACCTTAACAGGCACGTCTTAACCCACATTTGAATAATTCTTTTCTTCTTAGGTCCTTACTAATAAACGTGTTTATGTTTACACAACTGATTAACCAATTACTGTATGGTAAATGGTTGTTTATTATTTTTGTTAAATTTAAAACATGTAAGCGGTCAGTGTGAGGAGTTTAGAGAAAAAGACTAGTGTCACGCAAAATTAGTATATAAGTTTAGTGGATACATTAGATCATTTACAAATTGATTGTTAGTAGCTTTGATAACAGTATATCTTTTATAATTGACGGTTAGTTAGTTTGTTTTGTAACGAAGGCTTTGTTTTTCGCTTTAATCAAAATATTTGTATTCATTGACCTGACCGTAGAAATACTGAAATTTACAAGTTTTCCCCAATTTTAATACTTTTATGAACTGCCGTCAACTGCTTTTGCTTCAATTTTTTTGTGGGTTTAGTAAGCTCATTGTTTTCTTTATATAATCACTTGTATAACTATCTCAAAAGGCAGGCGCTTATGTATGATTGTATTTTAAATATTTTTACGACATTTTCTCTTCACGTTTGATTGTTACGCGGTTCATAATACTTATCCAAAGTAAGTCACTCACAAATTAATTATTTTCCATTTTCGGTTCAAATCCAAATCCACAATTTTTAACTTTGCTCCATTTTTTAAAAGCAAAATAATACAATTTTAAAAGTTTTCCAATACATTGTATGCTTTTGAATGGTGTAGTAAATTAAAAGAAAATTAAATCGTTGTTTATAAACAACTAGCTTGTACCCGGCATGCGTTGCTATGCTATTAAAAAAAATAAATTGATTATCCCTGCATGTCCTTTCCCGTGTATCCCCGTTCCCTTCCATCTTCCCCACATCCTCCCTCCCTCGTGTCTTCCCTTTGCGCAAATCCCACCTACCCCTGCCTTTCCTCACTGCCGCTCAAATATATGAAATACACACATTTCAATTTATACAAATTTCATAACGCCAGAGCTTTCCATTATATACAGCCATTATAGTATTACTCGTTGATAATATAGCTTCTATTAGTGAAAGAATTGTTCAAATCGGTTCAGTAATTTCGGAGTCTATTCAATGCAAACAAAGAATCAAATCTTTCCTCTTTATAGTATTAGAAAGATTACTTAGCGCTGAAACGTATTTGCCTTTTTTGTGCTTTTTGCTAATACATTTAGGGTGAGTAATTTTAGACTCTTATTTTCTAAAAAACTGCATCTTCCTGCCTTTGGTCCTGCGGCCTTTATGATTTTAAGGAGTTCGTTGCCCTCTTGATATTATCACAACCACTTCAGATTTCTCATATTTGCCCCAATCATCCTTATTAATCTCTTTTCTGCCACTGCTAAACGAGCTTTCGTATTTTTAGTATATACATAAACACACCCATGTTTTTTTTTATACGATGACATCACAATATTAAAAAATGATCCAATTTCGAACGATTTTTTTTTAGTATAGCAGTTACTCAGCGTTGGACAATGAATTATTATAATGTAGGACTTTGATAACTGAGATGTTTTTTACAAAATTTGAAACTAATCCCGAAGGATTTTATTCAGTGATTCCTGAACATATTTGGAGTAAAAAAAGTAGATGATACCCGACTACTCAGTTGCGACGTGTGATGGAAAAATGTTACTTTTCTAGATTTAAGCATATTTGGAGTAAGAGTAGATGATACCCGACTACTGAGTTGCGACGTGTGATGGAAAAATGTTACTTTTTTAGATTTTTTTTAATGAATATCAACTGTTCCCGTCTGGAGCAAGTGAGACTATGCCATACCAATTGGGGTATGTTGTGAGACTGATGGTAGCGGGGAGGAGAAGAAAATGGGGAAGAGGAAGATGGTGAAGTACCTGGCTATTCAGGTCTAGTCACCAAACACAGCTAAAGCCATTTCAAGCAACGCTTCGAGTCTGAATGGTGATCTTATAACAGGGCGATACTGAGAGTATCTTCCACTCTGGAACTTGTAAAAACTTGGAATTCGTAATTAGCTAATTGTTAAGTACCACAAATTAATCAAATAAAATTATTAGCGCTCGCTGGGTTCGAATTTGCGACCTTCAGATTGTGAGTTGAGAGTCTTACCTCGGGACCACGGACCACTATTTAAAAAACGTATCTTCGAACAACAAATGATTCCCATATTTTTAACTCCAAATATGCTCAGGAAAGCCTAGTCAAAATCGTTCGGGTGCGCGCCGTTACACGTGTATATTATTTCTTTAATTTTTACGATATTGTAGCCTAGAATTTAATAAGTTCGATCTGTATTTTAAATTAATCTGTTCAACTCAATTTTTAGTTATGTAATTCGACATATTTATATTTATTTTAGGACAACAAAAAAGCGCCCACTCGGCATACATAACAAACAGTAGGTACGTCACGTAAACTAATTCATTACTTATATTTATGTATATATTTAGATGACACACCCAACAAGCCATACGTTTGATGCTTTTTGGCGGTCCTTGAAAAATTAAAACCATGAATTTTTTTTTTAATATTCAGAGTGTCCCACCACAACAGCAAAAATTGGACCACTATATGTTTCTTCATTTTCAAATCTACTCTTTTTATTATAAAAATGTAGACCACCTCAACGTGTTAGAAACTTTAAAGATTCAGTAAATTGAAATTGAATTTCAAGCACTTAAGTTCTTCATGTAATTTTTTTTTACCCCTCGCCACTTTCCATTCAGTCTCACTTCTTCTTCTTTGTGTGCCGTATCTGGTCCCCCCGACAATGGCGATCACTCTCGAAAATGCCTCTCTGTTTTGCGCTGCCCGGAATAGCTCCTCCACACTTCTAATGCCGGTCCACTCTCGTATATTTCGCAGCCAAGACATTTGTCTCCTACCAGGCCCTCGGCGACCCTCTATCTTGCCTTTCAATATTAAATGGAGCAAGTGATACTTCTCCCCTCAAAGTGTATGACCAGAAATGAAATTTTCCAGATTTTTGTTAATGTAAGCAGTTCTCTATCTGCTCTAGCCAACCTCTTCTCTGTCCCTTCTAATTCAGCCTCACATACCCCAATTGGGGATGCTGTATTTTCACTGGCTCGAGACGGTTGGGAGTAGTTGGGACTCTTGTGAGGTATTAACAAAAAAGTTAAGTACAAATAATCTCTCCTATCACCCACTTCGTTTGATCCATCGGGACACCCTGTATGTATGTGACTGTTCAGAAGATAACAATGAATTCGTTTTTTATAAGAAACACTTCAATTTCAAAGATATTTTAAATGTATGCAATTTTATAAAATACCTAGCAATCGATTTGTATGTAGGTACATAAATTTACTGAATGCTTCAGAAAACATAAAGTATCAAAAAGTATTCAATAAATTAATTAATAATTTTAAATAAATCAATAGCAGTGGAAATTGCTACAATTGAAAACAAATTTAATATAGTAGATTAAGTAGTTCTTATAATATCTGTATTTCATATCGGAATAGCTTCGTCGTAATCTAATCTTCATGTATAAGAGAATGTAATTAGGAATTTTTAGTATTATGGGGAAATCGCTTTAATAAATACTTCACGTATGTACGACTTTTTTGTCCAAAACAAATCTTGTTCCCTGTTCAACGTGGATTTAATATTAACGGATTTATGTCCAATTTTAATTAAAATAACACGAAATTTGGAAAAAAATACTTTATAAAGGATGGTATTGCGTAGGATCCAGGTGTGTGGGCTTCAGATAGTCTGCAGTCAGGGTGTAATTTGAGCTACTTTTGTTGGCTTCCTTCGGTTCCACACCACGGGAACGTACAGTGAGAGAGAGTTTTGAGGTGGTTTGAGGTTATCCGTTGTTAGTAAAAACACTTGTGTTTGTACTGGATATTTAAACCGGTTTATTCTGTTTAATAAATTTTACAGCGAGTGATTCTGGTCTGAACCCTTGACTGGCGACAACAATGCGTGTAATTTTAAGTCAGAGTTCAAGAGAATCGAGTAAAGAGAAGAAAGCAAGGAGAATCCGAACGAAACTAACTAACTTAGAAAGTTTGACGCGGCCACAGACAAAAGAGAGCATAGACATAAAAATTATGGTAATGTTTGAATAAAAAGTGGCATAAACAGCAAAGTTTAAAGTAAGAGGCTCTACACATCGAGATTAGATATTTGCATGAGAAATTAAAAGTGTTTAGTGCTAAATGACGTTAAATATAAAATAGGACAATCACAACACACAATATCTAACAGGTATATGAAAGCAAAGATAAAACGGAGATAAACATAAAAATAATAATAAGCCAAGACTTAGCTAGAATTAAAAAAAAACTTCAATTGTTTAGTGACCGACAAAAATCATATTTTATTTATTTACAGATCGTTCTACTCATTCTGGACAGTGGTGATTACATACATAATTAGACGAGTTTTGATTTAGGAAGAGCAGTTCATTATTTTTGAGTCAACGGGAAGGTTTATTGAATGGGATGAGTAGTGGAGTAATGTAGGTGAATCAATAATGAGAGGGTAGGCTGAAATGTAATGCACACACGCTCAAACAAAATGAGTTTGAGAAGCGCGCCAGGCAGAATATGGAAGTAACATTCCTCCTTTTTACGTACGCGCAAGTTTGAGATCGTTGAATTCATCTAGTGTATTTTGAGATGCGGAAAAATGGAGACGGTTTTAATATTGTGTCAACGCAAGGTAAACAGCGTGCAGATATAGATTTTTTAACTACTGAAAAAGTGACTCCTACTGAGATTCATCGTCGTTTAAATGATGTTTATGGTGACGATGCTGTTGTTAGGTGTACTATAAATCGATGGCTAATAAAATTTTGTGATTGTGAGTCTGGAAAAACAAAATATATATTTTTTACTAGAATACCTCACAAGAGTCTCAACTGCGACCGTCTGGAGCCAGTGAGAATATGGCAACCCCAATTGGGGATATTGTGAGGCTGAAGGTAGTGGGGTGGGAAAGGAGATACTGTGGAGAAAGGTGGGGTTGTACCTGACTATTCAGATCTGGTCACCAAACACGGCAAAAGCCATTTCAAGCAACGTTTCAATTCTGAATGGTGGTCCTACACCAGGACGATTCTGAGAGTATCTTTCACTCTGGAACGTGCCACAAATATACTATATATTATTGATGAATAAATTGTGAAATAACACAAATTAATCAAATAAAATTTATTTGCCACCCCGGGATTCGATCCCGTGACCTTCCGTTTGCGAGTCAAGAGACTTACCGCTGGACTACGCCGGCCATCAATAATATTGTTGATGAAACACGCACCGGATTGTCCGATCATTGATACAGACAATAAACAATTCAAACTCGTCCACGATTTGACTCAAAATGACCGGCGAATCACTCAAAATCGTTTCACAAACCATTTTGGAATTTAAAAGGAACATGTCCGCTTCATTGTTGAATAATTAGGATACCGTAAAAGCTGTGGACGATGGATACCATGCCGTTTCACAGACAAGAACAAACAGCGTCGCTTAGAGCCTCTGCAAAACCAGAAGGTTGAACCGATTCCGCACCCTTCTCACTCTCCCGATCTTTTAACTTGCGATTTTTATTTTCCTCTACTTAAGAGACACCTCAAAGGTAATCATTACACCTCGAACGATGAGTTGAAGGCAGCTGTTAAGTCCAGGATTCGAGAAATGTCGGAAGTTTTTTTTTTAGTTTAGTAATAAAAAAAACTTGTTAAGCGCTGGGAGAAATGCGTGAGCCTTAACGGTGACTATGTTGAAAATAAATGTATGATTTTGAAGCTTAACCTTTAACTGCGGACGTTGAGCCGCTCAGGTCCAGCAGCAATAATAATAATATCGAAACATTCCCCCCCCCCCCGTGCGTGACGCACATGCCGCTTCCAGTAGCCCCGAATTTAGTTACGGCGGAGCCGTAAGTTTTAAATTTTAATTTTTTAAAGTTTAATTTCTGAAAGTAATTTAATTTTTTTATTTTGCGTGCCTCTCTGACCCATTGTCATTACTTACGTGACTTAATAAACATAAACAACTTTACCAAAGTTTTATGTATGTAGTTTATTTGTGACACTATTGAAATATTATAATAAAAGAGAGTTCAATTTTTATTTTTTTGTTAATATATAACAAAGACTGATTTCTGATATCAAGTGATTTTTGCCAAAAATTATAAATAATATCCAAATTGTAATTAGAATCGTACTTTTATGTACTTTTTGCCCGATCTAGCTATTAGTTTTTTCGTGTTTTACAAACATGTGTGCATTACTTTTCAGCCTACCCTAGAAAAATTGATAATTTTGAAGAACCAAATGAGATCAGTTTTTTTCTGACGGTCTTCTTAAGTAGAAAGATTTAGAGTTAGTTCAATTTCATTATACTAGTAATTGCCTCGTTCTAATCCTAGCCTCCTAGCAATCCCTTTTAAGAATCGATGTTGAATGGACTCAATATGAAGAATATGGGCAGCATAAAAAGGAGACCAAACAACACGAGCATATTCAAGATGAGTTTTAAGGGTTTTGAAATATTTTTGAAGTCAAAGATGATTCTAGTGATAAAACCAAGTAGTTTGAGAGATTTATTAAAATTCACATTTATGTGTTCTCGAAAATAAAGTTTCCTATCTATATTTATTAAAAAAAATGATATTTCACTAGACGGCCATTATTATTGATGTCACCTCTCTCCCCAGAAAAAAGGTGGAAGCTTGAGTGGAAATCCGGCAATCGGCCAACGTCAAAAAACCAAAACGACCATCTCGTTCAAGACCCTACTGAGTGACAGCCTGGGTTCTCATTGCCTCGCAAACTCTGGTCCGCCATCAATAGGATAAGGTGCTCCCATAGCCATTGTGCTCACATGATGCATAGATGGGGCCTTAACCTTTCCCTTACTGTGCTAAAAAAATACGCGCGCTCCGGTGCTGTGTAATCAATTCACGTGTTAAAATCATCGATTTTATATCGGAAATATATGAACATTCATAGCTAATCGCTTTTGTTTTTCGTAATTTGTGTTACAAGTGATAATAATTGTAATTTAATTGCTGAAAACATGAAAAAAACCATCGTCCGTTGCTCAAAAAACGGGCGAGGAGACCATCTCAAAGGATTGCCCGCGAACGACTGAGGCGCTGGGCGCCGGGCTGCTACCCAATACATATATACAGCTATGTATGTTTAGCTACTACGCGGTCGTAGGTATCGGCGGTCGAAACACAACACGGCGGTCTCTGTTTCTCGTGTTCCCGTATAGTACAAAGTAGAGCGAGACGTCACATAGCGTGTCATCTCCCCCCGCACACTCTTCGCGTATCACGGTCCACACTGGCACACGGTTGATTGTATTTGTGGTTTATTCCCGATATTTAACAAAATATATCTGATTTTTAATTAAATTTTCTAATTATTTAAAATATTATTTTTTAATTCAGTGTGTAAATGTATAACGGAGGAATACCTAAAATCTGAACCCAGAATTCATTATATTTATAGAAATATAAAAGTTATTAGAAGCAATGTGTAGTATTTACGCATTACAGACCAGGAAAGGTTAAAGAGTCGGCGATGTGTGAATGCGGTGCGGTGCAGACCACCGAACACGTGATCAACGAATGCCCGCTCCATTAATTCCCCTGCGGTATTGATGAGGACCACAGGGCAACGCCTGAGGCCCTAGACTGGCTTGCAGACCTAGATGTCCCCCTCTGACCCCCCCACCATACGAAAGAAGAAGAAGAATTGATGTGAAAACTTTCGTGTTAGTTTGTTACCTTCTCACTGACCCCAGATTCCTACCCATCCCTCATACCCATTCCCCAAAGCTTCCTCCACTTTCTTACTCTAAGAAGACCCTACACACAGTATCCCCAAAGATCAGATAGGCCTTGAGTGAAATTATTTTCCTTAAGGCCTCCTGAGTGGAGTTTATGTAAAAAAAATCTTATCTGCTATCCAAGTATCTATCCCAGCGGCGTAGCGTGGGTTTCGGCCAATAAAATCATGCTCATAAATTCTACTACAAATTTATATATGACTGCTCTCAGAAATCGAGAATGGTATGCCTGTGATAGAATTTCTCATCGTCATCACACATACATATGGAATGCAACTCAAATGCAAAGCTTCACTTGGTATACGATGAATCTGCAACTTATTGTTATATTGATAACACAAACCTGTTTAAATTAATTGTGAACATAAAACTGGTTTGAATTAAATCTGTATGCGGTGAATTAAAACTACACTAAGAACATGAAAATGGTTTTCCTTTGATTCTGCCGACACTTACATTCTGAACACAAAACTTGTTTTAATTAAATCTGTATGATGTGAATTAAAACTACACTCTGAACACCGGGGCGGAGGATTTTGTTATTATTTTTTATTACGACCTATTTACATACGAGCTGGATTTTGATTTATTCTGCGTTAAAGTCCCAAAAAAATAGTCACACACGCGACAATCAATTTTTCAGAATTTTACAGCATAAAGTAACTTAAATGTAAAGCTTTACTCGATGCACGAAGAATCTGCAACTCGTTATTTAATTTGTCGTTTTATTCTGAACACAAAACAAATTTGTATGCGGTGAATTAAAACATCACTCAGTACATATAAATGTTTTTTCTTTGATTCTGGCATTAAATAAATAGTCTGCAACTAGAATTTTATAACTGCACATCGAATAAAATAATGGTCTCCTTCGAAATGTATCAACAGATGAATACACAACTAAAATTCATTAATTAATACATTCTGAACACAATTACGGTTTTAATGAAGAGTGAATCTGTTTGCGAGTCATCAGCTTTAATTAGAATTACTCTCATAATATGCGTGCGGTTTTCCTACGAATAGCGAAATTTGCAGCTAAAAATAATATAACTATATATTTTTAATAAATAATTTTTTTTAAAGTTGGATTCGTAAACAAAAGTATCATATAGAACATTTTCAAATAATGATTTGAAATGGTTTGAATTTTTCCAAGATAATATTATTATTTATTGTGAAAATTTGCCGCCCCCCTTAACCTTTCCCATACCATTCTAAAAATACCCTCGACAAACCGTCTTGTAACACAGCGTTACTCTATGGGATTTGGAAATTATTTCAGGTTTTTTGTAAAAATATTGTGGTGAATATTTTTTATTTGGCTTATATTAATTTATTGTAAGAAAAAAATATTGATTTTGTGCCCTAAAACTGAAATATTAAAAAAATAATCATTCATAATAAATAATCAAATATTATTTGAAACGCCCAACAAGGCGGGCGGCTGTGACAGCGACCGCCTAGGGTCACGCTAGCCTCCAGAATAGCACCATTGTTTCAGAAAGCCACATGTGGAATGCGCTAGGTACTAGTAAGGGCTGACACCGACCTACTATCATTTTTTAAATACATTTACATAAATACTTTATCGTAAAGAGCTTTTTATGTTTGCTAATCTAAGTTAATACCAGATAAAATGGTTTTAACACTAGTTGCATAGAGAAATAGATTACATTAAAAATACAATACTTAAAGAACACTCGAATTTTCAATTTTTGTTACAGTTTTACGCGAAAGCAAAACACGAAAAAAAAATTATAATTATTTTGAAGTGAAAAACTTCTTAAGCACCATTGTGATTTGAAACTGGATAAAACGAAAAAGCGACACTAAAAAAAAACAATAAGCAAACCAAGAAAAAAATAATGTTATAATTACTTTGAAGTGAAAACTTTTTTAGAACCGTTGTGATTTGAAACTGGATGAAACGAAAAAGCGACACTACAAAGATACAAACACATGCATCTATGGCATTTATAGAGAATGGGTTAGAATAATCGGTCTCCTCTTTATGCGGTACTTCGTAGCCTTCCGACTCTTGTCTCGTTTAATTTTCTGAAGGTTTCGCTTCTACCGGTGTGAACTGCCCACTAGTATTTTTTAAATACTCGTATGTTTTAACATTTTTGCGAAATTTTTTTTTTATATCGATTTTTAGTGGTAACTTTTAGGATAAAATTGACTTTTATGAGTGGAAATAGTTTACATAGCAAATTAAAAACATTTATTTCATATTTATTTATTTCACAGGAACATAACGACAAACGCCATTTAGGTAAATTGTTATTTTAACATTAATCCGACGTGTTTATCATAACAAAATATAGGTAAAAATGTAGATGTAAAAGATTTCTACAAAAAAGCTAAACAAAGACTATTATTATATTTACCTACATATTATGTAATGCATTCGTCTATAGTAAATCTACAATAAATTGTAAAATGGCGACCACCCATCATCCAGTACTATACGAAACTATAAGAACTTAAGCTGTGGATACTGTAGTGCAGACAAAAAGTATTTTTTTACATTAGCTCCACACATGAGGCCCTGAGGAAAATAATTCGCTTCAGGGCCTATGTCATCTTTGGGGAAAGGTCTTCCTGCTTGAGAGGTCAAAAGGTCTCCCTCAGCCAGTCTCTCCCGACCCGACCAGTCACGCCGAGCCAGTTGGTAGGCAGACGTACCCGCCGCCAAGATCCGGAACCAAACCTACCCCATGAACCTGGGCACCCCTGCTAAGTCACCAAACGTAACAAACTACTTGAGGTAACGTATGGCAGAAGTGTTGGTTGTCCAATAAATGGTTCTCGAGGCGGCGGCATGCCGTTATTATGAAAAATATGCATTTTAGAAGATGATCGAAATAGCAAGTAAAACAAAGACAGTGAGCGATATAAAATAGTAAAAAAAAATCTATAAAAAAATATTCTAAAAATCATAACATTCATTGCAAAGTGTACCTTTAATTTACTGAAACCTAACCATTTATATTTATTGCTACTTCCTTCCATGTAATAATCATTTGTAAAGACGTCACTTTGCTACTGTTTCAATGGAAAGAAAGTTCCTTTTTAAAATAATTATTTTATGGGGGTAGTTTTAGGAATAAAATAGGTAGGTAAGATTCTACATATTGTACCCGACCCTCACAAAAGAGTTTTATGGTGGTGCAGTAATGTTTACAATCGTATTTTGGATGAAGTATTGTCTTCGATTCCGAAACTACATCATGCAGCAGAGAAGATATACCATCAAAACCCTCTATCTCGACAAATACTCTTTGCTTCATTCGCATTCTTAAATCGTCTAATACTCGTCCACATAAATCTGAATAAATAGATGCTTGGTTGCGTTACGGTGCACTCTATCGGAGGACTATCGCTAGGTAAGAGATACATTCAAACGTGCTTTTTTAAAAATGATTTATCTGTATATTTCTATTATTCTGTCTCTTGGCGTGGTGCGACTGAAAGTATTTGATTCACTTGACCATGCCATGACTTCCTTGCCTATTATTCACTTCGCGTCATATCTTCCTTTTTGAATGCCATAACTAAATAAGCGTACCTTTTAACCCCATCCATCAAGAACACTTGACGTGACCTTATCACTAAACGGCGCTATTAAAATGTGGAAATTATTATAATTTTTATCGGCCTTGTATTTCTTCCAGATCTCCACAAATTAACATGGCTCTACCTATAATGTAACTATATGGTTTTACAACACATACATATCAGGAATCTCATTTATAGAGCATTTCAACAATTATCCTTCCTTTGCCAGTTTTACTTTTCAATTTGGGAGGCGGGTATGGGTGCCGCCGCCCCGGGAAAAATTTATTGGATAACCAACACTTCTGCCAAAGGTCATTCCAAGTAGTTAGCTACGTTTCGTGACTTAGTAGGGGTGCCCGGGTTCGTGGGTAGAGATTTGTCCAGGATTAGGCGGCGAATGCACCTGCCTACCAACTGCATGGCAAGCCGGATCGGGAGAGAATGGTTGAGGGAGTCCCTTTGACTTCTCCAGCTGTACTCTCTCGGAACATCGCCTTACACCGCAGTGGAAGAGATGGATTCATATGTCCGTCACTCATGGACACAATGACACCCAGATTCCTACCCACCCTTTATATCATTTTCCTTCTCAGAACTTTCTTAACTTCCTTTCCTTAAAAGACCCTTCACACATCATCCCCAAGGATGACACAGGCCCTGAGGGGAATTATTTTCCTCAGGGCCTCCTGTGAGGAGCTATTGTAAAAAAGGCACTGCATTGTCATTGTCTTAATCAAGTCTTCCACGAAGAGATTATTTGATAAAAATAAAATGAAATTAAAGAAACATTTATTACTTCTGAACTAATGTGGCATGACCCTGCAAATAACCGAAAGCCCATAAAACTAAACAAAAAACATCCCCCGTCATCTGATTGTCTACAATCGTAACATTTTGTCGTTAATTTTAAGGAAACACGCAGAAAGGGATTAAAAAATGACTCTGGTTTGAACATCAGGTGGTCGGTTGGCCGAACCTTCCGATGTGGTTCCTTATTTTTTTTGTGGCTCTGTTTTTAATTAAAACGGAATGTCAAGCAACCCAAGTTTTTTTGCAGCAAGATAATTAATGTTGTCATCTCTGTTTTCAGACATTTCAAATTAATGCACTAGAAAGCTACGACAAACGTATTATGATGTCAACTTTGAGAAGTAAAATAATCTCTACAGATAGGCAAAAGGTTTTAACGTTTTATTTTACATCTCTTTTTGTCATACATAACTAAAAGGAGGTCGTAATATTGAACGTAGGTTAATGAGGTTGGAATGAATTAATGTTTTGTCTTCTCTGTTATTCCCATAGAGATTTAAAATTTGTTGTCTCATCTGACAGAGAAATGTGTCGACTTTTAGGAATTTTTTTTTTTTATTTTATACAGAATCGTCACAATTTTTTAAATATTTTTTACGGATGCAAAAATATTTTTTTTAGGAATACCTAAAATGTTGATTTAATGATTGAAGCATTTGAGGAGTTATTGATGTTTTAAAGAGCGTTGTAAACTATAATCGCATCGTTGATCCAGGAGTGTTAAAAGTGCCGCCCGGGGCTGGCCGCCCCCCCCCCCGCAACGCCACTGATCAATCCCTACCTGATAGTGAATGGCCAATTTATCTAATGTGAGTATATTTTCAACGATAAGTCATGAAACAATCATAAGTATATTGATGAAGCTTGTGCAACAAACAATACCTAAACTTAACTCACGGCGTAATTTAATATTGGCTCAATTGAGAAATCTGGGTAGCTACCATCTGTTACTCAATATTTTGTATAATTTCGAATATTATCTTTTGTGTGGTTCACTGAATACAACCAGTATCCCCCAAGGCCATAAGAACTATTCTTATCAACATGAATATGATAAGACAAGGGCAAGTCATTCCTTTACAATTCCAATCTTTCCAATCCCATAACTTGAAACGTAGGTATTTAGAATATTGATTACACTCCACAAATTTGTTTACAAAACACTTGCCATTTCAATTTGGAATGGCCATAGACATTGGAATATTACTAGACCTGCCCTAGGTGATAAAAGCGTATTATTTCCCCTTCCTCATACCAGTTCCATTTGGAGCCGGCAGGGCTCGCGTATGGCTTCCCGTGAATCTAAAAAATGTAACGTCATCATTATTGTGCGAGCCAGCGTCAAGCTCTCATCAGTACATTTTACCAAATAACACGGCAAAATGATGACTTATGTTATGAAAACGAGTGAAAATAGAAGTGAAAAAAAGATTAAACCCAATTTCCGTATTACATTACATAGGTAAGCATTATTTTACTTTATTTTTAGCTTATTCAGATCATATGTTATGACCAGTTTTAGTAACATTTACCATCAGATCGAGATATTATATAGATCGAGATTTACATGGCGTGTGCTACGTAAATTATGAAACATTTGTAAAAATGTCTTAACTAAATACGGCAACAAAATATTCGAATCTGAAAACAGGCGAACTTTACTTTGCCGTATTTAGACTTCGCAAACTTGTTCATAACGTGGCAAGCAATTCGCGCTCCCATGTAAAAGGGCCTTTTAAAGGCAGATTTTATTTTTAAGTGAAATAAACGGTGATATTATAATGCGAGATGCCTATAGGTACACTGTCAGATTGATTTATTGTCTAATCACAGTTATCTTGCCCTTCTGCGTCCCGCTGTAGTTGGTTTGTACCCTCGCCTATCTGTTCTCGTCTATAAATATTCATATGTCTATGTGAATGGCCCCATTTTCGCCAGGGTGCTCATAATAGTATCTAAAAATCGTTGATATTATTTAAAAAATTTACGAAGCAATAAAGATCTTGTGATGGGTCGATGCGATGGGCGGCTACAAATGTAAAATGGTCTCACTCAACCAGCCTCTCCCAATCCGGCCCGCCATACAGCTGATGGGCAGATGCATTCGCCACCAAGACCTGGTGAAGCCTTACCCCATGAGCCTGGGCGATCCTGCTAAGTCACCAACTATAGCTTGCCAATCGGGGTGACCTACGGCAGAGAAGTTGATAAACCGATGAATGATCACCCGTACCAGCAAACCCCTCAGATCTTTTTAATGTCATTTTGAACGTCAGAATAAAATGAAGAGTCTTCTGACTCTAGGTGCGGATGAGATAGTAAATTGCGCAAGGCTTGCATAACTTTTTTTGTTTCTCGGGGTGCTGAGAGGAGGACAAGTTCAGTCACGGCTGGGGAGAGCTTGGGGCTGTCCAGCGTGTTCTTCAGATGCTCTCCCGTCCCCTGGAGAGCTCTCTTTATAGTCAACTGACCCACTCTAGTAGCGGAGTCCACCGCCACGGCCGCTTCCAGATATGTCTTCATGATGTGGAGCGAAGAAACGTCTCTCACCTCCTGATAGTCAGCGTACAAGTCAGGATATCCGCTGATGATGGCAGCGACAACATCCTCGCGGCTTAATTTCACCGGTTTCCCAAGGGTTTTGACATCTATAGACCCGATGTGTTCCTGCAACTCTCGCAGGGCAGAAGCAAACTTGTTCAATTGCTTCATAAATCTCTCCTTCCTCAGCACGGACAGACAGAAGATATTCAATTCGTGTCCCGGAACGAGTGCGGATATAAAGCTCACCAAGCAGAATTCTATTTCTTTCCACGGCAGAATATTGTATGTCGACTTCAATTGTTGTTTCAGTATATGGATATTCTGAGCTATGAACCTGCCCATGTATAAAAAGTGACTGTTTACTTCATCATAAGTATTAATGTGCTCAATATTTTCCAGAAGTAGTTGGACTCGTTCTTGGATATCAGCGGAAGAAATTTAAGGAACCACTCCACAGGTGACAAAAATAAACGTAGATCGACCAACTTGCATTGGACACATAGATACATTTCAGAAGACAAGGGAACGCTGTTAAGAATATTTTCTCGTAAGCTTCTGAGATGAGACCCTCCGAGAGTTCAGGGGTCACCAATTCGAGGAGTGTGCGGAAGAGATCCACATTTCCGGAGCGGATGGCAAAATAAACGGCGTTATGTCCTTGGTCTTCCTCCACTGAACACCAGCGAGAGATGGGAGACATGTCATCTTCCAATAAGAGCTTCAATAAGTCAGGCCTGTTGTCGTTGCAAGCCGAGGTGATGAAGGGGGAGGACGAAGAGTCCATCCCTCGGAGCCATCTCAGGTCTGCGCGGGACCGGCAGGCCAGAAGCTCTGTTTCTGCTTCCATTGTCTATCACACTTCAATCACACCACACTGTACACTGTCAATTCCACTCAACGGAAACAAAAGGGTGGGTTTTTTAATTTGCACTCTACTTTAGGTTTGCAGTTTACAGTTACTTTACTCCTGGATGACTCAATGTTCCAAAATTCTTCAGAGAAACGGCCTGGATGAAGGCGATACCCAGAACAGAAGATATTACAACCTGAAAACGCGAAAAGCCGACCCCAACAGCCTACCTAGGCAATGAGTTGGGTCAGCGCAAGGAAGAAGAAGTTACTTTCGCAGTGCATTGAGATGTTTACGGCAAAATGGATTTTTCACAATGCCAACTGCTTAGGTTAGGTAAAAGTAAATAGGGATGACAGCATAAAAACTCACCAAATTCCCAAATTTTCGTATTGGGAACTGTGCACATATTTTTCTAATGTGGCAACCTACACAATAAATGTCAGGCGTAAAAAAAAATGGTGTAGCAGTGAATGGCAGCATATATAACGAGTGTGCTTTGCGTTTGCGGCCGCGCGTCATTGTATACATCGTATTCTCTGTTCCTTTTGCTTGCAGCTATGCGCCTCTTAGAGATCGATGCGTTGTGCAAATACACTGAAAAGCTGTTGTGTAAATTGCGTGAGTGGGAATTAAAACCTAGCGAGCCGAATTATTTGTGCGGGAAATGCGGTGGAGCGTTTAAGTTGGGAACGCGGGATCGGGCGATTGACGGCTGGTTTTAATTGGTTTAAACTGTTCAAATTATGTGAGTGAATGAAAACAAAACAGAAAAGTTTGCGGCAATCAAGTGGCGTTTCGAAGTGGAACATTTTTTCCCCATTCGAAGCTAAGCATTTTTCAGATATTGGGCTTTGTTCGCATGTGGGTACTAAACCTACCGTTAACGTACATAGGTGACGAACTTATGATCGGTGGTCAGCACACGCTAGTTGATTGGGCATCATTTTGTCGCGAGGTAGTTTTACACAGCTTCATGGACAATACGGAGCAGCTGGGCGGCGAGGGAAAAATAGTTGAAATAGATGAGTCGAAGTTTGGAAAACGGAAATACAATTGAGGCAAGTTCGTCGACGGGCAGTGGGTGTTTTGTGGCTATGAACGCGGAACAGGCCGAGCGTTTTCTGTGCCAGTTGAAGAACGTTCTAGACACGCTGGTCCCTATTGTTAAACAATGGATTGCCCCCGGCACGACGATAATTATTGGCGACTGCTGGCGCGCTTACGATTGCTTAGAAAATGAAGGATTCGAATATCTAAAGGTGAGAAGCCAGTTTTTAGTTACAAATCGTTAGGTTTATGAACCTGTACTTGAAATGTTGCATGATATTATGCCTTCCTATACTCTAAATGTTACATGATATTATATATTATATATTTATATTTCAGGTCAATCATAGTATCACATTCAAGGATCCAGACAATGGGGAGCATACAAATTCGATAGAGTCAACGTGGTGTGCTGCTAAGGCTGTATCGTCAGGTGCCGGCAGGAAGAAAGCGAGTATCGCGGGCAATCTCGCCAAGTACATGTTTCAAAAACGTTGTCGTGACAGGAACGTCGACCGCATGGACGAATTTTTGTGCATAGCAGGCCGTTTGTACGACGCCACTGTGGAACGTCCACCCAACACTTTGCCGTCGCTTGAGGATGGTGCAACAGATTCAGAGGTCGATTACGAGTGCCAGCAATTTTTAGGTGGCATTTAGTTTACAGGTTCGCTACGCTTATTGACTTAGCAGGGGTGCCCGGGTTCATCGGGCGAAGTGTATCCAGGTCTTGGCGGTGGATGCGTCTGCCAACCAGTTGCGGGGCGGGCCGGTGTGGGAGGCTCTTACCTCTCCAGGCAGTCTTTCTCTACCCATCGTCTTACACCGCAGCAAGCGGTATGGATTAATTCATTCGTCACTCCTGGACCCCTAGATTCCTAACGACCCCTGATACCTTTTTCCTTCTCAAAACTTCCTCTCCTCCCTTCTCTAAACTGATGAATTTATGTGAGGGGTGATTGTAAAAAAAATATGCAAGCTACTAATTTAATACATCAGGAATAAAGGAGATATGAAATAATTAAAGTTACTTTATTCAATAATATTTTCTCACAAAATCACTTTTTTCCAAAAATCAAATTTTTACAATTAGTTTCATTAAAAATGGTTTACTAGAACGAAAATGTATTAAGCAGAAACATCTAATGGGCGCATTTATTATAGATCAGTTAAATAATCACACTAATAATTTTCATCTTGGATGTAAAATAATACTGTATTACTTACTGGCTAACCATGTATCTACTTAACCATTGAGAAGGTAAATAAAGTGAAATTTTGTGAAATAAAGTTTTACTTCCCACGGCAATTTATTAAAAGAAAATACACATTTAAAATAAATATTAAAATGGAAATGATTTAAAAATCACGTAAAATTATTAGAGCATTACATAGGTATTTTTTTATAAATAGATCACAACCAAAATTAAGTAATACACCTTTTGAAGGAATGGTTTTGAACTCACTTATAGTTACATTTACAACACCCAGTTATTTTAAATCAGATGATGAGTTAATGTCAATAAATTGATAGAAAAACAGTGTTATATATTACAGAAAGTTTAGACGCTGAACAATCTTGATTTTAAGTAAAGGATTAGATTAAAATATAGGATAAGTCTTTTTAGAAGTAGTTTTGAGAATACGAATAGTTGCAATACGAACATGCAAAGGGTTTTTTAACTCTCCAGAGCCGATGGAAAACGGTTGAAAATATAAAAGTGGTTTAAGATTATGAACAACTTTGATTTCAACTGATTTTAGTGTATAGTCATTTAGTGTTGAGTTTTCATATGTCTTTCACATGTCAAGATAGTTTTTCGAATATAAAAATGGTTTCTCTTAGTTCACTAAATCCAACGATAAATATTTCACAATTGTAAAATTGGCTTCAACTGATATAAGTCATTTAATGTTGGGTTTTCATATGCCTTTTTAGTGAGTAGTTTTGAGAACATGAATAGCTACATTCAGGGCAAGAGAATGGCTTCTCACCCGTATGACGCATTTTATGCTTCCTTAGACTCGACGAATCCGCACAGGAATAACTGCAACTAGCACATGAATATGGCTTATCTCCAGTGTGCTTCCGTAAATGCCTTCGCAGCGTTGATTTGTCTGCAGACGAATAAATGCACTCATTACAATGAAATGGCTTTTCACGAGTGTGAGTTTTCATGTGATTCTTTAATGTTGAGCCTCGCGAAAACGAATAGTTGCAGCGAGAGCATTTGAAAGGCTTAATTCCAGAGTGTGTACTCATATGATCCAATAAGATTGATTTTCTGGAGAAGAGACAGTTACAAAGATCACAAGAAAACGTTTTTTTACCAGAATGCGACAGCATGTGGCGTTGCAAGGTATAATTGTCCGCAGATGCATAGCTGCAGTAACGACACAAAAGTGGTTTCTCTCCAGTATGCCGCCACATATGTCTTGATAGCTTTTTCTCGTTGGAAAAGGTATACTTGCAAAGAGTACACGGGAATGGTTTATCTCCTTTATGAACGAGCACGTGTCTTGCGAAATACGTCTTTTGATCACATTTATAGTTGCAGTGCGAACACGAATAAGACCTTCCACTTTTGCTACGTTTAAGATCTGAAGGTGCTGCATCTTTGGAATGAACACTTATTACATGGTATCTCAATTTAGATTTACTGGAGCACGAGAAATCACAGTCATGGCATAAGAAGACTTCAACTTCGGATAAAGACAGTTCCACTGCTTCTAAATCCAATTGAATTCCTGTGGAAAAATAGAAATTAAAAAGTTTAATAGTAGAAGAGGAATCATCTCGCATTGATAAAAGACAATAAGATTAGAACTAAACAATTGCTTTGGTCAAAATATGAAAATATCACTAGTTCGCCAGGATTATTTATTTCAAATGAGATGGCAAGGGAAATAATACAATAAGGGATTAGCAAAGGGGGGAAGAAAGCCGTGCGATTTTCCGTTCACCCTGGAAGCTCCACAAACCCTTTTCGACTTTTTTCTATATTAGGTACTTAAATATAAATACAATTTTAATTTGGCGAAGAAAGGGTAATCTAAACATGGTAAAAATGTGGTTTAAACAAGTATTTTTTTTCAATAAAGAACAATAAATAGTGAAAATAAAACATAAAACAATCATCGGTGACGCATTATAGTCAAGTTAGTAGTTGTGCACATGATGAATAGAAGAACAGTTTTTGGTAGGATATTGTAGATACATCTTTAAGCATTGGTTTGTTGTTATTTGGCTAACATCAAAATAAAATCAATCGTAAACATAGTCATAAGTTTCACATAATCGCCAATATCATCAATCTACATATTATAAAAATTAGAACTCTAAAATAAAACATATAGAATCAGATTTTTTTTTCTTACATTAACTCCACACAGGAGGCCCTGAGGAAAATAATTTTCCTCAGGGCCTATGTCATCTGGGATGCTGTGTGGAGGGTCTTTTTGAGGAGAGGAAGGAATGAACATTGGTCTTGAAGAGACCCATGTTGTAGGAAGGAGGAAACACAGAGGCCGGCAAATCATTCCACAGCCGGGCTGTTGAACACAAGAACGAGTCGAAGAAACGACCTGTTCTCATGTGACAAATGTCAACTGTGTACAAATGTTGGGCACGCGTCTAGCGTGTTTCCCGACTATGCACCGGTGCCGAAGGGATCAATGATGCTAGTTCCTCGGAGCATCTTCCATTGTAATACCGGTAAAACAAGGATTGTATTCCCACCCGACGCCTGTGCTCTAAAGATTGCAATCCGTCTGTTAAGATGGGAGAATCTATCAAACGGACCGCCCGTTTCTGCACAGAGTCGAGGGTATTTTTCAGGTATTTTGGAGCTCCAGACCAGAGGTGGCTGCCAAATTCAACCGTGGGGCGCACTTGTGATTTGTACAAGGTTAGCAGTTGTGAACTATTAAAGTATCTGCGGGCCCTGTACAGTACGCCCAGTTTTTGGGAGGCTAACTTTACTCTGGCTTCGATGGAGCCCCCATACCTGAGCTGGTCACTTAGGGTTACACCAAGCATATCAATGAAGGGCCTGTTCGGAAGATTGCTTCCGTTGAAAGAGACTAGATTTTCATTTCGATCCCTTTTATTTATTTATTTATTTAACGCCCAATGGGCTTTTACATTTTGGTAGTACAAATAATTCATGACAGATTATTTAACATATACAGAAACAATAAAAATAAAATTTGATAAAAAACCACACAAGTCATAAAAATACAAAAATACAGCGATTTCATAGGTTTTCAGAAAAACAGATAGGTTTAGGAATAGTTTTGGAATAAGTTTTTTACAAGATCAACAAATTTTGCCAAGTTTATGTTCTCTCTCTGGTTTCAATCCTGGGATTGGTTTGCAGCAATTTCATCTATTCGTTTCTTCCACTCTTCCCTGTCTTGTGCGGCTCTTTTGAATTCTGCATATGATAAGCAGCGCACGTCCACCAGCAGGTCCTCCAGGTACTCTCGGCGTGGGCGTCCCCTAGCGTTTGTCCCCTCGGTCATACCCTCCATTATGGCATGCAAGAGGCCTTTTTGTCTTATTGCATGGCCGATCCATCTTGCGCGCCTTTCGGACAAGGTCCTGAGCAGGTGCCTTCCTCCTTCGATTCTTTGGAGAACCTCCTCATTTGTGATGTGGTCTCTCCAGGAAATTCCTAGTAGTCTTCTATAGGACCACATCTCAAAAGCCTCTAGTCTCCGTTTATCTCTTTCGGATAAGCACCATGTTTCGCAGCCGTACATCAAGATACTCCAAACATAGGTCGTGATGAGGAGTATTCTCAGTTTCAGGTCTATATTATTCGATTCTATTATTTTCGACCTTTTATTGAATGCAAGCCTAGCCTGGTGTATACGGCTGTCGACTTCGCTCTTAGACCGACCGTCCCATGTTATTTTGCTCCCGAGGTAGACAAACTCCATGGTGTTCTTTAGTGGAACTCCTGACATCTCTACTCTCATCTGATGTTGCGTTCGGCCTACAGTCAGCAGCTTTGTTTTGTCTTTATTTATCCTCATGTTGTAATTATTTTGAAGAATGCTTTGCTTTGTTTACGATTTAATAAATAGCTAGTAAACCATTTTAGCATGTTATCCCTTATTCCTAGAGCAAATACTTTTTGGATTAGTAGTTTATGGGATACTTTGTCAAATGCCTTCGAAAAGTCTGTATATATGCAGTCGACTTGTTTATTTTCTGCAAAAGATTGTATCATGAAGTTTTGAAATGTTACTAAATTAGTTGCGGTAGATCTACCTTTGATAAAACCGTGCTGGTCAATTAATTTTATTTTTGTTTTTGGTCAATTAATTTTATTAATTTGGGATAGATTTCATCAAGGACCAGTGATTCAAAAAGCTTAGGTAGTACTGACTGTATACAAATGGGGCGATAATTGGCTATATTAGTGTCGTCTCCTTTTTTGTAGATAGGTGTAATGAAGCTAGATTTCCGGCGGTCTGGAAAGTGTCCAAGGGTCAAGAGACGGTTGAATAATAATGTGAGTGGTTTAGATAGTGTATTAGAGCATTTTTTGAGGAATATTGGTGGAATGTTGTCTGGGCCAGTGGATTTGTCAGTGTCTAAGGAAAGTAATTTCTGTTCTCAGCGTTTTTGTGTGATATGGCAATGTGTTAAGTGTGTAGTCTTGCTAAATTTGTATTCAGGTATTTTATCATCTGGGGTTTCTTCATCATAAACATTTTTGAAGAAATCCGAAAATAGGTTTACAATGTCCTGTGTATTGTTTGCACTGGTTCCGTTCATTTGCATTATTGGCGGGTATTCTGTGTTTTCATTGTTTATTTTTTTTAGAAATTTCCAAAGATTTTTGGATTTAAAGGCAGTGTCCTCGATAGAGGTTATATACTTTTTGTAACATTTTTTGGAAAGATCTTTACCTTTTTTCCTGGTTTCGCTAAAGATTATATAATCACTTATGGATTTGCTGTGTTTGAATTTTTTGTGTTGACTCTTTTTTTGCTGAAGAGAGGCAGTAAGCTCTGGTGAGAACCAAACCGGGTAGGTATAGCTTCTCGGTGTATAAAAAGGAACATAGGATTCAATAGTATTAGAAAATTTTAAATAAAGTTGGTCTATAGATTCATCAATGTTTTCATCGGATAAAAAAAACAGTCTGTATTTGAGAGATGGCTGTTAATGGAGTCGAAGTCGGCTCGTTTAAAGTTTAGGACTCTTTGTACAGGTATTCTTTCATTATCGCATTTAATATTTAATTTAATGTATAGGGGAGGGTGGTGATTATCTATTGGTAGGAGTGGGTCATTTGATAGTTCTACAGATATTTTAGGATAGTTTGATAAAGCTAAGTCTAATAAGCGATTGTTATTATTATATATAAAATGATGTTGGTGAAAGTTTAGAAAGTTTACCATGTCCAAAACTTCACGTGCACGATCGTTTTCACTTTCGTTTGTGATGAGACCACAGTTGTTTGCTTTCCATGTTAGGTTTGGTAAGTTATAATCTCCAACGATAACAACTTTCGAGTGAGAATATTTTGAGGAAATTGTTTCGGTGTCTTCACAGTGGTTTCTGTATGTTTGAGGGTCAGAAAGTGGTGGTAGATAGGCCGTTCAAAATATAATTTTCTCGAGAGGAGTCGTTACTTGTACAAAGAGATGTTCAATGTTTTTGTGTTTCGTTGTTAATTTTCTTGATGACAACTTCTGTTTTATTGCAATTAAAACTCCTCCACCTCTTGACTTGGAACTTGATCTAACGTTTCTGTCGCAACGAAATATTTTGTAATTAGTAAGACCGAGTTCAGTCGACTTAATATCAGAGTTTAGCCAGGTTTCGGTAAGTATAATGATGTCATGATGATGAGAAGGTAGAGCTGCTCGTAGGTCATCGAGTTTGGATCGCAGTCCGCGGACGTTTTGGTAATAAATTTTTAAAGTTCTGGTTCGATTGTTAGGAGGAATTGCTTGGATATTTTTGTAATTGGCTAGTTTTTTGGCAGATTTGGTACAATTCTGGGAGTGGATTTTATGTATTTTATGGTGACATCTTCACCATTTTCTTTTCGTATCTCCAGTTGAACCCTCAGATCTTTTAGAAATTTTTGTTGATCTAGGGTTGAGTCGGTGTAAATTCTGACATTGTTCCTAAGAAGACCTCGTTTGCTGAGACATAATCAGACAAGATTGGGTCTTTGAAACATTAAATTCAATGAGATTATTTTTACCCCAAGAGAAAACACTCTCGAGGTAACCGTCCATTCTTTGCTTCAAAGCCCTACGAGCTGTTGGAGTTTGTGAGCCCTTTGGGGGCTTGTCAAACAAAAAGCTATCATGAACTGTACTGTCATCCGCATAACTGTGAATTGGTGCACATGACAAAAGGTCGTTGATGTGCAACAAAAACAAAGACGGAGACAGAACCGATCCCTGCGGGTCGCCAGCATTTATCGAGTGTGAGGAAGAGGTGAAACCATCGACTACCGTCTGAATCGACCTCTCCCTCAAGAAGTCGGTAATCCACGTACACAAGGATGCGGGAAGTCCGTAAGAATGCAGTTTGTTGACAAGTCCTCGGTGCCAAAACAAAGTTTATATGAAATAAAGATGTAGAGTCACTTACATAATGTAAAGAATATTAATTAATTTTGGTAACAAATGGTAACACTGACATAAGAAGAGATCAAGCAAAATTTGCATATCATTTCGATGAGCTTGAGGCAAGCCGCGTGATAATCTTATTTCAAGCAGAAGGGATTGAGAATGCCTTGAATAAACTACAACATCAATCGTAAGACATAACGTAATCGAAATAACTAGACCCTGCGCACAAAAGTAAAGTTCTCTTAGAGTAATTTGAGCGCCATTGTAAACAGGAATACTCATTCCTAAGCTGATATTATTTTCGATTACTGAAATAATGAAACTACAATGTGAGTTGGTAGACTATCCGATTCATTTAATGAGAAATCATTGAAAGGGACGACGAAATACGCTCTTCCCTAATCCGCGCAATTTGGTTTGTACCCTTCGCCCTTATGGGCGTATCTATTGTTTCTTTAGATTAAATTGAATGCACTTAATGTTACTATTGTTCTCACCCGAATGGTCAGGAGTAATGTTGACAGCTTGTTCCAAGGATTCCAAGTCAATGTCGAAAAGATCTGTGTCTGGAAATGACTTGTAGATCTCCTGTTCTTTATGTGATTCTGGGAGATTCATTATCTCAGAAACATCAAAATCGCCACCGAGTTCCATAGCGTCACAACCCGTGAGACTATAAATAACTTTATTAGGTTTACTGTTGTCTACTAATGTCTGAAATTAAATTAACATTTATAAGTTTGCTGAAGCCCTGAAGCTGAAGTCCCCGGCGTAGCCAGGATTTTACTTTTTTTTCTAAATCAGTCAATCAATCAACAGAAAGTAATCTATCGACACATCGCTTTGGTCACATAAGGGAGGATGGCTTCGTACGCCCGTTATTCTTGAACGCGGTGAACAATATAATAAACTTTACATCTGATTCCCAATAACCCGGGAAGTTTGTCTTTCTTTATAAAGAAGTAATACCTATAAATCGATTAACAGAAATGTTGTTGACAAAATACTTGAGTGAAAATAATGATGAAATAAGCTATCAAATTGAACTAACCTCTCAATACTGTATTCAAAAGCGGCGGCAAACCAACAAAAAATGCCTTCATTGTAGGAAAAGCAAGCCATTTTTTTTAAATGTCAAATTATTCAGCAAAATAATACAAAAGACGCGTTTCGTGAAGCCAGACGAAAATATCGATTAGTGAAAAGAGTGCTGCCATTGATGAAAAATATTTTTTTCTTTTTTGTGTTTGTCATCGATTGCGATCATAGACAATAGAGTTTTCAGCTTTCAATCGGTTTCTTACGCCTCGATTACATTGAGCGAGTTTACAAGCTACTAGCCGGTAAGTTTAAAAGCAGGTGAATCGGCGAGTGAAATTATCATTATGACACACAAAACTGTCGACTCGCTCAGTAGCAGCTAAAATAATGACTCCCACGCGAACCAATTCTGTCGAAATTTTGTAGAAAACTTGAGCTCGCATCTAGCGCCAAACACTAGTCAGAAGCGAGAATTACGACTACCGCGCGAAATAATTCTGACAGTTACGAAATCAGCTATTGGTGGGCCGCCATCTAGTGGCAAACGTGAGCGAGTAGCGAGTAAAATTGACCCCTTTTCAACTTTTTTCGTAGATTGTCCACAATTTGCTAGTTAGTTAGCCATTAGATTACACTGGTAAAAATTGTACATGTCATTTTATTGTCCGATAACATTTTTTTTCTATTAAAAACATTAAAAATATTTTTCCATTACACACCGCCACTGACTACTTAAGCCTCGATGACGCACGGCTAGTTTACAAGCTACTATCTGGGAAATTCACTATCTGTTTGTAAACTCGCCCAGTGTCGTCGTGTCACTTGCTAACTGGCAGCAACTAGCAGATTGTTGACAATCTACTACGAAAAAAAGTTGAAGGGTCGTCAACTTTACTCGCCTACACGCTTGTTCCGCTTGCTCGTGATGGGTTTATTTATGTTTCCAACTTGGTTTCCGATAAACAGCTGATTTCGACTGTCAAACATTGAAGAATTAGTTCATGCAGTCATCGTTATTCTTGTTACTGGCGCTAGTAGCGGCCTCAGTTTCCTACGCTTCTGAGCGAGTGGACAGTTTTGTGTATCATCATGACAATCTCACTCGCCGATTTACACGCTTTTAGATAGTCGCTTGTAACTAGCCTTGTGTCATCGAGGCATAAGTTTAAAAGCGGGTGAATCGGCGAGTAAGATTGTCTCGATGACACACAAAACTGTGGACTCCCTCAGTAGCGACAGTAGCAGCTAAAATAACGACTTCCGCGCGAACCAATTCTGTCGAAATTTTGTAGAAAACTTGAGCTGCGAGCTCACACCGCCACTGACTACTTAGGAAAGTGACGCGTTTAAAGCCTAGCGGTCATTTGATAAGCGTTGCGTCTCATTCCAACTCAATGTTAAATACACGAAACAGGGCGCGTATCGCCGACACCCATCGTGACGGCACGGTCCCACAGCGATGGGAACAGTAGCGACATGTGATTGAAACATACATATTTTTTTTAATAGAAAAATAGTAATCGAACAGTAAAATGACATATACTTTTTTTACTCCAAATATGCTCAGAAATCGCTGGTTTAAATCCCTCGCATACTTTCTGTTACACTCTGTATAAATAAACTTTCGCGGGTGTGCGCACAACAACTCACCAAAGTTTCGTGGCAATCAGAGATGGTTCAGGAAATAATTTCATAAAGCCAAATCTCATCTTTATGTATAGAAACCTTTTGTAACATACAATTTCACAATTTGGGAGGCCGGAATGGGTACCGCCGCCCCGGGAGCCTTTATTGGATAACCAGCACCTCTGCCATAGGTCACCCCAAGTGGTTCGCTACGTTTGGTGATTTAGCAGGGGTGCCCGGGTTCATGGGGTGAGGTTTGTCTATGTCTTGGAGGCGGATGACCAGTACATACTGAACCCCAGATTCCTACCCACCCCTTAAACCCTTTTTCTTCCCAGAACTCTCCTCTTCTTCGATCCCTTAAAAAAAACCCTCCAGCATCTCCAAAGATGACAAAGGCCCTGAGGGAAATTGTTTTCCTCAGGGCCTCCTGTGTGAGGTTTATGTAAAAAAAAAAGTATTGTTAAAAATTTCTCCGTGCCCAAGTTTCTTTTTAATAATACGACCAACACCAATAAAATATTGGCAGCATAAATATATATATTGACAGACAACTCTGGTCACTATAGGGGCTAGTATCTAGTACAGCATGTTGCATTATTTTCAGTCAATAAATTAATTTATATTACCTTACCGTAGTAATGTCTATTACCGTCGTTCTTGTCTAATGCACGACAGTTACAGAAATAGCCGATGATACACGATAGGCAGCTGAGCTCTTGCAGTGTCGTGTTCTCTAGCTTCAGAATATCTAAGAGCTTCCAACAGGACGGATTTCTGGTCCAGTTAATATTATTAGTTGTAAACATTACATTTTAGGTTTGGGGAGGGCGACCTCGGCTCGCCTTCGCCTTGCCTCCGGCTACTCGACGCTAAATTCCTTAGGATCGTCGGGTATTTCCCCCCAATCTCCCATTTACTTTTCTTTGAGGCATCGCCGATGAACCGGCTAAGGGGCGCGGAAGCTGAGTGTGGTTCACGACTGGACCGAAAGTCATGCGCATTCTTGCTGGGACTGCCAATCGATTGGAGAGGACTCCCAACCGTTTGCCATGCCTTTATTACTTATCTACTGTGTCTTCCTCCCAAACAGGTGCTTGTAGGATACGCTGGATACAATCACCCAGCGCTTGCCACCTCGTGAACTTTCACCAACCAGTCCCACTGTCTTGTCTATATTTTGTCATACTAACACATATTGTATCTGTATTTCCCGCTAACCACTTGCATGCTGATTACTAACAACGTATGCAGGGACATTAGAGGTTTAGTTTCGTTTTCAAATGTAGAGTCGTTTTTACCAAAAAAATTAGAGTCCTTGCAAGAGCCTTGAAGGGGTAACCATCTGTTACCTATACCAGGGCGGGTAAGTGGTGGGTCCTCCAATAAAAAGTTGTAAACATTACGATAACGTGAACAAAGTAACTTGTAGCCTCGAAGAACATCGATCTTTATTGGATTTTCCGAACATATTTCAAATAATCTAAATCACTGATGTTGTAGAACATTATAATAATAGTAAGTATAGTATAGTGAATTATTTGGTAAATAATTCATAGGGAAAAGCGCGTTAAAAAAATACAAATTCGTTATCGTTGAAATGAAAATTATTACTTTAATACTTGCACCAATTATTAATATTATTTAAAATATTCATAAACATATCATTATTAAGTAGATGAGTATTAGAAAAACATTTCCGTAGGTACTACATAACGTTAAACTTACATTTATTTTTAACTTAACGAGTAAAATTTTCGTTTTTAAAATTTATAGTTAGGGTGTTACGCCGTGTTGCGTCACCTCCTTCTATAGCCAAGGTTTCGAACAGCGCTATAGTGGCAGATGTGGGTTGCCTTGGTGATGAAAATATGCGCTGATGATGGACACTGTAACGTTCTCCGAAACGTTGGCTAAAGATGGAGATGGCGCAGCACGGCATAACACCACAAAAATAAATAATGAAAATCTAAGATCCTATTTAGTGAGAAAGACATCAAATTATATTATGAAATGAAGATTATGTTAGCGAAACTCTATCTACATTAAAATAAAAACTCAATCCATACTAAATATTAGCGAAAATCCGAAAACAGAAAAATCCGAAAAAGATATGGTCACATCTAGTACTGTATCAAAATATAACTAGCCGTTGGAAACAATCGTTATATTGTTTCAACGTCCAACGCTGTTGACAATAATTAGCGCCAACAGTTGAAATATAATACCTACATGCGAATATTATTCAACGCAGTCAACGATTCAACTGCCTAATAAATAAAAAGGGTTAAGAGTTCGCACTTCGTGAACAACATTACTCGATATTTCAAATGGTCATTTGGTAATGTAGGTACCTACTGCACTTTTTTCCCATCCAATACGGCCGATACGCAGCGCCAGGAGACAATCAAATTTATCAACGACAAGCAAAAAATAACCTATTGATAACAATGTCGGTCGCCTAACAGCTACGTTTTGTACCTATTGTTTTCAACAGTGTTGGCCAGTTAAATCAAAAGGGTCAAGATATCATACTTCGTGAATGATATTATACCTAATTTGAAATGGTCTTTTGGTAATGTACCTACCTGCTGCACGTTTTTTTATTTATTTATTTTCCCAACCAATACGGCCGATCCGTAGCGCCAAGCGACAAGCGAATTTATCAGTGACAAGCAAAATATATCTTCAACGTCTTATAATATTTCAACAGGGTAATATTTTCAACACCGAAACTTTCAACGTTATTATAGGATAATTATTACGTGTGTGTGTCTAAGCATAGAGATAATAATAACACATCAATGATCCGGGGAACCACCCGTTAAAAAGGATTCCCTCATACGATTTTGATCTATTTGTTTGTTTTTTTTGTTAGTATCATGTCGATCTCCTATTATAATTGCGTCAACGTCGACGTTATTTTCAACAGTTGAAAATCGCCAACGATAACGACGTTGGCGTTGGATGGAATTAACGTCAACGCCCAGTACTAGTCACATCTAAGAATCGAAGTCCTGTTTGAAAGTGATTTTTCTGTTTTCAGATTTTCGATTGAGTATCGCTATTATTGTCTTCATTTCATAAAAATAAAATTTAAATTTTTAATACGTTTTACTGAAAATACATATAAAAAAAATATTACTAAAAAAACAATTAGATTTAATAATTTGCATAAAGAAAATTAACATAAAAATTAGAGCGCTCAATCGTTAAGTTTTCTTTGTCCTGTAAAGTCTTAAGGAACACTGACACGAGTCCAATGAACGCTGCCACCCTGTCCCAAATGTTGGCTAAAGAGGTGAAAGTGCAACGCGGCACAGAATCCCAACAGTTGATCTAGATAATTGTAATAATAACAATAAAATAGCTTTGTTTGAATGCCCTTCTTATATACCTTTATCAGGGGTGCATAAAACACATTGTTTATTATAAAACATGTTTTTTATACATTTCAATGAAGGTTCAGGTTGAACCGAAACCGATTTTTTAACGATATATAATGAAGTAGTAACAAATTTATTTTATTGGTACTATTAGCGCCCTTTACGTGATTTTCGACGGAAACGGCGCAATACAAATAAGCCAATAATTATTATTATAATAATTACGTATACCCACAAAGTGTTTGCTACATGTGAAAATCTAAATAATACTTTTGGCTGAGAAAATCTCATGTAAAAATCTTCATCGAAATCGAACCAAATGAAATGAAAAAAGTTCTAAAATTACGAGGTGCTATAATAATAAGATTACTATATCGATTATCCAAGGGAGAATTAATCCAAGACATCGTTTTTTTATGGCTTCAATATATGCGTAAACCTAGAACACTCCTTTGGGATGAAAAATCATGAAAAGAAGAAGTTTTCTGGGCTACATCCGCATGCAGGATTAAGATTGCACTGACGAAAACCAATCTTCATTGAGTAAGGGTACAAGCAGAAAAAGGATCTGTTTGCCCATTGGTTCTCAAGAAATGCACATTAGTAATTAGCGTAAAGTAAAGTGAATTTTCATGTGACTCTTCATATTTCCCTTCTGTATTGAAGTAAAATCACAAAATGAACAACTGAACGGACGGTCGCCTGTGTGGGTTCTGTAATGTCTCCTTAAAGAGCTGGCGTCAGAACTGGTATACATGCAATGTAAACAACCGTACGGTTTCTCCCCAGAGTGTGTCCTTAAATGCCTTTTTAACGTCCCCTTATCATAAGAAGAGTAGTCGCATTCATCGCACAAAAACGGTTTGTCCAACGAATGCGTCTTCAAATGACGATTCAAGTAACCCTGTTGCGAAAATGTACTGGTGCACAGCGTACAATGAAACACCAAGCCTTTAGAGTGCGTTTTAATATGCTCCGTCAGTCGCTTCATCAAAGAGCACGTATAACTGCATTGCGGACAAGCAAACGGCCGCTCCGTTGAGTGCGTCAGCAGGTGACGGTTAAGGACCGTTCTATCTGCACAGCAAAAAGAACACTGGGTGCAAGAAAACGGTTTTTCTCCCGAGTGCGTGAGCAAATGACCCTTCAGGTTTGACTTTCGGTTGCTACGATAGCTGCAGTGCGGACATACAAAAGGTTTATCTCCACAGTGACTTTTAACATGTTCCTTTAATCGTTTTGTCTGCGTGCAAGTAAAACTGCAAAGGGTGCAAGTCAAAATTTCTTCTATTTTGTCCTTTTTTTTCGCGCCACCTGTAATATTCTCTCCAGCGCTAGCGTGAGTTTTCCCGTGTTCTTTAAGCTCTTTTTTCAGAACGCATGTAAAATCACATAACGTGCAGATCAGTTTAATCTTCTCTACAGTGTGAGTTTTCTCGTGTTCTTTAAGCTCTTTTTTCAGCGTACATGTAAAATCGCACGAAGCGTTTGCACAAGTTAGTGGTGTTTTTTCCTCCAAAGGTTTATCAAACACTTTTCCATGCTTTTTCATGTGATACTGCAAATTACATTTGCGATTACTGGAGTAAGTGCAATCAGTGCACGAAAATGGTTTGTACCCGTTGTGGTTTGCCATGTGCTCTTTCAACCTCTTTTTCTGCATGCACGTGTAGCTGCATAGTGTACAAGAGAGAACTTCTCCTATCTTTGATGGTACCGTGCTTCCAAGACTGTTTCCTGAAAATTAAAAATTCAGGTTACAAAAAAAGAATAAAATATTAAATGCATTGATAATTTTTTTTTTTCAAAAATTTTTGGAAAAAATAAGTTTAAGGATGGGAGATAAAGGATACCACACCATATAATTCCCTTGATCGTACCGGGACTCGTTTTAGCGGCACACACATTGTAGAACACTTTTATAAAATATATTCAAATTGATAAAATACTTTTTATTGTTTACAAAAACTAACATGTTTCGTGAGCAACGCTCACTTCTTCAAGATTTTTATTGATACTAAAAATTATGTAAATCGAAAAATTACATAAGTAAATCGAAAAATTATAAAACAAAAAATTTATCAATACCTTGCTAGCCGTGGAGAGAGGTTATACATACAAATCAAATCATAAATACAAACAATAGAGACATAATATTATTCACGAAACATCAAAGAAATACTCTTTTATGAACATCTTATATTTGGTAAGTTCATAATTGAAAATGTCCACCTTGGATAATATGTTTTTCTACCTATTGCTTAGTCTGTTCAGGCAAGAATACGTTGGTAAGTTACTATTTTTATAATAATAATAATATATCTCAATTGAACAAAAAAAAAAGATTTATAACTACAAAAACAAAAAGTACATCATAAGTACAGTAAAAGTACAGTTTAAAAGTTGCATAAGTACGAAAGTTAATATCAGAAAACAAAATACATATATACAGTAGGTACTTAAAGAATAGAGATTTATAATTATAAATTTAGGTTTCTCGTAACCTGCCTCACTAGGCTAGCCTGTGTTGAGGCAGTAATTTTATGTCAATTTATTATACTGTGAACATACCTACACTTATATTAGAATAAAATCACACAATAGAATGGTTGCATTAATAATAACAATAACATTGGTACAATAATAACAGCATTGGTTCAATACTAATTTCGAATTTGGGTGAGTGCATCGGTAAATGCTCTATCATTATTTTTTATCCAATTTTTTATGTTTTTTTTTTTTTATTTTTTTGTGAATCACATTTTTTTATACTAATTGGAAGAATGTTGTAAAGTCTTGTTGCAAGGTATCTGAAGCTTCGTTGACCAAAAGTAGTATGAGTTATGGGAATTTGTAGTAAATCTTTGTTATTGTTTCGAGTACAGCGAGTATTTAATCTTTTTTCATAGTATTTGTGTATATTTGTGTATAGATGAGTGAGGATTGTTTTTGCATATATCTGCCAAATGTCAAACACATTCATAATATTGAAGATTCAGTTCGAGTCTGTAATTAGAGGTAGTCTAAGAATTAATTTTATAATAGTTTTCTGTGCCTTTATGATTGGGTCCAGTGCTTATGCAGTACCGCCTCCCCATGCTATGATACCATACTCAATAATAGATTGACAGACTGCAAAATAAATCATTTTCAAGTGTTTTAAGTCGAGAAAGTTTCGTATCGTTCTGAAAAAGTGCATGGTTTTTCTTATTTTGTTTGCAATTATTTGAGTGTGAATATTCCATTCGAGATATGGATCAATTGTGAGGCCGAGATACTTCACCTGTGTAGTGCGCTCAATGTAGGGACACTGACAAGATTCATCGGAATTTGAACATGTGTGTATTCTAATAGAGGCGTCATCATGAGGTTGACCTGTTATATTTATGCTTGATGTGAGTTTTCTCAGTGTTCAATGTGAGCGTATTTGTATCTAACCACTTTTTTATAATGTTTATATCCATTTCAGCTTTTTTGTAAACAGCTTTCCAAGTGTCAGCTTCAAAGAGTAAAACAGTGTCATCGGCAAAACTAACTATTTTTCACTGAATGTTAATGTTACATAAGTCGTTGATATATAAAAGGAACAAAGATGGTCCTAATATGCTACCTTGAGGTATCCCATAGTGAGTTGAGCACTGATTGCTAAGTGTGTTCATTATTTTCACTTTATGCTTGCGGTTATTAATCTAAAATATAAATAACTCGCATTCCTTGTGCGGCGTGGAAATAAAAAAGTTATTATATTTACGAATTCGCTGGAAATAATTAAAATGTCAGTTTTGAGCAAACAAAAATTATTAAAATAAACACATTTATAAATTTGTTGTAGACCACCTTTATTTTATAAACACTTTACCGGTTTCAGAATCACCCTTCCTTCGTCAGGAGAATATTATAACTGTCAGTGCTTCCGAAACCGATAGAGTGTTTATAAAATAAAGGTGGTCTACAACAAATTTATATTTGTGTTTATTGTAAATTATGGCGAGCCACAAAGTTAATGCTTTTTACAAATATGAAAAATTATTAGCATTGTGTACCACCTTACTTATTTTATTCTCTGTACGCATTTTATCATGTAAACAATAAAATATATAATAGCCCATCAGACGGAAGACTTAGCCAACAGTAGAAACTCTTAGATTTGAACCACTGGCTGTCGAACTACTAACAAATCAAAAAATAAACATACCTGAATGATTACTCGTGTCTGGAATCTGGTCACTTCCACCATCAGGGAACTTCGAATATATTCCCATATCAAATAACGGGAAACCTCCATCTTTTTGATCCATTTGGGAAACGAATTGAGATGTTTGGAAGTTTACATTATTCATGGTAGTTCAATACGACACCGCTGTTCGAAATCTGTAAAATTCAAAAGAGTAAATGTAAAACAAGTATTATCAAGTCAAGGCTAATCCAAAGGTCGCAGGATCGAATCCCAATGGGCAAATAAATTTTATTTCATTTTTAATAAGCAAAACTCGATTTTATAATTTTTTAAGGTTATTCCCATCAACGTAATATATCATTGAAGAAGAATATAACAATAATAATCTAAACGAAAATATGAAAGAGAACAAGACGCAGATAAAAGACAACGGTCGCAACTGGGACTCGAACCCAGACCTCTCGTCTAACCGGCGCGTTAACCAATTTTGTCATTGCCACCTTCTGTCAAACCGTCATAATTGTCAATCTCACATTTCAAATTTTAGAATTAACAATATTATCTTCAACTAATTAAGCTCAACTAATTAACCTCAATATAGGCTTTTAGTACTAGAGAGGTTAATTTTTTATGTAAAAAAAAAACAAAAAATGTGTAGTGAGAAATTAATTATAAATAAATTATTTTTTCCATATAAAAAAGGGCAACTACCCTTTTTATTGGAAACAGTAATTCTAAGAATTGGTTGGTATCCTGGATCCTGGATAGAATCTCGGATAAATGTATCCGAATTTATTCATATGGAACTATTGACTCTTCATAAAAGTCTAAAGGCTAGATGACACCGAGCGGGTTTACAAGCTACTATCTACTAAGTTTAAAAGCGGGTAAATCGGCGAGTGAGATTGTCATGATGACACACAAAACTGTCCACTCGCTCAGTAGCGTAGGAAACTGAGGTCGCTGCTAGCGCCAGTAAAAAGAATAACGACACCTTCGTGAACTAACTCTGTGATGTTTGACAGTCGAAATCAGCTGTTTATTGGCAGCCATCTTGAAAAACATAAATAAACCAATCACGAGCAAGCGTGTAGCGAATAAAGTTGACGACCTTTCAACTTTTTTCGTAGATTGTCAACAATCTGCTAGTTAGCAAGTAACACGATGACATTGGGCGAGTTTATTAACAGATAATGAATTTCCTAAATAATAGCTTGTAAACTCGCTCTGTGTCATCGACGCTTAAATGAATATTTAAAAAAAAAAAAAAAAAACGATTTCATAACTTTTGAAGGTTATTCCCATCAATGTAATATATCATTGAAGTATAAGATAGCAATAATAATCTAAACGAAAATATGAAAGAGAACAAGACACAGAAAATCAGAAAAAAGGCATAGTTCAAATTTTATTTGATTAATTGCTGTTATTTCACAACTAATTCATTAAAAATAAAATGTAGTATATTTGTGGCACGTTCCAGAGTGGAAGATACTCTCAGTACCGCCCTGGTGGAAGGCCACCATTCAGAATTAAAACGTTGCTTGAAATGGCTTTAGCCATGTTTGGTGACCAGATCTGAATAGCCAATACTTCCCTACCTTCCTCTTCACCATCTCCTTCCCCTACCCACTACTTGCAGCCTCACAACACACCCTAATTGGGAAAGCCAAAGTCTCACTAGCTCCAGACGGGAGCAGCTAGGACTAACGTGAGGTATTCACATAATAAAAAAAAACTTTTTTGAAAAAAAAGTGAACAAATTAACCTGAAATGTTTTAACCCGTCATGTCAGGTTAATTTGTTCACTTTTCGGAACTACTCATGTAGATCTTACAGAAATCGTTGTGTCTCCCTTACTCTCATAGTGAGAAATTTGGTGTAAGCGGTGTTAGAATGAATAAACACAAGCGCTTTATATTAAAATTTTAAAATTAGCCACAAAAGAAGTACCTATAATGTACTCACGTTGCTCATCTCAAATTGAAAAAAGAAAAAAAAATTAGTTTTTTTTTTAAATTATTTTTACATGGAACGACAAAAAAGGGAGGTCACAATAACATTTGTAATACTTTTGTCTAATAAAATATGAACGCGTTTTTATTTTTTACGTCATCATTGCTGATAGAAGAATAAACGTAACGTGAGTCATTTTTATGTTCTCTTGCATAATTTTTACATTTCAAAAATAATGTGTTTATTTCGAATTACAAAATATAAAAGCGTACCTATTTTAAAAATATCACTTTTTTTTTTTTTTTTAATGGCTCTACACCCCAAAAGAGTGTTCTGGCCAGTGTCAAGTGAGTGCTTTTGTGTGTGTAATTTTGTGAGTGTAATTTTTGGTTAATATTAACTAATTTAGTTTTAATGACAAGAACCTATCTACATTATATAATAATACTATACAAATAATAATAATAATAATACGCAAAATTATTACAAAAATTATTAGGCTAGGTTGCTTAGCAACGCTAGCCTCGACGTTTGCTTGTATTTTGGCTCTCTGATTTTTTTATTGTATCAGAAAGAAAAGAATTAGCTTTGATCCCAAAACATATAAATATTTGAAAATAAGTATATTAGATAACCTAATAAATAAACTGCTAGTCAACCGTAGGATATTTAGATAAATAAATACGATATAAAAATTTTCCTTTTGTGAGGGCTTCAGTAACCAAGGTAAACAACAGTATTTTGAGATTACTTTGAAATATATTTTGCAGGTAAATTTAATTATATATTTTATTTTGATAACATTATTCTAAAATATAATATTTATTATAGATTTGTAGTATTGAAGGGTAGTTTACATTAAAATATTTAATTTGGCCAAATTGAAAATTATTTGTTGACAAATGACAGTATTAGGTAACGACGACAGTTGCTTGGTTACTGGAATGTAGGAATAATAATAATAATCATTTCCAAGTTGTTTTGAACGGTGACAAAATGTCATTTTCAACCAACGGAAATGAAAATGGGTTGATTATGTCATCTTTACAGATGAACATTGATAATCTGAGACCCCAAAAAACAAAAGCAGGTATTCCTAGGCAGAGAATGAAATGGACGAACGATGTCAATATGTTCATCGTTCGTTCATATTTTTATGTGACGAAACTAGAAACAGATATGTTATTGTATAGGAAAAAATTACATTTACTTTTCTCACAAAATTATCCGGTTGCCCAAGTAAACGAACAAAGATTAGCTGACCAAAAAAGGGCAATTTTCAAAAATAATTTAATCCCTGTAGTAACATTAAATCAGATAAAAAAGGAAATAGGAGATAGATTGCAATTAGAGAATAATTTAGAACAAATTAATATGCGTAGTAATGTTATATTAGATACATTGAATGAAGACAGTTTAGATAATATTCTAGTAGAAGAATCTAATGATATTACAGTAGATTCAAATAACTTAGACGCTATTCATAATCTTAGGGAAATCAACATTGCAAATTTAAACTTACTAGATGATAATGTAATAGAATTAGCTAACTTGCTTCATAATAATAGAAATAGATATATAGATATAGAGCCCACAGTTAGACCAAAATTACCAAAATTGCATACGTCAAAAAAATTATCTAAATTAATTTCTGAATTAAATAATTTAATTTTACCAAAAATAATATTTGACGATATTAGTTTTTTAGATCTTCATACGTTAGTGTACGCTAGTGCTATCACTATATGTACTAGGTTAGGAGTTAAATTAACATCCTCTGATGATAGATCATATAATTATAGTAAACCAGAATGGCAGATTAGATTAGAAAATGATGTAGTATTTTTAAGAAGTAGTATAGCTAGAGTAATTGAATATAAAAATGGGAATAGAAGTAGAAATATTTTGAGACATGTAGATGAAATTGGGAGAAAATTTGGTTATAACATTGGTAGTAATAATAATGAAAATATAATCAATGATTTATTAGATTTATTAAAACAAAAATTAGGTGTAAAAGCTAGTAGATTAAAAAGATATAATTATACGTATAATAAAAGAAATAATAATAGATTATTTCAAAAAAATGAGAAAATATTTTATTCCAAACTTGATGATAAACAAAATATTATTTCGAATAATAATATTCCGTTGCCATCTGAATCAGATATGCGCGATTTTTGGACAAACATTTGGAGTAAAGATATAAAACATAATGAGGCAGGTTCATGGATAGAAAATGAAGAACTCAATTGTTCAGACATTGAACAAATGAGTTTTTCTGATATATCGGTTGAATTATTAGCCAAAATTATAAAAAATACTCATAATTGGAAAGCCACGGGTTGCGATTGGATACATAATTTTTGGTACAAACGTCTAACTACTTTACATCCTCTTTTTGCAAAAAATCTTTCAAAACTTGTCAAACAACCTCAAAATTTTCCTAATTTTCTAACTAAGGGCATTACTTATATGTTACCTAAAAGCGAAAATATTAATAATCCCTCTCAATATAGACCCATTACATGTCTACCGACAATATACAAAATTTTAACCTCTTGCTTGACAGATTTAATATATACTCATTTTGATGAAAAAAATATTTTATCTGAACAACAAAAAGGTTGTCGCAGAAAACATATGGGATGTAAAGAACAATTAGTTATTGATTCTGTAATTTTAAAACAAATTCAAAATCAAAAGCGTAATTTACATACTTGTTATATAGATTATCAAAAAGCTTTTGATAGTGTCCCGCACTCGTGGCTAATCAAAATATTAAAAATATATAAAGTTAACCCAATTATAATTAGCTTTTTGAAAAATATTATGTCCTTTTGGAATACAGATTTACTAGTAAATTTAAAAGGTAAGAAAATAGTAGTACCGGGCATTTCAATAAAAAGAGGGATTTTTCAAGGAGACTCATTGAGTCCTCTTTGGTTTTGCTTAGCATTGAATCCTATGTCTAAAATGTTAATTAAAAGCAAGTTTGGAATAAAAATTAAGGGTAATACAAGAGAGAGTAGTATAGTTTCACATCTATTATATATGGATGATATAAAATTATTTTCAAATTCTGAATCAAATTTAGAAAAAATGATTAAGGTAGTTAAAATTTTTTCAGATGATATTAAAATGACTTTTGGTTTAGATAAATGTAAAACGATCCATATAGAGAAAGGCAAAATTGTAGATGGAGACGAGGGTATATTTAGAAATTTCAAAATTAAAAGTATGAAAGGGGATGAGGTTTATAAATATTTAGGATACCCGCAATCGAATAGATTAGATCACACTAGTATTAAAAATGATATTAGGATTAAATTTCAAACTAGGATCAGAAAAATTTTAAAATGCAATCTATCTGCTAAAAATTTAGTAAAAGCAATAAATACTTGGGCAATACCTTTATTAACGTACTCATTTGGCATAATTAAATGGTCCAATACAGATTTAGATAGTTTAGAACGATTAATTAGAACTACGTTAACAAAGTTTAATTGCCATCATCCAAATTCAGCTATAGAACGAATTAATTTACCTAGAAATTTAGGAGGTAGAGGTATAGTCAAAATAACATCTTTGAAACACAATCAGGTAGAAATGCTTAGAAATTTTTTCCATAGGAAAGCTAATAGCTCAGAAATGCACAAAATAATTTGTAAGGCAGATAGAAACATTACACCTTTAAATTTATATGACGAGAATGCCAACATTCTTATAAATACTAACCAGGAATTATTAGATTCCTGGTCAAATAAAATTATTCATGCAAAACACTTCAATTATCTCAACCAAACGTATGTTGACAAACTTTCGTCAAACAAATGGTTGAGTATTGGAGAGTTGAGCGCAGAAATAGAAGGATTTATGCTTGCCATTCAAGATAGAGTCATTAATACTAAAAATTATAGGAAGCATATAATCAAAGATATAAATCAAATTGATGATTTATGTAGAAAATGTTTGGCTTTTCCGGAAACTATAGAACATATTATATCGGGATGTTCTATATTAGCGCCGTCCGAGTATACATTTAGGCACAATCAGGTTTTAAAAATAATCCACCAAAGTTTGGTAACTAAACATAACTTGATTGACTGCCGTAATATAGTACCATATTATGAATATGAACCAAATCATTTTTAGAAAATGAATTTTATAAAATATATTATGATAAAACTATACTAACAGACAGAACAATTAGTCATAATAGACCTGATATAGTTTTACATGACAAAATTAAAAAAATAACTTTTATCATTGATGTAGCTATTCCAAATTCCTGTTATATTCAAAAAACTGTTTCTGAAAAAATTAGAAAATACACAGATTTAGGAAATGAGATTAAAAGAATTTGGCATTCTCGGAATATAAAAATATTACCATTTGTTATTTCGGCTACTGGCATTATACCTAGGTCTCTGATTCAAAATTTAGGCGTATTAGATTTGTCAAAGAATTTATACATAAAAATGCAAAAATCGGTAATTTTAAATACATGTAGGATTACAAAAGATTTTTTAAATATTTATATTGAGGGATCAGTAGGATTTATAGGTTCAATTAGGAATTCCACAGAGCCGAACCCTCTGATATGAAAATATCTGGAGTCGGTGAATTTTTTTTCCCATCTGGTCTCTGGTAGGTTGACATGTTGTTCTTGTATTGTTTTGTAATTATAATACATATAGTGCAATTGCCTAACGTGTATTGACCAGATGATCATTTGGGAAGTGTGTGAAAGGGTTTAGTTTTTCCTGTGGGGAAAATTAAAGCCGGACATTTAAATCTGGTGCGTAAGAGATGATTTTAATTAAACATAACAAAGAAATTAAAAGATATGCTGACACAATTTATTGTGCGTAAAAAATAAAATAAATAAATAAATACATGAAACTTAACTTACAGTTACAAATTGATGCTGTTAATATTCAGGAAATTAGCCAAGACTTTATACACGCGTTTGTTCACAGAAGATAACAGGCATGCAATGTTGTAGGGAGGCAATATACCCGAACTGATTAGGTGAGGGATTAAATTTTTGTATGAATTATTTATAGGACAACTGAAAAAAATATGATTGAGATCCTCTTCACCAAGACGACATTCACACATCGCAGAATTCTTAATATGAATTTTTGTCAGGTGAACATTGTGGCAGCAATGCCCTATCCGCATGCGGCAAATGGATGATGTCGAGAATTTGTTAAAAGAAAGTCTGGAAAACCACGGTTTTGAAGGAATCGTTGGCTGAATTGTGAAAAAGCTATATCCTTTTGATTGACTAGATTCTTCACAATGATTCTGCCATGTGGAAATCATGTTTTCCTTCAATTTTATGAAAATGTCATCGGTGTTTAAAAATTTATATAAAATATCCCCCGAAATAATGGCATCTTTCGCCAATGAATCGGCCTTTTCATTTCTAGGGATACCGCAGTGACTAGGTATCCAAGCCAAGACGATTTCTTTGCCAGAGTCGGTTAATTTATGAATTAAAGTGCGAATTCCAACACAGAAATCGTCTTCTGGGTAATGGAAAGGGGAAGAGTTTAATTTTTGAAGTGCACTCAGGGAATCGGAGAGAATTAAGAATTTTCCAATGTGAACATCGTCAATGTATTTGAGGGATTCAAAAATGGCTATACATTCAGCAGTGAAAACGGAAGCCTCTTTTGGAAGTTTAATTTTTCTATCGACTTGATCTAATGGGCAGTGGAATGCCGCTCCCAAATGGTTTGATAAGGGAGACTTGGAACCATCTGTGTAAATAATTTTCCAGTTGGAATATTTCGAATTTAAAATTTGGATAAGTTTTGTTGGAGCTTCGTGATTGTTAATTATGCCGAGAGAAAAAAGAATATTTGGTTCACACAAATGAATACGAAAGGAGTTGGCATATAAAGGAAGTCTGTCTGATGGATTTAAGAGGGGTTTATACGCACAGTACGTATGGAGGCTTTTAACAAGAAGAGGGATTGATTTGTTCCTCCAATATGGAAGTGATTTCACTTGAGCAGTGAGTGCAGTAATTTTGTCTTTCAGTGGGTGATTAGAGAGTCTTAAGCATTTAAATAAAAACTTGTCAGCCAAGAACTGTCTTCTGAAATGAAGAGGAGCCTCCACAGCCTCCACTTGTAAAGCGTTAATTGGGGAAGAACGCATTGCTCCGATAATCAATCTTAAACATTGAAATTGAATACGGTCCAACCTTGCGAGGTTCTTTTTAGAAGTGGGTTCAATGAGGAATGACGCGTAATCCAAATGACTCCTAACATATGAGTTGTAAAAAAGTTTTTGGGTGAATGGATGACTTCCCCACCAGACCCGTGAAACGGCACGTAAAGTGTTGAGGCCAGCTTGACATTTGTTAATAATTAAATTAACATACGGGTTCCATGTTAACTTAGAGTCTAAAATTACCCCAAGGAATCTTATTTGTACCTGCATAGGGAGAATTGAATTATTTATTTGGACTGTTACACGCGGAGTAACACGTTTTCTGGAAAAGACGATAACATTGCTTTTGGACGGAGAAATTTCTAAGCCGTGATTTTTTAACCAGGTGTCAAGGTTTTTCATGCAAATGTTAATCACATCCTCCAGAATAGAAATAATTCGTCCTGAAATATATATAAAAAGATCATCCGCATACTGGAGTACTTTACAAGATGGATGCATACTTCGATGCAGGTCAAAGGTATAAATATTAAAAAGGATAGGACTAAGGACGGAGCCCTGAGGCAAACCCTAGTTTACTATTCTTTCCAGTGGAGGAGAATCCAGCACCTGGATTTGAATTTTCCTGGTAAGAAGGAGGTTAATTATAAAACTGGAAAGCTTACGAGGGATGCCAATTTTTAATAATTTATTAAATAAAACATCCAATAAAACATTGTCAAAAGCTCCGCACACATCAAGGCAAACACCGACAAGGAATTCATTATCGGCCAGGGCCAACTGGATATCAGAAGTCAGGATGGACACACTTTCGATCGTACTTTTTCTTTTTCGAAAGCCAAACTGAGAGCTGGGAAGAATTTTCTCATTTTCTGCATACCAGTCTAGACGTCTTTTAATCATATGTTCAGCTATTTTAACTAAGGAAGATGACAGAGCTATAGGTCTGTAAGAAAGTCCAGAGTTAGGGTCTTTCTGGGGTTTCAGAATGGGAACAATTATTTGAGTTTTCCAGGATGATGGAATTTTGCCGTAGTCAAAGATCAGATTTATAATTGAAAGAAAATAGTTTAGTGTGGTAACGTCGCAGTTTTTAATAAAGCTATAAGGAATTCCATCTACACCAGCGGATGAGTCTGTGAGATCGTTTAAGACCTCCCTAAGTTCCGTTAAATTGAAGTGGGTGTCCATCCAACCCCGTGTTTTAAATGAGTATGTGAATTCTGTTTCATTAAAATTACTTGCAGTTTGAGGAGCTAGTTTATCGGCAAATTCCTTCACCCACTCTGAAGTGAGTGGTCGAGTCACCGTTGGGACGTGAGAACCCTTAAACCTGCGAATTGAATTCCAAACAACTGAAAGAGGAACTTCGGGAGATAATGATGTGCAAAATTTTTTCCAGCCTTGACGTTTTTTGTTTTTTAGAAGACGTTTGGTCTTAGCTTCAATTTGTTTATACTGAAGGAAGTTCTCCATATTCATATTTGTTGAATAAATTTTCGCATATTTTTTCCTCATATCTACTGCGTCTGAGCATTCAATATCCCACCAAGGAGCTGGGGGAGGTTTCCCTTTGTTACGTGTCGTTTTAATGGGAATAAATTTTTCTGCGGCCGTAATGACTGCAGACACAAATAAATCGTAACATTCCGCAACATTTTCTGTAGTTGGAGAGGGCAGATTTTGCACAGAGAACTTTGTATGATTTGAATAGTCATTCCAGTTGGCTCTGGCAGTTAAGAACCTTGGTTTTCGACTACTGCACTTGACATTTTTGTTGGAATGATAAATATTTGAGGATTCAATGAGGATGGGGTAATGATCACTCCCATGAGGGTCATCCAAAACCTTCCATAACAGGGATGCGGCTATGTTGGAATTGCAAATAGTAAGATCAACCATGCTGGGTCACTGACCAGGCACCTGAAGACGAGTAGGAGAACCATCATTGATAATAAAAAAGTCTAGTTCATCTAGTAGATCAACAATATCTCTGCCCATTCTGTCACAATTGTGAGCTCCCCATAATCCGTGATGGGCATTGAAATCTCCAAGAACAAGAGAAGGGGTAGTGACCTTGGAAAACATAGCTTTTAGAATTGATTTAGAAGGTTTATTAGATGGTGATATATACAAAGAAATTATTGTAGTGTCAAAAACCTTTGCGGCCGTCACTTGAAAAGGACAACCAATTGGTTTTACATCTACAGGGGAGAAGGGTAATGATTTTTTAATGAAAAGAGCGGAGCCGCCCTTTCCGTCTTGACGGTCGTCTCGAAGACAGTGGTATCCCCTGACTCTGAAATCAGAATCCGGTTCCAGCCACGTCTCCGAGATGGCAGCCACTGCAATTGAGTTTGAGTGTAATGTGTTTAAAAATTCTTCAGTCTTATTTCTAAGACTATGACAATTCCACTGAAGAATCCTCATCAGAGGAGCCATTTCTAGTTGAGTTGATAATATTAGTAATTTGTTTAGCAACGTGGGACGGTTTTTGAATGTTGTTTTTATTTAAAGTTTGTAAAATATGTAAAAATGAGGTGATTAGTGTAGAGTTAAGGTCTATATTATAATTTTGTTCTTAAGTAGATGACTTTAGGTAAGAATTGAAATTTGAACTGGAAGGAATTTGTCCATTAGGGAACCACAGAAGGGATTCGTGATTAGCATTATTTTTTTTTGTTAGAACTCTAGGTTTCACGACCCTTTCAACAGTTTTTCTACATGAAGAAGAAGAAGGTTGAGAAGGGGTGGATTTTTTAGAATTTTTGGAAGTTACTTCAGAATAAGATGGAATGGATTTGTTAAACATTCTTGATGCTTCCGCATAAGAGATGCTCTTCTCGGCCATTGTGTGTTTAATATTGCGCTGCCTTGACAGTTCAGGGCAAGTTTTGCTGATGGACATGTGGGTACCGGAGCAGTTTAAACATTTATAATTTTCCTCTGTTTTATCACAGGAATCGCCACTATGGGACGAACTGCACTTGAAGCAACGGGGTTCTGATCTGCAGAGGTTCTTCGTGTGTCCAAATCTGCAGCACTTGTAGCATTGCACAGTTGGGAACACATAGAGCTCTACTGGTAGAGAGACGTTAAACATAGTAACATTTTGTGGAAGGTCTTTGCTGTCAAATGTTAGGACAACGGATTGGGAGGGTCTCCATTCTACAGAGTTTCCTGTATTAAACCTGTAATTTAGACGACGCGCTTTTAAAACTTTTCCGAAACCTTGAGGAACAGTAATGTTTTCCAGGATGTCCTCTATCGACCAGTGCGGTGGGATCCCTTTTGTGACACCTAACTTTGTAACCTGATATGTAGGTATGAAAACGTTGTACGAGTTTTTTTTGGCAACATCAGATTTTACAAAGCTATTGGCCTCAGCCGCTGTCTTGAATTCAACAGAAAGACGGTTACGTCCAACCGATTTTACTCCATTCCAGACAGGGTGGATTTTATTTTTAAACATAAAATGTCCAAAGTCCACATCGTATAAATTTGATTGTTTTTCATCCTTTGAAATTTTAGTCACGTGTGTAATGTAAGGTGGTCTATCAAGATTATTATACAGACGTGACATTTGTGAAGGAGTATTGTTTACCAGTGGGGCGGGTGTGGTTGAAGGGCTTGCTGGACTTAGATTTGAAATCGAGGAAGAAGTGGACTTACATCCTGTAAAACAGAATTATTTGGAAGGGAGTCGTTTTGCGTGGAGGGTGTTTTTCGATGTATCTGTTCAAAATCTGTTGCATTTCTATTATCTGCTGGTTTAGCAATTTTTCTTTTTTTTGACGTAATCGTTACGAAGTCCGAAGCCTCCGGAACATTAACCGCGATTATTTTTTTTGTAACACCCGAGGATTCAGATAGCAAACCATCATCTGGGGGATCAGGTGGTTTTTCTTTATCCATTTTCGAATAAATCTACAGCACACAAATCAAAAAAAAAATCTTACCTTAACTGCTCCGAAGAACCAATTATATAACACAAATACTTACAGTGAAAACAAATAAACAAGTAAAAACCATATTACACTAATTTACAATACTATTTAAAACTATTATCTATATAAAATGATTAATTTTGTAAAGAGGAATGAAATGACACTGGCACAGTTAAACGGTAGCCCTTGTTTTTTTCAAAATATCATACTTCATTTCAAAGATTACTGCAACAAACTACTTTTAAGTGTATTAAATAGGTTTTTATTAAGATTGAAAGCAAACTTCGCAAATTTCAAATACTTACAAAAATATTAAAATGACGACAAAGGAAATTATGAACTCAGAATAATAAATTAATGTTAATGCATCTTTTACCATATCCTAACGTTATTATTAGTCACTTCTTAAAGTAAATAAGTTGAAAGTGGTATAATTTACCAAAAACGTCAGTATGGGTTTTGACAGTTCTCGCGACTTTCTAAAACCGTCTTTCAGAATGCGGCATCTAGTGGCAAAAATCGTGTAAAAAAATACACTGACGCGATTGACAATTGATTGATGTGAATTCCTATTGATTATAGCGAATTTGACCGCTAGTGTGGAAAGCAGAAACAAAATAATGCAAAATACCTCAAATTCGGCACGTTTACATCAGTTGCCATCTTCAAAGGGAATAATTGGTAATCTTCCAATTCCTAATCCTTTAGGAACATTTTACACACATTTCACTCAAGTTATTCAATGTTTGCAAGATAAATTCTTTACATTCTGCGTCGTTATGATATTAATTACAATAAATTTACGATGAGCAATCCAAAAGTGAAAGGCAAGCCATTTTAGTAAACGTCAGCGCTACTGGTGTTGCCAGTAAGAAAAAGTATATTTATATTTGATTGAGGGCCGGTTTTATAACCATCCGTTCGTTACGCTTGATATCATTTTTAAATAATATTTGGTCTACCGTTTGATTTTGCCGTTTTAAATACATTCGCAAAGCTACCGGTCGGTTATGTAGCGGTTAATGATTTACGGAGCGATTTTGGCCAGTTAATGGATAATGATCCGTTTGCTTACGATTTTTGACAGTTTTAAATAGGAAGTTGTTCTCGGCGCTCGGTTGTTTATTTTTTTATCGAAATCAGTCGGTAACGTCAGCCCAGCTTTATTTCTTTTATAAATTCAATAATATATATTATTATTCAATTTATAAAAACAGTTTATTTATAAATAAGTTCTGCTGTGTAATTATTATTACGCGTGATAGCTGTTTCGCCTAGTTTGATAATGCCTTCAGAAGGCAAATATCTGTCTCGCGAAATAATAAATTTAATATTTACATACAAGAACTTGTGTATATATATAAACTGTTTTTTTATTTTTAAATTGAATAATAATATTCTTTGTAAATTGAATTATAACATCATTATCATTACATAGTATAAAATGAAGTCGCTCAAAATGTATGTGCGCGTTAATCTTTTAACTACGCAACGGATTTTCATACGGTTTTCACCAATAGATAGAGTGATTGAAGAGGAGTGTTTATATGTATAATACATGGTAATTATATTAGAGAAAAATATTTATAAAAAACATATTTTTGTGCGATTTAAAACGGTTGGCGGGCCGTACTTTCACTTTTGAAATTCGTTCTACGGAAGAAATTGGAAAATAGATGTCCTAGAGTAAGTAGGTATTTGATTTGAATTATTTTATTTGATGAAGTCGCTCAAAATGTATGTGCGCATAGATCTTTTAACCTTTCCCATACCATGCTAAAAATACCCTCGACAAACCGTCTTGTTACACAGCGTTACTCTATGGGATTTGGAAATTATTTTGTGTTTTTTGTAAGAATATTGTTGTGAATATTTTTAATTTGGCTTATATTAATTTATTGTAAAATAAAAATATTGATTTTGTGCCCTAAAACTGAAATATTAAAAAAATAATCATTCATAATAAATAATCAAATATTATTTGAAACGCCCAACAAGGCGGGCGGCTGTGACAGCGACCGCCCAGGGTCACGTTAGCCTCCAGAATAGCACCATTGTTTCAGAAAGCTACATGTGGAATGCGCTAGGTACACTAGTAAGGGCTGACACCGACCTAATATCATTTTTTAAATATATTTACAAAAAACACTTTATCGTAAAGAGCTTTTTATGTTTGCTGATCTAAGTTAATACCAGATTGAATGGTTTTAACACTAGTTGCGTAGAGAAATAGATTACAAGAAAAATACAATACTTAAAGAACACTCGAATTTTAATTTTTTTTTACAGTTTTACGCAAAAGCAAACCACGAAAAAATAACTTATAATTATTTTGAAGTGAAAAAATTCTTTAACACCGTTGTGATTTGAAACTGGATGAAACGAAAAAGCGACACTAAAAAAAAAAACAGTAAGCAAACCACGAAAAAAATTATGTTATAATTACTTTGAAGTGAAAACTTCTTTAGCACCGTTGTGATTTGAAACTGGATGAAACGAAAAAGCGACACTAAAAGAAAGAATAAGCAAACCACGAAAAAAATAATTTTATAATTATTTTGAAGTAAAAACTTCTTTAGCACCGTTGTGGTTTGAAACTGTATGAAACGAAAAAGCGACACAAAAAAAAAAAACAATAAACAAACTAAGAAAAAAATAATGTTATAATAGCTTTGAAGTGAAAACTTCTTAAGCACCGTTGTGATTGGAAACTAGTTGAAACTAAAAAGCGACACTAAAAAGAAACAATAAGCAAACCACGAAAAAATAATTTTATAATTACTTTGAAGTGAAAATTTCTTTAGCACCGTTGTGATTTGAAACTGGATGAAACGAAAAAGCAACACAAAAAAGAGACAAACACATGCATCTATAGCATTTATAGAGAATGGGTTAGAATAATCGGTCTCCTCTTTATGCGGTGCTTCGTAGCCTTCCAAATCTTTTTTCTGAAGGTTTCGCTTCTACCGGTGTGAACTGCACACTAGTATTTTTTATAATACTCGTATGTTTTAACATTTTTCCGAAATTTAAAGATAACCTTTAGGATAAAATTTACTTTTATGAGTGGAAATAGTTTATATAGCAAATTAAAAACATTTATTTCACAGGAACATAACGACAAAAACCAATTAGGAAAATTCTTATTTAAACATTAATCCGACGTGTTTATCATAACAAAATATAAGTAAAAAACAAAAAATTACAAAAAATCAAAACAAAGACTTTGTTATTATATTTACCTACATATTATGTAATGCATTCGTCTATAGTAAATCTACATTAAATCGTAAAATGGCGACCACTTGTCATCTAGTACTACGCGAAACTATAAGAACTTAGGCTGTGGATACTGTAGTGCAGACATACAGTATTTTTTTTACATTAGCTTCACACATGAGGCTCTGAGAAAAATAATTCGCTTCAGGGCCTATGTCATTTTTGGGGAGAAGTCTTCTTGCTAGAGAGGTCAAAAGGTCTCCCTCAACCAGTCTCTTCCGACCCGGCCAGCCACGCAGAGCCAGTTGGTAGGCAGACGTACCCGCCGCCAAGATCCGGAACCAAACCTACCCCATGAACCTGGGCACCCCCTGCTAAGTCATCAAACGTAACTACTTGAGGTCTCTTCTGGCAGAAGTGTTGGTTGTCCAATAAATGGTTTCCGGGGCGGCGGCATGCCGTTATTATGAAAAATATGAATTTTAGAAGATGATCGAAATAGCAAGTTAAACAAAGACAGTTAGCGTTCTAAAATAGTAAAAAAAAAAATCTATAAAAAAGTATTCTAAAAATCATAACATTCATTGCAAAGTGTACCTTTAATTCATTGAAACCTAACCATTTAATTACCTCACGTAATTAATGTATGCCCCCTAACAGAATACCGTTAGATTTTCAATCTTATGTTAATTTTGTTTTTGGTTTGTTGAGAGTAGTGGCGTATCTAGGGAGGGGAAGGGGGGGGAGGGGCGGCCCGCCCCAGGTGCCACCCGATGGGGGGTGATACCCGATTGATTGAGTGTCACCCCCCCATTCCCAGAAATTCTCTAGCCACCCCCCCTCCCCAGAACGGATTAATTTACATTTGAATTTGAGGTTTTAATCATTGCATTAAAAATAAAAACCTTATAATTTACATGTTGATGCCCTTTTCAATGGAATTGTTTAGAAATAGTAAAATTAGTTAGAACCTAAGCATTCCTAATAAATTGTACAGCGCCCTTGTGGTGATTTTTCACAAAAACGGCGCTTTAGAAATTATCCAATTATTAATTATTATTATTTGTATTTATTGCTATTTCCTTCCATGTAATAATCATTTGTAAAGACGTCACTTTGCTACTGTTTCAATGGAAAGAAAGTCCCTTTTTAAAATAATTATTTTATGGGGGTAGTTTTGGTAATAAAATAGGTAGGTAAGATTCTAAATATTGCACCCGACCCTCACAAAAGAGTTTTATGGTGGTGCAGTAATGTTTACAATCGTATTTGGGATGAAGTATTGTCTTCGATACCGAAACTACATCATGCAGCAGAGAGGATATACCACCAAAATCCTCTATCTCGACAAATACTCCTTGTTTCATTCTTATTTTTAAATCATCTAATACACGTACAGATAAATCTGAATAAATAGATGCTTGGTTGCGTTACGGTGCACTCTATCGGAGGACTACCGCGAGGTAAGCGATACATTCAAACGTGCTCTTTTTATAATGATTTATCTGTATATTTCTAGTATTCTGTTTCTTGGCGTGGTCCGACTGAAAGTATTTGATTCACTTGAACATGCCACGACTTCACATCGCGTCATATCTTCCTTTTTGAATGCCCAAACTAAATAAGCGTACTTTTTAATCCCATCCATCAAGTACACTTGACGTGACTTTGTCACTAAACGGCGCTATAAAAAGGTGGAAATTATTATAATTTTTATCGGCCTTGTTTCCCTTCCAGATCTCCACAAATTAATATGGCTCTATCTATAATGTAACTTTATGGTTTTACAACACAAACATATCAGGAATCTCATTTATAGAGCATGTCAACAATTATCCTTCCTTTGCCAGTTCAATGCCTTACTTTTCAATTTGGGAGGCGGGTATGGGTGCCGCCGCCCCAGGAACCATTTATTGGATAACCAACACTTCTACCAAAGGTCACCCCAAGTAGTTAGCTACGTTTCGTGACTTAGTAGGGGTGCCGGGGTTCATGGGTAGAGATTTGTCCAGGTCCAGGCAAGCCGGATCGGGAGAGAATGGTTGAGGGAGTCCTTTTGACTTCTCCAGCTGTACTCTCTCGGAACATTGCATTACACCGCGGTGGGAGAGATGGATACGTCCGTCACTCCTGGACACAATGACATCCAGATTCCTACCCACCCCTTATATCCTTTTCCTTCTCAGAACTTCCTTACCTTCCTTTCCTAAAAAACCCTCCACACATCATCCCAAGGATGACATAGGCCCTGAGGGGAATTATTTTCCTCAGGGCCTCCTGTGTGAAGCTATTGTAAAAAAAGCACTGCATTACATTACATTACACCTAGTGAGATGGGCAATACGTCATTTTATAACCAAATGTAATATGAAAATAATTAAATAAATAAATAAATAAATTGTCAGTCTTAATCAAGTCTTCCACCAAGAGAAGAGAAAATGAAATTAAATTAACATTTATTACTTCACTACTATTGTGGCATGACCCTGCAAATAACCCAAAACCCATAAAACTAAACAAAAAAACATCCCCCGTCATCTGATTGTCTACAATCGTAACATTTTGTCGTTAATTTTAAGGAAATACGCAGAAAGGGATTAAAAAATGACTCTGGTTTGAGGATCAGGTGGTCGGTCGGCCGAACCTTCCGATGTGGTTTCTTATTTTTTTGTGGCCCTTTTTTTATTGAAAACGGAATGTCAAGCAGCCCAAGTTTTTTTTGCAGCAAGATAATTAATATTGTCATCTCTGTTTTCAGACATTTCAAATTATTGCAATAGAAAGCGACGACAAACGTATTATGATGTCAACTTTGAGAAGTAAAATAGTCTCTACAGATAGGCAAAAGGTTTTAACGTTTTATTTTACATCTCTTTTTGTCATACATAACTAAAAGGAGATCGTAATATTGGACGTAGGTTAATGAGGTTGGAATGAATTAATGTTTTGTCTTCTCTGATATTCCCATAGAAATTTAAAATTTGTTGTCTCATCTGACATAGAAATGTGTCGACTTTTAGGAAAACATTTTTTATTATTTTATACAGTATCGTCACAATTTTTAAAATATTTTTTACGGATGCAAAAATATATTTTTTAGGAATACCTAAAATGGTGATTTAATGATTGAAGAATTTGAGGAGTTATTGATGTTTTAAAGAGCGTTGTAAACTATAATCGCATCGTGGATCCGGGAGTGTTAAGCTTGTAGCAGTTCCTACGCTACGATGGCATTATTTAATTTACACGGAAATACAATGGGATTTACGAACGCGAGATGGCGAGCGATAACTACGTAATATAACATCTTAGTTTATTTTATTCCATCATGGTTTAATTTTAAATTCATCCTTTCTCATTGGGATATAAAATTGCAATGAGATGGCGTCCACACTTCTCTTAAATACCGATTAGATCCTTTTTAGGATTTATCACGTATAATATTATTATTCTTATTTAACAATTAACTCGTAGCTAAGGTTATCTTGGAGCCTTAGGCGACCTTGAGATATTTTTTAAGAATACCTTTTAATATTTAGAGTCTCATGCTTATTGTTAATTTTGCATTATTAATGTCTTTGTAACTTTTGTAATAAATTGATACGATATTTTATCTGAGCTAGCCACATGTTTAATTTCTTTTGGGCACATCTTCATTCATGTATTATATTTCTCAGGTTACACAATAACACGTAACACATCTTTTAAATCTCTCATATTACCTAATTGATTCTTTTAAGTTTCATGCGGTTTTCACCAATAGATAGAGTGATTCAAGAGGAAGGTTTATATGTATAAAAACATGCTTATTATAGTGGAGAAAAGTCGATAAATTCAAATAATCAATTCAGGCAGCGGACAGCGGGCAGCTGGCAAGCGGGTGGTGTGGATTTTATAAAGGTTGGGTAATGGCGTTGTGTTTCGTTAGCCACAGCAACGTGTGGTCGGGTCTGCTAGTAAGAAATTAAAATTAAAATGGGATTCTTTAAATTAAACTTAATAACAATAAATAAGTTATTATTAACACTACGTTTCTAAGCTCTGGCTGCAAGCAGCTGGCGATTTTACAGGAATCAGGTACATTGTTATACGGATGCGTCGACTTGGAAACAAACAGTGTAAGTAGTGCATTGTTATACGGCGAGTGACCAAAATAATAAAACGTTGGTACTAAATGTAACCGATGACCGCTAGTAATACACATTTGTTTATACATAACTAGCGGACCCGACGAACTTCGTACCGCCTCAGAATCAATAACTATTGAATTAAATGAAGTTTTTTATTAAGTTAAAAATAACACAATGAAGCAATTATCGTTGCCCAACTGTCCGTGTTTTGTTTTTGTCAGTATCAGAGATGGCGTTGTGTACAGATTTATATTTTTTGGGATTTTATTACTTTTTCACTTACTTACGGAAATTTTTTAAAAGAAGCGGGTATGGGTGCCACCGCCCCGGGAACCATTTATTGGATAACCAGCACCTCTGCCATAAGTCACCCTAAGTGGTTCGCTACGTTTGGTGATTTAGCAAGGGTGCCCGGGTTCATGGGGTGACTTTTGTGCGGGTCTTGGCGGCGGATGCGTCTGCCCACCTGCTGCGTGACGGGCCGGATCGAGAGAGACTGGTTGAGGGAGGCCTTTTGACCTTTCCAGCCGGATTCTCTCAAACAATGGGTCGAAAGAGTCCGGCTGGAAAGGTCAAGGTAAAAGATCAATTCCGGTCAAGTCTTGCACCGCAGTTGGAGGGATGGATTCACTCCCGGATACACTGACCTCCAGATTCCTACCCACCCCTCATGCCTTTTTCCTTCCCAGAACTTCCTATCCTACCCTTCCTTAAAAAGACCCTCCACACAGCATCCCCTAAGATGACATAGGTCCTGAGTGGAGCTTACGTAAAAACAACATGGTTTTTTACAAAAAAGGTCAGTACTAACAAACTTAGTCAACTTTACTGAATACTTAACAAGCAATATGGATAACGGACACCAAGTAGATGTTATCTACACAGATTACTCGAAAGCTTTCGATAAAGTTAACCACTCTATCCTCATTAAAAAATTACACCAATTAGGAATCCATGGCGACTTACTTAGGTGGCTAACTTCATATCTGCATAGAAGACAACAGTGCGTATCAGTTGAGGGAACTAAGTCTAGCTTTTTTACTGTGCCTTCTGGCGTACCGCAAGGTTCTCACTTGGGACCATTATTGTTTAATGTGTATATATTTGATATTTTTAAATGTTTTTTACATGCTAACTACCTAGCATATGCAGATGACAAAAAAATATACTTAGTAATCAAGTCTATCAATGACTGCATAAAACTTCAAGAAGACCTAAATCGACTTTTTGCATACTGTAAATTAAACAAATTAGTCCTAAACATTTATAAGTGCAACAAATTATCTTTTACGCATAACAAAAATAAAATTTCTTTTAATTATAACTTTCGTGATACACAAATCCATAAAATAGAATCAATCCGTGACCTTGGGGTAGTACTGGATGAAAAACTAAATTTTATCAAACACATTAACGAAGTAATTAACAAAGCCAATAAAATGTTGGGATTTATAATTCGCATATCTAAACCTTTTCGCAATATTAAAACTCTGTATTCCCTTTACACCACGTATATCCGCCCCCACTTAGAATACTGCACCCTAATTTGGGCACCGTTCTACCAATGCCATATTGTCAGAATCGAAAGTGTACAAAATAAATTTTTTAAACACATAAATTATAAATTCAAATTACTTTTTGCAAATAATACCGAATCCTTAAAATTTCACAACTTTACTCCACTTCAAACACGAAGATTAATATCTAATCAAATATTTTTATACAAAAATCTGAATAACGGCCTGGACTCTCCTGAACTCGTAAATTATCTAAGAATTCACATACCTACAAGGCCAACCAGACTAAACCATTTTTTTCATTTGGTGCATAGACATACGTTCACCGTTCATCTCATTTTCGACTATTGACATTTAGGGTGTAAAAAAGAGGGGCAGCATTATATGATTATGAACAAAAGCAAAACAATCAGAGCATTGACATTTGACGTTTTTGAATTTTTGGAATTCACGCACAATTAAATATTATACCCACCACAATATTGCGCAGTTCTTTCAAAATATGAGAATTCTTTCCATACAAATGTATGAAAAAATCAATTTTCTTCATAACTTTCTTTTTCGAGAGTTTTTGCGATGTTTTAACAGTTATTCTGTTATCCGGGGTGGAGACAAATCCAACAAATCAGAGATCATCAAAATCGGTCTAGCCGATCTCGAGTTATAAATAGTGTAACTAACCCGACTTCGTTTAATAAATTAATAAGATACGTAAAATAAGATAACGAACGGATTGCGGTCCGTTAACGAAAAACGGTGCGTTACGTAACTGAAATTTGGTACTTCGTTTATAAAACCGGCTCTGAGAAAAGCGAAAACCAGTTTTGACTCGGCCGATGCTCGACCGTTGTTTTGCTTTCACATGTTTGTAATTACAATCATCTTGTATTGTGAGATTTTAGCGTATTATTATTATTTGTATTATTATTATTTTTATGTAATGTTGACAGGTTGTTGTTATTATTACCAAATTTGTAAATATTATCCCAACATTATACTGTCTTACTAACAACACTATGCACTTCCAAAATCATTCACTTGATCACTGGCAAGAACATTTCTTTGTGGTGAAAAGCTATGAAGGGAAAAAACTCGTCTTTCTACATTTTTTTTATACATTTTGTTTCCGTTTGAAAATGGTGGTTATAATTTTTTTTTTTTATTATTTCATAAATGTTTAAGTGCCCTCCTCACCATCCAATTTCTAGTCACTTCTTGCTGGCCAGCCAAATTGGCGGTTTCCACCACACCATCCAATTTGCAGAAAGGTCTTAGCTTTTGCGCTGTGCGCACGTGTTCGGAGCGCTCGCACTGTGCGCAAACGTGTCATGGCTCCGTCACTTTCGAAATTTCAACGTATTGGATTAGCGTTGGCTTTATTGACAACAGACAATAATGCCATTCGTAAAAGAAAATATTGGGCAAATAAATGGTTTATCGAAAGGCGTAAGTTTAGCCACATAAATATCGCAAGGGAAATGAATCCTCTTGATTTTAGGAACTTTCTGCGAATGGATTATGTTAGTTTCTGTGAGTTGCTCAATCTGGTAACACCATTAATAGAAAAACGAGAAATATTAACGCTTTACAATAAAATACAAATAAATGTAATATTAATGAACATATCCGAAAACTAAAAACTGTTTTTGAAAGGTGATAAACGACGCTTTCAAATTTTACAAATTGAAATAAAAAATACGGGTGTTACAGCACGTACCCGAGGGATTTAACCAGCGATTCCTGGGCATATTTGGAGTAAAAAGTGTTGTCCGATGATATATTTTTTCTTTTAATAAACAAAAAAAAAAGTTTTTCGTTTACATGTCGCTACTGATCCCATCACGACGGGATGTGTTTGAGCGGACTAGCGCTGTCTCGCTTGAACGAAGTGTCGCTAGAACGAGACGTAACGCTTGTCAAATGACCGCTACGCTATAAACAATCTATACTCCTGAGTACTCAGTTGCGGCGTGTGATGGAATAATATTTTATTATTTAATATTAATTTATTTTTATTTATTTGAGATAATATATTACAAAATTATTCCATACAATTTATAATACATTACTCCCAATGAGTTTGATAAAACTCGTTTCGGGAAGGACAACATTATACCTCTAAAGGAAAATTATTTTTACATAAGAACACGCAAATCAATGAATAATACATTGATTTTTAAATGGACTAGACACACTTGATACAGGTAATTGAAGAATATACAAGAGTTATAAAGGAAGACAAAAAATTGTTTTAATAGATAAAAAATGTCATCGGACAGAAAAATGACATTCACTTTTTTTGCTCTAAATAAGCTCGGGGATCGCTGGTTAAAATCTCTCGGGTACGTGCTGTTCCGGTAACCGACGAGTTCATCGAAAGCAAATTCATCGAAAATGAGTTCATCTAAAATCAATTCATCGAAAGCAAATTCATCGAAAACGAGTTCATCGAAAATCAATTCATAGAAAGAAAATTCATCGAAACGAGTTAATCGAAAATCAATTCATCGAAAGCAAATTCATCGAAAACGAGTTCGTCGAAAATCAATTCATCGAAAGCAAATTCATCGAAAACGAGTTCATCGAAAATCAATTCATCGAAAGCAAACTCATCGAAAACGAGTTAATCGAAAATTAATTCATCGAATGATCAATTCATCGAAAAACATTTTTTTGTAGATATTGAGCTGTCAAAATTAAATACCCAAAAAGGTCTGTTTAACTGAGTTAAATGTGTTTAGCGACTGTCAGTTTCGTAGTGACAATGTAAAATTTATATGTTATCTCTTCGATTTCCCATTGTCTGATACTGCAAAAAAGGGATATCTAAGGAACGGTGACCAGACAACTCATAATGAAACCAACTCATAAACAACTCAGAAAGGTCATTAAGAGCGATGATAAAAAATATTTAAAAATTGGTTAAATCGGTTAAGTTAGGTAAGGTTAGGTTAGGTTAGTTTAGGTTGACCAATACTTTTTTAACTTCTCGGTCCGCTCGGCATTTCTCTCAAATATCAACAAAATATATTTTTTCGATTAATTGGCGATTCGATGAATTGATTTTCGATGAATTCGTTTTCGATGAACTCGTCGTGAACCGCTGTTCCACCCTGTATAATTTTTGAAAAAAAACCTTTTTTGCAGGCAAAAAGTTTAAAAATGTTCCACCTTACGTATTTTTCTAACTAAAATTACCTATAACGAAAAAAAATTAAAACAACACATTTTTATTCTGCAAATTTATTATGAACATTATCGTCCACTAACTTTTTTGTCGTTTCATGTAAAAATAATTAATGAAAAAATTCCCACAGTTAAGAAAATATTAATCTTTCTGTTGGGAATAACAGACAAAAATAATAAGAGTGATGAAAAAAAAAATTTTTTCTTCTTCTGAGGATTACTGTCAAAAATAATAACAAAAACTAACTAACTAACCATCACGCCGTTTCCCGCAGGGGTAGGCAACTCGGTCTCGGCACACACTCCTTGCCTCGTTCACATTCATACATCGTCTCATAGGGAGCGGGAGCGACAATTTAAATTTTCAATACCAAAATTTAAATACCTACTTAGAAATAAAACTATTAAATTTCTATATTACACATTAGAAAGATTATTTTATCTTGATTTTAGAACAAATTTTGTTTTTGCAAAGTGATAAAAAATAACCAATTTACAATATGTATATGGGAATAATATCAAAATTAAAATATTTAGAAATAAAATTATTAATTTCTATCAAGTGATATCATAGGTCAATGTTTCTAATACACACATTGAAAAGATTATTTTCTCCAGATTTTAGAACCATTTTTGGTTTTTGCCAAGTGATAAAAAATAACCAATAAAGAGGTGTTTTTGAAATATAAATTGTCGCTACCGCGACTGAACCGGTATAAGTTTTGGAAATATGCGTACTGCTACAAGTCGCTGCTAACAGTGCTAACGACCGCGCGGTACGCTCTCCGAGGAGAAATGAATTAAATGACCCGTCGTAACATGTCCATTCGGGGGCGTTCCTTCTGCGGCTGGCCCCAACAGAAATTCGCAGACGGTAAATAATAATACGGCTGGCTGTTCGGCCCAATTTTAAGGAGTGGGGGGTCCCGGCAGAAGGGAAATAATAATTCGGCTGGTGATTTGTTCCAATTCGCAGGCGGTTGTGCCTCCTCACCATACAATATGCAGTCATGACTAAATTTAGTGACTAAATTTAGTGTCGTGAGGAGAGCGCTTTACATGTAATGCTACGTCCAGACTGAAGCTGGCCGATCGTGTGGTCACTGCGGCCAACCCTCCAACCCCGAATTCCGTACTTCAAAATGGCGGACATGAATTAGCTGTAGCTACGCTGTATCTTTTTCAGTTGCCTACAATTATTACGTACGTATAATCATATACTTATATACACGACATGTTTTCAAAAAATTGTTATACCACTCTCCGTAATAATATAGTCATTTTAATAGTACGCGGCACGGTGTGGACAGCTGCGGCAGGCTGGTTCGTGTGAGTTGGCCGTCCGGGCCAACGCGAACTCCAACCTTCCAACTCGAACTTCCAACGCACGAACACCCCTCCACACGATCGTCCAAACGTTTGAAGTTGGAACGTTGGCCGCAGTGTGGGCTTACCATTACAGTTTTTGCCATTTTTTAACTACCATACTAGGCTATTGTCCGTGTTGTGGTAGTCATAGATGAAATATTATTTTATATAAACAGATAAAAAAATAACATATTTAGGGATAAATAAAACTAAAAAAATATATTAATCTAAATAAAAAAATATATATAAGATACTTTTGAATGTAGCTATAACTTTGTGGTTATCCATTATAAATAAATTAAACAATGATACTTTGTTTGAACCACTTATATATTTGAGTAAAGCTGACCGGTTTCGGAACGACCGTTTCTTCTTCAGGGCAAACTTATACTGATTTGACGCTTACAAAATAATGGATTGATCCACTATTTTGTAACTGTCAAATCAGTACCTATACCTTTGCCCTGAAGAAGGAACGGTCGTTCCGAAACCAGTCGGCTTTACTCAAATATATAAGTGGTTCAAATAAAGTATCATTGTTTCATATTAAAATTCAAGAACTAAAAGTAAAGCTGAGAAATGAAGAATAAAAAGATAATTTAAAGAAGATTGAAATAAACATTGGTAAGTATTCTTCTGCTCGAGAGTGCATCTTTGTAGTCACTAAAGATAAATAAACAATGGGTAAATCATGTGTATTTATCTGGACATATTCGTATTTTTTCTATATGTTACCTACCTGACTGAAGAAAGTCTGAAAAAAGAATTGTCATTTAGTTAATGATGCATCTCTGGGCATTTTATAGTTTAATTCCATTTACTCGTTTTTCCAGACATCAAATTGCTCCATTTGAGGGTATATTCATATATTTATCATTAAAACGTTAAAAATTAAATTCACCTGTCTATTCGAATAGTGACATCATTGCAGTGCTTCAAAAAGCTTTGCGTTTTAATAATATTTTACAATCACGCCGTTTTCCCGCAGGAGTAGGCAGATAGGACGGACCGCCAACTAACTCGATCCTCGCACACACTTCTTACTTCAGTCACATTCATACATCGTCTCATAGGTACTCTTTTATTATTCCGACTCTTGACGTGGTCTGACCCAAGTATCTGATTCACTTCATCGTGCCATGTCTTCCCCGGGCGTCCCAGACTTCTTCTACCATTCACATTTGTGTCACATATTCTCCTTACATGACTTCGTTCATTCGCTCTAAATGCCCAAACCATCTGAGCGTCCATCTTACTCATAACGCTTACAACAGCCTTGCATTCTTTGCGGATCTCAACACGATAAAGTGAAATAATATTCGTAATCTACTGTTAAGGAAACTGGGCGAGTTAGTTCCTTTAGAATCAGTAGATGGGGAAAGTGACCACCATAAACAGATCAGAAATCTTTCACGGCTGCCACCTAGAGACCTTGCCCAAGAGGATAACTTCATTAGAGTCACTAAAGCGGAAATTGATGTTATAATAAAGGGATTGGGTCCTAAGAAGGCACCAGGGCACGAAAGGGTCAATGGCGTGATCGCGAAGCAAGTCTGGGTCCACGCCAAGGAAGAGCTCTTCCAGGTGATGGACACGTGCCTGAGGAGGGGAGTTTTCCCCTCCGAGTGGAAGCGTGGCGTGCTCCGGATCATACCAAAGGGGAACGGAAAACCACTTACCGACATTAAGGCGTATCGGCCAATTACCCTCCTCCCTGTACTCGACAAAATCTTGGAGAAACTGTTACGAGAGCGACTTCGGCAAACCCTGTCACCGGCCAGTGACCTGCAGTTCGGCTTCGTCCCCGGTAGATCCACGGTGCACGCCCTGTCGTATGTGCTTGACTGGGTGAAGGCTTGTCCCAAGAGGTATGTAGTTGCGATCTTCCTCGACATAACTGGTGCATACGATCACGCGTGGTGGACAATGATGCGTACAAAGGTGAAAACCAGGCAGTGCTCCAAACTTCTGTTCCAGGCAATCGACGACTACCTTTCTATCGAGAGGGAAGCTGACATTGGATGACCGCAGGGCTCCATTCTCGGACCTGACCTGTGGAACATCAACTTTGACGACTCCTCCAGGTTACCCTTGCCTGAAGGATGCATCTCTGTCGACTACGCTGATGATAAGAAGTATTTGGTCGCTGGGGACAGCAGAAAGGAAGTTGAAAGCAAAGGCAGTGAAGGTTTGAATATGTTCCTCGATTGGGGAAAAAGAAACAAGATGACATTCGCTCCCCACAAGACCCAGGGCCTCCTGATGAAGGGCTCTCTCAGCAGAAGAAGAAATCCCGTCATCAAAATGGGGGACTCTACTGTTCAATTTCGTGAAACTGTGAAATATTTAGGCGTCACACTAGACCGTTCGTCCTCCTTTCTGGCTCACGTCAAGGATGTATCCGGCAAGGCTCAGGCCCTCTTCTTTAAGCTTAGGAGGCTCTCCACAGCTGAGTGGGGACTGCGTAATCCGGCTTTGCGTGTTCTATACAGATGCGTATACGTGGCACAAGTCTCGTATGCCGCGTCTGTTTGGGAGCACCGCTTGGATAACTCGCTTATACTCCTGGCTCTCAAGCGGGGCCAACGAACTCCTCTGTTGGCACTATCCGGGGCGTATAGAACCATTGCTTCGGACGCTTTGCCTGTTTTGGCCGGCATTTTGCCAATCGATCTAGAAATCAGGGAAGTGCTCACTAAGCAGAGATTAAGCAGAGGAACCTCGGCTACTCACCTAGGCGTTGTTCTCACTCCGGGTGGGCCGGGGACTCTCCCTGGGCTGCTACGACGAATGAGGGATCTGTCGCTCCAAGAGTGGCAGGTCCGTTGGGATAGATCGAATATGGGAAGATGGACTTTCTCCTTCTTCCCATCAGTTAAAATCAGAATGGAAGGGGCATATCTCAAACTGGACCACTACATCACCCAGCTCCTGCCCGGGCATGGGGAACTCAGGGGGAGACTTCACACCCTCGCCCTGTCTCCCCATCCCAACTGCGCATGCGGATCTACGAACCAGTCAGCCGAGCACATTCTGTGGCACTGCGAGATCTTGATGGATGCTAGAGAGGAAATGCTCGATGGTTTGGATGTACCCATCAGACCAGTATGGAATACTGATCTGGTTTCGAATAAGACGAACTTCGAGTGTCTGAAGAAATTTGCAAGGGTCTGGGTTGAGAGATGGCCTGAGCTTAGAGTCGCTGACTAGAGATTTTTGACACCAGGTGTACTTGTTCCTGATCTACCACGGACTTTCTTTGATTTTACTCTTTACTATTTTGCCAGGATGTACAGTTTTCTATTTTCTTTTCTTTTACTATGTTTTTTATGATTTGCGCTTTACACTTTTACACCTGTATATATTTTTTCTGCTTTTGGTTGTTTACTGCTTAAATTGATATTTTGGGTTTTTATGCTTTCACAAATTTTCCTTTTCTTTTAGGCTTTATAAGCCTAGCGTAACTAAACGCTCAAGCTTTGTTATTTTATTTTTATTTTTACGATTACATTTCCTTATGTTTTACTGCAACCCTCATGCTTTTGAATTATTTTTTTTGTTAGTTAATTGGTGAAATTTCACACCAAGCGATGACTCCTACACGCTTTTCTTTTATTTTTTCGTTTTTTTGGATTGGTTACTTGTATATTTTCTTTCAGTTACGTTTAAATGCGAGAACTGAACTCCGTTGTCTGTTATGTACCGTCCTCTTCCCCATTAAGGGGTAGGACTCTGGAGCGTGTTCCCGCCTATGTTTACTGGCTGACCCTACAGAACTGGTGGAGCTGCACCTGTCTTCCGCGCCACCCCCCGTGACATGAAGAGGCTGGGGAGAAGGCCGAACGGCGACCGAAAGCTGTCCGTCCCGCGTCCGGCGACCCGACGCTTTTCTCCCTAGGGTCTTCATCCTTGACTTCCATTTACTCTCGTCTAGGCACCACCGGTTAGCTGGCTTACGGACGACGCCGCCGGTTGTCGGGAGGCCGGACATTCATCCTTCTTCACTGTCTCGGGGACTGCCGGTTGACAGAGTGTGGCAATACCACTTCTTCACTGTATATACTCTCTGTTATCTGTTTTTCTTTTTTTATTTTGAACAGTGCTCGGCGCCGCCCGCTGGATTGACCATAGTCATCCGCTGTCGTGAGCTTATTACTCACGACGGTTGCTGTATATTTTATTCTTTTTTCTTTACTTTATTTTTGGTTGAGGCTACTAACAAATCGTTTGACTGTTCATGAGGCTGATTACCTCCATGGGCTTTAGAATTGTAGAAGTGACTATAACAGTGCAATCCTGTAGGCGCGCCTGCATACCGCCCTCTAACAACGTATGCGGGGAAATTGAAGCTCTAGATTCGTTATACAAATGTTAAATGTAGAGTCGTTTATAAAAAAAAAGTAGATTCTTGCGAGAGCTCCGAAGGGGCGACAATAAGTCGCCTATACCGGGACGGGACAGTGGTGGGTGCTTCAATGTTAAGGAAACTGATGTAGGCTCAAAGCCGTGGTTCAGTCGACAATGCGCTGAAGCAGTGCGATGAAAAAACGCGGCTTACCGAGCCTACAACACATCTAGAACATCCGAAGACAGAACAGCTTACAACAAAATGGCAAAGGAAACCAAGAGAATCATAAATAGGTCAAAATTCGAGCAAGACCAGCAGATCAGCAGAAAGCTGACTGCATGCCCGCATGGCAGCAGGCAATTCAATTCTGGTCCCTTGCGGGCTCAATAGGTCGCAATTTCTGCAAATCCACTCTGCCACCTCAGTTCTTAATTGTCCAAACGACCATTTTAGTTTTAGTTCAACCTCCACTTTAAAACTAAAAGTAAAGTATAAAAAAGGATAGTTAATCACTTAGTTGAGAATTATTTAAACTAATCATACCTTTGCCTTTACGGAAATTACTTTATCTTAAACACCTATCATAATGTTTCATTGAAATAATGAAAGAAAACCTTCACCTCCTGTAAAATTTTCACATGGTCGTTTGGACAATTAAGAACTGAGGCGACGACCTCTTACCAGACCTGACGGCTCACTAGCAAACACCGCCACCAAAAAGGCTAACTTACTAGGTAAAATGTTTGCGGATAACTCGACCCTCGATGACCAAGGTGCTGTCCCGACGTCGGTTCCTCACTGCGGTTTTCGTATGAAAAAGCTGAGGATCCGGCATCGGGAAGTACTCCATGTTTTACGAGGGCTTGATGTTTATAAAGCTAGTGGGCCTGACGGAATACCTGCCCTGGTACTGCAGAGGTGCGCTGCAGAAATAGCTCCAATTGTGACGAAGCTTTTTAAAATGTCCCTGAAGACTGGCTCGGTGCCCTCTGGTTGGAAAAAAGCGGTTATCCATCCTATTCCAAAGAAGGGTGACCGCTCCAACCCGGCCAACTACCGCCCCATAGCGATCACATCAGTTCTGTCTAAGGTGATGTAACGTGTGATCAAGGACAAACTGCTCACATACCTCGAGAAGAACAAAATTATTAACGACCGTCAATACGGATTCCGGCGGAACCGCTCATGCGGTGATCTTCTCGCGTATGTGACGCATGGGAGATTATTTTCCTCGGGGCCTCCTACGTGGAGTTAATGTAAAAAAAAAAAAAATTATTGGTTTATCAACACAATTATTTTGATCTATGGAGACTTTAACGTTTATTGTATTTTTCTATGGCAAAATTTTTCAACAAAGACAAAGCATCTGTCACTTGCCGTCGCATCTGAGTTTCATCGTACAATTAATATTTCAAAATGTACACAAATAGTTAGAATATTCTATGTTTTTAATACCTATCATATTCAGCGTTTCATAATTCATACGGAAACTATTGAAAGGTGAGTTTTGTTAGGCCATTTAGGTAACTTTTTGTACTCTTATTACGATGACAGCTTTTCGCAACCTTAAATTACTTACAATTATGGACATTGTAAAAAAACTGTATGATGTGAACGAACTATTGAGATTCTAGCATCATTTTTTTCTGAAAGATAATAGATAAGATTTGAGATTTTCACGGCCAAAGGAATTGTCGTGATTTATCTTTTGGAGTATTATGTATTAAATAATTATACAGTATTGTGCTACCTCATCTTTAGCTAATGTTTCAAACAGTCTTCAAGTGACCATCAGCGGGGCAGAAATGTAATTGGAAATTATAGTGAAGTATGTGCTTAAGTATGTAGATGCGATGCCGTATTGCACGATCCAATCCTCCTAGGACAGTATTTCAATATAATTAGTTCATTTAAAATGTGTTCGGCACATCCCTTTGGTGAAGCAATCAAGTACCGGATACTAATAACTATTAAGCTTAACCGCGTCGTCTCTATTAGGCTAACTCGATGCATTCCGGGTTTTCCCAGGACTTCAGGAATAAATGCAAAATATTGGATGGTTTCCATTAGATTAAATGCTTGTCAATAGTCGCTTTGTTACCATGGCCGAGTTTCCACGCTCGAAAGTGTTCTAATATCATTTTGGTGGCACGATGCCTACTTACATTTTTCACTCTGAAAGAATCAGTCGTAACTCCGCAACGGAAAGGGTTATATGAGTTAATCGTGCATCGTCGTGTAGCTCTTTTAATGCTCTAAAGCATCATCATGCCCATGCAATCATGCCCAGAGATGAATCCGTTTTAATGCAAAAAGTAGCGGTAGGATAGAAATACTACGCATTCCATTTTTGCATGATTCAACAGTTTTTTTTACAGATGCATAATATATAATGTACACTTAATTACCTTTACCAGGATTCGTCAGACTTATTATCCCAACGCTCCATCATGGATCTTAGTATGAACAATCTAGTTCCCACCATAAAGTCGGAGCCAGACGCCCAGAAACAAATTTACGAGGAAGAGCCATATTTTGAAATCAATGTTTTGGAGCAACCTACTCTAACAAAACTTGCAGGTGAGAACTACGAACATTATTATAAGAATAGAGGTATTATAAAATAGATTCTTCTTGGTTGGTTCTTGATATCAATAAAATGTTTTTCTATTTTTCGTACTGACAATAATTTAACAATTATTATAAGCAATAATTGTCAACCTGAAACACTCATCAATATTGAAAAATCTTCCGAGAAAAGATACTTGCCGCCAACGGGACTTGAACCCGTGTCTTTCTGATTGCCGGTCAGCTGCTCTTGACCACTGAGCTATGAGGGCTTATCAAATACCCGCCAAATAATTCCATATATACTAGTGTTTCATTCAACAATTACTGCTAATATGTCTAACTACTTCAACACCCGTGATGAACCATATTCCTCGACACCTCGCGGTAATGTGCTGCCTGGTGACCACATACACCAGTGATATTTAATCAGTCTCACGCATTAGTGATTTTCCTCTACTTATTCTTCTTCTACTTTGCCGAACCTAAAAAATAGTCGCATTACGTGTCAGTTTTTATCTTTCCACAGATTCGAATCCGCCCCATCTCAAGGTGAAAACTACCAGAATACGACGAAAACCACGCAAACCGAGAAAGATCTTCACGTGCCCTGAATGTACATTCTCGTGTCCACGAAAGACCAACCTAAAAAGCCACATGATGACTCACACAGGCGAAAAACCCTTTTCATGTACATACTGCAGCTACCTGTGCTCCAGAAAAGGCGTCTTGATGAGACATCAGCTAATCCATACAGGCGAGAAACCTCACGCTTGTCCCGAATGTCCATACTCTTGTTCTGACAAGTCCATGCTAAAGAGGCATAGCTTGACTCACAGTGGTGAAAGACCTTACGCGTGCTCCCTATGCAGTTCTACCTTCTCCCAACTATCAATTATGAAAAGCCACATGATGCGCCATACTGGTGAAAAGCCTTTCTCGTGCAATTTTTGCAACTATTCCAGCTCAAGGATGGCCGGGTTAAGGAGTCATATGAAGACACACACTCACGAAAAGCCTTTTTCGTGTAATTTGTGCACCTATTCGTGTTCTGTAAAGCCAAGTTTGACCCGACATATGCTTACTCATACTGGCGAAAAGCCATTCTCTTGTCAGATCTGCAGTTATGTAACCGCGGATAAGTCAAGCTTGAGGAAACATGTTATGATTCATTCTGGTGAAAAACCATTTTCATGTTATGTATGCAACTGCGCTTTTTCTCGAAAGGCTTGTCTCACTAAGCACTTAGTGCAGAATCACTCAGGAGACAACAGTGTTGATATAAGTTTTCATATTCCAAATACAGCATTCTAAAATGAATATTTATTTAGTAAATTTTATTGTATTCAACTCTGGTGTATGGCAGTGAGGCATCAAACTGGCAGAGAATGGATGGAAGTAGACTAAATACTGTGAAAATTGACCTTGTTAAAAATGCGGGGCTTCGGAAAGAAAGCAAGGCTGATGTTAGCTTAATGAATATGAAGGCACTGTGTAGGTATATAGAGCGGATGAAAGAATAAAGGAGTGTTAAGGGAATATGTAACGCTTTTGTGAATGGTAGAAGAAGTCTCCCGACTTAGGCATGACTCATTAAAGTTAATCAAATACTGTTGTCGGACCATGTCGACAGTCAAGAGTAATAAAAAAGTATGTATGTAAATAAAACAAATAGCGGGCTATCCTTTTTGCCTACCCCTTTGTCGAATTGGTTGTAAGTTAGTTTTGTTGTATCTTAAATTTTGTTAAATCTGTGATTGTGTTGTGTGTGTTGATGCACAAGTTTATTTTTATCATTAAACTAACTTCACACTAAGTTTCTTGCCTATGTCATCTTTGAGGATGCTATGTGGTGCATCTCGTACATCTTTTTGAGTAAAGGAAGGATTGAGCCTGGGTTTCGGAGAGATCTATTTTGTAGAAGGGAGGAACCCAAAGGCCAGGTAAATAATTCCACAGCCGAGTTACTGCACAAAACTCATAGAAGTGACCCGTTCTCGTGGAACAAATGCCGACCATGTGCAAATGTTGGGCGGGCTTTTTCTATTTTTTCCGACTATTCACCGGTGCTGAAATGAAACTCCGCTAGAATAAAAACGGCATTCTTACCCGACAACTGTACTCCAAAGATTGCGATACTTTGATTGGTATACATTTTATGGAGGTCGTTCTAGACCTCTTGTTTTTCGAGAATATAATACAACCTAACAATTGAACAATTAAACAATTAAAACTTGTTTGTTTTAATTTATTAGGATTAACTGAGTGATGCTTGTAAATTTTATTGTTATATTTAATCACTGTAGAAAATAATATTATTAAATCTAGAGAAAAAGACAGGTGTGTTTTCTAATTAATTGAGGAGCGTTTTCGCAAAGAGTTAACTGTATCATCCTTCAACTGAGAACTTTTTATTTTACTTATTATATAACTAGCCGGAGTACCGGCTTCACTCAGCGAGTTGAAATGAGATTGAACTCACGTTCGAATCCACAACGGACCTTGCTTTATATACCCGTACCAGTGAATTGGGTAGTCCCACCCAAACAAAAAAGGCTTCGAATGATCAACAATGTTCCAGAATACTCTACAATATTTGAGAGTGGTCTCGAATGTTACACAATGATTTTCCCTTTTCCCGAATATTTCAGAATATTCCAGGATGTTGTGGAATTCTCTCGAATGATCTGGACTGTTCTAGAAATTTCCGGAGGGTGAAACTTCCAGCCAGATAGATATAAGCCACTAAGCCACATGATGATATAATCATCTTCAAAAGAACCTTCTTCATGGATGGGGGATTTAGCGCTACCACGCCATACCCTTGATCGTACCAGGACTCGTTTCAGGAGTAGTACGACACAGATAAACATGACCGAATCGGATAGGGACACATTAGCTTAAATATCTTGACCGCAAGTGACTATAAATTTACATAAAATTATGTAAATTTATCACCACTTTCTTTTTCTGTGAGTAAAATAAAACATTCAATTTTTTTTTGTCTCATTTTATTATTGGCAGAAGGGATTATGTGGTTCGCGTCAAAATACGGAAAAAAATAAAAATAAAAAAGGTGCCTACCTACTTTAGTCAACAATTAATGGCTCAATAAATACTAAAGTACTTATAGAAAACATTCTCTGTAGTTTAGACAATTTTTTTTCAGGTCTTGTCACTTTGATAGTATTGTCAAATAATTATTAAAAATATTAGTCCAAGAATATTTATTTAATTACAATATTACGTTGCATAATATATTATTCAGAACAATTTATAATTTCTGTAACATTTCGGTTCCTTTGTCTCTATTTTCCGTTATACTCTAATGCTGCGGCTACATTAGCGGCTATGGCGAATATTCGCGCTATCGCGATAAGTGTGACCGGGTAGATCGTAGCATAGCGTAGTAAACGGGCGATGACGAATGCCTATCGGGGCACTGTCGGTAAACTGGCGCGCATCAAAGGGTTTTGTCGTGACAATATTCGCTTGCGTGGCTACATCTGCGTAACTTCTAATGTAGCCAAGAACATCGCGTACACCCGTTTACGATGTTTTTAGCGCGCCAACGCGACACGAATCGTCGTCCGCTAATGTAGCCGCAGCATAAGCGGCACAGAAGAGAGTAAGGCCATATTATTTAGGCTATACAAGCTCATTTGTACCACGAAGAATAAAGTCAATAAATATTAAAATAATCATAAAATCAAAATCAAAGAAATCAGTTAAGAAACTCAGATGAAATACAGCTACAGGAATACAGAGAAAAATACAGATGGAAATAGGAATATGAATAATGTCCCGAATCCCCGCCAACGGAAAAACGCCCAACTAGGCCTCCGGCCATCGCAGCGAGGACCGGAACAAACCGCCTATGGCGACGAGCCCCCTATCAGCCACGACCCGTCGCTGAAGGCGACCGATAGACATGGAGTCGCGTTCGGGCTTCATCAAAAGGGCGGATATTAAGAGCAAAATGCAGTTCTCCCGGAGCTGCAGACTAAAGCTGTTATCAGTAGTTGGCTGCTATATCTACCACGAAATGTCCCGACCAGAACCGCGATCTTTCATTAGGATATAAGTCACCGCAAAAGTGTGATTTAAAGTGTCTTGCTCTTACTAAATTCGATGCCTTCGTGTTACGACCGTTTGTGCTACGGTAGTAAGACTAAATTCTGTGACAAATACACTCCATAGATTTAAGACTTATTGTGCAGTAGACACTCTCTAAACGTTGAACTGATATTATATGTGAACTTATCGAGACACTTGTGATTTTCTACTGAGAATTGATATCCCATCCTATCAACTTAATACCTACCGAGAAGAAATATAAAGTAAATAAAATATGCTGAAATAAAAAAAAGCGTTACATTAAAAATACCTAGTGTTGATGCATAGTTACCTTATTTCCCTTATTTTATCTATTACATTTAATATTAACTTACAAATAACCCACATAATACTCAGTGTTTTTCTATTATTTAGACTTAACTTAAAATGAATGTAAGTTAGGTGAAAGAATCGCACAAAAGAGATTTTATTTTTTATTTATTTATCTATATAAGGTATGTTTACATTATATTATTCGATGCCCATCTCACTAGGGTATACCTGTGTTGAGGCAGGCGTAGAGGTACATAAATGAGTATCATACATAAGAATATTTAATTATAACATAAGGATACAAAGTATTCATTCCGTTTAGAGTTCGTAGCAAAGTGATTCCTCATATTCTACAGAGTCGAACATGAATTTTTGCATATGAAACATGAGAATTATTTATATAAGTGCGTCGTCGTATGTCTATTTAGTTGATATTTTGTTGGATACCAAACATGAGAATGATTTTTTACCAGAATGCGTTAACATATGGGACGTTAAAAGGTCTTTACGAGCACCTGTGTAATTGCATTCGGAACAGGGGTAAGATTTTTTATCCGTGTGCTTCCGGGAGTGTCTTGTTAAAGCTGATTTAGAAAAATATGAACAACTGCATTTGAGACACGAGAAAAGCTTCTCAGAGTGCCTACGTACGTGACATTGTAACAAAGACTTATCATAAGTTGAATAATTGCACTCCGAACATGTAAAAGGCTTTTCTCCCGAGTGTTTCAACATATGCGCCTTTAAAAGATCTTTACGAGTATATGATATTTTGCATTTTGGACACGAAAAAGGTTTCTCGCCAGAATGCGAGAAAACGTGAACCCTCAAACTTGATTTGTGAGAAGATGCATAGCTGCATTCCGAACATCGGAATGGTTTCACTCCAGAATGTCTCAGCATATGATCCTTTAGCACTGATCTGAAAATGAATGATTTACCACACTCGGAGCAAGAGAAAGCTTTTACGTCAGAGTGCGTCAGCAGGTGAGTCTTTAAAGCAGTTTTAGAAGTATATGAATTAGTGCATTCGGCACATGAGAAGGGTTTCTCGCGAGAATGCGTAAGCATGTGAATTTTCAAATATGAGCTGACGGAACATGAATAATTGCAAACCGAACATGAATAAGGCTTCTCTCTGAAAGAGTGTTTCAACATATGGATCGATAAATAACTTTTAGAAGCAAATGAATGTTGGCATTTGGAGCATGAGAAAGGTTTCTCACCAGAGTGCAGAATCATGTGTTTTTGTAAACTTGCTTTTTGAGAACATGAATATTTACATTCGAAACAAGAAAATGGTTTCTTTTCAGAGTGCTTGAACATATGATTCTTTAAATTTTGTTTTCGAAAACATGAATAGCTACATTCGGAGCATGATAATTTATCGGCAAAGTGCGTCCGCAAATGAATTTGTAAACCAGATCTGGAGGTATACGAATTACTGCATTCGGAACATGGGAAAGGTTTCTCGCAAGAATGCTTTAGCATGTGATTCTTTAATTTTGAATTTTGAGAACACGAATAAATACATTCGGAACAAGAGAAAAGTTTTTCTGTAGAGTGCGTACGCATGTGTCTATATAAATTCGAGTTCGAAGAACACTTAAAACTGCAGTCAGGACAAGAAAATGGTCTCTCCCCAGAGTGCGTGCGCATGTGAACTTTTAAACTCTGTTTAATAGAACACGAATATTGGCATTTGGTACACGAGAAAGGTTTCACTGCAGAATGCGAAAACATGTGTTTTCGTAAATTCGACATTAAATTACACGAAAAACTACAGTCGGGACAAACGAATGGTTTTTCCTTGGTGTGCGTTAGCAAGTGTCTCCGTAAATCATGATTAAAATAACACGAATATTGGCATTCAGAACATGAGAATGGTTTCTCCCCAGAGTGCTTAAGCAAGTGCCTTTTTAAACTCTGTTCAAAAGAACACGAATATTGGCATTCGGAACACGAGAATGGTTTCTCTCCAGAGTGTGTACGCAAGTGTCTCTTTAAATCCCGACTTTGAGAAAATGAATAATTGCACTGGGTACACGGGAATGGTTTTAAAACCTTCTTTTTTATGGCAACATCTTTCCGGGAAGCCGGAAATGATTTCTTTCCAGCAGTTTTCTTTTCTTGGAAGAGTTTTTCTGAAAGAAAAAAAAATTATATATTTATATTGTACAAACAAAAAGAATAACAATAAACCAAAAAAAATGTATTGAAAAATTATTAATTTAATTTTCACTTCCGTCAACCAGAACGTTAAGGCATTAACATTAAAACGTATGCATGTACGTTATCGTGGTCACTAGACCAAAGGTGGGGTACCTCTTTGGCATCGGGGGCCATTTGGACGATCGAGTATCGAGGTATCACGCACTTATTCACGGATTTTCAAGCACTGCGTGTGGGCGAAGGGGAGGGGGGGGGGGGGTTGTAGATTTTTTTTTATTACAATCTATTTTTATTGTCACATGTGACGAATTCTTACGATAACAAAAAACTATTAAAAAAAACCATTGACTCTGTGCAGAAACGGTCGGTCGGAGGAACTAGCATCATTGATCCCCTCAGCACCGGTGCATAGTCGGGAAACACGCCAAACACGCGCCCAGCATTTGTACACGGTTGACATTACTCACATAGGAACGGGTCGTTTCTATGAATCGTTCTTGAGTTCAACAGCTCGGCTGTGGAACGATTTGCCGGCCTCTATGTTTCCTCCCTCCTACAACATGGGTCTCTTCAAGATCCATGTTTACTCCTTCCTTTCCTCAAAAAGACCCTCCACACAGCATCTATAAAGATGACATAGGCCCTGAGGGAAATTATTTTCCTCAGGGCCTCCTGTGTGGTGTTAATGTGAAAAAAAATCATGTTTTCTTGAATTCACGTCTCGAATCTTTACATTGTGTTTAGAACATGTGTTTTGAAAATAAATTAACCCGTAATGTAAAAAAAAATGTCAAATTATGAGATTCCGCAGGAAAAAAACCCATTGTTGTTCACTTACTTTCTCAATGATCACACCATCTTATCTGTTGTTGAAATAAGAGACCTCAGTATAACCTTTGACACTAAATAAATTTTCATTAAACATATTAGTAATATAACCAGTAATGCTATGTAATTGTTGGGATTTATCTTACGAATTTCGAAGGATTTGAACAATATTGTCATCAATACTGAGATATTTTTTAAATATTAATTTCCCTATAGAATAATAAGAAATTAAAATGAAATCCAAAAAGGGATTTGAATCACGTATGTATTTGTGTCTAGTATGATTTCTAGTAACATAGGTGCAAATGTAAGCACGTACCTCTCAGATATGTTATATCTTTCTCTGGGTTTAATAAAAATAACTTTTAATGTAGCTGAAACATCATAAAGAAAACCATTCTCTGTTTCTGAGTATAATTTTTTTTCAGCAGCCCGCACCAAAAGTGCTCGCGGGCCGCTCAAAATGGTTCGCACCCCTGCACCAGACGATCTGTTCTGAGACGGATAGCAGGAATCAGTAATATTGTTAAAAATCTATTCTAAAAATTATATAACTAAAAAAAAATACATAATGATTAAAAATACTACGAAAACTGAACAGAATCAACAAAAGAAATGCGCAAAAAAACCATTAAGACGCCGTTACCCGAATTTCTGCAGATTTATTGCAAACCTCCCTAACATTTGAAGTTTTTAAGCTCTTAAAAAAATTTATGAAAGTTTTGAAAATAATATCTAGACATTCGTCGCGCCGAAACGCAAATTATATAATATTCCATCGATAGAAAAAAACCGCATAGTATGCTCAAAAATTATTATAAACATGTATGAAAAAAATCACAGTGTTTCTTTAAATGCTGTTTAAGACAACCCTTGCGAGATTTTTGCTCTATTTTAACCCTTCGAATAATAAGAAAATAATTTTCTGTCAACTTTTGCCTGTCAAGGTTTGCGCGCAAAATTCCTCGTTCATCCCATGCATTTTAAATGTTCCTATTTATTTATTTTTTTAAACGTTTTTGCAAAAACAAAAATTGTTCTAAAATGTAGATAAAATAATCTTTCCGTTGTCTTTATTAGAAATCAACATTTTTGTTTCTAAATATTTAAATTTTAATATTGGAAATGTAAATTAACTAAAAAATGCACACCTGCGAATATTTGAATTAAAGTAATTAAAATAGAACAAATCCAAAATTTTAAATACAGATTCCTTTTCTAAACAAAAATTGTAATAAAACTGTCACCTCACTTTTTATCACTTTCATACAATTTTATTTTAAAATTAAATGTGTGATACGTCACCAATTGGCGCAAAATTAAACCGTCACTTTTGATCGGGTTTGTAAAATATCTGAATAACCTAGCTCATATAATTCTAAGACAATGATAAGCATTATTTCATTCCGTTTCTACCATAAAAGAAATCACAAATATTCGCATGACAGAAAGAGAGATATCTAACTTTTAATAATGCACGTTCGCTCTGGGACAATCTGGGTCTCCTGTTATTATAACGGCATATGATGTTTTGGGACAACTTGGGTCTCCTGTGATTAGACGGGTTAAACGAGTCGTGTTTTATTAAAAAAATTTATAATTTTCGCATCGATTTTGTCACATTCGTAATTTCATAACTCTCCATCTTCTTATTTTTGTGCGCGGTTGCGGGGCCTTAATAGAATGCAAACAATGCAAAGTACCCATACAACTAACTTGCAAAACCAACATGGCTTGTAACATACATATATAGGCAATGACGTTACAATTCATCTAGACTTGTTATTGTTTCACAAAATTAAGAAATGTGTGGCAAGTAAGAAACTTATGCTTACAGTAAATTCTTCAATGAGTCGTTCAATTTCTATATCCGCTATATCAACTTTCACTGATTCGGAGAAAACCGCAAAAAACTGTCACATCTCTAGCGTAAATAAAAAATTGCATTTTATTTTTTTATATTATGAATTGAAGTAATATACATTCGAAAAGTGTTCATTTTTCAATGTATGTCTAGAAATATTTAAGTAATTTCAATAAATAAAACGGATATAGCGGATTTTGATACTCACTTCGTGATTTGTATGGAATATAGAGGCCTTTGAAACTCAACTGACCTGAGGGCGTGTTTCTACACCCGCCATCTTGGCAAAATAACTGCTAGTGATTGGTTGAATTCCGGTATACCGGGTTTCGATAGTAACTTCTTGAATGATAAAGCGGGTTTTGTTTCTTACTAGCCGTTTTAACATAGTTTTTGGTCGTGATAAGGGAGGTTTAGAAACTCAATTTTATATTAGTCTTGTTCCTCGCAAAAATTTGAACAAGATGTCATACTCAGATCATTTTGTCGAAAAATCGGATATAGCGGGTATTGAAAATATAGGACTCAAATCGAAAATTGATCATGAATGGCTAAGATAGACATTAAAAAAAAGTCTGTATGAACGAAATAAGCGCTTTAACCGGGCGGTAGTTTCGTATTAAAAAGGAGCGTGGAATACTACCTTCTACATCACGGGTAAAACCGAAAAGACAAGACACGCTTAGTGCCTCCGTACATGACGCTACTTAAATTTATTTATTTGATATAATATATTACATTTCAAATTCCATTCAGCAATGTCGGCCTCACTGGGTAGCTCACCTGTGCTGAGGCCTCCATTTTACAAAACAAAAATTTATACATAATACATTAAAGATAATATAAAAATAATGCTGTATAAAAAAAAGAAAGCTTAAATTAAACTAAAAATAAAAAATTATAATTAAGGTAAAATTATAGGTTAAATGAATTGTTTTATGATGCGTTTTATATTGGTTTTGTGTGTTACGTGTATGTGTTTTATTCTTATTATGTTATGAGATTTTAATTTTTTATTTTAATTTTATATATATTTTTTTTACTTACACGCTACACGATCCTCGTGCTTGTATCATGCGCGCCGATAGTAAGTGACGATTTTTCAAATCAGTTTCACGCTACTGACGGTGCTGATCGCACGTTACGCGTTGTTTCATTTGTCTGCTACTTATTAATTTGACAGAAATGGCGTGGGAATATGAAAGTAATGTTAGATTTGTTCTGGAAGTGGAAAAAATGCATGTTTACTATATGCTATACTTTACCAGATTACGTAAGAAAGGATTTAGTGGAGAAGGCATGGATTGATGTTGGAAAAAAGGTCATTTGAGATCGCTTGATAACGTGTTAACTGTATAACGTGGTAACTCCACGGCTGCACGTAAAAAATATCAAGTTCAGTATATTTCGGGTACCGCCGTGTACGGAAACCAGCATTAAAGAGTGGTATAATAATTGGACAATTTATAGAGCGCCGTTTTTGTGAAAAATAACCTCAAGGGCGCTTGAGTATATCCGCAGGGTACTTGTGGTAGCTAATTTCCAGAATTTGGCTGAATATACCTTTCAGAAATCCTAACATCTTTTCTATATATGTAATATGCCATTGTTCTCGAGTTTCCGATTGTTTGTTTCGGTTTTCTCCTTATTGTGCTTTTATGTTTAATGTCAGAATACTGCCTTCTGTTAGTAAGTGTATTATATTTTCGTATAAAAGTTCTTCTTTTGTCGTGTGTTACAATAGAACCGTTATTGTATTTGCTGTGCTACAACAGCACTGATATTGTTAATTTTTGTTATCTATTCATTGCTTTGTAAATATTGAATTTTATTTATTTCATATTGTTTTATCAATATTTTATAATGGACCTTTAAGGAGCAATGTAGGATTATTTTAAAATGTTTACCGTAAAGCGCACTTGAACTGCGCTTAATATAATTGTTGCGTTATACAAATATTTTTTAAACGCTTCAGATTTTATGTCCTGGTTAAATTCCCCACAGGGATTCCCCACAATCCCCCCTGGTTAATCCCCACAGGAAAAACTTAACCGTTTCACACACTTTTCCACAAATGATCATCTGGTCAATCAACGTTACGCAATTGTACCATACAAGTATAATAAATACAAAATAATACAGGAACAACATGTTAAAGAGACCAAATGGGAAAATAATTCACCGACTCCAGATATTTTCATATCAGAGGGTTCGGCTCGGTGGAACTCCTAATTGGACCTATAAATCCTACTGATCCCTCAATATAAATATTTAAAAAATCTTTTGTAATCCTACATGTATTTAAAATGACTGATTTTTGCATTTTTATACATAAATTCTTTAACAAATCTAATATGCCTAAATTTTGAAAGAGAGAGCTAGGTATAATGCCAGTAGCCGTAAAAAGAAATGGTAATATTTTTTATAGTCTGAAAATGCCAAATCTATTTAATCTCATTTCCTAAATCTGTACATTTTCTTATTTTTTCAGAAACAGATTTTTTAATATTACAGGAATTTGGAATAGCGACATAATGATATAAGTACTTAAGTTTTTTTTTTTTTATAATTTTGTTATGTAAAACTATATCCGGTCTATTATTTTAACTAATTGTTCTGTCTGATAGTATAGTTTTATCATAATATATTTTATAAAATTCATTTTCTATTTTATAATGTTCATATTCATAATATGGTAAGTATTATATTGCGGTAGTTAATCAAGTAATGTTTTATAACCAAACTTTGGTGAATTATTTTTAAAACCTGATTGTGCCTAAATGTATACTCGGACGGCGCTAATACAGAATATTCCGATATACCTAATATGTTCTATAGTTTCCGGAAAAGCCAAACATTTGTTGACATTATTATTTCTGTAGTTTGCGATGTAACTGCGACATATATTTTTTATTTCAAAAACCGGATTCTTACCTGCCATCCGGTCAATACTTTCGCCATGCTGCAGACATTCCTCTTTAATATCAGGGAGATGTATGTCTATGTCCATATCCGCTATTTCACCTTTGTCATTCTGATTGACTGGTTCGATCTTGATTGTCACACTATCTGTGTTAGGAAATTCCATGGTACAACAGCAAGCTGAAAGTAAAAATTCAATTCAATTTATCTGAAATTTTAAAATAATTAAAGTCTATAGTCATGGTGATTGAAAGAGAGAGTACAAAAACAGTGTGTAAGTAATACAGTGGTCATTGATTCATATTTGGAGTAGGTGGATAAGTTTGTGTATCGTGTATCGGAGAAGTATGTTTAAGAGAGATGGAAAGGCTGATAGAGATATCGAAAGAAGGGAAAATGCAGGAAACTCCATTAATGAAAGACTGAATGGTGTTGGCGCTTAAAACTGTCCAAGACGAAGCGAAGTCCACAATGAAGTGCTGATGCCTGATGTATGGTAGTGAGGCATGGAACTGACAAAAGAGGAAGAATGAAAGAAGACTGAATAGTGTAGAAATGAGATCCCTGTGATGTGAGCGAGGTAAAAATTGTATGATTGTGTGGGAATTGTGAAGATCCGAAAATAATGCAAGGCTGATGTAATCATGAAGACAAGAGTGAAAAGAGAATACATGACGCAAATGCCAGTGATAGAAGAAGTCGAGGACTCCCGGGGAATATATGGCACGCTCAAGTGAATCATATATTTGAGACGGGCCATCTCAACATCACAAGTCAGAATATGTACGAGACGATGTATGAAAGCGAATGAGGCAAATAGTATGTGCCAAGCCGAGTTGTTTGGCGGTCTTTCCTCTCTACCACGCGGGAAACGGCACGACGTGATTTCAATTTAAATATCTGATAATGTTGGGCTAAAAGCCTGTGCAAGAAGATAACCACGCCAATTTTCGCCGCTATGTAGTTATTGATAATCAACACATCTGGAATCATTGCATTATTTATTTCCAATGTGAAAACAAAATGTTTTCACGTTGGAACATTCAAAATCTCCCTCGCACTTACCAGACTGTTTTAGATTATATATAATTAATCTTTTAATATTTTATTGTTTCAATGGAAATTAGTTTAATTTCCTATGGATACCGGTAGACATTTTCTCATCTTGAAATGTATCTAACTTTTCATTATCATTTTCTCTGTTCCTCATCTTTATATTAAGTTAGTTACATAATATGTATTTATATTATATAAACATCTTTTTTTTAAATTAAAACACTTATGTAAAGATTAATATGAATATTTAATTGAAAATAAATCTTTCGATTCATCTAAATTACTATAAAAATAAAAGACAACTATTTACATTCGGGGCGATTGAAAATACTGCATTTCAATTAGGTTAAATGAAAATTGGATTAAGCTGTATGGGATAACAGCTGACAGCCATTTAAGTACAATAATTTATGCCCGTCATAAATAAACCAAACCACACACACGTCTGTATTCTGACATATTGTATTGCATTTTTTAACGAAATGTTTTTCAATGCATACTAATGGTTTTATATAGTAGTAAAGGTGTAACAAGACGTTTTATTTCCAAAAATCATTCAAATTCCCTGAAATGGTTGGATTCCATACAAAATCAAGGCGATGATGTTAGTTTGCACCGCACTAAAAGATTCTCAGTGTGAACGGTGCTTCAGATCATAGTCAGTATGAAACTAATTTACATAACAATATTAAAGAAATGCACATTTTTATTTATGTCACCCGACATAAATACTCACTTTTCGCAATATTAAAGCTAAATCTAATTATTTAAATAAGAAATGTTCCGAAGTAACCATGAGGCGGAGTCATCCTAAAAGTTTATTAATTGATTTGAAGGTTCTTATTTCTTACCTCAATATTCCTCAATACTTATTATAAAAGTTTATTATCTACGCAATATTATATTAATTTGATATGCACGTCATGTCACAACTCACGACCATAAATAAACCAATCCCTAGATCGATATCTTCGGGCCTTCTCCATACTAGAAATTTCGTCATCACTGTCACCAACTTAACCAAAAATAAAATGGTCCACCAAAGACAATAACATAGAGGAAGTTCAAGGCCATTTGCCACCATAGACAATATAATTGCATTCGACCTACTTTATTAATTCATTAGCCAAATAAATTATTTAAAAATAAAAATGCTTGAAAGCAGAAAAATGTTTTAGTTTCCCCAAGAAAACAACGTTCCATCTGACAAAGCCTGAAGGAATGAGCTTTATATAATTTTTAAAGCTAATTTTCTCAGTAAGGAGCTTTGTCAGATGGAAACCTGTTATCCTGAGGAAATCAAAAATTCAAGCGTTAGTAAAAAACCTAAAATACTTGAAATATGAACTCCTTATAAAAGGAAAACATTTTCAAATAATGATTATGGTTTTCTACGACGAATTTACATTTTTCTGCTTGAAAAATGATAACTCGGGGGTACATGTTTAAATTCTTTTTATTTTCAGAAAGACAATCGATACTAGCACATAAAAACACTGGTTCGGTGAATTCGATGAATTGAAAAGTGGTTTGAAAAAGAATATCGACAAAGGAATGGAAAGGAAACATGGCTAAAGCGTCATACAGCTGTGACATTAAAGATTAACGTAAACAATAGCTGTATTGTTTGTTTAAATACATTCATCTTCAATGTGACATCTATATAGCGTTTTAGCCATTTTTCCTTTCCAGCAGTCACCGTACAGTTCTTGTAGAATGAAATAAAAAATCTACATATTCTAAATTTCCTTTCAACCGAAATTAAACAGAGTACCTATACCTTCATCGGGGACCCATTTCAGCCATCTCACAGTAAAAACCGCATCATGTGTTCTGAAAAAAATATATCACATTAAACAAAGTTTGTGAACAGAATATACAGTATTTTTCCCTTGTGATGACATACTTTGTTTATCACAAGGGTAAAGTATTCTCACTTCTGTTCATATGAACATATAAATTAGTAGCATTATTAATTTTACCTGCCATTAACAGTGTTATGGTCTGCCAAACAATGTTATAAGGTGTTCCTAACGAAAGCTCCAAAATGGTTCAAAGTCTGAAACATTTTCTGAAACAATATTTGTGAAACATTAACCACTCGGACCCATAAGCTTGTTTTAACGATAATATAACATTAACATACATATGTATGACGTACGAGGCGTACGTATTACAATTATACTTATTAAAGTAAAATTGAAAGAATATTTTATCAATACAAATGTGATTTACTTAACCTCAAATAGATTTACAGATAAATTAAGCTGAATGTTATTGTCTCATGTAATTACCTGATTTCTGGATCGATTGCAGACACATTTTTCCACCTCTGGAATTCCTGTAAATGATTTTTAAATGAAATATGCCCATGGCGATGAAAACAACACAAATTCGTTTGATAATCGTATGACGCAATTTGACGTTTAAAGTTAGACCTATCTATAATAAAATTCAGCCTTATCTATAAGAATATGGTTCACTCCTGTCAGTTTCAAGGTTAAAGCCAAGATTTACGCCCCTGCTCACGACTGCCTCTAAAAAGATGGACGACGGCATAAATATACGGATGACAGATAGAACAGCAATGATGGCGTTCTAGAGATATAAATTGGAACCGGTTCCTTTGGTGTCACTGGAACCGTCGATACATCGATCGTCCCAGATGGTTAGGGATTAGGCAGACATCGACAAATCAAAAATTGAATTGAGTAAGTATGCAACTAAGTGTACCCTCTATCTGGAACATTACCAAAATTACTCGTGGTAATTATCGGTTCGGACTGGCCACGCTTATTACGAATATTTTTTAGAAAAAAACTTTAGATTCGCCTTAATTACTATGAAAGGAAACTTTTTGGCTTTGGGGCGGAGGAAAATAATGCGTTTGAATTTTCAATTGCATAAAACCAAAATTCACTTCGCGAACCGACACAGCGAAAATCACTGTTATGTTGGTATCCTTGATAAATTAACAAGAGCTAATACGACTGTAGCCGATTTCGTGGGATAAGGCGCGAAACATAAATTAACCAATCACGAGCAAGCGGAGCAAGCGTGTAGGCGAGTAAAGTTGATGACCTTTCAACTTTTTTTTCGTAGATTGCCAACAATCTGCTAGTTAGCAAGTAACACGATGACACTGGGGAGTTTATTAACAGATTTCCCCGATAGTAAGTAGCTTGATATACCTAAAGGTATATCAAGCTACTTACTGTCAAAAATTCACGGAACTGAACAAATGTGCACCATCTACAAGAAGGTCGGTAGCATGGGAGTAGGCGGTAAACACAAAGAGCTTAGTCAGTCAAAGTACCGGAAATAGTCATATAGTTTTAGAAAGCAACGAAGTATGAGATAAAATTATTTTTACGGAGGATAATGTAATAATAACATTTGTACCTAGCGGCGAACACAGAGCGGCGAAAGCAAAGCGGGACCGCAATAAAAATTGGAAAGCCAGGATATTGTCGGCAGGGACACACAAAACAATAAAATAAAACCCAATATCGCCGCGCCGGGCGAAGGCAATAAACCTCCTCCTTTGGCGCACGAAGCCGCTGCGGCCGATGGGAATGTTTCAAGGCTGAATAAGGTTCAATCCTTGAGGCAACGGGAAAAGAGAATTCTCAACACGAAGTCAGTCACCATTTGCCCGGCCTAGGGGTTGGTACTCCACTTCGCCAACGGAGTGTTCCGACCAGGGATAAAAAATTAATAGTTGCGTTTTGCACCCGACCAGGGCTTTGCACGCGACCCCGCGCAAGTTCCCGACCAGGGAATTTACCAGACACGCACGCGGATTTCGACCAGGAACCGCCGATACGTTCGCGAACTTCCGCCAGGAAGTCCAATCAAGTGACCGTGAAAATTTCGACCAGGAATTTGCGCAAGTTCCACTTTGCACAAATTTTCACTACAAAGACTTTCGCAACTTCCTACCTGTGCAATAACAAGTGAAAAAAAATAGAACTAAGTTTAAAGTGCCTAGTGACTGTGTGCTTACGCGGAGACTCCATCATCAGCAACCAAAGGGAAGTGACTGAACATTTTATTTAATTTAACCACCAAAGTGATTAGTCTCTGAACAATTACATAAAGACTTTACCGTAGAATTAAGCAAACAGACTTTCTAATTTTAAGACTAATTAATTAAGTAGTTTTAAGACTAACACTAGATTAATAATTAACACCTGCCTTTTGTGTCCTAATGTAATAAATGTATCGTTTCTTGAATCAGTAGCTTTTTTAATTTTGTTCCTCCTTAATATTAAGTTTAATAGTTTTAGTTTGAACCCGCCCTAAGGCGTGGGTGTATCATGCTTGTAAACTCGCCCTGTATCATCGATGCTTTAAACTTAGTAGATAGTAATTTGTAAACTCCCCCTGTGTCATCGAGGCTTAAGTTGATTTTTTAAGGTGTGCAATATCGTGCAATAATATCAGCGACACCAGGAGACGACATTTGTCAATCAACCAGCTAAAATATTTGAGAGCGTTTTTAAGAGATTTTAAACCTAATATTAAATTTTAAGGACAAGGTCTGATCGCTTGAATTCACAGGTTGAACTATCTGCTCGCTATAATATAATACAAGACGCAATTCGAATGATATTATCACGAACCTAAAATGCTAGGCAAAATAAATAAAAAAACACAAAAATAATATTTGTCTATGATCTCAATATTGTCTATGTATAACCTACAAATTTTATAGACACGTGCATTTTTCGCTGTCAATGTGATTTCGTGTTTCCTAATTGTTTTTTAACCCACGCAGTTAGTTATTCAATATTTAACGCTTGTGATAGTTTTTGGTAAGTTCTAATACTTATATTCAGTTTAGCACGGGCGTTTATTTTGTTTTGAATTATGAACCTCACTAGACAAAGTCACGCTATTCACTTTGATAGCGGCCATTATTTCAAATCAAACTGAACGACCAATGTTCCTTAATTTGTGCTATTGCTTAACTTACGTCAATTGTGAACAAATTAGGTAATCCTTTTGGTGTTTTGTTATCCCAGCCAGCCCGGACCGGGGACTACGAGATCCCCAAGATCCACCTTTTTTGCGATATCTCGTTAATTAATTATACAATTTCATTCATATTTTTTGTAATCCTTGAAAAACTACCAAAATTTTTTATGCCTTTTTTTTGTTTTTCAATATTCAAAGCACATAACATAGAAAAAAAATGTTTTTGATAAATATTAGTGCAAATCGCGGTGCCCGCTAGCATTTCGATACCATTATTTTTGTCCTTACCTTACGTTCTCGAGTCATGTTTTTTTTTCAGTTTTACTTACCCGGATGGCCACCCGGGACAGCCCTTAATACATATGTGAAGGAGCGAAACAGTTATACTGTTTATACGTTCTGCCAGTTATACCTACGCTGCAATTATCTTTCAACAGTGTCGGTCAGTTTCGACCTTTTTCAGAAAACACGTGTTTAGTTTCTGAGGATGTGGGTGGTTTGGTAAATTTATGCTGAGGATGTTAAACGTTTGTTACGTTTCCGATACTAATATTTATGGTAACGTTTTTTTGTACATAAAAATATTATCTGTAGGTACGGTCCTTTAAAGCTTTCTTAGTCGTATTACTTAAAATTTGGGATGGGTAAAAAAATTGGCAGGCGGGTATGGGTACCGCAGCCCGAGAACCATTTATTGGATAACCAACACCCCTGCCGTAGGTCACCCCAAGTAGTAAGGTTCTCTACGTTTGGTGGCTTAGCAGGGGTGCCGGGTTCTTGGGGTGAGGTTTGTCTAGGTCTTATGTACCTTTTATAGTTTGAATAATAAAATATTTTAACAAAAAAACAATGTTAGTGCACTGTAAAAGACAAAACACCTATAAAATACACTTTGAAAATAATTCGGAGGGTATTAGGAAAAACCATACTAATCAACTGCTAAAAATAAGTATGAAAACAATAGTATTATATAAAAATGTAACAAAACCCATAGGATTCAGTAAACCAAATGCAATGCTCAGTGGCGTAGCGTGCCTTGGAGGGGCCCCGTATCAAAATTAGTTGGGGGGCCCTAATAAAGGGTAAACATTTCTCACAAAAAATGCTTGCATTAAATTAAAATAAATATTTATTGATCATAAGTTATCATTTCCTCCTAGAAATTGAGCTAGCCAAACAATACAAACTTTTTTATTTATTTCTTTAGTACAAGATTATACATTTGTATACATAATTGATGAAATGTTTTGACTGCCCAACTAGGAGGATTCCCGTTTTAGGACAGTTAAATTAGGATGGGCATGAACATATTACGGAAACATAATTTGTTCAAAAAAAAATGAAAATTGATTAAATAAAAGAACAGAAAGAATATAAAATAAATTTTAAAATATAGTAACTAATATTTGCTTAACATCGTATTAACTTAATATTAATTTAAAAAAAGATACATAGGTACTTAGTAACATATAGATAACTTAAAAAACATAAAATAATTGTGGTTTGTTTAGCATAGTTATTGAAATAATAATAATAATAAAATGATAAATTAAATAAACACTTTTCTTGCCTTTTTATTCGGCAAATTGATTTATTAAATTGTCTACAGCTGAAGACGATTTCAGATTTTCTAAAATGTCTGCCTCTATAGACAATAGTGACAAGTCTGATAGCCGTTCCTGCCCCATCGAAGTCCTTAGGTAATTTTTTATCAGTTTTAATTTTGAAAAACTTCTTTCAGCTGTTGCGGTTGTAACTGGAAGGGTCAAGAATAGAAAGCATGCTGTTATTACCTCCGGAAAACTGGATGCAAGGCTATTGAATTTTATCAGCAATAATTCCATGAGTTCCTTAATGGAATGAATTTTTTGAATTTCAGATTTTAAGCATGTTTTCAGAGCAATTAATTGTTCATAAAGATTAACTGAGATGTCTTTACTGTATTTAGCCGACAGTTTTCCGGAAGCGTTTTTTATCACTTCGTTTGAAGAAGATAGGAGTTTCTCCGGTTGTAATACTTCTAACATATAACTCAGGTCACAAAGGCTCTGAAATCTTTTTTTTTAGTTTGAGAAATTAATATATCTAAAGAGCAATAGTATACATTGACCTTGAAATATGATTCCGGGTCTGAAATTCTCTCATCTTGTGATAACTCATCAAAAAAACGCTTAGTTATCTTTCGCCGTTTATTTTTAAAAACAGTTGTTACCCTCCACTCTTTTGCTAAATCTCTGGACTCATTTATTTATTTATTGTTGTTATACGCTCGTGGGGGCTTTTACATAGATTATAAAATAATATTTAAGATATCGAGGATTACACATACATAGAATTTATACCAAAAGTTATAAAAGTGAAAAAACTTTTAAGAATATACAAGTAGTTTTTAAAGAAAAAACTACTTGTATATTCTTGCGTAAAACCGTGAAATATTTTAAACAATGTAATATTTAACAATAACACAGAACAAAATATAATATAACACATTACAATAACACATCAAATCGTTAAATATATTATACCCACGTTACAATAATTTGTAGGATTCCACAAAGTGTTGGTTTAAATTGCATTTTAGAATGTAAAGGGAATCAGCGAATACATCTACAATACCACCAAACTTGTTGCCTAAATCATGCACCCTATTGGTAAGTGAGTGTGATTGATAGTTGGTTGTGTATGTGTTGCAAAAGAATGTTATATTTTGTCTAGTATTCCTTGTCGGTACATGGAGTTTAATACTAGAAACGATGGCAGGGCTGTCAATTAGGTTATTCATAACTCTGTACAATAAAATTAGGTCTGAAATAATTCTTCTGTCAGGCAGTGTAATTAATTAAATTTTAGCTAACTATTGAATGAATTTTGATTTCTCATTTCGCTCAGTCTATTCAAAAGATTACTTAATAAAATACTAGCTTTCTGTCATTATTTTCATGCTGTAGAGCTTTAGAAACAGGATTAATGATTTCAAATAGTGAAGAAAAAAATGTGACAAGCACTAAGAAATCATAACTCTCTAAAATGTTAATTATATTTTTAAATTCTTCACGTTCATCTTTTTTAGTGGAAATTAAATTTAGTTGGTACAAAGTTTTCATGATTAATAAATAATTTTTCTTTATCGCTAATAAAGCGTCGTTCTTTGAAGACCATCTAGTAGGACATACCTTTTTAAGGGTAATTTTATATTTTTCAGATGAATCGTTACTCAACATTGCCCAACGTTTTATACTATTGCTAAAAAAAGTGTATATTTTTTCTAAGTTATCGAAAAAATCGACACTTCAAGAACATGTTTCGCAGCATCGTTTAAAATTAAATTTAATGCGTGTGCAGCACAATGAACATAATCGGAATTCGGGGCATACTCTTTTATAAGGGCTTGTTATCCTCCATATACACCCGACATAACATTTGCTCCATCGTAACCCTGTCGTCTACATTTAGACAAATCAATTCCATATTCTTTAATCGTATTTAAAATTTCAGTTTTAAGTCCTTCTGCACTGCAATCGGATACTGCTATAAACCCATAGACATATGAATATTAATAGACCTGCCCTAAACGATAAAAGCGTATTATTTCCCCCTCCCCATACCGGTTCCATTGGAACCGGCTGGGATCGAGTATGGCTTTGCGTGAATCTAAAAAATGTGACGTCATCATTCTTCTGCGAGCCAGCGTCGAGCACTCATCGGTGCATTTTACGAAATAACACGGCAAAAATAGTGGCTTGTGTTTTGAAAACGTGTAAAAATAGAAGTGAAAAAGAGAATAAACCCAATTGTCGTATTACATTCCATAGGCAAGCATTATTTTACTTTATTTTAAGCTTATTCAGATCACATAATATGGTCGTTTTTGTAACACACACTATCACTCGAGATACATGGCGTGTGCTCGTCGCTGTTTAGTGGGGTAGGTAAATTATGAAACATTTGTAGAAGTGTCTTAACTAAAAACATCAAAAAATATTGGACTATGAAAATATGCGAACTTTACTTTGCCGTTTTTGGAATTCGCCAATTTGTTCATTACGCGGCGAGCAATTCGCGCTCCCATGTAAAAAGATCTATTCATTTAAAAACAGTGTTTACTTTTAAGAACTTAATGGTGATATTATAATGCGAGATGCCCATATACTCGCAGATTGAGTTATTGACGAATAACATATCGCCAAATTCATTTTCCCGCTCTGCGCCCCGCTGTAGTTGGTTTCTCCCCCTTACCTTTATGTTCTGGTCTAGTAATATTCATATGTCTATGTAAAAACCCCGAAAAGGGCTCACAGATTTTTAATTATTTAGGTACATTATCATCATTTTCTGTTATCGAGATGTATCGAAAAACTACAGAAAGTTGGTCAATTTTTGACAAGTCTTGTGTTGTATGCAAAATAATTGTCAGAAATGGAGCTTTTTTAATTTGTAAAATAATATTATTCCTAACTGCGGTACCAAGCGAATTAATCATTTCATTTTGAATCGTAGGGCTTCAATAATTTATTTCGCCTTTCGGTTTTAAAAGAAGTTCTTTTATAATAGGATCATAATTAGATAGTAAACGTAAAATTGACAAAAAAATTCCAGAATCAGAATCATGGCCTCTTAAAGGTAGATTACATGACGCTAAAGTAATTATAACATTAATTATACGATGCAATACATCTCTCCAGAATGTAATTCTACTATTGATTTCAATTTGCAATGAAGTATCCACGGTATTTCCTTGTAACCAATTATTATAAGATAAGGATGCATTAATATGCTGCTGTGAGTTTTCATGGTCAAATATACATTGCGTAAAATTGATTCTAACGGAAACACCGTTTACCCATGCAGAGGAGTACGATTTGCTTTGACGATCTGCTAATAACCAACAGAAGTGGCAATACGGCTTGTTTAAAACATTGGAATAACTTAGCCACGGTCTTGGAATTTTTATGCCAGCCTTATTTAAATATGAATAATGATAGGCCGTAAAACATCGCTTTGTTTCTGAATCATTTGGAAACGGTCCTTGTGGTTTAAACGGACCCAATTTAAAAATTATTTTTCGTTCGCATTCAGTCACAATTCTGTCACCGAAATTTCCTCTATCTGACGAAATTATTTTATGAAATTCTTCAGACTTCTTAGAATCATCGATTTGGGTTGCTTCTATTTCCGGATGGACATCTAATGGAGAATGTGCTTCAGAAGAATCTAAAAATATAATTGAATAAAATTAATATAGTGCGCTTTTTTCTGAATTTCAGCACCACCTACAAAACCTAATTTTGCTTAGCTGCTGAATGTCAAAAAATTTTCCATAGTTGAATTAAAAATATTTTGTAATATTTTCAAATTTGCCCGCGGTTTTATTTTGACGTTTTTTAGTAGGTGGAAAGATATTACTTATATTCGTAACAACAGATGGCAGTGTACACTAGTTAAAATTTAACTTCGTGGGCTAGTTTATAGGAAGAAAAACCTGAGAATAGTTCCGTTTTAAATGTTAAATCCTAGGAATATTTGATAGTTAACCAAAGATAGGTGAATTCATTGACTATATAGAACAATGATCAGTTTGTATGTATCCATATTAAAATTCGGAGGTATGATTTTTTTAAGGTGGGCGGAAAATATTCGAAACGGTCACCAAAATATTATGAGCAATCCGAGGAAAAAAAATGAGCTGTCGCTCCAGTGGCAGTGGGTAAAGATTTTTTTTAATTAATCGAAACTAGAGGACTAAAACTAATGTTTAGATAAATTAAAAAATATATTTACGTTAAATAACGTACGATACGTAAGGTTACGAGTATTTGGTCAATAATTCGGATTTTTTTTTTTTTTGTAGGCGACATACCCTAAAAATCTTAAAGTGCTAAAATATCTATTCTCACAGCATTATAAGAAAAATGGCTTTGAGAGTAATAATCAACTACTAATGAAGAATATCAAAACAAAATTCTTATTATAACTCGGTACAATACGTGATCACGTATTTTCATGTATTGAAGGTTGTCATTGTTCTTTCAAAAAATAATTCACCCTTCGCTACTGGAAGATAAATGGGTAGTAGGTACTTACCATTGCAATCTAAATCACTCACAGAAGCTGATTGCCGAAAAAATGAAGAAATTTTGGGCATTTTTTTTATAACCTCCTCCCTTTTCTGTTTACTTTTTCTTTTCATAGCTCCACTGGGATAATCTCTTTTCATTTAACTCATTATTTTCACAAATCAAACTAATTTTAACCAACAAATAATCAGAAGATGAAGATTGTATTGTATTACAATGTAATAAATAACGTTTGAACCGGAATGTAATAAAACGCGTAAATATTGCACTCCGTTGTTTGTCATTATAAACGGGGAATACCGCAATAATCGATGTAGAATGTTGCCAACTTTTGTGTGCACGCTTAACCCGGGGAAAAAAGAGATTTTTTACTTTTGTCATTTCTGAAGTGAAAACTATAGGCACGTATGACAAGTTTTTTTGTATGTTTTTTTCACGGGAAGCACAAGATTAAGTGACACTGTGGATAACATTTTACTAATTTTTGCTTACACACGTTGGGGGCCCCTGTAGCCCCGGGGCCCCGTATCATTGATACGGCAGATACGGCGGTAGCTACGCTACTGACCAATGCTTACCATCCCCCAGAAGGAAATAATCGAAGGAATGATAAAACAAAGTCGTGTAAATGTAACAAAGCCACAACGCCGACAATAAAACTAAATAAATCATAAATGTTTAATATTGCAGAGAACCAATGACGCCCTGACATAATTTAGTTCAAATTATATTAGTCTTAACAATCCTTTTAAAGTCTATTCCTTTTTACTACCCGAGTACAACATTGCATATTAAAAGGGGACAAGCTTTTTAAAGATTACATGAATTGAAAATTACGCTTTACATATTTATATCATTATTATTTTGTTTTAATTTTAATACATTTTAATCTACTTTTTTATTGGTCGTTTTTTCATGGGAGCACTTTACTGCTCCAAATAGTCGTGGGTCGATTTCGGCTTCCTTCAGAATAGAGATAGTATAATAGACTTTTGCGTGTTTTTTTATTGAACATAACAATGTGCATATTATTATATAGTGTTTACAATTATATTTCAATGTTTCTGGTCTAGGAATATAATTTCAAGTCTCACAAATATATTTATACATTCACAAGTATACAGGCAAGCTGAAATCTCTGAATGTGAAATAATTTTTTTAAAGAATATTTGCAAAAGTTACCTATCTATGTAAAGAAATTATCGTTGTTATGTTAACAATACTTTCTTTTTAAATTTATCGAAAAACTTTTAAGTTTAAATAAAATATAAAGAACGGTCAAAACTGCAACTGTTTACAAATTATTTTTATTTAAAAATATATCCCACTGTTTAGAAAGCGCTGGCTAGCTACGGCTTCAGTGGCTATTACAGCTCCGGTCACATTCCGCATCAAGCCAGATGGTTGACATGACGTCACTTAGAACACATAATATGTTGCGATTTGCACAAATACGGCTGGGGGCTTGCGATCCTCCGGTTCGGTGCATACGGAATTTTCGGATGCTTAGTATAAGGAAGGTTAAAGTGATGTTGAAACTGTCAATTAGACTTTTACCTATTTCAATATAAGTGTTTTGACAGCATTTCAAATACGCACAACCAATTGTACTCGATTGCCAAAAGCAAAATGGCAGACCCAATAAAAGGTTGACTGGTTTACTTACTGACTTTAGATATGGATATAGTATATACCTATTGAGATAACCAACAATTGATGACTAATCTCTCGATCGATTTTGAATGTCAATTCTAAGGTCGAGATGGTAATAATAGATATAACCTTATTTCCAAATATGTGTTATGCATGCAATATCATTGTTTTAACAGATTATTCCAACTAAACAAAATATTGTTCTCTATAGAGTTCCATTGTATGTTCTGATTCAGGTAGATATATTTATTTGAGTGTGAAAATATCACCAGATGCTACCGTTGCAGTGACACGGATCTAAACAATCCATTGACTGTTACCGCCAAGACTGAACCAGCGACGCATTTTTGTTTTACAGAAAATGATTTAAAATTCGAATTACATTAGGTATAATGAAATTTGAAATTTAATCATAATTATTTCAAAATAACTATAGTGAGACAGCAACTGTATCTACGACAGCATCTACTAAAACTTTCTTCTTCTAACCCCATAAATTTGACAAGACGTAGACGTCAGTCATAGTAATATCCATTGTTGCTTGTATCGCTTATTGAATACATCAGTTATGTAAGTACTTCTTCTTAACACTCCCGGATCCACGATGCGATTATAGTTTACAACGCTCTTTAAAACATCAGTAACTCCTCAAATTCTTCAATCATTAAATCAACATTTTAGGTATTCCTAAAAAATATATTTTGCATCCGTAAAAAATATTTAAAAAATTGTGACGATTCTGTAGAAAATAATAAAAAATGTTTTCCTAAAAGTCGACACATTTCTATGTCAGATGAGACCACAAATTTTAAATTTCTATGGGAATAACAGAGAAGACAAAACATTAATTCATTCCAACCTCATTAACCTACGTCCAATATTACGATCTCATTTTAGTTATGTATGACAAAAAGAGATGTCAAATAAAACGTTAAAACCTTTTGCCTATCTGTAGAGACTATTTTACTTCTCAAAGTTGACATCATAATACCTTTGTCGTCGCTTTCTAGTGCTTTAATTTGAAATGTCTGAAAACAGAGATGACAATATTAATTATCTTGCTGCAAAAAAACTTGGGTTGCTTGACACTCCGTTTTCATTAAAAAAAGAGCCACAAAAAAAATAAGGAACCACATCGGATGGTTCGGCCGACCGACCACCTGATCCTCAAACCAGATTCATTTTTTAATCCCTTTCTGCGTATTTCCTTAAAATGAACGACAAAATGTTACGATTGTAGACAATCAGATGACGGGGGATGTTTTTTGTTAAGTTTTATGGGTTTTGGGTTATTTGCAGGGTCATGCCACATTTGTTCAGAAGTAATAAATGTTTATTTAATTTCATTTTATTTTTATCTAATAATCTCTTCGTGGAAGACTTGATTAAGACTGACAATGCAGTGCTTTTTTTACAGCAGCTCCACACAGGAGGCCCTGAGAAAAATAATTCCCCTCAGGGCCTATGTCATCCTTGGGATGATGTGTGGTGGGTTTTTTAGGAAAGGAAGGTTAGGAAGTTCTGAGAAGGAAAAGGATATAAGGGGTGGGTAGGAATCTGGGTGTCATTGTGTCCAGGAATGACGGACGTATGAATTCATCTCTTCCACTGCGGTGTAAGGCGATGTTCCGAGAGAGTACAGCTGGAGAAGTCAAAAGGACTCCCTCAACCATTCTCTCCCGATCCGGCTTGCCATGCAGTTGGTAGGCAGATGGTAAAACCTGGACAAATCTCTATCCACGAACCCGGGCACCCCTACTAAGTCACGAAACGTAGCTAACTTCTTGGGGTGACCTTGGGTAGAAGTATTGGTTATCCAATAAATGGTTCCTGGGGCGGCGGCACCCATACCCGCCTCCCAAATTGAAAAGTTAGGCATTGAACTGGCAAAGGAAGGATAATTGTTGACATGCTCTATAAATGAGATTCGTGATATGTATGTGTTGTAAAACCATATAGTTGCATTATAGGTAGAGCCATGTTAATTTGTGGAGATCTGGAAGGGATACAAGGCCGATAAAATTTTTAATAATTTCCACCTTTTTATAGCGCCGTTTAGTGACAAAGTCACGTCAAGTGTACTTGGTGGATGGGATTAAAAGGTACGCTTATTTAGTTAGGGCATTCAAAAAGGAAGAGTGCACCGTAACGCAACCAAGCATCTATTTTTTCAGATTTATCTGATTTAAAAATAAGTATGAAGCAAGGAGTATTTGTCGAGATAGAGGATTTTGGTGGTATATCCTCTCTGCTGCATGATGTAGTTTCGGTATCGAAGACAATACTTCATCCAAAATACGATTGTAAACATTACTGCACCACCATAAAACTCTTTTGTGAGGGTCGGGTACAATATGTGGAATCTTACCTACCTATTTTATTACCAAAACTACCCCCATGAAATTATTATTTTAAAAAGGGACTTTTTTTCCATTGAAACAGTAGCAAAGTGACGTCTTTACAAATGATTATTACATGGAAGGAAGTAGCAATAAATATAAATGGTTAGGTTTCAATGAATTAAAGGTACACTTTGCAATGAATGTTATGATTTTTAGAATACTTTTTTATAGAATTATTTTTTTTAACTATTTTAGAACGCTCACTGTCTTTGTTTAACTTGCTATTTTGATCATCTTCTAAAATGCATATTTTTCATAATAACGGCATGCCGTCGCCCCGGAAACCATTTATTGGACAACCAACACTTCTGCCATAAGTGACCTCAAGTAGTTACGTTTGATGACTTAGCAGGGGTGCCCAGATTCATGGGGTAGGTTTGGTTCCGGATCTTGGCGGCAGGTACGTCTGCCTACCAACTGGCTCTGCGTGGCTGGCCGGGTCGGAAGAGACTGGTTTAGGGAGACCTTTTGACCTCTCCAGCAGGAAGACCTCTCCCCAAAGATGACATAGGCCCTGAAGCGAATTATTTTCCTCAGAGCCTCATGTGTGAAGCTAATTTAAAAAAAATACTGTATGTCTGCAAATACTGTATCCACAGCTTAAGTTCTTATAGTTTAGTATAGTACTAGATTACAAGTGGTCGCGATTTTACGATTTAATATAGATTTACTATAGACGAATGCATTTGGTAAATATAATAACAAAGTCTTTGTTTTGCTTGTAAAAATCTAAAATAATAATAATAATAATCTAAAAATCTTTTACATTTACATTTTTACTTATATTTTGTTATGATAAACACGTCGGATTAATGTTTAAATAAGAATTTACCTAATTGGTTTTTGTCGTTATGTTCCTATGAAATAAATGTTTTTAATTTACCATATAAACTATTTCCACTCATAAAAGTAAATTTTATCCTAAAGGTTATCTTTAAATTTCGGAAAAATGTTAAAACATACGAGTATTATAAAAGATACTAGTGTGCAGTTCACACCGGTAGAAGCGAAACCTTCAGAAAAAAGAGTCGGAAGGCTACGAAGCACCGCATAAAGAGGAGACCGATTATTCTAACCCATTCTCTATAAATGCAAAATAAATGTTTAACTCTTTTTTGTGTCGCTTTTTCGTTTCATCCAGTTTCAAATCACAACGGTGCTAAAGAAATTTTCACTTCAAAGTAATTATAACATTATTTTTTCGTGGTTTGCTTATTGTTTCTTTTTAGTGTCGCTTGTTAGTTTCAACTAGTTTCAAATCACAACGGTGCTAAAGAAGTTTTCACTTCAAAGTAATTGTAACATTATTTTTTTCTTGGTTGGTTTATTGTTTTTTTGTGTCGCTTTTTCGTTTCATCCAGTTTCAAATCACAACGGTGCTAAAGAAGTTTTAACTTCAAAATAATTATAAAATTATTTGTTTCGTGGTTTGCTTATTCTTTCTTTTAGTGTCGCTTTTTCGTTTCATCCAGTTTCAAATTACAACGGTGCCAAAGAAGTTTTTCACTTCAAAATAAACATAATTTATTTTTTCGTTGTTTGCTTTTGCGTAAAACTGTAAAAAAAATAAAATTCGAGTGTTCTTTAAGTATTGTATTTTTCTTGTAATCTATTTCTCTACGCAACTAGTGTTAAAAACCATTCAATCTGGTATTAACTTAGATCAGCAAACATAAAAAGCTCTTTACGATAAAGTATTTTTTGTAAATGTATTTAAAAAATTATAGTAGGTCGGTGTCAGCCCTTACTAGTACCTAGCGCATTCCACATGTGGCTTTCTGAAACAATGGTGGTATTCTGGAGGCTAACGTGACCCTAGGCGGTCGCTGTCACAGCCGCCCGCCTTGTTGGGCGTTTCAAATAATATTTGATTATTTATTATGAATGATTATTTTTTTAATATTTCAGTTTTAGGGCACAAAATCAATATTTTTTCTTACAATAAATTAATATAAGCCAAATAAAAAATATTCAAAACAGTATTATTACAAAAAACCCGAAATAATTTCCAAATCCCATAGAGTCACGCTGTGTAACAAGACGGTTTGTCGAGGGTATTTTTAGCATGGTATGGGAAAGGTTAAGCCCTGCACTCAACAACACAAATAACATTGGCGGAACAGGTTGTTGTAAACACGTCCCTAAATGATATTGGCGGATTACCTACAGTTTTGATATTGCATTATTTAAGTGCTCACATTTTTTGAATATGTGTATTCGATATTCTGTTAAAATCGGAATGGCGGATTCAAATAAGGTAATACCGGTTCATCTTTAGGGATAGATATTGTATACATTGTATTGAGTTATGCCACTATTGATAGCGATTCTAAAATTCAAATGCGAGCTTAAAATACAGTCACAATAATTGTTTTATTCTTGTTTCATAATAAGAGTTATATATATGACTCTAATGTTTTGGTAAAATATTTCAAGCAAAACTAAATTAAATTCAATGCTCAGGCGTATTAAATTTCCGTTATAAAAATGTTCTGTTTCAGGAAGTTTTGTTTTGGCTTGAACCCATTTCCAAACGCCACCACAGCAGGGCCATGGATCTACTAAATCCTGAAACTGTTTCCATCAAAACGGAACCGGGGCACGAGGAAGACCACGAAGATGTAATGCTGTGTAAGTGTATAGATTTCGACCTCCAAGATGTAAAAAAGGAATGTTTGCAATATGCGGGGATTACTCAGACAGCCAGTTAGTTATATCAAAATGAATATATTAAAATGTAACATGTTTAATTTGGAATTTTAATTAAATGTATTACTTGCCATAAGTTCCCGATTCCTCAAGTTTACCTCTTTTTATTTGGACATTTTGCAAGTTTTACTTCTTACTATACACTAAAAATGCATAAATATAAATGGAAGTTAAAACCTTTCTATCGACTTTGTCAACAGCAGGGTCCTTCTTTTAACATCGGCCCCTGAAGCGGACATCTAGGGTCATTCTTTTATCTTATATTCACCTTAAACTTTCTTATCCAAATTCCCGTAAATACATGGTAAATGATTGGATCTTTAATCACTCAAATTTTAGTTTATATAAAAAAAAAGATTTGTTGTGTATCACTGTACGTATTGTCGTTTTGTTTTTGCAGGCAGCACTAATGTGGAGACAGTTGCCATCAAGGCGGATATTTGTTCCCGAGAAGAAAACGAAGGGAGTTTTCCTTATATGGAAATTGACATCGACCTGTCGGATGTTAAAAAAGAGTGCTTAGAACGCGTTGAAAGGATGAATCATTCAACAGGTATAATCGATTTTCATTGTAAGATTTAACAAAAAGCCGTATCAATTTTTCCCACTTAGCGCAGGTCATAAATCTTAACGAACCTTTTTTATCCGTATTAATTTCTAAATTTGTCAACAGATCTGGAGACGCATCCTGTGGATAAACGATTGTCTTGTTCTCATTGTAACTACTCCTGCTCTCGTAAGAATAATTTTGTAAGACACCTTCGCATCCATACTGGAATTAAACCTTTTTCATGTTCCGAATGCAACTTTTCATGTTCTCGAAAAGGCAATCTGGCTAGCCATATACGGACTCACAGTGGAGAAAAACCTTTTTCTTGTTCCGAATGTAACTATTCATGTTCTGAAAAGGGCTATCTGACTAGCCACATGCGGACTCACAGTGGACAAAAACCTTTTTCTTGTTCAAGGTGCAACTATTCATATTTTCGAAAGAACAGTTTAACGATCCACATTCTAACTCACAATGGAGAAAAACTTTTTTCTTGTTCCGAGTGCAACTATTCATGTTATCAAAAGGGCAGTCTCACGAGGCATAAGCTGACTCACAGTGGAGAAAAACTTTTTTCTTGTTCCGAGTGCAACTATTCATGTTCTCAAAAGAGCCATCTGATTCGTCACATGCTGACTCACAGTGGAGAAAAACCTTTTTCTTGTTCCGAGTGCAACTATTCATGTTCGCGAAAGTATCAACTTACGAGCCACATGTGGATTCACAATGGACAAAAACCTTTTTCTTGTCCGAAGTGTAACTATTCGTGTTTTCAAAAAGGTAATCTCACCATCCACATGCTGAATCACAGTGAAGAAAAACCTTTTTCATGTTCCCAATGCAACTATTCATGTTCTCACAAAGGCAATCTGACTCGCCACACGCGGAAACACAGTGGAAAAAAACCTTTTTCTTGTTCCGAATGCAATTTTTCATATTCTCAAAAGGCCCATCTGACTACCCACATGCGGACTCACAGTGAACAAAAACCTTTTTCTTGTTTCGAGTGCAACTATTCATGTTCCGAGAAGGGTAGTCTGAAGAAACACAAGCTGACTCACAGTAGAGAAAAACCGCAAGTGCAATTATTCTTGTTCTCAAAAGCATAGTGGTGAACAACATAGTGGTGAAAAACCTTTTTCTTGTTCCAAGTGCAACTATTCATGTTCTAAAAAATCAATCTGCAATCTGACTAGCCACGTGCGGACTCACGGTGGACAAAAAGTTTTTCTATATGAAAAAATCTTTTTGTAACAATTTCAAAACCTTTTTCAATATGTAAGACGCAATTAAGTATAGCATGCAAATCGACATTTACTAAATAAAAAATCCGATGGTCTTCAATTACACAGTTCATTAAAAAATGTTTCATGATCAATTTATTCGACTTCAGGAAAAGCAGATCGGACAAAAAATATTTTCTACAATATGGTATAATAGGATGGGAAGGAACCTTCGAAACTAACCTCTCACCTGTAGAAAGGGTGCAGAGGTTGATTCTAAAAATCATCGTACAAAATCTATATTTTCAACAACACAGCAACAGAAAGCAGATCAGTTTATAAATAAATAAATGAGAATTAAGTTCATTACTCCTCCGTCACCTGGTTAGATCACTCTTGAGAAGAGAGATATCATCAGATAAAAGCACTGAGTTGATTTATATCAATTTACTTTGATTTTCTTTTTCAAACACGACTTGCGAATGACGTTTTTAATTCAAAAAGCCCAGGAGAGCTTAAATGGAGTGACTGACCTCTTCGGAGTCTCCTACAGCCCTCGGATGATTTGACGCAAATCATTCGGTTGGAAATTAAACCTTCAGGAAATTATGTATATAATACTTCCCCAAAATCTATAAGAAAAAGCCATTGCAACGAAGGTTTTTTTTAACTTTAAATCCTTTAAAGAACACCTTGATTAATTTGACATAAAGAAACATCGTCCACATAAAGATTCAGAAGTAAAAACCTAGGGAAAAACTTATGTAGTTTACACATACATTTAAAAGGTCTCAAATCACACGATCTTCGAGGCCAATTACAGGTTATGCGAAATTGTACACTCATCGATTGTTTTTGATAAACCAACTTGTTGAAACCAAAGCTCTTCTATATTCGAAAGTCCAGTTGATTTGTCGATATTTCCAAACGTCGATATCTTTTGAGATAATGAAGAATGCCATATTCTAGTGCTCACCATAAATCAAATATTATGTAAACGAGTCTGTGTTTTACATATTATTAAATCTATCTATCTATCTTGTACATTTATCTCCTATCTTATATAATCTTATCTTTTTTTACTTGTAAATATATAAGTATATAATTTATTTTATAAATAAAAATTATTCGTCGAAGTGTATGCAGGTACCTTCGCGCATAACTTCCGAACGATTGCACCAAAGTGGATAATTCTTGTGTTCGTCTTTGTCAGAGCAAGGTTCGTATAAAACTACTGGTGAGCTCTGGCATAATGAAATTTGCATAAAAAAATTGCAATAGGTGGTACGCGGACTGTTTGAAAACTGAATGTAAAGGGACTGATTGTATGGAATGCGGGAGGGGGATGGGGAGGGGAACTCTGGTATTGGGTTCGCGGAAAGTGGGGTGAGAGGAACCCGTGAGGGAGGAGGGAAACCTGGGAGGGGGAGTGGAGCTCGAGCTTCTCCACCTTTCCTCTCGGAGGAAAACATGTGGTTCGCGGAAAGTGGGGTGAGAGGAACCCGTGAGGGAGGAGGGAAACCTGGGAGGGGGAGTGGAGCTCGAGCTTCTCCACCTTTCCTCTCGGAGGAAAACATGTGGTTCGCGGAAAGTGGGGTGAGAGGAACCCGTGAGGGAGGAGGGAAACCTGGGAGGGGGAGTGGAGCTCGAGCTTCTCCACCTTTCCTCTCGGAGGAAAACATGTGGTTCGCGGAAAGTGGGGTGAGAGGAACCCGTGAGGGAGGAGGGAAACCTGGGAGGGGGAGTGGAGCTCGAGCTTCTCCACCTTTCCTCTCGGAGGAAAACATGTGGTTCGCGGAAAGTGGGGTGAGAGGAACCCGTGAGGGAGGAGGGAAACCTGGGAGGGGAGTGGAGCTCGAGCTTCTCCACCTTTCCTCTCGGAGGAAAACATGTGGTTCGCGGAAAGTGGGGTGAGAGGAACCCGTGAGGGAGGAGGGAAACCTGGGAGGGGGAGTGGAGCTCGAGCTTCTCCACCTTTCCTCTCGGAGGAAAACATGTGGTTCGCGGAAAGTGGGGTGAGAGGAACCCGTGAGGGAGGAGGGAAACCTGGGAGGGGGAGTGGAGCTCGAGCTTCTCCACCTTTCCTCTCGGAGGAAAACATGTGGTTCGCGGAAAGTGGGGTGAGAGGAACCCGTGAGGGAGGAGGGAAACCTGGGAGGGGGAGTGGAGCTCGAGCTTCTCCACCTTTCCTCTCGGAGGAAAACATGTGGTTCGCGGAAAGTGGGGTGAGAGGAACCCGTGAGGGAGGAGGGAAACCTGGGAGGGGAGTGGAGCTCGAGCTTCTCCACCTTTCCTCTCGGAGGAAAACATGTGGTTCGCGGAAAGTGGGGTGAGAGGAACCCGTGAGGGAGGAGGGAAACCTGGGAGGGGGAGTGGAGCTCGAGCTTCTCCACCTTTCCTCCGAGAGGAAAGGTGGAGAAGGCTGAGTGGGAACGCGATAAAGGAAGGGGACAAGGGAGAAGAAGGGGAGGCGGAAGGAGACACGGGAGAGGAAGGGGAGGCGAAAAGGGGATATGACGAATGGGAAAGGACACGCAGGGAGAAACAATTTCTTAGTGTAATGGCATAGCAACGCATGCCGTGAATAGGCTTGTATGTTTTTGTCACAGTATATCTGAATTGGCGGTGTTTGATAGGTAGTAATCTGAGTTTTGTACCAGTCTAGCGATTCCGTATTTTTTGTGAGATCGTTATTGGACAACGGACGTAATCTCCGGTCAGATTTGTGTGATTTTTATGGCTGTTATTTGCGTTTTCTATGTACAACGTACATTGAATGAGTAAATAATCATGCGTACTTGCAGGAATTCATGTTTAAATCGATCTAAACTAAAATATGTGACGTAAAAATCACACATATCTGACAGGAGATTACGTCCGTTATGCAATAACGATCTCTCAATAAATACGGAATCGCTAGGCAGAAAGAGGGTGCACTTTTAACTACAACTGCGTACTCAACATACATTGAAATTTTTCGGAGATATTTGACAATTTGACTAATGTGTCGTTACTTTAACTGGCCGTTAATTGCAAAATTCAAATTTCGAAAAATTATTTATCCAATGAAGCCAATACCATGACTATTACCATTATTTTTATGTTTTTCAATTTTTTATAAGATTCTGTACATGTTAAAAAAAAAAACTGCACACAAGTAAAGAAACAAATATCACATGTTTGGTCTTTAAAATAAGAATTGTAAGTAGCAATAAAAAGTAAATAAATATGACTCCTGCAGTATCCTTTTTGTGTCATTGAACTCCACACCATCCTCCATTTAGCTGTAAGCTGAAGAATGGTTAATTTTCTTTGTAATTTAACCGCTTTGATTGAGTTTTACTTACCCATTTATTCTTTTGGATTTTAATATATTTTGTTCACATTTAAAGTGTGATTATTATTTTTTTTAATGAAAAGTCTTTTTGCTTACAATTTGAGAAAATTTGTTTCAAATTGAAGGTAATCTGTTCCAAATTAATTTACGCGTGTAATTGAAAAGAGGAAAAATAAGATTCTGGTTGAGGTATTCATTTTTTGGTAGTCGGTTGATAAAGATGTTGTGCTGAATAATTTTTGTAGATGATTCGCCAATTTTTTTAATCATTTTCAGTGAGTAACACAATTCTTTTTTTGTCATTTTTTATTATTGACAGAAGATTTTGTGTGATGTCATTCTGGTCGTAGCAATTAACGTTTTTTATTCTGAACATTATTACAGTTTTTACAATCTAAGTAATCTAATCTAGGCACCTACCTTCTATAAACATAGTTTAACAATTTGTCAGAAAAGGGTGTTACGTAAATCCTAAAGCAATGTCATCAATAGGTTACTTCTTCAAATATAAAAAATATAACATTAATAGGTGTGTGGTATCTTCGCCAGTATTGCCAAATAATGTTAAAAATATAAATCGGAGAATGTCCGTGCTATTACAATATAACATTGCATAATATATTGGCCAGGACCAAACATAATTTTCGTCAACGTCTCGGACCTTTGTTTCTATGTCGGTTATACTGTATGCGATACAGCAAATAGCTGAGCGTAAGTTAGCGGATAGCTGATGAAAGGGCTATCATAACAAAGGCCAGCCCACTTGTAGCGTCTCTAGTGGCATATAAGATGAGTTTTAGAGGAATGGAAACACGGGTAGGAAAATACATATGGAAAATAACTTAATACCTACTGAGATGAAATAAAACACAAAGCTAAAAAAATATACTTAAATGAAAACAGCATTTCACAAAACACGTCTAGCATTTATGGAAAGTTACCTTATTTCTCTTATTTTATCTATTACATTTATTAATCTCTTACGAATAACCTTCATAATATTCCGTATTTTACGATTTTTTTATATTTACAACCATAAATGAAATTAGTTAGGGTGAAGGGGCGAACAAAGGAGATTTTCAAAAAACTAAATCGGTGTGCCTCAGGTGTGCTTCCTCGTATTCGACACGGAAAAATTGCATTTGGAACGTTAGAATCACTTATTTCTAAAGTGCATCTGCACATGTCTATTTATTTGACCTCTAGTCGCACATGAATAGTTGCATACCGAACACGATAATGGTTTGTCAGTAGAATGCGATAACATATGGGACTTTTAAAGGTCTTTACGAGCTCCTGAGTAATTGCATTCGGAACACTTGAAAGGTTTTTTCTTATCAGTATGGATCCAGGAGTGTCTCAATAAAGCAGGTTTAGAAAAATATGAACAATTGCATTCAAGACACGAGAAAAGCTTCTCAGAGTGGCTACGTAAGTGGTTTTTTAAAAAAGTTTCAGAATAAGTTGAATAATTGCATTCCGAACATGAAAAATGGTTTTTTCCCGAGTGTTTCCTCATATGTGCCATTAAATGATGTTTAGAGTATACGACTTTTTGCATTGTGAACAAGAAAAAGGCTTCTCGCCAGAATGCGAGATAACATGAGCCCTTAAATTTGATTTGTGAGAAAATGCAAAGCTGCATTCTGAACATCGGAATGGTTTCTCTCCGGAGTGTCTCAGCATATGACTCTTAAGCACTGATTCGAGACAAAATGACTTACCACATACGGAGCAAGAGAAAGCCTTTACGTCAGAGTGCGTCAGCAGGTGTGTCTTTAAGGCAGTTTTAGAAGTATATGAATGAGTGCATTCGGCACATGAGAAAGGTTTCTCGAGAGAATGCGTAAGCATGTGAATCTTCAAATACGATCTTACAGAACATGAATAATTGCAAGCCAAACATGAGTAAGGCTTCTCTCTGAAAGTGTGCTTTAACATATGGGCCGATAGATTTTGTTTATAAGTACATGTATATTGGCATTTGGAACATGAGAAAAGTTTCTCGCCACAGTGACGAATCATGTGTTTTTGTAAACTTGCTTTTAGAGAACATGAATATTTACATTCGGAACATGAAAATGGTTTCTTTTCAGAGTGCTTCAACATGTGATTTTTTAAATTTTGTTTATAAAAACTTGAATAACTACATTCAGAGCATGATAATTTATCGCCAGAGTGTTTCTGCAAGTGATTTCGTAAACCAGATCTAGATATAAATGAATTATGCATTCGGGACACGGGAAAGGTTTCTCGCAAGAATGCTTGAGCATATGATCCCTTAAATGTGGTTTTTGGGAACACGAATAAATACATTCGGAACAAGAGAAAAGTTTTTCGGCAAAATGCGCACGCATGTGTCTCTTCAAATTTGAGTTCAAAGAACACTTAAAACTGCAGTCAGGACAAGAGAATGGTCTCTCCCCATAGTGTGTGCGCATGTGCCTTTTTAAACTCTGTTTAATAGAACACGAACACGAATGGCATTCGGGACATGAGAAAGGTTTTACTGCAGAATGCGACAACATGTGGTTCCGTAAATTCGACATTAAATTACACGAAAAACTACAGTTGGGACATTCGAATGTTTTTTCCTTAGTGTGCGTAAACAAGGGTATCCGTAATTGAACATTGGAATAACACGAATATTGGCATTCGGAACAGGAGAATGCTTTCTCCCCAGAGTGCTTGAGCAAGTGCATTTTTAAACTCTGTTTTAAAGAACAGGAATATTGGCATTCGGAACACGAGAATGGTTTCTCCCCAGTGTGTGTACGCATGTGTCTATTTAAATCCCGCATTTGAGTAAATGAATAACGACATTGGGAACATGAGAATGGTTTCAAAACCCGACTTTTTATCACAACATCTTTGCGGGAAGCTGGAAATGATTTCTTTCGAGTAGTTTTTTTTTCTTGTATGATTCCTTCTAAAAGAATAGATAAAAAATTTCATGTGTACATATTAAACAACAGAAAGAATAACAATAAACATAAAACATTTAACAAAAAATATTTATTTTATTTCAATGCATGCACGATACCCGCCCACGTCGTCTAGTGCGATGTCTATTATGAAACGGAAAGTAGCAATCAATAAAAGTTTTAAAATATTATTTATCTGCAAATAATATATATATATATATTTTAAATCACGTAACAGAAATCCAAAAAATATACATTTTAAAGTTTTTAAAAACTGAACAAAATTAGCACACAAAATGAACAAAATAAGCATAAAAAGTGAACAAAATAAGCATAAAAGACGCATAAAAAAATTACAAATGCATACATTTTTTTACATTAACTCAGCACAGGAGACATCATCTGACAAATGTCAACTGTGTACGTATCTTGGGCGCGCGTTTGCCTATGGATCAATGACGCTAGTTCCTCGAAGAATCTTCCATTGTAATACCGGTAAAACATTGACAGCATACTTACCAAATGCCTGTGCTCTAAAGATTGCAAACCGCTTGTTAAGATAGGGGAATTAATCAAACATGATTTCGTATTAAATTCTGATGATTCTAAACAAGATGCAATAGTAACTTTTCGAAGGTATTTTTTTCGCCTTCCACGAAACGTTTCCTTATTCTAGGATTTTTAATTTTACAAATGAATAAATCTTTCAAGATTTCTTCAAACATTACCCCAAACTTACAATTAATCGAGAAACTTTTCAATGTTGCAGCAAATTCTTCTACGCTTTCACCAGGTTCATTGATAACATTATAAAAACTTGATCTTTCTTCGTACAAGTAAGTAATCACAATAATTTCAGTTAGTTTTCACAATAATAACCTAAAAAATCACATAAAATGTCTACCGTCACATCATTAATATTTTTAGGCGTTACCTATTCTATTAATAACTTCAAAGTTTCCTCTTTCAAGGCGTTTAAGAATATGGCTCGTTTCTTTTCGGAAGTAATCTTTTCATCATATATAAGATAAAGTAATTCTCCAATCTTCCTCGAAAAACCCCAAAACAATCCGCCTTCTGACTGAAAGTCGCTAACGGCTTCACTTGAGCCATGATTTGCATACAAAAAAAAAACAGCAATTTCAAATTTGCTCTAATTTATATATGCAAATTTTATCTTAAACATGTTGCTGATGATCATCCCCCGTCAACTCGAAATTTCTCATCCAGCCCCGGCTACCGAAATCAGCTCACTGCTGCCTTAATGGCCACTGGCACCTTTTCAGCTCCCAGCATTTACCAGGAACAGCTCCCTGCCGCTCCTCGTAGCTCCGGTTGCTTCTGGTCATGATCAGCTCCCTCCTGCGCCACGATACTCCGCCCGATTCTTGCCCCTCTGGTACTCTCCGCTGCAGATTTTCTTTATGAAACTCGGCTCGTTCGGCTCCGTGCGGATTTAACAGTTTCCGATCGACACAGCTTATCCAGTTAATCTTTATTTTAGCTCCCCGCTGAAAAACTTCTTTATCTCGCTCTCAAAGACACCCAGAATCCAGTTTATGTTTACTGATGACTGTTTAATGTCGCAAGACATGTCCGTAACTATTTCACAGTACCGCCATTACCACAAAAATTCTCTCCGAATTATTGAAACAACCATTGTAAATTGTTCTAGTATCGCGTAAATTCTTTTTAATCCTCGTCACCACTGTAATTTCATATTGGTGTTATATATTTTTATATTTTTGAATGTAGCTATTACTTTGTGGTTATCCATTATAGAAAAATGCAACAATATAACTTTGTAAAAACCACTTATATAGTGTGCAAATCCGACCGGTTTCGGAACAAACGTTCCTTCGTCAGGGAAAGCTTATACTAATTTGACAGTTTCGAACAATGTTTTATTATGGTAGGGGGTGGAGCCGTTCTTAGTTAATAATGTAGATTGGGTGGGTAGGTATTAGTGTAGAGTGGTTGGGTAGGGGAACAAATCGATGATTGGGCTATATGACAATATTTTTTGTTTGTTGATAATAGATTCATTATTTTTAAGGGATTTTTTTAATTTCCAAAGCTTCTAAGTTATCTAAACGTTTTCCTTTATGATTAATATGAAGAATATTTATCCCTGTATTTTTTTCAAAACTATGGTTATTTTCAATGATATGGTTAGCGAACTCAGAAAAATTATTATTATTAAGACACCTTAAATGTTCTTTGATTCAGATTTCAAAATTACGAGTTGTTTTTCCAATATAAAATGAGGGACAATCATTGCATTTGAGTTTATATATTCCGGTATTAGTCAATTTATGGTCTTTATCTTTAGTATTTCTCAAAAAATTACCGATATTATTTCTTGTTTAAAACGCTGGTTTAATATTAGAAGGGAGATATTTGCAACATTGAACTGAAAAATTATTAATATACAAAATTTTACGCCATTCTTTATCATTAATATTATTAGAATTGTATAGATATTTATTTTTTTAAATTTTGCTAAGTATTTTATTTAGGATGTCATCAATTAATTTTGGTTCATATCCGTTCTTTATAGCAATTTGTTTTATTATAGAAAGTTCAGAAAGGCAATTAATATTAGACATTGGGACATTTACTAAGCGGTGTATCATGGAATGGAAGGTGGAGTGTTTTTGTGAGACAGGGTGGTTGGAGATCTTATGAATTACTATGTCAGTGTATGTTGGCTTGCGATATATACCAAAATCGATTTTATTATTTATAATAGATAAAGTTAAATCCAAAAAGTTTAATTTTTTTTTTTTTTTTTTCATTGCCTATTTCTATCGTAAATTTTATTTGATTATGAAAGGAATTTGAAAGGTTAAGAAATTTGTTGAGTTGACGTTCGGATCCTGTCCATATGACGAAGATATCATCCACATATCTCTTCCATAGTAAAACATTGTTTAAAAGGGGTGATTTTGAATTGAAAACAGTTGTTTCCAAATCATTCATAAATAAATCAGCAATAAGAGGGCTGGTGTGGGCTCCCATTGGAAGGCCTTCTTTTTGTAGGTATATGATATAATTGTATTGAAAATAATTTTGAATTAAAATTAAGTTAAATAAACGAATTAGGTCACTAGATAGATCTCTAGGTAATTTACAATCTTTCAATAATTTGGAAATAATTGCTTTACTTTCAGTAATAGGCACATTAGGAAATAGATTAATGACATCAAAAGACACAAGTTTGGCATTAACGGGAAAATCAAAATTTTTCAATAAGTCAATCAGTTCAAAAGAGTTCTTAATTACATATTTTGGTGTAAACACATTAATTTTATGAACTAAATCAGTTATTAATGACGATAGTTTAAAACTTGACGAATTGCATGATGAAACTACAGGTCTGATGGGTGTATTTATTTTATGGATTTTGAGAAACCCATATAATTTAGGTGATTTAGGATTTTTTGATAATATGTTATCATCTTTAAATATGTCAGATTTACAAGATTTTAAAGCATTTGATACACTCTCGTTAAATTTATATGTTGGATCTTTTGGTAAAATAACAAAATTATCACTATTTATAAAGTCCATCACTTTGTTGTGATAATCAGATTTGTCCATAATGATAACAGTATTTCCCTTGTCTGCCTTTGTTAATATCAGATCTTCATCTTCAAGTTTCTTCTTTAAGTTTTTAAGGTGAAAGATTTCCGGATTTATGTTTATGGAAATTTTATTTATTTGTTTTTCAATAGTCTCCGCACTCTTGTATTGAAATGTTTTAGGACAGTATGAGAGGGCTGTTTCAATGTCTATAGCAACACTTTCAATTGCACCTTCAATATTAACTTTGCTATAAGGAAGGTTATAATTTAAACCTTTAGATAATAAAGCCATTTCTTTGTCGAGGAACTGACACGAAGATAGATTTTTAACTCTGTCATAAAATTTATAATTTGTCGTTGGTGAATTATCAGAACAGTTTATTTTAATATTATACAGATTCTGCAACTTTTTATTCAAAATCTCACGTTTATTGTACGCCTTTATTGAGGCATACATCCGCACTTTGTCATCCAGCAAATCCCACTCTATTGGGTGGAGCTCACTCACCAAATCCAGATGAAGAGACATTAATTTTAGTTTAATTTGATTTCTAAATATAAAAGCACTTTTAAGATCTTCTTTAAGCCACGCCACCTTGGCTTTCATGGAGGAGGAATTAAATAAGACCGGAGAAACAGTACTTATTTTGAAATATGCAATGATGTAGTTTGCAATAACTTTAATTTTTAAACACTGTTGGTAAAAATATATTAAAAAATATATTTTTACAAAAAAAAATATATTAAAAAAATATATTTTTACAAAAAAATATATTATTTTTAAACACTGTTGGTAAAAATATAAAAATATATAAACCGGTCGGATTTGCACACTATATAAGTGGTTTTTACAAAGTTATATTGTTACATTTTTCTATAATGGATAACCACAAAGTAATAGCTACATTCAAAAATATAAAATTGGCAAGTACAGCCACAAAAGCTAGAATGTATAAAAATTTGACAGTTAAATATAGAATTGTGTGTTGGTATATATCGCAAGCCAACATACACTGACATAGTAATTCATAAGACCTCCAACCACCCTGTCTCACAAAAACACTCCACCTTCCATTCCATGATACACCGCTTAGTAAATGTCCCAATGCCTAATATTAATTTCCTTTCTGAACTTTCTATAATAAAACAAATTGCTATAAATAACGGATATGAACCAAAATTAATTAATGACATCCTAAATAAAAAAATTAGCAAAATTTCAAAAAATAAATATCTATACAATAAGGAACTCCAGTGAAAAATATTATGGCTTTAAAAAAATATGTTCATATAGACCAAGAAACGCTGATTCTGAATATATAAGTTTATTTCATAATATTAAACGCAGAGTTTTTAAAAAATTTTAAAAAGTGCATTTTTAAACCTCTTCTCAAAACACAGCGTTAAGTTGGCATTACTGAAATGGTTAACGGTGACGTCACTCTTAACCTGTCACCTGGTGATAGTGTGTATTGTATTGACATTTGAAATTACTTGAAGTGCACACGTACCTATGCAATTCAACATTTCGTGTTTTTGGTTTATTTTCATACTGTTTATAGAGATTTAGATAAATAATAAATATTGTGTTTATTGAAACATAATTTAGGCCCTCAACAATTTACGAAAAGGGCTATATTTGCGGACAATCTGAAATAAATTTTGTCTATTTGAGGTTAAAGTCGTGTCATATTTTGACACTTGCTTATGTATTTTCAAATTGTTTTTAGTATAGGGCTTTTTATACAAGTTGTTACACACTCGTCATGATCAGTGTATTATAAATACCAGTGTTTCTGTATGTATTATACATAAAACAATGTACCTACAAAGTAACGCCTGACACAAAACACGATGTCACATGTATTTGCAATGAAAGAGATGATTTATTGTTTTTATATTGCACTTTGATTAAATACAATAACAGTAGCGGTGAAATGTGGACATTTTACCAATGTTTTTATATATTAAAAGCAGTTAATCTTGAATAAAAAACACACCTCACACCTAAAAGTCATTACAAAATTCCACCATGACCGCCATGATTCTTCTGGATTATTCATTCAAACAGGGATGTTCTGATCAAAAAAATTACTTCCCTAGATTTCGAAGTGAAATTTCCCTAGAATTTCACATTTACGCAATTACCTACGTAGCCACCCGATTGTGTAACACTTATCCTGTTATATGTTAATTAATATGATAATTAATTGGAAAGTTATCGGAACTTGGTAAATATACTAATAATACCGTGATTTTCCAAATAAAACACTTTTTGCTACGTGAAGTAATAATTTAAAAGTACGAATACACTCACCACTGAATTAGAAACTGAATTCCAAATAAAAAAAAACACTTTGAAAAATAAAAATCATAAGCAACCCGCCGCTCATTTGTACCAAGCGTGGTATTTTGAAGACCCCCCCCCCCCGAACGTGTCACGTAGTATGGGTACGTTCCCTAATATCATTTTGTTTGAGTTGTCAGTGTTAAAAATAACATTGCATGTAAGTACATGAACAATAATTAAGATTCATAGGAATTCCAAAAAATATATATACGTATATATATATATATATATACAAGGTGTCCGAAAACTCGTAGTACAAGCGGGAAACTGGGGAATCCTCATCACATTTGGAGTCGATTTTGTGGTATAATTTTTTGTTGATTTGAGCTTTCGTTTTCGAGTAAATCGAGTCAGAAGTTGATTTTTTTTTTGGTCAAATTCTTATAAATTATTACTGACGTTCATAGTACCTAACTAATAAAAACTAATTAAAAGAAAACAAACAAAAAAATCCGGATTTAAAGCATTATTTTGAAATTATCCATAATTTTATTCCGTGTAGTACGGTCGTTTCACGGTTAAAAACAGCTGTTCATTATTTTCGCGCTTTCAAGTCAAAGTGCAATGCGAAATTTGCTGTCCCTTTCTGCGCTCGGTTCGATCAACACAATAGAAGGGGTAAGCTACTAATCCGAATGGCTTGGCCTTGAACTGTGAACTTGCGAACCAAATTCTGTACCCGAAACATACGGAAGCAAGTCCAAAAAGGTAAATGTTCAGGAGATGTTGTATGATAGATAAGAAAAAAAACTAATTATTAAATCAGTTAGTTTTGTTTTAAAAAGGAGCAAATTAAACTAAATTTTTATAGTAAAGCCTTTAAAAATAATTGTTTTAAAAAAAACGCTTACTTGAGTCAACTTTTCAATTTGGGAGGCGGGAATGGGTACCGCCGCCCCGGGAACCTTTATTGGATAACCAACACCTCTGCCATAGGTCACCCCAAGTGGTTCGCTACGTTTGGTGATTTAGCAGGGGTGCCGGGTTCATGGGGTGAGGTTTGTCTAGGTCTTGCAGGCGGATGACCAGGACATGCTGAACCCTAGATTCCTACCCACCCCTTAAACCCTTTTCCTTTCCAGAACTCTCCTCTCCTTCCCTTCCTTTAAAAAACCCCTCCACACAGCATCCCCAAAGATGAAATAGGCCCCGAGGGAAATTATTTTCCTCAGGGCCTCCTGTGTGGAGCTCATGTAAAAAAAAAACAAAAACATGGACTTGAGTCCTACTGCCTCTAAATGAAGTGGACTATTTTGTTATGACATGTGGTGTATTATAAAAGGAATAAAGTCCATGGTACACCCTTCTGCTTCTATGATAGTTGTTGCATCATGGTACTTGCATCCACATGCAATTTTGAAAATCGTATTTTTTCTTCATAATGGGACTTCCATCTTTCTGCCACTGATAAACATGATAATTTACTTCAAGTCTACATCAAAAACTCATTTCTTCAAATTTCGGACTTGGACCGTTTTATCCTCAGGAACGGAAATAAAAATGGTTGCTGATGTGGCATACAACTCAACAAACATGGCCGCCATTTGACTACAGTCGTGTTCGAACCAATTTGAACAAGGTTTTTTAATATTTTTTTATAATGTAATAAAATTTATCAATTTAGAAGGCGGGTATAGGTACCGCCACCGCGGGAACCATTTATTGGATAACCAACACCTCTGCCGTATGTGACTCCAGGTACTAATATCTACAGCCTGTATGTCGGACGAATATCAACAGCTCATATGTTGGACTAATATCTACGAACTTCAGAGTGTTGACTAATATCTACAGAGCTAAGATCGGACGAATATCTATGACGGTCCTAGTGTTGACTAATATCGACAGAGCGTAGGTTGGACTAATATCTACAGAGGGCAGCTGAGCAAGAGGTTGTACGGAGAAGCTTAAATTACTTCAATTACGTAATTACTAATTACGTAAAGGCTTAATTGTTTAAAGTACATGAAGTTTTTGCATAATATTACGTATTTTGCTGTTTACGAGGACAATAATTTATTGAACATAATTTATTGGTCATAATACAAAGATATTTATTTATTTCGAAATACACGGAACCTCAACCTAAACTAACCTAACCTAACTCACATAGAAATAGTTATGGTAACAGACTACATAATTTAGAAGCACTCGAAATAAAGAAAGCTGTTAAAACAAAAACCCAAATCCTTAATAATCAGCTAAATGTGTCCAATAGGTCGATATTAGGGGTTTTTACATACATACATAAATAAAGTTTTTTTTAAACTGCATTATTACGTTTTCCAATATGGTATACGTAATTGCAAATCCAACCTATGCCAGTGCCGTAGATATTCGTCAACTTTGGTTCTCATAGATATTAGTCAGCAATTGAGCTGTAGATATTCGTACGCACTTTGGTTCCCATAGATATTAGTTAGATTTTTTCAGTTTTTGGAATTCCTGTAGATATTAGTGGACGCCTTCGTCGTAGATCACCCCAAGTAGTTCGCTACGTTTGATGACTAAGCAGGGGTACCCGAGTTCATGAGGTGAGGTTTGTCCGAGTCTTGGCGGCTTTTATTTGTCTGCCTACCAGCTGCATGGCAGGAGATCGTGAGAGTAGTTGAGGCCGTACTCTCTCGAAACTCGAGCTAGTTTATACTTCCATTCAATAAATAAAGTTATAGATTTTAAACTGAAATACTCTGGCATTTTTAGTTGCTGAAACTTGAACTGATACCAGTAAGCATAATTTCACTTCTTCAGTATAACCAAAATTTAAAACAATTGACAAAAAATACAATTAATGAGTATAAACATCATACATGAATAGTGCGGTAATGAATCGGCTGCCGCGGAGCGACGCAGAGATGGTGCACCAAGCATTCACGGTTGATATCTGATGTTTTCTAGCCATAAAGTACATAACTTAAAGCCATAAAGTACATATATATAATTTTATAGCTCATAGAAAGGGCTACAATCTTTGTAGGAAACATTTTTTCATAAAATGTCGGCCTGAAAAGTTCTGTGACAAAATGTAAAATTACATGCCAAAAAATATACAAATTTTTACCTTTTCATACGAATTACAAACAAACGGTAAAAGTTACGACGAAAGTTAACTGAATATTAATTGTAGACAATGTTACAGCAAAGAGAATAAAAAAAAATTCAACCCGATATGTTGTTTAGTAATCGAGATAGACGTGATTTACAAAACCCTTACACTTTTCATGTTTGGGCGGGCACAGGCGGGGAAGCAAGGGGCGTAGGAGCGGGGACTTTTGGCTAAACACTTGTCTAAATGGTAGTAGTCGATGGTGTTTCAATTGGTGTTCTACGACTTAGGCTGACTGGACTATTAAAATCATATTCCACAGCCATGGGAGGAATGAATTCATGCGTCCGTCACTCCTGGATACACTGACTCTCAGATTCCTACCCATACCTCATACCCTTGATAGGTATACCTATTTTTGTTTGATGTCCGCAATAATTAACTCTGCAAAAATCATACCTATGCTGCTAAAATAAATTAAATAATATTCCCAGTGTTCAGCGATAATTTAATAGGACTGACCGGATATTTGTTTTCGCCACAAATTTATTTCTTTATTTTTCGTCAGTTTGTTTTGTCTCTTGTTGATTGCGGTCGTTGACGTACGATGAAGATTGCGGTCGATTGATATATTTTCTTATTGAACGGCGTACAAACCCTTCATTTAACAAGGTTTAAAATAAACTGTGTGTTATTTTCATATTTAAATGTGATTAATTAAATACCCCAGATACGATTTTAGATTTTCACGGCCAAAAGTATTTTTGTTATTAGTTTTTGGGATATTATGCCGTGTTGCGCTACCCCCTTCTTTAGCCAATGTTTCGGACACTGTAACGCTGTCCGAAACGTTGGCTAAAGAAGGAGGTAACGCAACACGGCATAATATCCCAAAAAATAATAACAAAAATTAAATACCCTTTCATTTAACAAACATTAAAACAAAGTTTGTGTTACTTGTGTGTTATTTTCATATCTAAACGTGATTAATAATACTTGTGCGAGATCAATCAAACACCATTTCATCATAACAAACTCTAAAACAAAGTGTGTGTTATTTTCATATTTAAACATGATTAATTATTGTGCATTACGATGGAATAATACCAATACTGTGTCTTGGACGCTCACATGCTCCGCTCGGGGCTACTATCTACATAACAAAATAAACAGGTACGTTAATTAACCATATTGTTTAGAAGAGAAGAGGTGGGAGAATAAATATTATTTTTATGCAAACCGCTTACTCGTTAATACGGAATACTTTTTATCCAAACAGTTAGATTAAGCTTTATTATTACGAAAAGTGAGTATTTATGTCGGGGGAGAACAAAAAACATGCCAAAAATATGGATTTAACATTTTAATTTTGTTAAAATTAATCCACTCGCGCGGAAACGCCATGTTTCATCGTTTTTATTT